>OY728135.1:1892909875-1895767375 GCA_963277665.1 Viscum album | reverse complement strand
AATTTTGAATTCTTATGACTAGGTCTTATGATCATCTAACATTATAAAACCAATATCTTCATTTCTATAGGGAACTAGAAAAAAATCTTTTTAATTTTCCTCCAACGTGTCTCCTTCCATCACATCAATGATGTCATAATATCATCTTATAAAGACTATTAGGTGTTTAAATCTTGGTATCATATTAGACCATAGCTCTTCTGATAGAAATTATATTTAATCATATGAAACAATTCTATTGACTAAGTATGTTATAATTTTAATTACTTCCACCAAAATTGATTTTGGAAATCCGAAGTGCTTATTCATACATGTCTCTTTCTCAGTCAAAGTCTAATTCATCCTCTCTACCACACCATTTTGTAATGGAGTTCGAGGTACTATTTTCATGATCTTATGTGATCAACATTCAGTATTCCCTTCCATTATATAACATTCATTCTATTTTCATGGAGATTCTATGACTTTCAACCTAAGAATTTTCTTCCATCTATTGTTTAATTCTTAGATAAGGTGAGTGTCCCCTTTTTTCAGCATTAAATATAGTACCAAAAGGTACATTGTCCCCACTCCTCTAGATTTCCCCAAATAAGATCAAATTCCAAACATATTCAAATACAATATCAATAAATCCATAGGAATTACTAATAAAAATAACTATATTATATCAATATTAACGTAAATATGAAAGTGATAGGATTTCCCATACATCATCTGTGAAAGTAAATTTCACTACTTAAAGCTAAATCTTGGTCATGTCAAAGTCAACAATATTACCATCCATAGACATTCAATAAAACATCCTTACACAAAAAAAGAATCAAATTTGATACACCTTGTTTAATATTGTTTGTTTCTCATAAAGTTTCTCCATGGACCCTATAAGTTCATCTATTTTCTTCTTCTCTCAGATTTTGAAGGCTACAGTTCATGCTATTAACATCATCACTAATCCAAATTATTTTGTATTAATATTTTCCCATTAACATTTTTCTATATTTACAAGCTTAAATATAGTTAATGGATCTTCCAAATCATTTTTGAGGATATCTTCAATATGAATCCTCTAGAAATTAAAGTTTGACTCTTTAAATTTATTGAACATATTTATTCCTTCATCCATCATCATATATTTAAATTATACTAAATCTTACTGAAATAAATATTATATTCAGGGAAGTATGAATTGTACCTATGTTTTTGGCTAAGTGTGAACTATTGAGCTTAGATACCACTTGTTGTGGAAGGACCAACCATGATATCATTGAATGAGGAAACCTTATATCCACTAAAAGAAGATACATTAAATAGGTTCTTCAATATCGAATTCAAACCACCAAATTTCCCATAGAGCTTATTATTCTAGAAAATGGGAAGACGTTACGCACCATTCACTACACTAAGTCACACTGTTCACACACTTTATTCTCTAAAAAAACTCAGAAAAACTATTTAAGGAAAAAGGAAATGAAATAAGAAATGTAATGTGGACACACAAGACTAAATGGTTTGGAATTTTATCCGACATGCATGAGATAATACTACAAACTCTTCTATTATCAAAACTATAAGGATTACAAAAAACTGTAGATATAGAGACAATGTTTACTCTCTAAGTAATTACAACCATGGAAACTAGTCCCACCTAAAATTCAATGAGGTTCACATTAGGTTGAACATTTGGATCACTATTCTAGAAATACAATCATCCATATGGAGAATTCACCATTATTCTGTAACTGTTAACAAATATACATCATTTATCGGTGGATTAATAAAAATCCATATGCATTAAACATAGAAAAACATTTTTCTACTTTCTGAATAACTCCATATTCCATAAATCTATCCATTGTTCTGAAGATGCTACTGTAACTAATTTTAAATGATTGATGTTATCTTTTACAGTTCATATTTTTGATATGTTTATTCTAGTAACATAAATTATCTTAAGAATCCCAATATATTCATATATAGATCTAGCTCTCAAGTAAGAGGAACCTGCCTCATAAAAAGTGATCTCATTCATCTTGAGAGGTCATGTACAAAAGTCCCTATGCCACATAGTTTAACCAAATTTAAGTCATATGATAGTAAATTATTATTTAAAGTTATATGATGTGGACCAAGTCCAAAATTTTTAGATTCATATGGATTAGACTATCTACTACACATTTTAAAGTCATATTGGTAGGTTATAGGCCTTATATTTTAAAATCCTTCTTTAAAGATATAAATTACAATGAAGTATTTTTCTCTTGGTGTAAAATGATATACAAGGACAAGACTACACTGGAAATTCATACATGTACCTAGATCTCAAATAAGAAAAAAAATTCTAAGAATGATGGATACTGGTGTTTGGACCCATAATAAGTGATCTAATCATCACTATATATTCAGTAAGGTTAGGAATCAAGACATCCATAGTTCTTATGGTATGGGTTTCTTAAACAGATCTACCTCATATATATGAAATGAGCGGTATTTTACATAGATCTGGATCATGAAAAAAATTAAATAAATTTGTCTCACTCTCATGTGAAGATAGATAAATTCAACATGAATGAATTGGAATCCAGAAACCAAGAAAAAGTATAGGTATGGTTTGAATCCAAATTTGGTCCCAATATAAAGGATCTGGGAATCACTACATATCGTAAAATGAAAATAATAAATCATCAAATATATATTATGATGTTAGGAAATCTTATCTCAGTGATATACAATAGTTTGAGGAAGGGAACATTCTCTATGTACTCTTATATGGATATGTCTCTCATGTAAAGAGAACATATCTCACATGGCCTCCAAAATTGTATCAGATTTTGTGTGGAGAAAAAATCATCTTTCGATGTTTTATGTCATATGACTAGGAATGTACTCCCTACCTTTAAACAAGATTCATCCCAATAATTATAATCAAGGAAATAGACTAAAACCTGTAAGACCACATGATTGATGCTCTATGTGAGGAACACAAGGTTATTGGAATATTATTCATACCACATGGGAGTGAAAGTTAGTGAGAAATATTATCATGCATCATAAATATTTTGACATGTGTTTAGGACCTTGTCGTGTAGTTTTATGTAACACTACTAAGACTAAAGTTCAATGTAGCTTAACACTGTGCTCCCATGAAAAAGGTAATATGAAATTTATGTTCATTCTTTTAAGACTTTTTCCAAGTATTTTAATATCATTATGCAAGGAAAAAAATCACCATGGAGTTTAAATTCAAGCATTTAATACTTGGTCCATGTTAGTATAACATAATTATATAATGTTGAAAATGATTCAAACATGAAGTTATGTACAATAATTATTTATAAATATTTTTTTTAATGGTTGGGGCCGAAGCCTTAATTTATCATTGGTGGGTGAGTGATAAACTCTCTATCCATCATTATCAAGGAGTAAGCTCCATTAGAGAATATTTTATGTATATCATAAGTCCCTTAGCATTTTGGATTTGGTTTCACAGGATTCCTTCCTAGTATCATTGGAGTTATAAGATCCAATATGAGTTCTTATTTAAAAAAAATAGATGTCAGACTTCTTATTTAATAATCACACATGTTGGTTTTAATGGATTTCTAGTCTATGCAATTCATGTAACATTTTTCATTATGTTATTCTAAATCATCCAACTAGATTTGATATTTCTCATATTTGGAAAATTGGATGTAGAAAACAATATGAAATTAAGTTAATTTACCCTTAATGGGTAGGAATACTTCTCTCTCATATACCAGCTTGTATGGGGTCGTATGCATAAAAGTAAAATTTGTGGTGTGATAATCTCATATAACATATTGGAGTTTTTCTAGATATGAATTCCTATATTTTTCCAGAGAGTTTTGAAGGGTAATTTATATGGTTTTATTTCTGGGCTATATATTTCTGTTTTCTACTTCATGGTAGTTGGATGAGTCATTAAATTGGATATTGTATTCCCAATACAATTTTTATAATGTGAAAAAATAGAAAATATTTTCATTTTCCATCAATATTATTTTGGGGACACAAAATATTGTGATGATGTTCAACTTCCTGATTTTTATTATATCATTAATAATAACATCCTTGAGGGGTGTAGACTTGATCCAAAAAGTGAAGAAATTAGTGGTAGTGAGGATATACTTGAACTTCGTAGATATATCTAGGGGATATGGAAACATATCATTAATTCCATAGACCCAAAACAACCAGTAATATTAATCAGTACACAATAAAAAATAGGGTTTATTGATGAAATTGAAATATATCTGGAAGGAATGAAATTTTCTAGTGAACTCCACACAGTCTTGTGTCATCGATGAATGAAAGTATCCAAGCATCATGATTTGATGAGAGAGATTGTTTCCTAACAGATCAACACTAAAGTTAATAAACTATAATAAAAATATAATTGTTAGGGTCTCTAATCCCTCAATATATCGGAGGATTACTCAATCAATTCCACACTTATAATGGAATTTCTAGGAGTCATGTGTAATACCCTTTCCTGAATCACTAGGTTTGAGCCAAAGTGCCATATAACCACATGCACTCCTCCCTATAACAAATAGGCTTCCAACTAGTGGTGATGTTCTTGAGTGGTGTGGGGTGACTATACCCTCGAAAACCATATCGATCATATTATAATAACAATATAGATTGAATCCAAATAACAACATAGCATAAGGTAAAACTAATAAATGATGTAATAGTGGTCTTTTTAAGTCATATATTAAAAGTTAAGTGGTCCTCAATTGTGGTAGTTAAACAGTATAATACTAAAACAAAACATAAGTAAATAAAAAAACTTTTTTAAACATGAAAATTCTACCTCAGTACAATGTCCATCTACCAACTGAAATAACTTCATAAACCTTCCATAAGGCCCCTACCCTTATTTGGACCCCTGATCATGATGTATGAATTTGAGACTATTTTCCCATATAGGGTGTGATTATAATACTATTAGTAAACCACCAATTTTTCCTTCTCATAAGTGCACTTGTATATATAATTATATGACATTTTGGAAAAGTAAATTCATAGACAAGTGTGAAAATAATCATATATTGAGCGATCATGTGCCAACAAATGTTCCATGAACCCTGACCATACCTGCTTTAACATCATGATTATTGAATATCACTTGTGGTCATCACAAAAATTAGATCACGATAAATAAATCTATCCATCTTTAAATATAATTCATGTTTCTCCTTTAAGTAGCATCTCCATACTCTCCTTTATGGTAAATTCTTACCCACGACTCTTGGTTACCTTCTTTTATTTGATGGTACACACGATTGGAACTCCTAAACAATGGACTCTACACCATATGTAAGGATGTTCCCCATCAATATATCACGCTATCATATATGGGAACTCTTTCAGTAGTTTATGGAATTCCCATGTTCTATTCAATACTAAGGCTTTAACAATCCTTCAAAGAGCCATCACCAATGATCTATGTGGTCCATGCTCCCCCTCTAAGGAGTCAACTATGTTTTTTAGGACCACATGTTAACCTGAAAAAAGAATAGATTCCAATTTCTATGAACAAAACTACATATAAGTAATGACATATTAATGAAAAATATATCACTATAAGTAATTCCGCATGCTATGAAATATTTCATAAGTAATAAACGACATATATAATAATACACAAGCCATAACCAATAAAAGGTCTCATGGGATACCCACACATTCCATAATATTATATCATGAAAGGGTTTGTAAAATAGGTACATATGAAATATAACCATTTCAACAATTCCATACATAATTCCCAATATCGTAAGTACTTCCTAACTTCGTGACATCAAATCCAAATTCAAATATTCATCAAGGTATGAAACTAGAATCATGCTCATGCAACAAATTTTACTATAAAAAACTTGATGCATCATTATTGAGTCTCTAAATTTATAATTCTAGGAATAGGTCACACCAAGAGTCTAAATACACATCAACTTACCAAAAGGTATTCACCATAAATGTTATATCTGGGATCAATCAAAGAGGGGCCATCAAATCTCTTAATCCAACATTGATCTCTCAATCAAGCATGGATTATCTATTATATTTAGGTGTATATCCATGGATCTATGAAAAATGTATTAAATATATGATATATTCTAAATATATAATGATAATTAGGCTTATAACGTATGGATCTAACCTCAATTGATACCCCATATCAATCTAAACTTCAAACTCCCAATAGGAGAGGAAGAGGATGCCTAGATCACCTAGGGAAATAACTATGGTATGTTCTCTTCACAACATATTTAGATTTGGGTGAGAGGTATATTAACAATAAAATTAGTAAAAAATTGATAACTCCATTAATGAGTCCAAAATATGGAATCACTAGGTATATGGAGTTCTTAAAATAATTCTAGGCATTATTCTGTGTCCACTGGAGGGATGATGGGGTCTATAGAAATGCGGATCACTCTACCAGCACCACTAGAAAGATGGTTTCCTTGTTTTAGCCATTGTACATAACGAGGCCCTCATCCTCTATAAATAAATTTAATGGCCCTTTTACCCATATGATATTCCTCTATGTAAAAAAAATGATACAAGACACATCATAATTTAAAATTAATCATACCTTGAAAACCCAAATATGTTACGATTCTCCACCACTAATTACTTCTCATACATGAGAATTATCTCTTATAATATTGATAAATAAAATTAGTCCACTATAACTTAACATCATCCTCACACTCCCATGTATCATCTAGAATCTTTCCACACCATCAAAGAATTCAAAATAGTGGCACAATCTTCCCTCATAAAAATTTCTCCCTATAGTCTCTGATCCATATTAGACACTCCACAAAAGATTCCTATGGCTCTAGATTGATTTCCTAAAATTAAATCACATGCATATGATCAAACATGAACCTATGAAGTTGAGTGATATGAAACAAATCATTCATACCTCAATACCGTGAAGAAATATCCAAATGGGTTTCCACTATACAGACATGCTCGGTGATCTCAAATGGTTTAATGAATATGGGTGATAACTTTCCCTTTTTTCAAAACTGTCTATGCCCTCGTTGAAAAGTCATAAGAAATAAAACCTGGTTTCCTATAAATTATTCTAAGGGTCACCTCCTCTTATTGATATATGATTAATTCTTACTCTGAGTGGTGACTAACTACTTTTGAATTTATTGAACTCTCTACGAGGTCTCTAAAACCTAACTTGGACCGATAACTGCTACCTCATCATACTCAATCCAACACATCTTTTAGTGACATAGTCCACTATAAAGATCATTATAAGGTTGAATCTAAATCAAATCATGGAATTTATTATTGTACATAAACTCAACTAAATCTAGGAGTGAATACAAAGATCCAAAAAAGTTTATAACGCATACCCACAATATATATTCTAATATCTGGATCGTTCTATCAAACTTTCTATCCACATACGGATGATATAGTGTACTGATTTTTAGATATCTACCCAAATATTTCTATAAGGCCAGCCAAAAATGTGATGTTAAATTAATTTTAGTCTCTGAAATTATCCCCAAAGGTGCTCCATGAAGCTATACAATCTCTCATACATATATCTTCCCAAACTCATCCACTAAAAGTGTCTCTTGAATAAGTATTCAAGGATCCAGTTTATTTAAATGATTAACTATCAAAAAAATATCATCATGAATCATTGGTGTCCTTAATAACCCCTTAATGAAGTCCATTGTTTGATTACACAACATTCACATAGTAACCTAAAGTGGTTGAATTAATCCAAGAGGATGTTAATTCTTGGCCACTATCCTCTGGTAGGAAAGGAATATTAAAATGAAACTGGTGATGTCTCTCTTCATACTTAGCCACAAAACTGAGATTTGATTCCATGGTACATCTTTATTTACCCCTGATGAAATTCCCACTATAAAGTATGAGATTATATTATCATTTCCTTTATCACGAAATCTAAAACTACAACCCTCTATTGAATATAAATCATGCGTTAATAATAAATGGACCACCTTGAGACATAATCATTCCCTACCAAGAACTCCTACATCACTACACACTTGGGATCCAAATCCTGGCTATCTATTTTCTGGTCCACTAAAGAATATTTTATAACCAAAGGTTCACATGTCATAAATCCACGATCCTAAGATGCATCAACAACCCAAAAAACCATCAAAATCATTCAAAACCATCCCTCCTATGAAGGACACTGATTAAATTCTCACATCTTCTACACTTTTAGGCTGAGAGAATTTGAAAAAAATTATTGTTCCCTAGAGAATTGGCCACCATGAAGACAAATTTATACATATTCTCTACATAATACCTCTACCTCAAATTCATATACCACTAAGAGAAGATGTATCACCATATATTTTGGAGCGTATAGATGATAAAACTCTCACTATAGAGACAATTATTCTAACATTTCATACAATAAACCGTATTATCCAACTCTATGTCACTCATCAAGTAGATTTGGTCATTGGTTCGTAGATGATGTGACCCATAAGTGACTACATAATCTCCCTGCATCAACATTTCTCCCAAACTGACACTTAAGGAATGAAAATAAATTGTATACCAAATCCTAGGCTATGAAAGAATCAAAATCATATATTTCTTAAATATTATCCTTAACTCAAGGAAGGCCTATTAACATTAATCCGACCACTAAAACTATACTCTTTTTTGGTCACCTTTGACATCAGTTCTACCAAATGGGATATGTACTGGATCCAACATATATATTACACTCAATCCCAAGGAAACTCCTATTCTCAAACACATTAATGGGTCAAGCCCAAGACTTCATAGCCTATAACTTCTCTAGGACCACTGAAATTCCCACATCATAAATCACATTCTTAATTAAAAGAGCCTCCCAAATATAGAAGTGTAAATTTGACATTCTGATGTAAATATGATTCTCTCAATGTGTACTCAATATAGTCCTAGGGTAACTAGTATGCATATCAGATGTCTAGGAATAAATTAGGATATCATTCAATAATATAAATATGAAGGAGTCTAAACATGGATGAGAAATAATATTCATGAGAGTAATGAAACCCACTAGAGAATTTATCAACCCAAAAGGATTGAAAAGATACTCATATAGTCCATATCTACTCCTAAATGCTATCTTGGTAATTTCTTCCTCTCTGACCCACGTATTATGGTAGGATGAATAAAGATAAATATTGGAAAACCATTGGGCTCCCGATAACTAATAAAATAAATCATCAATATTGGGTAAAGGTATATTTTCTTCACTATTACATGATTAATAATTGTGTAGTTTATAAAGAGCTATAGAATAATTCATTCTTTATTTAAAAACAACAAGAGAGCCTCCCGGGTGAAATGATTGGTTTAATAAATCCCTTTACATTAAAATCCTATAACTGAACATTAAAATCAATCAAATTAGTAGATTCCATATGATAATGTTGAATCAATATCTGTTTCACCCCATGCATATGCTCAATCTCAAACCGAACTCTCCTTTTTAGAGGAATACCTGAGAACTCAACTCAAAATAAATCATGATAATCATCTGCCACTGGAGGGAAAAATAAAGGGGAATTCCACTGATTCAACCATGATATCCAAGCCTCCCCCACACACTATAAAATCTATAATCTTGTTCAGGTATAAAACCATCTATCCTACATCAATATTCCACTGACCTATCTACTAGAACTTCCCTCATCAAAAAGTGGTGAAAGATATGTCTTTGGGAGTAGTCGATATGAGCTTGATAATAAGCATACCCATCCATTTTGAATATTTTATCCAAAACTAGTCATATCTAATTTCATTAACTCTTAAATATGTTCATATAAAGAAACTAATATGGGACATTAATGAAATTACTTGAGAGATTCTAATATCTTTCCCAAAGGTGTGTCAAGAGATATAATCACATAAGATAACTTAATCAGTAAGTATAGGACAATAATGGATTAATTAGATTTGAAAAATGGGAATATATAATATCAAAAAAATAGTGTATCAGTAATAAATACCATACCTATAACTATATAGGTCTTTCTACATTAGTTATTGGAATATCATCTATCATATAGACCCGACCTTGTCTTTATATCATGACCCTACCTATGTTTTTCATGAGTTTCCTAATTCATAGATATCTATGGTGCCTAAGACAACTACTAAGGACCCCATCCTATACCCATACCTATGCTCCCCAATTTTGGATGTGTCATATTTGTACAAAATAAGTTAAAATGACTCATATTTCCACATTAGTGAAATTTATTAGGTGAATTCAGGCACGATGTATTAGAATTTCCTTTACATGTACAGTTATATCACCAGGTCGAACTTCCTCCCATAGAGGGAGTAAAAGAATCTGTACTCTTATAAACATTTCTTCTACCCCACTATACCTTCTTATATTTACTTTAAATACTACCATAAGAGGCACTCAATGTATTATTGGGATGTTTAGTTTCTAAATCATTTTAAGATGGAAGAAAACCCATGAAAATTTCCTCCTATATTCCTTTCTCAAAATTCATGTATTTATGAAGAACCTTAACATACATTGTATAGTAAAATCTACTAACTTCTTGTCAAAGATTTTGAAAAAGGTAAAAATAAACTTCTAGGGTTTCCTCACCTCTATCATATACAATAGAAGAGAAAAGAAAAAAAACTCTATGAAATGATTTGAGTAAGAAGAAACTGAGATTATCTACTAATGAATCTCCATAAACTCTAATGAATGGTACAGCTTTAGTGTTTTAGGAAATAAATTCTCAAAGAAAAACTCTTTAAAGGCCTCATAAGTAAGAACCTCACACCTGTTCTCCAAACCCATGATTCCCCACCAAATCCAAGTGGAAACAGGAATCATAAACGCTTCCAGTTTCATCGTTCAACCCATGAGAGTCTCCAAAAGGCCGAAGATACCCTTGATAATGTTAATTTTGTCCTCAGAATCCTAAGGACCACCAAAGACCGAGAATACTAGTGGATTCTAGAGATGAAAGTCATATAAATTATAAACAATCATCCTCTATATCCTTCTTTCTAATGTAGGAATAATATATAATACTCTTAGATGGGTTGTTTTTACCACCTGAACCATTATATTAGGTGAAATAGAATTCTAAAGTGCATCTTTTTGAATATCCTATGGTGGAATGGAAACATTATCCCTAGTTGGATAATTCCTTCATCTCTATGGTGGAATTTTTATGATTTTCCAAAAAAACATTTATGATCACTATAATAAGTTGATTATGAGAATCACTAAATATTTTATAAGGAACAAATAAGTAATTTTCTGTTAGAAGACCTATATTAGGAGATACCAATAGAAAAGGGATAAACCTGCTAGTTCTACCTATAGTTCAAAACTAACCTATCGTACCTATATGTTAGTCATAATCATATATATATATATATATATATATAACATAACAAAATTACAATGTTTAAAAAACTAATTCCAACATATATATATATATATATCACAACAACAAAGAGTATAGATATATCACAAAACATAAAACAATTCAAGTAATTTAATTAATGAATAACTATGTATCACACAACATGTATATATATGAAATTTTATCCTATGTTCCTATCCATGATACATAAACACACCCAAATCCCATAAAACCGTAATAATAATTCCATAACCATTTCCTCAAATGTCTGTTACACATGAGCTAGCTAGATGCATGGAAACTCCTATTCTCAAGTTCTATATGACCTCTATTATTTCTACAGTAACCCAAAATAAAAAAAGGAAACCTCATGCCATGGATACAATTTTTTGTAACCCAATATTCTGAATCATTGGGTTTGATATGAAGCTCCACATTACCTTATGCACACACCCTTGTACTTAAGAGAGAGCCGACTAGTATCTTGGGTGTTGTGTGACATGGGGAGACTATAGCCTTGGTAACCATATATATCATAAGATAAAAAAACCAAAATAAAATCCATGTAACATCATAGAATATGGTAATACAAATAAATACAATAACATATGTCATGTCAATTCATACAATAATAATCTAGTAGACCACAATGTGGAAGTTCAATAGTATAACAATACAACTAAACCAAAATAAATAAATAAAACAATATGAAAACCATCTAGAGTTTGTTCTAGTACCATGTCTATATCCCAAATCCAAGCTACTCATCAACCTATTGTAGGGACCTTTCCCTTATATGGATCCATGATCATGAATTATTCATGCACATTTAGATGCTAATGAATGTTGTGAGTATAAAACCAGCATGAAACCACTAATGCATCATTAAAATAATTACATGTTTATATAGAAGTGCATAACATGTTTTAAAAGTTAATGAATCCAAAAATTTTAAAAAAATCATGTACCTAATGATCATTCACTGACCAAGATACCATGACCTTAGCTGTACCTACTTCAAAACTATACTATTTGAATATCGTATATGGACATCACATGTATTAGATTATGATATCTAACTCCATCTACCTTTAAGGACAATTCACATTCAACATTTAAGGGACATATCAACACCCTCCTTTAATGGTAAGTCTTACCCATGACTCAAGGTTACCTAATTTCTTATGATGGTATGCAAAATGGGATATCTCTCTCACATAAGGATATTCCCAATTTATTGATCACACGAGCATATATGAAGACTCTTCCAAGGGTGTATTGTATTCTACTGGGATATGCTAAGCTAAGGTGATAACCATTATATACAGATCCATCACCAATGAGCCATGTCATCTATACTCAGCCTTTAAGGAGTCATCTAAGTCCAATAGTGCCATTTGTTAACCTAAACACTAAAACCATATATTCCACTGGCTTTGAAAAAAACCACTTATAATGAATAACATAAAAAGGAACAAAATATGAAAACAAGTAATTTCAAAATATATGAAATAATACACATGTAATAAATGATATTGAAATGAATACACAATCCATAACCAAGAAAAGGTCTCATGGGTTACCCACACACACCATCATATCATTTTAAATATGGGAATTTAAACTATAAATATAAACAATCCAACCATTCCATCTATTCCATATAAAAGGTCCAAGATGGTAAGGACTTCTGACCTTTAGCATATCAAATCCAAATTCCATGATCCATCGAGAGATGACATGGAGAACATGATCATGCACTAATGTTTACTAGAATAAGACGCAATAGATCACCATTAAGTCTCTAGATTTAGATTTCTATGAAGAGTTCAGTCCAAGAGATGAAATTTACATCAAATTACCAAAACGTATTCATTTTCAATGGTATATCTAGGACTGATCAATGAAGGGACACCAAATCATTTGATCCAACACCAATTTATCAATCGAGCTTGAATTATCCATTGGATCTAGGTATATATCTATAGATTTGGACAACATGTATTATATCTACAATCAATTCTAAATAAATACGGTTAATTAATCTTATAATGGATGGATCTAACCTCAATTGAAACTTCATATCAATATATACTTCATGCATCCAAGAGGAGAAGAAGGGGATGGCTAGAGAACCAAGGGAGAACTCTTTGGGAGGAACTATTGTTAATAGTGTTAGATTTAGGGGATGGTTATATATATAATTGAATTAGAGTAAAAAGGTAAAAATTTTCTTAATTAGGCCATAATATGGGCCCCATCAGCCGAACAATGGAACTACCAATCAGATAATGCCTAGTAATCAGTCAACTGGTGTGATTGGAAGAATGGTAAGCATTATTCCTCATCCACTGGCTTGAAATTACACCCTACCAACCCATCAATAATATTATTTCATCCACCAAGAGGCGTATTAAGGACTCGAGCATCCATAAATAAATTTTGAGGTTATTTTACACATATATAATACCTCCAAGGAAAGTAAAAATGATACAAGACACATTATAATTTAAAAGTAAATATATCTTAAAAAATGAAAGGTATTATATCTGGTTCATCATAGAGGATGAAGATCACTACTCGATTATGAACCCATTATTTATTAGTATGATCTATAAGGAGAGTCCCATTATGGTGGTAGTTTATTATTAGGGAAATCCATTCTAATTAAATATTAGTTAACAAGGATATATGCTCATTTTTCTCTAGGACAGTGATGATTTCATCAAACTACTTTATATTATTTCCAATTAATTATGAGATCACCCTATATTGTTCAATAGAAATTATTATTTAATATTGATTCGTATCATATGGAGTTATGGCCACATTATAAAATGAATCATCATGGATAGTATGAAAATGTAGGACATGAGATAATGTTGTTTTGGAGGGGAAATCTTCCATCAATACTCCTGTATAATCATGTAAGGGGATTAGTTCCTCCTTTTTAATGGTATATTATTCATTGATTGTATTAATTATTAGCTTTAATTGTCCTTTGATGTTTAGGAATTCCATGGTTATTTTTAGTGACAACAATAGGCTTATGAAGATGTCATAGTATTCTACATCATTGTTGGTGAAACCTTCTAATTATTGCAAGGAGTACGGAAGAACAAATTTTTCTAGAGAGACAAAGATAATACCTATAAAAAACATGGGCAAGCTTTGGATATTCCATTATTCTTGAAGTCATCATTACAAAAGCACATTCAATATATATTTCTCTTGTATGATGAGTGTGTTGGATAAATAGGTCCTCCACACTAGGGAGATATGTGTTTATTGGGTCTGTTTCTTAAAGAGGTTGCATCATAATGAAATATTCAAATGCATTTACATTAAAAAACTTAAGTGATACAAACTGGATGTCAAAATATTGAAGGATTAAAACTCATTATTCTAGAATTATATTAAATATAGGTGGATTGAGAATATATTTCAATATATCCCTGGAAGATATCAAGAATAACTCATAATGTTGAAGGTAGTTCCTTAAATTTCAAACTATAAGGATTAGCATGAGGTAGTTCTTATATATGTTGGAATATCATGTCTCAACATCATGAATTTTCCTACTGAGATAATAAAGACTATTATACCATCTTTCATCAGTTATCCAAGCATAGAGAGTTCCAAGTGATCATTATTCAATATCCATGTACATGATAAGCGACCCTCCTCTATCAAAGACATCAAAACTAGTGGGAGAAAGATATATTTCTAAATATTGTTGAAACTTTAATTAAAATTATGATCCCACTAGTAAGTAGACACCTTTTTCATAAACATTGAAAAGGGTAAGCACTATCCAATGAACTTGACTATGAAAAAATAGATATAGGTGGAGTGCCCCAAAGTCTTCTAAATTCCATGAGATTCCAAGGAGAGGGCCTACTGAGTATCTATTTGGTATTATTGGGGTCTACCTCAATGCCATAATGATATAACATGAATCCCATAAATTTATCAATTTTCACCCTGAAAGAACACTACAAGGTATTTATATTTAAGAAATGTTGCAATAGTTTCTGGAAAATTATATCTATATCGACAAGATAACCACAATATTGATGAGATTTGACCACAAAATCATCATCATAAAATTCAAAAATCTTTCCAATAAATTAATTAATTATATGGTTTATTGGAAGTTAGTATATGGAACCAATATTATTCACGATAAAGGGAATTACATCGTAGTCGTTTACCCCTTGGGGTTCCTTGAAGGCGGAAGAATCTTCATCATGGTAACAACCAAACCCACCTAGGCCCCACCAAGGCTGGAAGTAAGATGAGAGTGACATCTTAATAACACCACTAATAGGTCAAGGAATGAAGATAAGTGTCGAGTGGGCATATCACTAAAATAGAAGGCCTTAGAGTAATTTACCTACACACACACACAAATTCATATATATAAAACACTGTAGATATTCAATAAACATTAAATACCATGGCATAATAAATGCCTAAAATAATATTTAGGAAACAATTAGAGTGCGATTTGTAAATATAAATCAATGAAAAATGAAAAAATACCCACCCAACCAAGTAGGAAATTAGATCCCAACCTAGAATTATCTGATAAAAAGAAATGAAGAGGAGATATGAGCTCAAGATCATAGACTCTGACCACTGGACAAGGTCATCTCCACCATATAATGCTATGATCCACCTGTACCAAGTCCACCAAATTCACAACCAAGATATCTTTCATCAGTATAAGACACAACACATGAAGGAAAATCCTATGTAAGGATGTGTATAAGCATACTAAGTATGACACATTGAAAACCAAGATTTAAGTATTATAATACAATATTCTACTCAACCAAGAATAGAAGTGGAAATAAAAACCCAACATTAGATATACTCATAATGAAACCTCTATAGAAAAAGATGAAATCTCAAACTCCACTGCCAATTATTATATATGTGTCTACCTATTTCTCAAAATTTATCATCTTCGAAGCTAATGACCCTTTGAAACCTAACAAAAATCAGAATGGAGGGCCCACTCCTTGCTGTTGCGTACCATAGTTGAGGGTACACTAACGTCAGTAGAGGACCTTATCCTTTCTGGAACTCAAGGAAAGGGGAGTAACACTCCATATAAAGAGGACACGCACCCTTGATATTGTAGGTTAGTAAAAAATATACCTATATATAGGATATGGGGGAACCACACAATGGTGATACATGGGAGTAATAAACCCAACATCACTTTGAAGACCATACCTAATTAATTCCACAAGATAAGCATCCCTAGTAGAATATTCCAACTTATAACACCTCATATCAAATCTTTAATGCGAAAAAAAGGATACCATAACGTCCGATGTGGAATTCTACTCAAAATGGGCTATTCATGTGGAAAATCAGAGTTGAGAAGAAGAAGATATTCAATGTAATATATTCTAGGATAAGAAAGCACTATTTTCATCAAGGCACGTGATTTATGGAACTAAATTAAGACTTTGAAATGTTATTCCCTAAGCATATACAGATTTTCGAAGATATTTTCAAAATCATATCCCGAATAGGAAACCATTTTTTTGACCACCTTGGGCCCTGATAATCTATTCCGACACCCCTCTCGGACACACGAGTAATATCACACGATAAATGGGGCCATCCAAAAGGGGTGTGATATTCAAATTTACCAAAAAACCCTATTTATCTACTAAAAATGTGCTACAAAACAATTTTTCTTCTAAAAAACATTACATGTAGACCGCTTTATGAATACTATAATATCTGGTCTCTCTATCCTCACATGATTTTCTATACCAACCATTACCATCGTGAATCACCTGGAATCATGCTTGAAATGGATGATGTAAGATTTAATACCATCAATGACCAACCAAAAGTCATATTCTAACCATTATTTATCAAATAATAGAACTACAATAATTTACCTTTGTGAATATGATGTCCTGTACAACTCATCATATTTTGGGAAATTTTTTGGATCCCTTCTCAAATTACCATCATTCACAATGCATCCCCATCCGTCCACAAACTAAAAATCAAAATTTGCAACAATTATTCATGGAACTAACAAATAATTACATAATAAATTGTGTTTCTAGATTTGGTTGAACCATCATTAAAAAAATAATAATGATGATAAAATTTAGAATAGGGAGAGAAATCAATAAATAAACCAAAGTGATGAATGGAAAGCGGTCATGTTTGGTTTGGACACCATTTTACAATGGAATAATGAATGATAAATATAAATTTATAAATCTAGATAAAATTAATTATTTAAATGGGATTTTCAATGATTTATATCTTGGTAGTTTTTAAGAGATATCTTTTAATTGTAAAAAAATAGTGGTGAAAAATAAAAAATATACATACCTCATGAATGGTTTGATCATTTTTGATGACACCATTTTCTAGAAATTTCATTGAAAAATATGTTATGTTCTCTATTAGTTCTACTGTATCCTTGATTTTTCATCATTGATCCATGATCTTCACTTCATCAATTACAATAGTGGTTCTTTTATCCTCTCTAATGTCTCATGGTTATGCAGCTCACCATGAATATTTTATTTAACATCATAGATATATGGAATATTCTAGTGTTAGTTATTTAAAAAAAGAAATAAAAGAAATAAATTAATCATTTAATTTTTTTAACACACTCGTTTGTGAGTGAAATTTAATGTAACATTCAACACCGACCAATCATATGTCATGCCTAGGGTAACCCACATTCTATATTCAATTGTAGTTTTAGGTTTTCCATATATGATTCTTATTAATAAGATATCCTTTTTATTTATAGATAATTTACATTTATACATTAATATATATAATATATTTAATATATTAATATTTGGGTCCTTCAACACCCATAACACCATGAATAATTTAAATAATAACCAAGAATGTTACATAGAAATATTCAAAAGATCAAATTTTAAAATCTAGAGTTGTCACATTCTCCCCACATTCAAGGATTTTTCCTCTAAAAGTAGAAGATACAAAAAAATATGAGGATATTGAGATCGTATCTAGCCCTCACAGTCTAAGGAGCTCTCTCAGATGGTCTCATGACACCAAATAACTCGAACTAAACAAATGGTCCACCACAACATGATCCTCTTCTATCGATCCTCAATCACCACTAGGTAATTTGAGAATATAGACCCATCCCCAATGTCTATATTTCCCCAGTCAATAATGTGCAATTGGTCATGAACATATCTCCTCAACTATGACACATGAAAAATTTCAATCACTCGATCCTACTATGGGGGTAAGGCCAAAGAGTATACAACCTCTCCAACCTTATAGAATATAGAATGTCCAGATGAACCTATAGAATAAATTTATACCCTAAACAAATCTTTACAATATTTAATATGGGGAGAATCTTGAGAATACATGGTCTCCCTCATCAAACTCCAATAGCTAAAGATGATAATATATGGAAAATGTATATTGACTTGGAGCTATCCTAATATGCTCACAGATCAAATAAGCCTTCTTTGTTGTCCCATGCACTAGTTATATCACAATAAGTGATTTATTTCCAATATCCTGCCACTACAAGGGTGGAATGTAGGGTATACCATACATTATTTTTAATGGTTCCATATTTATAGTGGACTGATAAATTCCATTATAGGTGAAATACCCCAATGGTAGGTGATCCTACAAAGTCTAGTTGATATCCAACATGTGGGCTCTCATCATATCATCAAAGAACAAGATGGTTCACTTACGTTTCCTTCCTTATGGGGGTGATACACCATTCCCATCTGTAACTGGGTCTTGAAAACTTGCTTCGAACATATTCACAAATTTCTTGTGAATTAAGAATCATATTCAAAGATGATCATCATGGGTTACCCATTAATAGAAAATATTTACAATATGTACAACCACCCCAAAATCTTAATTAAACTATACTCAGATGGAAAAGAATATTTGTTAACTTGGTAAGTCAATAAAAAATCACCCAGTTATCATCATGAAATCACATTATCTATGGAATCCATACTAAAAAATATATCAATTTGAAATTCCACTTCCATTATTGGATCTCAGGTGGATGATTCATATTTTATATAACATGATGTTTATCCATCACCTGCTGACATATGAGGCATCAAGAAATATACTTGAAAACATTCAACCTCATGAAAAACCCCCAAAACTATTAGTGTCGGTATTGGTACATTTTTTCCACACATGAATATACCACTAAGGGGGAGGTATGAAAATCACTTAGAACCTCATAACATAACATGATCAGAACTAAAATCCTTCCAAAATATAGAATAATGTTTTCCCACATTTAGAAAATCCATCCAGTGTATCTCTAGAGAATATCTCTTAAAAAAGAAAATTATATTCAACATCACCCAACATAACCTCCCTCAAACACTGATGAAGCAATTGTTTCACCAACATATAATATAGATAAGTTTTCCCTCTCTCCTCTTATAGGTTTAGCTATAATGAGGAAAACTTCTCTGATGCATCCTCTACTAAGAGAGAATGAGATTTTATACTAAGGGAATCCTTCAACACATTTCCCTTCACTTTATTATAGTCTATCACAAATCCATAGTTTTGTAGGAATTCCATCCAATGATTCTATCTCATGTTGATGCATCTCTCGCTTAATATATACCTAATATTTTTTGGACTAAATAAAAAAAATTCCCACCTAGAAGATAATTCCACTATATTTTCATGGTAAAGACTATAGCATCCAATTCCAAGTCATGGGGCACAATGTTATTATTTTGGGGTCTCAACATACTTGACCCCTAGGAAATCATTTCCTACCTATACATCAACCTAAATCTACTCTGATCTCTGGATGAATCAGAAAACACCACATACTCAACACCCTCCTCTAGAAGTCTTAATACATAAGAATTGATCAAACTCTGCCTCATCTCTTATGAGGTTCTTGGATAATACTTAGTCCAATAAAATAGCTTCCCATTCCACATAAAGGTGGTAAAAGGGGTTTAGATACTATAAACTTCTTCCACAAACCAATAATAGTAACCTTCTAAATTGAGGACTCTATGCACCTATGACATGCTCTTGTGTGGAACCCAAGAGAGAACTACATCAATCCTTACTGAGTACACCACTAAACCATGATCAAAGACGACATTCCCCATAATTTAAACCAATTAAATCCAAAATGGACACTTCAAGAGATTATCATATAATTGGTTTTCATAGATTACTTTTATGACCACCCTAAAATTCTATGTGTGCTCTTACTAAGATGTTGAATAAATTAGAATTCCATCAATAATGATAATAATAAAATGATACAAGAAATTAGGGAAGACATAATTCATAAGTTATTGGAACAAATTAGGGTAATTCATCACACTAAATGGAATCACCAAAAACTCATACTGACTATTGAAACATCATGATTCTATATTTATAATATCATCCTTGTAAAACATAAACTGATGATAGATTGACCTAAGATCAATATTTGAGAATGACTTCAAGCCTTTAAACTAGACAAAGATGTCACCAATCCCTGGATAGAGGTATTTTTTCTTTATCAAATCCTAATTCAAGATATGGTAATAAATTCATAACCTCAAGTTCCCATCAACAATTTTAACAAACAAAACTTGAGTTTCATAGAGGGACACAACATATTTGATAAATCCCTTCTCAAAAAGGTCTTTCAACTGCACCATCATATCTCAGAGACTAGCAAGGGACATCCAATATAGCATAAAAATATCAGTGTTGACATGGGTTGAATTTCAATGAAAACATTGATCTCCCAACTTAGAGGTAGTCCAAAAACATATTTGGTAAAGATTTTCATATAATCCTTCTTTACCACTAGATGTTGGAAGTCTGATGATCCCACTCACTAAGAGTTAAATTAAAATAATAATGAGTGATAAGTTGTCATTCCCTAATCACAAACCTTACTAGTTTTTCCAAATGGCCCTTGTCTCAATTGAAAAAGAAACTAGTCCTATTATCCCATAGGCATAAAACTTTCATATGGTGATTAAATATGTAGGTATGAAATTTGAACAACCAGTGTATACCTAGAGTAAGATGTCATAAGGTTTCATTGAAATAATCAATAGGCCCTATAAGAAACTCTCACAACTAATCACTAACTCCCACTTCCAAAAAATAAATGAAATAACTGAATCCCTCATTGTAGAAACCTATAGAAACAACATATGCTCCGAAGAATTTATGGGAATCTATAACTCTTACAAAAGGGATATAGAAATGAATGAATAACTCACACCTACATATATAAGTACTAGGGTTAAAGTAGAGAATAAACAGATCATAAATTGAATCATAAATTGTGTAGCCGAACTAAAAACCCACTACATACTACAACTGGACAATAACTCTATTCCAAACTTCTAATCTAGGCATGGTCGACCTGGTGGTTCTAGTGAGAGTAAGTCATAACATCATTCTCCACCTACATCTCGTCTTTTAGGTGCTCTATCTACCCCTTTCTTTTCTCACCCCATGAGACCTCCCTAAACATCCTAGAAGATCACTAATCAAGATACTACCTCTATTGTGGAGGTCCATCCACTATCATACCATCATTTGTATCATGTATTGTTGGATAATCATGATCTATGTGATCTATCCCATCACAAGCATAACATCATCCATCTCAAGGATGTTTAGACCCCCTACATGATCCATGTACTATAGATCCTCACATCTTTGTATAAGAATAAACATTTATCCTGAATTGAGACCCTGATGTCTAATTGTTATTAACTACTGTAAAAAACAAAGCCCCATGATGTCTTTTTTCTACACTAGATACACAACACCCCTCTTCCAGTAAGATATCTAATTCCATGCTCTTCTTTAACACTATTTCTTAAGTGGGAATTAATAAAGAGACCACACTATCCTAGATTCCCCTATATATTCCCTTCTTAAACATCTATTCCCTAAAATAGCCATTGTGAACAATATTGATTGAGTAGTGTATAAGGTCAATAAACCTCCATACGTACTCAAAAACTGATATATCACCTAGATACATCTTAAGAAGCTCATGAATCAGAAGAGGGAACAAGATCGAAGGATAATATGTCACAACCCATCCCTCGGGGCACGTGCTGTGAAATACCCCTAGCCCACCTCCCGAAGGCCAGGGGTTGGGGACTAGCGCCGAAGGTGTCAACCTTAGGATGGGAGACATTTTCATGAGTACCTGTATGCAAGCACACACAACTATATCCCAAATCTGGAAAAGTAATCATGCATGCCGCTAAACAACCACTGAGTAAAAGTACAAATTTTAGGTCAAATGGGATAGAATTCAAACCCAACAAAAGATGAACTGAAAACCATAATGTACAAGGAAACTCTGAAATATGTCTGATGAAAACCCTGCCTAATGGGTTAGTGTAGATTAGTCTCTAGAAGATGTAGCAGTATGCCCTGCTTGCCTGGTATCACTGGGAACCAACGGGTCCTAGGCCACCAAGTCCTCTATCAAGGAAGCTGTCGTCTGCACTAGACACAACACTTGAGGTCGAAGGCCATGCATGGGTGAGTAACAAAATACAAATTAGAGACCCCAAACCAACAAGGAAATACCACAAAGTAATCCACAATGAAAACCATGAAGCAAGAAAACTCACACTAGGTATAATCCAGAGTATGGGAAGTAGGACCATCAGTCATATCCTGGAACACCTTGGGATGTTGGAGAAATCCTCCTAAATGAGTATAGTGGGCCTTCCAGGTCATACAAAAGCTAATTCCCACTGTCCTTGGACAAATGTGGTACTCATCCCTAATTAGTACCATGGGTATGTTGGGTCACACAGAAGCTAATCCCCACTATGGGCATTCCTGGTCACACAAAAGCCACTTCCCACCTTGGCCATACTAAGGTACTCCTCCTGTTGAGTACCATGGGCATGTTGGGTCACACAGAGTGGCTCCCCACCATGGGACTATCGGGTCACACAGATCCACTTCCCACTGGGCCATCATAGCTGATCCACACAGGGTCTCTTGTCATCATTCTTTAGGTCTCAGTCAACCCACGGTTTCCTCACGTAGTGTGCTTGATTCTGAGAGAACCCCTCCTCAATCCATTATTCAAATTTCAAATTCCATGAAATCCTCCATAGATTATGCCAAAATATCTGCCTCTTCACAAGGTTTATAATGCTATAAATGGATCGTAAATCGAACACCCAGATTGAATGATATTGGCGTTTTCCCAAAAAGGGGTCAGCGGGGTTCGGGACTGGTCTGACCCGGTTGCGTCGACCCGACCCAACCTGGCCTGTGGTCCACAGAACTGAACTGTGTCTTCTGACCCGACCCAGATCCAGCCCAACCTGGTTCTGGTCTAGTCTGGTCCATTAGACCATGGGTCCAGACCATGGGGCTGCCCTCACCCTACCCAATGCGGCATAGGCGGACCCGTTCTCACTTGGTCGGGACCCATTAGGAATCCATGTCCTCTCTCCAAGCCCCGTGAGTTGTCCACACGGCCATATCCTCCACTTCAGTCATTTGACCATGTATTTGCTGCATGCGACGCTCCCCGATTCCATGTCCGTGGTACCTCTGACGTGGTTGGGTGGTCGTGTTTCCTACCACCAACATGAAGACCGGCAGCTGCTACCACACCGCCTCAACCCAAGCCGACCATAGCTCTTCTATCAGTGCACCATCGTGGAATGTCACTGCATGCTCGTGGTCACCACCACCTATGGGTTCTTCCACGGATCACCAAGTCCACTTTGGTGGTCCGTTCTTCGTGCCTCTTGCGCCTACAACCTCTGAAGAATTCCATATTCCATGTGATGGCCTTGAATCCTACTTGTTTCCACTTCTAAAACACGGTCATGAAGAATGCACAAAATAAAAAAGGAAGAGGGGCTCGAGCTTTGTTCATGTTGGCCCGCACCCTCCGCATTAGAGGTTTTGAAAACATGGGAGAATGATTTGATGTTCTATCAAAATTAAATCAAATAATACAGGCACAAAACCCAAGAAAAGTGTCCTCTCACAAGAACAAGAAATCCACGAAACAACCTTTTCGTGGGTTGGTCCATGTTCTTCGTTTTGAATAATGAATGAGGAAAATTAAAACAAAAAGAAAACCCTACCTCATTGGAGTTCATTTTTGAGGTGATTCGCCTGTGAGGATTCAAGTTACGTTCGAAGGTGTGGACATTCGTCACCCTCCGATACCATTCTTCAAGATGTGTTGAAGTCGCTAAAAGTTCTCTGGCATTCATTGTTCATCATTTGAGAGGATTTTCACCGTATTATTATAAGAGGAATTCCCCATTTGATTAACGTGTTATCTCATTAATAGAGAAATGCATCGCAACGTTTCTGTTATGCCGTGTCGCCATGTCATTACACTATTTAATTAATGAAACAACATATCTATTTCACTTTCGTTAAGGAGTCTCATTAAAGGGGCTTTTTGCTGCCTTGTCACCGCACCATAGTACTAGATTTTTACCGCTCAATGATGAGAAAATAAAAGATGATAACTTTTTATGTTATTTTATTATTTTCCGGAAGGTCGGAAAACTATCTTTTCTGGTCGATTCTCACTAATCGATGTTATATTCATTCTATTCAAATCCCTCCATTCAGAGTTCAACGGTGCCCTCATATTTTTGATCTGGCCAGCAATTTAATATTTAGAAAAACATGCTCGCACATTTACTTATATGAACTTAAAAAAGATCAAAATTCTATTCCAAGCTCACCGAGCCTCAAAACCTGGTGTCGTCAAAGCATCTGGTCTTGAAATAATTTAATATAATTTTAAAAAAATTACACAAAATTTATAATATATTACATTACTCCCCCATTTTGGGATTCACATCCTCGTAATCTAAAACAACGTTAAACAAACAAATGGGGGTACTGAGCATGAATTTGACCCTCTCACTCAAATGTGATCTCTCGGAGATTCCTGTTCTACCACCGAACGTGCACTAGAGGAATCAACCATCCATGAAGGACTCGATCCTATTGATCTATTATTTGTACTAGGAACTCTGCAAATTTCTCCCCATTGTCAATGTCTATATCTCCTCGGTCGATGATGTGTGATGGATTATGCACATACCTCCTCATCTTTGACATGTGGAAAATATCACCCACTCGGTGCATATGTGGGGGGATAGCTAGGTGGTATGCCAACCCTCCAACTCTATTAATAATAAAGGAAGGTCCGATGAAACTTATATATAACTTGTCACCCTGGTCAAATCTCCGCAATCCCTTTTGGGGTGACACCCAAATAAAAACATGACATCCCTTCTCAAACTCCAAGGGACTCCATCTTCTATCAACATATAATTTCTATCTTCTCTGTGGAGTCCTCATTTACTACTGGATGATCTGTACCTTATCAGTTATAGTCCATACCAACTCCAGACCCATGAGTGCTGACTCCCCTGGGTCTTTCTAGCATTGAGGTGATATGCATGTCCACCCATACAAAGCCTCAAATAGTACCATGCCAATGGAGGAGTGATAGATATTGTTGTATGAAAACTCCACCAGTGGAAGGTGGTCCACCCAACTATGACCAAAATCAATGACAGAAGCACAAATCATGTCCTCTAAGGTTTTTGTGGTCCAGTCCAGCTGACCATCCTTATGTGGGTGAAAGGATGTTCTCAAGATCATATGAGTCCCAAATACCTCCTGAAATTCCTTCCACATCCTAGATGTAAATCCTGCATCATGGTATGAGATGATCGTCAAATCCACCCGTGTAGCTGCATTATCTCCTGGATGTAGAGGCATCCCAATCCCTATAATGTTCCCTAATCCTAGATGGGTAGGAAGTGAGATGACTTGGTGAGTCAATCAATGATCACCCAGATACAATCGTGGCCCCTAGACGTGCGTTGTATCCCCATCACAAAGTCCATCGAGATACCATACCATTTCCACTCCGGTACCTCAAATGGTTGGGAAAATCTTGCTAGAACCTGATGCTTATCCTTCACTCGCTGACATGTGAGACATCATTAAATGAACTCTTCCACTTATTTTTTTCATCCCTGGCCACCAGTACTGACATCGGGGGTCCTAGTATATCTTCACCACACCAGGATGTAAATCCAAAGGGGATCTACCGAACTCCCTCAACTCCTCGTCCCACAATGTCACTAGTACTATAGTTCTTCCTTTGAAAATAATTAAATTCCTCCAACTATAGAAAATCCACCAGGAGCATTTACTGAGGATAATTGAGCATGTCAGGCCTTGTAGTCAACATCCAAAATATGTGACTCCCTAAATCACTATAAGAGCAGGGGAGTGACAGTCATTGACTGAAGGTAAGCTGCTCCATCATCATCCATGAAGGATATATGCATTGTTACTAACTTCTCCATCGCCTCACTCATTAGTTGTAAACTAGACCACCTAATAAGCACGCCGGCCACCACATTCCCCTTCTTAAAAGTATAGAATACCTAAAATTCGTAGTGATGGAGGAACTCCAACCATCACCGCTGTCTGAAGTTCAGGTCCTTCTACGAGAAGATATACCTAAGACTCTTGTGGTTGGAGTAGACGGTAAACCGTTCACCCATCAAGTAGTGCCACCACATCTTCAAGGAAAAGACCACTGATACTAAATCCATATCATGGGTCACATAGTTCTACTCATGCTTCCTCAATGGCCATGAACCATAGGCGATCATGGATCAATCCTATATCAGGAAACAACCCAGTCCAGTCCCTAATGCGTCATAGAAGACTCTATAACCAACAACCTGTTCTGGTAAACTCAAGATTGGGGAAGTCATCACTCACGATCCTAGCTCACTCATGCACCTCATTCATGCTCTTAGATGGCTCCCAAGAAAGCACAGCCTCTATCGTTGCTGAATCCACTGCAACTCCAGGCTCTAAGATGTCATATCCTAGAAAGTGGACCTCCAAAATCCAAAAGTAGAACTTCGAGATCTTCCCAAAAAGATGGTTCTCTTAAAGTTTATCCAGGACTATCCGTAGGTGTGTAGAGTACTCCCCTTCTGACACCAAGTACACCAAGATGTCATCAATGAAGACTACCACGAAACGATAGAGGTAAGTCTAGAAGATCACGTACTTGAGTCCCATGAACACTACTGGGGTATTGGTCATGCATAAAGGCATCACCAAGTATTCATAATGTCCATAATGACATCTAAAGGTTGTCTTCGGTATGTCCTCATCCCGTACCCAAAGCTGATGATATCCTGATCTGAGGTCTATCTTCGAGAATGAACTCTCTCCCATAAACTGGTCAAAGAGGTCATCAATCCTTGGATGTGGATATAGGTTCTTTATTTTCACCTGGTTCAGGAGCCAAAATTCCACACATAGCCTCAAGGTCCTGTCTGCCTTCTTAGAAAACAACCCTCGGGATGCCTATGGGGAAACGATGGGCCTCAAAAAGTTTTCCTCCTGCAAGTCCTCCAACTGTACCCTTAATCCACAAACCACTGTGTGATCTATCTGATATTCTGGTTTGGATATCATTGTTGTCCCGAGGTATAGTTTTATGCCGATGTATTCGAGGAGGTAGTCCCAAAACATCCTCAGGAAAGACATCCTCATACTCATCCACCACTATAGGAATTCTTGGACTCCTCTCTTCTACATCACAAAGGGTGAGGCTATCCAATTTGTGTCTGATTGGATGCACATTCATCTAAGAAAGTACATATTATGTTATAAAGTCTCCCTCATCGCCAGTGAAGGAAAACCTAGTCCCATCCTCATGGAGACACCATATATTGTGCCTAATATAGTCAATATGAGAATAGACTATAGATAACCATTTCATACCCATGAGGACGTCGTAAGGCCTAGACACCGCTATAAGGAGATCCCGGTTGAAGCTCTCATATCCTAGAGTAAGCTCACACTACTAGAACCATTTCATAATCATCGAATCCCCTCCCGTAGGAGTCTCTAATCATAAGATCGAGCCAAGGGATCCACCAGAATCTTCGATCCTCAAATGAGGTCCATGGAAATGAAAGAGTGACTGAAACTTATGTCTATATGAATTACAACTATGATGTAGAATACAAAGATCACACCTATAAAAATATAGAAAGCATCATGTTCATAGGACTCTATCACTTAAATCTAGACTCACCCCTATCCACTGGCTTCTTGAGTCCATGGTGGACCACCTAGGGTGGTGGGGGAATAACCTCGAACCGTCATCCACCATCGGTTGGTCAGCCTACTCCTCTTTCATGTCTGCTGCCCTATAGACCTCCTAGCTTGAACCTATACCTCTGCCTTGGTGGTCCCTCAAACATATACTGATCATCAGTGTGGTGGGTATGGTAGTCACAAGCTATGTGTCACTGCCCGCCACATGAGGAGCACAACCTGGTTCCCTCCAGACTTCCTCTTCTCCAGGATCCCCACACTACCAACCCTGAGTCCTGAGGTTGTCTCCTGAAATATCTGACCCCCTCGAGTCCCCGTGTCTGCTGCCTACTACTCACTACTCAATAGTCCACCTCCTGATGACTGCCAGTGGCTCTGGTTGTCAGTTCCTATTCAGCTAGAAATATCTCCACATGAAGCGCTCGCTCTACAACTCTAGACTGAGTGGGGATGCTGAGAGACACCATGTATTCCCTAATCTCCCATATGAGTCCCTACTCAAAGGTTTGGTCCCTAAAGAAAGGGTCCCATAAAATGTCTTTCCAATACCAAAAGTGGTCTGTAAACCTCCCAGAGTACTCATCCACTGACATGTTACCCTGATCTAGGTGAAGCAGCTCTTGTATGCTCACTGAGTAAAAGGTCATGGGGAATGAATACTCCTAAAAAATTATCATGAGGTCAACCTAGGAGAGGGTCACCCCATCAAGATTCTGAAACATCAAACAACACCATCTCTCTGCCAATACCTAAAGAATCCTCAAAGATATGATTTCCATATGATCAAGTGACATACTCACTAAGCTGAAGACCGACGTCACCGCCTCAAGTCATTCCCTAGTGGCATGAGGATCTATCTCTCCCCTCAACCTAGGAGGTATTTGTATATGGAACTCATGCAAGGTACTAAGACTGCATGCTTTCTCTGATGATAATGTTGGTATTAAATTCTGATCAATGAGGGGTGGTATCACCGGTGCACCACCCGTTTGGTCCGTCTCTAGCACTGGTCCCTGATTCGACACCTCATCACTAGGCATGCTATCCTTACAGTTACACATCAGAACCCTAGCTAGCTATCTGTGTGGAGGAATCCAGAAACAGATATAGATGTTCCATGGTCAATATATTATACATCATGAGATGAATCTTATTAAATAATAACATGGGGAAACACACAATTCCTATATGATGCATGCAACCATTTTATTTATTTATAGAGCGAAGAAGAATAATTCAAGGTTATGGTGAATGGATACGTCGGAAACCGCACTAACACTGGACTCCCTTAATATGAAAGTTGAACTCAAAACATTTAAAACTATCTCCCAAACACAAAACTACAGACTTCTGATATTTGAGGTAGAACCGACCGCCTATGATAACACTTTGTCATGACCCGTTCCCTAGGGCCAGTGCTGTGACACACCCCAAGACTGCCTCCCAATGTCCATGGGTTGGTGACTAGCACTGATGGCGTAAACCTACAAGTGGGAGGAATTTTCCCTAGTACCTACACACACACACACAACCACATCCCAAAGCTGGAAAAGTAAACATGCATTCCACTAAAAAACCATTGAGTAAAAGTACAAAGTTTAGGTCAAATGGGAAAAATACAAACCCAACTAAAGACGAATACAAACTAGAAAGTAGAAGGAAACTCTAAAATACATCTTCTAAAAACCTCAGCTAATTGGTAATTGTAGAGTAGACATTGTAATTCATATAAGTATGCCCCGCCTACCTGGTATCATTGGGCACCACCTGATCTTGGGCCACCAAGTCCTCCATCAAGGCGGTGGTCGTCTGCACTAGATAGAACACATGCGAGCGAATCCCATACATGGGTGAGTAATAAAATACTATGTAGGGACCCCAGAACAACAAGGAAATTCCAAAAATCAATACACAAAGTAAACAACAAAGCAATACAACTAACAATGGGTATAGTCTATAGTATGGAAATTAGGACCATCAGCCATATCATTGAACACCTAGGACTATTGGATAACTCCTCCTCAATGAGTATAGTGGGCCTATTGGGTCACCTAGAATCTACTTCCCCCTAACCTTGGACCGATGTTGTACTCATATATGGTGCTACATCCGAGGTACCTCCGATGTTGCCGGGTGGCGGCGTCCGCCCCCAATAGCTGCCGACATAGAGGTTGGCATCTCTTGTGGTTCTGCCACTGCCTGAGCTGGCTGCGACGCTTCTCCCAGTGCATCGTGGTGGTGCGTCGGAACCCTCCTTCTGCCACCAGCGCCGTCGTTGGCATGCCGATGGGTTCTTTCCTGGATGAACTGTTTCTCTCTGGTGGTCCTCTCTTCGCACCTCTTGCACCTACAACCTCCGGGGGATGCTATCTTCCCTATGATGACCTCAAATCCTCCTTGCCGCCACATTGAAGATGCAGTCATAAAGAACTCACATTACACAGAAGGAGGAGGGGCTCGATCCTTGTTCATGTCATCCCGTGCCCTTTGCGTTAGAGGTTTAGAAAACATGGGATAATGATTTGATTGTTTATCATAATTAAATCAAATAATACCGACACAAAACCCCAATAAAAGTTTCTTCCCTAAAAAACAAGCGATCTGCGAATCATCTTGTTCATGGGTTGATCTGTTTTTGTCATTTGGAATAATGAATGGGGAACATAAAACAAAAAAAACTCATTCCTCTTTAGAGTTCATCATTGATGAAATTTTCCATGATGATTCAAGTTCTGTTCGAAGCCGTCGACATTTATCACTTTCCTTTCCCGTTCTTTGAGGTGTGTTGACGTCATTAGCGATTTTCCGACATTCCCCATTCTTCATTGTAAAGGATTTTTGACATAGGTTCATTAGAGTAATTCCAATCATATTTCCCAATGTGTTATCTCATTAATAGAGAAACACGTCACCTCATTTCTGTTACGCTATGTCACCACATCGTTACACTGTTTCATTAATGAAACAACCATCTCTTTAGCTTCAGTTAAGGAGTTTCATTAAAGGGTCTGATTGTTTCCTCATCACCGCACTGAAGTGCTGGTTTTTCACCGCTCAATGTTGAGAAAATAATATAAAAAACTTTTTTATATTATTTTATTATTTTTAAAAAATTCAAAAAACTATCCTTTCCAGTCGATTCTCACCGGTCGAAGTTAAGTTCATTCTAGGCATACCATTCTGAGTTCAACAGTGCCCTCATATTTTTGATCTGAGAACCTGTTTAAATGTTATAAAACCACTCTCACATGTTTACTTAAATGAACATAAAAAAGTTGAAAATTATATTCTGGGCTCACCAGGCCTCAGAATCTGGTGCCTTCAAAATGTATGGTCTCGAAATAATTCCATATAATTTAGAAAACAATTACACAAAATTTATAATACATTACATAATACTCATAAAATAAGAATCAGGAAAAGTATATCCATGATAGAATCACATCATCATGGGTCTGAGTGACCTAACCACACATGCGTCCTACTACTCCAAGAACAATACTGGTAACGATCACATACATCTAATCAGTCAAGGTCTGTACAAGATATAAAACATAGACCATTGAATTAATCCAATCATATGCTTCCGTAGGGTCTATATCACCATGAAGACTAAGTTTTCTCTATCGTTGAAAATCTCACGACACACTAAGATTGAATTTTTCTTCTTCTTATCCCATGTGAGATATCAGCTACACAACATATATATGATCATCTGCCTCAACAACTAATGGTGTGTCCATGAGCTTCCCATTGAGTGGAAGCACCGATCAATGATCTTCTAGATGAAACACCTCCAGAACAAGTCTATGTACATAGGCCTCATTACTCAACTAGTCATCATCATGACCCTATCATTGAATCCTAATTTGATGTCACCGTGGAGACATCCTGAAGATTAACAAGATGTACCATGGTTCGTTAAGCATATATGGGGAGAAGACTCAAGAAGTACAAGGAATTCAAAAGACTCAATTGTATAATATTCATGTACCATTGGTTTTATTAAAATTATTTCCTCATCATATGGTTTTATCTAGAAGATATTCAATATCGTAGTGTATGGATACATTACTCTTCGCACAACCACTAGGTTCCCTGACCTGAGAGATGAACTAGAGACACTTCAACATCATTTTATTGGGGTTCAAAATCATTCCACCTAACACCAATAACTATGAACACCTAACCTAGGATACACCTCCTTTGATACCAATCTATCATGACCCGACCCACATGGGCCACACCTTGGCTAGAAGTAAGGTGAGAAAGACACCCCAAGCCCATCTCTAATTATTGAGGGGCTATATACCATCATCGAGTAGGTATATCACCAATGTATGAGGCCTTAGTCTAATGCACCTATACACATGCACAAACCTAGATCCATGAAATAGTGAATAGATATAATAAACTATATCTTATAGGGCATAAAAAAATTCTTGCAACAACCATAAGGAAATAAACCAAAGATATACATGTAAATATATAAGAATAAAAAAGTAAAAAATACATGACCAACCAAGAAGGAAAGTAGGTGCCAACATAGAAACAACTAAAAAGGGAAATGTAAAGGAGATTCCATCTCACAATCAGTTTTTCTATCCACTGAACACATCCAAGACCTACATGTACTTATATAATCCATCAATACAAGGTCCACCAATGTCACAACCAACAGATCTGTCGTCTTTACAAGATACGACACATGTGGGAAAAAACCATGTAGGGGTGAGTATAAACATACTCAGTAGGATTCCTGAAAATACAATATAGAAGAAATAGAATATAAAATTTAGTTAAGACAATAAGATAAGTTGGAAATGAATTCCAAAATTAGATATGAGCATAATTAAACCCTAGTTGAAAAAGAGGGGAATCTTAAATTCCATAGCTAGTTAAGAAATATGAGTTTTTTTTGTAACGCAAAATGACTTATATACGATCCCAAGTAACACATGGAACCTCACAAGAATCAAAATCGTAGACCCAATCCTTTCTACTATGTACTATAGCCAAATGATATTTAAATAGATTAGAGGACCCACTCCCTGTTGGAGCCTAATAATGGGGGATTACCACTCCATAGATAGAGACTGACACCCTCTATAGTGTGTCAGGGAAGGTGCGAGGGGGGGGGGGGGTAAAAATCAACATATATATAGGATTTAATGGATGTAACTCCTCAAATATTATTATATTATTACCTTTAAAATAATTTAATGTGTTGAATATCTTACACCCCACCCAAAACCCAACATAAATGAATCCATTATATATTTATATAAAAAATAAATATTTATGTATGAATATTTAAAACCTAGATGATCAATTAAAAATAATGGAAATGAGTAACCTATTTATGAATTATATGTACATAGAAAACAAATTCTTTTTTTAAATATTAATTAAATTTAATTAGTCTACCCAAAATTACTAATAAGATAATTTATTTTTTAGAAAAGTATATTTCTATAAAATTGTATTTTATCCAATAAAAATTTATATTTCAAGAAACATAGGATAAATGTCAAATTATGTCTGATATTAATAAATTTTTAACACCAATTTAGATGGAAACTGATATTAAATAAGAATAATAATAGTGAATATTTGAAATTGTCATTTTCTAATAAAAACTAGTTTTCGTTTTATTTTATTATTTTATTCATAGATTGAATTTATTATTTTTTAATTTCAAATTAATAAATTTGAAACAATTTTGTAATTCCTCTCCACAAAATTTATTTAGTATGAATTTTTCAACATTTTCAAAAAAGGTCTTTAGTTGAAAAATATGGTTTTCACGTAACATGTAATTTTTATGACTTCACCATTATATAATAATGACATTGAAATTTATGAAGCTATTTTTGAAATTAAATATTAATTTTAGGAATATAATTAATCATTATAAATTATCTCTTGAAGTTATAAAACTTATACAAATCATTTTTATAAATAATTAGAATGTTATATAAATATTAAAATTGTTTTTGGTATTTTCTTTGAATAAATTATTATTAAAGGGATATTTGGTTTTGGATTTCCATGGAATTATAATATAATTTTTTTTAATAATTCATTTTTTTTCATTAGAATCAGTATCCAAGATAATTATACCTTATATATAAATTTAATTCTTCAAAACATTATTTTTCTGAAGATAGTTTTTACACAATAAAGTGTGTTTAATTTAAAAAAACTTTAACACCATTAAAATTTTATTTGATAATTTTATTTTCAAATTTTGAGTTAAAAGTATCAAATTAGTTTAAAATAAAAATCTTAATCCTTCTTATTAAGAATTAGAAATAAATTATTAAGGTAAAAATATGTTTGGGTAAAAGTAAAAAAGATAAAACAACAATCCATTAAACACTCAATGTTGTATAAAAAAGAAGTTTTCATGGTGAGTTTAGAATCCAAATTTTTTTCCTATCCTATTTTTTACATTTACATTCCTTTGAATTTGAATAGTAACCATATATTATTGAAAATGTAAGGGTTACTCCCAAAACTATCCTTTCTTTCACTTAGAAAAGGGTAACATATTTAAAAATTCAAGACATAACTATCATTAAAATTTATTATTAAGATAATGATTTTTACTCCTAAATGAAAACCATCCCATTTCAAAAGTTTATAGGCACCATTAGTTCGAATAAGGAATTGGTTTCCAAGGATACTTCGAAGGAAAATTCAAGTCCTCGATGTGAGTATTATTAACTAATTTGTTTTTATTCTTAATTATTTTATTTCAAATTTATTATAATAAGAATAATATAATGATTTTAGTATCATTTATGTAATTTAATGTTTCTATATTATTGTTATTATTATTTTTTGTTCATATACTAATCCATTATGAAAAACAAAATCATTGTTCATGCGTTGTGTTGACTTCCTCCTCCATGATGCAACATGTTTCACTTTCCTTCTCCTATTTACAAGGCTATATATAAGGATGGTGTAAAAGGATAAATATAATATTTATGATATAATTAAGGTTTTTAAGAGAAATTTAATTTAATATTAATGATATGAGTAATAAATGATCGTCGTTAGTTTAATCATTTAAAATATGCATACAAGGGGAATAATATTTTATTCAAATTTTGTAATGTTTTAATACCCTTAACTATTTCTTATACATACTTAAATTTATGATATATCACACTAATAAACACTATATAATATTACTACACTTTTGGTATAATGTTTCTACTTTATAACCACCTTATAATCATTCATTTAATTAGGGCATGTTCATGTTTGGGTCAGTTAATACTATAAAAGTATATCATCAAAAACTAAGGAAAAATAATTACTAGTGTAATATTATATAAATTTTAATTAATTATTTTTATGGGATATTTTATAATAATAATTAAATAATTAATTAAGATAACACCCTTCGATTTCCATGAATCACCAAAACATGCTTATTATTGATTTGATCTACAATGATATAGACTAAAATAATAATTAATGAAATTTAAATCATATTAAATTTTTATAAACAATTAATAATAGTTAAATTGAGTATCTAGTGATGATATACATTAAAATATGAATAAAAATGGATATTTTTATTACGAAACTAGTACATATGATCAAAACTACAAACACCCGATTTGAAAAACTGGAATAATTCATGTAGAGATTCAATATTTACTAAAAGTATGAATGAAAATGGATATGATTAAGTCTATTCTTTGAGTGATTAATATATACATGTTTGTGAATTATTAGGTTAAAGTACATTCATGAATGTTGGGAAAATAGGTAAGGGTTTTCATTTCAAATTCCTCTCTTTGAGACATGTTTAATCTTATGCACCAAATTTAGTTTATACGGTGTATATATGGTGAATATGAGCCTCATCCCGGTTGGTGATGACTCTTAAGTGAATCAATGTAACCCATGATAAAATATAGGTGGAAGCATAATATTTGGGGTACAGTAGCAGTACGGTAGCGGGAACTGTAGCAGGCACTGTTTGGCACTGTAGCAACCAGGAATTTTCCCCCGTCTGGGCCTTCGGGCCACCGATTTGGTCCCTGAGTCCTTTAAGGCCTTCGAGCCACCTAAGACTTCAGGCCAGTAAGGCCTTCGGGCCACCTCAAGGACTTCAGGCCAACTTAAGTGCAGATGCAAACCAGACAACCTATAAGGAACAAGCTCTACATGAGGATGAACAAGGAGCATTCACCACAGAAGAAGCTACACAGATTGCAAGAATGAGAGGGTATGGAACCTACCATCAAGACAAGCCTATGCATGCATGGGATAACTTAGACGAACAGCCATGCGAAGGTGGAGAGATGATTTTACAATGAAGATGTTGGGGAGGATCAGTTCCATGTAGTTAGTCGGGGTTGTATGTAATATCTGTAGCCTACAGGCAATGAATTCCACTAAGGCCTATGGGCCGTGTAATACTTACACCTACGGGTCTCGCAAGGGTTCCACCTCACCCCATGAAAGGTGAATTATAAAAAATCAATAAAAAATGAAGGCCTTAGGGCCATTGGATGGATGGTGTATATGGTACCTATTTGAGATATAATATCTTTAATTTTTATTTAATCTTGGTATTATATGTTCAATATTTTTCCCTCTCTTTCAATGGGTTTTAATTCCAAAGTTTGTAAAGTTGTAAGGGTTTTTTTGGTCTTAATTATAATTCTTTGAGAAATAATACATTTTGTGCACCATGTTTCATTTTTATGTTGTTTTTGACACTCATGAATCTTTTTTCAATAATACTTGTATTTCATGGGATTTATTAGCTAGATCATGTTCCCTTTTCATGTGTCTATTGATTGAGTTGTTTACCTAGTAGTAATAATTTTTGGTATGTAAACATTAACTCATAGAGTTCTTGTTAATACTTTGAACTTATTTCATATAAGTTATTTTTATTATACCCATGATTACATTATGTGTTATTGTATCATCATTTTTTGGGGATAAATATATTTGTACCAAATAAACCATTTTATAAATATTTCTCACTTCTTGGGTTATTTTATTTTGAAACCATCTACCTTCTTTGTCTATATGGATTATAATCATTCATTTATTGAATGAGTTGTATAATCATTTATCTATAATGTGTGAACATATTTTTTTTACAAAATTTATATTCTAATATGTTCCATAAGAAGTATTTTTATTCTATAGAAATGGGGAAAGGTAATGGCCTTCATGTATGTTGTGATTCTAATATGGATGATTATAGGAAATTCAACCATGTATTATTAATCCATACAAATTCTTTCTTATGATGGTTTATGATCATGTTATCCCTTTTATTTTCATAAAAAATGCATTGGAATTATTGATGATTATTTAATGCTAACCCAGGATTATTATGTATTCAATTTTCATATTTTTCATTATATGGATAACTAAGTTTTATTGAGAAAGAGGTTACTAAAGGAATTTAATGAAATGTATTGATGAATCTTACAAGGAAAGCATTGGAAATAAGTTGGTGATGGGTGGGGATAATAATTATATATCCCCTTGATTCATTTAAATGTCTCATTCGACAAAATATGTTTCGGTATTTCGGTGTATTCCAATCATATTAAGTAATATGTCTTGACTGCGATCTCAAGGACAAGTAAAGTGTTTTGACATAAGGACTTAATAATAGGTTTTTAATGTCTAGAATTATTCATTGCATTAGTATGATATAATTATTATTTATATACAAGTTTTTATTTATTATTATGGATATAACCTACTCTCAATTTCAATTTGATTATGGATTCGTTATGTTTACCAATTCATTAGATAATATTTATTCCATGTTAATTACATAATTTGTTTACTTATATGTTTCCCTTATTATGCATTAAATATCACACCTTTTTTTATGTTTCCATTACCCATGATACAAATAAAAGTTATACATTTGACATATTTATAATGATAGAACATGAGGAATAAATTATGGGATACATTGAAGATTTATCATGAATTAAGTAGTTTCTTATATATATTGAAAAAAATCCATTAGTTGAGAATGAATTGGGATTTATTAGTTTATGTTATGATCTAATTATCTACACATCTAAAAATAAAAATATCCTTCATATGTAATAGATTCTATAATAATTATTGATTTTTTAGTTTTTGACAATAATATCCTGTATTTTACAACTGATTTCAAAGAAAGTATGTAAGCACGTTCCTATGGCCCCCAAATGTAGCAGTGTAGGTCTAGGGCATCCCAACAGACCCATGTACTCGTGAAATATGGGAGTACTAACCCTAGAATAAATTTGATGACTAGACCCAATCTCTTCCATCAATTAAGCATCACTAGAATAACAATCACACTCATAGAACCTCACATCATATATTTGATGTTTAAAAAGGCCTCCATCACATCTTATATGGAATTATACTCAAAATGGGATTACTAAAGGAAAAAAGTGGAGTTATGAGGAAATAGATAACAATGGTAGGAGATTCTAGGATAATTATAGAATAAGTGAATTGGGGAACTCAACATATTGAACTACCAGAAGACCTGGGCATGTTATTCCCTGATCACAACTTTGATAGCTAGGTTCTTTCACATAGTTTATCCCTAATTTCACATGATCAATATGACCACCTGAGGTCCCATTCATATACTCTTGACATGAATCACAACCACTCATGTTTTATCACATGATGTTTGGGGCTAAGAAATGGGGTGTGATATTTAATTAAATAATAAAACCCAATCCTACACCTTAAAATAGACTAAAAAAATAATGGTCTTCTAAAATAAATGACATGTAGTCATGTTTTACAAAAAAAGTAAAGTCTTGTCTCTTGATCTACACACACTTCTACAGATCCACCATTACCAACACAGGTCACTTGTAATCACATGAGAAATTCCCTAAACTAGATTGAACATATTCAATGGCTTTCCAGAATATATATTCTGGCCATTATTCACTATACAATTGAACATTAATCACTTTACATTTTTAATTTGACATCCTAGATGCATTGTATTACATTGATAACATCTCTTGACCCCTCCTAAAATTCTCATAATCTATATCAGACAATTTCATCTTGGAAAATAATTAATTTTTACCTTTAACAATGATTTATTGACTTATCAAATGATTGTGAAAGGAATTTGTTTCCCAGATCTAGTCAAATAATTGATCTGACAAATAATGATGTTGATAATGTGTAGAATGGGGAGGGGGGATAGAAAAATACAGAAATGTTATGAAAAAATGAGTATGTTTGATTTGGAAATTTTTCATCAAATGAATAATGAATAATAAATAATTAAGAATAAATATAGATAAAAATCTTTCGTATAACAGGCTTTGAAATGAATGATTTCCAGGTAGTTTTCAGAAACTCTCCCACAACTACAATAAACACCAAAACTAGAAAAAAACACCTTACCTAAAGAGTGGTTAAATCATTAGTGAAGAATTAATTCTATAGTATTTTCATTAATGAATATACTATATTCTCCCTTTGATCTAGAGTCTCCATGTTTGTTCATCATCAATCATTATCCTGAGTTCATCAATGATAATGGTAGTTCTCCACTTCTCTCTAATCACATAGGGTTATGAATCACTCCCTGGGTATTTTCCTTAATGAAATAGATATAGGGGAGAGTATAGGTTTATAAATTTAATAAATAAATCATTTAATTTGTCTAAGACACCATCCAATGAATGCACTTCAATAGAATGTCAACCAATAACCAAACTTATATTTCATATAGGGTAAACCCCAGGATTCAAATTTATCCATATTCTTGAATTTTCCATACGATCAATGATAAATACCAGTAAAAAGTCTATATTAATAGTATTTGTCTATTAGTATGGCCCCTTAAACCATTGGTATGGCCTCTACCAACAGTTTGAGGGGTCATTGGGTGATTTCAATCGGTATAGACCTATACGAAAAAGTGTTCGTAATTTTTTTGTATCGTTGGTCTATACTGACAGTTACAAAAAAATTATACAAAATGAATTTGAAATACCTATACTAGTGGTTTTGGAAAACCAGTCTTTTATGTAATGTAAAAAAACTTTTTGTGAGTTTTGATCCCATAACAACACACTTATTTTTCAATGACATAAACACTACCCAATGTTTATTTTGTGAACATAATTAGAGAAATATATTCATATTTATGTATATATGTATATTCAAAATTAATTTAAATTATGTAGTATTTAATATTATTTGAAAAAATAATTCATACAAAATTTGGGTACCTATATAGAGAATTTTCTATATCAGTTGGTATAGGGTTCCTAGAAATAACAATACCATCAGTTCTCCAAAACCATTGGAATAGGTATATTAGAATATATCCAATTTGTATTAGTGGGAATAACATTTATTAACATATAATTTTGATGTTTTTTTAACAGAAATAATATTTTTCATATATTAATTTTGTGGTCATTTGACACCCATAACATCATGCCAACTTCGAAGAAAAAACCAGAAGTATACATAGAAACATCCAAAGGATAAATTTTTTAAAATAAGAGTTATTAAAATAATTAGGTGACATATAAAAGTGGTTGTTTATTATCTATCCATCCATGAAATAATGGATAGGAAGATAATAATTTCATTAATTAGTAGTTTAATGATTGGAATGGTGAAGTCATATTTAGTGAAGTTTCAATTGTGATGTCCAATGTTAATGAAAACATTGATATTAAAATTAATCTTCTTTACTTGGATAATATTGGTCATCCATTTTGTGTACTCGAACAATTTTTATGAAGTTCCCTTCATTCATCTTATCAACTTTGACCTCAATTTTGAAAAAATGGGTAAGATGGATTGCACATGCTATTTGTTTATCGGCCTAGGTTATGGGTAGCCACCTCAGTAACTAATGGAGGAATATTTTTATAGATTAATGGGAAAAAATTCTAGTGGTGTTTATGGAAATAGATTCATATATCATACTCTTCAGAATCCATGGAGGTACTGATCAATGTGGGCCATAGATATTCCTTTATACTAAGATTCATCAGCTTGATATCATCATCAATGATTAGGACACCCTCCTCAAATACTATAGGTATATCCATAAGAACATATTATTACTATTCCTATTTATAACTATTGGAAAAAATGGGAAAATTTTCATCTTGAAACTCAAAGGATAACATGGGGGTTTTATCATGAGGGGTTCCACTATCTCCTTGAGAATGATGAACATCTTTGGGTCAGTTAGGTTTGGATGATACTACCAAGATCATAATGTCAAGGTAAAGTATCTCATGCTCATTTCCAAGAATCATTTTCATTATTATTTATGCCACCTAATTGGATGGGTTAATTCTAGGATCTAGAGTTTTGACCTCAATCTAGTAGATGGAAAACCCATATTCCTCATCAAGATTAATCTATAGACTGGTAGAATAATCTTTTCGACCACCAGGGATGGTGATTTGGATTACATCATATTTCATTAACTACTTAATTCTATCTTATAGAAACCCAATTATATGTATTAGGACTCAAATGAGTCAAAAAGGCATTATCACTATGTAGTACCATGACCTATATATTAATGAATTATTTGAAACAATTATGATATTTAGAAGGCACTACCTCATATATGTGGAGACATGGAATTTCTAGAAAAAGTAATAAAACATATGTCTTGGTATACCACCATGGATTCATAATTATAATTGATTTTACTAAAATAAATTTCCTGCTTAATATTCATGAGTATCAGTTTCTCAGTTTTCTCATACCCATGAATAGTTATGCTATATGGAGACAATTTACATCACATTAGCCTAGGATTTAGAGTATCTAAACTTGGATGAGAATGAATCAAGAGATAGCTTCAATCAGGGATCTATGTATATTAACATTATGTAGCTTTATAGACACATATAGGGGCCTAATGTGAACAATTATAGTATCCTACTAGTCTCATTCAGTGAATGAGATGACCATGTGGCATTCAATAGGATGAGTTTCTTTATAGAAGTTCTGAGCAGTAATGATCACAACCTATAATTCTTGAGGAGTTAAGAGTACCTAAATGAGTTCTTCTATAAGGTCATTTAATAGGATAAGTGTATCTATAATTTATATTTTCCCTATGAAAATATGCAGTTATATCAGAATTTCATACTTATATACATCATGCCTGAATTTTTTTACTTGAGTTTTTTTTTCTTATCTTAAGTATTTAGTGTTAGGGTGGTCTATGCATCCTATTTAGTCTCTTGACCAGATTTATTAGGTATGCATGTATTACGTGAGTTGGTCTAGGTAGAACTATAAAAATTATATTTTTATCAATATATATTTATGTTTCAAGCATATCCTCTAATATAATAGGATCTGAATGAGTCTTGTAATATTATCAAGATTATTTTTTCTCTAGTTGTGCATACTAAATTTTCAACCTTGAAACGTTTTCAACGTATATGGATTAAGTGGAGAAAAACCCAAATTTTAAGATATACCACTATTACAACATCCTTGAACTCCTTGGTATATGTGGACTCTTCCTCTTGATCCCCAATTATGGATAGGGAGTTCGAATTCATATATAATTATTTCATAATATAATGGTTCTACCAAGTGGATTATATAGACAAAGGCAAATTGAGATTCTTCATTCGACGACGGTTCCATTAAGAGGGTAAGTACCCATCCTCCCAATAAAATGGAAAAATTATTAAAGTCTCTAGAATATCGAGGGATGTGGCTAGGATTCTCTTTCCCACACCCTATTTTTCTTATTCTGATTGTTTTGACTTTAATAAGAGTATGATGAAAATTCATCCCCTATAATTATGGAGGGATATTAGTTTGCAATTCGATGATTAAATTGTTCCTAAATAATGGAGTGGTGTTGGTTGAAAAAATTTATAGTCATCTAGTCTTTTATCAAACATACACGCATACCTGGGACATCCTACCATTCTCCCTCCTCCTTTGGGGATGTAACAGAGATGCATGTTACATTTTCTGGAGGCCTCCCCAAATTGACCTAACATGAATCAAACATCATCTGGAGAATATATATGAATAAAAAGAGTCTTGAATGTTATGTCCAAAAATTTTATAATAAATATAATATTTAAGCAGTCATTGAGACTAATTTCTATAGGCCTCATGGATTTTGGTAGCATGAGCATGTTTTTTTCCATTGTGGAAAAAAGTATCCCAAAAAATATTCTTCCTTGAAGTAATATTTATAATTCATTATTCCCTCAAAAAACATTTTATTTTTCACCTTTTTATAAAAATTATAAGGATTTTTTCTACCATCATTTTCTTTTAAGGGGAAGAACCATGTGGTACTGTGCTATTTTCCACATCGAAGCTAGTTTGTGTGTGTTAGTATGAGTGTGACAACCATAGCCTGTGAATTACCAGATTTTTTCACATGGTTTTAGGTGTGGTCTAGATTTATTATTATTCCACTAGATAGTATCCTAAAATATGAACTCCTAAAATCAACCTGGATAATTTTGTGGAATAAGTGGTGGATGCAACTCATCTGAATGTTTCTCTATATTAATACCCATAAATTACTTATGAAGAAGTATCATATTGAATGAATATGTGAAACCCTTCCACATATAAATGATCTTTGATACCATCTCATTTTCACACTAATTAAAATTAAATAGGTCAAGTATTATCACCTTCCATAGAATTGATTTGAATTGATCAAGGAATTTTTATGACAATTTTCTCATCTTGAAACTAACCCACCTGGAATGTTAGTATACCATATAAACACTAATAATTATATTATCTTCATTAATAATATGGTATTTTATGCTTATTTATGCTCTAGTCTTCCCATAACAGGGCCTCACTAGAAATAAAGTGTTTCCATTGTTGTTATTAGCCCCCAACACCATTGGATATCAAGAAAGAAGGGTTTTAAAAGTTGGACATAGGAGGAGTGACATCCAACCATTCAATATATGTTTTTCTGTGCAATTTTTATAGTACATGTTATCCTTACATAAAATTTATTCTAGTTGAAAGACACTAAATGGATTAGTGAAATTTGTGTGGGATGGTATCTATAGTTGATGCATGTGTAGGGGTGATAAGTAGAGCCTAATTTGGTTGGATCACATATACTGGCTGTCAGAATTCATTCTGATTCATCTGGGGGTCACATTCTATAAATGATGGTTCAATCCAACCCATGGAATGAAACTATTAATAGTCCCTAAATATCAGGGTAAGGTATACTATTTTGTTGGACATAGATCCTACCATATTTTTGGGCTCTACTATTAGTAGTTGATTATTTATCTCTATATAAAAAAGGGATACTAAAGGCGAAGCATTATAATTTTTTTAAGAAATGTACTCCATGGGAATAGTTCTCTTATGTATCTCAATATTGAGTAATTTAAATTCCTTTATATCAACTTCATATTAAGATTTAATTTCTTTAGTAGAGATATTTTAACCTCCTTAGGTAGGGAGTATGATATATCCTCTACTTCACCTTTATCATTGGATAATTTTCATTAAGTGGTTAGAAGCTAAATTTTCATAGATACAGAGTTATAATTATTAATTTGATACTAGGTATGCATTCCTTCCTTATGTATTTTAGTGTGGACCGCTTATTAAGAAAACATGTCCTCATTGAGTTCCACTTCTTCTGTGTCTGGACCATTATTTTATATAATATTAGCTCTCATGATGTTTAATGATGAATATCATATACAAGAAATCATATACTCTTCTATCTCAAAGTAGTGATGGTATTTAATGTACTCATGGTACCTATCAAGAGAAAATTAATGTATTTTCTTAGTGTGAGAATTATTTACTAACTATTTCAGCTTAATACTACTATGAAGATTTATCTACCATTCTTGGTTCTCTTATAAGGGTACTTTGTAGAGTGTAGTCTAGATGGAGTCTCCAATTTACTTATAGGATATTTAATTAATGATGAGTGTGTATTTTACATTAAAAAACATTGTGGAGGTGTTTTTTGTAGCGAAGTATCTCCAAATATATTGAGAACCAACTTCTTCAGAGGGATAGGAGGGGGTAATAATTACCCACACCGACGTTCTAGTGTAAAATTGGTATTTCCACAATCAAAATTTCATATTTACAAGGAATTGATGATCCCAAGTGTAGTTTCAGTGGTGAAAATTATCCTATCCTTATGTGCTAAGGTTGCTCCAATATTTCTTGTACCAGCAGCTTGTAATGCCATATTTCATATTTCTTTACCCATTAGTTATGGAATGATATGGATGTTGAAAACTAATAGTGTGTGTGATGAATAATATTAAGGGTTTCTTAAAAGTTATAGGATTCCCATGTTTTTTATTTATCAAATGGGATCCCCATTCAAATTTCATACCTATCTGATGTAGGATCCTATAAATGAATTGTTCTCAAAGAGTATTACATCTTTTCCTTAGAAATTGTGGAATTATGTTGGATATAATAACTGATGTATGAATACCATGGTCTAGATAATTAAACTAAGGATGTGGATTTATATATTATATTCTCTATCTCATTGGTCTGGTCAATGAGTGGAGTCAAATGAAATACCCTATATTCACCCAAACCCTTGATGTGTACATAGGGTGAAGAATCAACACTTATATGGACCATGAATTTTTTATTACCAAATAATGGTCCTTGGAAAAAATCAAATTGACTTATCACCTTAGAGTTTCTAGACACTTACATGGCTACAAAATAATTTTGATTTCAAATTTTTTTATATGCTTTAATATGATGTGGACATTCCTAATATGAATGATGTTTTTTCTTGAGATGATGGAGTTTTTCACATAGTTTCTAGTGTTAGAAGGGTACAAATCTCTCATTCAAGGATTTGGAAATTTCATAATGGGATGTTTCTAAGGTCATGAACATCATTCGTTTATGTATCAAAGAAAGTCCTTAGCACATGGAATTTGTGTTTTCTTCATCATACAGAATATATTCCCCCACATGGCTTGACTACAATGGTATATTTATGGTTTCTTTATAAAATGGAGGGAAGTCACCCAATATTTTAACCAATACAATAAAGGGTAAACTCAATGGAGGTGAATATGATGCCCATACCTTCAAAAAATCCCCTAGTTGAGATAAAATATATATCTGGATAGTTATGGACTTCTTGGTGTATCTAGCCCTGGGTTCCTGTGTACTTCTCTATAAGAGGGAACCCTTGAAGCAGTTTTGATGATGGGAGGACCATCTAATCAAGTTGAAATGTTTCTACGAGGAGGAACTTCAGAGTATTTTTCATGGGAGGAGTTCCAATGATTATTTTATATAACACATCAATATTTTATGATATATTTCTCTTTAAATAAATGTTATGTGATTGATAGATTTCTTTACATAAAGCATCATTCTTAAATGAACAATGATATTCTATTGGAATATTATTATTAAATGTGACTCCTATCACCTTGACTTTGGATTTGTGGGTATAAATATGTCTAAATATATTTTTAAAATTATTTATTTAAGTTTTCATTAATTAAAATTTATTTATTGATTCCTAGGAAATAATTACTCACTTTTAAATGCTAAAAATTACTTCGTTCTCTATTAAAATATATAATTTTAAAAGTATTTTATTTGCTCTATATATTATGTATCTTGATCACTAATAAAACATGATTTTAATGAAATATATTGTTATTGAGTATAAAAAAATGAATAATCATGCATACATTAATTATAAAATGGTTTGAAATGAATAAAAAACATGTGTAGGTAAACAAAGATATTTTTTTTATAAAAAATATTTATTAATGTAAAATGTATATTATCTTTGTAGATTTAATTAATTAGTATTGATGAATGATTTTAATTAAAGTTTTAGATAATCTATTCGATCAAATTAATATGAATAAAATATAAGATATCAATGGTTTTTTAGGTTTCATAGAGAATTTAACTTCCTCTAATTGGTTTTGTGGTGATCTGTTAAAACCACAATGAAATATTCACTTGTTAAATACATAATGATGGATTTATTTTTTTTATGAAAGATTCATTTTTAATTGATAATAAAATTTTTGGTGGTTTTATTAATTATCATCAAATTTTTAGGGTGAAATTTAGAGGAATTTTTTAAATTAGTGGTAGTTTTTTAATTTACAGTGGGTTACCATGGAGAAAAACATTATTGGTGATTTTATCCCCCACTAAATATAAAAATTGACCTTTTTTGTGATTATAACCACAAATATATTATTCTCTATTATTAAAACCTTTAGTAAATAAATAACAGCTGTTAAATCCACCATTAGTTTGGATGTTTCAGAAACAACAAAATATATTACTGCTTGATCTGCCAAAAACCATTACATAAAAAATATATAAAAATAGTAAATCAATACATTATAAATAAATATAAACTTACATACTTCAATAAAACTTCCATTATATATTATCAAATAACTTTAAATTACATCATAGTATACAAAATGTCATGTTTAACCAACTGTCAACACAAACACGAGTCCTGTATACTCTACTAAGATTCATTCCTCTCACCCTTCATTACTCCGTCATGCTGCTACCCATCACCTACTTCACCACTTACCACCACTGGTGCTTCAATTTAATGTAATTAACCACAAATAATTAATAATCATTATCAACGAATATTAAATGATAATCAATTAAAATGTTATATGATTTGATCTAAATCCTGTTGAAGTGATGGTTCAATAATAAAATTAATAATTTATTGCTATAAACATTCCCAAAATTGTTGTAATATACAATAGTATGAGTTGAGTTGGAAAATACATGACATTCTAGAGTATGGAAAACCAGTATTGTATTATTGTAACATATGATGAACATTGTTGAGTAGGACATCCTCTACCTTTTATAATATATTTCTTTTGTAAACATCTAGAATTAATTAAATCTTTATATTTATTTATGAACATATCCAAAATATCCACAAACACTAATTAAAAATTCCCACATAAGTTGTATATTATTTTCACCATCTAAACAATTAATTATAAGCATGATTTGGATTATATCAACGACTGAACACTTTAAAAAACATGACAGTTACAGGCTCAAACTAGTATTTGATTATTACTTAATTAATTTAAATATTCACTGACCAAAATTACATAAATTATATTAATAATAAACACACACCACATCCTAAACATATTATTTGTTACAATCATTTTCTCACACATGATTTAATGTGTAAACATCAACTTAGTAGTGGACTTGAAATTGATAAATCATTTTATCAACTTATTCCAATTTCAAAGCCTCTAAAAACAATAATATATAGAAATTTTCTATCAATGGAAAATAATAAAATGTTATCAAAGTAATCGAACTTATAATAAAAATAATGGTTCTTTGGATAAATTATTTTATTTTTAACCACTAGATCATATACTACTTATTTCGATCACAACCTAGATTTATACTCTATAATTTAAAGAATGATCACAAGATTATGATTTGGATTTTTCAATGAATTGAATGACATATTTTTTATAATAGATACTTAAGAAATATTTAACTTTAATTGCCTTAGATTATTTAATGAACATAAAAATAAATACTAAAATAAATAATATAAGTTTAAATTTATGAAATGTACCAATCATTTTATGACTTGTATCATTCCTCAAAATCATAAGTATAATTCTTACCTATGGATTAATGTGTGTGAGGATAAGATGGATTGGTATTAAAATATTGCTCTAAGTATGTTTTGAATTGTACCATGTGTTACAGAAGGAGAAAGGGAACTATGTTATTTAGAGTGGGTAATGACACTAAAACTCTTTTAGTGTGGCTAAGAGACAAAAAAATTCCTTACTTTTATTAATATAAAAATAGTCCATTCATTTATTACTATAAAAAAATCAATGAATTTATTAATATAAAAATAAATTTCTTTATTGGAAATGTTTTTATTAGGGTCCATTGATAACATTATTTATTGTTCTTATGATCATTATTTTTCTTCTTAACTCTCCCTAAAAAGAAAAAAAATATCAATATCATTAGGTATATAAAATTTAGTCCTTTTTTGTTTATGGGTTCCCCTATCAAAAATTAATTCACCTTCATCACCCACATCATAAATGTCTCTTGATTTCATTTGGAAAAAAAATACTCCACCCATCATCCACTATATTATTAACAAAATATGCTATTTTTACATGGGAATCCATAGTATATGGTTCATGTTCTTCACACTCACCAGTATTGATCAACCAAGAGAATTAAAAATATTTAAATTTTAATTAATCTTTCCATATACCTCAGTTAATATCGATTGAGTTATATTTAAAAAACACAATTGAAAATTTTCCCTGCTAATTTAACTCAATATCATCAATAGACATTTTATAGTAACCTTAATCTGGAACATGGAATATACCAGTATTTTTTTTCAAACATTCTCGATGATCAAAATTTCAAAACATGAAACCAACAATATTATAAGCATTTAATAACCGAGAATGCTTCAAATGACCTAGAGCTAAAAAAATGAAATATTTGGGTAGTTCATCTTGATTATAATCTTTCATTACCTATTATTGTTTATAAAAAAATTGATACCTAATTGAGATAATTTTCAATATATTCTAAGTATGTATAAGATAAAGAACATAGATGACCTGAAAACCATTAAAAATTTTATTTGGTAAAATATTTTTTTATCTCTATCTCATTCAAAGTATAGAAACCAAGGAATATATATTTTTATATTGTTCTTTGATATAGGGATCAATAATAGAAGTATTGAGTAAAAAATATTTTTGTTATTCTCTTAACATCATATCTATCAATGAAAATGAAGATATTTTTACAACTTATTCACATAAATTTGGGGACATTGAAGACTCATTATTAGCCCAAAATTTACTTGGATTATCATAAACATGGACCACTTGATTGAATGTTTTCTCTATAGAATACAAATACCTTGAACAAAAGGTTAAACACTCTTTAGAAAGGTGACCATCCATAATAGAACCTTCTAGATGAGATTTATTTTTTCACATTAGAATTGAAATTAACAAGATATGTAATGATAAAATGTATAAAATTAATAAATAAAGATTTTAAATATTTACAAATAAAATTATAATCATTTAATGATAACAATATTATAATAAAATACCTCTCTATGGGATACATCCATCGATAATGTATGGTCCCCCAAATATTATCTTCTCTAGCCAAATGCACCATTAGATAAATCATTAAAGTAGATTAGAATAAAAATTATTTTTTTCAGGTAACACATTTTGCATTTACAAAGGTTTAAACTACCCCATCAATAAATGAGAGTCATTAATTTTAAATCCATGTATCATAGGTTGATTAAGATAAAAAAATATCAAAATATTACTAAAATATCCATCATTCTATTAAATTTTTTAATATTTGAAAGAAAAAAAATCTTTCTGATGTTTTTTCATTAAGAAATTTTCCACTGGATACTTCCCATTATTTTTTCCATAGATCATGTTTTATATTTATTAATTCTATTTCATAAATATACTTTGAATGATCATTTTCTTTTCTCAAATCATTATGAAATATAAACAAAAAATTAAGACACAAATTCTTCTCAATGTTCATAACATCATTATTTTAAAACATAAAATAAAATTCCTAATATGTACATTTGAAAAATATTCTATTTTCTTCCATTATTATGATTAAATTATAAATAATGGTATTATATCACGTTTTCCACATTCATTCATATTTTTTTAGTTTGTGTACTAATATATGATAATTATGCCAAGATATATGATCCTAATAATAATTTTTATGGAAGATTCAAATCATTTATTCCATTGAAATGTGACTTGTTAAACCAAAATTTATGAGATTTATTAAATAGGGAATGATTACACATGAAACCACAATTTATTCTATATGGTTTCCATTAAGAATAAAAAAAATGTTACAAACTTAACAAGCCAAACTGGTGTGTATATTACAACCTAACAAATTTCCTAGTATAATAATGTCACTAATGGTCCACATAAGGGAAACATGAATTTCAATCATTTCCATGATAGATGAAATGTATGTTTCTAAACCATAATTCCATAAATAATATAATTCTTAAATAAGAGGATAATGGTATACATTAATTTCATTTATAAGAATTATATTTATAGGAATAATTATTGATATGATCAATTATTTATATTGAATACACATCAAAGAAGGAATATTATAAGGGATCCAAATAATTTTCCAAATGTGATATCTGCACCTTGAAGTCCCAAAATGATTAAATATATCAGATACTAATCCCAAATGTATATTTATATGTTTATATGAAAAATATGAATGTAATTAATCGAAGGTCTTAATCCCTTTTGAATCTCTTGGACGTTTCATGAACTAATTATTATTATTATTAAAAGCATTAAACATCACATGTTTAGAAGTTTTAGAAGACATAAACTATATTTGTAATTTTTTTAATTAAATTTAATATAAAACCTTCATAATATTTTTTAATTTTTTTATTTTTTTAGGATATAGATTTAATATGAAATAATTATTTATTGATTTAAATAAATAATTACAAGATATTTTTCATTTTTTACTATTATAAATATTTCTAATAAAACACATAATCTTTGGAACATGAATTTATCTTCATATAATTGAGTCCATGATTTTTAATAATCTTCTTCATCTCATAAAATGATACATGGATCATAGAATCATTAAATGCATCAAAAAAATCATAATATCATGGAAATTTATTTACTTGTAATTACACATAAACATATGATGTGGTAAAACCACAACAAAAAATAAAATTTTGAATATTTAACACATATTTCATTTAATTACCAATTTCCATCTACAACTAATTTATATTACTCATTTGTTTTCTCATTTATGTTTTCCCTTGTATTAGATTCCTCATAATCACCCATAAATATGCCATCATCTTGAATAGGTTGTCCTATAGTTCTAAAAGCGTAATTAATATCAATAACATAAACAACAAAATTAACGTATGTGTTAAATTATAAATTATGTTTCCGAAATATTCTAAAATAATTATTTATCAAGGATTTAGTTTCATTATGAGTTATCATATCATTGAATTGTTTATTTTGAGTATATATATATAACTAATCCAATTTTATATGATGTTTAATTCTCTATAGAAAATCCAATGAACATAATGAGGAGGTAATTATTTCAATATTATGTTCTCAAGTGCTTCATCCCTCTTCAACCATTATCTAAATTTTCAATTAGGAAATGGACATTTGATTCTTCTATCCATGGATCAAATTTCAATTGAAAAATCCAAGAAAATATTCGAATATGAAATAAACTGAGATGTGTTATAAGGTGTGGTAATCCAAATTTTAAACATATTCACTTGAATTACTACACTATCCAATATAAAATATAAATTTATTATTATATATAAAAATTAAATATATTTAAATTCCAAAACGAAAACAATTGGAATTTTTAAAATTAGGATAAACATATTATGGCACATAATTTAGTCATTCCCATGAAACTGTATTTATAAATCTATATTAAAATATTATATAACAAATAGAACATGAAATAAATATTTTTTTAGAATCCATGCCCATGATTTAAACTCAAACAATCATTTAATTAATTATTTCATATTTTATAATAATAAACTAGACTATAACATAACCAAATATCATTAAAATAATTATTATATCACCTATAAATTTATTATGAATTTTTCTAATAATTTTTACAACAATTTCTTGAATTATTTCACCATTTACCCAACTAAAACTATTTTATACATTTAATTTCACTTTCCATGCCTTAAAAAAATTTCAAATATAATTTTTATCAATTATAAATTCATGTAAAATCATTATTATTCAATTGAAGACAATTATAAATCCATTAATTTCATTATAAAAATTCAAACATAAGAGAATTTCACATTTTTTATAAAATCATCAAAATAAAAATCATAGTATCAAAGAGGTTAGCTATCTCAAACTAGAGAAACAAAGAACACCATGAATCGACCTCAAACTACACCCAAAAAAATAAAAAAATAACAAATCTACTAAATTTAATGCATTGAAGGGGAATTAGTATTAGTATATTACTAAACCTAACCCTAATGAATAACTATTCTCTAAAATAGTGCACAAAAAAAGTACATATAATTAGGGTGAAAAAATTATGAAAGATCTCCACAAAAATATGTCAACAATCCAATGGAATAGAGTCATAGGTGGAATTGGATATGGTGGGTCTAGTGTTGAGGCTGAGAGAGTAGTCGGTCCGATGTTTAGTGATATCAAGGGGGCGACTGAGAGGGGGTCCAATTTCGAGCACTATTAAGGGGAAGGCCGCGAGGGTTAAATTTTGTGTACCCTGAGGAGAAGGATGAGATGGGTAAGTAAATAAGTGGTGGGAGGTAGAGTTTGAGGTAGTTCTAGATGCCTTAGATCAGTATCTATTAGAAGCGAGGGGGGAAGTGGAAGATAAGGGGATTGGATTGCGTTGAGTGGTTATGAGGCAGGTTGAAAGAGAGTGATTTGGGGGGTCAGACGACATTTATTTTAAAAAAAATATATATAAGTAGTTTTAAAGAAAAACACATTGAAATACAATTTAAAATTACTTTGTGGTGGTTTTGAACAAAACCACTTATGTCAAGACCCATCCCCAAAAAATGTACCCCTCATGGGCCGAAAATGTTAGAAGGGAGATAATGACCCCCTGAGTCCCACCTTTTGTAGGCCCTAGGTTAGTGACTAGCACTAAGGGTATATTAAACACACAAATGGGAGCCATTACCCTATAAGAGAACACATGCGGAAGAGAAAGATAAGATATACACCAACCAACTCCAACTCAGACAACAATATAAAAGAAATCAAAAGTACAAATATGTAATGTCATGAAAACTACTACAACTGAAAGGGAAAAAACTGAAAATACCAAAAAGAAAGAAAAAAACAGAAACCACATGCCCGAACAGCTCCTGCAAACCCAAGCTAGTAGAAACCAACATATTCTCCAACCAGATCCAAGTGACCTGAAAAACAGTTTATATATACATAGGGTGAGTATACCAGTATACTCAGTAGGGTCATCCCTGAAGCCTCTCATGCAAAAGTAAAGAAAGTATGCTAAATCACAGTGAACAACAAGTGAAACTAACTCGTCACCTAAATATGTATATTAAGTTTCCAGCCTCACCATGGCCACCCTCACTAAGTAACTCAAACAAGAGTATATAATATAATAAATAATATCAAGGGTACCCCAATACTACTTCCCCACTGGTTTTCCGCTTTTCCCCAAAGTCGCACGTCCTAAGCATCTCTCTCCAAAAAGGCTTGCCCGCAAACACCTAGGTGAAGCACCACAACATGCACCTCATGAAACAAACCACAGCGTCCAAACAATAATGTAACCAGGTTGTTTCTGGGAGCCACCATAGATCACATAACATGTATCATATGTCGGGTATTATACCTCAATCCATTACAACCCACACTCCGAGTAAGAATCCTCAAGCCGTGACAGCCTATACACGTTACGCCTATAGTAGTCCGTATGATACTATATCCAGAATATATGTGTGTGAATAACCAAAAGAAATCACAACCCTATATACACATATATGGGGAAAACTAACTTTTGTGCCTACCAGCACAAGTAACTACCTAGAGAAGAGAGCGGGGCCAATGTGGTTAGTCACCCATCCATCCTCTCACTAGAATGTTGGGGAAAACACCCCCAGGGATCAAAAACCCCAAGGTGTTAGTTTCCCTAACTGATGGGGTGGTATATCATATAGAAACACAAAAAGCACAGAATATACTATAGCTCACAACCACACTATGAGCATAACCTTGTCTTAGACTCAACTCCAACAAACCTCTCACGGACTCTTGACTGCCACTTCTAAGACTAGGTATCCTATAAGCACACAACCATTTAAAGAGATTTATTACATTACATCATTCAATTTTTATTAGTTTCACATTAAGTTAATTAATTATTTAAACATTAATTAACCATCAATAATTTCAACATTATATTTCATTATCATCACACCCAAAGTTCACTATTCCATTAAATTGCAACTTCAACATTTTTACCGAGTAAGCTCCAAACACATGGGTTAACATCATTTATTCAATTATTTATTTATAGAATTACCTTCCAATATTCCCAGGCATTCTAGAAAAAAATTCTAAGATACTAAACACAAGGGTGATCAACACGGTGAGTAGATGAACTACCCGTCGAGTCCTTTCCACCTATAGTAAGAGCATAGACCCTCTTACCTTTAGAAGCTAAACACGGAAAGCACATGGAACACCCCACACATATTTTCCCATTTCAGAAGAAGGGAAAGAAAGACCAGCTGCCTTGAGCAGCGGAGAAAGTAATGCAGATAAAAAACCAATAAGAATCAGCAAGAATCCAAACATTCACATCCAACCCATTTCATCATCCTTGGTGTCCTCCCCGACACCCATATGCATAAGTCGATGCATATCTCCACTATTGGTGTCAACTAAGACCACAACCAGTAGGCCTATCTACCCCCACATATCACAACAGCCATCCAGGATCATATCAGAACACAAGAAGCAGGAAAATAACCATCATATCAATTGGGCTCTTGGCCCTTAAACAAGAAAGAGGGTAACCTAGAACCCTACCTGGAATTATCTTTTATCAAACATCTAGTTCTTTAATCCACCTTGGATTAATCGACTTATTATTCATAGGTTCCAAATTTGGGAACCCTAACCAGTAATCTATCACAAATAATTAACCATGATTACATCACCAATTTTATTAACATCAAATTGCAATAAGAAGAACCAGATTCATTTACATGCCTCTTTATCTTTATCTAAGAAATTATCAATTAATTCTGGCTTTACATTCTTTTCTTATTTCCATCAAGAACAAAAAGCTAAATAAAGAAAGCATGGATATCACACTATCTAGAAAAACTAGAGGCAATAACATATGATCGATATCAATTTATTTATCCAGTTTTAATATTTTCTATGTCAATTACATTGTGATCTAGTGGGATAAAACATACTAAATATATATTTGTATGTAAAAGAAAAGAGAAGCAATGAATCCCCTACCTCGAATAGTTCCTTATGTTCTTTATACGAGAATGAGCCACACAAAGGGTTACGTTATCCTCCCCCCATGACAACTATATCCACCTGAGAATGCAGAGGCACCACCACTGCGGTCAAAACCTAATAAAAGTCCATTATGAAAATGGAGATAACATTCCATAAAAGGGAGAGGGGAAACGGAAGGAGATGAACCCAAAATAAGGATGATAGAAGATACCTTATATCGAAGATTGATCAATACCGCTTGGTTGAATCAAAATAGAGGGGAACAAAACCAAATAGGGAAGTTTGATTGTACAACTCCCACAGGATAGCATGAAAGGTCCGAGTGTCTCACATCCGATAACAAGGAGGAAGACCTAGGGAGGAAGATATATCATCCCTTTATAAAATTTAATGGACCAGTGGTTTATGATATACTGGATTTTCCATTAAAAGAGGATCGTATTAAGCCACGTAGTTTGACCAAGTAAAAGTATCCTGATCCCTAGGGAAAATAATATAAGAGTTATAACCTTTAAATTGGACTTATAGTGCTTAAAACGAGGCTTTAAATTCATTTTACATCAATGGAAATGTCAACGGGGCGAATTGTAGGAAGATGGACACACTATTCACGAACTCAAAATTTGGAAAAGGAAAAACACTATTCAAGAACCCCACCATTGGAACCTCACCATTCTGGAAAATCTGTTCATGAACCTCACCATAAAAACCACACCATTCTAGAAACACTTTTCATGAACCTCATCGTTCTGGAAACACTATTCATGAACCTCACCATTTTGGAAACACTGTTCATGAACATCACTGTTGAAACCTCAATGTTGGAACTTCACCATTCTAGAAACACTATTCATGAACCTTGCCGTTGGAACCTCACTGTTCTATAAACACTGTTCATGAACCTCACCGTCAGAACCTCACTATTATGGAAACACTGTTAATGAACCTCACAGTTGGAACCTCACCATTTTGGAAACACTGTTCATAAACCTCACCATGGGAATCTCACCGTTTAGGAAACAATGTTCGCATAAGGTCACTGTTGCACTATTCACCTAAGGCTACCAATGACATTGTTCAAATAAGTTCACCATTGCACTACTCACCTAAGGTTACCATTGCACTGTTCACCTAAGGCTACCGATAACACTATTCACCTAACACTACCGATGCCACTGTTCACCTAAGGCTACCAATGACACTGTTCACCTAAGGCTACTGATGACATTGTTCAGCTAAGGCTACTAATGCATTGTTCACCAAAGGCTACCAATGCACTATTCACCTAAGGCTAGTGATGACACTATTCACCTAAGGTGACCGATGCACTGTTAACAGAACTGGAAATTTAGAAAAGTGTTGGGAATAAGTCACCTTGACCTCCCGAAACCCCTCAGACACCAGATTTTGGAAAAGGAATGGACCAGAGAGGTCCAGGCTATTACATCATATACCTCTCAAAACATTATCGTCCTCAAGAATTCAAAACCAACCAAAATGGAAATAGAAAAGAAGTCTGAACAACCACCCATCAAGATACCTCTCAAAAGAGAGCATTCCATAAGAAGAAACCAAAGAAATACATCTCATAAATACAAAAGGACTATAAGCACAAAGGGGACATCATTACATGGAAAGAGTTAAACATCAAAAAACTCTAGGTACTGAGCATGTATCTGTGGCTCACATTCCCAGGTACTCTCCTCTATGCCACCGTGTCTCCACAAGATACAAACCAAGGGGATAAAATGCCCATAAAACACCTTTTCTTTGCGATCATGGATCTCCACAGGTCTCTCCCCAAAGGTCGCATTATCATTGACATAGATCTCTCCCCAATTGATGATGTGAGGGTCATCATGAAGATAATGATAGAGTTGTAACACGTGAAAGAAAACGTTTATCTAGTTCATCTTCGAGGGGAGTTCTACTTGATACGTCACAACTCCAACACAAGAGAACACCTCGAAAGGCCCAACAAGCCGGGGAGAAAGCCTACTCCCATGACCAAACCTTTGCTACCCACGATGGGGAGTCACCTTCAGAAACACATGATCCCCAACATTGAACTCCAAAGGTCTCCTCCTTGGATCAGAATAAGATTTATGATGATCCTGTTCTGTCTTCATCCTCTCACGAATCACATGAACCATCTCTTTTTCATTCTACACTAGTTTCGATCTGAGAATTGATGACTCTTTGACCCCAGTACAACACAATGGAGAACGGAACCGTCGGCCATTCAAGGCTTCAAATGGTGCCATACTGATGGTGGAGTGAAAACTACCATTTTAAGTGACTCCACCAAGGGTAAGTGCCTCATCCACAAATCACTAAAATCTAGGACACAAGAGAGTTACATGTATTCAAGGGTCTGGATAGTCTGCTCTGTCTGACCGACCATCTAAGGATGAAAATCAGTGCTAAGGCATAGTTGAGAACCGAAAGCATGTTGGAGACCACTCCACACCCTAGAGGTAAAACAAGGATCTCAATCAGAAATGATCATACTTGGGACTCCTTGATGTCTCACCATCTCCTCCAGATACATCCTCGACAAAACATCCACTGAGCTTGACTCCTTGATCTCTATGAAGTGGGATGATTTTGTTAGATGATCCACTACCACCCAAATAACATGATGTACTCCCAGAGCTCAAGGTAAACTAGTAACAAAGTCCATTGATATGTCCTCCCACTTCAGCTGAGGAACATTTTACTGTTGGAGTAGACCACCTGGAACATGGTGTTTGACCTTCACCTTATGGCAGACCAAACATTGAGACACAAACTCTGCAACTACATGCTTTAGAACAGGCCACTAAAAATGACTCTTCAAGGCTCGGTAAATATTTTTAATGCCAGGATGCACCGCTAATGGTGTACTATAGAACTCTATGATAAACATCTCGTGCATCGCCTAAGGAACAAAAATCCTTCCATGATACAACACTCGGTGTTGTTTATCCTCAGTCCAACAATCAGGGGCCTCGCCACAAAAAATTCCGTCTCTCTAGACCTCCACCTCACGATCCCCAAACTAGGACTCTTCTACCTGCTGCACCAGAGATGACTGCACCATCATCTAAAAATACAACCACTTCCCCCAACATCTCCCATATCACAATGTAATGCTGTCAGTTCTTCCATTACTCACTAGGAGTCACCATATTCACGCACTACATCACTACATGACTTCTAACTCAGTGCATCAGTTACAAAATTCCCCTTTCTTGGTGTATACAATATTTCAAAGTTGTATTCTGGTAAGAACTCCATCCACTGACACTATCTTAAGTTCATGTCACGCTGGGAGAAAACATAACACAGGATCTTATGATCGGTGAAAACCACAAAGAGCTAACCAATGAGGTAGTGTCTCCACAACTTTAGAGCAAACACTACAGCTTCCAACTCAAGATCGTGGGTGGCATAGTTACATTAATGGGAATAAAACTACTGATACCCATAAGAAACACCTGATCTCTAATGAATCTGAACAAAACCTAACCCGAGATGTGAAGCATCATAGAAAACATCAAACTGAACTCCCTCTTCTAGAAGACAAAGAACTGGAGAACTTACTATCTTCTCCTATAGATACTCAAAAGCTTCCTGACAGTGATCAGTCCATCCGAACGCATGATCCTTCCTGGTCAAAGCTATCAGAGAAGTCATAACTTGAGAGAAATAGGATACGAACCTCCTATAGTAACCTATGAGACCAAGGAAACTTCGCACCTCTAACACTTCCTTGAGGGTTTCCCAAGACACAACAACTTCTATCTTCTATAGATCCACATCTACTCCTAGCTGAGACCCAAAAAGAACTAAGAAATAGATTTCTTGAGCTCAAAACTCACACTTTGGTAACTTCCCAAATAGCTGATGTTGATGGAGAACTCCCAAAAAAACATGTTGATGCTCTGCGTGCTCCTCCTCAGACATGGAGTACACAAGGATTTCTTCAATGAAGACCACCATTAACTTGTCAAAAAACTCATGGAACACATCATCCATTAATCGCATGAACACAACTGGAGCATTTTTCACAATGAATGACATTACAATGACCTTATAATTCTCATGACAAAAACGGAAAGCAGTCTTTAGGATATCTTCATCCTTCACAAACATATGATGATATCCTAACCACAAATAGATCTTTGAGAACCAACTTTCACCCTTCATTTGATCAAATAAATCATCAATCCGCAGAAGAGGATAGCGATTATTTATTGTCACTTTGATTAAGCGACAATAATCTACACACAACCATAAACTACTGTCAGCCTTCTTCACGAACAAAACTAGTGCACCCCACGGTGAAACACTTGGCCGAAAAAAACCACACTATAACAGACCATCAAGCTGTATACATAGATCTGATAACTCATAAAGGGACAACATATATGGAGACATAGAGATAGGAGACACTCTTGGTTGTAGCTCGATCCCAAAATCGATCTCTCATTGAGGGGGTGATGATATAACCTCTTCTAGAAAGACATCAGGGTACTCTTCTATAACCCTAGGAAATGACAACTGTTGAACCTTTGAGGAACTCAACATCATATTATCCATCATAGATGATAATTACGTAAAACACCTTTGACCCATCTGAGGGTCTCGCTCGCCAAAAAACACCACTGGCTCTCCATCCACATCAAAGAACACAAACTAATTCCTGAAGAAATCAAAGATATCCTGCACAAAATACAAAAAATCCATGCCAAGGATAACATCATATGGTTGTATCCATTTACCTGGGAAATCTCCCCAAGAGCGGTGCGGCCCCAACACTAGCTCACAGTCTATACATACTTCAAACAAGTCTGCTCAACCTCCAACTGGAATTGTCAATGCTAAGGGCACTGGAAGCCTCTCTACCTCATGTCCCAATGCATGGAAAAGGGTAGGTGATAGGAACATGCATGTCACTCCTGAATCAAACAAATAATATACTAAGGTAGAAAAAAAGCAAAGGGTACCTTGAATGACATCTTGCTTGCCTAGCGCTAGAAATACTAAATCATGAAGCTAACCACGACAACATCGAGGACCTCTCTAACCCAGATGACGACCACCACCATGGCCACACTCTACTCTCTAAGGACGGGGAGCATCACGGGGTTATCCTCTACCAACCTCATCTACCCTCTACTAATCTAAAGCTGGTACAACCTACTGCTGTTGCCTCAGCTAGAACTGCCTCAACAGAGGGACCTTGAGTATAAAACCTGGTGCACGATGATTGATCTAAAAGGTTAGGCACTCTCACTGCTGATGAACTAAACCACCACAAGAAAAAAGCACCTGATCCCTTTTTATAGGCCCAGAAGATGCTTCCCCAGGAGAAACGAGATGGTGAGGGCTGTGACTTACCCCCGACCGAACGGAAACTCTTCTGCCCTGAAAACTAGGAACCCCAGACTAGCTCTGCTTTGTGAGGAATCATGACGACTCCCCTCTCGTGATGATTTAGTTATGGAAAATTTCCTATCGATGACCTATTCCCTTTCCAGCACCTCATGATATGTCTTTAGCATAAATGGGGTGACCTGGCACTGGATATATGGACGCAAAGCCTCCAAAAAAATACCTCACCCTAGTCTCCTCATCTGGAAAAAGGTCTGAGGCATATTGTAAAAGGTTCCTGAAATGGATTCCAAACTCTCACACACTAGATCTCCCCTGTAGAAGGGTAAGAAACTCCAGGTGACTGGACACCTTCATAGTCGAAGAAAGAAACATGACTCTAAACTTGTCTTGGAACTCCTCCCTTGAGATCTCCGACTCCTCGTGATCCCTGAGGAATAAGAACCACCACTGTCTCGCTGATGCATGTAACATTTTCACAAAAAAGGACAACCAGTGATCCTTCCGAGAATGGATCGAACATAATCCTATCTCAAAATTCTCCAACCAGTCTTCTGTGACTACATCTAAAATGGATCCCTCATACTTCTACAGACTCTAGCTCTGAAACTCTTGGTGTTTCCTCCTCCAAGTGTCTTTGTTGTCAACCTCTACCCTATGACGATCTGCTGGCAGAGCCTTCTGGACATCTTCTATGAGATCCTAACAAGGACGTTGACCTTGAGCCATACCTGTAAAATAACAAACAGTTAACGATCCTAAACCTGTAATATGAAAGACTCGACATTAATTAATTAATATTTTTCTTTTATTCATTTTAGGTTAACCTATCCCATGGTCTACCCATTCTAACATAGTCACAAAAAATAATGATGAATGATCCTTTCCAAGGTCTCTACCCTAAAACTAGAATCACCTTGTTTAGTATCCATTGAAATCTTAAAGGTCCATGCATCAGATCATAGGGGGCCCTAAACACCTATGTCTCAGCTAGTCTTTACATCACTTTATAAACATGAATGACCTCGTTTCCCTACCAACCCATGAAACCTCGCATGTGCCTAACACCAAAATTCATCCTATCCCTTAACCTGAACTTTGATACCACTCTATCACAACCCCCACCCCACAAAGTGTACCCCTCCTGGGCCGAAAATGTGAGAAGGGAGATAATGCCCCCCAAGTCCGGCCTCCAGTAGGCCCTGGGTTTGTGACTAGCACCGAGGGTATAGTAAACACATAAATGAGAGGCATTACCCTCTATGATAACACATGCAGAAGGGAAAGATAAGATAAACACCAACAAACTCCAACTCAGACAACAATATAAAATAAATCCCAAGTAAAAATATATAATGTCATGCAAACTACTACAATTGAAAGGGAAAAAACTGCAAATACCCAAAAGAAAGTAAAAACCGCAGCATCCACAAGCTCAAACAGCTCCTGCAACCCCAAGCTAGTAGAAACCAGATTGATATCTTACCTTCTCCAAGTGACCTGAAAAATAGTTTATATATACATAGGTTGAGTATAACGGTATACTCAGTAGGATCCTCCCCAAATCCTCTCGTTCAAAATTAATTAAATAATGCTACAACAAAGTGAAAAACAAGTGGAACTAACTCGTCACCTAAACAGGTATACTAAGTTCCTAGCCTCACCATGTCTACTCTCACCAAGTAAAACATACAAGAGTATATAATATAATAAAGAATATTAAGGGTACCCCGCTACTACTTCCCCACTGGTTTGTTTCTTTTCCCCAACATCACATGTCCAAAACATCTCTCTCCAAAAAGGATTGCCTGCATACACCTAGGTGAAGCACCACAACATGCACCTCGTGCAATAAAACCACCACATCCACACAATAAAGTAACCTGGTAGTGTCCGGGAGCCTCCACAACTTGCATAACATGTATCATACATTGGTCATTATACCTTAAGCCATTACATCCCACACACCAAGTAAGAATCCTCAAGCCATCATAGCCTATACACGTTACGCCTACAATAGTCCATAGGATACAATATCCAGAATATATGTGTGTGAATAACCACAAGCCATCACATACCTCTACAAATTTATATGGGGAAAACTAACCACATTTCCTACTGGAAAATGTAACTACCTAGAGAAGAGAGTGTGTCCAAAGGGGGTAGTCATCCATCCATCCTCCCACTAGAATGTTGGGGAAAACACCCCTAGGGCTCAGAATCTTCGGGGTGTTAGTTGCCCTAACTGAATGGGTGGAGTAGCATATAGAAACATAAAAAGTACAGAATATACTATATCTCACAACTACACTATGGGAATAACCTAGTATTAGACTTAACTGTAGCTAACGTCTCTCGGACTCCCGACTGCCACATCTAAGACTAGGTATCCTATAAGCAGACAACCATTCAAATAGCTTTATTACATTACTTCATTCCATTTTTTTCAGTTTTACTTTACATTAATTAATTCATTAAACATTAATTAAACATCAATACTTTCCACATTATATTTCATTATCATCAAACCAAAAGTTTATTGTTCCTTTAAATTACAACTTCAACATTTTTCCATAGTACGCTCCAACCCCATGGGTTAACATCATTTTTTCAATTATTTATTTACAACATTACCTTCCAATATTCCCAAGAATTCTATAAAACATTCTAAGCTACTAAACACAAGGGGGATCAATACGGTAAGTAGATGAACAACCCTTCGAGTTTTTTCACATATAGAAAGAGAATAGAACAATCCTCCATTAAGAATCTAAACAATCAAAGAACGTGACATACCCCTTGCGTCTTCGCCCCTTTTGGAAGAAGGGTAAGATAGACCAACTACCTTGAGAAGTGGGGAAAATAAAGAAGATAAACCACCAATAAGAACTAGAAAGAATCCAAATATTCACATCCAACCCATTTCATCATCTCTCGTGTCCTCCCCAACACCCATATGAATAAACCGATGCATCTCACCACTCTAGGCATCAACTGCTGCCACAAACAGTAGGCCTCCCTGCCACCACATATCACAAAATCCATATATGCTCACTTCAGAACACACACATTAGAAAAACAACAATCATATCAATTGGGCTACTGGCCCTTAAACCAGTAGGAGGGTAACTCAGAACCCTACAAGGAATTATCTTTTATCAAACATCCAATTATTTAATTCACCTTGGATTAACAGATTCATTATTCATAGGTTCCAAAATCTGAAACCCTAACCAGTAATCTGTCACAGGTAATTAATCATGATTACTACACCAATTTGATTAACATCAAATTGCAACAAGAAGAACCAAATTCATTTACATGCCTACTTATCTTTAGCCAAAAAATTATCAATTAATTACAGATTTACATTCTTTACCAATTTCCATCTAAAACTAAAATCTAAACAAATCAAGAATAGATATCATACAATATAGAAAAGCTAGAGGTAATAACATACGCTCGATATCAATTTATTTATCTGGTTCCAATATTTATTAATTCAATTCCATTGTGATATAGTGGGATATAACATTCTAATTATATAGTTTCACATAAAATAAAATAGAAGAAATGAATCCCATACATCAAACGGTTCTTGACGTTCATTATATGAGAACGAGCCACACAACGTGTTATGATCTCCTCCCCCATGAAAATTGTATTCACCTAAGGGTACAGAGACACCACCACACCGGTCAAAACCCAAGAAATGTATATTAGGAATATGGAGATATCATTCCATAAAAGGGTGAGGGGAAACATAAGGAGATGAACCCAAAAGAATGATGATAAAACATACCTTATATCGAAGATTGATCGATACTGCTTTGTTGCATCAAAAGAGTGGGGAACCAATCTAAAGAGGGAAGTTTGATTGCACAACTCCTACGAGATGGAATGAAAGGTCCAAGCATCTCACAGTTGAGAACAAGGAGGAAGAACTGGGGAGGAATATATATCATCCATTTAGAAGATTTAATGGAGCAGTGGTTTAAGATACACTCGATTTTCCATTAAAAGATGATCGCATTAAACCAAATGTTTTGACCAAGTAAAAATATTCCGAGACTTAGGGAATTTAATATAGGAGTTATGGCCATTGAATCCACCTTAGAGTCCTCAAAACAAGGATTTAAATTCATTTTACATCCAAGGAAATGTCAAAGGGGAGAAACTACAGGAGGCTGGAAACACTGTTCACAAACTCGAAATTTGGAAAAGGAAAAACATTGTTCATGAACCTCACCGTTGGAACCTCACTGTTCTGGAAACACTGTTCATGAAAGTCATTGTTGGAACCTCACCATTCTAGAAACACTATTCATGAACCTCACCATTGAAACCTCACTGTTGGAACCTCACCGTTTTGGAAACATTGTTCATGAACCTCACCGTTGGAACCTCACTGTTCGGGAAACACTATTCATGGACCTCACCATTGCAGCCTCACCGTTTGGTACCTCACCATTCTAGAAACAATGTTCATGAACCTCACTATTTAAACCTCATTGTTGGAACCTCAATGTTCTAGAAATGATGTTCATGAACCTCACTATTTGAACCTCACTGTTTGAAACTCACCGTTTTAGAAACACTGTTTATGAACCTCACCATTGAAGCCTCACTGTTTTGGAAACACTATTCATTAACCTCACCATTGGAACATCACTGTTCTAGAAACACTATTCACATAAGGTCACCGTTGCACTGTTCACCTAAGGATACCGTTGCACTATTCCCCTAAGGAAACTGATGACACTGTTCACCTACGGATACCGATGCACTGTTCACCTAAGGATACTGATGACATTGTTCACCTAAGGATACCAATGACACTGTTCACCTAAGGCTACCGATGAAAATGTTCACCTAAGGCTACTGATGCACTGTTCACCTAAGGCTATCGATGCACTATTCACATAAGCATACTGATGACACTGTTCACCTAAGCCTACTGATGCACTATTCACGGAACTGAAAATTTGGAAAAGTGTTGGGAATAAGTCACCTTGACCTCCCAGAACACCGCAAATGCTAGATTTTTGAAAAGGAATAGACAAGAGAGGTCCGAGCTATTACAAATTCCAAATAATGATGATTTACAAAAGCATTGTTAAAAAGGGCCACACAATATACATTTTTTCATTTTGCAGAGGTTTATAAAACTTCTCCTAAAAAATCTAAAAAAATTACAACATTTATTATAGTGAATAAATTTAGATTAATGAGATATTTTTTAAGATACTTGAAAAAAAATTAATGCCATGATTAGATATTTATTTTTCTAAAAATTATTTTCATTGAATTTTTTGCGTGTATTTTAAAATGAATTTTTTCCACCTATAGAAATTAAATTTGTTACACCCTGAGATTTTGTGAAAATTTTTTCAAATAAATTTAAATTTTTTGATATTTTTTATTACATGAAACACTATGTCTATCTTTCTTTACATATAATTATGAGTATAACTTTCGATACGTGCAACATCAAGTTTAAATGAAACATAGAATTATGTTAAAATAATATTATTTAATATGATAATTATCAACTATTTATTGGAATAGAGTGTATAGATAAGATTAAGTAAATTATTAAAATATATTTTATACACATTTATATAAAATTAATTTTTTGGAGACCAATTAATTTGAAAATAAAATTAAAACTTTTTGGAAGTAAAGGAAATCATTTTATGAAAAACTATTTTTATGAACATAAATGAATTTTTATTAAATAAATATAAAAAATCACTTTTAGATGAATTATTATAAATAAATTTATATATTATATATTAAATCGAATGGTTGAAATTAATCTTATGTGTTTTCTAGATTATATTTTAGAATAAATCAAATTTTAATCTGAAAAACTGTATTTTTCTAAAAGGCAGTTTTTTAAACACTTATCACACTTAATTTAAAACTAATATTTGAAACATTTTGATTTTTTTAAAGAAATATATTTAATTTTTTTAATCACCATTTAAAAATAAACTCAGTTAAATTTTTGATAATTATCAAAAATGATTAATTTTGGGATGAATAGTGAAAAATAATGGATTTTAATTGAAAACTACATTTTCGTTTATATTATTTGAAAATTTAATTTATATTTTAAATTGGGTTTAAACTAAAAGTAGTTCTATTATATATATATTAATAAAACTTATGACATTAGAATAATTTTCATGTTGAATTTTGATATAAAACCCCTAGAATCTTTTAGACATTTTTTTATGACATCCCTCTTTCTCATCGCATCTGCGGGATTAATTTTAAAATAAAAGTTTCCAATAATATGAAACTAATATGAAAAAATGGATTTAATATTTTAAATAATAATAATTTTTATAATCTATAATGTTAAAATTAATTTTTTTTCCAAAATTAATAGTGAAAACATTTAAAATTATTTACCACTATTAAGGTAATCATCGGTTTATTGAGGTTTAATCTAAAACGATAACTGTTAAAATAAACAAAGAACTTCTATAAAACATATTTAATAGAAATATTTATACCCTAAAAATATTAGTTCTATATAATAATCCAATTTGGAAATTTTTTTATTAAAATATTGTTACTCCAATTTCTTTTCAAAAAATTACACGTGTTCCACCCAGCTGACTTATAAAAGGTTACCCCATCTTGTCTCCTCGTCACACATTTAAAACCATTTGGTTCGGTCAATACATGACTAAATAACATACAAAATTATTTCCAATAATTATATATGAATTATTTTGGGATTAAAGTCAACATATGAATCCTTTTGGTACAATCCTAAAGAGATTACATGAATAAGAGGTAAAGTTCTTCAATGATCATTTTTATTTTATTTCTTCATTCACCTCCTTAAATTATTATTAAAACATGATGATATAAAATAATATTATCTTATATATATGGATATAGTTTTATACTAAATTAATGATGTAAATACATGTAACACCCCAAGCTTCTAGGGTATGCTTCCCTTTGAATAATTCAGTAGCGTGTGTCGTACGCAACATCGAGTTCGAACACACCATAACTAATCAAACTAGCCATTATGAATAGTAATACCTAAATTTTGAAATTATATATATTTTATATTTCAAAATGGACTTCATTTTTGGATTTGGAATATCTAATTTAGCCTAAGGTGAAATTTTGGTACTTTTCGGATAACTTTAATATTTTGATGAATAGTGAAAATTACTAAATTTTAATTAAAAACAACTTTTTTAATCGAAATAGTTTATATTGATAAATTATGAATTTGAGTGGTTTTAAAGTATATTTAGAATATATTTTTACCATTTAATACAATTTTGGTCATTGGACATAATTTCACAATTAAACCGAACATAAACAAGTATCAATCTTTTGATTGTTATTATATCTTAAAAACACGCTTTTTGTTTTGACAGCGAGAATTAATTTTAAATTAATTTCTGCCACTTATGTGTTTTGAATTTGGAAAAATTGATTCCATATTTGGAATCAGGATGTTCAAATTGTGTAAATAGGTAACTTTTATTTTCAGACATTTTGAATAATTCGGTAAATATTTTATTTACCATGGTTAAAGGGTAAATCCGGTAAATAAGAGTTAAAAAATAATATTATAATAATAAAAAATTACCCTAAAAAGTGTCCTAACCTTATTTTTTGATACCTGTTATACCATAGGCATATTTGGGTTGATTTTGGGACCCCATGGTGCAACTTGTAAGTGATAGGGACACTTTATTTTAATTAAGTTAAAATGAATACAAAAATGACACAAACATATATCTTTTAGAAATTTTTTTTACATAGGGTTATATATGTTGGATTTTAGACTATAAATATTCATTAGAAAGATAAAACGATTTCCTACATAATGATATTTTATTTATAATTTTTAGACATTAATGAACTTATTTTATTTATGACACAAGGATGATGCAGTAATTAACATAATAGTGAAACATTAAAATAATTGATATTATAAATAAACAAATAAATATAATTTCAGACTTTTTATGAATTACACTAATTTTCTAAGTTAATATGACACGTTAGGAATTCTTTAATTAACTTTTTTATAAGTAATCATTCTGTTATGATTTTTAAAAAAATCAATTATTGAATAGTGTCAAAATTGACATAAAAGAGTTTTTAAAAAAAATATTATATTATTAATTGATATTAAATTCATAAAAATATAAAGTTAGTCCAAGAGACTTATATAATGATAGGTGTCTCATTAAGGGACCACTTGGGGGTCACTTGGATGTATATAGTAAGTTTATTGATCATATAATATAAAAATACAAAGAGACATTGTAAAAGTGAAACTAATTAACTAAGAGTTAATACTTAAAGATAAGGTTGATATAGTAACCCAAACCTGTCTAAATTCTATTGGTTGAGTGGTTTTCGACCCATAACCACCTTAAAATTTAAATAATAAACTTTTTATCCATTATAAACTGAATATGAATTTATTATAAATTAATATTTCTAGCTTTTCCAAAGGTGCCCCTCACCCCTCTTATAAAAGGGAACTCCCCCTTCTCATTACTTCACACCTTCAAAGCCTTTTGGTTCAGCCAAACTCTGCCCAAATACTATTTAAACTTCCCTCACTTCATCCCAGAGTCCTTAATTTAGTCATAAAGCCAACTTAAGGATCCCTTTTGATCAAATCAAAAGGAAGAACCCAAAGAAGAGGTAATGATTTCACCACCCTTTTCCAAGTTCCTTTCTTCTTCCACTTCTTCCGTATTTGTTATTACCATTCTAAAATAATAACTCCAGTATCTTATATATACTGTGATGTTATTATAAATATGGTACAACCATATTCAGTATTCTATCCTTCCTTTGAATAACATGTCACCATATGTGCGTACGTACGGCTTACCGTCTCCACGTCGTGGTGTAATTGTTATTCAATAAATTATTATTTGGATGGGTATAATAATGATGTGTAACTCATGTAAATAATAAATATAACATGATAATTATTCTGTATATATGTTATACCATCCATTTATATATTATTTTAATATCAAAAGAATGATATTGTCGCTCGTGCGTACGTACGGACTACCGTCTCCACGAACGCGATGAGATTCATTCTCCATCGTATCCATTCAAGTATAATTCTCATTTTATGATTAATAATAGTATCTAAGGAATTTATATCATTCTGGATATGATTAAGATACAACCTATTCATTACAAACATGGATTACGTAACAAAACATATCAAAGAAAACGAGTAAGTTAACACCCCAAACAACGATAATACTAAGATATTATTAACAAAGCATTGTTAAAAGATCATATATGATATCATATTAATGTATATGATTATTATATAATTTAATAACAATTATTTCACCATTATACAGGATGATAACCTACCCCAACCAAGGAAACGTACAAGGTAATGGTTATTTCACAATCTCTTCATTATCTGAGGTTGTTTATACATAATAATCTACTGAGATCTCTTTATCATCCACATCCATGTTTCTTAAAAATGTACTTCAAAACATTTTTACTATTTAAAAGAATATGGGTTAAAGTCATTTATACCCTTGTTTTACTTTTTATAAGAGTTTTATAAAAGAATTTTTCCGTCATTTTCCAAACAAGGTGCTTTTTAACCTTTCGACAGAATTAAGGTAAGAATGTTTTTTAACTTATATGGCGGGTGCGGTTATTTCCCACCGTTATAAAATCGTCGAAGCTTCCCTTACAATCTTATAAGAATATTTTCAAAGAATTTTTTTTATAAATATATGACTCTTAAATGATTTCAAAATAGAAGATATATTTCACTAAAAAAAAGTTTTGATTTTTTCTATGTCAACATCCTTTGATGGATTTTACGCTTATTTGAAGTTGATTTATTATGACACAAAACTTCTATATTGTATTGAAGGTTTTGTGATATGTTTGACTGTGGATGTGCTATTTTTATACCATTCATAGTTTATGGTGAAAGTATTGACATTTCGTATGCTAGTTTTAATACGAATGTTTATGTTATGTTTAAACCTTTTCATATGGGAATGCATTGGACTTAATATGTGACGGGTGGAGCCCGATATAGCTCCTCGATGAATCGGTAGGTCTCATGAGACAAAATAGTGTCTTGGCACAAGGCCTTGACAAAATATTATTTGTAGTCTTGGAACGAGGCCTTGGCTATGTGGTTGTGATAGTCTGACATTGTGCATTCCATCATTATGAAAGCGATAATTGATATTTCATGTGATTATTCGATTATTAGAATATCCATGTGAATATGTAAATGGAATTATTTCATTTTATTTTGCCATACTATATTTAAGTTCATTTTTAAAAAGGCTTTTGTTTTAGTTATACACTGCCTTAAATGTTTATTCAAATTTATGAAAGTTTTGGCTATATTGTTATCCTTACTGGGCATTTGAGATCACCCCTTTTCTATGTTTTATTTTTCCCAAGATGTGAAGAAGTAAATTATGAATGACCTGCAGGGATATTATGAGGGGATAATAGTATGGATTATAGAGACAATATGTTGTTGTAGTAGTTTTTCACTTCATGATGTAATGTAAAACTTTATGAATATATCTACTGTTTCCAAGGATACTAAACCAATCGGTCTTTCGAGATTTGATCTTTTTTGTGATCATTCCAATGTTATGTAATAATGCACCGACTCTGGGTAATTTGGGTCGGGGCGTTACAGTTGGTTTTAGAAGAAGTTTAGTACAAAACTTGGAAGATAGATTTAGATAAACTCTGATTAGAGCACATAGACCTGAGATGAACTTTGAGGATTAGTATAGAAGAACTTCCTAGAATTTTCGTGTTGTAGAGATTTTTTGAGTTTTCTGAGAAATACATCCCTGCCTGGATACGAGCAGGTAGAGGCGGCTCTGGCATAGATGTACCTAGGGGTAAAACCCGAAAACACCGCTTTGAGCTAGACTCGAACGGGAACTGGTGCACGACAACGGGCCTTGCTGCACTCTTGGTTACGACACTCCCGGGGGATATGATTAGGATAACTCTCATTTTCTTTACAAATCATTATGAAGGGTTTATGAGTATATACTTCCTCAAGGAAATTTTTTTTATGATTATGGATTATATCCATAAATAGTTCAATTTATGTTAAGTGTTTATAAGTATGGAATTATGTATTTTGATTCATAAACTGATCTAGTTTATGCCATTTTTTAGAAATGGCACCTAGTGGAAGAAATGGAAACCATATCAATGAATTCACTCCATGTAGGGATTTCCCTCCTGCTCAAGATAATTATAGTGGAGCTTTTGATGCAACTAGTGCCGATCAGCTAATCACCATACTGGGACAACTCACTCAGGTTATGAATAATAACCTTACCCATATGGAGCACCCTGATCTGCAGCGTGGAGGATCAATGTTATATCGATTCATGAGGAAACAACCACCAATATTCAATGGGATTACAAATCCCTTAGTAGCTGAGCAATGGATAAATTCCCTAGAGAAAATATTTCAGCATTTGGGGAGTAGTGAAAGGGAAAAAGTTATCATGACAGTTTACCGACTCACTGGAGATGATGATCAATGGTGGTCATTGATTCAAAATACGAAGGAAGATGATGAAGTATCAAATATGGAATGGAGGGAGTTCAAAGATATGTTTTTAGAAAAATACTTTCCTCATGACCATCGAGCAAATATGGAAAGGCAATTTCTGAGTCTGAGACAAAAGGAGGATGAGAATGTCATAAAGTATGAGGCTAACTTTACAAGGTTAGCAATGTATAATGGAGATTATATATATAACCCAAGAAGTAAGATTGATCGTTTATTTGATGGGTTAAAACCATTTCTATGTCGAGCATTAGTCTCACAATCCTTCTCGTCTTACGAAGACATTGTCTCATGTGCTATCAAGACCGAAAAAGAATTCTCTAAGTCTTATGATATTAAAGTAAAGAAAGAGAAGAAGAGACCAGCTGATCAATCTGGGAATGGAAATAAGGGGAAGAAGGGAAAGGTTGAATATCCATCCTATGGTAAATGTGGTAAGAAACACCTCGGTACTTGCTTGAAGGGAACATGAGTCTGTTACAAGTGTGGTGAAAAAGGCCACCAAGCTCGTGATTGCAAAGGGAAGAAGGAAGCTACCAATTTTCAGTGCTACAATTGCAGGGAGATGAGGAATTATGAAAATGAAAGTCCTAAGCGTTAGGAGAACTTACCTCAGAAAAGGCCAAGGGATCAAGGCCAAGCTTATGCTATCACTACTGCTGAGGTAGAAGCTCCGAAAGACGTGGTGGCAAGTAATTTAATGGTTTCCTCAAGTTTAGAAAATGCATTATTTGATTCTGGATCATTGCATTGTTTCATATCTTCCCAGTTTGCTAAGAAAATTATATATTTAAAATTTGATTTAACAAGGGATTTGTCAGTTAAAACTCCTAAGGGAAGTATCATTGCAACAAAGTTTTGTGAATCAGTCCCCATTAGAGCACATAAATGTTCTTTATCTGCTGATCTCATCGTCATACCTATGATTGAGTTTGATATAATCCTCGGTATGGAATGGATTTCAGACTATGATGCGAAGATTTATTGTATGAATAAATAGGTTATGATTCTTGATGATGATGATAAGGAACACCTTATCTTTAGAGAATAATCTTCACCACCTAATTCTTTTCTAGATCCACCCCCAGTAGCTCAAAAAAATAAAATTATTGGGGAGGAATAGAATGAAATGACTATGGGTGAGGAAAGGAATGTTCAAATAGAGGATGTACCTGTTGTGAAATAATATGTAGATGTATTTCTGGAAGATTTACCTGGACATCCTCCAGAACGAGAAGTTGAGTTTTCCATTGATTTAATTCCAAGATCAAGGCCTATATCGAAGACCCCTTAAGAATGGTCACTGTAGAATTAGTTGAACTAAAGAAACAAATATAGGAATTGAGTAATAAGGTATTTATTCTCCCTAGTGTTTCTCCATGGGGAGCCCCTGTTCTTTTTGTTAAAAAGAAATATGGATCTATGAGGTTATGTATCGACTATAGGGAGATGAATTCCATAACAATAAAGAAAAAGTATCCCCTACCTCGCATTGATGATTTATTTGACCAAAGGCATGGAGGTCAATAATTTTCAAAGATTGACCTTTGATCTGGATACTATCAGTTGTGTGTAAAGAAGGAATACATTCCAAAGACAGCATTTCGAACCAGGTATGGGCATTACGAGTTTACTGTAATGCCCTTTGGATTGACTAATGAACCATCTATATTCATGGATCTGATGAATAGAGTTTTCAAGGAATATCTCGATGAATTTGTGGTGGTATTTATTGATGATATCTTTGTATACTCTAAAAGCTACAGGGATCATGAAAGTCACTTGCGCATTATCCTGAAGACTCTGAGAAGACATGAATTTTATGGGAAGTTTAGCAAGTGTGATTTCTGGATTCATGAGATTTCTTTTCTTGGCCATATTGTCTCTAAAGATGGAATCTCTATTGATCCTTCTAAGACCAAGGCAATCCAAGAATGGACAACACCTATGAGTATAACTGAGGTACGTAGTTTTATTGGTTTGGCAGGTTATTATCGACGTTTCGTCCAGAATTTTTCCCGATTGGAAAACCCATTAACAAAGCTCACACGTAAAGGGGTTAATTTTTTTTGGACAAAAGAGTGTGAAGAATGTTTAGAAGAACTGAAGAGAAGATTAGTCGATGCTCCTATATTGACTCTACCATCGAGGAATAATGGGTTCGTTATTTATTGTGATGCATCGAAGAAAGGACTTGGTTGTGTCCTTATGCAGAATGATAGAGTTATTGCCTATGAATCATGACAGTTGAAAATTCATGAACAAAACTATCCTACTCATGATCTCGAGTTAGCAGCTGTGATCTTTGCTTTGAAGATATGGAGGCACTAACTCTATGGTGAAAAATGTGAGATTTATACTGATCACAAGAGTTTGAAGGATATTTTCTCACAAAAAGAACTCAACATGAGGCAAAGGAGATGGCTTGAATTACTCAAGGATTACGATTGTACGATACACTACCAGTCGGGGAAAGCAAAAAAGGTGGCAGATGCTTTGAGCAGAAAAGATCATGGAGTTTTGAACAATATGAAAATTGAAAGGGATACAATTTTCATGGATCTAGTAAAGATGGACATGGGAATAACCAGGGAAGGTGAAACATCAATTCTTTTTCAAATGGTTTCCAAACCATCTTTACTAGAAAGGATTAGAGTTCTCAGACCGATGATGAAGAATTTCAAAAGAAGATTAAAGTTGTGAATGATTGGAGATTGAGAGGCTTTGTGTATGAAGAATGAATTTTGAAATTCGGGAAGAGAATTTGTGTTCCCGATATACCTGATCTAAAAAGGGAATTGCTGGATGATGCTCATAGTTCCAATTTCTCTATACACCCTGGGAGTACCAAAATGTATAGAGATTTGATGGAACATTTTTGGTGGGACAATATGAAGAGGGAGATTGCTGATTTTGTGTCAAGATGTATGGTTTGTCAACAAGTAAAAGTTGGAAGGCAACACCCTGGAGGAGTCATGCAACCTCTTCCCATACCGAAGTGGAAATGGGACAATATTACGATGGACTTTGTCATGGGGCTACCAAAGAATCCTAGAAGGAACGATGCAATATGAGTTATTGTTGATCATCTTACCAAGTCAGCACATTTTCTTACTATAAGAGAAGATCTACCACTGGAACGTCTAGCAAGACTATATATTAATGAAGTTGTGAGACTTCATGGAGTACCCCTATCGATTGTTTCTGATCGTGATCCCATTTTACTTCAAGATTCTGGAAAAGTCTTCAGAAATCCCTAGATACTAAAATTTATTTGAGCACTGCCTACCACCCTCAGACAGACGGATAATCAGAATAGACTATTCAAACCTTAGAAGACATGTTGAGATCTTCCTCACTTGACTTTCAGGGTATGTGGGATCAATATTTACCTTTGGTATAATTTTCCTATAACAATAGTTTCCATTCAAGTATTCAGATGGAACCATATGAAGCGTTATACGGAAAGAGATGTCGCACACCAACCTGTTGGGATGACATTGGTGAAAGAAAACTTGTAGGTCCAGAAATGGTGGAGGAAACGATGGAAAAGGTGAAGGTAATCCAAAATCACATCAAAGCAGCTCAAAGTAGGCAGAAGAGCTATGCCGATAATCGAAGGAAGGATTTGGAATTTCAAGTCGGTGATCATGTTTTCCTAAAGGTATCTCCATGGAAGGGAGTCATACGTTTTGGTAAGAAAGGTAAATTGAGTCCCAGGTACATCGGACCTTTCGAAATTCTAGAACGAATTGGGGCCATAGCTTACCTATTGGCAATGCCGCCAAGTCTCTCCAAAGTTCACGATGTGTTCCACGTTTCTCTATTGAGGAAATACATGCCTGACCCAACGCATGTACTCACCTATGAAGAATTAGAACTGGAACCCGATCTGTCTTATTGCGAAGAGCCCACCAGGATTCTTGATACGAGATAACAAGTAATGAGAAACTGGATGACACGTCTGGTAAAAGTTTTGTGGAGAAACCATAAGATGGAAGAGGCAACGTGGGAACCCGAGGAACCTATGACGAAGAACCACCCGAGTCTTTTCATGCGATAATATTCTAGAAATTTCGAGGACTAAATTATTTGAAGGAGGGGAGAATTTAACACCCCAAGCTTCTACGATATGCTTCCCTTTGAATAATGCAATAGCGTGTGTTGTACGCAACATCGAGTTCTAACACACCATAACTAATCAAACTAGCCGTTATGAATAGTAATACCTAAATTTTGAAATTATATATATTTTATATTTCAAAATGGACTTCATTTTTGGATTTGGAATATCGAATTTAGCCTAAGGTGAAATTTTGGTACTTTTCGGATAACTTTAATATTTTGATGAATAGTGAAAATTACTAAATTTTAATTAAAAACAACTTTTTTAATCGAAATAATTTATATTGATAAATTATGAATTTGAGTGGTTTTAAAGTATATTTAAAAAATATTTTTACCATTTAATACAATGTTGGTCATTGGACATAATTTCACAATTAAACCGAACAAAAACAAGTATCAATCTTTTGATAGTTATTATATCTTAAAAACACGCTTTTTGTTTTGACAGCGGGAATTAATTTTAAATTAATTTCTGCCACTTATGTGTTTTGAATTTGGAAAAATGGATTCCATATTTTGAATCAGTATGTTAAAATTGTGTAAATAGGTAACTTTTATTTTTTTACATTTTGAATAATTACTTCAGTTAATATTTTATTTACCATGGTTAAAGGGTAAATCCGGTAAATAAGAGTTAAAATATAATATTATAATAATAAAAAATTACCCTAAAACGTGTCCTAACCTTATTGGTTGATACATGTTCGACCATAGGCATTTTTGGGTTGATTTTGGGACCCCATGGTGCCACTTGCTAGTGATAGGGACACTTTATTTTAATTAAGTTAAAATGAATACAAAAATGACACAAGCATATATCTTTTAGAAAAACAATTTTTACATAGAGTTATATATGTTGGATTTTCGACTATAAATATTCACTAGAAATATAAAAAGATTATATACATAATTATATTTTATTTATAATTTTTAGACATTGAATAAGTTAATTTATTTTTGACACAATGATGATGTAGTAATTACCATAATAGTGAAAAATTAAAATAATTGATATTATAAATACCCAAATAAATATAATTTGAGACTTTTTATGAATTAAACTAATTTTATAATTTAATATGACATTTTAGTAATTCTTTAATTATCCTTTTTCGAAGTAATCATTCTGTTATGATTTTCACAAAAATAAATTATTGAATAGTGTCAAAATTGACATAAAAGAGTTTTTAAAAAAAATATTATATTATTAATTGATATTAAATTCATAAAAATCTAAGGTTCGACAACGAGAATTATATCATGATAGGTGTCTAATTAATGGACCACTTGGGGGTTGCTTTGATGTATATAGTATGTTTATTAACCATATAATATAAAAATACAAAGAGACATTGTAAAAGTGAAACTAATTAACTAAGAGTTAATACTTAAAGATAAGGTTAATATAGTAACCCAAACCTATCTAAATTATATTGGTTGAGTTTTTTTCGACCCATACCCACCTTAAAATTTAAATAATAAACTTTAGAGCCATTACAAACTGAATATGAATTTATTATAAATTAACATTTCTAGCTTTTCCAAAGGTGCCCCTCACCCCTCTTATAAAAGGGCACTCCCCCTTCTCATTAATTCACACCTTCAAAGCCTTTTGGTTCGGCCAACCTCTGCCCAAATACTCTCTAAACTTCCCTAAATTAATCCTAGAGGCATTCTTTTAGTTAGAACACCAACTTAAGGAGCCCTTTTGATCAAATCAAAAGGAAGAACCCAAAGAAGAGGTAATGATTTCACCACCCTTTTCGAAGATCCTTTCTTCTTCCACTTCTTCCGTCTTTGTTATTACCATTCTAAAATAATAAATCCAGTATCTTATATATACTGTGATGTTATTATAAATATGTCAAAACCATATTCAGTATTCTATCCATCCTTTGAATAACATGTCACCATACGTGCGTACGTACGGCTTACCGTCTCCACGTCGTGGTGTAATTGTTATTCAATAAATTATTATTTGGATGGGTATAATAATGATGTGTAACTCATGTAAATAATAAATATAACATGATAATTATTCTGTATATATGTTATACCATCCATTTATATATTATTTTTATATCAAAATAATGATATTGTTGCTCGTGCGTACGTATGGACTACCGTCTCCACGAACGCGATGAGATTCATTCTCCATCTTATCCATTCAAGTATAATTCTCATTTGGTGATTAATAATAGCATATAAGGACTTGATATAATTCTGGATATTATTAAGATACCACCTATCCATTATAAACATGGCTTACGTAACAAAACATATAAAAGAAAACGAGTAAGTTAATACCCGAAACAACGATAATACTAAGATATTATTAACAAAGCAATGTTAAAAGATAATATATGATATCATATTAATGTATACGATTCAGTTATAATTTAATAACAATTATTTCACCATTATACAGGAGGTTAACCTACCCCAACCAAGTAGAAGTACAAGGTAAGGGTTATTCCACAATCTCTTCATTATCCGAGGTTGTTTATACGTAATAATCTACTGGGATCTCTTTATCATCCACATCCATGTTTCTTAAAAATATATTTCAAAACATTTTTACTATTTAAAAGAATATGGGTTAAAGTCATTTATTCCCTTTTTTGACTTTTTATAAGAGTTTTATAAAGGAATCTTTCCGTCGTTTTCCAAACAAGGTGCTTTTTAACCTTTTTGACAGAATTAAGGTAAGAATGTTTTTTTAACTTATATGGCGGGTGCGGTTATTTTCCACCGTTATAAAATCGTCGAAGCTTCCCTTACAATCTTATAAGAATATTTTCAAAGAAAATGTTTTATAAATATATGAATCTTAAATGATTTCAAAATAGAAAGAGATATTTCTCTAAAAAAAAGTTTTGATTTCATCTATGTCAATATCCTTTGATGGATTTTACGCTTATTTGAAGTTGATTTATTATGATAAAAAACTTCTATATTGTATTAAAGGTTTTGTGATATGTTTGACTTTGGATGTGATATTTTTATACCACTCATAGTTTATGGTGAAAGTATTGAAATTTCGTATGCTAGTTTTAATACGAATGTTTATGTTATGTTTAAACCTTTTCATATGGGAATGCATTGGACTTAATATGTGACGGGTGGAGACTGCTATAGCTCCTCGATGCATAGGTAGGTCTCATGAGACAAACTAGTGTCTTGGCACAAGGACTTGACAAAATCTTATTTGTAGTCTTGGCACGAGGCCTTGGCTATGTGTTTATGATAGTCTGGCATTATGCATTCCATCATTATGAAAGCTGTTATTGATATTTCATGTGATTATTCAATTATTAGAATATCCATGTGAATATTTAAATGGAATTATTTCATTTTATTTTTCCATAATATGTTTAAGTTCATGTTTAAAAAGGATTTTGTTTTAGTTATACACTGCCTTAAATGTTTATTCAAATTTATTAAAGTTTCAGCTATATTGTTATCCCTACTGGGCATTTGAGCTCACCCCTTTTCTATGTTTTATTTTTCCCTGTATGTGAAGAAGTAAATTTTGAATGACCTACATGGATATTATGAGGGGATAATAGTATGGATTATGGAGACAATATTTTGTTGTAGTAGTTTTTCACTTCATGATGTAATGTAAAACTTTATGAATATATCTAGTGTTTCCAAGGCTACTAAACCAATCGGTATTTTGAGATTTGATCTTTCTTGTGATCATTCTAATGTTATGTAATAATGCACCGACTCTGGGTAACTGGGATCGGGGCGTTACAATACATACCACTTTCATCAAATGGGTTACAAAATAATCATTTTTGTTTATGGTGGAATACCACCTCACAAACTGATGTCATTCGTTTTCCATTACCACATGTCATAGTTGGGTTTGATGATGTATATAAAGTATATATATGATATTAATAACTTAATTATACATTTTTATTAATTATATAACATTTAATTTTTTTACTTTACATTCCTTATAGGATATGATCGCATTGCTCATGTGTACGATAGACTACCACCTCGAGAAGCGATGTGATTTGTTATTCACTAATGATTTGAATGGAAGATAATTGGGGCACATTTAATGAATATATATGATATAAATGAATTATGTAAGATATTAATTAAATATGTATCATTATTAAAATATGATATATCATTTTTTTATTAAATTTTCACTCACTGAAAGATGATAACATCATTCGTGGGCGTGTGGACTACCACCTTCACGAAGCTACGTGACTCTCCCTTTTACATACCACAAAAAAGATGATATGTATAAGTATATTTATATAAATAACATGTTTTTATGACATTATTATCAATATTGAAATATAAAATAATTATTAATTACTTTCCATAATGCTATTTGAAAAATGGAAATGATACTCATGCATACGTACGGTCGACCGTCTCCATGATCATAAATTAAAAAATTTCTAAAACCCACATTTCATGATCTATATTAAATTTAAATTTTATATATTAATATTATAATAATTTCATGATTATTATTATTTATATTATGTAACTAATAATAAATTTAATAGGACTAAAAATAATAAATGAAAACATATACGAAAAACAACGCAGTTGTTACCTGAAACATGATTTCAACAAGGAATTGGTAATAAATTGATTATAAGTGATAATAAGAAAATAATATATGAAATAATATATATATTTATGGTTATATAATATATTAATAATAAACTTATATTTATGATAAATTAGTTTTGGATGTTTACAAAGGAATTCAAGACTTAATGTAAGAGATTTATATTCTCTCTTTCATTCTTGGGTTAAATATGAAAAGTAACCATTTGTTTCATTTGTGTGGTGTTTATACTTCCTATTTTACGTGTTATATAATTAATAAAATCATTTTAATTATATAAAATGTTTCATTTTAATGTTATTATTTATTGGTTCTTACGATTAAAAAGATTACCAAAGTGGGAAGGGATTTCCAGCTCACATTTTACTTATGCGAGACACATGCCTTATTTGAAAAATATTTCTTTTATATACTAAGTATAATACCCATTAATGAATTTAATGATTATTATCCTGATATATTTATTTATATATCAAATAGTGAATATATCTTTCATAGGGATTACAATTCAAAGGGGAGTGAAAGGTAAGTATTTTTTGTCTCAATTTTTTTGTCCCTGAGACATTTTTTATGTTATGCATATATCTTCTTCTATTAAGTGTATATACTTTCCCTTTTTATTTTTTAAACATTAATATACTTATATTAATTATATTACAAATTTTGTATTATTTTATTATTTCATGGGGTTTATCATTCAATGTTACCACAATGGTAAGTGATTAATGATTAAATCCCATTATTTATCAGGATTGTTTATGATTATGTTTCCTCTTACAATGGCCCGAAGGCCTTCATTTTTTATTGATTTTGATAATCCACCTTTCATGGGGTGAGGTGGAACCCTTACAAGACTATTAGACATAATTATTATATGAACCATATGCATTAGAGTAATTCATTTCCTGTAGGATTCAAACATTACATATAACCCAGACTAACTACTGGGAACTACTTCTCCCCAGCATCTTCATCATGAAATTAGCTCTCCACCTTCACCTGGCTATTAGGCTAGGAATTCCCATGCATGAATAGGCTGGTCCTGATGGAAGGTTTCATACCCTCTCATTCTTGCAATCCATTTATCTTATACTATGGTCAAATATCATTGACCATCCTCCTTCTGGAGCTCGTTCATTGTAGGTTGTCTTGTTTGCATCTACACTTAAGGTGTCCTAAAGGCCTTGAGGTGGCCTAAAGTCCTGGGTAGCCCGAAGGCCTAAAATAACTCAGGGACCAAATCGGTGGCCCGAAGGCCCAAACGAGGGAATATTCCCAACCACTACAATGCCAAAAAAGTACCTTCTACAGTTCCCACTACAATGTTTCTACAGTACCAACTATAGTACTACTACAATACTTAGAAATATTCCTCTTCGTGGATTTGATCCTGGGTCTCCTGAATGCACTTAAGTATTCCTTACCAACTGAGCTGAGGCTCATGTGCTATGATTATGTTTCCAATGATGAAATATTATGATCTATTTCACGAGAAAATATTTATTTTTATTCCCATTAGGTTATTTCCAAATAATAATTTTTCCCTTTATTTTTCTATCTTTACATACACATGAACTCAAAAAAAGGTTTTAAAAAATCATATTTATTTATCTCTTTAGTCAAAAAACAATTTTTCTTCAGAAAAACATGTTTTCTAATTTTTTTTTGAAAACTATTTTTATAATTATTAAAAAAATTATTAAATAAAATTTTCCCAAAATTTTACTTTTTAATATTTTACCAATATTCATGTTTTTCTGAAAACAATTCTCATTTGTATTTTTATAAAAATTTGGATAGAATATTTGTTTTAACATGTATAGAATGAATTTAATTTTCCACTATTAAGAACATTATTTACTTTGAACCATCCTTTATAGGTTTTCAAGGTAATTTTAATATAAATGAATATTCAAAATGTTTTATGATTTTTTTGAAACACATTTAATTTCAAATAAAAATTAATTTCCTCCAGAAATATTCTATGTGGTCTTTCAAAATCATTCTATATCCAAGAATACCTCCTTTTATGACTTATTCATTATAGGGGATATGAACCAATGATATCATTATTTTTTTATCTGGATGGTTTATTTTGAAAATATGTTTATGAAACCCATTCCACTACCATGGAATAAACCATGATAAAATTATGATGAAAACCTATTATTTTCCATGGGTTATGCTATAATGTTAAAATTATTATGAAAACCTCTTATTTTTTCATGTTTTATGGTCTTTTTTTACACATACGTATTATTTTCATTATGTGATGGTTGGTACCTATATCTTCCCCCAATGCATTGAATAAATATAGATAACTTATGAGTAAATATGATATTCATGAACCAAATTACATGTTTGAAATGTTTGGAATAAACCTTATTACATGTTCATAATGATTTATTATACGTAATTACATGTTCACAGTTTTATGTATGAACCTAATTGCATGTTCACAATGCTATTTGTGAACCTGATTACATGGTCAAAATATTATGTGGGAACCTAATTACATGTTAATATTATTATATGTGGAAATGTATTTCAAGTCCACAATTTTATATTTGGACCATATTAAAAGTCCATAATTTTATTTGAGGTCTTGATTCCATGTCATCAACTTAATGAGTTAACCTGTCTCATTTTGTACATGGTCATAGTGTTATAAGCTGATGTGTATGCCAAAAATCAATGTCTTATGTTAATGATTTGTTCTCATGGATCATGTTACTTTATTCCCTTTTGATTAATGTTATATAAAATTTCAATATTTATTCCATGACTTAATAATAATTTCTTTTATATGAATGTTATAGTTTTTAAATGTTATGATAAGATTCTCATAACCTCATATACATGTTATTATTATGTATCTCCCTTAGTTACCCTTACTATCCATATTATCTCACCCATTCTTATGTTTTCTTTTCCCTAGGTAATGAATAAATGTTTTACGTAGGGTAGGTTAGTGAAGAGTAATAAAGGTGAAGATCTTTAGGGGATATATTGAAGATATTTCCCTAACTTAGTATAATGTGTACACAGTCTCCAAATCCACTAAAATGTTACATTTATCAGAGATGTGATTATGTAATTTATTAAGTATTAAACTAAAAAGATGTAATTTCTATTTATAAAAATCTTGGGTTTCTATAAAATTTTATAAAATGGATTCCCAATTTTTAATCCAAATTTTGGATTTTTTTCAATAAGTTTAATTTCATGTTTGGTCATTTGGACTAATAACCATAGTTAAATTTGTCACCTTGACAAGGGTTAAAAAGATTAGTAAGGGATTTAAACTTAGAGATAAGGTAGAATATATCTATAAAAAATGTATAAATGTTATTTTTTAAGAATATTTCTACCCATACTTATCTTATCTTCGAATTTGGGCTACATTGGTGTAACTTTCACTTGAATATTAATTTATTATATTTTAATGACTTATGTATTTACAAGTTTTCCACTAACCTCACTTATAAAAGTGTAACTCATATTTTTTACTTATCCACTCCACTTAAACACTTTATCTCATCCAATATATACCTAAATACTATAATAAATTCCTTATATATAACCTTGAGTTCTTGGTCTTTCCAAAATACCCATCCAAAAGCCTTAATGTACTTTGTAAAGGAAGATACCCAAAGAAGAAATATATGTTTATACCAGACATTTTCAAGTTTATTTTATATTAAGCTTCATAAATATGTCTTATAACCATATTAAGATGTTGGAAATAATATATTCACTATTCATATATATTTTAATGTTAATGGTATCAATTTTTTACCTCTCATTAAAATCCAATGGAAAATGATAGCATCAATCGTGCGTACATGTGGACTACCACCTCTACAAAGTGATGTGATTCATATTTAATGTTATATTTACATGGATGGTAATAAGGATATATTTAATGAATGTTTATTATATAAATATATTTCTAGAAATTTGAATTATTATTTACCTTTCTTTTATTCCTTGTATCGAAAAGGGTAAACATCACTCATGCATACGTACGGACTACCGTCTCCACGAAGTGATTTAAGTAATTTTTTATCACTAAACTATATGTATGGTTATAAATGATTATTTATGGATTAATATTAAAATTATTAAAATATTATGATTTTTGATATTGTGAAACCCTGAATATGGTGTGGGGAATGAATCCATTGAACTAAAACTTGCATGGAAAACAAACTAGTTTCACTCACATGTTCATTTTAATAATAAATTTTTAATAATGGGGTAATTAAAAATTATAATAGAATGATATATAATTAATTATTTATGGATATGTTTCTAGAATATATTGAAAATATATCTATCAAAATTATATAAGAGGTTTTAATGTGTATAAACAAATAAGGGAATTGAGGTAAGGGTTTATGTTACAATATCATCTCTTTTTGAGATTGTAAATGTTAAATTTACATTGAGGGAAATTATATGATAATTATAATTTAAACTCCATATATTTTATTCTCCTATGTTTATTTATATAATTTTATGTATTAATATTATTTCCCTCTCTTTGGCACTTAAAATTATCAAGAAAATGTTTTTAATAAAAACATACTTTATTAACTCATTTGGGGTTAAAGATCTTTATCTTCAAAATCCTTGTCAAACAATTTTTTTATGGAAGTATTTATCTATAATAAAATTAATTTAAAAAGTTCATTCTCACTATATTTTATTTCATTTAAAATATTTTAAAGTGAATTGTTTTAAAAATAGTTTTTTGAATCTCATTTTTTACATTATACATAATTATTAAACGAATGTTATCATTTAATTTATTTGGCATGAATGGATTTTCCTGATGTCATGACTATTTTTTTTATTTTTTTATTCCATTACATGTTTATACAATTAATCTCAAATAAAACCATTTTTCAATACTTTTCGAACTTTTATTTAAAATGATTCAAAAGCAAAGCATATTTTTCTCATGTATTCAAATAAAGGTTTTAATGTTATTTTAAATTAATTATTAAACTATTTCAACATTATTTTATGTTTCTTATAATTCACTAGGGATATCATCTATTAATATCAATGATTTTTAGGGATGAGATTATGTGCTTAGTATGATTTCATTAAACCCATTTCTTTTCCATGAGTTAATTAAGATATGATGAAATAATGAATAATTTTATGATACCATCTGCTTCCTTTCTCAAGATTTCTTTTGATTATGTGATTATGATATGTTTACAAAATCAATTTCTTTTCCACGTGTTATTCTATGATGATGTTATTAACTTTATTATGTTCTTGTGTCCCACATACATATCGTTTTCATTATATGATGAGAGAACCCAGAATTACATATCCCTCCAATGAATTAGTTAAATAACAATATCTCATGTGATAATATAGATGGTAATGAAGAGTGAAAAAATTTGGTAAGGGACTATGTTCACTAATATAGTCTTGTTAATGAGCCTAGACTAAAGAAATTATTGAATGAGGAGTGACCCCAATCGAATAAGTGAACCAATCCACTATGATAGTACTGGAAAGTGATCATTGACCAAGGAAATGATTTTCTATAAATATGTGTTTGCCAAAAAATATGAATTATTCTTATGATATGTTCTCATAGCTCATAAATGATTATTAATGATTCTGATCTCTTATAAATTTTATATTTTACGTTGAAATAACTTTATATTGTGACACATGTTTAATGATATTTGACTTATTAGGTATGAATTTCATAATTTATGATCATGTTCTTATACACATATGCATTTATTATTCTCTCTCATGATTGTTGATTGATATACCCACTATTACCCCTATAGAGCACTTGAACTCACCCTTTCTTATGTTTCTATTTCCCATGGTTATAAATAAAGGTATTAAGTAGGGTATATATATGAAGGGTATTATGTGAGAAGAAGTTTGTGGGATATTTTCAAGATATTTAATGAAATAATTTCATTAAGTTAATAGTTTCCAAATACACTAAACTATTATGGTTTAGTGTTTGCATTATTATGATATTATTGAATATTTATCTAATATGATATAACATTTATGTATGTAATGAATGGTTCACCTTAGTTAGTATTAGAGTAGGTTTTATTTACTTTTAAATATTATGTAATGAATAATAGGAGGATAGAAATTAATACAACCTATGAATGACTAAAATTAATATAGGGGGAACCTACAACATTCATGGGTGGATAATAATGTGTCATAATTTTGGACACATCAAGAACTATTTTCATGATTTAATAATTTCTCACTGTTATTATTATAGATTGATTCTTCTTATATTAATATTTTTTAGTCAAGGATGGAAATAAGAGGGATCATTTGAACAAAAAATGTTTTGGTCATTACAATGACTATCCTAATGAGAAAATAATGAAATGTGAACAGGGATGTGAAATATTGCAGCAATGTGCACACAACTCTCTTAAGACATGAATCATATTAAGCTTACAAATGGGAAAATGGGAGACCGGTTTACCATTCAGTATTTTATATGGAAACATCCAACTTTCTCAGTGGGTCCTCTAATCCACTAGTGTATTAGTAATGGACCAATACCACTGAAATTATATTTTCCATTTTTCATTTATTGTAGTATGAATTTTTTTAGGGGAAGTGTATTGTTGGGATGGTGAAAAATATTAATGTTGGAATCTTATTTAGAATATAAAGAAAGAGGATATAATTAACTATATAGAGTGGTATGATTTTAAGAGAGTATCTTTTAGTAAGTAATTTACCATAATTCTTCACAAGATAATAGAAATAAAATTTATTGACCTCATAAAGAAGGATGATGAATCTACTAGTAACTTTGAGGAAATATTTACATTACTTGTGAGGTATTCTTATAGTTTTATCATCCACCCTAAAAGAAAAACTAATCTATTATTCAATGGATTAAAATAAAGTCTCTGAAATGTGTTATCAATAAGGGACATTAGTTTCTTTGAATGAATCATTTTATGTTATCTCAAGGAATAAATAGAGAGTGGATATTAAATAAACTATTACGGTTATGATAACAAGAGAATGATGGAATTTTTATTATCATTTAATAATGACACACATGGAGGAAAGAAAATTAATTTTTCTTTATTCCAAAAATGTGGATAAAAGCATGTGAAAAATTTCATTAAATGTATTGGTAAATGTATGTTTTAAAAAGAAGGCCATCAAGTGACATAATATTAAATTAATTTGAAGATTCTAGTTAATAAAATTAATGGAAAGAAATATCAACCAAATTAATCCCACATACTCTAATGTTAAAACTAAATGGATTATAAAAATTAATCCAATCAATGAAAAAAAATATGAGGGTTAATGATAAAAACTAGCATGAGAAATATCTTATGAAAATAGATAAATGGAAGGACTATATGATCAAAAGTATTGAATTTTTTTTGGAGAAGTAAGTGGTGAATGGTAGACTTTTCATATACTCTAGAACTAAAAACATCTTATTCGATTCTCATTCTAACTACTCATTTATATTTGATAAATTTTTGAAGGGTATCACATCACCACCTAATGATTAGATATAGGATTCTGAGGGAATAATTATAATGGTATGATGATTGAATTTCAATTATATATCTCTTCTATGGTATCATTTTATGGGAAATTGACCCCTAAAGATATTTTGATTCTCCCTCTTTGTTGAATCTGATCCATTTTTAGGCATGGATTTTATTTATTTATATATAACTCATATCAATTTTCAATGAAGGTAAGTAATTTTTGATACTGTAAAACAACCTATGATTGTCTTTCAGTGTGAGGATAAATATGAAATTCCATTAGAAATTACTTCAATTGAATGCATCTTATTACCTATTCATGAGGGGTATTTATCTCAAATGGTGGGGTAGAAGCTAAACATTTAACATATGACTATTTTGTGAGAATATGAAGATATTTGTTTTTCAAGAATTTCATGTTATTATCTAAAATAATAAAGTTACGTTTTCAATATAACTCATACCTAATGATACATATATTTCAAATAATCTATATAGAATTTCCCTAATCGAGTTGGAGGAATTTAAGAATTAACTCATAGAGTGTCTTGATAAGGTATCTATACACGCTAGGGAATTCCCATGATGTGAAATGATTATTTTTTAATAATAAAGGTGTGTCAATGTATATTTGGTTTTATTACCAAGAACTTAACATGATCATTACTAAGAATAAGTTTCTTATACCCTATATCAATGATCTACTTGATCAATTATGAGGAGCTCTATATTTTTCCATTATTGATATTTGATCTAGATATTATTAGATGAGGGTCAAAAAGGACTATTTTCACAATAAAACCATCCATATGATGTATATTAATTATGAGTTTTTATTTATTCCTTTTGTACTTACCAATTACCATGAAATATTAATAAATTTAATGAATAGATAGATTAGATATTACCTCGATCATTTTGTGGGAGTATCTATCAAGGATATTATTATATATTCCAATGGAAATGAAGAGAATGGAGTTTACTTGAGGATTGTGTGAAATAAGTTGTGCAAGGAGAATATCTATACCAAATTTTTTAAGTGTTAATTATTTTTATGAAAAGTTTCATTCATAGGTCATATAATCTCAATAGATGGTATATTGGTGGATCTATTAAAGAATAAAGTTACTGAGAAATGGAAAATAACAACACAATGACTTAGATATGTTGTTTCCTTAGGGTGGCTAGATACTAGTGACGTTTTGTGATAAATATATAAATATAACAAAATACTATAACCATGTTTACATGGAAATGAGACAATTTCCATTGTATAGACAAATGTGGGAAAAATTTCCTAGAGCTAAAAGGAAGTTTGGTTAGCTTACCTTTTCCCACACTACCATATATTGTAGGAGGGTCTGTGATGTATTGTGAGGAATATAATAAGGGACATGGATGATTCCTTATGAAAAATTATATGGTGATAACTTATTCTATATTCCAATTTAAAATTATTGAGCAGAATTACTCAACTCATGATTTAGAGCCAATAACAATTTTTTTTTCTTTTAAGATATGAAAGAATTATCTCAATTGTAAAAGGTGTGATATATATATATATTACATAAAATAATGTAATATATATTCACATAGAAAGTGTTTAATTTTTTATAATGAATATCATTTTCATTGATTATAACATATGATTTCTCAATATATTACCACCTTAGAAAGGTGAACAAGGTGGATGATGCTCCGAGTCAGAATAACCATGCTATTTTTTCCATGATGATGATTTAAAGAGATCAAATACTTATGGGTTAGTAGAATAATGATCATGAAATAATGAATAAAGGGTATATATAAAATATTTAGTTAATGAATGTTCATCCATTTATCCTAGGGAGGATTAAAGTGGTGTAAAAGGAATATTTGGAACTAAAGAAAAAGGTGGGTAATATTATTGAGTCCAAAAATGATTTTGATGAAATTATAAGGTTCAATAACCAAGTATGTGTTCCATCAAAACCATATTTATTGAATTATTTTTTGGATAAATCTCATTGTTCATCATTATCTATTCATCCTAAAAGTTTTAAGATGAAAAAAGATCTAAAAGCTTATTTATAGTGGGAGAGCATAAAATAGGGATATTGTGGAGTATGTATCTCAGTGATTGGTATGAGAGAAAGTTAAGGCTAAGAGAAATAATTATAAGGGGATGTCATAAACATTAAAAAAACCTGAGTGGAAATGGAAAAAAATCACTATGGACCTCATGTCAAACTCTGTGAAAAATCTAAATAACATTATTCTATTTAGGTTGATGTTTATAGCCTTATAAAGTTAGTGTATTTCATTTATAACAAAGAGTATTCGCCTCTTAAGAATCTCACGAGGTTATCTATTATGTAATTGATAAATATTTACAAATTTCTATTCTCAATATTAACTAATTGAGATACAAGGATTACTTATAAGTTCTAGAGAAACACTTTACATTATTGGAATATTGAGTTTATCTTTATCACTCTATACCATCCTTATAAATATGGTTTGTATGAGATGAAAATTAAATTCCAAGAATATATGTTGAGATATTTGTATGTGGTTTTGAAAGAAGGTTTAGATTCACATATTCCTTTGGTTCAATTTTCTTATAAAATTATATTTCACTCAAGAATTCAGATGAATCCTTATGAATCCATCTATGGAATAAAGTATAGACCTGAAACATATTGGGATGAAGTTGGGGAATAAATTTTATTGAGTCTTGGGCCAGATTGGTAATGAATAGAAGGTTCGAACCATTCATCCGCACTAACAATATATAGAGTTCAAAGTTGGTTACAAGGTATTCTAATGAATTTATTCTAGGAAAAAAGTTATGATATTTAAAAATATGGGAAGGCTAAGAAAAATATATATTATTACCTTTGAGATTATTGATCATATAAAGATAATATCGTATCACTTAGCTATCTCACTGAACCTCTTCCAAGTTCACAATGTGTTCTATGTATCTCTTTTGAGGATGTACATACCTAATCCTTTGTATCTTCTAAACTCTGAGGTTGTACCGCTAGATCATGGTCTTTATTATGAGGAATAACTGATGTAAATATTTAATCATATAGATAATGTGATTTGGAACAATGATACTCATCTAGTTAATATTTTATGGATGAATCATATTTTTGATTAAGTTGCATAGGGACCTAAGCATGTGATGTGGAATATGTACCCTTTGTATCAAAGTGAAATGATTTTTATTGTGATAGGCAGAATGTTACTCCCCAAAATATTATAATATATTTATTTTTAATTAAATTTTAAATTATTTATAGATTTCTATACATAAAATACCCAGATAAAATGATCAATGATATAGTGTTAAAATTTTATAATTAAAGTGACTATTATCACCTACATATTAGATTGGTCTATAAGAATAGGACTAACTAAATTATAAAATGTATTTATAAATTTTTTAATTAATGATAATATTTTGATTAATTTTGAGGAAATAATTACCAAATTTTTAATGTCAAAAATAATATTATTTTACATTAAAAGATTAATTTTTCAATGTATTGTATTTTTTTATATATTATATAACATTATCACTAATGAAATATGATTTTGAATAAATCTATTCATATTTAATTTAAAAAATGAGTAATTAATATTAAATTTATTATCAATTGTTTATGAATGAAGATAAATTATTTCAAGGTAAAAAATAAATATTTTTAATGAATTTTTTTATTGTACATAATCTATTTTATATTAATAAATTTAATTAATTAGTATTTATGAATTATTTTAATGAAAGGTGTAGATAAAATAATCAATAAAATATATTAACATTCATCGAATGGTTTCTTCTGGGAAATGAATAAGAATAAATTCAGTGTTATGCTACAAAATGGATTTTTATAAAAATTATTTTCATTGTATTTTGCAAACTTATTTTAAAATGAATTTATAAAACTTATTTTAATTTAATTTGGTAAAATAGTTTCGAAAATGTTTATCATGATGTTCAAATATAGTAACAATTTCCATTTTTGTTTTGTTCATTATGAATAGTATCAATGATAAAACTTTTTGACCACTATAAGGGTTAAAGAGATTAGTGGTGGGTGGGGTAAACATAGATATAAGGCATAAAATATCTATAAAATAAATATATATGTGATTTTTAGGTGGATTTATGATAAAAATTATATATTCTCTAAATTTTGGTTTACTAGGTCGCAGCTTAACTTAAATATGACTTTATTATATTTTAATGATTTAAGTATTTACAAGTCTTCCACTCACCTCACTTAACAAAGAACACCTCCTATTCTAATTTATATACACCACTTGACCCATTTAAATTAACCAATATATGAAAAAATAATATCCCAAAATTATTATCCACAAAATTTAGGTTATTATTTTCTAAAATGCCCATACTGAATCCTTAATTTCCTTTTGAATGTAAGATACCCAAAGAAGATTTATATGTTCTTATAGAAAATTTTAATGTTTTTTATTAAAAATCATAAAAATATTCTATAAACATCATAAAATTATATTATTTGTATCTTTAATATATATAGATGAATTCATTTTAATGTTATATAAATTTTATATTGCATTCCCATCCATTGGAAAATGATAATGTCGCTAATGCGTACGCATGGACTACCACATTCAAGAATCGATGTGATTCATTTTTCATTTCCTAAACAGATGGATTATAATAAGGATAGATTTTATGAATATATATTATATTTATGATCTAATTATTAATATTTTATGATGAATTATTATCGAATTTTCTTTTAATTTGTTCATCTAAAAGTTGATACATTACTCATGCATACATACTGAATATCATCTACACAAAGTGATATAAGTAAATTGTCATCCCCAATTAATTTAGAGGTTTATATAAATGTATATATTGGATAAATATGATAATAATTTCATGTTTAATGTCTTTTAGATGATAAAAAATAACCAATTTTGAGGGTTTGAAACCATCGAACTGAAACATGTTAATAAAAAACACTAATTTTCACTCATACGTCCATTTTAATGAAGAATTTTCAGTAAAAGGGTAATTAGGAATTATAAAATAATTATATACAGTAAGTTATTTATGAATATTTTTTTAATATATTTATAATAAATATATATTTATTATATAAAATATTTTAATTAGTATGAATTAATATTGGAGTTGAGGTAAAAGTTTATGTTACAACTTATTTCTTTTCGGTATTATCTATATTAAATTTACATTATGGGAAATTATTTTATTATTGTCATTTAAAACCCATTTATTTTATGAAAATATATTTTTTTGGAACTTTAATGTATTATAACCATTTTACTCTCTTTGGAACATAAAATAATTGATAATGTTTTTTTTGAAAAGCCAACTTTATTTCTTGTTTTGGGGTCGAGAATCTTCATATTCATTTTCCATGTTCTTAAAATAAATTTGTTGATGTTTTTAGAAATACATGAATGGTTTTAAAAATATCACATTACAACCATTTACTTTATTTACGAAGTTTTAAAAGGAAATTTGTTTAAAAAAAATTCCCTACAAGGCAGTTTTGACTTTTTACAAATTTGGGAAAAATATATTCTCATTTATCATATACGACAAGAACAATTTTTACCACTATCAAGAATGTTATTTTATTTGATGATACATTATATTGAACCATGTTTATTTTAAAATAAAATAATATTCTCAATATTCTAGGAATTTTTATTTAATATTTTTTTTAAACAAGGGGATATTTTTCTTATACTTCCAATGAAACATTCAGATGTTATTTTAAATTTATTTTTAATCTATATCAAAACACTTTGACAATTATTATGATTAATTAAGGATATTATATTATGATACCATTCACTATTTTGGATGAATTATGATATTTATGTTATTAGGTTTATTTCATGAATGTAGTTTATTTTCCACAGGTTAATTAAATTATGATGTTATAATGAATGATATTATGAGGCCATCCACTTCATTAATTTTTATGTATTATGGTTACCTGATTATTATATGTTAATAAAAATTAATTATTTCCATGGGATATGAATAATGTTATTATGATATTATGAAATACTTATGTACGATTTTAATTATGTGATTGGCAGGACCAAAATTATATATCCATCCAATGAATTGGGTAAATAATGATATAAAATGAGATAATATTGACCAGAATGGAAAGTTAACCTAGTTTAGTTATGGAATCTATCTAATTTGATAGTTTTGGTAGTTATCCTTGGATAAAGAAAATAAATAATGTGGACTAAACTCTGTCCCCTATATGATCCTATCAACTATGATAGTTTTGGTAGTGATCCTTGAATAAGGAAATAATTTTACATTATTAGTTGTATCCTATAAAATTATTACTTATTCTTATAATATTTTCTCATAGATAATATTAATGATTCCACACACATACAAATTTTTTCTTTTAATAACAAAACCTTATTCAATGAATCACGATTAATGATATTTGACTGATTGTGTATGTTATTTAGAAGTTATGACCATGTTATCATACCCTTGTAATTACCTTCTCATTACTTGTGATCATTGATTGATATCTCCTATGATTACTCTTACTGATCATCTAATCTCACCCTTTCCTGTGTTTCCTTTTCCCTAGTTTATGGTGAATGGTTTTAAATAGGGTATGTCTATGGAGGGTTTTTCATGAGAAGTATATTGTGGGATTTGTTGAAGATATTTCATGAAGTAATTTGATTATGTATACAATATCTAAAGAAACTAAACCCTTATTGTTCTTGGGTTTGTATTATTAAAATTTGTATTGAATATTCCTCTAAAATTATACAATATTTATATATTTATTGATCAGGTCACCTCAGTTTATATGTTTCCTTGGAGATAAATTTAGTAATGAATACAATGGGGGTATATTATAGAACTCTTGATGTTGGTACCATGGGGAGTACATCCATATGTAAGGATTCCTTCTTCATCAAATTAGTAGTAAACAGATCCTTAGGCCACTATTGAGAGTTGTTAGAGGGATTTAAGGATATGATAATTAATGGGGAAGAAATATAAGCTAGTTTCTAATTTGTATTTTTCTTTCAGTGATATTTTTTATGGGACTCTATCTATCAATTAGGGTTTGAACCCTAATCATGCTTAGTGATATGCCCGATAGGAAATGAATATTATAGGTGAGGGCCTTCCTAAGAGACCCTCTACCCTTGTTGATGGTAGGATTTACTAGAATACTTTTTCAGGTTAGGATGAAATTCATGTCTACTACATATTTTATTATATTGTAAATCAATAGTTTTATTTAGGTTGAAGAGGAAAAAGAATATGGTCATAATTCTATATTTATACAAAATTATGATGGATAATGCCTTCAATAGATACTGTAATATGATCCCATTATTATTTACCCATCATAATATATCGATGTACCTTCTAAGTAGTAGTGGGAATGTGTGGATTCCTTGAGGTATTAGTAAATTTTATATTAGAAGGAATAATATTTTCTTATCCATTAAGGGTCATCAGTATATGATGATGGTTTTCATGCACTACTAGCATAAATATATGCAGAAAATATTGAAAAAAATGAGTAGGAATATATTCATACTTCTCTATTTCCACCAGAATATTATAATGGATTTTTTGTACTGGTATGGTAGTAAATAACTGTTTCTATAATACTTATTCCATTGGAATATTCTTCCAAGATTCATTTAAAAGAGGATGAGTATAGTATTTCCCCATTGTAGCCTCCTTATTGTGGTGGAAGAATTTTTCTAGGGGGCATGGATTTGGGAATGTCCCTTGTTGGTTTTTGGGATATAATAGCTGGATCCATTATTGGTAATTGATATAATATCCCATTACATAGATGAAGTGGCATACTGTCTCTAACAGGATCTCCTAGATGGCCTGACCTAAGTGACGGATTTGGATATTAACCACAATATCCTCTGTGATATACTAAAAATATAGGAGTACATGGAATATAAAGTGGAAATGGTTAATAAAATCCCTCATGGGTAGCTCCTGAACACCCATAGTGGCATTGATGAAATCCTCAACCTCTATATTTAAAAAGTCTAAATAATTATCACATTTCGAGGATATGATCCTAAAAATGATTGAAGTGGAATTGGGTTCCACCATAACCTTTTAAAAAATTTTCTAGTAAGCTAAACTATGAGGATTCAATTCTTAGAGGCTCTCTTATGTATCCTCCTAGGTCCGGATTAAACCACGAAGATGGTACTCCACCACCAATTCATTCATTACTTTATGTTGAAGGAACTTTGTCAGTTAAAAGGTTCATATAGTTATTTGGGATGATACCTTTATGGTGAATGAAGTGTTAGAAAATTTATTTGATGAAGAATACGTCACATCAAATCAAAGGGGGATATTTTTAATGGTTATTGAAGAGAAATAGAACCAAAAAAGAAAACAAATTATTGTAGGATTGCAATTAAGTAAAGGAATGATAAATCGATCATTTTCCTGGTTGAGTAATTTTACTTCAGATTCAAAATTTTAATTCTAATGGAATACTTGAATAAAATCTTCCACAAAATTTTTATTCCTTTTGAACCTACTTTTAAAGGGAAGATTGGAACGAATGATTTACCAATGATAATATGTAATTTTCTTTGGTCAATGGGATGGGAGGTTAGGATCATATCCACCTTTTAAGGGAGAATTATTTCCCAGGCACTAATAGAGATTCAATATATGTCTATAAATCTGTTATAAATATGTTTGTAGGACTATTTACCCTGATGATAGTGTTATGATATAATCTTTATTAATATATGCATACATCAGATACTCTCCATAATATTCTTTATTAATTAGTGTTACTGTGTTTTAAAGACACAGAACTGGTCTCTCTAAAATTTATTGTCATCTAGGGAGGGTTTATGTGTTTATAGAGTTGTGTTTGGGCCCCTGATAGGGGTATTTATACATATACCAATTAAAAGAAAAATAAATCACATAGTGTAACACCGATACATTTTTATGAAATAATTCTCTTCAAATAATTTTAATTTTTTAATATCTTTTGTTGTACGCAACCATGAGTTTAAAAATACATGTAAAATTGTCAGTATAAAATTTTTGTTATAACCTAGATGTATTTTTTATGGGAATAAATATGAATTAATAATTTTTGAAATAAATATAACTCAATATGAATATATTGGTTAAGTGCTTAAATATGATCAGTGTAAGAGGAAAAGATCTGATGGTGGCCCTATGGGGAGTAAAAAATATTTTCTACAGAATGAGGGTAATACCTCTTTTTCTGAGGTACTAAAGAAAGTCATAGAGTCTTTTATAAGAGTACATAGACCAATTTTTAAAGAGAATCAGTCTCAACAAGTAGATTCTAATGTCATTGTTGTGTCCAATGTTTTTTCTATTGGTTATTCAAGTGGTTTGGATGGATTTAAGAAATCATGGGCTAATGTTGATGAAGATGGTGAAGGGAATAAATATTAATATGAGGCATCTATCTAGAAGGAAGTCAATTTTGAAATAATTCATGTTTTAGTGTCTTCATTCTGAAATAAGGGAATGAGGAATCTAGTTTATGGTGATGGATTTCAACTTGTTATGCATAGAAAATCAAGGCCTTTCTCTACCATACTTTATGATTGAGATGTGGTGGCACCTTTTGTCTTAGAGGATTTCCATGATGATAATCCATATTTCTTTGTGGATACAAATGGTGTTGTTGAGTGAAATATCCACATTTGTTTAGTTGGACTTATGGATGGAGCTGGGAAGGCTAATTATATGGAGCCACCTTGTAGTGATTCTAGAAAGCACATTCTCAAAATGATATTTCTATGTGATGATGCAACAACTGTTGTCTGAGTTGAGCATCTAGTTCTGAATGCTGATTCCCAAAAATAATTCTTTAGCTGAACATCAGGTTGTTTATAGGTTGTCTGATGATAAACTAGAGGCTTGGCTTTATGATGCTATTACTATATCTAAGTCCCCTATATATAAGACTGCTAAAGATGATTTATTTTCTATTCTTGACTCTATTAACAATAAAAAATTTGACTTGATCATGTTAGAAGGCCTTAATAATGATGGATTCAGAAACCAGAAGATTTCTCCCTTGATGACTCAATCTAATAATGGAGCTACTTGTGGTTCACCAAAGGGGAATGCCATTGAGGTGAAGGTATATGGTTATTCACCTTGCAATTTGGATATTCATGATAGTCCTATTATATAGGATCCCTTTGTTCGGGAGGAAGCTACTCAGGTTGTCGTGTCCATGTTTTATTTTCTTTATAGATAGTATCTACCTCAGGAGGAGTTTGTGGACGACTCAATAGATGAGGAACCATCTGTGCACTCAATGCAATGGAGAAGAGGGTGTCACCCAACTCATAGTGGATCTCATGGTTGGGGTCGACCCAAGAAGTTATGATCTTCACTATATTCATTTAATATGGATTTATTTCCAATATTTTTATTTAGTGTGATGTTTCAAACACGAAAATTTCCTCCTTGACACTCTTGTACTTGTACTTTTATTTAATACATTTTGGAGCCATTGATTTGTGTTGCCAAATCCATTGTTGATCTATTCAAATGGGCTAGGTAAATTATGAAATTTTGATTAAAAATAAAATTATAAACACTATATAATGACCCAAACATTTCGAAAAAAATTATTGGATGAATAAAATTACACCCTTATTACATAAGGATCAAAATTAAGTTGGTTAAATCAAACATGTCCATGAAAAAGACTTATATAATATTTCAATCAAAGAAAGTAACAAAATGTCACTTTCTTTGTCTTTAATATCCCTTATGTGTCCACATGGGGAAATAGTTATTTTATGAATGAATATAACTGTAAAATTTTAAATTAACAAATATATTTTAATTATTTGAATTTATTTTTCACTTTTTTTAAATTTAGATGACATTATAGTATTCATAAAATATTATTTAATAAATATTAAATATTTCACATTCATGTTTTAAATAATATAAAATTTTTAATATAAGGCTTCCCAAAGGATATATTTTTCTATAAATATTTTTTCTAAAATATAGATGATTTATATTAATTATGGAATTTTATTTTAAATTTCCAGTAAATAAATATTTATATTGAATAATTATACAACACTGATGTAGTAATTTTTTAAAGGAAATATAAAATAAATATTATTAAAAACATTCAAATAATTTAAATTTGAGATAATTAATGTGATAAACGGATTTTTTCATATGACCTTGACTTAATAGGGATATAATAAAATATTTGTTTTGAAGTTAACTTGTTATATTTTATATTTTTACAAGTGAAAATAAGGAATAATGACAAAATTGAAACTAGTTTCATTTTATCAAAATAATATTTTATTTAAATATTTAAAAGTCATAAAAAATCATAAAAATATAAATAAATATGAAATGGTCTAAAATTTTATAAATTTTCCTTTCATATTTAAATTGACATCACATAATTAAAAATTAAAACCTTTTAGTATTGATAATATTTTCAGCTTAGATAAAATTTAAATTGATTAATTAATGGTTAATCAAAATGATAAGGCTTAAAATAATATCAAACTTGTCTAAAATATATTTTTTATGAAATTAAATTATTATATCACATTATCTTTGAACAAAGTTCCTTTTATGGGTATTTGGATTGAGATTTAATTTATTATAAATTAATGTTTTCCGAAATTTTAAAAGTGATCCCCACCTAAATTAGAAAAGAGAACCTCTTCCCACACACCTTCACATCACATTGAACATTAAATAATGACCATCCCATAAATATTTCTCTTAAAAACATTCCTAGACACATTCAAGAGGTTATGGTCTTCTCAAAATACCAATCATAGTGTCCTAAAGAGGATAACGAAGGGAAGTTCACCAATAAAGAGGTAATGGTCTTTATCGAATATTCCAAGATTATTTCATCTTCTACTTCCTATTAATGCGTTGATTAAATTTTAAAATCGTAAATCAAGTATAAAATATATATTTATATTTTATTTTTATTATGTAAAAACCATATTCTATTGTTTATCCATCATATGAAAAATGAACGTACTATGCGTGCGTACGTATGACATACCGTCTCCATGACGTGGTGTAATCTATTTTTCATAAATACTTTACCTGAATTGCTATAATGATGAAAATAATATAAATTTATTATAATTATATCATAATATTGATTATAGAACAAAATATATACCATCAAATTCCTTACCCTCTTACTATTATGGGAATGATACCATCACTCCTGCATACGTACGACATACCACCACCACAATGTGATAAGATTCAATTTCAATATTCACTATTCAATAAAGATTATATAAATTTAAATAATTAATAAATATAATATATTTTACACTAATATAATTCTTTAAATGATTTAATTATATCCTATAAAAAATAACTGAGGCTTATATGACAAATAATGAATATGAAAATGAAGCAGTGAACACCCAAAAGAAGTGTAATAGTAAAATAATATTAACAAACAGGTGATAATATGATCATATATGATATAATAAATATGATTATTATTCTATAATAAGTTAATAATATTATTTTAGTAATTATAATTTAGTTTTAAATATATACAATGGAAATCAGACCTATGGTATGGGTTAATTTTACAATCTCATTATTATTTGAGATTATTTAAACATAAGTATTTATTAGGGAATATTTATCTTCCATGTCCACGGTTCTTAAAATTGTTTTCCAAAATATTTTTACTATTCTTTTTTAATTATTAATATCATTTTTACCCATGTGTTACTTTTTACTAAATTTATTTAAATGAATATTTTTTTTCGTTTTCCTAATGAGGTACCTTGTGACTTTTCCAAGAAAAGTACAAAAGGAATGTTTTTTAACTTATACATCATGAATATATTTTTACTATTCTATGAAAACATCATACCTTGATGATTCACTTACAATATTTCTTCGTTATTTTCAAAGAAAATGTTTTCATTTAATATTTCATGATATTTTACGAAAATAAAATGTTTTTAAAGAAGAAAGAATATTTTCCTCCAAAATTATTTTCAACCGATATCTAAAAATATTTTCCATCTATGGTGACATTTTTTGATTTTACATATATCTTAATGGGTATATTTCTCAAGGATACTATACCAATTATTCCTATGGTTGGTTTATGTTTATTATAGAATTAAAACTATGAAACCCATTTATTTTCCATGAGTTATGTTATGATTGAATGTTCTTTTTGAAACCCGTTTCATTTCATAGTTTTTGATATGATGAATGGTTTATATTTTTATTGAACACATATGTATGGTTTTCATTATTTTATTGGTAGGATACATACATCCCTCTAATGCACTGATTTAATATTTATATCACATGATTTAAATTTGACACTAATGGGAAATTATTTTTGTTCAGTAATACAATGATGGAATAAGAAGTGAACCCTGTTCAGTAACACAATGTTGGAATGGGGAGCGAAACCAGTTTAGTATAAGAATTTTTCCAGTTTTTTAGTCTTAGAAGTGTGCCTTGACTAATATGAAAATGATTTTCTATTCTTATGAGTATGAAATAATTTCATTCAGTTTGTTATGATCTCATGAAATATGTTCTTTATGAACTTGTATGATTTATATCTCCGTTTTTACCCCTACGGAGTATCTGAGCTCACCCTTTCTTATGTTTCTTTTCCCAGGATAAAAATAAAGGTATTATGTAAAATATATCAAAATGGGTTCTAATTATGAAGGAATAAGCAAGCAAGGATTGAGATGTTTTATGAATATGTTATTTATGTTTTCTAGTTTCCAAAGAAAAAACTATATTGTTCTGGATTGATTTTTTTATGTAATGTAATGACTATTCTTATATTTATGTGAGATTTCTGTGTATGAAAATTATGAGCTGTTATATACGGTATCAGAGAAATGTGTATTTATATTTTGGAAACATGGATGGAAAATATTTAGTAATATTAATAAGGAAAATTCTATGCATATTATACAACCATAGATTTTTGGTCATTATCATACATAACCTAGGATAAATCTTAAGATGTTCTAAATTGAAATTTTATAAGTAATTTTCCATGATTATGTATTTTTTCACTATTATTAGTGTATCTCACGCTATGGTTTTTTGGATTTAGTAAATTGTTGGAACCTGAATGAACCACAATAACTCTAAATGTGATGAGAACTGCAAAAATTTTCTTTCTAAGAAACCAAATGGTATGGGAGATGGAATAAAAAACCCTATTTCTATGCTCACACGACTTTCATAGGATATGAGTCCTAATGAACTTCCAAATGAGAAAAATAGAGAAGAAAATTCTATTGATTCATTAATGAGACAACATCCACCATCATTCTGTGGGTCTTAAGATACACTATTAGTTGAATAATGGATTAGTACAATTGAAAAGATATTTTTGGTTCTCTATTGTTTAGAACATGAGAAAGTCATCTTGGAAGTTTATCATTTTGAAGGTGAATCATATCAATGGTACAATCTTATCAAGAATATGAGGCAACAAGATGAAATTGACTATATCTAATGGGAATGGTTCAAGGTTTTTTTTAAATAAGTAATTTTCTCATATTATTCATATGAATATGGAGAAGTAGTTCTATTAGCATAAGATAAAGGAACATGAATCTTTTGGTACCTATAAAGAAAATATTACAAAACATTGAAGGTATGATTCTAGAATTATCATCCAACCTAAGAGTAAGGTCAATAAATTCTTCAGTGTCTTATAACTAAGTTTAAGAATAGAAGAATCCAAAATGGACATCAATATATATGTGTCAATAATTTTACGCGATCTCATGGTTGAGATGGATATTGAAGTCACCCATCAATTTTATGGGTTTAATTAGAAGAGAAAAATGTAATTCAAGGGAAAATCCAAAAACCATAGTGAAAAGAAGATGATCATTCATTTTTACTCATTATTTTGAATGAAACATAGAGAAAACCATTTTAGGGGGACCCGTAAATTTTTTAAGCATGGTAAATAAGGTCATCGTGTGATTGAATACCAACGTTTTGGGAAAAAGATATCTAATCATGCAAATAGAGAAAATGCTACATAGAATGCACTCCCACAAATAAATGTTACAATTTCATAGAAAATGTGCATTATGATAATAAATTTCAAAACCTAATGGTTATTGTTGATGATCAATGTTGAAAAACTCTTAATTCTAATGATAAAGGAAATAAAATTTGATCACTACTTGTGATGTGAAGTCTGAAAATGATGTGGTGAAAGGTACATTTACCATCCAATCTAAATAATCGAATGGTTTATTTGATTATGGATACATGAAATATTATATTTATAAATAATTTTATAGGGGTATCACTATATTACCTCAACGATTAGATGTTGAGTTACCTGTGAAAACTCAAAATGGAACAATGGTTGCATAACATGTTTATAATTCTTCTCTGGTTGAAGATTATGGGAAAGTAATTCCTAAAAATATGATGATCCTTTCTTTATTTTAACTTTATGTGATTCTTAGCATAGATTGGAATTATATATATATATATAATATCAATTTTCATGGAATAGAAGACACATTTCATATTATGAATGAATCAATGTTCATCTATTGATGAAAGGATGAATATGAACTCCCAGTGGAAATTATATCCATCTTATGGGTCTTAATTCATATAAAGGAATATTATCTGTTTCATATTATTTAGGATAAAATCAACATTAAATATACACCTAATGTATGGGAGTTTTTTGAATTATTTATAGAATAATTTCTAGGTCTTCCAGTAAATATTGTATTGGGTTTTTTAGTAGAACTCATGTCAAGTGCTATACTGATTTCAAAGACTTTTTATAGAGTGAAACTGATTGAGTGGCATAAATTGAAGAATAAAATCCATGAAAATATTTAATTAGGATTTATATACGCTTGTGTGTCCCCTTGGGGTGCACCTGTTCTTTTTTATAAGAAGAAAAATTGATCAGTGATACTCTTCATTGATTATCAAGAACTTAACAAGATCATTATGAAGAAAAAATATCATCTCCCCATATTGATGACTTATTTGAAAAACTAGAAATAGCTCAATAATTATACATGATTGATCATTGTTCCGGATATCATCAATTAAGGTTCAATAAATAGGACACACCCAAGACAACATTCCGTATAAGGTATGGACACTATAGATTTATAATGTTTCCTTTTGTTCTATCTAATTCCTCTACTATCATCATGAATTTAAGGAATATAGTCTTTAGAGACTATATTGATTAGTTTGTGTTAGTATTTATAGAAAATATTCTTATATATTTATAGAGAAATTTAGAACATGCAGATCTCACGAGGATCATTCTAAAGACCTTGAGAAAGGATAATATTTATGAATAATTTACGAACTATTAATTTTGGCTTTAGAAATATTCATTTTTGGGTCCTATAATCTTAAGAGAGGGGATATCTATGGATATTTTAAAGAAGAAAGTTATTGGACATTGACATAGACTAACAATGATAACTGAGATCTGTGTTTTTCATAGTTTTACACGATATTATCAATTTTTTTGTTAAATATTTCTCATTATTGTCTAATCCACTCACCATGTTGACTTAGAAAGGAGTTAAGTTCATATGGATAGATGAATCCTAATAGAATTTAAAAGATATGAAAATAAGTTTAGTTAGTTCTTCTATGCTAACACTACCCTATAATGGAGAGAGTTTTGTGATATATATTGATGAAACCAAGAAGGGGAGGATATGTGTTATTATAGAAAATGATATGGTGGTAGATTATGATTCAAAACAATTGAAAATCAATGATAACAATTAAACAACTCATGATTTGGAGTTATATGTGGTAATCATTACTTTAAATATGTAAATGTATTATCTTTATAGATAATGGTGTGACATATATAATAATTATAAAAGTACAAATTATTTTTTCACTCAAAAGGAGCTAAATATTCGAAAAAGGAGATGGATGGAGTTGATTGAAGATTGTGATTTCTCAATACATTAACCCCCATATGAAAGAAAATAGGGTGGTAGATTCATTGATTCAAAATGACCATTCTAGACTATATATGACGAGGATCACAAATGATATAATATTTAAAGATTTATAAAGATATATATGGACATTTTAAAAGAAGGGGAGAAATATTATCTGGTTCAAATGAGTGTTCAACCATATATATAAGTAATGATTAAGGAGGTACAGAAGGAAGATGTAGATCTAAAAAACAAACTGAGAAATGTTCCTAAGTTAAAATTTGATTTTGTTTTAATAATAAGGTTCAGGAACTTTGTTTATGTCCCTACCATACTAGATTTAAAGAAGGATTTGATGGAAGATGCTTTTTATTCATCATTCTCTATTCATCTTGGAATAAAAAAGATATATAAATACCTAAAAGAATATTTAAACAATGATGGAATGATGAAAGATACTACTAAATATTTTTATTTGTGCTTGTTTTGTCAGCAATTTTATACTTAGAGATAGAAGTCTAAGGGGATTTCACAACCATTACCCATACTAGACTGGAAATTGAAAAAATCACCATGGAATTTTTCATCAAACCTATAAAAATATCTAAATTCCATAATGCTATATGGGTTATAGTAGATCTCCTTATGGAGTCATGACACTTCATTTTTATCAAAGAATGTTTCTCTATTGATCATTTTTACAGATTATATATTAAGGAAGTGGTGAGATTGAATGAAGTACCACATTCCATCATATCTAATCAGGATCTAAGGTTTACCTCAATGTGATAGAGAAGTCTTAAAAAAGATCAATATATAAAATGTTATGTTTCAACACTAATTATCATCCTTAGACATATGTTCAGGCTGATAGGAAAATTCAAACACTAGAAGACATGTTGAGATCTTTCCTTATGGATTTCAATGGTGTTTGGGATCAACACCTAACTTTGTTAGATTTTTTTACAATAATAGATTTCACTTCAGTTTTCAGACGGATCCTTATGAATCCCGCTATACTAGAATGACATTTGGGAAAGAAATATATTGGGACCTGATCTTGTTGAGGATATAATATAGAAGGTCATATATACTCAAAATCACATAATATTAGTTCAAATTTGAAAAAGGTTATGCAAAAAATTGACAAAGATACATAGAGTTTGAAGTGTGTGACAAGGTATTTATAAAAATATCTCACTAGAAGAGAGTTATGAGATTTGGAATAAAGTGTATGGAAATCCTTATGTATATCAATCCTTTTGAAATTATTGATCGTGTTTAGAAGGTAGCTTATACAAACTCACTTCAACAAACTCTCTCCCAAATTCATGACGTGTTCTATATATCTCTCCTCAGAAAGTACATACATGATCCTTCACATTTACTAAACTCCAAAGTCACACTACAAGAAAAAGATCATTATTATGAATAACAACATATATGAATTTTGGATCATAGAGGGAAAGTTCTATGAAATAAGACAACTTTCTTGGTTAAAGCTTTATGGTGGAACCATAAATTTAAAGAATCTATGTGTGATCCTGAGGATGTGGTGAGGTAGAGATATGATGATCTATATATATTCGAGGGATTTTTTTTTGAAAAAAATCATTTTAAGGGGGATAGAATGCGACGCACAGATACTTTTATGACAAATTTCTCTTTAAATAATTTTAATTCTTCAATAGCTTGCATTTCACAAAATTGTGTGTTTAAAAAACCGTAAAACAATATTAGTTTAAAATGACCATTTTATCCTATAAATTAATTTTGTAGGAATAAATATGAATACCTAATTTTTGAAGTAAATATAACTGAATATGAATATATTTTTAGGTGCTAAAAATGATCTCATATTTTTTTAGTAAAATACATTATTCTTCAAGAATAAAATTTTTAAAAAATTAATTTATATATATTTTTTAGAAGATCTATAAAAATAATTTTAAGAAATGAATTTCATTTTTTAATTCATCATGTAAAATTATCGAAAAATTATTTATTGAAAACATTTAAGGAATAATGAAAATACGAAATTTAATTGAAAAGTGCATTTTTGTTATAAAGTATTTACAAGTTCAAATTATGTATCGGAAAAGTTTTAAGTTTTTATTAGTTGATATTATTTAAAATATTAAAATTATGGTTTTTGAAAATGATTTTATACAATAATTTATTATAAAAACATTTTATGTTTAATAGTCAAAGATTTCCAAAAACTAGTTTTCATTGCGTTTTATCGATTATGTTTTAAATTAAATTCTAAAAATTAAATGTTTTTTATTTTTAAAAGTGGATTAAAAAATTTTATTCATATGGACCAAATTTAGTAAATATTTCCCTTTTATTTTTTTTCTAATATGAATAGTAACCATGGTAAATCGTATTATAGCCGTAAAGGAGAAAATGAGTAATTTAGGTTAAAAATAAATTTCTAAAGAATATAAAATTACCCTAACACATGAAAAAATTTTATTGTATGAATAAAATCATACCCTTAAAACCAAACCATCAAAATTAAGTTGTTTAATGGACACCTGTCTATAAAAATGACTTATATAATATTCAAATCAAATAAAGTCACAAAATGCCAGTTTCTTTTTCTTTAATATCCTTCATGTGTCCACATGGTAAAAAAGTTATGTTATGAATGAATATAACTAAAAATTTTATCTTAATAAACATATTCTCATGGTATGAATTTATTTTTTAATTTTTTGGTCACTTAGATGAGATTATAGATTTTATAAAATCTCATTTAATAAAAGTTTTAAATATTTTACAATCATGGATTAAATAATATATCATTTTTAATATAATGTTGCAAAAGAAATGTTTAAATACAAATATTATTCAAAAATATGAATTATTTTTCTTAATCATGGAATTTTATTTTTAATTTTTTGTAAATATTTATTTATATTAAATAATTACACAACGTTGATTTAGTAATTATTTCAATAATCAAAATTTCTACTAAAGGATATTTAAAATATTAAAATAAATACATTTTGAGATAATTAATGGGATAAATTCATTTTATAGATGATATTTACCTCTTAGGTTTATAATAAAATATTTGGTTTGAATTTAACTTTTTATATTGATAATTTTAAAAGTCCAAATAATGAATAGTGTCAAAATTTTCACAACTGTCATGTTATCAAAATACTATTTTATTAAATTATTTTATTATCATAAAATATATTTAAAAAAAATAAAAATTAAAAAATTAGATGGTCAAAAATGTTATAAAATGTTCATTTATTACTTAATTGAAATAACATAATATTGAAAATTTTGTTACCATAGTTAAAATCAAAATTGGTTAATTAAGGGTTAATCAACATGGTAAGCTTGAAAATAAAACCCAAACATGTCTAAAATATATTTCTCTAGGGTTTTAAAATATTATCTCATAATAGCTTCAAATAAATTTCATTTTGGAGGTATTTTTATTGAGATTGAATTTATTGTTAACTAAAATCTTTTGAAATTCCAAAAGTGAGTCTAACCTCAATTATAAAAGGGAAGCTACTCCCTATGTTCTTCACATCACATTGATCCTTTAATATAGATAATACACTAAAAATTTTATCTTATAAAAATACTTATATATATTCTTGAGGTTTTGGTCTTCACTAAATACCAAACCTAGTGTTCCTAAGAGAATACCTAAGAGATGTTCTTAAAGGAAGAGGTTATCATCTTTATCAACTCTTAAAAGATTATTTTTTCTTCTACTTCCTTTTATCTTATTTATTAAATTAAAAAATAATAAATAAAATATCAAATATATTATGATATGTTATTATAATTATGGAACAACCATATTCCATCTTTTATCCATCCTATGAAAAAAATGTACCACGCTTACGTACGTACATCTTACCGTCTTCATGTCATGGAGAAACATATTTTTCATTACTAATTTACCCAGATGTGTATATTTATGAAATTAGTATATATTTATAATAATTATAACAAGATATTTATTATAAAATAGAATATATACCATCCAATTACTTACCCTTTTACTATTAAGGGAATGATATCATTACCCGTGCGTTCGTATAGCCTATCGTCTCCATGATGCGATGCAATTCATTTTCCACGTTCAACATTCATGAATGATTATATAAATGTATAAAATGAATAAATATTATATATATTATCTTAATATCCTTATGTAAGTTATGTAACTATATTCTATCCACAAGAACTAAGACATATATGACAAATCATTCATAGGAAAACGAAGCTGTTAACAATCCAAAGAAAGGTAAAAATGAAATATTATAACAATAGATTTATAATATGACCATATATGATTTCATAAATGTGAATATTGTTATGAAATAATTTAATAACATTAATTAATCCATTATAAAATAGATTCAAATATGTACAATGGAAATCATACCCAAGTCAAGTGTTAATTTCACAATCTCATTATTATTTGGGATTGTTTATACATAAGAATTTAACGGGTAATATTTATCTTCAATGACCATGTTTCTTAAAAATATCTTCAAAAATAGTTTCTATATTATTATCATATTTTTAAATTCATTTTTAACCATGTGTGATTTTTTAGTAAATATTATAAAGGGAAACTTTTTGTCACTTTCCTAAAGAGGTACTTTGAGACTTTTCTAGAAAAAGTATGAAATAAATGTTTTTTAAATTATAAAACATGAATATGTTTTTTGATTTAATTTCTATTTACTGTCCGGAATCTTCCCTTACAACATTAAAAGTTTATTTTCAAATAAAATTCTTTAATTTAAAATTTAATGTAATTTTTAGAAAAGAAAATCGTTTCAAAGCTAAAAGGGTATTTTCTTCAAGAATTATTTTCAAGTGACATATCAAAACCTTTTTATATCTATGATAACATTATTTGATGTCATATATGTTTTAATGGGGATATTATTCAAGGATAATGTCTCTATTATTCATGTGGTTGGTTTCTATTGATGATGCAATGATAACAATGAAACCCATATCATTTCTATGATTTATTTTATGATTGAATGATGATTTTGAAACCCATTTATTTTCATAGGTTCTGATATGATGAAGGATTTATTTTCTTCTGGAACACATATGTATGGTTTTAATTATGTGAATAATGATACATATATCTCCCTACAATCCATCGGGTAAAGATTTATATCTCACGAGATAGATAGTACTGAAATGGAAAATGATCTCAGTTCAGTAATACATGGCTGAAATGGGAATTAAACCCAGTTCAGTAATACAAGGTTGGAACATGGAGTGGACTCGTTTTAGTAAAGTGATTTTACATCAAATATGGTCTTGAAACTAAGCATTAAATAATATGGAAATTATTTTCTATACTTATGTGTATGACATAATTTCATGGTTTATGTTATGATCTTATAAAATATGTTATTTAAGAACATCTATGATTTCTCCCATGACATGATTTCATGATCATTGATATGAAGGATGTAATTTTAAATTTTTTTTATTATTTTCTTATGTCTAATGATTATGATAATATTTATATTTCTTTTTTTACCCTTACCGAGCATCTAAGCTGAGCATTTATTTTGTTATTTTTTCCAGGATATTAATAAATGTTTTATATAAGATGGGTCATCATGTGTTCTAATTATGAAGTAATTAGTGGGATATGATTGCGATGTTTTATGAATGAGTTGTTTATGTTTTCTAGTTTCCAAAGTCACTAAACCTATATTGTTCTGGTGTGGTTTTTTTATATTATGTAATGAATATTATTCTATTTAGATGTAATCTCTATGTATGAATGTTATGGGTCATTATACATAGTTCAATGTTTCTAAATATGAATCCTTGGTATTTTTATGGTTAGGTGATTAGGTCTATGTTTTTTATTTTTAAGGACATGCATACATGATGGATTCTATGTAGTTTATTTTATTATATATTGAACCACCTGATGAAGGGTTCTTACCAATTATTGGTGTAGGGATTACACAAAAGCAACCCTCTATAGTTGAACCCATAATGAATAAGGAATCTTGAGGATTGATGACATAAATCGTGGGGAATATAAGTCAATTAAAATATATTCACATATAATATGTCCCCATGAATACATTCTACAACTTATAAAAAATATTTCTTAGTGGGGATGAGTTCTCACAAGGAATGAATCCTTTTGAGAATGAAATGATTCCACTCATGGGGAATATGTTTAGGTGGGCCTGGTATTGGAGATGTTGTTGGATTTGGACATTATAGATTTACCCTATGTTTTATAATTAATTAGAATAAAAGAGAATGTAATTAGAGTTGAATACTTTAAGGTTGTGTTGAAAACCAGACCATGTAGTTTGAAATTGTATGTTAATGTCATTATTGAACAATTTTATGTTGTGTGACTAGGATATTATCATAGAGTTTTACATATATGAATTGGAAATTTTTATCATGAAAGGGGTAAATAAATAAGATTGAGTTGGGTTTATGAATGGGTTTACCATTTGGATGGATCTCATTATTAGTTATTTAGGACGTGATCATTAATATGGAATTATTTATTGATTTTATGCATATGAGGCTACATTGAAGAGATAGGTTGGTACATACACCTGGTGAGAGTCCCTTAAATGGACTTACACAAATCATTAATGATTCAAGGTTATGAAATAATCAATGAGAATGTGGTTGGGGATTAATCCTAGTGAGTAACCCCATACTCACATGGCTCATTGATTGGAATCAGGTACCGTGACAATTTTATAGCCAGGGTGAGCATCATAAGCCAAGGTATATTTCTATGTTGTCCTTATGATAGATACCCCTATTACCAATGGTGTAAATGGTTGTGATTTCCTAGGGGGTGTTTCATATCACTGAGAGGAAAACCCCGTGTCATCCATTTATCATGTGAATATGTGATCCATGGGGTAAACATTGTTGTACACAACCTATTAAAGTGATTCAATAGTTTATGGAGGGAGCCTTGATAATTAAATTTAAAAGTATGAGATCAAAGTGAAGGGATGCTATACAATTTAAACATTGGTTAAATAAATCTATATTATTAGAGTTTGAATAGTTGGTTTACCCAATTGGAAGTATTGGGTGTGGAATTTATCTAGTATGGGATTTGGAAAAGGTGTTTTATCTTATATGCGGCTTCTCCATAATATATGGGAAATGTGATGTGTAAAAATATTATATGTATAGTAAAAATATGGTACATAAATTTATGAATAGGGTGAAGTTTACACTTAGTATATGGGTAGGGCAAGTATGGATCCTATATTCAGAATTGGGGAAAAGTGATTTCAAAGTATATTGGAAGGGATAATATGGTTCCCAAGTTGAGAATTGGGGTAATATATCACCATAGAAAATTATTATTAAAAATATGGTACCGTATTTGATATAGGGAGAATATATATATCTTTAGTTGGAGTATTGGGGTAAAGTGTCCCCCAAATTGTGGGCTGAGAGAAGTGTCACCCTTGTATATGGATTAGGTAAAGTGGTATCACTAGTTGAACATAGGGTCGATCAACGTTTCACTAAAATGCTGTTTCCCCAAGATGGATTGATAGAAATTAAAATTAATGAGGCACACCCAAATATGGCCCTTCACCCATGTTTTGGAGAACTATGGGTGAATTAGTCTTCTAAAAATTTTTCCCCTTGGATGAGCCAATTAACCATTAATGTTTCCAATTATATTTTTTTTGATAGGCTCAAAATCTACCTAAATATGGTTAAAATGGTATAGGAAAATAGAGGTCAGAGAAAATATTTATATTCTAGAAAAAGTTTGATGTGAAGGCCCCTTGAGGCTTATTTATGGGACCAAGGTATCTTAGATGTATGGTTAAACCATGGGATACTGGTTTAAAGGGACTACCTACACTTTTTAAGCATTTTTCAATCAACAGAGTTTACCTCTTGAGTGAACTGGAAGGGTGTATAAAATTATGTGAACATCCTGGACACTGGAATATTGGTGATGTGGTTGGGAACATGGAGTTAGGAAGCACAGTTAGGCAAGAAGGTTTTTGGGAAATATTTATACGACCGAAACTTGACGTACAAGGAAATTACATTACTTTTTTGTAATACATAATAAATGAGAAAAAAGGATTCCCAAAGATTTTATTAGTTTAATGTCTTTTTGAAACTTGGAACATAATATTCTAACTTGGTGAATGATCTTCAATATATCTCATTAAGATCTTCCCCTTTTTTACTATCTAAAACCTTTCTTTTTATCACGAGGAAAAGAAAACATAAAAAGGGTGAGTTCAAATGCTCACTACGGGTAAATAGTGAGAACATAGAAAAAACATTAGAATAAGAATGTAAAAACATGAACATAAAGTTTAAATATCAAAGTAATGTCTCATGAAATAATTCTTGGCAGTACATAAGGCATAGATCATAAAGGAACATTAAAAATAATAAAATTGCATTGGCATAAGACGTGGAATTGTGGATAACAAATAAGAACATAATATGATTTCCATTGTATCCAAGGAATTTCATCCAAGACCATCATAGTAGAAAATTACATTAGTGAACTGGGTTTACTTCCATTCCATCTATGTATTACTGAACTAGATTTACTTGTCATTCCATCTATATATTACTGAGCGGGATTTTCTTGTCGTTCCAGCCATGTATTATTGAACTGGATTTCCTTGATTTTCTAGTCATGTCTATCTCATGAGATATAAATCTTTACCCAATACATTGGAATGATATATAGGTTCCACCCATCTCATTAAGAAATCATTCTTACATTTTCCACAAAAAACATAATTCATTCATCATAGCATAACCCATGAAATAAAATGGGCTTCTTAAACATCAATCCATCATAACATAATAAATATAAAATATTATTCCATAATTAACACAATCAAAAAAAAGTAATAATTGGGATAGAAACATAAACCTATTTAAAGAGAATCATCTCAGATGAAAAATAATTTTGATGAAACACATTAACTTAATTCTTGAGGAAAATATCCTTTCTTCTTCAAAAATGTTTTCTTTTCTCAAAATGTAGTGGAATTTAGTAGAAAATAATTTATTTGAAAATAAACTTGAAATAGTGTTGAGGAGGCTTCATTTAAATAAGTAATCATGAAACAATGAAAATCATTCATTCCGTATAAGTTAAAAAACAATATCCTCATAGATTTGCCGAAAAAGTCAAAAAGTACCTCGTACATTAAACAAAAGAAGGATTACTTGAATACAATGTTGTAAAAGTAAAAAATGGGTTAAAATTAGCTAAAGAATACATAGATAAATAGTTAAAAGTTTATGAAAATATGTTTAGAAAACATGGAAATGGATGATAAATATATCCCCAGTAAATACTTATGTATAAAGTATCTCAGATAAAAATGTGATTGCCAAATTATCGCTCACCTTTGGTCTTATTTATTATATATATGTCTAAAACTCCAATATAGTGGTTCAAAAATATTATTAACTTGAATAAAACCATAATAATATTTTTTATATCATATATGTTTCACATATAACTTTATATTACCTATTTATTTATCAATTCAATGTTCATGCTTTTTTGGGTAATAATTGTTTTATTTATCGTACATGTTTTGACTTATAATTCATGATACTAATACATAGATCATGATTTAATTACATCTGAAATATAAAAAATGATATATATATATATATATATCATATTTTATCAGTATATAATTATATAAAATATATAGATAAATGAATTGAAATACACCGTTCTTGGTGATGGTAGGCCACACGTACGCATGAACGCTGTTTTTGTTTCCTTATTGGATTGAATGGAAGCAAGTAAATGACACACACACACACATACATAAATATACTATCATTATTATGTCATGTATTTCATTCTTATTTAGTTATTATATATACCTTATAATCATTCATGAATGGTTAATGTGGAGAATGAATCTTATTATGTCCTGGAGACGGTAAGCCGTATGTACGCACGAGCGACGATATAATTCCCTTGATGGTTAAATAGTATGGAATTCGATGGTATATAAATTTTAAAGAATAATTATTATGTGATATTCATTATTTAAATCCATTATACTCATAAGTATACCCATCCAAACTATGTATTGTTGAATAATAATTGCATCATGACGTGGAGACGGTAAACCGTACGCACACACGCATGGTGATATTGTTACTTGTAGGATGGATAAAAGGAGGTATAATATTTTCACATAATTATAATAACATCTCCAAATGTATAATATACTTTATTTATTAATTTATTATGAAAACAACATAAGAAAGGGAAGTAAAATTAAAAAAACAATTTTTAAAGAGGTGATAAAACAATTACTTATTTTTCAAGTATCTCATTTGGATTGGCACAAAAGGTCTCCCAAGAATGGTTTTATGCCAAAAGCGTGGAATCTATGAAAAATTTATGTATTTTTGGAGCTTATTTGAGTTGATTTTGGATGAACCAAAGTTCTTTAATGTTGTGAGTAAGTGTGTAGATTTGGTGTCCTTTTATAAGAGGGGGGAACTTTAGGAAAGTCTTGAAATATTAATTTATTACAAATTGATTTTTGGTTTTTAATTGTTAAAAACTCATTTATTTCGAAGATAAAATTGATATGTGTAGAAATAATCTTAAAAAATAAAATTTAGATATGTTTTGAATTTATTTTAATCCTTATCATTTTGATTTATCCTTATTTAATCTATTTAATTTTCTTTAGGGTAATAGTATTCTAAATATTAAATGGTTATAAATATTTACTTATTTGTTTTTAATTGTCTATAATTGGATAATTTATAAAATTTTAGACCATATAACTTTAAATTTTTTATTATTAAATATTTTTTTTTTGATTTTTAAATAATTTAATAATATATTATTTCTATAAAATATCAATAGTTTTAATTATGATAAAATTAATTTATTTAACTTTTATTAAAATCCAATCAGGAGATAAATTCCAAAAAAAAAATTAATACACTTCTAACATGTCATATTCACCAAGAAAATTTGTGGATAACATTAATTAGTTCATATGATATTTATTTTAATATTTTTAAAACCATTTATTTGATATTTCTATCAATAAAAAAATTTCTACCTTAGTATTGTTTCATCATTAATAGTATTATTTAATCTCTAAAAATTATAAATAATGTCACGTGATGGAGATAATTTTATTAGGTTTCAAGATAATATTTATTTTTGATTTTTAATCATGTTTATCACTATATTAAAATTATTATACTTGTATGATATATGAGAGTAACATGTTGTCACCTTGTTTTGTTTTAATTATAACCATTACTCTGCTCGTGAAAATGCACAGAACTATTCAATTTTCCATAAAATCATCTGATTCTGCATTAGTAAAAAAAATTTAATGTCACTGAACTCAAAATGATGATTAGAATAAAATGATGATAATGACAATATTAATACATACGTATGAAATAAGATGATATTTATTTTGTATATATAGGTTTACTAAAAAGTAATCCTTTAATAAAATATTGAATCTTCACTGGTTCATAATAGGGAATGAATGTTATCATGTAATATGTTTTGTGTGTGTTTTTATTTTAAAAAATAATTTTCCCTATATGAAATATGATGGTTGCAGATATTTGAGGGTTTTAATTAATCAAGGGAATGAATAAAATATTTTGACAGAAAATTAAGTCATTTGATAATTGAATCTAATCACTTTGCATTACCCAATTTTATACTAAAAGGTGATAATTAATTAATTTATATAATATTTTATATTTATATTCATCTGTACTCTAATTTTAAAAAGAAATGAAAGTATTTATAACCATTATTCTATTTTTAAAAAGCAATGAAATTATTTTTTACCATGGAACTGATTAAAATAATCATCAAATATCAAATAATGTGAGACTACATAGTAGAAACTTATTGTTATATATAAAAATATTGAAATTGTACATTAAAAAGGTATTGAATTCATAATATATCAAATTATTTGGATTTTACCTTCAGATTACAATGTTATTAACAAAAAAATAATAATGTTAATGATATTTCATATTGTACATAGGTTGAAAGTTTTATATTTTAGAGGTACATGAAACTGTACATGATAATGAATTTTGAATCCAATATATATTATCCTTTTTAATTGTATATTATATAGAAGCGTAAACATTGAAACCATGTAGAAAATGAATGTAAATTCAACGTGAAATAATCTTCAGTTTTTCTAAAATTGTATCATAACATGTAGATTTATTTATTACTAACACTTAATCAAATGTGCATCGCCTACAACAATGGTTACAGTGATGATAGAATGTGTGTAAATTTGTGGTGGGGTCGAACCAGACCCCCATCATTTGCTCCCGGTTACCCTATCTATTAAAGTACAGATTTTTCTGAACCAGCCGAGGCTCCACCTTTGAGTTTCCTAAGAACTTGAAATCAAAGTTGTAGTGATTTTTACCATATGATGACATCTTCCACATGACAAAAAATGAATAACATGATTGAATCCAACATAGAGAGAGATGAATAGATTTTCAAAATAATTATACTGGCATATTGAATAAGCTTACATATAAATAAGTGTGAAATCCCAAGGTACCAAATTCACATGATAACTTCCCATTGGAATACTTGTTATCCGATGCGAACACAAATCCTAAAATAAAAAGAATCCACCTATCAAAAATCTTGAAAAAGGATAAAATCACAGTAAACTTCCACCAAAAGGTGAAGAAGTGTATATATACTCACTGTTTCTACAATATGGTAGTGAGTAATTAAAGTAAAAAGTCATTATTATTTTTTGTAGTTACAGGTTAATATTAAATCATTTAAATTAATGATGAATGGTGGAAATATTTTCATAGAGTACATACTTATACAGAACAAAATAGTCATCTACTTGTTTTAACAATAATGGATTAATTATATTTTTTTACTAGGGTTATAATAATATAAATAAGTTACAACAGAATGATAGTATTGTATTCTAGTATAAAAAAGCTTCAAAACAACATTCCTTATATTTCAAAATAAACAGTTTGATTTTTTGGTTCTATCATCTAGAAAATGAATAAATCTTTATAATGCACAAATCAGAATGGTGTTTGTTCTATTAAGTGATGGAGTTTATTACATTCACTAACACCTAAAGTAGTAATGTATTATGCACAAATCACATGAGTTTCATGAATTTATAGTAACAAATGTTTCTATACAAAAATTTGGACACTATAGTGAAAATATATCAATATACTACTATGAATTAATGAATATATTTTTAGACAACTAATCAAACAATGTAGCATGTAAAACTACTCACTAACATACATGGTAATGTGAACCTCCAACCATTTCATTAACTTTTGATTAATGATGAAACATAGGGTCCCTGAAAGGTATGTTAGATCCTGGGAAAAAGATCAACATTGGAACATGTTAAAATGTAATAGGTATGATGAACACGTAAATGAAAAATGAAAAGTTGGAATTTATTCAAAAATGAATTTTAATTTTATACCACAATGATTTAAATATCATTCCTCTTTGGAAAACTAGCAACAACATTCCAAATTTACATTTTACAATTAAAAAAAGTATTTAGTGTACAAAAATTAAAATTTAGTATCAAAATTAATGGGATTCTATTAAAATGGATGGAGAATAAAATCAAGGACGTAGGATTACATGTACTGAAAAATGGAGGATCAATGAGAAGAATGGTTGGTGCGAAGTTCAATTATTTTATTTGATCTAGTTATGCATGGTTAAGCGCTAAGTGCTAAACTGTCATGTAGAACACATAAATATGTTTCTATTTTTAGTAATCTATAAAACCAATGCATATGGGTGGATGGTTTGAAAGAATTTACATGGTTAACACATAATATAAAATGTGATTCATGCATCTAAACTTATACACTATAGAATATTTTTATTTTTCATGTACATAATAACTATTGAAATAAAATCAGGGTAAACTGGAATGCGTGCAGTGCATATGAAATACATATTCCAAACAAAAAACTATAAAAAACCCATTTGAATAATAGCTGGGTAAACTCGAATGTATGAAAGTATGCATGACAAAAAATAATTTTTATTTATTCTAATAAAACAAAATTATTTCTTCATTTTAATAAATTTAAATCTATTAGTTTTAGTTAAACATACGAAACACATAACATGAAGATTTTTTAGTGATATAAATCAAGAAGTCATAGAATGGAACACCTTTGTAGCCCCCATGCGCATCCCTTCAGTCTTAGGATTAACCCTCTTCATATTATCTGTCATCACCAGAAATCTCAAAAAATAAGGAGTGTTGTATATTGAAATGAAAAGTGATTGGAAATAAGAATGTAAAAAATTAGTGTGTGTTACCTAAATAACAACATGTTTTGATCTGGTGGATCAAATAAAATAATAAATAAGAATATAAAAAAGTAAGGTAGAGAATGAGTATTGTACATTGAAATGAAAATTGATCAGACAAAATGGATAATATGTTTGATGGTCAATTGTAAGAAAGTAATGTATTTCAAGAATACATATGCACAACATTTCAAAATAGACTCTACTCATACGTATAATGTTTGTTGCACTGTATTGCATTGTATTATATTCATATGGTTTCTACTCAAATGAATTATAATCTTAATGGATTCTACACATATGGATTGTATGTATTGATGTCATACATATGCATTGTGTTGAGACACATAATTAATTCATAAACATTGATAATGAGTAGGACTAAATTATATTTTAATGTAAAAATTACCTTCCATATTTATAGAATGTAAAATAAATTTGTTGAAATGATTTATCAGTAGTAATTGCAGTAAAAAATTCATTAAAATGTGAAGTAGGACACTATAAATTATATTAAGATCCATTTTTTTAGAGGCTGCTTAGGAGGTTTTTTGTTAAGTTCTACCAAATTCACATTTCCTGTTAAATATCAAGATGCATGTGTTTGTTAGAATAGTCATAGGATAAAATGTTTGAATTCAAAACATATAATAGCATGGAAAAAAGATAGGCTGACTCAACTCTGAATCTGTGACAATTGTATCACATGGTCATCAAGAACAAAAAAATTGTTATTCATTTCTCCAATTCTCAACACTGTTATGGAGTGAACCCCTCTTGAGTGTTCATTTGTAACCCATAAATGATGCTTGAATTAACTACCAACCCATATTTATTAAATACTTATCAAAGATTAGAATCATTAACATCTGAAGGCATATATATTTTGTGAGGAAAATAAAACACACATGAGGAGTGTTCTAGTTGTTGGGTGACCATTGGAGTAGAGTAGGGAAAACCCCAGGGTTTTGAATAACCATCAAAGTAGGTATACTAAAAATTCATAGATAAGGTAATAAAAACCCGAAAAAGTTTGTTAAATGACCAACATAGATCAGCATACACAAGGATTACAAAATTGTGAAAAAATAATGCACAAAGAAAATAGATTATAGAAAAACTTCTTGAATGGACCATTATATGTTGCAAAACTAACCTTGAAAGTACCATTTTTGGTTCTCAAACTGATCCTGGGACATATTTCATCAAAACAAAAAACCCCCTGTAATTTGTAAAGAAATAAAAAACAATCATAGTTTTTGAATTAAAACACATTAATATATTGTACATAATAAAAACCATCAAAATGACCGAAAATACCATTGGGCACAGACAAAAGTCCTGATTCTTAGATTAATGTCTAGGCCAGATTGCTTCTCCAGCTTGACGAATCTGACCAAATAATATCTCCCTTAGAAATAGAACTTCATGAAAAGAAAAAAAACACCTATTGAAACATACATTTCAAAAAGTACATGAAACACTATTTTACAGGAAGATGCAATAGAATGATGTATCAACCAAATATTGATGTCAAACAACAAAACAATAAATGAAACATTATGAAAATGGGAATAGAAATAATAGTGAGATTAAATTATGTTGAATCATTGATACAATTACATTTTAAAGAAAGAGATGGTGATAAATATACATGAATCAAAGTAGACATGTAAAGTCATTCATGTTTATATATCTATTCATTTCGATGTGCATTTAAGTGGCATGGATTGTCGTAGCCATGGGGTCTCAAGACAATTAGAGATTACATTTCACCACAGCCTCACTATCAAAATCGAGTGACAGGTTATTCTATATTGATAACATAGTTAGAGGTTTATGTTGAAAATATTGGTGACAAATAAAATCATAGAATTTGAAATTAATATGAACATGAATATTTAAATCCTAAAATAAATATGAACCTACCCATTTCAATTTTGAACATGTATATTTCAATTCTGAAATAAATATGAACCTGCATATTTCAATTCTGAATACACATAAGTTACACAAATAATATACAAACATTAAAATGTATAAACCAGAAATTAATATGAACCTGCATATTTCAATTCTGAAATAAATACGAACCTGAATATTTCAATTCTGAAATAAATATGATCCCGTATATTTCAATTCTGAACCTGCATGTTTAAATTTTGAAATAAATATGAGCCTGCATATTTCAATTCTGAATACATATACGTTACACAAATAATGGCTCTAGGAGGCTAAAAAAAATGGAAGACGATGTTGTCTTTGACTAATAATAAAATGAATTCATTAAAAGGATAAGAGTCTCAACCATGAATTCATAGCTAAGAAGAGATCCATTGATCTTTCACAAACATGAATAGCATGGTTAAATCCATAAAAGCTCAAACAAATAAAAGGATTGGATGAGCTTACATAAAAAGTAGTCTAGTATTACCAGGTACTAACGTCAACTGAACCATCACATTCCCATTCTGAAACATTCTCTTCCTTGTGAACCAATTTACTAATAAATAAATTATTCAAAAAATAATTTATGCAGTCATACATAAACCCATAGTGAAGAGAGGTAGAGGCTACCTGATTCTTCTAGGAAAATCTTGGCAACAGTTCATGGCAGTCTCTTTTGAAAAAGAAATTGATATGATAAACAAAGAATCATGAAGGACGGTAAAAAAATAATTCAATGTTATGTAAATGATTTTATTTCATACGTAACCAAAGATGCATATCACTGAAGATATCTTTTATGATGATGAAGGTGTTGTCAAATAATCCTGATGTAGAGCTCCTCGACCCCAGATTGAGAGTCGCTGACAACCAAGCTTTTGTAATAACCCTGACTCGATGCCAATAGTATCATCATGAAGATGATTGAAATCCACTATGATTTGTGGTTGCCACTATTTAATCAGAGGAGATGTAGGATCTAGATGCGTTGGATCTAGAAACGGAGGACGCAGAGAAGGATGATGTGGAGAAGGCAATAAAGATGGATCAGGCTGACGCGGAGAACATGAAGGAGGAGGCTGAGAAGCCGAATGCACACATGGTAGTTGAGGAGGTAGTGGTTGCTGAACATGGAGGAGGGAACGATGAAGGAGTGGAGGTAAATTTTGAGGTGTAACTCTATGAGCATCGGGGGGAAGGCAACCACAAATGTGATGGAAGAGATGGAGGAACCAAAACCCTAATAGGGAGTGATGAATCGAGTTATCGTAGCGAGATGAATTTAGGTTTGGAGGTAGAATAAGAGGGTAATAGTGGAGGGGAGTGGTGTAGGGTGGAGGGGATAATCGGGAAGGGGGCGGGAAAGGGGAATCAAGGATGGGAGAAAGATCCCATAGGATCAGGGGAGGAGATCGGGAACTGGAGAGTGGGGAGATGAGATTTGGTGGGGGTTTCGGGGGAGGGGAGTATGAGACGGAGGTAAATCCTGATCGAGGGATGAAAAACAAGTGAATTTTCACAATTTGGAGGAAGGAAAAGAGAAATAAAGGTGACATGGAGGCATGGGAAGGTTACACGTTAGCATTGAGAAGCCACGTTTATTATAGATAATAGATTACAAAACTTTCATGGAAAAAAGTCAATTAAATGAATCAATTCCAACCCATATGTGATATTGGTCGACATTAATTCATCCAATAGGATTTTGGTAGCTGTTAGGATAATTTTATTATCTTTATTATATTATTAGTTACCATGATTTACCTAATTTACCTTTAACAATGGTAAATAAAAATTACCTCAGTTACTATTCATAATATACAAAAATAATAATAGTAACATACTAAAATAATTTGGAACCACTAATTCCAAATATAGATTCCATTTTTCATAATTTTAAAAACAGAATTGGAATAAATTCATTTAAAATTAATTCCCGTTGTCAAAAACCAAAAAGCGGGGTTTTAAGAAGTAAAAATTTATCAAATGATTGTCATGTGTTTATGTCCCATTTAAATGAGAAGTTACATACAATGACCAAAATTGTATTAAAAGATAAAAATATAATCTAATTAAACTTTAAAAAAATTAAAATGATAATCTAACTATATAAAAAAATTAGATAAAAAAAAGTGTTGAATTAAAATGCAGTATTTTTCACTATTCATTAAAATATGAATTTTATCATAAAAATACCCAAAAATAAAAAAATTAAATTATGATTTCCTAATTTCAAATAAGAATTTTATTTGTTCAAATAGAATATATAAAATTGTTAAAAACTATATTTAAAATGGGTGCACCATTAAAAGGTGACAAAACTGCATTTTTTTGAAAAACACTTCTTTTATACAAAAAATTGAATTTGTTCTTATATCATATCTAGAAAATAAATTAGATGAATGTTAATGGAATATAAAATTCAAAATGTGGTTAATACTATTCATAAAAGCCAGTTTATATCCCATTAAATGATAATATTTTAATAATATATCTTGTTTAGTGAAACTCAGTATTGTGTACAACGCATGCTATTGAGAAAGTTATCTCTTGCATGTAACACATGCCAAGAATAGTTTTGTGTATACTTAAATCTAATAAGATATTTCATATAGCGTGATCTAATATTGGTGTAGCGTACAACATAAGACATCAAAGAAATTAAAAAGAATCCTCCTCATAAAATCTCGAGGTGTTACATTCTACCCCCTTAAAGTGAATTTCTCCCTCATAATTTGTTAGGGTTATAAAAGTTATACTACTTGAAATTCTCATTCATATAAACTCACATCATAAAAATGAATAATGAAACTTCATTTAAAAAATGAATGTTTAAAACATAACAGTTAACCAATGTGACTCATCATTGGGTTTCAATATAGGAGAACATTAGTGGGGATAGAAAACATGGATATAGAAGATAAATATGACCATAAAGTTCTGATGGATGGTGATATAGAATTTGGTTTAGAGAAAGTTAACTACCATAATTCCATAAATCAATGATGATTCAAGGGACCATCTGATTCATATGTTAAGAAGGTACTAGGATAACATTTTTGGTTTTCAAGATCCTTTTCCTAAAGTTGAATAATATTTGAAAAAATACTTACTTGATTTCAGTACAACCTCATCAAAGGTTTGTCCTTGAATAATTTCCAATTCATAATTTATTTAAATAAATGAAGTTGAATTTTTCATTCATGAAGTGTTAGCAGATCATGCGATAGAATGATAGGTTGTTCTATCTATCTCAACAAAAATGTTAGCACAAGTGATAAAATATGCATAAGTCCACCTATATTTAAATAATACATTAATCTAAAAAAATATAATATAACATATGCCATCCATAAATGGATAATATTTCAATCCTTCAAAAAACTAAAAATATAAAACTTTAAAAATAGGTGAACAAAATCGATATAACATTTATATCCCATATATCATAAGGTAGTTCTTTTTTGTCACATTCCAAACATATGAATACCTTAATCATGTGTTATATTAAAACATTTAAATAACATGAATTCCTATAGAACCTTAGTGAAAACATGAATTCTATCAAAATTAACTCTCTTTCCACAGACCAAAAATACCAAAAATTCTATATTCTCAAACCATGATATCACATTGTCCTTATATCAGTCATGAGTTCATTAATACTATCAAACATCTCATTATTCATTATGTTTATATCATGTGATTTCTAAAAATATTTCAATCACTTTTCATGGTTATTGGCACCATTCAACACATACTTTCAAACACTTAAGGGAAAACAATAGGGTAAGAATCTAGAGATGTTTTGTTTTTCAATAGTACCCTAAAATTACTTATACAATATTATTCATGATACTAATTTTATCATTTCACTATCTTCTTAAACTATTGACCAAGCTTCATCACTTTATTCCTTAACACTTCATTCTTCTCATATATCATTTTTAGTCTCTTCATCGTCATCATCATAAACACTACACATGCGACCATGCTGATTTTCATCATGAGATTTTATTTTAGGGAATCTATTTTCATTATGCCTGTACATTCCATATATAAAATAGTTAACCATAATTGATGTCTTAGTAATACTATTACACTTTTACCATGAAAGGGACCTCTCGATCCCAAAAGTCACACTTCGACAACTTACCAAACAACTGATGTTGACGAAGAACTCACAAAATGGTGTGTAGATACTCTGCATGATCCTCCATAGATGTGGAGTACACAAGGATGTCGTCGATAAAAACTAGCACAAACATGTCCAAGAACTCACAGAACACAACGCTCATCAATTCCATGAACATAGCTGGAGAATTTTCCACTCTGAGTGACTTTACAATTAACTCATAATGCCCATGACAACAACAGAAAGTAGTCTTCATGATATCCTCATAATTCACACACATATTATGATATCCAAACCGCATGTCTTGAGAACCAACATTCACCCTTCAGTTGATCAAATAAATCATCAATATGTGGAAGAGGATAGCGATTCTTCACTGTCACTTTTTTTAAGCGACGATAATCTACACACAACTGCAAACTACCGTCAGCCTTTTTCATGAACAAAACTGGTGCAACCCACGATGATACACTGGGCTGAACAAAACCTCACTGTAAAAGACCATCAAGCTATATACATGGCTCTCATAACTCATAAAGGGCCATCCTATATGGATACATAGAGATAGGAGATGATCCTAGTTGTAGCTCGATCCCAAACTCGATCTCTCATCTAGGGGAAATGCAACAAACTCTTTGGGAAAGACATCAAGGTACTATTCTACAAACCTAGGAAACACCAAATATTGATCCTCTGATGAAATCTGCATCAGCTCAGCCATCATCGATGATAAGGACGTAACATGCCTCTAACCCATCCGAGGGTCTCGCTCGCCAAAAAAAAACACTGGCTCTCCATCTGCATCAAAGAACACAACCTGCCTCCTAAAGCAATCCATGATAGACTACACCGAATACAACCAATCCATGCCAAGGATGAAATCATATGGTTGTATTCATAAACATAATAAATCTCTCCAAGAGTGGTGTTTCTCCAACAATAGCTCAAAGTCTATACATTCTTCAAACACGTCAGCTCATCCTCCAACTAGCGTAGTCAATGCCAAGGGCACTGGAAGCCTCTCTACCTCAAGTCCAAATGCATGGACAAGGGTAGGTGATGTGAAGGAGTGTGTTACTCATAAATCAAACATGGCATACCCCAAGGTATAAAATAAGAAAAGGGTATGTCAAACGACGTTTGCCTCAAATGGAGCTGGCAACGCTGAAGCATGAAGCTGACCATGACCACCTCCACAACCTCTATAACCCTGATGATGACCACCACCATGGCCGAGCTCTGCTCTTTGAGGAAGTGGAGCATCAGTGGGCTATCCTCTACCTACCCCATATACCCTCTGCTAATATAAAGTTGGTGCAACCTACTACTACTAGCTTGGCTGTAACTTCCTCAATGGAGGAACCTGGAGCGGAAAACCTGGTGCATGATGACTGCACTGAATGGTCCTACACTCTTTCTACCGATGACCTCAACCACTACATGAAAAACAAGCGTCTGATACCTTAGCATAGGCCTGAGAGATGTTACCCCATAGAAAAGAGATGCTATGGGATGAGACCTACCCCTGGACAAACAGAAACTCTACTGCCCTGAAAACCTTGAACCTAAGATCACAACTTTGCTTTGTGAAGAATCATGATGACTCCCTCTTGTGATGATCCAGTTTTGGACATTGTCCTCTCGACGACCTCTTCCATAGCCATCACCTCAAGATATGTCTTTAGAATAAATGGGGTGACCTGGTGCTGGATCTCGAGATGTAAAGCCTCCTCAAAATGCCTCTCCCTAGCCTCCTCATCTAGAAACATGTCCGAAGAAAATCATAAAAGGTTCCCAAAACGGATTCCAAACTCTCGCAAACTGAAGTTCCCATGTCGAAGGGTAATAAGCTCTTGGCGTCTGGACTCCTTCGTAGTCGAAGAAAGAAACTCGACTATAAACTTGTCTCGAAATTCCTCCCATGAGATCGCTGACTCCTCACGATCCCCGAGGAACAGGAACCACCACTGTCTTGCTGCTCCACGCAGCATTGTCACAACCAAGGACACCCAGTGCTCCTTCCTAGAACGGATCGAATTGAAGCCTTTCTCGATCTCCTCTAACCAGTATTCCATGACTGCATCTAAAATGGAGCCCTAATACTTCTGCAGACTCTAGCGCTGAAACTCTCGGAGTGTCCTCCTCCAAGTGTTGTCATCGTCAACCTCTACCCTGTAACGATCTGTTGGCACAACCTTCTGTACATAATCTATGTGATCCTAATGAAGATGTCGACTAGGAACCATACCTATAAAATAACATACAATTAGAGCTCCTAATCATGGAATATGGAAGACTCTCCATTAATTAATTAATTTTTTTCTTTTATTCATTTTTGGTTAACCTATCCCAAGGTCTACCTATTCAAACACAGGCACAAAGAAGAATGATGCATGATCCTTTCCTAGGTCTCTACCGTTAAACCAGTATCACCTCGTTTAGCAGCCATGGTATACTTAATGGGCCGTACATCAGATCATAGGGGGACCTAAATTCCTATGTCTCATCCAGTCTCCACTATTTACATAACTTTCTAAACATGAATGACACTGTTGCCCTAACAACCCATGCAACCCCACTTGTTCCTAACTCCAAACTCCATCCTATCACTCAACCTCCCTCTGATACCACTTTGTGATGACCCCATCCCCACAATGTGTACCCCTTTTGGGCTAGCAATGTGAGAATGGATAAAATGACCCCGAGTCCTGCCTCTAGTAGGCCCTAGTTTGGCGATAGCACCGAGGATATAGTAAACACATAAATGAGAGGCATTAACCTCTAAGATAACACATGTGGAGGAGAGATATACAATATACACCAATAAAATCCATCTCTAATGGTAATATAAAATAAATCCCTAATACACATATGCAATGTCATGAAAAACTACTACAACTGAAAGAGGAAAACTACAAGAATCCAAAAGAATGTAAAAACTACAGTGACCACGAAGCCTAAAAAACTCCTGCAACCCCCAGCTAGTAGAAACCATCTTGATCTCCAACCTGCTCTAGGTGACCTGAAAAACAGTTTATATGGACATAGGGTGAGTATAACAGTATGAATAGTAGGATCACTACTGGAAAACTAACCTATACCAATGGTTTGGAACTATTGGTATAGGCCTCCAAACCATTGGTATAGCCTATACCAACGGTTTCGAGAACCGTTTCCAAGTAAGCCTTTGGGATAGGTCTATAACAATGGTTTTGGGAAAACTGTTGGTATAGACATATACCAACGATTTTGGAAACCGTTGGTATAAGTAATATGAAAATCTATACCAAAGGTTATGGAACCGTTGGTATATGTATTTAAAAAAAAACATTCGCTGGGATTTGATCCCAGGACACCTAGTTTATCATTGAACGACTTAACCACTAACCTAACATGAATTTTATGAACATAATTACATAAATATATATATGTATCCTCATAATTATTTTAAATTTTGATTTATATAATGTTCTTGGTAAGAAGATCTGATAAAAAATCAAAGTATCTATACCAACGATTGTCAAAACTATTAGTATGGATCCTTGATTTTGGGTGCAATTATGGGTAGAATGTTGATTTATGGGGACGTTTCCCAACGGTTTTCCAAAACCATTGGGATAGGTATACCCTTTCCCAATGGTTTGGCCAAACCTAAATTGGACTTTTCCCAACGGTTTGGCCAAACCGTTGGGAAAGGGTATACCTATCCCAACAGTTTGGCTAAACCATTGGGAAAGGTGGCCACAAAGTGGACTTTTCCCAACAGTTTGGCCAAACCGTTGGGAAATCCATACCCTTTTCCAACGGTTTTGGCAAACCGTTGGGAAAGGTGGCCTCAAAGTGGGATTTCCCAACGGTTTGGCCAAACCGTTGGGAAAGGGGACCTATACCAATGGTTTTTACAAACCGTTCGTATAGAAGCGTTGGGAAAGGTCCGATTTACAGTAGTGGATACTCCTCAAATCCTCTCATGAAAAAATAAAGAAATCATGCTAAATAATAGTGAATAACAAGTGAAACTAACTAATCACCTAAAAAGGTATACTAAGTTCCCAGCCTCACCATGGCTACTCTCGACAAGTTGTAAGATCCCGGTTTTTGGAAAGGTATGTTTTTGTTGTTTTTTGGTTAAATCCCTTGTTTTGGGTTTTTAAAATGTTTCCCGAAGGTATGAGAGGCCTTGGGGGTGTTCTAGGGGCTCGGGGCACGAAAGAAGGGAAGTCTGGCCAAGACAGGGCTGGGTGCACGACTTGCGCACGATTTGGCAAACTGTGCGACTTGCCCAGGAAAAACTGTGTGACCCCTCCTCCTCCAGATAGTAGCTTGCGCATGGTTTGTGCACTATTTTCTAAACCGTGCGGCCACTTAAAGTTGGAAAAATTACATGTTTTCCACTCTAGGATTTATAACCCCAACTCGGGATTTTCCACCCATATTCTCCTCTTCACCCTAGGTGCGAACCATACCTCCCAAGGGCTCCAAGAGATCAATCTCCTTCAATCCTACGGCATTTTTGGTGCCGTTGGTTGCGGATTGAAGCTCCGGGTAAGGCTAATCTCCTCCTTGGTTCTTTTATTGGTTTAGGGTTTGTGTCTTCTCTTCCTCTTGTTCCAAAACCCTAAAACCCTATCTTTTGGGGGAGTTTTAGGTTGAAGCTCCAAGTCTTGGTTGAATCGAGGTCTAAGGACTCGATTTAGGGTGTGTTCAACCACAGATTTGAGGTAGGTGGTCTAAAAGTAATATCCCATGATTTATTTGAGGATTTGTGCATGTTTAGTTGTGTTCTTTCTTTCCCTTGGTTATGTTTTGGATAACCTTGGCTTGTTTGGTAATGATGGTGTTTGAAATGAGTAATGGGAACCCTCATGATCCCCATGGGATGTGTTGGGATGGACTCGACCTAATTTAGGGCCATCCATGGGATGTGTCGGCTTTTCCTAGGCTTAGGGAATGTTATTGAACAAGTTACCTTGTTGTGATTAAGGGTAGAGACCTTAATGAATATGTTGGCATGATTGGATGAACTTGGAATAGAAGTTAGGTGATGTACCTAGACTTGGTAATAACCAGAGGGTTATTTGGAATGGGTTAAATGGTTGATTCATGAAAATGATGAATGGGTTAAATGGGTTAACGTGGAATTGATTAATGACCATAATGGGATGGATTATGGGTCTAGTGTTGAATGCTTAGTGAGATAAGCATAACACATGGGAATTGAGTGAATGGTTAAACGATGTGAAATGAAAATATGTTAATGGGTTAAGGCATGATGTGATTCCCATGCGGGTTGTTGTGAATAGTGTTTTCCGAAGGACAATGGTATGAGTGGTTGATGGTTACTTATATATAAGCATGTGCACATAGCTTGGTATTGTGGGGTATGACTTGAGGATCTACGCCCATGGGTCGAGTGAAGACTGAGGCTCTAAACTCCACCCTAAATGCACGGGATAGGAATGGGGACTGAGGATCCTTTCTCCTAATGGTTGCATCCACCCGGACTGAGGCTTTGAGGTGAGGATATGATTTCTATGAGGGAGTTATTCCTAGTGAGATAGGATAATGATGTGCTTACCCTCTTGCACGTGATAGTTGGCCTTAGGCCCATGTAACATAATGTATGTGATTAACCCATGGAAATGTGATGAAATAGTAAATGATTGTAAGTGGTGTGAAATGAATGGTAATGGAAGTGGTTTTGGCTTTGGGATCTAAACTGGTTAATGGTTCTTCAATTTATTATTTGGCATTTATCATTCATATTACGTTTTCATGCACTATCTATTTATACTAGATATTTTGAAGACACCGTTGGTGGTGGCCTACTGAGTTGTACTCACACCCTGCTCGGGCTACCGTTGGGTACCCGAGAAGACTTCATGTTTACAGGTCAGGACAAGGGCAAGGGTCCTTGTTAGATAGCTGAGTGGACATGGGTAGCACTTGGTGGAGGATCCAGACTTGGAGTCGGGACCATTTTGGGGATTTTAGTCGTTGCCTTTAATTTGGGATTTCATTCAATTTTCACTTGTAGTATGACATGGAATATTTATTGTTATTGGAATTGGCTGTAGTAGATGTTCCTCATTGTTGGTTATTATTTCCTCTATTTGGTTTATCTCTACTGTGGCTTACTCTGATAAAAAGGGGGTATAGTCTCCCCACTTGACTACATCGGCCCCCGCTGCTAGTCGGCAACCTTTGGCATACGGGGAGGCGCGCTTAAGGTCATGTAACCACCCAGCTCGGAGCACCAGTTTAGTGGCTTCCGGGTCAGGGACGTTACAAAGTGGTATCAGAGGAGGTCTTTCTTCTCCTTCTCTAAGGTCTTGTTATTTGGGATTGGTAGCCATGGGTTAAGATGTGTCAGGCCTTGGTAATGAGCTTGTTCTTGGGAGTAGCTAACCCATGTACGAGGGAAAACCCAATTCACCCTTGGTGGGAAATGTTGTTGTTGGTTGTGTGTTGTTACAGTTGATGATATTTCACCGTTGGGTGATGCACATGTGGTTTGATGTGATTGTTTTATGATATTTGGGCTCGTGGCCTTAACGGCATGAGGATTTGCAATCATGCATCATTGTAGGTACCTAGGGAGATAGGTGACATGCATTGTGTTAGTCACACACATGAGATGGGTGTGTGAGGCAGGAAAGTAGGGTGCATCATGCATTTCATGAAATCACGAAATAATGAGAAGAATGGAGTAAAACAAGTGGGTAAATGATGTTAATGAAATGTAAGGGGTTTGAAATGATGTGAAGATGTTTTGAAAAATGTTGTGTGAGTTTAGTGGTAGTTCATGGTTGTTTACCCCATGTGGACCATGGCCCGCGGTATGGATGGTTGGGGAGGTTGTAGCTAGTAAAGAGCTTTTGTTGCAGTTGTGAAAGTTTTATGGTATGTGTGCTAAATCTCGTGTTTGGAATTTTAGAGAAATGCCACCACGATGTCGGTTACCCATTGGGCAACATGGGGATGTTGCTGAGAACACTCCTCCAGTAGAGGAATAAGAAAATGTGGTGATTAATAGGGTAGATAAGACCACTTCTAAGAGAACTTGACTCGCCTCATGAAGATGATGGATAGGGACCCAGGGCGGGTTGCACCGAGCATGTTTGAGCTGACTAGGGAGTTTTAGCTGTAGCACCCTCCAACTTTCACCTGAGTGGGTGGGCCAGAGGCAGTGGGGTTTTGGTTGGAGTCTGTACAGATGATACTGGACTATCTAGAGACCCCTATTGAAAAGAGGATAAATCTGACTGCTTATATATTGTGAGGCTAGGCTAGGCGCTGGTGGAACATTCATGCTCAGGCCAAGCAGGCTAAGGGGATGTCCTGGAAAGTTTTTCAGGAAAAGATTTTGGAGCATTTCTACCCAGAGACTTTGAGGCAAGAACGGGCTGCAGAGTTTATGAGCCTGACTCAGGGATCACTATCAGTGATGGACTATGCAAGTCGCTTCACTGATTTGAGATGATTTGTCCCAGTGTTAGTAGGGGATGAGGTAGCGGTGGAAAGGAATTTCCAGGATGGGTTGAGACATGAGATCAGGTATCAAGTAAATATCATTCACCTGAAGAGGTTTTCAGAGGTGATGGATCAGGCACTCATCTCTTAAGGGAACCTGAATGGATCTTTGGGAAGTGGGATTGTGGTGCTAGTGGGGTCGAAGGGTATTGTAGCTACCGAGGGTCGGAAGCGACACCATGAGGGCTCATAACATGGATGAAGTGTGAAAAGCGGCTGGAAGAGAGGGTCCGCCTCTCAGAGTGGGGATCATGTGTTTTTCTATCAGTGTGGTAGGCTGGGGCATATGCGTGGTTAGTGTCCTTGACCTCCAGTTGAGTGCCATTCGTGCCGCAGGATGGGACATGTGCAGAGGTTCTGCAGGAATCCTTGGCAGGCGGGTGAGAATTATGGTGGAAGGTAGGTACCATATATGGGAAGGGGATCAGTTTCCCCGTATCAGGCAGGCAGTTGGAGCCCCACAAGCCGCACTAGCAGGGGGTGGTGGATGTGGAATTCCCGGGAAATATATCTCATGCTAGCAGGGCAGTGCAACGCAGGGCGTTCAGGCTGGAGCCCAGGGTAGAGGGGTAAGTCAGCTTCAGGCATTTCAGTTTGTACCAGGTGACTGTGAGGCTGGACCGTCAACTTTTCGAGGTACGATCCTTGTAGATTCTACGTTTTCTAGTGCATTGTTTGACATAGGTTCCACAAACTCTTTTTTCTCTTCTTAACTTGTGGTAGTACTGGGTTTACATGTAGAGGGAGTGTGTGGAGTGATGTCAATTGACACCCCATTGGGATTGAGGATTTAGGATATCAAGCAGTGCAAGGGATGTGCCTTGGAAGTTGGTGGGTATCATTTTCTGTGGGACTTGTTCGTTCTAGAGATGTCAGTGTGTGACCTAATCTTGGGAATGGATTGGTTGGTGTTGTATTGGGCACACATAGAATGTTATCGCCACAGAGTATCGCTCAGGTCGCTTGAGGGTGACGCTTATGTCCACCGTGGTGAATTGGATGTTCGAGCAGGGCGCGTGGGGCCGTTTTGTCAATGGATGAGTGGAATCACGGCTCGCGCGGCATGTCTCATGCTTGATGATGGTGAGGGAGGGGAAAAACCTAATTTTTCTCCCATGGTGGATTGATTTCAGGATGTGTTTCTTGAGGATTTCTCAGGGCTACCACCTATTTCCTCTGGAATTGGGGATGACCTCGTTGATTAAAGGTTCAAACATTCCAATCAGTTTATAATGGGTTTGTTCATAGAATCTGAAACATCCAATGATTCCATATGCATTTGGACCTACTTTCCATAGGTATGTGCTCATTAGTTGTGGACTGATGAGGCTTAGGAATTTGCATTGGTCGAGAGGATGCGAGGTCGGACTCATCACACCTTTTTGAGGGGAATTATTGTCTACTCCAGGACTCTCTTTATAGATTTAAGTTATGTTCGTGAATCCTTATTACATTACCAAGTATAAAATGAGCTTTTTTTAGATCTGGAAATCAATGATTATTATATTTAGTAAATATAAAGAATCTTTTATATGTATTCGAGGTTCTTCATCGATAAGGAATCATCTGTATTTGTTAGAGATTCCTGGTCAATGGTATCCTTCGACACATTATATTGAAGTCTCTTGGTCATTATGATGACCATTCTGGTTTTAAAGCCACTCAGTGGGGAACTTGAAGGTTATTGTCCTTCAAAAGGACATGGATTATTTTAGAGTTGGGATCATACCCGCAGATGGGCTACCTACACATCCTTTGTTTTAGAAAAGGAATCAGAACCCACATAGTTCGAGTAAGGGATTATGATGTTTATGATTGATGTCTCAAAGAAAGATTTCATAATTACTTTTACACTCTAAGATCACGTGAGTCATGCTCAGTGTGAGAAAAAAGAGGTATTGGTAAAACCAGAGAATTTGTGCCATGAAATATGGAATCATAAGAAATGATGTGGGGCTTATGTATGTATGACTGCCCAAATAGATGAAGATTAAGATTTACTTCAGGGAAGAAATCCAGGAACAAGGTCCATAAAGGTATATGTGCTTCATGGAGATTTGGATACTCTAATATTGGGGCTTACTCTTAAGGAAAATTCCCAAGTTAGTAAGGGACTTATGATTAGGTTTTACTCCTGAGAAGGAAGCCCAAATCAAAAGTAAATTAAAAATGGTTAAGAGAAATTAAGACTGGGGCTTACTCCTGAGAAAGAGGCCCATGTTAAGGGACTTTAAGAAATATAAGGGACTTGGGGCTTACTCCTAAGGCAGATGACCATATTTAAGACTGTGGCTTACTCCTGAAAAGGAATCCCAGGTTAAGAGAATTATGGTTGGGGCTTACTCCTGAGTAGGATGCCCAAATTAGGGGACTTGGGGCTTACTCCTAAATAGGAGGCCCAAATTAAAGAACTTGGGGCTTATTCCTTAGGAGGATGCCCAAATTAATGAGAACTTGGAACTGGGGATTACTCCTGAAAATGAGGCCCAAATTAATGAGGACTGGGGCTTACTCTTAAACAGGAGGCCCATATTTGTGACCGGGGCTTACTCATGAAATGGAGGCCCATATTTGTGATTGGGGCTTACTCTTGAAAAGGAGGCCCATATTTGTGATTGGGGCTTACTCTTGAAAAGGAGGCCCAGATTTGTGATTGGGGATTACTCCTGAAAAGGAATCCCATGTTAAGAGAATTATGGTTGGGGCTTACTCCTGAGGAGGATATCCAAAATTAAGAGAACTTGATGACTGGGGCTTACTCCTGAAAAGGAGGCCCAAAATTAATGAGAATTTGGAACTGGGGGTTACTCCTAAAAATGAGGCCCAGGTTAAGGAACTTGGGGCTTAATCTTAAGGATAATTACACAATTAATGAGGACTGGGGATTACTCTTGAAAATGAGGACCATGAATAGGGTTCTCTCGTCTTAAAGGATGAGGTTGAATGAACGAAATCTCTAATTTTAAGGACATAAAGATGTGTAAATCACTAAGTTTTGAGAGATGTTCCATGGAATTCATTTCTGATAAGGAACTCAATCATGAAAACATTCCATAAATGACTTTAAAGAGTGTCTTGAAGACTAAATCTTTAATAGGAAAGGTGGGATGACATAAGAGAGGTGAAATAGGCAAGAAGGGCACCCAAAAAGATAGGGGCGCACAAGTACTGGCAGGCGCGCTGGTACTGCATGGGCACGCAGGTCCTGGTCGCACAGGTATACCTGCGTGGCACATAGGTACTTGCGCAACTGTAAACCAGTATGGTAATACTTGAGAGATCCTTTAACAAATCCCTTAGAATTATCCCTAAGTACTTCCAGAAGAGAGGCGCACAATTTTCAATGAGTAGGTAAGGAGGCGCACAAGTGTGTCCATTTCACTTAAGGGTAAAACACTTAGGCGCGCAAGTGTTAGTGAATTATAACAATTAGACCTTATTCCTCTTGTTTAGACCTTCCATTCTAGGTAAATAATTACCTTAGAAGTGTTCGGAAGACTTGAAGAAGAGACTTGGGCATTCAGAGATCTATATCTGAATTCTGGAAAGAAAATCCTCTTTCAAATGGGGGGCGCACCAGGGGTATTTATAGGCTAGAGGAGACCCTGGGCGGTTTTCAAATAGGGCGCTCAAGTCACTTGCATAAACATTAGGTGGCACTCAAGTGTACTTGCACGACCATGAGGAAACTTGCGCGGCGCATGTGCATTTGACTTCTTTTTCATTCCTTTGTCGATTTTTGAGGTTTTTTTTCAAAGGATGAATCAATATGTGCTAAGTAATTTCCCTTTCTATTCCTTTAGACAATGTGATGAAAAGGAGCATCAACAAAAGTCCCCCCTCAGAGTTGGATCCATAAGAATAAGGATGTGACTCTGAGGAAAATAATAAAACCAAAGGGAAATAGGCGCGCAAGTCTTCAGCGCGCAACACTCGTCACGCAGGTGCGAGTCACACTGGGATGGAGCGCGCTGGATGTAGGCGCGCAGGTGGCTGGCCTGGCCTATATATATGCGCTCATTTTTCGCGCATATCATCAAATTTTGGATTTTCGAGCTCTCGCCACGCAAGTTACCTTCGCCGCGCAAGTTGCTCTATTTTCCTCTTTTCATTTTCTGTGACACTACTATCAAGGTATTTGGACTTTTGCGGTGATACTTACGCGCCAATAACTTGCACGACACATTATACTTGTGCGACACATCCACACTTCTGCACCAAGATTAGACTTGCATGCCTTAATTCCTTTGACATTTTTTTCGAATTCCTTCCCAAATTTTATGAAAAATAAACCCATTTAAGAGTTAATTTATTCAACTTTTGTGTAGATTCAATGGATCCAAAAAGAACCAGAATGAATAATGAACTGGAAAGAAAACGTCTTGATGATATGATGAAAATCATTGGCCACGATTATTATGCTTTCTGTGATAGCACTCTTCCGGATTTGTCCAAGTATTTGAAGAAATATCACTTTGATTTCCCACAAATCACTTATCTGCCTTTGTACAGTTATGGTCATCTGCGAGAAGTCACTATTCCCAAAGCAAATAATTATCTCCCAATTTTATGGTTTTAGAATTACACTGACTTTTATTCATCAAATATATCATGTGGAGGAGGATTTTTAAATTCTGGAATAGTGGAGAAGGCCCACATGATGCATCATAGCCCTTGTACTCCAGATATGAAACCTCATAAGCCTGAGCTGCAACCACATTGTCATCCTTAAATCTTCCAAAATGCTCAGATGGATCAATCCAAAGGCTGGAAGAAAAGTTGGGACTTCCGTCCTAGGGGAGGTGTGAAACCAACTTGGTTGTGGGCATGCTAGGTGTGACAAACCTGTGCAGAGTTTGTTGCGGATTTGAAAGGAGTTGCAATATACGAAGCCGTCTGGGTTGGGAAAACATATGTTTACAGACATGATAACTTCATGCCAGAGATACTCAGCCACTGGAGCCCATAAACTAATTCTTTCCATTCGACTCATGGAGAAGTAGGCATCAGTCTATGGGATTTCAACACGATCTCAGGGGATCCAATTTTGGGAGACATGTATGATGAATTCATCCCTCCCAAGGTGACTTGGAATGATTCAGAGAAGACTCATACTTTAGCTTGGGAATTATTTAAAATATTCCATAGGCTCAAGAGTTCAGAGACCTACTTAACTCATTCTAGAAAGGATATTCATCCAGAGGAGTGGAAGAATATATTTCTTACTGAGAAGAAAGAGAAGGAGCCAAAGGAGAAGGAGCTGAAGGATAAAGGATCCATGAATAATAAATCCAAGGATAAGAGGCCCACTCGTCCTACCACCTGCCCAAAACCTGAGAAGAGGGGTGCTCCTGGCACATTTTGGCCAACTCTAGAAGCAGGAGAGTTTGAGAAATGGGGATATGAGGTGAATCAAAGGATCCCAAAGAAGGCTCGTCTGGAGGGCTTCTTGGCTTTGTGGATTAGCATTTATCTCTTTCCAGTCAGGGATTCGAAGGGAGGCATCAGGCCAGTGACCTTCGTTATTGCAGTAAATTTGGATGAGGGGAAAATGGTTGGGTTAGATACCCCCATTTTAGAAAAGATTCACAAGAGTTTACTTCATGTCTTCATGGGTAAATCTCCTTTAAGAATAGTGGGACCATTCCAAGTTTTATGTGGATGGATTGCCACTCACTTCATGACTTATAATGTACAGAATGGAGTACAAATTCCTAGAAGTTATTTCAGGTCGTCAGTGCAATAATTATCTGGAGTTTCTCCATTAGATCGTAATGCCTATGACATGAAAGTGAGGCTGAGTATGTTTAAGGAATTTAACTTCTTCCCCAATGGAAATTCGCCAACCGGGTGGTTTGTTGATGATGGAACAACCCACTTGGATTTGAGGGCATACATGCTGGCCTGCAGAGATGGTGTGATGGTTTCCAGGATTGATGGAGCGATTATATGTGAGGCATATGCTCCATATATATTTTCACGCCAATTCAAGTGTTTGCAACAGATTGATGTATCTCCCCTTGTATATGTCAGGTTAGAGAAACATCTGATGGTTTCTCGGCAACTGTGGTTGCTGACGTCTAGGGAGAAGAATGGGGCAGTTTTTGATCTTCTAGTTGAAAGAGCGACACATAACTTGACTACATGGTATGCCGAGCACAGGATAGCATCATACCCTAAAGGGGTGATAAATCACCTAGTTTATCAAGTGGGGAAAAGGAAGAGGACTGTAGAGAAATAAAACCATCCTCATGAAGGTGATGCTTCCCCACCTGAAGCTGATTCACTAGATTCCTCCTCTAAGACTGATTCACTGGATTCCCATGATGGGGATGATGAGGCACAACAAGTGGCAAAGCAGCCTCATGCCCGATATAATCCTCCAGTCAGAATCAAAAGACATACTCCATCAACTCCTGATGAGTTACTTAATTGTGGTAATTTAATCACCATCACTTTATAAAGAAATAAGTCTTATTTTCTTATTCTCTATTTGTAGTTTCAGGAGCTGGGAAGAAATTGAAGTCGAAGATTGTAGGACCTTCCTCGCAGCCTTCTGGTACACGCACTGAATATCTACGACCAGAGGCTGTCCATACATGGTAGAGTTTATACTGTGGTATTGAAACTTCCTGGCTGGATTTATGCGAGGGGCTACATTTCCCTGATATAGGGACTCTTTTGGATTCTACTGATATTAATTTTGAAGATAGCACCGATGAAGTGAGAGCTTATATCAGAGAGCTATAAATGCTCATATATGCCACCAATGATTCAGTTCCTGTCACCAAGCGGGTGAAGGAAACGATAGATCATGGCGCTGCTCAGGGGATTGATGAGGAGTGTCATGAGTACGTGGCTCCTGAAGATGTAAGTTTTCATTCATTATTTTCTTTGAAACTTGATTTCAGTCAAATCTTTGTTACTTAAGGAAATTATTTTCTTCATCCTACAGCTTGCAAAGAAAGGAACTTCTGAGGTTCCTTCGCCACAATATAGCCCTGGTGGTACTACCATTGGGGCTGCTGCTGAATCTCCTCACGAATCGGGTGAGATATCTCCAGGCCATCAGGCCATGGATGAGGAGCTGGAAATGAATTTTCATTCTCCAATCCAGGTACTTGTGATGGAGACTGCCGACACTCCCAAAAAGCCAAGGAAGAAAAAGCAACGAAGGAGGAAGTCCACAACTAAACGCTTCTTCAGTAGTGGTAAGTCCTTTGGATAATCATGAGTTTTAAACCATGAAAAGATTTCTCATCTTCTTTAGGATTTCTGGGGATTCTTCAATTTCCCCTATGAGGGAGAGGACTGATCCTCCTCTGAGAACCACAGAGGGTGCTGTGGAACAATGGCAAATTCAGGCTGACTTGGCTGCTTCTGAAAAAGAGCCAGCATCTGTTCCTAGTATCCCTCCTGATACTGTTGCAAGAAGAGAAGAACCAACTTCTGGTAAGTTAACAATGATTCATAAAATGTTGAATGAAACACCGACTAACTTCCATTATGTGATACTTCAGGTTCAACTCCTGCATTAGAGCTTCTGGCGGCTGTTGCAACTGATGCTATGATTTTATCCGAAGATGTTGTCCAGGGTCAAGGATCGCAGGATGAAGGTCGCCAAGAAGACACATCAAATGCTCCCACTGGTGAGACTAACCAGGATTCTGAGATGGCATTAGATGAAATGATGGAACTTGGTGCATCTTTCGAAGATTTTATAAATCATGTTAAATTACCATGTAATTTATAAGATTATGGATGTGAGTGTTATCCTTCGTCCTATTAAGAATAACTTCTTATTACATGTCTAATCATGATTAGTTCAAATGTGCAGTTTTGTCTGAGCAAGCTTCTGAACTACCTATGCTTGAAGAGGGTGTGGACATAGATGTAAACCCTACCATTGCAGAAATATTAGCTCAAGTGGAGCTAAACCCATTAAAGCTTCCTCAGACTCATCCTGAAAATCTTGTCGAAGCTAGTAAGGATGGGGAGGATCCTTCTCAGGTTGCTGATCTACCATTGGGTAAGGAATAAAAATATTTGTGATTATACTTAATTTGCAATACATTCAATTAATCTTTGTTATCCTTTAAAACTAACCAAAGCTCTAAATTGATTATACAGGGACATCAATTGAACTGGCTAGATTTGGAGGTGAGGCCTCAGCCTCTGCCCCAATGGGAATTGAAAGAGAAGAAGCACAGATCAGGGGGAAGGAGCAGAACAGGGCACTTCCCTAAGTGCATAAATCCCAGATTACATGCCCCCCTGTGATGATGATGTCGAATCATACCCAGAGGTGCTTAAGGCGCTCAGCTTATCACGATGCAAGGCATGGAACAACATATGGAAAATCATATCTGAAGTGCCTCTTGAAGAGCTTCCATCAAAGATTTATTGATTGTCATCCCTATTCATCATGCTAGGACTTGGCAGTTTTGGATATGAAAAGATCCATGCCGCAGTGAAATAGGTCATTTTAAGAAGGGAATATGAGCAAAAGTGTCGTGAAGATCTGACCAGGGTGAAGCTGTCAGTCAACATTAGTGAATTTGAGGCTGTGGTATTTTGATCCGAGGCTGACTGTGCTGCCAAGATGAAAGAACTGAAGCATAAGATCATAGATAAAGTCGTCCAGCAGATGCACCTCCAGCAATAGTTAGATGCTGTTACTGGGGAACTTCTCCAACTCAATAATTCATTGTAGGAATCTCAAACGATTGGTATGATGGACATCACGGATTCCAAGAAAGAACTCCATCAGGCTGAAAAGAGTGAAGTTAGTCAGGTGCATGAGCTTCAAGTAGCTGCTGATGAAGCTTGGGATGTTGTTCATCAAGTGAAGACTTATGTTGACAGCCTTTTTTAATTTCTTAGAAAAGAGAAGAGACTCCAATCTGTGGATGTCCTTCTAATTCTTGTGCATCAAATGGAAATAATGCTTTCATCTTCAATCACTTGTGCACGTATTTTCCTGCTACCTGCTTTAGATTTTACCTAAGACAATGGGCCTAGTAAGCATAGTTTGATTTTTACTAGGATTAATATAAATAACCCTACAAACTTTGAATCTTTTAATTGCTCAATATTACCTAAATCATAAATAATGTATGTTTAGTGAGCTATAACTTTACTTTTATTTAGAGTTCCCTTGTCTTTTGTGGGTAGTTTAAAGTTATGAAAATCGGACATAAAAAAGGCTAATGTTTAAGGTCAAAATAGCTTTGACCGAATGAATTAGAATTGACTCAATTCCTTGAAAATTCATTTGGAAACATATTACCACACTCAAGTATGGGGGAAAAATATAAATCATGACTTAAGAAATTTTGAATCCGAGGTATGATATGAAAATGGTCTAAAAGAAATTAGAATGAGTAGTTCCCAAGAATGAAGTTACTATTATTTAACAAACCCGTTAGGGGGTTGAATTATGTAGGGCCACCTAAGGGAATTGGATGCATAGTAAAATAAAAGTATCTTTTGGCTGACAAGTCTTTTATGTGGACTGTTTATACAAGGCTTCCTAAGGGCACATGCTGCATAGTCAAGCAAAAGAACTCTCAGAAATTTACCTTTTTACTACTAAAAGCCAGTGGAAGTTTATGGAGATTCAAATTTTCCAATGTATAGAGTTTTCTGTATGGTGAGAGGTACTTGAATATGGAGAAGATATTTCCAAACAAGATTATCCAAGAACTGGATGAATGTCACTACTACGAAGGTCTGACCCAAACGTAGGGAAGAGAAATATAAACCATAGACTTAAATATTTTCAAATCATGAAAGATTATGAGACAAATATGTAAAGAATATCTATTTTTGTGGATCACTACATATAGTTGTTAAGACAACTATGGACAAAAAGAGGTTTTCATCCTAAGAATGAAGTTACCATTATTTAACAAACCCGTTAGGGGGTTGAATTATGCAGGGCCACCTAAGGGCATTGGCTGCATAGTCAAATAATAGTATCTTTTGGCTGACAAGTCTGTTATATGGACTGTTTATGCAAGGCCGCCTAAGGGCACGTGCTGCATAGTCAGGAAAAAATAACTCTCATAAATTTGACATTTTTGTGACTAGAAGTCGAGAAAAGGGTTATGAAGATCTGAAAATATTTAAGGTTAGGGTTATGACACATAAAAAATGGGTATTTTCCAATGTATGCAGAGATACATAGATCAATGGTAACCATAATCATGTTGTGGCTGGGTCTTGAATTGAAATATTAGACTTCACTACGTATCCCATAAGGATTGGAATCAAGCCATACGTAGTTCTGGAACTACAGTTTAACGTCGTGTGGGACGAAAGGATTGGAAATCTTAGTTTAGGGTCATAGATCTCGGACCATTATAATAAATACACAGTGTGTGTTTTCATGGGGACTTTTCAGCCGAGGAACTGAAACTGGAATTTGGGGTTTGGCCCAAAATACTTGGGGCTGGATTCGAGGGACACTCGAACGTTCCTACGTATCCCATAAGGAAGGTAATCAAGCCCACATAGTTCTAAAAATACCCTCGATTCAAATTTGGTTCATACAAGTGAAGGGTGAAATGGGAATTTAGTGAAATGATGGTGTGGCCCAAGATAAAAGGTTCGGGAATTGCCATGTATGCACGTAGTCTTTAGAATAAAACTTGATTTGAAAATCAATGTAAATGATGATTCCCTATCAGGTGAGGGTATCAAATAATATTGTAGTTTATTGTCATACATGACAAAAATGTTGTACAGTTTAACGTCGTTTATCAAGGGAGAAGGTGAACCAATGTAAAGATATTGATTCTGGGGGCAGTTTCACAAATAAACATCGTATGAGATGGAGGTGAACATATGTGAAGAGATTGGTTTTGGGCTTGAACCCCAGGAGGTGGCCTACGTACCCAGCCTAGAAGGCAAGGATCAAAGTCCGTGTAGTTCAATTAAAGAATTAATTAGCAATCAAGTTGTTCTTGGGGACAACGACCTAAAAAATGGTGTCGGGACTTACACATGGTTAGCATCCCAGAGAGGGTGTTATGGTTGAAGTTTTCTCTAAGCTCACGTGAGTCATACTCGGTGTGAGAAACAAGAGGTGGAAACAACCTTAACAATGCAAAATTTAATGTCATGTAGGACATATGAAGAAACTATGCAGTTTAAAGTCTTGCAGTGAGGACTATTGGTGCTGCACAGTTTAGTGTCATGTAGCAGGGACAAAAATACAGTTTAATGTATTGTAGGACATATTTAAGGGACAAAGTTTAATGTCATGTTGGACAATAAGGGTGATGTACAGTTTAGCATCCTGTAACTAAGATGATGGAGACAATACAGTTTAATGTCACGCTGGACAAAAAAGGACTATGCAGTTTAATGTCATGCATTAAGGACAAAAGAGGACACGGTTTAATGTAATGTTGGACGTATTAGGGACTTTTCCATAGTTTAACGTCATGTTGGATGAAAAAAAGGATGATACAGTTTAGCATCATGTTGGACGTAAGTGCCAATAGTTTAAGGTCGTATGCATGGACTGTGGATGGTGTAGTTTAACATCATTATGGATGTAAGGGACATGCAAATAGTTTAAGGTCATATGATTGGACCACAATGGTGCAGTTTAATGTCTTTCTAGAGATAAGAGACTTCAGTACAGTTTAGCGTCATGTAGTTTGGACGTCACAGTTTAACGTCATGTGGGACGAAAGTAACACAAATAGTTTAAGGTCATATGTATGGACAGTAACAATATATTTTGTGTTTATAAAAAATACTTCTTCAGAAATCTGGAATTGGTTGGAGTAGTGATGAGTTCTCCATCCATTGAGATTAAATAATAAGCTCTATTGGAGTAGACCTTATGTATTGAATAAGGTCCTTCCCACTTTGGCTCAAGCTTGGGGGGTTTCTTTCCTGGTATCATTGGAGTTCTGAGAACTAATACCAATTCTCCCTACACTAATGAACAAAGAAGAACTTTTTTGTTGAAAGCTTGTGCTATTCAATTCTGATAGACTTCCAAGTGGTGCAGTGTGAACAATATTTTCTCATCTAACTTTTCCAATTCATCCAATCGCTTTTGAGATTGTTCATCTATAGATGACTTATCACAAATAGCTACTCTGAGTGAGGGTAGTTGAACTTCAATGGGAAAGACTGCTTCCGTTCCATATATAAGTGAATATGTTTTTGATCGCGTTGCAGTGCAGGTGGTGGTCTGATAAGCCCATAAAGCATGAAATAGTTTATCAGGTCATGGCTTCTTATCTTTATCCACCATATTTTGTAGTATATTTGACATAGACTTGTTGAAAGCTTATATCTGGCCATTTTCTGCTGCATGATACCGAGAGAAATGATTGGATTTGATGTTGTATTCCTGATACAACTTATTCAACTTGAATGAATAGAAGTTGGTGGCATTGTACGTCAATATGGTTTGAGGGACACCAAATCTGGTAATGATGTTAGACTTGATGAAGCTAACAATGAATTTAGAACTAACTTCTTTGAGAGGTATTACCTCTACCCATTTAGAAAAGAAGTCAGTAGTAGTAAGAATATAATTAAACTGCTTGGCCGTAGCTGAAGGGTAAGGTCCCACCACATCCACTCCCCATGTGGCAAATGGCCACGAGTATTTAGCTGTATGAAGCATCTCTGGAGGTTGATGAATGATGTTGGCATGTACTTGGCATGAATGACACTTCTTTGTGAAATCAACACAAAATTGTATCATTGAAGGCCAAAAGTATCCAAGCCTTCGAATCTAATCATACAGTCTATGTCCAGACTGGTGGTCTCCATAAACTCATGCATGCACTTCTTTCATGACAACCATTGTCTCTTCACCATCAATGCATCTGAATAGAACTCCATCAAAACCACGCTTGTAGAGAACTTTCTCTAAGTGATATGGGCTATCATAAAGAGTGAAATTGACCACACGTCTCCGGACTTGTTCTTTCCCAGCTCTATCAGGTGGAAGTGTTCCATTTTGAAGGTATTCCCTGATAGGTGTCATCCATCCTATAGTATGACCATACAGTTCAGGAATGGGACTAATTTCATTGATCTCCTCTATTCTGGTTCGAACATAAGGTGAAATTGTATGACGGTGGGCAATACTGATAGTTTTCTCATCCCGATTTGGATCTGCCAGAGCTGTGGATATATTAGCCAGTGAATCAGCTTGGGCATTTTGTGATCTCGGGATATAAGAAAATGTCAGTTTCGTAGGAAATTCCACCATTAACTCTCTGACATAATCATGCAAAGGTATTAGTTCTTCTTTTCTGATTTCATAATCCCCATTGACTTGTTTGATTACTAGGTTTGAATCACCTTTCTCCTTTAAGTGATTCAGTTGTGCTTGAAGCACTAATTCCAATCCTATGATGAGAGCTTGGTATTCTTCTTCATTGTATGTCCCACCTCCCAATAATGAGAAGGAATAAGGTAACACTGCATTTTCCGGGGAAATAAGAATAACTCCTAATCCAACCTTGTGGAATTTAGGGTCTTCCATTTTCTTCCCTATTGGACTTCTAGAAGCACCATAAAAATTCATTTCCCATACTTGAGGACTATCCTGAATAGAGAAGACTTCCTCATCAGGGAGTTCAATATCTGAAGATGTATCTTCTACTGAAGGATGTTCAGCAAGGAAATCAGCTAGAGCTTGGCCCTTTATTGTCTTTTGAGACACATACTGAATGTCGAACTGCTACAAAATAACTGCCCACCTTACCAGATGTCCTGTAAGAATTGGACGACTAAGGATGAATTTGAGCGGGTTATTGCAAGATACCAATTGGACCTCGTGACGCTACAGGTAGTGTCTCAACTTCTGAACTGTAAAGATAAATTCTAGGAAACACTTCTCAATATCTGAATATCAGGTTTCTGCTTCAATCATAGTCCGACTGAGATAGTAGAGGCTGTTTTTATTCCCAGCATCATTCTTATGATCAAGAAAGGCACCCAATGATCGCTCTAAAGTTGTCACATAGAGGATAAGTGGCTTTACTTCAATAGGTGGCATTAACACTGGTGGACTCAAGAGGTATTTCTTGAGAATATCAAATGCTTCTTGACATTCTTCAGTCCACTGGTAAGTGACTCCCTTCTTCATCAATTTGGTGAAGGGTAAACTTTTTCCTTCCAAATTGGTGATGAAACACCGAATATAGGCTAAGTGTCCTTGAATTCCTCTCAATTCCTTCAAATTTCGAGGAGGTGACATACCATGGATTGAATTTGTCTTCTCAGGATCAACTTCGATACCATGATGGCATACGACCAAGCCGAGAAATTTTCCTAAGGTTACCCCAAAAGCACATTTTAAGGGGTTCATCTTCAAATTATGTTGTCTAAGCTTGTGGAATATGACTTCCAAATCAAACAAGTGATTAGAACATTTTTTGGATTTGACCACCAAATCGTGCACATAACATTCAACAATCTTCGCTAAAAGGGTTTGAAGATACGATGCATGGCACGCTGATATGTTGTGCCTGTATTCTTTAGGCCAAAGGGCATTACCAAATAGCAAAACACACCATGAGGGGCTCTGAAGGCTATAGATTCCTCATCTTCTAGAGCCATTTGGATTTGATTATATCCAGAATATCCATCCATGAAGGAAAGTGCTTCATAGATAGCTGTTTCATCAATCAATAGTTCTGTAATCGAAACTGGAAAATCATCCTTAGGATAATGCCGATTAAGATCTCTGAAATCAATGCAAACTCAAATTTTCCCATTCTTATTTTTCAGTGGGACAATATTATCCAACCATTTGGGATATTGAACTTCTCTGATGAAGTTATATTTTATGAGCTTATCCACTTCAGCTTCAATTTTGGAAGCATTGGTTGTGTGTGTTCTTCTAGCAGCTTGTTTGAATCCTCGATACTCTTCTAGTAAACCCAAATGATGAGTGGAAACATCAGAATTAAACCCTGGCATATCTGTATAGTTCCAAGAAAATATATCTCAATTTTTCTTTAGAAAGGAAATATACATCTCTTTCACTTCAAGAGTCATGGCCGCACTAATTAAAGTGGGGCATGGATCTTATTTTGTACCCAGATTTATTTCTCTGAGTTCATCCATAGTGGTAGAGATACCCTCTTCATATGCTGGAAGAGCATCCCTGAGATCTTCCTCTTCTTCTTCAACATGTGTTATTTATTCTGTTTCTACTTGCATAGTGGATGATGAAGAAAAATTCCCATGATCAAAAGAAATGTTAAAATTTGAACATCTTGAAGATGAAGCTTCCATTTCTGACCCAATTGATGATGAAGGGTCTTTCATATGTACTAAAGAGGAGATGATGGATTGAGAATCGACATCATCATTCATCTCTGACATTGATATCACTTCTTCTATCCTAGTTGGAGAAGTATAGACTTTCTGGATTTCAGTAGATGAAATGAAGACATATTCATTTGGGCTTTCATCACTACTTGGTGGCTCACCAATTTCTACCATGTTGTCTGACACGATTTCTGTAATTGACATTATGGATATATCCATAAGAGTATTTTTATTTGGGTCTATCTTGTCAATTTGACTGATAGCAAACACATAATCTATACTCACATGTACAAATGGATTTACTGGAATTTTTTCCAAACCATATGGAGCATTGAATTTGGTAAGCTCCCTTGTTGTGGATTTCTCCTTTCCCTTCATGTGATAGAATTCCACCTCAATGTACTGAGAATCACATGTCTTGAATGGGGCCTTATCATAATACAATGTCCCAACTTGACCATTGAAACAATATTTGAGACATTGATGGTATGATGAAGGGATAGCCGCATGTTGATGCAGCCAGGGTCTTCCAAGCAAGATGTTGAAGGCTGAGTCTTGATCAACAACCATGAAATCTGAATTGGATACAAGATATCCATACTGAGTTCTGAGTGTAATCTCACCTAGTGGTTCTTGTTCATTTTTATGATATCCTTGTAACATCATAGTAGAAGGAGATAAATTAGATTCCTTGAGGCCCAATCGACGAAGTGTACGAATGGGGATGAGGTTGAATTCGGAACTATTATCAATGAAATCCCTTTGGATGTCCACACTATTGACCTTGCCAAATAAATACAAAGGTCTAATGTGTCCATGCACGACATCATCTTCATCTTCACCTGTGAAAGATATTACAGCATGGCATTATGCAGTATTATTCTCTAAATGGTAGACTTCAGCTGCAACAATTTCAGTTTCAAATTCCTGAGGACTTGATAAAGCCTCGATGAGTGCCTCCCGAAGATCTTTTGACATATTTAAAGCATCCATAATTGACAACTTGGCCGGTACTTGGGCCAGGTGTTTCAATAAATCATACTTTTGATCCAAAGGTCTGCGTTTCCCAACAGGAAAATGTGGTTTATAAAGTGCCTTGGAAGTTGATGCTTTGTAATTTTATGTATCTTGTACCAGGATAGGAGTTGGTAATACTCCTGGCCTAGGAAGATCAGACCAATTAGGTCTATTTACTTGATGAGAAGAAGAGGGTGGAACCTTCAACCGATCTTCCTGAATAACTATGCTAGGATTGAGTTTTCTATTGGTGGAAGAACTTTCGTGTTCTTGTTGAACTCACTGAAGGGCTCTACCATGAGTTTCTGCCTCATACACAGTTCTAGAAAGGGTAGAATTGGAATAGTGGCCTTTTAAAGATCCATGTTTTCCCCTGTATCCTGAGACTCTAGAACTTCCTCTGATTCCTCTGTTCGATACAGGGAATTCAGGCTCATTAAAATCGAAACTGCGACTGGCATATGGATCTGTTAATTGAATCATATTAATAGAACCGAAGATCAACTCTTCATCTGATGAAGAATCTACCTGATTAGCCTGTTTAGTCTATGCCGTTTGGTGGGACGGTGCCCGTAGCTTTGAAGTATATGGCATGAAATCTTCCAGAGTCAAAGACAACCTAGGCTTTGACATATACTCATATTCTTCTGATTTCTTCTCTTTCTTGGAATTTTTCCTCCCTTTTGAGGATTTTCCCTTTGAAGAGGATTCTGTTGTGGTATCCATAGCAGAAGACACAATTGGTTTCTTCAATTGTGTTCGCAAAATGGCATGAGTTCAGTTTATCTTTTTTCTGACCATCCAATCATCATATTTCTGTGAATTTTTGCTTTTGACTTCTTTCCGTTCGCCTTTTTACTCTAGAACTGTAGCATTAACACATGCTACTTGGGCTGAAGAGCCTTTTTGTTTGACTTGTCCTGAGTCAACCATCTTTTGCAGGAGGTCTTTGAAGACAAAACACTCCTGGATGGGATGCCCCAATATTTGATGAAAGGGGTAATAATTGGGATGGCCTTCATCTCCTTCCTTGTTTGGACTTTTGGGCCTTGGACATTGAACCAAATTATTTTCTAGAGCTGAAATTAAATAACCAGGAACTTGTTCATTTCGGAAAGATTAAACTTTTCTTTTCAAATCCTCAAATTGTTTTCATCTTTGATATCTTTGACCATATTGATGAAACAACCTCTGTTGTTGGAACTTAGGAGGTGGAGACCTTCGAGAAGATGAAGGTTTTGAAGTAGAAGCAGGTATAGTTTCTTGTTTAAGCATAATTGTAGCAGTCTCTTCTTTACACATTCTCCTTCCTGGAACAGATGGAATTACATGAGCTTTATCCTTAGCCTGTATAAGGGAATCTTCATACTTCTGAGCGATTGAAGTAAGGTCTCAAAACCCTCATGTGTATTTCACAGGGATCCACGGTGTGTGTAATTCATCACGCAGATTTGCCACACATATTGGCAATAATTCCTCTTGAGGGTGTGCTAAGCTTAGGGAATATATTAATCCCTTCCGACGAGAAATGAAATATGAGACCCTTTCATTCCCCCTTTGCTTATAGTTTGTAAGATCAAAAACTATTTTCTTTGGTTGAGCTGAACTGAAGAAGGAATTTTTGGCGAAGATCCTCCCACCCGGTAATTGATAGGGATTGAAAGCTTGTATACCAAACAAAAGATGTTCCTTGCAAGGTTCACATGAAGAATCTGAGATTCACTGCTTCTTTCTGTTCTGGAGTTCCCATCATGGGATCAAAAAAAGATACGTAATTCTTCAAGTGCTATTCAGGATCGCCTGATCCATTGAAAATAGGGAATATAGGGTTCCCAAAACTTGATGGGGGAGGGATTGAATCTACCCATTCAGAGTAAGATCTCTTTTCTGGTTGAACATTCGCACGCTTCCCTTATATATTCTCTAACCGAGCTATTAATGACTCAATGGTAGTTATTAACTTTTGAGAAGCATCCGGTTGAACTTGGACTTGGGCAGGTGAAATGACTAGAGCTTGGACAGAGGTGGTGGCTGGTGCTGCAACTAATGGTAGCACTACCAATTGTTGTTGCACTTGACCCATAGGATTAGACCTGTGAGGGTGTACTGATAGAGGAGGATATTCTTAATCCATCTCGATAGCTGAAACAAATTCCCTTGGCTGACTGACTCCAGCACGCTTAGGAAGAAGACTACCATGAAGTAGTTCTGCATTCATCTTCCTTAAATCCTTCATTTCTTCCTCTTTTTTCACAAATCTTTTCTCTAGTGAGAGCTATTGGCCTTCTCCAGAGGAAGGATAGGTAGCCTAGTTCTTTCCCCTCCCTTTGTTGGATCCCTTTCAGAGAGGGGGAAGTGGGTTACTTGAAGGAACACACAAATTCTGGGCAAACCTTTGATTTCGTGTATGCAAACCTTCTTCATTTGTGTCTATGAGTACATATTCTTTAGTAGGAACCTCTTCATCTGAGTCCCATGAGTGAGCCTCATCCAGTGGATCAGCAACAACGACATTGATGACATTGATTAATGCATAACGCATCACATCCCTTCTATCAGCATTTTTTTGATTTTGTCTTCTTCCATGTCTTTGATGAGACATTGCCTTTTGTTGATGCAATCCCTCAGGAACTTCTTGACGAACCGTAATTTGGAGGGAATCTCCTGATAATTTGGCTCTTCTTTCCTCTTGAGACTTCTTCCCCAATCGAGAGAAGACTGAATTTCTCTGAGGGAGGGATTGAGGATTTGAAAAAGTCCCCAGTCCGGTGGACTGGGGATGTTCCTGCTGTCTTTGCTCAACTCCTCGAATCCTATTTGTTGATTCTGAGGGCTAGTTTAAAAGATTACCCATTCTATCAATCTTGGGTGGCTCTTGACATGCTATGTCTAAGACCTTCTTAAAATCTCTCATGATCTTGCGGACCTTAGTCCAGAAATTAGGTGGATGCATCAATCGAAATCCACTTTTATCACCCGGCTCAAAAGACCGTTGGATGATTTATGACACTTCTATCACTTGATGATGTGCTTGATCCATATGAGAGGACTGTTCAATATTCTCATTTTCTTGATGTAGGAGTAATTCAACAACTTGTTCTCTGTATTCTTGATTTTGAGAAGATCTAGTTGAGGCCTGTTCTTGGGCAAGCTTTTGATTACAAACAAAACCCATTGACTGTGGCCGGCCATGGGCAATAACATTGCATGAGACCATTTTTGGCGGGCTTTGCTGACTAGAGAACACAGTGAAATGTAGTGCTCCATGAACACCCCATCCTCTGATATGAATACCAGATGGGGCATTGGAAATTAACTGGCACAATCTTCTTAGTGCACCAAGGCATGAACGTTGAAGGTATCTATGCTACTTTTCAGCCTTTGGATATCAAGATACTGATGGAGATTCCAAATCAATCTGGCGTTGTAACCCATCTATTATCTTAACATGATTTTCATATTCATCATAAGACAAAACTTTCTTTTTCAACTGACAATGATTTTTCCATATGTTGAGACGAATATCATGAATTCCATCTTCCATCAACATCTCTGGAATGTCATACTAAGAGTCATCCAAAGGGCAAAACATGACTAGCACTTCAACTTTTTTCATTTGTTTTCTCATGTTCAACATTTCCTCTTTATCATTTAATGAAGATTCTTCTACCTGTTTAGACTAGAGATAGTTCTTTCTTGTTTCTTCATTGAATTTAACAATAATGGTAGAGAGATCACAGATTAAACTAGAAGATGGATGACTTAGGGGTGGTTCGGACAATGACCTACACCCTGGGCTATCTTTTGGTTGAGAAAGGATTTCACTTGCTAATGGTGAAGCATCAGACATGACTGGTTTCACATTTTCAAGTGCCTCAAGATAAGAGGGCTTTCTCGACACTACATTGTCCACTGGAGCATTTTCTAGGCAATGTGAATCACTACTACGGAGAGGACTTTCGCAGAAAAATTCATCATCATGGGGAGGACCACCATGGTGGGTTACACCAAAAGATGAGATCTCTTTCTATTTGGTCTTCTGACCACACAGAGGGTTCATGTGGCTCTCAACTGAAGATGATACTTTGAGATAGACCAAACTGTCATGAAGCAAGCCTTCATGAGGAAGTGTCTGTTGAAGACCTTTGAAATTAATGTTCCCACTATTGGGAAATGAGGGAGAAGTATCTTGGATTCCAACAGATAAATATATAAGGGCTTCAAGAACTCCATCATCGATCAAGGCCTTGTTACAGATTGGCTCTTGATTTCATGATTGTGCAGGGCGGGTCTTTTTCTTAGATGCATTTTTACTCGCCTTGGAAACCACTTGTTGACGATAGTGGATACTTTGAGAAGGTTTATGTGCCTGATTATGAGAGATGGCTAGGTTAGTCTCACAATCTCCACTCAAATCAGGTGTATGTTCCTGACTTGGTTGTCCGTATGATATGGGGGAGTACGCCCCACAACCCTCTTGGAATGGAACAAATTTGTTTGTCTATTCCAGAGTGAACTTTTGATGTGTCACTCCACTGGTAGGGATAGATTTATGTGTATTTCCCTGAGATGTTTCTAAAGCTGTTATAATATCCTGGCAGGCATTTAGAATATGAGCAGGTATTTTCTTCTTCTCTTTCACCATTGATAGAATATCCTTGGGGACTTCAGCTACCGGAACGGGGATATACGTCCATTCTATGCTTGGATTAGGTGTGTGTTCCTACTCCTGTCCTCCTTTTCCTGTCAATGAATCCTAACAGTACTCAAGTTTGGGGGCAGAGAGTTGAGTCTGCCTCCTGTTTGTCACCGGAGCTTTCCAACTGACTTCTCCGAATGATACCAAATGAGACTGTTGGTAGGCTTGATCAATACTAGCAGTTGTATGTGCCTGTGGATTGAACTTTGCCGAATGTGGTTGACGAGCTCCATCATATGTAGTCAGACGAGCCTGATGACTAGCTGATGATCTTTAAACCGGTGTATGTTCCTATCTATAATACTCCATCGGAATTGCCTAGCGGGATTGGGGCGCTGCTTCCAGACGAGTCTACTGGATAACGGAATTAAAATAGACGGGTGTATGTCCCCGCTCATTGATTTCCACCAAGTTAGGTTGGTGGACTTCTCCGAAGATATCAGAGATGAGAACCTACTCATTGTTGACTGGATTTCTCCTCTGGCGGTTCATCTTGCATGCTCGGGTTCGAGGAACCTGAGCCGAACACCAGGAGTCGATACCCTCATCATGTTGAGGGCGCACTGTTGCACGAGTCTGGTGGATATTGTTGATGGGAGTCCTCAGGAAGGACTCTTGTCTCCTTGAATTATGGCCATGAGTGGCCTGCTCATTCACCTCCTCAGAATATGGGAGTGAATGGTGATTACGATCTAGGGATAATGACCCAAAATGGTTGGAGACGGTGGTTAGAACCGCCTGCTTCTTGATCACTGGTCGTCGCTGTCTGGTTGACCAGGGTGAATTGTTCACTTGGGGGGCTTGTCGAGCAGCCTCTAGAGTTGGAATGGTACCGTGTTGATGGTAATCCTTAACTAGTGCATTTAATACCCAGCGTTAAAGATGCTAAGTAGGTGATGTTGTCCTCAGAGCGGACGACGATCCAGCAGGAGTAGCAGCAATGAAATTCACAGTAGAGATTTTCACAGCAGAGGTATTCACATATGTGAACTTAAGATAAGCCATTCTCATAATGCAAAAGATCTTGGAAAAGAGTGCCTATTTGATATAACAAACATAATGAAGATAAGTCCGACCACTACATCTTTTGGATGAGCACATATGTTATTGATTGCTTTTTTGGCCCTCTCATTGAGTTTTAAATAGGGGCCTAACAAATAAGTAAAACATAATTTTAACTTGGTTAAGGATTCATGTCGGGTTCACCATTTTTTGTTTCCTCTAGAATTGTGGATGACCTCATTGATTAAAGGATCAAACATTCCAATCGGTTTCTAACGGGTTTGTTCATAGAACTGGAAACATCCAATGATTCCATATCCATTTGGACCTACTTTCCAAAGGTAGGCGCTCATTAGTTGTGGACTGATGAGGCTTAGGAATTTGTATTGGTCAAGAGGATGGGAGGTCAGACTCATCACACCTTTTTGAGGGGAATTATTGTCTACTCTGGGACTCTCTTTATAGATTTAAGTTATGTTTGTGAATCCTTATTACATTACCAAGTATAAAATGAGCTTTTCTTTAGATCTTATAATCAATGATTATTATATGTAGGAAATTTAGAGAATCTTTTATATGTATTTGAGGTTATTCATCGATAGATAATCATCTGTATTTGTTAGAGATTCTTGGTCCGTGGTATCCTTCGACACATTATATAGAAGTCTCTTGGTCATTATGATGACCATGCTGGTTTTAAAGCCACTCAGCGGGGCACTTGAAGTTTATTGTCATTCAGAAGGACATGGATTATTTCAGAGTTGGGATCATACCCAAAGATGGGCTACCTACATATCCTTTGTTTTGGAAAAGGAATCAGAACCCACGTAGTTCGAGTAAGGGAGTATAATGTTTATGATTTATGGCTCAAAGAAAGATTTCATAATTACTTTTACACTCTAAGCTCATGTGAGTCATGGTCGATGTGAGAAATAAGAGGTATTAGTAAAACCAGACAATTTGTGCCATGAAAGATGCAATAATAAGAAATGATGTGGGGCTTATGTATGTATGATTGCCCAAATAGATGAAGATTAATATTTACTTCAGGGAAGAAATATAGGAATAGGGTCCATAAAGGAATATGTGCTTTATGGAGATTTGGATACTCTAATCTTGGGGCATAAACTTAAGGAAAATTCCCAAGTTAGGAAGGGACTTATGATTAGGTTTTACTCCTGAGAAGGAAGCCCAAATCAAAAGTAAATTAAGACTGGTTAAGAGAAATTAAGACTGGGGCTTACTCCTGAGAAGGAGGCCCAAGTTAAGGGACTTTGAGAAATTTAAGGGACTCTGGTCTTACTCCTAAGGAGGATGCTCATATTTAAGACTGTGGATTACTCTTGAAAAGGAATCCCAGGTTAAGAGAATTATGGTTGGGGCTTACTCCAGAGGGGGATGCCCAAATTAGGGGACTTGGGGCTTACTCCTAAAGAGGAGGCCCAAATTAAGGAACTTGGGGCTTATTCCTAAGGACGATGCCCAAATTAATGAGAACTTGGAACTGGGGATTAATCTTGAAAAGGAAGCCCAAATTAATGAGGACTGGGGCTTACTCTTGAAAAAGAGGCCCATATTTGTGATTGGGGCTTACTCCTGAAAAGGAGGCCCATATTTGTGATTGGGGCTTACTATTGAAAAGGAGACCCATATTTGTGATTGGGGATTACTCTTGAAAAGGAGGCCCATATTTTTGATTGGGGATTACTCCTGAAAAGGAATCCCAGGTTAGGAGAATTATGGTTGCGGCTTACTCCTGAGGAGGATGTCCAAAATTAAGAGAATTTGATGACTGGGGCTTACTCCTGAAAAGGAGGCCCAGTATTAATGAGAATCTAGAACTGGGGCTTACTCCTGAAAAGGTGGCCTAGGTTAAGGAACTTGGGGCTTACTCCTAAGAAGGATGCCCAAATTAATGAGTACTGGGGCTTATTTCTGAAAAGGAGGCCCATGAATAGGGTTCTCTCATCTTAAAGGATGAGGTTGAATGAACAAAATCTCTAATTTTAGTGACATAAAGATGTGTAAATCACTATGTTTTGAGAGATGTTCCACAAAATTCCTTTCAGATAAGGAAGTCAATGAAGAAAACATGCCATAAATGGCTTTAAAGAGTCTCTTGAAGACTGAATCTTGAATAGGAAATGTGGGATGTCATTATAGAGGTGAAATGGGCAAGAAGGGAACCCAAAAAAGATAGGGGCGCACAAGTACTGGAAGGTGCGCAGGTACTACGTGGGCACGCAAGTCCTGGTCGCACAGGTATAGCTACGCGGAACATATGTACTTGTGCGACTGTAAACCAGTATGGTAATACTTGGGCGATCCTTGACCAAAGCCCTTAGAATTATCCCGAGGTACTTCCAGAAGAGAGGCGCGCATGTTTCAATGAGTAGGTAAGGAGGTTCTCAAGTGTGTCCATTTTACTTAAGGTTAAAACACTTAGGCACACTAGTGTTAGTGAATTCTAACACTTAGACCTTATTCCTCTTGTTTAGACCTTCCATTCTATGTAAAGAATTACCATAGAAGTGTTTAGAAGACTTGAAGAAGAGACTTGGGCGTTCAGAGCTCTATATTTGAATTCTGTAAAAAATACTCTTTCAAATGGGGGGTCCACCGGGGGTATTTATAGGCTAGAGGAGACCCTGGGTAGATTTAAAATAGGGCGCGCAAGTCACTTGCGTGACCCTTAGGCTGCACGCAAGTGTACTTGCGCGACCATGAGGGAACTTGCGCGACGCATGTGCATTTGACTCCTTTTTCATTTTTTTTTCAATTTTTGATTTTTTATTCAAAGGATGAATCAATTTGTGCTAAGTAATTTCCCTTTCCATTACTTTAGACAATGTGATGAAAAGGAGCATCAACACCACCCGAGAGGGATGTTGAGTTCACGATCAAGTTGTTGCCGGGAGCGGAGCCAGTTTCTATTCTTCCATACCGAATGGCACCAGCAGACCTCCAGGAACTGAAGGTTCATCTTGAGGAGTTGGAGAATAAGGGGTTTATCCATCCTAGTACGTCTCCTTGGGGATCTGTTATGCTTTTTGCAAAGAAGGCCGATGGATTGTTGAGGCTGTGTGTTGATTATCGGAATTTGAATCAGATGATGGTGAAGAATCGGTACCCTCTTACTAGAATTGATGACATGTTTGATCAGTTGAGGGGTGCATCAGTGTTTTCTAAGATTGATCTGAGGTCGGGTTATCACCAGTTATAGGTGAGGCCTTCTAACATACCGGGGACAACTTTCCAGAGTTGGTACAAGTTGTTTGAATTTGTGGTAATTCCTTTCGGCTTGACCAATGCACCAGCAGTGTTTATGGCCTTGATGAATTGGATCTTTAATCCCATATCTAGATCAGTTTGTGGTTGTCTTTGTTGATGATATGTTAGTGTACTCTAAAACTCACGACGATCATGCCCAATATCTTGACATCATATTGGGTACACTAAGAGAGCACTGGCTATACGCCAAGCTATCAAAGTGTAAATTCTGGATAAGTGAGGTAGATTTTCTAGGTCACATCATCTCGGAGGTAGGTGTGTCAGTGGATCTAGAGAAGGTGCAGGTAGTTTTATCTTGGGAGCAGCCCAAGAGTGTTTCTGATTTTCGAAGTTTCCTCGGTTTGGCTGGGTATTACCGAAGGTTCATTCAGGATTTCTCTCACTTGGCAGCACCACTCTCGTGCTTGACCAAGAAGGGAATCAGGTTTGAGTGGTCTGGGGCTTGTGATAATTCTTTCCAAGAGTTGAAGAAGAGTTTGACGACCGCACCTATCTTGACCTTACCTGAGCCAGGTAAGAAGTACATCGTGTTTTGTGATGCGTCCGGAATTGTACTTGGGGCTGTGTTGATGAAAGGTGAACGGGTCGTGGCTTATGGGTCGAGGCAGTTGAGGCCCCATGAGCAGAATTATCCCACTCATGACCTTGAGTTGGCTGCATTGGTGTACACCTTGAAGTGCTGGAGGCACTATCTGTTGGGGGAACGGTTTACTGTGTTTACCGACCATAAGAGTTTAAAGTACATCTTCTCATAGTGGGATCTGAATCTTCGATAGAGAAGATGGGTTTAATATCTCTAGTCTTTTGACTTGGAGATGGTGTACATGCTAGGAAAGGGAAACAATGTTGCTGATGCTCTGAGCAGGAAGGTTCAGAATCAGGCAGTTCTCAAGTCCAACACCAAGTGGAAGGTGATGGATTTGTTTGCAGAGATGCACCTGGAGGTGCATGAGGAGAGTGGTCAGGTCACTCTTGCTTCTATAATGATGGAGTTGAATATTTTGATTCGAGTTAAGGAGAGTCATCTTGGTGATCCTGAGTGTTTGAGCATGAAGGAAAAGCTTAAAGGTGGGGAGTTACCTTCTGGTTGGGCCGTCGACGTGGGCGGTGTTGTTTGTGTTCATGATCGCGTGGTTGTGCCAAGGCGTATGTGGGAAGATTTGATGCGTGAGTTCCATTAATCAAAGTGGGAAGTGCATCCGGGTTAGACCAAGATGTACCATGATATCCGAAGGCAAGTTTGGTGGCCTGGAATGAAAAAGGAAGTGGCGGGCTTTGTGGCGCGGTGCCTTACCTGTCAACAGGTGAAGGCTGAGCATCAACACCCAGGTAGTTTGTTGCATCCATTGCCCATTCCGGAATGGATGTGGGATGATGTGACAAGGTATTTTTTCATGGGTCTTCCAAGTACACCACAGAATAATGATACAATTTGGGTGGTCGTGGATCGATTAATGAAAGTGGCTCATTTCTTACCGATTCAGGAGACCTATATAGTCGACCAGTTGGGTGAGATGTACGTTCGGGAGATAGTGCGGTTGCATGGTGATCCGTGAACCATAGTTTCGGAATGAGATCCATATTTCATGTCGCGTTTCTGTCAAGGGTTGAAGAAGGCGCTTGGTACGCAGGTGTTTTTGAGTACGGCTTTCCACCCACAGACGGACAATTAGTCGGAGCGTACAATCCAAGTGTTAGAAGACATGTTGAGAACTTGTGTCTTGGAATTTGGTGGTTCTTGGGAAGGACACCTATCGTTTGTTGAGTTTTCCTACAACAATAGTTTTCAGGCTACAATTTAGATGGCACCATTTGAGGCACTCTACAAGAGGCCGTGTAGATATCCGTTGTGTTGGCTGGAGGCCGGTGAATCTGAGTTGGTGGGGCCAAGTCTCATGCATGAGACTTTAGAGACAATTCAGTTGATCAGGAAGCAGATGGTTATGGCTCAGAGTAGACAGAAGTCATATTCAGATCGGAGGTGTAGACCTCTTGAGTTTTCGGTGGGTGATAAAGTGTTCCTTCGGGTGTCTCCAAGGTTGGGTCACCGTCGGATTCAGAAGAAGGGTTAGTTGGCACCCAGGTATGTGGGACCTTTTGAGATCGTGGAAAGGATCATAATAGGGTCTTACCGATTGTCTCTTCCAAAGCGGTATGGTGGGATGCATGATGTGTTTCATGTGTTTCAACTTCGGCAGTATCACCCTGATCCGTCTCACATGGTTGATGTTGAGGATGTGGAGCTTGAGGCAGATGCGTCCTTTGAGGGGCATCCGGTCCGTGTGGTGGACCATAGTGAAAAGGTCTTGCGAGGCAAAGTTGTGCCATTAGTGCGAGTACTATGGACGCATGGGAAAGTTCATGAAGAAACCTGGGAGCAGGAATTGGATGTGCAGGCTCAGTGGCCCGAAGTCTTCTCTTCGGTGGAGCAATGAGGCTTGGGACCTCGGCTCGAGGATAAGCCGTTATATGGTGTGGAGGTTATAAGATCCCGATTTTTGGAAAGGTATGTTTTTGTTGTGTTTTGGTTAAATACCTTGTTTTGGGTTTTTAAAATGTTTCCTGAAGGTATGAGAGGCCTTGGGGGTGTTCCGAGGGCTCGGGGCAAGAAAGAAGGGAAGTCTGGCCAATACAGGGCTGGGTGCACGGCTTGCGCATGATTTAGAAAACCGTGCGACTTGCCGAAGAAAAACTGTGCAACCCCTAATCCTCTGGAAAGTAGCTTGCGCATGGTTTGAGCACCATTTTCTAAACCGTGCATCTAAACCGTGCATCCACTTAAAGTTGGAAAAATTACAAGTTTTCCACTCCGGGCTTTATAACCCCAACTCGAGATTTTCATCCCACCTTCTCCTCTTTACCGTAGGTGCGAACCAGACCTCCCAAGGGCTCCAAGATATCAATCTACTTCGATCCTAAGGCATTTTTGGTGTCGTTGGTTGTGGATTGAATCTCCGGGTAAGGCTAATCTCCTCCTTGGTTCTTTTTTTGGTTTAGGGTTTGTGTCTTCTCTTCCTCTTGTTCTGAAACCCTAAAACCCTATCTTTTGGGTGAGTTCTAGGTTGAAGCTCCAAGGGTTGGTTGAATCGAGGTCTAAGGACTCGATTGAGGGTGCATTCAACCGCAGATTCGAGGTAGGTTGTCTACAAGTTATATCCCATTATTTATTTGAGGATTTGTGCATTTTTAGTTGTGTTCTTGCTTTCCCTTGGTTATGTTTTGGATAACTTTGGCTTGTTTGGTAATGATGGTGTTTGAAATGAGTAATGGGAACCGTCATGATCCCCATGGGATGTGTTGGGATGGACTCAACCTAATTTAGGTCCATCTATGGGATGTGCCAGCTTTTCCCGGGCATAAGGAATGTGATTGAACAAGTGACCTTGTTGTGATTAAGGGTAGAGACCTTAATGAATATTTTGTCATGATTGGTTGAACTTGGAATAGAAGTTAGGTGATGTACCTAGACTTGGTAATAACTGCAGGGTTATTTGGAATGGGTTAAATGGTTGATTCATGGGAATGATGAATGGGTTAAATGGGTTAACGTGGAATTGATTAATGACCATAATGGGATGGATTATGGGTCTAATTTTTAATGCTTAATGAGATAAGCATAACACATGGGAATTGAGTGAATGGTTAAATGATGTGAAATGGTAATGTGTTAATGGGTTAAGGCATGATGTGATTCCCATGTGGGTTGTTGTGAATGGTGTTTGCCGAACGGAAATGGTATGAGTGGTTGATGGTTACTTATATATAAGCATGTTCACATATCTTGGTAGTGTGGGGTATGACCTGAGGATCTACACCCATGGTTCGAGTGAAGACTGAGGCTTTAAACTCCACACTAAATGCATGGGTTAGGAATGTGGACTCAGCCTCCTTTCTCCTAATGGTTTCATCCACCCGGAATGAGGCTTCGAGGTGAGGATATGATTGCTATGAGGGAGTTAGTCGTAGTGAGATAGGATAACGATGTGTTTACCCACTTGCATGTGATAGTTGGCCTTAGGCCCATGTAACATAAAGTATGTGATTAACCCATGGAAATGTGATGAAATGGTAAATGATGGTAAGTGGTGTGAAATGAATGGTAATGGAAGTGGTTTTGGCTTTGGGCTCTAAACTGGTTAATGGTTCTTTAATTTATTATTTGGAATTTATCATTCATATTCCGTTTTCATGCACTATCTGTTTATACTGGATATTTTGTAGATACCGTTGGTGGTGGCCTACTGAGTTGTACTCACACCCCGCTCGGGCTGCCATTGGGTACCCGAGCAGACTTCATGTTTACAGGTCAGGACAAGGGAAAGGGTCCTCGCTAGATAGCTGAGTGGACATGGGTAGCACTTGGTGGAGGATCCGGACTTGGAGTCGGGACCATTTTGGGGATTTTGGTCATTGCCTTTAATTTGGGCTTTCGTTCACTTTGAACTTGTAGTATGACATGGAATATTTATTGTTATTGGAATTGGTTGTAGTACATGTTCCTCATTGTTGGTTATTGTTTCTACTATTTGGTTTATCTCTACTATGGCTTACTCTGATAAAATGGGGGTATAGTCTCCCCACTTGACTACATCGACCCCCACTACTAGTCGGCATCCTTTGGCTTACGGGGAGGCGCGCTTAAGGTCATGTAACCACCCAGCTCGAAGCACCGGTTTAGTGGCTTCCAGGTTGGGGATGTTATACAAGTAACACATATAAAATTAAATAATATAATAAATAATATCAAGGGTACCTGCTACTACTTCCTCACTAGTTTTCCGATTTTCCCCCAATGTTTCACGTCCTAAGAATCTCTCTACAAAATGGCTTGTCCACCGACACCTAGGCGAAGTATCACAAAATGAACCTCGTGCAACAAAACCTCCATGTCCACTTAAGAAAAGTAACCATGTAGTTTCTGGGATACACTACATCTCATATAACATGTATAATATGTCAGGTATTAAACCTCAATCCATTATAGCCCATACACTGAGGAAGGATCCTCAAGCCATCATATCATATACATGTTACAACTATAGTATTCCATAGGAAACTATATCCACAATATATGTGTGTGAATAACCACAAGCCATTATAGCCCTATATAGAAATATATGGGGAAAACTAACCACTATGCCTACCAGCAAAAGTAACTACCAAGAGAAGAGATAAGGGCCAAAGGGGGTAGTCAACCATCTATCCTCCCACGAGAATGCTGGGGAACCCCCCCCCCCCCCCCCAGGGCTTAGAATCCTCGGGGTGTAAGTTTCCCTTACGGATGGGGTGGATTAGCATATAGAAACACAAAAATTATAGAATATACTATATCTCACAACCACACTATGGGAATAACCTATTCTTAGAGTCAACTACACCTAACGTCTCTCGGACTCCCAACTGCCACTTCTAAGATAAGGTATCATATAAGCACACAACCATTTAAAGATCATTTTTACATTACTTCATTCCCTTTTTACCAGTTTCACTTTACATTAATTAATTTTTTAAACATGAATTAACCATTATCAATTTCCACATTACATTTCATTGGCATCACACCCAAAGTTCATTGTCCCTTTAAATTGTAACCTCAAAATTGTGTCCCAACAAGCTCCAACCCCATGTGTTGACATCATTTATTCAATTATTTATTTACAGTAGTTCATTCCCATATTCCCAGGCATTCTAGAAATACATTCTATGCTTCTAAACACAAGGGGGCTCAACACGTTGATTAGATGAACTAACTGACGATTATTTTTTTCCTATAGAAAGAGTTTAGACCCATACTCCCTTGAGAAACTAAACTTTGAAAGTACGTGGCATACCCCACGCGTATTCTCCCCTTTAAGAAGAAGGGTAAGCAAAACCAGCTGCCATGAGCAGTGGGGAAATTAAAGCAGATAAACAACCCAAGAATCAGCAAGCATCCAAACAATAACATCTATCCCATTTCATCATCCCTGTTGTCCTCCCTGACACACACATGCATAAATCGATGCATCTCACTATTTTAGGCATTAACTGCTACCATAATCAATATGAATCGATGCCCTGAAATATCACAACACCCATCTAGGATCACATCACAACAAAAGAAGTTGGAAAAAAACATTATATCAATTGGGATCTTAGTCCTTAAACAAGAAAGAGTGTAACTTAGAACCTTACAAGGAATTATCTTTTATCAAACAACCAGTTCTTTAACCCACTTTGGATTAATTGATTTTTTATTCGTAGGTTCCAAATTCGGGAACCCTAACCTGTAATCTATCAAAAATAATTAAACATTCTTACTGCACCAATTTGATTAAAATCAAATTGCAATAAGAAGAACCAAATTAATTTACATTCTTATTTATCTTTAGCCAAACAATTATCGATTATTTTCGGCTATACGTTCTTTACCAATTCCTATCAAGAATGAAAAACTAAACAAAGAAAGCATTGATATCACAATATCTAGAAAAACTAGAGGCAATAACATACGATCAATATCAATTTATTTATCTAGTTCAAATATTTATTAAGTCAATTCCATTGTGATCCAATGCGATAAAACATTCTAACTATACAGTAGTGCGTAAAAGAAAATAGAAGCAATGAATCCCCTACCTCAAACGGTTCTTGACGTTCTTTATATGATTACGAGCCACCCAACATGTTATGATTTCCTCCCCCCTTGACCACTGTATCCACCTGATGATGTAGAGACACCAACACACCAGTCAAAACCCATGAAAAGTCAATTAGGAACATGGAGATAGAATTCCAAAAAAGGGCAAGTAGAAACAGAAGGAGATGAACCCAAAAGAATGACGACAGAACATACCTTATATTAGAGATCGATTGATACTGCGTGGTTGCACCAAAAACAGAGGGGAACCAATCCAAGGGGGGAAGATTGATTTCACAACTCCTAATGGTTGTAATGAAAGGTTCTAGTGTCTCACAGACAAGAACAAGGAGTAAGAATTAGGGAGGAAGATATCTCAACCCTTAAGAAGATTTAACGAGGAGCAGTATAAGATATGCTGAATTTTCCATTAAAAGCAGATCAAATTAAACCACACGGTTTGACCAAGGAAAAGTATCCCAATCCTTAGGAAAATTAATACAGGTGTTATGGCCTTTGAATTTGCCTTATAATTCTGAAAACAATTTTTTAAATGCATTTTACATCAAAGGTAACGTCAAAGGGGCAAAAATGTAGGATGTTTGAAACACTGTTCATGAACACGAAATTTGAAAAAGGAAATATAGGCTGTAGTTGGAACCTCACCATTCTAGAAATATTATACATAAACCTCACCATTCTAGAAACACTGTTCATAAACCTCACAGTTTTGGAAACACTGTTAATAAACATCATCATTCTAGAAATAAAATTCATAAACTGAAAATTTGGCAATCAAAATATAGGCTACCGTTGGAACCTCACCGTTCTGAAAACACTATTCATGATCTCCAAATTTTGCAAAAGAAATTGAGGCTACCATTAAAAACTCACCACTGCACTGTTCACATAAGGTTACCGATGACACTATTCACATAAGGTCACTATTTCATTGTTCACCTAAGGCTACTGATAACACTATTCACATAAGGCACCATTGTACTGTTCACCTATGGTTACCGTTGCACTGTTCACCGAAGGCTACTGATGACACTGTTCACCTAAGGCTTCCAATGCACTGTTCACCTAAGGATACTGATGACACTGTTCACCTAAGGGTACCGATGGCACTGTTCACCAAAGGCTACCGATGCACTATTCACCTAAGGCTACTGATGACACTTTTCACCTAAGGCTACCGATGCACCATTCACCTAAGCCTACCGATGACACTTTTAACCTAATTCTACCAATGACTCTGGTCACCTAAGGCTACTGATGCACCATTCACCTAAGGCTACTGATGCACTGTTCACCTAAGGCTACCAATGTACTGTTCACCTAAGGCTACCGATGACACTGTTCACCTAATGGTACAAATAACACTGTTCACCTTAGGCTAGTAATGAAACTATTCACCTAAGGCTATTGATGCACTATTCACAGAACTGGAAATTTGGTAAAGTGGTGGGAATAAGTCACCTTGACCTCCCAGAACACCTCAAACACCAGATTTTTGCAATGGAATGGACCAGAGAGGTCTAGGAAATTACATATAAGGTTGTCAAATAATTATAATAACATCTCAAAATATATAGTATACTATATTCATTACATTAGTAATGAAACAACATAAGAAAAGTGAGTAGATTAAGAAAAGAATTTTGAAAGAGGTGATAAAACAATTACCTCTTTTTCGAGTATCTCCTTTTGATTGGCACAAAAGGTCTCCCTAGGATGGATTTCTATCAAAAGTGTGGCCTCTATAAAGATTTTATAGATGTGAGGAGCTTATTTTAGTAGACTTTGTATAAACCTAAGTTCTTTCATTGTGTCAGTATGTAGGTAGATTTGCTGGCCTTTTATAAGAGGGAAGAGGGGAACTTTATGAAAGTCTTAAAATATTAATTTATTTTCATATTATAATGGTCCCAAACTCATTTATTTCTAAGATAATATTAGTATATGTTGAAATACTCTCAAATAATAAAATTAAGACATGTTTTTATTTTATTTTAAACCTTATCATTTTAATTTATCCTTATTTATTCTATTTAATTTTATTTGGGGTAATAATATTCTAAATAATAAATGGTTATAAATATTTACTTATGTGTTATAGATTTTTAATAATTGGATACAATATAAAATTTTAGACCATATAAGTTTCAATTTTTAATTTTTAAATAATTTAATATTATGTTATTTTTATAAAATATAAATAGTGTCAATTTTGACTCTATTTATTTATTAGAATTTAAATAAAATCCACACAAGATGATAAATTCAAACCCAAATATTTAATATAGTATTAAAATGTCATAGTCAAATAGAAAATTAATATAGAACATTAATTAGTTCATATTATATTTATTTTAATATTTTTAAAACCATTTATTTGATATTTCTAACACTAAAATAATTTCTACCTCACTATTGCATCATCCTTAATGGTAATTATTTCATATATGAAAATTATAAATAAATTCACATTATGTAGATAATTTCATTAGGTTTCTGAACACTATTTATTTTTTAATTATTATTATTTTTTACACTATATTTGTATTCTTATACCTATATGATATATGAGAGTGACATGTCGTCACCTTCTTTTGTTTTAATTATAATTAAACAACTTTCATAGAAAATAGTATATTAAATGAATCAATTCCGACCCATAGTTGATATTGGTAGAATTTAATTCATCAAATAGTATTTTTGTAGTTTTTTGGATAATTTTATTATCTTTATCATATTGTCAGTTACCCTAATTTACCCGATTAACCTTTCAGTGTGGTAAATAAAAATTATCACAGTTACTATTCATAATAAAAAAGTAACCTGTTAACATAATTTGGACCCACTGATTCAAAATATGGAATCCATTTTTCTTAATTCCAAAAAAATAATTTTTATAAATTAAATTTAAATTAATTCACATTGTCAAAAACCAAAAAGCGGGTATTAAAGAGTATAACCTTATCAAAAGATTGTCTTGTGTTTATGTCCAATTTAAATGTGAAATTACTTCCAACAAAAATAATTGGATTAAATGATAAAAAATAACATAATTACACTTTAAAAAAAATTAAAAATAAAACCTAACTATATAAATAAATTAGATGAAATGGTAGTTTTGAATTAAAATGCTGTATTTTCACTATTCATTAAAATATAAATTTTATCAAAAAAATACCAAAAATTTAAAAAAAGCAAATTTTTATATCCTACTTCAAAATAAAATATTTATTTTGTGAAATATAATATACAAAATTTTTGAAAACTATATTTAATATGGGTGTAACATCAAAAGGTGGGAAAACTGTATTATTTTAAAAAATGCTACTTTTTTTTTCTGAAAAATTGAATTTATTCTTATATAATGTCTAGAAAGTACAAAAGATGAATGTTAATGTTATATAAAATCCAGAGTTTTATTAATAGTCTTTATAAAGAATATTTTATATCCCATTAAATAATAATATTTTAATAATGTATCGTTGTTTATTGAAACTTGCTATTGCGCACAATGCAAGCTATCAAGGAAGGTCGCTCTTGCGTGTAACAAAAGAGAAAAATAGTGTTATGTATACTACAAGATAATATGATGTTTCGTATAGAGAGAGATAATATTGGTGTAGAGTATAACATAAGACAAGAAAGAAATTAAAAATAATCTATCTCATAAAATCTTAGGGTGTTACAAATATAGCTAAGAAAATAGACAGTTGGTAATCTTACATGAAATCATATGGTAGTTTATTCATATAATTTCTTTTTTAAAAATAATAACTAATTATAATGATTATTTAATGGGTATATATGCTCCATGGGGTTTTATGAGCTAAAAGGGGATAAATTAAACAAGTAGAGTCAAAATTATTGAAGGTCCTAATTGGTATTTTCACTTGAAAAAAGTTAAATTTGTATAAAGTACCTAGTTTGACTTAATATTTTTGGTTATATAGTGGCCCAATCATTTTACCCATATTATCTTATTTTTTTAACAGAAATATCCAATAATTATAACCCTAATATATGGATATCTAGTGTCTTTAGAAAAATAGATTCATAATACAACAACATGAGACTAAAATAAAACATCGTTATTTTATTCTCCACAATGAGATATTAAATATTTTAAAGATACTAAAAAAGAGATAAACTATGGAATACATATGATAAAATTAGTAAACTAGAAATACCTGTAAGGGAATAAGAAATACAAGGAAAGATAATATGTGAGTCAAATTTATAACATGATATCATAAAAGACATTGGCCAAGAGTAATCACATGGGAGAATAGATTAAAGAACATTGTATCATAAGATCATTTAATCATAGGAAATTTTGAATTAAAATATAACATGACATAAACATGACTCATGTCTAACATCCTAGACAATATCACATGGTGGGAAAAGTCCCAATATGGATTTGGTTTACTCTGTAATCCCATACATGAAACCTCATGAGTCTAAAAACATTTTCCAATGAATTGGATAATTATATGGGAACACCCATAATAACAATATCATGATATATTTATTCCAAATAAATTAAATTACTCATAATACATGACATATGATTTGTGATTTTGAGAAAATGAGTTGCATAATCTTGCCTCATGTCAAAATCAAAGGAACTTTTATGATGAAGGAATTTGATAAATTATCATAAGGAATGTATTACCCCATAAAAAGAAGGGGAAATAAGCTAGGTATATATTTGAGAGACATATATATATAATTTATAAGCATTAAATAACATTATATATATATATATATAAAGTGATTTAGAGAAATAATGTTCATAACCCAAAGGAAAGGGTGGTTTAGAGAGATCCCTTACCTTGAACCCAATTTGTCATGTGTGTTATTTATCTTCCAGAATAATAAACTTATGTTAATTATTACTCTATTCTGAAATTTTTAATTTTTATTATTCCTTTTATATTATTTATTATCATGTAATATTCAAATACTTATTCTCTTAGGTTCAAGTCAGACATTTTTATGTTGTTAAACTCATATTCCCATAATCACACTCAAAAGTTGACTATAGTCCAAGAGACTGTTAACTTATCATATAACTAATAATAATAATGAAATAATTATCATTTTCATATAGAAATTGTAATTTTAAAACCACTCGCGATTGATGGTTATGAAAAATGAACTATGTTAAAATCATGGAGATAGTAAACCATAAATACAGATGAGTAACATTTCCATTTTGAAAACATCATGACGGAAAGAATGTAAGAATTATTTAACATTATATAATGATAATTATATCCTAAATATTATGTTATTTTATAAATAAACTTTCATATACCATCTATGTGGTGTGGTAATAGAAAAATTGAATCACTTCATGATGTTATATTCTTTCGCACACATGAATGACATTATCAGTTTTCAATGGATGGAAAGGTTAAAAGGTTTATGATTTATTTGTTTTCTATAACAACTAATATGTAATGAATATCATATATAATAATTAAATTCATATTCATTAACATTAATGAGAGAAAATGATGGAAAATAAATTAAAATGGTGCACATGAGCCTTAGCCTGGTTGGCAAGGTCTCTGATGGTGCATCCAAGCGACCAGAGATCAAAACCAGGCGGAGGTAGGATTTCCGGGTACTGTAGCAGGAACTGTAGCAGGAACTGTAGCAGTACTATAGCAGGCAATGTTTGGCACTATAGCAGTCGGGAATATGCCCCGGTTTGGGCCTTCGGGTATCAGATTTGGTCCCCGAGTCCTTCATTGGCCGTCGGGCACCCAGGCCTTCGGGTCAGTTGGGCCTTCGGGCTATCCATATGGCCTTCGGGTCACCTGCAGATACAAACCAGACAAAACTACAAGGAACAAGCTCTACAAGGAGGATGAGCAAAGGAGCTTTCACCACAGCAGGAGCTAAACAGATTGCAAGAATGATAGGGTATGGCACCTGCCATCGGGACAAGCCTGTGCATGCACGAGAATTCCTAGCCAAACAACCATGCAGAGGTGAAGAGCTGATTTCAAAGATGAAGATGCTGGGGAGGAGCAGTTCCAAGTTGTTAGTATGGGTTGTATGGTATGTTTGTGCCTATGGGCATTGGTTCCTATATGGCCTACGAGCATGTAATAGGGTTCCACCTCATCCCTTGAAAGGTGGATTATCAATCAATAAAAAATGAAGGCCTTCGGGACATTGGAGGAATTAAAATGGTTCACAATGCAACAGTCTTCAATACACACAAATGATGGATTTATTTCCCATCTGATGAAATAAGAGATGAATTCATATTATTCCATCAAAATAATAAATCATCATTATATATGATGTAAATTTTTATTATATTATAATTTTTTGACATAATTTATGGTGTAAACGTAATAAGTAAAAAATATTGATCTTTGTGAAGATGATTACCATTTCTTAAAATAACCTCATTTGGATCCCATTTTAAGGACCCAGAGGTTGGAATTTTGGGAAGACCAGAAGATGTAGAATATGGATAAGGATTTTCATGTGTGATTTTAGTAGGGTTTCTATATTCAAATGGATTTATAGGTGGGAATATGTGAAGATAGGGGTTCGTTTTATAATGGAGGAGGTGTAACATTTTTATAAATACTCAAAACTAATGAATAATGGGAATTCAATGTCAAGAAAAGTACCTAAAAAATTGAAAAAAAGAATTACATGAGATATAATCATGATACACATCTCTAATATTCCAAACAAATATGTTTGAAATTTGTTATTCTATTTACCTTTTTATTTTGTAGCAATACGGTAGCGTATAGTAGCAGTGGTGGCACTGTAGCAATGATGGGCACTGTAGCAGTGGCAGGGCACTATAGCAGTGGAAGAGCACTATAGTGGCAGTGGGTATTGTGGGGTACTGTAGCAGATGGGTACTGTAGCAGTACTATTCACAGAATGGGCCTTGGGACAAAAAATTGGGCCTACGGGCCATGTAATGGGCTAAATTCCCACTAGGCCTTCGGGATATGTAATGGGTCTCCCTCTACCCAGTTAAAGAGGTCTTTGATTTGATTTAATAATAAATGAGGCTTCGACCCCAACCTTTTAAAAAAAATTACCTTTTTATTTTTACCCACAATAAACATGTTTTTTCATTCAAAGTGTTAATACAATTTTACGATTTTTATTATTAATTACGACCAAAAATTAAGTTTAAATTATAATAAAATATTAATTATTATGATTCCAAATATTTAATGAATTTTATCAAATTATATTCAGAATTGTTACATAATTTAATTTTATATTAAACCCGCAGACTTATCAAAAAAATGATATTTCAAAAATCGCATTTTTAAGAAAAAGATCATCTTATAATAACTGTACAACATATAGTAATAATTAATTTAATTTAAATTAATATTTATAGATATATAATATATTAATTTAATTTAAATATTTTCTCATTTGGGGTTATTTTAATTAGTTAAAATGGATAAACATTAATATCATTAAAATATTTTTCAGAAAAATGTGTTTTAAATCCTAAAAACAAACTTATTTTATAATATATTATAAGATGATTAAAATTTAATTAATTAGTGAAATATAAATAAATAATAATTATTTAACTTTAAGTTTTTTAAAATAATAATGTTAATTTTAAATTACTTAATTTCTTTAAAATAAATGATGATTTTACTAAAAATCAAAACATTTCTCTATTCATTGAAAAATAATTTTTTTTTTCTGAAAAATCCCAAAATTCCACACTATGTTAATATCCATATGATGAATTAAAAATTGAATTTTTCTTATAAAATAAATTTTAAAAATTCACAAAAAATAATTATAATATTTTCATACAAATGTAATAAAAATTATTTTTGAAGGAAATATATTTTTTGATAGAATAAAATATCTTCACTAAAGTTGAGTGATTATTTATTAAGAATTTAAAAAAAATTATAATCATTATAAAAACTATATATATTTTATAAATTAGATATAAATATTTATACTCTCTAATTTAATGTCTATATTATATTTTTAACGCTTAAATAACAACATTTTAGTATTATACTCCGACACATTTAAACCCAGTTTTCTGTGTTGAATATGTTATCGAGTATAATGTTCTTTTAAAATACTATGTTTTAACATTATACATCTGTAGAAAAATTTAATCCTTAAAATTTTAACAATATCCTTATAATAAAGTGTTTTTTATTTAAAAATTCGATGTTTCCATATTGGAGAATATTGATGAAAATTTAAAATATGGACATGGAATAAAATAATATGGGGAGTGATAGAGATAATTTATAAAAGAAATTGAATGATCAAGAAAATATTAACAATCAAAAAACCATAGATTTATGCTAAATTAAAGTACCATTGATTCATCATATATGAAGGTAATAGAATTAGATTTTTGTTTTAAGATCTTTTTACTCTATTTGAGGGATTATTTTACTATAAATATAATGAACCCCATAAATTATACATAATTGATATAATTATATTTCATAAACATAATTTTATCATTTCATTATACTTCTAATAAATATCTATGTCACCTCTTACTATAAGGAATGAAAATACAATATGAATTTACCTTATGTATGAGGAACTTAAATTAACTATTAATCGATAATAAGATCAAAAAAGAGTAACAATATATTACTTCTATATTTATTAAAACCAAAAATGGTTATAACAATTTAAGATAATTCCCAACTTGAATATGAATATATTAATCACCAAAATTCACAAATTTTACCAAAGGTTTTAAACAGATCATTCTTTAAATAAGTAAACCTATATCCAAAATAACTATAATAACCACACCATGAAATAATGTTTTAGCCTCTATGGTTATCTAATACCCTTCATTTTACATCTCAAAAAACATAATATTATCTTTCGCAAATAATCCTTTATGAGAAACCTATATGTTATATATATCTATCAACTTAATAAAATATTTCCTAAAATATCATTAAACACCAAATAATCCTAAAAATTAAAAAATATATAATCTTATAATATTATACAAAAGATTAGAATAATATTTGACCACAAAAAATATTATAAAAAATTAATGTCATACTAACCAGTACATCCAATAGATTAGTTGTAGGAAGAGTACCGTTATCACCATTTAGCTGTGGGTTCAAGCCCCACTAAATTAATAGATGGAACTGGTTTTCACCTATATTTTGGTTGTCCTTTTAATAAAATTGTATTATCATAACTACTATAACATTACAAAAAAATACGATGAATATCCTCAAAATAACATTAATCATCAAATTTGTTTTTAACCACTGAATTACTCAATCTAACCTTTTTTTTTTCAAAAAAATAAGATAATATTAATTGACTATAATTAACTAAATGTTAAGTATATATAAATATTATCCCATCCTCAATCATGTAGTTTATTATAAAATATAACATTTCCATTAACCTACATATTATGTCATTTGTTCAATTCAAAAATTTCTTGCAAATACTTAAAGTAAAGTTACAGAATAATAATACATGGAAGAATCATGATTATTATAACCAGTGTACTATTGATAGAAATAATTAAAAAACCCGATTATTTATTTTTAACAACAAAACACATCAATCTTTCCACTTCAATTATAATCATAACATATTAAATAGTGAATTAATCCTTGGATTAGGCTATTGGCGTAGATAATTTCAAGGTTCCCCACATCTTATACTTTGATTTTTGTGTGGTTCCATTGGTTGAACTTTATTTCCCCTTGTCTTGTTAACCAGAATCATTATTTTCATTTAGTAATTAGATGCTTTGTGTAATCCTTTCCAACATATAAATCATCTTACTATTCCATTAATACATTTTCCCAGGTGCCTCTTGCCACATTTTTGACTTGTATGAAATTGAATCTTATTTTCTTTATAATATTTAGCACATAAAATTCCATGATATGTTATCATTCTATTATTTTATGTTTTTATAAATTCAACAATCTTCCAATTGTTAATCTTAAATTGAGATAGATCATATGGAATGATTATAATATATCTATATTTTATTCCCATTAGTTTTATAATCTCTTTAGGGAAATCATTACATTGACCATCACATTGGTTATTGTAATTAATTCTCTTATTTCCCTTTATCAATTAAAAAGAATGAAAGAAAGAAGATGAGAATACATTTATATACAAAATAGATAACATATAAACCTAGATGTAATGACTTATAAATAATAAGTTTATTTAGAATTATGATTATCCAGATTTCAATCTAAGTTATCCATGTTAATGTTTCCTATAATAATTTTTAACCTAAAAATTTGGTCAAGTCATTCATAATTGTTCACAAAGAGTTTTTTGAATCTCCAAAATATATGCCCCAGGAGTTTCAAAATAGTATTTTAGCACTGAACATTTTCATGCACCAGGTGATGATCGAGTCTAGTTCAATGTTCCATTTTCAGAGTTATTACCCCTATGTGAAACTATTCCTGATCCACATCCACTTGAAGTATCCAAAAATCAATGTAATTTCATGAAAAAACTCTCTCCATCCTTCACTAATATTCTATAATATTTTCATATATATAGAATTGTCCTTAGTATTATCCCTAGGGTTCACACTAATGTCTTGTCATCCTATTTTCAAAAGGATGACTAACCATTTTCTATGATACTTACTATAGTAACCCAATCCTTTTATACATATTATCAAATGTTTTTAAGCATAAATATCTAATAATTACAAGAAATATATCATGAGTCTCAGTGTATTTGGTAGAATTTTTTTATAATACAACAGAGGGAGACTAAAATAAAACCTCTTCATATTATTCCCAATAATGACATCCTAAATCATCTAGAGAACTAAAAATTTCCATGGATAACCTTTTAAATACATAGCTAAACATGGGTGAGATAAAAATCCTAGTAAGTGAATAAACATGACAAGGAATCATAACCTGTGAGTCAAATTTATACCATGATATCCTAAGAGAGAAGGCTCAAGAGTAATCATAAGCGATCTTAACATAATTAACATGGTATCATAAGTTCATGGAATCATAGTAAATTTGAAAGTAATATATAACATGTCATAACCATGATTCAAGGCTATCTTCCTAGACAATACTACATAAACGAAAAAGTATCATAATGGATTAGGTTTACACCCTAATCTCATATATGATGCCTCATGAGACTAAAAATTTTACCTAATACATTAGAGCTCTATCTGAGAACACCGATCATAAAATTTTCATGATCTATGTGTTCCATATAAAGGAAATAAATCATAAGTAATAACATAAGAATTAACAATTGAACAAAAATCAGTTTTATAGTTCTTCTATATAACATAATAAAAGTAAATCTTATAATGAAGGAATTTGATAAATGAGAATAAGTCATGTATTACACCGTAAAAGGAGGGTAGAATAAGAAAGGTATATATGTGGGAGGTATATATAAATAATTTATTATCATTCCATAACATTAATTAAAGAGACAAATTGCATTAGGGAGAGAGTGTTCATAATCTAAATGAAAGGGTGGTTCAGGGAGATCCCTTACCTTGAGCCCGATTCATGATATCTGTTCTTTATATTCATGAATAATAAACTAGTGTTAATTATTTTTTTTGATTATGATTTATTTTAAAATTATTATTACTTTAATTTTGGTTGTTACCATTTTGTATTAAATGACAAATTTTTTTTATGTTCAAGTCCGTTGTTTTGACAATATTTGGCTTATATACTCGGAATCTCTTTAGAAAGATGACTAACATCAAAGAGCTTATTAATTAATCATATAAAAAATTATAATAATGAATTAATTATCATTTGTATATATAAAAAATACTTTTTAAACTAATCATAAGGAATATTTATGAAGAACAAGCTAAATTATAATCATGGAGATAGTAATCCATATGTATGCATGAGTAACATTTCAAATTTTCAACGATCATGATGGAAAAAATATCATGTTATTTTCACTTTAAATGATTATAATTATATCATAAATATTATATTCTTAATCTAAAAACACTTACCTATAATTTACATGTGACATAGTAATAATGAAAATTAATCACATCACTTCATGAGGTTGTTGTCTACCACACACACAGTCAACATTATCATTTTCAATGATGGTAATGTAAGAAGGTGTATTATATATTTATTTTATGGAATTATTATTTTTTTATTAATAAAATATATAATAAATAAATCCATCCTCATGAATGTATAGAACCCGACCCCAGTCTCTAAGTGTGTGTGCCTTACTATATTATAATGGTACGATTATAAGGAATCACATCACGAAGTATCAAATAGTTTAGTAGTATTGAATACCTTGATAATTTTTTAAAATTAAGAATAAATTATAGTTATAAAGAAAAATATTTTCATTGAGAAAAATATTATCTCCCTTATTGTAACCTCACATATAAATCATAACAATTTTCTTAGAAACCTGAGGAAAAATAAATATAAGATAGGGGTGAGCTCAAATGCTCATCAAGGGTTAGGTACATTGGATGATAACTTTAATATATAATTATAATCAAAAGGAAAAGGTAAATAACTAAAAATAACATTCCAATAAATAAAATGAGAATGAAAATGCATCGATAGATTTTCTATAGTGAAAATCATCTGCATAATAATAACTGAATTCTAAATGTAAGAAATGATTAATTATTACAAGTCATACATCTTTGAAATGAAACATTATATCATCAAAACCACTCACAAGGAGGTTTAATTATGTGGGTATAAAATCATATGATTATTCTTTGAAAAAAATATGAAGGGTTGGGGGGATACTAATTTCATCTCATGAGACTACTAATGTGTCAAGGGGATTGCATTAACCGGTTCCCAACTTATAGGGCTTGCATTACCCAGTCCCCAACCTATAGGTATTTCATTAACTAGTACCCAAACCATGCCATACCAGTCTAAATAATTAATTATATATAGAGTAATAAACTTAAATAAAAAATTATGTTCATTTTTATCAATTATATTTATTAAATAATAGATATATATTTATAAATAATTCTCGAGTTAATCAAATAAATATCAAGGTAAACACTATATGTTAAAATGGTATACGAATTATAAAATAATCATATATGTGATACAAGAAATATGAATATTTAATGAAATCATAAATGATTGATGATCATAAATAAAATGCCAGTATATACATCCTAAAAAATAAAATGGATGAATTATATAAAAAATATGCCTTAATGAAAGAAAATTGAGACAAAGTCTCTTATATAGATCATATCATTATTAAAATGAATAGATTACGTGTATTCAACATAAATTCACATAAAAATAGGAATTAAAACTTAATATAATCAAAAATAATTTTTACATAACCTTAGCATGATATAATCATTGAAATAGAAGTTTACACCAATGATTGAAAATTGAGTAAATAAATCCATTCCCACTTCGTAATTAGTCGAATCGTATGCCCCATGAAAGTAGTAATTATAAAGTGAAAATTTAAATACCAATAAAATAATGAAATTTGTTATATTATATATAAAATGGTAGTATAAATACCACACACACATGTAATAAGTGGTGAATAATGTAGAGACCCGAAGCTTATCGTACATGGACATTACATTACTTTTGCGGAATACTTAGTACATAACAAAAACACACACACAAGGATCGTAATAGTTTAGTGTCTTTGGAAACTCGGAACGTAATCTTCTAAACGTGGTGAAAGATCTTCAATATATCCCATAAAGATCTTCCCCTTTTTTTTACCTAAAACCTTTCTTTATATCCTGGGGAAAAGAAAACATAAAAGGGTGAGCTCAAATGCTCAGTAAGGGTAAACAAAAGAAATATCAATCACATCATATACATAAGAACATAGCTTTTGGAAATCTTAACCTGCAAAAGAGCTCATAATATCATAACATGGGATAAATCATAGAAGTGAAAATGAAATCATAACTTAAAACATTACTCATTGTGGCATACACACATAATCATAGAGAATCATTTCTTGTTAGTCAAGACTCATTGCCAAGACTATCTTAGTGGACAAAGTCCCTTTCTGAATCGAGTAATCCTCGTTTCAGTCCTGTTTCACTGAACCGGTATAACCTACCATTCCAGCCATGTCTATCTCATGAGATATAAAATCTTTACCCAATGCATTGGAGGGAGATATAGGTCCCACCCATCTCTTAATGAATCCTTTCTTATGTGTGCCACAAAATCATAAATCATACATCATTGCATAACCCATGTAATAAAAATGGGATTCTTAAACAACATGAAATCATAAAACCATTCATATAAGATAAAGGAATTCATAAACATAATTCCATCACAACATAGTCAAATCAATGTAAAAATATGGATAGAAACAGAACCCTTTATTATCTTATATGGAAAATAATTTTGATAACACACTTGAATTGAATTCTTGAGGAAAATATCCTTTCTTCTTCAAAATCAATTTCTTTTCACAAAACAACATGCAATTTTAAAAGAAAGAGATTTTATTGAAAATAGTCATGAAATCCTTTAGAGGAAGCCTCATGAAGATAAGGCTTTATAAAACAGTATAAATCTGTTCGTGCCGTATAAGTTAAAAAAAACATTCTTCTCGTACTTTTGTCGGAAAAGTCAAAAAGTACCTCGTATGAAAAAGCGACAAAAGATTCCTTTCATATTCTTTACTAAAAACTCACCGAAGAGTAAAATTGGATTTAAACTATTGTAAGTGGATGGAAACAATATTACATATTGAAGGAACATGGACGTGGATGATAAAATACACCCCAGTAAATACTTACGAATAAACAATCTCGGATAAAAATGAGATTGTGATATTTCCCTTACCTTATGTCCGACTTGCTTTGTAAGTGTCCGAACCTCCTGTATAATGATTTAAATCATGTTATTGACTTATTCCAGAATCATATTCATTGTTATGATAGCATATATGGTTCACTTATGACATTATATTACCCGTTCTTTTGTAAATTCCATGTTAAAGAAGCGTTTTGGGTAAAATCGTTTCATTTATCGTAGGTGTTTTGACTTGTTGTTCTTGACATCATTATTACTTATATCATGATTTACTTACTTCCAGAATATAAAATATGATTTATATATCATATATATTCAGTATATATATATATATAATAGATAGATAAATAAAATGAAAAACACCGTTCATGGAGACGGTAGTCCGTACGTACGCATGAACGCTGTTTTTCTTTCCTTATTGTCTTGAAATGGAAGTAAGTAGATGACATACATATGTATATATATACATAAATCCAGTAGCTTTATAATGTCATATATTTCATTATTATTTCTTATATATACATTATAATCATTCTTAAATGGTTAACATGGAGAATGAATCTCATCGCGTCGTGGAGACGGTAGTCCGTACGTACGCACGAGCGATGATATCATTTCTATAAATATTGAATTGAATTGGAGTGGATTATACAATATATCAGAATCAATATGATGTTGTAATAACTATGTATATTTATTCTTTACACCATTATACCCATCCATGTAAGGTGGTGGTGGAAAATAGATTACACCACGGCGTGGAGACGGTATTCCGTACGTACGCACGCGCGGTGATTTCTTTTTCCGTAGGATGGATAGATGGTGAAATAGGGTTGTTTCATACTTATAATAACATATCAGTATATTAGTGATACTGATGTTATTACTTCATAATGAAACAACCTAAGAAGAAGAAGTGGAAGAAGAAATAAAGATGAAAGAATTGGTAACGGTAATTACCTCTTCTTTGAAGTGCCTCTTTGAGACCTCCTCTTAGGGAACTAAAATTGGTCTTTGAGGAAGACCAGAACCTCTAGGATGTTGCTAGGGAAGTGGAGAAGAGATTTTGGCAGGGGTTGGCCGAGCTTGAGTGATAAAATTGGTGTGAGGAGGAGGGGGAGGAGGTGTCCTTTTATAAGGGAGGAGAGGGGCACCTTAGGAATATCTCAAAATATTATTTTATATTAAAGTCAAAATCGGTTTATAATGGTTCCAAAGGGTCTTATTTCGAAGCTAAAGTGGGGATGGGTCGAAATCCTATCAACCAATAGGATTTAGACAAGTTTAGGGTATTATTTTAACCTTATCAATTAGATTTAACTCTAAGTTAAATAATTTAACTTTTACCGTGTCTTTTTGTTTTCTTTCACTATATGGTTAATAAACTTACTATAACATGCCAAAAGAACCCCAAATTGTATATTATTAATACATATATCCTTATCTAAGTCATTTGGCCGAACCTTAGATTTTTAGGAATAAAATAACAATTAATAATATAATATTTGATTTAAAAACTATTTTGTGTCAATTTTGACACTATTTGATATATGATTTTTTGTGAAAGTCATAACAGAATTATATGTTCGAACCAAGTTGATTAAATCAACACTAATATATCATAGTAACCTAGAAAATTAGTGGAATTCATAAAAAGTCTTAAATTACATTTATTTTGGTATTTATATTATCAATTATGTCAATATTTCATTAATAAGATAATTACTACATCATCTTTGTGTCATAAATAAATTATATTATTTTATGTCTAAAAATTACAAATAAAATACCATCCTGTAGGAAATCTTTTTAGCTTTCTAATTAATATTTATAGTCGAATTTATCTTATGTATAACCCCATATTAAAAATGATTTACTTATTAAACTTTGATTTTAACTATTTTAACCCTTCTTTAAATAAATTAATAATAAAAGTCCTAATCTAATCCAAGTGGGCCTAAATGGTCATATTTTATTCCTAAGTTTGTTTTTGGTCGAATTACACTTGTCCAATAGAATTAGGACATGTGTTAGGGTAATATTAATATCATATTTACCCTTAGTTACCCTATTTACTATTAACCGCGGTAAAAATAGTAAAAAGTTACTATTCACCAAAAAAATTATTTTCATCTCATTGAACCACATTTTAGTCCTTGATATTAACCGTGTCTCTCGGATTTTCGAAATTCCATTCACAGAAGCGGTAAAATTAAGTTTTATGCAAAATTCAGTTTTTAACCTACCACTTAGTAGTTTCACTATTCATCAAAAATTGATGTTTTTCAGAACAATGCCAAAATTTCATCCCAAGCTATATTTCATATTCCAAATTCAAAAATGAAGTCTATTTTACCAAATTCATAACATAAAAGTTGCATTAATTAATTTTATAATTAAATCCCGCTGTTAAAACAAATAGCGTGTTTTTAAGAAACAATATCTATCAAAAGATTGACACTTGTTTATGTCTAGTTTAAATGTGAAATTACATCCAATGACCAACATTGTATTAAATTGTAAAAATATATTCTCAATATACTTTAAAACCACTCAAATTAATGATTTATCACTATTAATTATTTCGATTAAAAAAGTTGTTTTTAATTATAATTTAGTAATTTTCACTATTCATCAGAATATGAAAGTTATCCGAAAAGTTTCAAAATTTCACCTTAGGCTAAATTCGATACTCCGAATCCAAAAATAAAGTTCATTTTGAAAAATAAGATTTACTGGATTTCAAAAAGTGGTTATTACTATTCATAACGGCTAGTTTTAATAATATTTTTATAGCATATCGTTGTTTAGTGAAACTCGGTATTGCGTATTACACACGCTATCGAGGAAGGTCGCGATTGCGTGTAATGCAAGGCAAGACAAGGATGCCTGTTGTGCAAGCTCCTTTTGGTGTAGCGTACAACACAAGACATTAGTAAAATAAAAAAGAATATTTTTCATAAAATCTCAGGCTGTTACATTCTACCCCCCTTAAAATGAATTTCGCCCTCGAAATTCGTCGGGGTTATAAATGGTTTACTATTCGAAAGTTTCTTTAATAGAAACCCACATCGTAAAAAGTAATATCAAAACCAATCTTTAAAAACAAAAGTATGAAACGTAACGGTTACCCAAATAAACTAATCATTGGGTTTCCACATAGGTGAAAATATGGATATGGAAGAGAAATCTAACCATCATGTTCTGATGGAGAGTGGTAGAGAACATGGCTATGGAAAAGCCAGTAATCACAAATCCATAGATTTGTGATGATATAAGGAACAATCTGATTCATCAGGTATAAGATCACTAGGACAACATTTTTGGTTTTCAAGATCATTTCCCCTAAAGTTGAAAATTTGAATTTTAATAAATACTTACTTTATTTTGGTACAATCTCACTGTTGTTCGTGCCTTGAACAATTTCCACTTCATCTCTTAAATAAATGAAGTTGAATTTGTTATTCATGAAGTGTTAGCAGATCATGTGATAGAATGACGGGTCATTCCATCTGTCTCAAACAAAAGGTTAGCAAAAATTATATGCATAAATCGATCTATAGTGAGATTAATCATATATGGTTCCTAAAATGGACTTATACTTCATATATCATACTGCTTAATATAATAAAACTAGTTTCTACTAAACATGGACTTCCTGTAGGCCAGTGGTAGGCGATAAAGGCTAGTCGCACTTCGGTTGTGGGTTCGATTCCCACAGCCTTGTCCGAAGCGATGGGCTGTCGCCCGTCCTGCAGGTTGTCCTTTTTATAAAACTATATTACTATAACATCCCATCAATAATATCGAAAAAACTTCTATCCTTAAACAATACTAACTTATGTCCAACATAATCCATTCCAATATTTAGGCTTATCCATAATACTGTAGTCCATTCTCATAACATAGTGAAAATGATTACCAGAGATTTAATACCATCGTTGATCCCCATATATCATAAGATATATCTTGTTGGTCACATTCCAAACATTCAAAGGCCTTAATCATGTATTCTCTTGAATACCTTAGTGAAAACATGAATGCAGTTAAAAGTTAACACTTTCCACCTACCAATATCCTCAAAATTCTATATACTCAAACCATGATATCACTTAGTCCTTATATCAATCATGAGCTCATGAATACTGTCAAACATTTCATTTCCTCTTTATCCCTTCATTATGCGCATATCATCTACATTCCAAAAATATCTGAATAACCTTTCATGGATACTTGTACCATTAATTATACACTTTCAAAACTCAAGGAAGGACAACAGTGTAACAATCCTTAGATGTCTCTTTATTACATAGTACCAGGAGATTAATTATACAACATTACACATGATAAACATGTCATCATTCCACTACATTCTTAAACCATTGACCGAGCTTCAACAATTCCTTCATCTCACATATCATTTGTAGTCTCTTCATCATCATCAACATAAATACTTCCTATACGACCATACTGATTATCTTCATGAGACTTTCCCTTAGGGCATTGGTTTGCATAATGCCCGTACATTCCACATTTAAAACACTTAACCATTTTTGATGTCGTAGCAATAACATTATCCTCATCCATGGTGTTAACCGACCCTTTTCCTTTGCACTTACTTGCTTTGTGTCCTTCTTTTCCACACCCAAAGCATCTTCCAGTTCCCTTGAAACATTCTCCTTGATGCCTTTTCCCACATGATTTACATAGGGGAAATTGAACTTTCTTTCCTCTATGATCATCATGAAACGCCATCTTTCTCTTATTAGTCGAGTCAGGAAACTTACCAAATTTTACTTTATTGATCATATTATGAGATTGCTGATTCGGCATAATAATGATGTTTGGACTTCCAAATCCCATTTCATTTGGTTGCTCATGAAGAATATCATTCCATTGTCCATCATATCCTCCATTATCGTGAATCATCTTGTTTCCAGCCATATTCTAAAACCCAAAAAAGAATAGTGTGAGAGGAAAAAATCATAATAAAGGGGGAGTAACTTAAATATCTATCATCTTTGGTTTAATCTAATATCGTTACCATAGTTCTAGAACTATATCCTATACGTATACTTATCCTTAGGGGCATCCCTAGAATTACCTTAGAAATATCTCTAGAGATCTTACTAACGTTTTCGCATCCTAGTTTCCAAAGGTTGACTAAACCTTTCCTCTGATACCAACTGTAGAGACCCGAAGCTTATCGTACATGGACATTACATTACTTTTGCGGAATACTTAGTACATAACAAAAACACACACACAAGGATCGTAATAGTTTAGTGTCTTTGGAAACTCGGAACGTAATCTTCTAAACGTGGTGAAAGATCTTCAATATATCCCATAAAGATCTTCCCCTTTTTTTTACCTAAAACCTTTCTTTATATCCTGGGGAAAAGAAAACATAAAAGGGTGAGCTCAAATGCTCAGTAAGGGTAAACAAAAGAAATATCAATCACATCATATACATAAGAACATAGCTTTTGGAAATCTTAACCTGCAAAAGAGCTCATAATATCATAACATGGGATAAATCATAGAAGTGAAAATGAAATCATAACTTAAAACATTACTCATTGTGGCATACACACATAATCATAGAGAATCATTTCTTGTTAGTCAAGACTCATTGCCAAGACTATCTTAGTGGACAAAGTCCCTTTCTGAATCGAGTAATCCTCGTTTCAGTCCTGTTTCACTGAACCGGTATAACCTACCATTCCAGCCATGTCTATCTCATGAGATATAAAATCTTTACCCAATGCATTGGAGGGAGATATAGGTCCCACCCATCTCTTAATGAATCCTTTCTTATGTGTGCCACAAAATCATAAATCATACATCATTGCATAACCCATGTAATAAAAATGGGATTCTTAAACAACATGAAATCATAAAACCATTCATATAAGATAAAGGAATTCATAAACATAATTCCATCACAACATAGTCAAATCAATGTAAAAATATGGATAGAAACAGAACCCTTTATTATCTTATATGGAAAATAATTTTGATAACACACTTGAATTGAATTCTTGAGGAAAATATCCTTTCTTCTTCAAAATCAATTTCTTTTCACAAAACAACATGCAATTTTAAAAGAAAGAGATTTTATTGAAAATAGTCATGAAATCCTTTAGAGGAAGCCTCATGAAGATAAGGCTTTATAAAACAGTATAAATCCGTTCGTGCCGTATAAGTTAAAAAAAAAACATTCTTCTCGTACTTTTGTCGGAAAAGTCAAAAAGTACCTCGTATGAAAAAGCGACAAAAGATTCCTTTAATATTCTTTACTAAAAACTCACCGAAGAGTAAAATTGGATTTAAACTATTGTAAGTGGATGGAAACAATATTACATATTGAAGGAACATGGACGTGGATGATAAAATACACCCCAGTAAATACTTACGAATAAACAATCTCGGATAAAAATGAGATTGTGATATTTCCCTTACCTTATGTCCGACTTGCTTTGTAAGTGTCCGAACCTCCTGTATAATGATTTAAATCATGTTATTGACTTATTCCAGAATCATATTCATTGTTATGATAGCATATATGGTTCACTTATGACATTATATTACCCGTTCTTTTGTAAATTCCATGTTAAAGAAGCGTTTTGGGTAAAATCGTTTCATTTATCGTAGGTGTTTTGACTTGTTGTTCTTGACATCATTATTACTTATATCATGATTTACTTACTTCCAGAATATAAAATATGATTTATATATCATATATATTCAGTATATATATATATATAATAGATAGATAAATAAAATGAAAAACACCGTTCATGGAGACGGTAGTCCGTACGTACGCATGAACGCTGTTTTTCTTTCCTTGTTGTCTTGAAATGGAAGTAAGTAGATGACATACATATGTATATATATACATAAATCCAGTAGCTTTATAATTTCATATATTTCATTATTATTTCTTATATATACATTATAATCATTCTTAAATGGTTAACATGGAGAATGAATCTCATCGCGTCGTGGAGACGGTAGTCCGTACGTACGCACGAGCGATGATATCATTTCTATAAATATTGAATTGAATTGGAGTGGATTATACAATATATCAGAATCAATATGATGTTGTAATAACTATGTATAGTTATTCTTTACACCATTATACCCATCCATGTAAGGTGGTGGTGGAAAATAGATTACACCACGGCGTGGAGACGGTATTCCGTACGTACGCACGCGCGGTGATTTCTTTTTCCGTAGGATGGATAGATGGTGAAATAGGGTTGTTTCATACTTATAATAAAATATCAGTATATTAGTGATACTGATGTTATTACTTCATAATGAAACAACCTAAGAAGAAGAAGTGGAAGAAGAAATAAAGATGAAAGAATTGGTAACGGTAATTACCTCTTCTTTGAAGTGCCTCTTTGAGACCTCCTCTTAGGGAACTAAAATTGGTCTTTGAGGAAGACCAGAACCTCTAGGATGTTGCTAGGGAAGTGGAGAAGAGATTTTGGCAGGGGTTGGCCGAGCTTGAGTGCTAAAATTGGTGTGAGGAGGAGGGGGAGGAGGTGTCCTTTTATAAGGGAGGAGAGGGGCACCTTAGGAATATCTCAAAATATTATTTTATATTAAAGTCAAAATCGGTTTATAATGGTTCCAAAGGGTCTTATTTCGAAGCTAAAGTGGGGATGGGTCGAAATCCTATCAACCAATAGGATTTAGACAAGTTTAGGGTATTATTTTAACCTTATCAATTAGATTTAACTCTAAGTTAAATAATTTAACTTTTACCGTGTCTTTTTGTTTTCTTTCACTATATGGTTAATAAACTTACTATAACATGCCAAACGAACCCCAAATTGTATATTATTAATACATATATCCTTATCTAAGTCATTTGGCCGAACCTTAGATTTTTAGGAATAAAATAACAATTAATAATATAATATTTGATTTAAAAACTATTTTGTGTCAATTTTGACACTATTTGATATATGATTTTTTGTGAAAGTCATAACAGAATTATATGTTCGAACAAAGTTGATTAAATCAACACTAATATATCATAGTAACCTAGAAAATTAGTGGAATTCATAAAAAGTCTTAAATTACATTTATTTTGGTATTTATATTATCAATTATGTCAATATTTCATTAATAAGATAATTACTACATCATCTTTGTGTCATAAATAAATTATATTATTTGATGTCTAAAAATTACAAATAAAATACCATCCTGTAGGAAATCTTTTTAGCTTTCTAATTAATATTTATAGTCTAATTTATCTTATGTATAACCCCATATTAAAAATGATTTACTTATTAAACTTTGATTTTAACTATTTTAACCCTTCTTTAAATAAATTAATAATAAAAGTCCTAATCTAATCCAAGTGGGCCTAAATGGTCATATTTTATTCCTAAGTTTGTTTTTGGTCGAATTACACTTGTCCAATAGAATTAGGACATGTGTTAGGGTAATATTAATATCATATTTACCCTTAGTTACCCTATTTACTATTAACCGCGGTAAAAATAGTAAAAAGTTACTATTCACCAAAAAAATTATTTTCATCTCATTGAACCACATTTTAGTCCTTGATATTAACCGTGTCTCTCGGATTTTCGAAATTCCATTCACAGAAGCGGTAAAATTAAGTTTTATGCAAAATTCAGTTTTTAACCTACCACTTAGTAGTTTCACTATTCATCAAAAATTGATGTTTTTCAGAACAATGCCAAAATTTCATCCCAAGCTATATTTCATATTCCAAATTCAAAAATGAAGTCTATTTTACCAAATTCATAACATAAAAGTTGCATTAATTAATTTTATAATTAAATCCCGCTGTTAAAACAAATAGCGTGTTTTTAAGAAACAATATCTATCAAAAGATTGACACTTGTTTATGTCTAGTTTAAATGTGAAATTACATCCAATGACCAACATTGTATTAAATTGTAAAAATATATTCTAAATATACTTTAAAACCACTCAAATTAATGATTTATCACTATTAATTATTTCGATTAAAAAAGTTGTTTTTAATTATAATTTAGTAATTTTCACTATTCATCAGAATATGAAAGTTATCCGAAAAGTTTCAAAATTTCACCTTAGGCTAAATTCGATACTCCGAATCCAAAAATAAAGTTCATTTTGAAAAATAAGATTTACTGGATTTCAAAAAGTGGTTATTACTATTCATAACGGCTAGTTTTAATAATATTTTTATAGCATATCGTTGTTTAGTGAAACTCAGTATTGCGTATTACACACGCTATCGAGGAAGGTCGTGATTGCGTGTAATGCAAGGCAAGACAAGGATGCCTGTTGTGCAAGCTCCTTTTGGTGTAGCGTACAACACAAGACATTAGTAAAATAAAAAAGAATATTTTTCATAAAATCTCAGGCTGTTACAAATAAGGCATATCTCATAGAAATAAAAGTGAGATGATAAAACCCTAACCTTATTCCTGAAAGCGTTATGCACTTATACATAATGTACTGAATAAAAAAATTAGATTTATTAATTAAATAATTATGAACATATTAAAATTATAATAGATTTATTATAATTTTTTTAACTTTATTTATGACCAGTATAATGAGTTATAATTTTTAATTTCATTGCTCAGAGAACATTCGTTTCTTGGTTTTATGGTCATTTAGATTCTGTATAATTATAGGGGTTCTTTTGCAATGGATGAAAAACTATATAAGTGGAATGAAATGGTACTAATATGATTTTATAATTTTAATGGTTCCCATATATCCTTTTTTTCTGGTATTAGGTTAATTCTTTTGATAAAATATTAATGATAAATTTTTAGTTTATTTTTGCACTTTTCAATCATCATGAACTAGTTTTGTTTTATTATTTAATATTTTGTATATATATTTTGACTATAACATAAAAACCTATAATTTACATATTATAATTTTATTTATACATAATAATTATTTTATTTCCATTCATTAAGGTAGTAATAGAAAAATAAAACATGTCATCCACAAATGCATTGAATGAACACATCACAGACGGTGTTTTCATTTTTAGAATAAATGGAGAAAAAAAGATATTTGATGATGGATATTAAAATAAAACAAAAACATATATATATATATATGTACAAATATATATATGATAGTGGAGTTAAAATTCCACTTTTTATAGGTTATGTTATGAGTGTATAATAAAATAAATGAAAGTAAAAGAGAAACGAGGATTTTACCTCATGAAATCATCTCTTTGATGACCTCTTTAAGACACTTGGATTTGGTATTTTGGAAAGACCAGATGGTCATGAACTTGGGGAAGTGGATTGGGAAGGAAAATTTGGTATAATTTATACAATATACATGGATTTTGAGGTATGATGAGAATGGGTGGGGAGGGGTAGTATTTATAGGGAGAGGAGAGAGGTATTTTTTTTATTATTTTATTCAGTTGTTTATTATTTTGGATCAAGACTATAAATAGAGATGATTATCGTGATTAATTAATGTAACTAGTAAATTTTAGTTCAAAATAATGGTTATTTAATTATCCATAAACTATCCATGACTCATAAATTCATGAATTTAGTTTATAATATCAAATATTGTAAATTATCGTATTTATCTATTTACAAAAATTAAACTATTTTAGAAAAATCAAAAACATTCACCGTAACCATTTTTAAATGTATAGATTTAAGAAACAGAAGAAAATTTATAAAAATAATTATCTAAATATGATAAGTTTAAATTTAAATTAAAATCTTCATTTATCTGATTGTTTTATTTATAAAATAATTACTGCACCATCATTGTATAATTATTTAAGGTAATTGTCACTACATTAAGAATTCAATATAAAATACCATGATGTAGATAAATATATTATATTTCAAAATGATATCAATAGTCAATGATATATTCTGAATAACACTATATTAAAAATAATATATTTATTAAAAATATGAATGTGACACTCGGTAACTTTCTTTAATTTAAAAAATATAAAAGTCATTTTTATAGAAAATTATCAATTAAATATCAAAAATTAGAAAATTATGTGTTAGGGGTATAATATAAATCATTTCATAATATTTGGGAATGTTTTTGGGTAATTTTATAGTTCTTATAATTTTATTTTTAACCCAAAATACGCAAAATACCTTATATTGTGATAACAAAAACCACCTACGTTACTGTTCTTATTGGTAAAAAATAAAAGGTACCTATTTAAAAATTTTGACCCTATGAATCCAAATATGGAATCAGTTTTTAAATATTCAAAAAATATAAGTTACATAATATAATTTAAAATTAATCCTGCAAAATGCATTGAAAAAATAGTTTCATTAAAAAATGTATTTGAAGCCTAAAATGAACTTATATAAAAATAAAATATTAGGATGATTCATATAAAACTGATTATATTATTTATAAATAAATTTTTCTTATATTCCATTTATATCAAATTATGACCATAAAGAGTCTTTAATATAAAGAAATTTTCAATTTTATAAAAACAGGTAACTTTTACTATTCTTTTGAAGATAAATATCTCTTGAAAAATAACAAAAAATCACTCTAAGAAAATTTTGAGATTATATTTTTAAAAATGAAGTTTATTTTTTCAAAAAAAATATAAATGTTTCAAAATTTTGATTTAAAACATGTGCACTATCAAAAGGTGGTAAAACTGCCTTTTAGAAAATATATATTTTTATACTTTAAATTGGATTAATTCATATTTTAATCCTATAAAATTTATTGATTGAATTTAAAAATATTTTATTTAATTTCTAAAATATAATTTTACGTAATATCTTTCACTAATAGTGAATAATTTAATTTATTAATATGAAATTACATTGTGGTCATAATTTTTTTTTTATAAAAACAAATCCTTTATGTTAAGTTGTCTTAATTTTTATTTCAAATTAATTTGTAACCAATGAATTCATTTTATAAACATGTTTTAATATATACATTCATAATTTACTTAATCTCATCCATTCCTATCGTTCCAACATCTAGGTAATAACTATCACAATTACATAATAATATTTTATCATTTGTTTAAACTTAGTGTTTTGTGTAACGTATGCTATCAAAGAAGTTAAATTTATAAATAGACATAAAATAAAATATTGCGGTGTTACATTCTACCATACATAAATTAATTGTTGCCTTGTAATTTTTTAATTTTACTTAAAAAATAAAGGGTTGATACTTGAAAATTCATTTGTTGGAAACCCACATGGTAAATTACATTAATAAAACATACACATAAATGGATGAAAAAGAAAATGTGACGGTTACTAAAAAACTAGGTTTCTCTATAAGAAAACATGATTGGGAAGTAAAAACATGTGAATGGAAAATAAATCTAACTATCATGTTCTAATGGAGAGTCATAGAGAACATTGTCATTATTAATTCTACCATCAAAGAACAATACATTTTTGATTAGTTAAAAGACAATTGATTTCTTATTAAAAAACAAAATAGATAACGTTTTGATCCAAAATAATTTTTCTATAGTTGATTGATTTTTTTACTATATATATAGAAACTTTAGAAAATATTCTTACTTTATTTTCTTCCATGTAATAACTACAATATCATAATTTTTTTAGGATTCAATCAATCTCTATTTCATTTCTTAAAATTTCATATGGATATCCAAGAAAACATTTTATGCGTGAATCACTTTTATGAATCATGAGATCCACATGTCATTCCTTTATATGTCTAATTTTAATATAAAACAACATTCTTATCCTAGGATATCCAATATGATAAATCATATGTTAATATTTATCAATAATATCCTTAATCCATTCCATATATAGTTACCCTTAAAACTCATCCAAAATAAGAATTTCCAAATTCAATGACCAAAAATTTAGATGGAAGGTCACTAAATCTCCAAAATCAACATAAAATAATATTTCCCAAAATAATATAACTCTTACTATGACATTCAAAATATTTGAATACCTTTAACTCTTTTAAGCTTTTATGAAACATGAATGCTTCCAAGAGTAAAATCAATGTTTGATGAATATATTTCATAAATCCAAAAACTAATAATTCCACCATAACATAAACTATCACATTAGTAACCACATTCATGGTCACCAATCCTATCCCCAAAAAATATATTTATTATTATCTCAACACCAAGAATACATTTAGGGTTTTCTTTCCCAAGTTATGTTTTTTCAAGAAGATCAACTTACAACAGAATCACTACTCTTGAGTACGGTTACTATTCATCACATACTTCCAAATCCTTAAATAAGAAGTAATAAAACACAATATTTATATATCTCATGATTTTTATAACCATATTATTATTTATGAAATACTAAAATAACAAAATTATTGAATCCAATCACATGAATATTAATCATTCCTCTTCACCTATGTTAGTAGCATAAGATTGACCATGATCGAGTATCTTTTTTTTGGGTATATTGCTTTAATGTTGGGACATTGATCTATGTAGTGTCCCATATCCTAAAATTTAAAGCATTTTATGTTGGAAATGTTTTTCATAACATTACAGTCACAAGAAACATGGTATTTCTCTACGCACTTGTAGAAAACTCTCATTCCTTTTAAGCAAGTCCTATGGTGTTTCTTTCCAAAATTATCACATGCATGAAAATACTTATTTCTATTATTTTCATAATAAAAATTTATCTAAAATATAAATTTTTTCTCGTGGTTCCCCAAATATATAAAACACTTATAAAATTATTTTTGTATCATTATAAAATGATATTATATCCTTATATGTTGAGAATTTTTGGGATAACTGTTCCATTTGAACGATTGGCATAAGACCATAAAATATTTGATCATACTTACTCCTTTGTGATTATGTGCATTGGTGAGGTTCAAATTATTTATGTGAGGTGCTATTTATAATTTGTGACATACACTAGATTAGATCTTATCATTATGAAACATATTGTATAATACCAAAACTAGTGAAAAACATTAACATAAATAGAACATTTTATTCCTAGATAATATCATAAACTTGGTTTATTTAAGATGTTATTCAATAGTAATCCTCAATTTATATCTTAGTTTTACGTACCGTAATCTAGGAATTAATAATTATACTTCCCATGGTTTCTACAAAACTTCCATTGATACCAACTATAAAGACCCTAACCCTAGTAGCCTGGATATGGTGCCTTACTTTATTGCATTAGATTGATTATAAGTAATCACATCCCAAAGTAATGAATATTTTAGTAGTCTTGAAGAACTAGATATGTATATTAAATTAAAATTTCATTTTTAACATAAAATAAAAAAAATATTTTACTTGAGAACACTATTTTTTTTATAGTGAAACCATACATATTAATCACAATAAAATTCTCAGTAACCTGGGAAAAAGTAATCAAAACAAAGTGGTGACACCAAATTCTCAGATATTTTTATGTACAATGGAATCATAATTAATAAAATATTTATAACCAATATGGTAGGGAGAATTATTGAAAAATAAAAGTCAATCAATAAATTGTGAAATAAAATGCATCCATCGATTTTGTAGTAATGAAAACACTCTGAATAATAATAACTAAATTCTAAATGATAGAAATGTATAATTATTGGACATCATATATCTAGAACATGAACCATTATGCCATCATAAATGTTTGCAAGATTTTGTATGATTATGGGTAGAAACCCGTCCAATTTTACTTGGAAGAAAATAAGAATGTTATTTCGCCAACTAATTTTATCTCATGAGACTACCGACGCATCGAGGGGCTTGTGTTAACTAATCCCAAACCCATAGGTATTTCATTAATTAGTCCCCAACCCATGTAATTACAGGCCAAAAAGTAAATCTTATATCAAATAATCAATTTAATTAAAAAATTATGTTCATTTTAATAAAATATCTATATTAAATAAAAGATACTGATTTATGAATAATTCCCTATTTAATCAGCTAACAATCAAGGTAAAAACCACATGTAAAAATTTTATAAGACATAGAGAATAATCATATACATGATACAAGAAATATTTATATTTAATGAAATATTCATTTATTTATGATCATAAAAAAGGGGAATTATATACATCATAGAAAATAAAATAGGTTCATGACATTCAGATATGGCTTAATGTATGAAAATTGAGACGATGTACCTTATAATAATTATATAATTAATAAAATAAATAGATTATTTTTATTTACTGTTAATACACATAAAAAGTGTAAATAAAACATAATACAATAGAAATTAATTTTACACATAACTTATCAAGACATAATCAATTAAATAGAAGTTTAACCCAAAGAATGAAAATTGAGTTAATAAATCCCTTACCAATTTGTAATTAGTAGAATCCTCTTACCCATGAAATTAATAATTATCACATTAAACATTGAATAACATGATGAAAATTAAATTCACGATACAATATATAAAAGAGAAGTATAAATACACCACACAGAATGAATAAGTGGTGAATAATTCATATCTCAATGAAATAAAAATGATATTCGAAAACCCAAAACTTATGTCTAAAAGCATTCTAAACCTGTATTTTATGTCCTTAATAATCAAATTATACTTATAAATTACATAAATTAAAACCTCTTAGACATATATTTTATTTATTATAAATTTATTATTTTCATTTATGTATATTATGATGAATTTTAATGTTTAATTTTTCAGTTAGGGGAGCGTCAGTTTCATAGTTTTATGGACGGTTCCATTCTGTATAATTATGGGAGTTATTTTCATGTAGAAAGAAAGATGTAGAAGTGGAAAAAATAGTATTAATATATTTCCATGATTTTAAATGTTTATATATATATATATGGTATGAGGTTAATTAATTTGTTAAAATACTAATGATAAACGTTTAGTTTATTTTGGAGGGTATTTGATCATCATGAACTTATTTTGTTCTTTATTTAATATTATGTCTATATATTAGTTATTGAAAAAAAAATATTTTATAATTTTAATATTATAATCTTATTTAGACATAACAATTATTTTTTAACCAACCCTGAAGGTGGTAGGGAAAACTAAAACTCATCATCAATGGAGGCAGTGAATCTACACATCAGAGATGATGGATTCATTTTTAGAATAAAAGGAGAAGAGATTTTATTACGGATAATATATTAAAAAAATAAAAATAAAATATTTATATGATACTAGATTTACCATGACACATTCTATATAGGAGGTTAGGAGAGGGCATAAAAAGAAAATAAACTAAACAGAAAGATGGAGGTTTTAACCTCTTGAATATTGTTTCTTTGAGGACCTACTGAAGACACTTGGATTTGATGTTTTTATATGAAAAATAGGTCTTGTACATGGGGAAGAGGCTTGGTAAAGTCATTGGATAAAATTTTGGAAAGATACAAGGATTTAGTTGTGTGAGGAGAAGGGGTGTTCATGGGTGGTATTTATATTAAGATGAGAGGGGGTGTTTTTTTACAATTTTATTCATTAGTTTATTATTTTGGAACAAGACTATAAATTGTGACAATTAATAAAAATAATTATATTAACTAGTTAACATGAGTTAAAAATAATGGTTCTTACAAAATTAATACACCGTCCATGGCTGAAAAATTCTGGTATTTAGCTTACAATGTTAAATACAGTCAATTACCGTATTTCACTATTCATAAAAAATACAACTATTTTAGAAAAAAAATTAACTGTAACCATTTTTTGATGTTTATATCTGAAAAATGGTATATATTTTATAAAAATTTTCATCTAAATATTATAAATTTTAATTTTAATGAAAATCATCATTTATTTGATTGTTTCATTAATAAAAAAATTATTGCACCATCATTGTATAATTATTTATGGTAATTATTTCCTAATTAGGAATTATAAATAAAATTCCATGATGTATATAAATATTTCATATATAAAAATAATATCTATAGTTGCATATATCTTTTAAATAACACCATATTAAAAATATGAAAGTGACATTATGTGATTTTCTTTAATATAAATAATATCAAACTAATTTTCATAGAAAAGTGTCCATTAAATAACTCAAAACATAGGTGTAAGTGGTGGAATATAAATAATATATTAATATTTGTGAATGATTTAGTTTAAATTTATTTTTCTATTAATTTTATTTTTTACATAAATTACACAATTTTCCCTTTACCGTGGTAACAAAAATTACCAAAGTCATTATACAAAATTTTCAATATTGAAAGGGAATAACTTAATAAATTAATCTGATCGGAATAAAAATATGAAATAATTTTTCCAATAATTAAAAAATAGATTTTTTATAACTTAATTTAAAATTAATCCCACCAAACCCATCGAAAAATTATTTTACTAAAAAATGTATTTCAATGCCTAAAAATGAACTTATACCAAAATAAGATATAATAATGATAAAAATACTTTATGTTAGATTATTTAAAACTAAAGAGTTATTATGTTCCATTTATATCAATTTAAAATCATAAAGGGGATTTCATATAATGAAATTGACAATTTTATAAAAATTGGTATTTTTCACTATTCACTAGAAAATAATAATCGTCTAAAGAACAACAAAAAATCCCCCTAAGATAATTTTGACATTTCTATTTTAAAAATAAATTTTATTTTTTCCATTATAATTTATAAAAATTTAAAAATTTAGATTTAAAATAAGTGATTCATAAAAAGGTGGTAAAATTACCTTTTAGAAAATACATCTTTTTACGCATAAAATTAGATTTTTTATTATCTTAAGACTATCATATTTATAGGTTTAATGCAATTTTTTTGAATATATATTATACAAATTTTATTAATATCTTTCACTAATTGTGTTAAATTTAGTTTATTAAGATAAAATACCATTCTAGTCATAAAAATAGTTTTTTATAAAAACACATCCTTTATGTTCAATTGGTTTTTATTTTAATTTATAATTAATTGTTAACTAAATTAATTAATTTTATACACATATTTAATGAATATTTTCATAATTTACATAATCTTAATTTTTCCCTCAATTCTAATGCCTATGTGATAACTATCCCATTAAAATAATAATATTTAATCATTTTTTATGCTTAGTGTTCTGTGTAATATAATCTATTGAAGATGATTAATTTAAAAAATAAAAATACTATAAAATCTTGGGGTTTAGTTATGAACTATCTTGAGAGGTGATTATAAAAAAAATTAATCGGTTCGAGATGTAGTTGTCCACCGTACACACAAATGATAGTTTTGTTTCCCATTTGATAAAATAGGAGATGGATGAATATTCTTCCATAAAAATATTTATATACCTGTATATATGACGTAGTTATTTTATTCTTTTATAATTGTTAATACCTAATTGAAATTGGAAAAAGAAGAAGTAAAAATTAGGATCTCGGTGAAGAATGCTACATTTTCCTTGAAGAACCTCTTTTGGATGTCTTATTAAGAACCCAATGGTTGATATTTTTGGAATAAAAGAAGATCTAGAACATGGATAAGGATAATTGGGATATATGTTTCAAAGACTTGGTAGATCAAAATATATTAATAGGTGTGAATAAGTGAGGGGAGTTGGTACCATTTTGTAATTGAGGATGAGTGACACTTTTCTAAATACCCAACACTATTCAATACAGGGAAGTAACTCTAAAGAAAACTGCCTCAAAAAATTTCCAAAGAAAGAACTAGAGGATATATAAGTCACATATACACATTTTTCATTCGTAATATACATGTTTTAAATATTTTATTCAATTTACCTCTTTAGTTTAGCACCCTAGTAAACTGGTTTTAACATTAACTACGGTAACAAATTATTACAGTTTTAACTATTAATTATGAAAATTTTTTAAGTTGAACATTTTATATAATATTAATAATTATTATTCAAAATATTTAATCCATTTTATCAAATTCAATTCATATAATTGGAAAATTATAATTTAAAATTAAACTTGCAGACGTGTTGAAAGAACAACTTTTCATGAAATGCATTTTCCAATCATAAGATGATCTTATAAAAACAACATGATACGTAATCCTGATTAAATTAATTTAAATTTAAATTTATCAATATAAAATATCTAAATTTAATTTTAATAATTCCTAAATTGGTTTTATAGTTAGTTAAAATGTAGAAACAATATATATTTAAAAACAATTTTATAAAAAATGTGTTTTGAAGCCTAAAAGAAAACTTATATTAAAATCTAGTATATAGATGAGTTATATGTAATTACCTGAATTAAATATTACTAAATATTACTCATGTTATATTTTAATCTTATAAAATAATAATTTTAGTTTTAAATTACTTAATTTTTGAAAAATAAATATATATTTACAAAAAACAGTTTTTTTACTATTCACTGAAAAATCAATATTTTTTTTAAAAAATCCACAAATTTAATATTGATATGATGATTATAAAAAATATTTAAATTTTATAAAACACTATTTATAAAAGTTCCAAAAAATAATTATAATATTTTATCTCAAAGTCAATCAAGATAATTTTTAAAAGAAATATTTTTTTGTAGAATAAAATATTTTTATTAATATTGAGTTCTTGTTTATTAAGAACATGTAAATAAATTTATATTTTTTATGAAATTTAAAAGTACTTCGCAAATGAAATTAATATTGTTAATACCCACCTTTTTAATGACAAGGTTATATTTGTCTTGTTTGAATAATAATGTTTTAATATTATATCCTGTTTCATTTAAACACACTGCTAAATGATGAATATGTAATTAAGAATTGTGTTATTTTAAATTATCAGGGTGTTACAGGTCAAAAAATCCATTTTTTTTTCTAAGAATAATTTTAAAGTTTCATGTTTTGTTGAAGAAAATAAAATTATTAAGAGCCTCATCTAGTGTTAAATAGGTTTCAAAACATGAATTGAATTACCCTGATCTATAAAGGACACCAGGCCATATCTCAAGTTCTATTTGACCACCAGAAGAAGTATTATAAAAAATGAACGAATAAACAACAATATTCATAGATTTATTATTCATTTATTATGTAATATCAAATATGTTCTTAGATGTTTGTTTTTCAGGGTGATAAAAATTATTGGAATCAAGTTAAAAAACCAACAAAATGGTTTTCCCAAGTTTAATATTATCTCAATTCATATTTTCTAGAAGTGAAACAATTAAGGGTGTCTATTAAGAATAACCCATAGACCATTTAGCCTTATAGGGATAATATATAATACTTTTAAATAAATAAATGATAACAGGTATCAAGTAGTATAAGAAGTTTATCACAAACAAGTTTAATTAATTGGTATAATATATGGTGTGAATCAAACACTTTATGCTTCATTTTTTGTATTATCAAGGTTTTATGTTAACAAGATGTGTCAAATATAGTAAAAGATTTTGATTCTTGTGTTTATTGAGTTAAGTGAGTGATATAGAAGATTTTAATTTTTGAATTAAAATCATGTTTTCTAGAGTGAATTTAGAATATTTGGCTTAGAAACATTTTCAATAACTCATTGTATGTTGTAAATTCACTCACCAAAAGAATTGGTGGAGAATGAAGCTGGAAGTTGGAAATGGATCATAGCTTTGAAAATAATAATGAATTTTTTATTGAAAAAGTGGAAATAAGGATTAAATTTAATATATAGAGTTCCACCAGTGGTAAAAGTTCCAAATGTTCAATAAAAATATAGTTAAACAATCTTCAGATTTTGAAGGATGTGAAATTAGCTAAATGTTTCAAAAAATAGAACATATTTTGAAGATGTTAAAATATCTCAAAATATTAAAGTTAAACATTTAAATGGTATACTTAGATAATAATTGTTGATGTAAACAAGTGTTACCAAGTGGGTTTTGAATATGTTTTATGTCAAAGGGAGAGAACAATATCATTTAATTTTATTTTTTAAGTTGAGGAGATCCATCTTGACCCAATAATACATTTTTTGAGATTATTAAAATTCTGAAATGATTATTTTTTGGTTGGTGGGCGAGTAAAGACGATTATGGTACCCCCATGGAATTAAGAAATATATGGGGGGGGGGGAACATGAAGGAAAATATCAATAAACAAAAAAAGGGAGTGTATAAAAAACTATAATTTTGAGTGAGAAGACCCTTTTCATTTTATTATCAAAAGAGGAGTGGTTTGGTTACACCATAAATTAATACATTGGTTTTTTGAATGACATTTTTAAAGGCATATAAGGATTTATGGAAGTGTCAATAAAAATGGGAAGGTGGAATTTTTCTAACAAGAGGTTGTGTGTTGGTTTTTTTGAAAATAACTACTTGGATATGTTGATAGTAATTTAATGATGATATTATAAGACATGGATTTGGAATATATGTATCACTGAATTTAAGAGAGTTGGAGTTGAAAATAATGGAACCTTGATCTCACTATATATCATGGTCATGGTTTTGTATTGAGAATAATATATATTTCTAGATCTTGAAATAATGGATGTCATGTACACAACAAGACTATAGAGTGTAAAATCACACAATGAATCAAGTACAATGATGGTTGTAATAGGCATGAAATCATTATCACACCATAAACATGGTTATAGTATGAAAAATCTAAAATCACTCTCATGTCTATGTTTTTTATTTTTGTAAGTATGGATTTTAATAATAAGTGTTTTCCATGCCATGTGTAAACCACATATCAGCCAGTACCCATTAAGAGGGAGGAGGGGTGAATTAGGGCTACCACTTTAAAAAATCCACTTCAATTCAACCTATTGGAAATGTTAAAGTAATTATATTCTTAATCTTAATTTAATTCAACCTCACGTCATATGTAATAGATATAGAGAAGTCACATCACACAAGGATTTTTTGGGTTCATCTATAAAATCCCACTCCTTACTTTTATTGGTAAGTCCTCCAAATCACAGATTATATAATATATATCAAATTGGTTATAGAAAGGAATTTATTAGTCCTATAATTATATATTCCTTCTATTTACCTACTCTTTATTCCCACTAGAGTACAAATATTCCCACTGACCACTACACATGATTGATCAAATACATGAATAATCTCATTCTTCTTTGGGTAGCTTCAATATATCTTGATGTAGACCACAATCCATGGACAAAATCAATCAACTGGTTTTCTTGTAAATCTCTAAGAACCTTGAAAACAAATTACATGAAATGGTATTATATTTTTCTTAATATTATTCATATCATCTAGAAAGACCCATATTTTCCACACAAGAAATTTGAGCAAAAATTTTAATTTTAATTTCGAATTCTCATGAAGGTTAAAATTATTTTCCCAGTTAAATGATCACATATAATTTTTCTAACCACTCCCTTGGTTCCTAAATATGGTGTCTTACCTAGGAAATTATTTTTGAGGAAATATGAGTCATTTAAATTTTCATAGAATAATAAATATTTAATGTTTAATAAATTAAATATTAATTATTTCATACATGTTCATTCATATATATCTCTCAATAGAGTGTATGAATGAGAGTCTATATCTATCTCTATGTTTGGAATGGAGGGAGGGGGGGTTCCTAGTCGAGGTATAAACTCATGTCAGGCACTGTGGATGTACCAGAGCCCCTTTTTATTTTTATTTTCTATTCATCATTTTATTTTTCATATTTTATTTATTCTCCCCTAGCTTGTCTTATACACCAACTATTCTCTCTAATTCTCTAATACCTAAAGGGAAAAGGGATATATAGATCATAATAAAGAGAGGGATGAAGAGAGGTTTTGTTATGGAGTACAAGACATGCCATATCATCATGTAATGACTGCATATACTAGATATGGGTGATGCTTAAGTGGAATCCACATAAAGATAGTCCACTTTGATCATTTATCTATTAATCCTTGTAGATATACCAATATATAGTTATGAGGCCCTATTATGACTACTATGGACCCAATGTGTTCGTTCTATTATTAACTAAGAGAAAAATAGGGTTTTAGGTTGACTATAGTGTTTTCCTATTCATAAATCTCAATCACAAGGAATGTAGATTTTGAACACAATCTGAGTGTTCTTCAATTTTATGTAACATGGATGACTGGATGTACAAATTATTATTCATTGATTAAAGAACATGTAGTGATACTTTTCCATGTACATAGTAAATGGTTAGATAATTTTTTTCGGAACTTCACACCATGTACCATTGGAACACACTGTGTAGACATAAATAGACATATAGACAAGTACATGGCATAATTTTGTGTGTCGGGAAACCTTACAATGTATAGTACGTGGCTAGACTCCATATGAGTTATATTCTATATAGAGGTATAAAACCTGGTAGAAACACATCGTCAGGCCATGTGTGGTACACATGAATGTTCCTGGTGTAGGGTACATTCCATTTATATGAATTAAATTCAATGTAATTGGGTTTTACATGAACATTTAAATGGAGTAAATTTCCAATTGGACCTTTGATAGTACATTCCATGTACTCATGTATACATGCCATGTACTTCTCCCTTACCATCCTTTTGATTTTTTTCATGTTTTTACAACATTGAGTTAGACCATGATGTTGTAACCTTCATGGTGATTTTAGGACTCATAATTGATCTTTTAGGGAAATCAATATATAATGGAGAGTTTCTTCCTCCAGAAAATAATTTTTTCTATCCGTTGAGAGAGATACCTTGATATGAGAAGGGTTGTGAGCCATCTCTTTAGGTAAAGGTTTAGTGGGTTTTACCTTGAAAGAATATCTATTTTTAAGTGTTCCTCTTTCGTCATGTGAGGTATTGGGTTGTTAGAAACTAGTTTGTGACCAAGGATCCCCTATAGGATGCCTCATTTTACTCAACCCTTCTGAGGATCTTGTGTATGATTCCTCTATTTTCTTACTTTTTCTGAGGATCGCACGAGGGAATCATTATCTTACATATTGATTTAGAGGATCATAAGAGGGTTTCCTTTTCTTATGTATGTAATTAAAGGATCCCAAGTAAGAATATTATCTAGTATTTTGACCGAACAGACCTACGGGTTTCCCTGATGGCTGACTGACCATGATCTAGTGCATTGGGGGTTGGGGTTGATATGGTAGTGGGTGTCACCTTAGGACACATAAAAACATGTGATCCCAAGGGGATATAGAATTTGTGATGGGTTGAGTCATTTTGAAACCTTCACTCCTTATTTAATCTTAAACATGGTTACTCTTTATACGCCTATAATTTCTAAATGTACATCATAATACTTTAAAGACGAGCCTAAGGTGATGTGATATATGATCAGGATTCCCATACGTACTTTATGGGATCCATGTTTTTTATTTTTTTTATTTTTTTTATAGTTGGGATACCTAGATGTACTGTAATGGCCATGACCATAATATTCCATAGTCGATGGTTACATTATTACAATGTTGATATACACAAATGATGACATCCCAAAGGACTGATGAGTTTAGTAGTCTTGGTAAACTAGATACATACTTTAATATCAAATTACATTTGAAAACATTAAATACAAAATATTGAAAGTAGAAGATTTCACAACTGCAAACTTATTTGAAGATTTATTCATCCTATCCTGGGGAAAGAAAACAAAATTATGGTGATCTCAAATTCTTTTTATGATTTATGTAAGGTGGAAGCTATCATGAATAAATAAATTATAACTAGTAATATATTATTGATATGGAAAGGTAAAAATATAAAGACACATTCCATTTAATAAATATCTTTTCAATCATGATTAGATAAGTCATAATCAATATGGAAAGGTAAATAATTGAACACACATTCAATTTAATCAATAACTTAAGAAAAAACAAATTCATGAATAATATGAATGTAATAATCTGATGGATAATAATAACTGAATTCTTAGTTAAGGAAATGATTAATAATGGATTTCATGATCTCAGACATCATTATATCTATACCATCAGGTCCTTTTATAAGGTGGCTTAAAACTATTGTTAAAACCCCATTTAATACTGGCATATTGATTCACCTGATGAGACTATAGATGCATCGCGGTGATATATAATTTTGTGACCCACCGATCACTGCATGTCCAATTAATTCCTCATATATTGAATGATCAAATTAACTCATGAACAATATGACTTATCAACAAATTTATGCATTGAAAAAGAGTGAGAGATATCAACATTTCCCCAATCATTCAAATAAAATTCAATGTAAAACACCATATGAATAAATGATATATAGTTTAAATAATAATCATATCCAAAATAATTAACACTAAAAAATAGTCACATTTGAGGGGGTTATTTTTGACATTATAAGGGGTTATAACCCCCTCTAAATAAATTAGCGGCGGTTGTGAGGAAACACCGCTAATGTGGCCACCTACTTCCATTAGTGGTGGTTTTGAGTAATCGATGGTAATGTCATGGTGACATTAGAGGTAGTTACATTAGAATGGGTTTAAACCCCCTCAAATGTTGACATAAATCCACCATCCCTAGAACCGCCACTAGTTGAAAGTGTCTTGGGGAGGTTTGAATCACCCCTAATAAGGGTTTACTTTAGGGCGGTTATGAAAATCGCCTCTAATGTTTTTTTCCAATTTTTTTAAGACCCACTTTCACTTTGGTTATCCCCCTCCCTCCCTTCGGTTATGCCAGTGCCTACCCTTCAGTTCTCCCCCTCCCACCCTCTAGATCTCCCACTCCGTCCCTTCAGTTCTGCCTGTGACCACCATCCCACCTCCAATTCCCACGCTCGCCCTTCCTGCCTGCCTCCACAATTCACCCAGCCTCCCGCCATCCAGTGCTGCCTCCCCACCTACCCACCTCTGGTTCCCCCACACCTCCACAATTCCCCAATCATGATTCCTGCTGTTATCCCTTGATTCCATAGCCTACCTCCCACCATGATGCTATATAAAAATATAAGACCCTGTGAATAGAAATCTAAACCGTTCGAAATACACACCGCTGAAAACTCTTCAACAAACCACTAAGGCAGACATACTTTGATTTATTGTTTACACATGATTCTATTTAAATATATTTGAATATTTATTATAATATAAATTATTAGCATAATATATTTACATATATTTAAATAATAATATATATATTATTTATTATATTTATATGTAATTATATTTATTATAGATTATATATTTAAATATAACTTAAATATATTACACAAGTATATATGCATATATTGTACTTATATATATATGTGTGTGTGTGTGCGTGTGTGTGTTTGTGATAACAATAATATTATTAATTATTATTATTCTTATTAGATATATTTTTTCATCTAAAAAAAATTATATGTTGGTTTTATGAATACTATACAGTTATTTTATGATTTATACAAAATATATATTGTATTAAATAATTTTTCCTTATATATTTAGGAAAATTATTAATATTCTTATATACATATTTTTGTTAAATATAGATATATTTAAAGAATATATATATATATATATATATATATATGTGTCTGTGTGTGTTTAAGAAATATATTTATATAAGGTCTTTGGAAATATTTTTATATAATGTCTTTTAATACATATATTTATTATTATTTACATTAAAACATATATTAATTTGTATAAACAATATATTATAGTATTAAAATAATATATTATTATTATGAGGTGAATAAAAATTTATAAAAATATTAATATTATATGTAATTAATATTATATTATATATAATTAATATTATATTATATATATAATTAAAATGTATAATATATATAATTAATATTATATGAAATAAAATTTATAGAAGAATATACTTAATATTATATGAAATACAATTTTATATTATATTAAATTAATATTATAGGAAATAAAACTTATAAAAATATTTATATAATTTATTTCATTACATATATTAATTATTATGTACATTAATATATATTACTATTTCAATAAATATTCAATAATATAAATTTATTTGTATTAGTTCTACTTTATATAATATTAATTATATATAATAAATGCATAAACCTATTATACAAATATATATATATATATATATATTATATAATTTATAAAAACTACAAGCCTGACTTTTTATATGAAATACTTTTTAGATAAATTAAATTTAAGAATATATTTATATAATATGATTAGCTTTTATATTATAAATAATTAATATCATATAAAATACAATTTATAAAAATAAATATATATTAATTTACATAATATTATACAATTATATTTATGTATACATATAAATAAAATTAAATACAATCATATAAATATTTTATGTAATATGTTCATATAATTTATTTAGATACATTTATATATCGTGTTTTAATTATATATATATATATATATTAGAAGTTTCTTTTTTTAAAACAGTGGTGGTTAACAACCCCTTTAATCTCTTAAATTATAGGGGGTTTTGAACCCCCTCTAAATTAGAGATATTAGAGGGGGGTTTTTGAATCCCTTCTAAATTAATTACAATAGAAGGGGGTTTTGAACCCCCTCTAATTTAAATACATTAGAGGGGGTATTGCATCCCCTCTAATTTAAAGACATTGAAGGGGGTTTTGAACCCCCTCAAATTTAAGAAATTATAAGAGGTTTTTAATCCCCTCTAATTTAAGATATTATAGGGGGTTTTAAACCCCCTATAAAATCCAAATGTATGTTAAAAAAATTGGGGGGGGGGGGGTAAAACCCCCTCTAATTTAAGAAATTAATGGGCTTTACAATCCCATCTAAATTCAATTATTATAAAGGGTTTTATATATTCCCTATGTAGTTTTCATCAAAAACATTTGTGGGGGGGGGGGGTGGTTCATAACCCCCAAAGAATTAGACGATTAGAGGGGGTTGTGCAGAACCCACTTTAATTATATAAAAAATGAAATTAGAGGGGGTTGTGCATAACCCCTTCCAAATAACCCCCTATAATGTATTGTTTTTTAGTGTAATATGTATATTTAGGGGAAATAAAATCTCCAATGATCACAATAATGTGAATATTTTAAGGGAATGTTAGTGATTAAAAAAATTAATCAAGAAAGGGAATGCAAATACTTTCTCAGGTCAAACTCATTATACACCATTTAGAGTATGAAAAATGATGGTATCATTAAAAAATATTCTTAGTGGAGTATATTTAAAAAAAATAGTTGTTATCATTGATGAATATAAATTCCATTAAAATGTATTAAAAAACATTTTTAGGTAACTACACTTTTCACATTGAAAGTAAAATTTTAAAACTAGTAATTTATAGAATACTAATAAAAAATTTCTCTGAATTGTACTTTATAAAATTGTAAATGAGGATTTTATAAAATTAGTGGTAATAATGGAAGAAAATTTAGGTTCATTAAAAGTGAATTAAAAACAGACTCCTTTTAATATTTTTATAAAGTTAAACATACCCTATTTGGATAATGATAAAATGATTTATTTTAAAAAAGATAATTATTATTAGAAATGAATTTTAAAAACCATAGTGAAACATCTTTTATTTTTTTTGCAAAACATGGATTTAGATGAAAAATAAATTTTCAACCGAAGATAGAAATGTAGTCATATTTTATTAGAAACATTTTATCTACAATTTTAAGTACTAATGAGAGGAATGTTGTACTATTACATGAAAATTTTATAAATTACTATAGGTTAATAAAACTAAATATTATTATTATACAATGATCAAATAATTTCCTTCAATGGAAATTCATGTATAAAAAATCAAAAATAAAATGCGATTGAAACATAAATCTCTCAACACTTTGGTAACATTTGAATCACAATCCTGTGAAAGGAATAACATCTAATTAAAATTAAATAACATGAATATAAATATATTCATTATATAACATATCAAATGGTATATAGATACACTTCATAAAATAATACAGGTTTATAATATAACATATGTGCCAAATAAGATAATTTGTGATGAACAAGGCTTTCAACGATCATAACAATTAAGTGATAATTAATCAATGAATAAATTATGTGTATCAAATTTATATCCACATAAAAAAGATTAAATACAAAATAAGTTAATCAAAAGTACGTAGAAAAATAATCATATAATATCAAAGATAATGAAAAAGTAATATAACCTAATGAAATGGAATTGATTTATGAAATTCACACCACTTGGAAATTTTTCATGTTAAATCCACATGGATGAAATAATTCAAATAAAAAATTAAAAGACATTGGATAATTATGGTTTTATGATATTAATGTAAAAATGGTATGTATATGCACCATATAAAATAAATTAAGTGTAAAACATTACAATATTCCTCAAAGAAAAGAAATTTAGTCAAAATCCTTTATCTCAACCTTTATTTTAGTTTAACGCACTTTAACCTAATATAAAATGGTTTTACTAATTTTATTAATATGTTAAAAAACTATATTAATGTTTATAAAATTATATATTAACCTATTATAACATTTTATCATCTGTTTGTTAACAATATTTTATTATTATTGTTGTTTCAGATGTTACTTTCCCGGTTTTCTCATGCGTGTTTTATCATTAAAGTCCTAACACTTATTTATAGGATATATTTATATCATATATTGTATTATACTAATATTACAAGTATAAAATTTACTTATTTATTTAATTTTAGATACCATTCATGAATGTTGTAAATGAAAAAAGAGTTGTATCGCTTTGTGGAGATGGTAGGTCGTACATATGAAAGAGCAATGATATCATTCCCTTAATGAGAGAAAGGGTAATGAATTGGATGGTATATTAATTTTTAATAATTAATATCATGTCATATTTATTATAAATACTCATTTTTTTCATTATAACTGTCCATGTGAGTCAGTGATGGAAAAAAATTAAATCGGTTCTTGAGGAGGTAGTTTTCCATACAGACAAGCGATGGATTTATTTCCCATTTGACGGAGGAGGAGATGGTTAAATATTTTTACATAAACATATTAAAATATAAATATATTTTATATACTATTTTTATTATATTGTACGTGTTAAGAAATAGTTGATGGTGGAAAAATAATAAATAAAAATAAAAATCTCAGTGAAGAAAATTAACATAACTTAGCAGAACCTCCTTTGTATATTTTATTAAGAACCTTAGGGTTGGTATTTTGGGATTAAAATCACATATAGAATGTGGATAATGATTTTGGGGATAAATGTTTTTATGGTTTTGGTCTATAAAAATTTCTTTATAGGTGTCAAGAAGTGAGGTGTGGGAGTACCCTTTTATATTTAAGGAGTTAGACAGAAATGATATTTATGTAAAGAATAAATCATACATACATTTTTACGTAAAAAGGATCCAAAAAAGATAATTATATAAAATTATATGTGATAAGGTGGAAAATTCATATAAATATGATATATATATATATATATGTATATATATTTATTCCATTTCAAACCTTATCTTCTTAGTTTAACAACTTAGTAAACCCATTTTAACCTTAACTGTGCTAAAATATTTTTACCATCTTCACTATTCATTTTTTTTAAAATTAAGTTTAAATTATCATATATTATAAATAATTATGATTGAAAATATGGAATAAATTTTTCTAAATTAAATATATAGAATTGAAAGAATTTAATTTAAAATAAAACCCCCAGACATGTTAAGATGCGAGTTTTCAAGAAATGCATTCTTCAAGAATAAGATGATATTATATTAAATATATGACTATTAATCATCCTAACATGGATTTAAATTAATATAGTTGTAAAATTAATATATAAATTTCAATTAAATCATTAATCAATAAATATTATTTTAATTAATTATATTTTAATAACATTATGAATTTTAAAAAAATTTCTGAATATTGCAATTTTATGCCAAAAAATAAACATATATCAAAATTATGTATAAAGATGACTAAAATGTAATAATTTATTTTAAATATAATTAATTATTAATTTTTTAAATGTGAAATCAAATAAAAAACATAATATGACTTTAAAATTACATATTTTAATGATAATACATAACAATATTTGAAAAATTGGTTTTTCCAGTATTCATGAAAAAATCAACCTTTTCAGAAACATAAGAAAATATAAACCAAATATAATTTTAATAATATTTATTTTAAAAATATATTATTTTAAAATGATAAAATTTATAAAGGTGGTATAAATTTGTTTTAATCCCAAACATAAAATGATAAATATAACAATTTTTGAAAGAATATGTTTTTTGTATCCTAAAATGACATTACTAAAAATTTGAGGGATTATTTACTATGCATTTACCAAAAAAAATTTATCTATTAATATATAGATATATATATATATATTACAATTTGGTAATCTTATTCCTACCCAACAATTCAAAGGCTAGGTTATAAATGTCATATTTAAATAGTATCTCACATTTTTAGGCTCATTGTTGTCTTTCTTATATGATATTGAACATAATGTACTTATATAAAAGTCTCAAGGTTTTATGTACTTATATCAATCAAAGAAATTAAATTTATTTAAAATTAATATTATTTAAAATATTGAGGGTGTTACATTATACTCACCTTCAATATACAACATCCTCACAATTTGAACATGCACTTGGTAATCAAGGGATTAAAATTATAAAATTCTTCTATTGAAAACCCACATTATACAAAGTGTAAACAGAACATTCTATAGAAAAGGGATAAAATTTATTCTGTGGGAAATCTACAATAACAAACAACTAGGTTTCCAGTTAGATTAACAATGGTGGTAAGTGAAAATATGGAAATAAAATAAAAATAATAAATAATTTTGCGGAGTGATAGAGAACATTGACCACATGAATGTGAATAATCATGAGAAAGGTAAAAACCACAAAAAAAATTAACAAGGAGTTAAAAGACCATTTTATTAATTATATATGAAGGCAATAAGATATTTTTTTCGTTATACTTTTAAAAAATTTGACAAGTTATTTTGTTTACTAAGAATATATTGAAATTTACTGACTTTATATGTTTATATTTCATAATCACAATTTCCTCCTTTAGTCGTACCTCGATCAATTTACACTTAATCTCTTACTCCAATAAATTAATATCCAAAATGAATCTTTATTCTTGAAAAAACAGGAATTTACATTTAATGGATCATAATATATATGAATGAGTGACATGTCTATGCATCTATTTGTAAATATTTAACAAAACCAAAATGGTTAGAACATGTTAATATAGTAAATTAATATCTAAAACTCAATAGTAACACCCAAAGTTATACTTAATAATCATATTTATAATTGTTTAAGTAAAAATAATTTCATATTGACATGTACATCATGTAGGATAGTGGAAGGTGCTAAACCCTTATCACCCTTCAGTTGTGATTTTAAGCCCCAAACCTATCCAGATGCGACAAATTGTCACCTTGAATTCTAGTTGTACTTTTTCAATAACTATATTAATATAATTAATATAATTTTTCCAAATTACGATGAACTATAATGACTGAAAAATTAAAAAATAAAAAAAAATTAATGGTTACCAATACCTCTAATATTATGTCCAAAAATTGAAAAGGCATTCTTCCCTAAATAACATTTTCATATACTAAACAAATGGGTTGTATTTTCATAAATTTCTCTTAAAACATCTTTAATACTTATAGACTCCCATCACATAAAACCGAAATAGTTGTTTAATACATTGATATTATTTTTAACCATAAACTCAAATAACCATGATGGTATCCATAATTTTTGATTTAATATTAGATGAATACATATATGATTCCAAAAATTAACATAATCTATAATTGTTTCAGGTTTATTCTAACCAAAATACCATTGATGAAAATAATTATACAATTTAATTATTGAATCCCAATACATAAATACTTTAACCCTATTACTTCAATATACATCCATGCTTGGTCTAGGATTTAACCTTTAAAATAAGGAATTGACATGGATAATTACATGGTTCCTTATATTCAAGAAAGAAAACAATAAGTGGATTACTAGGATTAAATTTATTTTTATCCACTAAACTCATAACTTCTCATCAGTAATTAATTTCTATATAACATTATTTTTCACACATAAAACATTTTCATGTTCCTTCGAGACATTATCCTCAGTGTCCCTTTATATGCTTCTGAAATGAATGATATTGATCCCTTTTTCCTCCATGGTCTCCACTGCTCAAGATCTTAAATGGATCAATACTTCTCTTATTTAGTGAGTTAAAGAGTTGGTTATGTTATAATTTGTAAATCATGTATCATAATAATTAATTATTCTTTATTATGATTTCATAAAATCATATCATCACCCCATTTTATTTCTCCTAATCACCAAATTTTCCATAATATTCCACTTTAACATGATTTATTCAAGTTTAATCCATTGAATAAAAAAATAAATAATAGAGTGAGAATTAATAATCATAGTGAAAAAACCATACAAACATTTATAGGATGTCTAAATCATGTCACATTATTATGAATCTAAGACTCCATACGTTTATCCTTTGTCATTCATTTAAGAATATATTAAATTTATTTATAATGGTTTGTAATGAAAATGTGAATTATCCTAAGAATATCCCATGGGAGTTTCATACCAGGTGTATATTAAGGCCCGTTATCATGAAATAGGTGATGATTGAGTTAAACTCCAATGAACCCTTTTCAAAGTTATTTCCCCTATGTACCAATGTTCTAGAACCATGTCTATTTGTATTATCTAGATATGGATTAATTTATTGGAAACATATATATTATATAATGACCCAAACTTATCATATATAAATATTTCATCTTAATTGATGAATATTCATAAAATTAACATAATGATCCATTCCATAATAATTTATCTCTATTACCATGGGATACTTAGGACACATAAACAATTTTTCCATAGGTGATCTGTGTCATCTACCACTTTGTTCATCATAAATATCACCTTTCTTAGACATATCATACATAATACATATCTTCATGACATCAAGAAAGGAAACATAGGAAATTGGGAGATCAGACTCTTAGTATGTGTAAACAAGGGATATAACAACATAACATGAGCATAAGGATATGAGAACATTATAATAACATTTTAAAACCCATACCCTGCATATCATAGATCATAAACTTCATTCATCACATAAATATTGATTGTTAATTATACATGAATCATAAAGGAATACAAGAACATGAGATATGAGTTAAAAAAATTGTCATAAGATATATATTTGTGGCAAACACATAAGCATAAAAAATCTTACGTCGGGTTTATCCACCTAGATATTAAATGATCTTATTAATGGGTTAAACACTCATGTGAATACTTTGGGCTTGGGATAACCTATAATGTATCATTTTTTGGACTCGGGATAACCTCTCATATACCCTCTTTATGGCCATGGATAACCTCCCATTTACCCTCTTTAGGTCTTGGGATAACCACCTATATACCCTTTGAGATAATATACAATAGAAATTTACCAAATGAATTGGTGGGAGATATAAGTCCCACCCATCACATAATCCAAACATTAGTTCCATATAAGACCAAAAAAATTCATCATATCAAAACCCAAAAAATTAAATGTGTTTCATAAACCATTAGTAATTACATAACCTATGAAATTTGTTTTTATCAAAACATCACCCAAGAAAAAGGAAATAGTTTCATAGAAATATTTTCATCATAAAAATAAACCATTAATAGAAATAATAATTATGTTATCTATAAAAAATATCCCTATAAAATAATATGTAATATAAAAGGATGTTCATATTATATGGAAAATAATATTTAAATATCACATTGAACATTTCTTTGGAAAAAAACATTTTAACTTTAAAAATATATTTTTTAAACTAAAAATACATTAAATTTTTTCAAAATCCATGTATTTAAAAATAATTTTTTAATATTAAAAATTATTCTTCGAAATAGTGTTTTTTCCAGATGGATGAAAATTTTGTTCATTTTGTATACATTAAAACAAATATATCCATCAAATTTTTGATAAAATAAAAACATGCCATGTTTGTAAAACAACATGAATATTTATTTAATTATTTTTAAATAATACGAAAAAGGATAAAAAATCATGGGAGAGTATTAAAAAAACTTCTTAGTTAAAAAAACATTAACATAGAAGAAAACTCAGTTTCGACCGAAGATAGAATTAAAGGAGATTTTTCTTCAAACAATTATTTTGAACTCTTGAGTACATAAAGATTGAAAAATTAAAGGTAGACATTTATTTTAAATAATTAATCATAGTGTAATAAAATTAATAAGTTTCTTTAGAGATTTATCATCAAAATTAAATCATCAGAATCAGGAACATAAATAATCCTAATAAACGATGAGTTGCATTATAAAACTGTGAGAACTTTGAAACATTGAATGAAAAGCCCCATGAAAGAAAAACATTAAATGAAACATAAAACATCATTAGAATAAATCAAATACTGATATTAGATATAAAATCTTATATATATACACCTCATAAAAACATATAGGTGAACAACATGACTTATGTCCCAAAGAAGATAAATTGAGAAAAAAACCTCTTACCCCATTTGTAATAATTTTAATCATAAGACATATTAAAGAATAAAATCAAACAAATCTTTAAATATCATTAATATGATTATATTAATTATATAAAATCTAAATTTTTAATTATATACACCACACAAAATAAACAACTGGTTAATATACATGTCTCTGAGAAATAAAAGAGAGACTACAAATCCCATAACTTATGAATGGAATTCCTTCGTATATGTAAAAAGATAAAACATAATACATATAACTTTATTATACATATATTAAAAAACATTAACATATGTATCATACCATATATTGTTGAATTATTACCTTTTATAACTCATTTATTAACAATTCCTTGTTAAAATCATGTTTTGGGGAATAACTACATCATTTTTCAAGTATTTTTTTGGAAGTGTATCTTAATTCATTTCATTTAGATAGCATTTTTAAAAAATAATAATTTTAAAAATGATATAAATAGGATATATAATCATTATATTTTTTTATCATAATCTAGTAAAGTTAGAGATAGAAAATGAATTACACCATTCATTAAGACAACATGTCAAACATACACATGAACATTATTTCCATTTTATTAAAGGATGAAACAAAAGGAAATTAAATAATTTATTAACATTAAATAATCAATTTTATTCAAATTTCTAACATATATTCATTAAATTTACCCTTATTACCTTCCTTGTAATGACTTAGTGAAAAAACGAATAGCATCACTTCATGTGGCAGTAATCCACCACACACATGAGTGACATTATCATAATACCATGGAATAGAATGTATTATGATATATGTGATATTATAATATAATAATATAATAATATTATAAATATAATATAACAAAATTTTATCCAACATTATATCATTCCGTGATAGGGGGTGATAGAAAATGAACAACATCGGTTTGCAAGGCGGTAGTCCTCCGTACACATGATTGATGTTTTCGTTTCCCATTTGATGGAAGTGGAGATGGATATAAGTTATTAAATAAACATAATAACATATAAATATAAGGAACATACTGGTTTTTTATATCATTACATTTTAATAAGACTTGGAGGAGGTTCAATAAGTAATAAAAAATAGAAGTTCAAATAGTTTACCTCTTCTTTGGAGATACTATTTAGGTGTATACCAAAATCCTTCTTATGTAAGATTCATAATAAAAATAAAAAATATAATAAATTTATAAGGAAGTTAAAAATATATTTTTTAAGTAATAATCCAAAACAAATGGGTTTTGAGGTGTGTATAGAATAGGAGAGGAATAACCTTTTATAATTTGGGGTAGGGAACATAAAGAAATTTTAAAATAATAATGTATAACAGTGTTTTTCACATTCCAAAAGGATAAAATATGGGCCATTATCCAATTTAAAATGTGACAAGGTATAAATATGTCAATAAAATGGGTTTTTTAAAGTATATAGGTCATTTTACCCCATATAATTTTAGTTTTATGCCCTGATAAGTCCGTTTTAACCTTAACCACAGTAATTAATTTCTATTTCTTTTACTATTCATTTGACCAAAAAATAAGTTGAAAATTTTAAATAATATTAATTATGATTATTCCAAATATTTATTGCATTTTTCAAATTTTATTCATATAATTGGAAAAATTGAATTTAAAATTAATCCCACAGTAGCGATGAAAAAGAGGGGTTTTTAAATGGAAATGTTTCAAAAGATTAAGAAGTGTTTATATAAAAATTAAACATGGATTTAAATATAAAGACCACTTTTGGATTAATTATTATATATTTGAGGTAATTTTACCTTGTAAGACATTTTTATATGAAATTGGACCATAATAATTCTTTAAATTAAATGACATTTTCCAATAAAAATAAGTATTTTTTCTATTCATCAAAAAAATTAATCTTCACATAAAAATACCAAAACTTCACCCTTAGTTAATTATAAAATGTTAATTCTAAAGATGAAATAAATTTATATAGATAAATATTTTAATATTTTCATGAATTAATTTTTATTATTCTTTAGAAAATGAAATAAAAACCCTTTTTAAGTGGAAATGTATTTTTAATTCATATAAATTCTATTTTAAAAATTAAGTAACTTTTTATCAATATGATTAATTTATATAAAAAAATTAAAATTAATTTTTAAAATATTGTCATTTTTATTCATTGAACATATTTTAACATCTATGTAATAATGGTAATTACAAAATAATTATATTAGTTTTTTTATCATGTCAACAAAACATGGTATTGTTTGTAACCCAAGTTATCGATGAAAGTATTTTTTATGAAAAAATATTTCATAAAAACTTGCGGTGTTAAATTACACACCCCTTATAATTTATTTCACCCAAGAAATTCCATCAAATTGATATAAAAAACTAAGGATAGTTTTACCTTATTACATCCCCAGGTTTCAATGTAGCTTCCTCAAGATGGTGGTTTCAAAATTTGACATTGATTAGGTGAGTGCTCTTGTTTCATAGAACATTCTCTATACAATTAAAATCTCCACTAGTTTCACCACATAAAAAAAGAACATACTCTCTTGGTATGACCTCAACAACTAGTACATGTGATGGATCAGGTATGTACTTTCTTAGGATAGATACGTAGAACACATCATGCACTCGAGAGAGGTTCATTGGAAGCACCAAATGATAAGCTAACATTCTGATACGATCATGAATTTCTAAGGGATGAAAATCCCTAGGGGGTTTTCTCCTTTTTTTCTAAATAAAAATACCTTCTTCTATGTGGAAATTATTAGAAACACCGTTTCATCGACATCAAATTTTATATAACACTAGTGATTATCAGTATAAATTTCATGAAGAAATTGTGATAATCTTATGTGTTGTTGAATTTATTTATCCTTCTATTCCATTTCTTCATCTTGATCAGGTCCCAAAATATTTATTTCTCCAACTTCATCTCAGTATGTTTTACTCCCAAAAATCATTCCTATCACGACCCGTCCTCGGGGCTCGGGCCGTGACTACCCCAAGCCCACCTTCCATAGGCCAGAGGCTGGTGACTAGTACCTAGGCGTAATTCCGGGTAAAAAAGAATGTCATTGCCTTTGTAAAGTAATCAAACACTACAGAGCAAGCAAGCAATAGAAGTAAACACAAAGTAAAACTGGGAAGTACTGTAAGTGTGGAAAAGTAAGTGGGCCAGTATAAAAACCCAAACTGAAAGTAAAGTACAACTGGAAAGGGAAAACATCAACTGAAAGTAAAGCCATAGCCTCGAGCCGTCCACTGGAAGTCCCACCTGAAGGGTGAGTACATATAGCCTCCACAGCTCCTCGGGTCCAGCCGTCCGCTCCGAGTACGTTCCGCCCAGTGGTCCACCTCCAGGTTCTGACTTGCTCCGCAAGCCTCAACCACGATCAGCGCTGTCCGTTGTCTGCAACCAACACAACGTAGTGCGCGCATAGCCCATGCAGAGGTGAGTATAAGCTACTCAGTAGGGACCCCGAGACCCCCGAAGGTCTCCCAGAATCCACAAACGATAGTCCACAAAGGAAAGATACAATCACGAAGTAACATCCAACACTACTTAGGTATATTCCCATACATATACCTAAGTCATAAATTCTAGTTCGACTCCAACATCCGAGCCTGAGTTCGATCACATCCACACAGGATAGCACAACACAATCCACATAGGTAAGAAAATAAAGATTCAGCCCACATAGGTATACTTCTTCGTAAGACGATAGAGATGATCAGATGTAGTCACTGATTCATCTAAGCTGTCAGACCCACAAAGGATCGATAGGTACTAACCCCCGCAATGACTGACGAAGGATCGATAGGTAACTAACCCCCCCAATGACCCACAAAGGATCGATAAGTAACTAACCCCCGCAATGACCCACACAGGATCAGACCCACACAGGATCTGTAGGCGCTGGCCCACATAGGACCGCTGAGCGCTGACCCACATAGGATCTGACCCACACAGGATCGGTAGCACTGATCCATGTAAGATTGCTTAGTGCTCTAGTCGTCGCCGTCGAATCCACAGAAGATTTCTGCACAGTCGTCATCATCGTCATAGTCGCAGCCAGCTCTAGGGTTCCCACACACAGCAAGCTCATTCGAGAGGTCCTCTCCACGAGGTGAAGGGCTGATACATCACCTGACACATAGTCCAGAGTTGATGTATCCAAAAGTTTCGTATCATCAACAGGAACTTGACATCACTGATGACGCGTCAATCGGACGCCCGGTCTGAGAGATATTGGCTTTTTCGTTCCAGGGGCCCGGTTGGTTTTTAAGTCAAAACCCACCCGACCGTACTCCACCTGTGTCCAAACCTCGAGCGGAGTAAGCCAAAAGGTCTGTCTCACTAAGAGGAATCCATCAAAGTCAACGACACGTCAATTGGACGTCCGAAGCTCAAGTTATGAGTGTTTCCGCTCCGAGGGCTCGGTTGGTTTCGTGTACGAACCAACCCGGCCGAAACCAAAGTACTCCAAAACCTTTATTTCAATATACCGAAACGACCGTCACGATCCAAGGATCGCATCGAAGCTGACGGTGCACCGATCGGAGGTCCGCAACCCATGTTATGGGCAACAGACCGAAACAGTCCGGTAAAAAGGGGGTTCAGGCCCGGCTGGCGCGGCCCGGCCTGGAGGCCCGGTCTGGCGGACCGGCCAGGGCAGCCGGCCCGGTGCACTGGCGCCATCCAGGGGCTCAGCCGTTTGGCCGAGCGGATGAGGGGGGGGGGGGGGGGGGGGGCGTCTGCCCCCCATTTTCTAACCGCGACCCCCAATTAAGGGGCCACTCAGGTGGCCAGCCGGGGGTTGTAACCCCCGGCTTTTCTCCTGTCCGGCCGGCCCACCCCGGCCGGTCGGTTATTGCCTCCACGGGACCGGCAAGGCCGGTCCCCCTGCTCCGACGCCAGCAGCCCGGAACCGGCCGCCGGTTCCCCTATTCAACGCGGCATAGAACCGGCCGCGGCATTGGTCCGTCCGGTGCGGCGCGACAACGCCATGCCCATCCACCGAGGCCCTACTCAGGCCGCAGTGCTCTTGTGGTTCTCCGACACGGCGTGACGGTGCAACATCTTTGGTTCACCTTCAACAGTGCGGCGCGGCGGTGCCACACTTTTTCCCCTTTCCTTAAAAAATTCCCGCGTGGTGATTCGGCATCGCGTTGCTTTGTTCGTGCCGTATCAATATCAAACAATCAAAAAGGAGAGGAGAGTCGGCCGAGTTTGTGCGGTCCGACCTCATCCCGTTATTTCTATAACATGCGGCCCCAAAATAGATGATAAATCAACGATGAAGTAATCAGGAAAAAATGAAATAATAATTAAACCCCTACCTCGTCGAATCGTTGAGCGAGGGTTCATCGTGGAAATAACCGTCGTGGAAGAAGGCGTCGCAGAAGAAGAGAGTCTCGTCGCGGGGACGACGTCGCGTTGTCGATCTCCGAGGAATCCAGCATTCTTCGCGTTTTTCGCGTTCTTCATCGAAGAGGAAGATGTTCTTCAAGGTCCTCAACTTTTCTCCCAAGACTCACACAACAAGAACAACCAAAATAAAATAAGTTCAATACTTATTTTATTAACATAACTTAAGCTTTTCAATTTTAAACATTCAAATTAAACTCACCTATTTAATTAACATAAGTTATCAAAATTAATGGTGAGTTGAAGGAGTTATGGAATATGAAGGGGTGGGGTTTGTGTGGTCCCCACCACTCTCATAACCTCCTATGGGAAGTTGGGTGGTTACCCCAACTTCCACTCAAAGCTTAAACCACTTAGAAATAAAAATTGTAGCTAAATTTTTATTTTAACTTCCACAATTTTTATCAACTTCTCTCATGAAAAAACAACTCCAGAAAAGGTGTTCCTAAGAAAATAATAGCATTGCGAATTCATCAGTGCCCTCGTAATTCGATTCTAAGCACCGGTTCAAAACTTAGAAAAACCCGCTCGTTTGTTCCCTGAACGTACCCGAGCTAAACTTCGAAAAGAAATTCCAGGATCATCGGGCCTCAGAATCTAGCACCGTCAGAAACCACGTTCTTGTAAAATTCCAATGAAAATTAAGAAAAAATTTCCCTTGAATTTTACGGGTCTTTACATTACTCCCACCTCAGGGCTTTACATCCCCGTAAAGGTACATCAAAAACTAGGGAAACAAAAGTGGGTACTGGGCACACATCTAAGCCTCCCGCTCCCAAGTGCTCTCCTGGAGGTTCCCGTTCTGCCACCTGATATGCACTAGAGGAATCGACCGTCCACGTAGGACCCGCTCCTGTCGATCCTCGATCTACACTGGGACCTCTTCAAAAATCGCCCCATCATCAACGTCCAGCTCCCCATGGTCAATGATATGCGTCAGGTTGTGCACATATCTCCTCAGCTGAGATACGTGGAAGACTCCATGCACCCGTTGCAAATGAGGTGGTAGAGCCAGGCGATAAGCCACCTCACCAATCGTGCTGAGGACCTGGAATGGTCTGATGAAGTGTGGAGACAACTTGCCGCCTCGGCCAAATCTCCGTATACCACGTCAAGGTGAGACCCGCAAGAAGACGTGGTCACCATCCTCGAACTCCAGTGGCCTCCGCCTCCTGTCAGCTTAAGACTTCTGTCAGCTCTGAGCTATCCTCATCCACTCCTGGATGACCTGGACCTTCTCTGTCGTGGCCTGGACCATCTCCGGTCCCACAAGTGCTGACTCCCCAGGGTTTGTCCAGCACAATAGTGATATGCAAGGTCAGTCTTACAACGCCTCGTATGGTGCTATCCCGATGGGGGAGTGATAGATGTTGTTGTACGCGAACTCCACCAAGGGTAGGTGGTCCTCCCAGCTGCAACCAAAGTCGAGGACACACGCGTGAAGCATGTTCTCGAGAGTCTGAATGGTCCTCTCCATCTGACCATCCGTCTGAGGGTGAAAGGTGGTGCTCATACGTAGCTGCGTTCCGAATGCCTCCTGCAACCCCTTCCAAAGCCGGGAAGTAAAGAGAGCATATTGATCGGAGACAATAAATAATGGCACACCATGAAGCCGTACAATCTCTTGAACGTAGATACGTCCTAAGCTCTTCACTAAGCCCCGCTCTCTGATGGGTAAGAAGTGAGCCGACTTGGTGAGTCAGTCGACAATCACCCAAATGGAGTCGTGACCTCTGGAAGTGCGTGGAAGTACAGTCACGAAGTCCATAGATATCCCATCCTACTTCCACTCCGGGACCTCCATGGGCTGTACCAACCCTGCTGGTACCTGGTGCTCTACCTTCACCTACTGGCAGGTGAGGCATCGAGAAATGAACTCTGCCATAACCTTCTTCATGCCCGACCACCAGTTATGTCATCTGAGATCCTAGTACATCTTCTCCACTCCAGGATGTACCACCAAAGGGGAAGTGTGATACTCTCTTAGAACCTCCTTTAGTAAAGCAACTGGTACCAAGGTACATCCTCTGAAAAGGACATCATGCTCTCCTCCCATGGAGAATCCATTAGGTGCCTATCCTGAGGATATCTACACACGCCGCGTCTCACAGTTGGCATCCCCATGCTGTGCCTCTCTGACCCGCTACAGTAGTGGAGGAGTGACTGTGAGTGACTGAAGGAAGGCTGCTCCATCTCTATCCACAAAGGATATCTGCAAAGCGGCTAGCTGCTCTGTTGCCTCCCCAAGTAGCTGGATGCCCGTCCTCCTGCTAAGAGCATCGGCTACTACGTTCCCCTTCCCTGGAGTATAGACTATCTAAAAGTCATAATCCTGGAGGAACTTGAGCCATCACCGCTGTCTTAGATTCATGTCCTTCTGCGAGAAGATGTACCTGAGACTCTGATGGTCAGAATAGACTGTAAAGTGCTCGCCCATCAGATAGTGTCGCCATGTCTTCAGAGCAAAGACCACTGCTGCTAACTCCAGGTCATGGGTAGCATAGTTCTGCTCATGCAGCCTCAACTGACGTGATCCATAGGTGATCACTACCCGCTCCTACATCAGGACACATCCGAGTCCGGTCCCTGATGCATCACAGTAAACTACGTACCCAACTCCCGCCTCCGATAGCCTCAATATAGGCGCGCTGGTCAATCTCTGTCTCAGCGCCTGGAAGCTCTGCTGATAACTGTCTAACCACACAAAGGGTTTCCCCTTCTTCTTCAAAGCTCAGAGTGGTGACGTAACTCTGGAGAATTCTGGAACAAATCTCTGATAGTATCCAGCTAGTCCCAAGAAACTCCGCACCTCCGTCACGCTCCTGGGTGGCTCCCAAGCTAGCACTACTTCGATCTTCACAGGATCCACCGCAACTCCCGCCTCAGAGATGAAGTGTCCCAAGAGTTGGACCTCGCGTATCTAGAACTGACACTTCGAGAGCTTACCATAAAGCTAGTGCTCTCGGAGTGTGTCCAGTACAACCCGCAAGTGGTAGGCGTGCTCCTCATCAGTGGTTGAGTATATCAAAATTTCGTCGATGAAGACCACAAAAAATCGATCGAGGTATGGATGAAAGATCCTGTTCATGAGGGCCATGAACACTACAGAAGCATTGGATACACCGAATGGCATAACTAAGAACTCATAGTGGCCATACTGACATCTTAAGGCCATTTTCTGCATGTCCTCGTCCCGAACTCTGAGGTGATGATAGCCTGACCTGAGGTCTATCTTCGAGAACCACCGTGCTCCCTTGAGCTGATTGAAGAGGTCATCAATCCTCGGTAGCGGATACTTGTTCCTCACTGTCACCTAGTTCAGGCGACGATAGTCGACACAAAGTCTTAAGCTCCCTTCCGCCATCTTGGCGAACAATATCGGGGAAGCCCAGGGTGAATCACTGGGTCAGATGAATCCCTTGCCCTGCAAGTCCTCCAACTATACCCGTAGCTCTCGAAGTTTAGCGGGGGCCATCTGATATGCTAGGGTGGATATCGGGGCTATCCCGGGGTAAAAATCAATGTAAAATTCTACCTCTCTACGAGGAGGTAGTCCTAGAACGTCATCGGGGAAAACGTACGCATACTGATCCACCATTGTAGGAAATCATGGACTCCACATGTCAACTGCTACTAGGATGAGGGTAGCCAACTGATGAGTGATGGGCTATCCTCTCCTTTGTGGGAGTCCATCCTGTGCTGCAAAAGCTCCCTTCTCGCCGGTGAAGGTGAACCTACTCCCGTCGGTGCATACACATCGCACCTTGCACCTAATACAGTCAATATGAGCATGGACCATAAATAACCAATACATGACCAAGATGAAATCGTAAGGCCTCGACGCCGCTACAAGAAGATCTCAGCCGAAGATCTCACCTCCTAGAGTAATCTCACACTGCCGGCACCAGTGCGTAATCGTCGAGTCTGCTCTCGTAGGAGTCTCTAGCCGTAAGGATCGAGCCAACAGCTCCGTCGGAATATCTGAGCTCCGAACAAGGGCAGCGACTATGAAAAAATGACTCACTCCTGTGTCTATAAGAACTGTAGCAAGGGTGGAATAGACATATATAGTACCTCAAATCATCTCAGGCACGTCGTGGTCGTAGGCCTCCGCTGCCTAAAGCTGTTCCTGTCTCTGCCCGCCAGCTCCCTGTGGTCGGGGTGGACCTCCTGGTGGTGGTGGTGGTAGAGCCTCAAAGTGTCGCCCACCACCAGCTACTTGGCCAGCTCCTCTGCCTCATCTGCCTGCTCACTGCAGACCACCACGGTCGACCCTCTGCCTCTTCCTGGGTGGCCCCACAACCGTCTACGGCTCCTCGGTATGGCGGTTCGGGCAGTCACGAGTCATGTGGCCCTGCCCGCCGCATGTGTAGCATTGTCTGCCTCTCGAAATATTGGCTCCGCATTGTGTGCCCCGCACTACTGAGCCAGTGTCCTGAGGTCGTCTACCTGAGGGTCTGGTCTGCCTGGACCCATGAGTCATCCATCGACTGCCTGCTGCAGAAGACTCTGCTACGTGCTGCCCCACGGTAGGCCTTGCTGCTGATGAAGGCTCAACAAGGAAGCTCTCGATCAAAAGGGATTGATCCAGTACCCCTGCCTATGTCAGAATGCTGAGGGAGATCAGAGATGCCCTAATCTCATGCCTCAAACCCTGCTCGAAGGTCTCGGCCCGGAAGAATGGGTCCCGTATCATGTCTGTCGAGTAGCGTGAGAGATCGGTAAATCTCGTCGAGTACTGGGCGACCGTCAAGATTCCATGCCACATATGAAGAATCTCCTGGATACACACCTCACGGAGGGTGGCTGGGACGAACTCCGAGCGAAAGAGGCTCTCAAAGTCTGTCTAGAGGAGAGATGTCTCATCGTGCACCTCCAGCATCAAGCTCCACCACCTGCCTGCTGCTGCGTGTAGTAGGCTCGCTGCGAGGATCACCATGAGGTCTGCTGGTGTCCTCACTAACCTGAAAACCCGTACAACTGCCTCCAGCCAATACTCGGCTGCCTGAGGGTCCGTCTCCCTGCGGAACCTGGGCGGTCGCTGACGCTGAAACTCGTGCAGTACACTAAGGTGACGTGCATCGTCAGCGGCTAGGGTTGGTAGCATCGGTGGCTCGGCGGGTAGAGGTACCACCGATGCCTCTACTGTCAAAGGGCCCTGTACCGAGGCCTCGTCGCTCGGTGGGCTGTCAACACGCACAACACTCAGAACCCTAGCTGGCTGCCATCGTGGGGCCATCCTGAAAAGAAACAGGTGCACCACGGTCATAGTAGTATACCTGGTGAGCTGACATAAAGTAATCACAATGAAAACTTGAAACACACATGCAATCAATGTTTTCGTGTATTGAGTCGAAAATCAGAAGTCAGGGTCCTGGTGTATAGATATGTCATCCACCGCACCAACACTGGACTTCCTGGACTGATAACCACATTCAATACTCTTAACACTATTGCTTCACATAGAAAAAGATCAGAGCCCTAAGTTCTGTGGTAGAACCTAAATCCTCTGATACCAATTTTTCACGACCCGTCCTTGGGGCCCGTTCCGTGACTACCCCATGCCCACCTTCCAGAGGCTAGGGGATGGCGACTAGCACCAAGGCATAATTCTCGGTAAAAAGAGAAGGCATTGCCTTTGTAAAGTAATCAAACACTACAGAGCAAGCAAGCAGTAGAAGTAAACACTAAGTAAAACTGGGAACAACTGTAAGTGCGGAAAAGTAAGTGGGCCAGTATACAAACCCAAAATTAAATTAAAGTACAATTGGAAAAGGAAAACAACAACTGAAAGTAAAGTCGTAGCCTCGAGCCATCCACTGGAAGTCCCACTTGAAGGGTGAGTACAGATAGCCTCCACAGCTCCTCGGGTCCAGCCGTCCGCTCTGAGTACGTCCCGCCCAGTGGTCCACCTCTGGGTACCGACCTTCTCCACAAGCCTCAACTGCGATCAACACTTTCCATCGTCTGCAACCAACACAACGTAGTGCAGGCATAGCCCGTGCAGGGGTGAGTATAAGCTACTCAGTAGGGACCCCAAGACCCCCGAAGGTCTCCCAGAATCCACAAAGGATAATCCACAATGGAAAGATACAATCACAAAGTAACATCCAACACTACTTAGGTATATGCCCATACATATACCTAAGTCCTCAATTCTAGTTCGGCTCCAACATCCGAGCCTGAGTTTGATCACATCTACACAGGATAACACAACACAATCCACATAGGAAAGCAAATCATGATTTAGCTCACACAGGTATACTTCTTCGTAAGACGATAGAGATGATTAGATGTAGTCACTAATTCATCTAAGCCGTCGGACCCACAAATGATCGTTAGGCACTAACCCCCGTAATGACCCACAAAGGATCTATAGGTAACTAACCCCCTAAATGACCCACAAAGGATCGATAGGTAACTAACCCCCGCAATGACCCACACAGGATCGGAGCCACACAGGATCTGTAGGCGCTGGCCCACACAGGATCGCTGAGGTCTGACCCACATAAGATCTGACCCACACAGGATCGGTAGCACTAATCAACGTAGGATTGCTGATTGTTGTAGTCGTCGCCGTCGAATCCACAAAGTATTTCTGCAAAGTCGTCATTGTCGTCACAATCGCAGCCAGCTTAGGGTTCCCGCACAGAGCAAGCTCGTTCGGGAGGGTCCACTCCACGAGCCGAAGGGCTGATACATCAGCTGACACATAGCCTGGAGTTGATGTATCCAAAAGTTCCATATCGTCAACAAGAACTCAACGTCGATGACGACACGTCAATCGGACGCCCGGTCCGAGAGTCATTGGCTTTTTCGTTTTAGGGGCCCGGTTGATTTTTAAGTCAAAACCATCCCGAACGTACTCCAACTGCATCCTAACCTCGAGTGGAGTAAGCCAAAAGGTTTGTCTCACTATGAGGAATCCAACAAAGTCGACAACACGTCAATCGGACGTCCGAAGCTCAAGTTATGAGTGTTTCCCCTCCGAGGGCCCGGTTGGTTTCATGTACGAACCAACTCGGCCGAACCCAATGTACTCCGAAACCTTGAGTGAAATTTATCGAAACGACCTTCTCGATCCAAGGATCGCATCGCAGCTGACAGTGCATCGATCGGAGGTCCGTAACCCATGTTATGGGCAACAGACCGAAACAGTCAGGTAAAAAGGGTGTTCGGGCCCGGTCCGACCCAGCCCGATACCCTCTGGGTCGGCCCGAACCGGGTCGACCCATCGCGGGTCCTGGTTCGGCCCGGCCTGGGCATGGCCCGGCCTGGTGGCCCGGTCAGGCGGACCGGCCAGGGCAGCCGGCTCGGCGCGCTGGCGCCAGCCAGGGGCTCGGCCGTTTGGCCGAGCAGATGATGGGGGGGGGGGGGCGTCTGCCCCCCATTTTGTTACCGCGACCCCCAATTATGGGGCCGCTCAACTGGACAGCCTGGGGTTGTAACCCCCATCATTTCCCCTATCCGGCCGGCCCGCCCTGGTCGGCCGGTTGTTGCTGCCATGGGACCGGCAAGGCCGGTCCCCCTGCTCCGACGCCGACGGCCCGGAACAGGCCGCCGGTTCCCCTGTTCTGCCGCGGCCCAGAACCAGCCACGGCCTTGGTCCGTCCGGTGCGGCGTGACGGCACCGCGCCCATCCACTACGGCCCCGCTCTGGCTGTGGTGCTCTTGTGGTTCTCCGGCACGGCGCGACGGCGCCGCATCTTTGGTTCATCTTCAACGGCGCAGCGCGACGACGCCACGCTTCTTCCCCTTTCCTTAAAAAATTCCCGCGTGGTGCTTCGGCACCACGTTGCTTTTTTCGTGCCGCATCAATATCAAACAATCAAAAAGGGGAGGAGAGTCGGACGAGTTCGTGCGGTCGTCGCTCCACGCTTCTTCCCTTTTCCTTAAAAAATTTCCGCGTGGTGCTTTGGCACCGCGTTGCTTTGTTCGTGCCACATCAATATCAAACAATCAAAAAGGGGAGGAGAGTCGGCCAAGTTCATGTGGTCCGACCTCCTCTCATTATTGCGATAACAGGAGGCCCCAAAATAGACAATAAACCAATGTTAAAGTAATCAAGAAAAAATGAAATAATAATTAAACCCCTACCTCGTCGAATCGTTGAGTGAGGGTTCATCACAGAAATAACCGTCGCGGAAGAAGGCATCATAGAAGAAGAGAGTCGCGTCGCGGGGACGGCGTCGCGTCGTCGATCTCCGAGGAATCCATCGTTCTTCGCGTTCTTCATCGAAGAGGAATAAGTTCTTCAAGCTCCTCAACTTTTCTCCCAAGACTCACACAACAAGGACAACCAAAATAAAATAAGTTCAATACTTATTTTATTAACATAACTTAAGATTTTGAATTTTAAACATTCAAATTAAACTCACATATTTAATTAACTTAAGTTATAAAAATTAATTGTGAGTTGAAGGAGTTAGGGAATATGAAGGGGTGGGGTTCATGTGGGCCCCAACACTCTCATAACCTCCCATGGTAAGTTGGGTGGTTACCCCAACTTCCACTCAAATCTTAAACCACTTAGAAATAAAAATTGTAACTAAATTTTTATTTTAACTTCTACAATTATTATCAACTTCTCTCATGAAAACGAAACTCCAGAAAAGGTGTTCCTAAGCAAATACCGGTGCTGTGAATTCATTGGTTCCCTCAGAATTCGATTCCGAGCACCGGTTCAAAATTTAGAAAAACCTTCTCGTTCGTTCACTGAATGTACCCGAGCTAAACTTCGGAAAGAAATTCCGGGCACACTGGGCCTTAGAATCAAGTGCCATCAGAAACCGCGTTCTTGTAAAATTCCAAAGATAATTAAAAAAAATTCCCTTGAATTTTATGGGTCTTTACAATTCTATATAGGTCTTCATAAATATCCATCTAAATCTATATTGGAATCTATATTTTGTATGAAACTTCAACTAGAATAAGGTGTTAATCCCAATCACCTTTGAAATATTTATAACATGATATGAACATATTCTATATGGTTGGATTTTTTCGCTCAGACTAACCATCTATTTGATGGTGATACATAGTGTTGAAACTTTATTATGTATCAAGATCTTGCTGAAAACTTATCCATAAAATTGAGGTAAACCACAAATCCGGATTATACATAATAGAATGTCGCACTCCATAAATCTTTACCAATTATTTAATTTACATCTTGGAATTATAATTCAAAGATAAATCTTATATAATTGTGATGATGTGTGCTTCTTTTGAAAGGTGATATACTAAAACCCATATATAATATTCCCTTTAGATTTGTTGTGGTGTCTAATGAAATACTCCAGGGAATTTTTTTCAATTTTCATTCTTATATGGATGGTGGTTGTATTATTAGCTTATAATTTTTTCTCTAATCCTTAAATTTTTGACATAAAAATAACAAATATACATACTTAGAAATATCTCTCATCATGTTCTCCTGCCAGAAATACTCTTTCATGTAGTCCAATTCTAGGTGATACACCCGTTTTTCTATTTGGTTGTGGGTGAATTCCCCACACCCATGCCGGGTGTGATAGGTTGTTTCCCGAACTATGAGTTTTCCTTTAAAAAACTATATTAAAACAATTCCTAAAACATTATGAAATTACAATAAACCGTAATTACCTCAAAATCAATGATTATAGAAGCACTGAAATTTCCCAATACCTTTAATCATATTTCGATGAAATGTAAAGGCATTCTTCCTTAAGTAACATTTTCACTAAAACATATAAAAAAGAAAAGGGTTTCATCCCAATAAATATTTCTCTAAATATTATTATTCTTGATAAAATCACATCCCAAAAAAATATAAAAAGGGGTGTCTATGGATTTGAAATTATGGTCAACATTAAACTCATAAACCCATGATGTTTTCTATAACTATTAAGTTAATATTACATCGACAATATATTCTTCCAAAAAAAATTCAAACTTTATTACTCAAATAATATCTTATCTTAGACATAAACATTTCCATTGGGATCATGGGTTCATCCTTACACTGATTGAATATGAAACATGATTTCATTATTCTAAAATCCATGTAATGGGAGACAATCAATGCACATTAACACATCAAATATCACCAAATGATTAACATAAACTTCTTCAGTGCGATCATTCATACAAACTCCAATATGAAATTCCCAAAATTTGTGTAGAGACCCAAAGCTTGAAGTACATAGAAATTACATTAATTTTTCATAATATCTAATACATAACAAAAATAGACACCAAATGACCGTAATAGTTTAGTGTCTTTGGATTCTCATAATATAATCTTCTAATCTTTCTGAAAGATCTTCAACATCTCCCATAAAGATATTCCTTTTTTTTCTTATCTAAAACCTTTATTTATATCCCGAGGAAAATAAAACATATAAAGGGTGAGCTCAAATTCTCAGTAAGGGTAATCATGGAGAAAATAAAACAAACCATATACATTTTAACTTCAAAACCTGAACATAATATTTAAACATCAAAATCTTTAGCAATGACATAAAACATGACAGTATGTAAGGAATAGATCATGATGGATCACCAATCATGATAAAATAGAATGGGAATAAAGAATGTAATTGTGGAAACCATTAATCACATGTTATGATTTCCATTGTAGCCAATGCATTGCTGCCAAGACCATCTTAGTGGAAAAAGTCCCTTTCTGAATCGAGTTCACTCCTCGTTACAGTCATGTATCACTGAACCAGATTAACTTACCGTTTCAGCTATGTCTATCTCATGAGATATAAATCTTTACCCAATACCTTGGAGGGAGATATAGGTCCCACCCATATCATAATTAAATCATTCTTACTTGTTCCAAAACATGAACATAAATCATTCATCATTACCCAAAGTATAAAATGGGTTTCATAAACATCATACCATCATAACATAATCCATAAAAAAATGGATAGCATTTATTCATAAGAAAATTGAAACCATGTAAATCATAGAGAAATTATACTTGAAATATATACACATAATAAATAATGCCATCTTATATGGAAAATGGTTTTGATAAAACAATTGAAATGAATTCATGAGGAAAATTTCCTTTCTTCTTCAAAATCATTTTCTTTTCACAAAATTTCATGAAATTTTAAAAGAAAACGATTTTGTTGAAAATATTCATTAAATATTGTAGAATAAGATTCATGAAAATAAGGTGTTATGAAACCATAAAAATCTGTTCATGCCTTATAAGTTAAAAAAACATTCTTCTCATACTTTTGCTGGAAAAGTCAAAAAGTACCTCGTATGGTAAACAAATAAAATATTCCTTCCATACGATGTGGTAAAAGTAAAAAAGGGTAAAAATGACTTTAAACATACATGGAAGAAAATTAAAAATTTTATAAAAACATTTTGAGAATATATGGGCATGGATAATAAAAATAACCCCACAAAATACTTACGAATAAACAATCTCGGATAAGAATGAGATTGGAATAATTATCCCTTACCTTATGTCCAATTTCATACGTATATTTCCGAGACTCTTGTATAGTGGGATTAAGTATATTATTAACTTGTAACAGAACCACAATAATATTTATGATATCATATATGATTCACTTACGACTTTATATTATCTGTTCATTTGTCAATTCCATGTTAAAGCAGCGTTCTGGGTAAAATCGTTTCATTTATCATCCGTGTTTTGACTTGTAATTATTAATATGATTACTTAGATCATGATTAATTAATTCTAGAATATAAAAAATTATTTATATATAATATATATTCATAATATACATATATATAATAGATTGATAAATGGAAATAAATACACCGTTCATGGAGACGGAAGGTCGTGCGTACGCATGAACGATGTTTTTCATTTCCTTATTGAATTGAATGGAATTAAGTAGATGACATACATATATATATACATAAATACAGAATAATTATTATGTCATATATTTCATGATTACATATTATATATACTTTATAACCATTCTTGAATTGTTAACATGGGAAATTAATCTCATCGCGTTGTGGAGACGGTAATCCGTACGTACGCACGAGCGATGATATCATTACCATATTTATTGAATGGAATTGGAGTGGATGATATAATATCATATAATACTTATGATATTATAATAATCATATATATTTATTCTTTACACCATTATACCCATCCAAGTAAGGCGGTGGTGGAAAAACTGATTACACCACGACGTGGAGACGGTATTCCGTACGTACGCACGCGCGGTGATTTCATTTTCCGTAGGATGGATAGAAGGTGAAATAGGGTTGTTTCATATTTATAATAACATATAAGTAAATAATTAAAACTTATATTATTTCTTTACAATTAAACAACTAAATAAGAGGATGTAAACGAAGAAAGAAACTTGAAAGAGTCGGTAGATGAGATTACCTCTTCCTCGACGCACCTCCTTTAAACTTCTTCTTAGGGCACTAGAGTTAGTCTTTTGGGAAGAAAAAAACCTCTATTATATAACTAGAGATGTTGAGAAGAGGAATTGGCAGTGTTTGGCTGAGATTCAAGGCAAAAAAGTGTGTGAAGAGAAGAGGGAAGGGGTCCCCTTTTTATAAGGGAGGAGAGGGGCACCTTTGGAAAAACATAAAATTTTATTTTAAAATAAAGTCATATTCGGTTTATAATAGCTCCAAATTGATATATTTAGAAGATAAAGTGGGGATGGGTCGAAAGAATCTCAACCAATAGGTTTTATACAAGTTTTGGTTACTATTTTAACCTTATAATTTAGATTTAACTCTAAGTTAAATAATTTAACTTTTACCACATCTTCTTGTTTTCTTACACTATATGGTTAATATACTTACTATAACAAGCAAACCGAACCCCAAGTGGTTTATTATTAATATATATAACCTTATCTAAGTCATGTTTCAGAAACTTATATTTTTAGGAATATAATAATAATTAATAATATAATATGTGTTTTAAAAACTATTTTATGTCAATTTTGACACTATTTGGTAATTGATTTTTGTGAAAATCATAACAACATTATTAGTTCTAAAATAGTTAATTTAATCAATACTAACATGTCATATTAAACTATAAAATTAGTGTAATTCATAAAAAGTCTCAAATTACATTTATTTGGGTATTTATAATATCAATTATGTTAATATTTCATTAATAAGGTAATTACTGCATCATCATTGTGTCATATATAAATTAAATTATTTAATGTCTAAAAATTATAAATAAAATACCATTATGTAGGAAATATTTTTAGATTTATAATTAATATTTATAGTCGAATATATCTTATGTATAACCATATATTAAAAATGATTTAGTTATTAAACTTTGATTTTAACTATTTTAACTCTTCTTTAAATAAAATAATTATAAATGTCCTAATTTAATACAAGTGGACCTAAAGGGTAATATTTTATTCCTAATGTTGTTTTTGGTCGAATTGCACTTATCCAATATAATTATGACATGTGTTAGGGTAATAATATTATCATTTTTACCCTTAATTACCCTATTTACTTTTAACCGTGGTAAATAAAAATAAAAAGTTACTATTCACAAAAAATTATTTTTATGTTATTGCACAAAATTTTACTCCTTGATATTAACCGTATATTTTGGATTTTTGAAATTCCACTCACAGAAGCGCTAAAATTAAGTTTTATGTAAATTTTCAAATTCTCCAAGGGGGTGGGTAAAAGACGGTGAAAAATTCTATAAAATTTTTATATATCTGAAATTATTATAAAATGACTCAAATAAATTACATTGAAATTACATATGTGTTATGTATCAATTTTTATCTAAAGTAAATTTAAATAAAATAAATAATTATTTAAATAAAAAGTCGGTTTTTAAATAGTAACCCAGTGTTTTCACTATTCATCAAAAATTGAATGTTTTCAGAAAAATACCAAAAATTCACCCTAGGATAATTTCGATATTACATTTCAAAAATGAAGTCCATTTATGAAGATAAAATTTATAAAATTTCAAAAAGTGGGTATTACTATTCATAATGGTTAGTTCATAATAATATTATAATAATATCTCTTTTAATGAAACTTGGTATTGCGTACTACACACGCAATCGAAGATGGTCTTGATTGCGTGTAATGCAAGCCAAGTCCGAGCTGCGTGTAGTAAAAGATCTGTTTGGTGTTGCGTATAACATAATCAAAACTTATTTAATTTATACATTAAACAAAATCTATACTTAATGTTGCGAAGAATAATTTTCACAAAACGAACTTGAAATTGTGTTTAACACGAGCCAAGAATAGTGTTGCGTATACTGCAAGCTAATACAGTGTTGCATATAGAGAAATATAATCTTGGTGTAGCGTACAACAGAAGATATGAAAGAAATTAAAAAGAATAAATCTTATAAAATCTCGGGGTGTTACATTCTACCCCCTTAAAATGAATTTCACCCTCGGAATTAGTTGGGGTTATAAATCCTTTACTACTTGAAAGTTTCTTTAATAGAAACCCACATCGTAAAAAGGAATACTAAAGCTTAATTTGAAAAACTAATATATGAAACATAACTGTTACCCAAATTAACTTATCCTTGAGTTTCTACATAGGAGAACATAGGTGAAAATATGGATATGGAAGAGAAATATAACCATCAAGTTCGGATGGAGAGTGGTAGAGAACATGGCTATGAAAAATCCAACAATCACAAAGCCATAAATTTGTGATGATCTAAGGTACCATCTGATTCATCAGATATGAGAGTAATAGAACAACATTTTTGGTTTCCAAGATCATTTCCCTAACGTTGATGAACTTTTACATAAGGAGAAATACTTACTTGATTTTAGTGTAATATCATCGTTGGTCATTCCATGAACAATTTTTACTTCATCTCTTTTTAAATAAATTAAGTTGAATTTTTCATTCATGAAGTGTTAGCAGATCATGAGATAGAATGATAAGTCATCCCATCTGTTTCTATCACAAAAAGGTTAGCATAAGTTATTAAATATACTTAAGTCCATCTATGGTGAGATTAATCATAGATGATTCCAACAATGGACTTATACTTCATCTGTCATACCGCTAAATAAAATACAACTAATTTATACTAACCAGGGAGTTCTTGTAGGACAGTGGTAGGCGATAAAGGCCTGTTGCACTTCAGTTGTGGGTTCGATTCCCATAGCGTTGTCCGACACGACGGGTTGTCGCCCGTCTTGAAGGTTGTCCTTTTTCTAAAACTACATTATTATAACATTCCATAAAAAATATTGTAAAAAGTTCTAGCCTTAAAATATACTGACTTATATCTAACATAATCCATTCCAATCTTTAGGCTTATCCAAAATACTTCTGTCCAAGCTCATAGTATAAAGAAAACAATTACTAGAAATGTCATCTGCCGAGCATGTGAATACCATCATTTATCCTCCATATATCATATGATATATCTTTTTGGTCAAATTAAAAACATGTGAATACTTTAATCATGTATTTTTTTGAAAAATGAATACCCATTGACCCTTAGTGAAAACATGAATGCTGTCAAAATTTAACACTTTCTACATACCAAAATCCCAAAATTTCTATATACTCAAACCATGATATAACTTTTTCCTTATATCAGTCATGAGCTCATTTCATTTTTTCTTTATCGCTTCATTATGCGCATATCATCTTCTTTACAAAAATATTTCAATCACTTTTCATGGTTACCAGTACCATATAATTATTGAAAATAAATACATAGATATTCCAAAATTCCACGATGCCATAAATGAGATTCCATGATACTATTTTGAAATCCAATTACATAAACACTTAATCATTACCCAACATCATTTTCATACTCAAAATCAGAAATAGTGATCGCATGTGACTTCCCTTTATCATTTTCTTTAAGAGGTTGCTCACGTTGATCAACATTAACCCTTGATTAGGGCATTGATTAGCATAATGCCCCATTTCCTTACACTTGAAGCATTGAAGTGTTGGTGGAGCATTCTCTGTAGTCTTTACATCATTAAAAATATTTTTCCCATTACTTCGACACTCAGATACTCGATGACCTTCTTTTCAACACTTGAAACATTTTCTAGTACCTTTTAGACAATCTCCACCATGCTTCTTTCCACACTTTGAGCATAAAGAAACATTCATCTTCTTTTCACCATTGTTCTAATATTTCTCCTTGAACTCCATCTTTCGTTTCTTGTCAAAACCATGAGATGGATATGTAACACCAACTTCCATTTATACCTTAATAGCACAAAGAACAATTTCTTCATAGCTACTGATGTCTCTTATAGCCAATTCCCCTCGAAGACTTGGTTTTAATCCACTGAAGAATTGATCAACTTTAATTTCAGGTTGCATGATAAAGCCAGATGCATACCTTGCCAGCCTTGTGAAATTCGCTTCATATACACCAACATATTCATCGTCCTTTTTATTAAGCTCAAGAAAATCCTATTCCATCTTTGTTCGAAGAATACGAGGGAAGTACTTATTGAAAAATAAGTTCTTTAACTCATCCCATTCTATGGATTCAATTTCATCTCGGGGCCTCGTATTCTTAATTAGATTCCACCACTAATCTGCTTCACCTTCTAAATGGTAAATTTCCAGAATGACTTTTTTATGTTCCCAACAGCAAAGTATGGAAAATATATTTTCAATGGTACTGATCCATTGTTCAGAAACAAGTGGACCAGAAGACCAACTGAAATAAGGTGGACGTTACCTCATGAAGGACTCAATAGAATATTGTTCCCTTCTCTGCTCATTTGGAAGTCCGGAATGGTTCATAGCTTGTGTAAATATAACAATAAGATTTTTCACTCCATCTCCCATGGAATTGGTTTGTTCAAGAGGACAATCATTGCATTATCCATTGCATTGATCAACACAGTTCTTTCGGGTTCCAGCCATTGTCTAAAACCCAAAAAGAATAGTGTGAGAGGAAAAAATCATGTTAGGGAAAACAACATAATAAAGGGGGAGTACCTTCAATATCTAACATATTAGGTTTAATTCTAAGATCGTTACCATAATTCTAGGAATATGACCTATACTTATACTTAACCTTAGGGACATCCCTAGACAATCCTTAGAAATATCTCTAGGGGTCTCACTAAAGTTTTCACATCCTAGTTTCCAAAGGTTGACTAAACCTTTCCCCTGATACCAACTATAGAGACCCAAAGCTTGACGTACATAGACATTACATTACTTTTGTAGAATATCTAATACATAGCAAAAATAGACACCAATGGACCGTAATAGTTTAGTGTCTTTGGAAACTCGGAATATAATCTTCTAATCTTGGTGAAAGATCTTCAACATCTCCCAGAAAGATCTTCCTTTTTTTCTTACCTAAAACATTTCTTTATATCCCGAGGAAAAGAAAACATATAAAGGGTGAGCTCAAATTCTCAGTAAGGGTAAGCATGGAGAAAATAAAACAAACCATATACATTTAAACTTCAAAACATGAACATAATATTTAAACATCAAAATCTTGAGCAATGACATAAAACATGATAGTACGTAAGGCATAGATTATGATGGATCATCAATCCTGATAAAATAGCATGGGAATAAATCATGTAATTATGGCAACCATTAAGCACATGTTATGATTTCTAAAGTAGCCAAGGCATTGCTGCCAAGACCATCTTAGTGGACAAAGCCCCTTTCTGAATCGAGTTCACTCCTCCTTCCAGTCCTCTATCACTGAACCAGATTAACTTATCATTCCAGCCATGTCTATATCACGAGATATAAATCTTTACCCAATGCATTGGAGGAAGATATAGGCCCCACCCATCTCATAATGAAATCATTCTTACTTGTGCCACAACATGAACATAAATCATTCATCATCACCCAAAGTATAAAATGGGTTTCATAAACATCATACCATCATAACATAATCCATACAAAAAAATGGATATCATTTCATAATAAGAAAAGTAAAACAATGTAAATCATAGATAAGTTATACTCAAAACATACACATAAGAAATAATTCCTTCTTATATGGAAAATGGATTTGATAAAACACTTGAAATGAATTCTGAGGAAAATATCCTTTCTTCTTCAAAATCATTTTCTTTTCACAAAATGCCATGAAATTTTAATAGAAAAAGATTTTGTTAAAAATATTCATTAAATATTGTAGAATAATATTCATGAAAATAAGGCGTTATGAAACCGTAAAAATCTGTTCATGCTGTATAATTTAAAAAAACATTCTTCTCGTACTTTTACCGAAAAAGTCAAAAAGTACCTCGTATGGTAAAAAATAAAAGATTCCTTCCATACGATGTAGTAAAAGTAAAAAAAAAGGGTACAAATGACTTTAAACATACATGGAAGAAAAGTAAACATTTTATGAAAACATTTTGAGAATATATGGACATGGATAATAAACATAACCCCAGTAAATACTTACGGATAAACAATCTCAGATAAGAATGAGATTGGAATAATTATCCCTTACCTTTTGTCCAATTTCTTCCATATGTGTCCGAGACTCCTGTATAGTGGGTTTAAAAGTATTATTAACTTGTAATAGAACCATATTAATATTTATGATATCATATATGATTGACTTACGACTTTATATTATCCGTTCGTTTGTCAATTCCATGTTAAAATATCATTTTGGGTAAAATCGTTTCATTTATCATCCATGTTTTGACTTGTAATTATTAATATGATTACTTAGATCATGATTAATTAATTACAGAATATAAAACATGATTTATATATAATATATATTCAGAATAGACATATATATAATAGATCGATAAATGGAAATAAATACACCGTTCATGGAGATGGTATGTCGTATGTACGCATGAACGCTGTTTTTCATTTCCTTATTGAATTGAATGGAATTAAGAAGATTAAATAAATATATATAAATAAATCAAGTAGCATTATTATTTCATATATTTAATGATTACCTATTATATATAAATTATTATCAATCTTGAACTGTTAACGTGGAAAATGAATCTCATCGCGTCGTGGAGACGGTAATCCGTACGTACGCATGAGCGATGATATTGTTCCCATATTTATTGAATGGAATTGGAGTGGATGATATAATAGCATATAATCAGTATGATGTTATAATAATCATATATAGTAATTCTATACACCATTATACTCATCCAAGTAAGGTGGTGTTGGAAAAACTGATTACACCACGGCGTGAAGACGGTATTCCATACGTACGCACACGCAGTGATTTCATTTTCCGTAGGATGGATAGAAGGTGAAATAGGGTTGTTTCATATTTATAATAACATATAAGTATATAATTAATACTTATGTTATTACTTTACAATTAATCAACTAAATAAGAATAAGTAAAAGAAGAAAGAAACTTGAAAGAGTCGGTAGAAGAGATTACATCTTCCTTGACGCACCTCGTTTAAACTTCTTCTTAGGGCACTAGAGTTGGTATTTTGAGAAACCGGAACCTGTATGATATATCTAGAGAGGTTTATAAGAGGCATTGTCAGGGTTTGTACAAGCTTCAAGGCTCAAAATGGAGCGAAGAGAAGAGGGAAGGGGTGCCCTTTTTATAAGGGAGGAGAGGGGCACCTTTGGAAAAACTTAAAATATTATTTTATAATAAAGTCATATTCAGTTTATAATAGCACAAAAATTGATTTATTTCGAATATAAAGTGGGTATGGGTCGAAATAATCTCACAAAATAAGTTTTATACAAGTTTAGGTTACTATTTTAACTTTATCATTAAGATTTAACTCTAAGTCAAATAATTTCACTTTTACCATGTCTTCTTGTTTTCTTACACTATATGGTTAATAAACATACTATAACAAGCCAAACGAACACCAAGTGTTTTATTATTAATATATATAACCTTATCTAAGTCATTTTTCTGATCCTTATATTTTTAGGAATATAATAACAATTAACAATATAATATTTTTTTAAAAACTATTTTATGTCAATTTTGACACTATTTGGTAATTGATTTTTGTGAAAATAATAACAACATGATTAGTTCTAAAAAAGATAATTTAATAAATAATAACATTCCATATTAACCTATAAAATTAGTGGAGTTCATAAAAAGTATCAAATTACATTTTTTATAGTGTTAATAATATCAGTTATGTTAATATTTCATTAATAAGGTAATTACTGCATCATCATTGTGTCATAAATAATATTTTTTTTAAATTTTTTAAAAATTATAAATAAAATACGATTATGTAGGAAATATGTTTAGCTTTATAATTTATATTTATAGTTGAATATATCATATGTATAACCCTACATTAAAAATTATTTAGTTATTAAACTTTGATTTTAACTATTTTAACTCTTCTTTAATTAAAATACTAATAAATGTACTGATCTAATCCAATTGGACCTAAAGTGTAATATATTATTACTAAGGTTGTTTTTGGTCGAATTAAACTTATCCAATAGAATTAGGACATGTGTTAGAGTAATAATAATATCATTTTTACACATAATTACCCTATTTATTTTTAACCGTGGTAATTAAAAGTAAAAAAGTTACTATTCACCAATTTTTTTTTCTTATTGAACCACATTTTACTCCTTGAAATTAACTGTGTCTCTCAGAATTTCGAAATTACACTCACAAAAGCGGTAAAATTAAGTTTTATGCTAATTTTCAAATTCTCCTAGGAGGTGCGTAAAAGACGATGAAAAGTTCTATAAAATTTTTATATATATCAAATTATTATAGAATGACTCAAATGAATTACATTAAAATTATATAGGTATTATGAATCAATTTTGACCTAAAATAAATTTAAATAAAATAAATAATTATTTAAATAAAAAGCGGGTTTTTAAATAGTAACCTAGTGTTTTCACAATATATCAAAAATTGAAAGTTTTCAGAAAAATACCAAAAATTCACCCTAGGCTAATTTGGTTATTCCGAATCCAAAAAATGAAGTCCATTTTGAAAGATAAAATTTATAAAATTTCAAAAAGTGGGTATTACTATTCATAACGGTTAGTTCATAATAATATTATAATAATATCTCGTTTAGTGAAACATGGTATTGTGTACTACACATGCTATTGAATATGGTCTTGATTACGTGTAATGCAAGCCAAGTCATAACTGCATGTTTTGAAATCTCTGTTTGGAGTTGCATATAACATAATCAAAACTTATTTCATTTATACATTAAAAAAATCTATACTTAATGTTGCGTAGAATAATTTTCACAAAACGAACTTGAAATTGTGTGTAATACGATCCAAGAATAGTGTTGCATATACTACAAGATAATATGGTGTTGCATATAGAGAATGATAATCTTGGTGTAGCGTAAAACAGAAGATATGAAATAAATTAAAAAGAAAAAATCTTATAAAATCTCAGGGTGTCACAATCTGAGTGGTGGATATGTGTTTCCTAGTTACCACGATTCACTTCAGCTATTGTGATTGCATAATCATTCCATTTTTTACTCTATCTTCAGAAGTTTTTGTGACTTATTATCCTCATTATCACTTTGATTTGAGAATTCATTTTCATAATTCCCAATTTCATTGCACTTTAGTTCCTGGAGTGTGGGTGGTTCATTCTGTGAGGCTTTCCTTCTATTCTCGTTATTAGCTAAATTATTCCCAACACATCATCATTAATCCACTTGATGACCTTCCTTTCCATAAATAAATAATAGTCCCCTTAAGACAATTTCCTTCTCGTTTCCTTCCATACTTTGAGTATGAATGAAAGTTCATATTCTTCTCTCCATTGTTTTTAGAGATTCCTTTGAATTCCCTCATTCATTTTTTATCAAGACTATGAGATTGGTGGGTAACTCCAATATCCATCTCCTCCTTGATATCACATCAGAAAATTTATCCATAGCTACTAATGTATCTTATGGATAATGCCCCCTGTAGACATGGTTTTAAGCCCTATAGTAATAGATCAACCTTACATCAAGGTTGGATGATAATACCAGAAGAATACCTTTCATCTCTTTTAAAATTTACCTCATAAGTACCAACAGATTCATCATCCTTCTATTTTATCCGAGTGAATTCCTTATCCATTTTCATAAAAATAATATGAGTAAAGTATTTGTTGAAAATCAATCTGTTAAACTCATGATACTCCATTGAGTAAATTTCATTTTTTTCCACATATTCTTAATAAGGGTATACCATTCACAAATAGAAAATCAGCCTATTTCCGTGGTTGAAAACCATGGCGATAGGGCCCAAAACTATGGTCGTAGGGTTCGACCATGGCTTTTTCCAATAGTGCGAGCTATCATCGTGGCAGTAGGGTCAGACCTATTTCCACTGTTCTATCCATGGAAGTAGGTGGTCTATTGTATCGTCATTTCCATCCCTGGCAGTTGAACTATGGACACGATTTGAATTGTGGAAACATCTCACCTATTTCCATGGTTAAAACCATTGGTATAGCACTAAAGAACCATGGTAATAGCCCAAAAATAAGTTTTCACCAGTCAGATTCGATCTCTATACTTCAACAATAGTATTCAACTGAAAAATCACTACAACACACTTTGATTAATATATATATATATATATATAATATTATATATATTATTAAAAACCAAGGTTGTAGAATAAAAACCCTAGTAATAGTGCTTCCCACTCTATTTTCCACCGGAAACATTTTTTCTTGCGCAACAATGGGAGACCTATAACCACAGTTTTTAAAATCATGGATATAGCCTATATAAAGCCATGTTTTTAAATTTGTGTCTATAGTTCTGTGGAAATAGCCCAATTTTATATTTATGATTGATCCTATTCTCCTTCCCAACGGTAGATAAAAAAAATTAATTTTTCATTCTTTAAACACTGGAATATGGAAAATGTCATTTCAATGGTACAGATCCATTCATTAGGAAATAGTGAATCAATCAAACCTCTAAAATAAGGTGAGATTTTCTGAAGAAGGACTCAACAGAATATTGTCCCCTCCTTTTCTAATTTGGATGTTTAGCATGATTTATAGTCTGAGATAGTTGTATGAGCATAAAAACAGGATTTTTCTTTCCATCTCCCATAAAATTAGGTTTGTCAAGAGGATAATCATTTCATTTTCAATTTCATTGAGAATTAACATAGTTCCTTCAAGATCCATCCATTTACTATAAACATTATTCATTGTTTAAGTAATAATAATCATAGTGGGAAACTACATAATAATGAAAATTCAAATATAGGTTGTCTAAATCTTGACAACTTCTTTTTAATATACAACACCTTAGGATTATCCTTGGTTATTCATGGTCATTATTCAAATACTTTATTATTTTTCATAAAGAGTCTGTGAATTTACAAATAATATCCGCTGAGAGTTTCAAACCAGGTGTGCAGTAAGGCCCATTGTCATTATGGAAACCCTGATCTTTTATTACACAATTAAACATAATTTATTACATAAACTTAATTTAATAAAATATAGAAGATCGAGAGGTATACTGTCTTTGGGGCTTAGGATCATTACATAACAACTTAAAACAAGAAATAAATCATCTTTATTGAAAACATCCTTTATATGACCACTACATTCCCTCGTACTTTGTATTTCATGGGATAACCTGAGGACATGCATAAAAAAGGGTGAGATATAAAGCCGAGTAAGGGAATAATAATGGAATAAGATGAGGAATAAAATACATGTTAGATAATAGGAATATAAATAGAGCACAAAATAAGAGTAAACATAAAGGCATGATAAAACATGATAATCATATCATGGAAATGTGGCAACAACACTTAACATGGAATTAGCATGAGCCAAGGCTCATTGTACATGGAGCCTCAGTAAACCGTCTTTGCACATGGAGCACGAGTAAACCCTCTTTGCACTTGAATTAATATAAGTAAACACCCATTGCACATGAAGTATCGTGATACTGTACTTTACCCAATGCATTGGAGCGATATAAGGGCGCACCCTTATTAAACATTTCATTTCATGCATAAGTGTGCCATATGGATAATAAAACATTGAATCATTCAATATAATACATTATTGCATTATAAATGAATGTAGAATAAATACATGAAACTATTTAAACAATAAATAAATGTTCATAATGGTGAATACCCAGGATAGATTAATGGGCGTGGTATTCACTACACAATTACATTGACTTGGAAAAGCATGGTGCAATTTTGGCAGCATAACAGCATGACATAAGAACTCATAAAAATGATTGATGCAAGATAAATGGGTGTCTCATAATTTTGACATGACATGTACAGTAAGGGGGTCATATATATTCATGTCCCAACAAATTTTATTGAATTTATATTAGTGATACAGAAGAATTTCTTGAAGGTAAATGAGGAGAGAGAAATTCCTTTCGAAATTTTGGCATAGTAACGGGTGTACATGGGAGGGATTTAATGAGTGAAAAAGGGGTATACAATCATTAAAACTTAAATAGGTATGTATGGGGGAGGTTAAAAACCATACCTCAACATTTATAATTGAAATTGAAAGGGTATAACTGCTTAAAGAATATTGGACAAAAATGAGAAAGCAAGAAAAACCCTTACTTGGAAGTGTGCTTCCAAAGGCTTGAGAGAGGCTTCTTGAGAGCTTGGGGAACCTTGGGAGGATTCTAGAGAGAGTAGGGAAGAGGTTGGAATAACTCAAAGGGCTTTGAGTGAGGAGTAAGTTGGAGCTTGGGTGGGTTTATATAGGAAAGGTGAGGTAATTCTTTATTATTTAGGTTTGGGACACCTCAAATTAAAATAATCCAAACCAAAAACCAGCCCATGGTTTCTGATCATGGTTTTTTGAAATGGGAAGTGGAAAAAAATATAATTTCATGCAAAAGTCCTAAATTATTATAATAATTGGGTTTATTATGTGAAGGTGAGTCACACTCCCAAGAAAAACAGTTTAAAAAGACAAAATGTTTAATAAGTCTTGATGGGTCCACTAAAGCATTGTGAAATAAATAAAACAAACCTAAAATCACATTATTTTAATTTTAACATATATTGGCTGAACATAAGGTTTATAGTATTTTATTACATCACTATTGGGTCATTATGATGTCATAAAACACATTATATATTTAAACAGTATTAAATTTTTACCAAAAAATTTGACTCTCTCATAAAATTATGAAAAATTCACTTTTGTATAATTTCAACGTCCAGATTATATAAAGAATATTAATTTTATCTAAATAAATTTGTAAATATGTAAATTTTCACTTTTAAAATAAAAACCGACATTTATCGAAAATTTATGTGTTCTGACAGAAATAACATTAAAACCTTAATAAAAATTACAATTGCATTCATAAAATTATATGATAATTTATATCTAATAAAAATTAATTTATTAATAAAAATAATATTTTATTAAAATAATATTTAATTCAAAAATCCATTAATTCAGCAAAATGGATTTCTTTGTTGAACATTGACTAAAAATACTATTTGAGAATTAAAAACTATTTACAAGGTAACAATAATAAAATGAATGTATATTCATTATTATATACAAAAATAATGTTCATTACCATAGTGCTAAGTTCTTGCTACATAAAGCCTTATAACACTCAGATAAGACTGAAGTGTAAGGTGTGTGATGGTGACAGACTATTGGGATGGCTTGGATAACATTGCTCAGGTGGTAATCTCTATCAACTTCCACTTCTCTCATAGGAGGTCCCACTCAAGCTTAAAATATTCAAGCTCATCTTGGGCTTGGTCAAGAGCGAAATCAAATGACACCAACTCCTTTCTGACCACTGAAATATGGGCTTCATTTGGGGAATGACTACTGGATGACGCCATCGCTTCCTTTTTCTGAGTAAATTGGACTGGTTAAAGCCTTATATTTATACTAATCATGTGATCACTGTTCAACAACTATATTAGCAATGGTCACTATTCTTTCCATAGAACAAAATAAGTTTACATTTTATATAAACATTTTATATATAGAGACATTTATTTAGATCAAGTGTGATTTCCATTAATGAATGTTCAGGTCATTACAATCTTCCCCCCTTAAGAAATTTTTCCCTCGAAATTTCCTTTTCCCACACAAAAACAGATATGGGTAACTCTGCTTCATCATTTAATATGATTCCCATGTCGCTTCTTCAAACTTGTGGTTTCTCCATAACACATTGATGAGGGGAATTGTCTTATTTCGTAGAACTTTTTCTCTATGATCTATGATCTTCACTGGTTTCTCCTCATAAGAAATATCATCCTCTAACAGTACCACCTCTGAAGAGAGTAAATGTGAAAGGGTCTGGTATGTACTACCTTAAGAGGGATACATGAAATACATCATGTACTTTGGCCATAGTAGGTTGAAGTGCTAGTAAATAGGCCAAAACCCTGACATGATCAAGAATCTCAAAGGGGCCGATGTACCTTGGACTTAACATCCCTTTCATTCCAAACCTCATGACCTTGTTCCACATAGATATGTGAGGAAATACCATGTCTCCAACATTAAACTCAAGGTCTCTTCGACGACTATCTGCATAACTCTTCTGTTGACTTTGGACTATCTTGATATGCTGTTGAATGGTTTTCACCTTCTCCACCATTTCTTCGACCATTTCTGGTCCAAGCAGCTTACACTCACCAAACTCATCCCAACAAGCCGATGTTTTACACCTTTCCCCATAAAGGTCTTCATATGGTTCCATTTGGATGCTCGAGTGGAAACTGTTATTATAATAGAACTCAACCATAGGAATATGTTGATCTCATACTCCTTTAAAGTCCATTGAGCACGCTCTCAACATGTCCTCAAGTGTTTGTATAGTCCGCTTGTATTGGACATCAATTTGAGGATGATAGGCCGTACTGAAGTTCAGTTCACTATTCAGAGCATGTCGAAGACTCTTCCAAAACATAGAGGTGAATATTGGATCTTGATCGACCATAATAGATAGTGGTACTCAATGAAGCCTTACCAATTCCCTGATATATATCTATGCCAGTTTATCCATTGAGAAATCCTCCCAAATATCAATGAAGTGTGCAACCTTTGTAAGACAATCCACAACAACCCAGATTGCATTGTTGCCTTTGGATGTCTTCGAAAGTCTGGTGACAATGTCCATGGTGATGTTCTCCCATTTACATTCTGGTATAGGCAATGGTTGTATCATTCTCTTAGACGTCTGCCTCTCTACCTTCATTTGCTGAAACACCAGACACTTTGATGTATATTCAACAATCTCTTTCTTAATATTATCCTGCCAATAATTCTCTTGGAGATCTCGATACATATTCGTGTTTCCTAGGGGAATAGAGAAATTTGAACTATGTGCATCTTCCAAAAGTTCCTTTTTTATCTCCATACGTGATGGAAAACATAGCCTTTTCCCAAATCTCACAATTCATTCTTTATTAACATTAAACTCCAAGGATTTCCCATTTCGGATAGCTTCTACATTTTCTGAATTCCCACATTAACTTATTGAACATCTTTTAACATTTTCAAAAGTGACGGTTGAGCAATCATTTGTGAATGGATTGATGATGTTCCCATCGTTATGATTCCCATGTCCACATCAAATCTACGAATATTGGATCTTTTTCAATTATCATCAATGATAGAATTGATGGGTCCTTTCTACTTAGGGCATCTTCCACCTTGTTCGCTTTCCCAGTGTGGTAATGGATTGAGTAGTCATAGTCTGTGATCAGCTCTAACAATCTTCGTTGGCGCATGTTCAACTATTTCTGTGTGAATATATACTTGAGGCTTTTGTGGTCCGTATATATTTCAAACTTTTCCTCAAAGAGATATTGACTCCAAATTTTCAAAGGGAAGATCAATGAAGCCAACTTGAGGTCATTTATTGGATAGCTCTATTCATGAACATTCAATTTCCTTGAAGCATTGGCAATGAATTTGTCATTTTTCATCAACACACATCCCAGGCCCTTCTTCAAAGAATCACTGACAACCACAAAATGTTCTCCACTTGTGGGTAAAGTGAGAACGGGTGCAGTGATAAGCCTCTTTCTCAACTCCTTGAAGCATTCTTCACATTCATCACTCTAAGAAAACTTTACCCCCTTCTGAGTTAGCTTGGTAAGAGGGTTGGACAATCATGAGAAATTTTTCACAAATTGTCGATAATATCCAACTAACCCCAAGAAGCTAAGGATATTCGTTACTGATGTTGGCATCGACCATCCCTCAATTGCTTCTGTTTTGGAGGGATCCATAGATATCCTATTACTTGTGATAGTATGGCCCAATAATGAGACCTCCTTCAACCAGAACTCACACTTTCTATACTTTTCATAGATATTCTCCTTCCACATGGTCTCTAGTATAGTTCTTAGATACTTCTCATGATCCTCCTTAGTTTTGTAGTATATCATATTATCATTTATACAGACTAGCAAAAACTTTTCTAGGTAATCTCTAAACACTCTATTAATCAAGTCCATGAATATTGTTGGAAAATTAGTGAGTCCGAAAGGCATTACTATGAATTCATTATTCCCGTATCTTGTACAAAAATCAATCTTGGGGATATCTTCCTTCTTCACCCATACTTGATAATATACCGACCAAAAATCCACCTTGGAATAGTATTGTGCCCCACGCAGCTAATTGAACAAGTCATCAATTCATCGGAGAGGATATCTGTTCTTTATCATGATTTTTTTGAGCTCAAAATAATCAATGCAAAGGCGCATTGAACCATCCTTGTTCGTGACAAAGAGGACTGGTGCACCCCATGGTGAAGCACTTGGAAATATAAACCCTTTATCCAGATTCTTCTGTAGTTGTTTCTTCAGCTCCTCATGCTCCATAACAGCCATTCTATACAGATTCTTGGATATTAGCAATTCCCCAAGAATAAGATCAATTGAGAATTCAACATATCTTCTAGGAGGAAGACCAGAACATTCTTCGGGAAACACTTCAGTGAATTCCCTCACAATAGGCATGTCTTATAGGATGATTGCCTCCTTAGACTCAATCATCTTATCCAAATACACATTCTCATAGTGTAGTAATATCCATACTTGAGATGATGGATCTAAAGAATATTCATCTTCCTCCTTGCACTTGTAAAGAATCGGGGGTCGATTATCCACATGGAGAGTGATTCCCCTCTCACATAATTTATGTTGGATCTTTATAAGGAAATCCAATCCATGACAAGAATTGCATCAAATTCCACCAGAGGGAGTAGGACGAGGTTCTCCAGAAAGTTCAATCCACAGATTATGACAGGGGAAGTGTTATATTCATGGGATGCAATGATTTCCCCATTTTCTATACTGATCAACATCTTCACTTACATGATTTGTGGTGGTGCTGGTATTGTTCTACTAAAATTTTGAGATATAAAATAATGCGTATAACCTGAATCAAAAAGTTAGTTCACTATTATTGAATGAATAACTAGAGTACCTATCACCACTATGTTGTCGGGGTTCACTTCTGTTGTAGTGATGGAAAAAGCACACCCTTGATAGCTTGGAGGTTATTGGTTGCCTATGAAAACCCTTGGCATGGGGCACTGATTAGAAATATGCCCTGGTTCTTTTCAGTTGTAGCAACAAACCATGGGTTGAGGTTCAAAGAGAGCATTCCTCTCCTCTGTTGAAGCCATGTGTTTTTCTTGTCGTCAGTTAACAACTATGTGCCCTTCTCTTCTACACCTAAAGCATTTCCTCGCCCCCTTCAGGAAATTTCTGAGGTGCTTCTTTCCACACCATTGGAAGGTGGGGTGCTGGATCTTCTTTACACCTTTGGATTTATCCATTGGACCTCCAGCATTGAATTCCACCTAACGCTTCTTATCCCCAAGACACCTCAGAGATTCTCCTATCTCCATTTAATCCATGAGGTCACATCATACAATTTCCTCATAGATGTTGAAGTCATAGATCGCTAGCGCTTTCCACAGGATAGGTTTCAACCCACCAGAGAAGCAGTCAACCTTAAATTTGGGGGAAACGAAAAAGCCAGAGGCATATCATGAAAACCATGTGAAATTTTCCTAGTACGCTTCGATAGATTTTTTGCCTTTTTTCTTGAGGTCAAGGAGTTCCCTTTCCATTTTAAGAAGGAGGGTGCACGGAAAAATATTTATCTAAAAACATCTTCTGGAAATAAATTCATTCCTATGCGTCATTATCCTCCTCAAGCTTCTTATTTTTTTATCAACATCCACCATTAATCAGCTTCACCCTCCATACGATAAGCATACAGGAGAACCTTCTCTTGTTCGAACATTGAAGGATGGAGAAGATCTTTTCAAAGGAGTTGATCCATTGTTCAGCGATTGAGGGATCAGATGATCCATTAAAAGTAGGAGGCCTTTGTCTCATGAAGCTCTCGATAGAAACTTGTTATTTCATGGGGGGGGGGGGTTGAACATTCTTATTGACCTATGTTTCTATTCAAAGCTTGAGTTATCTAAGAGAGAAGTGTAACAAGGTTCACTATTCCTGCTCCCATTGGATTGAGAATCTCATTAGTACAATCATCACATTGATCTTCACATCGGTTGTTAGCTTGAGTCCTCCTATTACCGGCCATTGTCTAGAAAAAAAAGTAAAGTTAGGGGTAACACATAAAGGGTAATACAAGGACAAAAATGATGATTTAAAAATAACTTTTATTTATTTTAACATATGAATCTTTTGGCTTTAGTCTATGTTATCCATGATCTACTTTCTAGCATATATTCTTAGGGAATTTTTTAGTCCCTTAATAATGGTCCATACTATGTTTGTGAATTTACCAAAGAATATCCCCCGAGAGTGTTGTAACTAAGAGTGCAGCAAGGACCATTGTCATGCTCCAGTTCCTGTTCGAGTCTAGCTCAAAGTGGTGTTTTTGGGTTTTACCCCTAGGATAAATCTGTGCTAGAGCTGCCTCTACCTGATCATGTATAAACCAATTACTCAAAACTCACCAAAACATAGGGATGTTTTTATTATACTTAGTCTTGTATCTAAGTCTTTACTAGGGTTTTCTAATCCTAATACCAAAAATAACTAAACCTGTCCTCTGTTAACAACTATGACAGCCCTGATCTTTTATTACACAATTAAACCTAATTTATTACATAAACTTCATTTGATACAACATAGAAGATCTATAGGTCTAATGTCTTTGGGTATTAGTACCATTACATAAGAACCTAAAACATGAAATACAACATCTTAATTGAAAACATCCTCTACATGACCACTACATTCCCTCATACTTAGCATTGCATGGGATAACCTGAGGACATGCATAAAAAAGAGTGAGATATAAAGCCCAGTAAGGGAATAATCATGGAATAACATGAGGAATACCATAAATGTTAGACAATAGGCATATCAATAGAGAACAAGAGAATCATAAACATGAAGGCATGATAAAACATGATAATCATAACATGGAAATGTGGAAACAACACTTAACATTGAATTAGCATGATCCAAGGCTCATTGCACATAGAGCATGAGTAAATCCTCATTGCACATGGGGCATGAGTAAACCCTTGTTTCACTTGAATTAGAATGAGTAAACACCCATTGCACATGACTTATCATGATACAATACTTTACCTAATGCATTGGAGTGCTCTAAGGGAGCACCCTTCTTAAACATTTCTTTTCATTCATAAGTGTGCCACATGGATCATAAAACAGCGAATCATTCAACATAATCATTAATTCCAAGATAAAATAATATGGAATACATACATGAAAATCTTTAAATAATATGCGAATCTGCATAAAGTTGAAGACCCTTGATAGAAAAATGGTCATGGTATTCACTACACAATGACTTTTACTTGGAAAAGCACATTGCAATTTTGACAGCATAACAACGTAACATAAGAACTCATAAAAATGGCTGATGAGAGAGAAAGGGGTGTCTCATCATATTTACATGACATGGATAGTAAGGGGGTAATATAAACACTTGTACCAACAAATGTAATTGAATTTAGATTCATGATACAAAAGAATCTCTTGAATGTAAATGAGGAGAGAGAAATTCCTTTCGGAATTTCAGCATATTAACGGGTGTACATGGGAGGCATTTAATGAGAGAGAAAAGGGTCTTACATCATTAAAACATAAAGCGGAAAGTATGGGGGAGGTGAGAAACCATACCCCATCATTTATAATTGAAATTAAAAGGGCATAACAACTTAATTAATATTTGACAAAAATGAGAAAGGAAGAAAAACCCTTACTTAGAAGTGTGATTCTAAAGGCTTGAGAGAGGATTATTGGGAGCTTAGGTCACCTTGGGAGGATTATAGATAGAGGAAGGAATAGGTAGTATGAACTACAAAGGATTTTAGTGAGGATGAAGTGGGATCTTGGGTGGGTTTATATAGGAAAGGTGAGGGAATTGTTTGTTATTTAGTTTTGGGACACAACACATTAAACTAATCCAAACCAAAAACCAGACCATAGTTTTTGCCCATGATTTTTGGAAAAGGGAAGTGGAAAAAAAATATTTCATAAGGACAAAGACCAAACTTCTTAAAATAATGGGGTTGCTTATGTGGAGGTGAGTCACACTCCCAAGGAAAAAAATTTAAAAAGACAAAATGATTAATAAGTCTTGAAGGGTCCACTAAAGCATTGTAAAATAAATAAAACAAACCCAAAATCACATTATTTTAATGGTAAGACATACATTGGCCGAAAATAAGTTTTATAATATTTTATTACATCACTATTGGGTCATTATGATGTAATTAAACACATTATATATTTAAATGGTATTAAATTTTTTACCCAAAAATTTGATTGTCTCAGAAAATTATGAATAATTCACCATTGGATAATTTAGACATCCTGATTCTAGAAATAAATTTCATTTTTTCTAAATATTTTTTTAAATATTTTTATTTTAACTTTTAAAATAAAAAACACCATTTATCAAAAATTCATGGGTTTTGACAAAAATGTCTTTTAAACCTTAATAAAAATTAAAATTGAATTCATAAAATTATACAATCATTTATATTTAATAAAAATTAATTTAATAATATTAGTAATATTTTATTAAAATATTATTTAATTCAAAAATAAATTAATTCATAAAAAAAGATTTCATATTTGATCTTTAACTAAAAGTACTATTTGAGATTTAAAAACTATTTACAAGGTAAAAATAATAAAATGAAAGTATATTCATTATTATATACAAAAACAATGTACATAACCATAGTGATATGGCCTTGTTATATAACCCCTTATAACACCCACGTAATTCTGAAGTGTATGGTGTGCGATGGTGACAGACTCTTGTGGTGGATCAAATAACATTACTCGGGTGGTAATCTCTATCAAAATCCACTTCTCTCATAGGTGGTCCCAATCAAGCTTAACATATTCAAGATAGGCTTGGGCTTGGTCAAGAGAGAAGCCCAATGATGTCGCCTCCTTTTTGAGCTATGAAAAATTGGCTTCATATGGGGCATGTCTACTGGATGAGGCCATCACTTCCTTTTTCTAAGTAAATCGGATTTGTTAAATCCTTATATTTATACTAATCATGTGGTCACTATTCAATGGATATATTATCAATAGTCACAATTGTTAACATAAAACCAATGAAGTTGACATTTTATATAAACATTTTAAATACAGATAAATTTAATTAGATCAAGTGGTATTTCCATTAATGAATGTTTGGGTAGTTAAAGTCATGTATTGAGAATTGATCGAGTTAAGCTAGGATTTCCTTTTTAATATTTGTTACACCAAGGTACATCCACTATATAACTACGCCCAATTTTAGTTTCCAAACGTGGATGTAATTTCTTGGGAGACACATTCTTCATCATACACCAATTTTCCAAGATATTTTCATTTAAATTGAATTATCCTTATACATATGCAAAGGGATGTCACTAATGGTTTCTAATTAGAGTTTTCAATGATTAACAAAACCTTAAAATAATACCAAATATAATAATAAAAACTTATCATATGTATATATATATTATAAATTAATATATGAATATTTATTTCAAAACATAATGATCAATGAAAATATTATTTATGTCCAGTGCTATAAGAAACTTGGAAACAGAAAAAACTAGTCCATAAGTGAGCTATGTCACCTCTCAGTATATTACTCATAACTATAATCCTTCTGAGACATATAATACTATATTACATTTTCATTACTTATATAAAGTAAATATAACAAAGGGTGATCATAGATTCTCATTAAGGATAGAAAGGGAGATATCAACATAACAAGATCATAATGGAATGATAAAATGAGAATAATATTTGAAAAAACAAACCATATATATCCTAGATCACAAAATACATGTTATAAATGTTGAATATTCATAAGACATGAATCATAATGGAATAAAAGAACATGATCTATGATATCATAACATTTTCATAAGATATATTTTTTTAGAATACACAAATGTATAAAAAATCTTCTGTCAATGCTATCGACCAAGAAATTCATAACATGATCGGATTTGGATAATATCTTGTGTACCTGATTCGAGATTGGGTTTAATGACCTATATCTTCAAAAAAGTAAAGATCATTGTTTTAAATAAAATTCCATTGAATTACCCTAATAATTATACATAATCAAGTCATGTTTTTCTTGGGTGTGTCTGGGGATCATTCAGATCCTGAAGCCCTGTAATGGGAATAAAAGATTTGTTCGTATGGTTTGAAGAAACCATACATTCCAACCCACATGGTTTCCCTAAAATATGTGGATAAAGATAGTGGAAACCTATGGGAATAATATTTCATCTATAACCATGTGACCCTGGGAACATGGAAATGTGGTGCTTTAGGATTTTTAAATAGATCCCATTCACACATTCTATGCATTGTTTGACAAACCGTGCACCTAACCCATTGGGGTGCCCCATTGATGCAGTGAATGGTGTACGAGTAGTGCATGGTCTGGCTAACCATGTGATGAAAATACACGCCCTTGTTTTTTATGGTGAAATGTTTATTTACCCTCTTTAATTCTTCAACCTAATTGAATTTCCATCTCATCCCCTTTCCATCATGAAACCCTTATCCTCCCCTCCTGTGGATAAAATCATCTTTGACCTGGGATATTTGATAAATCTCACATCTGGTGTAAAATTCATGATCCATCAAAGTAATTGGATTACTTAAGGTGAGAAATCATATTCCTTACACTCTTAGTTTATCTTTGAATCCATCACATTATTTATGTGAAAGCTTATTTTCCCAATTTTTAGGGTGTTAGACCATTTCATCGATGACTTCCAACCTACTCTAAATATGAGGTTGATATTGAGTGAGGATTCGTCTTCAGCCTTGATTGAAGTGGTATCGTCATTTTACCAATGAGTTTTGATCTTTTTCAGTTAAACTATTGTGCCACATGCTGGATTTTTCTAAGCATACCCTTTTTATTGATTTATTCATATTAAATTGACCACAATACAATGATACACATCCCTTGATCCTTGTTAAGTGGTTTAGAGGATGGATACCTCACTTTTGGAAACCCCATGGGGGTGAAAATTTGAATTGGACCTTGTAACTAATTACTTAATTTACCAGAACACATTCTAAGAGTTTAGTTGAGATAATAAATTGATCTTCCCTTATTATATGATTTTTCAATGAGCCCAAGGAAATTTCTATGTGCTTGGACCAACCGATACCTGGAATTTCTAGGGTAGAAAATTTCCATGTTCACCATGTCATATTCAAAATGGATCTTGAGGCATATGAATTAAATTACCTTGTATTAATAAATTAAATTGGTTGATTATATAGAAAGGTTTATAGATTATGGATATCTTACGCCAAATAGAATTAATTGGTTTAAATGGAATAGATTATGAATGTTGCTATGATTTTTAGTTAATGAAATGAATTGTTTTAATGAGATCTTAAAAGGGTGGAAATCCCATGCCTTATATTTCTAAACTTATCATATTATAAATTGAACTAATTTTCCTTATTTATATATATGGGCTTGTTAAGCAAGAAATATGATATGTATTGACTCATATTTAATATGATAAATATTATCATTACTTTTTATGGGATATGGCATGATGTTAAGGGATCTATCGAGCATGAAAATATCATGATCGCTTACATTGGGTGTTGAGATTGATGTCTCACACCACTGACCCTAGTTGGATGTTGGACATGACAGATCACATACCTTATTAGAGTGTTGAAATGATGGCACAATCAACATCTCGAGTGATGTTCCTGACCTCACCCACTCATTATGAGATGCATAAAATGTACCATATTGCATGATCTTTTTGGATCATTAGACTACTTTGGATATCTAAGATACACTCTAGTCTAGCCATCACCTAATATTCTAGGTATATTTCCACTTACGTCTACATGTAATTGAATCATATAGGTGGATTCAATATATAATTATACTATATAATTATATTATCACTATATATATTGTTACTCTTTAGACACTCATTCGAGCCATGAGATGAACCAGGTAGATCCTCCAAATAACATTTTGGAACTTGAGTGTGTGGTCATTTATTTATTCATAATTTTTATTTAATTATCATACATGCACACTATTTAGTTATGATCACTACTTTGAATACATTTAGACACCATCAGTGGTGTCATACTAATATTATTATATGACACAATACCTAGGAAACCTTTAGTTATAGATATGATTATTGTCCTAAAGGTATTGATAAGGGAAAGCGCCCTAGTATTGGTATTTGATATTCTTTCATATATTTGGAGCTTAGGAGAAGGGTACTGAGTATAGGGTCAATATTACAGTGGACCTATTTTTTTATTTTTATACTATTTTTATAGCATGATTGTTTTTTTCAATCCTATATTCTCATTTTTCATATCATCATACCATGAATTAATGTATACAAAACTACCTATTGGTTTTGATTATTATTGATTTGTTTAGTTATTTATTCATATGCTACTTATTTATTATGTCTGTTTATTCTTAGGATTATACTATTGTATGTTTACAGTTTCATCTATTGTAACACTCTGAAATGAGGGTATAGTCTCTCCAATGTACCACCTTTACACCCTGGTTTCTAGTTCGCAGACCCTGGCATACGAGGAGGCACACATGAGGCCATTTGATCCACCAGCTCGGGGAATGAGTTAAGTGGACCCTAAGTCTGGACATTACAATGTGGAATCATAAATGTTTTCCCTTTGTCTTACTATTTGTGTATTATACTGGAGACTAGGATTTAATGGGATTTAGAATTGGCCCTCTTCCGGGAGGTAGCTAACCCTTATATAGAAGATACCAAATTTATCTAGGATAAGAAATTATTGTTATTGATTATTCCATTTATAGTTGATATGAATTCATTGTTGGGTGAAAAACTTGTTTTGTGATGATATTATTATTGCTATTTTTTAAATGATTATTTCTTTACCATGGATGATGAAATGAGGGTTTTTTCATTATAACATGAATCATTATTTGGAACATTAGGACTAATATTCCGTTCATTTTTCAATGTCACGTCTACTTTTTTCATGAATTTTATTGTTGAATACTATTAGTTCCCTTGATATGTATTGAATTGTACTAAAATTTCTTACAGGGATTGGAAACATAAATGATAATTAAAGTGACATCCTTAACCAAACAATGTTTTCACGAATAGGTTAAATCAGTTGCCTGAATCAGTCAATTATGGTATGTTGATCCATATACCACTAGTTTCATTGGTATGGAATGTGTTATGGTGTTAGTTAAGTGGATGCCATATTTTTGTTCATAAATAATATTATCCCATATGAATTAGAAATTGTAATCCACATAATTTATCAATTTAAAGCAATTTAATTATTTAAATAAGCCCAATTTTAAAATATATGTGAATTTTAATGTGAAAATACTTATCCTATATATGTAAACTGAGACTCATACATGAAACAAAGCTTAGTAGTGGGTATATATGTTTCTCTTACATTCTAATGGCCTTTTATGATCTTTTCTATCACTTAGTCCTAGATTTTGAAGTAGGCAATGAGGCATGATCATTTCTATAGTAAGGGTATGCACCTATCATAATTTCCAATAATATAATCTTCTGAATTGTTAAATTTCATATGATGTGTGAATTTGGAATTATTGTATCATGCACCCATGAATTCATCGATTCACACACCTTGAAAGCTGTGATGACCATGATCTAGAGGTGGTGGGCATTGAGCCTCTAGTGACCCATCCTGCACTTCCACATATGGAACCTCTTCATATCCCTAATATTAGCACTAAAACCCAATTACAAGAGGCATTTCTATGTATGTTTTAATATATTATATGTGTTTTTTGACCTGCCACGAGTATGGTAGAGTTGAGTAGTATCATCCTAAAAACTTTTCAAGTGATGGTGGACCACATGCCATAAAGTCCTGGATCAAAGATATTCTATCTATATTCGAGAATTTAGAGACACCTCAAGCGAAGAGTGTCAAAAATTCTTTATATATGCTTCATGGTTCTTCCAAGCAGTGGTTGGATGTAATGACCTAGGAATATTGACATTGTAATATGGTCTGGGAAGACTTCCAGATCATCTTTTTTGACTATTTCATTCCCCAAAAATTGAGGGATGAAAGATCTAGAGTGTTTGTGAACCTATAGTAGGGATGTATTTATGTTATTGAATGTTAAGTATATTTTACTAAGAATTTGCAGTTTTCTCACACTATATCATGAACCAATATTATTAATACCACATTATTTGAGGATGGGATGGTTTATGCCATCCAGTCATAGGTCACTGAATTTAGGTTGACATCAATTTATGAAATTTTCAACCAATATATTATCATAGGGAAATATTTAGGGATGATTTTAGTGCTATTTATGGAGGTTCGGAACCCAAATCTAGGATTGTTCCTTCTATGGGGGTGAAATAGATGTTTTGGGGCTAGTTGTAGAGGTGTCATTAGTCATGTTCCTCATGTTGATAGTTTCCTAATATGTCCCTAGTACGGGAAGCTGGGACACATGAAGCCTCAATGATTAAGAGATATTTCTAAATGTAGAGGCTGTGGAAGGATGTGATATATTTTTCGTTTTTATAGAACATTCCTATCAGCACCTAGAGAGAGAGGATCTACACCTAATCCTTGTGAAAGAATGGGTCTATTAGTATCATAAAAGTTATGAGGATAGAATACTACCTACCACTCAGGTTGAGGTGGAATTCGAGGCATAGGTAGTCAGACTTATGATTCTCAGTTCTAGTAGAGTAGTCTTACTCATGGAAGTCAGTTAGTGACTCAAGGTTAAGGTATAGTCCTTATATATTCAGTCCAGCCCATGCTGGAGGAGTATATTTCAAAAACTTCTACTATTTGGGGTACTATTTTAGTAGCATCCACTTTAGGGTCTTCGTTATATGACACATGCACAACTCACTCATTTATATCTAAGGAAATAACTTAGAGTATGGACCTCGATATAGAGAAATTTTATAGAACAATGAAACTAGATACCAGATTAGTTATTTTATTTGAGGTAATTCACTTTTGTAAGTTCTTTCCCCTTGAGATAAGTAGTTAAATTTTCATATGGAATCTTTTTTCTCTCGACATGATGGGCTTTGAAATAATCATTTTAATTGACTAGTTAGTTCCCTAATAGGACCATATTTACTGAAATAATTAGAGGGTGATTTTTACATCACTTGAGGTTGGTATGAATGCACATAAGGGAGAATGGGATGTTTTGAATACTCGAGAAGGATCTGAGCAGTAGAGGATGTATAGTGTCACAGCTCAGATCGATAGTCTATTCTTGGATGATAATGGGTTACAAACCTCTATTTTCCGTCTCATTTTTGATCTTTCCAAATGTGTCTCTACTAAAGGATTATATGGACTACCTATAATGTGAGAGGTATAATTTTCCATTGATATTGTTCCAAGAGCAGCATTGGTGACCATTCCTCCTTATAAGATGGATCATATTGAGATTCTAAAGATCAAGAGATAATTGGAGGATCTAGGGTCTAAAGTATTTATATTACCCAATAGGTCTCCTTGGGTTCCACCAGTTCCTTTCGCTAAGAAGAAAGATGTAACCCTTAGTATTTTCATGGACTATTGTATATTAAAACAATTCACAATAGATAATTTGTATCCACTACCTTGAATAGACGACTGCTTTGATCATCTTTGAGGAGTGAGACTGTTTTAAAAGATAAATCCGAGGTTAGGAAATCATCTGGTAGGTTAGAGTATGTCATTTATACCTTGAACTGGTTTCACGATGAGAAATGTTCTATACGATTACTAGGTCATGCCATTTGGACCTACAAAGTCACATGCAGTCTTTAGTGTTCTTATGAATCATGTTTACCACATGTATCTAGACTCATCTACGGTAGTAAGGTTTTATGATATCCTTGTGTATTCAAGCTCTATAAATGACCATAAAACCCATATTGTGATTGTTATGAACACAGTAAGAGAGAATCATCTCTACGATAATCTCAATAAACTCCACATTTTGGATTGATAATGTCTGTATATGAGGTCATATCGTGTCAGAGTTAGAAGTCTCAGTACACTTATAGATTGTGAGAGATATAGTTTTCTGAAGGAAACCCAAGAACATATTTAAAATTTAGAGTTTCTTTGGGATAATAGGATATTACTGAAACATCATCCAATATTTATCACATCTTGCAGTGCTGCTAATTTTCATGACAAAGAAGGTCATGAAATTCAAATGGTTAGAAGCGTATAAAGCAGCCTTTAAATAGTTTAAGGAATATTTGACTTCAATACTGATATTGATTCTTACAAATCAAGGAAGGAGTTATAATGTATTATGTGACATGTTATGTATTATACTTGGAGCTATTTTTATATTGGACAAGTAAGTCGTTGCAAACAAGTCTTGACAATTGAGGCCTCATGAGAGGAATTACCTGAAGCATGACCTTGAGATCACTAATATTGTGCATGATCTATGCTGTTGGAGACACTATCTAGATGAACATTTTTTTGGGAACTCACTAATTGTACAAGACTCTAGTATATATTTACTCCGCATGATTTGAATCATAGGTAGCACAGGTGGGTTGAGTACCTACAATCATTTGATTTCAAGCATCACTACACACAAGGTAATAGAAATGTTGTAGCTGATGCTCTGATTCAGAAGACTCATATAGAGGTGGTTTATAGGTCTAATGAAGAATGGAATCCCAAGGACTTATTCTCAATTATTCACATTGAGCATCAAGAGTATCATTTTCAGACAATCTTCTCAATCATAGAAGTGACATATACTCTTCTAGAATGAGTAACGATGCGATAACTATCTAATCTCAAGGGCCTTTTCCAAAGGTGAAGTGTCTCATATAATGAAACATATTTAGATTATAATATGGATTGGGATGATACTTTAATATTACATGGGTGTGTATGGGACCCAACTAACATCATGGAGAAGCTGATGCGTGAATTTCATGCCCCAGCATTGGTGGTTCACCACGGTGTCAATAAAATGTATTAGGATCTATGATGCCAGTATTAATGTCCTGGTGTGGAACTTGACATTCCCCACATCATCACTCAATGTTACACCTGTTATCAAGTAAAGGTGGATCATGAGAATCCATTATGGATTTTACAACCATTGTCTATATTTGAGTGGAAATGGAATTATATATCATTAAACATCATAACATTTTAACCAAATCACCTCCTAAAAATAATATTGTGTGGGTTGTTATTGACCTCTTAATGAAGGTCACATGATTATTACCTATGTGAGGGAAATTAATGGTAGATGATCTAGGATGGTTGTACATAAAGGAGGTTTTAAGTATTCATTGAGATCGTCATTCTTTCATTTCTGACAGAGATGCTCACTTTACATCACAGTTCTTGAAGGGGTTGCAGAAGGCTAAGGGTAAAAAGGTAATTTTGAGAATGGCCTATCACACATATACTGATGGATAGACATAGTGGATTATTCAGCTTCTATAGGACATGATCTACTCATGTGTCATTAACTTTGGGCGTTCTTGGGAGAAACACATTACTCTTGTTGAGTTCACTAATAATAGCAATTTTTCGGCTACCATCAAGATGGATCCTTATGAATCTTTATATGGTATACATTTCTGCTCACCTCTGTTCTATCAAGAGGCATTAGTGGTATCCATTCTCAGACTATGAATTTTTCTAGAGAATATAGAGTAGTTCCAATTGATCAGAAATCTTATAATGATAGATTAGTCAATATAGTAGTCATATGATAATTGACGCCTATGAACTATTGAGTTTGAGGTTATATAATGGGGTTTCATGGGATTCCATCTCATGTTGGGACATAAATGTTTTCAATGATAGGATAAACCCCCACCAAGGTACGTTGGACCCTAGCATTGTGAAATATACCGGACCAGTTGGTGTTTCCTCAGAAGTACCAGTCAATACATGATTCCATTCACATATCATAGATTTTTTGATATCATACAGACCTGTCACATGTATTTCATATTGATGAGGTTTAATTAGATGTTTATTCCTCCTTTCTAGGATTATTGGTCTCATATTGTGGATCAGAGCATGAAGAAACATCAAGGTAGGTTAGCTCCTTCGGTACTTGTTCTATGGAAGCACATCTATGTTTTGGATGAGTCCTATGAACATGAAGCTGATATATGAGCTTAACGAATGGAGGTCTTTGCATATTATACCTCATTAACCATAAAAGGTCAAATCGGGGAAGAGTTCCATTAAGGAGGGGAGGTTTTAATGACCCATATTTTCATGAAGGTATGAATCATTCGTTTTTAGTGTCGATTATTATTAATGTCCCTAATAATGATGCCTAATCAAGTAAAGGTGGTCTCAGGTGCATCCATGGATGATTGAGATCTCATATCCTAAAAATGGGAAGAACATACTAGGCCCCATGATTAGAAGAAACCATGCTTCCCCACCCACATATTTTACTTAAATTGTGCAACTATAGATATTGGCAACCTAAGGGCCCCATGGTTTTTTTGAAATCATGCACTCTGGGAACATGACCGTGAAATGCTGTAGGATTTTTGGATAGATCCCATTCAGATGTTTTTCACACATTTAGAAAAACTGTACAACTAACTATGTTGGGGTTCCCCTTTTAAGGAGTGAATGACACAAGATTGGCAGACAGTTTGTCTAACCATACACCCAAATGGTGTTCCATTTTCTTTTAGGGTGAAAAGTCCATTTTTCATATCATTAATTATTAAACATAATTTATGTTCCTTGTCCTCCCCTTTTCAGCATGTATCCATTCTCCTCCTCTCATGTGGCTCAAATATACTTCATCCAAGGATCTCTGATAACTCTTATGTCCGATGTCCCATTCAAGATTCGTCGAAGCAATTGGATTTATTAGGGTGAGATATTGAGTCCTCTTCCTTCATACATAAGTTTATATTTGAATCTATTTTAATATTTAGGTGATAGATCATTTTCTCTAATTTTAGGTAATTGGACCATTTTTTAGATCTCTTCTATACTACTACAAATCTGAGGCTGATATCGAGCAAAGAGTCAGGTATATCCTTGAATTATGTGGTATTATTTATTTCCCCCTGATTTTTGATGTTTCGTATCTATGACATTGTGAAACATGCCAAATTATTCTGTGCATCCTCTTTTTATTGAGTTATTAATTTCAGATTTAACATTACCCCATGATATGAAACCTTTGATACTTGTTTTTTTGTTTATAGTATAGTTACCCCACTTATGGACACCCCATGGGCGTGAAGATTTGATTTGGATGTTTTAGTTAATTTACAAATTTTCTATAATTCCTTCTAAGAGTTATAATTTGATATTAAATTAATATTACCTTGTTATATTATTTTTTAATGAACCCAAGTCACCTTCTAAGTGATTATCCCAAACTATACCTCGAATTTCCCATGTAGGCAATTATCTTATTGACCATGTCACCTTCAAAATGGATCTTGAGGCTTATGAATTTAATTTCCCTGTCATAATAAGTTAAATTAGAGGATACTATGGATAATTTTATGCATGATGGTTGTAGTCCCCGAAAATGAATGAATCAGTTTAAATGGAATGGATTATCCACATTGTATTGCATTTACTTTAATGAAAAAATGGTGTAAATGAGATGTTTAAAGAATTTCAAGCCCATTCATAATGTTTCTCACCTTATGAAATGATAATTGAACTACTATACCTTATTTATGTAAAAGAGGTCATTAAACATGAACCACTGAAAGGTATTTCCTCATGTTTCATATTATAAATATGATTATGATGATGTCCCATAGTCAATATTCAAGCATCACTAAGAAAGGGATTGGATGAATTATTTATATATTTTGTATTTTATGGTTCCTTACTTTTAAAAAAAATTCCCTCTCTTTTCCTATTGAAATAATTCAAATAACATCCACAAAAAAAACAAGAGTTTACATGATTCACTACCCAAAAAGAGTAGCTAAGTCCATGGTATTATTTGGAAACAATCAAATATAACACAATCCACTAGAAAGAAAAGTACTTTTATGTAGAATACAACAAGTAGGATGTTAACTTACACTCATGTAGAACATTGAAAATAATACAACAGTGTGTGTACTCCCTCTAAGAAAATATAGGGTAAATAATGTTTGTGGTGCTTCGTTGTCAATGATCACAATTTTACCATTCAAAACAATTATTCTATTTCCTACCTATAAGATGGTAGTAACTTCCTTAAGATAGTCGCAAACTTTCATGCTTCCTCAGAAAACTTCCTATATCCTCCACAAATTGAATTTCACCATGTGGTACAAGTGCTTCACATACCACCTTCCTCTTCCACATAACACCCATTCTTTACAGACACCAAATTTATTATATGGACTATAACTACTTCAAAAACAACTGATTCTCTACAGAACACATATCTTACACAGTCTCTTTTACTTTACAGGATAAAGTTCACCAAAAATTTCTTCCTCATACCACCTTTACGAACCATCTCAATCATATAAATGATCCCCCAACTAACTTCTTCCTGTATAGAAACTATTTCCCCCAAACTACTTCCATTTTCCGAATTCTCCTTCAAGAACTACTCCAGAGACCCCCAAATTTATCCCCTCATCATTGATATATTATAATAAAATTCACTCTCACAAAAAGATGGTATTAGGGTCCCATATATTGGAAAATAAATATACAAATTTGGATAATATGATTTCCTCAATGTTTCGATGCAGTACATCCTCCACCATGTATAGTAGTCCTCCCACAAAATTTATTTATTTTTCCATTAAAAACTTGTTGAATCATCCATCATCACCCTCATTGAATTTTTATGAATACTCAAGGTTGTTTGAAAACATTAAATTTATATAAAATATACTTATTTAATTTTTTTAGTTTTCATCTATGTGTGTATAGCCTTAAGCAGCATTGAAAAGGTTGTCCTACTTACAGTGTGGAACTCATCTCAGTCTCCATCATCATTGTTCATTGTTCCTTCAATTTTAGATTGAATCAAAAATACGTGGTGTGATGTTTATACCTTGATGAATGGGTCTTTAAATGTAAGATTTAATATTATCATCATTAGAATAGTTTCTTATAAAATTCCGTGATTTCCCATTTTAAAGAATGAAATTTCCTTCTTATAGGTTTCTGTATTTTTTTATAAGATTGGACGAATCTTATGTACTTTTTTCTTTTAAAAATATCATATCATACATATTTTGGTACCACATGGAATCTATTTCATATACACTTTATTTTCTTATGGAAACACAAAATCTTATGAACTGATGTAATCTTACTTGTTGCGCATATCATAGTAACTAAACTCTCATGCTATATATTTCTATCGTATGATACTCAAAATGCTTTAAAAAATTATCTTCTCTAAGGCGAATACTTTCTTATAAGTATTTGTATCATTTAAGTCTCCTGTGTACCCTATGAATGTACCTTTCAAAAAGAAACTTTTCGTGCTGGATGAATCTTTTGAAAACATGGCACCCCTCTATGGTAAGTTATACCCTTCCAAGAATACTATTCAATACTGGTATTACATGTTTGAATCATAGTACTCTTATGTGGTGAGATAAACCCTTATGAAATATACCATTACCATTCAAAACTGTTTCAGAGTCCAAGACATTTCCATTTATTTTAGAATGAACTCAAAATTCCATAATTCACCCATTTCAAACCATTTCTCCTTTAAAACATTTTCTAGAACTATCAATATACTCAAATAACCATGAAAACTCTTCTAAAGGATCCATTTATAATATATAATGTCTTGTTTCTAGTACTCTAGGGATGTATTATCTTTACATCATCTATCATTCCTTTTATCTTATAATAGCTGTAAATATTCATCATCCATCAAATGGTGTGGAGAAAACTTCCACCAAATAAATACTTATGGGAACATTTTGGGATATTAACCACACTGAGTGGGGGGGGGGGGGGTGAATAAATATTGGTGAATTTTAAATTCAATTTCAACTTTAAAATTTTTATTAATTTTATTTTTACCATATACCTCTATCATTGCAAGGTCAGTGTTCCTCTTCTCCCATATTTTATTATTTTTTATTTTCTATAATAACCAAACACACACACACATATTAGGTATAACAATATATAAGGTTCAACTCTCAATGTGATAAGTATAGTCCTGAAAGTGATATGGATTCCTCCATGACCACACAACCCACTAGATTCATCATGTGATCTTTACACTATAGTCTTATGATATTGTATGAGTTTGTATCCTATATAACTTAGTTTCATGCATCCCACACATAGGTACATACTATACCTTTACAATTAATATATGGTTAACAACTGGAAAGTCTATAACCAATTCATAAATATGAAAAAATATTGTTGTGTTGTATCTTCCCTCTTCTTCTTCTTGTATAGAGTAGCAAGTCACTAATTCCCAATATCTATGTACATAAATATATATATCTTCTTCTTAGTATATATAAAAGTATAAAACCAATATGTTACTACTTCTTCTTTTTCTTCAACTTATCACTTCTACTTATTATTCTCTTGTGAAAATAGGAGTGCATAAATATCATCTTCATGTGATGAAATTCACAACTAACTCATCATCATCTTCTTCGTTTTCCATATTATTATTGTTGTCCTCTATTATATTAAAAAAATATATTGGATCTTCTATTTATTCCACTGGTTTCCAAAATTATAAATTCTTTAGATTAATAACATTTTCATGGATCTTCTTTCTTTCTTAGTATATATTATACTTTTATCTAAGATAATTGTGTTGAGATTAAAAAAAAAATTCTTCAACCTGCTCAAATATATATGATAACAATAAATGTAGAATCAATATAATCTTCTCTTCATTATTCATTAAAGTATTTAACAAACTACATAAATAATTCAAATTATAATAATATATTAATATCAGATCTGGAAAACTCAAATACACATCTTCCATTATAATATCCTAAAATCACTTTAAGTAATAAATTAACTCTATTAATTAAAACATGCATACTAATCACATATTTCATTCTAATTTCCATCCAGTAAATCAACCTATATTTAAATCACCGCATATGGATGAGACTATGAGTTTATAGTTGTGACCTTCATCCTTCATCCTCCACTTCTCCTTCTCCTCTCCATAACAATCATTATGCAATTACAAAACATATAAATATATATTCTTGCAAGAAACTGAAATTATTTATCTTTACATGATAATCCATATACATATTAAACCCCATGTATTCATGCATGTAATTTTTTGTGTACATAGAACCTTAATATGTGGATAAGTGTAATTTCATTAATGAAACATGTTTAATCTTTACAAGTTATAATGAATCAGAATGAGAATTATCAGAAGATATGTTTTAATTTAAGAACATCACACATGGAAACTTTTAAATTTACTCCTTCATTATGTCCTAAAAATATTCATGACACAACCACCCAACTTTCAGCTTCAATATATACACCATTACATAAAGTTATCTATAAACATACACATCTAATTTGGGTGTAACTTTTTCTATACCACAATTTATTCTCTATTGATGACATAGACCATTGACAATATATTTACCATGTGAGGCTCATTGTCTCGAACTTACGTTGAAAATTATATTATTTATTGACATACTGTGTAAATCCCAAAGTCTCTGAACCCACAATGAGATTACAACAACTGCTCAACTATAAATGCAATGGTCATGGTCAATATTCATACCATGAATACCTCATAGTCAATCTTTTACATACAGTCAATCTACAAATTCACATACAATGAAACATCATTTTTCATTCATCCAAAACTTCTTCTTCAGAGTGAACTGATCATGATAATTTCTTAAGATCATTCCACTTTCCATCATTAGATTCTTGATCCCTCCTTTATATCCTTATTATTCAAAATTTACTTTGAAACCTTCTCCATGCATGGATTGAATTTCATACAAACATCACGAATTCACAGTGTTCCATTGTTTTTCTTTATTCTAGTTACAATGAGTTGATTTATCTCTATAAAATCTTGAAAAAACATTAAAAAACATCAACAGATGTTGTGAGATTAAATATCAATCTCCCTTCTGCTTCAATGGAGATATATGGATTGAGGGGTTTAAGTTACCTTCCTTTACCCATAAACAATTAATGTGACTTCACTATTAACCTTATGTGGAAATATAAAAGAACCTTAAAAAATGTAGATATTACCCTTACATAGGAACTAAATATTTGATTTACCTTTCAAAGTGTGATGTGAAATCCTAATCTACCTTTAAATAGGTAGCACAAATATAGAGGTACCATTATGTACACTGTAAAATTTCATGTTATCCTCTTTATAAATAGATTTATCCTATCTTATATTTATATAATTAGTGTAATCCTCTAGTTACCATTACATAAATGGTTTTCCCTATAAATATCTCTAATACGTCTTTATGAGAGTGAATTATACCCATACATATGTCAAACAAATTATTACATACCTTTTGCAGGATATTGAACATGCTACCCACCCTCACATATACTATTCATTACCTTTATGTAGGTTTGGAATTTTGTCAAATTATTTTTCAAACTCTTAAGGATCACTTCCATCCTTTCTTTCTATTCATCTTTAAATTTATCCAATACCTACAGGTAGAAAAAATCATCAAAATGATTTTCCTTTAACATAGAGATATCTTCCTTAACATCTAAAAGTAATAACACTAATATAATCTTCAAAAAAATATTTCATAATTTTAAAAGGCAATAATTATAAACTAATATTCAAAAAAATCATTAAAAATATATCGTATCAAATATTTAAGTACTAAATACAATTTAACTTGTTTTATCAGATCTCATCACATCATTATTGGTTTTTCTTGAACAAACATTCAAGACACTACTTCCACATATCAAAATTCTTTGAAAAAAAAAATACAACTCACACAAAAATGAGCTTAATAAAATCCCCCTTTGTATTTTTTGAAAATACCTTCTAATGATATGTTAATATGTTCCATTACATTTATTACTTATCCCCTTACTTATCAACATTTCATTTCACTGTATCTCCCCTATACTGATAAGAAATTAAAATTACATGGGAAAGTGGTATCAATTCATAGATAATAAATATTTCATCAATCATTCATATCTAATTATTATGACCCATGATCGATATGAGAGAAGGTGGGTTTGATTTAGACAACAACGACGTCCCTTTAAAAAATTATACCAAATAAAATAAAAAACTCATAGAATGTCTTCAAAGGTTATTCAAACAATACCAGGTTGTGATAAGTGATACTAATTTGAGGCAATTTTTTTATATCAACATGAATATCCTAAATCAACTTTAATACAAAAATTAGTTTTGGAGTTGGTGTTCTAGAAAATAATATTTGTACTTTTGATTACATATATATTTGAATAATTGAATATTAATAATAAAATATTATTTTATATTGTTTATTGTTATGTAGGGATTTAATATTATAATTTATTATACTATCTACCATATTAATAAGGTCATAACACTTCCCAGTTATGATGTAAACCTAAAAATTCTATGAAGATATTCTTAAATCTAGATATAATATTGGATGACATATTATGATGAGAAAAATGAAATATTCTATGTTATGTGCATTTACTCATAACTAGATGATAGATCTTCTCATGAAGCTCACACATGGTAATATATGGATAGAATATTATGATAACATACTTAAGAGTCATAATTAAACGTGTTTTTGTGTCATACTATAATCCTATCTATGATAATGTGTAATAGTTTTTAAAATATATTTTAATTACTAATGAATTTTACAACTCACACACTTAGATTTACTGACCAAAATCACAATTCCACATGTTAGCGGGAAGTTTAATACGTTGGGAGAGTTATGAATCTCATGATATTTATATATATGGTGATAAATTATTTTTACATTCCATATATATATAGAAGTCGATATCATATCATTTTGATTGAAATCGAACCATCACATTGAATTTAATTTCCATGGTGTAATGATTAGTTTATTTTAGAGAGTCAAATAAAGACATCTCAAGCACATTGGTTTATGACATGTGTTTGTAACTTGATTAATGATATTTTGTGAAAAAATGGTTATATTAAACGGTAGGAATTTTTATTTGGTTACTATCATTGTGAAATTAATTTCTATATATTGGCTTATTTGAATTATTTCTACATAGTAATATTGGACTTTAGGCATGCCCACCTAATGCCAATATGAAAGAATATGAAAATGTCACACACTATGTGTTTCCATTGAAATCGATTACAATATATTTGAATTTAATTAATGGATAAATTATTATTCACAAGACAGAGGAATACTTTTATTCAGGTTTTTATGATTGTAAATATTTAATAAATAATTATTTTTCTCATTTTGAATAGAATATTTCATTTATTTATTTACCATTTAATAAATATTTATGCACTGGACTATAGATAAAATATATATTTACGAATAAATATTTAATAAAATATTTATATATGTATTCAATAAATACAAAGGACTAAAAAAATGAAAAATATCATTTCTGGGGATAAATATTAATTTACAATATGTTAAAATTTAATTAATCATTGTTCTAATTAAAGTAAACCATAAAATGTTATTATTATTATTACATGGTATGTGTTAAAAAATGGGTTATTATATTATTTATAGGCTGATACACAATTTAATAATATTTTTAACTAAACCTAAACTCTATTAATATATTATTATGTATATTTTATAGGGTTAATCGAGAATTGAGAATCGTTGTAAACAAAAATCTTATCTATAGATCACCCCAATCTTCCCCTCAATAATGATAAGATCAAGAGATAATTATTCAATTCTATATGATCTAGTTACGATCAATATAAAAACACAATATGATTGGTCCACCAATCTAGAAGCCTTTATTCCATAAACATTATTCAGTGATCAATGTAGAATGTGTGGGTCACCACTAGAAGGACTCAACATTTTGATACTTGAAGAATATTTCATTAACCCCAAATGGATATTTTGGATGATCAATAACAACAACAATGAATGATCCTATGATGGGGTATTATTCATTCAGATCCATTTAAATTAATAATAATGTTAACATAAAAAATATATTTTCTAGGTTCCATAATTTTCTATGTCAATATATGATGGAAAAAACTAATTAGTCAGGATAATAATGCCTCTCAAAATTGGTGAATTATTCATAAAATTTGATAAAAACATTATTGGGATTTCACTCACTAGGTGATTTCGCTGCACTCAAAACCATCAATTAGAAAATTTAGAAATTTTATAATTTAAAACCACCTTATAATATATAGAATCATCCCCTATATTTTTATTGATTAATTTTATTTATACCCATTTATTTTAGGATATTATTTTTTTAGTTAATATTGAGAGAATTATAGAGCATAAATTTTCAATTAAATTATCTTCAATAAATTTTCAAAATAATAAAATTTACATGAAATAATAATTCTTGATGCTTCTTCATCATTCTTAACTTATATCCTCCTAAATGAGATACTCTAAAAACAACCTTCAAATTATGAATCACATATAAGTTTTAATCACATGACATTTCATGTTGAGAATACACCAAAATGGATATTCTTCATGTGGGTATCCAAACATTAAAAGTTTCTCATATTCACCAGGGAATATCTCTATTAACATGTTCGTTAAGAATTATAAATGTAAGATCAAATTAGGTTGATATATTCATTCATTTTATATCACATTTTTTTATAACCTTATCATATTTTTCGGTTCTCCCCTAGAAACCATGCTTCACCTTTAATTCCCTATATTATTATCACAACACAACATAAATTTTTTAATGGAATATGATTTCACTTCCTTGATTTGAAATATGAATAGTAATGTTTAAATGTTTTTCTTAGCCATGTTGCTCGATTATTCATTCTTCTACATATTACCATGATATGTAATTTTTTTTGAATAAACAAAACTTTTCACATCCTCTTAAATTTCTTTGTGTGGGTTTATTATTTCTTATTTATCCTTTCATCCCAAGGAATTTACAAATAGAGTGTTCATTTTCTTGAAATCATCTTCAGGGTCTAGAAGTATTTTCAAAAAACAATTATAATTGTGTATATCTATGGAGAACCTCCCAAAAAGGTAATATTTTTTAAAAGGATTTTTGTTTATAGGAAATTTTTCATGAAATTCAACATCATAAGGTGAAATTTCATCATCTCTTTTAGCATTAAATTTTTCTTCTACTTCTTCCAACTGTTTTTCCTTCTACATGATTACTAAATTAATAAATATAATATCTTTGGGTTCATTTAAAATATTCTTTTAGTCTATATAAGAAAACATTTGGGTTAAATTCATATTATATGACCTTTTAAATGATGTGTTACTTTTTTTCTTCTTATACTTGCTTTAAATCATATTTTCATTCTTTTTATTTTCCATGTTTCTCTCACATATCTTCTTTTATATATTCAAGGAGATTTATTATTTAATTTAGTATCCCGATTCCTTATAAAGAATTTTTATTCATTATTTACATGTTTTAATCCATGATTACTTTAGTTTGATACATTATTAGATGACTACGAACTAATTATATGACTATAACCACAAGCATGACAGATATCTCCAAAAACCAATTTTTTTAACATGATATATTTTTCTTCTTCATTTATGAATGTTGAATATTCTATAGATTTGTCACCCTTGAAATGGGATTCCTATGATCTTTATAATTTAATGCATTACACAGATAGTCTAATGAACAATTGCTTAACCTATTACAACCCAACATAGAACAAAAAAATATTTATCTTTTTTTGAAGTCATCTTGTAATCCTGATTTTATATCATGCTAATTTTGGAATTTATTCTTCCTTGGTAGGGATATTCATCGGTAACCAACTCCTATACTTCTTCTTCTATGCAATATGAGCATAGTGGCAAGATCATTACAACTTATATTCACTCATAATTCTGAAGATTTTCGTTTTGAACATACACATACCATATAAAAAGATTTATAAAAATCATGGAAAATTTGTATGAATAGGGTCTCTTTCTTCAAAAACAATTTAGAGAGAGTATTATATGATTTAATCAAAATATATCTATAAAATAGAGGTATTTTAATAGAATAATTCTCTTTAGAAAATTTTATAGAAGAATCTCACATTTCTTCCAATCCTAGTGAAGACACATCTTGAGAATTTTGAACATTTTATAAATTAACTTAACAATAGAAGATTCATTATATTGAAAATATTTATCTCATCCTTAGTCAATTTTATATTTTATTAACTTCAATTTTTATTATGAACAACTTATTTATCACAAATGTTTTATTATCTTGTAATAATGTTTCATGATCCTTGTTAAAACATATTTGGATTCCAATTGTGAATTCGTGGAATCAATCATATTTGTTGATTTTAATAAAACTTATTTATCTTACTATAAATTATTTAGTTACATAATCAATTTCTAAAATTTTGATGAACCATTATTCTTTAAACATGGAACACTTTTCTTCAAGAAACAAATTTATATTTTCTTTCACTTTAACCTATTTGGAATTCTTTCTGCAAGTTAAAAACATTTAATTCAAATACTTAAACATATTCTCTAATTATTATTCAATAAAGAGTCCCATATAGTATAGAAAATAATTCATTTGGTAATAAATGTATTATATCATTTATTGTATCAAAATAAATATCAGATGACATAAGATCGCTACCACCTAGTTCTTATTTATGCAGACAATTTTAAAAATAATTTTTTATACCTCAGGATCATATGTACTCCTATATATATTTGAGTTAAAAGGGTTTTAAATTTATTTGGTTATTGAAATAAACACTTTTTCACCCCCTTTCAAATAGATCTGTATTCTGCGCTGATCGGAGGGGAAAACATTCTTCTTCTTTACACAAGATGGTATTATTTTTCAAACTCTTATTATATTTATTTCTCTTGTTCATCATAGTCCGTATATAAATATAACACCAATATTAATCACATAATAATTCACTAATACCATAATTTATTATAAATATGTAAAGAACACAAAATCATCAAAAGTGTAGAACATAAAATATAGAGAATCCAATATGTGGTGAACTAGTATTTGATACAAATTGAATTTAAGTATTTGGGATATGAACCACCCTAATAGGGGGGTGAATAGATGTTGGTTTTTTATATTCATTTTTCACATTAAAAATTTTATCAATTTTTTTTACATTTTACTTATGTTATTTTTAGGTGAGTTATTCTATTATTTAGTCTTTAATTTTTTTTTATTTTTTATAACACAACAAAACACACACATAGGAGGAACAATGATATAAAAGGTTCACCTATCCATTTTAAAAGGTTAATACATATTTTTATTTGGATTCTTCCAAGATCACATGGCCTACTAGATTCATCATATAATGTTTACACAATAGTATTCCGATAGTGAATGGGCATTCATCTTATACAACTCTGTTTGGTGTATCCCAAAATAGGTATATATCATAACTTTATAATAAATATCGAGGGTAACAACTGGTGATTTTAAAACCATTTTAATACACTAATATGTTATTGATTTTATATCACCTACTTATTATTATTCCATTAATTAGTATCAAGAAACTGATTCTCTATTTTTATAAAAAAAATTGCATAAAAATGCTTCTTCTTCTTCACAATATTAAACTAACATTCTACTAATTATTATTCCACTTATCTTTTCTACTTATTCTTATCTTGTGGAAACAAGAGTGAATTGATCTATTCTTATTATGATGAAATTAATTTCTAACTCAGCCACTTATTCTTTCTCTTATATCTTCTTATTATTTTCCTTCAGCGAATGAAAAAATATTTTGAATCATATATTTTCTCTATTGGATTTTGAAGATATAAATTTTTTAGAATAACAAAAGGCTCAATGATATTCTTCCTTTCCTAGAACATTTTATATTTTTCTGTAAGATAATAGTTATGAACATTGACAAAACATTATGCTTCATCCTAAAATTATATATTTTAATAATAAATAAATCAATTGTTTTATATTCTCATACTTATTTATTAATGTATCCAAAAAACCATATATATACTTATAATACAAATCTCACTGAATTATTAGGTCTAAAAGACTCAAAAAACATATCTTTCTTTATAAATACCTAATAATTCATATATTTATTCATATAAAATATTTATTCAAACATTCTAACAATACAAAATTCCTATATTTATTCAATTAAATAAATCCACCTATATTTAAATCACCACATATGCATGAAACTATTCATTTATAGTTGTGGATTTATTACTTCAGTATCAGCTTCTATGTATTCTCTCTATGAAAATATAAAAATAATTACAAAAAAAAATTATATATGAATGTAAGAAAAATACCTTATTTATCTATACAAAATTGAAAAAAAAACATAAAAAAACAACTTGTATTCATGAATGGAATTTATAGTGATCATAACACCATCATTTATACTAAACAACAATTCCTTAAATCCATCCTCTTTCATCTTCATAAATTATCCTAGATCAAGAAGTAAATTATCATAATTTTATATTTTATTTAAGAACACATATCCTAGAAAAATTTGAATTAAATCCTTAATTATAACATCAAAACCTTTATTATATACCAACATAGTGTGTGAAATCAATTTATACATCTTTATATAAGTTTCGTTTCAACCCTACATAGCTCAGACTGGTGTACTATTATGTGTCCAACATTTCATCTTTTTACCATGGCATAGACTATGGTCAATATTCTAAACCTGTGAGTTTCATGGTCACTTTATGTAACATGTGATATCTATGGTCACTCGAATTACAATGAAAATCCTACAACTTCTCAACATACCACGTGAATACCCCAATCACTTGACCTATTATGCAAAGGCCATGGTCAATATTACTATCATACATACATCATGATGTATCTTTAACCTATGGTTGATATATAAGTCTACTGACAATGATACACCATTCTCCATTATTCCCAAAAATATTCTTCATATATAAAGGATCATAATAATTCATATCATGAATTATATATCCTAGAAGATCATTCCACTTTTCATCATCATATTCTAGAGATCTTATTTATCTTATTATTATTCCCACTACACTTCAAAACTTTATCCATGAACACATGTAATTTCATATTAACATCATGAATTCATATATTTTCATGGTTTATAATTAAAGTTATAATGACTCAATTTCTCAAAATATGATATTTAAACATCCATAAAAAACATATAGAGATGTTGTGAGACCAAAGATTTTACTATATACTTATTCAATAGAGAAATATTCCTTGAGGGGTTTTATCCTCTTTCATTTTACCCATTGTTAGGTAACGTGTCTTGAGTATTACCCTTACACATAAATATAAAATACCTTTATACATCATAGATATTACCCTAATGTTGGTAACAAATCTTCAGGTTACCTTTACATGTTTTCAATGAAGTTCCATAAATACTTTACGTAGGTAAAAAAATGTGGATATAACATTACATATGCTATGAAATTACTATTTAACCTTTATGTAAATAGATTAATCCTACATTACCTTTATTTAGGAAGTGTAATCCTCCTGTTACCTATAAAAAATGTATTTACCAAAACTCCAATCTTAAAAAAACATTAAGTATGTGGATTATACCCCTATTTATGTAAAATAAATTAATTAATACCTTTAAATAATATGTTAAACATTCCATATACTTTTATTCAGATAAATCCTTACCTTTACAATGGTTGGGTATTTTTCTATATTATAATACACACTCTCAAGAGCCACTTCTAGCCTTTCATTTTATTCTTTTTCAAACTTCATCCAATACTTATAGATAATACTCCAAATATTCAAAAAAACATTCCATAAACATAAATATATCATCCATAAATTTAAAAGGAAATAGTTCATAAAAAACATTAAACCCATATTCCATAATTTCTAAAAGAAATTACTTCAAAATCAACATCAAAACCAATATTCCTAGATAAATCATAGCCAATAATTAAGTAATTAATATAATGTATCAATTTTATTTTGATTTCTTTAATCCTTATTATGTTATCTTTACCAAAATTCGAAGAATATTATTCCATTAATTCAATTTTTTAATAATAAATATATCTCACAAGAAGTGTGATTAAAAAGTAATTTTATTTTATCATGAATATTAGCTCACAAATAAATCATCATAATTAATGGGATGATACATTAATGTTTTCCAAAAATTTTATTCATGAAGTAGTAACACATATATTCTTCATTTCATTTATGATGGTATCTAATCATACTCCACACACATTCACCTATACTTCTCACAGCCATATTAAAAACAAATATAACCAATTCACTTGGAAAATTCAATATCAACTTTTTATTTATTATCTATACCCCATTAATCTTCACTAAAATAAAATTAATTCATCTCCCCCTTTTTAAAAATAAATGAAAAAGAAATATAATGGTGATCCAATCAAATGATATTCATAATTATTCCTTAATACTCGAAAAATCATATCCATATCCATTTTTAAGTTAAAACCAAATCCCGATCCACCTTCGAGATATGAATGATACCACTTGAATTTGTTACCAATGATCCTTTAGTCAATCAACATAACATCTACATGGTCAAATCTGGCATATAAAACATGAGTTATTTCACCATGGTGGTCAATGATTCACATAATTTTACATTCATGAGATACCAACTTAATTCTCATTTTTGGGGTTGTACCAAAAGAGTAATCAGGGGCTATTAAATCTTGGATATATCTCATTAAAAATATCAAAAAAGTTCATGTACATAGTAACAAACTCTTTAATTTCTTCATATTTTTATCATTCAACACCGATAATAAAATATGTTCAATATGATAAAATATAGATATAATTGTGATTGTTATACCACAATATCCAATTTTTCAAACCTATCTATAAATTCTAGATTCATTGTGATTAGATAATATTATAGTTTAATCCCATATTATCATCTTCCTAAGAGATTTACACTCTTTTTCCTTTATCATGGTAGTTTGAATACTCCATGAACAATAAATTATTTATTGTAAAATTGTGAAAACATTTTTTTCTCCTTTAATTACATAAATTTTATTGAAAATAATAAACTAGTTATAATAAGGGAATATAAAGAGACATTATAGATTCTCTATAGAAACATCAAGGTTTACAGTTTCCTCTCAACCAAGACTTCTCATTCCTTGAAATATCAACATGGGAATATTTCTACATGTCACTTTTTCTTTTACTAGCCTCAATAGATTAAATGATTATTTTTCCCATAATGTAATTACTTGTGTGGATAAATTTTATTAACATTATTCATCATGAAATATTAATTTCCTGATACTGGAATCAACTTTATTATTAATTATCTCTAGTAAGAATGTTCGTTACAATGTCTTTTATACTATGTCTAAAATGATCACAAATTTTCATGGATTCTCTTGAAATTTCGTGTCACCACCTATAGATAAATTGTTATGTGCCTCAATCTTCACCTAGGAAATAAATTTACTTTCTTTGGAACTGACACTAATTTATTTATCTTCCACATTGTAATCCAACTCCAATTGGTATGGCTCAACTGTTAGACATTATTTTTTTTGGAATTCCCAACTTCTTCTGATTTTCCATTGTCTTATTTATAGTTTCATTAGAATATGAATTTCATATTTTGTTTTATTTTGAACTTACATCTCTACTATAACATATATAACTTCTACTAGTAACCATGTGATGAGTTTCATTAAATTATAACCATCTTGTTTATATCTTCCACTTAAACTAAATCATTTATGATTAATTATTATTATATCTTTAGTATTATTATAATTCTATTTAATCATATGTTTATATACTTATTTACCTATGTTTTTTTCATGATACATTCCAGGAACTCATCCATAAATATGTATTCTATTTATGTTCTTTGACCTCTATCATCACTACTTAAAGAATAAAAATCCCCCTCATAATGAGCCATGAAGTTCAATTCATCATATAATTGAATGATTGTTTATAATTAAGTTAGTTTATTCCTAGACATGAAGTTATTATTTTTTCTACTAGAATTTTTTTTACTATTACCCTTTCTCTGTTTTAATGATTTATAATCCTCTTCATCTAATTCAAATTAAGTGACATTTTTATTTGGGATATTTTTTGAAAAGTGGTCAGTACCATTAAAATCGTATCACCTTAGCTGTTTTATTACCGTTCATTCCCATTGTCCTTTTATAAATTTCATTTATAGAAGATAAAATATATTATTGAAATATTTCTCATATTCTTCATATTAAAAATTACTTTATTATGAAAATTATTTATCTCTAGGATTATTCATTCCTAGGGATTCAAAAGGTATCACATTTTTAATTTTTATGATATTCAAAAAATTTCTCATTTCATATGAAATTTGTATATTATGTATCATATCCAACAAAAGGTCTTCTATATTTTCTAAATCTGATAATATTAGATCAAACTGATATATAATGTTTCAAATCATCTTTTTAACAATGATATAGTAATCTACAATATAAAAAAAACCTAAATATTACTCAAAATGTAGCATCCCAGGTAAATAAAGAATAAAACATTTTCATATTTATTAATATTTTTGAATTAAATATTAATTTTACTTTAAAGGGGTTTCTATGTTCGATAGCGTACCCGATACACACCAAAGAGTTTTTTTGAAATCGTACGTTGCACACTAGTAATAAAATAATATTATTTTAAATGTTAGTTAACACGTAGCCGTTGTACTGGAGGGAATGGATATAAATAACTAAAATATGATTATATATGTTTATTACATGTTTTTACATTTATCTAATTAAGCATAAAGGCTTAAAATACAAAAAGAATTCAATTTTAGGCCTATATACTCTAATTTTCACAAAAGGTCCACTTATCAACATTTGATGGCGAACCGTCATTAAATATAGTTTTGGTCACTCTTATACATTCTATTGGACCAAATAAAACTCTTATTTAGAATCGGTACATCAAATTTTACTTTGTGTAATTTTTTGGTATTTTTCCGATAAAGTTCATTTTTTAATGAATAGTGAAAAACGATGTATTTTAATTCAAAACCTCTTTTTAATCAAATTTATTAATATGATTAGATAATTTTTTGAATTGGTTTTTAAGTTCAATTAGAATATATTTTTACCATTTAATCCAATAGTGGTCGTTGGAATTAATTTCACTTTGAAATTGGACTAAAACTGGTGTCAATCTTTTGATACTTATTGTTTCATAAAAACACGCTATTTGTTTTGACAGCGGGAATTAATTATTAAATTAATTAATGCAACTTATATGTTTTGAATTTTTTAAAATAGAAATCATTTTTGAATTCGGAATATCAAATATAGCTTAGGGTGAAGTTTTGTTTTTTTTCTGAAAAACGTCAATTTTTGATGAATAGTGAAACTGCAAAGTGGTGGTTACAAAATTTGATTTTTCATTTAAATGGGACTTTACCACTTCTATGTTTTGAATCTCAAAAATCAAATTTAAATTATTTTCATTATTAAGTAAAATGTGGTTCAATGGGATTAAAATAATTTTTTGGTGAATAGTAACTTTTATGTTTTATTAATCACGATTAAAGGTAATTAGTGTAATTTAAGGTAAAAATGATATTATAATAAAATGAAAATATCTTGACACTTGTGCTAACCCTATTGGATGAGTTATGGACGACCAATACAACCCATGGGTCGATTTTTGGTACCCCATGGAGCCACTTGGGTATGATAATGACATTTATGCCTTTTATTTAAAGTTAAAATAAAAATGACACAAACATGAAATGTTTTACTAAAACAATTTTTATATGGGGTTATACAAGTCATATTTTTGACTATAAATATTCATTAGAAATCTAAAAATATTTCCTACATCATGATATTTTTTTTATAATTTTTATACATTAAATATATTTAATTATTTATGACATCATGATGATGCAGCGATTACCTCATTAATAAAGGATTTAAATAAAATGAAACGATAATGTAATATCTATGACCTACACATGTCCAAAACCTATTGGATGGGTATATTTATAACCCTTTTCACCTTATCATAAAATTATATCAATGTGGGACCTTTTAAATCTGAAACTCATTTTAAAATAATGGAACATTTCTTTACTTTCCAAGAGTGCCCCTCCTTTCCTCTTATAAAAGGCCCCCACCTCTACCTCATTAACCACACTTCCAAAGCCTTTGGATCGACCAACCCCTGCCCATTTTTTCTCTCCACATCCCACTCTTACTCCTTGAAGCCTCACTTTGGGAAGAAGTCTTCCCAAAGAAGCCTTTGAGAACAAATCTAAGAGAGTTACCCGATTTTAAGGTAATGTCTTCACTTGTGTTCTTTTGTTTTATTTTGCTTCTCCAACCCCCTAAACTCTTTTTATTCATTTCTTTTGTAACAACTATAGTATCTTCAATTTACTAGGATGTTTCTATAAGAATATTTCAAGCTAAACTTACACACATCTACATATAATGGTTAAAGAACATACTGTTTCCGTGGTTGGCGAATTTCTGCCTCACAAAACGATGATTGTTCAATCTTCTTTTAAACACCTTTAATGGTGGACATTAAGATTTCACTATATTTATACATGATATATATTATGCTTATGTTTTCCTTATGCTTCTTTATTTCTCATTTGTGGTATACCTTTATTGTTTCCATTGTGGGTAAACACGATAATTTCATTTTAGGAAGTGCGGACTACCGCCCCCTCAAAGTGATGTGATTCGTTAATGCCATATGTGGGACGTATAAAGGATATATTTAAAGTTATTATATATTATTTTATACTGGAATTATAATATACCTCTATATCATTATTATTTCTTTCCATTAAAGTATGAGATAGAAATGAAAGTAGTGTTCATGCGTACGTACGGCTTACCGTCTCCATGAACGGTGCATTTCATTTCTTATCCCCAAATGTAATGTACTATTATAAGTACATGTATATAATGGATATATATGATGAATGATACATATAAATGATTAATTTAATTCTGGAATTAAAATATACATACCTATTATTTAGTTTTAATTCCATTAATATGACAAAGAAATGAAAGTAGCGTTCATGCGTACGTACGGCTTACCGTCTCCATGAACAGTGCATTTCATTTCTTACCTATAAATGATTATGTAATATTATAAATACATGTATATGCTGGATATATATGATATATATGATATCAAAATCAGGAATGTCATTCTAGATATAATGAACCTTTGACCACACGAACAACATGTAATTGTAAGAAGTCCACTTTCGACTTAAGAACCAAATATCGACAAAACAAAAATTATTAACTTAATGATTACATAATGTTTATAACATGTAAATAAGTGATATAAAAGGAATAATAAGCTTGAAAAAGTATCTTAAGAAAGTAAAAATTAACTCAATTTTATTATTCAAGACGTTAAAGAATGATCGAGTCAAGTCGGACCCGAGGTAAGGGACTTCATCTCAATCTCCTTTCATTGAGGCATATTTCATTTTATACACCACTTTCTTTTATATGGTGTATAAAACCCTTTGACGTTTACTTTTATACAAAAGGAATCTTTTTCTATGAAGCTTTTTACAAAATGACAGAAAGGAATGTTTCTTTTAACGTACGCGGTAACAACGACCTTTTCCGCCGTCGTGAGTATTATTTGGTCTTTGGCTTCCTGAACAAGCCGTAATGTTTTTTTTGAAATAAATACCATATACTCTTTCATGTATTTTGGTATTGAAAATGGTTTTTATAATGGATTTTTTATGTCAATATCTTTAAGTGATATATTGTGATCAAAGTGTGGAAATTTTTTCTTTCCATTATATTTTTTTAAGTCTTTTGATTTTTATAACGGTACTTGGACATTTGACGGGTGGTTACGTGATAAACCATATGACGGGTGGTGCTGTGAATACCAGGACGGGTGGTTACCTTATAAACTCCAATTCATTGGGTATGGAAGTCGGCCGTATGGGTATTCCATTAAGTATGTATAGAAGTTGGCTGTATGGCTATTCCATTAAGAGATATGGGTGGAAGCCGACCGTATGGTTATTCCACTTAAGTATGTTTATGTCCCAAGTTACCTTTACATGTTATGTGTTCTTTATATGGGTTTTATGGTAATCCTTTGGTTACAAAAGGGTAACTAATGATATTTTATTCAGTGAAGAGTTTTTACTACTTCATTAAGGTGAAGATATTACTTTGATAAAGTATACATGGTTTACTTGATGTTTGAAAAACTAACTATTTTCATTCTTTGTGTATCCCTTACTGAGCTTTTTATGCTCACCCTAAGTTTTTTTGAAATGTTTTTCATAGGACTTAATGTGGAATAGGGTCAAGGATGGGATCAACGGAAATTCATGATATAGAAAACATGGAACTAGACATGTTTCTTTTTAAGAGTTTTTTTATTCTATGGAAACTTAGTAGAAGTGTCTACTTTGTAATCTTTTGAGATGTAACAGTTATGTCCTAATTCTCTAAAACTCTAAACCTGGAAAGATCCTAAATGTGAATTATTCATTTAATTCAATATTAAGTAATGTTTAAGGCTGGGGCCTTATAGTTGGTATCAAAGGTCGGTTTAGACAACTTTAGGAGTTAGAAAATTGTTAAATTATAAGTTAATTTATGGTATGACTGAAATGATATAGCATTTAAAGATTACCATGTTGCTTCGCCTAAGATATTTCTGTGTTCAGAATGGTTTTCCATAGAGGAAACAAAGAATCTATGTTGGGACGACATCAGTAGGAAGACAACCTTCCAAATCAGCAACCTGAGATGGTCATAATTGGAACTGAACAGTTTGTTGCAGTGATGGCACAGTTGACTCAGGCTATAAATGGTGGTGGTATGAATGCAAGAGATCAGCCATATCAACCACAGAGGAACATGTCAGTGGTGGAACATTTCATGAGGCAACATCCCCCATCATTCTGAGGATCATCTGACCCTGTGCACGTTGAAGGGTGGATTAAAGCACTGGAGAAGATTTTTGATGTCATGGGGTGTTCATAACATGAAAAGGTTAGTCTTGCTGTTTACCGTTTTGAAGGTGAAGTTGGTCAGTGGTGGTCGATGGTGAAAAATATTAGGGATAGTGATGAGATTGAGGATCTTCACTGTGATGAATTCAAAGGTATGTTTCTTGAGAAATATTTTCCTAAGGTGGTTCATCATAGGATAGAAAAATAGTTCCTAGAATTGAGGTAGGAGGATGATTCAGTGGATACTTATGAAGCAAAGTTCACTCGATTGGCAAGGTATGCTTCAAACTTCATACGAGATCTTGATAGTAAAATAAACCGTTTTTACTCAGGGTTAAAGCCAAAGTATCGAAGGACTTTAGCTTCTCGTGAGTTCAAAAGTTATGAAAAAATTGTTCGATGTGTGGAGAAGGTGGAAATGTAGTTTGCCGATGATCAGGTGTTCTATGACAAACAACAGAATAAGAGGTCCAATTGGCAGGCAAAGGGGAAGAATTCATCAAAGAAGCAAGGAGGTAAGAAAACCAAATATCCAACCAGTGAGAAGTGTGGTAAAATGCATCCTGGAGAATGTTTATCCAAGTCTGGTAAGTGCTTTTGGTGTGGTAGGTCTGGTCATATTGCTCGTAACTGTAAGGAAGATGATCAAGCAGGTAATGAAAATCCAACGATAAGATGTTTTAAGTGTAATTAAATGGGTCATTATGCAAACGAGTGTCCAACGAAGAACTCAACTAGGGGAATGTACCCAGACTACAAGTAGAAAGGGGTGGTGAAATCATTTGCAATAACTTCAGCAGATGTTGGGCCATCGAATGAAGTAGTATCAGGTACACTGTTTGTTTGTTCAGATTATGCCAATGTGTTGTTTGATTCAGGGTCTACACATTCTTTCATTTCTGAGAAGTTTTCTAGTAAATTGGAAATTCATTCTCAAGATATGAACCGTGAACTTATGGTAAAAACACCCAGAGGGAACGTTGAGACAAAAAAGAATTATAAGAACCTTCCTATCCTTGTGTGTGGAAAGAATCTACCTGCAAACTTTATTGTTTTTCCTCTAGTAGAGTTTGATGTTATTTTGGGCATGGATTGGCTTTCTGTTTATCATGCTAAGATTGACTGAAGATCTAAAATGGTTTCTTTTCAGAAATATTTTCAGTTTGTGTACAAGAATGAACCCTTGATTTTTATAACATATCTAGAAGTTGAGAAACTAGTAAAATATGGAAATGAATGTTACCTTGCACATATTATTGAAAATAAAGGAAATTTTCAGATTAATGATGTGCCAGTGGTAAATGAGTATCTTGATGTTTTTCCAAATGAGTTTCCTGGTATTATTCCTGATCGGGAAGTTGAATTTATTGTTTACTTAGTTCCTGATTCTAAGACAATTTCAAAACCCCCTTATCGAATGGCTCAAGTTGAACTTTTAGAGTTAAAGAAACAATTGCAGGAGTTATTAGATAAAGGTTTCATTCGACCTAGCACATCACCATGGGGTGCTCCTGTCTTGTTTGTTAAAAATAAAGATGGCTCAATGAGACTTTTCATTGATTATAGAGCCTTGAATAATATTACTGTTGAGAACAAGTATCCTTTGCCTCATATCGATGATTTGTTTGATCAGCTCTAGGGAGCTCAGTATTTTTCAAATATTGACTTGAGGTCGGGGTACCATCAGTTGAAAGTAAAAGAAGCAGACGTTCTGAAGACTCACTACTGGAATTTGGTCTTTTCCCAACGGTAGTATACCAACGGTTTACTTAAACCATTGGTATAGTGAGCCTTTGACAACGGTTTAATAAAACCGTTGGAAAAGGGAATTTCGGTGGACCCTTTCCCAACGGTTCACTGGAACCGTTTAGAAATGTGTGCCTTTGCCAATGGTTTTTATAAATCGTTGGCAAAGGTTAATTTCGGTGGACCCTTTCCCAACGGTTCACTGGAACCGTTGGGAAAGGGGTGCTAAACTGACACATTTCCCAACAGTTCACTGGAACCGTTGGGAAATGTGTGCCTTTGCCAACGGTTTTTATAAACCGTTGGAAAATGTTTCCCCCAAATTCCAGATCGCGATCTCCTCTCCCCATTCGGACAGAGCCCTAATCTATTCGCTCCGCTGCTCTAGCGAACCCCATCCGACTCCACTGCTCTCACGAATCCGAACACCAGCACCCCCCATCCCAACAGGTATACCCCCATACGAATAGGTAAAATTTGATCTCAACCATATTGTTGCAGTTGTTTTAATGAATAGATTTTTTTCAGGTGTTGGTGGTTTAATTGATTATTGAAATTAATATCTAAATAGGATATTGTTTGTGTTTGTGAAGACTTCTTTAATGTTTTTTTATTCTATGTTTGGAAGGAGAGTGTTCAAAACATGTAAATCAGAGTTGGGGGAGGCTATCGTGAACATTTACATGTTTTGGATAATGGATTGTGGGAATTATGGATTGTGTTCAAACCAATTTGATATGTTTTGGATAATGGATTTTGGGGGTAGGGGGTGTCCACGGGGGTGGGTGGGTTGTCCATGGGGGTGGGAGGGGGTGTCCACGAGGGTGGGAAAGGCTGTCCACAGGGGTGGGCGGGGCTGTCTAGGGGGTGTGGGCTGTCCTAGGGGTCTGGGTGGGGTGTCCTGGTGGGGGAGGGGTGTGTGGGGTGTCCAGGGGGGTGGTATGTCTAGGTGGTGGTGGTGGGGATACAGGGGAGGGGGTGTGGGCTGTTTGGGACGGTGGGCGGGGCTATCCAGGGGGGTACGGGGGTGTCCAGGGGGGTACGGGGGTGGGTGGGTTGTCCACAAGGGTGGACGGGCTGTCCACGGGGGTGGCCGGGCTGTCAAGGAGGGGTGGGCGGGCTATCTAGGGGGGGGGGGGGGGGTGGGCTCCCCACGGGGGGTAGGGGTGTCCAGGGGGGTGGGAGGGCTATCCAAGGGGGTGGGGGGATGTCCATAGGGAGAAGGGGTGTCGAGGGGGGTGGGTGGGCTGTCCACGGGGGTGGTTGGGCTGTCTAGGGGGTAGAGGGTGTCCACGGGGGTGGGCGGGGCTGTCCAGGGGGTGTGGGCTGTCCTGGGGGTCTGGGTGGGGTGTCCTGGTGGGGGAGGGGTGTGTGGGGTGTCCAGGTGGGGTGGTATGTCTAGGTGGTGGTGGTGGGGTTGCAGGGAAGGGGGTGTGGGCTGTTTGGGAGGGTGGGCGGGGCTATCCAGGGGGTACGGGGTGTCTAGGGGGGTATGGGGTGGGCGGGATGTCCACAAGGGTGGACAGGCTGTCCACGGGGGTGGCTGGGATGTCAAGGAGGGGTGGGCGGGCTGTCCAGGGGGGGTGGGTGGGCTGGCCACAGGGGGTAGGGGTGTCCAGGGGGGTGTGCGGGCTATCCAAGGGGGTGGGGACTGTTCATAGGGAGAAGGGGTGTCGAGGGGGGTGGGTGGGCTGTCCACGGGGGTGGTTGGGCTGTCTAGGGGGTAGGGGGCATCCACGGGGGTGGGTGGGTTGTCCATGGGGGTGGGCGGGGCTATCCACGAGGGTGGGAAAGGCTGTCCACGGGGGTGGGCGGGGCTGTCCAGGGGGTGTGGGCTGTCCTGGGGGTCTGGGTGGGGTGTCCTGGTGGGGGAGGGGTGTGTGGGGTGTCTAGGGGGGTTGGTATGTCTAGGTGGTGATGGTGGGGTTGCAGGGGAGGGGGGTGTGGGCTGTTTGGGAGGGTGGGCGGGGCTATCCCGGGGGGGTATGGGGTGTCCAGGGGGATACGGGGGTGGGCGGGCTATCCACAAGGGTGGACGGGCTGTCCACGGGGGTGGCCGGGCTGTCAAGGAGGGGTGGGCGGGCTCTCCAGGGGGGTGGGTGGGCTGGCCACAGGGGGTAGGGGTGTCCAGGGGGGTTGGCGGGCTATCCAAGGGGGTGGGGGCTGTCCATATGAAGAAGGGGTGTCGAGGGGGGTGGGTGGGCTGTCCATGGGGGTGGTTGGGCTGTCTAGGGGGTAGGGGGTGTCCACGGGGGTGGGTGGGTTGTCCACGGGGGTGGGCGGGGCTATCCACAAGGGTACCCTACTAATATGGTTATGGGATGAGGCATGCTCTGATTTGATAACACATTAAGTTCTTGTTGGTTTTACATTTTTTCAATAACACATTAGTATGTTTTTTTCACATGTGTAGTTGATACCATGATTATTTTCTTCCTTTATCGTTTACTTAAATGTGTTTTCTATTAAAGTTCAATCCTATTGAATTGTTTATGTAAAAATGACTTATATTAATTCTTTTTACAGAATGGACAGAAGTTGGATGTATGAAACCGATCATATCTCAATCGATTTTCAAAACAATTTGGAGAGCTTTATAGATTTTTCATTTCACAATGCTTCAGATAGTGGTCGCATACACTGCCCATGTTCCAATTGTGTTGGTAGACCTTGGTTGAGTCATGAAGAAGTCAGCTACCACATAACCAAAAATGGTTTTCAAGCAAACTACTTTGTGTGGTATCACAATGGGGAGAAAATGAAATCTCAAATTGGTGATGATCGAAATGAAAGGACTGGAATGGAGAATTTGTTAGATGATCGGTTTCCGTTTATTCTTCATCATGAAAAAGAAAGGATTTCGACTCAAGAAGACGTCGATATGAGGACAACTGATGCATCTATTGAAAATGATGATATTGATAGGGTGAAAAAATTGAATGATGCTGCCACGACTCCAGTATATCGACAATGCGATAAAATGAAAAAGCTGGAATTTTTAATACGATTGTTTCATGGAAAAACTATGTATGGGGTTTCTAATACAGCAATCGATTACATTCTTACCCTCTTAAAGGATTTACTTCCAGATGATGCAGATATTCCCTCAAACCACTATATGGCATGAAAGTTAGTTGAAGAACTTGGATTTTCCAGAAACAAAATTCATGCTTGCCCGAAAGATTACAGTTTATTCTGGGAAGAAACCGCTGAACGAAATGAATGTATAAAATGTGGCACATCCCGCTGGAAGTCAAAATCTGATGGAACACCATTCTTCGTTCCACAGAAAGTAATGTGGCACTTCCCATTGATCCCCAGACTCCATAATCTTTTTATGTCCGATGACATATCAATAAAAATGAGATGGCATGATACCGAGAGAAAGAAGACTAATGATGAGTTGGTTCATCCAGCAGATGGATTTGCATGGCAGAGATTTGATGCTCGACATCCTAATTTTGAAGCTAACGTGCGTAATGTGAGGCTGGGACTTTCATGCGACGGTTTTAATCCGTTTGGGCAGATGCTTACTTCGCACAGCACATGGCCAGTTTTTATACACATTTATAATCTTCCCCCATGGTTGTGTATGAAAAAATCTTTCACTTTCATGAGTATACTCATATCTGGTTCTTCTGATCCCGGCATTGATATTGATGTATACATGAAACATTTAATAAAAGAGTTGAAACTTCTTTGGGATGTGGGGTGCGCACATACGATACATGTTCGAAAGACATATTTCAGATGCGTGCTGCGCTTATGTGGACGATTAATGATTTTCCGGCTTATGCAATGATGTCTGGATGGAGCACGAAGGGAAAACTGTCATGTCCAGTTTGTATGAAGAATACACGATCCAGAAGACTGAAACATCGTTGTAGTTTCAGTTTTATGGGACATCAACAATTTTTGCCAAAGGATCATCCATATAGAATGAATCGTCGAAGATTTGATAATACTATAGAGACCGATGATCCACCTCAGCGTATGTCTGGAACTGATGTGCTTAATGAATTGAAAGCTTTCAGTTTTTCATTCGGGAAGGGTCAAATGAAATCTGGAAAGAGAAAGAATGTTTCCACAGAAACCTGTTACAATTGGAGGAAGAGGAGTATCTTTTTTGATTTGCCTTATTGGTCAACCAATTTGCTACGTCATTGCTTAGACGTAATGCATATTGAAAAGAATATATGTGAAATGTTGCTTTCAGTTCTTCTAAATTTCAAGGGGAAGACAAAAGATGATTTACGATCTCGACGTGACTTGGTGGATTGGGGCATCAGACCAGAATTGCATCCTGTGCGTATCAGTGAAAATAAATGGAAACTTCCATGTGCTTCTTATGTGATGACACCTACTAAAAAAAACAATTTTTGGAAGTATTAGAGACTATTAGAGTTCCTGATGGCTATTCAAGCAACATATCTAAACGGGTCAACAGAAGAGAGTTGAAGCTAAAATCTTTGAAGACTCATGATTATCACGTTCTACTACATGAGTTGCTTCCAATAACAATCCTTCATCTTTTGTCTAATAATGTAAGGGTGGGTGTTATTCAGTTGTGCCATTTGTTTAGAGATCTTTGTGCTAAGAAGTTTTCCAAGTCTTTCTTGCAAAAAATGTTGACAGATGCCCCATTAATTTTGTGTGAGTTGGAGAAAATATTTCCCCCATCATTTTTCACATGCATGTTGCATATGACTGTCCATATTCCAACTTAAATACTTCTTGAAGAACCTGTTTCTTTTCGTTGGATGTATCCAACAGAAAGAAATATGTTCACATTAAATTCTTATGTTAGAAACAAGAATCATCCTGAAGGTTCTATCGTGAACGGTTACTTAGCTCAAGAATGTATGGATTTCTGTTCGATGTATTTTCTGATCTTACTACAAGAATGAATAGACCAATGAGAAATGAAGAAGAACAATATGAGCAAATTGAACCCAGTTTTCCATCACTTCCTCAAACAGGAGGAATTCCTGGATCATATACATTGAAGACATTAAGCCATGAAGAGCGGGAGATGGCACATCGCACAGTTTTGTTCAACTGTGATTTGTTCGATGACTATATCAGGTAACAAAATTGAATATGTATATCTTACATATATATCTGTTAAACTATTCATATTTTTTATCTACAGGGAATATAAAACAATGATAAATAGGAAGAATCGTTCTTTATCTTTGAGAAGGAGAGAGACTTTGCATAGCAAAGAGTTTTCTGCTTGGTTAAAATTGAAGGTAAAAATATTATTGTTTAAATTAATTATTTCAATATTTACTTAAGTTTAACTGTCATTTATATTGCAGGTATTGAGTTTGTCTGATGACTCTGTCTCTGAGGAAATAAGAGCTTTGGATTTTGGTCCTAATACCTTGGTTCGTGACTGTAAATCAATTGTTATCAATGGGTACAGATTTATTTTCACTGAACGAGACAAAAACATGAGAACACAACATGATGGTATTATGGTTACTGCCACAATAGATTGTTATGCCAGTGCATCAGATAGTAGACCGCGACTTGAAAATGTGGGTTATTATGGAGTCGTTGAGAAAATAATAATATTGTATTATTACTCTCATGGACGAGTCACAATGATGAAATGCCATTGGTTTGATTCTATGACGAGACATGGAACATTTATTGATGATTGTGGATTTCGAGTAATTAATATGACCCGCACTCTTGCTACCGAAGAACCATATGTGTTGGCATCAATGGCTAAACAAGTTTTTTATGTCAAAGATCAACTTCAACCTGAATTTGGTGTCATAGTTGAAGTAATTCCAAGACATATTTTTGATGATGCTGATGATGGAATTGACACTGTCCCTATTGCCATTGGAGCCAATCCATTTATTTATTTTGATGACTCCAATAGCTAAATTTTCAGAGTTGATTGTGAACCTGAAGTTGTGGTTGGAAATATATAGAATCATTCATCCATGTTCTCAATTCTTTTGGTTTACCTCGAGTTGGGTTGTTAAGGTTGGTAATATTCATATTTATTTAGTATTGATCAGAAATATGTTTTAGCTGACTTGACCGTTATGTGAATTTTCAATGTTTATTGGTTGCTGTTTTATTTGAATTGCATTTTATAATTTGGAATTGAACTGTATTCAAACCAAATCAAACAATATTTCTAACTTGGTGAACATTATAACTTGTATGTTTTATTAAATTCATTCAAGCTCTTCTAAAACAATTGATAGCTAAATTACTAATGAATCCCATCATTCCATCATATTTTTAGTTTTTTGGTTTACACATTAATTTTATTTTTCTAATTAATTACATATTTGTTTTCAAATGCAGGACATGCAGCCAATTGAACAGAGACGAAGAAAAAAAATGGCAGAGAACAATCGTCGGATGGAGGAGATGGGCATTCCACCATTAGTGCCTACAGTGAGTACTTTATTTCATATATATATATATATATATATATATACAGAATATATAATGTCATGTGATTAATTTTTTTGTAAACTTTTTTGTAGGATCCACCGTTACGTCGACAGTTATTCGACGAGGAGCCTAGTACTGGTCCTAGTACTCAGGCCGGTGGTATGAGGAGGGTTCGTACTAGAGGTGTACGTAGAGCTGCGCGTGCTCGACTAGACCCTGCCCCTCCCACTGACATTTCATCCTTCCCACATTCTGATCCCGGTGTGTCGTTAGGGACACACGGGGTATTTAGGCCTCCCATGTTTTCGCTACCTTCTGCATCTTCTACGCCATCATTTTCACATCCCATGTTGATTCCCACTCCCCAGTCAGCATCAGGTCATATAGTTGTTCCATCTTCTTTTCCTTCTACTTCTATCTCTACGAGCTTTTATATTCCATCGTCTTCGACTCCTGTTCCACCAGAGGGTGTTCCATCAGGTTCTGTGGATCCGGCGCCACTCATTGATCAGACTAGCGCAGGTATATTTATAAAACCCTAACAAATTTTTATAGAAATATTTATTTTCATTATAACATGTTTTGATAAAATATTTGTTTTTCTTTCATGACAGATACATCTACTGACAGGAGGCGGGGGCGGGGCCGTACACGCATGCGTTCGGTGTGGAACCGTCGCACACAGGTTATGGTGGAATATAATGAAGACAATCAGATGGTTGAGAAAACAGGGCATCAATGTCGGAGTTTTCTGGCGACGCTTGCCAAATACTCCGACATCATTCCCGTCAACCCGCTGTCATGGAGACATTTGCCACATGAGGTCAAAGATAGAGCTTGGGCAGAGATATGGGTAAAAAAATCTGTTGTATTTAATGCCATGAATTATTTTTGTATTTATATAAATTAATATTTTGATTTCAACTTCGATTTAATTTTCCTGATGGTGAGGGTGAACGACTGGAATGTCTAAATGATTTAGGTGTGCTTTGGAGAGCCTACATGCATGAGCTGTATATTGGCTGGCATGCTAGAGTTGGCACTGAGTTAGAGGCAGTACCAGTCGTGGATGATTGTCCTATAGAGCAGTATCGTCAGATGATTACTCATTGGACGAGTACCCAGTTTAAGGTATGAATTACATTTGAGGTATTTAAATAATAACTTTCAAGTTTTACATTAATATTATCCTTTGAATTATCGAATTTTATTTAGGAATCATCTGGAAAAAATAAAAAAAAACATTGATGCAAAAAAATACCTCCATACACTAGGACGCACGACGATGCCGGATCATGAGAGGCAGCAGGTATGACAATTGTTTATAAGTTTTCTTTACGACTTACATTTTCTTTTGTTTCCTCAATTATTTAATCATTTGCTAATGTTTTTATATAACTTTTGTTTTCAATGTCATTGTTGAAGAAAGTACAAAATATTGAAGGAAGTGTGCCTCAAGCAAAACTGTTTTGCTCGAGTAGACGAAAAAAGGATGGAAGTGCTGTCAACGAAGCGACTCAGCAGCATATTGTATGTTTTAATATGTTGATTTTATATTTTAACATCTATTTTGTAACTTAATAATATATTTATATTTGTAACAGGATGCTTTAGAGGCCCTCGATGCCCAAGAAGCAGACAATTTTGGGCCATCTGATCACTTACATCAGGTGTTGGGAGAGGATCATTCTGGCAGAGTACGCTGCCGACCTAGGATAGCCCCGACGAGGTATTGGCCTGCCTCAGGTACGAGTTGTAGTGCCACTGAGCTGCAGAAAGTTAGGGCACATGCAGAACAGGCTGAGAAAAGGGCCACAGAGACGGCAGAACAGTCTGCTAGGGCAAACAGTGCATTTATGAAATTTATTGAAGTTCTACGTCCAACACTTCCAGCAGAGGCCAGCCCAGTGATTGATGAATACATGTCGTCGATACATTCTATATATGGTGCACCAGGTGGCAGTTCCAGTGGTGTTCAGGCTGATGTCCAGCTTGAAGATGATGATGGCGAGGAGTCTGATGCGGAAGAGGAGGGAGATGAGGAGGGCGAGGAGGAGGGCGAAGGCGAGGAGGAGGGCGCTGTGGAGGGTGAGGACGATGAGGGGGACGATGACGAGGGTGATGATGATGATGATGGTGATGGTGATGCTGATGTGGGACATATTGATCCGTTACATTTTTGACTTATATTACTGAGATTTGATGTTTAATCTATTCTAGTTGTTGGTTTTATCTAGACTCGTAGTATAGTATTGGAGTTGAGTTATTTTTATATATTGTCTGTTTTTATGGATGTTGTTGTCTTTTAGTGGTTGTGTGTTTGAGAACTCCCTGGACAACCCCCCTCATTCTTGGACCCTGGACAACCCCCCCTCCCCCTTGGACCCCGAACACCCCCCAAACACCCCCCGAATAGCCCCGCGGACAGCCCCCTGGACAGCCCCCGTACATCCCCCCACCCTCCACCCTGGACCCCGGATAGCCCCCCGGACAGCCCCCCGGACAGCCCCCCACCCTCCCCCTTGGACCCCAGACAACCCCCCGGACAGCCCCCTGAACAACCCCGGACAACCCCCTGAACAACCCCTGAACAACCCCTGAACAACCCCCTGAACAACCCCCGGACAGCCCCCTGAACAACCCCAGACAACCCCCTGAACAACCCCCAAACACCCCCCGGACAGACCCCGCACAACCCCCACACCCTCCTCCTTGGTCCCCGGACAGCCCCCCGGACACCCACCAGACAGCCCCCCCGGACAGCCCCTCGGACAGCCCCTCCACCTTCCTTAATTTCATTAGCTTTGAAATGTTTCATAGCACAATCAACTAAAATCTAATCCATACTAAATATGATATAAAAATATTCTATATGAATTTCCATAAGATTTTAAGTGAAAACAAAAAGTGACATACGAAAAACTGACCAAACGCATTCGAAATGTGTTGATGCTTTAGGAAAATGATCCATGGGTCATATGTGACGTGTAAGAATCAACCCCGCCTCAATTCGAGGCGCGGTGTGGTCGGAACAACTCAAAGTGTATGTCTTTTGTTTCAAAAGGACATCATTTTAAGTGAAAAACATCAACTGGCATACGAAAAACCGGCCAAACGCATTCGGATTGTGTTGATACTTTAAGACAACGATCCATGGGTCATTTGAGATGTGTACGAGTCAACCCCGCCTAAATCCGAGATGCGGTGTGGTCGGGACCACTCTAAGTGACTTTCATTTGTTTAAAATGGACAGTATTTTAAGTACATACGGAAAACCAACCAAACAAATTCGGTTTCTATTGAAAATTTAGGAGATGATCCATGGGTCATATGTGACGTGTACGAGTCAACGCCACCTCAATATGAGGCTCGGTGTGACCGACACCACTCAAAGTGTCTCTATTTTGTTTAAAATGTACTTCATTTTAAGTGAAAACAACAAATGACATACGGAAAACTGGCCAAACGGATTCTGATTGTGTTGATACTTTAGCACAATGATCCATGGGTCATATGTGACGTGTAATAGTCAACCCTACTTCAATCCAAGGCATGGTGTGGCCGGCACAACTCAAAGTGTATGTCTTTTGTTTCAAAAGGACATCATTTTAAGTGAAAAACATCAACTGGCATACGGAAAACCGACCAAACGCATTCGGTTTCTGTTGAAACTTTATGAGAACGATCCATGGGTCATATGTGACGTGTATGAGTCAACGTCACCTCAATCCGAGCTGTGGTGTGGCCGAAACCACTCAATGTGTCTCTATTTTGTTTAAAATGGACTTCATTTTTAGTGAAAACAACAAATGACATACGGAAAACCGACCGAACGGATTCTGATTGTGTTGATACTTTAGAAAAATTATCCATGGGTCATATGTGACATGTACGAGTCAACCCCGCCTCAATCCGAGGCATGGTGTGGCTGGCACAACTCAAAGTTTATGTCTTTTGTTTCAAAAGGACGTCATTTTAAGTGAAAACCATCAACTGGCATACGGAAAACCGGCCAAACGCATTCGGATTGTGTTGATACTTTAGGAAAACAATCCATGGTTCATTTGAGACATGTACGAGTCAACCTCGCCTAAATCCGAGATGCGGTGTGGCCGGTACCACTCTAATTGTGTCTCTTTTGTTTCAAACAGACAAGATTATAAGTGAAATAAACAACTGGCAGACGAAAAACCGACCAAACTCATTCGGAATCTGTTGAAATTTTAGGACAACGATCCATGGGTCATTTGTGACGTGTACGAGCCAACCCGGGCTCAATCCGTGTCACGGTGTGGTCGAGACCACTCTAAGTGACTTTCTTTTGTTTAAAATGGACAGTATTTTAAGTACATACGGAAAACCGACCAAACGCATTCGGTTTCTGTTGAAACTTTAGGATAACGATCCATGGGTCATATGTGATGTGTACGAGTCAACGCCACCTCAATCCGAGGCGCGGTGTGGCCGACACCACTCAAAGTGTCTCTATTTTGTTTAAAATGGACTTCATTTTTAGTGAAAACAAAAAATGACATACGGAAAACCGACCGAACGGATTCTGATTGTGTTGATACTTTAGCACAATGATCCATGGGTCATATGTGACGTGTACGAGTCAACCCCCCTCCTCCTTAGACCCCAGACATCCCCCGGAACACCCCCCAAACACCCCCAGACACTCCCCGGATAGCCCCCCGAACAGCCCCCCCACCCTCTTCCTTGGACCCCGGACAACCCCCCGAACACCCCCCGGACAGCCCCCCGAACAGCCCCCAAACAGCCCCCAGACAGCTCCCAGACAGCCCCCCGAACAGCCCCCCCCCCTCCCTGGACCCCGGACAGCCCCCCGGACAGCCCCCCGAACAACCGCCCCACCCTCCTCCCTGGACCCCGGACAGCCCCCCGAACACTCCCCAGACAGCCACCCGAACAGCCCCCCTGCTCCTTGGACCCCGGACACTCCCCGGACCCCCCTCACGTGCGTTTACGTAGCGCGCACATCACTTAAAACACGAATATTGAGCTGTACCGCGCACATCGCACGTCCGATTGACGTACCGTCTACGTTTACACGTCACGAATAATAATTAGAATGTTTCACGGTGGTTTCAGCTCAATTCGAGGTCGTCCGCTATGAATTTGACAGTTGGACGCCCGTTTTGGCCATTTATGACACCAGAACTGCGTTTTCGGTCACCGCGGGCACACGGCAAGTCCGATTGACATTCCGTCTACTCAACAACTTCATAAATCACTCACCCATATTTTTCGTCTGATTTCAGGCCATTCCGACTTCGTTCGGCCCGTTTGGACCCCCCTCACGCGCGTTTACGAAGCGCACGCATCACTTAAAACACGAATATTGAGCCGTACAGCGCAAACCGCACGTCCTATTGATGTGCCGTCTACGCGTACACGTCACGGATAATAATTAGAATGTTTCACGGTGGTTTCAGCTCAATCCGAGGTCGTGCGCTATGAATTTGACCGTTTGACGCCCGTTTTGGCCGTTTATGACACCAGAACTGCGTTGTCGGTCACCGCGGGCACAAGGCACGTCCGATTGACGTGCCGTCTGCTCAAACACTTAATAAATCACTCACCCGTATTTTTCGTCTGATTTCAGGCCATTCCGAAATCGTTCGGCCCATTTGGACCACCCTCACGCGCGTTTACGAAGCGCGCGCATCACATACAACATGAATATTGAGCCGTACTGCACAAACCGCATGTCCGATTGACGTGCCGTCTGCGCGTACACGTCAAGAATAATAATTAGAATGTTTCACGGTGGTTTCAGCTCAACCCGAGGTCGTCCGCTATGAATTTGACCGTTTGACGCCCGTTTTGGCCGTTTATGACACCAGAACTGCATTGTCGGTCACTGCGGGCACATGGCACGTCCAATTGACGTGCTGTCTGCTCGACCACTTCAGAAATCACTCACCCGTATTTGTCGTCTGATTTCAGGTCATTCTGACTTCGTTCGGCCCATTTGGACCCCCCTCACGCGCGTTTACGAAGCGCGTGCATCACTTAAAATACAAATATTGAGCCGTACCGCGCACACCGCACGTCCGATTGACATGCCCTCTGCGCGTACACGTCAAAAATAATAATTAGAATGTTTCACGGTGGTTTCAGAACAATATGAGGTTGTCCTCTATGAATTTGACCGTTGGACGCCCGTTTTGGCCGTTTATGACACCAGAACTGCGTTGTCGGTCACCGCGGGCACACGGCACGTCCGATTGACGTACCTTCTACTCGAACACTTCATAAATCACTCTCCCGTATTTGTCGTCTGATTTCAGGCCATTCTGACTTCGTTCGGCCCATTTGGACCCCCCTCACGCGCGTTTACGAAGCGCGCACATCACTTAAAACACGAATATTGAGTCGTACCGCGCAAACCGCACGTCCGATTGACGTGATGTCTGCGCGTACACATCACGAATAATAATTAGAATGTTTCACGGTGTTTTCAGCTCAATCCGAGGACTTCCGTTATGAATTTGACCATTTGACGCCCGTTTTGGCCGTTTGTGACACGAGAACTGCGTTGTCGGTCACCAAGGGAACACGGCACGTCCGATTGACGTGTCGTCTGCTCGACCACTTCATAAATCACTCACCCATATTTGTCGTCTGATTTCAGGCCATTCCTAAATCGTTCGGCCCATTTGGACCACCCTCACACGCGTTTACGAAGCGCATACATCACTTAAAACATGAATATTGAGCCGTATCGCGCAAACCGCACGTCCGATTGACGTGCCGTCTACGCGTACACGTCAAGAATAATAATTATAATCTTTCACGGTGGTTTCAGCTCAATCCAAGGTCGTCCGCTATGAATTTGACCGTTTGACGCCCGTTTTGGCCGTTTATGACACCAGAACTGCGTTGTCGGTCACCGCGGGCACATGGCACATCCAATTGACGTGCCGTCTGCTCTAACACTTCTGAAATCACTCACCCGTATTTTTCGTCTGATTTCAGGTCATTCCGACTTCGTTCGGCCCGTTTGGACCCCCCTCACGCGCGTTTACGAAGCGCGTGCATCACTTAAAATACGAATATTGAGCCGTACTGTGCAAACCGCACGTCCGATTGACGTGCTGTCTGCACGTACATGTCACGAATAATAATTAGAATGTTGCAAGGTCATTTTAGCTCAATCTGAGGTCGTCTGATATGAATTTGACCGTTGGACGCCCGTTTTGGCCTTTTATGACACCAGAACTGCGTTGTCGGTCACCGCGGGCACACGGCACGTCCGATTGACGTGCCGTCTACTCGACCACTTCAGAAATCACTCTCCCGTATTTTTCATCTGATTTTAGGTCATTCCGACTTCGTTCGGCCCATTTGGACCCCCCTCACGCACGTTTACGAAGCACGAGCATCACTTAAAATACGAATATTGAGCCGTACCGCGCAAACCGCACGTCCGATTGATGTTCCGTCTGCGCGTACACGTCCCGAATAATAATTTGAATGTTTCACGGTGGTTTTGGGTCAATCTGAGGTCATCCGCTATGAATTTGACCGTTTGACGCCCGTTTTGGCCGTTTATGACAACAGAACTGCGTTGTCGGTCACCGCGGGCACACGGCACGTCCGATTGACGTTCTGTCTGCTCGACCACTTCATAAATCACTCACCCATATTTATCGTCTGATTTTAGGCCATTCCGAAATCGTTCGGCCCGTTTGGACCACCCTCACGCGCGTTTACGAAGCGCGTGCATCACTTAAAACACGAATATTGAGTCGTACCGCGCAAACCGCACGTCCAATTGACGTGTCGTCTGCTCGTACATGTCACGAATAATAATTAGAATGTTTCAAGGTGGTTTCAGCTCAACCCAAGGTCGTCCGCTATGAATTTGACCGTTTGACGCCCGTTTTGGCCATTTATGACACCAGAACTGCGTTGTCGGTCACCGCGGGCACATGACACGTCCAATTGACATGCCGTCTACTTGACCACTTCAGAAATCACTCACCCGTATTTGTCGTCTGATTTCAGGCCATTACGACTTCGTTCGGCCCATTTGGACCCCCCTCACGCGTGTTTACGAAGCGCGTGCATCACTTAAAATACAAATATTGAGCCGTACCGCGCAAACCGCACGTCCGATTGATGTTCCGTCTATGCGTACACATCACGAATAATAATTAGAATGTTTCACGGTGGTTTCAGCTCAATCTGAGGTCGTCCGCTATGAATCTGACTGTTGGACGCCCGTTTTGGCCGTTTATGACACCAGAACTGCGTTGTCGGTCACCGCGGGCACACGGAACGTCCGATTGACATACCTTCTGCTCGAACACTTCAAAAATCACTCTCCCGTATTTGTCGTCTGATTTCAGGCCATTCCGACTTCGTTCGGCCTGTTTGGACCCCCCTCACGCGCGTTTACGAAGCGCACACATCACTTAAAACACGAATATTGAGCCGTACCGCCCAAACCGCACGTCTGATTGACGTGCCGTCTATGCGTACATGTCACAAATAATAATTAGAATGTTGCACAGTGGTTTCAGGTCAATCCGAGGTCGTCCGCTCTGAATTTGACCGTTTGACGCCCATTTTAGCCGTTTATGATACCAAAACTGCGTTGTCCGTCACCGCGGGCCCACGACACGTCCGATTGACGTGCCGTCTGCTTGAACACTTCATAAATCACTCACCTGTATTTTTCGTCTGATTTCAGGCCATTCCAAAATCATTCGGCCCATTTGGACCACCCTCACGCGCGTTTACGAAGCGCGCACATCACTTAAAACACGAATATTGAGCCGTACCGCGCAAACCGCAAGTCAGATTGACGTGCCATCTGTGCGTACACATCACGAATAATTATTAGAATGTTTCAAAGTGGTTTCATCTCAATCCGAGGTTGTTCTCTATGAATTTGACCGTTTGACGCCCGTTTTGTCCGTTTGACGCCCGTTTTGGCCGTTTATGACACCAGAACTGCGTTGTCGGTCACCGCGGGCACATGGCACGTCCAATTGACGTGTCGTCTGCTTTACCACTTCAGAAATCACTCACCCGTATTTGTCTTCTGATTTCAGGCCATTCCGACTTCGTTCGGCCCGTTTGGACCCCCCTCACGCGCGTTTACGAAGCGCGCGCATCACTTAAAATACGAATATTGAGCCGTACCGCGCAAACCGCACGTCCGATTGACGTTCCGTCTACGCATACACGTCACGAATAATAATTAGAATGTTTTATGGTGGTTTCAGCTCAATCTGAGGTCGTCCGCTACGAATTTGACCGTTGGACGCCCGTTTTGGCCGTTTATGACACCAGAACTGCGTTGTCGGTCACCGCGGGCACACGACACGTCCGATTGACGTGCCGTCTGCTCGACCACTTCATAAATCACTCTACCGTATTTTTCGTCTGATTTCAGGCCATTACGACTTCGTTCGGCCCATTTGGACCTCCCTCACGCGCGTTTACGAAGCGGGCGCATCACTTAAAACACGAATATTGAGTCGTACCGCGCAAACCGCACGTCCGATTGGCGTGCCGTCTGCGCGTACATGTCAAAAATAATAATTAGAATGTTGCACGGTGGTTTCAGCTCAATCCGGAGACGTGGTGTGGCCGGAACCACTCAAAGTGTCCATCTTTTGTTTCAAAAGGACGTCATTTTAAGTGAAAAGCATCAACTGACATACAGAAAACCGACCCAACGAATTCCAAATCTGTTGATAATTTATCCCAACAATCCATGGGTCATATTTGATGTGTACGAGCCAACCCGGGATGAATCTGAGTCGCGGTGTGGCCAGGATAAGTCTAAGTGTCTCTCTTTTGTTTAAAATGGACACCATTTTAAGTACATACAGGAAAACAACCAAACAGATTCGGTTTCCGTTGAAACTTTAGGAGAATGATCCATGGGTCATATGTGATGTGTATGAATCATCCCCACCTCAATCCGACATGCGGTGCGGCCGACACCACTCAAAGTGTCCGTCTTTTGTTTCAAAAGGACGTCATTTTAAGTGAAAGGCATCAACTGACATACGAAAGAACGACCAAACGCATTCGGATTCTATCTATACTTTAGCACAATGATCCATGAGTCATATGTGACGTGTAAAAGTCAACGCCGTCTTAATCTGAGACGCGGTGTGGCCGACACCGCTCTAACTCTGTCTCTTTTGTTTAAAATGGACATGATTATAAATGAAAAGAACAACTGGCATACGCAAAACCGACCAAACGCATTCAGAATCTTTTGATAATTTATCACAAAGATCCATGGGTCATATGTGACATGTACGAGCCAACCTGAGATGAATCTAAGTCACGGTGTGGTCAGGATTAGTCTCAGTGTCACTCTTTTGTTTAAAATGGACAACATTTTAAGTACATACGGAAAACCGACCAAACGCATTCGGTTTCCATTTAAACTTTAGGAGAACGATCCATGGGTCATATGTGATGTGTACGAATTAACCCCGCCTCAATTGGAGACGTGGTGTGGTCGGCACCACTGTTGGCGCCAAAAATGTGGCCCGAAACAAAGGAACGAAAAAAGCCGGCGCGCTGCCTCGCGAAGCTCCGCCGCGAAGCTCCGCCGCGAAGCCTCGCCGCGAAGCCTCGCCGCGAAGCGCCCCAACCATGGCGACGCCGCGAAGCTTCAGAGGCGGTAATCCTCCATGAACCCGTTTGACGTTCGTGAGCCGCCACAAAGCTCTAGAGGCGGTAATCCTCCGCGAACCCGTTTGACGTTCGCGAGCCGCCGCGAAGCTCCAGAGGCGGTAATCCTCCGCGAACCCGTTTGACGTTCACGAGCCGCCGCGAAGCCCCGAAGGCAGCACGCGAGCCCTGCTTCGCGGCACCCCTTCCCTATAAATACTCGACTCCCCCTGAGTCCTGAAGACGGACAATTCGACCTTTCGGCTTCTCCTCTCCCGAATCGCGAAGCACGCTTTGCCCCAGGAATCATGAGCTCCGTGAGGTATTTCTACTTCGCGAGACGACTCTGCTTTGTCTCGTTTTGAGCCCCTCTTCCGAGAGGGATGCCCTTCGCGAAGCTCAAGGGCATTCGCGAAGGAAGGGGATTCCCAAGGGAACCCGGGCAGCCGCGGAGCACTTGTGATTCGCAAAACACCCAACCCATACGAGTCATCCCTATGCTAAGGCAGGATCGCTCCACTTCGCGAAGCACATTGCTTGGCAGGACCCTGCTTCGCGAACCACACCTTCTTCGCGAGGCAGTGCTCCGCGAACACTGTTCCACTTCGCAAAGCACCTCCCATTCACACCTACGCCCCATGCTAAGGCTAAGGCACCCCACTTCACAAAGCACACTCCTCTGCTTAGCGATTCCCCTTTCCGTGCGACCCTCCAGGTTTGCACGATGTGATTTCAAAGTCCCATGGACAACACCACCCGTAGCGTTGCTTCGCCTAATGCTTCTTCGCATAGGCACGCTAACGGCTATTGCTTCTTCGCATAGCCACGCTAACGTGGACCCCTCAATGGTTCGCCCCACTACCCCCCTTTACCATGGCCTTACCGGTACCTTCCCTTCCCCAAGGACCAGAGGGTACCGGTTATGAAAGTCCTAGGGGTGTGGAGTGAACCCACCTCATCCGAGCTGCAGGATGTTAAACTGCCAAGCACCACGTCCTCAACACATGACGTTAAACTGTGATCCAACCTCGTCTCCCTCACGAAGGGTTCCCCTAGCTCGAACATTCGTTACACCACCCGTCTCCACGGGAATGGAACTCTTCCGCACATGGAATGAGATCCTCCTTGTCGGAGTGGTGTATGTTCGCAGGGGAAGGGCTGCCTCAGAGCGTAAGCCCCTAACCTTTGGTACGGATGATTGCACCCATGCATCTCTGTACTTCCCCACTACCAAGGTCAGTGGAGGACGTGATAGGGAACGAGGCACCCCCCTCTGGGCCTCCATCCTGGAGTAAGTCCCAACACCATGGGCCGCTCAACGCGTAAGCCCCTTTTCGCTTCTCACGGATGCACCCTTCGCGACGTGATCGTCAGGTCCTTGCAACCTCTTGTTTCTCACACCGAGCATGACTCACGTGGGCTTAGAGTGAGCACCGACCCTGACACACACCTTTTGAACTACGAGGTCTTTGATCCATGTCAAGGCATGGTAAGTAGGAAGCCTCCACGAGGTTCAAGCCCACCCGCCGTTTATTCACGTCGGGTCCCATTCCAGTCCAGTGGTAAGCCATTGCGACCCACCACCTAAACTACGAGGTCTTTGATCCATGTCAAGGAATGGTACGTAGGAAGCCTCCACGAGGTTCAAGCCCACCAATAGTGGACCAAGGTCTACTTTCACGTCGGTTCACCGACACATTAAATTTGAACTACGAGGTCTTTGATCCATGTCAAGGCATGGTACGTAGGAAGCCTCCATGAGGTTCAAGCCCACCCATCGTTTATTCCCGTCTGGGTTCACTATCGTCCCGCATGACGTTAAACTGTATTCTCCGAACTACGAGGTCTTTGATCCATGTCAAGGCATGGTACGTAGGAAACCTCCACGAGGTTTAAGCCCACCAACAGTGGACCAAGGTCTACTTTCACGTCGGTTCACCGGTGAAACCCCACCTGAACTATGGGGACTTTGATCCGTGTTAAGGCATGGTACGTAGGAAGCCTCCACGAGGTTCAAGCCCACCCATCACCCAATTCACGTCGGGTCCCATCTACGTCCAGCATGACGTTAAACTACATTCTGGTCCAGTGGTAAGCCATTGCGACCCAATCCCATTTGAACTACGAGGTCTTTGATCCATGTCAAGGCATAGTACGTAGGAATCCTCCCATAGGTTCAAGCCCAACTCCCATCGGACCAAGGTACACCTTCACGTCGGTACGCTGATGATGCCCATCGGACCAAGGTCCACCTTCACGTCGGTACGCTGACGACATTCATCGGGCCAAGGTCCAGCTTCACGTCGGTTTACCGGCACCATCCCGAACTACGCAGACTTTGATTCCCTGCCACGGGGATACGTAGGAAGCCTCCTCAAGGATCAAGCCCAACTTCACTGTCGCCCCCTGCGATGGTCTCACTTCACTATCCCTCTACTCCATTCACTGTCGCCCACGGGCTAGCCCTAGTGTCGATATCCCTTCAAGGAGGATTCTTCAATCCGATCTATCCTAGCTAATGCTCTGGTTGGGTTGATCCATCTCTGCTGGATGTTAAACTCGCGGCATACCCTGTGTTGAACCCGGGAAGCTGAGGAAAACCTCATATATGTGTCTATGACATGTAATTCCCCGCGCCCGATGTGGGATGCCTCGGGCTTCCACGCCCTCGAGAAGCCTTGTGATCAAGGATAACAGACAGACATGCCAGGTACCCCAGCATCCAAACACGCTACTGATGCCTCAACGTGACTACTCCCCTGACCGAAGGTTCCTGCCCTGATTGGACCCTTTGGAATGTCCCGACAGAAGTAGTGTAATTAACCGATGTCCATGGAAACATGGCACTGGGAAGAGTTTCACGAACTACGTATTAAATCTATAAGGGAGACCCGGACTAGGTGACGAGTTCTGAGGAGGAATCCACAGGAGGAAGAACCTACATCCCATCATCCCGTTTCGATCAAGGAGAAGACGTCCCTGAATAAGGAGCGAATGCCTCCCGCCTTTGGAAAGCGGGAATGCGGGGCAACAAAGCCGCGCGTCCTCCACAGACGGATGCGCGCGCCCCGGCGAAAGCGTCGGAAACAGAAATGGTGAACCTGACGTGAAATTCTTCTCCTCAATATGGAGATTAGTAGCGTTCGAGACACTAGTAGATTGACGTGTCACCGGATCCAGATATCCGTTGCCTGGTCCCGCCAAGCAAATGGCGGGCCTGTCGTGAAACTCACCAGAAGTCGGGGTAGTAGAACGTGGGGCACTCCGCTCTGCAGCGTGTTGGCGTGGATCCTTCTCACAGACACGGAGGATGGAAGAACGCTGGGGCACTAGCTGTCAATCCTTTTACTCTCAGTACTGATGAGTTGATCCCTTCGCTTGCCAGGAACCAGGTTGCTATTTCGGAAATGCGGTCACCATCCGCTCCTCGCCCGCCCAGGGGCAGGGGCAACACCACGACGGCCACTCCACATGGCGCCACTACCGCCACGACGGCTGCCACGTCACGGGATGCGGGACACCCACGTCCCCTTTCCCCATCGGAGGTCATCCAACAAAGGGTGATCAACAGCCTCGTGCGCAGGTATGAGGAAGAAGGGGTCATCCCGACCAGGGATATGGCCCGCTTGGACCTGGAGGCCTCTAGGCCCCGCCGTCAACGCCGCCCTAACAGGCCGCGCAGGGAGCCCCTGCTCCCCACCCCGACATTCAACCGTTTCGGGAGCCTATCCCCGGAACGCCTTGACGACTCTTCGCCTTATGCTGAAGAGGCAGGCGCTGTCCGGCTCAGTCTGCTCAGGGCCCCGACCCGGGGCCCCCAGGCGAGAGCTCCCGTCCGGCCGCGTCAGCGCCGCCGTCCGGCCCTGCAGGAAGAGCAGGCAGACTACGTCCCTGCACCACCTGCACCGGCTCGCCTAACCCGACGTCAGCGCCGGGCCCGGGCTGAGGACGCTCGCTCAGGCGCATCCATGTCGACAGCTACAGTGGCCCGAGCCACCGCCGACGTACATTATGAAGCCCCCACGTACATTGAGCAGGGGCACCCCTTCGCCCAACCAAGATTGAGACCCCAACCACCCCATGGGCAGGCTGGGTTGACTCTCCGGGTTGCAGGCCCCAGTGGTGATCGCCGCGAGCTAACCCGCAGTGATGCCACCCCGTACGGAGGTCCTCCCCGTACCACTACTCCACAGAGCGTGGGCCTTCCCCGCTCCGAGTTTCGTCATGGAGGCATGCCTCGCACTGCCCCCATCCTGCAGGAAGACCTGACCCGCGGCAGTGGCGCTCAGTGCGGAGACATTTCCCGCGCCCGCCATACAGGGTATGGGGTCCATCCTTCTGAAGGCACCGTCCATCCGGTCCTTCTCCAACGTGGGGGCCCTCCCTACGTCCTCTCTGCAACCGGAGAAGGTCCTCCTCGCCCCAGAAACCTGAGGAGTGAAGGTCGGCCTCGCTCCACTCGCATCGACCATGGAGGTCTTCCCCATGCTACTGCCAGTTCCAACAGAGGCCCCTCCCACATGGGTACTGTTCATGGAGGTCCTCCCCATGTACCCTTTGACATTTGCCCTGGTTCCCCTCGCACCCCGGCTGTCTCGACTGGGGGTCCTCTCCGCCACGGCGCCAGCGCCACCCCAAGGCTGCCTGATAGGGGTCAACCCTGTCCCGAAGAGCCACCCAGGGGCAGAAGAGCGGGTCGTCACCGCCACAAGAAGAATCCTGGGAAGGCCCAGGTGGAGATCAAACCTGCCCGCTTCTCCGATTCGGAAGCGGAATGCGATTCAGCGATGGAACCTTCTCCCAGCTCCTCCGTATCAAGGACTGGGGCAGGAACCAGACGCATCAGCCTCGTTCTCCCAGAATTTGAGGCCCACCGGATTCTCGTCTCTCTCCGCAGGTACATTCAGGAGGAAGAAATCCTGGGAATTCCGCAGGTCTCGGCCACACAATCATCGCCCCTGTCACCAGAAGAGCCCTCTACCTCTACCAGGGATCACGTAGAGTTATTTTGGGGGCCCACGACGGTGGAGCGACGACATGACCCGTCACCGGTAGCTGTGGCTCCTGTTCCAGAAGCTGTGATTATCAGCCCGTCGTATCGTGACATTGTGGCCAGGTCACCTCACTCTTCGGAGGATGGCCCGGAATTCGGCAGCCAGTCAGCTCGTTTGCCGTATTCTCCACCGCCGAGCTTATTATCCCAAAGGTCCGCCTCGGTACAGCTTCCGGTTCCTCAGCCGCCCCCGGTTGACGAGTGGGGCAACACAGGGCCAGACCCTGAGTCCGAGCCTAGGAGCTTCTGGAGTATCCTTGCAGCGGGTTACTTACCGGAGAAGTTCTAGCCGACGGCGGCACTGAATTTCCGCATACCAGAGTCTCTTACCCCTGAAGAAGTGGGATGCCTTTGTCGAACCCTGTGGGCGACACACTACCGCCTCCGTTTTGAATGAGTAGTGTACCCCAGAAGTCGAGAGCACTTCGAGGAGATTGGCGAACAATGTCCCCTGATCGATGCGGCTGCACTCCTTGTGGCCCAGCACCCCGAGTCGCCAGGCCACCAGAGCACCCTTCAACGAAAATGCGTTCAGAGTCTTAAAGCACTCCACAGAATCGCCAGGGAAGCCACCCCCCATGTGCAAGTCCATGGTTAGGGACGCTATGCCGCTCTCCTCTTCGACCCTATCCGACGACATCCCGATTCGCTATGTGACATTGATGATATGCCCTCAAGAGGGGTCACAGTCCACGTGGCCGACATTGTGGATAAGGAAGATGAGCTTGAGTTCCTTGATGGAGACTTACCATCCGAGGGCGTACCGCCGCTGCTCGACCCGTCAGGGAGAGTTACCCGTCAGCAGAGGAACCTGCTAGGTCTCCCCGTACCCACCGAGTCGCTGGCACTCGGTCGAAGCACTGGCAAGGGTAAGGAGCACGTCGGAACAGTCAAGCACTCCGACCCGTCCGCCTCTGTGCAGAAAACGGATGAAGATCCTGAGAAGGCCACGTTGCGCCAACAGCTTGCTGAGCAGAAGAGGCTGGTTGACGAACTCTTGGCTAAACGCGCCGCAGAGCGACGACCCGACTATGGTAACCCCAGGCCGGGGCAGCAGGGGCAGGAACAACTTCCCCCCAGCGAGATGCCTCCGGGAAACCCTGATCATGCTACTGCCGCGGACAGGGCGGAAGCCGGAACATACGGCAAGAGGGCGCGATATGTCTCGCCAAACCCCCCTGAGCGACGAGGTAATCTGAAGAATCCAACCCGGGTTCCCCCAGTCGCCCAGCAGGTCGTCCAGCCAGTCGACCCGCGAGCAGCCGAAGCCGTCTACCGTGTTGAAGAACCTGGCAATGCGCTTGTGGTTAGGGATCCCCGTCAAGACAGGGACCCCCACCCGGAGGACCTTATTGCGGCACTCACAGCCCGCCTCGAGGCGCTGGAAACACGGCAGGTGGCGGTCCCACCGGATGGCAAGCCTTATCCCGCGTGGGTGGATGATATGCCCGCGCCTCCGGGTTTTGGGAACCCTACATTCTCTCCTTTTAACGGGACAGGGGACCCACCCCAGCACTTGGCTCATTTCTCTTCTAGGTGTGGCCCCATGCTGGGGACCCCGGCTCAGCAAGAAGCCGCCAAGCTCCGATGTTTCGTACAGACATTGGAAGGTCCGACATTCGTCTGGTACAACCAGCTCCCTATCGGATCGGTGACCGGTTGGGAGGATCTTCGCCGGCAGTTCTTATACCAGTTCAGCTCCACCACGCGAAAGACCAGCATTGCGGACCTCTTCAAATTCAAATAGAGGCCTGATGAGTGGGTTGCAGACTTCATCGCCCGGTGGAAAGGACTTACGTATTCCCTCGATATGCCACTGACTCATGAGCAATTACTGACGATGTGTGTGGGGAACGTTAAGACAGAGCTGGTACCCTCCTTGATTACCCAGAACTATCCTGGAGGGTTCAGAGATTTCTCGGATGAGGCCCAGCGCCTCGAGGAGGCCCTGCAGCAGGCTAGTCAGGCACGTTTGCTACCCCCTATGATCCCAGCCAGGAGGGCCGCCAGGGCTGAGCCCGCCGCTGTGGCTCAAATAGAAGCCCCGAGGCGGTTGGAATTGTTGCCGGCGGCACCACCCCCGCAACCCCGCAGAGGTCCTCCACCTCAAGCACAGGCTCCTGCCCAGCAGCGACCGCCTCAGAACCGACAGGTTCCCCCGCGCAATTCGCCACCGCCACCTAGGCGAGACAACCAGGCGCCGCCTCCTCGGCAGGCCCCTCCGGTCCCTCGACAGGACCAGGCCCCCAGGGCCCCCTATCCGGAAAGAAGGTACCAGACCTATTCGTTCAACGAAAATCAGGTCCCTGGCTACTTTCGAAGTGCTCTAGAGCAAGGGATTGTGCATCTGCCTGAATGCAGAAGGTCGGCAGAGGCGCATCTCACCGATCACCCCAACTACTGCCCGTATCATCGGATCCTGGGGCACACCCTCAAGCGATTCTATGTGTTTAAAGACTGGATTCAGGACCAGGTCAACAACAACATAGTCAGGTTGGGCCCAACGTCGGCGCAAGTGGCAGGCGTCTTTGCAGGATCAGAAATCGGCAGTGACAGCGAGGGTGAGTGGCAGCAGGTCCCTAGCCACGGGTCCCAGAAATACGACAACTGGATGGCTCGAAAAACCGTCATCCGTGCCCAGGGTATCATCCGGGCACGCCTGAAGCAGTCGGAACCTTCAGAAGAAATAGCTGGTGCCTCAGCATCGTCTTCACAGTCGACCTCTGCCCAAAAAGGCAAGCAGCGACGACGCAAGAAGAAGCAACGTGCACCGCCAGTGCCGTCGTCATCCCGCACTCTTGGCGACATTATGCCTCCTGAAATGGGCATTCCTCCCAGAATCCGCCCAGCGATGGATGACTCTTCGAGCGACAGTCAAGGGTACGCTTCGGTTAACACCGTGGAGCTGGTAAAGCCCTATATGACCCCCGACGAGGGGAAACCCCAGGCAGACCGCCCCAACGTTTCCAGCCAATGTCAACGTCAGCGGAATCGCAATCACGCTGGTCATCGAGGTACGTCAGCAGGCACTTGCGGCCAAGCCGTGCACGCTACCGAGACCAGGCAGCAGGCTCAGCGCAAATCTCATCACGCGCAGACCCATCCAGCACCCTCGGCTCTACCTCCACCGCCGTTCGTGTTGCTGGACTGGGGAGGGCCGCCTCGTTCGTATCACAGCCAGTCTTGCCCGGCGACAGGCCAGCCTCCGATGTCCGATCTTAGTCCGGTGACTACTCTCCAGGCTTCTACTAGCAGGCAGCAGGATGTACCCAGTGCTAGCCGACCGCCAGTTCAACCGGCAGGACCCGCTATGTCTCCAAATGCCGAAAACCCCCTATAAGCAGAGGTTCGTGTTTGGCACGCAAGTATGATGTCCTAAATCACCTGGCCGGCATTCCGGTGAGGCTTTCCATCCTTGAGGCCTTGATCCTGTCATCCGAGATGCGCGAGGCACTTGCCGAGGCCCTGAGGAGTCCCCTCCAGTTAGAGACGGAGGTAGAAGCTGCGGAAGCCTTCCATACTGAGACGTTTGAAAACGATGAATGTCAGGCGGTTATCTCGTTCTCCGGTGAAGATGAAGACCCTCCTATACAGGGGAACATTCGCCCACTGTATATCACTGGCCACTTTAATGGTGTGGAAGTCCGTCGCTGCCTCGTTGACACGGGTTCTGGAATCAATCTAATTCCGACCCGGACACTGCGAAAGATGGGTCTGTCTGAAGGTGATTTAACTCCCTCTGACCTCAGGATCCAGGGGTACGACAGGACAGAGAAAACCCCAGTCGGCAAGATCTGCCTGAAGACTCAGTTCGGTGGCTTAATTGCCAGAACTGAGTTCATGTTTGTTTCTCAGGACACCGCCTACAACGCATTGATGGGTAGGCCATGGCTCCATCTGCATGCAGCGGTCCCCTCGTCGTATCACCAGTGCCTTAAGTACTCGCTCAACGGTCGAGTAGGCGTGCTCCAAGGAGACGCGTCCCCTTTCGCTTCTTGTGAGGCCCGCTATCTGGATGCGGGTTATTACAAAAGTAAGGACAAGCAAATCCTGGTAAGCGAGGATGAGCCCGCCCCGATCACAAGTGATCCCTGGGTAAGCATGGACGATGCCTACATCCTCCCGATCCACCGGTTGGAGGCCACGACCCCCGACATGGGACAATGTTTTGTTGTTTCGGGTACGCAAGGAAGGCATGTTCCCGTGTCCAAGCGATGGCAGAAAATCACCTCGTACTCCTACATCAACCAGGCTCAGGTCATCCCGGAACCTCCTACCCCTGTACGGTACCGGGACGTCAAGCTCATGAAAACGGCGGTGCGCCATACGTTTCTATTTCGTCGGGCTGGAATTAACCGACTCAGGCCGACACGTCACCACTGCTTTGATATCATCAAGCGTGGCCCCTTAGGCCGAAGGCCGGATGGGATAGGATCAAATGCATTCATTGCTATAGTCTCGACGACAAGTGAGTCTCCTGATGTGATGACCGCTGCTGGCCGAGCCAGCACCAGCTGCCCCGCGAATCTCGATAGCCCAGAAGTATCTTCCCCCGCGGCTGGGGAGGAAGACTTGGAGGATGCTCCCCCAGCCTTTGAAGAAGGCGTCTCTACCACGGTTGATGAACTGGTACAGGTGAACCTTGGTAGCGAGGCAGATCCAAGACCCACATTGATCAGTGCGGCCATGTCCCTCGAGGAGCGGTAGCAGTATGTAGACTTCCTCAAACAGCACCGCGATGTGTTTGCCTGGAGTTACGATGAGATGCCAGGGCTGGATCCCCAAGTGGCTGTCCACCGTCTGGGCCTCCCAGCAAAACATTGTGGGTTCAAGCAGCCTCCCAGGAAAATGCACCCTTCTCATGGTGCTATGGTTGAGGCCGAAGTTGACAAGCTTATCAAATCCAACTTCATTAAGGAAGTCCAGTACCCCAAATGGCTCGCCAACATTGTGCCGGTCAGGAAGAAGAATGGGCATATCAGAGTCTGCATCGACTTCCGCGATCTCAATCGCCACTGCCCAAAGGATGACTTCCCACTCCCAGTGAAGGAGCTGTTGATTGACGCCACGGCCGGGTTCCAAGCCCTCTCTTTCATGGATGGGTATTCCAGGTATAACCAGATCCGGATGGCCCCCGAAGACGAGGAGTCCACTGCCGTCAGGGCTCCCCAGGGTACCTTTTGCTACCGGGTAATGCCATTCGGTTTGAAAAATGCAGGTGCCACTTATCAGAGGGCCATGCATCGCATATTCAAACCGATCCTCGGGACATTGGTGGAATGCTACGTGGATGACCTTGTAGTCAAATCATGCCAGCGCCAGGACCATCTCAAAGTCCTTGAGAAAGTGTTTGGTTTCCTCCGTTCCCATCACCTGAAGATGAACCCGCTGAAGTGTGCCTTCGGAGTCACCTCCGGGAAGTTTCTGGGTTTTGTTGTCAGGTACCGAGGTATCGAGATCGACCCGGAGAAGATCAAGGCCATCAGCCAAATGCCTCCCCCGAGCAACATTCGAGAGCTCCAAGGCCTCCAAGGCCACTTAGCCTATATACGCTGATTCATTGCGAATCTGGCCGGCAAGTGTAAGCCCTTTTCCCGGATCATGAAGAAAGGCGCTGCCTACGAGTGGGATGAGGAGTGTCGGATCGCCTTCGAGGAAATCAAGCAGTATCTGCTCCAACCTCCGGTCTTGATGCCACCCGTCTCTGGAAAGCCGCTGGTCCTTTACGTTACCACCCTGGAGAGATCCCTCGGCGCGCTGCTCGCCCAGAAGAATAACGAGGGCACTGAGAACAGTCTCTACTATCTCAGTCGCATGCTTCTCGATACGGAGGTCAGATATTCCCTTATCGAAAAGAGCTGCCTTGCGCTTGTCTTCGCCGTGCAGAAGTTGCGACACTACCTGCAACACCACGAGGTGCAATTGATCTCTCGGGTGGATCCGCTGAAGTACATCCTGAACCGTCCCATGCTGACTGGAAGACTAGCACGGTGGGCGGTGATTCTCCAGCAGTTTGACATCAGGTTTGTGCCTCAGAAGGCCGTTAAGGGACAGGCGTTGGCAGACTTTTTAGCTGCCCATCCAACCTCCGCGGATCAATCCCTGGACCTGGATTTCACCGACAAGACGATCCTCTCGGTCGATCATGATATCCCGTGTTGGCAAATTCATTTCGACGGCACCTCCCGGAGCCCCACCGGTAGAAGGCTCAACGACCCGAAACTCAACAGAGTGGGTCTGGGTATTGTTTTCATTACCCCGGCGCAAGCCGTCCTGCCGTACTCGTTCCTGTTGTCAGAAGGTTGTACGAACAATGAAGCAGAGTACCAAGCTCTCATCACCGGCCTCGAGTTGGCCCTTGAGATCCATGTACCCCATCTACATGTGAAGGGAGATTCCGAGCTGGTAATCAAACAGGTTAATGGCGACTACGTCGTCAGGAAGCCAGAGCTTGCACCGTTGCTGGAGTACACCCTCCTCTTAATGGCCCAGTTCTCTTCTCGACCGGAGGTTACCCATGTCCCACGGTCGCAGAACGACCAAGCGGACGCCCTAGCTGGCTTAGCCGCATCGCTCGCAGAACCCGAGCAAGATGATTTGGTCATACACGTGGCCCACCGGAGATTCATTGCTCTCGTCACCCAAGAGGACCGTGATAGCCTGCGGGTAAGTCATCTCACCGCCGGACCCTCCATATCGGGAGTCCCGGGTTCGTCGGACGCAGTGGTTGAAACCACCCCCGACTGGAGAGAACCTTTTGTCGAGTATCTCCAAAATGGTCAGCTCCTGGACGACCGGGCCGAGCGCGAGCGAATCCGACGCCGCGCACTTCAATTTACCCTCCAGAGTGGCCCCAGTCTTGAGAAGATCCTCTATAAACGGGGTTTCGATGGTGTCCTCCTCCGTTGCATCCAAGGAGTAGAGATACCTCAAGTTATGCAAGAGGTTCACGCCGGTTCCTGTGGCGCCCATCAAGCTGGGCCGAAGCTGTCCCATCAAATCCGGAGGTTAGGGTACTTATGGCCCTCCATGATCCACGATTGCATTGGATATGCCAAGAGATGCCACGCGTGCCAAGTACACGCCAACTTCTTGCATCGGCCGCCAGAACCCCTCCACCCCACCAAGTACTCTTGGCCATTTGCGGTATGGGGACTCGATGTAGTGGGACCGTATCCGCCGGCAACAGCCCGCCAATGCAGGTTCATCCTGACTGCTACAGATTTCTTCTCCAAATGGGCAGAAGCAGTTCTGATCAAAGAAGTCAAGGCCCGTTCCATCGTTGACTTTGTGAGCTCCAACATTATCCACCGGTTTGGAGTCCCTCACGCCGTCCTCACCGATAATGGAACCAACTTCCGAGCAGCTGAATTGAAGAAATTGTACGCTAAGTACGACATCCGGTCGAACCATACCTCCCGCTACCACGCGCAGGCGAATGGGCAGATCGAGGTGTTCAACAAGACCCTCTCTAACATTCTGCAGAAGATGGTTGGTCAGAACAAGAAAAGTTGGCCGGACAAGCTCCCCAATGCCCTCTGGGCTTACCGGACGACGACTCGCAACTCTACCCAGGTGACCCTGTATTCCCTAGTGTATGGAGCTGAGGCCGTCCTACCCATTGAGATCCAGCTGCCGTCGCTACGCACTGCAGTTTATGATCACCAAACATCAGATGATGTAGACGAGATCCGTCTAGCTGAATTAGAGGCACTGGATGAGAACCGGCTTCATGCCCTACACAATCTGGAAAGGCATCAGGACAAGATAGCGAGAGCTTTTGACAAGAAGGTTCATCTCCGCTCTTTTCTACAGGGTGACCTGGTACTGGCCCTGCGAGCGCCAATGATTCCTGGTTGGAAACCGCCCAAGTTAGAACCCAAATGTGAAGGGCCTTATATCATACATAAGGTTTACCCCAATGGAGCATACTCCTTGGTGACCACAGATGGAGAGCGTGTAACCCCTCCCACCAATGCCAGATTCCTCAAGCGATACTTTGCCTAGGGCAAAAATGGTCCTGCACGACCCTAAACTGTGAGAGGGTCCTGCACGACCCTAAACTGTGACTTGGTCCCGCATGACCTTAAAATGCATCTCCGTCCTCACTGCAAGACGTTAAACTGCAAGTCAGTCAGGTCTTCCTGACCGAGGCTCAGCCTCAGGCCCCTCGGCCTCTTTGGGCCCCTGGCCCCGTCTCCACCGCGGTCTGGCCCCAGGCCCCCTCGTTTCTCTCCGACTTACCCTCTTACGGGATCGTACGGTACAGTATAGGACTACGTCCTCATGTTGGGATCATGTACCATACCGCACACATCCCCGAATGAGATGCCCCTCGTCCCGCATGACGTTAAACTGCATGTCGAGAACTACGTATGGCTTGATTCCCATCTTCATGGGATACGTAGGAACGCTCGGACGTCTCGTCTTGAGCCCAGCCCCAAGCTTTTCTCTCCCGCTATTCCCCCTGGGAATAGTCTCCTTGGAGGATATTTGTGTAGCAGGGAGTGGGCTTTCTTGGCCCCGCTCATGCAACCCCACTCGCGCAAAGATTGTAAGGGCCACACCATGCGCCCACTCCCGTTCTTCTACCCTCCCGCGTCCTCACCGCATGACGCTAAACTGCATGGCCTTCAAGAACTACATATGGATTGATTCTCATCCTTATGAGATACGTAGGAATGCCCGGACATTTCGTCTGTTGGCCCAGCCCAAAGCCAAAATCTTCCCCTCGGGTCAAGACATGGCAGGGTGCACACTTTTGCCCCGACCCACGTCGAGCAAGCCTCGACCTGGCTGCACATTCCCCCTGGATGTGTTTTCCCCTCTCGTGGATGAACGCAACTGAGCTTCACCCACTCCTTGACTGGGATTTTGTCACCTTTCACACCCGGAGGGACCCCCGATAACGGCCAGGATACAACGTCCAAGGGCTCTCCTACCGATACGGGCCAACGCCCCCGAGGGTTTCTCAAGCAACAAATCGATACAAGTCCCGCGTTGCGAATTTGGTCAGCGGTCGACGCTCATTTGTTTCCCCCATGCGGGTCACCATAGGAACGCTGTGTTTCGAATATGGTCAACAGTGTCCTGGATTTTCAGGTCCACCCTGAGATGTCTCAGGCATCAAGAACAGTGATTCATTCTGCCCCATCCCGAGGTGACAAACTTCCCCAAGTGGTGCTAGCGATCGGGCCCACGACCCCGATTCCTCATAGGAGTGTACGGTGTGGTGTAGGACTACGTCCTCATTCACGTCAGAATCATGTACCATGCCGTACGACTCCCCTTACGAGGCCCAGCCTCAGGCCCCTTGGCCTACTTAGGCCCCTGGCCCCTCGTCCTCATGTAAGACGTTAAACTACAAACCGGTCAGGCCTTCCTGACTGATGCCTGATCTTAGGCCCCCTGGGCCGTCTCCCAAATTTCTCACCTGGAGTGTACGGTGTGGTGTAGGACTACGTCCTCATTCACGTCGGGATCATGTACCATGCCGTACGACTCCCCTTACGAGGCCCAGCCTCAGGCCCCTTGGCCTCCTTGGGCCCCTGGCCCCTCGTCCTCGTGTAAGACGTTAAACTACAAACCAGTCAGACCTTTTTGACTGATAACTTCCCCTCCTCTCCGGACCACGGACCAGGATTCCTCATAAGGGTGTAAGGTGTGATGTAGGACTACATCCTCATTCACGTCGGGATCATGTACCATGCCGTGCAAACTCCCTTTACGAGGCCCATCCTCAGGCCCTTTGGCCTCCTTGGGCCTCTGGCCCCCCATCCTCATGTAGGACGTTAAAATACAAACCAGTTAGGCCTTCCGGACTGAGGCTCAGCCCCAGGCCCCTTGGCCTTTCTGGGCCGCGGCCCAGGACCTATCTTATAGGATTGTATGGTGTGACGTAGGACTACGTCTTTATTCACGATGGCTTCTTTACCATGCCATACACCTCCCTTGTTTAGGGGTATATTACTCCCCTCCTCGTCCAGTATGACGTTAAACTACATTTCAAGAACTATGTGTGGCTTGATTCCCATCTTAATGGGATACGTAGGACCACCTGAACGTCTAGGCTTCGGGTCCAGCCCCATCTCTCGGGAATCCTCATCCCATCTTGGCCCCTTGGCCCATCCTTCCTCCATGAGGGGATCATATGGTGCGGTGTGGGATTATGTCCCTATTCACGACGGTCTCGTAATGACCACTCCATGCTACCACCCCCTACTGAGCTGTTTCATCGATCCCTTTTTTCGTTGGTTCACCAATGTACTTAAGAGTACTCTGGTTCATTACCTGGAATGCCAAGCTTTACTCGGACACGTCCGCACCCACTTTCCAGGCTTTGCGTATCCCCGCATCAGGGCTTTCACCATCTTTCACACTCGGAGGGACCCCCAAGAACGGCCTGGATACAATGCCCAAGGGCTCTCGTACCGATACGGGCCAACGCCCCCCAGGGTTTCGGACAACAAATCTATAAAATCCCGCGTTGCGAATATGGTCAGTGGTCGATGCTCATTTGTTGTTCCCACCTCAGGCTAACGCGATACAGACGCTGTGTTTCTGTCATGGATACCAGTTTTCCTCTGTCGTCACGCCAACCCATTAAGCCCAAATGCCGGGTACACGATTCACACCCTTCTTCATTTCACCATGTCTGAGTAGAATCTCAGAACCCGCGGTACTTTTCCTCCGTGCACGTCCGCGCATTGGGAGAACAAGCTACATCAAAGGTGTCCTTCAAAACTCTCTGTTGACTCCCCTTTGATGGACGCCCCAAGTATTGCAATGAGGATACCCCCCTTGTTTCCCACACCGAGTTTATCTCACGTGGGCTTAGGGATTGGGTTGACATCTGTGCTTGCTCGGGAGTTGTCACCACCCACGGTCCGAGCTCGAAGACCATAAACTAAGACTCTCATCTGGAACTACGTTCAAGACCCCTTGTCTCCGAACCCATCTTGAGTTCAGCAAATTTACCTCTCCAATCCTGCCTTCAGGACCCTGATCATAGGGCTGCGTGGCGCAGTGTAGGACAACGTCCTCATTTACGTCGGGTTTGCAACAACTGCACCACGCACGCCCCCATCCTGAGGTTCAGTCCTCTTATTCCTTGTCCTGCATGACATTAAAAGGCACCCTTCAGAACTACGTGTGGCTTGATTCCCATTCTAATGGGATACGTAGGACCACCTGGATGTTTACGATTCGGGTCCAGCCCCACCTCCTGGTGATCCCCTGATCTCCCAGTCACTTAGGCCACTTAGTTTATCTCCCTCCAGAAGGGGGATGTGTAGGTATGATACAAGGTTTTGGGCACCATGGACCCTTCCCCTGGGAATCTGCCATCTCTCGATCACCTTCAAGGTTGAGTCCCTTGACTCTCTGCAGTGGTTCGCCCATGTATTAAGAGTACTCTGGTCTAGGACCAGGAGTGTCAGATTCAACTTGATCAAGTTCCTTCCACTTGTCAAGCTTCGTGTTCCCCTCTATTTGGACTTCCATCATCTTTCACACCCGGAGGGACCCCCAAGAACAGGATGGATACAATGCCCAAGGGCTCTCCTACTGATACGGGCCAACGCCCCCAGGGTTTCGGACAACAAATCGATAAAATCCCGCATTGCAAATATGGTCAGCGGTCGATGCTCGTTTTGTTAGTCCTCATTTCAGGCTAACGCGACAGGATGCTGTGTTGCAAACATGGTCAGCAGTAATCCTCTGTCGTCACGCTAGCCCCTTCAGTCCTTGAATGTTGGTTGCATGATTCACATCATTTTCCACCCCATCATGTCCAGGTGGAATCTCGACACTTTTGGCGCTATCCCTCAGTGCACCTTTGCATGCTAGGGGGACAAAGCTGCAATCTGGCGCCCTTTGGGGATCCCATGGTCCGAGCTCTAAGACGATAAACTAAGATCCATTCGGGACCACGTCCAACTTAATTCCCATCCTCATGGGATACGTAGGACCGCCCAGATGCCCTGTCTCCGGGTACAACCCATTCGGGAAGCCAGTCTCTCTTCCTGTTTCACCTCTATGTAGGCCCCTCGGCCTAAGGTTTCCCTCTCCAGATGGCGTACAATTTGATGTGGGATTATGTCTCTGTCAATTGTGTTTTATAAAACTGCGCACATTTCCCGCCTAGCATCGTCCCTGCTACGTCTGCGCTGCATGACGATAAAATGCATGCTTGGTCCTATCATATGACCCTAAACTGTGACATTATCATCCTGGCCGCACGACGAAAAACGGCACTGCATTGTGGTGACCTCGTTGTAGAGGACATCACGTTGGGTATTGGTCACATACCATGCCATTTGTCAACGCCCATCACGGCTTGATTCTTGTGGCGACATCACGACCTATTGTTCTAGGCCTGTCGCTTCACAAAAAAAAAACCATTCACCTTAAAGAACAAACAAGACACATCAAATTCCGCTTCTCTTAGTGAAAGGGCTATGCCCACACTTCCCTTTTCCCCTGGCACTGGTACCTTACCGTGCCACCTTCCAGAACTACGTATGGCTTGACTCTCATCCTTATGAGATACGTAGGAGCGCCCGGGTACTTCCCCGCGGGCCCAGCCTAACTCTTGTGTTCGGTCCCTCGACTCGAGCATTTCCTCGGAGAACCCATGGTAAGCAGGACTATGTCCTCATTCACGTCAGGTTTTGATGTCATGCGTCCCCTGATCCCTTTTCCCATCCATGGTCCGAACCCTTTGACCCTAAACTAAGATCACCCCAAGGGAAAGGAATCTGCTCTCCCTCTCTAATACGTTTCGTTGCTGTATTCAGATGTGTTTTGACAAAGAGCCTGAAGCGTGGGATTTTCACAGGAACATTCCCCTCATCCCATGACCAAGCTTCATGAGCTCGCTATTTGGATCCTCATCCTCTTCCACATCCAAAAGGACCCTCGGACGACGTGGATACTAAGCTTAAGGGCTCTCCATGAATGCTGGACCTAAGGGCCCTTCAATCGTTTCGGGCCAACGTCCCTACGGATATTTGACAACATTTGTTACATGGTCCCATGTTTCGAACGTGGTCAACGGTCGACCCTCATTTGTTTGTCCCCATTTTAGGCTAACGCGATAGGATGCTGTGTTGCGAACATGGTCAGCAGTAATCCTCCATCGCCACGCCACCATCATCGTGATCCGAATCTCGAGCGTCATGATTCACACGTTTCCACTTCCTTATGTTCAAGTGGAACTCCATCATACTCGGCTCTTTCTCTTCGCGCATCTAGGTGCGCTAAATGATCGTGTTAGTGTCATTGGGCCGGTAGTCACTGAGTATCCCTTTGCCCTAACCTGTCCCTCTCTGCGTTGGGAAATTCCCACCACTACTGCTTGTTTCCCACACCGAGCACGACTCATGTGGGCTTAGTAGTTTTGGCTGGATGTGTACCAACACGGTCAGGCTGCTCCTCGTCCCACATGACGTTAAACTGCGCTTCCAGAACTACGTGTGGCTTGATTCCCATCATCACGTGGGATACGTAGAGACACCCAGGCATTTCGCCTAGGGTTCAGCCCCTGGAATCACAAAACCTTGTTCCTCCCCATTTCCAGCCCTCACCAGAGAGGCCCTATCTGGAAGAAAGAATGGTTCGCGATCAGGCCGATGCGCCCATATGGCGTACTCCCACCACAGTGGTGCAACTACCGAGGTGTTGGATTCTGTTTGAACAAACCACAACTCCATGTTCCACGCTTTGCGTGCCCCTTATTCGGACCCTCGTCCTCTTTCATGTCTGAAGGAACCGCCTAACGGCCTGGTCTCATGCCGCATCGGCTCACCTACCGTCCTGGGCCAACGTTCCGGAAGACTGGTCATGTTTGGAGGGACCCCCAATAACGTCCTGGATGCTACGCCCAAGGGCTCTCCTACCGTTACGAGTCAATGTCCTGAAGGATTGATCGACGACAAATTGATAAAATCCCGCGTTGCGAATATGGTCAGCGGTCGATGCTCATTTGTTGTCCCCACTTCAGGCTAACGCAGTAGGGATACCCTTTGTCCGCCACGGCTAACGGTTGTCCTTTATTGTCACGCCATCCCCACAGTGTTCCGAATTTGGGTTTCGTGATTCACACTTCCCATTTTCATCTGTTTGAACCGATTTCAGCGCCCTTGGCGTTGCCCCGGTCGTGCATAAGAGCACGTTGGAGAAACAGTAATTCGGCTATTCTGGAAGTTCCTCCTCCGATCAAGCCTTCCCCATCTTTCGGAAATCTGGACTGGCTTGAGGAATTGTCGTCAAACGTCCCGCAAACATTGTAGGGATGTAACAAGGCAATTCAACAGTGGAAATCGTGCGTGCCACGGCACTCAAAACAAAGGAGAAAGAAAGAGTTGAAGCAAAAAAGTGTTAATAAAAGTTTCTTTCGGGTTTGTTACAATACTCGGGGGTTGACTTCCCCCATGGACGGGTTGACCCCGTCAAAGGAGCGTTGCAGCTCCGCCACCCGTTGACTTGCGGCGTACAAAGCCTGTTGCCGCTGATTCAACTCCCGCTCCTCTTCAGCAGCGGCCGGGCGTAATTCGTCAACTCTGGCCCTGGCCCTTTCTACCTCGGCCCAGACGACAGCCGCCCTTCCAGAGGTCTACCCCATATGCTCCTCAGCCTCTGCCAGCTGGGCCTTCAATCGTGAGACCAGCTCAGACTGCGCATCAAGAGTGGATGAAAGCTCGTTGGCCCGGATCTGCATCTGTTGGACCTCGCCTTCAGCCTCCTGGAGCTTCCTGATGCTGGTCGCCTTCCTCCGCTGCCATCCCACGCTCAGCCCATGATCATGCTCCCGGATCTTCTCAGCCATGAGGTCTCGGATGAGCACGTGAGGGCGTTGGGCATCCACTCCCCCGGCACACACTTCACGCAACCGTGAGCGGAGTCTATCCATTTCGGCCAGCCATTGCGCTTGGGGAGTGTCCCTGATAAAGCGAGTGATCAGCTTCCACGACCGGCGACGGACTATGCTGCTGTCTTCCTCATCAGAGGCCGTTTCGTCCCAATTCGCGCGGTCGGCAGGCTCGTACGTAGGATATGCCTGCAGGAATTCCTCAGCAGGATCTGCATCTGGTGTTGAGTCTGGTACGACACCTGACGCCGACGCAGGCAGGACAGGACTGGGACTGACCGGTTGATCCTCTCCTTCAGATTCCACCTCGATGACTTCAGGTACGGCCCTGCTGGTGGCCCCGCTAGTGATGGTGTGCGCCGCAGCTTGAGGAGGTGAAGGGACTATCGCCACCATCACCGGAATGCCCCTGGGAGGGACGCTGCCAGACATCCCGACCAGCCTCGCTGCAACAGCCCACGCCAGTCAGAGAACTGTATGACAGAAGGAGACATAAACGTTAGTTGGCATGGCCTACATGTGACAACGAGGAGACCAGTGGAGGAGACTTACGAAGATCGACCTCCGAGCGCTGCTCCTGGGCCAGTACTGATGGGACTCCGAGACGAGGCCCCCCGTACACTGTTGGAAGATCTGGGGAGTCCAGAGGAGCCACCTCAGACCCCCTGGTCCCACTAGATGCAGAACTAGATGCAGCCATAGGCGTGGGTTCCGAAGGTCCCGCGACATCACCCGCCAAGGAGCTAGAACGAGGCCTACGAACAAGTTCCTCCTGCATGGCTCAAACATTGGTGAGAAGTCCATAGGGACCCAAAAAACAGGTCGTAAGGAGAGAAGTTCGGAATTCTACCTCGAGAGCCTCCGCGAAGTCGTCAGATTCTGAGCTTTGGTCTCCGACCTCGCCCTCCTCCAACGGGCTCCCTCCTCCAGCCTCGTCCCCCTGAGAAGAGTCCCCTGATTCCTCCGGCAAGGGGAAGCGCTCCCTCAGATCGGCAGCCGATAACTGTGGGGGGACCGTCTGATTCAACAGTACCCTCACCCGGTCTGTCATTGGGAGAGGGACACCACTGGAGTGGACGTAATCCTCTAGCTCGTCCAGGTATTGTCCCGCCTCCGCCGGAGACACCATGAATCCAGCCCGAACTGGGCCTATGCCCGACAGTTTCATCCCGAGGCGATTCAGGTGGGCCCACATCTCGGGTGGGCTGAGGAATTGCCGGTTGACATCCCAAATGTCCCAAGCTTCCGGAAAGACGACATCTTCTGCCATGTCGATGTGACGCAGCCGCTTCCCCGGAGCCTGAGCGGATATCCGACGGAATCCCCTCGGTGGCCGCCCCTCCGAATGACCCTGCTCTCCCCGAATCACCGGATCCACCGCTGCTGCCGAACCCTCGGCCGGTGCGGGTCTCTCCGCCATGGCAGCCCCGCTGCCGCGAGCGGCCCTAGCTGCCCTCCGACCCCAACCTCGAGATAAAGGAGGCCCACCGTCACCAACCCGGATCGTTGGCTGCTTCAGCATCTCCCCGGGATAAGCGGCCTCCCAGCTGATGGCGTACTCCTTCACTAAGCCGAAGGCGGCGGTGGACGGAGGCAATGCGATCTGCATCTTTCCATCCTCACGTGTGAACATGAGCCACAGCTGCCTCATCACACACGGGTGCTCCTCGTGACGCACCTCCCAGTATACCTGCGGGGTCAGCCGCTAGAGGCACCGGAACTGCCTCGCAAAACGATGCGGGGTGTACGGTTCACAGATTGGCTCACGATCTATCCGAGCCACCAAAACTCCACCTCGGAAGGCTAGGAGGTAAGCCCGATGTTCTTCCGTTCCCCGTCCATCATCAGTAAGCCTCCCCGTCGGCAGTGGGAAGGGATGAAAGTTTAACTCGTCCGCCCTCCACACCCTATTCAGCACCATCGGAACGGCCAGTTTGAATGGGAAGCTCCCAACTGCGTTCAGAATGGAGGGAAAAAAGTCTGATCCCTGCGGCGAAATGGGGTTTGGATACTCGTAAATCCCCCTGATATGCGCCGCGATCCACCCATACATGAGGTGTAAGGGCCTGCATATTCTTGGCGGCTTCTTGCCCTCGCTAATATGCCGCAACATTCTGTACAGTTTGGTGAGCATCGGGATCCCCAGGTTGATCCGCTGCCCCATGGGCAACATCGACGCCATGATGAACGAGCTGAGCCGTACCCCCATGCTTGTATCTCTCATTGGTAGGATCCACCCACAGATGAGAGCCGCGATGAACGCCGCCAGCCTGACTATTGGCTGTTGTTCGGTGCTGACGCTGAAACCCCAGGTCTTCCATTGGCTGTCCTCCAAAACCCGCCAATACGAGTGCCCCTTGCCCCGTTGGGCCGCCCTTGGACAAGTTCGAGGCCTTGGAGGGAACTCTCGATTCTCTGGGAAGTTCAGGAAGCATTTGAACCACCTCTTGAAGTGGACGTCCCTCACTGCCTCCTTGTCCTCTCCAGGGACGAGCGCCATCAGCGCCGACGCCAATCGCGGCATTTGCTCCGGATCCCCCCACGCGCTGGCAACGGGGAGGAATTCGTCATACATGGCCCCCAAGATTGGGACCCCGGAAATCTGGTGGACATCCCACAGGCTGATGCCCACCTCCCCGTGATGAAGGTGAAAAGTGTTGGTCCTGGACGACCATCTACTCAGCAGTTCCGGCATCAGCTTCTTTGGCTGGTAAATGTGGAACTGGGAGGCCCATGCCGCCTCATAAAATCCCACTCTCCTCAGCTCGGCCTCGAACTCCTCGCATGAGGCGCCTACCCAGTAGGCCCAGGCCCAGTCATCGGTAAAGTTTCCACCCTGGCGCAGGTCCCACTCATCGGACCATCCCTTCTTCGGATCCTGCAGAGCCGCCTTCAGCAAGGTGCGGTAGAGAGGAGGGGACGTCTCTGGTTGCAGTGGATTCCCATCGATATCATTCACATGACTGTAGAGGCAATCAGCGGTGATGGGTGTGAAATCCTCCCGCGCATGACCATCGGCCGCCCTGAACCATTGGTGCTGGCACGGTGTGCTCCTGAACCAGCAAGCTGGTTCATCCCTTCTCGCCTCAGGGAGTCAGCCCTAAGCCGTACAACGGCAGTTTCTTGCATTGCGGATAATCCTTCTGACCTTCCGACAACAGATCTGTCAGAGAAGTGTGGTCCGAATGGCTCCGAACCATTTCCCCCAGGCCTGGATGGTTGGCCATCTCATCCCGACGAGCAGCATCTGCAAGCACTCCCAGCACAGCCTCTTGATGGGCCATTTCGATGTCGACCCTCAGAAAAGTTTTTGCCCTTGGATCGCGAAGCTCGGCCGCGAAGCTGAATCGCAAAGCTCGACCGCGAAGTGGAATCACGAAGATCGGTCGCGAGACCAAGTCACGAAGTCAGGCCAAGGCCGACAAGAAGTTCGCCAAGCGCGGACGCGGAGTCAGAGACTCGCGGTTCGCCGCGAAGCTCGATTTGCGGAGTGCTGTCGCGGAGTACGCGGAGCTTCGCGAAGTCGAGAGCGCACAAAAAGACAAGGCACGTGAAGACAAAAGAGGGAGGACCCCCTATTTATAGGCGGCAACCCCAGAGCATCGCGGCGCGCCACAACCGCGCGAAGCATCGCGGCGCGTCCGGATCCGCGGCCCCGGCGAGCATCGCGGGCCCCCTTCGCGGTGCTGCATCGCGAACCACCGACAGTTTTGGCGATTGTCCCTCAGACTTCGACCCTTCGCCCTCCGCGGCTCCAAGTCTGAGGGGGGGCATTTGTTGGCGCCAAAAATGTGGCCCGAAACAAAGGAACGAAAAAAGCCGGCGCGCTGCCTCGCGAAGCTCCGCCGCGAAGCCTCGCCGCGAAGCCTCGCCGCGAAGCGCCCCAACCATGGCGACGCCGCGAAGCTCCAGAGGCGGTAATCCTCCGCGAACCCGTTTGACGTTCGTGAGCCGCCGCGAAGCTCTAGAGGCGGTAATCCTTCACGAACCCATTTGACGTTCGCGAGCCGCCGCGAAGCTCTAGAGACAGTAATCCTCCGCGAACCCGTTTGACGTTCGCGAGCCGCCGCGAAGCTCCAGAGGCAGTAATCCTCCGCGAACCCGTTTGACGTTCGCGAGCCGCCGCGAAGCCCCGAAGGCGGCGCGCGAGCCCTGCTTCGCGGAGCCCCTTCCCTATAAATACTCGACTCCCCCTGAGTCCCGAAGACGGACAATCCGACCTTTCGGCTTCTCCTCTCCCGAATCGCGAAGCACGCTTTGCCCCGGGAATCATGAGCTCCGCGAGGTATTTCTACTTCGCGAGACGACTCTGCTTTGTCTCGTTTTGAGCCCCTCTTCCGAGTGGGATGCCCTTCGCGAAGCTCAAGGGCATTCGCGAAGGAAGGGGATTCCCAAGGGAACCCGGGCAGCCGCGGAGCACTTGTGCTTCGCGAAACACCCAACCCATACGAGTCATCCCTATGCTAAGGCAGGATCGCTCCACTTCGCGAAGCACATTGCTTGGCAGGACCCTGCTTTGCGAACCACAACTTCTTCATGAGGCAGTGCTCCACGAACACTGTTCCACTTCGCGAAGCACCTCCCATTCACACCTACGCCCCATGCTAAGGCTAATGCACCCCACTTCGCAAAGCACACTCCTCTGCTTAGCGATTCCCCTTTCCGTGCGACCCTCCAGGTTTGCACGATGTGATTTCAAAGTCCCATGGACAACACCACCCGTAGCGTTGCTTCGCCTAATGCTTCTTCGCATAGGCACGCTAACGGCTATTGCTTCTTCGCATAGCCACGCTAACGTGGACCCCTCAATGGTTCGCCCCACTACCCCCCTTTACCATGGACTTACCGGTACCTTCCCTTCCCCAAGGACCAGAGGGTACCGGTTATGTAAGTCCTAGGGGTGTGGAGTGAACCCACCTCGTCCGAGCTGCAGGACATTAAACTTCCAAGCACCACGTCCTCAACACATGACGTTAAACTGTGATCCAACCTCGTCTCCCTCACGAAGGGTTCCCCCTGCTCGAACATTCGTTACACCACCCGTCTCCACGGGAATGGAACTCTTCCACACATGGAATGAGATCCTCCTTGTCGGAGTGGTGTATGTTCGCAGGGGAAGGGCTGCCTCAGAGCGTAAGCCCCTATCCTTTGGTACGGATGATTGCACCCATGCATCTCTGTACTTCCCCACTACCAAGGTCAGTGGAGGACGTGATAGGGAACGAGGCACCCCCCTCTGGGCCTCCATCCTGGAGTAAGTCCCAACACCATGGTCCGCTCAACGCGTAAGCCCCTTTTCGCTTCTCACGGACACACCCTTCGCGACGTGATCATCAGGTCCTTGCAACCTCTTGTTTCTCACACCGAGCATGACTCACGTGGGCTTAGAGTGAGCACCGACCCTGACACACACCTTTTGAACTACGAGGTCTTTGATCCATGTCAAGGCATGGTACGTAGGAAGCCTCCATGAGGTTCAAGCCCACCCGCCGTTTATTCACGTCGGGTCCCATTCCAGTCCAGTGGTAAGCCATTGCGACCCACCACCTGAACTACGAGGTCTTTGATCCATGTCAAGGCATGGTACGTAAGAAGCCTCCACGAGGTTCAAGCCCACCAATAGTGGACCAAGGTCTACTTTCACGTCGGTTCACCGACACATTCAATTTGAACTACGAGGTCTTTGATCCATGTCAAGGCATGGTACGTAGGAAGCCTCCATGAGGTTCAAGCCCACCCATCGTTTATTCACGTCAGGGTTCACTATCGTCCCTCATGACGTTAAACTGTATTCTCCGAACTACGAGGTCTTTGATCCATGTCAAGGCATGGTACGTAGGAAACCTCCACGAGGTTCAAGCCCACCAACAGTGGACCAAGGTCTACTTTCACGTCGGTTCACCGGCGAAACCCCACCTGAACTACGGGGACTTTGATCCGTGTTAAGGCATGTTACGTAGGAAGACTCCACGAGGTTCAAGCCCACCCATCACCCAATTCACGTCGGGTCCCATCTACGTCCAGCATGACGTTAAACTACATTCTGGTTAAGTGGTAAGCCATTGCGACCCAACCCCATTTGAACTACGAGGTCTTTGATCCATGTCAAGGCATGGTACGTAGGAATCCTCCCAGAGGTTCAAGCCCAACTCCCATCGGACCAAGGTCCACCTTCACGTCGGTACGCTGACGATGCCCATCGGACCAAGGTCCACCTTCACGTCGGTACACTGACGACATTCATCGGGCCAAGGTCCAGCTTCACGTCGGTTTACCGGCACCATCCCGAACTACGCGGACTTTGATTCCCTGCCACGGGGATACGTAGGAAGCCTCGTCAAGGCTCAAGCCCAACTTCACTGTCGCCCCCTGCGATGGTCTCACTTCACTCTCCCTCTACTCCATTCACTGTCACCCACGGGCTAGCCCCAGTGTCAATATCCCTTCAAGGAGGATTCTTCAATCCGATCTAACCTAGCTAATGCTCTGGTTGGGTTGATCCGTCTTCGCTGGACGTTAAACTCGCGGCATACCCTATGTTGAACCCGAGAAGCTGAGGAAAACCTCAGATATGTGTCTATGACATGTAATTCCCCGCGCCCGATGTGGGATGCCTCGGGCTTCCACGCCCTCGAGAAGCCTTGTGATCAAGGATAACAGACAGACATGCCAGGTACCCCAGCATCCAGACACGCTACTGATGCCTCAACGTGACTACTCCCCTGACCGAAGGTTGCTGCCCTAATTCGACCCTTTGGAATGTCCCGACAGAAGCAGTGTAATTAACCGATGTCCATGTAAACATGGAACTGGGAAGAGTTTCACGAACTACGTATTAAATCTATAAGGGAGACCCGGACTAGGTGACGAGTTCTGAGGAGGAATCCACAGGAGGAAGAACCGACATACCATCATCCCGTTTCGATCAAGGAGCAGACGTCCCTGAATAAGGAGCGAATGTCGCCCGCCTTTGGAAAGCGGGAATGCGGGGCAACAAAGCCGCACGTCCTCCGCAGACGGATGCGCGCGCCCCGGCGAAAGCATCGGAAACAACCACTCATAGTGTCCATCTTTTGTTTCAAAAGGGCATCATTTTAAGTGAAAAACATCAACTGGCATATGGAAAACTGACCAAACGCATTCGGATTGTGTCGATACTTTAGCACAACGATCCATGGGTCAAATGTGACGTGTACGAGTCAACCCCGCCTCAATATGAGGTGCGGTGTGGCCGGTATCACTTCAGGTGTATGTATTTTGTTTAATATGGACATCATTTAATGTAAAAATATATGGTATAGAAAAAACCGATCAAATTATGAATTGAATTTCGGATTCCACATATAATTGTCATCTAAATTTTAAATTTAATTCTATATGAATTATGTACGTTTATAATTATGTTATGAATTCTAATTTAATTATGGATGTATATAGTTTCAGGATCCATTATATGTTAAATGTGTATGAATTTGTTCGTAATTGTATATGTATGTTTTATTTTATTGCAGGTACAATAATTGGATTGAAAATGAGGTCAAAATGAGGCCTGATGGAGAGGGGCCTGATGGACAGGGGCTGTGCAAATTGCAGGCTGCTGCAATTTGCAGCATAGGATATGCCAATGGTTTAAAACTGTTGGCATATAATCCTAAAGAAGTTTTTACCAACGGTTCATTGAACCGTTGGTAAATATCTCTTTTCCCAATGGTTCTAAACCATTGGGAAAGAGTTCATCCATGGGGATATCCCAACGGTTTGGGGAGAACCGTTGGGAAAACTATCCCAAAACTGATATTTCCCAATGGTTCTCCCAAACCGTTGGAAAAAACTATCCCAACCGTTTAGCAGAACCGTTGGGATAGGGTGACTTTTGTGTGCCTATACCAACGGTTTCCAGTAAACCATTGGGAAAACCTTTTCCCAACGGTTTACTTCCCCACGATTATCAGAACCGTTGGTATATCATATACGAACGGTTAGAGGGGCTTTCCCAATGGTTGTGAACCATTGTGAAATATTATATTTCCAGTAGTGACTGCGTTCCGTACTAGATATGGCCATTATGAATTTATAGTTATGCCTTTTGGATTGAATAATGCACCTGCTATATTCATGGACCTTATGAATAGAATTTTCCCTCAGTTCTTGGATAAGTTTGTGGTTGTTTTCATCGATGATATTTTGGTGTTTTCTAAAAGTAAAGAGGAGCATGAATGTAATTTAAGGGTTATCTTGCAAACCTTAAAAGAAAAGAAACTATATGGAAAATTCAGCAAGTGTGAGTTTTGGTTACAAAAAATTTCTTTCCTGGGTCACATTGTTTCAAAAGATGGCATAACTGTTGATCCTGCTAAAACAAAAGTTGTTGAAGAATGTCTGAGACCCACAAATGTAACTGAGATCCGTAGTTTCCTTGGTTTGGCAGGTTCCTACTGAAGGTTTGTTGAAAATTTTTCATGGTTATCTAGTCCAATGACTAAGCTAAATCGGACGGGTGTTAAGTTTATCTGGACAAAATAATGTGATGTTTGTTTTCAGGAGTTGAAAAGAAGATTGGTGAATGCTCCAGTTTTGGAACTTCCTTCCAGGAGTGGTGAGTTTGTTATATACAGTGATGCTTCGTTGAAGGGACTTGGATGTGTCCTTATGCAGAATGATCAGGTTATTGCATATTCTTCACATCAGTTGAAAACTCATGAGGTAAATTACCCTACACATGATTTGGAATTAGCTGCTGTTGTTTTTTGCTTTAAAAATTTGGAGGCATCATTTGTAGGGAGTAAAGTGTGAAATATATACTGATCACAAAAGTTTAAAGTATATATTCACTCAAAAAGAATTGAACATGAGACAGAGGAGATGGCTGGAATTAATCAAGGATTATGATTGTATAATTCACTACCATCCGGGAAAAGCCAACAAAGTTGCTGATTCTTTGAGTCGAAAAAATAATGATTCATTAACGATGTTGCATTTGGAACTTGATCCTTTGGTTAAGGATTTTATGATCTTTGGAATAGAAGTTGTTGGTGCAGGATGTCCTTCTGTTTTGTTTCAGGTATCAGTGAAATCTTCTCTATCAGACAGAATCAAGCAAGCACGGAAGCAAGACAGTGAGTTGCAAAAAAAGGTAGAGCTGGTTCAGAAAGTTAAGTTTCATGAATTCAACATTGATAGTGATTGTGTTTTGAGATTTGGGAAGAGATTGTGTGTGCCTTATGATTAACAGTTGAAGAGAGAGTTGTTATGTGAAGCTCATAGTTCTCCATTTTCAGTTCATCCTGGCAGTACTAAGATGTACAGAGATCTGCAGGAGTATTACTGGTGGGATGGAATGAAAAGAGATATTGATGATTTTACTGTGAAGTGTTTGACTTGTTAGCAGGTTAAAGCAGAGTGGTAGTTACCAAAAGGGATGCTTCAGCCTCTACCAGTGCCACATTGGAAATGGGAGAATATATACATGGACTTTGTTTTGGGATTACCGAAGACATCTCGAGGTAATAATGCAATCTGGGTTATTTTTGATCGCTTGACTAAATCTGCTCATTTCCTTCCTATACGAGATAATTTTTCCCTAGATCAACTTTCCCCTTTGTATCATAAAGAGATAGTCAGGTTACATGGATTTCCTCTCTCCATTGTATCTGACCATGATCCTAGGTTTACTTCTAACTTTTGGAAAGGCCTTCAGAAGTCGTTGGGTACTGAATTAAATTTTAGTACATATTTTCATCCTCAATCAGATGGGCTGTCAGAACGAATAATTCAGACCTTGGAGGATATGCTACGAGCTTGTTCGATGGATTATCAGGGAAGTTGGGACCAACATCTTTCTTTGGTTGAGTTTTATTATAATAACAGTTTTCATTCCAGTATATAGATGGCACCATTTGAGGCATTATGTGGGAAGCGGTGTCGAACTCCAGCATTTTGGGATGAAGTGGGTGAAAGGAAGATGATGGGACCAAAATTGGTAGAAGAGATGGCAGAAAAAGTTCAGTTGATTCAGAAACACAAGAAAACAGCTCAGAGTAGACAAAAAAGTTATGCAGATAACCGGAGGAAGGATCTATCTTTTGAGGTAGGTGAACATGTTTTTCTCAAAGTCTCACCATGGAAGAGTGTGATGCGATTTGGTAAGAAAGGAAAGATGATTCCAAGGTTCATTGGACCATATGAAATTCTGGAGAGAGTTGGATCAGTTGCTTACCGAGTAGATTTACCTCCGAGTTTATCTCAGGTACACAATGTTTTTCATGTTTCAATGTTGAGAAAATATATGCCAGATCCATCTTATGTTTTGTTCCCAGAGGTAGTTCAGTTGGAAGAGAATCTCTCTTATGAAGAACAACCAGTCCATATTCTTGACCGAAGAGAGCAAGTATTGCGAAATAAGGTAATTCACCAGGTAAAGGTTTTGTGGAAAAACCATATGTTTGAAGAGGCAATGTGGGAATCTGAAAATGCTATGAGGGATAAATACCCCCACTTATTTTGATAAGTGAAAAAAATTGCGAGGACGCAATTCCCAAAAGGGGGGAAGGATGTAACATCCCATGTAAATAAATAATAATACATTTTCATATTTATTAATATTTTCGAATTAAATATTAATTTTACTTTAAAGGGGTTTCTATGTTCGATAGCGTACCCGATACGCAACAAAGAGTTTCTTTCAAATCGTATGTTGCACACTAGTAATAAAATAATATTATTTTAAATGTTAGTTAACACGTAGCCATTGTACTGGTGGGAATGGATAGAAATAACTAAAATATGATTATATATGTTTTCTAAATGTTTTTAAATTTATCTAATAAAGGATAAAGGCTTAAAATACGAAAATAATTCAATTTTAGGCTTATATACTCTAATTTTCACGAAAGGTCCACTTATCAACATTTGATAGAAAACCGTCATTAAATATAGTTTTGGTCACTCTTATACATTCTATTGGACCAAATAAAACTCTTCTTTAGAATCGGGACATCAAATTTTACTTTGTGTAATTTTTTGGTATTTTTCCGATAAAGTTCATTTTTAATGAATAGTGAAAAATGATGTATTTTAATTCAAAACCTATTTTTAATCTAATTTATTAAGATGATTAGATAATCTTTTGAATTGGTTTTTAAGTTCAATTAGAATATATTTTTACCATTTAATCCAATAGTGGTCGTTGGAATTAATTTCACTTTGAAATTGGACTTAAACTGGTGTCAATCTTTTGATACTTATTGTTTCATAAAAACACGCTATTTGTTTTGACAGCAGGAATTAATTATTAAATTAATTAATGCAACTTATATTTTTTTAATTTTGTAAAATAGACATCATTATTGAATTCGGAATATCAAATATAGCCTAGGGTGGAGTTTTGTTTTTTTTTCTGAAAAACTTCAATTTTTGATGAATAGTTAAACTGCAAAGTGGTGGTTACAAAATTTGATTTTTCATTTAAATGGGACTTTGCCACTTCTGTGTTTTGAATATCAAAAATAAAATTTAAATTATTTTCATTATTAAGTAAAATTTGGTTCAATGGGATTAAAATAATTTTTTGGTGAATAGTAACTTTTATGTTTTATTAATCGCGATTAAGGGTAATTAGTGTAATTTAAGGTAAAAATGATATTATAATAAAATGAATATATCTTGACACTTGTCCTAACCCTATTTGATGAGTTATGGCCGACCAAGAAAACCCATGGGTCGATTTTTGGTACCCCATGGAGACACTTGGGTATGATAATGACATTTATGCCTTTTATTTAAAGTTAAAATAAAAATGACACAAACATGAGATGTTTTACTAAAACAATTTTTATATGGGGTTATACAAGTCATATTCATGACTATAAATATTCATTAGAAATCTAAAAAGATTTCCTACATCATGATATTTGTTTTATAATTTTTAGACATTAAATATATTAAATTATTTATGACATCATGATGATGCAGCGATTACCTCATTAATAAAGGATTTAAATAAAATGAAATGATAATGTAAAATCTATGACCTACACATGTCCAAAACCTATAGGATGGGTATATTTAGAACCCTTATCACCTTATACATTAATTATATCAATGTGGGACCTTTTAAATTCGAAACTCAATTTAAAATAATGGAACATTTCATTACTTTCCAAGAGTGCCCCTCCTCTCCTCTTATAAAAGGCCCCCACCTCTACCTCATTACCCACACTTCCAAAGCCTTTGGCTCGACCAAAACTTACCCATTTTGTCTCTCCACATCCCTCTCTTACTCCTTGAAGCCTCAATTTGGGCAGAAGTCTTCCCAAGGAAGCCTTTGAGAACAAATCTAATAGAGTTACCCGATTTTAAGGTAATGTCTTCACTTGTGTTCTTTTGTTTTATTTTTCTTCTCCAACCCCCTAAACTCTATTTATTAATTTCTTTTGTAACAAATACAGCATATTAAATATACTAGGATGTTGTTATAAGAATATTTATAGCTACACTAACACACATCTACATCTAATGGTTAAAGAACATACTGTTTCTGTGGTTGGCGAACTTCTGCCTCACGAAACGATGATTGTTCAATCTTCTTTTAAACACCTTTAATGGTGGCCATTAAGATGTCACTATATTTATATATGATATATATTATGTTTAAGTTTTTCTTATGCTTCTTTATTATTCATTTGTGGTATAACTTTATTGTTTCCATTGTGCGTAAACAAGATAATTTCATTTTAGGAAGTGCGGACTACCGCCCCCTCAAAGTGATGTGATTCGTTAATGCCATATGTGGGACGCATAAAGGATGTATTTAAAGTTATTATATATGATTTTATACTGGAATTATAATATACCTATATATCATTATTATTTATTTCCATTAAAGTATTAGATAGAAATGAAAGTAGCGTTCATGCGTACGTACGACTTACCGTCTCCATGAATGGTGCATTTCATTTCTTATCCCCAAATGTAATGTACTATTATAAGTACATGTATATAATGGATATATATGATTAATGATACATCTAAATGATGAATATAATTCTGGAATTAAAATATACATACCTCTTATTTAGTTTTAATTCCATTAATATGAAAAAGAAATGAATGTAGCGAACATGCGTACGTACGACTTACCGTCTCCATGAACGATGCATTTAATTTTTAACTCTAAATGATTATGTAATGTTATAAATACATGTATATGCTGGATATATATGATATATATGATATCAAAATCAGGAATTTCATTCTGAATATAAATAACCTTTGACCACACGAACAACATGTAATTGTAAGAAGTCCACTTTCGACTTAAGAACCAAATATCGACAAAACAAACATTATTAACTTATTGATTACATAATGTTTATAAATGGAAATAAGTGATATAAAAGGAATAATAATCTTGAAAAAGGTTCTTAAGCAAGTAGAAATTAACTCAAGTTTATTAGTTAGGACGTTAAAGAACGATCGAGTCAAGTCGGACCCGAGGTAAGGGACTTCGTCTCAATCTCCTTTCATTGAGGCATATTTAATTTTATACACAACATTATTTTATACGGTGTATAAACCCCTTTGACTTTTACTTTTATACAAAAGGAATCTTTTTCTATGAAGCGTTTTACAAAACAACAAAAAGGAATGTTTCTTGTAACGTACGCGGTGACAACGACCTTTTCCACCACCGCGAGTATTATTTGGTCTTTGGCTTCCTGAACAAGCCGTAATGTTTTTTTTGAAATAAATACCATATAATCTTTCATGTATTTTGGTATTGAAAATGGTTTTTGTAATGGATTTGTTATGTCAATATATTTAAGTGATATATTGTGATTAATGTGTGGAAATTGTTTCTTTCCATTATATTTTTTTATGTCTTATGATTTTTATAATGGTAATTGGACATTTGACGGGTGGTTACATGATAAACCATATGACGGGTGGTTACGTTATAACCTCCAATGCATTGGGTATGAAAGTCGGCCGTATGGCTATTCCATTAAGTATGTATGGTTGTTGGCCATATGGCTATTCCATTAAGAGATATGTGTGGAAGCCGACCGTATGGTAATTCCACTTAAGTATGTTTATGTCCCAAGTTACCTTTATATGTTATGTGTTCTTTATATGGGTTTTATGGTATTACTTTGGTTACAAAAAGGTAAGTAATGATATTTTATTCAGTGAAGAGTTTTTAATACTTAATGAAGGTGAAGGTATTACTTTGATAAAGTATACATGGTTTAATTGATGTTTGAAAAACTAACAATTTTCATTCTTTGTGTATCCCTTACTGAGCTTTTTATGCTCACCCCAAGTGTTTTTTTTGAAATTTTTTTCACAGGACTTAATGTGGAATAGGGTCAAGGATGGGATCAAGGGAAAGTCATGCTATATAAAACATGGAACTAGACATGTTTCTTTTTAAGTGTTTTTTTATTATATGGAAACTTAGTAGAAGTGTCTACTTTTTAATCTTTTGAGATGTAACAGTTATGTCCTAATTCTCTAAAACTCTAAACTTGGAAAGATCCTTAATGTGAATTATTCATTTAATTCAATATTAAGTAATGTTTATGGCTGGGGCCTTATACAAAATCTCATTGAATCTTGTAAAATAGTCATCAATGTTATTGTAATCATACATTTAAATATCTATAAAACCAATCTTATGAACAATTATTCTATTCTCCATTAATTTTATATTACATTCATAAATTTTTATCAATTTATCTCAAATATCTCTAGTAGTTTTAAGTCCCATAACCTATGTGTATCAATTTTATAAGAGAGACATAAAAATATAATTTTAGGCTATGATATAAAACATATCTATATATCATATTAAAACAATTCCTAGATAGTCCTTCAAAAAATAAGTTAAAAACCAATAGTTGTAGAAGCTCTTACCAATAGACTATGTGATAGAGTATAAGAAGACATATGATTCCTCCAAATATAGTAATTATTTACATGAGAAATATAGAAATTATTTCTATTTATATAATTTAGCTTCTCTATACTCAACAAATTCATTTTTATTTAGAGATAACTTGGATTAGCTCTAATACAACTTGCAGAGCCTAGGTTAGTTTCTACCCACTTGGTGGGGTGAATAAAAAGTGAACTTTTATAAATTCTTTTTCAATCAACCTATTGGGCTTTTTAAAGTCTCAATTCTCTCAATATTTTGTTAAAATTGGTTCACCTTGTATGAAAAATAAAAAGAAAAATCAAAACACACAAGTATTTACATGGGTTGGATATTAAATCTTCCACCTCGCATTGATTGGTTATTACCCCAATCACGGATTCTCCATAATATATGCAAGTGGTTATACCAAGGACCTTTCCATTCCTATCAACACAGAGACACAACTTGTTCCCAATATAGTGTCCCACATAAGAACATAGATTCCTTTTACCCTATATAAAATTATGATATGACACATGAATGCTCTCTTTCAGCACTAGGTAGCTTTACCACCTCTTGATATAGATCTCCCTCTAAAGGAAAACTATACGAAATAGTATTCTTGGTCATCTCAAAGAAATTTGAGAAATATCTAATTTTCAATATTATTTAGATCTCTAATTAATTTAATCCTCTAAGAAAACCTACATATTATGGCATATCAGGTATCCACCTTTATGAAGGCATCTAAACATAATCATTTTTTCTAAAGGATAATTATTTGTATTAGGTTATCAGAAACTCAATTATCAAAAATTAATCTCAAACTCCCCTTTATTATTCTTTTCATAACTTGTATATTTAATAAATAAAATCATGAGTATTAGTATAAAAAATTTAATTGTATAAACTTCATAAATCATTGATGTTTTAAATATTATATTTTCAAAAATTCAAAAAATAATACTTTTTATCTTCTTAATAAAATATGCTGGAATATTTGGTTATCACTATCATTTAAATTTATTAAATAAATGGGATTGATTTATTCCATTAAATTTATAAAAATTCCATTAGATCAATTTATTTATATTTATTATATATTATAATGGTATCATGTAGTTTTGATGTTCCATTTTTTCTAGAAATGTGGAACTCATTATAGAATCTATCATCTTCATCAGCGTGTACAATTTCAAACTCATCCTGAAACAAAAACTATTTGTCTGATGTTTAAAACATAAATTATATGTTAAGAATATTATTATTTAATATTTTATTTCTCAAAATATTTTTTTATATTCCTTGAACTACCATAATAATTCTTGATATTTTATTATTATAAATTTTCTTAGTAGTATGCCTTGTATTCATAATATTTATTGAATATTTCAATTTCTTCATATATTAAAAAAATACCATAATATATAGTTCATTATTGTATGGAATCAGAATCTTAGGATCAAGATTTTATTATAGAAACATATCATATTTTTAAATACTCAGTATCTTATTTGTTCCTCATATCTTATGAACCGACCTGTCATATAAGATCTGTCTATTGTATAAATCGAGAAAAGTATTATGAAACTATTTATACATATGAGAAACCTTTATTACATGTATCTATATCTTCCATGAGTATTGTTTATCTTATTAAGGTACCCTTACAAAATTACTATTCCACACAAACCTTTATTACGCGTATCTATGTCTTCTATTTCTGAAATTTTCATATTACATATATGAAATCAATTTTTTTGACTTTTTTTATGTAAAATATATATTATTAAATAGTACAATTAAATAATTTATAGAATAATTTGTTAAAATTATAAAACCCATATTAATCACTTTCGAACCACAAGTAATATTTTACTCTATAAACTGTTTTTTAGTTATATTATTAATTTTTATTTACTACACTTATAGAAATTAAATGTTACTTAATGGATTTCTAATTTTATAAAAAAATTTCATATTACTTATTATGTTCAATTTAATCTTTATGCATAAATGTTTTATTAATAAAATTAAAGGTAATGACCATGATAATTTTGAAATTTTTATTTTCAAATAATTATCTTATTAAGGTTGTCTAATGTTTATCTAATAAATTAAAATGATATATTTTATGAAATTACACTCATATTATTTTTAAACATATATAAAAATATATTATCAGTCATTTAATTGGTAATTAATGTTACATATGATTAAGAACATCTAATGGTTAAAACATCATTATCTGCAAAACCAGTTTTTCTATATATGATATGTTTAAATTAGAAAATAATTTTCACATATTTAAAAATTGGTTGGGATTAAATAGAGTTTAAATTTAGTTTCTAAATTTCAAAATTTGGTAGGAGGGTATATAATTTATTTTTAATAAATAATAATTTATCGGATAAAAAGTGATTGGAAATGTAAAAACCAATAAGGTAGAATGTAAAAATAATGTTTTAGAGGAATCAATACATGCATAAAAAATTTGTAAAAATTAATTTTAGAGGAATTATAGATTATATATCACCCAAAAATTTCTTATTTCACAATTTTAGAACCATTCACCATTGAATAGTGCCATTCCATTTGCAATGTCCATGAATTATCAGGTGTGGTGTTCCTTACAATTTCCATTATTTTTTTGAGTTATACTTTATTTGGGTGAAGTCTCAAGTAGTTTTTATTCATTTTGGAATTTTTTTGAATTGGATTAGAAGTTAAACTAAATATAACTATTATGATAAACAATTTTTATTTTCTATGAATTGTTTATACATAATACCTTATATATAGTGGAATTATCTTAGATGGTTCCCCATTTACCCAAGTAAGTGTCCCAAATGTTTGACCTGACCTGTTGTTGGACAATTTATTCTACATGGTTAGAACACTATTTCATAAACTATGAAGGAAAACCATTTTCACAGGATTAATTAATATGAAAATTCTTATTTTGACCCTGAAACTCATTGAAACCCTTAATTATTACTCTTACACATACATATCACAAACCTAGGAAATCCAATTACTTTCTTGGTGAATTACATCCTCCTATAGATAAATCCTATTAGATTTCTAAATTTTGGTACCATGGATTAAAATGTAATTGATAGTTTTTCCACCATTCTTATTCTTGGTAGATGTTATCTCTTCTACATGGTGAATACTAGAGATCTGGGCTGTTTTGGTTAGATCTAGGAATTTTAATATGATCTAATATGACCTCTATGATTTTTGGAGAAAATTATGGAGGAAATAAAATTTTTTCTTGAACATTATTTTATTAATCAATATCCATTTGTTACATCGATCTCAATGTGTAATTCCAAGATGATCATTTCTCTTAAAATGTTATTATTCTTATATTTTTACTCCGGAATCCTCATGTGGTGATTTAGGGATGGTTCTAGGAATAATTAGTGTGTGAGATTGATTAAGGTGGTGAAACATGAAATTGGGATTCAACATGAATAAGGAATGATGTTCTTTAACTAATAATGAAAATATTACAAACTAAATGATATAAAATTCTTGTTTGTGTGTGTATCTCTCATGAGTACTTTCCTTATATGAATTTTTTCTTCATATGTATGTCATAAGAGTTTCATTTGGATTATATATTTTTATATGTGTATGACCTATAAACATATTCTATCTGAAGTCGAAGTGATAGGCGAACCCTTCATGGATTTGTTTATCAATTATAGGGGGAAACATTTGTAGAATGATGCATAATTACTATTGAAAGTTATTAAATGATATATTGTAGATTATGATGAACCTAAGGCCAGATCTAGGATTGATAGTGTGGCAGAACAACCTTAGGGTAGGACCTAAGATAGTTGGTGGGGTACGACGACCTTGTGGTCTAACCTGAGGCATGGAAACCCCGTGATATTTTATGTGACTTAAGTTGGAGTTATGGATTATTTAATGAATATTGGAAACCATACATAAATTCTCATATGATATGGATATAAATCAGGCTAGGTCAAGGTTGGTCGAATCCTAGGTAGTGCATGATGACCCGACATGTGATTTTTTACCTGTGATTCTTCTTTTCCGAGTTTATATAGTAGTTATAGACTATACAATGTTCAGTGAATCAGGTTAACTAGGGATAATAAGGAAAAGTTGTTGGATTTAATGTGGGTAGAGTATACTGGTAGAGAGGAAAATTTGATAGTTTGAGGTATAATATTTATTACCTATAAAATTTATACAATATTTATTGATAAAATATTGTCCCATTATTTTATATCTTCTCATTTAGTTACTAGGTTTTGTTTTCCTATAAATATTTTCCCTGAATTATTTTCTCTCAATACACCTATCAGAAAGTGGATATAGTGTACTCAAATATTTCAATAATATTATATAGTAGTTATAATGTATAGAAATACGTTGGATTTTATATTTTTAGAGATGCAAAAATTCAATGTGATCTATGGTATGGATTGTTTGAATCATTATAGAGTAGGTATCGATTGTTATCAGAGATAGGTGACCATCACTTTCTAAAAAGAAGAAAAGCATATCCTTTTCAGAGAATGGGATCTATGATCATGTTGAGTGGGACCAAAACTTTTTAATATGAACACCATTATTATTGAAACCAATGATTTTCATACATATATATTACATCATTTTTATGAATATTAATTACAATACACAAACACATCCTTGGTGACCTTAATAGATTATGGAATTTGGAAATTTGTAATCATAAAAACTGGTCTATAAGTGAACTACAAAATCTCCCACTAATTTCCTCATAACTATAACCCCTATTAGGACCATAATTTACAATAAATATATTCATAACCCAGGTAAAGGAAACATAATAATGAGTGAGATCATATGCTCAATATAGGTAAACAAAAGGAGTTACATAAGAAAAACGTGAACATCAGTGTACGATAAGATGAGCATAAAATATGAAAATAATAACTTGCATATAAAAAATTATAATATTGAGTCATGGAATAAATATTAGAAGTTTATAATACATAGATCATAAGGTAATCTAATAACATGAAACATGAGAGTATCACATTAGCATAAGACATGAAAGTTTTGGCATACATATAATCATAGATAATAATTTCCATATTATCCATGGCTCATTTCCAAGACCATCATCGTAGAAAAAAGTACCTTACTAAATGGTGTTAACTCATCATTCCATACCTATATTACTGAACCAGGTTCACTCCCTGTTCTAGCCTAATCTTACTAGACCGAATCTACTCCCTATTCTAACCCTTTCTTACTAAACTGGGTTTACTCCCCATTCCATCTCTATCATACAGAACTAGTTTCACTCCCATTTCTAATCATTTCTTACTGAATGAGGTTCACTTAACATTCCATAATTATCATAATAAACATGGTTAAATATCTATTATAGTCTTATCTATATCTTAAGATATAAATATTTACATAATGAATTAAATGGAAATGTAGGTCCCACCCATCACATAATGAACCTTATACATATGTTTACCGCAAGATCATAATAAATTCATTATATCATAACCTAAAAAATGAAATGTGTTTTTTAATCACTTAAACATATCATAATATATAGAAATGTTATATATTTCATAATCATTTCATTATTTTAACATATCATAACCCATAAAAATGATGTAGGTTTCATAATAATTTTATCTTGGTATAACCAACAAATGAGAAATGGATTTCAGAAACTTTTTATAAAAATTCCATTTAGTGAAATAATATGAATTTTATAATTGTATTGTATCCCTACTAAGGAATATTTTATATAAAAAACTGTAATCGTAGATTTAAAATGATTTTGATCGATCATTTTAAACAATTACAGAGGAAAATATCCTTTCCTATGTGAAAATTATGTTTAAAAAATAAAAAATTTTGAAAACAATATTCTTTAAAAATAAACATGAAAAATTATAATATAATCTTCAAAACAATTATTATTTAAGAAATTTTAATATTCTATTCATGACTTACATGTTAGAACATATATACCTTTCAAATTTTTGATAAAATCAAAACAAGCATTATTTGGAAAACTAAATGAAAAGTCCTTCCAATTGTTTTTTTCAAACGTAAAAAATGGGTAAAAATGAATTTATAATGTCATTTGTGATTAATAAAACATCAATTTAAACTTTTTTTTTTCAGAAAACATGGTTTTGGAAGAAAATATATTTCTAACTGAAGGGAGAAACAAAGTAAGGTTTTTTCAAAAATATTTTCATAAAATTTTTAGGTACAAAGAATTAAAAAATTGAACCATTTCGTGAATATATCTTGAATAAATAGATTATATGAAGATTCAAGATAACTATTGTGAGTTATATCATGATATTTCAACATTATATACTTATTTATAAATTATCCTAATAAATGATGAGACTGTGACATAAAATACATACTACCTTAGTGACATTGAATCATATGAACAATGAGGGAATAATATAAATTGAAAAGTAAAATATCACGAGGATGAATAAATTCAATATATTATATGTAAAATAGGATATATATACACAACATGAAATAATATATGTACATAAAATTACATACATCTCAAAAACTGAAAATTGAGACAAAAATCCCTTACCTCTTTGATAAAACCATAACTGTAAAACCCATGATAGATAAATATTAAAATGGATAGTCATCAAAACATAAGTATTTATTAATTTTTTGGGTAGAAAAAGAAAACAGAAAAGGAATAGAGAAAAGTGGGCCCACAGCGCCCCACACCACAATCCTAGGGGGCTGAAAGTAGTGGAGGCCCAGGGCATCACCTCGAACAAAGTTAACCCCCTCTGGTTACATGGAGCTAGCAGTATGGAAGCAAAAGTGAGTTGGACCGGGGACATCAAGAGAGGAAAGATGGTCTGTTACCTTATTCCCCTCGCACCAAGTGGGGGTTACACTGATGTTATTGGTGATCATACCTCGGTATGCCCTCGTGGTGTAGTGTATAGACCATAGAATGGAACCAGACCCATGCAAAGATTTGTGAAGGATTTGGGAATCAGTTTCGACCTGTGATAGGACGATCCCTTTTTGGTGGAATAAAGAGAGGACCAACAACAATGCCTTTTCCTCAGCTTGAAGAGAGGATCCGTGCCCCAAACGCCCCGAGAAAGCCATGATAACCGACCCGAACTGGTTCCGAACCACCCCTCCTCCACGAATTACCCCCATGCTGCAAGACCCGTCAGAGGTGAGTTTGAGCCCTCTTCTTGGAGGATTCCACCCAACCCAGTTACCTCTACTGGCGCTGCTACCTAGAGAATTGATGAAATTACAGGTTTGAAGATGTAGAAGAGTGGGCGCCTCCTTCCATTGGCAAAAAGATCTGACCAGGTCCAGTAAAAGAAACATTTTACGAAGTACAATTCCCCAGACAGAGGCGATAATCCCTTCGTGACGAGCCTTGTTCCGTACTTGCCATATCATCCAGCATCCAGCATGAAGAACCATAGTTAGGGCTGTCTGCTCAGGGCCCCTCTCCACCGCACTGTGAAACCATCTATCCAGAAAAGGCATGTTGACCATGCGGTTATCAGAGAAAGCTGTAAACCCACCGAAATAGATCCATACCGCCCTCACCCATTCTCCTTTAAATAACAGGTGATTTGTGCATTCCTCTCAGTGCTCCGAGCAGCAGTGACACATCAAGGCCAAAGGGATGCCACACCTCCTACTATTTTCATCTGTGGGTAGGGATTTGTGCCGCATCCTCCAAGTATAAAAGTTCTGTTTGATCGGAGTTTCCTTGGTCCGGAGGATCGTATTCCAAGAAGAGCTGTGATCGGTAGTGGCCAGGGATCGCCGAAAGTCCCTCGAAGAGAAGGAGGCCGATTCAGAGAGAGCGAAAACACACCTGTCTGTATCGGATTTGATTTCAATAATGTTGAAAGTAGCACGTTGATCATCGTCAAGGACTAAATCAATGATGGTCGGGTGATCACTAGCCTCTTTAAAAGTGAGCGTAGTGCCCGGTCACCCCGGGAAGCCAAGGATGGTCCCAGCCCAATTATGATGCCAGAAGAGGATGTCCCCCCTTCCCACAAGCCATCTGGAATATGATTTGAACGCTGCGATAAAGGGAGAAATCACCGACTATAAGGGAGAAACATTGCCGACGCTCTCGAGCTCAGAGCCTGCATAGGAGTTGTGCATGGTGATCCCCCAAAGAGTGCGTTTTTTCAGCACCTCCTAGGCTATATTTTCATGCATACACATGAGTGTGTCGTCAAGTCGGCGAACATTGATACCCCCTTCCCTGATTGGTCTCACCACCCTGTTCCATGAGGCATAGAGACGTCTACCCTCTGCTCATGGATCCCAGATAAAACCAGCGAGAATCTTATCAATGCTATTAATGGTGCTCTTAGGGACTTTGATCGACGAGAGAGAGTGGACAGGGGTGGAAAGAAGTACGCTATTAACCACCGTTATCTATCCCCCTAAAGATAGGAAGATGTTCTTCCAGTTGAGTATTTTGTCCGTGATCTTGTTAACAATGCAGTCGAAGTCACGTACATGAAGCCTCCCCGAGAAGATCAGGGAACCCAAGTATTACATGGGGAAAGACCCTCTGTGCATGTACAGATATTGCTGTATATTATGGGGCCAAGATGCACCGCATCCGTTGGAAATGAAAAAGTTACTTTTGGCCTTGTTAATGACCTGCCCACTCCAAAAACAATACTCATGCATGATTCTGTTGAGGCCATTGATGGACCGCTGGCTGCCATTTGCGAAGATGAACGTATCGTCTGTGATCATCAAATGAGAGACAGGGGGGGGGCTCTCCTTATCCAGTGGTAAGAACCTACCTCCCCGCTATTCATGCCCCTGTGCAGGTTTCAGTTGAGGACATCTTGGGAAAGAATGAAGAGAATCGCGGACAAAGGGTCACCCTGCCTTAACCCGTGAGTAGACTAGAAAAAACATATCCTTTTACCATGATGGTGACGGCCAACCAGGAAGAGGTGAAGCACCTAAAAATGATGTCGACGTTCCACGGGGAGAACCCCCTTCTTTCCAGCACGTTGTTGATAAAACCCCACTCAACTCGATCGTATTCTTTACTCATGTTGAGCTTGATCACCAAATTAGAAAAAACCACAGCCATAAAATGGATATTGAAATTCCAATAAATATCAATAAAATAATCATAAAAACATTCATTGGTAGTATGCACACAACATAAAAAATAGGGGTGAACATGATATGTGTCTCATAGATGTAAAAAGTGAGATTGAAACCCCTTACCTTAAGTTCTGACTTCCATCATACTCATTTAAAAATCCTATATAAAAAAAGTTTATTATAAATGTAAAAAAAATATTCATATATATCATTCCATATATTATTTTACTATTACATTTTATTACATTCTTATTAACGATTTTATGTTAAAGTTACACTTCAGGTAATAACCACTTAGTTTTTCATATATATGTTTATTTTTTATGTTTTTTTCCAATTACATTGATAATTCTTACATAATCTGCATAATTATATCCATTATATAAATATTAATTATATTAATTATATATGTATTTATATTAATCCATAAAATTTATTGATAGATAATTAAACATGCCATTCATGTATAATGTAAGTCATACGTATGCATGAATGGTATTTCCATTTATATATTAAATTGAAAGAAATAATGAAAAATTATCATTATATATTTATTTTAATGTAATATATATCACATATTTTTTATTAAATAAATCCTTTATACCTTCCTTATAATGTGTGAATGAATCATATTACTTCATGAGGCGGTAGTACACTGTACACACGAACGATATTATCATATTCCAAAAAAATTAAAAGTTAAAGGTGATGTGTGATAAAATAATTATATAATCATAATAAAATACTGAAAATTATATAAATAATATATAATAAATATATAATTCATTATTCCCATCCTGTGGAGGTGGTAATAGAAAAACGAATGGCATTGGTTTGTGAGGTAGTAGTCCACCAAACACACGAATGGTCATTTTGTATCCCATTTGATTAAAGTGAAGATGGTTGTAAATCATGAAATTTATATAAAAAATATCATGGTATAGAGTATACAGAGGTTATTATGTAGTTATGGTATATAACTAATTTATGTGGGTGTACCAAGAAATAAAATAAAAACCCTTGTTGATTAATGTTACCTCTTCTTTTTGTATCCTCCTTTGATTTTCACTAAAATCATTCATTGGATGAATTCTTGTTCCAAATAAGGATTATAAGATGAGGGTAAGGACATTATGATATAATTGGGGTAGTTATTGGCCAATAAAAATAGGTTTTAAGGATTTAATAAGACAGGATATGGTTGTAGTCTATTAGAAGTGGGGGATAGTACAAACATGGTATTTTTGGAATGAAGTGAGTACTTCCATGTTTATCATATGTAAAAATATTCAAAATGGACCATTATAGAACCTTATATATTTTAAGGTTTAAATATATGCAACAAAAAGTTTTTATACACGTTTATAGGTTATTTTTATGCTTATCATCTTAGTTTATCCTTTGGAAAACCAATTTGTACCTTAACAATGGTAATTAATTTTTACTATTTTCACTTTTCATTTTTTTCAAAAATTAATTTGATATTATTAGATAATATAAATTGATATGATTATAAATATGGAATCCATTTTTCCAAATTCAATTCACATTAGTGTAAAAAATTAATTTAATATTATTCCCAATAATGTGACAAGAAAAAGGGTTTTTAAAGCAAAAATGATCAAAAGATTACAAATTTTTTATATCCAATTTCAATATGAAATTTATTATAATGAAATAAATGGGATTAATTTATTTATAATTTAACCAATAATTCATTAAAACTAATATAATTTAAATTTATAAATAAATTAAATGAAAAAAGTTAGTTTTCACTTAAAATTCACTTTTTTTTCAACTTTTCGTTAAAAAATGAAACTTTTAATAAAAGTCCAAAAAATTAAATATAAGAAAGTTTTGAAACTATAAATTAAAAAATGATTTTTATTTTATAAAATTTATTTTATAAAATTGTAAGGAATTAATTGTATTATTTTCACAAAAAAACATAAAAAATATTTTTCTATGAAAATAATATTTATGAAACATCTAAAGGCTTTACTAAAAATTATGTATTTTTTTTCAATATGATTTCATTATATAAATACATTATAAACAAAATTTAAAAAGTAGATATATATATTAATATAAATATGTTTTATGACTTTCTTATAATGGTTGTTTTTAAATAATTATAATATATCACAGTTTTATTAGAACTTAGTGAAGCATGTAACACATTCTAAACTAGTGTTGTGCGGAGTGAAAGCTTCAGATGGTGTTTCGTGGAATACAACCATCAAATAAATTAAATTTATTCAAAAATTAATAATTCATAAAAACTCAGGCTATTAAATTCTACCCCTATTACAATGAATTTTCCCTCAAAATTCATTAGGATGATATAACAAAATGAGGATACCACTCCCTCATCATATCCTTAAGTTCCCTTAAAGCTTCCTCAAATAGGTGGATTTTCAAAAAAACATTGAATTGATAAGTGGTATTGTTTCATATAATATTCTCTATACGATACATAATAACCTATGGGTTTTCCCTATAATTATGATATTTCTCCAGTGGTATGACCTTTTATTTTAGTACATGTGAAAGGTAAGGTATATATTTCATCAGTAGAGATACATGGAATACATCTTGGATTTGAGGGAGGTTTGGTGGAAGTTCCAAATTATTGGTTACCATCCCTATATGATCAATAATTTTAAAAGGACTATTATTCCTAGGTGTTATTTTCTCATTCATCCCAAATATCTAAACCTTATTCCATTGAGAAATTATTAGAAACACTTTATCACCAACTTCAAATTCTAGATCAAGACGTTGATTGTTAGAATATTATTTCTATCGAACCTGAGTTGACATGAGGAATATTTGAATGGATACAACATTGTATTACATTTATTCAGATATATTAGGACTTAATATCTTTATTTCTCCAACTTCATTCTGTCACTTTGGAACTCTACATTTATTTCCATAGAAGGATTTATAAAGAGCCATATGTATACTTGATTGAAAGATATTGTCGTAAGAAAACTAATGTAGTATAATTTTTTTATCCCAACAACATTTTAAATCCAAATAACAAGATCTAAACATATCCTATAGTGTTTGAATTATTTTTTCAGTCTATCCATATATTTTAGGATGATACACAGTATTGAATCTCAACTCTATATCAAGGGCTAGCTGAAGACTATTCGAAAACATTGAGGTAAACCTCATATCCTAATCAGATACAATGGAATGTGGTAATCCATGTGACTTTACTACTTCCTTAATTTATATTCTAGAAATATGATCTATATAAAAGTATTATATAAAAGATATTAAGTGTGATTACTTATTATATTGACCAACTAAAACCTATATTGAATTTTTCTCTTTAGACATTTTGGGGAGTCGAAAAAAAATCCATAGTAATGTTCTCCAATTTCCATTCAGTTATGGGTAATGGATTCAACATCTCCAAGTAAATTTTTATTTCATCCTTAACTTTCGGATATACCAACATCCAATATACCAGCTCTGTGATATATCTATTTATTCCATCCTACTAGAATTATTCATTCGAATATCTATACATTTTTGTACTTTTAAGATGAATAGATAATAATGAACTATGAGATTACTCTAAAAAATCCTTCATCAAATATGGAATTAAAATATTACATACATGGTTCCTAAAACTTATCATTCCATCACGACCAAAGTTATAATCCAGAACATTTCAACCATCTTTTGTAGATCAACATTTTCTTTATGTGCCTCTTTAATCATCACATGGTTAAATGGTTGAACATTCAATTGAGAAAGATATTATTTCAACCTTTAATTAAATATTTCAAGATATGTTCTTTGAAAATATATAAATATTTAATCTTTTATTATCCACATCTTGTATAAGATAATATGATCCTTTAAATTCAAAGTATTTACAACCTTGTTTGCTTTCCAAGAGTTGTAATGTATTGAGCAATCATAATCATTATTCATCTGTAACCATCATTTCAAGTGCATATTCAAATCCTTCCATCTAAATATATACTTTAAAATTTAATGGTTGTTATATATATATATATATATATATATATCTCAATTTTATCTATATAGATAATTTCTCTATATCTTTAAATGAAAAATTACCACAACTGACTCCAAAATCATATGTTCAGAAATTTTTCTCATGAGCCTTCAATTTTTTAGAGGAATAATCTATAACCATGTCATTATTCATAATAAAATATTAATCCCTTATTTTATTCATTACTATATATTAAAAAACTTATCCATAATAGGGTAATTTAAGCGTGGGTGTGTTGACTTATCTTCTCTACAGGTCCTTGAAATGTTCCTGCAATTCATTTTCCATGAGGTAATTGGTCCCCTTCTGAGTTCTCCTAGTTAGAGGATTATATACTCATGAGAAATTATCCAAAAAAAATTGACAATAACCTGGTAAATGAAGAAAAATATAGATCTTAGTCTAAATTATTGGTGTTTTCCAACATTCAATAGAATCCATCATTGATGGATCTACTGATATAACCTCTTTTGAAATTATATGACATAAAAATGCAACATTTTTCATCCAGAATTAACACTTTGTAAATTTTACCCATATATTTCCCTTCCGTAGGGGATATAATACAATTCTCAAGTTGACATCAGGATGTTCATTTCATCCTGAATAGATAATAACATCACCTATAAAGACTATGAAAAACTGATCATTATAATCTCTAAAGACTATATTCATGAAATCCATAAAGATAGAAGGGGAATTTTTACCTATGTATGGTATCAATATATATTCGTGGTGTCCCTATGATGTAAATTATTCTATATTGGGTATATCTTCATTCTTTACCCTTAACTGATGATATCTTGAATGATGTTCCATCTTGGAAAATTATTTACCTCGGTGCAGTAGATCAAAAAAGTCATCAATACAGTGACGATCATACTTATTATTGATCATGATCTTCTTAAAACCCCAAAAATAAATTCAATGTCACATCAATACAACTTTATTTTTATAAAAAATAATACATTCACCCCATAGTGACTAACTTGGATGAATGAATCTCATGTCATGGTTCTCCAGGAGTTGCTTCATTAAATTCTAAAACTTAATCGGGGCCATTTTATATGGAGTATTTAAAATTAGTGGAACATTAGGTATGGTTTATTTTTAGAAATGAACCTCATATGTTTGTGGAATTCTTGGAAACTCCAATGGAAATACATCAAAAAACTCTTGAATAATAGGAATATAATTTATATCGAGTTTATCCCCAACCATTTGAGATAAACAAATCTTCATATTGGGAATTAAAACCCATAAAATGGATGTAATATCTATCAAATGTTTTTACCTATCATAACATTGACATAAGATCATTGGTTGGTTAAGAATATCATACATATTTTCTCTTCCATGAAAATTAATGTTGTATTAATGTATAGAAATCCAATCCACGACTTCGATGCTGTTAAATTCCACTAGAGGATGAATGAAAATATTTATAGGAAGCACATTACCACCAACACCAATTGTAGAGGAATAATATAATTGAGATGAAATAATTAGACCATTATGGAATTTAACTTATAATTCTACTTATAATAATTTGGGGGAATATTGATACCCTTATAAAATTCTTCAGATATGGGTAGATACAAAGTTAAACAATATATTAAAAGTTATAGAGTTGATGGTATGTATACCTTTCAACATGTAATTATTGAACATCTCATCATAAAAAGTGGTCGTATAATATTTCCCAATGTACCTAAAATTAAGTTTCTATTGATGTTGATCATCATCATTAACCCTTAGGTTTGGGAACTAGTTATCATATTTCCCATTATGCTTCGATGTGAAGCATTAAATTGTGGGAGGTGGATTCTACGGAGATTTCTATCTATTTTCATCATTAATTAAAATTGTAACAAAACTCTAGTAGTCAATTTCTCAAGGACCATCCCTTATAGACTTGAAAATTTTACTATTCCCCTTGATTAATTTTTCGATATTCTTCTTCCCACAATTTGGGCCTAAAAGAATGATCATATTAAAATTTTTATGGTTTTTAGATTTTTCTTTGAACTCCATCTTAATCTTCATATCAAAACCCGGATATTGATATATATCTCCAACATCTATTTCCACCTTTATAACACATCAAAAAATCTCTTCGTAACTACTAAATTATCTTGTCACTAACTCCCTTCAGACACTTTGATTTAAGTCACTAAAGAATCAATCTACCTTACTTTTAGGTTGGATGATACTACTGAAATCATACCTTGAAGTTCTTGTAAAACATTCCTCATAGGTAGAAACATATTATTCATCCTTTATTTTTATCTCAAGGAAATAATTTTACATCCTCATATGGAGAATAAGAGGAAAGAAATTATTGAAAAATATGTTCTTGAACTCATCCCAATCTACGAATTCAATTTAATTACATTTCCTATTATTCTTGATAAGTGTCCACCATTGATCTGAATCATCTTCCAAATAGTAGACAACGAAAATGACCTTTTATTATTCCGAACATAAGAGAACATAAAATATATTTTCATTTTTACTAATCCCTTATAAAAAAACTAGGAAATTAGAAGATGTACTGAAAGAAGTTGGATGTTTCCTCTTAAATGATCAAAAGAATTTTATTCCCTCCTTTGTTAATTTTTAATTATAATATAACTCATGTTTTGATAAATTTGGGTGTACATATGAATGATTTTTCTTAACCTATATCCTATAATGTTTGTATTCTTAGGAAGATAACCCTTCCATTTTCTGTCACAATCTTCATTAGCATGGTTCCTTCTGTTTCCATCTATAGACTAAACAAAAAAATAAGATTAAAAAATAAAAAACATATTTGGGAACCACATAATCATGAAAAAAATAATACTATGTCTAAATCATGACTAATTTTTTTAATATATAACACATTATTTTTATCCTATGTGATTCATAAAAATATTAAATTTAAATCCTTCATGGTGTTTTTAATGAGTTTGTGAATTTCCAATGAATATTCCCTGGGAGTGTCAAGCCGGTTATGAAACAAGGCCCATTTTCATGCACTAGGTGGTGATTGAGTCCAGCTCAATACACCATTTTCAGAGTAATTCCCCTAAGTACCCCTATTCTAGATCCACATCCACATGTACTATTCAAACACGGATGTAATTTTTTTTGGAAACCAAACGCTCAATACTTTAAAAAATTACTTATAGATTTTCCTATACTTAGACTCATCCTTAGAATTATTCTCAGACATTTCCTTAGGGATATCACAATTGTTTTCTTATCATAGTTTCAGAAGATTGAATAAAACTATCCTTGATACCAACTAGAGCGACCTAGGATTTTCATACATAGATATTACAACCGTTTAAATGAATATTCATTACATTACACAAACACATCCCTACAGACCATAATAGTTTAGAGACTTTGGAAACTTTGAACCATAAACACTTTTCCATAAGTGAGATATATCATCTAAAACTATATTATAAAAAACTATATCCCTTAATATACATATCACACATAATAAATATGTTAATAACTTTTGGAATGGAAACATAATAAAGTGTGATCTTATATTCTTATTAAGGGAAATAAATGGAGATACATAAGAATAACATGAACATAAGGGAATTAAAACATGATCATAAAATTTGAAAACTATAAAATATATATCAAAGATACTGATATTAATTAATGGAATAAATATTGGTAGTTCATGAGGCATGAATCACAAGGGAATCAAAGAACGTGAGCTATAATATCATTATATTAGCATAAGAAATGGAATAGTTAGAATACAAATAATCATTGAAAACCATTTCTATATTAAGAATGGCTCATCTCCAAGGCCATCATAGTTGAAAAAGGTCATCACTGAACTGGGTTCACTCCTCATTCTAGCCATTTCTTACTGAATCAGGTTCACTACCTATTACAACCATGTCTTACTGAATTGAGTTCACTCCCATTTACAACACTATCTTACTGAAATCAATTCTATCCCCATTCTAGACTGGTCTAATTAAACCAAGTTCCCTACCCATTCCAGTATTTCCTTATTGAACTAGTTTTGGTCCCCATTCTAGTGCTATATTACTAAATCACATTCACTCCTCATTCGAGTCCTTTGTATCACTTGAAATATAAATCATTACCCAATGAATTGGAAGAAGATATTGGTCCCACCCTACACATAATTAATCTCGTAAATATTTTTCCACAAGATCCTAAAACATTCATCATGTCATAACCCAAGAAATTAAATCTGATTCAATAATATTTAATCATATCATAACCTGTATAAAAGTGATTGGTTTCATAATCATTTCATCATTTGAACATAGCATAACCCAAGAAAAAGAAGTGTGTTTCATAAGAATTATCTCATAGTATAACTCAAGAAGGAGAAATAGGTTTCATAAAAATCACATTAATAATAATTAAGTCCAATAAATAATATTAATGGTATCCTTTTATTGTATCCCCATTAAGGAAAAGGTATCATCAATTGATGTAATCTGCTATGTAAAATGATTTTATCAATCATTTAATTTTTTTTTGATGAAAATATACCCCCTTAGAAAAACACTTAAAAACATATAATATTTAGGAAATAATTTTATTTTAAAATAACCTTGAAATATTATAATGGAATCTTGAAATAAATTATTGTTCATGATGTCAAAAAATTATTTTCATGTTATACATTTTAGAACAATGATTCCATTCATATTTTCCGTAAAATCCAAAAGAAAATTTTCTAGAAAATTAATTGAAGATTCCATTAATATTTTATTTAAATTAAAACATGCATAAAAAATTATTTTTAAAACAAAAAAAGCGTAATAAAATAGTTTTAAAAGCATTTTAAAAAAATATTGATTTGGAAGAATAAATATTTCTGATCAAAGATACAAATAAAGTTTGACTTTCTTAAAACAAATTCAAAATAATTTTAATTAACAAAGGGTGAAAAAATGTTAAAATTACTTGAATATATCAAGAATAAACATAGGATAATAAAATAATTATAATTCATGAGAGTTAGATAATTATATTTCATCATTGGATACTTAATCAAAAACAATTCTGATAAATGATGAGATCGTAACATAAAATATTTAAAACTTTGGTAATAATTAATCATAAGCCCCATGAAAGAATAACATAATATGAATTTTAAAATTTCATGAGTATGAATGAATTTATGATATTAAATGTAAAATTTTATGTATATACACCTCATCAAAGATTATAGGTGCATAACTTAACATACATCTCAATGAAATAAAATTAAAACAAAATTCTTTTAATGCTTCAGCAATATATTATCCATAAACCCCATGAAATAGATATCCTAAAATGGATATGTAAATCCAAATAATTTTTATTATAACAACCATAAAATACATTCATAAGAATTATATTAACCACAAAAATGAAATATAAGGGGAACATGGAATGTGTCTCTTAGAGGTGATAAGTGAGATAAAAATACCTTAACATAAGTATTGAATTCCGTAATACCCATTAAAACCTATTTAATAATAAATATAAAATTAATATAAATACATTAAAGAAACATATTCTCAAATATCATACCATAAATTAATTCATTTGATATTTTATTACCGTTTTAATAACGATTTCATTTTAATGTTACGTTTTAGGCAATAACCACTTTTTTCAAATAGGTTTAAAATTATTATATTTTTAGTCCAACTAAATTGATCACAAGTATATGACATCTATAATAATAATAATTATATAAAAATAATATATTGATTTTATATATTTATTTGTACTAATAAATAATATATTGAGATGGAAAATGAATCACACTATTGTTGGAGATGGCAATCCATACATATGCATGAATGATATTTTTATTTTCTTTTTAGATGAAAAGAAAGAAAGGTAAATTATCATGATAGAATAATTTTTATGTCATATATATCAAATATCTTCATTAAAGCTGTCATTAATACCTTCCATGCAATGCATGAATGAATCACATCGGTTCCTGAGGTGGTAGTCTATTGTACCCACGAACGATGTTATCATATTCCTACAAAATGGAATCTATGAAGGTATGTGTGATATAAAACATAAAATATAATAATAAGATCATAAAATTATACAAATCATATACAAGTAATATATCCATCCTTATGTCCATTCTTGAGATGTAGTAATGGAAAAATGAACGACATCGGTTCATGAGGCTATATTCCACTATACACAAAAATGATGATTTAGTGACCCATTACATAGAAGTGGATATGATTTTATATCATTATATTATCATTACAACATCTAATTATATATGGGATATTTATGTCATTATAAAATCATGGTATAAAAATAATTTAATTGGGTGGAGGAAGAAATAAAACAAAAACGCTCAATGATGAATGCTACCTCTTCATCGGGTACCCCCTTATGTTTGTTCTGAAACCGTATTCAGATCAAATTATTCAAAAAATAATGTTTTTTATAATGAGGGTAGGTAAGTGGAGATATTTTGTTGGTCAGTTATTTGCTGAAGCAAGTAGGTTTGAAGGTGTGGATAAGAGATGAGAGGTTTTGGCCTTTTATAAGTGGGGGGAGAGGACACAATTGATATTTTAAAAATAATTGACCCCACTACCTTTTTCATATGTCACAAGGGTCTAAGATAGTCTATTAAAGAACATTAAAAGTTTAATTTTCTATATATGTCCATAAAATAGTTTTTATAGCAGTTTATATGTTATTTTCATACTTATCATTTCAGTTTAACGCCCATTAAATCCATTTTTACCATAATCATGATAATTAATTTATATTGCACTCACTATTCATTTTGGTAAAAAATTAATATAAAAATATTATTCTCTATTAATTGTAATGACTCTAAATATGGAATCCATTTATTCAAAATCCATTCACATAAGTGGGAAAATTATTTTAATATTAATCTCACATATGGGCTAAGAAAGTGGGTTTCTAATAAGAAAATGATCTAAAGTTTACAAAGATTTTATATCCAATTTCAATATGAAATTAATGAAAATGACATAAATTTTATTAATTAATTTTTAACAAAAATAATTATTCTTCTAAAACAATATAATTTATATTTATATATAAATTAAATGAAAAATTATTTTTTAATTAAAATTTAGTATTCTTCACTCTTAATAAAAAAATGAATCTTTTCAAGAAAATAATTAAAATTAACCCTAAGATAATTTCTTCATTATGAATAATAATATTAATTTTATTTCATCAAATATATATTATACAATTTTAATAATTGATTTTTTTTTCATAAATACACAAAAAACAATTTTTTATAAAAATAGTATTTTTGAAACAAATAAACAATCTACCGAAAATTATGTAATTTATTATCAATATATTGTTTATATATAAAACCATTATAATTTATATTTAAAAATTAGTTATTACTATTCATATATCTATTTCTAAAAACTACATTATAACATCCATTTTTAATAACTATAATATATCGTAGTTTTTTCTAAAACAAAGTGTTGCGAGTATTGCAAGCTAAGACACTTTTGTGTGTATCACAAGATAACTTGGTGTTGTTTATAATTCATAAAATCAATGAAATTTAATTTATTAAAAAAATTACAATTCAAAAAAAAACTATGGGTGTTACAATTATGGATTAGGTGGTGGGTTTGGTTCTTTCAACATATCTGGTAATGGCTCGAACCACATTTAATCTTATGGTGGACCTTTACTAGGATATATTTATAAATCATTTCTCAATAATATATCATCATATAGAAATCATGTATTATATGAAACTCATTCAAGTTGTGTAATATATATCAAACCCTCCATATCAGATGTCACCATCCGAGATGATGATTTTAAAAGTGATGCTTAATGATCTTGAGGATAAGGGTTTTATTCAGATGAGTATTTTCCCTTGCGGTTGTGTAGTTGAATTTTTCAATGAAGTGGATAGTAAAATATGAAAATTATTAGTTTGAAAAAAATAATCATGTCATAATGAAGAACCAATATTCATTTTCTAGGATTTATGATTTTTTTGATCAGTTTAAGGGATCCCCCTGGTTCTCCAAAATCGATCAATGATCAGTCTGTCACCAACAATATGTCAGAGTATAAGATATACTAAAGATGCTATTTTGGTGTAGATATGGGTTATATACATTCATTTTTATACCTTTTGGGTTTATAAATGGTCTATAAGTGATCATGGACCTCATGATAATTATTTTTAACAAATTATTGGATTCCTTCATCATTGTGTATGTTGATGACATCATGGTATATTCACAAACCTCTAAATTTCTTGCTAGACATATCGATATCATGTTGAGTACAATTTGGTCCCATATGTTTATGCTAAAATTTTATGTGTCACTTTTAGATATAGGATGTATACTTTCTTCAGAATTTTATTTCTAATTCAAGTATTTCTATTAATCTAGAGATGGTGGAGGTGGTTTAAAAAGGGGTGTGGCCATGGAATTTGTTTGAGGTTATAAATATCCATAGATTATCTGGGTTCTATTGGTGGTTCATCTAATAATTCTACCATGTGAAATAACCTATGAATAGACTTACAAGGAAGCGGTTAAAGTTGTATTGGATCGAACTATTAGATGAGTCCTTCCAAATGATAAATAAAATGTAGAAATAACAATTATTTTTTCTGTAGAAAGACCAGGGATTGGTTATACGGTATACTATGATGCATCTGGAGTTAGATTGTAGGATTTCATGATGTAGAATGACCAAGTAGTTTCTTATGGGTCTCACTAGGTATGAAACCATGATAGAAAAAATCATACCCATGACCATTAGATAGGGTCAATGATTCATTCCTTGAAAGTTTAGCATCATTATCTCTAATGTGAGATATTTTTTGTCTATATAGACCATAAAAGATTAACATATATTTTTACCCAATGAGTCTTGAATCTGTGGTAGAGACATTGGGTCTAGTACCAACAGATGCTCTATTTTGAGATAGAGTATTCCCATATATATTTTAATATTTTTGTAGATGATCTAAAAGGAATAAAGTGGAGTTGGGATCTTAGAAATTAGAATAGGAATGGAAACTGATGATTCTACTCATGAATTAGTGGGTGGGTGTATCTAAGGAGAAAGAGGTGTTATCTATTGAAACCTTGGTTATTACTTAAAAATTTGGTTTATCTAGTTATAGTGGTCCATGATTCCAATCTAGGATATCTATTATAGTAGAAGTGGTTGATATGAGATGACATAGTTCCATGATAATCCTAGATGACAACGACGTGCTTTACATCTATTTTATAGTGATATCTCTAACTTTTATGAGGGATTAATTGGTGAGAGACTCACACACCTCAAAATTGGTGATGTATCCCAGATCAACTCAATGATATATAATGTCACTTCCTTTGGATAGACATGAAAAAAGCTATATGAGGGTTCATCTCTAGCTGCATCAATTTATAAAGAATAAAAACAAAAAATATATGATCCAATTATTTACTTCAAACTCTTCATATTAAATTATAGAAATTGTTTTAGGAGGTGATGGAAATATTCATTGGTTTTCCTGGGATCATGACAGGTTTGGATCAAGTGTGGGTTGTCATTGATCACCTTACAAAGGTTTCATATTTTCTCCCATTTGAGTAATTTAATCCATGAATCAGTTGGGTAGTTTTTATTTTTGGGAGGTAGTGTGTCTATATGGAGTTCCTAAAAGTATCATTTCATTTCAAGATTCTAAAATTATATCATGGTTTTGGAATGTAATTTGAACGGTGATAAGGTTATAGATGACGTTATGTATGGAATTTCACACTCAGACTGGTAGACAATATAAGAGGATGATCCATATTTTAGAGTATACTCATAAGGAATGTGTGATAAACATTAGATGAGTATGGGGTGACCATCTAGATTTGGTAGATTTTTTAAATAATAAAAATTTTTATTATTCAATTTAGATGTATCATTTTGAGTTTCTTTATGGTTGAACCTATTGTTATTTGTTAGGTTTACATGAATTTGGGGAGTTAAAATTTATCGGTCCATGTTTAATAATGTAAAACTCCAAGGGAGTGAAGTAAATCCAGAAATGGTTGGTTAACAATCAAAATAGGACGTTTTTTAATGTACACTGATGAATAATACCTTCATATTTTTTCATTGGTGATCTAGTTTTATTGCGAGTAACACCTGAATTGGGGTAGTGAAGATTACAGATTCAAGATAATTTACACTACGATTTTTGGGACCATTCAAGATAGTGTCACTGATTTGGATAGTGTATCATTGATTGGATACTCCAGCCTGGAATTGAGATATAAATGATTTTCTCCATATATACAAGCTTATAATATATGAGATAGTTCCATTACATGTGACTGATAGTGGGGATGCTAAATTGGAGGTAGATTCTTCATTCAAGGAACATCTGATGATGATTTTTTATAAGAGAAAAAAGGAACTGTTAGGGAAGACAGTTCCTCTCATTCAAGTTTTATATACACATGTCAATTTTTAAAAAGAAACTGGGGGTATGAATTAGAATTTCAAGATCAGTGGTCTGATTGGTTCAAGAAGGACATTTGGAGACACATATAGACGATTAGAGTTCGTTATAGAGGGATATTTTAATTGCAATAGACCATCTAGGTGTGATATTCAATGTTTTATCCCTTATTTAAATGTTTTATTAGTTATTATTTGTTTGGGTGAAGTATCAAGTAGTTTATAGGTATCTGTTTTGGATGTTTGGGAACTGGATTAGAGAGAACATGGTTATATAATGACAAGTAGAAAATGTGATAATTTTCTAAGAAACCATACAAAATACAACCTTATTGAAAAAACATTTACTTAGTTGGTGCAATTTTTACCAAACCATGTGTCACAACTATAAAACATTACCTAGATTTAGATAGATTATTATTCATTATTGGTTAATTGTTTAATAAACCATGTATCCAAACCATACTCATGAATTTAATGAATTAAAAAATTCTTATTCTTACATTTAAATTACCCAAAACCCCCTCATTCATCCACAAAAAAGTGGAAATATAGAACCTAGGAATTCAAGGGGATATTATTAGAAATATCCTTCCAATTGGAGAGAAATTAAATTAGATCCAGAGACACCACTCTTATGTATTTCATGGTATGTGATCATTTTTCCATTTTTATTATTGTTTTAAAAGATCTTATATCTTCTCCTTGGTCATGAATCTAGATCCAAACTTTCTTCATTAGATATAGGAATTACTTTATGGCATTATATGATTAATTTTATATTGACATGGAAAATAAAGTATGTAAACTCATTTTTTCTTCACTGTTGTTAGATTTATCTAGATCCATTCAATGCATTAGATATCCTTAGGTGATCCTAAAATGATTATATCCCTTCACATGTTATTGTTCTTGGATATTCTCGATTGAATTCATAGGTTGTGATTTTGGGATGGTTATAGGGATCATTTTTCTTTGATCTTTATTTGGGTGGAAAATAGATTTAGATTTGATATGCTTAAGGAAGGATATTCATTACTATGTTAAAAAAATGTATAAAATGTATGATATGACATTATTATGCTTGTGTGCAGGTTAACCATGAGACACATCTTGATATGAATGGTTTGTGCATGTGCATAGCTTAATACTTTCCTTTCGATGGCATATATATGTTCATATGTGTGTAACCCATTTAAGTTTTCTATCTTGTATAAAAGTGAGAGGTGGACCCTCCATGGCTTGGTTAGTACCTTAGATGGGAAAAATGTGCGACATGATGTTTTATGATTATGTCAGAGTTTGAATGAAAAATGGAAGGGAATTAAGACATTTAGGATTTAACTAAGACTAATAATAGGGCAATAAGACCTTGTGAATTGACCTTGGATAGTTGGCAGGTAATGATGACCTTGTGGCCAAACCCAATGTCGAATGGTAATATGGAATGTTTCATCAATTATTTTGTTATTGTGGATGGTTTTGAGATTTATGAAAACTATAAATAACTTATCCAATAATATTGATATGATGAAGTCAGAAATGAGGTTCAATACAACCCTTATAACACATATTAAATATCTAAGTTATTGTTTACCTATGAATATAACTTCATATCTTTGTATACACTCTTATATTACTATTTCCCTTGTATTACATAAGAATTGTTAGTGTATTACTATATTTATCGTAACACACTACATGGGAATCTCTATGTTATTATAAACATTTTGGCCAAATATCCATACATGGTAAGGGGCCATGGCTTGAGAAAATAAGATGGAAGATCATAGTTGAATGGGGGAGTAATAGTGGACATTGAGTTTCATGTTATGAAATATGTTCTTTTATACCTTATTTTTTTAATTTTTTATTTAATTTATAATTGATTATTTGTATTATATTATATATTTATGAAGCATAATTTTATTTCATTATCTTATTTTGTATGGAAATAATATGTTTTTTATTTATTTATATTGAATATGTAGTGGGTGTTTATCTATACTAATGGAATAGTCTCCCTATGATCAGATTTAGGCTCCCATTAATTTTTGTAAATATCTTTTTTATGGGGATGTGTGCTTGGGGTCATGTGACACTCCATCCCAAAACCAATGATTCAAGATGAGGTGTTACATTATCATTTAAAAATTAAATGGTTTTTAGAAAAAGTCTATTTCCTTTAGTTCTAAAAGGATATCCCAACCATAACATTTCACTATCCATTTTAAAGCCTTAGATTAGAGAAAAATCTATCATAGTCTCTTCTAAACTCTCTCCTCATGACTTATGAGCCTTTGTACTTCCATAAGATAAATATAAATAGACCTAAACGGTTATCCAAGGGATAATATTCAAAGGGAAATGAGTTTATAGAATAATTTCTTAAGTCGGATTTAATTTAACAGTTTTACATCTCAATATTTTTTTATTAAAAAATGATTTGTATTTACAACTTGTTCCTTTTATGGTGTATATATTGTCCATGTATTTATTATTGTCATAATTTTCCTTCAATTTATGGGATTTATATATCCATCTCACATTATATCATTCATGATATTTTGATTTAAAAGATTCTAAAGTTATACGAGACTTTATTAACTCAACTCTCTTTATTGAGTTATAGTTCTTCTACTTGAACTTATTTATTCCAAGTTTTGTTTATTTGACCATAACGTTTTATTTCATGGAACTTTATCATCCTATATTATTATAGTGAATTTTTAATTCACTGATACTTCATGGATGAGTTCCTACCTCAAAAATTATATCACTATTTAGAATAATTCACATCCTCTTTAATGATTTCCCCCTCATTGTATATATTTTCCTTTCTTGAAAATATTCTCCTTTATATTTTGAAACACAATTATGTGTTATCTCATTGAAACTTTACATTTACATTTTCCTATTTTCGAAAATATGTTTTATTATACATTAATAAAATTTGTCTTTTCAACAAAGGTATTTCCAAATATGAAAAATGGTCTTCCATCCCTTTAAAATTAAATGTTTAACCTTCCACTCCACATTTATTTTTTATAACCTTTATGTCTTTTCAAGGATTTATTATTCATGTTTCTTTGTTTAATGTAAATATTTACAAAAAATTTCAATTCACAATTTCAAAAATAACTTTTGAATATGATCTGTACCATATTATTGAAAGATAATGTTAAAAATATTTTCTAAAACATATCTTTTATATTTTCGTTACATTACCCTATTTTATTATAAATTATATAGTTTCCTCTAAAATTATTTTTACATAATAACCATCTATATTACCTTATTAAATAAAATTTTGGGGTGATTAAATTTTGGGTATAAATCAATAATATTTTTGAAATCACTTTTGTTGATTCCTTTTGGAAATGTTAAAAAACCCATTTTTCCATGGGTTATTTATAATTTTTTAAATGATTGTTTTCATGTGGAATATATATGTATGTATGATTGATGGGAGGGGCCTTATATTTCAACCCAATTGATTGGTTAATAATTTGTTTCTTATAAGATAATTTCTCTATGTGTGTTTTTAATAACAGTTATCTATGCTAACAGGTATAGTGTGTGATTGTGATTATAGTATGTATACTCTCAATGATTATGCATGGGTGTAATTAAAAAAATATATTCTCTCAAAGACTATGCATGAGTGTAATTATGAAAAATATATTCTCATAATAATTTGTTTTTGATTTCAATTGTAGTACGCTATTCAAATAATGGATGTGAATGGTTGTAATTATAGTTAACTATAAGGATAAAGACTAAATGTGATCTTAATCGTGAATCGATATGTTCAAAATTTTAGTGTTTCATATGCTAATTCTTGTTAACTCATTTTTATTATAAAATCCTATTATTGTGATCCATAGATCATGATTATTATTTCAAAATTTTATGTGATATTATATGAATGATCATTTTAGATTATATATCCTTCAATTATATAGAATAATATAATTGGTTCCTGATATTTTTAATAACATATTTCTCCCTTGAAAATGTTATCATAAGCTTTTTATCTAAACCATGATGATATGTTGATGCATTTCTCTCTTATTCATAATTTTTTTTATCACCCCTTTCATTTGTTTCCATTCCCTAGTTTTGAAGATGAATATAACTTATGAGAATTCTAGAAGGGAGTATCGTGGGGCATAATTATGGAGAAATGTTCACAAGTGTTGTAAAATACTATTCATAAGTAGTTGATCCTCAAAGACACAAAACCTTTCATTACTAGGACTGTGAAATTATTTTAAGTTGTAATGGTTAAGATATGAAAATGATATAAAATAAAAATATGTTTATAATCTGTCACTCACTTGGTATCAAATCCTATTTTTAAGGTATATGTTTTTAGTGCCAATGTTGGGACTGCTGGCATGGGGTTCCTCAAAGAAATTAAAGTATGAAGAGTTCATGGTACTTATATTTTCCAATGATATTTGTTTCATATAAATAGAATATAATTAGTAAAATATTTTTTCAAATATGATGTGAAAAAAAATTGAAATGTTAATTATCAGGGATACAACCTATTTTCATAGGTTATAATTAAATCATAATGGTAACAAAAATTTTATTTCTTTAACAAAATATTCTAAGGAGCTATTAAATTTGTTTAACATGAAATATTGAAAAATAATTTATGAAGGAATTGATATGACCAAATCGCATTGTATGATATATAATGGACCAATTATATTTTATGATTGGAGGATTATCATATGAAATAATTGGCCACATACTTCATATACTAGCTCAATTATATAGTAATAATGTAGCTATACCATCAATATTATTAGATTTACCCAAGATATCACAATGTTTGTTAGATGTGTAATCATAAATTTATAAAAACCTGTTTTTATTCCTCTACCCACTTTAATCATATGGTATGATTGAAGGCTTTCAATATCTAGATCCTATACATTTTTTAGGGAATTAAAGCCTTCATTTTCATCTAATATGGGTGCTACTTGAATTAATGGGTTATAATACTAATATATGATCATTATGGATATTATTATGGATCTGTTATATGAGATGAAACATGGAAAGATATATAAATTTATGCATATGATGAGAGAAATATACAATGAATTAAATCATGCATTATAACGCATGAGTTAATATATACACCACCTATGGCAGATTCTTATGATTTTTTTAATTAAACTACTATATGATGGATACTATCGTGATGTTACCTTAATTCAATGATGATACCAACCCTACTTGAAGAACTATTTATTCCCTACCTTTTCACATGAGGCACTTAATTTCTATGCGGTATAGAGGCCTCACATTCGTGTAGTGAATGATTTTCTAGACACATTAATATTTCATGGAGTGGGGATTCAATATGGATACCCTTACTGATATACATCAAACTATACTATGGTTTTAAGAAGCGGTTTTATCTCATCAGTGGATAATATGTAGTTTAAAATTTTCTTCATTTCCATTTTAAGCATATTTTATATATCTTTAATGGTATGATTTTGGGAAAAGGATTTTATCACTTTTTTACACCAATTAAGCACTAATATACCGTTATAAATATACATTCTTGTACTTGAATCTCCCATATTCTTCGATTTATTAAATCATATAGGATTGAAGAATTTTTATATCTTATTTCACATCTTTTTTCAAGCATAAAATAAAAAATTTATTTAAAATGCGAGTTCTATATAACAAAATATGATATAGGATATTGTAAGTTGTGATATAGAGCGAATTCAAAGTTTTTATAGTTTCTTATGATTCTATGATAACAAAAATGTATGATACTTTGAGTGTGTTTTTGAAAAGTGTGTCGAATATCTAAGGTAATTTCAACCCCATTCATAAAATATGATTTGTAATTTTGAGATAATATAAGAAAAACCAATCATAATATTCAATATTTATCATATTCTATAATTGGTATATTATCTAGAAGGTAATATTGATAAAAACAAAAACCACAATTTATTTATCATACACTACATATCATCATGGATTGTAATATTTGATTTATATATCATATTTTGAAGTTATATATGAATCAAAAAAATTTGTTCTTTAGAAAAAATCTATTTTTTTATATTCAACTATGAAATGAATTATTTATTTAAAAATTTATTATGAATAACTATAAAAGATTATTTTGGGAAGAATTATTAATTTATAAAGAGTTTATTGATTTATTATTTATATAATGTTTATAATTATTCCATAAATGTTTATGAAACAATTATTATAAAATATTCATTAATATTTAAAGTAAATCTTAATAAACATTTTACCTAATATATTATGGAATGCCTTATGAGTTAAATATATTTTTCAATAATCATCAAGGGTAATTTATATAGTGTTTATGACCTATAAAATAAATAAAAAATAGAAAAATATAATATTTATTTCTGAATTATTCAGAATTAATTTAATTTTTTTAATTAAAAATAGGGCCTTATTTGGAATACTATTTAAACCCCATCAAATGAAAATAAAATATTTGTTTGAAAAAAATGCTTAAATAGTACTATGTATGTGTTTTTTATATTATATAAATAGTTTAGAATTTAAATACTGAATTATAAAAAGTTTATAATTCATAAAATATCACATATACTTAATATAAAATTTAATCTAATAAATATTATAAAATTTGATGATTTGTTGGAAAAAATGATTAAATAGTACAATATATTTCTTTTTTTATATTATATAAATAGTATATAATGTTAATATTGAATTATAAAAAGTTTATAATTCATAATATATCACATATACTTAATGTTAAATTTCATATGATAAATAATATAAAAAATATCACATTATGGGATGATTATAAAGAGTATATATTCATAATTATGGAATGTATATAAGGATAAAGCTAAAATTATAAATAGTTAATAGTTAATATTTTATTTATTAATTTTTTATATATTATTTTCTCATGTTTAAATAAGTGAAATAAATATTTATTTAAAATTGTATTCTATACTTGATTCACAGTTTTCAGTTATTTACATTATAAATGAGATTTTTTTAAATTGTTTAATATACTGCTTATAAATTATCATGCATTGCATTAAATTCTTGGAACTATAACATAAGATTTATTTATAAACTATATTATCATTTCTTTGTCGTTATATTTATTTTATTTTATTTAGTTCTTGATGTAATTTATAATTATTAGATTTCATAGTTATTATTAATTGAATTATCCCTCGAGTAATATATCGACGGGTAGAAGGACACTGTGTCAGACTTACTACTACCCTAGAGACTTATGGATTATTTTAGAAAGGTTGGTGTTGTAAATATGTGGCTTTATACTTACTCTTATAGATATTTCTAATATAAGATAACTCTATACCTTTACATGAAACGATAATGTCCCTCATGCAAGAGATGCTTTCAGATATGTAATAATATTCATTGATTCTTTTTTCGGTGAGTAAAAATAAGTTGGTTTGTGTAAAAAGTTAAACATCACTATAGATTTAATATATTAATTTGATGAATGAAATTGGATTCCTAACCGAATTCATATATATTGAAAACATAATGGGAAAATGGGAGATAAGATGGTGAGATTAAATTACCTTCTCAATAAAAAGTGTTATATTATATCCAAAGTAGAACTTTTCAAGATATCAGTCATCCAACTAGGTAGTTTAACTCAAAATTAGGGTTTCACCTAGATTATATTGTGTAATTAAAGCATGTAATGGGTTATAAAATATCATATTTGGGTTGGTTTTATAAATTTGGTTTCCCCAAGATTGTATTTTGTTAGTTTTTTATTATCCTCTTCATTATGTTAAACTTATTTGGAAATCCCTAAGTGCTAGGATACCAGAGGAATAGATTTGGGTCTATCCATGCAATGTATTAGACAATAATATATCTTATCCACTATTCAAGAAATATATATTAAGGTATTAAGATGATTACCTACCTAAATAAATAACTAGTGAGAGGAATACCAAAGATAACACATTTCTTAGTGAAATATAGATCTTTTATTACTAATTGTTAGGATGAGGTTAAAAGGTCTAATCATTTTAGTGGGACCCCATCTCATATAATTCCTTACTGAATGGTAATATAACATGATTATCATATGATAAAATATGATATTTTATAAAAATATTATTCTCATAATCAAACATAACTTATAGATTAATCTTTAGCTTGGGGAATCTTAATGTTGGAACCTCTTTAGACTGGTAACTTAAAAAATGTTCTCAAAAGTAATGAGAAGTTTTATGTGTTAGAGTAATAACATCTTGAGTAACCAATTATTAAAGTTGTTTGATAGGTAAATTTATAAACTTCTGAAGCATTATGAGATTCAATTAGGGTTTCAAATGCAACAAATAAAAAATGAAAAAAAGGAATTTTAGTCTTATATACTCTATATGACTAGGTATGTTAAAAGATAAAAATAATTATTAAGTATTATTATGACTTGGTGAGAGTTAATACTTCATTAAGGCTTATTATAGTTAGTGAATTCTATCTACAATAATAAATGGATATGTTCTGCCAAATATTATTGAGTTTTAGTACAAAATTACTTAATATTACTATGAATTGAGAATATATGAACTCTGTATGTGGTGTTTATGATTTATCACTTTTTAGATAGTATAATTGGGTAACAGTTCAAAACAGAAGAAGAAAATATATTTTGAGAGTCAGATGAAATTTCTCCATGTAGGTGGTGAAGGTCATTGGAACCTAAAGGTTTTATCAAGAAGGAGGAGTACTGATTCTATATGATATAATTTTCTAGATACCTAAAGGGGGTTTTGTAAATTAAATTAAGTAACCATTTCTAGTGTTAGTTTTATAAAAATCAATTAATCTATTTTTAAGGGTATGTGATATTGAGTGTTCACTTAATAATTGTTTAAAATATATGTGATTTCAAAACCAAGAGAATAATTAATATAGATTAAAATTTAAATTTGAGTTATAAATGAAGAGTTTTTATATAGAAGGTTTGAATGTAAAGGAACATATCATTCTTAGATGGATATATGTAAAGGATGTGTACCTACATCTCATTTCTCTTATTCAATAAGATAATTTTTTCCTTAAAAATATATTATTGGTATAAAATTGAGATGATTAACTGTACAAACATGTTAATGATTCATCAGATTATGTAACATGTTTTTAAAATGTATCATATAAGAGGAAATATCCATTTTATCATACTTTTTCATTCACTATATTCATATATATGTATATATTAATATACATTTAAAAAAATATGATGATAATATAGTTCCCAAAGTATGAATCTAAGTTGTCCCAAACAAATTTTTTTCATGGATTATTATATACTGTAAATAAATTTAAAGGTTATAATTACTATGATATTTGTATGAGATACAAAATATTCTCATGAGGAACAACAGTTTTTTGTTCTATACCACCAACCATGTATACCATATAGAGAGTAATACACTATGTCTCTGGTATATTAGGGGTGCATGGATCATATATAATTCATCATTACCTATGTTTGTAAACATACCTTTCATGAGAACCTACATATATTGATACCTTTGTTACAAAACCCGTTGTAGATTATCAAATCAGGGGGTGATAGGGTGTGTTCTTGACCATGTCATTATTTAGAGCTCAATTTAAAAGGAATTTTCCCTATCATTAGATGAGTATGAAATCCAGGTCCTTGGTTAGGATATGCTAATGAGTGTGTGGCGACACCTATATTGCATATATAATTTTATTATCTATTCATACAAGGCAAATTCAATATGCTCATCCACAAATATGAATGGAATTTAATATATACATGAACAAGACTTGTCTATACTTAGAGAATCAAGAATGTATGATATTGATATATTGTACTGACACACTCCATGTACTAGGGTTACAAAATGTATTTTAAAAAGGGAATATATGAGAGTGCATACTAGCATGAGATGTGGTTGTTGGATAAAGTTATAGAGATACATGTGGTTAATGAAGATCATTATAAATCCCTTTTTATCATGATTAACATTGACGCTTTTCTAGGGGACTCTCTTTTCTTATTGTTATGGATCTGGGGATTCATATTTTTTGTAAAATATTTTGGTTGTATGAAAGTGGATTGTTTTTTATATATATAGATACTCAATTTTAAATATTTTTGGGTGTGTATTCAGAAGGTTTTTCATGTGATGTAATTCAAGGTGAAGTTAATGATATCTTTAAAAAAGTGCATTAAAAGATATTCTCATGTGTTTTAAATATGTTTTCAAATTTTAGTTCATTAGAAATAATAAATGGTTAAATGGAATAAAGTATTTAAGTCTTTAGTTAATTTTGGATATTAGAGGAATTTATACGCCCTAAAACACATTGTATTAGATACAACAGATAAATCCTATTTTATGATAGGAGGAATATCATATGTAAAAGTTATGCAACATAATTCATATACTAGCTCAATATATACTATAACTAAAGATCGATTCCCATTATCATTATATAATCGCATGATATTGTATTTTATAATATAAGGGTAATCATAAAATTATGAAAACATGTTTTCATGACTTTACTAAGTTCAATAAAAGGGTATAATTGAATTTTTTCATGATCTGTTGCCTATAAATTTCTTATGGCATGAAAATCAATATTTTCACCACATATTTAGGATACTCACTATAATGGGATAGGCTGCTAACACTTATGCATGATTTTTATCTTTAAAGAACCATTGTATGAGATTCAATGGTAATAGATAGTCTAATTCAAGCATATGATTCATAAAACTACACTTATATAAAATTGTTTCTAACTATATGTTATCTTAATGTGGGGAACATAACTCCCCTTCCAAAAGAACTCTTCATTCTCCTCATTTATGAAAGAGGAATTACCATTCCATGGAGGATGGTTTGGTTTAATTCATATCATGCACAATTATTTTAATCTCATGGATACTTCATCGAGGTGATTCCATTTTTCTATCCTTTGTGATCTCTATTAATCCATAAATGTTTTAGAGATGTTGAAAAAGCTCATCGATGAAAGGAATATGATTTCCATGTTTTATGAATTCCCATTTAATGTATATTTCTTATATATTATATGGTATGATCTTGGGATTAGGATTTTCTATCATTCATTTCTATTATTAGGTGTTAAGAGACACTTAGAAGTACTTGTACAATCAATACCAATAATTGTTGTTATTAATCATAGAATCATAAAAATGGAAAGGATATTAAATCAATATTATTGTTGAGATTTATGGGTATCTTTTTAAATTTGAATATAATGGGTCAGATATTATTCATTACACTTATTTTGAGTCATGTTTTCTAAGTAATTGAAAAAAAATATAATATTATATTGGTAAAAAAAATCATAAGGTATTTTCTAGACACCCTTGATTATGAGTTTATATTTGAAACAAATATGTTATATTTTTATGGATATATAAAATATGTTTTCAACTGAAGATATTTTGAACATAAAATAAAAAAGTGAAATATATTTTATCATTGTAAAAAAGGGTGTAATTTTCCTTATAATGAAGAACTAAAGTATTTAAATAATTTAATATTATGCAGAGTTTATATCAATATCAAATTATTGTACTTAATATATTTAGATGAAAAAATAGTAGATCATCGTTGTGATTGGGAGAGTAAATATATTTATATATTTAACATGTAATTTTAGTGAGTTTAATCCCACAAATTTATCAATTATAATTTAATTTTAAGGTCTTTAAATATTGGAATATTTTGGGACATAATGTAAAAATGGATTAAAACATTGTATTTAATTATTTAATCTACATATATAATTCTTATGAATAAATAAAAAACACAATTTTGGATGTTTAGATAACTATTTCAGATGGATGAATGTTATTTCAATGAAATCATGTGATTCTATTTTAAATATTTAATTACTATAATATAATATGAAAATATGTTACAGCCAAAACCTATGTACAGATTAATGTAATTCTATATACACGTCATTCAAAAAAATTTCACAAGAAACAATCTTTAAAAGAACTACTTTGGGGAAATGTAAGGATCATTATTCCGCATGTAAAAATTAGGCTATGTGGTTGATCTATCAACCACAAGAAGAATTTATCGACCAAAAATGAGGTGGCAATCTAATAACATGTTGATATGACCAACCATAAGTGACAAATGATTTCATGATGATCCGACTTTCCATGAATTCATTCAAAATTATGGTAATATAGTCAACTAATAGTGTGATGATCAATCACATGACCACTCAATTGGGCTCATAATTAGCCAATCGACTACATGGTCATTTTTATGATATATGGTCACTTGTGTGAAATGTGGTCACTAGAACCTCATGGTTGATTCCTTAAAGCCTAAAATTATTTTTGATTAATTAACATCCACCATATGGTCGGTCAAATATTTATAAAATATTGGATTAATATTATAAGGACCCAAACATAAACATTACATAATCATGAATTAAGTTAATAATTCACATTGAGGCTCTTTTTGGGTTTAGAGTTTTAGAGAATTTTGAAATAACTCTTATAATAAATCTCAAATATTATAAACTATACACTTCTACTCAGTATCCATTTTTTATAAAATAGAAAACTATTAAAAGAAAACAATAATTCTTTTCTTGATATAAATCTTCTTGAATTATTCTTTTCTCTTACCTTGCCTTATATCCTGTGAAAAACATGTCAAAAACATAGGATGAGCATAAAAATATCAGTAAAGGTTATAAAATAAAGAAAGAAATCATAATCACATCAATACATACAATAAAAAAGATCATTAACACAACTCATGAAATTATAAGATTTTTGAATGACACATAGAAATCATAAATCATAAAGGTTACTTGTGTCATCCATATCAAACTTACAATATAGCTTCCACATCCATGCAGGGAGGTACGTTTGGAATACCGATCACAATATATTCCCTAAATCTATTTGTAGAAACATTAACGTTTAGCTCTATCATGTTACCTAATGAATTGGAGAGTTATCTTAGGCTCACCTACCCCAAGTATATCATAGAACCACCTATATATGTAAATAATTCCTAAGAACCATGGTATATTCATAACACATAAAACAAACATAATGGAAAGATAACATTTCTAAATTTCAATCACAATATATTATTTAAAGATATTTAAATAATTAATTCTTTGTCAAAACCATTTTGAATACCAAAATATTTAAAAAGGGTATATGGTATTTATTTTCCTTTTAAAAACATTACGACAGGTTAATGAAGCCAAATATCAAATAATGCTCGCAGTAGTAGAAATATCACTATCACTGCGTACATTAAAAAGAAACATTCTCTTTTTCATTTAGTAAAACACCACATAGAAAAAATATCCCCTTTGAGTGAAATAAAAATTCAATGTGGTTTATACACCATATAAAATAAAGTCATGTATAAATCTAAATATTTCTCAATGAAAGGCCATTGAGACGAATTCCCTTACCTCGTGTATGACTTGACTCATTCGTTATTTAATCTTCGGAATAATAAAATAAAGTTAATTTCTTATTTATTAACAAACTTTTTCAGGTTTATTATTCCTTTTATATCACTTATTACCGTGTTATAAACATTAAATAATCATTTAAGTTAATAATGATCATTTTGTCGATATTTGGTACTTTAGTAAAAAATGAACTTCTTATAATGAAAAGATTTCCATGTGGTCAAAATTAATTTATCTCCAGAATGATATTCGTGATTTAGATGTCATATATATCATATATATCCATTATATATTTTTATCTATAAAAGTGCATAACATTTGGAGATAAGCAATGAAATGAACCATTCATGGAGATGGTAAGCCGTAAGTACGCATGAACGCTACATTCATTACTATATCATATTTAATGAAATGAAAACTTAAAGATAAATTATTATATTATAAATCTATTATAATATCATATATATTATCATTAAATCCATCCTTTATACGTTCCACATATGGAATGAATGAGTCATATCCTATTGAGGGGGCGGTAGTCTGCACTTCCTCAAATGAAATTATCGTATTGATCCATTATGGAAACTGTAAAGGTATTTTATAAATGAAAAATATAGAAGCATAGAGAAAATGTAAATAATATATATATATATATATAATATAAATATAGTGACATCATAATGGCCACCATGAGAGGCGATAGGATATAACTGAACAATCATCATTTCACGAGGCAATAGATCACAGTCCACAGATAAATTATGTTCGTATCCATTAGATGGAGGTGTGTGGAAGTTTATTTAGAATACATATCATAAAAACATCCTAATATATTGAAGATAATGATGTTTTTATAAAATAATGTAATAATGATAGTTTATGGGGTTGGAGAAAGAAAATAAACGAAACAAACTTGCTGGAAGACGTTAACTTTAAATTGTGTAACACCCTTTGCATTTATCCAAAAGGTTTTCTTGAATTGACTTCAGAATAAAAGAAGGTTTATAAGAATAATAGAGGTATTTTGGGAGCTTGTTTGGGAATAGGGGGGAAGATCCAAGGGGCTTTAGAGGTGCGTTTAACTAGTTAGAGGTGGTTTTCTTTATTAGAGGGAGGAGTGGCTCTTTTGGAAAGTTTGAAAGTATTGTTTTATTATAAAATTATTTTCAGTTTCAAAAGGTTCAAAACATATTTAATTAGAAGATAAGGGGAATATAAGTAGAAATAAAATCATCCAATAATAATTGGACCAGTTTTGGATATTTTTCAATCCCTATCTTTTTTATTTATCCCTTTGTTAACTTATTTATCCTTTACCATGTCCACTTATATATTCATACTATATGGTTAATATATTTACTATAAAATGACTAGAGGCCCAAATTGGGTCATTAATGTCATTTTTGACATCATATATTTCATTTGGACAATGTTTATCTATTCATGACTATTTTATCATTTAATAAAATATTGATTGATTTAAAAATAGATTTATGTCAATTTTAATACTATTCATATCATCAACTTTTTTAAAAACCAATCCAAATTGAATCATTCAAAAAACATTCATTAATTGAATTACGAAAAGTCATCCTAATCTTTAAAATTAGTGTATTTAATGAAAATATTGAAAATAAATTTATTTTAATATTTATAATATCATTTATTTGAATCCTTTATTAATGATGTAATTACAGCATCACCATTATGTCATAATTAAATTTATTTATTTAATGTCTAGAAATTATAAAATAAAATACCATGATGTAGGAAATATTTTTTTCTTTCCATATAATATTTATATTCAATGATATCACTTATATAATCCCATATAATAATTGTTTTAGTAAAAATATTAATGTTCATGATATCTTTATTTTTACTTTAAAAAATTTATTAATGTCATTGTCTTACCCAAGTGGATTTCAAAGGCCAAATGTCCCACCCAAGGATTTTATTTTTCAACCATTACTCATTAAATAAGGTTATGAAAAGTGTGAAGGTAATTTTATATTATTATAATTCTATTTTTACTTTAAATTACATTTTTTACATTCAATTGTGGTAAATAAAAATTAAAAGTTACTATTCACCCAAAAAAATATTTTCATCCTATTGAACAAAATTTTACATACTAATTACAACTATTTATGTCTTATTTTTGAAATTCAATTCAGAGAAGCGGTAATATTTCATTTAAATGAAAAATTGGGGTTTTTAACTACTATGCAATGTTTTTCACTATTCAAAAAAAATTAACGTTTTTAGAAAAATATCAAAAATTTACCCAAAGAGAATTATTATATTCCAAATTCAAAAAATGATGTACTTTTTTTTAAATTCAAAATATAAATGTATCATTAATTAATTTAAAAATAATTTCCATTTTGAAAACCAAAAATCTTTTTTTTAGAAATAATAACAATCAATAGATTTCTACTTGTTCATGTCCAATTTCAATGTGAAATTACTCTCAATGACCAAAATTGGATTAAATGGTAAAAATATAATCCAATTAAACTTTAAAACCAATAAAAAATATAACTATATAATTAAATTAGATTAAAAGGATGTTTTGAATTAAAATGCAGTATTTTTAACAATTCATTAAAAATGAACATTATCAGAAAAATACCAAAATTTCATCCAAAGTAAATTATGGTATCTTGATTGTAAAGAATAAATTTATTTTTTAGAATAGAACATATATAAGTGACAAAAACTATATTTATATGGGGATCTCCATCAAAAGGTGGAAAATTGTCATTTTAATGAATATTAGATTATTGATGCTTAAAATTGTATTTACTCACATTTTATTCCTCTAAATTTTATTTAAAAAATGTAAAAACATTAATAAAAATTGTGTAATCATATTATAGTTAGTTCTGTTGATTCTCGCCAATAAAATGACTATGCGTTAACTACCATTTAAAATAAAAGTATTACACTATTATTTTTCAGTATAAGTCAACGTTGTGTGTAACATAAGTTTTCAAAGAAACCTGTTATTACATATTGGGTATGCCATCAAACATGCATCCCCTTTAATGAAATATTTAATATTTAATTCATAAATATTAATAAATATGAAAATATCATATTTTTTATTTACCAGGGATGTTATATCCTTCCCCCCATTTCAAAACTGCGTCCGCGTAATTTTTTTCAATTATCAAATAAATGGAGGTATTTATCTCTTATAGAATTTTCAGATTTCCACATTGCCTCTTCAACCATATAGTTTTTCCACAATACCTTTACCTGAGGAATTACCTTATTCCACAACACTTTCTCTATGTGGTCAAGAATCTGGACTGGTTGTTTCTCATAAGAGAGATTGTCTTCCAACTGAACTACCTCTAGACTCAAAACATGATATGGACCCGGCATATACATTCTCAACATTGAAAATTGAAAACATTGTATACCTGGGATATAATTGGAGGTAAAGACACTCTGTAGGAAACTGATCCAACTTTCTTCATGATTTCATATGGTTCCATGATCCTCAGACTCAAGTTTCCCTTATTTTCAAAACACATCACACATTGTCATGAAAATATTTTGAGAAAGAAATGGTCACCTACCTCAAAAGAAATATCCTTCCTTCGATTATACATATAACTTTCTACCTGATCTGAGTTGTTCTCATGTGCTTCTGAATCAATTGAACTTTTTCTGTCATCTCTTCTACCAATTCTGGTCCCATCAACTTCCTTTCACATAATTCATCCCAAAAAGATGGAATTCAACACTGATTTCAATATAATTCCTCAAATAGAGCGATCCGTATACTGGAATGAAAAATATTATTATAATAAAATTCAACCAATGAAAGATGTTTGTTGTAACTTCCCTGGAAATCCATTGAGTAAGCACGGAGCATCTCCTCCAATGTTTGAATTGTTCATTCTGACTACCCATCAGATTGAGGATAAAAAGCTATACTAAAATTTAATTCAGTTCCCAATGACTTCTAAATGTCTTTCCAAAAGTTATAAGTAAACCTGGGATCATGATCAAATACAATAGAAGAGAAAAATCCATGAAACCTGACTATCTCTTCAACATACAATCAAGAAATTTTTTCTAGAGACAAAGTATCTCGAATAGGATGGAAATGAGAAGATTTAGTCAATCAATAAAAAATAATCCAGATTGCATTATTGCCTTGAGATGTATTTAGTAATCTCACAACGAAGTCCATGTATATGTTTTCCCATTTCCACTTTGGCACTGATAAAGGAAAAAAGCATACCTTTAGGTATCTTCCACTCTTCTTTAACCTGTTGAAATGTCAAACAATTCACTATAAAGTCAGCAATACCTCTTTTCATTCCATCCCACCAGTAATAATTCTGACAATCTCTGTACATCCTAGTAATTCCAGGATGAACTGTAAACAGAGAACTGTGAGCATCGCATAATAAATCTTTCTTCAACTGTGAATCACAAGGCACACATAATATCTTCCCAAACCTCAAAAAAACAATCATTATCAATGTTAATATTAGGAAACTTTCCCTTCGGAACCAACACTACCTTTCTCTACAACTCTCTATCTTCCTTATGCACTTTCTTAAATCGATCTGATAGAGATGATTTCGTTGACACCTGAAACAAAACAGAGGAATTTCCTACACCAACAGCTTTTATTCCAAATTTCATCAAATCATTAATCAAAGGGTCTTGTACAAAATGTATCATGGTTAATGTTCCATCACTTTTCCGACTCAAAGTAACAACCACATTATTTTATTTCATGGATGGTAATGAATCATGGAAGAATAATCCTTGATTAATTCCAGAAATCTCTTCTCCAACATGTTCAATTATTCCTGAGTAAATATATACTTCAAAAATTTTTGGTTAGTATATATCTCACATTTTACTCCATTAAGATGATGCATCCAAATTTTTAAAGCAAAAACAACAGTAGCTAATTCCAAATCAGGTGTAGGGTAATTTATCTGGTAAGATTTCAACTGACATGAAGCATAATCCATTACTTGATAATTATGCATTAAGAAAAAAACAAAATTCTTTCAACGAAGCATCACTGTAGATAACAAACTCACCATTAGTGGAAGGCAATGCTAAAACTAGAGCATTCAACAATCTTCATTTAAATTCCAAAAAATAATCATCCCATTCTTTTTTCCAAATTAACTTAACACCTTTTCGAGTTAATTTAGTCACCGGGCTAGCTAACTATGAAAACTTTTCAAAAATACTCTTGTAATAACCTAATAAACTAAAAAAACTACGAATCTCGGTTATATTTGTGGGTCTTGGCCCTTCTTCAGCAAATTTAATTTTAGTAGGATCATAAGTTATGCCATTTTTTGAAATAATGTGACCAAGGAATGAAATATTTTATAACTAAAACTCACACTTTCTAAATTTCCCATTCAATTTTTTTCTTTTAAGGTTTGTAAGAAAACCCTTAAATGACTTTCACGTTCCTATTTAATTTTAGAATAAACGAAAATATAATCAATAAACATAACCAAAAACTTATCCATGAACTTAGAGAAAGTTTTATTCATAAGATCCATGAATACAACAGGTGAATTGGATAACCCAAAAAGAATAACTACAAATTCATAACGGCTGTATCTATTACAAAAAGTGGTCTTTAGAATGAATACTTCCTTTATTTTCAACATATGGTACCCCTACCTCAATTCAATCTTTGAAAAATGGTGAGATCACTGGAGTTGATCAAACAAATCATCGATATGAGAAAACTGATACTTGTTGTTAACCATGATGTTATTAAATGCTCTATAATCAATGCGATGTCTCATTGAACCATATTTCATTTTAACAAACAACATAGGAGAAACCAATGGTGATATTCTAGGTCGAATGAAACATTTATCTAATAAATCTTGTAATGGATTCTTTAACTCTAAAAGTTCAATTTGATCCATTCGATAAGGGGGTTTTGAAATTGAATTAGTATCAACAACAAAGTCAACAGTAAATTCAACTTCCCGATCAAGTATTATAGCTGGAAACTCATTAGAAAAAACAACATGATACTCATTTAACACTGGAACATAATTAATATGAAAATCTCATTTGTTTTCAACAATATGTGCAAGGTAACATTCATTTCCATATTTTACTAGTTTCTCAGCTTCAAGATATATTATCAAAATTAAGGGATCATTCCTGTAAAAAAACTAAAATTATTTCTAAAAATAAACTTCTTTAGCTGAGTAGTTAATCTTATCACGATAAACGGAAAGCCAATTCATATCCCAAATAACATGAAACTCTACAAGATAAAAAACAATAAGGTTTTAAGGTATATTATTTCCACACACAAGGATATGAAGGTTCTTATAATTTATTTTTGTCTCAACATTTCCTCTAGTTATTTTCACCATATGTTTAGAATTCATATTTTGAGATGGAATTCTAAATTTACTAGAAACATTCTCAGAAACGAAATAATGTGTAGACTGTGAATTAGAAAACACATTGGTATACTCCGAATAAACAATCAATGTACCTGATAATACTTCATTTGATGTCCCAACCTCTACAGATGTATTTGCAATGGATTTCCCCACCCCTTTATGCATGTGTTCTGGCTACTTTCCCTCAGTTGAGTTCTTCATTGGACACTCATTTTTATAATAACCCATTTCATTGCACTCAAAACATTTTAATAGCTATAAATCATATTTTTTTCTTACCATTACCATTATCCTTTTCAGTGTAATTATGATATTTATGTCCCATTTTAGAACATTAGTAGCACACGGGATAATTAAAAAGACATTCCATAGTGTGTTTTTTACCACAATTTTCACAAACTGTAAACGAAGTTTCTCAACATCAAACTTTTTTGAAGAGTTCATACATTTCGTCTTTCACCTCAACCTCTTATTCTATTGTTTTTCAAAGAACACCTGATCTTTGGAAAACTTTATTTCCACCTTATCCGCACATCTAAAAAGTTTCTCATTACTTATGAACTCACAATAAGCTAAATCCCTTCGATACTTTGTCTTTAATTCTGAGAAAAACTGGTTTATTTTACTATCAAGATCTCGTATGAAATTTAGAGCATATCTTTATAGTCAAGTGAAGTTTTCTTCATAAGTAGCCACTGATTTATCTTCCTACCTCAATTCCATGAATTTTATTTCCATCCTAAATCGAAACACCTAAGCAAAATATTTCTCATTAATGATACCTTTGAATTCATCCCAATCAAGAACAAAAATCTCCTCACTATCGTTGATATTTTTAACCATTGAATCCCATTGATCGACTTATAATTCAAAATGGTAAAGAGTAAGACTAAACTTTTGATGTTATAAACACCCCATGACATCAAAAATATTCTCTAGTGCTTTAATCCACCCTTCAGCTAGCACAAGGTCAGATTATCCTCTGAATGATGAGAGATGTTTCCCCATTAAATGATCTACTACTAACATGTTCCTCTGTGGTTGATCTAGCAGATCTCATCCATTTATACCACCACCATTTATATCTCAATTCAATTGTTCCATCACTAAAAAAACGATTCAATTCTAATTCCAACTATATCTGGTTGTTGATTTGGGAGGTTGTCTTCCCCCTGATGTCGTCCCATCATAGCTGCTCTGTTTCCTCTGTTGAAAACAATTCTAAATAAAGATTTTTCTTAGGAAAATAAACATGATAATCTATAAATCCTATTACATTTCAATATTACTATAAATTAATTTATGGATATAAATTTAACAATTTCTTAACTCCTAAAATAATCTAAACTGGCCTCTGATACCAACTATAAAGACTTGGCCTTAAACATTACATAATCTTGAATTAAGTTAATAATTCACATTAAGGATATTTTCATGTTTAATGTTTTAGAGAATTAGACCGTAACTATTAAATTACATCTAAAATATTAAAAAGTAGAAACTTATACTCAGTATCCATTTTTTTCATAAATTAAAAATCTCTTAAAACAAACAAGAATTCATTTCATGATATAAATCTTCTTGAATTCTTCCTTTTTCTCACCTTGCCTTATATCCTTTTAAAAACATTTTAAAAACATGGGATGATCATAAATAGCTCAGTAGGGGTTATAAAATAATGATAGAAATTATTAGACAATCTATATATACAATACATAATCTATTTAACATACCCCAGGAAATCATAATATTTATGAATAACACAATGAAATCATAAATCATAATGGTAACTTGTGGTTTCCATATCAAACTTTAATTATAGCTTTCATAGCTACATAGGGAGTTACATTTAAAATACCCATCACAGTATATTCCATAAACCATTTAGGAGAAACCTTAACATTTACCTCCATCATGTTACCCAATGCATTGAAGATCTATCTTAGGCTCACCCACCCAAGGTTTTTCATGGAACCACCTGTATACATAAACAATTCTCAAGAACCATGAAATATTCATAACAAAAAAACAAACATAAAGGAAAGACAATATTCTCACATTTCAATCACAATATATCATTTCAGGATATTGAAATAACAAATTATTTCTCAAAACCATTATCAACACCAAAATACATAAAAAGTTATATTTTATTTATTTTCCTTTTAAAAACATTACACCTTGTTATGGAATCCAAATATCATGTAATTCTCACGGTGGTAGAAAGGTTGTTGTCACAACGTACATTAAAAAGAAACATTCCATTTGTAGTTTAGTAAAATGCTACATAGAAAAAAGATTCCCATTGAATGAAATGAAAATTCAAAGGGGTTTATACACTGTATAAAAGGAAATCGTGTATAAATCAAAATATGCTCAATGAATGGTGGTTGAGATAAAGTCCCTTACCTCGTGTCCTACTTGAATCATTCATTTTTTAATCTCTTATATAATAAATTAAAGTTAATTTCTACTTGATTAAGAATCTTTTACATGTTTTTTATTCCTTTTATATCACTTATTACCATGTAATAAACTTTACATAATCATTTATGTTAAAAACGATCATTTTGTTGATATTTGGTATTTGAGTCAAAAATGAACTTCATATAATTACAAGTCATCCATGTGGTGAAATGTCTATTATAAATATAATTATATTAATTATTTATATATCATATATATTATATATATCTAGAATATATATTTATTTATAACAATACATAACATTGGGAGATAAGAAATGAAATCCACCATTCATGAATACGGCAAGCCGTACGTACGCATGAACGCTACATTAATTTCTATTTAATATTTAATGGAATGAAAACATAATGATAAATATTTATATTATAATTTCAATATAATAACATATATAATTTCATTAACAATATATTTTATACATTCCACGTATGGCATGAAAGAGTCACATCACATTGAGGAGGCGGTAGTCCACACTTGCTTAAATGAAATTATCGTATTTATCTATTATAGAAACTATAAAGGTATTATATAAATGAAAAATAAAGAATCATAGATACAAAATAAATATAATACATTTCAAAAATAAATATAGTTCCATCGTAATGGCCACCATGATATGAGGTAGCAGATAAATGAACAATGATCGTTTCATGAGGTAGTAGTTCGCCGTCCACAGAAACAGTATGTTCGTATCCATAAGATGGAGGGGTGTGAAAGTGTAATTATAATTATTCTCATAAAACATCCTATTTTATTGAATATAATTTTTTTAATAAAATAATTTGATAATTAGATATTATGGGGATAGAGAAGGAAAATAAATGAAACGAACTTGAGGGAAGACGTTACATTTAAATAGGGTAACTCCCACTGGTTTGAACCAAAAGGATTTCTGGAATTTCTTTATGCCTAAGTGAAGGCTTATAAGAGGAATAATGGGATGTTTTGAGATTATTTGGGAAGAGTTTGGATAAAACAATGGGCTTGAGAGGTGTGTTTAATGGGTTAGAGGTGGTGGCCTTTTATAAGAGGGAGGAGGGGCTCTTTAAGAAAGTTTGCAAGTATTATTTTATTATTAAATGATTTTCAGTTTCAAAAGGTCCAAAACTTATTTAATGCAATGATAAAATGCATATATTTGTAAATAAAATCATCCAATAATAATTGGATAGGTTCTGGATATTTTTTAGTCCTTATCTTTTTTATTTAACCCTTTGTTAACTTATTTATCTTTTTCCATTTATTCTAATATATTAATACTATATGGTTAATATATTTAAAATAAAATTAAAAAGGACACAAAATGGATTATTTATGATATTTCTAGCATCATATATCTCATTTTTTGAATTTTAGATTTTAATACTATTTTATCATTTAATAAAATTTTGATTGATTTAAAAACTCTTTTATGTAAATTTAAATACTATTCATATCATGACTTTTTTAAAAATCCAAACCAACTTGATTATTTCTAAAAACCTTCATTAATTAAAATATAACAATTCATATTAATCTATAAAAATTATGGATTGCATAAAAAGATTAAAATAAATTTGTTTTAATATTTATAATAACATTTATTTGAATCCTTTATTAATGAAGCAAATACTACATCACTATTGTGTCATAATTAAATATATTTAATTAATATCTAAAAATTAGAAATAAAATACCATTATGTAGGAAATATTTTTATATTTCCAAATAATTTTTTTATTCAAATATATCTATTATATAACCCCATATAAAAATTGTTTTAGTAAAAAGATTCATGTTTATGATATTTTTTATTTTTACTTTTAAAAAAAGTTATTAATGTCATTATCTAACCCAATTGGAATTCAAAAGCCAAAAGTCTCACCCAAGGATTTTTTGGTCAGCCATTACTCATACAATAAGTTTATGAAAAGTGTTAAGGTAATTTTATATTATTATAATAAAATTTTTATCTTGAGTTACCTTATTTACCTTTAACTACAATAAATAAAAATCAAAAGTTATTGTTCACCAAAAAATATTTTCATCCTATTGACCAATATTTTACATAATTATGATAAACATGTATATCATATTTTTAAAATTCAATTCACAGAAGTGGTAAAATTTAATTTAAATGAAAAAGTTGGTTTTTTAACTACTATGTAGTGCTTTTCACTATTCATAAAAAATTTAACGTTTTCCGGAAAATAGAAAAAAATTTCCCAAAGCTAATTTTGATATTAAAAATAAAAAAATGATGTCTATTTTACCAAAATCAAAATATAGATATTTCATTGTTTAATTGAAAATTATTTTCCATTGTCAAAACAAAAAATCATGTTTTTAATAAATAATAACTATCAAAATATTGACACTTGTTTATGTCCAATTTCAAAGTGAAATTTCTACCAATGATGAACATTGTATTAAATTGTAAAAATATAATCCAATTAAACTTAAAAAAAATAACATTCTAACTATATAAATAAAATATATTAAAATGATGTTTCGAATTAAATTGTAGTATTTTCACTATTCATTAAAAATTATCTTTATCAGAAAAATACCAAAATTTCATCTGAAGTAAATTTTGATGTCCCATTTCTAAAAAAGAAATTTATTTTTTCAAATAGAACATATAAATGTGACAAAACTAGATTTAAAAAGGGTTCTACATCAAAAGGTAGTAAATCAACATTTTTAAAAATATTAGAGTATTTATGCTTAAAATTGAATTCATTTACATGTCAAGCCTCAAATTTTATTGGATAAATATAAAAAATTTTAACAAACATGTGTAATTATATTGTAGTTAGTTCTGTTCATTCCTGCCAATACAATGACTATACATTAACTACCATTTAATATAATAATATTATATTATTATTTTTTAGTATAACTCAACGTTGTGTGTAACATAATTTTTTAAATAAACCCGTTGTTGCGTATCTAGTACGCCATCGAACATAGAATCCAATTTAATGTAAAATTTATTATTTTATTCAAAAATATTAATAAATATGAAAATGTCATATTCTTTATTTACTTAGGATGTTACATCCTTCCCCCCTTTTCGAAATTGTGTCCTCGAAATTTTATTCACTTATCAAAAAAATGGGGCTATTTATCCCTCATAGAATTTTCATATTCCCACATTTCCTCTTCAACCATGTGGGTTTTCGACAAAACCATTACCTGATGAATTACCTTACTCCGTAACAATTTCTCTCTATAGTGTAGAATCTGGACTAGTTGTTCCTCATACGAGAGATTATATTCCAAATGAAATACCTCTGGACTCAAAACATGATATGGACCAGACATATTATTTCTCACCATTGAAACATGAAAATAATTGTGTACCTGAGATAAATATGGATGTAAAACCACTCTATAGGCAACTAATCCAACTTTCTCTAAGATTTCATAGGGTCTAATGAACCTCAGACTCAACTTTACCTTCTTACCAAAACACATCACACTTTTCCATGGAGAAACATTGAGAAAGACATGACTACCTACCTCAAAAGAAAAATCCTTCCTCTAGTTATCTGTATAACTTTTTTTCCTGCTCTAAAATGTTCTCATGTGCTTTCGTATCAATTGAACTTTTTCTACCCTCTCTTCTACCAATTCTGGTCCCATCAACTTCCTTTCACCTAATTCATCCCAAAAAAGATAAAGTTGAACACCGCTTTCCATATAATGACTCAAATAGAGTGATCTATATACTATAATGAAAATTGTTATTATAATAAAGTACAACCAAAGAAATATGTTGGTCCCAACTTCCCTAGTAATCCATTGAGCATGCATGTAGCATATCCTCCAATATTGGAATTGTTCATTCTTAATTCCCATCTGATTGAAGATGAAAAGTTTTACTAAAATTTAATTCAGTACCCAACGACTTCTGAAGGCCTTTCAAAAAGTTATAATTAAACATGATATCAGGATCAGATACAATGGAGAGGGGTACTCCATGAAACTTGATCATATCTTTAACAGTTAACCATGAATGTTGTTATAGAGACAAAGTATTTTGAATTGGAAGGAAATGAGAAAATTTAGTCTGCCAATCAACAATAACCCGTATTTCATTATTACCTCGAGATGTCTTTGTTAATCCCACTGCGAAGTACATGGATATATTTTCCCATTTCTGCTCTGCCACCTGTAAAGGCTGAATCATCCCTTTCGGTAACTACCGCTCTTCTTTAACCTATTGACAAGTCAAACACTTAACAATACATTATGTAATATCCCTTTTAATTCCATCCCTCTGGTAATACTCCTTAATATCTCTATATATCTAAGTAATTTAAGGATGAAATGAAAATGGAGAACTATAAGCTTCACATAATAACTCTTTCTTCAACTGTGAATCACTGGGAACCCATAATCTCTTCCCAATACTCAAAACACAATCATAACCATTGCTAAAATCATGCAACATACCCTTTTAAACCAAATATACCTTTTTCTAAAACTCACTGTCTTCTTATAAGCTTTCTTAATTCTTTCTAATAGAGATGATTTCACTGACACAAGAAACAAAATAGAGGAATTTCTTGCACCGCCAACTTCTATGACAAAGTTCCTCAAATCTTTAATCAAAGGACCCTCTTCCAAATGTAACATGGTTAATGTAGAATTACGTTTCTGACTCAAAGCATCATGAACTTTATTTTGTTTTTCTGGATGGTAATTTAAGGAATGGCCAATTGTCACCTATCGACCATTCATGGTTTATATGCTCTGCTAATGTGTATAACATCACTCGGGTCGAATCATCGGTGATGATACTATTAAATAGTCGAATGGTTTTATTTGATAGTATTTTGATTGGGGGGTTTGTTTGAAGAGAATAATTGAAATTATTTATTGATTAAGATTGATTTAAAAAATTTATAAATATTGGGGTCGGTTCATCATTAGGTAGTCAAGATTGTGATATCCTTGAGTTTTTCTTCAAATTGCATTAAATTAACACCCATGTCACATGTTGACGTTGATTGGAATTCCCAAGTGTTAAGGCTCTAATCCAATCCTTAACATAACTTAGGCATACAATATTAATCGCATCTTGTTTATGGTAGTGTATTTATGGTTCTAATAATCCATGGAAACCACTCGTTAAACCAAAAATGTCATTAATCCATGACATGTTATGTCCAACACACACAATGTTAATTCAGAGAATACTCATCGAGCAAAAGCTCTAAATCGCTTAACATACCTAAATTATAACTCACCCCAATGGGATATTTACTCATCCATTGAAATTATTATTAATATGGTTATAAGTATTAGGATGATAAATTAAGAATTAAAAAAAACAAAGGGATAAAAAAGACCGGTGTGTCAAACAGACACAAAAACGATGAATGAATTTAAATACTGACTTTAGATTAAACGATAAAGAAAAAGAAGGGAAGGGGATTCAAAAATATTTAAACTATTTTATGACCATTAATATTTTATAATAGAAGGTGGATGAGAATAGTAGATGATGAAGATTAAACTTTCATTAAAATATAATTACCAAAAAAAGACTTACAAGAATACAACAAAGAAAAACACAAAAGTAAATGAAAAAAATAGAGATGAGGAATGGTGTCTCATGATAAAAAATGTGTATGGAAGGTACTCCCAAGACTTTTTAAAGGCTTTGGGCATGCCAATATATGATCCTCTCTTCTGAAATGCCAAATGTTTTGAATGTAGATGAGGGGATGTATTTATAGCCCCAGGTGGTGGACTGTTTGCATTCCCAAACTACCCATCCTGTTGGCTCAATGATCTGGAAATCTAGAAAACTGGATCTTGAGATATATCCTACATAAAAGTTGTATATAATAATGTTGTCTAACTACTCTCAAAAGTTTGAGACATTTGGACTTATAGAGCCAATGTTATGGCTGTTTTATTAATCTATGTTAATCTATTTATTTCAATCCAGACTTTTTTTATGGTTGAATTGTGAATAGGTTTATCAATATGAAGATACCTTAAAATCCAAATTCTTTATTCAACATAGTCTACTGCATATATCTTCTATTTCACAATGAAAATTCTCAGCTTTATTTGATTACTAGATCATGAGAAACACCAATTTTGATGTGGTGATTTCATTTCCCGGACATAATGGTGAGCTAGACTTCAAAGAATTATTCCGACCCTAATATTTTTATCCATGATTCTTTTGGATAATCACGAACATATGGAGGAGTTTTATAAAATTTGGGCATTGGGGTTTAGACCAGTAAATCAGTCATCATGGATGGTCCAATTTCTTCCTAGATTCTTTAGGTCCTATTGTGTAGACCATATTACCCTTCAAATGGAAGCATTATCCACTTTTTCCTTCTAATGAAATGTTTTAGATTTAGTTAGAAACCATAAAAAATAAGAATCATGCAGTTTTGATATTTAGGGTGATAGTGATGTTTAAAACTTTTAATAGACTTAAATCTGGATGACTTCAAATAGTTCTCTAAAATTATATGTAATATTTAAACATTAATATTTCACACAAATTATGATCATTTCATATTAAATAAGTAAAGGGGGTATATAATAAGTAATTAAAATATTAATAACATCAACTCCCCTACACTTAGTCATGTGCATGTCCTCATGTGCAATAAATATAAAAACATAACAAAAACAATTTTACTCACCAAAAAATATTAAAATTTTGTTTTCCACACAAAGGGGAGGTTTAGACCATTTCACTCATCCATATTTAATTCCAACACAAGTTGTTATAGAAACAATGTTACAAAAAAAATTCCTTTTTTCAAGATAAAATTTAGAAATGGAAAATGTGGACACTCAAAATTCACACCTCTCAAGATGATAAAATTCATTAATGGAGGTTCACTGTTTCACCATCCGAAAGCAAAAATATTTGATTTTGAAAGATCTCTCAGCTTTCATTCCCTATCCTAAAGTGCACAAGAATCAAGAGGTCCTTTGAAGGGGGTTTTCAATGGCTATGGGACGGTAAGAAGATGATATCCAAAAGATCAAAAAGTGGGGTAAAAAACCAACATGGAAAAGGTAATGCACAATTTCATTTGTAATGATACATGACAGGAAATGGAAACACATATTTATGAGGGAATTAAAATGTGAAATAATACAAAAATGAAGAAGGTAATTTGAAGTGGATGAAATGATCAAATATTTACAAACCACAAAACATTTCCAAATGACACAAGTGTTCTTTTTTTTTTCTTTTTTTGAAATTTGAACTTGAAATAGATCTTACGCTCATCCCCCAACCCATGATTTATCTCCTCAAGAAACTAATTTTAATATTTATAACAAGATCAAAGGGAGAAGAACAATGATTTTTAACCCACCCAAGAAACAACCTATTGTTATTTTCATTTTTTTTAATCATTATTTTTTTGATATTATTTTTGAAAACTTTTCAATATCATTTATACAAGATAAAAATATATACATTCCCAAACCCCACTAAAGTAAAACCAATCCCCCACACTTAAATTGATCCTTTCCCTCAAGCTTATGGTAACATGGTGAAGATCAATAAAAGGGTACCCAAAATGAAATCCTTTCCCCCCAAACATATATTTCAAAAAATTATGCAATGAAAATATATATTGATATTGGGTGGGATTAGGTATTGGGATTGTAATGTGGTTATAAAAAAAGGTTTTTATAGGATAAAAGGGGCATTCAAAAGGGGGATTAATGTAAGGGAAATGGGAGGCTATTTGTCTATTGTGATTCTCATGATGTTTATAAAATTCCTATACCATATTAATGCAAACCAAAGTTGGAAATTCATATCTAAAGTCCACAAACTCAAGATTCACAAATGGGGGTGAAAGACACACTTTTTGAAAAGATGACTATAGGTTGTCTTGGCATGAAATAATGTGTTGTTCCTCATGGGTGGAGAAAATCATTTTCCAAATCAATAACTGAGAATTTAAAATTTATTATTCATGAGAGAAAATTATTTATCCAAAGTCATGATGAAAATACAAAAATTTTTAGATGAAAACATGTCTTTTTGACTTTCCAAAATGGCAGGACAAAATTCGAATATTTAAAGGTGAGTAATCTTGACTCTTTCTTTTCCATAAATTTCTTAAGTTATTTTTATTATTCTTTTTCATTTTTGAAGAGTTTATTTGGTTTTTTATAAATACACACCCACACAAAAGATAAAGAGTAAATAAAAAAAGTGTGATGAGGAAAAAAATCTAAATTATAATGAGGGAGGAAGAATAATTAATAGAGAGAGTTATGGGTAGAGAGAGAGAGGGATAAGAGGAGTTAAAGGGAAGGAGGTGCCCCTTGGTTTAGATGTGGTGGGTCTTCATCTCCACCCAATGGTGTTTTTACTGTATAAGTTGTGGATCCGATAGAAGTCGATGTGGTTCCAAGATTGTGTGTCCTCTCATGGAGAGGCTTTAACTGATGTCCATTAATTTTGAATGTTCTTTTTAAAGAGGGGTCTTGGACATGCACTGCACCAAATGGGTAAACATTAGTAATAACAAAAGGACCTTCCCATCAAGAATTAATATTACCTAGGTGAAGATGAAATTGAGAGTTGAAAAGAAACACCATTTCACCTTCATGGAATAACATTCTCAGTATGTGTTTGTCATGGAGTACCATAGCCTTTTTATTGTACAGATTAGAATTCTCATAAGAATCATGTTGATGCTCCTTCAGCTTATCCAATTTCAACAATCGTTCTTCACCAGATTTTTCACAATCGAAATTATAGGTTTTCGCTGCCCAAAAAGACTTATGTTTAATTTCAAATGGGAAATTAAATGTTTTTCTAAAACTAGCCTAAAAATAGACAACCCAATGAGAGTTTTATAGGAATTCGATAAGCCCAAAGTGCTTCACCATGTCTTTCATGACAATCTTTTATGGTGGGCTTATCAATTCTCACATGCACTCTTTCGACTACTCTATTAGAAAGTTCAGCCATGTCATTGGTTTGGGGGTGATATGCAGTTGGAGTTTTATGTAGATTCCCATTCTTTTTAAAAATAGATTCCATGGTTTTACTAAAAAAATGGTTTCCTAAGTGACTTATGAAGGCACATGGTGTTCCAAATCGGTGGAAGATGTGTGTCTTTAGAATCTCACTAACAGAATTTGAATCATCTTCTCTAGTGGGTTTGACCTAGAACCACCTAGAAACATAATCAACACCAAGATGAATGTTGAGAATCCATTATATAGGGGGAATGTTCCCATGAAAACGATGCCCCAAACATCAATGTTATCATAGCAAATTAATGTCTTTCAGGGTTTTTTATTTCTCTTTCAAATTGTTCCAAACTTTAGGCATGTGTGACATGATTGAAAGAACTCATGTGAGTCCTTGAAGAGTGAAGGCCTGAAAAATCCAGAGTCTAGGACCTTTTGTGAGGGCCTTTGTGGTCCAAAATGTCCACCACCAGGAATTGAATGACAGAATTCTACAATGGAAGAATGTTCATTTTCTTCAACACATCTCTTAATTACCTTGTCTGCCCCAGTTTTTGAATGTTTATTTTCTTCCCAAAAATAGTATTTTGAATCAAATTTCAACTTCAATTTGTGTTCTTTTGAAAACATTCCAGGAAAAACACCAGAAAACAAGTAATTTACAATTGGGACATACCATGGTATTTTTGGAGTGAGAGATGAAAGTTTCTCAGTGGGGAATTTAGGATCAATGTTTTATGAAGGAGAAGAATTAGAAATTCTAATCAGGTGATCAACCACATGGTTTTCTATTCCTATTCTTTCATTTATTATAAGTTCAAACTCTAGGAGAATTAGGATCCACCTTATTAGCCTCGGTTTGGAATCAAATTTCCTGAGTGAGAACATTATAGAAGAATGGTCTGTGAAGATGATGATTTTGGAATCTTAGAGATAGGGTTACAATTTATCAAAGGAAAAACCCACAGGTAAAAGATTATTTTTCAGTTACAGTGTTGTGAGGAAGAGTTTCATCCAATGCTTGTGAGGCACAATATATTACATGAGGAATATTTTCATTTATTTGACCATGAACATCCCCAACAGCTCTATCAAAATCATCACACATAAACTAAAAGGGTAAGAACCAATCTGGGGGTTGGATTATCGAGGTAGATGTAAGGGAAGATTTGAGTTCAAGAATGTATCTCTTGTAAAACTCATCAAAATAGAAGGTGACATCATTTTAGAGCAACCGAGTGAGTGGGAGGGAAATTCTACTGAATTTATGGATGAATCGATGATATAAACCAGCATAACCAATGAATTAATATATGTCTCGAACTGAAGTGGGTTCAGGAAGTGATCAGACACATCAATTTTCACAGGATCAACGTTAATACTATCTTCTGAAACTACGTGCCCTAGAACAATCCCATTTTAAACATTAAAGGGAAATTTTTCAAAATTTAACACAAGGTTACAGTAGACACACATTTTAAGGATAAGAGAGAGTGAATTCAAGTAAGATTCAGATGACTCACCATAATTGGTAAAGTCATCCATGAAGACTTCCATTAATTGTTCAATGAATTCAGAAAAGATACTCATCACACACCTTTTCAATGTTTAAGGAGAATTTAAAAGGAAAAAAGTAATTCTCTTATATGCTTATTTTCCAAAGGGGCAAGTGAATGTAGCTTTTTCTTGGTCTTGAGGGGCAATTGGGATTTGTAAGTAGCTGGTGTATCCATCAAGAAAGCAATATTGTGACTTTCCAACTAATTGTTCTAGTATTTGATCAATGAATGGAAGAGGGTAGTGATATTTTCGTGTTTCAACATTCAATTTTCAGTAATAGATGCACTCACACCATTTTTTCTTCACTCGAGTTGTGACTACCTCTGCATGTTCATTTGTGACATCAGTTATCCCACCCTTCTTTGGTTCAACTTGAATTGGACTAAGCCCATCACTATCGGAATTTGGGTGGATAAAACCATCTTGAAAAAGATTGGTGATCTCTTCCCTAACTACCTCATGTATGAGTGGATTGAGTCTTCTTTGTGGTTTTCTAATTGGTTTGGATGATTCCTCATGATGGATGTGATGCATGAAAGGGCAGGGTTGATTCCTGTTATGTCATCTAGGGTCCATCCTAAGGCCTTTTTTTCTCTAACACATGAACAAGTTTGGACTCCTCAGTTTCTGTAAGTGAAGCAGAGATAATTAAAGGATAAGAGTGATCATGGAAAAGGAATGTATATTTCAGGTGTTCAAGGAGAGGTTTCAGATCAGTCTAATATTTCATTTATGGGTTATACAACTCAAGAATGTAGGAAGAGACTTTAGTTTGTTTTGATTTATTTTCCTTCATACTGTCTAAGTTGGAGTTGTAGAAATCAGAGTTGATGTTGGATTCAAGAGAGTTTTCAAGATCCTCTAGATTGATTGAGTATATGAATGAGAGGTCCACATCAACATCACTAGTTATGACTTGGTTAATCCTGGTGCAGATTACACAAGACCCTATCTCTTCAAAATAGGATCAACTAGATGAAATGAGGTTCAATTGACTCTCAGAAGTGTCCTGAGTAGCATGGATTTAGAATGTAGAGTGATCCTCAGATGGGTAATGCATGGCTTGGAAAATGTTGAACTTGACCAGTTGGTCCCCAAATTCCATGGATAAGATGCCTTAATGGCCATCAATTTTGGTTCTCACTGTCATTAGGAATGGATTTCCTAGAATTAGGGGAGATCGAGAAGAGTTCATCCCACCTTCAATGTCAAGGACATAGAAATCAGTGAGGAAGATAAGATCATTCACACGAATAAGGATATCCTCAATTATACCCTCAGGACTAACAATACTTCAATTGTCCAATTGAATAACAACACTCATTGGATGTAAGGGACCAAGACCACTGTTGGAGATGATAGATATGGGAATGACATTAATTGAGGCTCCTAGGTCTATGAGTGCATCATCAAAGTTGGAACTTCCAATTTGGCATGGAAACATAAAGGTCTTTGGATCTTTTCACTTTATGGGAATAGACAACTGGGTGGAAACATTTTTGAAGGACCTAAGATACCTCTAATGGGTGCTAAATTCTTTAAGAAACTTTCAATACTTAAGGATTTGTTCTATGGCATCTAAGACTGGAATGTTGACTTCAACACGTCTAAACATGTAGTGCATTTCAAGATTGGAATCAAAGGACTTCTTTGGATTAGAAACAGCTTGAGGAAAATAAATCTAGTTACTAAGAATAATCGAAGGAGGCGAGGGAATAGAATTATATTCCTTTTCAATTTTATTTTTCTTTTCATTTTCTAGGTCATCATTTATAGGGGGATTGGAGGACTTATCTTGAAGCACAACAATTTTCTTCTTCGATCTAATTTAAATTACATTTTTATTGCCCTTGGGGTTGGGTAATGGTTGAGTTGATATTTGGGAAGAAATTTATTGTTGTTGCTAGCTCAGGTGGGATGCAAGTTGAACAATTTGTGGTTTAATGTTTTTAAGGCTGGAATGGGTGAAGGAGGTAAGATCTTCCACTGCACTTTCCCAGGGTTTCATGGAAGAATAAGCTTGTCCCAGATTGGGATTAACTTCATTTTTGTTCTTGGTAAAGCGATTTTATTTGTTTGGGAATTGGGAAGGCTCACTAGGATAGTGGAATCCAGTAGGAGGATTGTTTCTTTGAGGCTGAGGAACAAAAGGACCAGGATGATGGAAGTTACAACCACCTTGACAATATTAATATTGGTTTAGGTTTTGTAGAAGGAGTTGAGGTGGATGATAAATGATATTACCATACCTCAATCCTTGGTTGAAGGAAGAAGAGATGGTCTCATAGTGTGGTTGGTGGAAGTTTCAGACAAAACAACCTGATTGATTAGGGTTAGTGTTCCTGATATCATTTGCTACACTGAGCTCCATTGGTCTAGATGAATTAGACGGTTCATCTTAATGTTGTAGGCATGTATCAATTGGATGAGCTGGTGAGTTGTAGATTCCACAATTTTTGACAGGTCAAGGAAACATTGATTGTGGAGAATATGAGTTTGGGGATTTGGAAGCCGTAGCTAGTTGTCACACAAGTCCTGTAAGCTCACTCATCCACTCAATCATCTTGTTGGGCTCTAAGGATTGATTCTCTTGGGCTTTTTTTGACTTGACCATGAACTCAAGTATGGAATTTTTGTGTGTTTTGGGTCTTGATTCTTATGATATCTCTTGTAGCTGTAGGAATTTTATCAACAAGAGCACCACAACTTGCGGCATCAATGAGAGTTCTCTCCATAGCCAATAACCTCTCATAGATGTATTGGATCAAGATTTGGTCAGGTATTTGGTGGCGTGGTCAAGTTGGAAAAAGATTTTTGAACCACTCCCTATATTCATGGAGTGATTCATTTTCAAATTGATGAATTCAACTTATTTCTATTCAGATAGAAGCAGTTCAAGAAATAAGAAATAATTTCTCTATAAAGATTCTATTTGCATCATTACATGTGGTTATGGAACCTGGAGGGAGGTAGTAAATCCATGACTTGGAAGAATCATCTAAGGAAAAAGTGAATGTTCAATGTTTTATTTGTTCCTCAGAAACCCCTAGAGGCATCATGGTAGAGCACAACACTTGTAACTCTTTAATGTGGAGATGTGGATCCTCACAAGCTAGCCCATTGAAATGAGGAAAAGATGAATCAAACCCAATTTGAGATTGAAGTTAGCATATATGTTTGGATATTTAAAACCATGGGGTTTCTAATTCATATCAAGGGAATAAAATTCTATGATGGTTTGTTCCCTATGATTATCCATATCTAATTCGATTTGTTGGACAAGGAATAGTTCTTGATTTATTTGATTATCCCTATTGTTGCTCTTAAGTTGAAGAAGTGTTCAATCTATTTCAGGGACAAACAAATCTGAGGGATTATTTTGGAGGCTAAGGGGAATTCAGATATATTTTGGAAGACAGAGGAAGGTGTATCTGTTTAGGATTTTTATGATAAGGTGGGTTTTCTTTGTGTTTTTTTTGTATTTTTTTTGATTTTTTTTCAATAACCAGTAACTAACGACTACATAATTGCACCATCCCAAGAAACAGTGCCACTTAAAAGTGTGACTAATTGTCACCAATTGACCATTCAAGGTTCTGATGCCCTGATAGTGTTTATAGCAGCACTCGGGTCGAATCCTCGACGCGAATACTTTTTAATAGTTGAATGTTTTTAGTTGATTGTATTTTGATTAGGGGGTTTGTTTGCAGAGAATAATTGAAATGATTGATTGATTAAGATTTATTTAAAAATATAATAAATATTAGGGTGAGTTCATTATTAGGTAGTTATGTTTTTGATATCCTTGAGCTTTGCTTTATATTGCATTAAATTAACACCCATGTCACAAGTTGATGTTGATTGGAATTACTAAGTGTTGCGACTTTAATCCAAGCCTTAACATAACTCAAGGTTATAATATTAATCATAAATTGAGTATGGTAGTGTAATTATGGTTCCAATAATCCATTTAAGCCACTCATTAAACAAAACCAGTCATTAATCCATGACATGTTAAGTCCAACATACACAATGTTAATTCAAAGAATACTCATCGAGCAAAAGCTATCAATATCTTAACATCCCTAAATTATAACTCACACCAATGAGAGATTTAATCATAAATTGAAATTATTAGTAATTTGGTTATAATTATTATGTTGATAAACTAATAATACAAGAAAAAAGGTGATAAGAAAAGAGTGGTGTGTCGAACACACACACAAACGATAAAGGAAATTAAATACTGACATTCGATTGAATAAGAAAGCAAAATAAGGTAAAGAGATTAAAATGTATTTAAAATATTTTAAGACCATTAATATAATTTAACTTAAGTTGGATTATAATAACAGATTATGAAGAAGAAACATTCATCAAAATAGGATTACAAAAACAAAGGCTCATAAGATTACAAAAAAGAAGAACACAAAAGTAAATGAAAACAAAGAGAAGAGGAAAGGTATCTCATGTGAAAAAATGAGTATGGACGGTTTTACCAAGCCTTTATTTAGGCTTTGGTCGTGCCAATATATTCTCTTCTTTTCTGAAATGACAAAACGTTTTAAAGGAGAGTAGGGGATGTATTTATAGCCCAAGGTGGGGGACTATTGGCATTCCAAAACCACCCATCCACTTGGATTGAAGATTTGGACATCCAGACAACCGAATCATGAGATATATTCTTATTTAAAGTTGTCTTTAATTAGGATTTTTGATCATTCTCAACTTTTGGAGGTATTTTGACTTATATATCCAATGTTATGGTTCTTTTATTAAACAATGTTATTCTTTCCATTTCAATCCATTCTTTTTCGATGGCCAAAATTCAAGTGGGATTATCAATAGTAAGATGCCTTCAAATACGAATTCTTTCATCAAAAAAGACTGCCTCCTATATCTTCTATTTCACACTGAGAAATCTCATCTTGATTTGATTAATATATCTAGAGAAACATCAATTTTGGGGTGTTGATTACATTTCCTAGAAAGAATAGTGAGATGGACTTCAAATCTTCATTTGGGACCCATGTTTTTGGTGTTGGGACCTGAAATTTTTATCCATGATTATTTTGTATAATCCAGAATATATGGAGGATTTTACTAAAATTTAGTATTTATTATTTAGACCAGCAACTCAATCATCATAGCTGGTTCAGTTTCATCAAAGATTCTTTGGGTCTTCTTGTGTAGACTACATGACCCTTCAAAATAGAATAATTGGCCACTTATTACTTCTAATGAAATGTTGGAATTTGAGTAAGTAACCCTAAAAAAAAATCATGCAATTTGTATTATTAGGGTGAGAGTGATTTTTAAAAAATTATATATAATTAAATCTGGATGACTTCAAATAGTGCTCTAGAATTATATTTAATATTTAAATATTAATATTTCATAGAAATTATGCACATTTCATATAAAATTAGTAAAGGGGGTATATAATAAGTAATTAAAATATTAATAACACCAGTAATGAATCATGAAATCATAATACTTGATTAATTCCTTCTATCTCCTCTGTCTCATGTTAAATTATTTCTGACTAAAAATATATTTAAATCTTTTTTGGTCATTATATATTTCACATTTTACTCCATACATATGATGCATCCAAATTTTTAAAGAAAACACAACATCAACTAATTCCAAATCATGTGTAGGGTAATTTAACTCATGAGGTTTCAACTGACGCGAATCATAAGAAATAACCTGATCATTCTGACTTTGTACACAACCAAGTCCTTTCTATGAAGCATCACTATAGATAAAAAACTCACCATTTCTGGAAGGTAGTGGTAAAACTAGAGCATTCACCAATATTATTTTCAATTCTGGAAAAAAATCATCACATTCTTTTATCTAAATGAACTTAAAACCTTTTCGAGTTAACTTAGTCATTGGCCTAGATAACTGGTCAAAAGTTTCAAAAATCCTATGGTAATAACCTGCTAAACCAGGAAAACTACAGATCTCAGTTATATTTGTAGATCTTATCCATTATTTAACAAATTTTTTTAGTAGTATCAACAAATAGGCCCTTTCTGGAAACAATGTGACCAAAGAAAGAAATTTACTATAACCAAAACTCACACATTCTAATATTCCCATACAATTTATTTTCTATTATGGTTTGCAATACAACAATTAAATTACTTTCATGTTCCACATTACTTTTTGAATAAACCAAAATCTCTCAATAAACAAAACCACAAACTTATCTAGGATCTCCCTGAAAATTCTATTCATAAGATCCATGAATACAATAGGTGCATTGGTTAACCCAAAAGTCATAAATAAAAATTCATAATGGCCATATCTAAAATGAAACACAATCTTCAGAATGTATGCTTCCTTTAATTTCAACTAATGGTACACCAACCACAAGTCAATCTTTGAAAAATACTGATCTCACTAGAGAAAATAAAACAAATCATCGATATGAGGCAATCGATACTTGTTCTTAATAGTTATGTTATTCAATGCTCTATAATCAATAAAAAGTCTCATTGAACCATTTTTACTTTTAACAAACAAGAAAGGACCACCCCATGGTGATGTGATAAGTTGAATGAAAACTATACCTAATAACTCATATAGTTTCTTATTTAACTCTTAAAGATCAATTAGATCCATTTGATATGGGGGTTTTGAAATTGGTATAGCATCAGGATCTAAGTCAATAGTACATTCAACTTCTCGACCAATTATTTTACCATGAAACTCATCTAGAAAACATAAAGATACTAATTTACCATTGGCACATAATTAATCTAAATAGTTCCTTTATTTTCAACAATATGTGGAAGGTAACATTCATTTTCATCTTTTAATAGTTTCTTGGATTCCTGATATGTTATCAAATTTAAGATTCCATTCCTATACACAAACTGAAATTATTTCTGAAAATAAACTTTTTTAGCTCTGCAGTCAATCTTAGCATGATAAATGGAAAGACAATCCATACCCAAAATAACATCAAACTCTACTAGAATCGAAACAATAAGGCTTGCAAGTAGATTCTTTCCACACACAAGGACATGAAGGTTCTTATAATTTCTTTTTGTCTCGACATTTCATCTTGGGGTTTTTACCATATGTTTAGGATTCACATCTTGAGATGGAATTCCAAATTTACTTGAAAAGTTTTAAAAAATGAATGAATGTGTAGAACCTAAATCAAAAAACACATTGGAATAATCTGAATAAATAATAGTGTACCTGATACTTCTTTATTCGATGTCCCATCATCTATTAAAGTAGTTCCAAAGGATTTCACCACCCCTTTCTGCTTTTAGTCATACTGCGTTCCCTCAGTTGAGTTATTCGTTGGAAAACCATTTTCATATTGACTCATTTAATTGCACTTAAATAATTTTAATGACTATAAATAATACTTTGTCTTACCATTTCCCTAATCTTTTTTCATGAAATTACGAGACATATGCCCCATTTTACCACATCAGTAGAACTTACCATAATTTAAAATACACTGCCCAGTGTGTTTTTTACTACAATTTTTACAAACTTTATACGTATTTGTCTTACCATTAGACTTTTTTGAAGACTTATTAACTTTCATGTGTCACCTCAACCTCTTATTTTGTTGTTTTTAAAAGAACACCTGATGATCGAAAAACTCCATTTCAACCATCTCCGCACATCAGGCAAGTTTTTAATTACTTTTAAACTCACGAAAAGGTAAATCCATTTGATACTTTGGATTTAATTCCGAGTAAAAAATGGTTTATTTTACTATCATGATCTCATATGAAATTTAGCTCCTACCTTTCCAGTCGAGTGAATTTTTCTTCATAAGTAGCCACTGAGTCATCTTCCTACCTCAATTCCATGATTGTGTTCTATCCTAAGTTGAATGACCTTAGGAAAATATTTTCAAGAAACATACATTTGAATTCATCCCAATTAAGAGATTAAATATCTTCAGTATCCCTAATATTTTTAACCATAGACCACCATTGATTGACTTCACCTTCAAAACAGTAAACAATAAGACTAACCATTTGATTTTATGAACTCCTTCTGATGTCAAAAATCTTCTTCAGTGCTTTAATCCACCATCCAACTTGCACAGGGACAGATGATCCTCTAAATGATGGAGGATGCTGCCTCATGAAATTCTCCACAACTGACATGTTCCCCTACTATAGATCTGGTTGATCTCATGCATTGATACCATGACTATATATAGACAAATTCAATGGTTCCATCACTACAAAAAACTATTCAATTCAGATTCCAACTATTTGAGGTTGTTGATTTGGGAAGTTGTCTTCCTCCTAATGTTGTCCCATCATAGTTTCAATGTTTCCACTGTAGAAAACCATTTTGACCCTAGATTTATCATAGGATAAGGAACATGGTAATCTGTAAATGCTATAAAATTTTAATCTTACCATAAATTAAGTTATGTATATTAATTTAACAATATCCTAACTCCTAATGTAATTTAAACTGACCTCTGATACCAAATATAAAAACTAGACCTTAAGCATTACGTAATCCTGAATTATGTTAATAATTCACATTGGGGATTTATTCAGGTTTAGAGTTTTAGAGAACTAGGGAATAACTATTAAATTACATCTAAAATATTCCAAAATATACATTTCTACTCAGTATCCATTTTTTTCATAAAATATAAAACTCTTAAAGGAAAATAATAATCCTTTCCTTGATATAAATATTCATGAATTCTTCATTTCTCTTAACCGACATTATATCCTGTGAAAGAAATTTCAAAAACATGGGATGAGTAAAAAAATATCAAAAAGTGTAATAAAATAAAGAAATAAATAATTAGCCCATAAATACATACAATACATAATCTCTTTAATAGACCTCATGAAATAATAAGATTTATGAATAACACATAGAAATCATAAATCATAAAGGTAACTTGTGGAATCCATATCAAACTTACAAGGTAGTATTCACAGCTACATAGGGAGTTACTTTTGGAATACCCATCACAATATATTCCCTAAATCTCTTAAGAGAAACATTAAAGTTTATCAATGTAAAGTTACCCAATTCATTGGAGAGCTATCACGGGCTCACCTGCCCTAGGTTTATCATGGATCCACTCATATACGTAAACAATTCCCAAGAACAATGACATATTTATAACACATAAAATAAACATAAAGGAAAGATAAAATTTCCACATTTCGATCAAAATATATCATTTCAATATATAGAAATAACCAATTATTTCTAAAAAACATTCTGAATAACAAAATATATGAAAAGAGTATCTGGTAATTATTTTCTTTTTAAAAACATTATGGCTTATTAAGGAATCCAAATATCAAATAATGCTCATGGTGACGGAAAGTTCGTTGGCACCACGTACATTAAAAATAAATATTCCCTTTGTCGTTTAGTAAAATGCTACGTAAAAAAAATATTCCCTTTGAATGAAATGAAAAGTCAAAGGGTTTTATACACTATATAAAAGGAATTCATGTATAACTCAAAATATGCCTCAAGAAAAGGTGATTGAGATGAAGTCCTTTACCCCCTGTCCGACTTGACTCGTTCATTCTTTAATCTCTTAAATAATAAACTAAAGTTAATTTCTACTTGCTGAAGAACCCTTTTCATGTTTATTATTCCTTTTATATTTCTTATTACCATGTTATAAACATTATATAATCATTTATGTTAATAACATTCATTTTGTCGATATTTGGTACTTGAGTCAAAAATTAACTTATTAGAATTACAAGTTATCCATGTGGTAAAAAGTAAAATATATCCAGAATGAAATTCATGAATTAGATGTCATATATATATTATATATCCTTCATATATAGGTATTTATAATAGTAAATAACATTTGGAGATAAGAAATAAAATGCACCGTTCATGGAGAAGGTATGTCGTACGTACACATGAATGCTACTTTCATTTCTATTTCATATTTAATGGAATGAAAAAATAATGATAAATAAGTATATTAAAATTACAGTATAATATCATATAAAATTTTATTAACTCCACCCTTTATATGTTCCACATATTACATGAAGGAGTCATATCACATTGAGGGGGGGATAGTCCGCTCTTCTTCAAATGAAATTATCATATTTATCCATTATAGAAACCATAATGTTATGATATAAATGAAAATTACTGAAGAAATGAGACAATATAAATATAATATATATCAAAAATAAATATAGTTTCATCATAATGGCCACCATGAGAGGTGGTAGGAGATAACTGAACAATCATCGTTTCGTGAGACAATAGTTCACCGTCCACAGAAACAGTATGTTCGTATCCATTAGACGAAGGTGTGTAGAAGTCTAATTAAAATAATTCTCATAAAAACATCCTAGTATATTAAATATACAGATATTAATATAAAATAATGTAATAAAGAGAGTTTAGGGGGTTGGAGAAGCAAAATAAAATAAATGATCTTGAGGGAAGACGTTACATTTAAATTGGGTAACTCCCTTTGGATTGAACCAAAAGTCTTTCTTGAATTTCATTCTGCCTATGAGAATTTTTCTAGGAGGGAGATAAGGATGTTTGGAGATTATTTGGGTATAGGTAGGAAGTTATTAGAGGGCTTGATAGTAGTGTATAATGGTTTAGATGTGGAGGCCTTTTATAAGAGGGGGGATGTGCTCTTTAAGAAAGTTTGAAAGTATTATTTTATATTAAAATTATTTTCTACATAAAAATATCCATAACTAATTTTATTCAAATATAAGGTTCATATAAGTCAAAATAAAAACATCCAATAAGAATTGGATAGGATTTTGATATTTTTTAATCTTATCTTTTTTATTTAGCCCTTTATAAACTTATTTAACTTTTACCATGTCCTATTTTATATTTATACTATATGTATAATATATTAACTATAAAATTCCAAAAGACAAAAAATGGATCATTAATGAAATTGGGTAACTCCCTTCATTTATGTCATTTTTCATACTATTTATATCAGGACTTTTTAAATAATCAAAACCAACTTTATTATTTAGAAAAAACTTCATTAATTAAAATATAACAAGTCATACTAATCTATAAAATTTGTTTATGGAATAAAAAAGTTCAAAATAAATTTATTTCAATATTTATAATATCATTTATTTCAATCCTTTATTAATGAAGCAACTACTACATCACACTTATGTAAAAATTAAATTTATTTATATAATTTCGAAAAATTATAAATAAAATACCATGATGTAGGAAATCTTTTTGTATTTCCAAATAATATTTATATTCGAAGATATCATATATATAACCCCATATAAAAATTATTTTAGTAAAAGGATTCATGTTTTTGATATTTCTTTTTTTACTTTAAAAAAGTTATTAATGTCATTATCAAACCCAAGTGGCTTTCAAAGAACAAATGTCTCACCCAAGGATTGTATTTTTCATCCATTATTCATTAAATAAATATATGACAAGTTTTAAAATAATTCTATATAATTATAATACTATTTTTACTTTGAATTACCTTATTTACCTTTAACCCCGGTAAATAAAAATCAAAAGTTACTATTCACCAAAATAAATATTTTCTTCGTATTGAACCACATTTTACATACTGATTACAAACATGTATATCGAATTTTGTAAATTCAATTCACAGAAGCAGTAAAATTTCATTTAAATGAAAAATTTGGGTTTTAAACTACTATTCAATGTTTTTCACTATTCATAAAAAATTTAACCTTTTCAGAAAAATACAAAAAATGCACCCAATCATAATTTTGATATTTGAAATTACAAAATGATGACTATTTTACCAAATTCAAAACATAGATATTTCATTAATTAATTTAAAATTAATTTTCATTGTCAAATCCAAAAGCGTGTTTTTAAGAAATAATAAGTATAAAAATATTGCCACTTGTTTATGTCCAATTTCAAAGTGATGTTACACCCATTAACCAACATTGTATTAAATGGTAAAATATAATCCAATTACACTTTAAAACCAACAAAAATAACAATATTACTATATAAATAAATTATATTAAAAGGCAGTTTTGAATTAAAATGTAGTATTTTTAACTATTCATTAAAAGTTATCTTTATCAAAAATTACCAAAATTTAATCCAAAATAAAATTTGGTGTCTAAATTGTAAAAAAGAAATTTATTATGTCAAATATAACATATTAAAATGAAAAAAACTTGATTTAAAAAGTTTTCTCCATCAAAAGGTGGTAAATAGACCTTTTAATGAATATTAGATTATTTATGATTAAAATTATATTCATTCACATTTTAAGCCTCTAACATTTATTAGATAAATGTAAAAAATTTATAAAACATGTGTAATAATATTTTAGTTTGTTCTGTTCATTCCCGTCAATAAAATGACAATGCATTAACAACCATTTAAAATAATTATATTATATTATTATTTATTAGTATAACTCAACGTTGTGTGCAACGTATGTTTTCAAAGAAACTCGTTGTTGTGTATTTGGTATGCCATCAAACATAAAATCCCCTTTAATGTAGAATTTAATATTTAATTCACAAATATTAATAAATATGAAAATGTCATATTCTTTATTTACCTGAGATGTTACAAATATACTACATAGAAAGTTCTAGGTTGGGAAAAGTGAAAAAAACATACGGTCTCCAAACCATTATGCATAATATGAAAGATTAAGTTTTCACATGGAAAATGATTAATAAAATTATAGCTTTGGATATATGAAAACACACAAGTAATGTTTTTTAATTTTGGGGAATCTAAATACATTTAATGGGGAAATCTATGAGGAAAATGAAAGAATTAATATTCTAAAATAGATATGATATTAGAGGTTTGAATAAGGGATGTAACTAAGAAAATTTGAATCTACAAGTGAATAAGGGGGTTATTTAGAGAAATAATTTTATCCATAGATCTTCTCGAGTGATCTACTAGTGGTTTTTCCTACAACATTTATTTTATCATTTTCTTTTTTAATTTAAATTTGTAATGATTTCTTCCTCTCATCTCATACCAGTTACCCCTTTAATGGAGGGGTAAAACCCAAGTGATTATGGAATGGTAAAATATCCCTTGTAATACTTTATTTTTTGTACATTAATGAATCATGTATATTTTCTTGCTAATTGATTTCCTTTATTTGTGATTATTTAATTATTTAAATTAGATTTTGTTTAAGGCTTTAAAATATTCTACTATTACTAGTTAGGTTGCTAATTTATAATCTCCATCCTCATGGTTCCACTTGTATCAAAGGGACTGGTTTCATAAGGGGGAGAGTGATTATCAATCCCTGGATCATGTGAGTGGGCAGTGAATGGACTTTGGATTTCATAGGAACCCCAACATATAATTGGGGTTTTACATAGTAGTTTAGAAGTGGCTTTCTAAATCTTCACACACATAAGAAAGGATGTTGAACAAAAAGTAATAACTCTTAGGTAAATCTCTACAATACCCTTGATGATAAGTTATTTAGATAAATATATTTGGGGTTTTGGAACTTATCAGTTAATAAGGAGATAAATAAATCTATTTTGGGAATATTATAACATTTTATGTGGAGTCTATACCCTGAAAATTTCACCCTTTTCATACATTATTTTGAAATCATTAATATACTTATTCCCATTTTATAAACCCAACCATATTGAAATAAGCACATTTTCTCTAATGAATAAATAAAATTTAGTTTTTTAACACTTATTTGTAGGAAATAACCCTAGGTTACCAATAATAATACTTTTTTACTCTGTAATCAAAATATATTTCCATTCCCAATGATATGTGTGCATCAAAAAATGGTTCCATTTCTGATGATTCAATATTTTTTTCCAACACAATTATGATTCACATTTGGTAAATAAAATTATATTATTTTAATAAAAAAACAAAAAATCTATTCAATGATGTATTCAAATTGAAATTTTTATAAATGGATTAGAAAAACTAATGTGAATTAATTTGAATAATTTTTTTTGAAGAAAATATCATAAGAAAGAACATAGTGAAGAAATAAAGTACCAAAGAGAAATATATAATCTTTTACTGAACACATCTGTGCATTTGAAAAGAAGCAACTTGAGTAACCAAAAACCAAAACCATAACTAGAATCAGTGGTGAAAGATGTCACCAAATATTTTTCATTATGGAATTTGATGATGAATAGATGGAGTTATATTAAAAATTATTAGTATTAATTGGCACTCATCCATGGATGGAGGACATAACTAAAGAACAATGAACTCTTACACCCATTTAAGGGTTCAATTTTTTTAAATAAATTATAGAATAATTTAATTTGATGTGACATGAAACATGATCTTACCATATTTGAAAAATAAGAATCATCACCTTTGTACCTATCCGTGTCTGTGGAAGAAGAAACCACCCAAGTGATTTAATTAGGAGAAATGATGGAGGATATTTACTACAAACCTTCATCCACTATAATCCTACTATAATAATCACTTTATAGTGAAAAGAAATAGAAGACAAATAAACTCAAGGTGATAGTACATTATTGAACTAAATTACATTTTATTTTATTTAAAATAAAATTGATAACTTATGACAACCCTTATATTTTATCACACAATTAAACATAATTTATTACATAAACCTCATTTGATACAACAGAAAATATTTATAGGTCTAGTGTATTTGGGGATTAGGATCATTACATAACAACTTAAAACATGAAATACAACATCTTTATTGAAAACTTACTTTACATGACCAGTACAGTCCCTTGTACGTAGCATTGCATGGGATAACCTAAGGACATGCATAAAAAAGGGTGAGATATATATCCTAGTAAAGGAATAATCATAGAATAAAATGAGAAATAAAATACACGTTAGATAATAGTCATATCAATAGAGAAAAAGATAAGCATAAACATAATGCCATGAAAAAATGTGCTAATCATAACACGGAAACGTGGCAACAATACTTACATGGAATTGGCATGAGCCAATGCTCATTGCACATTGAGCATGAGTAAACCCTCATTTCACATTGAGAATGAGTAAACCCTCATTGCACTTGAATTATCAAGAGTAAACACCAATTTCACATAACGTATCATGATACTATACTTTACCCAATGAATTGGAGCAGTAGAAGGGCACACCCTTCTTAAACATTTCATTTCCTGCATAAGTGTGCCATATGGATCATAAAACATTGAATCATTCAACATAATCATTTATTGAATGATAAAATAATGTGAATTACCTACATGAAACTCTTTAAACAATAAGTAAATGTTCATAAAGGTTAATACCCTTGACAGAGAAATGGTCATGGTATTCTCTATACAATGACTTTTGCTTGGAAAAGTGCGATGCAATTTCGGCAGCATAACAGTGTGACACAAGAACTCATAAAAATGGTTGATGAGAGGGAAATGGGTGTATCATCATATTTACATGACGTGTAAAGTAATTAGGTCATATAGATACATGTCCCAACAAATTTAATGTAATTTCTATTCATGATACAAAATAATTGCTTGAATGTAAATGAGGAGAGAGAAATTCCTTACGGAATTTCAACATAGTAACAGGTGTACATGGGAGGCATTTAATGAGCGAGAAAGGGATATCAAATCATTAAAACATAAATAGGGAAGTATGGGGGAGGTGAAAAACCTTACCAAAACATTTATAATAGAAATTATAATGGCATAACAACTTAATGAATGTTGGACAAAAATGAGAAAGGAAGAAAAACCCTTACTTAGAAGTTTGCTTCCAAAGGCTTCAGAGAGGCTTTAGAGAGGCTTCTGTGGAATATAGGGCACCTTGGGAGGATTAATAAGAGAGGAGGGAAGAGGTAAGAAGAACTCCAAAGGCTTTGAGTGAGGAGGAATTGGGAGATTGGGTGGTTTATATATGAAAGGTGATGAAATTCTTTATTATTTAGGTTTGGGACACCTCACATTAATCTAATCCAAACAACAAACCAACCCATGGTTTTTGCCCATGGTTTTTGGAAAAGGGAAGTATAAACCAATATTTTATAATTCCTATATCCAAACTTCTTAAAATAATGGGGTTTCTTATGTGGGGGTGAGTCACACTCCCATTGAAAAGAATTTAAAAAGACAAAATGTTTAATAAGTCTTGAAGGGTCCACTAAAGCATTGTAAAATAAACTAAACAGAACCAAATTGCATTATTTTAATGGTAAAACATATATTGGTCTAAAATAGAGTTTATAGTATTTTATTACATCACTATTGGGTCATTATGATGTCATAAAACACAATATATATTTAAACGGTATTATATTTTTACCCAAAAATTTGACTGTCTCAAAAAATTATGAAAAATACACCAGTGGATAATTTTGACATCCTGATTCCATAAATAAGATTCATTTTATCTAAATAATTTTATAAATATGTTAATTTTTACTTTTAAAATAAAAACCGACATTTATCCAGAATTAATGTGTTTTGACAAAAATGGATTTCAAACCATAATAAAAATTACAATTGAATTCATAAAATTATATGATAATTTATATTTAATAATAATTATTTTAATAATAATAAAAATAATTTTTTATTAAAATATTATTTAATTCAAAAATCCATTGATTCCTCAAAATTTATTTTTTAGTTGAACTTTATCTAAAAATACTATATGAGCATTAAATACTCTTTACAAAGAAACAATAATAAAATGAAAGTATATTCATTATTAGATAAAAAAATAATGTACATAACCATAATGCTAAGGTATTTTTACATAACCCCTTATAACACCCGCATAAGTCTGAAGAGTAAGGTGTGTGATGGTGACATACTCTTGGGGTGGCTCAGATAACATTGCTTGGGTGGTAATCTCTATCAACTTCCACTTATCTCATAGGTGGTCCCACTCAATTCAAGCTTGGATTGGTCTTGGTCAAGAGCAAAGCCCAGTGACACCGCCTACTTTCCGAGCTCTGACAAATGTGCTTCATATGGAGCACGTCTGCTGGATGAGGCCATCATTACCTTTGTCTGAATAAATTGGATTTGTTAAAGCCTTATATTTATACTAATCATGTGATCTCTATTCAACTTCTATATTAGAAATGGTCACAATTCTTAACATAAAACCAAATAAGTTGACATTTTATATAAACATTTTATATACAGATACATTTAATTAGATCAAGTAGGATTTCCATTAATGAAAGTTTTGGTCGTTACAATCTTACCCCCTTAATAAATTCGCCGTTGAAATTTCCTTTTCCCACACTAAAACAGATGTGGGTAACTCTACTTCATCATTTCCAATGATTCCCACATCGATTCTTCAAATTTTTGGTTTCTCCATAACACCTTGACAAGGGGCATTTTCTTATTTTGTAGAAAATTTTCTCTACGATCCAAGATCTTCACTGGTTTCTCCACATAAGAAATATTGTCCTCTAACTGTACCACCACTGAAGAGAGTACATGTGTAGGGCCCGGTATGTACTTTTTTAAGAGGGATACATGAATGAAATCATGTACTTTGGCCATGGTAGATGGTAGTTCTAGTCTATAGGCCACAAACTCGACACGATCAAGAATCTTGACGGGGCCGAAGTACCTTGGACATAACTTCCCTTTCTTTCCAAAACTCATGACCTTATTCCAAGGAGATATGCTTATAAATACCATGTATCCAACTTGAAAATAAAGGTCTCGTCGATGTTTATTTTCATAACTCTTCTTTTGTTTTTGGGAAACCTTGATATGCTGCTGAATGGTTTTCACCTTCTCCACCATTTTTTCACCATTTCTAGTCCAAGCAGCTTACGCTCAACGACCTCATCCCAACATGATGGTGTTTTTCACCTTTTCCCATAAAGGTCTTCATATGGATTCATTTGGATGCTTGAGTGGAAACTGTTATTATAAGAGAACTCAACGCAAATAGGATGTTGATCCCATCCTCCTTTAAAGTCCATTGATCATGTTATAAACATGTCCACAAGTGTTTGGATAGTCCACTCGGATTGTCCATGAGTTTGAGGATGATAGGTCGTACTGAAGTTCAATTCAGTATTCAGAGCATGTTGAAGATTGTTTCAAAACTTAGAGGTGATTCTTAGATATCGATCAGACACAACAGATAGTTGTACTCCATGAAGCCTTACCACTTCCTTGATATATATCTGTTCTATTTGATCAAATGAGAAACCCTCCAGAATAGAGATGAAGTGTGAAACCTTTGTAAGACGATACACAACAACCCAGATGACATTGTTGCCTTTATATGTCTTCAGAAGTCTGGTGACAAAGTCCATGGTGATGTTCTCCCACTTCTATTTTGGTATGGGAAATGGTTTCATCATTCCCTTATACTTATGCCTCTCTACCTTCACTTGCTGACACACCAGGCACTTTGATGTATATTCAGTGATCTCCTTCTTCATATAATCCCACCAATAATTCTTTCGTAGATCTCAATACATCTTTGTGTTTCCAGGGTGAATAGAGAAATATAAACTATGTGCATCATCAAAATGTTCCTTCTTCAGCTCCAGACTTGATGGAACAGATAGTATATTCCAAAATATCACAATTCCTTCTTCATTAACCTTAAAATCCAAGAATTTACCTTTTTCGATAGCTTCCACTTTTTCCTAAATTCCCACATTATCTTTTTGAGCATCATTTAACCATTACAAAAGTGACGATTGAGAAATAATTTGTGAATGAATGGATGATGTTCCCTTCTTTATGATTCCCATGTCCATTTTCATCAAATCTATGAAGATTGGATCCTTTCCAATTCTCATCAATGATAGAATTGTTGAGTCCTTTCTAATTAGGGCATCCTCCACCTTGTTAGCTTTCCCAGGGCGATAATAGATTGAGCAGTCATTGTCTTTGATCATCTCTAACGGTATTCATTAGCGCATGTTCAACTATTTCTATGTGAATATATACTTGAGGCTTTTATAGTCCGTATATATTTCATACTTCTCCCAAAATAGATAATACCGCCAAATTTTCAATGTGAAGATCTCTGCAGGAAACTCGAGGTCACGTGTTGGATAGTTTTATTCATGAACATTCAATTGACTTAAATCATAGGAAATTAATTTGTCATTTCACAGCAACACACATCCTCGGACCTTCTTCGAAGCATCATTGAATAAGATAAAAAGTTATCCACTTGTGGGTAAACTGAACATGGGAGCAGTGATAAGACTCATTTTCAAATCCTTGAATCATTCTTCTCATTCATCACTATAAGAAAACATTACTCCATTATGAGTTATCTTGGTAAGAGGGTTGGACAATCACGAGAAATTTCCCACAAATCATCGATAATATCCAGCTAACCCCAAGAAGTGACAGATTTCCATTACCGATGTTGGCCTTGACCACACCTCAATTGCATTTGTTTTGGAGGGATCCATAGATATCTTATTGTTTGTGATGATATTTCCCAAGAACGAGACCTCCTTCAACCAAAACTCACACTTTCTATACTTTTCATAGAGCTTCTCCTTCCTAAAGTTCTATAGTACACTTCTTAGATGCTACCCATGATCCTCCTTGGTTGTTGTGTATATTAGAATATCATCTATAAATACTACCAAAAATTTGTCAAGGTAATCTCTAATGAAACTATTCATCAAGTCCATAAAGATTTCTGGAGAATTAGTGAGTCCGAAACACATTACTATGAATTCATAGTGCCCATATCTTGTACGAGAAGCAGTATTAGGGATATCTTCATTCTTTACCCATACATGATAATATCCCGACTACAAAACCACTGTAGAAAAGTATTGTTCTCCACGTAGCTGATCAAACAAGTCATGAATTCATGGGATACGATACTTGTTCTTTATCGTGATTTTGTTGAGCTCATAATAATCAATTCAAAGGTGCATTGACACATCATTCTTCTTGAAGAAGAGGAATGGTTCACCCCATGGTGAACCACTTGGGCGTATAAACCCTTTAACCAAATTCTCTTATAGTTGTTTCTTCAGCTCCTTAATCTCCAAAAAAACCATTCTATTTGGAGTCTTGGATATTAGCAACACCCCAAGTACAAGATCAATTGAGAATTCAACATCCCTTCTTGGAGGAAGACCAGTCAATTCCTCCGGAAACACTTCAGTGAATTCCCTCAAAATAGGAATGTCTTCTAGGATGGTTTCCCCCTAAGACTCAATCATCTGAGCCAGAAACACAAGCTCATAGGGAATTAATATCCATGCTTGAGATGATGTAGCTAAAGAAGATTCATCTTCCTACTTTCACTTGTAATGAATCTGGGGTTGATTCTCCACATGGAGAGTGATTTACCTCTCACAACAATTTAAGTTGGCTCTATATAAGGAAAGACAATCCATGCCAAGAATTGCATAAAATTCCTACAGAGGGAATATGAAGATGTTTTTCGGGAAGTTCAATCCATATATTATGATAGGGGAGGAATTATATTCATGGGATGAAATGATTTCCCCATTTTCCATACTCACCGACATCTTAATTTCTATGATTTGTGGTGGTGCTAGTTCTACTAAATTTTTGAAATATAAAATAATGCTCTGAACCTGAATCAAAAAGTACGTTCTCTAATTTTGAATGAATAACGAGTGCACCTGTCACCACTTCGTTTTCAGGGTTCACTTCGGTAGTAGTGATGGAAAAAATATCCCCATTGCTACCTTGGAGGGTGTTGGTTACCTCTTAAAACCCTTGGATTAGGGAAATAATTTACAATATTCCCTGGTTCTTTGATGTTGTAGCAATGAAACATGCGTTGATTTTCGAACAGAGCATTCCTCTCACCTTTTGCAACCACAATTTTTTCATGTTGGAAGTTAACAGCTAGGTTCCCTTCTATTTCACACCTATATCATTTCCTCATCCCCTTCATGCAATTTCTGAGGTGCTTCTTTCTGCACTATTGGAAAGTGGGGTGCTGGATCTTCTTAGCACTGTTGGATTTATGCATTGGACTGCCAACATTGAAGTCCACCTTAGGCTTATTATCCCCATGATACCCCTAAGATTCTATGATCTTCATTTCTACCATGAAGGCACATTAAACAATTTCTTCATAGTTGTTGAAGTCATGGATTGCCAGCACATTTCGCAGGCTAGGTTTCATCCCACTAAAGAAGCGTTCAACCTTGCATTTGGGGGTAACAAAAAATCCAGAGGAATATCGTGAAATCCTTGTGAAGTTTTCCTCATACGCTCCGACACATTCTTCATCTTTTTGCTTGAGGTAAAGGCAGACCCTTTCCATCTTAAGCCAGAGGGTGCACAAAAAATATTTATCGGAAAACATCTTCCAGAAATCCTTCCATTCCTACTCCTCGATCTCATCCTCATGCTTCGTATTTTTGATCAATGTACTCCATTTTTTAGCTTCACCCTCCATATGAAAAGCAGCCAAGAGAACCTTTTCTTGTTTAGAACATTGAAGGACAAAGATGAACTTTTCAATGGAGTTGTTCCATTCTTCATCGATTGAGGGATCAAATGATCAATTATAAGTATGAGGCCTTGGTCTCATGAAGATCTCGATAGCGAATTATTCTTTCTTTGGGGGGGGGGGGGTTGAACATTACTCTTGACCCATGTTTCTATTCAAATCTTGAGTTAGCTGATAGAGATGTGTGCCAACGTTCCCAATTCCCACTCCCATTGGATTGGGCATGTCATTAGTACAGTTATCACATTGATCTTCAAATCAGTTGTTAGCCCGAGTCCTCCTATTACTGGCCATTGGCTGGAATAAACGGAATGTTAGGGGTAACACATAAAGGGTAATACAAGGCCAAAACTGATGAATTATAAATAACTTTTCTTTCCTTAACATATGAATATATTGTCTTTAGTCTATGTTATCTATGATCTACTTTCTAACATATATTCTTAGGGAATTTTTTTAGTCCCTTAATAATGGTTCATACAAAAGTTGTAAATTTACCAAAACATATCCCCCGTGAGTGTGATAAACAAGAGGGTAGAAAGGCCCATTGTTGTGAACCATTTTCCATTCGAGTCTAGTTAAAAGTGGTTTTTTCGGGTTTTACCCCTAGGATATATCCGTGCTAGAGCCGCCTCTACCTGATCGTATCCAGATAGGGATGTACTTGCTTGAAAAACCACTTACTCAACACTCATCAAAACATAGGGATGTTTTTATTATAATTATTCTTGCATATAAGGTTTTATCTAGCGTTTTCTAATCCAAATATGAATAAATAACTAAACCGATCATCTAATACCAACTATGACAACCCTGATCATTTGTTACACAATTAAACATAATTTATTACATAAACATCATTTGATACAATATAGAAGATAGAGTGGTCTAGTGTATTTGGGGATTACAATAATTAAATAAAAACTTAAAACATGAAATACAACATCTTTATTGAAAACTCCCTTTACATGACTACTACATTCCTTCATACTTAACATTGTATAGGATAACTTAGGGACATGCATAAAAAAGTGTGTGCTATAAAGCCCAGTAAGGGAATAATCATAGAATAACATGTGGAATACAATAAATGTTGGAAAATAGGCATATAAATAGAGAACAACAGAAGAATAAACATAAAGTCAAGATAAAACATGATATTCATAAAATGGTAATGTGGCAACAACACTTAACATGGAATTAGCATGAGCCAAGGCTAATTGAACATGGAGCTTGAGTAAACCCTAATTGTACATGGAGCACATGTAAACCCTATTTTCACTTTAATTAGCATTATTAAACACCCATTACACATGAAATATAATGATACTATAATTTACCCAATGCATTGGAGTGCTATAAGGGCGCACCCTTCTTAAACATTTCATTTCATGCATAGGTGTGCCACATGGATCATAAAACATTGAATCAGTCAACATAATCATTTATTACATGATAAAAGAATGTGGAATAAATATATGAAACTCTTTAAACAATAAGTAAATGTGAATAAATGTGAATACCCTTGATAGAAAAATGGTCATGGTTTTCACTACATAATGACTTTGGTTTGGAAAAGCACAGTGCAATTTCGGCAGCTTAACGGTGTGACATAAGAACTCATAAAAATGTTTGATGAGAGAGAATGGGGTATAAAAATATTTACATGACATGGATAGTAAGGGGGTCATATAGATACATTTCCCAACAAATGTAATGGAATTTAGATTCATGATACAAAAGAATTTCTTGAATGTATATGAGGAGAGAGAAATTCATTTCGGAATTTCGGCATAGTATCAGGTGTATGTGGGAGGCATTTAATGAGAGATAAAGGGGTATACCATCATTAAAACCTAAATAGGAAAGTATGGGAGAGGTTTAAAACCATACCCCAAAATTTATAATAGAAATTAAAAGGGCATAAAAACTTAAAGAACATTGGACAAAAATGTGAAAGGAAGAAATACCCTTACTTGGAAGTGTGCTTACAAAGGCTTGAAGAGGCTTGAGAGAGGATTATTGGGAGATTGGGGCACCTTGGGAGGATTTTAGAGAGACAATGTCAGAGGTTTGACGAACTCCAAAGGCTTTGAGTGATGAGGAAGTGGGAGCTTGGGTGGGTTTATATAATAAAAGGTGAGGGAATTGTTTATTATTTAGGTTTGGGACACCTCACATTAAACTAATCGAAACTAAAAAAAGCCCATGGTTTTTGCCCATGGTTTATGGAAAATGGTAGTGGAAAAGAATTTTTTATATGGCCAAAGTCTGAACTTCTTAAAATAATTGGGTTGCTTATGTGGAGGTGAGTCAGACTCCCAAGGAAAACAATTTAAAAAGACAAAATGTTTAACAAGTCTTGAAGGGTCCACTAAAACATTGTAAAATAAATCAAACAAACCCAACATAACTTTATTTTAATGGTAAAACATATATTGGCAGAAAATAAGGTTTATATTATTTTATTACATCACTATTTGGTCATGATGATGTCATAAAACACATTATATATTTAAACAATATTAAATTTTACCCAAAAATTTGACTCTATCAGAAAATTATGAAAAATTCACAGTTGGATAATTTTGACATCCTGGTTCTAGAAATAATATTATTTTTATCTAAATAATTTTATAAATATGTTAATTTTCACTTTTAAAACAAAAACCGACATTTATTAAAAATTAATGGGTTTTGACAAAAATAGCTGTCAAACCTTAATTAAAATTACAATTGCATTCATAAAATTATACGATCATTTATATTTAATAAAAATTAATTTAATAATAATAATAATATTTTACTAAAATATTATTTAATTCAATAATTAATTAATTCATCAAAATATATTTCTTATTTGAACTTTAACTAAAAATACTATTTGAGATTTAAAAACTATTTACAAGGTAATAATAATAAATTGAAAGTATATTAATTATTATATACAAAAATAATGTACACAACCATAATTATAATTTCATGTTACATAACCCCTTGTAACACTCGCATAAGTCTGAAGAGTAAGGTGTGCGATGGCGACATACTCTTGGGGTGGCTTGGATAACATTGCTCGGGTAGTAATCTCTATAACTTCCTCTTCTCTCATAGGCGGTCCCACTCGAGCTTAACATATTCAATCTCGGATTGGAATTTGTCAAGAGTGAATCTCAATGATTCCACCTCCTTTCCGAGATCTGACAAATGGGCTTCGTCTGGGGCATGCGTACTATATGAGGCCATCGCTTCCTTTGTCAGAGTAAACTGAATTGTGACTGTTTCTTTGGTTCTTTGTTAAGAATTGTGACTGTTTCTAATATATCACATGATTAGTATAAATATAAGTCACAATTCTTAACAAAGAACCAAAGAAGTTGAAATTTTATATAAACATTTTACATATAGATACATTTCATTAAATCAAGTGTGATTTCCATTAATGAATGTTTGGGTCGTTATATAACTAAATAACCTTTTTTAAATTATTTACAGTCAACCAATACATGGTTTTATAAGGAGAATGGAGAATAAGGAAAATAATAATCTCATAATATGGTGGACATGGAGCTCCCCAAACCAATTAAATGTCTATTTTAGGGAGTATATGAGGGTTTACTACTGCATTTTATAGAATTAACTGAGTAATATATTGATAACTATGAAATGTATTGTTTTTATAATTATTTATCAAGTTTTAATGTTGATAAAATATGACTTTTCACTATCTTTACCTTTGAAAAATCCATTAACACAACACACATTAAGAAGGCATCCGAAGTGAAGGAAGATTCCAAATCAGTTATGTTCAATAAAAAATAATGGGATTCAAACTTCATACTAACACCTCTATGAATGATATATATCATTTCAATAAGGATAGACTTGATTCACTCTATCCATGGAGTCCCCAATGAATAATATTAGGTATTTCTCTTCTATAGGTATTTAAAACCTGGGTCCACTTGGGTGATTAAACTAAGACCTATCCCTCTCCTTTATTACCATTTTCTATTCTTTATGATTTCAATAATGTTACTTATGTTTTCATGTTTCAAATTATTGTATTTTTTTGTGAAGTAGTTATGTTACTACATTGAGGTTTCCTTTAAGACCAATAAATCAGGTTATATTATCTTATTCTGTGATTTCATTCCATCCAAATTTAAATTCTGCATTCAAATAAGAAATAATTTTCGAACAAATAAATATGTGTAGGGACTGTCCAAATATAGAACAAAATACCATTCTTTTATGATAAAAATTATTTTTTATTTAATATTTTATATTTTTTGTAGTGTTTTTAGTTATGGACCTTTTGATCTTTTTTGAAATCAATAAAAAAATTTACTATATATTGTTGTTTTTGGAAAATCTGCTTAATTTGAATTTATAAATTTTTTAATTGATTTCTAGAAAAGAATTTTGATTCTTGATTCGCAATATTCTCATTTAATGATTTTTTATCAAATATTAAACTCAATGTGAAATATTGTATTTAAAAATGTATAATATTTTCCCAAACCCAAGTGGTGTCTAGACATGTTTGGTATCTTTTTTATATTGACCATTTTCTTGATAGTATTGATTCAAAATATGAAATATATAACAATTTTTTTCCTCATTTTATAATCATTTAGATTTAATGTATTGTGTTAAAAATAATTGTGGCTCTATTTTGAAAATCCTAATATTTACATTAAACATTATATACAAGCATGACCTTATATCCAAACTTCTTGATAATTCATTAGTAACTATTAAAAACACTGTTATGAAACCAAAATATTATATGTAAATCAAAATATACATACTTTAGATTATAATTTAATTAATATCATTTAACTAATGTGTTGGGGACGAAATAATATACTACTTTTAAAAATATATGAAATTTTTGAGCTATTGCATACTATTTTATACTACTATTTGGGGAGATAAATATGTTAGAAATATGGAAGAATGAAAAAAATACATTAAAATCATAGTTAGGAGTTTACTAATACATGAAGATAAAAAAGATTATTCTATTTCCCTACAGAATATGATTTTTAAGAGAAAAAAATATTTTAATGCATGATGAAAAAATGACACATAGAGGAGAAGAATGAATAGATATAGTCATGAATGAGGAATATTAAAATGTGTAGACTTACCAACAAAATAAATAGGATTTTCATGGTCAACTATTTGAAAAAGGGATTGTGAGAGATGACTCATTCTTGAGATTATACGATTTTATGTATTTTCCTAAACATTATAGCCAAGCCTCCACATTTGACCAAATCTATTTTTACATTCAAATCCCACCAATCATTAAGCCTTAGAACATACTAAGAAATATTCATCATTATTTAACACATTATATGATTATGTGAAATATAGATTATAGGCGGGAATCAAGACTATGAAAATCATGCATTATCTTCAGATTAAGGAAATCTCAAATTTAAAATCCTTGAGTAATGAGAGATACATTTATTAGGAGGGAATCAAAAGATTTAAAAATTAATTAGATTTTAGGGAAAAAAATTAAAATTATTTTCAAATAAATTTAATTTCCTCGATAACATGCATTTCACACAACACCATGTTTTAACGAACCACATTATGTTATTAATATTATTATTTATACATGATAATTATAATCCAGCTATGAAACTTGCTTTCCATGAATAGGAATAACCACATTTTAAATATTATTTATAATGACTTTATATAAAATAACATTGATAAAATGATACCTATTTTTTTAGTAAAGTCTTTATATGTTTTGAAAAGACTATTTTCTCAAAAAAAGAATTTATTTATTTATTATTTTATAATATTTTTTTTTTCAATTTTTAAAAATTTACTTTAATAAATAAACATAATTCTTTAAATTTACATGTCAAAATTATATTTGACTAAATTTTTTAAATTTTTCTAAAATATTAATTTTTCAATGAATAGTAAAAAAAATACCAATATTAATTAAAAACCGTCTATTCATTTAAAGAATTTACAAGATATATTTTATTTTAATATTATTTAAAAATTAAAATTAATTCAATTTAGGTCATTGGAATCAATTTTATATTGAATTTTAAAATTAATTTTTTTAATATTTATGAAAATTGTCTCTTTAGAAAAATGAATTTTCTTTACATATACAAGATTAATTTTAAATTAAAATTTCCCACTTTTATGATTTTTTTTAAAATGGATTCCATATATGGATACATAATAATTAATATTATATAGTAAGGTTAACTTATTTATAGTCAAAATTAATAATAAAAAAATGAAAATTAATTATAAATGATTATCGATATAACATGATTACTGGAAGATAAACTAAAAAAGGTAAGGTGGGAAATGACCTAGAAGACTATAAAAATCCAATTGGATGGACATTTTTAGACCTTATTCCATCTAAGGTTTGAGAATGAGCCATTTTTGAACTGTGTGGAATGTAAAAAAACTGTGTAAACATTATTCTTTTCAAAAATTCGGAGCGTTTCCTCTCCCACACATATAATAGTCCACTATCTCTCCTGTCCTCTTCATACTTCATAAACCCTTTCATTCAACCAAACCATACCCGAATAATTTTCTTACTTCACTAACCCCAACCTATATGCCTTATTGTGATTAATAATCTCTCCTAATAGAGATTTAGGTGTAAACCTAAAGATGTTATCCAAATTAGAGGAGGTTAAAATGTGTATGAAGTTTGTTGAGACTTATATTATGGGATTTTAGATTCACTCTTATATTCATGGTAACATTAGATGTACAAAAATTGTTTTTTTGGTTTATATAGTGACTATGAATTCATTTTATTATCCTTATAATGATATTATGGATATACATATCCCTATAATGTGATATCTTACATGGGGCGTACGATTAAAAAGATACCAAAGTGGAAATGGTTTAATGTTATAGTCTTAGTATTTAATAGTATTGTATATTATATGCTTCAAATGATGATATATTATGATCAACCTCTCAAATAACCCAATTATTTTATTCCCCTATGATTATTTCTAACCTTACATGTTTTCCTTTCATTTTCCTTACTAGAGGTATCAATGAGACAATATGAATATTTTTAAGAAAAATCATTTGTATTACTATCTTTAGTTGAAAAACCATTTTCTTCCATATCCATGTTTTTTAAAAAGGGATTAAAAAAATATTTTTCTATTCTCCAATAAATTTTTAAATAAATTTTTACCCATTGTTTACTTTTAAATTTTTTTAAAGATATTTTTCATGAAATTTTCAAAACAAGGATTTTTTGGATTTTATAGAAATTTGAAGGAATATTTGTTTTAATATATATAACAAGAATTGAATTTTCCACATTCATTAATGATAAATGATTCTAATATTACTTTATATGTTTCCATGATTATTTAAAAATAATATTTTTTAAAATGATTTTTGATATTTTATTTTTTAAAATTGGGATTCAAAGTAGAAAAAATATTTTCCTCAGGAAATGATCCAAGTAATATTTCAAAACAATTTTCCATCTAAGATGACATTTGAAGTTACCATGATTTATCTGGGATATGATCAAATTATATTATCCTTATTCATTCACTATATGGTTTATGATCATGATGATGATATGTTTTTGAAACTAATTTCATTACCACAAGTGATGATATGATGAATTAATGAGATAACTATGAGACCTATTACCTTTGTATGGGTTATTTTATATTGTAATTTTTTACAAACCTTTTATTTTTATGGGTCATTATATGATTAATTTTTTATGATATTGTGGGATAATTATTTATGGTTTTCATTATATAATGGTTGTTACATTATAACCCAGGATGGTGGTTATGTTGTAACAAAGGAGGGTGGTCATTTTATATCCATGGATGGGTGAGACCTATTTCTCCTTCAAATGAATTAGGTAAATAATTATATATAATGATATAAGAGTGTTTAAAAAGTCCTAATCCTTAATATACAGTAGTAAATAAGATAACTATCTTGATCAAAATTGGTTAATAGTTTGATGGGCTTGATCCATAATAAGAATCAATGAATGAGCCATGAACCAATATGGTTAATGGTCATGGTTGTTAACCTTAACAAATTAAATGGTTTCTATACCTAATTTATTGCTAAAATTTTATCTAATGGACTTATGGTTTTTCAATTTTATGATTTCATACTCTTATGAATCATGTATTTTGGAATGAAAATTCTTTCTATAATGACTCATGTTTATGATATATGGAATGTTAGGTATGAACATTGTAAGTTATGTTCGTAATATGATATCCTTATTCTTATCATATACTTTTATATGGTCATAGAATTATATCTCCCATGTTTACCCTTAGTGAGTATGTAAGCTCGCCCTTTCTTATATTCATGTTCCCCATGTTCTACTAAATAGTTTTATGTAGAGTATGGTAATGAAGAGGAAATAAGGGGAATACACTTATGGGATATGGTGAAGTTCATTCATTAAATAGGAAGATTGAATAACTTTTCTCAAAAGGCACTAAACTTTTATGGTTCTTGGGTATGTATTTGTGAACATTATTCACCACTCATATAAAAAAATGTGTTATTTACTTATGAAAATATTGGGTTATTATAGATGGTTTCAAAGAAATGTCTAGTTATCCTTTAAAAGAAAGGATGATATATCTTTAGTGAGAACCCTTAGGAAAAGATTATGTATAGGATAACATACAAATTTTTTGATAGAGGAGATAATTTTAGTTTTAAATAGAAATACTGCTGGGAAACAATCCATCATGGTAACATTGAATCATTTTTGGGTGGGTTGTGTTTGTTGATGAAGAACCATGATAAAGGAATTGAAGATCTGCAGGTGGTTCAAAAAGAACAGTTATAAGGTGGTGCCATTATCTAATGATTGATGAATTTTTGGAGTCCAAAATTTGGAATTTGGGGATCATTTCAAAAAGAAAATTTCCATCAAGATATCATCAAAATATGTCAAAGTCATGAAATTTAAAAATATGGGCTTCATGAAGTGTGTTTCACAAAGTCATGAAGAATGTTGATGGTGATCTCTTCGATTACGAAAAACATCACAAGTAGGGATGTACTTGCTTGAAAAACCACTTACTCAACACTCATCAAAACATAGGGATGTTTTTATTATAATTATTCTTGCATCTAAGGTTTTATCTAGCGTTTTCTAATCCAAATCTGAATAAATAACTAAACCGATCATCTAATACCAACTATGACAACCCTGATCATTTGTTACACAATTAAACATAATTTATTACATAAACATCATTTGATACAATATAGAAGATAGAGTGGTCTAGTGTATTTGGGGATTACGATAATTACATAAAAACTTAAAACATGAAATACAACATCTTTATTGAAAACTCCCTTTACATGACCACTACATTCCTTCATACTTAACATTGCATAGGATAACTTAGGGACATGCATAAAAAAGTGTGTGCTACAAAGCCCAGAAAGGGAATAATCATAGAATAACATGTGGAATACAATAAATGTTGGAAAATAGGCATATAAATAGAGCACAACAGAAGAATAAACATAAAGTCATGATAAAACATGATAATCATAAAATGGTAATGTGGCAACAACACTTAACATGGAATTAGCATGAGCCAAGGCTAATTGAACATGGAGCTTGAGTAAACCCTAATTGTACATGGAGCAAATGTAAACCCTCTTTTCACTTTAATTAGCATTATTAAACACCCATTATACATGAAATATAATGATACTATAATTTACCAAATTCATTGGAGTGGTATAAGGGCGCACCCTTCTTAAACATTTCATTTCATGCATAAGTGTGCCACATGGATCATAAAACATTGAATCAGTCAACATAATCATTTATTACATGATAAAAGAATGTGGAATAAATATATCAAACTCTTTAAACAATAATTAAATGTGAATAAATGTGAATACCCTTGATAGAAAAATGGTAATGGTTTTCACTACATAATGACTTTGGTTGGGAAAAGCGCAGTGCAATTTCGGCATCTTAACGGTGTGACATAAGAACTCATAAAAATGTTTGATGAGAGAGAATGGGGTATAAAAATATTTACATGACATGGATAGTAAGGGGGTCATATAGATACATTTCCCAACAAAATGTAATGGAATTTAGATTCATGATACAAAAGAATTGCTTGAATGTATATGAGGAGAGAGAAATTCATTTCGGAATTTCGGCATAGTATCAGGTGTATGTGGGAGGCATTTAATGAGAGATAAAGGGGTATACCATCATTAAAACCTAAAGAGGAAAGTATGGGAGAGGTTTAACACCATACCCCAAAATTTATAATAGAAATTAAAAGGGCATAAAAACTTAAAGAATATTGGACAAAAATGTGAAATGAAGAAAAACCCTTACTTGGAAGTGTGCTTACAAAGGCTTGAAGAGGCTTGAGAGAGGATTATTGGGAGATTGGGGCACCTTGGGAGGATTTTAGAGATAGAAGGTCAGAGGTTGGACGAACTCCAAAGTCTTTGAGTGATGAGGAAGTGGGAGCTTGGGTGGGTTTATATAATAAATGGTGAGGGAATTTTTTATTATTTAGGTTTGGGACACCTCACATTAAACTAATCGAAACTAAAAAAAGCCCATGGTTTTTGCCCATGGTTTATGGATAATGGTAGTGGAAAAGAATTTTTTATATGGCCAAAGTCTTAACTTCTTAAAATAATTGGGTTGCTTATGTGGAGGTGAGTCAGACTCCCAAGGAAAACAATTTAAAAAGACAAAATGTTTAATATGTCTTGAAGGGTCCACTAAAACATTGTAAAATAAATCAAACAAACCCAACATAACTTTATTTTAATGATAAAACATATATTGGCCGAAAATAAGGTTTATATTATTTTATTACATCACTATTTGGTCATGATGATGTCATAAAACACATTATATATTTAAACAATATTAAATTTTACCCAAAAATTTGACTCTCTCAGAAAATTATGAAAAATTCACAGTTGGATAATTTTGACATCCTGGTTCTAGAAATAATATTATTTTTATCTAAATAATTTTATAAATATGTTAATTTTCACTTTTAAAACAAAAACCGACATTTATTAAAAATTCATGGGTTTTGACAAAAATAGCTGTCAAACCTTAATTAAAATTACAATTGCATTCATAAAATTATACGATCATTTATATTTAATAAAAAGTAATTTAATAATAATAATAATATTTTACTAAAATATTATTTAATTCAAAAATTAATTAATTCATCAAAATATATTTATTATTTGAACTTTAACTAAAAATACTATTTGAGATTTAAAAACTATTTACAAGGTAACAATAATAAATTGAAAGTATATTAATTATTATATACAAAAATAATGTACACAACCATAATTATAATTTCATGTTACATAACCCCTTATAACACCCGCATAAGTCTGAAGAGTAAGGTGTGTGATGGCGACATACTCTTGGGGTGGCTTGGATAACATTTCTCGGGTAGTAATCTCTATAAGTTCCTCTTCTCTCATAGGCGGTCCCACTCGAGCTTAACATATTCAAGCTCGGATTGGACTTTGTCAAGAGTGAATCTCAATGATGCCACCACCTTTCCGATATCTGACAAATGGGCTTCGTCTGGGGCATGTGTACTATATGAGGCCATCGCTTCCTTTGTCAGAGTAAAATGGATTTGTTAAAGACTTATATTTATACTAATCATGTGATCACTGTTCAATTGATATATTAGAAATAGTCACAATTATTAACAAATAACCAAAGAAGTTGAAATTTTATATAAACATTTTACATATAGATACATTTCATTAAATCAAGTGTGATTTCCATTAATGAATGTTTGGGTCGTTATATAACTAAATAACCATTTTTAAATTATTTACAGTCAACCAATACATGGTTTTCTAAGGAGAATGGAGAATAAGGACAATAATAATCTCATAATATGGTGGACATGGAGCTCCCCAAACCAATTAAATGTCTATTTTAGGGAGTATATGAGGGTTTACTACTGCATTTTATAGAATTAACTGAGTAATATATTGATAACTATGAAATGTATTGTTTTTATAATTATTTATCAAGTTTTAATGTTGATAAAACATGAATTTTAACTATCTTTACCTTTGAAAAATCCATTAACACACCACACATTAAGAAGGCATTCGAAGTGAAGGAAGATTCCAAATCAGTTATGTTCAATAAAAAATAATGGGATTCAAACTTCATACTAACACCTCTATGAATGATATATATCATTTCAATAAGGATAGACTTGATTCACTCTATCCATGGAGTCCCCAATGAATAATATTAGGTATTTGTCTTCTATAGGTATTTAAAACCTGGGTCCACTTGGGTGATTAAACTAAGACCTATCCCTCTCCTTTATTACCATTTTCTATTCTTTATGATTTCAATAATGTTACTTATGTTTTCATGTTTCAAATTATTGTATTGTTTTGTGAAGTAGTTATGTTACTACATTGAGGTTTCCTTTAAGACCAATAAATCAGGTTATATTATCTTATTCTATGATTTCATTCAATCCAAATTTAAATTCTTCATTCAAATAAGAAATAATTTTCGAACAAATAAATATGTGTAGGGACTGTACAAATATAGAACAAAATACCATTCTTTTATGATAAAAATTATTTTTTATTTAATATTTTTTATTTTTTGTAGTGTTTTTAATTATGGACCTTTTGATCTTTTTTGAAATCAATAAAAAAATTTACAATATATTGTTGTTTTTGGAAAATCTGCTTAATTTGAATTTATAAATTTTTTAATTGATTTCTAGAAAAGAATTTTGATTCTTGATTCGCAATATTCTCATTTAATGATGTTTTATCAAATATTAAACTCAATGTGAACTATTGTATTTAAAAATGTATAATATTTTCCCAAACCCAAGTGGTGTCTAGACATGTTTGGTATCTTTTTTATATTGACCATTTTCTTGATAGTATTGATTCAAAATATGAAAGATATAACAATTTTTTTACTCATTTTATAATCATTTAGATTTAATGTATTGTGTTAAAAATAATTGTGGCTCTATTTTGAAAATCCTAATATTTACATTAAACATTATATACAAGCATGACCTTATATCCAAACTTTTTGATAATTCATTAGTAACTATTAAAAACACTGTTATGAAACCAAAATATTATATGTAAATCAAAATATACATACTTTAGAATATAATTTAATTAATATCATTTAACTAATGTGTTGGGGACAGAAAAATATACTACTTTTAAAAATCTATGAAATTTTTGAGCTACTGCATACTATTTTATACTACTATTTGGGGAGATAAATATGTTAGAAATATGGAAGAATGAAAAAAATACATTAAAATCATAGTTAGGAGTTTACTAATACATGAAGATAAAAAAGATTATTCTATTTCCCTACAGAATATGATTTTTAAGAGAAAAAAATATTTTAATGCATGATGAAAAAACGACACATAGAGGAGAAGAATGAATAGATATAGTCACAAATGAGGAATATTAAAATGTGTAGACTTACCAACAAAATAAATAGGATTTTCATGGTCAACTATTTGAAAAAGTGATTGTGAGAGATGACTCATTCTTGAGATTATACGATTTTATGTATTTTCCTAAACAATATAGCCAAGCCTCCACATTTGACCAAATCTATTTTTACATTCAAATCCCACCAATCATTAAGCCTTAGAACATACTAAGAAATATTCGTCATTACTTAACACATTATATGATTATGTGAAATATAGATTATAGGCGAGAATCAAGACTATGGAAATCATGCATTATCTTCAGATTAAGGAAATCTCAAATTTAAAATCCTTGAGTAATGAGAGATACATTTATTAGGAGGGAATCAAAACTTTTAAAAATTAATTAGATTTTAGGGAAAAAAATTAAAATTATTTTCAAATAAATTTAATTTCCTCGATAACATGCATTACACACAACACCATGTTTTAACGAACCACATTATGTTATTAATATTATTACTTATACATGATAATTATAATCCAGCTATGAAACTTGCTTTCCATGAATAGGAATAACCACATTTTAAATATTATTTATAATGACTTTATATAAAATAACATTGATAAAATGATACCTATTTTTTTAGTAAAGTCTTTATATGTTTTGAAAAGACTATTTTCTCAAAAAAAGAATTTATTTCTTTATTATTTTATAATATTTTTTTTTTCAATTTTTAAAAATTTACTTTAATAAATAAACATAATTCTTTAAATTTACATGTCAAAATTATGTTTGACTAAATTTTTAAAATTTTTCTAAAATATTAATTTTTCAATGAATAGTAAAAAATACCAATATTAATAAAAAACCGTCTATTCATTTATAGAATTTACAAGATATATTTTATTTTATTATTATTTAAAAATTAAAATTAATTCAATTTAGGTCATTGGAATCAATTTTATATTGAATTTTAAAATTAATTTTTTTAATCTTTATGAAAATTGTCTCTTTGGAAAAATGAATTTTCTTTACATATACAAGATTAATTTTAAATTAAAATTTCCCACTTTTATGATTTTTTTTATAAAATGGATTCCATATATGGATACATAATAATTAATATTATATAGTAAGGTTAACTTATTTATAGTCAAAATTAATAATAAAAAAATGAAAATTAATTATAAATGATTATCGATATAACATGATTACTGGCAGATAAACTAAAAAAGGTAAGGTGGGAAATGACCTAGAAGACTATAAAAATCCAATTGGATGGATATTTTTAGACCTTATTCCATCTAAGGTTTGAGAATGAGCCATTTTTGAACTGTGTGGAATGTAAAAAAAATGTGTAAACATTATTCTTTTCAAAAATTCGGAGTGTTTCCTCTCCCACACATATAATAGTCCACTCTCTCTCCTGTTCTCTTAATACTTCCTAAACCCTTTCATTCAACCAAACCATACCCGAATAATTTTCTTACTTCACTAACCCCAACCTATATGCCTTATTGTGATTAATAATCCCTCCTAATAGAGATTTAGGTGTAAACCTAAAGATGTTATCCAAATTAGAGGAGGTTAAAATGTGTATGAAGTAAGTTGAGACTTATATTATGGGATTTTAGATTCACTCTTATATTCATGGTAACATTAGATGTACAAAAATTGTTATTTTTTTGGTTTATATAGTGACTGTGAATTCATTTTATTATCCTTATAATGATATTATGGATATACATATCCCTATAATGTGATATCTTACATGGGGCGTACGATTAAAAAGATACCAAAGTGGAAATGGTTTAATGTTATAGTCTCAGTATTTAATAGTATTGTATATTATATGCTTCAAATGATGATATATTATGATCAACCTCTCAAATAACCCAATTATTTTATTCCCCTATGATTATTTCTAATAATACATGTTTTCCTTTCATTTTCCTTACTAGAAGTATCAATGTGACAATACGAATATTTTTAAGAAAAATCATTTGTATTACTATCTTTAGTTGAAAAACCATTTTCTTCCATATCCATGTTTTTTAAAAAGGGATTAAAAAAATATTTCTCTATTCTCCAATAAATTTTTAAATAAATTTTTACCCATTGTTTACTTATAAATTTTTTTAAAGATATTTTTCATGACATTTTCAAAACAAGGCTTTTTTAGATTTTATAGAAATTTGAAGGAATATTTGTTTTAATATATATAACAAGAATTGAATTTTCCACATTAATTAATGATAAATGATTCTAATATTACTTTATATGTTTCCATGATTATTTAAAAATAATATTTTTTAAAATGATTTTTGATATTTTATTTTTTAAAATTGGGATTAAAAGTAGAAAGGATATTTTCCTCAGGAAATGATCCAAGTAATATTTCAAAACAATTTTCCATCTAAGATGACATTTGAAGTTACCATGATTTATCTGGGATATGATCAAATTATATTATCCTTATTCATTCACTATATGGTTTATGATCATGATGATGATATGTTTTTGAAACTAATTTCTTTACCACAAGTGATGATATGATGAATTAATGAGATAACTATGAGACCTATTACCTTTGTATGGGTTATTTTATATTGTAATATTTTACAAACCTTTTATTTTTATGGGTCAATATATGATTAATTTTTTATGATATTGTGGGATAATTATTTATGGTTTTCATTATATAATGGTTGTTACATTATAACCCAGGATGGTGGTCATGTTGTAACAAAGGAGGGTGGTCATGTTATATCCATGGATGGGTGAGACCTATTTCTCCTTCAAATGAATTAGGTAAATAATTATATATAATGATATAAGAGTGTTTAAAAAGTCCTAATCCTTAATATACAGTGGTAAATAAGAGAACTATCTTGATCAAAATTGGTTAATAGTTTGATGGGCTTGATCCATAATAAGAATCAATGAATGAGCCATGAACCAATATGGTTAATGGTCATGGTTGTTAACCTTAACAAATTAAATGGTTTCTATACCTAATTTATTGCTAAAATTTTATCTAATGGACTTATGGTTTTTCAATTTTATGATTTCATACTCTTATGAATCATGTATTTTGGAATGAAAATTCTTTCTATAATGACTCATGTTTATGATATATGGAATGTTAGGTATGAACATTGTAAGTTATGTTCGTAATATGATATCCTTATTCTTATCATATACTTTTATATGGTCATAGAATTATATCTCCCATGTTTACCCTTAGTGAGTATGTAAGCTCGCCCTTTCTTATATTCATGTTCCCCATGTTCTACTAAATAGTTTTATGTAGAGTATGTTAATGAAGAGGAAATAAGGGGAATACACTTATGGGATATGGTGAAGTTCATTCATTAAATAGGAAGATTGAATAACTTTTCTCAAAAGGCACTAAACTTTTATGGTTCTTGGGTATGTATTTGTGAACATTATTCACCACTCATATAAAAAATCTGTTATTTACATATGAAAATATTGGGTTATTATAGATGGTTTCAAAGAAATGTCTAGTTATCCTTTAAAAGAAAGGATGATATATCTTTAGTGAGAACCCTTAGGAAAAGATTATGTATAGGATAACATACAAATTTTTTGATAGAGGAGATAATTTTAGTTTTAAATAGAAATACTACTGGGAAACAATCCATCATGGTAACATTGAATCATTTTTGGGTGGGTTGTGTTTGTTGATGAAGAACCATGATAAAGGAATGGAAGATCTGCAGGTGGTTCAAAAAGAACAGTTATAAGGTGGTGCCATTATCTAGTGATTGATGAATTTTTGGAGTCCAAAATTTGGAATTTGGGGATCATTTCAAAAATAAAATTTGCATCAAGATATCATAAAAATATGTCAAAGTCATGAAATTTAAAAATATGGGCTTCATGAAGTGTGTTTCACAAAGTCATGAAGAATGTTGATGGTGATCTCTTCGATTACGACAAACATCACAAGTAGGGATGTACTTGCTTGAAAAACCACTTACTCAACACTCATCAAAACATAGGGATGTTTTTATTATAATTATTCTTGCATCTAAGGTTTTATCTAGCGTTTTCTAATCCAAATCTGAATAAATAACTAAACCGATCATCTAATACCAACTATGACAACCCTGATCATTTGTTACACAATTAAACATAATTTATTACATAAACATCATTTGATACAATATAGAAGATAGAGTGGTCTAGTGTATTTGGGGATTACGATAATTACATAAAAACTTAAAACATGAAATACAACATCTTTATTGAAAACTCCCTTTACATGACCACTACATTCCTTCATACCTAACATTTCATAGGATAACTTAGGGACATGCATAAAAAAGTGTGTGCTACAAAGCCCAGTAAGGGAATAATCATAGAATAACATGTGGAATACAACAAATGTTGGAAAATAGGCATATAAATAGAGCACAACAGAAGAATAAACATAAAGTCATGATAAAACATGATAATCATAAAATGGTAATGTGGCAACAACACTTAACATGGAATTAGCATAAGCCAAGGCTAATTGAACATGGAGCTTGAGTAAACCCTAATTGTACATGGAGCACATGTAAACCCTCTTTTCACTTTAATTAGCATTATTAAACACCCATTACACATGAAATATAATGATACTATAATTTACCAAATTCATTGGAGTGCTATTAGGGCGCACCCTTCTTAAACATTTCATTTCATGCATAAGTGTACCACATGGATCATAAAACATTGAATCAGTCAACATAATCATTTATTACATGATAAAAGAATGTTGAATAAATATATGAAACTCTTTAAACAATAAGTAAATGTGAATAAATGTGAATACCCTTGATAGAAAAATGGTCATGGTTTTCACTACATAATGACTTTGGTTTGGAAAAGCGCAGTGCAACTTCGGCAGCTTAACGGTGTGACATAAGAACTCATAAAAATGTTTGATGAGAGAGAATGGGGTATAAAAATATTTACATGACATGGATAGTAAGGGGGTCATATAGATACATTTCCCAACAAATGTAATGGAATTTATATTCATGATACAAAAGAATAGCTTGAATGTATATGAGGAGAGATAAATTCATTTCGGAATTTCGGCATAGTATCAGGTGTATGTGGGAGGCATTTAATGAGAGATAAAGGGGTATACCATCATTAAAACCTAAAGAGGAAAGTATGGGAGAGGTTTAAAACCATACCCCAAAATTTATAATAGAAATTAAAAGGGCATAAAAACTTAAAGAATATTGGACAAAAATGTGAAAGGAAGAAAAACCCTTACTTGGAAGTGTGCTTACAAAGGCATGAAGAGGCTTGAGAGAGGATTATTGGGAGATTGGGGCAACTTGGGAGGATTTTAGAGATAGAAGGTCAGAGGTTGGACGAACTCCAAAGGCTTTGAGTGATGAGGAAGTGGGAGCTTGGGTGGGTTTATATAATAAATGGTGAGGGAATTTTTTATTATTTAGGTTTGGGACACCTCACATTAAACTAATCGAAACTAAAAAAATCCCATGGTTTTTGCCCATGGTTTATGGAAAATGGTAGTGGAAAAGAATTTTTTATATGGCCAAAGTCTGAACTTCTTAAAATAATTGGGTTGCTTATGTGGAGGTGAGTCAGACTCCCAAGGAAAACAATTTAAAAAGACAAAATGTTTAATAAGTCTTGAAGGGTCCACTAAAACATTGTAAAATAAATCAAACAAACCCAACATAACTTTATTTTAATGATAAAACATATATTGGCCGAAAATAAGGTTTATATTATTTTATTACATCACTATTTGGTCATGATGATGTCATAAAACACATTATATATTTAAACAATATTAAATTTTACCCAAAAATTTGACTCTCTCAGAAAATTATGAAAAATTCACAGTTGGATAATTTTGACATCCTGGTTCTAGAAATAATATTATTTTTATCTAAATAATTTTATAAATATGTTAGTTTTCAATTTTAAAACAAAAACCGACATTTATTAAAAATTCATGGGTTTTGACAAAAATAGCTGTCAAACCTTAATTAAAATTACAATTGCATTCATAAAATTATACGATCATTTATTTTTAATAAAAATTAATTTAATAATAATAATAATATTTTACTAAAATATTATTTAATTTAAAAATTAATTAATTCATCAAAATATATTTATTATTTGAACTTTAACTAAAAATACTATTTGAGATTTAAAAACTATTTACAAGGTAACAGTAATAAATTGAAAGTATATTAATTATTATATACAAAAATAATGTACACAACCATAATTATAATTTCATGTTACATAACCCCTTATAAAACCCACATAAGTCTGAAGAGTAAGGTGTGTGATGGCGACATACTCTTGGGGTGGCTTGGATAACATTGCTCGGGTAGTAATCTCCATAACTTCCTCTTCTCTCATAGGCGGTCCCACTCGAGCTTAACATATTCAAGCTCGAATTGGACTTTTTTCAAGAGTGAATCTCAATGATGCCACCTCCTTTCCGATATCTGACAAATGGGCTTCGTCTGGGGTATGTGTACTATATGAGGCCATCGCTTCCTTTGTCAGAGTAAAATGGATTTGTTAAAGACTTATATTTATACTAATCATGTGATCACTGTTCAATTGATATATTAGAAACAGTCACAATTCTTAACAAAGAACCAATGAAGTTGAAATTTTATATAAACATTTTACATATAGATACATTTCATTAAATCAAGTGTGATTTCCATTAATGAATATTTGGGTCATTATATAACTAAATAACCTTTTTTAAATTATTTACAGTCAACCAATACATGGTTTTCTAAGGAGAATGGAGAATAAGGACAATAATAATCTCATAATATGGTGGACATGGATCTCCCCAAACCAATTAAATGTCTATTTTAGGGAGTATATGAGGGTTTACTACTGCATTTTATAGAATTAACTGAGTAATATATTGATAACTATGAAATGTATTGTTTTTATAATTATTTATCAAGTTTTAATGTTGATAAAATATAACTTTTCACTATCTTTACCTTTGAAAAATCCATTAACACAACACACATTAAGAAGGAATCCTAAGTGAAGGAAGATTCCAAATCAGTTATGTTCAATAAAAAATAACGGGATTCAAACTTCATACTAACACCTCTATGAATGATATATATCATTTCAATAAGGATAGACTTGATTCACTCTATCCATGGAGTACCCAATGAGTAATATTAGGTATTTCTCTTCTATAGGTAGTTAAAACCTGGGTCCACTTGGGTGATTAAACTAAGACCTATCCCTCTCCTTTATTACCATTTTCTATTATTTATGATTTCAATAATGTTACTTATGTTTTCATGTTTCAAATTATTGTATTGTTTTGTGAAGTAGTTATGTTACTACATTGAGGTTTCCTTTAAGACCAATAAATCAGGTTATATTATCTTATTCTGTGATTTCATTCCATCCAAATTTAAATTCTGCATTCAAATAAGAAATAATTTTCGAACAAATAAATATGTGTAGGGACTGTACAAATATAGAACAAAATACCATTCTTTTATGATAAAAATTATTTTTTATTTAATATTTTATATTTTTTGTAGTGTTTTTAGTTATGGACCTTTTGATCTTTTTTGAAATCAATAAAAAAATTTAGAATATATTGTTGTTTTTGGAAAATTTGCTTAATTTGAATTTATAAATTTTTTAATTGATTTCTAGAAAAGAATTTTGATTCTTGATTCGCAATATTCTCATTTAATGATGTTTTATCAAATATTAAACTCAATGTGAACTATTGTATTTAAAAATGTATAATATTTTCCCAAACCCAAGTGGTGTCTAGACATGTTTGGTATCTTTTTTATATTGACCATTTTCTTGATAGTATTGATTCAAAATATGAAAGATATAACAATTTTTTTCCTCATTTTATAATCATTTAGATTTAATGTATTGGGTTAAAAATAATTGTGGCTCTATTTTGAAAATCCTAATATTTACATTAAACATTATATACAAGCATGACCTTATATCCAAAATTTTTGATAATTCATTAGTAACTATTAAAAACACTGTTATGAAACCAAAATATTATATGTAAATCAAAATATACATACTTTAGAATATAATTTAATTAATATCATTTAACAAATGTGTTGGGGACGGAAAAATATACTACTTTTAAAAATTTATGAAATTTTTGAGCTACTGCATACTATTTTATACTACTATTTGGGGAGATAAATATGTTATAAATATGGAAGAATGAAAAAAATACATTAAAATCCTAGTTAGGAGTTTACTAATACATGAAGATAAAAAAGATTATTCTATTTCCCTACAGAATATGATTTTTAAGAGAAAAAAATATTTTAATGCATGATGAAAAAGTGACACATAGAGGAGAAGAATGAATAGATATAGTCACAAATGAGGAATATTAAAATGTGTAGACTTACCAACAAAATAAATAGGATTTTCATGGTCAACTATTTGAAAAAGGGATTGTGAGAGATGACTCATTCTTGAGATTATACGATTTTATGTATTTTCCTAAACATTATAGCCAAGCCTCCACATTTGACCAAATCTATTTTTACATTCAAATCCCACCAATCATTAAGCCTTAGAACATACTAAGAAATATTTGTCATTATTTAACACATTATATGATTATGTGAAATATAGATTATAGGAGAGAATCAAGACTATGTAAATCATGCATTATCTTCAGATTAAGGAAATCTCAAATTTAAAATACTTGAGTAATGAGAGATACATTTATTAGAAGGGAATCAAAACATTTAAAAATTAATTATATTTTAGGGAAAAAAATTAAAATTATTTTCAAATAAATTTAATTTCCTCGATAACATGCATTACACACAACACCATGTTTTAACGAACCACATTATGTTATTAATATTATTATTTATACATGATAATTATAATCCAGCTATGAAACTTGCTTTCCATGAATAGGAATAACCACATTTTAAATATTATTTATAATGAATTTATATAAAATAACATTGATAAAATGATACCTATTTTTTTTAGTAAAGTCTTTATATGTTTTGAAAAGACTATTTTCTCAAAAAAAGAATTTATTTCTTTATTATTTTATAATATTTTTTTTTCAATTTTTAAAAATTTACTTTAATAAATAAACATAATTCTTTAAATTTACATGTCAAAATTATATTTGACTAAATTTTTAAAATTTTTCTAAAATATTAATTGTTCAATGAATAGTAAAAAAATACCAATATTAATTAAAAACCGTCTATTCATTTATAGAATTTACAAGATATATTTTATTTTAATATTATTTAAAAATTAAAATTAATTCCATTTAGGTCATTGGAATCAATTTTATATTGAATTTTAAAATTAATTTTTTTAATATTTATGAAAATTGTCTCTTTGGAAAAATGAATTTTCTTTACATATACAAGATTAATTTTAAATTAAAATTTCCCACTTTTATGATTTTTTTTAAAATGGATTCCATATATGGATACATAATAATTAATATTATATAGTAAGGTTAACTTATTTATAGTCAAAATTAATAATAAAAAAATGAAAATTAATTATAAATGATTATCGATATAACATGATTACTGGCAGATAAACTAAAAAAGGTAAGGTGGGAAATGACCTAGAAGACTATAAAAATCCAATTGGATGGATATTTTTAGACCTTATGCCATCTAAGGTTTGAGAATGAGCCATTTTTGAACTGTGTGGAATGTAAAAAAAATGTGTAAACATTATTCTTTTCAAAAATTCGGAGTGTTTCCTCTCCCACACATATAATAGTCCACTCTCTCTCCTGTCCTCTTCATACTTCCTAAACCCTTTCATTCAACCAAACCATACCCGAATAATTTTCTTACTTCACTAACCCCAACCTATATGCCTTATTGTGATTAATAATCCCTCCTAATAGAGATTTAGGTGTAAACCTAAAGATGTTATCCAAATTAGAGGAGGTTAAAATGTGTATGAAGTAAGTTGAGACTTATATTATGGGATTTTAGATTCACTCTTATATTCATGGTAACATTAGATGTACACAAATTGTTTTTTTTGGTTTATATAGTGACTATGAATTCATTTTATTATCCTTATAATGATATTATGGATATACATATCCCTATAATGTGATATCTTACATGGGGCGTACGATTAAAAAGATACCAAAGTGGAAATGGTTTAATGTTATAGTCTCAGTATTTAATAGTATTGTATATTATATGCTTCAAATGATGATATATTATGATCAACCTCTCAAATAACCCAATTATTTTATTCCCCTATGATTATTTCTAATAATACATGTTTTCCTTTCATTTTCCTTACTAGAAGTATCAATGGGACAATACAAATATTTTTAAGAAAAATCATTTGTATTACTATCTTTAGTTGAAAAACCATTTTCTTCCATATCCATGTTTTTTAAAAAGGGATTAAAAAAATATTTTTCTATTCTCCAATAAATTTTTAAATAAATTTTTACCCATTGTTTACTTTTAAATTTTTTTAAAGATATTTTTCATGACATTTTCAAAACAAGGCTTTTTTTGATTTTATAGAAATTTGAAGGAATATTTGTTTTAATATATATAACAAGAATTGAATTTTCCACATTAATTAATGATAAATGATTCTAATATTACTTTATATGTTTCCATGATTATTTAAAAATAATATTTTTTAAAATGATTTTTGATATTTTATTATTTAAAATTGGGATTCAAAGTAGAAAGGATATTTTCCTCAGGAAATGATCCAAGTAATATTTCAAAACAATTTTCCATCTAAGATGACATTTGAAGTTACCATGATTTATCTGGGATATGATCAAATTATATTATCCTTATTCATTCACTATATGGTTTATGATCATGATGATGATATGTTTTTGAAACTAATTTCTTTACCACAAGTGATGATATGATGAATTAATGAGATAACTATGAGACCTATTACATTTGTATGGGTTATTTTATATTGTAATATTTTACAAACCTTTTATTTTTATTGGTCATTATATGATTAATTTTTTATGATATTGTGGGATAATTATTTATGGTTTTCATTATATAATGGTTGTTACATTATAACCCAGGATGGTGGTTATGTTGTAACAAAGGAGGGTGGTCATGTTATATCCATGGATGGGTGAGAACTATTTCTCCTTCAAATGAATTATGTAAATAATTATATATAATTATATAAGAGTGTTTAAAAAGTCCTAATCCTTAATATACAGTGGTAAATAAGATAACTATCTTGATCAACATTGGTTAATAGTTTGATGGGCTTGATCCATAATAAGAATCAATGAATGAGCCATGAACCAATATGGTTAATGGTCATGGTTGTTAACCTTAACAAATTAAATGGTTTCTATACCTAATTTATTGCTAAAATTTTATCTAATGGACTTATGGTTTTTCAATTTTATGATTTCATACTCTTATGAATCATGTATTTTGGAATGAAAATTATTTCTATAATGACTCATGTTTATGATATATGGAATGTTAGGTATGAACATTGTAAGTTATGTTCGTAATATGATATCCTTATTCTTATCATATACTTTTATATGGTCATAGAATTATATCTCCCATGTTTACCCTTAGTGAGTATGTAAGCTCGCCCTTTCTTATATTCATGTTCCCCATGTTCTACTAAATAGTTTTATGTAGAGTATGTTAATGAAGAGGAAATAAGGGGAATACACTTATGGGATACGGTGAAGTTCATTCATTAAATAGGAAGATTGAATAACTTTTCTCAAAAGGCACTAAACTTTTATGGTTCTTGGGTATGTATTTGTGAACATTATTCACCACTCATATAAAAAAATGTGTTCTTTACTTATGAAAATATTGGGTTATTATAGATGGTTTCAAAGAAATGTCTAGTTATCCTTTAAAAGAAAGGATGATATATCTTTAGTGAGAACCCTTAGGAAAAGATTATGTATAGGATAACATACAAATTTTTTGATAGAGGAGATAATTTTAGTTTTAAATAGAAATACTACTGGGAAACAATCCATCATGGTAACATTGAATCATTTTTGGGTGGGTTGTGTTTGTTGATGAAGAACCATGATAAAGGAATAGAAGATCTGCAGGTGGTTCAAAAAGAACAGTTATAAGGTGGTGCCATTATCTAGTGATTGATGAATTTTTGGAGTCCAAAATTTGGAATTTGGGGATCATTTCAAAAAGAAAATTTCCATCAAGATATCATCAAAATATGTCAAAGTCATGAAATTTAAAAATATGGGCTTCATGAAGTGTGTTTCACAAAGTCATGAAGAATGTTGATGGTGATCTCTTCGATTACGACAAACATCACAAGTAGGGATGTACTTGCTTGAAAAACCACTTACTCAACACTCATCAAAACATAGGGATGTTTTTATTATAATTATTCTTGCATCTAAGGTTTTATCTAGCGTTTTCTAATCCAAATCTGAATAAATAACTAAACCGATCATCTAATACCAACTATGACAACCCTGATCATTTGTTACACAATTAAACATAATTTATTACATAAACATCATTTGATACAATATATAAGATAGAGTGGTCTAGTGTATTTGGGGATTACGATAATTACATAAAAACTTAAAACATGAAATACAACATCTTTATTGAAAACTCCCTTTACATGACCACTACATTCCTTCATACTTAACATTTCATAGGATAACTTAGGGACATGCATAAAAAAGTGTGTTCTACAAAGCCCAGTAAGGGAATAATCATAGAATAACATGTGGAATACAATAAATGTTGGAAAATAGGCATATAAATAGAGCACAACAGAAGAATAAACATAAAGTCATGATAAAACATGATAATCATAAAATGGTAATGTGGCAACAACACTTAACATGGAATTAGCATTAGCCAAGGCTAATTGAACATGAAGCTTGAGTAAACCCTAATTGTACATGGAGCACATGTAAACCCTATTTTCACTTTAATTAGCATTATTAAACACCCATTACACATGAAATATAATGATACTATAATTTACCAAATTCATTGGAGTGCTATAAGGGCGCACCCTTCTTAAACATTTCATTTCATGCATAAGTGTGCCACATGGATCATAAAACATTGAATCAGTCAACATAATCATTTATTACATGATAAAAGAATGTGGAATAAATATATGAAACTCTTTAAACAATAAGTAAATGTGAATAAATGTGAATACCCTTGATAGAAAAATGGTCATGGTTTTCACTACATAATGACTTTGGTTTGGAAAAGCGCAGTGCAACTTCGGCAGCTTAACGGTGTGACATAAGAACTCATAAAAATGTTTGATGAGAGAGAATGGGGTATAAAAATATTTACATGACATGGATAGTAAGGGGGTCATATAGATACATTTCCCAACAAATGTAATGGAATTTAGATTCATGATACAAAAGAATTGCTTGAATGTATATGAGGAGAGAGAAATTCATTTCAGAATTTCGGCATAGTATCAGGTGTATGTGGGAGGCATTTAATGAGAGATAAAGGGGTATACCATCATTAAAACCTAAAGAGGAAAGTATGGGAGAGGTTTAAAACCATACCCCAAAATTTATAATAGAAATTAAAAGGGCATAAAAACTTAAAGAATATTGGACAAAAATGTGAAAGGAAGAAAAGCCCTTACTTGGAAGTGTGCTTACAAAGGCTTGAAGAGGCTTGAGAGAGGATTATTGGGAGATTGGGGCACCTTGGGAGGATTTTAGAGATAGAAGGTCAGAGGTTGGACGAACTCCAAAGGCTTTGAGTGATGAGGAAGTGGGAGCTTGGGTGGGTTTATATAATAAATGGTGAGGGAATTTTTTATTATTTAGGTTTGGGACACCTCACATTAAACTAATCGAAACTAAAAAAAGCCCATGGTTTTTGCCCATGGTTTATGGAAAATGGTAGTGGAAAATAATTTTTTATATGGCCAAAGTCTGAACTTCTTAAAATAATTGGGTTGCTTATGTGGAGGCGAGTCAGACTCCCAAGGAAAACAATTTAAAAAGACAAAATGTTTAATAAGTCTTGAAGGGTCCACTAAAAAATTGTAAAATAAATCAGACAAACCCAACATAACGTTATTTTAATGATAAAACATATATTGGCCGAAGATATGGTTTATATTATTTTATTACATCACTATTTGGTCATGATGATGTCATAAAACACATTATATATTTAAACAATATTAAATTTTACCCAAAAATTTGACTCTCTCAGAAAATTATGAAAAATTCACAGTTGGATAATTTTGACATCCTGGTTCTAGAAATAATATTATTTTTATCTAAATAATTTTATAAATATGTTAATTTTCACTTTTAAAACAAAAACCGACATTTATTAAAAATTCATGGGTTTTGACAAAAATAGCTGTCAAACCTTAATTAAAATTAAAATTACATTCATAAAATTATACGATCATTTATATTTAATAAAAATTAATTTAATAATAATAATAATATTTTACTAAAATATTATTTAATTCAAAAATTAATTAATTCATCAAAATATATTTATTATTTGAACTTTAACTAAAAATACTATTTGAGATTTAAAAACTATTTACAAGGTAACAATAATAAATTGAAAGTATATTAATTATTATATACAAAAATAATGTACACAACCATAATTATAATTTCATGTTACATAACCCCTTATAACACCCGCATAAGTCTGAAGAGTAAGGTGTGTGATGGCGACATACTCTTGGGGTGGCTTGGATAACATTGCTCGGGTAGTAATCTCTATAACTTCCTCTTCTCTCATAGGCGGTCCCACTCGAGCTTAACATATTCAAGCTCGGATTGGACTTTGTCAAGAGTGAATCTCAATGATGCCACCTCCTTTCCGATATCTGACAAATGGGCTTCATCTGGGGCATGTGTACTATATGAGGCCATCGCTTCCTTTGTCAGAGTAAAATGGATTTGTTAAAGACTTATATTTATACTAATCATGTGATCACTGTTCAATTGATATATTAGAAACAGTCACAATTCTTAACAAAGAACCAAAGAAGTTGAAATTTTATATAAACATTTTACATATAGATACATTTCATTAAATCAAGTGTGATTTCCATTAATGAATGTTTGGGTCATTATATAACTAAATAACCTTTTTTAAATTATTTATAGTCAACCGATACATGGTTTTCTAAGGAGAATGGAGAATAAGGACAATAATAATCTCATAATATGGTGGACATGGAGCTCCCCAAACCAATTAAATGTCTATTTTAGGGAGTATATGAGGGTTTACTACTGCATTTTATAGAATTAACTGAGTAATATATTGATAACTATGAAATGTATTGTTTTTATAATTATTTATCAAGTTTTAATGTTGATAAAATATGACTTTTCACTATCTTTACCTTTGAAAAATCCATTAACACAACACACATTAAGAAGGCATCCGAAGTGAAGGAAGATTCCAAATTAGTTATGTTCAATAAAAAATTATGGGATTCAAACTTCATACTAACACCTCTATGAATGATATATATCATTTCAATAAGGATAGACTTGATTCACTCTATCCATGGAGTCCCCAATGAATAATATTAGGTATTTCTCTTCTATAGGTAGTTAAAACCTGGGTCCACTTGGGTGATTAAACTAAGACCTATCCCTCTCCTTTATTACCATTTTCTATTCTTTATGATTTCAATAATGTTACTTATGTTTTCATGTTTCAAATTATTGTATTGTTTTGTGAAGTAGTTATGTTACTACATTGAGGTTTCCTTTAAGACCAATAAATCAGGTTATATTATCTTATTCTGTGATTTCATTCCATCCAAATTTAAATTCTGCATTCAAATAAGAAATAATTTTCGAACAAATAAATATGTGTAGGGACTGTACAAATATAGAACAAAATACCATTCTTTTATGATAAAAATTATTTTTTATTTAAGATTTTATATTTTTTGTAGTGTTTTTAGTTATGGACCTTTTGATCTTTTTTGAAATCAATAAAAAAATTTACAATATATTGTTGTTTTTGGAAAATTTGCTTAATTTGAATTTATAAATTTTTTAATTGATTTCTAGAAAAGAATTTTGATTCTTGATTCGCAATATTCTCATTTAATGATGTTTTATCAAATATTAAACTCAATGTGAACTATTGTATTTAAAAATGTATAATATTTTCCCAAACCCAAGTGGTGTCTAGACATGTTTGGTATCTTTTTTATATTGACCATTTTCTTGATAGTATTGTTTCAAAATATGAAAGATATAACAATTTTTTTCCTCATTTTATAATCATTTAGATTTAATGTATTGTGTTAAAAATAATTGTGGCTCTATTTTGAAAATCCTAATATTTACATTAAACATTATATACAAGCATGACCTTATATCCAAACTTTTTGATAATTCATTAGTAACTATTAAACACACTGTTATGAAACCAAAATATTATATGTAAATCAAAATATACATACTTTAGAATATAATTTAATTAATATCATTTAACTAATGTGTTGGGGACGGAAAAATATACTAATTTTAAAAATTTATGAAATTTTTGAGCAACTGCATACAATTTTATACTACTATTTGGGGAGATAAATATGTTAGAAATATGGAAGAATGAAAAAAATACATTAAAATCATAGTTAGGAGTTTACTAATACATGAAGATAAAAAAGATTATTCTATTTCCCTACAGAATATGATTTTTAAGAGAAAAAAATATTTTAATGCATGATGAAAAAACGACACATAGAGGAGAAGAATGAATAGATATAGTCACGAATGAGGAATATTAAAATGTGTAGACTTACCAACAAAATAAATTGGATTTTCATGGTCAACTATTTGAAAAAGGGATTGTGAGAGATGACTCATTCTTGAGATTATACGATTTTATGTATTTTCCTAAACATTATAGCCAAGCCTCCACATTTGACCAAATCTATTTTTACATTCAAATCCCACCAATCATTAAGCCTTAGAACATACTAAGAAATATTCGTCATTATTTAACACATTATATGATTATGTGAAATATAGATTATAGGCGAGAATCAAGACTATGGAAATCATGCATTATCTTCAGATTAAGGAAATCTCAAATTTAAAATACTTGAGTAATGAGAGATACATTTATTAGGAGGGAATCAAAACATTTAAAAATTAATTAGATTTTAGGGAAAAAAATTAAAATTATTTTCCAATAAATTTAATTTCCTCGATAACAAGCATTACACACAACACCATGTTTTAACGAACCACATTATGTTATTAATATTATTATTTATACATGATAATTATAATCCAGCTATGAAACTTGATTTCCATGAATAGGAATAACCACATTTTAAATATTATTTATAATTACTTTATATAAAATAACATTGATAAAATGATACCTATTTTTTTAGTAAAGTCTTTATATGCTTTGAAAAGACTATTTTCTCAAAAAAAGAATTTATTTCTTTATTATTTTATAATTTTTTTTTCAATTTTTAAAAATTTACTTTAATAAATAAACATAATTCTTTAAATTTACAAGTCAAAATTATATTTGACTAAATTTTTAAAATTTTTCTAAAATATTAATTTTTCAATGAATAGTAAAAAAATACCAATATTAATTAAAAACCGTCTATTCATTTATAGAATTTACAGGATATATTTTATTTTAATATTATTTAAAAATTAAAATTAATTCCATTTAGGTCATTGGAATCAATTTTATATTGAATTTTAAAATTATTTTTTTTAATATTTATGAAAATTGTCTCTTTGGAAAAATGAATTTTCTTTACATATACAAGATTAATTTTAAATTAAAATTTCCAACTTTTATGATTTTTTTTAAAATGGATTCCATATATGGATACATAATAATGAATATTATATAGTAAGGTTAACTTATTTATAGTCAAAATTAATAATAATAAAATGAAAATTAATTATAAATGATTATCGATATAACATGATTACTGGCAGATAAACTAAAAAAGGTAAGGTGGGAAATGACCTAGAAGACTATAAAAATCCAATTGGATGGATATTTTTAGGCCTTATGCCATCTAAGGTTTGAGAATGAGCCATTTTTGAACTGTGTGGAATTTAAAAAAAATTGTGTAAACATTATTCTTTTCAAAAATTCGGAGTGTTTCCTCTCCCACACATATAATAGTCCACTCTCTCTCCTGTCCTCTTCATACTTCCTAAACCCTTTCATTCAACCAAACCATACCCGAATAATTTTCTTACTTCACTAACCCCAACCTATAGCCTTATTGTGATTAATAATCCCTCCTAATAGAGATTTAGGTGTAAACCTAAAGATGTTATCCAAATTAGAGGAGGTTAAAATGTGTATGAAGTAAGTTGAGACTTATATTATGGGATTTTAGATTCACTCTTATATTCATGGTAACATTAGATGTACAAAAATTGTTTTTTTGGTTTATATAGTGACTATGAATTCATTTTATTATCCTTATAATGATATTATGGATATACATATCCCTATAATGTGATATCTTACATGGGGCGTACGATTAAAAAGATACCAAAGTGGAAATGGTTTAATGTTATAGTCTCAGTATTTAATAGTATTGTATATTATATTCTTCAAATGATGATATATTATGATCAACCTCTCAAATAACCCAATTATTTTATTCCCCTATGATTATTTCTAATAATACATGTTTTCCATTCATTTTCCTTACTAGAAGTATCAATGAGACAATACAAATATTTTTAAGAAAAATCATTTGTATTACTATCTTTAGTTAAAAAACCATTTTCTTCCATATCCATGTTTTTTAAAAAGGGATTAAAAAAATATTTTTCTATTCTCCAATAAATTTTTAAATAAATTTTTACCCATTGTTTACTTTTAAATTTTTTTAAAGATATTTTTCATGACATTTTCAAAACAAGGCTTTTTTAGATTTTATAGAAATTTGAAGGAATATTTGTTTTAATATATATAACAAGAATTGAATTTTCCACAGTAATTAATGATAAATGATTCTAATATTACTTTATATGTTTCCATGATTATTTAAAAATAATATTTTTTAAAATGATTTTTGATATTTTATTTTTTAAAATTGGGATTCAAAGTAGAAAGGATATTTTCCTCAGGAAATGATCCAAGTAATATTTCAAAACAATTTTCCATCGAAGATGACATTTGAAGTTACCATGATTTATCTGGGATATGATCAAATTATATTATCCTTATTCATTCACTATATGGTTTATGATCATGATGATGATATGTTTTTGAAACTAATTTCTTTACCACAAGTGATGATATGTTGAATTAATGAGATAAATATGAGACCTATTACCTTTGTATGGGTTATTTTATATTGTAATATTTTACAAACCTTTTATTTTTATTGGTCATTATATGATTAATTTTTTATGATATTGTGGGATAATTATTTATGGTTTTCATTATATAATGGTTGTTACATTATAACCCAGGATGGTGGTTATGTTGTAACAAAGGAGGGTGGTCATGTTATATCCATGGATGGGTGAGACCTATTTCTCCTTCAAATGAATTAGGTAAATAATTATATATAATTATATAAGAGTGTTTAAAAAGTCATAATCCTTAATATACAGTGGTAAATAAGATAACTATCTTGATCAACATTGGTTAATAGTTTGATGGGCTTGATCCATAATAAGAATCAATGAATGAGCCATGAACCAATATGGTTAATGGTCATGGTTGTTAACCTTAACAAATTAAATGGTTTCTATACCTAATTTATTGATAAAAATTTATCTAATGGACTTATGGTTTTTCAATTTTATGATTTCATACTCTTATGAATCATGTATTTTGGAATGAAAATTCATTCTATAATGACTCATGTTTATGATATATGGAATATTAGGTATGAACATTGTAATTTATGTTCGTAATATGATATCCTTATTCTTATCATATACTTTTATATGGTCATAGAATTATATCTCCCATGTTTACCCTTAGTGAGTATGTAAGCTCTTCCTTTCTTATATTCATGTTCCCCATGTTCTACTAAATAGTTTTATGTAGAGTATGTTAATGAAGAGGAAATAAGTGGAATACACTTATGGGATATGGTGAAGTTCATTCATTAAATAGGAAGATTGAATAACTTTTCTCAAAAGGCACTAAACTTTTATGGTTCTTGGGTATGTATTTGTGAACATTATTCACCACTCATATAAAAAAATGTGTTATTTACTTATGAAAATATTGGGTTATTATAGATGGTTTCAAAGAAATGTCTAGTTATCCTTTAAAAGAAAGGATGATATATCTTTAGTGAGAACCCTTAGGAAAATATTATGTATAGGATAACATACAAATTTTTTGATAGAGGAGATAATTTTAGTTTTAAATAGAAATACTACTGGGAAACAATCCATCATGGTAACATTGAATCATTTTTGGGTGGGTTGTGTTTGTTGATGAAGAACCATGATAAAGGAATGGAAGATCTGCAGGTGGTTCAAAAAGAACAGTTATAAGGTGGTGCCATTATCTAGTGATTGATGAATTTTTGGAGTCCAAAATTTGGAATTTGGGGATCATTTTAAAAAGAAAATTTCCATCAAGATATCATCAAAATATGTCAAAGTCGTGAAATTTAAAAATATGGGCTTCATGAAGTGTGTTTCACAAAGTCATGAAGAATGTTGATGGTGATCTCTTCGATTACGATAAACATCACAAGTAGTGGAGATGAAGAGCATTGTGAGGGAGCATTGTGGTGGAAAAAAGGGTTTGATATAAGGCTCTATGATTAATACAAGAATCATGGCAGTGGCACTATAGAATTAGTGTAACATTCCATGATTACGACAAGTCTTGCGATTGGGAAAATTTACGTGGAGCTTTTCAATGTAGAGAGAATTTTGGATGAAATTTCAGAGCTCTGTGATTTGGGATTACATGGACATGATGCTGTGTAGAAGGTTTGGGAGTTAGTGAGAAACACCTATAAATAGGCCAACACCCCTAAGAAAAGACAAGAGAGTTTTCACAAAAAACTTATAGATCACGAATTACAAAGGAGGTTCGCGGAGTTAGTGTGCTTCACGAATAGAAGGAGCTTCATTGCAGCTAATCTAACTAAGCGAAAGAAGTGTTCTTTGGAAAGGCTTGTCCATGCATTATTAATGTAGTGCACTCTAAGAAGTCTTGATCTCTAAGAAGTAGAGTGCTCTACAAAGGATTGAGGTCTACGAATTAGTGTACTATGGAAAGTTGTGTGCTTTGTGAAGAGTCTTGAACTCCGAGAAGGATTGTTTGAGATTTTAAAATTATTGATATTTGAAAAGAAGTGAGATTTGATAATTTTTTTAAAAGGGATATTCCTGTGTTCAGTGGAAAATAAGAATTCATCAGTGGAAAAAATATTCACTTCAATAGAGCATATACATATAGTGGAGGATTCCTTCATCTGTGATAATGAAAAGACTTAAAAGTATTTAAACAATTAGAGGGTATTCTGAAGAAGCAGTGAGCACACTTCAGTTGATATAATAGTGATATTTCAAATTGCAATTTTTTTTAAACTATGAGAGACAGTGAGTCCACATCAAACTTGTAAACATTAGTTCACTTTTAGTAGATTTTGTACATCATAATATTTACATTGTATGCTTCTTGGATGTACCCCGATGATGGTGAACCAAATAAAAATTATTGTGTCTAGTGCATGATTTAATTTTTGTTCCTACATTTCTACAGGAATTAGAGAGAAGGGAGTAATGTTTTATAGTGAAACAAGATAGAAAGAGGAAGGTGTTTTAATCTATCATACCCAGATTCAACCTCGCCTCCTCTCAGGGTATCTAGCCTAGTGGACCTAAAAAATATATCACTGCCAGGATACTAAAAGTGGAAGTGGTTATGGAATAGATAAACCTGGGGGTAATAAATCTGAAAAAGGAATATCGGGCTTGACTCGACTGTTAGCTTTTACATGACACCATGCCTTATTGCTCCCCAGGTTTGACACTCCGGGGGGGGGGTATGATTTGGTTTATTCCTATGTTTCTCGAAACCATCAGGAAGGATCTGAATAGATTATACTCATATATTCTCTAGGTTAATTCTAAGGCTTCATAATATTAAAATAATATGTATTGATTTATAAAACCTATAATTAATTCATCATGAATATGTATTTTCCCACTATGATGAGTGTTCCATAGACTGTGATTTTTTGTTTTAGTTAATGGATGGTACCTGAAAGAAATGTGGGGATGATGAATGTGGTGGACTATGCAAAGATTTCCCTCAAATGAAACAAAAAATTATGGGAGATAGAATACAAAATCTCATTGGTATGCCCACAAAACATTCTAAATATATAAAACATACTTATCATACAAATGGGAAAAGAATGGATCAATAATTTTTTAAGTCCCTCATGTGGAATAACAAACCATATTTTAGTGGATCTTCTGATCCAATATTTTCTAAAAAATAAACTAGTACAACAGAAAACTTATATTTCATCCTCTAATGTTTAGAAGATTAAAAATTTGTTTTGGTTATTTATCATTTGGAAGGATAAGAAGATAAATGGTGGAATATTATCATGAACATTTAGTAATGGGATGAAAGTGAATATATAGAGGGTGATGAGATTAATATCATATTTTTTAATATATAATTTCCACATATTGTTAATACAATGATGGAGGAAAAATTCCCGGTGCTGAAGTAGAAGGATAATGAGTGAGTTGGTACCTATAAAGAAATATTTACAAGAATTGAAATGTATGTTTCTCATATTATCATCCAACATGAATGAAAGGTTGATTAATACTTTTCTGGCCTAAAAATATGTCTCTTAAAGTCATTATATATAATATAATTAAATATATATAATGAAATATTTTGATATGTACTCATGGTGAAAATAGAAATCATAGATTCAAACAATTACCATGGTTTTAATAGGAGAAAGAAGATACATAATCATGGAAACTTGAATAAATCCCATAGTGGAACGAAATATTAGTCTTCTACATGCTGGAAGTGTGGGAAGAAACATCAAGGTAACTACATAAATGAAAATGGAAGGTTTGTTAAATTTGTAAGGGTGGGTCATATATACCATTAATTCCAAAAGGAAATGAACGGGCTAGTTTAAATAATATAAGAGAATCATATTCTCCCTAATGAACCACCCATGCTCCAATTTTTCAAATGTAAAAAGTATGGGAATTTTTCTAACATGTTCCCAAATGAATCTTTTAATGATGTTGATTGAAGACAAAAACCCTTTAACATAGTGTAAAAGTGAAAGATTATAGAATAACAATAGTTAGAGTGAATAATGATTATTAGTAAAAACTTATGAATTTTATGGTTAATGTAATATATAAGAATAATATTCCCACTAATTCACCAACCAAAATATAATGCTTTAATAGAAAAGAGGATGGTAATTATGCCAACTAGTTCTCAAATCCAATGGTTAATAATGATGATCGAAGAAAAAAACCTTTGAAAAAAAGGAAAAAAGGGAAATCTTATAAAATCACAATAGTTTATGTGAATCATGAAAATTAGGCCACATTTATCCTTTAAAACATAGTTATAATTTCGTGTTTGTTTATTTGTGAAGGATCTCTATAAAAATCTTATTGTTTAAAATTTATTTTAACTTCATGTGATTTTTAGAATTGATTATTTCCCTATATATAGAATATTGAAAAATGAAATAATGTTTCATATTCTATCATTGAAATGATGAACCCAATAGTCTAATAGAAATAGTTTTGAATAAGATAAAGTCTTTTTAAGGAATCAAGGGTGAATTATCTTTTTTAAGAAAATTTGTACTCATGTAAGATTAACTTCAGTGTCAATGATATTATCATGGGTTTATGAGTTCAAATTTGATTATAATTTAGAATTATTTTTCGTCCCTAATGAGGTTTTATGTTATGAGATATTACAGATATTATTGGAGACATTTATGGTAATACCACCCTTTGGTGTTTTATGTGTTTTAGGAAAAATTGTTTTTTGAGGAGGAATGCCTTTACATTTTGTGAAGATAAACTAATGTTATCAGTAACGCTTAGGGTTAATATTATATTTGATGTCGAGGTAATTTTATACGTTATTGGAATTATAATAATAAATTATTTGAAAAGGTTAACCTTCATGATGGGTGACATCCTATCACATTCTGAAAGGCTGTGAGGCTTAAACCCACAATGAAATGGTGATAAGGGTATATCACGTACCACTAGACTATGTGAAAGAGTATTTCTAGTGGAAATACTTGAAGGGAGATATTTATGAATATGTAACTCAGTGCTTGGTATGTAAAAAAAAATTAATGAGAGAAAATCATTTAAGGGGTTGTTATAACCATTATCTATTTCAGAATATAAATGGGAAAATATCACCGTGGATTGTGTCATAGGAATCCCTAAATCATATAACGGGCACAACGATATTTGGTTTGTATTCGATCACCTTAAAAAGTAAATAAAATTCATCACTAACAAAAAATATTTATCTCTAGATGATATTTACATGATATAAATTATGTAATTGGTAAGGTTTCATATAGTATCTCATTCTATTTTAGCTAATTGAGATCATAGTTTTTCTATTATGTTTTGGAAAATCCTTCTGCAAAACATTTATACAATGTTGAGTTTCATTAATGCATATCATCCTCTAATAGATGGTCTATATAAGAAAAAATTTAAACAATAGTGGATTTATTTAGATCTTTTTCCATGGATTTCAAAGGTGGTTCGGATCGACACCCTCCTCTAGTTGAGTTTTTTACAATAATTTATTTCACTCGATCATTCAGATGGATCATTGTGAAGTCCTTTGTGGAATGATGTTTAAAAATAAAATGGGATAGAAATACGTTAGGGAGAAAAATAAATTGAGACTAGATCTAGTGTAATTAATGGAATAGCATGTTATATCTATTCAAAAACACGTAATGGCAGCACAAATTCGATAGAAAAGTTATGCTAACAATCACCAACATGATCTGGAATTTGAAGTTGGTAATAAGGAATTTCTATGAATTTATCCATTGAAGTAATAAATTAAATATAAAAAAATGGAAAACCACACCCTACTAATATTATCCCATTTGAAATTATTTATTGTATCGAGATCACATCTTACCCCTGGGTGCTTCCACTGAACCTCTCTAAGGTTCACAACGTGTTACATGTATGACTTTTAAGGAATTACATAATTGATTGATAACATATACTGAACTCATAGATTGTATATAGATCATGATAATTATTATTAGTAAAGGACAATAGAGGTTCTAGACCATAGATATAATTTTCTATAAAACAAGACCACTCACCTAACCAAAGTTTTGTGGTGAAAATAACATCATGAAGAAGGTGTGTGGGAACCTGAGTATGTAACGAGGAAGAATTATCCTCATTTATTTTTACCGATGTGATAAAATTTTTAGGTTTTAATTTATTTTAAGTATAAATAATGTAATACCTCATAATGTTTTGATTTTTTTGAAATAAATTAATTTTTCTCAATATCCCATGTTACACACAACACCGAGTTTTAACAAACCATGATATACTATTAATATTTCTATTTAAAAATGAACATTATACCCTAGATATAAAACTTATAAGTATTAATAGGAATAACCACCTATTAAATATAATTTATAATGGTTTTATATAAAAAAATGAAATTGATAAAAGAGTACTTAATATTTAGTAAAATATTTAAATATTTTGAAAATTCTATCTTGTCGAAAAAATATATTATTTCATTGTTTAAAAAAAATTAATGTTATTTTTTCCAATTTTAGAAAATATGTTTGAAAAAACTTCATATTTTAAAGCTACATTTCAAAATATATATTTGAGTGAATTTTTGAAATTTTTTGAAAATAATATTTTTTTAATGAATAGTAAAAAAGAACTCGTTTGTATTGAAAAATATTTTTTCATTTAAAGAAATTATAAGCCATATATTTTTTAATATTGATAAAAATGCAAAATTATTTCATTCATATAATTATTAATCTAATTCTGGTCATTATAATGAAATTCATATTGAATTTTGATACTAAATCTTATTATACGTATGGAAAGACTCTCTTTGGGAAATCACTTTTTCATCATTTATACAGGTTTAATTTTAAACTAAATTTTATGATAATTTGAATAGAATATGGAAAAATGGATTTAATAATTATAATAATCATAATTAATATTATATAATAATTTAATCTTATTTTTTGGCCAAAATGAATAGTAAAAATTGTAAAATCAATTACTGTGGTTAAAGTGAAAATGAGTTTATAAGGGGTAAACATAAATAGATAATGTGTAAAATGACCTAGAGACTTTTACAAATTCCATTTTATGGAAAACATTTGATCATATATCATAAAATATTCAAGGAAGAGCCATTTGTAATCCTTTTTTCATGTGAATATCGTGGCTACACATTCTTATTTTCTAAAATTTTGTGTGTATGCATTCCCTAACTTATAAAAGTCTACCCCTATACTCTCCTCTTCACATATACAAAACCATTTGTTTCGGCCATGAACTACCAAAATATATTCCTTACATCCCTACCCAAATAATAAAATCCTTATTTTTATTAGCACACTCACCAAACAAGGCATTATGTATAAACCTGAAGAGGTTATCCTAATAAGATTAGGTTCGAATGTGTATGAATGATGTCGAGGCCTAAAGCTAGGTATTTTCACATAACATTTATTTTTATAGGACACTTGACTTATAATTTTTTTTTCAATTTTTGTGTTATATATACTTACTAAGAATGTGATTTATGATATTTATAATGATAATTATTTATACACAAATATATATAATGTGATTTCATTCATGGGGATTATGATTTAAATGATACCAAAGTATTAATGGTTTAATGTTACAATCAAATTCTTTAACTATAATTTTTATGATATGTTTCCAATAATGAGATCTTATTATCTACCAATGAAGAAACACATTTATTTCTTTTCCAATGGGTTTTTATAAAATATACATACATTCCATTAATTTTTTTCTATTTAAATATTAAATAGACAAATTTTTTTAATTATAATTATTGTTGTTTCTATCTTTGGTCAAAAAACATATTTTATATATTTATGTTTTTTAAAGAAATTATAAACTTTTGAATATTTTATAATTATTTTTTGATTATAATTTTACCCATGTTTTACTTTTTACAAAATGGTTTAAAAGGAATATTCATATATTTATAGAAACAAGTCCATTTAAACTTTTACTAAAATGGAAAATGAATATTTATTTTAATGTGTATGACATGAATGGAATTTTATAACTTCCTGAAAGTAGAATTATTTGAATATTACATTATAATTTTCCATTTCTATTTTCAAAAAGTAGTATTTTAATTTTTTTTGTAATTTTTTTATTTTAATAAGTGATATTCATAGTGGAAAGGTTATTTCCTCATGAAATGTTCCAAGTGATCTTTAAAAACAAATTCTCAATCTATGATGAAATAATTTGATGTTACATACAAATTACAAGTTATATAATCCAATTATAACATCATTATTCATTCACTATATAGATTATTATTAAGATGATGAAATGTTTTTGAAACTTGTTCCCATTCCATAGGTTATGTTTATATGAATTCATGACATGATAATGAGACCCACATAATTTCTATGGGTTATTATTTGTTGAAATGTTTATTAGATCATTTTTTCATGGGATGTGATATTATGAATGTTCTATGATAATGTGGTAATATGGTGACCATTTTATATCCTAGTATAATTGGTACATATATCTACCTCCAACACATTGGGTAAAGCTTGATATTTCATTAGATAATAATGGGAAAAAAGTCTATGAGCTTTATCCACTATGGGAAATAGGAAGATGGGATTCATTCACAATGGGAAATAGGACGATAGGATTGATCCAAAATGGGTAATAAGTGATGAGGCATTATCAACTATGTTTTATGGTATTGGTAGTGAACATTAACAAATAAACGATTTTGGTAAACATGTTAGTGCCACACTTTTATGACATGAGATTCATTAATTATGACAATTTCAAATTCTTATGAATTTTTCCTTTTAAAATGATAATGATTTATTCCATCACTCATTTTTATGATCTATGAAAGGCTAGGTATAGAATTTTAAGTTATGTTTATCACCTAAAACCCATATAATTATGCTAATTCATACTACTAATCATTGAATATTATATCCCATGTTTACACCTACTGAGCATCTGAGCTCACATTTTCTAAATTTTCCTTTCCTCAGGTTATGAAGAATGGTTTTACGTAGTGTATGTTTATGAAGATTAAAAAAATGTGAACATATTTATGGGATATTATGAATATATTTAATTAAATAAAAATAATGTGTACCTTGTCTCTAACGCCACTAAATCGTTATAGTGAGTGAGAGTATATTTTTGAAATGTATTAAGTATTCATCTAAAAAGATATGATATTTATATATTAAAAGTATAGATCGTTATAAGATTAGTACTATAAATGAAAATTCATCGAATAAATTTATTTATTAAAGGAGAAAATATGGAATTGAAATCCATTAAGTAAGAATGACAATTAATTTTCTATTTTAATTAAAAAGTTGTATCATTTTTTTATTGAAAAATATTATTTTCCCATGGTATAAGATTATTTCCCTAAGATAAATGTTTATGATTCAGGGAATTTAAAAATTCATAAATTTTTTATTTTTTACAACTAATTTAGATGATTTTAATCCCACTAATATATCGATTAATGGGTAAGAGTCACTTATTTATATTATAGGTGTTTTTTGGTACTTAGTGTGAATGTGTTTTAAAAAATGATTATTTAATGTTTTATATATCCTTGTAATTATTGAGAATATAACCTAACTTAATTTTGTTTGATTAGATAATTATTCAATGATTATTTAAATTATTTATATGAAATCATGTGATTCTATGTTAGATGTGAAATTTTTATAGAAGAGTATAGAAAAATGAAAAAGGGAAAACAAATGTACAAATCAATGTAGTACTAAAACACATAATCTATATTGCATTCTCATAAACCTGTATAAGTAATAATCATTATGAGAGAGAGTAGGGATCATTTTAACCTATTTATTCATCAATATATGAGGTCAATATACTGATATAAAGATGAAATTATCAACTAACATTGAGGTTGAAAATCAACCACACAATGATCTGAAATATTATGCTAGATAACCAATCATACATTGGTCTGAAAAACTAAAAATTATTTATAATTTACTAGAAGTCATCCGATTAGTTATACGAAGATAAATTGTGTGAATATTGATAGAAGGATAATTCAATAGACCAAATGACTAGACAATATACTGTAGAATCACTTTATTTCTATAAATTCACTTTTCCGAGATGTGGTTCCTCAAAACTTTTGGTTGGTCCAAAGATGTTGATCAATATCTTCAATCCATTATGTTTTACAATATATTTGGTCTACTACTTATCTAATATTCAAGGAATCTAAGGGATGGAAAATTATCAGTTGTGTTAAGTAAACAACTTTGGGTTTCCACCTGAACATTAATGGAAACAAAGAGGATGTTTCCCCGTGGAATATAATTAATGAAATCATAGATAATGATATATGAAAAATAAAATTATGGTTTTAAATATAAAACTATATAAAGACAATGAAGGTGGAATGTTTTGAGGAAAATTGAAATAATTAATTTTTCATAAGGTAAAAGATCTCCAAGGTTTTATTAGGGGATGCATAGAGAATAACATGTATCTAAAAGTGAAAAAAGATGGAATTCTAGGGAAATTTTTTTGAACCTGGACATACTTGAATGATATTCTATAGGATTACTTATAATATATTTCTTTTCTTATTTTCATTTATATTATAATATTTGTAATTATTTATTCTTCTACATTCCACAAGGTATCCCTTTCTGACATGGGTAAAATTGAAGTGATGCGAAAAGGGAAGGATATCCCTTGTATTTCTTGATTCATCTAAATTTGATGAATACAATCTCTTTTCTTATTAATTTTTTTAATGAGTAATTAATTGAGTGAAATTATATTTATTCCTTATAACAAGTTCATAATTACTGCTTAGGTTGGTAGTCTATAATCTCCATTCTTATAGTTCTACTTTTATTCAAGGTGAATATATCGTTTCAGGTGAGTGTTTAGGAATCACTATAATTTGTGTGTCAAGTTAATTAATTTTGGATTATATAGGAACATAAAATCCCAATTGGGGTTTTTTCGAGGTATTTTAAGTGTATTTCTCTAACTTCTCACACAAACAAGAAGGTATGATCACCTTGATGTAATAATATTCGGTAAATCACCATAGTTTCATTTATACTATAATTTTTAGATAAATATATCATGTAATCTGGAACATATAAATTAATAAGAAGAGAAGTAAAAACATTATAGGGACTAAGATTACATTTCCAGAGAAGACCAAATCCATAACAAATTACAAATCTCCTCTAATTTTTAAAATATTTAATTTATTTCAGGATTTTATAAAATAAACACATTCTCAAAACTACCCCCATTACTCTTACCAAGAAGTGAGGATTGGTTTTTTTCACTTCTATCTAGGAAAAAACTTGGGTAACAACTAATACTAAATTTATCCTATATAATAAAAATCATTTTATATGAACCATTACATGCAGTCCTCAGTGATGATGTAAATATTACTATGGTGATAACGAAAATTAAACATATAAAACATCATGTAAAAAATTCTTAAACAAAACATATTCAGATAAAATATTAACTTATTGTGTGGAAAGTGAAGAGGTAAATTATAAAAGTGATGTGTTTTGGTACAATTCAATATGTGTAAGATATTTTAGAAAAACCACAGGACACCCCATTAATTAAGAATAATATATTATAATTTTATGCCCAATAGATCCCAAATATTAAGGATGTTTGATGAACCTTATCTACCTATTTATGTTTAAAACCAAACATAATAACTCTTTTATTATAGGTTTTGATACATTATGGGTTTTTTGGAAAATATTGATAAAATTTAAATGTGTTAATTAACTAGAAGTAGATAAATCTATCATGTTAAAGGTAAAAATTATAAAATTGATAGGGAATATTTTATTGAAAAAATAGAGGGAGATACAATCAAGGGTTATTAGCATAAAAGAGCAAAGGAGTGATGAAGATAGGTGTTACACAGTGATCATGAGTTTTTAATAAAATTGATAATTTTGGATAGAAATAGAAATAATTTTATAACTCTTGTTGTATACATCAAGAATGTATCACATAATATTAGAGTGTTAAATGAAAATTTATATAAATATTCAGATTTTTTAAGGGTATGGAGACTTTCAATGAGTTATTTCAAAACAGTTAGTAATCATCTAATTTACTAGGAATTATTATTAATCCCTACAGTAGAGAATGTTGAATCCATGTTTCTTAAAAAATATCAAAACAATTATTTTTATAATTTTTTTTATTTATTAATAATTGGTATGAAGTTATTAAATAAAGACATTATAAAGGTTTCAAAAAGTTTGATGTTAGTTTGCTGATGTTTATAGATATTTTTTATGAAGGATGAAAAACCATATTATAGTAGAGGGAGTGGTATAAGTTATTGTTTGTAAAAACGTTTGATTAAAAGAAATAATGGAGGTAAATTAATTCCATGTTGAGTAAACCAGGTCATAGTTCACAAAAAAAAATTACGGTTTCAAAACAATCATTATTGTGTGTGGAATTTTTAGTGAGGAAATTTTGAAAATCTTATTAGACATTATTGGATGTTTAAACCATGTTATGTTTATAATATTAATTTTAATAAAATATTGGAAATAATTATTTTTTGGAAGTAAAACCTGAGTAGAGTCTTGATTTTGATTTTAGAGTCTTATGAAATCTGTAGGAGACTATAAGAATTATTCATTAATTTGAGACATTGTGTGATTTTTTTTTACAAAATCTTAGGATAAATTATATATGAAGATATTATAGTAATTTATTATTGATGTTTCTTTAGAAAATAACAAAAGTATCTGTGAACCAATCAGGATAAAAATGATTATGTAGTTTTGGTGAAACCAAATCATCAAGCGAGTATAATAGGAATATGAATTATTTGGTAATAGGTGAATTTTCAGGAAGATAAATACAAAGAGTATATAGGTTTTAGGGTTAAACCATTGAAAAAACCACATTGGTGTTAGTTTGTCCAAAATCATGGTTTTCATGGTTTATATAGATTTTTTATATTTGATTATATTTTTAAATATGAAAACTAAGGTTCATTTGTTATGTATTTTTACTCGAATATGGTGGATTGTTTTAAGATCAGTCAGGGTGTGACATGTAGCATAAGAATTTAACGTTTTTAGGAGGATTTATATTAAATATATTTTTTATAGAAATAAAAAATGAGAAATAGAGAGAATAGATAAATAAAAATAATCATATATAAAATTTTGAAGGTTGTTATAGGAATATTGATGAGTGAAAAATGATAAAATACCCATACTTGAATATGAGGAGGATAATAAATAGAAAAAATAATCTTTGATAATTCGTTGTAATCAACCCATAAACCATAATCATGTCACCTTATAGTGGTTCAATAAGAAAGGGTATAAGAAGAGTTAATGATCCTTGTATTTGGATATGATCTATTCCAAAAACATGTAATCATGAAATAACAATTTATAGATTTATTATTACATTGGAACATAACTGGTGTATGATCCTTTTATGTAGATCTTATTTGTGATCTAAGTATACATCCATCTTCCTTTATAACTTACTTTATTTTTTTTATCTTAATGATATTAAGTTGATAGGTTTTGTTTTTCTTGTATAAATTAGGAATATATACATTAAAAAAATTAAATACCTTAATTCAAACCCTCTAGAGTGATTTAGAACATTTTAGTTAAAAAATGGTATTTGTGATAGATTATACTATAGATAATATATCACAAGGATATCATTAACATAGAAAATTGCCTAAAATGAATTGGTTTTCAACTATTTTATGTTCATAAGTATTAAATTTGTAAGAATCACATGAGATCCCATATTTGATATATTTGGTTTTATATTTTTTATGTTCATAAACATGAAATCCATGTATGTTATTCCATAGATATTTCACTAAATGAAATGGAAAATAAGATTATAAATGATAATAAAAATACTTAAAATGACTTATATATATATCAAATTAAATATAAATGAAGGTGATGATATAGACTTCCCAAAATGTAACTTGTGACATATTTTACAATAAATATAAAGTTAACAAAATGGTAAAATATGTTATTTTTCAAGTCTTTCATAACAAATTCAATGAAGTAAATATATATCCTAAAAAGAGCATCATTAGTTTCTTGATCCACATTATTTAGGTTTATGTATTCAAGCGTACACATGGTAATGAAATTATGTGTTTGAAAATTTAAAAATAGAAATAACAAAACTCCCACCTTTTAAAATCTAAAGGTCTCAAAAATTGGGGAATTAAATTTGGTTGATCTTTCACTCACATATTTTCATTTTTATTATATCATATATGATTCATATGATGTAAAAAGGAAAGGAATGTAAATAAATCAAGGATATGGATTAAAATGTAATAAATATGTTTTAGATCAACCATGATTAAGGTGATGAAAAGGTGAGTGTTGAGTTTCTATCAATTTAATTCCTTTTAGAATCTCAAATATATATATAAGTTGGGAAATATATTTCATTGGAAGATTTGTTCCAGTTAGGAGGAATAAAATGATGAATCTTCCCTTGACTAAGGTAATATTAAAAAAATAGTCTTAGGAGGTTCTATTATGAAAATGGTAGAAAAAACTCAGTCTAAAAAATCATTAAGATGATCAATCAGATGTTGTAGTTGATCTAATTGCTGGACAAGAAGCCAGAATAAAAGAGATCTATATCCAGAGGAATACAAATATAATTTTTTTTTGTTTATTTAAAAATATCATGTTAATCTACTTGAGGCCAAAATCCATTGGTAAGATAATTTCATGGAATAATGAACTAATTTGTAATAAAAATCAAATGAATTGGTTAACATGAAGTATAAAATTTAGGAACATGGTATGGTAATTAATAACCATAATTTTTTCATAAAACAATTTAAAATTAGGATTGATTCACATGGAGAATTATAACTTATGAAGAAGAATTTTCAAGGTGTGTTGAAAAATTGAAATTGCTAAAAAAAACTAATTTCGGATGTTTTTGGATAAAGAAATCAACAAGACTTCTATAAAAGGAATAATTCATTTTTATAATTTTTAGGTGATAAAAAATCCAATATATTTTGTAATATCAAACCTAGATATTAGGGTGAATCATCTATGATCAAAAATAAAAATAAAAAGGTTAAATGTAAGAAAAAAGTTTCATAAATTCATAGAGATAATATTCAAGAGTTATCCAAAACCTAAAATCTAGAAGGATAAAATTAATATACGGAGTGAATGAGATAATATATTCATGTAAATGATGTCTTAATTTTGTGATTACTTGGGTGAACACCATAACATATTGTAATGATTCTTTTTATTTCATATGTGGTAATAAGTAACACCTCAACTCCAATAACCTAGAGAAAGCTGTTATTTTACTACATTGGAAAAACCTACAAGGGATCTCATCCTAAAAGATCAAATATTTTAATGTTTTTATAAAAGTAAATTAATTCTTGAATATGTCTTTACATTTGGAAACATTAAATTAAATATATTATTTTCATTGATAACTTTATTATTTCATCTATCATATCTTCTTATATCAATCATATTACACTTCCTGGCATTTTGGGTAATGGAAATAATCTAAAAGGGTGATATCCTATGATTAGTAAATGAATTTGTGTAGTGTATACTATCATAGAATAAATGAGGAATAAATAATATGATTGTAATAAATGATGATCAGATAATACCATATAAATAATCACATAATTTTGAATCTTTTCCAAGGATGTCATAACAATTTAAATAACCACATGTATATTAATAAATGGTATCATAAATATGGAAATAATAATTTCAAACAACTTAAACATGCCATCAGACCCTCATACCAAGAAATAATACATAAATGGGTATGGAATATGCTAAATATGAAACCTATTTTTTATTATGAGATCTACCAATGCATCGAAGTTGAATATAATTATGGTCCCCACCCATCACATAATAATTCCAAAGTATTCATAATATTAATAAAAAATAATAATAAATTTACATTCCTTTCTAATCAATAACTATTAGCATTAGAAGAACTAATATATGAAATTTCAATACATTTTCCAATCAAAATGATCATAATTAATCTGGGGAATAATGTTGGATCGTAACATTAGAAAACATCCATAGAAAAATATAATAGTAATATAATGATGTTGAAAAATATTAAAATACATTTATAATATCATTGAAATATTCCTTGATGGAAATACCCTTTTCATTTTGAAAGACACTTATTTAAAATCCAAATATTACCAAAATATTAGGAAAATAATTTATCTAAAAATTACTCTTGAAACATATGAAGGAATATTAAAATTAAAAAAATGTTATGACGAAGAAAAGAGGTGGTCAAGATATATAAATTAAAAACATTATATTCCTCATTGTAAATAAATTCAACATTTACCATGTAACAATGTTAAAAATATTCTTTTTTATAGAATTTTAAATAAATTCAATGATGGTTGAAAATTACCTTAATAAATTATTAAAAATTAAACCATAATATTCTAGAAACATTTTGAGAAAACATATATGTGGAAGAAATAGTTCATCCACCAAAGATGAAATATGGTTTAATTGAATTAAAAAATATTTTTTGGATTATATTATTTTCAAACAGAGGAAAATGAAATGAAAACATATAAACTCAATATATAACAAAATAATAAAAATAATTATATATTTTAAAAGTTATGAATCTTATAAATTTCTACAATGATAATTTAAACATAAATATTCTTTAATAAAAATGATATTTTAGCAGAAACCCTTACCACATTGGTAACTTTTGAATCATAACCCTCTTTAATGAAATAACCTCAAATGAATCATTAAATAACATTAATATAAATAGATTCATGAAATAACATATCAAAGTGGTAGTATATACACCACATGAATGAACCAACTTGTGAATATAACATATGTCTCATAGAAACATAAAGTGAGATGATAAACCCTTACAAAGACCATAATATTGAAATGATATTTTTTCAATGAGGTTATTATTTGTAAAAAATTTAAATATTCATAAAACAAGTGGAAGTAAAATATAAAATAACTAATTTTAATTACAAAAAATGTAATAACATAGAAAATTAAGAAGTAATGCGACCCAATGAAAAGAAATTCAGTTAAGAAACCCCTTACCTAAAATTCAGCATAACTTGTAAATATTTTATCTCCTATATAATAAAAATATATTAAATTTTTTCTTACTTAATAATCTTTTCATGTATATTAATTTATAATTATACTTTTTATTTCATTTATTACCTATCCTTTTATATTTATTAAATTAGTTATGTTCATGTCAAAAGTTTTGAAGACATTTGATTCATAATCCTAGAACAATATCTATAAGATTACCATGTTCAAAAGGAAAATTGTTCCATAATCTTCAGAATGTAATAATGAATTGACTATAATTTTTACTTATTAAATATAATTTTATAAGAATCCATGAAAGGAAGTTGTCAAAACTGAATCACATATCCATGTGGAGGTGGTAGTCCATATATGCCCCTGATCAATGTCATAATTTTTCAATTGGTGGAAGATTAAGAATGTATGAAATATATTATACTCAAAAAATCATAATTATGTCATTAATATCATATATAGTTCTTAAATATATCATAATTACCCACCATGAATAAAGGTTTTTGAAAATGAGACATATCTCTATGTGGAGGCGGTATCCCGCATGTATGTAGAAGTGATAATTTAATTAAAATTGGATGGAGAGAAGGTAGAAAATATTTGTTCAATAACCATAATAACAACTTATAATATTCATTATACATGATCAATTATTTTAGGATGGATATAACAAATTTAGAGGTAAGAGAAGAATAAATAAAAACTGAAAGAGTTTGGTAATAACATTACCATTTCTTTTAGTGTAATTATTTGGCAAAAAACATAGGATAGATATTGTCTGATGTAGAGTGCTAAAAGTATAGAATAAAGTCAAACAAGAGGTTTATTTTCATATGTGAGGGAACATACACACTTAAAATTATATAAATTATTTAAATATAACTGGTATCAAAATCTTTTCAAGTTTCACCAAATGTCCATAATTTCAATGTTAGGCTATGATAATGTCAAAATATATAAAAAAATTAATTAAAAAATTTATAAGTTAAATTTTAGACAATATAATTTTATTTAACCCCTATATTAATCATTTTTATATTTAATCATATAACAATTTTTTTTAGACTTTTAGGGTCATGAATTTACATATATTGTAGAAGGTACATAAAAAATGTCTCACACATGAAATTTTATACCATTTCCCACCCAAATTCATCCATTTAATTTTTTTTTATTTTTAAAACATTTTATAAGTATTTCCTTCATAAAATATCATTTAATTATTTTTTGGAGTATTTATTTAATTTCACTTCAAAAACATCATGGAAATAATGGAATTCAAATAAAAGCCCATTTAACATTAATTAGACACTATAATTACTTATTAAATTCATGTAATACCATAATTAAAACAAAACATATTAATTTTATGGTTTTGAAAATCAATTACCTTCATTTTTCTACTACTTATACAAAAAATGTATCAGTGTTGCGTAAGAATTTAAGGTAATTATATCATCAAAAAAAATGAGAATAAATTAAAATCAGAAAAATTATGTAATAATTTTAAAAAAAAAATTTATAATCAATCACAAGTTTTTTATCACAATGATAATATATTATATATATTAAAAGAAAGAGCGACATATTCTAATTTTCTTAACTCAAATTAATATAAATGTCATTATAAAATGAAAATGGAACCAAAATCAGATATATTAGAATTTAGTATGGATCTATTCAAATATATATCATCAATTGAAATAAATCCATGTGTTGGATATAATTTTAAAGCCTTATCACATTATTTTTAATATTAATTGACGAATTAACCCTTTTTTGTGGTGAAAAGTATTTACCATGGTCACTTTTTATAATGAAAAAAATAAAAGATGAATATTTACAAAATTTGAAACTCATGTTTAAAAAAATATGGAATCAATTTTTCCATATTCTATTTATATAAGTGATAAAAATAAATTTTAATATAATTTCATAAAACATAACTAAAATGGTCTTTATTAAAATGTGTTTTTAAGACTAAAAATGTTCTTATACCAAAATAAAACATAATTTTTATTCATATGGAATTATATATATATATATTTAATTTAATGAATGATATTTTACTTTAAAACCAAAAAAAATCATGATGAGCATTTTAAATTAATTGATTTAATGAAAGGAAATGATAGTTTTACAAAACTCTTTGTTTTCATTATTCTCTAAAAACTAAATCTTTTTTGAAAAACAAAAAATCAACCTTGGATTATATTTAAATGATTATTTAAATCCTTATCTACATAGTGTCCCTAATGAGTTTCTATACTCCACTCTAGGCCTGTGATTATCACTCATTAATATCGAGATATAGTTATAGTAGGTGATATAGAAAGAATATTTATAAGAGTGAGCAATTCTAGTTAATTTGATATTACGATATGGTGGGAACCACAATGATGATTAAGTACTGTCCAAGTGTATATTATCACAATGTAAACAAATAAATTCAATATTATTCGACTTTAGAAAAATAACCATCTAATTTATATACTGATTATATTCAAAAGTTATTTAGTGAATATAATTATATAGTTTTAAAAGACTATTAAGTATTTAACATTCATTGATTTTTACTATAAGGGAGAAATGATTCAAGTTAATTACATATTTTTTTCCCAGATAATACATTTTAGGTTTTAAAAAAATGTAATAAAATATCTATGAATTTTTCAGAAATCTCTATGTGATGTTAGTGTCATTTTTTGATATGTTTAAAGTTATTACTTCCATAAGAACCAAAAATTTTTATAGAAGTCATAAAATAAGTATTTACTACTTTTTTTAGAACTAAAATGTGTGTTATATGTATTTGATTAAATTATACCTCCTCTCCACCTCTCTCTCATGTCCCAGTGAGAGAAAGTAATGAGAGGATCAGTGATTCTTCAAGCCATGTTCACGGATCATTAGTTTAATTTCATGAAATCATGATGATTTTAAATATAATTATATTTTCCACACTATCACCCTTATATCATAGGATTATATTTTATCAAGCGTATGGATTGTTTGTGAATGATCTATAGGGTTCTATATTCTGTTCCTTCATGCGTCGATCACAGAAGAAGAGAGAAATTAGTTTCTGATCAAAATTAGGTGATGTATGTTTTCAATTTAAAAATTATTTTTACTATCTATGATTAATTACTTTTCACATGATACATGGAAGAATTTGGGCTGAGGTATAACACATTTGATGTTTCAATATAATTCTAGACCCAAAAATTTTAAAATACTATTTTTATTTCTTCTATCAGTCCCATATTTCATTCAAATGGTATCAGAGATGGAGTGAATTTAATTAAGTTGTATTAATAGATAAATATTTATTTATTTGAGATTAGGGTGTCATCACAGTCCCATTTCTGTAAACAATGAATTGATATGAGATATGATGATTGAGTTATGGTCTTCCAGAGAACAATGTTTTAAATGTTTTCTCTTACAACCAAGAATGAATATATATATATATATATATTTCATTGATGCAACATTATATCACTGATGTCTACTGACTTAATGTAAGAATACATGGTCAAAACCCTACCCACACGAGATCGATTCATTCAATCTATATTATCGGGGAAGTCATAGTCAATGTGGTCATAATTAAAAAATAAATTGTAATGTATATAGACACTCACACACACACACAAATATATATATATATACATAATAATAGAAAAGATATATATATCCATTTAAATTTGGAGGGGATATACCATCCATGAAACTATAAATAAAAGAAATCTTGAAATATAGGATTTTAGAAAAAAAAAGATTTAAAAATGAAAAATTTCCTCCTTTGTGTTGAATCTATCCCCCCCTCACAAATTGGGGGGGGGGGGGAGAAATATATTTACATTGGCGATAGTTTATTAAAAAAATTGAATTTGGGGGGTGGCTCATCCATTCCCTTGGGTGGAAGAAGACCATCTCGCCCCATTAAGATGGATAAAGAAAAGTGACCAATGAGCTAAAATTAAAACACACACACACACACACAGATATATATATATAAGTGGATCTCCATGAGTGGTTACTTCCCCACTATCCTATGGAAAATAATGTGGGCGTATAATCTTTACTGACTTTTCACCCCTATCAGGTAGGCCTGACCCATGCCTCTGTGAAACGGGTTCTACCCGACCCACCAGATCCTTCCCGGTATTTACCCATTAAAAAAAATTCCTATTGCAGGGGGAAGGTTTAAAAAATAATTTTAACCTGAATAAATATATTTAAAATTTTAAAAATATTTCATAAAATATATTTGGAATTTAGTTATACAATTTTGAAACTTTCCAAAATGTTTTTTGTTAGTTAAGAAAATAAATTTATTTCAATTAATGAAAATACCATAACATTGAATTGGTCAAAAATTGAATGTATTTATGTGATTTTAATGTGTAACAACTGATCATGGTACATGGAATGAATAATACTAATCCATTTTTATTAATTAATTTATTTATTAAAATCTGTTTCATTGTAATAATTATTTTATAATATTGATTTTCACATCCCCACTTGTGTCATAATTTTTAGGTGGGTATATATGTCCATAATTAATATTATTTATCTATATCCCATATAATTGATTTTTAATTTTCTAAGTTTTTGTATTATTATAAAGTGATTAATATTAAAGGTGATTTATTTCATGTTGATACATGGTGAGACACTGGACGGATCGTTGACCCACTGTATGAGGTTACCACTACAACTCAAGTCACATGAATATTGACTTAAAGAGTTACCCCTACTGGTTAGGTTTATCCATTCTTTATTGAATGGATAAAACATTTGAAAGAGATCATGATAAAATCATTTAAATTTATTTATGCATGGTTTATTATTCTACGTATATATATTTTTTATGTGTGATGTCATAAAATAATACATGATAAATCATTAAAAAAATAAATATATGAGTTGATTTTTTTTTCTATAAATAACATTGTAAATATGGGAGTGAGATCATTTAGAATGATACTGTGTAAATAAAATTCAATTACATTCACCAAAGAAATTATAACCCATCAGAGTATATATTTATCCCTTAAATTACTTCCATCACTTAAATTATAGAAAAATAGATGTATGAGCTACTCGTCATCCCTAGTTGTGGGTGCCTTCTACTATCAAGGAATTCATATGATTGTAGTCATTCATCTTAAATAAATATTTATTCAATGAAATATTCACATCTAACATGGTTCAACTTTATAGGTAATTTGTTGAGAAATAAAAATATATCCTTTTTAGGTGATGATATTCCACTCAACAGGTCAAGGCGGGATGATTTTTTGTCGTTGGCAAGACATAATACTAACTTGAGTCTCTCTCAATAGTGGTTTTTCCATTTCATGGACTATTAGGATATGTTTGATGGATATTTTATTCTAAATTAATAAATGAAATGAATATTAAAAATATATTATTTGATGGATATTAGAATTAAATAAAAATTATGGGATTCATTTAAGATAAAAAATTAGTAATCTCCAATAACTAGCAAACAAGAATAAATTACCTATCATATAATGTTTGATTATATTGAAAATGGAATGTAAAACCATAGATATACTATTATAAATAATGGGGAAAAATTTTTAGATGTCATGAATTTATAAGTTTAGTAATGGAAATTGTGAAAGGTTCTATGATTTGAAAGAAAATTCTATGTGTTCGAGTCCTCAGTTCCTTTTGATCTATCTCAGGAAGTGAAAATGAAAAGAAAGATTACCAGAGACACGTGGAAGATAAATTTAATTTTTACATAATAATTTTAACATCAATGTCCAATGACTTGTGAAAAAACATTAGAAAATAAATGTATGATCCTAGAATTGGTACACTCATATGTATCTGGACCTGATTGACCAAATGAACTGAAGTGTCCCTCCCCTTATGCTAGAGGATGCTGAATTGCAATGATGGTGTATGATGGTATGGTGGAGAGACTATACCCTCATAATCAGAGTGTATCACAACAATATATAATTATCTAGTATAGTGTAATAGTATAATAAATGAACTTTAGAAATAGAATCCATCGAGATAAAATAGCTGGCAGAATAGAACTGATATCATATAAAAAATTATGCCATGTTTTTATACTATACAAAAAGGGAATACATGGAATCAGAAAAATATTCACATTAAAATTTATATATAAAATGAAAAAAATACCAAATTCTATCTCACATATCATCATGATCATATTCTCATTCCACTACTCCTATTCTCTATCGCAGTTAAAAAAATCAAGAAACTAAAGGGGGATACTTTCCTTTATCCCAACCTTCTTTCATAAGATATTCTCAGGTACCAATCAGCGGCCTGAATAGGGTGCGATATATACTTAGTAGGCCACCATCAATGTTGTATAGAACCATGTATTCTAGAAATATAAAATAACCAACGTGCATGTATTAATCAATGAATAATTTAATATAAAATAAATCACATCAGTTTTGTTTCTTCACGGGCAACCTAAATGATTATACATTCTTCAACCTAAGATAGAATGAATATGAACAGATATCACCCTTTATTTGGGAATAAAATAAGAATATGTATGTATATTTATGAATCATAATGATATGGGAATATATGTTAATATGTATAGATATATAGTATTAACCATAACCAGAATTGTATACCCAAGGCCACTAAGAATAATCAAATGTGTTTCCAAAATTCAAATGACATATGATCTTATAAAAGTTATATAAACAATCCATAAAAAATGTAACGAATAGATCAAATCCATGTATGTTATTTTTCATGGAATACGTTTCAATTGATTTAATTAATTGACATCATGAGCTCATACAACATATTCCATAAAAATAAACCTAGGTATCACTCAATGTATAAGATAAAAGATCATAACCAATCAATTACATCCAACATAGTCTATATAAGAACATAGGTACCGCTCATTGCATGGTATAAAGGAGAAATAAACAAATAATGTCTATAATATAATATATAGGGATCCAAATATCTTTCATTTCATGGTATAATATTATTTCTACAAGCCAGTCCAAGGAAATCCACTTGGGAAAATGGTATAACTCATGGGTATTATAAAGGCATCATTTCGGTGAGACCATCCAAGGTGTTCTATGTCAAAAGCCATGTATCACACCCAATTTGTTTAAAATCATTTATGAAAATATAATTATATTTCCCTACAAGGTCATCCAAGGTGTTCCCAATCATAACCCTTATATATCCTTTAAAATGATGTTATGCATAGTTATGGCTATTGTTCAACCCATACCACTTTAAGCCAAGTTGTTCAATTCATTTCATAAGTATAATAAATATATAAACAAGAAAAAACGGTATTAATAACCTGACTTACAATTTTCTTTTTTCTTAATTCAATTAAATTTAATTTATAATGGCTATCTCAACACACCTAAATAGGTGGATAAATTTTATTTCATGGTATAATACTGATGGATTTTATAAGAAATTCATCTTAAGGGATGTATTTCATCAATGTGTATATACTCCATTAGTAATATTTTGGTTTCTCAAACTACCATAACCAGGGAAATACCAATTCTTTTAATTAATATAACATTAAAGTGGCTTCTCATGAAAGGTCTAATGGATGACCCAATGAAACAAAATATAAACATATATACTTTGGAAAAATGATCAACTACCTTAGATTGCTAAAAATCTTATCATCTGTTGTCAGACTCCATCTTATGATAGAACAAGATAAATGAGAGAAATTTACCAATACCCTAAAAATAGAGAATATTTTATCACATGGATTTAGAATTCCATACAAAAATTAAAATGAATAAATTATAGAAGAGGAATGAAGATACCACTGATGGCTATCAAATGTGATAGATGGGGAGAAAATATCATTGTGAATGAGGGTGGAGGTTAAAAGCCTATGAGGACTATAAATGGAACTCTCTAGGCATGTGGTCTATTGTGAAAAAGGGAAATGATAGGGCGGTTTGAGTGTAATATGAGGAATATAAAAAAAATGAAATTTCACCCATAATTTAATGAGTGCATGGTTTGGACATAGGGTTTATCCAAACTATGCACTAACCATGTGTGGTTACTTATTAAGTGGTACAAAGTGTGCAAGTTAGGAACATGGTTTAGAAAACCATGTGCAACCCATGCAGATCCCCTTTACATTTTTTTCTACAATTCCCCAAATTACGACGTGTCCTCTAATACAAAATTTAACTAATTTTTAAATCATATTACTAGGATGCATGGTTTAGTCTCATATTTACTACAAATCATGCACAATTCACAACATTCAGATTATATCTCTAAAAACTAGAGGTTTGGGTGCCAAACATGCCTCAGACTATAAAGAATTATTTCTTATTCTTTTGGGAACTTACACATAGATAAAAATATTATTTAAACCAAAATTTATACTATATATCACAAATAAGTAAATTTATGATGTTGTGAACTCCTCTTATTAAAACAACTCATCCCTAATATCCTTTTTCAAGGGTTGTAAAACATCAGCTAAGACATATTGCATCCACTGAGTGTTCATGTAAGCCCCTATATCCCGAGTCTCATCCCATACAAATTTGTGCTACAAAATCACCTGTTCTAGAGGAACTCATAGACCTTAGAGATCCTTCATTCTCGGATAAATGATAGTAATAGGATGCCAATGAAAAGAAGCCTCAAACTCTAACTCAATATCCTAATGATCAAAATAATGGGACATGATTGAAAAATAACAAATGAGTTGTGATACATGGAATATGTTATGACATGCCCAGTACATCTGAGGCAAGGACAATAAATAGGATATTGGCTTAACCCTCTCCAATATCTCAAAACACCTGACATGAAAATGTAATACCTTTCCCTATCTTAAAATCCATCTATGAAGCAACCAAAGATAAAACTCACAAAAATACCAAATGTCCACCCTAAAACTTTAAAGGTTAGTGATAATTACAAGTATAAGAATAATTTCTAGACTAAGACAATACCACAAATTTATAGATAAATTTTTCCGGCTCTGATGTGTCTTTAATTAGACAATTTCTCTACAGCACTACCTCACATACTTCAAACCAATATAGGGGTTAACATAACATCCGACTTTATATGTCCACATATGCAACTATCTGAATAGTTACATGAAAGATATTACTATTTCAACATTTGGATAAATGAATTTTTTCTCCCATGAATCTCTAAAAGAAAGGATTCATGGTCTAAGCATGTCTTCCAACACCTATATAGTGCGATTAGACTAACTATCAGTTTAAGGGTGATACACTATATCAAAAGCACCTAGAAAATTTTTATATTTAGAAATCCTTATTAGAAATGAAATGAAAATAGATCAACCCTATATTATATGATATTATAGGGAACGCCATGAAGGAATATAAAAACATGAACACAAACCCATCCAAGATCATCCACAGAAAAAGGTCTATCGAATAGGTAAAAAGTGAACAACTTTGGTCAACCATTCGATGATCACCCATACTGCATCACTACCTAAAGGGGATCATGGAAGACCTACCATACAATCATTAGTGAAATCATTGCATTTTCATTATGAAATGGGGATATGATATAAAATTCTTAAAGGTCACAAGTGCTTCGCCTTAACCAACAAATTAGTGGAAACACAGTATAATAAAATATACAATCTTTCTATTCATAATAGGACACCAATACTAGTGGCATACATCTTGGCACATCATCATAATCCAAGTAGGTGGGTCCTCACTTAAGGCACTCTCCCTCAAGACCAATCTCTTGGGATTAGAAATCTATATCACATTTAGACACCCTAAAAGAGAATATTTCACTATAAAGGCTACTAAAAAATTATTCCCATGATACTCTAAAACCTCCATTTTCATTTTAAACAATAGATTCATCAACCACCACTCATTAATGGAATCTTGAACATATAATGTCTAAGTATTACATCTTAGATCATTTTTCAATAAATTTCTATTCCCTGGAATATAAGAATGATAAAAAGAGAACTAATGTAGGTATTAAACACATATTCACTACATGAGATTCAATTGATGATGCTTGATGATGCATTTTACGATTTTTTGATCCATATAAACCAAAAAATATTTTTCCAACAAAGAATTGCATGAAAAACAACTGCTAACTCCAGATCCTGTGTTAGGTAATTTCATTCATGAGGTATCACCTGTATTGAAACATATATAGTGAATCATTATCCAAATATAAAAACTCATCCTAGTTTGATGTATGATGCATGAAAATAAACCCTATAGATTCATCCTGACTCTGGAAGATTCCGGATTTGTGTTGAAGTCAATCATCATTTCATCTTTGGAAGGAATGTTTTGGATGATTGAAACCTTAAAAAATTAGCACCCTTTTTATTCAATCCCATGAGAGGCATAACTTTATATGAAACAATCAAAATAAAACACATGTAGTATCCAACCATACTGAAGAAACATTATATGTTGATTAAATTATTGGGATACTATAATTAAATTATAACCCTAACCTTCTATAGGTCAATAGAAACTCTTTCCTCTAAGATTACGTAACCCAATAAGTAAATTTTATCAATCCAAAAGTTGAATTTGGTGAGCTTAGCATACATATGGTTCTCTTTTATTGTATTCAATATGATATATAAATATTTAGCACTATCTTTTCGCGTATAAGAATAAAAAAAATTTCCTAAATGAAGACTACCATAAATTAATATAATAATGGTTGAAAATACTAATTCAATAGATCCACAAAGTCTTTGAGTGAATTCGTGAGACCAGACAACATGAAAAATTATTCATACAAACCATATCTATTATGGGATGTTGTATGTGGTAAGTATGATTGTATAACACACATTTAGTGATAACTGTACCTCATTTAAATCTTAGATTAAACTCCATTACCTCAGAGTTGATCAAATTGATCTTATATATAAGTTAGTGGATGCTAATTATTGACTTTAATATCATCTGATATTTGGTAATCAACACAAATCCTAAGGGTACCGTCTACATTCTTGAAAAAAATAGACATGTGAACCCCATAGGGAAGTATGATGTCAAATTAAACCATGATCTTCCAAATCCACATGTTACTTATTATGTTCCTACAGGTCAGTAGGTTCCATCATGTAAAAATGAATTTACTACTCCTAGCACTAGCTCAATATTGAACTCCACCTCTCTTAGAAGTGGTAACTTAGAAAATTGTCTTAGAAAACACCCTTGAACCGATGCACTATAGGATTGAAATATATAATTCACATTAATTGACAACTCATAAAGAGACTAGAAACCTAGGATATCACTCTTCCCATCCCATGATGCTCTAGTCTAGATCGACTCACTTGGACATCCCATTAACAATTTTAAATATATGTACCTCCCTTCAGTGATTTAAAAGACACCCTTCGGTGGAAGGAATAAAATTGGGTGTGATTGGGTACTATACACTACATCATGTGTATTATGTTGAATTTTATCATCTCATAGAAAAAAAGGTACCATAAAAAATTATAACCACAAATATGAAAGGGGAACTTGTGACATTGTGGATTTCTCTGAGATTAGATTACCAATGATTTCTTGAGTTTCATGACACCAAAATATTTATCAATATCTAGGACTAATATTTACATAATTATACTATACATGACTGAATGTTGGTGGACTATATTTAATAAGATAGATACTAATGTATAGGATACTAGATTAGTACCCCAAACTTTAGAAGACTCAATGCTCTGCTCCTATAGTACAACTTATACTATATATAACTGTCCAAATTTATAGCCCAAATCTATAGACTCGACACACTAAGAATACATTCTCTTTTGGAAATAAATCTGATATTAATGGCTTCGATGTCCATGTACACCTCTTTTACATAGTCTACCAGTCGTATTCAACCACCCTGCCTAATGTGGATCATCTTATCTGACTCCCAATTGTGGAGTCAATGTAGATCCTTTATTTTTAGAAATAAGAGGACGAGTTACACATAAACAATGAAGTTTCCAAATATGTTTATAATCACAACATGAAATTGGGTCCTCTATATATGGGTTCCAATTATGACCTAACCTAACACACTAGGGAAACATCACTTAATAGTTAGTTTTTATCATCTGATTACTGTATCCCCTATTGGTAGACTCAAAGAAACCATTCCTACTGCATGATGAATCACCTCATAGTCTCAAAGTTGAACCACTTTGGCCTACACCATAAAATTCCATTTGGTACCCCTCAATGATGTGTTCTAGGTTCGTTATCCAAAAAATAGTGGCCAATCTAATGAAATTCACTTATGATCGAATTAAGTTCACAAGCCTATCATCAAAACAACTTTATTTAATCAAATTATCACCTATAAGTGTTAGTGTGAAGCACCAATTATTTGTGAAATGAGATGAATACTCCATTAGAGAAATTTTACCCTACTATAGGTTCATAAACTCCCATGAATGATACTCTCTCAGCATATGAGGAAATACGTAATCACAGAGGATCACCTAGAATTCTATCAAGACCATATCCTGATGAAGATCTTCCAGGGTAATCACATCCCACCAATTCTTGGAGGAATCAAAAAACATATAAGTCAAGATATTGACCCTCTTTTCTTAAGAATTATCAAGATGATTGGATATGGATAACATAGACTCTATCTATTACTCAATTGTCTAAGGAACAATTCTACCATACATGTAGATGTGTGCTACTGCTAGAAATGTCATGTTAGTTCTTCCATAGTAGGGGAAGGTTAAGGGGTCATTGTATAGACAATAACAGTTACATGAAATAGTCTCATAACCAGTTATTGGTTCATATATTAAAAATAGTGGGATGTGCTGCATGGGGCTCTACATAAGGTAATACTAGAGGATGAGGTCCCACCACCTCTAGAGAATGGAAATCACCTACTTCCTAGTTAATGACCTAAGGTCTTTATGGTGGAATATCTTTACAATTCGAAACACATTCCTTAGAATAGAAATTTATTACAAATACAATCATATGATACATGAAAATATTGGTATGTATCCTTCCAATATAAGTGTCACACCACTATTCATGCTTATAAAGATATGTCAAGAAGATGTAGAATACCATAATAAATCAAAATAGACACTTCCTACTACCCAATAATATGGTTGGGTTGGGGAAAGGCCTCCAATAACATATCATGGATCCTTGTATATGGAGTGTCAACTGCAAGGTGTATACAAAAACACCATATACATTGAAATTTCCATAACTATTTATATGTGAACATTTTATTCAATAATTAAAATACATTTTTGTTTTTACTTATTAATTTATATATATATATATATATTTCATGGTCTATTTATATGATTCATTATTCCAATTTTATATAGGCATAATAATTATATGTTGTAATCACCACCTCATGGAACAACAACCTGAACCTTACATATGGTATTAGGATGTATCTGGTCATATAATATTATTTTATTATATGAATGATAATTACTAATCTATATAATTAAAAGATCCATAAATTAAAATTGGAATTAATATAATTGAAATAATCTAACCTGTCAACCCATGTGACCAATTGTCCACGGATCAAACATGGAATAATTAGTTAACTAAGGTGCCACCATTATGCTACATAAGAAAATACCATTTAGGTTGATAAATTTTCATTAGTTAATTCAATTATTCTATACCTAATTGAAATTATGGACCATTTCAAAATATAATTGTTAAGGAACAAATAACATGTAATAGGAAATTCACCAAGTAATAAAAATATGGTATAACATATGCATAACATGTAAATCCTTATGTGTAAACTCTGATGCATGATGTGATACCTTATCACCATAATTATCCAAGTAAAAATATACTCATAGTAATAACAATAACACCAAAAATCATGTTTTTCACCCAACTATGAAATCAGTACCACCATAATAAGAAAAAAACTAGAATAGTAATATTTAATTCCATGTAATTTGGTTTTTCCCTGTACGTGGATTAGTTAATCCCAAAAACAAGTTCACTAAAAAAATCCCATCACATTAACAATATCCTTTATAATAATCTGAATTGTAATGAAAAATGTAAATGTGAGGGATATGATACAACTTTTATTGTCTAATTCTCGGTTCACACAAAATTAGTCGACCTCGGTTGGCCACATGTTTTCCAGAACACCTCCGCACATGCTAGAGGCTGCCGACTAGTAGTGAGGGTTTATCATTATTTTGTGTGTAGACTATACAATCATGATCATATTTTATCATAATGGTATATAATAATAGGAAAAGGTAAATATTATATTAAATCTACAATAAAAAACAAAAGTCATCTAAATAAAATAACTAACAAAACATAACCAATATCATATACAAAATCATGTCATGTATTTATTCTATAAAAAATGGAATACCTTTAATAAGAGTATTAGGAATATAAAAAATCTATAAAGAAGAAAAAAAATACTGAAATATATCTCTAATATAATCATGAGTAAAATCTCAGCCCTCTACCCCCATATTCCATCCATGTACAGAAAATAAGAATCCAACGTTGTACGCTTTCCTTTGTCTCTCACTACTTATATAGGATTTTTTCAAGAACAAATATGTAGTCAGAACAAAGTTTGAGATATACTAAATAGTCTAGCATGAACTATTTCTATTACTATGAATTAATAGTATATAATATAAGAATTTTGCATGTATTAGTCAATGGATAAAATCAAATAGATAAATCTCATTGGCTCGGGTTTCTTATGGGACACCCGAACAATACTACCTTTTTAGGCCTAATATATTATTTCTATGAACATATTCCACCATTTATATAGTTATATAAAAAATATGCATCTATATGCATATAAAACACATACATCTGGAAATATATGTGCACATATATAGATCCACAATTTTAACTAGGACCTAATGTGTATATCTAAGTCATCTTGTATATTCATAATTAGTTCCAAAATTCTCAAAGAACGAATTCATTGAAAATAAATATAAATAAGCCATAAAAATTGTAAATAATTGAAAAATAAAAGAATTTTATTTTCATTGGTAGATACATCAATTGATTTAATTAATTGGCATCCTGGTCCTGTCCAAGATGTTCTATAAGAAGGAACCGCATATCTCTCCTTGTGTACTATGAAATCCCATCACTATAGGTGTCTGATTAGGTCATTCCATATAAGAATCCCAGAATCATTCATGGCATTTTATAATGTCACAACCCTTAGATCTTGTCCATGGTATACCATATTGGGAATCTAGTATCGCTCATGGCATAGGAAAATAATATTTCCCTTAAATATTGTTCAAGGTAATCCTCTATGGATCCATGTATTATTGTAACATCCTAGATATTATTATGAGATATAGATAATATAAATTTCATTTTATACATTTATATTGATCAATTTGAAATCTAATAAGGGAATGAAGAACATTTCAGGATTTTATGGTTCTCATTCTGATAATAGATCTCCATTTTTTTGATAAACATCCTAAGGCACACAGTTAGAAAATGGTTAGTAGAAACCATGTGACTCAACTATGTTGAACTATAAGAGGAGGTTCACAATTAGTTTAACCATGAAATGGAAGCCTCATATACATTTGAGAAACTATATAAACAGTTCATAGGAGATCTTCATGGGATGCACTAGATTTTCCAAACTATGCATATATCTGTCACACATTATGCCACATAGGAAGTATCCCTATATACTTGGCACATAGGTTGGACAAACCATATGGTCAAACCATTCACCCCATTAAAGTATGGGTGAAATTTCATTTCCCCCTTTTTTATTTTAAACTAAAACCACCTTATCCATTCACTTTTGCACAGTGTACCACACATTAAGAGATATCTATGTCCACTACTCTAAGAAATTGAGCCTCCACCTTCATTCATAATTAGATTTTATTTTTGTATATGACATTGGATATACATCAGTAATATATACATTCCACTTCCTTGTTTTTTTAGTTTTAGTTTTTATATGGAATTTTAAATGTATGCGTTCTAATATTCCCTATTTTCAGGTTATCGATCAATTTCTCATGTTTTAGATAGAGATGAAGGCCAAAAATGTACATGTAGAGTACTAACTATCTAAGGTAGGTGGTTTGGTTCATTTTACCAAATGTATTGATGTTTATATTATTTTTTATTGTGTTATGTTGCATAAATTCTTTATGATTACTACTTATTGTTAAATTAATTAAATTAATTTATATTTTCTTTCCCAGGGTAGTCCTAGTAACCTAAATCTTATCATCAGAGGATTTAAAAATTGAAAAAATCCACCACATAAGGTTTATTTCTTTTAATGTCCACGATTCTTGTTCCTTGAAATTAAATTGAACCACCAATTTTTGTGTGTTGTGATACCATTTATAAATTAAATGTAATCAAATTAATAAATAGAAAAATGGTAATCCTTGTGATTATTAACTTTTATATTATTTATACGTTGAGTATACTTATGAAATAAATTGTCCAAATTGACATAAGTGTATTTACTTAGTGGTATGGGATGAACACTATCCATGACCATTCGTTATCTTATGTTTAGGTAAATATAAGGATTTTAATTTGGAATGCCTTGGAAAGACATGTAGATCAATATAATTAGAAGTTCATAAACTATTTATGAAACACTGATATTGAGACATGGGTTCTTACACAAGACACCATGGATGAGATCACCATGAAGATGCCTTTATAATACCCATGAGTGATACCTGGTTCCCCTATTGATTCTCTAGGTTTGGCTTAGAGGGTGATACTACTATTCCATTCCACGATTGATACCTAGTTTCATATGTGGGATACGATGGATATGATATATATAGTTATGCATTTATACCATGATACGATTGATACCTAGGTTCTTATATAGAATTCCATTGTTGGAATGTAATGGTGATGGGATTTCATAGTATACCAAGAGTGATATATGGGTTCTAGTTTATAGAATGTCTTGGATGGGATCAAGATGACAATTAATTAAATAAATATACACATTATATAAGTAATATAATATACTTGACTTCAATGTATTATAATGTTTTTGTGAACTACTTATATTTCTTCTTCAGTAACATATACCATGAGAATTTTGGAACCACATATGATTATAAATGGAATCCTTAGGTATTCACCTCATTTTTTGTTTAATATAACATATCTATATATAAGAATATAAATGACCATACATATATGATCTAAATATATACATACACATAGTTATTATATAACTATATATTGGCGAAATATTTTTATAGACTTTTTAGGCTAGGCTGAAGAAGGTAGTATCGATAGTGTGACCAATGAAGAACCAAGACCGATGTGATTAATTTATTTTTGGATATTCATTGATTAATTATTGAAAACAAAATATTTTATATATAGTGATTGGATATCTCTATATATCATTGGTTTTTTACAACTATGTATGACTTAGACCATGTTTGGGCCACCGATTCGTACCAGATCAAATCTTATTGATGCATGTTGGGACAATGTAAAGCATGAAATGTTGGATGCATGATTTTCTATACTAGGACATAGTATGAGAGAGGAGGACTGAGATTATGCATGTGATCCAATTTTAGATATGTTTTTTGTTATTTTTTATAACATGTTTTATAAGAATAATTATTTTTTCCATGTATTCCCATTTTGTACTTCATACATACACGAAAGAATTTTGTATATGATATTGGTTATGTTCTGTTAGTTATTTTATCAAAATAAACTATATTTCTGTAGTTTTTTTATTATATTTTTTCAAATATTTTCTATTATTGTATACCAATTTTCTACACTCTAAACATGTGGGTATAGTATCCACACCTCACTATTATTGACCATACTACTGATCGACAACCTCTGGTGCACATAGAGGTGCACCTGAGGTCATGTGACCAACCAGGTTCGGTTTCTTTGGATTGAACCCCATCACTAATACCAGAATGAATGGTTTTAAGTGTTGTATCATATTATATTATTCAAGTAGGATAAATTTAAGTGATATATAAATGAGATAATAATTATATTTAACACATGTAAATTGAAATATGTATCATGATCTTTGAATACATCGATTTCTAACATCCCTATATAACAATAATGCTAGTTTTGTATTGGATTATAAAAAAATATATTGGTAAAATGATTAATTTACTTTTAGGAAGGCTTTACCAACAAGTTAAAAACTTAAAGAAATTTTAATCATTAGTTCTTATGGTGATCAAGTTTAATGACAAGGTAAAAAGTCCAACATAAAGTGTTATTACAAAAGCACCGTCACAATATACTTCAATGAAAAAGGGAAAAGCATCATCCATGAGGATATTTGATTTTTTTGTCATGAAATAAATCTACAGAAGATAAAATTCATTGATTTAATGTATAAGAAAGATGAGGCTCTAACATAGAGTATATTGATCATTGTATGTGATGTTTCTATTTTACTTCATTAGTATTAGATATTGTATGTGTATCACACATTTGTATCCAAATAATGTAACCAAATGAGAATATAAGTACTATTACATAGTTGATAAAGTATAATACCAAAATTAGTAGAGAGAAGAACATGATTTTTTTCTATGTGAATGGTTCTTACAAAACAATAATTTTCTATAAAATGATACCAAAAAAATTATCTTAGTTATCGTTTGGAAAAAATGAGACACTATTCCATCAGGAATAAATATTGTTTTTGGTAATTAATACTCAATTAATTGTTTTGTATTATGTAAATTATCAACAATAAATAAGTAATATAATTTGTAAAACTCACACCGTGTTATGAAAGAATAAATATTTGTTGAGTAAAATTATAATTAGTTTTCAAGAATATAACCAATATGATATTTAGAATCTTTAGATACTTAAAACTGAGGTATAATTAGAACAACTACTTATAAAGTTTTAAAAAAATTGACCTTTTCAATTAAGGGCTTGTATAAAATCTTCCAAAACTATTTTATCTTCATAGTGTGAACTATTACATATCAAAGATAGAGATAAATTGAAATATTCATGAGATCCCATTAAAATATTTAAGGGATTTAAAATCAATTAAATGAATACAAATAAAAGGGATATTGTATCCTCTATTTTTTATTTTTGGTGTATATCTTAAACATGTCTTCATCTATCATAAAAAAATATTGAGGTGATTTATTAATAAACTCACATTTCCAAATACACATCAGAGCTGGGATGTCAGTAAAAGGAGGATTAATGATGAGTCTTACACACATAAATTGATTATTAAAATTAATGTTTAAATAATTACTAAAATGAAATTTTCATTTACACATCAGATTTATGCTATAAGTAGAAGGATAATCTTTGATGATTTTTACCAGTCATTCAAAATATTTCATTATATTTTTGATACTTGATTTGGAAATAGCAACATTAACCCATAATCATATTCCAACTATAATGAAAAATGGATATCAAGTGATTTATCATATGAAAAAAAATACTTTATGGAATAATTCATATTTTCTTGTTTAAAAAAGTTTGTTATGTCTATTTTATTAAACAAAAATGCATTAATAAATACATAAATTCCATCTCATGTAATTATAAAAATAAATTTATAGGGTTTTAAATCAATATGAAAGATATAAAAGTATTAGTAATGATATTGAATATATTTCTATAAAAGTGGGAAAATAAATAATATATATAATGGATGACTAACTCACTTAGGTTGATTCAAAGACGAAGATTCCTAAGTAGTTTGAAAAGGAACATGTTTAGCAAGAGTTTGTGTAAAATGAATGTTCCATAGACACGTAACTATAAAATAGTGATAAATATAAAGTGTGGTGGATTATTATCACTAAGATGAGGTGATGTAAGGAGAAATTAGAATAATGAATTTTCATCCTATAAGTAATCATTAAATAAAAATAAAATATTTTTGAAAATTTCATTTGAATTCAAAAAAATGAAATCCATGTACCAAAATATGTTTAGTATTTTTGTGATTTTCTTAATTAATAAATATTTATTGGTGGTTATACAAGATAAACAACAAATTCATTGTTGATGTGTTATAAAAATTAGTATTGTTTGGTTATACTAGTATTCAATCATAAATACATTAAAAATCATCATGTCATGGAAAATTCTAGGATCACAAGATAAGGATTTGGATATCAAAACTATCTTTCTTGGATGGTGTTCATACGATGCATCAAAAAATGGTATTATAAACTATCTAATTCCAATAGGAAATGAAAGTAATAGATATCCATTTATATATTAATATAAGCATCTTATTCATAGAATATTCATTTTTAATGGAAAATTTTCTCATTTCTAAAAGAGGTATTTGGGATCACCATAGTCTTATATATGAAATGTGTTGTAAAACACATGGAAAATATCAATTACTATTAAAATTATTTAGGATTAAGTTAAATTTAACTCTCCAAATATTGAAATAAAGTAGAAACCTATGTTGTAGGAAAAAATATATAGTATTGTAGAATTTAGGGTTTCATAGAAAAGTAAAATTAAATATATTAATATGGATTGAAAATACAGTTTGGGTAAATTTGTGGCAGAATTATAACCAATCTCACGTGGCATAAATCTCTCCAAGAAGACATGTATGAGATGCAGGAGGTTATTAAAATATTTATTACCGCACCAAAATCTATAGAAATGAGTCTGTTACATATATAATGAAATGTACTAGATGGTACAACAAACCGGTTCTCAATAAATTACAAGGGATATCTACCGAGTAATTATAGAGAATGGAACACTAGTTTTGAAGGGGAAAACTATTATTTCATAGGATCAATATGTTATAATATCACAATTTATATTATGAAATTACTCAGATAAGCTCATTTAATCCAGTGTTTTCCATATCTAAAAGATAAAAATTATATAATGGATTATTATATAGCTAATGAAGAATAAAATATAGAATTATTTGTTATAATTAATGGAACCATACCAAATGTACTATCCAAGATATTCTGATTATAAAAGAAGAAAAATGGTTATACTAAGAAATATATTCTGTATGAAAGATTTAATCAAGGAGATGATGTTCTAGATATTAAAATAACTGTGCTGTTAGATATGGAATGAACAATGACTTAGCCAATAACTCCCAATTTAAGAATGATCTTATCAAGTGAGATCAAACATGTGTATTGTTAGAAATTTGACTCTAGTGAATGTATGAGTGTTGTAAAAGTGAATTCAGTAGACCCAAATAGAAAGGTACTTTTTTATTAACCTATAAAAAATTAGAATAATTCATCATGTATACTTTCAATAATAGTGTTTAAAATTTTTATTCAACTATTTAAACGGTATTGAAATGATAATATTTATCATATTAAAATGTTATAAGAGTTATCAACTATAATAATAACGGTGATATATTATCACATTAATATGAAACATATTTATTATAGGCTAGATAAAAAATTATGACAAAAAAATGATTTCATACTATTTAGTGTTGGGATGTTATAATTCTTAATACTTCTACACGTGAAGATCACACTTGGTGATCTCAAGTAAAAGAGATCATAAGGATTGAACCTCTAAGAGGAACAACACATGTTTTAGGTATCATTGGTTGTTTCTATATAAAATAGTTATTATTTGTCTATATAATTTAGATCATTATCAATGTGTATCATAAAATCATATACTATAATTCAATACGACCAGAATGATATTTATATTTTGGTGGGGTAGCTTCTGTTGGGAGATTCATTGATGGTTCAACATTGGTTAAATTTTTATGAATGTATTTTGTCACTTTATAAAGTATGGATGTCCGAAGACCTATTGACTAGGATGGTAGAAACATTATTAAATCAATGAATATTTTGTGTATAGTTAAGTATATCTAATAATTTATTTAATAAATAAATTATGAAAGGATTATTAAATGAAGTGTGTGACCTAATTTATGAGATATCACAATACAGAGAGATTATATTATGTAGTGTGTGTTCATCGAAGATTTTTACTTATATGACTAAAAATTATCTACTTAGGGGAATTTATGGGTTACTAGACTCCACTCTTTGTTAGGGAGTATCAATCAGTCCTATAAAGATAATGTCTTAGATTGTCACAGATAATGATTATCCAGAAGCTTGTCCAATTTTTTTGAATTATAGAAAATGAAATGGTGATCCCCATAGTGGTGGCTAGATAATGTTTATGTTTATATGATCAGAATAGAAATAAATTAATTCAATATTATTCATGTTTATAATAATGACCATTGAATTTATTTACTTATTATATTTATACGTTATTTAGCAAATATAATGAAAAAAATTCCAAACGAATATTAACTATTTAACATTCAAGGTTTGTATGATATTTATGGGAGAGAAAAATTGAGTTAATAACTCATATTTTTTTCATTCAATATAGTTCAGTTGTTATATGAATGTGATAAAATATTCACAACAATTGTTGAATGTTTTAAGTGTCATTTGGGAAATTTTTTAGAACGGATAAAGTGTTAACGTCCATAATGGCCTAAAATAAATTTATGGAAATTATAACCAATTTATTTTTGGATTTTTACAAACAAAAATGAAGTTGAGGAGTATTTTATAGAATTAAATATCCTATTGAACTCTCTCTCATGATTTATAGCTCTAAATTTAAGGGGAGATTAAATATCATTTGATATATGTCTGGGGATCAATTTTTTGATTTCATGAAATCAGGATTATGTCGAAGATCCTGCGATTATCCATGATAGTTTCTAGATTTCAAAGGTTGAGATTCAATAAAGATTCTAGAATTCATATGTATACTCTAGAGGCCATCGATTCTAGTTCCATTGAGTGATGATAATTTATAATGAGTGAAATGTGTTTCCAACCAAAATATGATGAGTTATGATTTTGTTTTAATTTTTAATTTTTATTTTTCAGGATTAATTATTTTTCACATGATCCATGGATTAATCTAGGGAGTGGTATAATGTATTTTATTTTATAATATAAATTCAAACTTAATATGTTTAAAATAACATTTCATCATGATTCTTCATGATCTGGGTTCTTTTATAATAGAGATTGATAGAGAACATGATAATGTATACTTACTTGATTTCTTTAAATTTGAAAATCAAAATTTCATAATTTTTATACTTGATAATTTTACACTTATTTAAAATATCTCACTCCAAAATATGAATATTACAAATTAATGTTTTCTTGTCTAAAACACTAATATTAACTTTTGGGAAATTATAATATTTATTAAAGTATTAAAGGTTATTCCTTCTATCTTTGGAAAAAACCCAAATGAGTAGAAGAAGGAAATGAAATATCCAATATGAATAAACATTCATATGGATATATACTACATTAATATCTATGTCCTTAAAAATAACACATGATGTTAAACCCAAATCATTACATAAGTAACTAAACATAGAAATCTTCAAAAAAATTAGACCAAGTAGAAAACCATGAAATTTGAAATATTTGACCACATATTATCCTATGATTTATTTAACATTTATCTCTAAATAATATTAATCAATAATAATGTCACATAAAAAAATGTATATAATCTAATAATATCATCTTAAAAATATGATAATCGTTTCCATAAAAACCAAAATCTCTATAAATCCACAATAAAATAGTATATGGACCTATAAATTAGCCCAATGATTATTCATTAAATTAAAAACCATATTATTCAGTATTATTATGTTTAACATAATAATATTTTATTAAGAATATTGAAAATTTCATCAAATATAACTTTTACCACTTATTCACCAAATCTCATTTCATTCCATTGGTTATCTATATGTTAAAAACATATTCCCAAAATCTCATAACTCCATTATCCCAATTAACTATAATGACGTCGACATCAAAGAACATCTTAACCATAATGGTTATCAATAACTTTAATCATATTTCCACAAAATATAATTTTTTTCATAAACAACCATTTCACTAAACGACACACTAACAAACGGTTTCATTCACCTAAATTTCACCCAAAATATCCATAATCATCTTAAACCCCCATCACATAAAACATAAAAAGTGTATTAATTACACTAAACTTTGGATCAAACATAGACATATCAACCCATGAAACATTTGGTTTATTCCATATCACTATGGTTATAATATATATGCATTAGTTTATTGTCTCATATATAATAATATTTCTTATAGAAAATGTTAATTAACATAGGACCATCCTCTAGTAGTGGCTAACAAGGTACACTGTATTGGACCCACTAATCATAATATGAGGATAATTGAGTTAATATATAATCCACCACTTTTATAGTTGTTAATATTAGGTGCATCAATGGAAAAACTAAATCCACTTTACAATATATAGATAGGACTTTATTTACTTGTAAAACAACATAATCCCAACTTTACCAAATATTCTTGATATTTCCATATACATAGACTTATCCTTCCAATTTATAATAGGGTCATGTTCTGTAATATATATTTTCCTTAATCTAGTTCCCAAGGGTCCTACTAAAATTCCTTTTTATACCAACTATAACATCCCAACTCTAATAACCTAGAGCTAATAGTTATTTTAATACACTATTATAAGATAAAAGGGATCACATTCATAAGTATTTAATAGTTTCATAGTCTTTGAAAACTATATACATACCTGAATATCACTTTACTTTTGAAACCATAAATTTAAATATAGTATTTTCTTAGAGAAAACTTATATTCCTTATAGAATATCCTTACATACATATTATATTACACTTCTTGAAATCATTGAAAAAGTAGACTAAATAAAAGGGTGAGCTCAATTGATCAGAAAGGTAATTCATAAAAAATATATTATATAATAAATAAGGCATGAATAATAGCATAGGAATAAATAGTAATCAAATAATTCCATATAAATAGTCATATGATCTTTAATGTTATCCATGGATATCAAAACTATTATAATAATCCCATGGATATCAATAATTTCATTCATAATGATGCAACTTATAATGCAATATATCATAAATTTATTTTCATGTCCTTGTACGAATACCTCAAATATAAATGGGTAAGGCATATTTCATATACTAATTTTTTTCTTATGAGACCTACCGATTCTTCCAGAGGCTATATAATTTTAGGTTCCACTGATATATTAATAAGTCTATTGAATTCCTCATATTAATAAATTATAAAAAAAAATAAATATTTCTTAATAATCAATAAAAATTCATAAATTAATAAATAGCAGAGGAAATTTCAATACTTTTTCCTTTAAAAATGATCATAAGATATCCATAGAATAAGGGTGGAAGGAAACATTATATCATTTCCCCAGTAAAAAATAATATTAAAAAATTATGTTGAGATAAATAGAAATACATTCATAATATAACTAATACATTTCTTCAGGAAAATACCCTTTTCATTTTGAAATACCATATTTAAAATATAAACATTTACAGAATATTTACAAAAAGAGACTTTATAAAATTATCCAAGGAAATTTGAAGAGTAATCTTCCAATAAAATAAAGTTATTGAAGGTGTAAATATGTGATAAAGTCGTATATGTTAGAAATACCTTCTTTTTTTCACTTTGTAATGAAAGTAAAAATGTGTTACAAGACAATATTGAAAAGATTCCTTTTAAATAATTTTTAAATTAAATTAATTTTAATTGAAAAATAAATTAAGAAATCATTTAAATGTAAATAGTAAAATTACTGAACCATTTTTTTCGAAAAGAGACGTGAATGAAAAATTTCATCTACAAATGAGGAAATTAGATTGAAATGTCTTAAAAAACGTTTTTAGGACATATTAAATAAAATATAGAGTAAAATTAAAAGAAAAAATGTTAAAACCATAGATAAATAGATAAGAAGAATATTTATACTGTTTCAAAGATAAATATCAGTGAATTTATTTTGATGTAAATTTAAACATATATAATCTCGAAAAAAATGAAATTGTAGAATAAACCCTCACAAATTTGGAAAATTTTGAATCATAAACCCCTTGGAAGAAATAATGAAAAAAATATTAAATACCATACACATAAAGAGTTTAATGATATAGCATATCAAAGGGAAATTATACACACCACTTGAAATGAATAAGTTGTGAATATAGAATATGTCTCACAAAAATAAAATAAGAAGATATACCCATATAAATATTGTAATATTGAATCAAAAATTGATTAGTGAAGAGATTATGTGTGTAATGTTCTGAAATTATTGAATTTTTAAAACTGATGTTATGTTTAATAACATGTGTGATAAGATACAACAAATGAAAACAAACCAAAAAATACTAAGATTAATTTATTAAAAAATTTATAATAAACACTAAGAGGGTAAACCAAAAAATATTTATATGGTAAATAAATAATATAATTTAATATGGAAATAGTTGTTTTAAAAAACAATATTCATTTTATTTCAATATTTTAAAATATAAGTTAAATTAAAATGATTTTGAAATAAAATTTTAAATAATAAAATTTATTTTTTAATCCCTCACATAAAAATTTCCTAAGTATGATTTTTTGAGTTTTTGTAATCAAATGGTGGAATTCTGTTAAAAAAATTGATTTTTTTCCTAAAATTATGCTTTTTATGATTTTATTACTAAGTAATATTATCCAAAAAAATTAAAAAACTATTGAAGTAATAAAATATTAATTTAAGGAATAAAAATAGGCATTTTTATGTATTATCAAGACATATAATCCTATGTCCAATTTTTACAAAACTTATATAAAAATTTACATTAATAAGAAAACAGTTTTCATTATTTTCCACTAATTTAGTGTTTATATTTTCAAATTCATTTTTGTATTTCATTAAAATACTCCAATATATTTTTTATAATATAAAAATTCATTTCATTAAAATTATTATCCAATATAATTATATCTTATATGTAAATTTCAAGATTTAAAATGTTATTTTTCTAAAAACGTTTTTTACACAGTTCAGAGTGTTTATTTTTATTTAAAATTTTTCCCCTTTAGAAATTTTATACAATATAATTATTTTAAAATTTTTAATAATAAGGTTGATATTTGTTAAAATATCTAATCATAAATTTCTTCATTAATATTACTTACCGAGTTTAAAAATTAATTACCATTGTAAAAGTTAATTTATGTAAAATTTTAAAAGTTAAAAAAATGTAAATAACTCTTAAATTATATCAAAATAAATTTATTAGTGTATATTATACCTTTACATGTCCCAAAATCCATATTTTCCCACTTTTTTACCATTGAATTTTGAATACTGTTGTGGAATTATTAAAAACTGAATTGTGATTTCTGAAGTGACATTTTTTATATTATAAAATGATACTACTTCCACCCTTTCAGGTAAGACTACACAATAACATATAAATTCTCTATGAAACTATTCATTTTTTCTCCTTATAGACCCATCTCCAACATAACTATTATTTTTTTCATCTTAATATTTTAACGCCTTCACTTCAAAGGAATTTTCTAACAGAACACTCAAGCTTCCAACACAAGTATTGTCTTCTCATAGTCTTTTATTTTATTTTTTAACTAAAATAAATAATTTATAACCTCATAAATACAAATAAATCATAGTAATAATTATGCATAAATATTATTAAATTAATTATACAAAAAATATTTAATCCTTTCTATCCACTTTGACAACAATAAATAACATCGATCGTGAAAAAGTACGGTTTCCGCCTCCATGACGTGATACAATTTTTTTCTATGAATATATACCAATGATTATAATTATGATTTATTTGTTGAATAAAGATTATTTATATGTCAACAATAAAATTCTTAAATAATAATTTTTTATATACCACTGTTCCACCCATTCATTGTGAAATGGGACTTTTAATCATTCTTATAGGTGAACTACTACCTCCACGAATAAAAAAATCATTTATCATAACCACCCATAATGGATGGTTTTTAGAATGAGTCTAATGAATATATATGATAAATATTAAATGTTAAATATTCTATAAATGTCATATGAAAATTATATAATAACATTCTCTTACTCATTCAATATTTATAACACACGCACATTTTGGTGGTTTTTATCACCTATATAAGTGATGTCATAATGTTTATATTTTGGGTGATTAAGAAATGCTATATTATTTTAAAAACATATAATAATAATAATTTATTCAATATTTGTAAAATATTTTGGAGTCATAGTATTAAAATATATTTACGTTATTAACATATCTCCTTTTATTCATTAAACTCACCAAAATGAGGTCATATTTGATTTCTTAATAAAAAAATTACTATAAAACTTAATAAATTAAATTAGGATTTATTAAATATTTTTAAACTTCTCATCAATTAACTGTTATGATATTTTTTGGATGAACCTTGGGATAATAATCAAGAAAATACCATTATTACAAAACTAGTTTAAAAAAATCTTTTTTATGACACCTAATTTGGATAATAGATGAAAAATAAATAATATAAATTTATTAAATATTGAAAAATTAATTTTATAAAAGGTTATATAAATGAATATGATTATGAAATATGTGATTAATAATATTTTATGTTATACAGTTTTAGAGAACATTAGACTAAGCAGGAGTAATAGTAATGAGATTTCATGAATTAGTTACTTCCCTTAGGTCATAATAAATTCTATGTATCTAAAATCTATTCTAGTATGATTTTATCTAATTTTAAAAAATTTATTTTTTATGTTAATATTTTCAATGGGGACATAATGTTTTATAAAAAATAATCTTCTTTTATGATTTTTTTGGGAAATGAAATTTTGTTGAGAATAAATCTCACCACGTTTAATGGGGTATTCCCACCATATCCATATTTTTTGCCTCACTCTTATGTTCTCTATTCCATAGTGTAATTTTTTTTATCGAAAATAATCATCATTTTACCTTTATTTTAAGATAACATTTTAGATTTTCTTTTTTTGATGTTGGTTTTCAATAAAGATGTTTTCAAATATTTCAGAGAAATTTCTGTTGAATGATCAAATATTCTTCCCTTTTTTATCATATTTTGACATGTGATTTATTTATTTTCATGGTATCATCTTGTTAATTTGTTTTCAAAAAAGGTTTTTATAATTTTCCTCTACATTATAAAAATTTGAATGTGATTTTAAATTCACCTATTTTTAAGATGATATTAAATAATTATGTGTTTATAATTTTAAAGGGATTATTATCTTATAAAGTAATATTTCATAAATCACACTATATAGGTCATTTTGGGGTGATCATGTTTTTGGTATAAAATGATCAGGTTCTTTTATTTTATGTGATTTGGAAAAGTTATGAAATCCATTTTTCTTATAATGGGTTATTTATAGAGAGATGAATTATTTTATATTAAGTGGAACTAATATATATGTATTATGATAGGTGGGATACCATGTCACCATAAAATTAATTTTTATGGTTTATATATCATGATAGAGAAATTTAAGGATAATCTTGGATTTTTTTCACAATAATAGAAGGTGGATATACATATATTAGTTCAAAAAATTAAATGGTGGACACACTAATATTTTCTCACAATGTTTTCATATGCTTATTTTTTTCCAATACATCTCTAAAATATTTCTTGTTTTTAAAATATTCCAAATGTTTATGATGTTTCATGTTATAAATATATTATTATTTCTTAGGTGTCAATTTCATGTTCGTTTTATGTTTTTTAGATGTCTTTTTGATTTCCTTTCTATGGTCTTTTGTTCATTTTCCATGATAATTAATGATTAATAATGTTTTTTTCACTTTTTATCAAATTAAATTTTTATCTAATATTACTCCCTTACTCATGTTTTTAATCATATATAAGATATAACCAATATGAGAAGTTGAAATGTTTCCCTCACTACACATTCAATCGTAGAGCTTCTTATGTTTCCATTCCCAAAGTTATAAATATGATTATGTCATATGATATGCATAAGGAAGATTCTAGAGGAGAATTTTTATGGAGAAATTCTTATGTGGGTTGTATAATAAGATGTTTATATAGATAATCTCCAAGAAATTAAACCTTTTGGTCATTGGATTCCATGGTTGTTGGTGGAATTTATTAATTAAACTATGATATCAAAATGTTATTTAGGTATGATTATTTTTGTTTCTCCATATTTCGTATCAAAAGGAAATTTTAGTTATTCTATGTATTAATTTATAGATATTTTGTGATAATTTTATGAATGATTCTTTGTATAGGATAACATCCGAATATTTCAGAAAATTAATGATTATGTGGTTTTCTAAGAAATAAATTAATATCTAGATAATGGAAAGTGGATATGGATATGAAATAGTTTCACGTAGGGGTGTTCACCCCTATAAGGGTTGGTTGAGAATTGACTTGATTATTACCTTGATTCATGATGAGTCATCCTCAGACTACACACCAGGACAAAAACATTTAGGGATATTATTTGACTAATTTTCATTCTCTTTATGATCCTTATTGAGGGATTTGAATATATTTAAATTTGAGAACCTCAAAAATAAAATTATAATTGATAAAATAGCATGTATCATAGAGTTTGGTAAATTATAGTATGTGCATAAAATATGAATTATTAATTTATACGAATAGTTCTCCACATTGAATTTACCAACTCATGTCCACAATCATTATTTTATTTGAAGCAATGTCTAGAATAAGGATGAACCAAAAAAATAATGAGTATGATGTAAAATTAAAAGACTAGCTGAATTAGTTTCGTAATGTGATGGGATTTTGTTTACAAAACCTCTTAGTAATGATCACACTAACTTCAGAAGCTATAAATAATAATGAGGATCATTTTTCTCACCAAAACACACCATAAATAGAGTTCCTTGTTGTTTAATCCTTTATGAATCAATTACCACCATCCTTAAGTTGCACTTTTAGTCCACATATTTCTGAGAAATTGATCAATGTGATGGGAAATATATTTTATATCCTCTAGTTTCTTGAGAATTGAAATGTATTTTTGGTTTCTTATCATTCAGAAGGAGAGGTTGAAAAATTGAGGGTCTCACTATGAAAATAATGGAAATGAAGGAATTAGACTTTATGTAATTATAGGTGTTCAATAAAGTTATCTTCCTAAAAATATTTCCTCAAACTCTTTTTACAACGATGGAGTAAGAATTACATTTGCTAAAAAAGGAGGATATATTTTTTGGAACATATAAACAAAGATTCATTAGGATTAAAAGGCGTGTATCTGATTATATCCACCAATATGAAAACAATATCAATAGTTTATTTAGTTTATTAAATCCTTGTATTAAAAGGCCATTAAACATAATAGATTTTAGAAGCTATGAGTTGATTGTTTGATTTTCACTAATGGTGGATAATGAAATTGGGGACTGTATTTATTTTTGGTAAAAGAAAATAACGGTGAAGTATCATGGAATTTCAAATGATAAACGACATAGTGGAAAGAATTTATAACTACCTATGTGTCAAAAATGATGGAGGAAGGTCCTAGGAAACTACCTCAATATATTTGGGAATGGTTTTATTTGTGGTAGGGTAGGCCATATTTCCCAAAAATATATATGTGGATCAAAGAGTATGATTAACTCAATATAATAGAAGAGGGCTCTGAACAATTTTCCACACACACTTCAATTATTCATTTCCAAGGAATTAGGGAGTTCAAAAAATTATTTCCTTGACCACATAGCTATAGATGCGAATACACCTCAACAACCTTCTAAACCAAGAGAGAAAGGTAGAGTTTATTCTATCACTACTATTGTGGTTAAGCTAGATAATGAAGTGGTGTAAGGTAGAATCATTCCTCACTAATGATTTAAAAAAGAAATATTTTATTATGGTACATCACAATATTTTATATGATACAGATTTTATAATAATCTTTATTTACCTCCTCTATCCATTGGTAATTAAATATATTTTAGATCCCCATGTGCAATGATGATATAATCTATGATATATAACTCTTCTATAATAATGTTTTTTGGGATGATTCTCCCTGTGGGTCTAGTTATTATATTCCTGGTTTAATTTGATGTGATTTTGGGTATAGATTGATTATCCATACATAGATAACATATTAATTTTTAGGATAAGGAGATATAATTTCATATCTACATCCATCATGTGATAAAATATTTAATAAAGGATGATAATAATATCCTTTTGGTGGAAAACTATATAATATGGTTTATGTTACATAGAAATGAGGTACTCTTAGCTCAACTGATTAGGGATAAAAATCAAAATTACTGACAATCTTATTTTACAATAGTATACTAATGTTTTTCTAGATGAATTACCCAACCTTCCCCCAAAGCATAAGGTTGAGGTTTTAATCAATCTCATAACATGATCTACATCAATATTAATGATTCCATAGAGAATATCCCTTATTAATCTATAATAATTTAAAAAGAAACTAAAAGAGAATTTTGATATGGTCAATTTATGTCCAATTGATCCACCCATGGGTAAAATAATTGATATTTTAAGAAGTATGATGGATAAATTAACCAATAAATTTACTATAATGAGCTTTACAAAATCATGAGTGAGAAAAAATATCCTCTACAGAATACGAATGATCTATTTGATAAACTTTTAGGAGCTCCATATTTCTCAATGATTGACCATGAATCCAACTATGATCAATTGCAAGTAAAAAAATGAGATATACATATGATAGCTTTTGAGTCAAGGTATAAATTCTAAGAGTTTATATTAATACCAATTTATCTAACAAATTCTCATATTACCTTTACTAATTTTATGAGTAGGTAAATTACATATTTCCTATAATTTTTTTATAGTCTTTATTGATGACATTATCATATATTCTGTGATAAAGGAATAACATGGAGAGTATTTGGTAATTTTCATTAGGACCTAATGAAATGGTATATTATATGATTTGTTCAGAATGAGTGAATTTTCATTTCTAAGTGTATCCTTATTTGGTCATGTAATCATCAGAGAGGTTATATCTGTAGAAACATTAAAGAGAAATATAATTTATAAAAGATTGAGACTAACCTCGTTGAATGAGATCCAATTTTTTCTTGGATTATGTGGATACTAGCAATTGTTTCCTTTAGAAACAACTCATGATTATCTAATCCTAAAAACAATATGATCTCTATAGGAGTGAAGTTACTCTAGATAATATTATGTGAGGAAATTGGTATATAGTTTAAGAAGATATTATTCACAATTCATGTTCTTGAACTATCCAAAAGTGGATAAGGGTTTCATATGTGTAATTATGAAGAACGAGAAGGTAATTTCTTATTAATCATGATAATTAAAGTCACAAGAGCATAATTTCCCAACTCACAATCTTGAGCTAGCGGTATTAGTATTTATATTAAAAATTTGGTGGCATTATCTCTATGATGAAAATTATAATATTTATAATTGAATATGAGTGTGAAGTATATATTAAAAAAAAAATATTTGAACATTTACCAAAGGATATGTGTATAACTAATAGAGGAATACAATTTCTCAATATATTACCACCATATGTAGGCAAACAAGATGGACAATACTCTTAATAGGAATGCTCACTCCTTCTAATCCATGATGAGTATTTAAAAAGATTCAATACACATGTATTTATAATTAATTAAATTGAAATAAAAATAGAAGGATAGAAATATTATCTTTCCCAAATTTATTCCCAAACATATATTCATGATAAGATCAATGAAACCTAGAAATAATTATTGTATTATGATAATATCCAACCCATCTCTGTCCACCATAAAAGAATTAATATTTATGTAGATCTAAAACAAAACTTCTAGTGGGATAATATGAAGAGGTAAATTACAAATTACACATATCTATGTTTAATATGATAGTTTGTTATCGTAGAATGAAAAAGTCTAAGGGTATGCTGAAACCATTACCCATAGTAGTATAGAGATATAAAAACATTACTAGGTATTTTTAAAGGACTCCATGAATCATCTAAGGGCTATAATTTTACTTGGGATATAGTAAATTGACCCACAGAGTATAAAAATTTTATTTCCATCAAAGAATATTTCTCTTTTCACTAACTATCCAGGATATACATATGATAAGTGATAAGAAAACATGGGGTGCCACTTTCCATTATTTTTGATCAAATCCATGTTTTAACTTAAGATTTAGGAAATGTATTCACTAATAAATAGATAAAAAGTTTTGTTTTATTACTTCTTATCACCCTCATATATATGGTATGTCTAAGAGGACCATCCAAACCCTGGATGATATGCTGATATATTGTTTGATGGAATTACAAGGATGTTGGGATAAAAACAATTCCACTGTATGGTTCTCATATAACAATATTTTACTATCTATAATTCATATCACACTATTTGAGGCATTGTATGTAAAAATATATAGCACTCCAACATAGTAGGATGATATCAGTGAGGATAATCTAATGGGGCTAGACTTTCCAAAGAAATGGAAGAGAAGGTTCAAACCATTCATTAGAATATAAATGTATAAAAATGTCCAAAGAGGAGCTATTATAAATATAATTCATGTTATATATAGTTTATAGTTTAAGATAAGATATTCCCATAGATAACTTTTTGGAAGTAGGTTATGTGAATTGTGTAGATATGGAAGTTGAGCCCTATGTATATTATCCCCTTATATATATATGATCATGTTTGGGTAATAGCCTGTCACTTAGAACTACCTCATGGAAATCTTCAATTACATGATTTATTTCATGTATCACTTTTAAGGAAGTGAATAAAATACCCATCACATGTACTAAATTAAGAAGCTGTGAAATTAGAACATGATCTCTTATAAAAAGAACAACTTTTAGAAAATATAGACCAAAGAGATAATATGTTAATAAATAAGACTACTAATTTTTCCAATGTTTTTTTTTTCGAGTTAATAATTTCTAGGTATATATATGTTGTGACCTAGTGATATGATGAGAGATAATTACACTCTCTTGTTTTCTTCTATGTAAAAAAATTTCGAGGTTGACATTATTTTAAGGGGATATAATGTAGTTACCAGAAATTCTATAAATTGTAAAACAGATGTTATGTTCAATAACAGGCATTACATTCTACACATAATAACCAAATACCACACCATTTTAATATAAAATTATTTATAAATTTATAATAAATAGTAATATGGTAAGACAATAAATATTTAGAAGGAAATATTTAATATGAGTTGAAACACATTTTCTTTGTATTATTTATTTTATAATAAAAAACAAGTTTATAAGTTTAAGATGTTAAATTTTATAAAATAAAATTTATTTTTTAATTCCTCACAGAAAAATCTACTTAGTATTAATTATTGAGTTTTCCAGAAAAGAATAATTTTTTGTAAAAAAATGACTTTTTTTCAAAAAAATATCCTTTTCAGGAGTGTATAATTATATATGATTATCATATAAGATAAAAAAACCTCTTAAAATGTAAAATATTAATTTTAGGGATACCGGTATTAATTTATAAATATTATTTGAACTTATAATCCTATGACCAATATTTTCAAACCTAAATTAAATTGATATTATAATAACAATCTGTTTTAAATATTTTACTCAAATTATGTGTTTAGATGGTGAAATTTTGTTTTGGATTTCCTTTAAAGCCTCCTAGATTTTATTTGTTTTATAATGAATAAATTTATGTCTTTAAAATTAGTATATATGATACTTATATCTTATATATAAATTTTCATCCTGATAATTTTATTTTTCTTAAAACTATTTTTACATGATTAACTCTGTTTATTTTAAAATTTAAATTTCAACCATTAATTATTTATATGTGTTAAAATTATTTTCAAATTTTATATAATAATTTTAAAAATAACTAAAATCATACAATTTTAATTTTTTTCATTAATATTAATTACAATGGTAAAAAATTAATTACCAAGGTAAAAGTAAATTCCGGAAAATATTAAATGTTAAAAAAGTCTAAAATACCCCTTAACATGACTCAAGATGATTGTACTGGAAGATATTAGACCATATATTATTCCAAACCCCCTCATTTTCAAACTTTGATCTATTTACCCTTTAATAGATTTGTGTATTTTTTTTTCAAAAAATGATGTGTATTTCAAAAAGTACCGTATTCCTCTCTTATAAATGAATACCATTTCAACCGTTGATGTTACACTTCACATTTGAATTAATACATTAAAAGATTCATTTTTCCTCACACTAGAACCCCATTCTACCTATATAATCTTCTTTTAAAATTATGTTTTCTTAATTACATTACTTCCATGTATTTTTTTCAAGGTAAAACTCAATCTTCCAACGTGAGTATTGCATTATCTTAGTCATTTAATTTATTCTAATTTTTACTAGAATAATTTATAGACTATATTTTATAATTAGATAAGTATATTAATTGTCATTAAATTATATTATATTAATTATATAACAAATATTCAGTCTATTCTATCAACTACGAAAACAAAATAACATCGAACATGCGAACGTGCAGACTACTGCCTCTATGATGTGATGAAATTTTTTGTCCTTCACTATATCAAAAGGATATTTAAAATAATGTATTTTTTAATAATTCATTTTGATATTTAAAAAATAAATTTCTTAAATGATTATTTTTCATATACCATAATTCCACCAATCCTTTGAGAAATGGAATCGTTAATCATGCGTAAATGCCTACTACCACCTACAGGATAAATTAAATCTTTTTCCCTAACCACCCATCTTGGAAGATAACAATAATGAGTTTAAAAATGAAATATTATACTTATTAAATGTTCAATAATCTATAAATTTTATATTAACATTATATAATAAAATTTTATTACTAATTCTATCATTATAACACACTCTTGTTTAGGAAAATTTTCCACCTTTATCAGTTCAATTGTAATGTTTATGTAATAGATGAATAAGGAATGCTATATTTTGGTGATGAAATGTAAAAATAATTAAATAAATAATTAAAAATTATTCTGAAATTATTCTATTAATATATAGGGATTTAATAATATATCCCCTTTTATTTAAAAAATTCACCAAAACAAGATCGTATTAAAATTTGATGTCATAAAACATTAAATAAACACATAAGAAATGAAATTAAAAAATTATAAATTATTTGAAAAACAATTTCACCATACCTAGTATGATGTATTAATGATTAAATTTCATTTATGAATGATTAACAACACCTCCATTACAAAATTAGTTTAAAAATTTACATTTATAGATACTCTCTATTTAAAATATATGATAACTAATTGATAAACATATATTGAATACATTTGATGAAATTTTATAATAGCTTAAATAATTAAATAAGGTTCATAAATTATTTATTAAACTGGTTATTTTTTGATAAAGTAGTTTTTAGCACATTAAATTAAGAGGGAGTAAAGTTAAGGTGTTTTCCTAAGTCAAATCCTTCCCTTTGGTCATAATTACTTATCTTTGTCTAATATTTGTTTCACGTACGATCTTATCTTACCTTTAATAACGATATGTTTTATTTGAACCTAATTTTCATGGAAGGTCATGTTTCACTGCAAATCCTTCTTCCTTGATGAATCTATTTTTTTCTGGATATTAAATTTTCTTGAGAATAATTCAAATCACTTTTAATATATTTATTCTACCCTCACCTTGTCTTCACATCCTACCAATGTTCTCCTTTCCCTAGTGGAAAATCGAATTTTTTATATCTCAATGATCCACATATTTCCCTTTATTTTGAAAACATGGTTTTTATATCCTTTTAATGATTTGGAATTTTATTAATGGAATTTTTAAATTATTCAAATTATTTTCATTTCAATGATTATATATTCTTTACTTATTCGTCACATTTTTATATACGATTTATCTCTTTTCAATCGATATTTACTATATTTAGTTTTCAAGTATATAATTTAATATATTTCCTTTGATTTTTTTCCTTCAAAATTTGGATTGTGAAAAAAATAAAAACATTTTAAGATGATAGTCAGAAATAATTTTTAGTAAAAAATATTTTTGTGATTTTAATTTCATTTTAAAATGATTATTCTCTAATAAAATTGTATTTCGTAAGTCACCCAATATATTTTCTTTTTGGGTGATCTTGTTTTCTATGAAATGATGATTAGTTTTATGCGATATCGTTTGGAAATGTTATAAAAACCATTTCTATTTCCATGGGTAATTTATGATTAGATAGATTATTTTATTTTAAGTGGAACTTATATGTTTGGATTATGAGAGATTGGGTCCTATATTTCCTTCAAATGAAGTACTTAGGGATTAATATTTCATCATATAATTATTCCTGGAAATAAATTGATTTTTAAAGAAACTAAAGGGTGGAAATACATATATTAGTTCAAAAAGTTAAAGGCCGAGCATACTTGGATTATTTCACAATGTTTTCTTATAATTTTTTTTGACAATAATTCACTAAAATGGGTCTTATTTTCAAACTAAGATAAATATTTATGATGTCCCATATTCCCAATATAATCTAATTTCTTACTTTTTTCATTTACATTTCATTATAAGTTTCTTTGTCTTGTTTTTTATGAACTTTCATTGATCAGGTGTCCCTATGTTGTGATCCTTAATGATGAATCATGATTTTTTTCATTTATGATCTCATGATCATTCTATCTAATATAAATCCCTCAATCATGTTTACAATAATATTTAAGATCTAACTATTATGACATTTTGATATGTTTCCATTGCATAACATTTAATATCTCTCACTCTTATGTTTCTATTCCGCAGGTTATTAAGAAGTTTCTATCATATGTGATATATATAAGAGGATTTAGAAGAGAATGGTCTTGATGAATTATTCCAAAATATTATAAAATAAAATAATATTATATCTAGTCTCATGGAAACTAAAACTTTTGGTCCTCAGTTTGTGTGACTGTTTGTAGAATCTATTATTTAATGAATGAAATAAATGTAGTATTTATATATGAGTATATATGGTCTTCATAATGTGTAACAAATGTAAATAAACCTATAAAATTGTAAATAAAATATAAAATAAAAAATATAAAATTTATTTATATATATAATCTTTTCATAACAATTAAAATAAATAATTAATATAAACCAATGAAACTAAATTGAGTTAATAAACCCCTTACCTCGATTCTGATTCACTACATACATACTTTATCTCATGTATAAAAATATTATATTAATTTTATACATTATTAGTAATATTATTATGTATATTACCTTATTATTATCCAATTTATATTATTTATTACCATTCCTTATATATTTAATAAATAATTTAAGATTATGCATGATATTTTGAGGAAATTTGGTTCATAATCGTATAAAAAATTTGGTTGGTTTACCTTTATCAGAGGGATCACCGTTCCATAATCTCAAAACATTTAATCATAAAATAATCATATTTTTATACATTAAATAAAATTTTGTAATCATCCTTGAAATATGGTCACTAAAAATGAATCACAACACTGATTAGAGGTGGTAGGAAACACATACGCATAAGAGACATTATCATTTGTTTAACATGTTGAAGATAAGATGGTAAGTATTATAACATATTTATAGACTAAACATTAGGTCTTGAATATCTAATATATTAATTAAATCCATAATAATAACCCACCATGAAATATGGTTACGGAAAATTAGTCATATTTCAATGTGGAGATGGTAATCCATGAGTATGTACAAGTGACACTTTCACATCAATTTGACGCAATGGTTTTGGAAAATACTTATCCCTTAAAAAAGTTCTTTTATATTTATTATTCTATAGTTACTATTTTAGGATGCATACAATATAGTTAGAGTAATTAGAATAAGAAACAAGCATGGAAAGATTCAGGAAAGATGATTACCTTTTCATTAAAAGACCTCCACTATCTCAAAAAAAATTTCATCATAGGATGGTATTATAGGAATATGTGAATATATGAGAATTGGAGAGGGAAACAAAAAAGCTATTCGGGAATGTCTTGTTTGTGTAAGAGAGGTAAAACATTGTGAATAAAGGACAAGAGGAAGTTCCATTTTATATGTGAGGTACATGATACACTTGGGATTACATAAAATATATAAATATAATATAATTCATGATAAGGTATAGTGGAAAAAATGGAAATAATTAAAAGAACATGATCTATTTGAAATATCTTTAAATAGTAAAGTTTATAAATTTATAAGTTATATTTAAACCTTATATATAGTCTGAAGCCCCCATTAACCCTATTTAACCTTAACCACAATAAAAGTTTTTAAGCTATTTAGTGTCATAAATTTAATTATAATGTGAAAATTATCACACAAATGGTCCATGGATGATATTTTAGAATCTTTTACATCCTAATTTAATTTATTTTAAATAATTTTTTAAATCATATAAATATATATTATTCATCATAAAATATCATCAAAGTCATTTTTGGGACACTATATTTAATTTGGATTCAAGGAATAAATAAAACAAAGGAATTATAATCTGAAAACAATTAACATTAATTATGATTTATAATTCACTATTAAATTTATTGATGAAAAAAATTAATCTATAAAATATTAACTTGTTTGAAAAAAATTATTTACATTGATTTTTCCATAGAATTCAGAAATAGTGTATTAGCATTATGTAAGAGTTTAAGATAATTATATCATCACAAAAAAGAAAAAATAAATTAATATAATTAAAATAATATATTTATTTTAAAAATTAAAATTTATAATTGATTATATGTATATTTTTATCCCAATGAAAATATATTAGGGACATTAAAATAAAAAGATTGACATTTTATAATTTTATGTAATCAAAATAGAATAAGTGTCATTATCAAAGGAAACTTCCAAAAATGGCATATATTAGAATTTTGGATGGATATGGTCAACATACTTATAATATCTTGACTTTAACCACAATATAAACCATTTAGTTGATAATTTTATGTCAATTTCCTTAAAGTGAACCAAGGTTCCCACCCGCACTATCTCTTATAGGTCCTGAGAAGCAATTATTATTTTTATAGTTGCGCGGGATTATGAAAAATAATACACCATTTTATAACACAATGGTTTGGGTGAAAAGTAATTAAAAAGATTAAAAGTAATACAATTTTTTTTAAATAAATGAAAAAGGAATAAAAAAATTTAAAAATAATTTGTTAGGATTAAAGTGAAAAATAATCAAAATGGGTTTAACCTATTATTTTTTTATATTCTCCATTCCTTTATTTATTTATTATTTATTTTATTTAGTTTTATTCTCTTTTTTCTTTCTTTTCCCTTTCATTTTTCTATCCCTTATTTATTTTCATTCCTTTACTTTTTCCACTCTTCTCTCCCTCTCCTCTCCTATGTGCATTATGTCATCGTCCTCTCCAGGTGGTGCACCACCTCCTTCTTCGCTTCTAAATACTATTGTAACTATGTCTCATATCCATTTCTAATGATGTCAAAAGAACTATAAACCTCTTAGTAAGACTAATATTTCACACCAAGAATATTTCAGATTCTTCCTACCTCCGTTTCGCAATTTACCACAGACGGTTTTTACAAGAAATTGTGGTTTTTGTTAAATCCAAATATTTCTTCCATTTTTGGGCATATAATATGTTGTCACAAGGCATGATATATTCTATGATGATGACATTGGGAATCATTTTTCTTTCGAGTCATTTTTTTCTTTGTTTAATTATCATAGTTTTGCCGCTTGTCTGTGCCTACTGATGAATCCCTAATTATGTGCATTATTTTAATTAATTTTTTTCATTGATCATTGTGACCTTTATTTATAGTGAACCCCTTTCATAGGTTATTTCCATGTCATTGGACACTCGTTTGGTTGTGACGACATAACTATTCTATTTTACCTTTGGCATTGATTCTTTATATTATTAATTACGTGTTTATGTGCAATAATTTGGCTTCATGTTTTAAATTGAATAAATTATATATGATGATTCATAAACCAAAAATTTTGTTTTCCTCGATTATATTTGATAAATAATTGTTTATACATGTCTTATCGTGTTTTACCATTATTAAATGTCATTGCCTCTTCTTTCACATAATAGTGAATGTTTTGTTTAATATTGTGTTAATATTATTTGTTGTGACTGTTGGGCTTGAATAACTGGTAGGTGTGACATTAAATGGTTAATTAGATGGCTATAATCATGAATGATGCTATGTAATATATATATTCCAATTTTTTTTAAATATACTCAGTCTCGGGAGAGAATGTGGGTCCCGTATTAAGAACCGTCAATTGGACTCTTCATGCTCGATAAGTTATAACACAACGCATCAGGAAAGAGATGTTTTAGGATCATTAGGAAAGGGCTTTCCCCAAGCTCTTTATTATACTATTGGGTGATACTGGTTCCCTAAAGGTAAACAGAGGATGGAACCGTTGAAAAAAAATGGCTATGCCTAGCCTAATTTGATACTGAATCCCTTACATGTGATATCAGGGATGGACTCATAGTTACCACCCATGAGAGATACTTGGAATTTTTAAAGAATCTCTATATATGGGCTTGTGGAAATGGATATAATTTATTGGATGTACCATAGTGAGATCTTGGGGAGAGGATAAAACTCCAACTCTAAAATTTTACATTTTAATATAAACGTGAAAGATTTTTTATATATATTATATAGAGTTTTCTTATGAATTATAATACTTCTATTATACCATTAGTGTTCTTGGTTCTTGCATATGGGTTATAATCCATTCCAAAGAACAAGTTTTTGGGTACTCCCTTTTCTATGTTCTGTAATATTACTTTGGACTTGTTATACATATATATATATATACATATTCTGCTTTACTAGGTATCTCATCCACAATTTTGTCTTAGGATGAAACAAGTGGTATAGGACGGATGTCCGCTTGGGAACCCTAACTATGTTACGCTAATTTTTTATATTTATTTATTTATATTCATTATATTTATTATTTATATGGAACAATTAAATTTTTATACAAACCAAAATTTAAAGGCCAAGACATTGTGGGTGTCGGAATATTGAGATTATATCTCACACCCCACTCCAGTACTATCTGGGACCCGAGTAGACATTATGTTTGTTGGAAAGGATTTAAGGAAGCATGTCGTTTTCAATACTTGATTGCTTTTATATTTTTCATGGAGTTTGAGCGTAGAGGACTGAACACTATTCATGATTCCATGTCACAATTTCTTTTTGGTCTTTTTGTAGTTTTAATAGCATTGAGTCTATAATAGTACCCCATACCCCAATTTTTTTTTAATATTGGCATCATAAATTTAAATATTCATGGTATATGTTATGACTATTCAACATTCTTAGTAATTGGTTATTCCAATGGGTTATTTATCCACTTATTTTATTTTATAATTTTATCTATGCTTCTCGTACTTGTTACATATAATGCTTTCCACTGAATTATACACTATCCTAGGAGGGAATAGACTCCCCATATACTTACCCAAGGCCTTCGTTGCTAGTCATCAACCTCTGGCTTTTGGGGGGATGCACTTAAGGTCTTATGGCCCACTATCTCGAGGCATAGTTCTATGGTACTTGGCATTGGGTGATAAATTACTCACATTAAATTAAATAAATTAATGTTTTTGATAGGTTTTCATAGCCTTATCATGTTATTTTCAAACTTAATTACTCGATTTACCCTTTAATGTGGTGAAAAATATAAATCAGTGAAACTATTCATAATAGAAAAAGGTAACTATTTACTAAATTTTTATACCCATATAGTAAATATGGGAAAAAATTATGATTCAATTTATAGAAGTATAAAAAAATTATGTTAATACAAATTTGTAAAAAAAGGAAAAACCCATTTTAGGAAAATTTTTTCTTTATGTTTAAAATTGAACTCATACAAAAATAAAATATAATGTTGATTCATATATAATTTTTTTATATTATAATTAATAAAATGGATATTATTTTACTTTAATTCCCAAAAAATAATGAAACTTTTAAATTAATTTATCTAATGAAAATAAATGAGAGTTTTATAAACGACAAAATTCGTCACATTTCAATAGAAAATAAATCCTCTTAGAAAAAAATCCAAAACATTCAACAGAAGGTAATAATAAAATACTTATTTTAATAAAATTATATTCATTCTCATGAATAAAATTTATAAAAATAGAGTTCATGAAATATATTTCAATTAATAAAATGTAATAAAAACAATTTTTGAAGAAAATATATTTTTGAAGGATAAAATGGAATTTCAGAAAATTCATTACATATTTATTATTAATTAATAAATATATTTCTCATTATAAAATAAATTGATACATATTTTATATTATTTGGTTATTCCTTTTCATATATCCATTTTAATAACTAAGTTATAATGGTCATATTTAAATAGTTATTTTTTATAGTATGTCGTATTTCTTTAAAATCATTGTGTTATTTATTTAGAATGATTTCTAGGATAGTATTAATTTAAAGTAAATTTTAGTGTTGTTATATTAGATATGTGGAAGTAATCAATTGATTATCTGAACATATCATAAACCAAAAAAATAAAATTTTTCTTATGTTTATTGTTTTCATTTCACTAACTTTTATCATATAAAAAATGATTATAATAAAATTAGTATTTATAACGGAGGTTAAATGATAAAAGGAAATTATATAATTAAATATAATTCCATTAAAAAACAAATTGATTCCATTGAATAAATAGGCGGACCACATCCTTGTACGTAATAAAATCAATGAGGATACAACAACTTATATCTCGACTTAACGTAGTATTTTTTTGTAAAAAAATTAGAGGAATTAAAATGTAATCATCAAAGAAATTATATTGAATTTAAATATTAACATAAAAAATGAATATTCAATGATTATTGTTAATCCCAAATTTAGAAAAATGTGAGCTTATTAAAAATAATGAATAATCATGTGTATATGATGGTTATTATTTGAAAATTATATTTCGTTAAAGATAAATGGTAGGGAATAGATGAGGCTACATGCATAATAATTAAATAATATCATTGTAATCTTTATGCATGAGCTTTAATTGAATCTATTGAGTGTGACTATACGTTATTACTGATTCATTAGAGTTAAAATTATTAGAAATTTATTCTAGATCATTGTAATGGTGGGAGATTTGTTGATTAAGGGATAAAGTAAAAATTGTAATCTGTATCGGGTTGATAAGAAATTAAACACACATTTTCCAATGATGATGGAGGAAAATATCTTTTAACGTAGACATATATCCACATACACAAAAAAATTCAAGGAAATAATTAAGTTTCAAATAATATTACACACATAAAAATATATTTGGAAAACACTTGTGATAAATGTGATAAAGGAAATATGGAGTGAATTTCATAGAGTCTGGACAAAAAAAGAGACTCATATTATCTTAATTTTCGCCATAATGATTTCTGTAGTCCCATTAAATATATAATAAAAATTGTATACCTTTATTTCATTAAAATTAAAAAAAATTTCTACAATTAACAGTTTATCACATTCAAGAAAACAAATTACATGGTGATTAAGTGTATCAAGAGTTATTATAGGTGAGTTGATAATAAACATGGAATGATGATCAAAATATTATGATCAGACAATGGTATGGAGTGCACATGTATTTAAATTGAGAACTACCTTGAAAAAAAATATAATCATACATAGGTTATCATTCATGATAACCCTATACTAGAATGGAGTTGATGAAATAAGAAACCATATAAATTGTATTATAGAAAATAATTAACTTGTTAAATGTTTCATCTCAGTAAATAAGTAACATAATTAAGTTTATGTTTTTATTTATATACCAAACATGGATTGGTTATGAATCAGCGAGTATATGTTTCCATATGAGGTTTGAAAATGGGGGAATCTAATATAATAGAATTTTTTTGTTTTTATATGCTGGTTTTATCTTCCAAAAAAATCTATACAAGGAAAATATAGCGATGCATATGATAATTATATATTTATTGGTCATTAAACCAAGAGTAATGTTTATATGGATTTCAATAAAATGATAAATAATATTTCAACAAGTAAAAATGTGAACTTTGTCTAATAAAAATTTAGTATTAATGATATAAATACAAATATAAAGTAAATTTATAAATAATATTATGATGATGACATTAATTACAGTGAACTTGAAAGAAATTAGATGAGGAAGTCATACAGATTGAATAAACATAATAAATATGTGTTAAAGTGTTTTATTTATTCCATAAAAGAAGGAGAATAAGATATAAAATTAATTAATGCATCAACATTGGTGAAATAAAATACAATAACATGAACTTAGTGAGTGTGAAGTATCAAAAAATATTTTGTTACCATATATAGATCTAAAATAATTCTATGATGTGGTAAAGGATGAGTCATGGGACTAAAGCATGAATAATGAGCATATTAAAATCAATAAAAATCAAACATGGGAACTTTTTAATAGGTCTAGTTAATACAACCTAACTGAAATGAAATTCATATTCAATAATAACCATGATATGATTGTGAATGTGATTCAAAAATGAAATGGTTGGTGTTGAAATGGTGTGCTGAATATGGGATGCGAAAATTTTGAGGAGGCATTTTCACTATGGAAATTTGAATCAATATGAATATATTTAGTGGTAGTGATTTAAAGGGGATTTATCATATATCAAATGTATGTGATGATTATAAATTTAAATAAAATACGTGAAGAGGATTTCTATATTGATCAACTAGTGGGATTTCAAATTAGTGATGTTGAAAGAAATTAATTTCAACTCAATAATTATCAATATGGTCTAAATTAGATATAAAAATCATTTGTTTGATTAATTATAATAATACATGAATAATTTTGTGTTCAAGATAAGTGGTGTTGTTAAAATTATTTATTTGAAGGTATTAAAGGATGAATATTTCAAGTTACTCATTTATTCCAGTGAAATTATTTTTATAAGAAACAAGAATAAATAAATAATTTTTTAAAGAAATTTGATGAGATTAGAATTTTAAAAGTCAATATATGACATGTGATTCTATTTTAATAAAACATTTCATTTCAATTTATTTCCTTTTATTATATTATATTAGTAAAAAAATGAATAGATTTGCATTCACAAAAATTACTAAATCATGAGATATAATATATTTTAAAAAATTAATTAATAGACACTGTAAAATAAAAACATAGTATAATAGGATAATTAAAACCAATAAATTTTAAGAATATTATTTTGAAATATATAGGCTAAAGGTACCCAAGAAAAAAATCACTCACAAAGAATACTACAAAAAGAAATAGAAAAAATAGAAAAACAATTCACATATTTCAGTGATGTAGAGGACCTTGAGGGAAAAAATAGTGAATGATAAATAGTGGAAATAAAAGGAATTTATAGGATGAATAAAATTATAAGATCATTTAATTATGAATTTTGGAATAATAAGCAACTCATTGGAACTGTAATCATACCATTGAAATAATGACATGTCCATTATGTTTAATGCTGAATTTAACTTCCTAATAATGTCTAAGATAAATTTAATAATTAAATATAATTATCAAACTAAAATAAAATAATATCTCAATCAATGTAGCATGATATAATTATTAGTTTATATTTTTTATAGATCATGTTTTATATTATTTAACTGAACATTATTTTTATATGAGAATAAAATATTAAAATTAGATAGATCGATTGGGATGTATCCAATAAGGGGGTCGAATAAGTGTTCATCCATTAAATTTTACTTCTATATTTTGTGATTATTATATTGAATTTGTTTTCAATGTAAAATTATTTGTCAATGTATGTTGATAATTATGGGTGGTGGATAAGAGTATCTTCTCATTACATGGAGGATTCCTATACAATATTGGTAATGAATAATTAAAGAAACTATGATTGAGTTGAAAAGGGTCAATTTATATATTGAGAATACAATGTAATGGTATTTGGATCTCTATGAACATCTGTATGGATGACTTATTTGATTATCCAAATAAATCAGATGATTGAATGTGTTAATGTTCAAAGAATCAAGAAAAGTGATAAATAAATGATTATGGCTTTGTATAAAATAATTTATAATGCTTTGGTGTGCTTCCTGTTGAATATAGCATTGATGGAGAGATAATTTGATATTGATGACCTAAGGAGTTAAAATAATATATCATTGTATATGATTGATTTCAATGTTTTCAATCATAAAGACAATGGTTAAAAATGACATTAAAATAGAAGAGTTGAATTGTAGAGAGTTTGGTTTACATTTTATGAAGTGTAGAACAATTGTGAATTGGTATATTTTTTTTTTTGAATATAATATTACATCATTGAGCTGATCATATGATTTTTAGTAGAGGTAGAAAAGTGTAAAAGGCATGGGCATATGACTTCTGAGTTAAACATAATTCTTTTAGCATATTCATTGGTTAAGAATAACCATTTTATACCCAATGTATGAATTTCCATATAAGAATAAGTATTTGAATTTGTAAAAAGTTTTGGGAATAAGCATTTAAATAATTATGATATAAATTACCCTGTGTATCTTAATCCTTCAACAATTAGAAAAGTTCACAGGCACTACTAGATGAAAAATTAGAATATCAGAATTTATATCTTAATTATAAAATAAATTTTTATAATTATTAAGTAATTATCTAATTATGTAAATATAATTATTTTTTGAATCCATGATTCATTTAGTTGTTTAAATTTGAAGAATGAGATGGATATGGGATTGAGGATAATTCTTCTGTTGATATAATATTTTTAAATGCAAATATTGGAGAATCGTCAAATGTGATCCAAATGAAAAGTCATTTCACAAGATGTACGAGTTGTTTTATCAATATATAAACATCATTAATCTTCTAAGAGCCAATATTCAAAATTTTAGGGAAATAACTAGGTTTGGTGTGATAAAAGGTTAATGTTCTTTATATTGTTATTTTTAAATGGAATATTTGAAAATATTAATTTTTTAATTAAAGTTACAAAAATATTAATGGTTCTTGAGCAGAGATTTAATGTTCTAAAATTTAAATTTTTTTTATTTAATAATTAGTTTCTGAATTTTTGGTTGATGATTTATTGATTTTCGGTCCAATCATTAACATGTATAGTTTTAAATAAATCTCAAAATCCATGAAGAAGAAAGCCTTGACCACATAGAAAAATGATGTGATCATGATATATCTATGTTGAATGTTATCTATGTTGAAGATATAAGAAGAATATGTGAAAGATAAATGGATGAATAAAGATAAATTTTATATTTCATAAAGAGAGACTAAAATATCTATTATCCAATAAAAAATAGAAATGTGTTTCCACAAGTTGGAAGTGTGGTCAAGTTGTTTTAGTGAGAATGAATAAGATGATAATGAAAGGGGAGATTCTAGAGCCTGGTATAAGAGTCAAGAATACTAATTTTCTGATAAAAATGTGAAATATATGAGAACTAAAAAAGAAATGGTACACTTATAATTTACCATGATACAACCATTGATGGGACAAAAGGAATACGGAGATTGTGGGGACACTCACATATGAATTTTTTTGGGAGATATAAATAAAGATCATGGGAACTAAAAGATATCATAGATTTTATATATTCCAAATAATAGAAATTTTATTCCATGTGACCTATGTATAAAAATAAAATGATGGGGGAGAATAAATGTTCACGAGTTAATTAAAAACTCAGGATAATAGAGAAAAAAGTATTTCTCTCAACGAATATGAATAACTAGGAGAATATATACATATGATGAAGAGTTAAATCATTTATATATTGAATATATAAAAAAATACTAAGAATAATGAGAAGAAGAAGATAATATTCATCATACAAATATCAGATCAGTAAGATTAAGTAGTGAGAAAAAGAAACAAGAGATTTGGAGAGGATGTTTGTGCTATGAAAGTCCCTTATCATTTGTAAGTTAAGCGTTTTTATTTCTTAGAAGTGACAAATACATGTAATCATTTTTTAAATAATATCTATATAGCCAAGCTCTTGAAAATTACATGATATAGAAATATCTTAAAGAACAGTAAGCTACTAATGAATCTGTGTGAGGAAAGAGATTAATATTTATAAGTATAGAGAAATCCCCAAGAAAAATATTAATCTACTGCAAGTGGAGAATAATTAGATGAAGAGATCCTAGTTGAAAGAAACTACAAATAAGTGAAGTGGGATTCCTTTTAGAACACTTTTGTAAAGCCATGATCACACAACCATATAATATGGTGTGTTTTATTTTAGTAAGATACTTGGCCAATTTCAGTTATATTAATGAGAAGATTAAAATGGTATATTAGTTCCTTTTACATTCTAAATATGGTAAGGGTATGATTCCAAAGTGGGGCCAAACATTGTAAATATGGTGTTCTATATTTAGGTTTTTCTATTATTTCATAGGGTATTTATATTAAGATAAAAATAATTCATCCATGAGTCTAGTTGACTCTATAAGATCAAGTTAGAAGGAGTGATCAGGTGAAAATAGTTATTTTAATCGGATATATTAGACAAACCATATTTCAAATGCCTTCTTATGTGTGACTGCATGATCAAATAGGTATCTAATTTCTAATTTTACTAATAAAATATTTCATCCCGTTTACCTGTACAAATCTTCATTGATTGGATATCTTTTTTTTCTCTCAAATTTTATTTCATATAGATATTAAAATATAAATTTAAAGAAATAAAGGAAAACATAGATTGTTAACGAGGTTATCATCTGATGTTGATGACTACATCCCTTGTGTATAATTATTTTAATCCCACTTTCACACAGATAATATAATTTTATCAAGAAAATATTTGTTAAGGAAATATCATTGGAATATTACCTATGTAGACATAGGTAAATAACACAAAAATAATAAATTTATTTCAGGGTTTCCTTAACAAATTTTAAAAATACCTGAAAAAACCAATGGCTATAGTATTTAGTGTATTGGAGATTAGAAATATAAACTTATTATTTTACAAAACTTTTAAACATTTATCCATAACCATTATCATATAGACTATCTTCTTGACATCTATTATGACATAATCATCTTCATAACCTAAATAATGGAAACATAAATATGGATGACACTGAATGATTTTATGGGAAACATATCATCTAGTTATAACTATTACATCTAAAATATGAGGGAAACAATGAGTAATAGAGGGATATCAGTAAAAAATAGCATGATATTATAAGTAAAAAACTTTATTGATCATTAAGGAGCATAGAATATGAATATAAAACTAAATAATGGTTAGAAAAAAAATGTCTTAAGAAACTTATAAATAACATTAAATCAATACATAAGAAAGTAGAATATGTTTAAAACTATAATACCATTAACATTTGAAATATTTTGAAAATTTGTAACATTTTAGAGAATTAGTTGCATAAGAATAATAATAAAAAGGTTTGTACAAAATCTATGTATATCCAACAGATAATTTTGTGAAAAAATCCAACTATGTCCACCCTTTAGTTCTGTTAAAAAATAAAGTTATATCTACACATCATTATCCCATTATATATAAAACCATAACCAATGCATTTGGGGAGGATATAGGACCCCACCCATCATCATCCATATATATGAGTTCTATATAAAATCCAATCACTAATCCTATAATAAATAACCCATGGGAAGAAAATTACGTTTCATTAATTTTAAAAATGGAATCACATAAATAAAAAAACAGGTTCATTTGATACAAAAAACAATATCACATTTAAATAGAATATATTTAGTGATTTGTGAACCATTATATTATTATAGAATAATCCTTTTAAAATTAAATAGAAATCACAAATAAGATTTTTTATTATTATTTTTAATATCATCTTAAAAAGACACAAACATTTGGTCATATTTCAATAACTATTTTTTAATGTGAATATAAATAATCTTAAACAATATATTCAAGAGAAAATAAAAATAAAGAGTCCTTGATAAAATATTTAATTACATGTCCAAATGTGATGTATAAAGGTTGAATATATGATCATTGAAAAGAAAATGCTTTGAAGAATTCCAAAAACACCTTAATTGATAAACCCAGATCATTAAAATGATATTAAAATCATTATTCTAAAATAAATGTAAATATAAGGATCATCGACGATTAACATTTTTTATTTTCCACTATGTAAAGGAGAACATTAGTGTAGGATCAAAATATATATGCATATGATCAATTACAAGAGCGAGGAGAATTGTATTTTGAAAAACATTCACTTTCAACCTAAAATAAATCTATGTTTAACAAAGTTAAAAAAGTTAAATTCACAAACCCTCCTTGGATCCAAGATAATGTGTTAATTGGAAGGACCTGGGTCCAATTCTATGAAACCTAATCTTAAACAAGTTAAATATAAGAAAGCATATGCATGTTTATCTTAGAGAAAGTTTCTACCTTAATGTTTATTGAGTATTATTTATTAGAGTAATTATATGTATATGAAAGAATAAGTAATTTATACTTCATTTCTTTAACAAAATACTACCAAAATAAAACTTGTAATAATAACAAGTAAATATTTAAGAAATATTTTAACACAAAGATAAGGCTATCAAACAACCTTGTATAAAGTTCACTTGATTTATACTTTCAAAAAAGTCTGTATTACCCACAACTAGGTAATCCTTCAACAAGAATATCTGAGTCTGTGGTATTATCCCCGAAATTTCTTTGAACGTTAAGGATGCCAGTACCTCTGTCTTCTAATCCTTGTAAGATGTCAGTCTTTAAGGTAGTTAGTAACTCTATCTTCCTATCCATGGACTCCCTCAATTGTACACAGTAATAATAAGATTCATAGGAGGGATGAACCAAATGTTCCCAATTGAACAAGATTCTCAAATATCACAAAAGTCACGAGAGTTTATCACTCGAGAATCACTTCACAGGATCCCAACATGTAATTTATTTATTTTTAATGATATCATTCAAATTATCTCTTATTTGTAGGTAAAAACATCAAAATATGACTCCCTCCTCCAACAGTAATATTTTTCCTCAAAATTCAGAGGGACCTGTAAATGTGTCACTCAACTAATGAATAGTTAGAAAAATAATTGTACTACATAGATTCATTGTAACACAATCATTTGTTAGAAATAATAAAAAAATAAAATAATTCTTATGTTTATGTAACTTAAGTAACTGGAACCATTTAATGTTAGAACAAAATCATCAAGAAAGAAAAGATAACTTTAACAAGTATGAATAATTAGACTCTAAATATTTTTAAAAATAGAGTCTAAATATGTATACAAAGAGAGTCTGATTCTAAATAACATGGAGTCTAAATTATATGGAATTCATAGTTTGAATTTTGTGAAATTCAGAGCCAGAATATTGAGCAATTCAGAGTCTGAATTCTGGGGAATCCAGAGTCTAAATTCTGATGAATTCAGAGTCTGAATTTTAGAGAATTTGGAGTCTAAATTTCAGAGGATTCATAAATTAAATTTTAGAGAATTAGAGGTCTTATTTCAATGTAACATTGATTCCAAATTCAGGTTGAAATAGAGTTTGAAAATATATATAATTGGCGTCCAAAAATAGTGAAACTTAGATTCTTAGAATTTGTTAGGATCCGAGGTTTGAGAAAAAAATCAGATTATTCTTAAGGTAAATCGGACTTTTAAAAAATATTGTTATGCTTAGATAAGGAACATTAAGAATAACATATAAATTTACATTAAGGTTAGAGAAAATAAATTTCCTTATATAAAGAAAATGATCATTAAGGAAAATGTTTTTGCGATTTTTAAAACATAATGGAATAGAAAAAGTCATAAGATAGATTATTGACTTAATAATCTCCCCCTTTTGGAAAGTACAAAAAAATTTAAATAAAGAATATAGTGTTTTTAAAACATGTAATAAAAACATATCTCCCTTATATTGGTGACTTAGTGAATACAACTAACTCCGCCTTCGGTTTTTTCACCTTAAGGATCATAATCTATGGCATAATAAATTTTCATGAAAATAACAATCGATTTTTAAAAATGTTTTTTATAAGATTAAGCTCCCCTGACTTAAGAAATTTATTATTTTTGGTAAACTCACCCTTAATAAGATATTATTTTTAACATTTTCTCCCCATTTGTCAATTTCAAAAATTAATAAAACAAAAATATAATTCGTAAATGAAAGGTTATGAAAACGAATGCATTTGAAACAAAATATAACAAAAGATATTTCATTAACATTGGATGAAAATTTTTAATACAACAAGAAATCATAGTTTAAATTAATCATCCATCTTATTCTATGGAAAAATAATCATAAGGATGGCCTTAATATTCATTATCTCTTTATGATCTTCCAGGTACTTCCTGAGTAGCTCTTCTTGCTCTTGATTCTTCTTTTAAGAGATTGAGTTCTTTCTTCTTGAGACTTGATAATTTATTTTTGAAACAATAGCTTCTCTACAAAATAATCTGTGATACTCATTTCTCTCTTTTGGGAAATGGAAACAATGTTATGTTTTGTATAAAGATCTATATCATCTTGATCAGGGCGTCTGGCTCTTGATTTATCCATTCCAAATGATTCTTGATCTTCTCATCAGTCTTTTTAAAATTCTCTTTTTATGAATCCAAATATTCACCAACAATCATAAGATCATTAACTAATAATTTTGACCAAGATGTGATGTTATTGAAAGACATCATATGAGAATCATAGTTGATCAGGAAGGTTTTGAAATACATTTATTTCTTTATTTACTTCTCTATCAACAAATTTTTATAATTCGTATTTTGGTTCACTGACTACTGAATAAGTTGAAACCAGGATTCAAAATTTGGAAACAACGAATTCCAATCAACAAGAAGTACTTAAATCCTAAAAGTGTTCATCCCCAATGTTTTTAGTAATATAATGGTCTCTCAAAATTTTTCTATTTATCTCATGAAGAATTCAATTTCATATTTCAACAACACCATTTTGTTGAGGAGTTCTTAGAGCTGGGAAGTATTGACTAATACCTCTCTTACTACAAAAAGATTGAAACTATGATTTTTGAAATTCTCCCCCATGATAACTATAAATATATATCAATGTTATATTTTAACCAATTTTAACATTGGATCTAAAATTTCTGAAATTGTAAAAGGATTCATATTTCTTTTCTAGAAAATAGACCCATGTAAATCTAGAGTAATCGTCAACTAAAACAAATAAACAGTATTTTCCTCCAATACATTTAGTTTGTGTTGGAATGAAAATATCCATATTCACTAGATATAATGCATCACAATTTGTGGCTTCACTAAATGATTTTAAGTATGACTTATGTTTCATTCCACATTAACATGGATCACAAACTTTTGAAGAATGAAATCTAAGCTTGAGTAGATCCTTATAAATTCTTTTATTTGAGAGTTTTCATAGGTTAATATGGTTATAGTATCCTAGTATCCTATTCCATAATCAATAATGATCTTTCATTGCACTATGGAAAGGTTGATATTGGCTCTTATGGTATTTTAAGAACAGTGTATAAACACTCTCATGCCTCTGGGAAGATTAAATAAACCCTTCCTTGGAATTGTTTACTAAGAAATTATTATGCCTAAAAGTTACAAGATAACCAAAATCACATAATGGGATTAATATTATAAGGTATTTCATAAGACCTTTAACAAATAAAACATTTGAAATAAATGTATATCCAAGAAGAAAAATTCAACATATACAAACAATTTCTCTGTGAGTATTTTCTCCAAAAGTTACATTTCCTCCTTTCGCCTTGATAATATTTTAAAAGAAGTTTTTGTTACCGGTCATGTGATAGGAATATCCACTATCCATGTACCATGTATTTTTTTGTTGCATCATTTATTTTCCTAAAAATAAAATATTCAGTCTTTCGGAATTAAAACTATCTTGGATCTATAATTGTTAGAAAGTAAAAGCTTAGGTATCCACATTTTCTTAGAAAAATAAGCTGTATGAAAACCTAAGGATTGGGTTTTATTTAAAGAACAAATTTTCTCACAATGTACACAACATTAACACTTAGTGAAAAAGGGAGCAATTTGGGGAATAAAATTGTTATGACTAAAAACATGTTTTTTGAGTATAACCAAATCTTGAACAATTCCCAAGAGAAAGAAGTTGTGAATACATTTTATCAAATTCATTGCATCGAAGAGTAAAATTTGATAAAAGTTTATCTAATGAAATAATTTCATATTTTTTTTCTAATTACTAAATTCTTATCTTCATAGTCATTAGTCTTAGATTTTGAGTTATTATCTAAATTTTTTTATGGAAATTACATTCTCAAGATCCTTTGAAATTTTATCCTTCTCATAATTAACTTCCTTATAATTCTTAGAAATATTTTAAAAATAAATATTTTTCTGATCAAGTTATTTAAAATGATCTGATACTTCTTTTATTAAAACAGAAATTCTATAATTTTCATTCTCTAACTTCTTTTCTATCTTATAGTTCTCATTCTTATGTAATTTTTAAAATCTATAAACTTCTTAAAATAATGGTAAATTATTATTTTTCGATGAGTAAGATTCATCATTTGAGGATTAAAAATATTCTTCATTAAGAAAATTTTTATTTAGTGGAATATGGTTTAAATATTCAGCATGGTGTACCTTAGCCACATGATAATTATTTTCAATAGGTAATCTTGCTATAAGACCAATATTATTCTGACCAGATGATTCATATTATGAAAATTCATCTATAGATCACCACCACTAGCACTCCAGGCATTATTATATTTCAATACTTTCTTCTCCATATATTTTTACTACATCATTCTATTCCTTTCAGAATTATTTTCCGTTTTTTCTGTACTCTTACGAATAGGAAAATCAGGCCTAATATGTCAAAATCATTGGCATTCATATCAATTTACCTCATAATATTTATTTATATATTTCTTGATATATCTGTACTAAAAATAAATCTTTTCCACAATCATGTTCATTATTCAAGAAATATTGGAAAATCCATTATTAAACTGCTAACTTTCACTTGATTCAGATATAACAACTTTCATAGCTTTAGATCTAGTTATCCTTTTTGGAGTCTTGGATTTTGATGTAGTAGTGAAAGCTACACATCCATTACCATTGTTCTTCTTATTGAAATTAGTATATCTCTTTATTATTGATTCAATATGATTAATAGTTCCAAATAACTCATCAAGAGCGATGTTTGATACTTTCTATTTTTATCAATAGTTGTTCTTTTGGAATCCCACTCATTGGGAATAATATCAATTATCTTACCCAAGATAACATCTTCATCATGTCTTTTCTCTCCCATAAATTGGAGAATCATGATGATAGTAATAAATATTTTTTTATATTGAAAACAAGTCCCCTATATGGAATCATAAATCCATTATATTCATCTCATAACATTGTTCTTTTGGTTTCTATCAATTTTAATGTTCCAAAGTGCTTAACTTCATGTTTCTTCCAAATAATGTTGGATTCTTCACACGATGAAATCTGAGTATATATATTTCTGGTCATAGGACACAAAAAAGTATTGTGTAACTGGTAATTTAATAGACATTCTTGTTTTTCTTGGTTGGTGAATGTTATGATTTCTTTGTCTGGAATTTTGTAATCTCCAGCAAGCATGAAAAGCTTTTCCCCTCCAGTGTTAATAAAAAGTCTTCATCCCATCTCTCCAGCACCTATAATCATTACCATCAAATATTGGTGGACTAGTAGGATTTAGGTTGTCTATAGATATGACCTTCATTTAGTACATTATATTAAAAAAAATATCTTTTTCTATAGAACATGATAGTAAAAGTTTATAAACAAAAATAACTATATTTAAGAAAAACTTATGAATGTAATGTTACTCGATAGAAGTGGAGAAAGAAAATTTAGAGAAAGAAAAACATATATGTGAATAGAAGTATTTAATAGACCTACTCTGATACCAATTATTGGATCCAAATATATATATAGATTCTGAATTACCAGTGGGGGGGGGGAATTTTATGTTTAAAAACATTCGATTTAAAAAACATTGTTTAACAACGTTAAAAAAAGTAAATTCACAAACCCTCATTGGTTTAAACATAAAGTGTCAATTAGAAGGACCTACATCCAATTATAAAAAACCTAATATTAAACAAGTTTAACATTAGAAAACATATTCATGTTTATCTTAGAGAAAAATTCTACATTAAATAATATAGAATCGTATTTATCAGAGTAATTATGAGTGTTTTAATGTACAAGAATGTTATACTCTATTTCATTAAAATACACAGTGTAAATAAAAATTATAAAAGAAAAATTAAACAAGTATGAATTCTTTTAACCCGAAGATATGTGTATCCAACAACATTAGAGAAAGTTCCCTTGAATTATACTTTCAGAAAATTCTATCTTACCCACAGTATGTTAATCCCTCGATATGAATATAGAAGTCTGTATTGTTATACCAACATGTCCTTGAACATTAAGGTAATTAGTACCACTTTCTACTTATCCCTAGAAGTCCTCAAACATTATGGTAGTCAGAACCTCTATCTTCCTATCCCTACATGACTTCAATTTTATACAACAATAATTATATTCACACAAGGTATGATGAACTTGATGTCCACGGTTGAACAAGATGTTCACAGATTTCACAAGGTATGAGAGTTTATATCTCTAGAAACCACTTCACAACATCAAAATATAAAACCTATTTATTGATAATGAGCTCATTCAAATGATCTCTTATTTGTAGGAAAAAACTTCAATAATTGAATCACTCCTCCAACGATCATATTTTCCTTATAAATTTGAAGGGACCTGTACAAGTGTAACTCAACAAATGATTAGTTATAAACATATTGTAAGACATCGTTTAATTGTAACATAATTATGTGTATGAAATTATAACAAATAATGAAATCATTCTTAAGTTAACGTAACTTATGTAAACTAGAACATGATAAAGTTGGGAAAAAGTCTTTAAGAAATAAATGATAAATTTAACAATTCTGAATTATTTAACTCTAAATATATTGGAAAAAGGAGTATAAATATTAATAAAAATGGATTCTGATTTTAGTAGAATTCAAAGTCTGAATTTTGATTATTTCATAGTCTTAATTTTGAGGAATTCAGAGTCTGAATTTTTAGGAATTCATAGTCACAATTCTAAGGAATTTGGAGTCTAAATTATGAGAAATTACGATTCTGAATTTCAGAAAATTCAGAGTCCAAATTTCAATGAATTCATAGTCTGAATTTTAGATAATTCGGAGTCAGATTTTTGTGAAACTCGGAGTAAAAAATCAGGATGAAATGGAGTTTGAAAATAGAGGGAATCAGAGTCTAAAAATAGAGAAACTCAGACTCTTGAAATCTATATGGTTTTGAGGTTTTTGATAACAATCCTATTACTCTTAAGGTAAACTGGTCTTATGAAAAATAAGGTTAATCTTAGATAAGGAACATTAAGAATAAAATATAAAAGAAGGTTAAGGTTAATTAAAATGAATTTCCTTAGAGAAAGAAAATAATATTTAAGGAAGAATGTGTGTGTGATTTTCAAAACCTAAATGAATGTAAAAACTCATAATATATCTTATTGACTTAACAATTAGTGGGAATTAAAAACAAAGATAAGGAGGAAAAAACAATTAAAAGAAAAAATAATTACTATTAAAAAAATCATTTCCAAAAAACAATAGATTCAATAAAAAAGAATAATTTGTGTGATACAATATTTCACTAAAAAATAATTTTCAAATACAACAAAACATTATGATATTTTATATAATATTTCACTTGGAATTAGAATAGATAAAGAGACATGATTGCGATCTAAGAGAATAATTTATGTCACGAACTCCCCTAACCTTTACTCCTGAAAAGTTGAATATGATATAACCTCCTATATCACAAAAACAACTACCATAATCACATATTTCATAACCATTGTAATTAATATATTCTTTATAAAATTACTTTATAAAAACTCAATTCATTTTTATTAGTATTTTATCCTCTATTTTTTAAATCTGGTGTGAGATATATTGATCACTTTGAACTAGTTTTGTAATAGAGGTATTTTTTTAATTATTCACCAAAATATCTTCAATACTATAACATAACAGGTAATAGATTTTATTTTTGAAAATAATTTATAAATCTAAATTCCATTTCATAAGTTTTTTGGAAATGTTTTTGCAATTATCAAATGGAAAAGGAGCCCATTTTGGTGATTTTATCCAATAAAATGTGATATATGATTAGAATGATTAGATAATAATATTCTGAATCCATAATAATTTTGAAATATTAAATAAGCTACAATTACATTTTTTTTGAGAATATTACTTTCCATAATCATCAATGACTTAAACATTATAACATAAGTCATATAGGTTGTCAAAATAATATAAACAAGAGTGTATTATATTCATTGAATGAGTAAGAGAACATTACATATAATGTTAATATAAATTATAATGAAAATTAAACATGTAAAATTTTTAATATACATTCTATAACTCAATCATAGAACCATCCAATAAGGGTGGTTTTGAAAAAGGAAATTCTTTTTTTCGAGGCAGTAGTCCGAACATACGTACGATTAATGATCCCATTACTCAGTGAATTAGAGAAATGATGTTATATAAAAAATGATCATTCAATAATTTTATTTATGACATAGAAAACATATTTTTTCATGAAATATATGTTTTATACAATCCCTAGAGTGAGTAATCAGAAACAATTTGCATCTTCTCTTAGTGGTGTTGGTTCACATGTTTCAATGATCAGTATTATTTTGATTACATAGTAGAAAGAAGGAATTGATTTTTTATAATTAATATAATGACATTTAATTATAATAGTGATTCTTATTTCAGTATATTAAAAATGTTATAAATTATTTTAGAATGGATTTGAATAAAATAAAAGACTATGAGAAAAAAATACTCATACTCAAAGGTTCAGTTTTCTATTAGAAAATGCTTTGGAGGTGAAAGCATTATGAAAAAATAAGGAGACCAGATTCTGATCTAGGTAATATTGTGATCTATATTAATTAAAATTTCAGATATTCAATGAGTAATTATATTTTTAATGGAATCTTTCAATGGTGGAAGTTTTTTCTTCATGTAAGATGGGAACAAGATACTTTTAGAAATAAATAAAATTATTAATACTGTCATGAAACGATTGAAGGGTCAAGGACAATATTTTGAAAATAGGGGGTGAAAAAAAGATAAGGTCTAAAATACACTAACCCATTCATTTTGATACAAGGTAATATGAATTTATGGCTTTTTTATTTTAACATTTTACTGAATTTAAATTTTACCTTGGTAAATAATTTTTAATCTTAATAATTTAAATTATTGAAAAAAATTATGATTTCAAACTTTTATCTTATATTAACATTCTGATTATAAATTTAAAATAAAATTTATAAAATAAAAATACTATGTGTAAGGAAATTAATTTTAAATATAGCGTATATAATGCAAAAATTATGATTTTTTTAAAATGTTTACATTTAATCAATAATATTTATGATCAAAATATAATTATAAATGAAATTAATTAAAATGAATTTAAAATAATAATTATCATTTAAATAAAAATAAAATAAATAAAATATTACATTTTATCGTTTTATAATTAATTAAAAAAAATAGTCAAAAAATAGTTTTCATTAAATGCATAAATTTTTAAAAATCATGAATAAATATATATATATATTCAAAGTAATATTTTGAAATGATTTATTGTAATTTATTAAAAATAATTTCATATTAAAAATTTCAAGAAAATTTATTGTATTTTTAAAATAAAATAATTTTATAAAAGATAAAACATTAATTAAATTGTTATTATTATTATTCAAATGAAAATTAATTATTTTTGAAAATTTAAAAAACATATTAACATAAAATAAATATGAAAATTTTAAAATTATGTTAATTTTTTGAAATTAGTAACCTAAAATTTATAAATTGTAATTTTAATTAAAAAAATAAAATATAGGGGATTTTTTTATAGAAATAATGGATTATTGTATATTTACTATTACTAATTATGCTACTATAAATATATATTGTTTTAATTCAAAAAAAATAAATTTGTTATTGAAAGACATCCTATGAGCATCATAGTTGATCAAGAAGGTTTTGAAATCCATTTATTTCTTGATTTACTTCTCTATCAACAAATTTTTAGAATTCTTCTTTTGGTTCACTGACTACTGAATAAGTTGAAACCAAGATTCCATATTTGGAAAGAACGGATTCAAATCAACAAGAAGTACTTAAATCCTAAAAGTTTTCATCCCCAATGCTTTTAGTAATATAATGGTATATCAAAATGTTTCTATTTATCTCATGAAGAATTCAATTTCATATTTCAACAACACCATTTTGTTGAGGGGTTCTTAGAGCTGGGAAGTAATGACTAATACCTCTCTTACTACAAAATATTGAAAATATAATTTTTGAAATTCTCCCCCATGATAACTCTGAATATATATCAATGTTATATTTTAACCAATTTTAACATTGGCTCTAAAATTTCTGAAATTGTAAAAGGATTCATATTTCTTTTCTAGAAAATAGACCCATGTAAATCTAGAGTAATCGTCAACTAAAACAAATAAACAGTATTTTCCTCTAATACATTTAGTTTGTGTTGGAATGAAAATATCCATATTCACTAGATATAATGATTCACAAGTTGTTGCTTCACTAAATGATTTTAAGTATGACTTATGTTTCATTCCACATTAACAAGGATCACAAACTTTTGAAGAATGAAATCTAAGCTCTAGTAGATCCTTAAAAATTCTTTTTTTTGAGAGTTTTTATAGGTTAATATGGTTATAGTATACTAGTATCCTATTCCATAATTGATAATGATCTTTCATTTCACTATGGAAAGGTTGATATTGGCTCCTATGATATTTTAAGAATAGTGTATAAACACTCTCATGCCTCTGGAAATATAGAATAAAACCTTCCTTGGAATTGTGTACTGTGAAATTATTATGCCTAAAATTCAAAAGATAACCAACATCAAATAATGGGATTAATCTTATAAGGTATTTCATAACACCTTTAACAAATAAAACATTTGAAACTAACGTATATCCAAGAAGTAAAATTCAAACTATACAAACAATTTCTCTATGAGCATTATCTTCAAAAGTTATATTTCCCCCTTTCACCTTAATAATATTTTCAAAGAAGTTTTTGTTACCGGTCATGTGCTAGGAATATCCACTATCCATGTACCATGTATTGTTGTTGTTACATCATTTATTTTCGTGAAAATAAAATATTCAGTCTTTCGGAATTAAAACTATCTTGGATCTAGAATTGTTAGAAAGTAAAATCTTAGGTATCCACATTTTCTTAGAAAAATAAGCTGTATAAAAACCAAAGGATTGGGTTTTATTTAAAGAACAAACGTTCTCCCAATGTCCACAACATTAACACTTAGTGAAAAAGGGAGCGCTTTGGGGAATAAAATTGTTATGACTAAAATCATGTTTTTTGAGTATAACTAAATCTTGAAAAATTCCCAAGAGAAAGAAGTTGTGAATACGTTTTATCAAATTCATTCCTTCTAAATGTAAAATTTGATAAAAGTTTATCTAGTGAAATAAATCCATAATTTTTTCTAATTACTAAATTCTTATCCTCATAGTCATTAGTCTTAGATTTTGAGTTATTATCTAAATTTTTTTTCTTGGAAATTACATTCTAAAGATCCTTTGAAATTTTATCCTTCTCATATTTAACTTCCTTATGATTCTTAGAAATATTTTAAAAATAAATAATTTTCTGATCAAGTTATTTATAATGATCTGATACTTCTTTTATAAAAACAAAAATTCTATAATTTTCATTCTCTATCTTCTTTTCTATCATATAGTTCTCATTCTTAAGTAATTTTTAAAATCTATAAACTTCTTAAAATGAAGGTAAATTATTATTTTTCGACGAGTAAGATTCATCATTTGAATATTAAAAATATTATTCATTAAGAAAATTATCATTTAGTGAAATATGGTTTAAATATTCTGCATAATGTAACTTTGCCACAGGATAATTATTTTCAATAGTTAATCTTACCATAAGACCAATATTATTCTAACCAGACGATTCATATTCTGAAAATTCATCTATAGAGTCACCACCACTAAAACTCCAGGAATTATTATCTTTCAATACTTACTTATCCATATATTTTTACTACATTGTTCTATTCCTTTCATAATTCTTTTCCTTTTGTCTATACTCTTACGAATAGGAAAATCGGGCCTAATATGTCAAAATCTGTGGCATTTGTAACAAGTTACCTCATAATATTTCTTCCCGTTATATATTTCTTGATATATCTGTACTAAAAATCATTTATTTCCACAGTCATGTTTATCATTCATGAAATATTGGAAAATCCATTATTAGACTGCTAACTTTCACATGATTCATATCTAACAACAACTTTCATAGCTTTAGATCTCGTTATCCTTTTTGGAGTCTTGGATTTTGATGTAGTAGTGAAAGCTACACATCCATTACCATTATTCTTCTTATTGAAATTAGTATCTCTCTTTATTTTTGATTCAATATGAAGAAGAGTTCTAAATAAATCATCAAGAATGATGTTTGATACTTTCAATTTTTATCAATAGTTGTTCTTTTTTATTCCCACTCATTGAGAATAATATCAATTATCTTTCCCAAGATAACATCTCCATCAAGTCTTTTCTCTCCCATAAATTGAAGAATCTTGATGATAGTAATAAATATTTTTTGTAGATTGAAAACAACTTCCCTATATGGAATCATAAATCCATTATATTCATCTCATAACATTGTTCTTTTGGTTTCTCTCAATTTTGAAGTTCCAAAGTGTTTAACTTCATGTTTCTTCCAAATAATGTTGGATTCTTCACATGATGAAATCTGAGTATATAAATTCCTGGTCATAGGACACAAAAAAGTATTGTGTACCTGGTAATTTAATAGATATTCTTGTTTTTCTTGGTTGGTGAATGTTATGATTTCTTTGTCGGGAATTTTGTAATCTCCAGCAAGCATGAAAAGATTTTCCCCTCTAGTGTTAATAAAAAAGTCTTCATCCCATCTCTATAGTACACATAATAATTACCATAAAATATTGGTGGCCTAGTAGGATTTAGGTTGTCTATAGAACCGACCTTCATTCAGTCCATTATATTAAAAAATATCTTTTCCACAAAAACATGCTAGTAAAAGTTTATAAACAAAGATAAAAATATTTATGAAAAACTTATGTATGTAATGTTAATCGATATAAGTGGAGAAAGAAAATTTAGAGCAAGAAAAACATATATGTGAATATAAGTATTTCATAGACCTACTCTGATACCAATTATTAGATCAAAATATAGATATAGATGCTGAATTACCAGAGGGGGTGGGGGGTATTTTATGTTTAAAAACATTCGATTTAAAAAAAATTGTTTAAAAAAGTTAAAAAAGGTAAATTCACAAACCCTCATTGGTTTAAACATAAAGTGTTAGTTGGAAGGACCTAAGTCCAATTATAAAAAACTTAATCTTAAACAAGTTAAACTTAAGAAAACATATTCATGTTTATCTTAGAGAAAAATTCTACATTAAATAATATAGAATCGTATTTATCAGGGTAATTATGAGTGTATTAATGTACAAGAATGTTATACTCTATTTCTTTAAAATACAAAGTGGAAATAAAAATTATAATAAGAAAAATTAAACAAGTATGAATTGTTTTAACTCGAAGATATGTGTATCCAACAACATTGGAGAAAGGTCCCTTGAATTATAATTTCAGAAAATTATATCTTACCCACAGTAAGTTAATCCCTTGATATGAATATAGAAGTCTGTCTTACTATAAAAACATGTCCTTGAACATTAAGGTAGTTATTACCTCTTTCTACTTATCCCTGGAAGTCCTCAAATATTATGGTAGTTGGAACCTCTATCTTCCTATCCCTATAGGACTTCAGTTTTATAAAACAATAATTATATTCACACATGGTATGAAGAACATGATGTCCATGGTTGAACAAGATGTTTATAGATTTCACAGGTTATGGGAGTTTATATCTCTAGAAAACACTTCACAACATCACAATATAAAATCTTTTTATTGATAATGAGATCATTCAAATGAGATCTTATTTATAGGAAAAAACATCAATAATTGAATTAATCCTCTAACGATCATATTTTACCTAGAAATCTGAAGGGACCTATACAAGTTTCACTCAACAAATGATTAGTTAGAAACATTTTGTTAGACATCATTTAACTGTAACATAATTATGTGTAAGAAATTATAACAAATAAGAAAATGATTCTTAAGTTAACATAACTTAAGTAAACTAGAACATGATAAAGTTGGGAAAAAGTCATTAAGAAAGAAATGAAAAATTTAACAATTCGGAATAATTTAACTCTAAATATATTGGAAAATGGAGTCTAAATATTAATACAAATGGAGTCTTATTTTAGTAGAATTCAGAGTCTGAATTTTGAGTATTTCATAGTCTTAATTATGAGGAATTCAGAGTCTGAATTTTTAGGAATTTGTAGTCACAATTCTAAGGAATTTGGAGTCTAAATTATGAGGAATTACGATTCTGAAATTCAGAAAATTCAGAGTCCAAATTTCAAAGAATTCATAGTCTGAATTTTAGATAATTCGGATTCAGATTTTTGTGATACATGGAGTCAAAAATAAAGATAAAATGGAGTTTGAAAATAGAAGGAATCAGAGTCTAAAAATAGAGAAACTCATAATCTTGGAATCGATATGGTTTTTGAGGTTTTAGATAATTATCATATTACTCTTAAGGTAAACCGGTCTTATGAAAAATAAGGTTAATATTAGATAAGGAACATTAAGAATAACATATAAAAGTAGGTTAAGGTTAATTAAAATAAATTTCCTCAGAGAAAGAAAATAATATTTAAGGAAGAAAGTGTTGGTGATTTTCAAAACCTAAATGAATATAAAAATTCATAATGTACCTTATTGACTTAACAATTAGTGGGAATTAAAAACATAGATAAGGGGGAAAATTTTAAAAGAAAAAAATAATTACTATTAAAAAATCATTTCCAAAAAAATAGATTCAATAAAAAAGAATAATTTGTGTGATACAATATTTCACTAAATAATAATTTTCATATACAAAAAAAATTATCATAGTTTATATAATATCACACTTGAAATTAGCTTAGATAAAGAGACATGATTGCAATCTAAGAGAATAATTTATGTCACGAACTCCCCTTACCTTTACTCCAGCAAAGTTGAATGTGACATAACCTCCTATATCACAAAAACAACTACCATAATCACATATTTCATAACCATTGTAATTAATATATTCATTATAAAATGACATTATAATAACTCAATTCATTTTTATTAGTATGTTATCATCTATTTTTTAAATCTGGTGTGAGATATATTGATCACTTTGAACTAGTTTTGTAATAGAGGTTTTGTTTTTAATTATTCACCAAAATATCTTCAGTACTATAACTTAACAGGTAATAGATTTTATTTTTGAAAATAATTTATAAATATAAATTACATTTCATAAGTTTTTTGAAAATGTTTTTGAGATTATCAAATGGAAAAGGAGCTCATTTTAGTGATTTTATCAAATAAAATGTGATATTTTATTAGAATGATTAGATAATAATATTATGAATCCATAATAATTTTGAAATATTAAATAAGCTACAATTACATTTTTTTGAGAATATAACTTTCCATAATAATCAATGACTTAAACATTATAAAATAAGTCATATAGGTTGTTAAAATAATATAAACAAGAGTGTGTTATAATGATTGAATGAGTAAGAGAACGTTATATATAATGTTAATATAAATTATAATGAAAATTAAACATGTAAAAAATTTTAATATAAATTCTATAACTCAATCATAGAACCATCCAATAAGGGTGGTTTTGAAAAAGGAAATTCTATTTTTCGAGGCAGTAGTCCACATACGTACGATTAATGATCCCATTAGTCAGTGAATTAGTGAAATGATGTTATATAAAAAATGATCATTCAATAATTTTATTTATGACATAGAAAACATATTTTTTCATGAAATATATTTTTTATACAATCCTTAGAGTGAGTAATAAAAAACAATCTGCATCGTCTCTTAGTGGTGTTAGTTCGCATGTTTCAATGATCAATATTATTTTGATTACATAGTAGAAAGAAGGAATTGATTTTTTATAATTAATATAATGACATTTAATTATAATAGTAATTCTTATTTCAGTATATTAAAAATGTTATAAATTATTTTAGAATGGATTTGAGTAAAATAAAAGACTATGAGAAAAAAATACTCATACTCGAAGGTTCAGTTTTCTATTAGAAAATGATTTGGAGGTGAAAGCATTATGAAAAAATAAGGAGACCAGATTTTGATCTAGGTAGTATTGTGATCTATATTAATTAAAATTTCAGATATTCAATGAGTAATTATATTTTTAAGGGTATCTTTCAATGGTGGAAGTTGTTTCTTTATGTAAGATGGGAAAAAGATACTTTTAGAAATAAATAAAATTGTTAATACTTTCATGAAACGATTGAAGGGTCAAGGATTATATTTTGAAAATAGGGGGTGAAAAAAGGATAAGGTCTAAAATCCACTAACCCATTCATTTTGATTCAAGGTAATATGAATTTATGGCTTTTTTATTTTAACATTTTACCGAATTTAAATTTTACCTTGGTAAATAATTTTTAATCTTAATAATTTAAATTATTGAAAAAAATTATGATTTCAAACTTTTATCTTATATTAACATTCTGATTATAAATTTCAAATAAAATTTATAAAATAAAAATACTATGTGTAAGGAAATTAATTTTAAATATAGCGTATATAATGCAAAAATTATGATTTTTTAAAATGATTACATTTAATCAATAATATTTATGATCAAAATATAATTATAAATGAAATTAATTAAAATGAATTTAAAATAATAATTATCATTTAAATGAAAATAAATAAAATAAAATATTTCATTTTATCGTTTTATAATTAATTAATAAAAATAGTCAAAAAATAGTTTTCATTAAATGCATAAATTTTTAAAAATCATGAATAAATATATATATATATTCAAAGTAATATTTTGAAATGATTTATTGTAATTTATTAAAAATAATTTCATATTAAACATTTCAAGAAAATTTAATGTATTTTTAAAATAAAATAATTTTATAAAAGTGAAAACATTAATAAAATTGTTATTATTATTATTCAAATGAAAATTAATTATTTTTGAAAATTTAAAAAACATATTAACGTAATATAAATATGAAAATTTAAAAATTATGTTAATTTTTTGAAATTAGTAACCTAAAATTTATAAATTTTAATTTTAATTTAAAAAATAAAATACAGGGGATTTTTTATAGAAATAATGGATTTTTGTAAATTTACTATTACTAATTATGCTATTGTAAATATATCTTGTTTTAATTCAATAAAAATAAATTTTTTTCTTGAAATAATATGATTTTTTTGAAATTTAAATTTTAATCATAGTATAAATTTATAAAAAAATTGAAGGGTCTTTTAAATATTGATATATCGATATAAATATTTTCTTACATTGTGATATAATATTGATATCCTTATACATATCCCCTTAGGATATTTGTATAAGACATATGTATTTGCATGCTGTGGTTGATGTATTGTGTTGTGGTTTAGCTTCAATGCATCTTGTTAAAATCCCAATGATCTTGAACTTCTCTTATTTGTGGTTTTTCTCAAACCATACTTTTTAATGTTTAGCTTGGGCATGATCAAGGGAAAATTATAGAAAAGCTACATCCCTTCTGATTTTACTTAAATAGGTTTTGTATGGAATAATTCATCTTCTAGATTACATTAGTACTTAATTTATTTAATGGTTTGATAATATGGTTACATCAATTTATACTATCTAATTTAATGACTAATCCTTAATGTATATATCTATTATTCAAAATAAATCTAAGTGATTTTTTCAATTCAATTTGTTTTTTCATGTGAAACATTGTATTGATTAGAAGTGTATAAATGGAATCAACGTAGTGGAATACCCAAAGGGAGAGATCTCTACTGAGAGCGCTCTCTGCGCTCGGGTTCTCCTCCCCTCTAGGTTTTTCAAGCCCTTTTTCAGATTCGTAACTTCATTCTCTCTTAGGGGAGGTGCGCTACGCAAGTCAGTACCCCTTTCGAATAGCCAGGATCCATTGGGTATAAATTAGGATCGCAAACTCCCAAAATTCGAAATCTAAAAGTAATGTTTATTATTCTGGTCGTATTAACATAAGACGATAAACAATAAACTTAATTCATCTAACAAATTCCAACAACCTGAATTGAAAGGATTTTGCAATAGTAGAAAATTCAACAGCTTGGTCAAAGTTTCATCTAATTAAATCAATAAGAAAGAAAATGAATGTTCAGTAATTAACTAGGTTGAAAAATAAAAAATATGAATAAATCAGTAAATAGACCCACATATTTACGTGCTTCGGCCAATTGGCCTTCGTGCATGGGGCAGAAACATCACAAATTTTTACTATGCAAGAAAGAATTACAAGGGATGTGATAAAAATAAGCACCAAAAATAAGAATCTAGACAACCATGAATACCAGGCCGAGACCCCCCTTACTAGGTGCTCGACTTACCTAGTGGAATCCCACATGTTGTTGATGCATTTGTTGAATCGCTCAGCAACCAAGATAGACAAAGCTCCTGTCCAGAGTACTTAGAAATCAGAAATCATTCGGCTGCTGCCATCCAGGTCCAATGTTGATGTCCAACTCTTCAACACCTGTGCAGATGCACTGCTGCTTTCCAAGAAAGTTGCGGCTATCCAGGTGGGCAACTGCTGTCCAAGAACACTGCGGCTTCCCAGGTGCACAGTTGCTCTCCAAAAACGCAGCGCTTGTCGAGGTGGGCAGCTTCTGTCCAATAAATTTGTGGCTAGTCAGGTGTGCAAATACTGTCTAAGAACGACATGACTATCGAAGGTTGATATCGTCCAAGATATTGAACAAGAGCCACTGCTTCTGTCCAAGGATCATAGTCGTCGTGCAGATCTGATGTAAACCAGAAAATCGCTACAACTCCTGCACTTCGGACGAACTCCAAGAACCGTATTCTTCAACTCGTGCGAACCAGAAGAGCTCCTCCCCCTAATGGCATGAATCCCTAGTCAGTGGTCAAAAATCGCGAACCACCATCAAATATGATCGACCCCAAATTGGATCCTCCATTGCAACCCATGACTGCTGAAGAAATATCGAAAGGCCATATCTGAAAAATAGAGAATCTTTGCCGCTGTTCACATCCCCTTCTCAAGTCGCACTTTTGGAATCCACTCGAGCCATCGACCTACTGAACCCCACGCCGCCGCTTGAAACTGCCACCACCGAAGAGGATCGTCGAGCATTGGCTCATCGCCGCTTCTTTCTGATCAAGATGCTTGAAGGCCGACACCCCCTTCTCCTTCATCGATAATTGAGGGGTGCTGCTGCCTCACACGGTGAACATTGAGGTCTCCCAATCCGAGGGTTAGGCGTACCAACCACTGGACTAGTGTGAAATTTATCTGAAATGGGTGGTGGGTTTCGTAACAAACCCTCAAAACAGAAAACGCATATTAAAAAAATAAGAATTTTAATTATCAATAAAAAATGTGAAACTAAAATTCACACATCTCCAACTTGGTAATTAAAATGAATAAACAAATTTAATATTCAATAACAACATACTCTACACCTTGAAAATAAACTCCTAACCACATGATGATTATGCACCACCCATCATCATTAATTCGGGCATCAAATCCTAAACAGGAAACTCTTAAAATGTATGACCCAAAATGGTCCTCCTTCATGCATCGACAAGACACATGCTACCCAAATAAATGATATTATACACTACTGCTAAACATGCTCAGAATTTAAGCCCTTCAAACATAAACATAATGAATACCTGCACTTACTTGAGGAGACATCTAACATGATGTCATCGAGTAATTCCCATACTTCTATCATGTACCTGCACATAAGCATCAAAAACAGCAGTACAAATCCTCAAACAAAAACATAGAAAAACAAACATCTCAAATAATTCATAATGAATCACTCAGTAAACGAGGGCAGTCATTCAAATAGTAGTAATAATATAAACACTAAGAAATCAAGCATAGAAAAGGAAAACTGGTCTCCACCTGAATCTATCAGACCTAGAAAACTCTCCACCTAAGTAGAAAACACAGCCTAGAACTGTGCAACAGGGGAAGACACCTCCTAACATCAACCACTATAAAACCCATACATAATCAATCCTATAGCCTACACGTATCCACAAGGAAACATACCTTTTAAGCAAGGGCAGCCCGCTATCGACCTAGGGAAAAACCATCCTAGTCTAGCCCGACGACAACAAGCTCGTAATTCCAAGGTACCCCTCCAATGTCATCAGAGAGCAGTACCGTCATGATGTATGGTGGTTAGCCAGATATCTCCTCATGAACCAGCTTCTCAAACCACTACCCAACATCTTACCATCCTCACACCAGGTTACATGAGAAGACCGACCCTTTCTAGGACGCGATGAAGGAAAAACATGATTTGAACCCACAACTCTGCCCAACTGAAGCACAGTAGACAAAAACACAACCTAAAACAAGCCATCAAGATAGGGTCCTAAAAACTGTGTACCACTCCAAGCATGTAGTCCCAAGAGTCCTTAGTGAAAACTCTAAGCCTATGAGAACATCAGTGATCCAAGGAAAGCCTGCTACCGACTATGAAATCTCATCTCAATCTATCCCCAACGACATCTAGGAACCACCTAACATCGCTAAAGAGATCCCGATAGAACCTCCATGAAACCCGATCATCACTGATCCTATTAACATGACACTACCACTATTAACACTTCCCAAGCCCAATCACCACTCATAGAGGGTCACAATTAGAGACACCAACCCAAAATGAGGACACACCAGATGAACAAACCTTGAGCTAATTTCCATCTCACTCTCATACGGCTAAAGGAAAAACTAAAAGACCAAAAAAATCGACCCTTCCATAGACCTTACTACTAACCAAGACACTCCCACCCATGCCAACCTCGCACTAACCCCTTCATGTCCCCAGAACAAGATAAACAAATAGCAACTACCAAGAGGCATTAATAGGGTTCCGACAGAAAAATAGTAGGGTATAACAAGGAAAACATCAATAAAACATATTGTAATTTTATAGCCAAAGAGTGTAAACGACCAATGCTGAATGAAACAATCAAATCATTCTGCAAAGTAAATTCCAATATCTAATCAGTTAAAACAATGAATGTTAAATTATGAATTTTGACGATAAAAAGTTATAGCCAATTAGGCTCTGATACCACATGTTGGGGGAGGTGTGCTATGCAAGGCAGCCCCACTTTCGAATAGCCAGGATCCATTGGGTATAAATTAGGATCTCAAACTCCCAAAATTCAAAATCTGTAACTAATGTTTATTATTGTGGTCTTATTAACATAAGCTGATAAACAATAAACTTAATTAATCTAACAAATTCCAACAACCTGAATTGAAATGATTTTCTAGTAGCAGCAAATTCAACAGTATGGTCAAAGTTGCATCTAATTAAATTAATATGAAAACAAGAGAATGCTCAGTAATTAACCAGATTAAAAAATAAACAAATGCAAAAATTATTAAATGGACAAACATATTTTCATGCTTCGGCCAATTGGCCTATGTGCACGGGGCAAAATCATCACAGATTTTTACTATGAAAGAATGAATTACAAGGGATGTGATAAAAAGAAGTATCACAAATAAGAATCTAGACAACCAAGAATACCAAGTCGAGACCCCCCTTACCAGGGGCTCGACTTACCTAGTGGAAACCCACATGGTGTCAAAGCATTATTTGAATCTCTCACCAACCAAGGCAGACAATGTTACTGTCCATGGGGCTCAGAAATCAGAGATCATTTGGCCGCTACAATCCTTGTCCACCGCAGCCGTCCAACTCCTCTGCACCTGTGCAGATGTGCTACTACTGTCCAAGAACACTACAACTGTCCAAGTGGGAAGTTGTTGTCCAAGAACGCTGCTGGTGTCCAGGTGCGCAACTACTGTCCAAGAATGCTATGGCTATCCAGGTGGGCAGCTACTATCCAAGAACAATGCGGCTGTCCAGGTGTGCAACTACTATCCAAGAATGCTGCATCTATCCAAGGTAGATGTCGTCTGAGATCATGAACAAGATCCATTGCTGCTGTCCAAGAATCATCATCATCGATCAGGTCTGATGTAAACCAGAAAATCGCTGCAACTCCTGTGCTTCGTAAGAACTCCAAGAACTATATTCTTCAACTCGGGTGAACCAGAAGAGCTCCTCCCCCTCATTTCTTGAATCCCTGGTTAGCGGTCAAAAATTGCGAACCACTATCAAAGATGATTGACCCCAAATTAGATCCCCCATTGCAACCCATGAATGCAAAAGAAATATCGAAAGGCCAGATCTGAAAAACAGATAATCGTCGCCACTGTACGCATCCCCTTCTTGAGCCGCACTGTTGAAATCCACTCGAGCCATCGACCTGCTAAACCCCACGCCGCCACTTAAAACCACCACCACCGAAGAGGATCATCGAGTATTGGCTCATCGCGGCTTCTTCCTGCTCAAGACGCTTGAAGCCTGATGCCCCCACTTCCTTTTTTGAAAATAAAGGGGTGCTACCGCCTCACGTGGTGAAAATTGAGGTCTCCCAATCCGAGGGGCAGGCATACCAACCACTGGAAAAGTGGATGGTTGATCTGAAATGGGAAGTGGGTTTTGTAAAAAACCCTCAAAATAGAAAATTCTTATTGATTAAAGAGTCATTTTAATTATCCATAAAAAATGTGAAACTAAAATTCATATTCTTGACCTCATCCAAAGCTCCTAGCTTCTACCTTCCATTCTCGGCCTCGTCCTATCCTCTGGTTCTCACCATTGTGGGATTTCTCTTCAGTTTTTCCCTTCTAAAGAAGGTATGTGTTGTTGATTCCCTAAATAGTCATACCCTTCCCTGGCCGCAAGTTGCTCTGTCCCTCTCCTGGTCAGAGTTTGGCGGTGTTAACATAGTGGATTTGGGATTTTCGGTGCGGTGGAGAGAGGGTTTTTGATGCTATCTGAGTCGGTCCGTTTCTTCATTTTGATTCACTTCCGGCCACCCAAACCAGCTCTGACCCAGGGTTCCACCACTCATCTCTAGGACGGAGTTGGAGCGATGGTTTTTCAAGGGTTTTCGGACATACAGTTAAGAAGTCGTGATTCTTCCTTTTAGGGTTCATCGCCAACTTTCTTCTGGGTTTCATCCATAGTTCTATTTTTCATTATTTGGATCTCTTTATTGTTAGTGGTGTTTTTTCTTGTCAGCAGTTTCACTATCTTGTTTCTTCATCCAATTCGTCACGTACATTTTTCTACTATTCTAGTTCAATCATGCTGTTATCTTTGGGATTTATGGCGCTGGCTTCATTGTGGATCACTATGAAGATATTGTCCGCTCTCACGCTACTCTAGCTTCCATGTTCGTTGATCCATTCTAGGTGGGATGGGTGAGATGGATTCCATGGTGGCATTGGGATGTGTTTGTGCGAGATGGTGGGGGTTCCAAGAGGCATGACTTCGGTTCTCTTCTCACTTTTCTGGGTTCATTCGGTGTTGTATGTGGGAACTTCTTCCAATGTTGAGGTACAACAAGGGTGATGTTGATTCTGTCCTAGAGGTACTGATTCTGGCCCACAACCTGTAGTTGTGTTGAGGTGCTGACGAAAGGGGTGCTCTTATTTCTTGCACAGTTCAAGGTTCCTGCTGTTCGCAAGGTTTGAGGTTATACTTACCGAGGTGGTGCGATGTTCTCTGTTTGAAAGTTTAAATTTGAATTTGGAATCTTCAAAGGCGGTTTGAGGCTGCTCTCCTTTATTATCATATGTTTGAACTGTGAATTCTGTTTTTGTGATGGTTTTCTCTTTTTGAATTTGAATGTGAGGTTCCCACTTGTCCTAAAAGTGGTTTATTCAGAAAATTAAAAAAAAGGGATTTGGATATATAGTGTTATCTCGGGTCATTACAATACTACTAGAACCAAACATGAAAAATGATCAAATTGGAATACTTTTCATTTGATACAATAAAAGACATAAACCTATTTAAATTAAGATCAATTTTATAGGCCCATGACCCTCTTGAAAATTAAAGATAAAATATTCTACCCTAAACATAATCAATTTTATTGGATTTCATGATATGATTAAAGTATATAGGTTTTTAGAGACCTCATACTTCTTCTATATCATGAATAATGATCATTAAAATGACAATATATTCTCTCACTTCCTATTTTTCTTCTTCTTCACCTCACAAAACTGTCCCCACTAATTACGTTGGAAATCATTGATCTTTTATACACTGAGTTTTCAAATTTTTTTCAAAGTTTGATCTTTAAATATTTCTTACACATATTTTATAACATGATATCGTATTAACTCCATTTTCCATTTTATTTTTTGAATCATGGTTTTTTTCCAGTGATAGCATTGTAGATAATGTTTTCTCTTCTTCTTCTATAATATTTTTATTAAGAGCTAAGTGGAAATACTTCCATATTAGAATGTGAAAATATTCATTAATTTCTGTCAATTCATATCCTATGAAATTGAAAATTTTTATTAGTTAAATATTTCATCATCCAATCATCTAAAATACTTGAGATTATAATTTTAAATATATTATAAAAATATCTCAAAACCATTCCTCCACTTTTAATTCTCCACAAAAAACCATTTAAATTTTATTCCATGATGGAATTTTTGTTTTCATACATATATTTTTTTGGTGTAGAAAATCCTATTGAGTCATAATAATATATCTTTGAAATTGCATTTATTTAATAAAAATACTCTTTTAATAATATAATCATTTATTTAACGAATTGATAGTAACAACCTCACCTGATTTCACTTCTAAAAGAAATTTGCAGTTACTATTCAACATAAAACATTCCACTATGAGAAGGAATCTTATGACACATGTGTTTCCCTTTCATAAGAGTATGTTACTATTAAAAACCATTATGAGTATTCGTCCTTTTTAAAATTTTATTTAGAATTGCTTTTATAAGAGTGTATGGATCTTACTATTATCATTGGTTTTCATGCCTTTATCAAATTTCAATAAATAGCCATATCATGAGAGTATATCATCCTTAGGAATTCACTGGAGTTTCTCTTAAGAAACAATCAGATGTCACTTATGATCCTTAATCATTGTCATATCTATTTAATATATATAAATGAGTCTTATATTTTCTCTATTCAGATTCCACATGAATCTTATGAATTAGTGAGATTACTCCTATGAAAACAATAATAACCCTTTTTATTCTCAGTGGGTCACTTAGTGTTTTTCAAATTTTAGTCATCAATCTCATCCTAAGGGTAAATTACCCATATGGAATTTTTTATGATCATTATGAAATCCCTTAAAAATTAATACCATTCCATTTTCACCTCTAACATAGAATATATAGGTTTCTTTAATTAAGCATAAAACTTTATTAAATAATCTATGAGTATCTAAAAACATATGGTTATATAAAATAGATTCAAATAACTTTGGAAATTATCCCTATAATTCTAAACATACTCATATTCAACTCAACTATCTTAATTCGTAATCCAAGTGATATTCTCTATGTATTAAAACACTCATAAAATAGAATAACATTGGTGTGGTTACCTAATATTTCATCAATCTCTAAGAATCCCATTAACCTATTATAGATAATTATTTTCACATTTATATTCACTAATTATTTAAATCAGGTACAACTATCCAATCATAACATGTATATTTTCCTAATTTATATAATAATTTACGATTGATAACAAAAATAATAAAATTAAATAGATTTATTTTTAAAATTCATTATAGATACACAATATTTATCGATCTTATAATCTATATAACCGAACTCCTTTTAACTTAATCAAATTTTCGTAATTCAATTCAATGAATTTAAAACCAAACTATCATACTCAAATTCGTTAAATTTTATAAGCAATATTATTCACATAACATATCTTGTATATTGTCCATTATTTTATGATCTTTTTCATACTTCAAGAAGAATACAATCTTCAAATAATGTTAGCAACAACATATGCACTTTTTAATCATTTTTTATGAAAATAGTGGAAAAAAAAAATCACTTATCTTCTTTAAAAAGAATTAATGGTGGCACTTTATTCCCTCTTGTTAATGGTTATATATCATAGAGATCAACCATCAGGGGAGTTGTTAATTAAGGCTCTAAGGTTCCCTATTCTTCTAATCTCATTGTATATAAACAATATGATTGGGAACCTTTTTCCCATCATCATACTTAGGATCTCCAATAAACCTTCGAGGGACTATACTTAATATATATTCAAATCATACACCCTTATTAATTTTTTAATGAAATAAAACGAAAAGAAAATGTGTCCAATATTCTCCCCTAGATTTCTCATCAATAGGACTATTGAAAAGGAATGATAATATATTTTGGGAATTTTCTCATCTCTCCCCCTTATTGGAAATAAATCCTTTGTTACTTGAGAGAGTATAAAATGAATTCACTTAAATAAATGTAAAGTTAATTACTACACTTTATGTATTCTTGATAAATGATCATAGTATTGAACAAGAGTTTATAATATGAAAACTTTTTATCCTTATAAAAACCTGATTTGATTCTAACTATATATTTCTTTCCTAGGAGATATTTAAAAAAATTACATCAGATACCAAATACTTAAATTAATTCCCATAGTAAAATTTTTTAAATGATTTTTTCTTGTGATATTTCTAAACTATAATTCGTACACCCATATTAACACAAAAATTTAAAAAAATCAAAATAATTATTAATTTAAGTTTTGAAAATATCTCTGGACCTTATCATTTTCATTTCGTTGATCAATTATACATTACACATTTAAATTAGAATTTAATCCCGAAAACATTATGAGATAATACACTTACATACCAAATCAATGAAACGACTCAATAACTCTCTAGAATTGTATATTTAAATAGAATATATAACTACTATAGCTTTTCAAAATTTCCAAACTGAACCCCCCAAAGAGTAATTCCACCAACTTATTCATTAAGATTGTTCTTTACTTAAGATAAGATACAATTTTTTCATCTTTAACCAAGATGGTTACTTTTAAAATATTTTCAAGAGTTGAAAACATCCTCACCTCCCCATTTATACCCTAGATTGATACACTACCTTCAATTACCATGATTGAGAAAACAAATAAAAAATATGGGAATAAAGTGGAACTTTTTAGCTTCTTAATGAGATAATCATGTTTGAGAATATATTATCCACCGATATATTTTTTCCATTACATAAATTTAACACACCATGATTTTACAATATATTTAATATTAAAATATAAACTATGTAGAATAAATTATTTTAAATTAAACAACAAACTAAAAGGAACAACAATACATTTTATTGAGAGAAAATATTACCATCAAATATAAATACTAATAAATTATGATAATAAAATATGAAACATAATTTAGAGAATTATAAGTGGAATAATACCATAAAAAATATAAATTCCAAGAACAAAAAATCATCATCATCATGGGTTTTCAGAAGATCTTCATTCAAATTTCAAATATTTAAATAAGTTAGAGAATTAAAAACATGATAATCATTCTAAAATTGAAGTAAATAGGATGTTTGATTTCAATAAAAAATTTCTGATAATATATTGTAATGGAATATTACTATTATATATATAGTTGTTGAAAATATAGTCATTGAAGATGAGGACATTGGATATACAATCATTAGATATATGGTCATTGGATAGTGTTGACTAGAATGTTTTATATTCAATACATTATAACAATTATTTTGAAAATCCTAACGTACTTCGTTAAATAAAATATTTATTAGATTCATTCTTCCCAAGTGTTTAATTTTTATAAGATCTTTATTTTTACCAAATATCAAAAATATATTTTAGGAGATAATATTTTACAAATTGGTTGAATGAGGTACTTTTACACATCAATTGAAAGAGTACTTTTGTACATCAGATGAACCAATAATTTGGTACCTCGGATGAATGAGTAATTTTTTTAATCTATTGAACCAATGTAGTTATACACTACCAAATCCTATATGTTTTCACATCATATGGATAATATTATAGAATATTAATATTTATAATGTTGAATTCAAAATGTGAAACCAAATGTCACTAGATGAAGTTATACTTAGTCTATCAAACAAAAACTCATCAAAGAAATTCAGACATGATCTCTAGAAAAATCATTCTAAATCATTTGAATGAAGAATTCCATTCTACCAGTGAACCGATTTATTTCTAGTAGAGATAATTCATGAGATCATTAACAGTGTTATAATGAAGACCAATGTATGAATTTGTATAGAACATTCCATGTGAAGGATATTTTTCTAGGAATGTAGCAACTACCTATGATTAATTTGGAATTTGAACATTGGAGATTTTCTTATAAATATAATTAAAATTAAGAGATGGGATATTTTTATCATTGAATATCCTAGAGTTGTTGTGAATCTTTTTGTAAAATCCCATGATTGGTCACTCTCTTTGGTCAATGAAACTAGATGGTTACATGACCTCAACAATTACTCCTCATAAGCCAGTGGATTCTTACTAGAAGTAGGGGTTTAATTAATTTATTGTGGAGACTATACACCCTAGTTAAAAAGTTACATCATAGAAGAATAATCATGTAAAAAAAATAAATTTCAGAGTATAGAAATTTTGGAAAAAATATACCAGAAAAACAACTTGTATAATCCAAAGTAATAATACAATAGTTAATAATGTAATAATGTAATTTTATGTTAGAATATAAATAAATTATATACTGTAAGATATAAAAATAAAATTCTATTAAATTAATATAATGACTGAAAAGTCCCCAGTCACAAACCCAATGTTAGTGCCTTCTCTAAAGTCTATCCCTTCCAATAAATAAAATCAATAGAAAGGACCTTTTACTATATACAAACCTGCATCGTAACTTAGACATTCTTCACCACTATTTATAAACATTACTAGTTTGATAGAAAGTTCATGAAATAATGCAGTATAAAAGTGTAATAATTAACTAAATAATTGATTTATTACCACATTCACCTGCTTCAGCCTAAATCCAAAAAATGTCTCAATATGTATCAAAACCATGATAAGTTAACCATTTAACAATGCTAAAGCATAAACTTCCTCGACAATATTCTACAATGTCTCTAAGAATGTCCCACAACCATGAAAACCATAACCATATTATCATGGTAAAACATAACTATATAATTATGGTTTAAATAATAGAATTCTAATTCAAGACCCACTATATTATCATTTCAACATATAATTTGGGTTGATCTCAATATACAAGCATTTAATAATATATTAGGTATATGAATGGTATATAATATTTTCAAAATGTCTCATGGAAAATCCCGTTATATAAGCATTTCATCATGTGTCACTAGGCATAAACCACTATATATGCATTTTATCATGTGTTAGGGCATAGTATAGTATATAATAATTTAATCATGTAAAATTGGATAATTCCCTTTATAATAATTACTAAATGTAAATGAGGAAAATTACCTATATATTCATTACCACCTAGAAATCACAATAAATGTCATGTAAATTAGGATATCACAATATCACAACATCAGGATGAATGGTTAATTAAAAAAATTACCACTTAACATTAAATTACCCATTTAATTTATCATTTGTTCTTTACAATTTACATTATAGTTATCCCAATAATCAATCCAATATATGGTGATTTTATATCATTAAAACATCAAAATTCCAGATAAAGCTAAACACACATTAATCTGTTAACAGATTTATTTATAATTGGGGGATCACTCACCTGAATGGTAGCCATCTTCTAGTTCAATATCCAATTGGATCAAAAGGTACTCCAAGGAATAATAAAAATAAATATTTAATTCATTTGGACATGCATTATGTTGATGAAATTGAAATATTTAACCTACTAGACAATTATAAATCCACAAAGTTAAGGTTTAAACCCCTACCTTTAACATATGATCAACCAAAGCATCCTATGGGAGAATCATCCTAGGAATTAGGTGAAGATGATCTCAAGAAGGATACTAGATAAAAACCAATCAATATCAAAACCAAAAATATCCATGATTAAGAGATTACACTATGATGACTGAAGAACAAAGGGAGAGATGGGAAAACCTAAACAAAATGACTTACCAGAGATCATATGTGTGATTGGGTTGTCCGGAATCAAGAGAGTCACTCAAAAATCACTTAGAATTGACCCTAGGGATGGGAGTAGAGATATTTATATGTGAAAATGAGACCATTATCTCACCGAAATCCCTTCTAAAATTACATAGTAAATTACACATCTTGTAATTCACTTACACATTATTTTTTTCTGAAGGATAATATAAAAAACACATTGCCATGGATTATTTTTAACACTACCTAAACATTACCAGATGTGCAATTCATTCAAAGAGTGAATTTATTTCACAACATGTACTACACTCATTTATTGTACATGGAAATTGTTTAATGTTTTGTAACTCTATTACACATCATGTAATTTTTCTACAAAAAACATTCAACATGTTTTCCACGGAATAAACCTAAACAACTTCCAAATCCATCCAAATAATTGAAAACCCTTGTAAAACCATTTAAAATATTAATCCCAATAATATATTAATAAAAAAATTATAATCCCAAAAATTAGGTCAATGTCTTCAAAAAAAGATCTATATCTCTGAAGAAGACTCGACCACCAAGGCTCAAACAATGAACTCAAAGAGGGACATACCTGCAAAAGATGAGATCCTACATCCACCCAACCATATAAAATCTCATCCCAATGATTATCCATGAATCACTAAGGGACTGGTAGAACAATTCATTACACTATTTTCATATGTTAGAATCCCTCTCCTAGGTCTCCTAGTGATCTCAGCAATGATGCAACTACACTCAATACAAAGTAATCGCCCTACCCAATAGAGACATCTTAATAAGGTCTGAAAACAATATTATATTATCCTCTAAGGAAGGATCATCTCTAAGATCTATATATTCTACGTTTATCCCATGATAACGGTGTTCATAAAATATTTTAATTTCCAACATGTGAAAAATTTCATGCCTGGAAATGTAGTGCCCTAGAAGGGATAATCGATATGATACTGGACCGACCATATACACTTTCTCATATGGCCTTTAATACCTAGTTTCTATCTTTCCCTGTTTCGTGATACAACCTTTCTCTAACCAAGGAGACACCAAAATTAAAACATGATGCCCAACCTCAAACACAAAAGGTTATCTCTGATGGTGAGCATATTATTTCTATATTCTCTTCATGATCAACAACTACTATCTAATCAAATAAACATGTTCAAATGTCTCCTACATGAGACTAGTCCCAATAAGCATTGACTCACCTACCTCCAACAAAAAATAGGTAAATGACATTAAATTTCACAAAAATACCTAAAATGTTTCATTTTTTTGATTTCTATAATCTATTATTACATGAAATATCTATGAGTGACATATTTTTATATCAAAAACCATAAAAATCAAAAACTCATACTCATATAATATCATCCAGAACCAATATAGTCCTCTCAGATTGACCTTCAATCTATGAATGATAGGATGCACTCAAAATTATTTGTGATCCCAGAGCCTTTTAAATAATATTTGTAGAAATGAGATGTGAAAAAAGGATCTATATCTAAAACAATATTCATCATAACAACATGAAATTGAACTTCCCCATGCACAGAAATACTGCCCCGATCATCTACTATGTAACTCTCAATGATTGTAAAGAAGTGGGATACCATTTTTAGTCTATACAAAATTACCAATAAAAAATCATTATTATAGGTTGTCCTAGATAATCCTATCAAAACATATACATTAACATCATTCTATTTCCAGTAAATAATACGAAGGTTCTACAAAATCACAGCTTCCCTATGATGTGAGGATTTCACTTTCTGAGAAGTGAAACATTTATCCCTGAATCATACCACCAAATTCTTCATTTCTAACCATTAGTACTATTTATGGAGATCATAATACATATTTTTCAAACCAGTATGCACAACCTATCTAGAAAGAAGGAAACACTTTCATTATATCCTCATGAAAGCCTCTATGAACACATACTCGTCCATAAAAAGAGGTGAATTCCAAATTCTAAGAGATCATCCAAATGGTGTCTCTAAAACATATAAGTAATCTCTCATAACTAATCATTCCAGATCAGATAACTACTCAGTCATGATTAAGTGAAAAATCATGGGTATCATAGATGTTGAAGTTAGAGAAAATCATCCCTGAGACTCTTGATCATCTAGATGCATTTCTACAATGATGGTTATCACCCACCACTCCTCATAAGAATCCCACAATACCTCTACCCGTGTCTTTCAATATAATGTATCTGTAAAGATATTTCCATTTCATGGTGTTTATCCAACTTGATGAAGAATGTATATAGATACTAAATTTGGTTAGATTTTCATAAGGACGATGGTATGTCCATATAATCAGGACCATATTAGGAGTACACTAAGATTTAATTAGCAAGAACCTCAAAAAGCTAGTCTATAAAATGGTGAAATATTATACTCATCATGAACATGAATATCACAGGTGAATTGGTCAAACCAAGAAACATCACTATAATTCCCCAACCCTAGTTACCTAGAGTCAGTGCATTATTACATAACATTTCCAGGATCATAAGAGATCAAGTCCTGAAAGACTGACCAGTATAGTATCCATGGAAGTACTAGATACATACATAAGATTTACATTATATTATGAAATGAAAAAACATAAACATTGTGTCCCCTTTTAACACACTCATATCACTTAGCCTATTTTTATAGGTCAATAATAATATACTTCTTCGAAATATGGCAAAAATTAAACATAAGAACGAGGTGGTCTTAGATGCTCAGTAAGGACTACAATTTAGCAGAAATTATCACAAATAAGAATAAAAATTAAATGCAATGTATAAAACTAAAACAAAACCCTTTCAAACATAAAATTTAGCATCATAAAAAAAATATATCAAATAATGTCATTTACTTATTCAAAAGGATATTCTACTAGTCGAATAATCACATGTAATATCAATAGCTAATTTCATAATGATGGAATATATAATGTTAGACATCATAACCACATAGTCAAGTTCTAGTGACAATACTACAAATAAAAGGTTTGTCAAGGCCTTACGCAAAGACACTAATTTTCATCCTAAGTCCTACCAATGTATCGAGGGGCTATAGCAGGCCCCGCTCGTCACTTAGTATGCCTAATGCATTCCTCTTATGAAAAGGTTGAAACATAACATAATCATTTGTATGAAAAATAGCATAAAAAATGTTAATACTTTAACCAGTAAACCATCAATGGTATAAAAATAGCACACCCATAGTCAAACATTTCCAAAAACCTTCAATACAATATGGAAAATTGTATCATAATGAATCAACTTCAAACAAGTGTAAAATCCATCAAAGCATGTTGATATTGATGAAAATCAGTCCAAAAACTATTTGAGTGGAATATCACTTTCTAATTTGAAATAATTGTAAAGTAAAGAAATCATTTATTTGGAAAGTATTCTTATAATATTGTAAGGGAAGCTTCAAAGGTGTTATAATGGTGTAAAATGGTCTCACACGCCGTATAAGGCAAAAAAAATATTGTTTCTTTAATTTTTCGAAAAGGCCATAAAGTACCTTGTTTGGGAAATGATGAAAAGATTCCTTTAAATGAATTTTATAAAATTTAAAAAGCATATAAATAAAAAAAACCCATAGTCTAGAATATTGTAATTTTTTTGAATACATTTTTAAGAAATATGGATTTTGATGATAAAGAAGTACTAGTAGATACTTACGAATAAACAACATCTCTTAATAAAGAGATTGTGAAATTAACCATTTCCTTGTACTTTTCCTTAGTCGAGGGTATGTTAACAACCTGTATAACATTTAAATAATTGTTATTAAAATATTTAATAACCAAATACATAAATATTATATCATATAAAATCCTCTAATATTTATTTATAAATAATATTTTATTAGTATCATTGTTTCGTGTGTTCGTTCCTCCAAATCAATTTTTTGGTATTTTCTATCTATCTACTTTAGGGGTAAGTGGGAACCTCACATTCAAGTTGTTCATCTATCACACCCTCACGTCCCAAATTTGAAATTCAAAAGAAATCCCACATTTGAAATTAAAAACCATACACACCTTGGGACAATCACCACTGAACCACGTCTCGAGTCACCCTAGCAGTGGTCCGCCTCGAGCCAGACCCTCAACAGACAAATAAACATCTTCAGCAAAAAAAACACCAATGCTGGCATAGATAACTATTAATCTTCCTACTGAATCTATAGACCACGAACACCGAAGACACCAAAAACCCTTACATCGTCGAATCATCTTCCAAACGAATTGATATCCCTACTAGAGCCACCTTTGGAAACAACACCATTTGAGACAAACATTTCAAAAAAATGGAAACAAACCAGAGCTGTTAAGAACATGCCTTAGAGAGACTCGAAGTAAGAGAAGAATCCATCACGAAGAAAACCTCCTTGAAAGTCTTCAAATGCTCTAATTACATATACCAAAACACCATGATTGTATTAATTTTTTAAAAATGATTTTTAATCATTAAAGGAAAATTATTCTTGAATGGTTATGATGGGGAACAAAATCTCATCGTGTCATAGAGACATTAAGTCATACGTACATAGGAGCAATAATATCATTCTATCGATGTTGAAATTGTATGTAATTTGGATGGTATATTATATATAAAAAATAATTAACATGTTATATTTATTATTTAAATCAATTATACTCATTATTATAGCCATCTAAATAATGAAGTGTTGAATAACAAACTATACAACAATGTGGAGAGGGTAAGCCTTATGTACGCACGTATGGTGACATTGTCATTCATAGGATGGATAAAACAATGAATATGGTTGTACCATACCTATAATAACATCACAGTTCTTATAATGTAATAGAGTTATTATTATGTTATGGAAACAACAATGAAATAGGAAGTGGATGGGGAAAAGAACTTTGAAATAGGTGACAAAATAATTACGTCTTTTTCGTGTGTTTCCTTTTGATTTGAGAAAAAGGGCTACTTAGGTAGGCTTGATGATCAATGTAAGTCCTATAAGATGATATTAGGGTATTTAGGAGGATATTTGAGTAGGGTTTGGCAAAACTAAACTGATTTGGTGTTGTTAATATGAGTGAATGGGAAGTACCCTTTATATGGTAGGTGAGGGGAACTTTAGGAAGAGCTTGAAATATTATTTTATTATAAAATCGCTTTCGGTTTATCATAGCTCCAAATGGATTTATTTGGAGGATAAGGTGGGGATTGGTCAGAAAAATCTCAACCAATTGGTTTTATACATGTTTAGGTCACCATATTAACCTTATCTTTTAGATTTAACTCTTACTTAAATAGTTTAACTTTTACCATGTTTTCTGGTATTATTATAATACCTGGTTAATATATTTAATATATAATTCCAAGCGAAATCAAGTGGTTAATTAATGACATATATATATAATTATATAATTCCTCTGTTTAATCCATAGATTTTAAGACTATTATATACTTTAATAAAATAGTATTTATTTTAAAAACTCATTTATGTCAATTTTGACACTATTTAGTATTTGGTTTTTTGAAAGTCACAAGAACCTGATTACATAAAAATATTAATTGAATCAACCGTAACTTGTGATAAACCTATAAAATTAGTGGAATGCATCAAAAGATTCTATTTACCATTATTTTAAAATTTATAACATCAATGATTTTAGTCATTCATTAATAAGGTAATTAATCCATTACCATTGTGTCATAAAAAAATTTAACTATTAAATGTCTAAAAATTATAAATAAAATATGATGATGTAGGAAATATTTTTATATTTCTAATGAATATTTATTATCGAATTTATCTTATGTATAATAAAATATTGAAAATCATTTAGTTATTAAAATTTAAATTTAACAGTATTGACCATTTTTAAATAAAATATAACAAATGTAGAAATCAAATCCATATGGATCATAAAGGATCTTATTTTTTTAATAAGGATGAATTTGGTAGAAATACACTTATCCAATAGAATTATGACATGTTTTAGGGTAATTATAATATAATTTTTACCTTTAATTACTCGATTTACTTTTAACTGTGCTAAATAAAACTCAAATGTTTCTATTCAACAAAAATTATTTTCATCCTATTGAACACATTTTACATAAAGATGTAAACCATTTCTCTTAGATTTATAAAATTCAATTCACATAAGAGGTAAAATTACATTTTATGCAAATTTTTAAATGTGCCTAGAATGTGGGTAAAAGATGGTCAAAAGTTCAATAAAATTTTATATATCTAATCTTATTATAAAATGACAAAAATGAATTAAATTGGATAATATAGGTATTATTTTCTATTTTAACTTTAAAAAAAATTTAAATTAGAAATAATTATTTAAATAAAAATTTGGTTTTAAACAATAACGCAATGTTTTCTACTATTCACCAGAAATTGAATTTTTTTAGAAAAATACCAAAAATTCACCCTAAGCTAATTTTGTGATTCTGAATCCAAAAATGAAGTCCATTATGAAAAATAAAAATTATAAAATTTCAAAAAATGGGTATTACTATTCATAACTGCTTTTTAAATGGCTAGCTTGATTGATCATGGTGTTTTAAAACTTGATGTTGCGTACAACACAATCTATTGTATTATTTAATGAAAAAAATATTGTAGAATCATGGGGTGTTACATTTTTCCTTAAAATAATTTCACCGTTGAAATTTCTAGAATATTATTGCATTAAATTATTCGGGTGGTTCTTCATCATAATTTCATTTAGTTCCCATATTGTATCTTCCATTTTATGGTTTCTCCAAAGAACTTTTACCAGAATAGTCGTCAGGTTTCTCAAAACTTGTTCTCAGGTATTAAGAATTATCATAGGATATTCATTATAAGAAAGATCAGGTTCTAGACCTATTTCATCATAGGTGAGTATATGTGTCGGGTCAGGCATGTATTTTCTTGATAGATATATGCAGAACACATCATCAACTTTGGAGTGACTTGATGTCATTTCCAAACTGTAAGATACAACTCCAATTCAATCAAGAATTTCGAATGGTCCATTGTACCTAGGACTTAATTTACCCTTCTTATCGAATCTTATAACACCTTTACATATAGAGACCATCAAGAAAACATGATCTCTTACTTGAAATTCCAAATCTTTCCTTCAGTTATCGACATATCTATTTTGAATACTTTGTGCTGCTTTGATGTGGGTTTGGATAATCATTACATTTTACATTGTTTCCTCAAAATGTTCTCATCCCATGAGTTCTTGTTCACCAACATCATCCCAAAAAGTTGATGTGAAAAATCCCTTCCATATAATGCTTTATATAGTGCCATTTGAATACTTGAATGTGAGCTATTTTTATAATAAAATTATACTAGTGGTAATTATTGATCCCGCATACCTTGAATGTCAATTGATCAATATCTAAACATATTTTCTAAGGTTTGAATAATCCATTCTGATTTCCCATAAGTTTGAGGGTGATCAATAGTGCTCAAACGATGTTCAATATCTAGGGATTTCTGAAGACTTTTCCAGAATCTTGATGTAAAACAGGGATCACGACTAGAAAAAATAGGTATGTGTAAACCACGAAGTCTTAAAACATCATTAATATATAGTCTTTCTAAACATTCAAGTGGTAAATATTCTCTTACAGAAAAAAGTGTTCTGACAAGGTAAGACGATCAACAATGACCCATATTTCATCATTACTTCTAGGAGTTTATGGTATCCCCAAGACAATGTCCATATTAATATCACCCCATTTCCACATAGGTATGGGAAGAGATTGCATGACTCCTCCAGGATGTTTTCATCCAGCCTTCACATGTTGAAAAACCATACATCATGACAATTAATCAGCAATCTCCATCTTCATATAATCCCACCAAATATGTTCATTCAAATCTCTTTACATCTTATTGATACTAGGGGTGTAAATAGAAATAATAGATATGAGAATCATCCAAAAATTACCTTTTAAAATCATGTATATCGGGAATAGAAAACCTCTTCCCAAATTTCAAAATATTATCTTCATATAAGAAGTCAATCAATCACCTATATTTTACAGCTTTAATTTTTTTTTGAAACTCTTCATCATCAGTCAGAGTACTTTTTATTCTTTTTTGTAAATATTTCTTGGCAACCATTTGTTAAAGTATTGACATCTCGCTTTCCATGATTATTCCCATATCCATCTTTTCTAGATCTATGAACATATGATCCCTTTCCACTCTCACCTTGTTCAGAACCCCATTATCATTTCAACTCAAGGATTAAGCCACCTTATTTTCCTTCCTCAGGAGGTAGCGTATTGTCTAATCATAATACTTGAGTAGTTCGAGCCATCAACATTGCCTCATGTTGAGTTCTTTATATGATAAAATATACTACAAACTCTTTTTATCAGTATATATCTCAAATTTTTCCACATAGAAATAGTGTCTCAATATGTTCATAGTAAAATTACAATTTCTAGCTCAAGATCATGAGTGGGATAGTTTTGTTCATTACTTTTTAGCTATGTTGATGCATAGAAAATAACTCTATCATTCTATATGAAGAGACAACCATGTCCTCTATTTGAACCATCACTATAAATAACAACCCCATAATTCCCCAATGGTGGAGTCAAGATAGGATAATTGACTAATCTTCTATTTAATTATTCAAAAAATTCTTCACACTCTTCTATCCAAACACATTTAACCCTTTTATGTGTTGGCTTGGTTAATGGGATAGCCAATTGGGAAAAATTCTAGACAAAACACTAATAATAACTTACTAAACTAATAAAACCACATACCATAGTTATACTCATAATTTTTGGATATTATTGGATTACCCTTTCCATTGAAGGATTGGCAGAGATTCCATCTTTAGAGATAATATGACCAAGAAAAGAATATAAATTATTTCTTCAAAAAGTCTTTAGAATTGTGTGCACGTGATTCTCATGATCTTCGTATCTTTTGGATTATACCAAGATATCTTAAATAAATACCAATAAAAAGTCATCAAGATATTCTTTGAAAACTATATTCATTAGATCAATGAAAATAGAGGCTGCGTTAGTCATTCCAAAAGGCGTTATTTTAAACATGTAATGCCCATACCTAGTTCAAAATATAGTCTTTGGATTCTCTTCCTTCTTCACACACAACTGATGGTATCCAGATCGAAGTTCAATATTTTTAAAATATTAAGCTCCATGAAGATGATCAAATAAATAATCAATGCGATGTAGGAGATAATTATTCTTTATTGATATAACATTGATCTCCCTGTAGTCAATGCATAACCTCATAGATCCATCTTTCTTCTTAACAAAAGAAGCAGGGGCTCCCCATAGAGAAACACTAGGGAGAATAAATCCTTTATTACTCAATTACTCTATTTGTATCATTGGTTCCACTAATTCCACAGTGTCCATTCTATACAGGGTCTTCGATATGGGCCTTGAACCAAGAATTATGTCAATGGAAAACTCAATTTCTCATTCTGGAGGATGTCCAGGTAAATCCTATAAGAACCCATCAATATATTCTTGTACAATAGGTACATCCTCTATTTGTAAATTCTTTTCCACACTATATTTATTTAACTCTCTTCTTCCCCAATAATTTAATTTAGTAGAGCTACATGGGGTGGATCTAGATGAGAATCAGATGGTGATGCTTCTTCTATAAAGATAAGAAATTCATTATCATCATCAAAAATTTAATCCTCCTTCTTCTGAAAATAAATTTTCACATCATGGTCTAAAATCCAATCCATATCAAGGATTATATGAAATTAAATCATGGGTATGACAATAATATTATAAGATAAAGCATGTTTATATGACATAATTAAAACTGACTCACAAATCATTTTGGCAATGATACTTCCCTTATGAGTTTTGACTGAAAAATCCTTTGTTAAGTAAAATTGGAAATATCTAACGTTCTTGGAAAAAAGGACGATATGAAATAATGCTATTATCCACAATCAAATAATGCATTGGATAATTTTGAGGAAACAATTAAATTACCTACCACCACTTCATTATGATAATCAACCTCAGCAGTAGTGATCCCATAAGCTTGGCCTTTCTCCCTTGTCCTTTTCTTAGGTATGTTTCCATGGAGATTAAAAAATTCATTTGAATAATACCCCATTTCTCTACAATTGTATCATTCTAAATTGATAGATTCTTTCTTCCCCTTACATTCACAAGATTTGTGGCATATTTCTCTACACATGTAACAAAATCACACCCCCTTATGGATAGTACCTCAGTGTTTCATTCCACATTTACGATAGGGTGGAATGTCAACTTTTCCCTTCTTCAACTTATTTCATTTTTGAGAGTGTTAAGAAGATCTCTTCTTCACTTGCTTTGCTGAAATGTCATAAGACATAGAGAATTACTTTTTTGTCTTGATAGCACATGATACTATATCTTCATATGATGATAAGGATTATTAGACTACTGCTCGATGGATAAATGGTTTTAACCCATAAAATAATTGATATATCATACTTATTGGGTTATGTATATAATCTTTAGCATGCCTTGCTAAAATTGTAAAGTTAACCTCATACATTCTGACATTATCCTCCTCCTTTTTGACTCAGACTCAGAAATTTCCTTTCCATATCATCTCGATGTTCACGATGAAAAAAATTCGTAAGAAAATATATTCAAAATCACTCCATTCCATATGTGATACTTATTTATCCTTCTTTGTGCTTTGAATTAATGAACACCATTTATATGCATCTCTTTTGAGGTGATAAACTGGAATGACAACTTTTTCTCTTTTATTACTCCCAAAAAAAAATATTTTCTCTAAAGATCTTTTACATTGCTCTGATAAAAATGGATTTTTTGTCCCATTGATTGTTGGTGGTTGATTACCCATGAAAATGTATATCATTGATCCTTCGTGTTGTGGATCAGGGTGCTCGATATGGGTAATGTTTTTATTCAGAATCGGGGTGAGTTTTTCCAGAATTATTATAAACTGTTCAGCACTAGTTTCATGACCAACTCCACTATATTTATCTTGAGTTGGAGGGAAATACCTATATGGGATACATGTGTTGATATGGTTTCCATTCCTTCCACTAGGTTATATTTCTAAATAATGGAATACACTAGATTATTTTATGAATCTCAATACATAATTCCTAACATCTAGAATACTTCACATAATTTGAATAGTTTATGCATATAATCGATAATCATAATCAATGTTTTCATTGGTGATGTTTTTACTCATAAATCCATAAAATGGTTTTTAATGAAAATGAAAATTATCCTAAGCATATCCACTAGGTGTGTTAATCCAGAGGCACAGTATGGACCGTTGTCATGTACTAGGATACCCTGGGACAAGCCCAAAACACCTTGTTGGAGTTTTCACTCCTAGGTACATATGTACCAGAACCACGTCCACTTGTAGTATGTAGATAGGGATATATTTCTTGGAAAACTCACAAAATCTCTACATTACCAATATTATAGGATGTTCTTCTATACTAATCCTCAAAGTATGTCTTAGGGTAATGTTCTTTAATAAGAGTTTTTCTAAATCTAGTTTCTAAGGTTTGTACTAAACACCCTACGATACCAAATTTAATGCCACGACCCAATTTTCCTAGAGTCGGTGCATTATTAAATAACATTGGCATGATCACAATAAATAATGTTTTGAAGGACCGATCAGTTTAGTAGCCTAAGAAGTACTAGATACATAAAAAAGTTGTACATTAAATTATGAAAGGAAATTTTTTTTGTCACATTTGAACATACTCGTATCCCTTAGACAATTCTTGTAGGTCAATAATAATATAATTCTTCGCATCTTGGAAAAAATAAAACATAAGAAAGGGGTGAGATCATATGCTCAGTAATGATAACAATATAGTAGAAACTATCATAAATAATAATGAACATTTAAGGCAGCGTATAGGACTAAAACACAATCCTTTTAATCTTAAACTTCTGCATAATAGAGAAAATATAAATCAAATAATTACATTTACTTATTCACATGGATATTCTACAAGGTTAATAATCACTTGTAATGGAAATATCTAATTTCATAATTATGGAATGGATAATGCTAGACATCATAACCACATAGTAAAGTCCTCATGCCAATATTAAAAATAAAACTTTTTTCAAGGCCTTGTGCCAAGACATTAATTTGTCTCGTGAGACATACCAATGCATCGAGGGGCCATAACAAGCCCCACACATCACTTACAATGTCCAATGCCTTCCTCATATGAAAATATTAAAACATAACATAAACATTCATTTTAAAACTATCATAGAAAATGTTAATAATTTAATTATAAACCACTAATGGTATAAAAATAGAAAATCCACAGCCAAACATATCACAAAAGCTTCAATGCAATTTGGAATGTTGTATCACAATGAATTAATTTCAAACAAGTGTAAAATCCCTCAACGGATGTTGACATATGTGAAAATCATTCAAAATACCATTTGAGTGAAATATCTATTTTTAAATTGAAATAATTTTAAAGTAAAGAAAACATTAATTTTAAAACTATTCTTATAATATTGCAAGGGAAGCTTAGAAGATGTTATAATGGAAGAAAATGGTCTCACCCACTATATAAGTTAATAAAATTTCATTCCCAGATTTTTCGAAAAGGACAAAAAGTACCTTGTTTCTAAAATGACGAAAAGATTCCTTTCAAAGAATATTATAAAATTAAAACAAGGGTATAAATGACTTTATCCCATAGTCTAAGAAATATTAAACATGTTTTTGAAATATAGTTTTAAGAAACATGGATGAGGATGATAAATAATTCATAGAAGATAATTATGTATAAGAAACCTTGTATAATAAAGAGATGGTGAGATTAACCCTTACCTTGTAACTTTCCTTAGTCAAGGGTACATTAAACTCCTATATAATGGTTAAATAATTTTTATTAAATTATAAAAGAACCAAATACATATATATGATATCATTAATTATCCTCTTATATTTCTTTGTTAGTAATATTTTAGTAGTATCATTGCTTCAGATGTCAATGGATTCATTTTCCTTTAAATGTTTTGTTACGTAACTCATGTTTTTGTGGATAAGACATATTTGATTCATATCCAGAATGATATTAATTTCTAAATTTTTTTAATCATCAAATGAAAATTATTCTTGAATGGTTGTGATGGGAAAAAAATCTCATCGCGTCATGGAGACAGTAAGCCATTCATACGTATGAGAGACAATATCATTTTTTTATGTTGAAATTTTGCTTAATTTGGATTGTATATTATATATAAAGAATCATAAGAATTATATATTTATTTGTTACATAAATTATACCCATTATTATACACACCCAAATAATGAAGTGTTGAATAAAAAACTACACCATGACGTGGAGAAGCTAAGCCGTACGTACACACGTATGGTGATGTTGTCATTCATAGGATGGATAGAATAATGAATATGGTTGTAACATATTTATAATAACATCACATTATTTATAATGTACTGTAGATATTATTTTGGTATTAAAAAAAAGACTGAGGAAGTGGATGAAGAAAATAACATTGAATGAGGTGACAAAATAATTACCTCTTGTTCGGTTATTTCCTTTTGATTTGAACAAAACGAATCTTTAGGTTGGTTTTATGATCAAAGTAAGACCTCTAGGATTATTTTAAGGTAGTTGGGAGGAGATTTGAGCAGGGGTTGGTAGAGAGAAATGGTATTGGATGTGTGAATTTGATATAAGGGTAAGTGACCTTCTATAAGGGAGGTGAGAGGTACTTCAGGAAGAGCATGAAATATTATTTTATTATAAAATCATTTTAGGTTTCTTATAGCTCAAAATGGATTTATTTTGAGTATAAATTGGGGATGGGTCGAAAAAATCTCAACCAATATGTTTTAAAAAAGTTTAAGCCACCATATTAACCTCATATTTTAGATTTAACTATTAATTAAATAGTTTAACTTTTACCATGTCTTCTTGTATTTTTATAATTAATGGTTAATTAACATACAATAAAATTACAAGAGAATCTAAAGTGGTTAATTAATGACAAATCAATAATTATATAATTCTTTTGTCCAATACAAAGATTTTTATGATTATTATATAATTTAATAAATTAGAATTTGTTTTAAAATATCATTAATGTCAATTTTGACACTATGTAGTATTTTTTTTAATGCCATAACGACATGATTACTTAGAAAAAAATCATTTAATCAACCATAATATGTCATATTAACCAAAATAATTCTTTTAATGCATCAAAAGTCTCAATTTACATATATTTTAATATTTATAACATCAATTATTTTAGCCTTTCATTAAGAAGGTAATTACTGAATCATTATTATGGGATAAATAAATTTAATTATTTAATGTCTAAAAATTATAAATAAAAAACCATGATTTAGGAAAGATTTTTTGATATCTAATTAATATTTATAGTTGAACTTATTTTATGTATAAACCTATATTAAAAATGTTTTAGTTATTAAAATTTCAATTTAACAATTTTAACTCTTCTTTAAAAAAAATATAATAAATGTCCTAATCTGATCCGAGTGGATAAAAAAAGGATCAAATTTTTGTCCTAAAGTTTATTTTGGTTGAAATAATTTTATCAAAAAGAATTATCACATGTGTTAGGGTAATTATAATATAATTTTTACCTTTAATTACTCTATTTACTTTTAACCGTGGTAAATAAAATTCAAAAGTAACTATTATCTAAAAATTATTTTCATCCAATTAAACCACATTTTACTTACTAATGTCAACTATGTTTCTCAAATTTTTGAAATTAAATTCATAGATGTTGTAAAATTATATTTTATGAAAAATTGTAAATATGCCTAGAAGGTGGCTAAATGACTGAAAAGGTTAAACAAAATATCATTTATATAATCTTATTAAAAAATGAATTCAATGAATTAAATTAGACTAATATATGAATTTAGTATCTATTCTTACTTTAATATAAAATAAAATAAAAAATAATTATTTAAATAAAAATTTAGTTTTAAATAATAACACTGTGTTTTTCACAATTCAAGAAAAATTGAAAGTTTTTAGAAAAAGAAAAAATTCACACTAAGCTAATTTTAATACTAAGAATCCAAAAATTAAGTCCATTATAAAAAATAAAATTTATAAAATTTCATAATGTGGATATTAGTATTCATAATTTATGTTAAACGAGTAGTTAGTTTGCTCGTGGTGTACTAAAACTCGATGTTGTGTAAAACACAAGCTATTGTATTACTCAATGAGAAATATTCCATAGAATAATGGGGTGTTACAATCAAAAAAACACATACAAGCTAAAATGGCTCCGAAAAGAAGTGTAAGATGTGTATGAGTGTCCAAACATCAATGAATGTTATCCAAATATCAGGTTGATCTTCAAAAATATCCCAGCACCTCCCAAATTATTGAAAAAGTTATCAATGCACAAAAGGGGATAACACTTCCTGACCGTCATCTGTATTAATATATGATAATCTACACTCAAGCATAGTATCCCCCTCTGCCTTCTTATAAGAGAGTACTGGGGTACCCCCAGGTGATTTAATGGGCCATAAAATTTTTTATATTCCATATCTTCCAACAAAACATTCAACTCTTTATGTTATTCTAATTCTATTCTATAAGGTGAGATACAAACTGGCTCTGCTCCTAGCACTAAATAAATTATAATTTAAATATCATTCTCAAGTGGAAAGACATAGAACTAATCCGTAAAGACAATAATAAAATATCCCACTGGAGGAAAAGAATAATTCATCATTCCACCACCATAAATAGAAATTACGACTAAATAATATGTATTACAATCCAATCTTCACTGAATTGGCCATGAACTACTAGCCTGAATATCCGAATCCCCTTGGTGAGAGTAGCCACCTACTTCTGGAGATATAAAGGAAACTCTCATTCAGTAATATTTTCTATGATCATGTTATAGAACCCTAAAATCAATAATAACAATCAAATAGAAGAACATCATTTTAAGAAAAATAGTTCCCATGAGAAACAATAACTACCAATCTCTATAGAATATGCCTAAAACATTTTATATTTTCTAACCGCACTCCCAACCATGTGTCTATGGTCAAAACACCATCCAATATTTCCACATAAAAGACCAAATTGTTTATAAAATTAGAGTATAAAATGTCATGTGATTCTATTGTATCAAAAAATAAAATAAATGGTAGAAGATACAAAAATCACACCTTTGAAATTATAAAGTCCTACATTAACACTAGACGAAGTAGTCTTTATAACATGAAGCCAAGAAACTCTTCTATGATGGGTTCCATCTTGACACCAATGAGTTATACCATCTTCTAGGTATTATTGTTCATGTACTGGTATATCATATCCCCTACCTTGACCATAAAATCATGTTCAACTCCATCTAAATATCAGCTAAAGAGTACTTGAGTCCCTCCCAAACTCTAGTACATGTCATTTTTCCCTTCAACTTCCCTTCTACTACATGCCACTACAAAAAGCACTTTAGGTGCATCCTCCTATAGGAAGAATGAAACTATAATGTAGAATATGTAAAATATTTCTGTATGTGATCCATATTTCCACACATATAGAACTGTAATAGAACATGATCTTGAGATGGGTTCCCACGGCCATGATTTCTCTGATCACTACTGGCTTGGAAAAAATTGTTATAGAGATGCTTCTTTCAACTATAAGAATAGTTTAATGTTTTACATACAGAAAAATATTGGTCACTTCTTAGGGCCTCTCTCAAATTCTATTATGCGATGAGTGTATCATTCATCACATTTGTAAAACTGCTCATATAGAACACGTTCACCTACAAACTGATCTCATAAAAAATACCATAATTAAAACATCTCACCCTAGAGATGTCATCAGATTCCAAATATATCTAAAGAAATTTAGGCTAGTGAAACATTAAGTGTAGTACAATAATAAAATCCCCCCCCAAACCACATGTATGAACTCATGTGACTTCTCATTCTGCAATGTCTTGGGAAAGAAATGGATTTATAACATTGTCTTGAATTCATTCCATGATAGACCACCCCTCTTCCATTATTTCCTTAGAAAATCCGACCAATGATTTTTTTGGTCCAAAAAGCATATAAGAAGAAAGCTTCAACCTCCAATGTACTTTTGAATAAAGATTCATAATGATTCTCTTGACAAACACAATCTAGAAATAGACTACGTTGGGGCCTCCCCCCAGTGAACGTATGAGGATGTGGAAGCTAGAACTCTCTCTTCAACATAGACATCGATGGAACAGTAAGGTAAATATACATTTTCATAGATCACATGACCCTAATGAATATTTTTTGATGCTGAACATCAATATGATCCTCATGAACCACATGAAGCTCTGGTTCAACTAGGACAGGAGTTTTATGATTTCCACTCTCTAGAAATTCAACTCAATGATGAGGAGGATACATTTTATCTAAAAGAAACACACATTTCTTAGATTCTACCTATACAAATATGGTCAAACACAAAAAGAGGCAATAATAGAGAAAAAATGACTCCATGTATCTCTAAACATGGATTACTAGTGTTTTAGAATAAAATTACAGTTAAATTATACTAGTATTTTAGCAGATAATTGGATTCTCATATCCATGTTCAAACAGGAAAGTATATATCACATGAAAATAAATATTCTCCTATCATGATCAATGCATGTCAATATATATCCTTATGTTCCTATTATGATGAATTCATACTCATCCCACTTCATTCTGGGAAACATGTATAAATCTCAAGAACCAATAAAATCAAAAAATAATAACCTCACACAACATGTGAACCACTCATGGTGAAATAACATCATCAATAACAAGATAATAGTTTAAAACACAATCCACACATTGGAACTCAGATATTCCTCTGTATAAGGGTTAGCTAATCTCAAAAACTATCTCATTTCCATGACTCGAGACATCTCATTCTCCTTTATAACTTTCCCAAATAGTAATGAAATATAAAATAAAATCAGTATTCCCTAATAAGTTTTTGTAGAATCCTCCATTCAGGCACTCTCTCCCATGGATGAAATAGGATAGTCTCGATACCTCAAGCACGACTCCCTATATGCAATAGGCTACCGATAAACAGTAGGGATGTGATAGGTATAGTGGAGACACTATACCCCTTGGTTAAAAAGATACAACATAGTGTAATAATCAAGTAATAATAATAAATATTAGAGTGTGGAGACAATGGAAACAAAACAATACAATGGAAACAACCTTAAGGTCCAAATAATAATTAAAATAAATTATAATGGAATAATATAATGTAATTCATGAATGTAACCAAATTTATTCATAGAACATATAAAAATTAAAACTATTAGACTCAAATAAATACTCAAAATCCCCCCTGTCTAGAACCCCATGTCGGACCCATCTCGAAACTCCATCCCATCCAGCAAAGAAAATCAATTGCAAGATCCTTTTCCCTTATCTAAACCTATATCCTTCTAATCTATTTGGGTACTAAAAAAAAATACCTGAGTATGGTGTGAGTATAACTTAATAGATCTACATGACTATGTCTAAACATAATAAGTTTAATAATAAGGGAATTCAATAATTCAATTACCATGTGTATTAATTAATTAAATAATTAAATTATTACTAGATCAACTTGCATTGGAATCATACCCAAATATCTTTGATCATATATCACAACTATGAAAACATAATCAAATAACCATTGTAAAACATAACTCACCTTGGTGCCATAATAGATTGTCTCTGAGTATGTCTCACAAAAATTCTAACTATATCATATATACATGGTAAAACAAACCTTATAACCAAGGTATAAATAAAAAAATAAGAACAAGACCCACAAAATTATGATTTCATTATTTATTCATGGATGATCCTGGTATATAATAATTTCAGTATATAACTAGGATAGCCCAGATATATAATCATTTCAACCCATCTCAGGGCCAAACATTTTATATAAGCATTTCAACATGTTTCCTTGCGCATAGCCCTCTATATAAGCATTTTCTCATGTTAGAGGGCATAACATGGTATATAATCATTTCAGCGTGTAAACTAGGATAACATCTGATATTATTAGTACAACCTGTAATCTTGTCAAAAACCCTATATAATATTTACAATATATAAATCACAACACATTTCAAGGTAATATGGATATCAAAATATCACAACATTATGCTCAATGTTAGTTTTTGAAATTACCATTTATTTTTCAATTAAACATTTCATTATTAATTATTCATAACTAATAAAATTCAATTTATCTCAATAATAAATCCAATCCAAAATCAATAAATATCAAGCATACGCCCAAATCCCATATCAAGCATAAAATAATTTATGCCACTTAACAATTAATTTATAATCATGGGTTCTCTCACCTAAATGTTTTCTAGTAGCTAGGTCAACATCTAAATAGTCCCAAAAAAACTTTAAGGAAAAATAAAATTCAATATTTAATTTATTAGTTATCACATTATCTTAGTGAAATTGAAATATTAGGAAAACATAAAAATTATCATAACACAAGGTTAAAGATCAGAGCCCCTACATTTAACTGACAATCAACCAACACTTCAAAAGAAAAATTACAATGAAAAAGAAGGTGAATATGATAGAAAAAATGATCCATGATTAGAAACTATCAATAAAAAAACCAACATTCACCATGTTCAATATATTATACCAAAACAATTAGAGAATACATGTAGAGGAGGGAAAACCTAAAAATATAACTTATCGAGGATCATATGCATGATTGGGATGCCCAAGATCAAGATAGGATCTTGAAAATCACATGGAATCCACCCTAGGGTCTAGAGGAAAGATATTTATATGGGGGAAAGAGATCAATCTCATACATGAAACACTTAAAAAACTGGTCATGAAATTACACGATGTGTAATTAAGTTACATGTTATGTATTTATGTTTATAGGGATTCACTGAAAAAACCATTTCCTCATTTTATTTTTAGCACAGGTCGAATATTACATAATGTGTAATGTATTCACAACATTTATTCATTTCACTTAATGAACCGGGATGACGACTTGAGCTTGGAAAAAGGTCTACATCGTGTTACTTCATTACATAGAATGTAATTTATCTACAAAATACATCATCCTGTATCCCTTGGAAATAACCCGAATGACATATGAATTCATCCAAGGGGATGAAAACCATCACAATCCCATTTAAACTTTAAATACTCTAACTCCTTTTATTAAAAAAAATATATCCCTAAACATTTGGTCATTTTCCCAAACAATGGATCTCCACATCTGAACAAGTCTCAGACACCATGACTCAAATGAAAAAATTATTGACATACGTTCATTAAAAAAGATAACACCTTACCCTTTTTGTGACATCTTATTACTTTGAGTGATTTATTAATTGTAATTCATTAGACAGTTTTTACATAATGTATTCATTTTATGATGATCTTGGTAGAAGCCTTTATTTCTTTATTTGTAATGGTTTGTTTGGGCTTTCATGGTAGATGGATTTCAAGGATAGTAAGACAGATTTGTTCTAATATTTCTGATTGATGGTTCCCCTAGATATGGTAACAAAGTTCTTCCAATATTTATATCAAATGATTCTTTATGTATGAGGCCATCGAATTATGGTTTTTTGAAAACTATGGATACCCAAATTCATGATTCTCGACTTCCTTAATAATGAAGGTAATATAGTGTATATCATTTATAAAGGTTTTTATGTTTTTTATGAAATTTTTAATTTTCAATTTTAATGATTGTTACATGTTTCTATAATTTTTTTTCATTTTTGTAATAAATGTTTTATTTTGATATAAAATTTTCTTAAACATATCAATAAAAAAGACTATGTGTTAAATATTAAAAATCAGACCTAAAGTTCATCTGGTAACATTTATTAAGATGATTAATAGATTTTTTATTTTTTATTTTATATACAAAAATTCACCCCATACCTATTATAGTGTTTCTATTTACTTTTATAATCCTACAATTGGTGTTATAGCTTATTCTATTTGTATTTCTATTTTATAATATGTTATAAAATGAGACATTTTATTTCATTTTTTCTATTTATTATAATTTTTTAACGCTAGTTTTTTTATAATAATATTATTTTGATCTATTTTTAATGATGGTAAGATTAAATGTCATTACATTAGAAAATCTAAATTCAAATAGACTGCCAATCACTGATTGGGATGAATATGAGTCTTAGAGAGACAAGATGATTATATTAATTATAAATACAATATTAAATAAATTTTCAAGTTCAAATGGAATGAAATGATTCCAAAAAAGAACTTTATTCTTTTTATAAATATGAAACATCAGAATATCAACTGAATTATAGAGTTATAAATACTTTATTATGCTATATAACTAGGAACATCAATATTAAAATTTATTTTTATGAATCATGAAGCCGTATTTCAAAAAACCTTGAGTTTAATCCCTTTGGAACATACAATGTCATTCAAAATAGAATAACTATATGAAGAGCTAATTAGAAAGCCTTTGATTTTCTACCTAGAGAGTATGTTTTAAAGATGAATAAACCAATAATAACTATCAGGAATAGATTACAATCTTTGGGATATAATAATCTGAATGATGAAATATTGGTAGATAATATCATTTATATAGTTCCAAATTAATATGAATCTAAGAAAAAATATTCAGATGATATTCAAAACCTAAAAAATATTAGTTTAGACAATATCATTGGAAAACTTATATAGTATAAGTGTAGGTTGAAAATAGATGCTAAAAAGATAAAAATGAAAATTGAGTAGCATTTTATTTTACATAAAATGTTTACAAGAATTACAGATCATCTAAAATAATAACTAAATATTTAAAGAAGTATAAAAATAAAGTTGAGACTAAAATATTTTCATAAAAAAAAGTAAAACTAAAACTGATAATATTGCTAATAGGATGAAGAAGATAATTGAAAATAAGGATTTTTAGTAAAAGTATAAAATGAATCTTAATGAAATATTTGATAATAATTAATCCACATACATGATATGATATAAGCATAATAATATAGATCATAATAGACTATAATTTTCAAGAAATAATATAAAGGGGAATAAAGAAATGAATACTAAAAATTTATATAAGTATAAATGAAGGATGATTTGGAAAGATGTATTCCCTTGGAGTAGTAGTGGTGGAGAAAGTTCTCCAAATAAGTCTTCTAATGATAGTTTTGATAATTATAAATATATTGTATTGCCATTTAGTATTCCAAAGAATAATGAATACTACATGGAAAATGTATCTGTTGAATCCCTTATAAATTTTATATTAATTAAAAATTATCCAAATTCTCATGATTATTATGATCCTACTAATTCTAAAGTAGAGAATTTCATTTGATGAAGATGATTATTTTCAAATATTTGAAGTGGATTATTTATTATATAAATTTTTAGAAAAAACATTAAATATTCTAAAAAATATGATGTTGTCAATGTATATCTTTTCAAATAAAATTATAAAATTTCCAAACATTCTGTATATGTAACTAATATTACGAGAGAGTTAGATTATAAATCTAGTTATACTTCTAATAATGAGAATAATGATTTTGTTGTCAAACTAAATTCTAAAATTTTATATAAATTTTTTTTCATATCCAAATTTTCATCCATAAATAATTGATTTCATTTCATGTATAGAAAAATCTAATCTCATTGAATTATTTTTGGGATTGTTTTAAAAAAACATTTCCATAATAATTAATTTGTTCTAAAACATTTTACCTTTTGTACTAAATGTAAAATTGGTAGGAATTTTAAAAATAGGTGTTATTTAAATAGATTAAAATATTTATGATTTCATATTGCTTACAATTATAAATAATTAATATATTTTCTACACAAAAATTTATGCCTAGATATAGATTTCTAATGTTCTATTTTATAACAATTTTGGACAAAAGATTGTTTGGGTACAAGGAGTATAACTTTTTATTTTCATAAAAATTAAAAGAATACTGATAATAATAAAATTTATTATATAGAAAATTATGAATTCTGTAATATAAATAAAAATAGGAAACTATAATATAATACTTTTAAGATAAAAGACAGAAAAGTCAATTTTAGTGACAATGATCAAAGAAAAAACTATAGTGTTTGTAATATTGTTCTTCTTGGAAAACCATTAATTTAAAATGTTTTATTTTTCATAGTACATAAAATTAACTTAATTATTATAATTAAATTTTGTAATGATGGTTACATTGTGATCTTCCGAAATGATATATGTTTTATTCAATGTTCAGAGGGAAAATACATTAGTTCTGCTACTCAGCGTGAGAATAATTATAGACTAGACTTATATGGACGTAGAAGCCAAGATCTTCCTTGACTAAGTAAAATAGAAGACAAATATTGTTATGTAAAATAATTTTAGGAAATGTTAATATAATAACATTAAAAAAGTTATAATAAATGAAAAGTTATAGATATACTGGTGCTATGGATTAATTTTTTTTAACATTGTTTAACCCTTTAAATTTTAAAATGAAATGTATGTAAAGTAGTTAATTTATTAGTGATGTTTCAAATAGTAATGATTTATATTTAGATCACATTGATTTATTTGGTCCAACAAAAACTAGACTTATTTTGGAAAATACTATATATATATGTGAGTTTATGAATACACTAGATACATATGGGTCTATTTTCTAGTGAAATATTCAAAATCCTTTTTTGTTCTAAAGGTTTCATACCCCATGCTAAAAATGATAAAATTATTGTATTATTAACCCTTCAAAGTGAAAATCATGAAGATTTTTTAAATTCTGAATTTTAAAATTATTATAGTTAAAAATATATTATACATAACTTCTCTTCTTCTAGAACACAATAGAATAATAGTTTACCTGAAAGAATAAATATGGATCTTTGGGAAATGAATAGAACCATGTTGAGTGAATACTAAATTGCTAAACATTTTTTGGTTGATGCATTTAGTACTTCCTACTATAATGTAAATCATATTTTACATAGAACATTTATTAATAAAACTCTATGAGTTGTGGAAAAGTGGAAAACTGAATCTTTTTTAATTCAATGATCTTGGATTAACAATATTAATTTTGAATACTAATGATAATTTATTTAAATTTTCAAAAAATGATGACGAAGGAATTTTTCTTTGTTATTCTATAATAAGGTTTAAGAAGTTTTTAATGAAAATAAATGTACTATTTAAGAAGAAATTCATTTCAAATTTTATGACACTGATCCTTTTGTTTTTAAATAACCCAACACCATATATTTGGATGTTTTTTAGAATAAAAATTTATCCTATGTCATAAAATTAATCTTATGAGATAATAACTGATCAAATTATTTTTGATATTATACCTCAAGATAAAAATAAAAATTTTGTTTAAGAATTCGGGTTTTCCATCCCAATGAATTAAAAAATCCTTAGTAATCATGATAGTGATAATATCATTGCTGGTGTTGATAAAACCCTTAATACTAGATGTTCTGTAAGAAAATAATTTGATGTTTTTTCATTTTTATCACAATTCGAACCTAAAACTTCTGATGAGGCTTTATATGATTATGGTTGGATAAAATCATTACAGGATTAATTCAAGGAGTTTTAAATGAATCAATTTTTTAATTTTGATGAATTTCATAATAATTTTTCTATAATTGGTGTAAAATTGGTTTTCTGAAACAAATGTGATGAAAATTGAGTAATAGTTATTAATAAATCTAGGATTTTGGGAAATAGTTATAATCAATATGTAATCATAGAATATAAAACATTTTATGCTCTTTTAGTTACAATTAATGTTATTCATATACTTATAGGTTATCATTTTTTCCAAATTTCACATATTTTCAAATGGTTTTGACATTTGATTAATTTAATGTATATGTACATGGGTTTGTTTATGTAGAAAAAAACCATGTTTTGAAAAAAATATATATAAATAACATGTTTTTAGACTTACTAAGTCTCTTTATGGACATAAATAAGTTCATAAATATTGGTTTGAGAAATTAACAATATTTTTCTATAAATTTTTATTTGAATGGAATTGTTGATCCAACTCTTTTTATTTTTTTTCAAAGATATCATCTTTATTTAAATTTATGTCGATGAAATTATTCTTGTACCAAAGTAAAAATCACTTAAATATTCATTTTTGGATCTTATGAAATCTGATTTTGAGATAAGCACAATGGGTGAAATAACCTTTTTCCTTGGTTTTCACATCTCTCAAATACCTAAAGAAACATTTATATCTAAAAAAAGTACCTAAATGATCTTCTTAAAAATTTTGGATATAACAATACTAAATGTATTATTCCTCCTATTAGGTCTAAAAAAACAATTGATATTGATGAATATGAGAAAATAGTGGATCAAAAAAAGATAGAGGAATGATACTTAGTTTTTTACAAATTTTTAGTAGTTGATCAGATTTTATGTTTTTTTCATCCCTATGTGTAATTAATCCAGAATACACAAAACTTCCCCATATAAAAGCTGTGAAATGATTTTTTTATCTTAATGGATCTTTGGATCTTGAACTATTGTACTCTTTTGGAAATAGATGTTGTTATTTTTTTAAGATGATAGTTTTGATAGTTGTAAATTACATAAAAATTACATTTGAATTTTTTCATTTTTTAGGATTTTCTTTCTTGGTCTTGTAAGAAAAAACACTTAATATATCATTCCACTACTGAAGATAAATATGTGGAAACTTGTTGTTCTGTTCAAGTGTTGTAGATGTGACACACACTCACTGATTTTGGGATTATGTTATGTATATATCCAATTTTGGGTAATAACACAAGTTCCATAGCTTCAATTAAAAACCAAAAATATCACTCATAGTTTAAAGAGGCAAAAATATATATATAAGACCATATTTCCATCAATATAACACTCAATAAGGAGATATTATTTTAAAATTTATCAGAACGAAAGAAAAATTTGAGTATATTTTTACAGATCCCAATAATTCTGATAGATTTGAATATTTTTAATATAATCTTGGAATAATAAATATAAAATGATCATTTATCTAATAATTTTATAAATCATATCCTTTTATAAATTTTTTCATTTAAAATGGATAGTACATTTTCTAATGTTTTAAAATATTTCTTCACAAATTGTTTCCCAAACACAGACTTTTCAAAAAACAATTCACATAGGATTTTCATAAAAACATTTAGACAATATTTTCTAAAAATGTTCATGACATCTGTTTTTCTTAAAAAAATCCATATTTCATTTGAAAACTAAGAATTTGCAATCACCAGGCAAGAAATTTTAAAATTTAATTTGAGAGGTAATTTCAATGTCATCACTTTTACTATCTAATGTTATAATATATATTATCTATTTATAAATTTTCTATTTTTAAAAACATATAAGCTTCATCAAAATATATTTTCGTCTCATAAAACTTATATATATATATATATATTTTTCTAAAAAATCAAAAATTTTAATCAGTGTTGAAATCTTTTGAGAGTTGATAATATATGTCCATCAAAAATAGGGTTTCATTCATAGACATTAGATTAAGGGAAAATGAAGTGTCACCAATTTTAAAGCTATATAATGGGGTGTGGTTCTCCAGCTATTCCTTAACTACATGTTTTCTCAAATAGAACATGTCACTCATTTTTATCTTTATTCAGTTTTTGTTATTTTTACAATATTTTCTCTTTATATAATCAGCATCAATGGATGCTACAAGTGACTTTTTGAGAAGATAGGATGCAAATGAAATGATTACTAAGAGACCATGATATGATAAATTTGATTATTTTCAAAATTATTAAATTGTATTACATTGATGGGAAGACATTTTTGTTAAAAAAATATGGATTTTATCATCATTATCCCAAGATTTTTAGTAAATTCTTTTCTTCAATAGAATTTAGTGAAGAGGAAAAACTCAAATTTTTAACTTTTTTAATGTCTTGAGTAATTTTAATTTTCACCAAGTGTCTTAGTTAGTAGGTGTCCCTTATTAAGGATAACCAAATCTGTTGGCACATATGTTACTAGAGAAATTTGAACTTTTTGAGAAGTCTGAATCATATACTTCATTGTTTCATTCATTTGAATATGCAAAAAAAGTGATTCATCATTCTCCAGAGGAAAGAATTGTTGCAATATGCATAAATTATTATCTTCTCCAAATGAAAGGATATTTTGTTAATCTTAATCATTATGAAATATATGTATTTTTTTTTAAAATCATAATGTTCAATCTTATGATTTTTTCCACGTGTTCATTATGGCCATTAAGACAAGAACTATTAATTTGAAGAATTTAATTTTTCCATGTTTCATAAAAAATGTTTTATTTATCTTTATAAAAGTATATAATATTTAGAATGTGGCTACTATAGTAAGGGATAAATCATATTTCATAATTGATAAAATAGTCAATAAAACAGGTCTCGTGCGTTTTCCCTCTATGAAAAAGGTTTTTATCAAATTGTACAGAGTTATATCCAAAGTATAAATAGAAACATTTAAAGATAATGTTTCAAAAAAGAGAAATAATGGATAATAATATCCTCCTTTAACTAAAAATGAATCAAATACCATATCATATGAGGATTTTCAACCTTTTTAAAGAAAAAAGAATAAAAGAAACTTGGGGATCGATGTTTTGGATTGGAAAAGACTAAGGGGTTACCCCTAAAATAGAATGATTTTAAAAATATTCAAGACAAGAAGAGAAGAAAAAGTTAAAAAATAGCATGATAAATATATTGAAAGTTAAGAAACAATTATAGAAAAATTGTTTAAATGTATTTCAAATCAGTCTCACAAACGAACATTTATTGATGATTCAGACGTAGAATAATATTAAGGTAAAAAGTAGATCCTGATTATCAAACTGTGGTTTTGGAAAAACCTTAACCCAATAAATATGTTCTTGTTGTAGAAGTGTATAATGAAAACTATGGTGAAATAATGGTAGAAATTGAATCTTATAGACCTACACCTCCATCCATTCAAGACGTTTCATTCGATTCTACTAAATCTTCTATAATATAAGTAATCAAATAATTATGAAGATAATTTATTATTTAAATGAGGTTTTCAATAATCATGAAGATGATATTCACTGTTTTCATGACATAAAATCTATATCTATGTACATACAAGGAAGATTTATCTTATTATAATGTTAAATTTATTTAAAACAGCCTCTATAAATATTAATACAAAACAAATCCAACTTTAATGATTTCATAAGAAAATAAATGGTAGACTCAAGAAGCCAAAAAAAGTGGTCAGATCGATTAAAAATACATACTAAGATATGAAATTATATGATGTGAAAATTATCTGAATAATGATTTACTGAAAAGTTACATTGATGTATGTAAGAGATATGTCTTTAAAATTCAACGAATGTTATAGATCCATTGATAACCTTAAGACTTTTTCAATGAACCAATATGATGAAGTTGTAGAATAAATATAACATCCTAGGTAAATAAAGAATATGAAAATTTTAAATTTATTAATATTTGTAAATTAATTACTATTTTTTACTTTAAAAAGGATGTTATGTTTGTTGGAATACCCAATACACAACAATGTGTTTCTTTGAAATCTTACATTGCACACAATGTTGAGTTGTACTGAAAAATAATATAATCATATTATTATTTAAAATAGTAGTTAATGACAAGCTATTTTAATAGTGAGAATAAAGAGAACTAACCAAAAAATTAGTATACATGATTGTTAAATATTTTTCCATTTATCAAATAAAAGTTAGAGGATAAAAATTTGAATGAATTAGATTTACTTTAAAAGGTTGATTTACCACCTTTTAATAGAGAACCCCCTTTAAATATAGTTTTGGTCAAATTTATATATTCTATTTGACAAAATAAAATTCTTTTTTAGAATCAGGGCATCAAAATTTACTTTGGGTTATTTTTTGGTATTTTTATGACAAAATTCATTTTTTTAATGATGAGGGGAAAATATTGTATATTAATTCAAATATAATTTTTAATCTAATTCATTTATATGGTTCGATTATCTTTTTAATTGGTTTTAAACTGTAATTAGATTATATTTTTATCATTTAATCCAATGGTGGTCATTAGAATTAATTTAACTTAAAAATTAGACATAAAAATGTGTCAATCTTTTGGAAGTTAATATTTCTAAAAAATACGCTTTTCATTTTGACAGCGAGAGTTAGTTTCAAATTAATTTCTGCCACTTTTGTGTTTTGAATTTGGAAAAATGGATTTCAAATTTTAATCAAGAGGTCCAAATTGTGTAAATAGATAACTTTTATTTTTACACATTATTAATATATACTTTAGTAAAAGTTTTATTTACCATGGTTAAAGGAAAAATCCGGTAAATAAGGGTAAAAAAATATAATAATAATAATATAAAATTACCCTAACTATGTCCTAATCCAATTGTTTGATACATGTCCGACCATGGGAATCTTTGGGTCGATTCTGGGACCCCATGAAGCCACATGGGAGTGATGATGACACTTTAGATTAATTAATTTATAGTAAAGACAAAACTGACACAATCAAATATCTTTTAGTAAAGTAATTTTTACATAATGTTATAAAATTTATATTTTTGACTATAAATATTCATTGGAAAGCTAAAAAACCTTCCTATGTTATGGTATTTTTTTATAATTTTTATACATCAAATAAATAAAATTAATTATGACACAAAAATGATGCAGTATTTATCTCATTTATAAATGATATAAATAAATAAGATTATAAATAATAAAATAACATCTCAAACCTGTCCAATTATTATTGGATGAATTTATTTCGACCATGAGTCATATTATCTTTTATGTTAAATAGTTTTGGACCTTTAGAAACCGATAATCATTATATAATAAAATAATATTTTCACACTTTCCTAAAGAACACCTCTTCCCCTTATAAAAATCCCTCATTTCTAACCCATTACGCACATCCCTCAAGACCCTTGGATCATCCAAACACTACCAAAATGAACTCAAAATATCTCTATCTTCCTCCTGGGAGCCTTATCTTAGGTATAATTCACTTAAATAAGTCCTTTTGGTTCAACCAAAAGGGTGTTACCCGAATTAAAGGTAACAATTTCTCTTAAATTATTTTCTTTTATTTTAATTCTCCAACCCCTAAACTATTTTAGTTCCTTTAATTTATAACAATAATATTATCCTCAATATACTAGGATTTTTTATTATAATTTTTCAAACTACACTAACAAACTCCTTCATCTAATGGGTAAGGAACATATTGTTTCTGTGGATGGTAAACTAACACCTCACGATATGATGATTGTTCAATTATCTCCTACCACCTCTTATGGTGGCCATTATGATGGAAAGGTATTTATATATGATATATATTATTTTTAGTTTTTCTTTATGCTTTTGTATTTTTAATTTATATAATAACATTATTCTTTCCATAGTGGGTAAATACGATAATCTCATTTTAGGAAGTGCGGACTACTGCCCCCCCCAATGTGATATGACTCGTTCATTCTATACGTGGAATGTATAAAGGGAAGATTTTGTGAGATTATATATGAAATTATACAAGAATTATAATAAAACTATGTATCATTAATTTTTCATCCAATTAAAGTACGAAATAGAAATGGTAGTAAGTTCATGCGTACGTACGGCTTACCGTCTCCATGAATGGTGCATTTCATTTGTTTTCTCCAAATGTTATGTAATATTATAAATTCATTTATATAATTGATATATATGATAAATATGATAACAAAATCATGAATATAATTCTCTATATAATTAACTTTTTACCACACGAACAACATGTAATTATAAGAAGTCCATTTTTAACTCAAGTACCCAATATCGACAAAAGGACCATTATTAACATAAATGATTAAAAAACGTTTATAACATATTACTAAGTGATTTAAAAAGAATGATAAACTTGAAAAAGGTTTTTAATAAAGTATAAATTATCATTAGTTTATTATTCAGGAGATTAATGAACAAAGGGGTCAAGTCTGACACGAGGTAAGGGGTTTCTTATCTCACTTTTAATTATATAATATTTTTATTTTTCTTCACTTATTTATTGAATGTGGTGTATTGTGTACTTCCATTGGATATACAATGTCATGATTCTATTTTTATTCATGTTATTCTATGAATCACTTGGTGGTTATTAAATTTTGTTCATACGACTCGATTGATTACAATGTGGTAAGGGATTTACATCTCACTTCTTATTTTCGTGAGATTCGTGCTATGTTGCCACTATTTACATTTTTATGGTGTATTTACTTCCCATGATTGTATTCATTGTGTAATATACATTAATTTATGGGTAATTAAATTTTAATTTTGTGATCCCTCTTTCATATGGTGAGTGTTTTATAAGTTACCAAATCGTTATGGGAACCTTTCTCCCTCCTCTTTTTAAAAGACTTATTTTTGCTTATGTCTTATAATTTACATATTCTAATATTTGGATATTTTATTCTATATCCTTATTGATGTACATTTTATGTGAATGTGGCAAGATACCATTTTCTCTCTCATCATTTCATTTTCTTAATATTAATGTGAGGTCATTAGGCTGTCAAATTTCTGTAAGAGAACTTCTTCACCCAATTTTAATTCTTTGGGTTAAACTTCTACTTATTGATTATGTCGTGATATGAATATGTGTGAATAACCTCTAATTATTTTACAATTAATATCCACTTATATTGAGTGTATTTTTTTTTCACAGATTATTATTAATTGATCTATCATTGATCTAAGAATACAGTTTTTATAAGGGATTTCATCTCAATTTACATTCAATTGAGGCTTCATTGTTGTTATGCACCAATTCACTCCTATGTGGTGTATATACTGTCCATTGTCATATTATATCATGAATACCTTTATTCTCATGATATTATAAAGTTATGATTAAATTTTATACCTAAATTATTTGTATTCAAGCATCTCTCTTTTTGTAAAAAAACTATTTAACTATAATAACATTTTGAATGTTTAATATATTTATTATTATAAATATTTCTCATTAATGTTCATGTTTTAAAAATGGTTTTTAATATTTATTTATATGGATATTAATGTTTTCAAATGATAATTCATTTAAATTTTTCAAAGTGTTATGGGACACTTTGATTCAAAAATCACTTTACTAAATGTTTTAAATGGTTTTGAAAACGATTTGATAAAGCATTGTTTATTTCAATATATTTATTTTATATATTGTGATTGGAATGTGAAAATTTTATCTTTCCTTTATGATTGTTTTATCAGTTACGAAAATGTTATGGTTATTGGGCATTGTTTACGTATATGGGTGGTTCCATGATAAACATAGGGCAGGTTATCCTAAGATAGATCTCCAATGCATTGGGTAATGTGAAAGAGGTAAACACTAATGTTTCTCCTAAGAGATTTAGAGAATATACCGTGATGAGTATTCCAAATGTGACTCCCTATGTACCTGTGATAGCTACAATGTAAGTATGTTATGAATGGCATAAGTTACCCTTATGATTTATGATTTCTGTATGTTATTAATAAATCTTATGATATCATGTGGTATGTTATGATTGAAAAGTATGTTTCCATTGATTTGTATTTATTGATGGGATAATGTTCATTTCATTATTTTATAACCCTTACTGATCTTTTTATTCTCATACCACGTTTTGAATTGTTTTTCACAAGACATAAAGATGAATAGTATCATGGATGAGATCAAAGAAAATACATGCTGTCTAAAACATGGATCTAGAAATGTCTATTTTTTCAAGAGTTTTTATTTTATAAAAAATGGATATTGGGTAGTAGTGTCAACATGTAATATTAAAGTTGTTATGTAATAGTTATGTCCTATTTTTATATAACTCTAAACCTGAAAATATCCTCAAGGTGAATTCTTGGCATAATTCAAGATTATGTAATGTTTAATGTCAGGTCTTTATAGTTGGTATCTGAGGTCTGTTTATATAATGTTAGAGGATAGGGTGTCATTTAATCATTAGTGAAAAAACCATAATGATTAGCATATTGGAAAGAGTGATAATTTTTTTAGATAAATCAAATGAGTTTAAGAGAACATGAAAAAGTATGTTTTAGTGTTTACCATCCTCATAAGATAATATATGATGATTTTATTGATATAATCCCACTGACCTTTTTGGTTTTTTTTCTATGGATATATCTAGGATGCATCAAAGTCACAATGGATGTGAAAAAAATGTGACAATTTTCTAAATGACTAATTGAATGAAATAGGAGCTGCAATGAGAACTCGTGTGGTTATAGTCAACCAACTATCTGGAGTCATGATTGACCACCTGAACCATTGTGATTTGTATAAGGCATCGTATATGTGAGAAACAAATCCCCACAGATGTTCAGGTAATAATCATCAAGGTATGTATATTCAAATACCTATATGTCAAGGATGTGGAAAGAAACACATAGGAAAATGTTTCAAAGGGACGAGAAGATGCTATAGATGTGGAAGTGAAGGTCATAAAGCAAGAACCATCCATGAAAAAAGGAAGAATCCAGTTGACTCAAATAAAGGGAATGAAGTTATTTCAGAGGGATCAATTGAATTTTTTAAATATTGTGTGCATGTTCATTATACAAATAGATGTCCTACGGGGAATTTTTAGGAATGTTATCACTAAGATTGTACAAATATATATTTACCAATACGTAATTCCATTCCGATTGAGGATAAAGACACTGTCAATGACCAATGAAAGGTATGGATTATTTCTTGTCATATGTTTTGATATTATTGAATCTTAGGATATGATTAATTATTTTTTTGTAGTAGAGATGTATTTCAGAATAAGTTGGAACGAAATGGTTAATGGATCATGAAGAACTTTGAATGAGTAAGATGTCAACTTATAATGGATTCAAGCATTATGGTAGATTTTAGGATGGTGAAATACATAAAATTATTAAGGCTCTTTTTATGATGGGATCACATTAGAAGACTTTTTGTAGTATGTGTATTCCTAAAGCTTGATATATGAAAATTTTATTCAAGGAATAATTTTCTTTTATTTTGTGGATAGAGTAATAATAAACCATTATGACTTATATGATCCTTGAATTTGAGGCAATTACAGGTTAATAAATTTTGGGATGAAAAATGAATGTTATTAGATAACCTCTGTGGTTAAAATATGATATGGTTATTTTTGATGAAGTTATCTATTTTTAGTAAAGTAATAAAATTATTGAGTTTTTGAAAAAGGACAACATGCAGACTGTGTGACAACCCATCGCGTCGGACAAAGATGTGGGATTCAAACCCAAAACCTATGTGCGATTGGGATTTATCACCTACCACTGGACTACGTGACGTCCCTAGTTAGTATGACTAATTATTTTTAGTTAGATTATTTTATGAATCAATAATAAGTTGATTTGGGGTTATCTATGAAAATGATTAACCTATGATGGAGAATATGTGATTAGGTTAATTACTTTTCAATATGAGACTTTAAGGGTAATCAATATTATTTAGAGATAAACTTTAAGTTTTATCTTGGAAGACTATGTAATTAAATTCTTTTGATATCTGGGTTTCAGTCTTAGTTTAGATCACTTTGATGAATTTTATGGACAACTATATATTGAATGGTCTTTGTTGAACTTTGGGTTTTGTTTGACAAATTTTGAAGATTAAGAGTTATAAATTTTTGCATTATCTGATCTCAAACTAACCATTTTGGATTTGGTTATGTTATAAATACAAGAGAAATATATTTTACTTCTTGTAGATTATTTTATATTCTAGAAGTTGATTCTAGCACTTTAGGTGTGACCAAGTCATCTTGAATACATACCGTTTTGAGAAAATATGAGTTTGTGGAAGAATTTTATTAAAGGATGACACTATACATGAAAAGTAAGTATATTTCCTTAAGATATTAGTATAATTATTAATAAAATTTTAAAACACTATGAAAAGGATCTTGAAGCCAAAAATCTAGAAGATCTCTTTAATCATCAGACTTTTACCCAACCACAAATTTAATGTATTTTGGTGGTTAAATTTCCATGATCATGTTCTCTAACACTCTTTAATAATATATGAGAGTTAATTTCTCTTCCATATCCATGTTTTCATGGAATACTAGTATCATTTGTCTTGGGTGACCTTTTTTACTTCTCTCCCTTTATTTTAAAGTGATTGTTTTATTGTCTCTTTTTTCGATGTGGGACTTCCAATGAAGTTTCCGAGCACAATTTTAAAATTGCGAGGACCCAATTCCCAAAAGGAGGGAAGGATGTAACATCCCAGGTAAATAAAGAATGTGAAATTATAATATTTATTAATATTTTTAAATTTATTATTAATTTTACTTTAAAGTAGATGCTATGTTTGATTGTATACCCGATACACAACAACAAGTTTCTTTGAAATCTTACGTTTCACAAAATGTTGAGTTGTACTGAAAAATAATATAATAATATAATTATTTTAAATTGTAGTTAAAGCCTAGTAATTATAATGGAGTGAATAAATAGAACTAACTTCAAAATTATTATACATGTTTGTTAAATATTTTTACATTTATCCAATAAAAGTTAGAGTCTAAAAATGTGAATGAATCCAATTTTCTTTAAAAGTTTGATTTACCGCCTTTTAATGGGGAACACTTTTAAAATAGAGTTTTTGTCACTTTTATATATTCTATTTGACAAAATAAAATTCTTATTTAGAATCGTGAGATCAAAATTCACTTTGGGTGATTTTTTGGTATTTTTCTGATAAAATTCATTTTTTAATGATGAGTGAAAAATACAGTATTTTAATTCAAATCTTCTTTTTATCTAATATGTTTATATGGTTAGATTATATTTTTAATTTATTTTAATGTTTAAATAGATTATATTTTTACCATTTAATCCAATTTTGGTCATTGGAATTAATTTCACTTTGAAATTGGACATAAACAAGTGTCAATCAATGGATAGTTAATATTTCTAAAAAAACCGCTTTTCATATTGATGGTGAGAATTAATTTTAAATTAATTTCTTCCACTTCTGGGTTTTGAATTCGGAAAAATGGATTTCATATATCGAATCAAGAGGTCCAAATTTAGTAAATAGGTAGATTTTATTCTTTGGCATTATGAATATTTATTTCAGAAAAAGTTTTATTTACCATGGTTAAAGGTTAAATCTGGTAATTAAGGGTAAAAACTATTATTATAATAATATAAAATTACCCTAACATGTGTCTTAATACTACTGGTTGATACATATTTGACCATTTAAATCTTTGGGTCCATTATATGACCCCATGGAGCCACACGAGAGTGATAACGACACTTTAGATTAATTAATTTAAATTAAAGACAAAAATGACATAAAGAAATATCTTTTAGTAAAGTAATTTTTACATGGGATTATCTAAGTTATATTTTAGATTATAAATATTAATTATAAATCTAAAACTATTTCCTAAATCATGGTAGTGTTTTTATAATTTTTAGACATCATATAAATAAAAATAATTATGACACAAAAATTATGCAGTACTTACCTCTTTTAGAAATGATTTAAATAAATAAGATTATCAATATTAAAATAATATCCAAAACCTATCCAGTTAATATTTGATGAATTTATTTAGACCATTATTCATCTTATCTTCTAATTTAATTAGTTTTGAAATTTTATAAATAGAAAATAATTATATAATTAAATAATATTTTCACACTTTCCAAAAGAAACCTCCCCCCTTATAAAAAGCCCTAACTTATAACCCATTATTCAAACCTCTCAAGCCCCTTGTCTCATCCAAAACTTACCAAAATAATCTCTCAATATTCATTTATTAATTATATAAGCCTTACCTTAGTAATAAAGAACTTCAAAAAGTCCTTTTGGATCAAAACTAAGGGAGTTACCCGAATTAAAGGTAACAGTTTCTCTAAAATTATTTTGTTTTATTTTACTTCTCCGACACCTAAACTCCTTTAATTACATTGTTTTATAACAAAACCAGTATCCTCATTTTACTAGGAGTTTTTTAATGATAAGGATTCTAACTAAACATACACTCACCTCCATCTAATGTGTAAAGAACATACTCTTTCTATGGATGGAAAACTAAAGTCTCACGAAATGATGATTGTCAATTATATCCTACCATCTATTATGGTGGCCATTATGATGGAACTGTATTTATATATAATTTTTATTATGTTTATTTATTTATAATTCTTCATTTTTTATTTATATAATAGATTTAGGGTTTCCATAGTGGGTAAATACGATAATCTCATTTGTGGAAGTGTGGACTACCGCCCCCTCAAATTGATATGACTTATTCATTCCTTATGTGGAACATATAAAGTGGACACATAATGAAATTATATATGATATTATACTATAATTATAGTATAACTATGAATCATAAAGGTTTCATTCAATTAAAATATGAAATAGAAATGGAAGTAGCATTCATTCGTATGTACGGCTTACCGTCTCCATGAATGGTGCATTTCATTTCATATCTCCAAATTTTATGAAAAATTATAAATGCACGTATATACTAGATATATATTATATATGTGACATCTAAATAATTAATACAATTCAGGATATAATTAAATTTTGACCACATGAACAACTTGTAATTATAAGAAGTCCATTTTTGACTCAAGTACCAAATATCGACAAAATGACCATTATTAACTTTAATGATTACATAATGTTTATAACATGGTATTAAGTGATTTTAAAGGAATTATAAAAATGAAAAAGGTTCTTAATCAAGTATAAATTAACTTTAGTTTATTATTCTAGAGATTAAAGAATGAACAGGTCAAGTCAGACAAGAGGTAAGGGGTTTCTTATCTCACTTTTAATTCTGTGAGATTTCCATTGTTTGCCACTTATTTATTCAATGTGGTGTATTGTGTACTGCCATTTGATATAAATTAACATGATTATTTTTATATTAATTTTATTATTATATTCATTTAAGGGTTCTTAACTTTTGGTCATACGACTCGATTGATAACAACGTAGTTAGGTATTTACATATCACTTCTTATTTATGTGAGATTCGAACTACATTACCACTATTTCCTTTTGTGTGATGTATGTACTATCCATGATTGTATTCATTATTTAAAATAAATTTATTTATGGGTAATTTAATCTTCATTTTATGATACTTCTTGAAAGTTTAGTAGAACCATTCATACAACACCTCAAAATTTTGTGATTGTGTTTTCTATGAGAAACAAATAACTGGGAAATTATTTCATTAAATGTATATAACTTCTCATATGTTAGAATTTTTAGATTGAAACTTCCCTCAAATATCATCACACATCCTTTAGTTTATTTCAATTTTATCATGGGCATGGATTTTTTTTATCTTTATACAAACCCAACATCAACTTTTGTGAAAGGGAGATCCCTCTTAACATCACGAAGCATCCTCTAATTCATTATATGTGTAAGGAGGAAGATGATTATCCTTTATAATCATTGTATTAAATGTGGATATTACTTCCTTATGAGCATTAATATCTAACTCAAATGATTGAAACAAAAATGATAATCATACTGGAACACATGCCCTTTGTGAGGGAATACACTGATGTATTTCCCGAAAAATTACTATTATTCCTCTAGATCGAGAGGTTGAGTTATCAATTGAATTTATCCATGAATCTATACCTTTATCAAGAAGACATTATATAATGGGAATCATAAAGTTTTATGAGCTTAAGAAGTAGTTACATGAGAGTCTAGACATGGGTTTTATATGCCTGATTGGTTCTCAATTGGGGGCACTAATCCTCTCTATCGTGAAGAAAGATAGTTCAATGTGCCTATTCCTTGATTATCGTGGGTTCAATAAAATAATTATAAAGAACAAATATCACCTTCCATAGATAGATGATTTGCCTGATCAACTTCATGGGGCCAGTTATTTCTCTATGTTGGACCTTTGGTCGAGATATCACCAATTAAAGGTAAAGAAGAAAGGTATTCAGAATTCTACCTTTAAAATGAGGTATGGATTCTTTGGGTTCATAGTGATTCCCTTAAGACTCAATAATGATGTATATATTTTCATATATCTAATGAATAGAGTCTTTAGAGATTACCTTGACAAATTTTTGGTAGTATTTATCGATGATATTCATATATACTCCAATAGAAATGAGGATCATGAGGAAAATTTGAACACTTTAATGAAGGCTTTTTGAAGTGATAATCTATATCAAATGTATTGTAAATGTGAGTTTTAGATGTATAATGTATCATTATTGGGGAATGTAATCACCAACAAAGGTATATTTGTAAATCCTTCCAAGACAAAGGTAATTTAAGAGTGGCCTAGGAAAACATCTTTAAGGGAGTCCATAGACTCCTTGGTCTAGCATGGTATTATTTATGATTTGGGAAAAACATAACATGATTGTCTAACCCAATGAAAAAACTAACCTACAAGGGGGTTAAGTTTGTCTAGACTCAAGAATGTGATTAATTCATTAAGGATCTCAAAAAGAGGATTATATTTGTGACAAAAATCACACTCCCAACAAGTAGATAACTCTTTTTTGGGGTAAAATAATTCTACAAATAAAGTATTAGGTTGTCTACAAATGAAAAATGATAAAGTGATAGCCTACACCTCATTAAATATCAAAATACCTGATCAAAACTAACACAACCATGATCTGGAGTTGTTGGCTGTGATCTTTGCATTGAAAATATCAAGACATTATATATATGGGGAGAAGTGTGAGATATATACTGATCACAAGAGTCTAAAAAGAATATTCACATAGAAGTAGATTAATATACATAATCTAATATGGTTATACCTCACAAGGGATTATAACTACTCCATCCACTACCATCCTGGTAAATAAAATATGGTTGCATATGCTCTAATTATAAAGGATCTTGCCTCTTTATCAATGATATTAGTATAGAATGATACAATCTTATTAGATTTTATGAAGATGGATATTGCAATAATTAAGGTTGGAACATCATCAACCATTTCTAAAATTATTTCTCAACCATACCTCATAGAAAAAATAACGGATTCTCAAGGAAAATATTTTTAAATTTTGAATATAGTGGAAGCTATTCTAATTGGTAAATCCTTTGAGATAAAGATTTATGAGGAATGAGTTATAATATTTGGGTCATGATTTTGTGTAACATCCAATCTAGAGATAAAGAAGGAGCTTTTTATTGATGTACATAGCTCAACCATCACTTTTCACCTAGGCAGCACAAAGATGTATCGATATCTCTGAGAGAACTTTTTGTGGGAAAATATGAAAAAGGTGATTGTTCAATATACATAAAAGTGTATGGTATGTAAAAATGTGAAGGAAGAAAGAAAAAACTCTATGGAGATGATTCAACCACTATCCATACCAACATGGAAGTGGGAGAACATCACCATGGACTTTGTCATGGGACATACAAGGACATCCAGAGGAAGCAATGCCATTTGGGTGATTGTGGATCATCTTAAAAAGATATTTCACTTTATTAAAATTTGAGAGGACTTATCATTGGATAAACATTCACAAATATATATCAAAGAGGAGGTAATGCTACATGGAGTAACACTATCTATTGTTTATGTTAGAGATCTAAGATTCACCTCGATGTTCTAGAATTGTCTCTAGCATGCCTTAATTACAGGATTGAACTTCAGTATGGCCTATCACTCTAAAACAAATTGCCAATCTAAGTGAACTATTCAGACACGAGAAGATATGTCAAGAGCGTGTTCTATGGAGTTCAAACGAGGGTGGGATAGACATATTCCACTTTTCATTTTCTCTTACAATATGATTTTCCAATACAACATCTAAATGAAACTATATGAAGCCATTTATGGGAAAACATGTAGAACACCATTGTGTTTTGATTATGTTTGTGAGAGAATGTTGTTGGGACATGAAATGGTCAAAAAATTACGGAGATGGTGAAAACCATTCAGGATAACATAAAGGTAGCCCAATTTTGAAAAAAGAGTTATGTAGACAATCATATATGGGAACTAGAGTTTAAAGTTGGATACATGGTATTTCTCCACATATCTCTATGGAAGAAGGTGATGAGATTTGAGAAGAAAGGAAATATAAGTCCTATGTACATCGGCCCCTATGAGATTCTTGATCATGTTAGAGTGTGGCCTATTGACTAGAACTTCCTCTTACCATGTCTAAAGTACACGATGTATTCCATACAACCATCTTAAAGAAGTACATACCATATTCATCACAAGTACTTTCTTCAGAGCTGGTACAATTGTTGAATGATCTTTCTTGAGATGATTAGCTTGTGAAGATCATGGATCATAGAGATAATTTGCAACATAAAACGACTACTCACTTGGTCAATGAACTATGGAAGAACCATAAGTATGAAGAGAGAATATGGGATTTTGAGGAATCAATAAAGGAAAAGTAAGCACAACTTTTTACACATTAGAATTTAAAAAAAATTTCGAGGGAGATATTTCATAAGGGGGAAGATGTAATAATCCATTTTTTCATCAATGTAATTACATTCTTATAATTTTTTCTTATTGTATAATAACATAATATTACATACATACCATAATAAGAACCTTATAAATAGTGATTGAGGGAAATAAAAGGAATCTATAGAAGTAAAGGAACATATACCAATGAAATAGTAACTTGACCCATGGAATAGTAATATGAAATTTATAAATAGTAAACTAGCTATTGTAATATTAACCTCACCAATTAAAGTATAAATAAAATTTCTCCATTTTATATATGGCACTATGATATAATTATAATCTAGTACATGTAAATATTTTTTTTTATATAATATCCATAAAGTGTTTGTATTTTTCTTAAGTTTGGTATATTTAATTACAATATTATGATTAATTTAATGAATTAAAGGAAATATTATTTTCCAAAAATTGAATCATAAATTATTATTTTTATGTCTTATGATAATAATATAATTTTAAGGGACCGTAATTAATTTTTCAAAGTGTTGAAGAAACAATTTTAATTTAAAAGATGTATTTTTAAAGTAATTTATGATTTTAATTAAAAACCAAATTACTCAAATTTAGAAAACTATTTTTTGAAAATGGAGATATTTTTTATGTTTACACGTTAAAACATGTTTAGGGTTAGTTTTTGGGATTTTTCTAAAATACATTAATTTTTTATGAATATTAAAATACATTAAATTACCGTATATATAAATTATGAGTTAAAAAAAGTATCTATAGAATCATTGATGGTGTAAGAACCCTTGGTTAAAACTCATGAGATCTCTTTAATTTTTTTGGTGACAATAATCAAGATTATTCATTGTCTTGAGAAAAAATATATTAAACTAATGATTAAAATAATGTGAAACCCCTCCTATCCTCCACTATAAAAACCACCCTCACCCTCCTCCTCTTTTATATACTCTTTTCAAGCCTTGTGGATTGTATAAATTCAGCTAAAATATTCTACCAATATTATCCCCACTTCCAAAATCCCTTGGTCTCTTTAAAATACCAAAACCTATCCCCTAAAGAGGCTTTGAAGGAATATATATTCAAGAGGTAAATTCCTCTTTTCACTTGTTTTATTTTCATTCAAGCTCATTTCATTATTTTTAATTCCTCACCTCCCTTCATCCAAATATTTTGATAACTCTATTATTGTACTTTTACTATAATGTTATTATGATAACTGAATAATTTATCATCATCTATCATTTCCCTTCCGTTTATACTAGAAATGAAAACACCATTTGAGATGTGTTAATTTATCATATTCAAGGATGGAAAGTTTTCAATTTATATTAACATCTTATATTCTATCCTTGAAACCATTTTGATTGTTAAAACAGACTATAATATATTTATTATAACTTATTTAGGGTTTGTAAATCTATTTTTACACATGATACTAATTTTTAAATATAAAATTGTTCGAGGTAATCAAAAACAACCAATTAACCAAAATAGTTATCATTAAAATTTTAAATAATGTTTAAAGTTCACTCAAAATAACCAAATGAATTTTATATCCATTTAATATTTACAATGATTAATAATAATATTCATCTTCAATTATAGACAACCATTATCTTCTTACATGTTTATCCTTTCTTGTATATAAGTAAACCAATCATGAAAACAAAGGAAACAATCACTCCCAAACAATGAAATTGTACATCTTAGCCCATCAAGAAGGTCATGAATGAACTAAATAAGTTTACAATAAATCAATAACATTATTAAAAGATTTAATAAATACTATTTAATTAATTTAATTTGGTTATCAAGTACATTAATATCAAGAGAAGTACACCATCAGACTTAAGGTATGGGATTCTACCCGAACCTCCAATATTCCTTTGGGTTGCTCTATCTTTCCTTTTACCCAAATGGAGTTCTCTTTTTCGTTTTATGTAAATATTATAATTTTTTTAAATGTTATTAACTCTTGTATCAATATGAATTAATCAATATTTTTTAGGGATATACATTTTTAAATGATTCCATCCTCAATTCTTCCTGATAAGCATGCATGTTTTAAAGGATCATTCCGAGTTCTTACCCATTTTCAAGTACCCCATATAATCTATTTTCAGTACAACATTATTTTTATAAAACCACTATTTATATTATGAAAACATACTTCATTAACTTATGGTTTTATATAATATATTTTTCCCTTTTATGTTTTAAATGACCTTAGATATTTTCCTTTAACCGTACTAAAATGTTTTAATTATAAAGTTTCATAAGTAATCTTTTTTACATGTTTTTACTTCAAGAATACATCACTTTTCATGATATTTGACTATTGTACCCTATTATTTTCCATTTTCATAGAATTAATTTCTTTGATGGGCATTTTTATTATACATTCTTTTGTTATGATTTATTACATGATTATGATACCCAATTTTTATCATGGGTAAACCTCATGTTAATTTATGATTGATTATGTATGATTATATTTGTTGAAATAATATTCATGAACATTTTATGTTGGGAGTTCTTAAATAGAACTCCAATTAATTGGTTAGAGTTGAGTCTCATGATAGGTAATGTGCAACGGTCTTGGCAGTTAGCCATGACTCATGCTACCACGTGGAATGCTCTTGGTCGTTATCCATTACTTGTTCTCATCTATGTGCAATGAGCTTTGGATAGATATAAAGTCATGATTTATATTTCTTACACATTATTATGACTGCATTTTTATATGATCACATGTTAATATGTTATTATTCCATATGTTTCATGCACTTTTATATCATTATATCATTCTTTATAACCCTTGTGATAAATATTTATTCTTATGTTTATTCCCTTACTGGGATTTCTAGATCATCCCTCTATTCAAGTTATCCTTAGGTAATCTTATAAAGATGTATAAGAATAATGGATGTTATGGGATCATTATGGATATTCAAAAAAAGATTTTTTTATGATGTATAATTATGTACCTAGTCTTCAAATACATTAGACTATGTGGTCCATAACTTCTAATATGATGATTTATTATGATTAAAATCATGTAATGTCAATTGTAAAAGGATATGGTATCTATATGCATCTTCTAAATATTTTAATTATAGAACACCAATTTGGGGTATGTTTTAATTAATTCTGACATTATAATATTCATCCACCTCATTAGTATTTTTGTTGCAACATCTATATATTTTTCCACATGATGTGTATCAGAAAAAGATACCACCTTCATCATTTTCATCCAACTTATGCTGAATGAATGGCCCTTGATTTTGGATAAGCCCTCGTTTAAGGGTAAAGGGGGGACGATAACCAAGATTACAAAGACATCAAGACATTACCAAAATTTGAGAAAACAGAAGGTTTCAACCCATAAAAAAGTACAATGAAGTACTTCAACCCATCATCAACAACATTAAGGCACGACTCCACCAAAGCATTGTTGCTCAGCAAACTATCTCATGCAAGAATTCACGAGCCCAGTACCAATGTCTATCCCATAACCTCACAATCAATAAAATACGAAAAGTCATGCATGGTGGATATGACCATCTCTATCCTCATCTGAATGAAAACCATGTAGATTGTCTGTGTTCCCCGAAAGTCCAATTTCACCTCCAGTAACAATCAACCAGCAGATTACTAGTAGACACATCCATTACCAGCAGATTAACAACATCAACAAAATCAAATTTAGACAAACAAAGTCCAAACTTCACCAAATCAAAATCTAAATCAAAACATGGAATCAACATACATCAGCAACAAATCGCAATGCCTCGTCCTCCAAGCCAGTGTAACCGACCCCAGGTACACCAGAAACGACGGAGTCGACGACGAGCCGAGACCAAGACAAGTCGAGATATCAGAGCTGAAAATCATGCCAAAGTCATCGATGAGCACACCATAGCCTCCGATGACGAGCACGTCAAGGCCATGACTAGATCCCAAAGCCATAACCAAGAACCAATTGTCACCGAAGTCCCCAGATCTGACATCACCGAGCTATGATCCTGAATCCAGATCACTCGAAGACGACGCATGCTGACGCCGAGATGAAATCCTAATTCTAGGAACATCGAGGCAAACACTGCTCGTACCGGAGGTGAGGAGATAACTTGAATCCATAAGGCACAATGAATCCACTGTTGGGTCAGGAACGAAGCTGGACCATGCAGATCTGTCACCCATCATCGTTGATCTGAGGTGAGACAGTCGTCGCCGAGGCCAGGCCAAACTAGCTATAGGAGGGGAGGAGATGGGAAGGAGAGAACCCCTAGGTGCGTGAGTAGGGGAAAGATGTCACCGCTCAGAGGCAGGTTCTCGTCCAATAAATTTGGTTCATGAACGATGTTGGGACAAAATGTGTGTAAGGTTAACACTCGACTCTCTCTGAGGGGCCCCCACCCGGCCCTGGAGTGTGCCGCACATTCCCCGGCTAGGAAGATGGCTTTGCATAGCCCTGTATATAATACGCATAGTGTCCGAGTCTGGCGGGACTCAAGCCTGGGCCAGTTCCCAGGGAGAGAGAGATCATCAAACTTACACAACATTGAATTTTTAATCATTAAAAGGAAGGGACTACCAACACCCTAAAGTATATCACACCAATATTCCCATTTTAACACATACCATCCATCCAATGACCTGCATGCCTTTAATTTTTTTTATAAGATAAGATAAGCCCCCTTTTAAGATAATAAGGGGGAGAACCCAAACTTCATGGACATAGGACATCACATGACCCAAGGGTCAAAGAGAGAAAAAACCAGAAAACAATATAGATCATCCCCACCCCAGCATATAATCATGAAAAAACACTCCACCTTTGCATGGTAGTTCAGCAAACAAGTGACCTGTGTCAAAGCACAGGCCTAATCCAACGGCTGACGCCATACCCTCTCAAACAACCAAATCCGAAAATCCCTCAGAAGTTGAAACAACTACTCTAAAACCTCATTTAGGACAAATCCATGCGGTCAATCTAGGGCAACACCAGCAATCACGAGACCATGTCACCACCATCAATGACTATCCTGATCGAATCTCGTCGTACTTCACAAGACACCTCGCCACTGCCGCCATACGTGCCAAGGATCGCTCAGGTTAAAATATACCATAGATAGTAAAATAAATGTTTTGAATCAGTAGGAATATATTTTGAATATGAAGAGTAATGAAAATAACTTCCCTCTAATAAAATATTGTGAGATTACACTATGCTAACATAGTTCTTCCCATCCCCACCCAACTCTTATTTTTATTTGATATACTCTATTTGGTATGGTTTTATATGGAGAATCATACAAAATGATTATAAAATATTTTTCAATATAAAATTAATACGATCTACTTACAAATTTCTTACCAATTTTTTATTTTAATCTCATGACGAACATTCCCATTTTTTTCTCAATAGGTCAAATAAAAATATTGAACATGTCCACTACTAAGAATTTATGTCTTTTGAATATAATATTAGTCATTAAAGTATATTTACTAATAAATGTGATGATGTAATGGTCCAATTCAGTGGAATTGTGTCTCATGGGTTTATAAAAATCTGGATATATCAATTCAAGTGGCTTAGTGGACTGAAATCCCCCCGTTTTTAACATCCTCAAGTAATTACCAATTTTTGGAATGTCTCAAATAATTATTCCCATTATATTTTTTGATGAGGAAAGTATATCACCACGTAAAACGTGAATTGTTTTCTTAAACTCCATAGACAAATAGTATACAAATTTATATTCAATATTTTTTTCTCATCTTTTGAACTTTTATGGAAGGAATGTTTTTGAGTCTCCAATATGTAATTGATTTCCACTGTTCCTCTCAACTACAGTAATAAAATTTAATTTTTTTAGCCCCTTGATTATTTATATGTTATTTTTTAAATATGAAATCACTCTATTATCACAAATAATACTTATAATAAAAAAATTGTGATTAAGGCCATCAATAAAGAACATGTCTTTCGAAATCAAATTTTTGGATTCAATATCATATATTCAAATTAATTTTATCCTTGGAAGGTTTTTATTACCAAATGTTACTACCCCACAATCACGTTACAAATTGTTTTTCAAAACATTGTTTCCCCTATTATATGTGATGAACAACCTCTATCAAAGATTCATAGATTGCACTTGCGGCTTTCTTTGTGATCTTCCACAACTATGAGTGAATTCAAATATTTTTTCTTCTTTTTAGTCTTCTTTTCCCCTAAATATGTATTTTTACCTAGAATAATGGATATACACGCATCAAGATAGTGAAATTTCTAGTCACATATTCTATATATTTATTCAATATAATCATCCCTATTTTTAATATGCATCACATATGAGTTTTCATTCAGCTTTTGTATTCTCACATGTCTGTTACTTATACTTTATAAATAAATACCCCTATATTATATCGCTATATACATATTTGGGTGAGAAATAATGTACTAAAAATATATTATATATTCCAATGGACACCTAAAAACCAAAAATATCCTCTTAATATGGTTCTTCCATGAAACATTACAGTCTATTTCAAAAATTGTTCTTATTATCTCTAAAAAATTTCAATCCTTATTATTCATGGGTTTGGAAGAACATAAATTCATTTTAATAATATCCAATAGCATAGATTTCATATTATGAGGTTTTTTATAATTAAATAATTTATTATTTTATAATTTATACCCCTAAATGTAATCTAGGATTGGTTTTACAGTATAAAATATTAGAGTTGTATATTATACTTGAATATGAGTAAAGAACACAGTATATATATATGATCCATACTTAAATTACATATCCTTACCATAGTCCAATTTCATTTCAACAAGGGTGTTTTTAGCCATTAACACCTTGAATTGGTCATATTAAGTTCTTCTTCTCTAGCAATAATTTTTTTTCTCAAATACGTTTATAATTATTTCCTTCTCACCACTTTCACATTGAGAGGCTGGATCAACTCAATTTGAAAATTTCTACTAGTTTGAAACTCATCTACACCTTTATTTATGTTATTACATTATTTTTAATATATCTTACTTCATTCATGAGTTTATTAATTCCCTCAAGGAACATTTCAAGACCCTCCATCAATATATGTTCCATATGTGTCTCTTAACCATATTATTATTATCCATTGCTTGAGTGGTATTCTTTTCCTTCAACATCTGCAACAAAAATAATCTTTTTTCCAAAAATTACATCTTCTATATCACTACATAAATATGATCATTCTTCTTCTTTACTCAAAAAATTTGTTATGTTTCTTATTTTTATTCTTCCTCTTCCTTTGTTATATTTTTTGTATTCTTTAGAGGACATACCCTTTAATTTTAATTTTTAATTATATTTGTTATCATAATATTTTAATTTCACATTGTTATTATTTATTGGAAAATCTATTTATAAATTTTCAACACACCCATATTTGAGAAATTTGGGGGGATTTTTTTATTAAATTTTAACCCATCAAAATTTAAGTGATAAATACCATAACGTTCATTTAATTCTCATTACTCTTATAATATTTATCTCAATAACTAAAGGATTCACATTCCTCATCTTTAATATTCATTTAGTTCAAGGTCTTGAAATCCAAATCCTCATTATTTGTTATAAAAAAACTAGGGATTTTCCCTTATCATAATTAATATGAGTGATGTTTATTTCATTAATGGAAATATATTCTACATACTGTATTAATCCAATATTTAGATCAAATCATTATAGAAAATTTATCATATCATTTTGAAATGAATATAATCTTCAATATTATTACCAAAGTCCATGATGTGAATAACTATCTCATTCATCTTGGTGAAATATTCTTCAATAGTTTAAACGTTAACCATTATAACATATTACCCCCCACACAATTTATATCTAATTTTTTTTATAATATCATTTCATTCATAAATTCTCTACATATTGTTTCATATTTCATTATCATTCCTAAGACCACTCACTATTCAATATACATTATCAGATAAGGAATATTGTACTGCATTATTTTCCTTCCACCAATAAATTCCTTTAGTTAGTAAAGGTCATAGGATCATATATTTCAATGGGTGGAAAACCCATAGTAACAACCTCACTATCCTTAAAACCTTACGACAGTATATAAGGTAGAATTCTATTATTTTATTTATTCATGTTCTTTTCATCGAAAATTGAAAATTCTAAACTATTTTTGAAATAAGACTCACCTTGCCTCTTTGAATAATATTATCCCAGAATGAACCTCTTTTCCAAAAATACCAATTGAAATACCCAAGATAGTTTGAGTACCATAGAAATGGAGGAGAGTTTTTGGAAATTTTTTTACAAATTATTTCTTAAATTAAACAATCAAAAGTTTTTATAGTTTTTATTCACTCAATATAAAATATTTTTAACCCCATCTACAATAAAATTAAAGTATTTCAAAACAAAATTGTATTTAAATGTCCTAACATCAATGTGAGAGTATAATTCATACTAGGATCAGATCAAGATATGAGACCTATATCATCACTATAATAAATGTTATCACAATATAGAGGTTGTTTTATTTTACAAATCTTGTTAAGATTACTAAGGCTATTATAATATTAGGGAGGAATGAATCCTTGAAATTTCATAACAGAAACCATTATATAATTAGTATTTTATCCTCATACAATCATCCCTAAGATTACATACCCATATTGACGGTGAATAAGATCTTTAGTTCTCTACTATCTTTTTCATAACAAAAAAAGATCAAATTAGGAGAGTAGTTTAACTAACAAAATGGTTTCAATAATATAGAATGCATCTCAACTTCTCTTCACAATTCCTCAAGATGATATTACTATTCTTCTAGATGATATTGGTATGAATGAGATCATACATGCATGAAAATGTTCTCCTTCCTCATCATCCTTAGGTGTCTGACTAAAAAAAGATTAATATTTCCTTGAATTATTCATAAATCATATATGTGTCATATGTAAATCTCATTTATTTCATCTCTTTATTTGATACATATGATCTGTAGTGTAGTAGTGTACAATATTATTTTTTTCTCAATTCTTGAACATCTTTTTATTATTCATTTTCACTATTAATATTCCTAGATTATTCCATGAATAATATTTCCATATATTGAATATTTAAATCCCTATATTTATCAACCACATGATCTCTAAAATTTTAATTGATCAACAGAATTACTGTATTTTATTTTCTCATTCTTACTCATTTTTTACCAGTTAAAAGCCTCTATATAAAACACTAAAATAATTAATAAATTTTTTAATGTCAAAATCTTCACAAATATCATATACAATTTATTCCCCATCATGTTAGAATATATGTTATCATGAAAAGTGTCTCACAAAATGGAATATTATCTCATGAAACAACTAGATTTTATATAATAAAAAAACCTTGATTAAATATTCATAATTATAATAAATCAGAACCCTTTGATTTCGTAAATTTTTTAATCAATAATGAATAACTCTGACAACATCATCTGAATTAATTCTTATCAGAATACTTATTTTGATATTTCTCATTAATTCTAAAAACTAAATGATCATTATATTTCTTGGAATGATCCTTGTAAAAATTAATCCAATTTAATACTATAATGATCCTTAAATTTTTATTCCTTTTCAAAATTTCAACTAAATTCATCATAATAAGAATAAACGATCATTAGTGGTAGGAAATGAATCTTATGGTTGAAGGAATAACACACACAGAGATCTATAATGACTCATACATAGATTCATTTTCCTCTATAATGATTGATACACATATTTAATGAATCTTACATAACAAAAAAATTTCTAATTTATGGAGTCCTTATCTTCTTAAATTAATATTACACAAGTACAATTACACTTATAATGAGCGTAGAACATAGTTAAAATTTTACCCACAACACCAAAAATTTATTTTTCTTCAAATAATTAAAAAAAATTCAATAATTATTATGAAACATTTCTAAAAAAAATCTCTTCCCACTCACATCAACATAATAATCAGAAAGGGACGACACCAATGAAAACATCATTAACTATTCCAAAAAAAACATTAATTTTTATTAAAAGAATTTTAGACCAATGAAACAATTATCTAGATCCTGATATACATAGAAATGAAATATATATTTAAACATGTTTCATATAAATAGATCATATGAGATTTATATATAAATATAAACATATTGAGAAAAACATTAAGAAAAGTATATTGTTTGAACTACTTAATGACCAAGAATATATAATACACTACCATCATGGGAAGTCAAAAAAGGTAGAATATTTCTTGAATAGAAATTATTATAATGTTTAATCAATGACTAGGGTTGACTAGAATCCAATATTCATGGATTAAGTAAATTAGGATTTAGAAATTATTAGGGAATTAGAAGTTTCATTCATTATTCAAATAAATGTCAACCCATTATTACTAGAGATGGTAAACATGTTTTGAAAAGGTTTTAGGGCCTTAAAAAAATATAAATATATAAAACATGGTAAATTTAAAAACATAATTTATGAAGATTTATTTTTTATGTTTTCAAATAGAATATATATAAAATCAAAATATGAGTTGAAGAAATAATTATCGGATAGATTTGATGATTAAAATTTCTCTATAAACCTGGGTATAAAGAAGATGTATTAAGATTTATAAGAATAATTTTTTTAGGACACCATGAAGTTTCTAACAATTTATTATGTGTCTTGATGTTTAATATATATGTATGTACATTCTAAGAGATAACTTTTAGAAGGTTTCCAATAACCTCTATATATACTAATGTGGATGTGAGAAAATAAAACTATGGAAATTGTCATTGTATTTCCTAAAACCTGTAGGACAAATGGTGAAATTTTTTTCATCATTGATTTCCATACTAAATTATATCGTTTCATAGAAATAATGGAGAATCTATCTATCAAGTGATATGCACGGTTTTATATTAATGAATTTATGGTGAATCATTATGAGACACTATTAATTGTATCTGATCAGTAGCCCCATTTCAGATTAATATTTTAGAGGTGTCTTTTGAGGGTTCAAAATAATGATTTACATTTGATATCCTCCTATCCTTTTCTACTAAATGGGTAGTCTGAAATGGATATCCAAACATTAGGGGAAATTTTTAGGAAATGGTCACTTAGATTCCATGGTGCATGGGAATATTAGCTATCTGTGATGGAATGTTTCTACTAGAATAGTTTTCATAGTAGTATATAAATGGAATTTTTTGAAGAATTGTTTTTTAAGAGATTACATAAAACAACTTACAATGATAATATTAGGTAATGAAATAATTTAGGTCTATAACAACTTATGTAAACAACATTGAAATTGATATCTATTATGAAATATATTACGATTGATTAACCCATTATAAAACTGTATATCAATAACAACCAAAAGGATTTAGAGTTTCAAGAATGGACCATCTCTTACTGAAGGTCTCACCAGGGAAGTGAGTTACATGATTTAGTAATAAGTGAATTATTATTCAAATTTATAGTGGAATGTTTGATATTTTGAAATGAAAAGATTTTATTGCTTATCATTTGGAAATGACACTAAATCTATCTAAATTAGATTATGTATTCCATGTTTTATTGTCAATAAAGTATATGCTAGACCCAAAAAATAGTAATTATCACTGAATAAATAGTGTTTGAGTATAACTTATCATATAGGGGAGATACTATCCATATTATTGACATTAAAGAGTAATACTATATAAATTGGATAACTTGGATGATGACGGTGCTTTGGAGGAATCATAAGTTTGAAGAAGAAATATAGGATCGTGGGAAAGAAAAGATGAAAAACATACCATTAATTGTTCATGAATTATTATATTCCACAAATTTCAACAAATAAAATTAGTTATATAGAAGAATATAATACATGGGATTCCAATATAATACAATATTCCACCCCAAAATATTTCCTTGTATTTTATCATAGTAGTAAAAAAAACTGTAGAGTTATATTCACGAGATCGACTACAAATAGTGATATAGAACATTTCCTATGAAGTATATATACAATAATTAAATTTTTAAATAGTAAAATGGGACAATAAGAACATGTTAATAACATGATAGTGATTTGGAAATCTATTGGGTCATGATACCGTATAAATATTACACATGCGAACAACACTATAAAAATAAAATAAAACATTATAGAAATGAATAATGCTTTTAAATGGTAAAGAGAACCTTGAGGTAAAATGATGTGAATTGTTAATGGAGGAAATAAAAGATATTTATGGTATATTTAATGTTATATGGCCATTAGAAATATTTCCGTTTCAATAATAACCATACCATTATAATAGTATCATAACTATTGGAAAAGTAACATGAACAATGTCATGACCCCCTCCCTCCAAAGATACCTCTAGTAGGGGAGAGATATAATGAATCCCCTAAGTCCCACCTTCAGTATGCCCTGGTATAGAAACTAGCACTGAGCGTATAAACATCTCATGAAATTGGAGGCATTACCACCTATAATAATATAGGATTGGGATAGAAAATGATGCATCCGAGAAAACTCCATGACATAATGTTAAAAATAAACCAAAACCATCAAGAAATATATGTATAAATAGACATGATATAGATAAAAGTATCAAGAAGTAATTAACAAAAAACAAATCTAATGTATCGAAACATCAGTTATCCAATGGTGCGAGCTAGTAATGTTTATCATGGTCCACATAATCCTCCTGGAAACAAGAAATCATTTTATATATTTAGGGTGAGCATACAAGTGTGATCCATTGGAAAATAAAAGTCTCTTATGCACATGTGAAAAAATTATAAAAATAAAAGAGGGAGAAAATGGTAGAACCAAACAACACATGTATAGGTATACTATCCAATCCCAAAATCCCCAACGCATAATCACAAAATAATGGAAGTCGGGTAATATAATATAAAATATCACATCAATAAGGGTACCCCACAACACTTTCTTTTAGGTATTCCACTCTCAATCCCCAACATCATACGTCCTGGGCACCCAAATCTTCAATATACGCCCCTCCCCCATAGAGATGGTCACAGTATGCCTCTCCAAAGACACCTAGGCTCGCCAACCCACAGGCATGACCAGATTACATCTCACCCAAAAAAACCTAGACCACAACACATCCAAAACCATAACCAAAGAAGTAGGGTATCATGAACATTTTGGACATTAACCTCCATTACTCCTGCTACAATGAATGACCACCACTAGAAGCCTTCCCACAAGCACAAACATATCACACCTCACCCGAAACACTTAGGACAACACCCCACAAGCATGGTAATATCTCACCCAAAACCATATAGGCGATCATAAACAACATCTACTGCATTAACCTACCTCCATCCATCACAAAACGTGAAATAACTACCTCACCTAGAAGTGATAGAAGGAATTTATGGGTACCCATCCATCCATCCTCCTCACTGGATGTCATAAAAAACAAGCCTCGTGTGACAATGATGGTGTTGGTACATAGTGTTCAATGTTGGTGGTGTGTTTATAAAAATCTCAATGAATATACAAGTATATATATATATATATATCTAGACACAAAAATCCAATGTATGGGATCCCAACCAAACACTAACCCGCTCACAACCTCTTCACTTTTTCCACCACCTTAAAATATATAAAACCACACAACAAGACACCAGGCCCTTCAGAAACTAATTCCCATTTAATCATCCCATTAATTTCATTTTTACCTTTAACCACATTTAACCATATTAACCATCATTTATTTATTCATTAGTCATTTCCATCCCATTAATAAATCCCACCAATTCCATTATAATAATTATTAAACAATTATTTATTCCATCACTACTCGAGCATCAAGCACATTCAACCACCACCTCGCCACCCCAAAATAATTGGTAAACAAACCACCTCACTTACCCAAAATCATGGACAGAAAAACACGTCACTACCACAATGTCATATCCCAAAAACCACTTTACTTCCCAAAAACCATTTCCAAACAAACCATATTCCCCATTTACCCCCAACCACAAATCATTATCCCACTAGAACAACCACACATCCCAACACATGAAGTTTTTATGAAAAGTTTACAAAGGTGAATTTATCACACTACACATTATTTTAGGTGTGTTATCACAAAAATAATTATCTAGGGGAAGCCATTTTATTAGAAAAATATATTTGATTAGACAATTATCATTTTAGGGTTATATCACAAAAATAAAAACAAAATCAGTCAAAATGATTTTCATCTAGTAAAAAAATCCTCCAAAATCACAATTATTAGTGGAGCATCAAGCCCGTTCAATACACAATATCACAATAATATAAAAAATGTAAAATCTTGTGAACCAAACCCCTTTACCCTTCAATTTAAATTAAACTGGATTTTTATCTTTAACTAATCCATCACAACAATACCATATATGTAATAAAAGAAAACCCCTATGGAATTCTAAACTACAAAGAGAGAATAGGTATTCTATAACTCAAGGATGCTTTACCAACTTTTTGGGTAGCACAAGGAAAATAAGAAATGACAACAAACTAAAACTGCACGACAAGATACTATAGATTAAACACACATCACCCAAGGATTATAAAATCTCATCCAAAAAACACAACCCAAACCAAAACACACAATTATAGTGAGACTCAAAAGAGGAAGGGAAGGACACAAATAAGGACAAGAGGAAAACTCACCATAAAAAATGATGGGAATATGAGAAATAATTCCCATCCAACGGAATATAAGAATGCCAGAAAGGAATAGATCCTACCACCTAGAATGAGAGAGAGAGATGTTGACCATAGGGTAATGAGAAAACTGAATCACTTTGAAACTTTATAACATCATTGCATTTGATATTTACTCAATGTGTAAACCCCATTCCCATCTTTTAATTCACTGGGATAAGTTTCACTGAAAAACACATAACATTTTTACTATTTAACCCCTAAAATATATAATTTATTAATAAACCTTGGAAAATATTTGAAAACAAATTTTATGACATGATAAATGCACATGATGTTTATTTCCTACAATAAATCTAATGTACCTCCATATTCCACACTAAATGCCAAGAACCTTATCTAAACACCTCCAACCACCATAAATGAAAATTTAATGGGCTCGAGGGGCATAAAATATTACATTAGATACCTCTCAAACGATTATCACCCTAGAGTATCAGAAACCATGCCATGAATAAAAGGGGTTCGAACAACAACCCCACAATATTCCAATCATAGATATCATCATACCACCAATGCTACCACCATCCGAACATGATAATCCAAATGGACCCAAATATCTCTCACAAACTCATCACAATAGAACCACATCACCACAACCATAATACCACACAATAATCTCAACCTCTACATAGCTCAAATAAAAAACCACTACAACCAATAAACTTCACCATCCTGGAGACACAAGTCTAAAAATTACACCCTCCATGTCAATATACTATCCACTATGGGGGGAAATGACCCATCTGCATGTGTTTGGTCTCATCATAGTTAATGTGTCTCAATTAGGAATCAGATCCTTGAATTTAACAATTTTGTAATTTATCATATATCATACATCAAAAAACATGAAAAAAACTCAACAGATAAAGAAAAATCCAAATTCCACAAAAAATAAAAAATATGGAAAGATAAAATAAATAAAAAACTCCTTTTACTGGGAATATATTTTCATATCTCTCTCCCAACTACACTATTGTAGGAAACCATACCTCTAAAACACATAAAATGATGAAATGGTTTGAACATGAAGTGCCTTCTATTAGTGATCCATGAACTATACTAGCTACTCTATGAACATCATTTTATCCTTGATATCCAACTATCCATATTAAATGACCTGGCAGTCATCGTGAAGATACCATTGAAGATAAGAAACATGGAATACATAGTTGATTATCTCCAACCACCATGGAAATAAAAACGGATATTATACCATGAAAACTCACACCATCACCTAAAAGATCACAATAAACTGTGGATAATGTTTACCCCCTCTTCCAAAACTCTACTACCCACGTCAAGGGGAAACCATTAAGAACACATAGTCCCAATCCTCGAACTGCAAGTTCCTCCTCTTGAAATTAGCATAATACTTATATCTTTCTTACACTACATTCATCCTATCACATAAAAGATGAACCTTCTATATCATGCATTTCCCCACATTAGGTCCAAATATTGAGGAATCCTCAGCCTCTATCTATAACAATAGAGAAGATAATGATCTCTCATACAAATCTGAAAATGGACCCATAAAAATGGAAGAGTGATTACTATTATTATAAGAAAACTCAACCAATGGCATGTTCCATACCCATGACCCACCAATGTCTATGGAAGAAGCCTTAAACATATCTTCTAATATGTGGATAGTCCTCTCTATCTTCCCAACAGTCTAAGGGGTGAAATTAGTGATGAGGCATAACAGAGTTCCAAAAGCATGATGTAATCCCTTATTGACTCTTGAGGTATAAAGTACCCACCAATTAGGGAAAATGGACCATATAACTTCATGTAACTACACCACCTCATACAAATTCCACTTAGATAAGCCATCCTCTACCCCCAACTCCCTGATATCTATGAAGTGGGACAATTTTTCTAAAAGATGGACGATCAACTAGATACAATCACAACCACCCTGAGATTATGGTAATGCTGTGACTAAATCCTTCAATATTACATCCCATTTCTTCTCAAAAACATAGAATGGATACAAAAATATACTAGGAATACAATTCTCATCTATTACCTATTGGAAAACCAAATACCTCCCCAAAAAATCAACATCTAATTGTTTCATCTCGGGCCCCCAAATCAGAATTTTCAAACCATGGTACATCTTGGTAACTACTTGGTGTACCAGAAAAGGTGATATATGAAACTCATGAAGGAATAGTCCAAACATCACTACTAGAACAAATAACCTCCCATGAAACAACATCTGCTTCCAAAAATCCTCAGACCGTCCCTCCAGAGCAACACTATGACCAACAAGATCACGCTTCACATCTACCTCAAAGTCAATCCAATACAAATCCTCCACATTATAAAAGTTCATATCATGCTGAGAAAATTTATCCCTGAAACTCTTGTTATATTTTAAGGACAAAATGTTCTCCCCAACGAGGTAATTCCTCCATAACTTCAACGAAAACACAACTGATTCCAGCACTAGATCATGGGTAGAATAGTTATTCTCCTGGGGATGGAAATATCTAGAACCATAATAGATAAATTCACCTTAATTACTAAAAACAAACCAAAATTAAAAATGGTAATAATCATAAAACACCTCAAACAATACCCCTATCTTTAGGAATCTAATGCACTAGAGCATTGATCAACTTCTCCCTTAAGAAACTGAATGTTTCCAGATAGTTATTAGTACACCCAAAAGCATATTAGTTCATAGTAAATGCTCTCAATGGAGATTTAAATATAGATAAATTAGAAAAAACCCTACAATAATGTTCTCTATGACCAATAAAACTACAAAACTCTACCACATTCTAGGGTGAAGACCAAGAAAAAATAGCCCACACCTTCGATGGGTCCACTGCAACACCATAATGAGACACCACATTCTTGAAGAAATGCAACTCTTATGCCCAAAACATATACTTGGTCAATATTTCATAGACATCGTGGTGTTGTAGAACCTAAAATATATCCCTAAGAAGCTTAGAATGCTCCTCCCATAACTTCATGTAGATCAAGATATAATCGATGAATAAAATGAAGAACCGGTCCAAGAACTCAAGAAAAATGGAGTTTATAGTCCCCATGAACTTGGATGGTACATTCTTAACACAAAAAATCATTAATAAAAATTTTAAGTGAACATACATTCATTTATTGGAATTATTAATGATATCTTCCTCCTTAACCCTCAAATGGTGATATCCAGATCACATATGGATCATAGAACACACACCTCATAGCTTTTTCAAAAGATCATCGATCCTCATAAGAGTGAAACGATTCTGGACCATGACCTTATTTAACCTCCTATTGTCTATGAAAAACCTTAGCCTATTATCTACATTCTTATAGAACATCACTGTAGCACTCCACTATGACACAATAGACAAGATAAAACCCTTCAAGATATGACCATTATTCTAAATCCGCAGCATCTACAACTCAAAAGGTTTTATTAGACAAGGATCCATCAAAATCAGAGAATCAGCAGTCCTCAAGCCTATTGTGAATTCAGCATTATGTGGATGGGGAATCATTACAACCACATATATAAAAACATCCAAGAACTCCTCCATGACTCTAGGAAGCTATACCACCCGAACGTCCACTAAATATACTGAAAAAAATAAAAAATAGTATTAACGGTCTCCACATGCCATCTACCCTCCATGAAACTCTACTCACCAACAAAAACCAAATGATAGACATTGACATACAATAAAATGGATCTCCTATTAAGACATTAAATGACAACTTGTTTAGAATATAACCATTTGATGAATATTATAACATCATATGGTTTCATTTATGTTGAAAAAATATCCCCACAAGACTGATGTGGCCCCATCATCAGTCTACAGTCTCAGCATACATAAAACAAAATGGTTTAGCCTCTGACTGGCATATTTAACACTAGGGGAATAGAAATACTCACTATGTATAGTCCCATATCATTGACTAGAGAAGGTGAAACAAATGACTTAAAAATAAAACTGAATGAAATAATAAAAAAAACAAGGTTAATAAACAAACTGATTGTATCTGTAACACACTATGTCCCATATGGCATTGCTTCCTCCACTACATGTAATTTCCAATTCCCCACCCCTCTACCTCCCAACTGAAGACCACATTCAAGACCATTCCTAGGTGGATGTACCTGAACCAATCGAACATACTGATTTATACCTCTACCTAATCCATATCCCCTCAACATAGCATAATCCTTCTACCTATACTTCTGAAATGGTCTCATTGTAAACTTATTCAGAGACTATCGTTTAACCATTCCACCACCACTTAACCAAGATTGAGGAACTATTGAACATTGGTTCATTATATTTCTAGGAATCTTCAAACCATGAAACACTAGAAAAAAGATCCCATGAAACGCTTGGAAACTAGTTTCCATAGAAGATCTAAAGGAAATCTATAATGGTTCACTACCAAATGGTTGAAACCTATAAGGTCATAGTGCTTGATACCTGCTCACGGACAACACCTATCTTTAATGAACTCTAATAGTTCACCTCTCGTGTAAACCCTCCATTTGATTGCATATATTAAACCCACTCTTCCTTCTTCTGAACCTCTATATATGATGGCATCATAGAAGGAGTAACTTCATACCTGATAGAAGAACATAGTGCGTCCTCAAGACCACTTGCACAAGACTCATCATCTAGAAAACGATTTGGGGATAACCATAGAATGTTCGTAAACATGAACCCTATATATTGCACCGAAATACTCCCCTATTGATAAGAATGATGTTCCAACCTCTTCACAACCTTCATGGTTGATGAATGAAACTCTACATGGAACTCTTTATGGAAGTAGACTTAGAAAAAAATTTACTCCTTCTGCACTCATGGGTACAACATCCACCACTAATGCATTGATTTCATAATCTAACTGACTTAAAAATGGTACATATATCTTATAAGGTCCTAGATCAAAGTGAATTTTATATCATTATCTACCATCCAACTCTATATCACCACATCCAAGACATTTCCATCATATTTTCCAAAATCCTTCCGCTAAAATTCATGCAACACCCTCTTCCAAGACTCTTACTCCTCTGTTGAATAAACCCTGTATTGATCAACTAAATTAGTTTGTTAAACCAAACTACCTAATCTAAATGAATATAATTGAAATGATCCATAACTAAAACAACAAGAACGTCATAATCCTGAAAGTATGGAATTTTTATTTAGACTAATTTTAATAGACGTTATTCAATTTATACTTCAAAAAACAAAACAATTCAAACAAGAAAAAAATTCATAATGATCCTTGTATATGTCTTTAGTCTTTAAAATATGAACATATCTAACTCAATTATCTATAAAATAAGATTAGATTCCATGCACTGAATCAATGTGGGGGGGGTGAAAACTGATATCATTGCCAGTCTTTCTGTCCTATGTAATGCACTTAGGTAATATGATACAATTTCCATATCAACCCATGAATCCTTACTATGACTAACTCAAAAATCTATCCCATATGTCAATCATAACCATTGATCACACTCTGTCTTGACCCCCTCCATCCAAAGATACTGTAATTACGAGAGGCAGATAATGACCCCGGAGTCATGCCACTAATAGGCCCGGAGTTAGAGACTAGCACTGAGGGTATAAACATATCAAAAAATGAGAATAATTAATTTCTATAATAACATAAGATTACGAGATATATGAGTCATACACAAAAACACTCTATGATATTACCTAAACGTAATCCAAAACCATTCCAAAACTCATGTATAAATAAAACTGATGCAAATAAAAGTCTCTTAAAGTAATTAACCAAAGTAAATGAGATTTTAGTGACACAAATACAATCCTAAGGTCCCAACTAGTAATGTTTAATCTGGTCTATGTAATCATACTAGAAACCTAAAAAATAGATTATATAGATTGGGTGATCAAACAAGAATACTCCTTATGAAAGCCAATGTATCTCAGGTCTATGTGAATGAAGCATACTAATGTGACCATGAGAAAAAATCATATCAAATGAATACCAATACACGTAGTCTAAAAAAACCCAGCCTTGCCAAGGAATTCTCACTAAATAGCACATGTTTGTTAAAATAATATAATAACAGTCACATTGATAAGGATACCCTGCACCACATTCCCATAGGCATGGTGCTCTCACACCATAATGTTGAATGTCTTGGGGTTCCCATATCCTCTACATACCACACCCCACAAAAATCACAGTCACAACACACCATACAGAAAGATACATGGGTATGCCACCCGACAAGCATGATAACCTCAAATATAGCTCGAAAACACCTAGGACACCTCACATAAACTACCATAACAAGAGATATATGGTATTATGAACATGTAGGACATAAAACTCATTCTATCCTCCAACCATGAATGACCCACACAAGAATCCACCCCACAAGAATGATTATATCACACCTTACCCAAAAATACATGGGCAACTTCCCCATAAGCACAATCACAAATCACCTAAAAATGTTTCAGCTATCACAAACACAATCTAATGCACTAACATTCATATAACCATCACAACATGTGGAATACCTACCTCACCTGGAAGGGAGATAAGGAAAGTGTGAGTACCCAACCATATGTCCTTCTTACCGTACATTGGGGAAAACACCCCTCCCCCCCACCCCCGCATGACAATACCATTTTTGGGATATAATGCCCGTGTGGGTGGCGGTCATATTGAAATCACAAGGAATATACAAGAATATGTATAGCCTCACACAAAATCCTAACCTATGGGTTCATAACTAAACACTAACCTTATCAATACCCCAGCACTTTTGCTAACACCTCTAAATGCATTACACCACACACCAAGATAGAAGTCACATAACCAACAAACTCCCATTTAATCATCCCATTCATTTCATTATTTAGAATCAACAAAATTTTACCCCACAAATAATCATTTATTTATTCAATATTAATTTCAATCACATTAACCAAACCAACCCATGCTATATAAAACATTATTAAACAATTATTTATTCCATAACGACCTAAGAAAATAGAACAAGAAGCCACCACTTATTGACCCCAAAATCATAGCCAAACAAACCACCTCACCACGCAGAAATAACTTCTAAAAAACCACATCGCCTCCCTAAAAGCATGTCTGAAAAACCACCTCTCAGCCCTAAAAACATGGATAAAAAAAACATCATACCAACATTCTCCAACCACACACCATCCCATAACCACAACCACACATCACATCACATAAAGATCATTTTCTAAAATTTTAAAGGAGATTTTATCAATCCACAATATTTTAGGGGTGTTTTCACAGAAAACATAATACTTGTCAAAAATTTTATTAGAAAAATATAAGTGGTTATCCAATTTTAATTTTTGGGAAATATGAAAATAATAGAAACAAAATTATTCACCAAACGTATCATCTCGTACACAAAATCCTCCAATGGATATAATTTTCAGTGGGGCATCATTCCCTTAAATTCTAAAATATATATGTAATATAAAAGCTGTAAAAGATGTTGAACAAAACCCCTATACCCTTAAATTTTATTTTAATTAGTTCTTTATCATTAATTAGTCTTGGAAAACCATAACCCATAGGTAAAATAATGAAAACCCATCCTGCATGACACCTAGTAAAGAGAAATGATGGATTCCTTACCTAAGGGAAGCTTTATCGACAAGTTGTGAACCATAGTGTGAAGAATAAAGGCATGGATACCACAACTACACCACAAGAAACCACAAATCAGCCTACACTACAACTAAAGATCATCAAAACACATCCCAAACACATAACGCAAACCAAACCACACCACATCCGTGAAAATTGAAGAATAATGGAAGGAAATTGATTCGAACAATAGGAAAACTCACCACGAATCAATGTAGGGATGTCGGTGACCAATACCCATCAAAATGAACCAAAAATGCATGAAGGGAACACAGTTGGATGCATGGAATGAGTGATTGAACTATTTTCCATAGGTTTTAGAGAAAACCCATGGGATCTACATCTTTATAAAAAACTTCACTAGAGATTTATACGGAGTATAACCCCCTTTCAAATTTTGTAATTATAGAGGTAATTTTGCACTAAAAAACATGTCACCATTTTATTATTTAACCACTGAAATTTATACTTCTTGAAATTAATATAGAAAATCCTTGAAACCAACAACCATTTATTTTTAATATTATAAAATTTTTATTTCCTACTACATCCCTACTATACCTCCATCTTCCACCAAAATCTCTCTAAACCTCCCCCAAACTCCTCAAAATACCAAAAGTTTAAATTAATGGGATCTGAAGGCTTGATATGTTACAACCACTACTATAAATGATGAATTGAACATTATAATACTATTTACAGTAAATTAAATAAGTAAAAATAAGTATCATAATATCATGAAATAATTACTCATTATATATAATATAATCTATGTATAAATGTATATTTTTTGTAAATCATGTTGTCAATTATTTTGCATGAAAATATTTTTTGTACTATAATTATATATTAAAATTACGTAATTTGAAATTTTATTTTTGGAAAAATAGATTTCATTTCTAGAACCATAATTTAAAATTTAGGTTGGGTTAAATTTTTATAATTTTCATAAATCGTTATTGAAAATTAAATATTTTATTTAGAAGGAAAAACCTCTAGGGGTTGAGTGAGAACCATAACATAAGACAAAAAATGTTCAAATATTCATAAGAAATTATCACATTTTCAATCATAATTTTAAATAAATAATACCTTTCACCATATTAAACCTCCATTCATAGAGAAAATATTTCCTATCAGGTTCATATTTAATAGTTTACTCACAGAATATAATGATTTGGTCCCTAGATTTAATCTACACATCATGAAAATCGTGAATTTATTGAATCCATGAATTATGATTCAGCCTTGGGAAGCATTTAATCACTCAAATAAATAATCCATTTGATTGAATCCTTATGTAAAAAAGTGCTATCTAAGATCACTTGAACTATCTTAATAGACCATAACCTTTTGAAGATGGGATAATTAGAGATATTAATGTTATGATTTCAAAATGTAGGTTGTACATCATTACTAGAACATGATTTTTTAGAAGTAAAAGCATGAACCCGATCTAATAGATCTTAAATTGTTTCCATTCCAAGTCCCTCTGAGGGGTAGTAAAACTGATATAAATAATACTAATTCTCCTAGGTCACTCAAGCTGACCAGGATAAGGCTATGATTCCAATTACTACCCTACCTTCTCTACACTAAGGACAAACTATTATCTACTCTAAGCCCAGATCAACGTATCCAACCATCTAGGTTGAGGAATAATCTATTTGATTTTAATCATTCCTTACTTGGTAGAGAGTAAAACCATATTCATAAACCACAACTTGTTGATTCTTATTAACTATAGAGATATTCTGATCATTAGTAGTAGAAACCAACATCACATAATATAGTGTGTGGAAAACACAAACCCCGAAACCCTAACATGGTAAATGTCCTGCAAACACCTCAGTGAAGTAAATACCACCCTATTTTTTCTTGTAGGGACATCTGGATTCCATAGAAAAACATACATCAAGAATAGTACCAAAAGGTTTAGGAAAATTGATATATTGTGATTCAACCTACATGAAGCCATTACCCTCCCTTTAATCCTATTTATTATCTCTAAAATCAAGCAATTCATTAATACTATTTAAGGTGGAACATAGAGAGATTTGGGATAGTGAGAGTAGATCTTGGATAGAGGAGTAATCAAGTGACTATATAGCAGTTTGGGGCTAAATATTCCCTTAGACATAGAGGGGGACATAACCACCCTAGCATCTCAACCTAGATAATGTCCTCATTAAATATGACCTCTAGACTAATGGAATTTTGATTTCTAATCTCACCGATGAAATAAAATTTAGAAATCTCTAAAAACCCTTCTTTAGATGATATACTTATAAATTTATTAATCACTACCCACTGATAACTTTATGCGATGAGTAAGACCCCTTGATTCATCCATTTCAATGAAAACTCACACACACTGAAGTTATAAAATATGAGTAGTAATGTTTTCTGCTTATATGAAATACCTGATCTGATCACTTATCCTAATTGATATACCAAGTTTTTGAAAAGAATGACAATGAATGAGAATCCAGATCCACAAGGTTGAGAACGAACAATTTAATCCCCTACATAAATCTGAAGTCCATCTAAATTTGGGGGGGGGAGGTTAGTTTACACACATAGATGACTCACATGGCCAAGATTGTGAAACAAACATCGATAGAACAAACATGAATAAAGAAATGTAAAATATTAGAGACCACAATTTTATATTCACTCTACAAACCCAATATTAGGTCTCATAACTTGCAATGACATCCAATGGTGGCTATTCTAGAGCTAAATTTCCCACTAATGTATCAGAATGAATCACAATGGCATCATGAAATATAGATGCTGAAAAGGATTACATTGGTGATCCCTTGGAAAATTTTGATTCCTTTAGAAATATCTAGATTCTAAAATCCTTTGGGAGAAGAGATATAAAGAAGTAATGAGAGTATGTGGCCCTTATGAACTCTGAAAAATAATGACTAGTGGGTATGGTTAGCCCCACCTTATAAATAATCTTAACATCCAGTAGAAGGATTGAGAATACCCTGAGTGGCTCTAGGGTTCTCCACCAACTGAGATGATGTGAGAAACCATTATCTCAGTATCACATGAATTAATTTATATAAAAAGTGGAAAAAATTAACGTAATTCATTTATTTTTGAAAAAATAGTAAATATATAAATATTTAATTTAAAAACACCCACTCCTCCATTTATAAATAAAACACCTTTACACCCATTTATATTCACTACTAAAATAAATTCCCTATACAAATATTTTAAAAAATACATATAATTCCATCCAAGTTACATTTTTTAAGACAAATTCTAATAAAAAACCATTCTTAAAATTCTTATGGTGTAGTCTTAAAGAGTCATCTAAAAGAGGTATGTAAGTCTTTTGTTTATGCCCTTTTAATTTCACTCTTTTGTTTTATCTATATCCTATTTATAAATTTATTAAATTTCTTTTCCATAAATAAATTTGACATATAATTCTATAATAATACTGATTTTATCATTATATAATTCCAAAAAATCTACTTTCTATTTTTATTTTATCATTCTCTCCATCACAGTCAGTTTAAACCGCCTATATGAATGATATTTTGAGTCAGCTATTATTACAATAAATTAATGGTTTTTTAAAATTAATTAAAAATATAATATAATAATTATGAAATGATTATATTATGGAAATATAAAATTTCATCATATTAATAATATTAAAAATAAACAATCATGATCATTTAATGCTCCTAAAACAAGATTACTAGGATGTGTTTTCTAATTTTAAACCACTGGAAGAACATTTCTAGAATTGTGGAAATGATAGATTTTAAAATTATTTTTAATCAATAACATTAAATTTATGGGTGTTTTGGAAATATTTTTCAAATTATACTTATAGTTAAAATTATATAAATGTGATATAAGAAAAGTAGATCAAACTACCCCAAACAAAAAATGTGAGAAAAATAATCTAATAAATAAATTATATAAGATATAAAATGGAGTATAATTTGTAAAATAAATATTATTAATGTTATAGAGTATAAATTTAATATATATAACTCAACTATTCTGTTTGTTAGTGGATCATCCAATTATCTTGGGACTCAAGGTGAGTGAATTCTTCTCCCACTCTCATCTTTAAGAAATATGATTCGTCATCCCTATTGATATTCATTATGCATTTTATAATACCATTTTTATATATAATATTACATTAAATTTTAGATATTGACTTATTCTTTTCATATTCTCCCACTTTAATTCATTCTTACATCACTTTTCATAATATTCATAAGGGGATACCATCAACTATAAGTAATTATTTAAGCTTACAATTACTCCTAATATTTGTAAAAGATGATTTTCCTAAATTCTATATACATAAATTCCTAAATTAGTGTTTTTCATTTTCTCATTCTTTTTTCCAGGGATATTCAGGTTTCTATCATTCCATTTAAATAATATTATTTATGATAGACCTTTTCAAAGTATATATGAGAATATTTTCCTTTCTCTTTTCCACTTTAATTTATTCATCTAATAGTTATTTTCAGAAATTACATTATAAACCCCATTATTATACACCCAATCTTGTGTTTCTTTTCTATTTTTTTTAGAATCATATTAATTTATTTCCAATAAAAGACACTATTTCACTGCATTTTAATTTTATAAATGGGTTCTCTTTCACTATTTCCTTGGGGATTCTCTCTCTTGGTCTAATACACCATCAAATATTTTTCATGTATTTTTGAAAATAAATAAAATATTAATATATATTAAAACATTATATAGGGGTACACATACCCAATAAAAAAATTGTATCTTAATTAATACCTTAAAATTTGTAAGGGGATTCCTGTATCTATTATTTTCTCTTTGAATCATGTTCCCCCTTATTTACCTATTTAATATGGGCCCATGATATTTATCTCATGAATATATTCTATATCATTTACACAAATTTTATTATTTTATTAAATTAGACATCACCATATACACTTGACTGTATATGATTTAAATACCTAATATTTCACAATGAATTTTGAAGGGTGTCTACCTATAAAGTTGTCAAAAAAATTTACTAAGAAAATACAAAAAATATATATTCCCACTATTCTAATAAATATAATTAATGATTGCATTTCATTTTTTTGTAATTTTTTCCTTAGGTTTCATTTTTTATTTTATTATCATTTAATTTATTGTTTCATATGATGAATACGTTAAATTTAGTATGTGATAGGTGGGGATGAAAATTATATATCCCCTTGATGCCTCGATAGGTCTCATGAGACAAACTAGTTTGGATATTTTGTGTATGTATATCAACTTATATAAATGACTTGAAAAAAGGTCTTGATGATATTATTATGATTCCTTATATTATATATTTCATTATTTTGAGATTGATTATTAATATCCATATGATCATTAATTTTTATTATTATGGATACTATATGTTTTTATATTTAATTATATGAAAATATTATTTATTTACCTTTTTCATATTATGGATGTCATACCTATTCGATCATTTTATTATACTATATGATTCACCTTACTGAGCAACAGATCACACCCGATTATATTCATTCTCTAATTCCCTGGAAAACCATGATGATATATTCATGTTATCTAAGGATAATAAATAAAATAGTAACGATCTTTTATGTTATTTTATAATGTACATTAACTTTTGATAGAATATACTAATAAATTATGAATCTAGTCTTTAATTAATATTTATATTTTTATTCTCAATTTTTCAAATGTAATAATTGACCAAAAGCTATGGGTAACTAGTGTCTGGATTATTATAGCTAGTTATAAGAGAAATCACTAATTTTATTAGGCTACATGTATATAAAAGGGGTTATTACAATTTCAAATCTAAATATAAATATTATACAGATCCATTAAATAATTTTTATATGAATTATTGTAAATCAGACTCAAATCCAACCACTACAGGAACTAAACATTGAAATCATGAAGATAGAAAGGTTGTTGATTTGATGTTATTTTATAAAATGATTGGAAGCTTTCTATATTTGACTACAATAATTCTAGAAAATTTTTATGTACACATTTTTCAACTTAGATTCAATTAAATTGAATGAATGATCATCTTCTGGTGGAAAATAAAATCTTATGGTATATAACAAGATCCCTTTATAATGGATTGATATTTTATAAATAAAAATATATAGTTTTGATGGAACATTTTATGTAATTTGGATAGAGACATTGGGGATAGAAAATATAAAAATGGAGTAGTTTTTTTCATTGTCAATAAGTTTTTTTTATAAAAAATTATTCATAGATTACATTACACAAAAATCTGGAAGAAGATAATTTCTTAGAAACAAAGGCATGTGCCCAAGTGATTTAGATAAACAAACAGTTATAAGATCTTATAAGTGAGGTAATGATTCTAACGGTGACATTTTTTTGATAAAAATTAAAATTTAGCTTTTTAGAAATCTAGTACAATGTTCCTAAATGAAATATATTATGATATGATATCACATTAAGAATAATATTATAGATTAATAAGATTTTAATTTTTAGAAAGTTGGTAAACATAAATATGCCACATCTATCTTCATAAAAAAAATTTCCAGACCCATATTTGACAAGTATTAATTGAATCTTAGCGATTAACCCATATACATTCTTGAGGAGGTTTGAAAAAAACTTCTCTCCCAATATCTGTTTAATTTATAAAATAAAGAGTCATCTATGATAGGTTTTTTACCCAATGGTTTTATTATAAAATAAGGATAAAATTTATATGTGTATAAAAGTGTAATGAGTTCAATATCTCAAGTTAATGGGGGGAATTATACAATTTAGGGGGGTTAATATGGTTTAAAAATAATAGGAAGATATAATCCATGGGGATTCATGTCAAGAAGTGAATAAGTAATGAAGACTAAGGATGTGAAGTTATCATGGGGTTTTTGAAAAGTTATATTTTCACGGTAATCATAAAATCTATTTAGAACTCTTGATCCCTATACAAATACTATATCATGTTGAATTAGAGTAATAGATATGAATTCCTATTTCTATTCATATTTATTAGAGAGTATACTGATTTTCGATGATAAATTTCAAAATACTGAGGTATCTCATAATTGAATTATGATTTCTAAAAAAACCCAATGTGAGGGAATATTGAAATCCATCTTCATAAAAAACGAGAATGTTTATGTGTGATCCAGGATGTTTGTAATGTTTTGTGTCTTAAATTAATAATATGACTATGTTGGAGGTTTAAATAGTTTTTGAGAAAATTTTTTATTGTTTCGTTATTTTTTGATGATATAATTAAAAAAATATAGTAGAGTTCCTGTTATAAGTCTTTCTTTTAAATAAGATTGGTTGAAAATATGATGGATACTAAATGAGGCCAAAAGGATAAAACTATGATATATTTACATAAAACAATTGTTCTTTCCAAACCACTTTTATGGTTTATAGTGTTTTGGTGAGTTTTTTTTTGGAAAACCCACTATTCACTATATTATAATTACACCATGTAATTGTTATATATATAGTCTTTACATAATATTGAAAAAATTAGGATCTCAAAGGAAAAGTTGGTGTTGTTTTTAATATCGTTTTTAATCCCTAGTAAATATAATAAGTTGTTAATTAATTATTTCGTAATGTATGTTATAATCTTTCTTTTATAAAATGTCATGAAAAAATTGGAAGTGAATATATGGTTTTCATTTTTGAAACCCATTTTTGTGAAAACATGAAATGTAATCATAGTGATATAAAAGGTGTGGATAGTTTTACTAATGAAAGCTGATGGAATATTTAAGAAAAAAACTATAATGTAGTGAGGATGGAACCATGACATGTTGTGATTCAAATATAAATTCAATATTATAAAATGAGAAGGATTTTAAGAAGATATGGATTTGGATTCCTTAGTTTTTATGGTAAATGCATTGATGAAGAAACCACATCATAGTTAGTAAGACCACATTGTGGTTTTCATTGTTTAATTAGATTTTATATATTTAATTATATTTTCAAATATGATTTTTTATCATTTATAGGATATTGACATGAATATGGAGTATAATTTATAATACCTTTCAATCAGTGATATATGGATTATTAAGATAATGTTTTTAAGGGAGACACATCAAGCAGAGTGAATAAAATAATGAAAAAATAGAGGTATGGGGAGAATGGTAACTATTAATGTAAATTATTTATCAATGATACTATTAAGAATATACAATATATGTTTAGTAATAGTTTTTTTATAAAAAGCATATTCATGAAGATTATGATGAATATAATAAACAATTATGGAATGTTGAATTAATTATTATTAAACCTTTCTTTGTAAATGACACGTGAGTCATATTGTTTCAATATATGTTGAATAATTAAATGGGGGATATGAATTGGGAGTAGTCCTTTTATTAAATAGTTATATATTTGTGAAACCTTGAATAATATAATAGCGAGTTAGTGATTTATTGATACAATTGTGAATTTTTAGTGTATAATCTTTGTAAAAAGCCATTATGTGTGAACTATGTAAAAAATATTATTTCATTTCTATTTGATATATGGATTCTTTAATTTATTATATTGATTTTACAAGTTCTATTTATCATATTTACATGGGAAAATATATTTTTGATAATGAATATTGGACACCCTTATTCACCGAACACATAGAATTTCTTAGGACTATATTACTACAATAAGTATTATCAGATCCAGAAAATCATATAAAAAATTAGTCCCAAGTATATATTTGGTATAGTGAATGTTTCTAATTCTAAAATAATTCCACTATTCAGCAATTAAAATTTTAAAACTTGGAATAATCACATGTGATATTATATTTAATATATTAGGTTGGATGACTCTTCTACTTTTATAAATTGAATTCAAGTAAATGAACCTATTGAGATACCACTATATTAAAGAGGTATTAATCTTAATAATACTAATTAAATGGGAAAATATTACTTATCCAAATAAATATTAAATAATATATATATGAAAGTGATGATATTCAAACTCAATTATGAGATTTTGGACAAGTTCTCCATAATTTGTAGTGGATACCACAAGGTAAAGGTGCGAAAACATAATTTCATGTAGAAAAAATTGAATGACATGAATATTTAACCTATTGAGAAAATTTATATATTCTTTAAACACATAATTTAGGGAACTGGATCCATTCGTAGAGTCATGATATGAAGAATGTGAAATTTTTAAAGAAGATATTGACAAATCTCAAAACATTATATATTATAATGATTTTATCACATGAGGAAATAATTTTTTAAAGTTTTATATTAATGATTTAAATATATCACCAATATATTTTAATTTAAGGTTAATCCTAAATAGATTTAAATTTAATCTTTTAAGGGTATGAATATTAATGAAATGGATTGTCTTAAAATCCCCCAGGATAATGGATATAAGGATAAAAATGATAAATTTACCTCACATGTGGATTGTATATTTAAGAAAGTAAATATTATATTTTTTTGAAAATGACCATTGGTATCTTTCATATTTAGATTTTTGAGGCACATAGTATTGAGATTTCGAAGGATGCATAATGAATATGATGGTTTGGTGGGATTCTTAAAAAATTTGAAAATATAATTTCCTACTAAAATAAATCCTATATATTGAAATCCATTTGAAAATATGTTTCAATAGAAGAATCTTGTGAGTAAGAAGTAATGTAATGACAAGTTCGTTCTCAATGAAGATAAACTAAATTTCAATAAGAACCCAAAGGTATTGTGATGGTTGTTTTGGAATATAATGAATCTAAAAAAATAAAAAGAGCAATCAAAATGATTAGTTGATCTCAGTGTTTAAGTTGATGTGTGCGAGCAGAGATAGATATTCGGAGGAAGGAAAATATGAATAATGATTTATTTATGAATTAATAACCAGAGTATTATAATTTACTCAGACACTAAATCTCTATATTAAATAATCACATTGATGAAAAAAAGTATAATTTTAATAAATATAGAGAAGATGTTAAATTCATGTTAAAAATGATAAATAGTCTAAGGTAATCAATGATATTTATACATAAATTGAGTAATATGGAAATTATATTGGTTCAATTGAAGAAAAAGTGGTCACTATAAAGGGGAAATTTTATGTTGTATTAAAATAAAAACATTTAATGAAAATTTAAGGTTTGGATTGTTTATGGATGTAGAAGTTAAATATAGAACTAATATATAAATATATATATGAAATATTAAGAATATCATTAAGTGGTATAACAAATCCTGGAAACTACATAGATTCAATGATGATGTCAATTCAATGTGATAATATATTCATGTTATAAATTTTTATTTCTATTGTTTCTTAGTCGACACCATTACCAATTATGATTATCCAAGTATATACCTTGAATGAAATTCTCCATTATGAATACTAAAAATGAATTTAATATATTATGCAGAACAAAGAGGTAATTATTTTTCAAATTATTGATCTCAATCCTTTAAATTTGATTTTAAATCATGTGATTTTTCTTAGAAAATTGATTATTTAAATTAGAGTATTAAGTATAATGGAATGGAATATATAAAAAACCATATCATTATAGAATAATTTCGCATAATTATAATAATAGGTGGTCTAATAAACTATAAACGATGAATGAAATTATAGTGGACCCACTTGTGTCTAACCTCAACATATATTTTTTTGAAATGATAATTAAACTATTGAGAATTTAATCTTCATAAATGATGTACACTTAATGATAAATGGATGTTCAAATAGATGTATATCAAGATAATAATTTAAGAATATCAATGTAATATTTAGGGATAGTTATGAAAACAATATATTTAGTGTGAGTCAAATTAATAACTTGGTATCAAATTCATATTTAATTTATTTTTTTTGATAAAATGGTAGGATAGTGATTCATTGACGAAAGGTTTGAAAATTATTTGTAATTTATATCAAGTGAAAAAAGGGAGCTCATATTTCCATATAATAGAAGAGGGAAATAGATTATGGCCCAAACAACTTGGTCATATAGACCCAAAAATAATAAAAATCATTTAAATATTTATCATATGATGTGTATTCATTATCTAAAAACTATTTAAAATATATTTTATGAATTCATGGGAAAGAATATTGTGTATAATGTCTATAATATAAAGACAAAAAGAGATTAACTTTTCAATTTTAGTTATACAGATTTGTGTAGCCCCATGATATATACAAGAACAAGAAGTGAATATTATTTAGTCATATTTGTTACTAAATATTATACGATCTAATTAATCACATTAATGTAGACAAAAACATATGTGATGGAGGGTATCATATGATATTAATGTTTTGTAGAAAATCAAACCTAAAGGATGATAAAAATTTTGGAACCATTGAAATTCTATTCATGAATTGGAGTATGGTTTGTGTTTGTTGTCAATCCTTAATGTATGTTTAGAATGTGTTCTATTAAAGTGATCATACAGTTAGAATAGACAACAGTATTGAAGGCGGCATTGTTTCCCACTGTTTGCCAAATTTTTGGGCCTCAAAATCGGAAAATGAAGACATGGATTGTTGGTAAATGGTGGTGCGCGCAAAGTGGAAGTGGTGCACGAAAAAAAGGGTTCTGCGAAAAAATATTTGTGTTGGTCGTGGAAACCAACATGGTGCACGAAATAGTGGATCGAGGTTTTCACACAAATAGTGCTTCAGAATCAGAATGTCGAAAAATGGAAAAGGCATGGGCTGCATGAAAAATCTGGAGATGTGTGTGAAAAATGTTACCTGCGAAAAATATTAAGCTCCAAATGAGATATTTTTCACGCCAAATGGGGTTTTGCACACAGGTGTCAAAGAGGCCTATAAATAAGAGGTGACCCCCCCTCATTCTAGATGTTTGAAGACTTAGAGAATATTTGACGTCTAATGCACGTAAAAGGTTCATGTAAAGGGGCTTACGCGAAAAAATTCCGATCTGCTCGAAAAATTCCAGGTTGCGCAAAAAATTCCACGCTACACGAAATATTATGGTTTGTGCTAATTATCCGAGTTGCCCGAAATATTTTAGGCTGCACAAAAAAAGTAGAGATGCGCGTAAAAATTTAGGCGGCGCATAAAATATTCAGTTGCGTGAAAAAGGGTATTGGTGCACGAAATATTTTTCTGCGTGAAAAGGAAATATAACACGAAATAGTAAGGTCTTGCGTGCAAAGGGTTGGTGTTGCACGCAATTGTCAATGAAACCTGTTTACATGTTCTGGTTTTCCGGTTCAGTGGTTCAGTGCGTACAAGTGCAATATTTCCAGACATTGATGCAAGAAAAGTCTCATGCTAAGTACAAACAAAGACTTCAATGTGAATCTATTGAAGAGACCTTCACATATATAAACTGATTGGGACTTTACCAAAGGAAATGATTGTGGGGGAGTCAACAGGAGTGTCCCAAGGGATGCAGTGGGATATCCCTAAGCATTATTAATGGCAGTGAGCCTAGGATAGAGTGACTATTTCTAAACCATTGTAATCTAAAACTAGTGATGTTTAGTGGAATTAGGTATGACCGACAACCTGTTGGTGTATGTTCCTTGGCTGTAGCCCTTTGTGGTGAACCAAGTTAAAGTGTTTTGTCAACTTCCTGCTTTTATTTGTCTGAAAAGTTTAACAAATTCCAACCAACATTGGACCAAGATCCACGACATTAAAAATAAAACATTGACACCCTGATTCACCCCTCCCCTCTCAGGGTGTTCCGGGGTCCTTCAAAAAAATGTTATGATCGATTAATAAATATAAGAACCATTATATAAAATTTGATAACAACCTTGATAAACATAGAATCAAACATGAGGCCTCATTTGTGATAAACATATAACAGAAATTAGTTTATCAAAGAAATCATTATATAATAAATAAAATAAAAAACTACTCATTACAAGGGAAATCTCAATTATTTTTTGGAAGGAATTATTTAATGTAATAATTTTTTTTTATAAAAAAACTGGTCTTAATTAAATCATTGGGAGTATATTACACTATATGAGATGTTTCAAAAAGAGAAAGGAAACTATAAATAACATTATAATATTTAGAATAATTTTATACATTAATAATACATATTTAGAATATAAAAATATTATGATGCAATGGATTGAGGTGTATTCCTTGATTAATTTAAAAAGGGTAAATCATAAAAAAATAAACAAAATTCTTGATAATATTATGGAATGTAACTATGTGAAATTCCTTGGCAGAAAATATTTCAGTAAACTTAGATATAAAAATATAAGGAAAAATATTAATTATTAGGATGACCATTACATGAAATTTGAATAACCTCAATGAAAATCATATGGTGATGAATCTATGATTAATATATAAAAATAAAAATTATTTTATGTGACACCATTATTAAAAATAGAATGAAATTTTTTTAATATTGATTAATTTAGCATCATGGGTGATATATATTCTCTAACAAAAAACGATTAGTGAATAATGTAACGAAGAAATTTTTGTTACCACCAGTCCATCCTATATAGTTTGATGACATGGTAATGGATGAGTCATGGTTCTTGAACATGAATTAAGATCATGGGAAAATTGAAAATAATAAAAATATAATTATTATAATTATATATAGTAAAAAAATTCCATTTCATTTAAGTTGGTATTGATGAATAGAAAAAATGAGTGGTTTTAAATTAAAGATAAAATTTTTTAATGTAATGCTCAAATAATATGTGATATTAAAAAATTAATAGATTTTGAACATTGATATGATACAATAAAATATTATATATCATGAAATTTTTTATTGTTTTAATAAATTTCCAAGATCTTTTTTTTCTCTAAGAGGTTAATAAATAAAAAAAATTGACTTTAATTGATGTTTTTTTGCTCAAAACCATTATGTGAATACATTGATGGATTAACATTTCTTGATAGTCATCTATAACAATTAGTTTTTTTAGAGAAAATAATTTGGTATCGGTGAAATTTTTTTAAGACTTGATTTGATTGGAATTTGAAATATCAATGATTTTAGAACTAAATTCTTCTCATAGGTGGTACTTAAATAAAAATGGTGAGTAATCATTTACATCTCAAGATCAACATGTTAGGGAGTTATTGAAGAAGATTGAAATATAATATTCCAAACAAATTTCATCACCAATAATTATTAGAACTAAAAATAGAGATAATAATATTATAAGGTATTTTTATTCCACATTATTATAAAGAAGGATTGGAATCTCGATATGCTAGAATATAATTATCTTTGACATTATTTATAATTTTTTTCCAAACCAGTTTTAATTTGATGTTAAAGTGATCCATTATATGATGATAAATAAAATCACAAGGTATGTGCAAGGTAATATTGATCATGATTTAATATTTTATCTACGAAAATCAGGATATTTGGTAACATATTCTAATAGGGGTGGGTATAGATGCATTTCTGGATAGAAAATACACAAGTAGAGTTGTTTTTTTCCTTGGTGATAAGTGTTTTAGATGGATTAGAAATAAGAAAGAAAGTTCATCACTTAACACTGATAGGGAACTACATATTAGAATAAAACAATCATACACCCAACTAAATTGAATGATACAATAGTTGGAATATCATACTGGTGATGTTAATATTAACATGGTGATAATGTTTGAAAAATAAGTGTAATTATTATGAAAAAAATTAGTAAAATATTACCAGATGAAACATATTATGATATGGTATCACTTTATTAAAGTGAATACAATTAAAACATTATTTTCATTAATAAGATTGGTATAATTAATTATTTTTTAGAAATTAAGAACCTTTCCCCACACTGTAATTTGAGAAGTATCGATTGAAAAATGGGATTAAACCAAATCCCATGGTATATGGTGGTTTTACAATATCCCACTCTACATATACATTTAATATAGACTTTAGAAACTCTTATATGATGTGTTTGGTAGCAATTATGTTAATTATAAATTATGGGTATTTAGATTTGTTCAATAAGTGGAAGAGGATTTAATGTATTTCTATTGATCAAAAAATAATTTATCTATAAATAAAAGACATAATGAAAAACTTGAAAAATATCTCCATGATATGAATCATAATCCATTTATAAACAAAATAAATAACTTTATGTTATTTAAATTCATTTATTACATAACTACTATCTTGCATCACGATTTTGATAAATATCACTAAGAAGAAACAAATGAAGTTCTTTCTTTGATGTACTCCCACGTGATCCTGACTAACCAAAAAATTAGTTCGGAACCTCCGTAAATTCCACAGTATTCTTCTAATACAAAATTAAAAAATTAGAATAAAGAAATGGTAGGGATAAATGACAGTAATCATGAGTTACATTTTCATGTACTTTAACCCTTTTTAGCCACCTTTGGGGATACTTTCAAATACTATAATGAATTTACATGAATGTAATAATTTATTTGAGTAAAATAATTTAGTTACAACATTTTTTGACATCTTACAGTCATCCATGTATTTACATATAATTTCAATCAATGATATTCATATACATTTTATCATTTAATATTTTAAAATTGATCATAACCATTGTGGAAGATTATTATAACACTAACTGTTTAAATTTAAATTTCATATAAATTATAAAATGAGATTAATATATTTTGGAAATAGATGTTTCAATTTATATCCCAAATACATGTACACAACATGAACATGACATGAAGCCTTGAAAATATTAATAAAGGGGTTTTTTTATTGTTTAGGGTGACTAAAATAAAAACCCTATTAATGACCTGATTATTTTTATTATTATGTATATATATATATATATTATTGAATAGTATCTTCAAATTTTACATAAATTAATATTTATATATATATGTATGAATGTGTTTTTGTGTGAGTATTCATATGTATATATGTGTATTTATATATCTATATTAATATATGTGTGTATATATATATACAAATTTATATATGTATATATGTATATATGTGTGTGTGTGTGTTTGTGTGAATATATCATTTGATTAAAAATTATTTGCATTCTATGAAAAAAAATTATCTCATATAAATATATACAGAATTTTAAATTGTGTATACATCTTGAATATCTAATTAAATATATAAATAATATATGAATTGATTAAAGACATGAAAGACCATTAAATAAGTGTTTTTTCTATGATTTAACATTTTGACTTGAATTTTATATGTGTTAACCTTACATGATATTAATCTATACCATTAGTGATAAAACGTGTGATAGAACAATATCATACATTATGATATAGCTTATTGGAAATTTAACAGTATCTCAATATTTCTCCTTATGAAATAAACAACATTAGTATATTATTAGCCTTAGGTTTAAACATATTATACCATAGAACACATCCATATCATACTATAATACAGGAAAAAAGACACCTCATGTATATATTATTTATGGATTATCTCCATCAATCACCCACTTACACTAATTTATAATATACATTGTTTCATTTCACATTGTATCATATTATATCATATGAAATAAATTGAAAAACCATATCCAAAAATACTTTGGGATATCTCTATAACACTTTTTTAAATATATCATTAATGTCACATTGTATAACATTATATGCCATGCCTTATGAAAATATATATCCCAAACTCCATTAGAAAACTCTAGAAAGTTTTATATAAACTCTTTGAGTTTCGTAAATCTCAATACCCATTTAATCAACCACAATGTGTGACCTCAGATGCCATTGATTAATTGAAAACAAATATGAAATCATAAATTCATAAATGAAGGTAATGAATGACCTCTAAGACAACATAAATTCTACTGAATATCTAAATGGATCTAACATGATCACCATCTAATTCATATATCTCTATGTCTATTTACACCGACAATATCATATATGAAAATGAATAATCATATAATACCTCTATTCAAGACACTGTGTAACCATCTGACATTGAGTATGTAAATCCCATATATCTACCCATACATTCATGATTATTTGAGTATAGACTATCCAAATAGATGAACATGTCACATTCACCCAAGTGGATGAGCACATCACATTCCCCTCATCTAAATAGAAACGTTCATAACAGAAACCCTATCATGGTAAGGGAAGAAAATTTACTAGTATATCTTAATTGGTGGTCTGTATTTCATAATCATTATATGAGTGCAAAAATCCCATCTTTTTGAAGCCTCATTTGATGAAATAATCAGCAACATACCCAACCTCCACCTGACTAGCTTAGTCTCAAGGATTTTATATGGATGGTAACAATGTATAAAAGGTTTGTATGTCAGGAATATATCTAACCATAGGTTTCAGGATTCAATGTGAAAATGGTACCATAATATACCGTAGACATAACTTATGGGAGTCTATGAAGTATAATTGTTGGGTCATATTATAAAAATATATTATTTTTTATCTCATGATCATATTTTATATCACTAAATGATTCACTACCCACACTATCGTTAACATATTTTTTTCACACACTTTGGAAATCAATGATGACAATTAGTTAGGTGTGACTAAAAAACATAATTTGAGAAGCCAATTTTCATTTATATTCATAAAATATATGAATCCATTTTGAAAATATAATTAAGTAGAGACTAACTTTTTTATATCATGATTCATTTTGTATTCATACCCTCTAGGAATAAACCTAATAAAATAATATATAATAACCCATCTAATAATATATTATATTATAGATGGCCAAAGCGGACTTATGATTGATGCAATTTTAAGGGTTTCTAAACTCACTAAATTTCTATATAATTAATATCATATATCTATATATCCATATAATAACACCCTCCCACTATGTTCCTTTAAATATTATCTTCTATGATTAAAACATTTCTGAATAATATAGATATTTAAGAATCATTTTCCTAATATTTAAACCTTTAAACATTACATCAAATTTTTTTTCTTCATAATATAAAATTTTAGGATGTTAATAACATCAGTTTCTAACATGTATGTCATAATATTTTTATTAACATTATATTTGTAATGTATCCATACGGAAAATTCATTAAGATGTGTTTTTATAACTAAATATAAGTCTTTATATTAATATTATTTACTGAAACACCCTAATCACTTTCTGGATATAAAGTGACATTTACATTGAATATGATAAGTTAAATCCATTACATTTTTAACTTCTATTTGACAAAAATACTCCCAATAGTCTCATAGAAATTATTTTTATCCATAATATCATTAAAAGGTTTAAAAACTACTTTATATTTCGGAATTAACACTTATTTCCCTTAGTTTTAATATTTACTTAATAAATTATTATAATATTTAACTCATATGTTATTCTGTACTTTTAGAGAAATTTCCTAATATTAATACTTTTATTCTTCAAAATATTCCACCGATGGGTGGTGGAATGTCATGTTGTCATATTTTAACAAATATTTTTGATAAACTCTATTTTCTTAATTTAAAAAATCCTTGTTTTATTTTAAAAACATGTTATTGTGTTTTTTGAATAATAATTTATGTGTATCATATAATTATATTTAGAAAAAATTTTAGTTCAAAAACAACTTATATTAACATATAATATAAATTATATAAGTAAAAAAATCATTTTTCTTGATCTATAGATGATTTAAATAGACACCATGATTTAACAACTATATGCTTTATCACATCAATGAAAACTATTGTAATCATAAATTATTTCTACTATTATTAAATCCAATATATTTAAATAATTTCCAAATTATGAATTTGGTATCATATACCCTATAAAATAACATAATTCATTATATAACATTGATACCTATAATATAATTTATATGTAGTTCCTCAAACCCTGTTAAGTATCTCAGATTATTCCATCTACAAGTATTATTTACTATCCTCCCTAAATATTACCTTATGATTCAATACCATTATTGTATACTTTAAAAACATTATTGGACTTTCTAATATATATTGATTCTTTTTGTTTTTTCTTTTATCCAATTTTAATATTAATACAATAGAAAAAAACTATAAATATGATGCCCAGTCTGTTGATCCTAAAAATTTTGAGGAAATTTTTCCAAGCTCATGTTAAAAAATTAATATTTTTAAAAACATTACCATAACAAAGAAAAATAATTCCAAGACCAAATCAATACTTAAACAAATACTTTCCCTCTCCAATTAATTGATGTACCCAACGATAATGTTAACATGAGAGGGGGATAAAATTACTCATATAATATTATATTTAAACAATGACTTTTAACCCTTAAAATGAATTTATATTTTCTTATTTTTATATTATAGATACAATTTTTGAACTTCATGAAAAATTAGTTACCCATGATGGTATTTCTTTAACATATAGATTTTATCATCTTACTTATGAACAATTATTATGTTTATATACCAGTCTATGTAAGTTTCTTCTATTAGGAATTTTTTCTCAAGGATTGATCAAAAACACATTTTTGAGGATGATGATTTCATTTTTACAATATCATAATATTTTATTAAATTAGGGTCATGTTAAAAATTCATTTAGTAAGGAGATTTAATAATTTTTTAAACACTAAATTATTCACAAATTTTAACATAATTTATATCCATTAGTGGATAATACCAATATTTGACTATGCGATGAGAAAAATGTAGTTTTTATGTTATATATTAAAAATTTAATGAGAAAATCGGACCAATAATATCAAATATGACTCCCGGGTAGTCAGGAAGAAAACATCTTTTTTGATCTATCATATAGATAAACTCAACTCTATTCCTCAGGTATATTTTCCAATTATATCCTAGCTAGTTGTGACTCAAATCCCACATTGTAATTTGGTTACCTAAATTTTAGGGTTATCCATTTCCACATTTATATATATATATATATGATAAACTATGCGAACCAAACATTAACATGTTAGTTGGGTGTTTCAGGTCTTAACATGTGTTCAATTTGTAAGGAATATGACACGTAACATTTTTCAATGGGTTTTAATATCTCACTATATGATCTCATATATTCCCATTAAATGTATTCATGCGTATATTTATTTGGTTTTGAATCCTAATTCCTTCCAATAAATCAATATGTCCAAACCATATTGTTGTGTTACTCTTTAAACAAACCATAATTTGTATTTGTAACCCAAAAAAAAAGAAAATTATATTTACACACAACCTAATTATTCCATTGTATAAGGATCATGAAACTGATTGACGTAAGTACAATAATTATACCCAACCAATATTCCACACATGTATAAGCATATAATGATAGGCAGCTAACTCCTACTTTGCTAGAAATATCCAAACTCCCAGGTTAGTGACCAGTCTCACCCAAAGTCCCTTTACCCAATTCACTCTACTAAAGGGAGACATAAATTTATTCAAAATTATAACATCCAATATGTATAAACTGTAAATGAATTTTAAATTCAAGATCATAATTTATTGCAATTTTAATTTATTGTAATATAATACTAAATAATTTATCATACATTGTATAGAACACCTTCAATTCATGTATGATAATTTATTGAAGTATTTTAAATTATTAATCTAAATCATACACCCAATTGAAATATTAAAAATTAATATTTAGAAACAAAATAAGAAATAAAATTAAATAAAAAATAAATTATTATTTTTAGACATGAGCTATACATTTTTGAAGAATTCATAAATAATGAAATTATAAAATATTAAAATTTATCCATTCCACAAGGAAAATCCGTAATTAAATAAATATAAAAACATTAAATTTATTTCCATTGTGAAAACATTTTATAATCCTCTAATTCCAATTTAAATAAATATTTGATATTAAATGAAATATAAAAACATTTATTCTAATATATTATATGACTATTCTATATAATAAAAAGAAAATATATCTAAAATTATATTAAAATTTTTCATATCAATTTATTTAAAATAAATTTTATATTATCCAAATAATGTAAAAAATAGTGCGTTTAATTTAATTATTTAAAATTAGCATTTATGAATAATTTCTAGTTAAATTTAAACTTTGTTATATTTGGCCTTATTTTTTAAATTTATAAACTCTTTATAAATTAATTTATAATATATATATGTATATATTATTAAAATTATTATTCATTCTATTTAAATTTAAAATGTATTTAATATTCGTAATTAATATAATGAATTTTATTTAAAAAAACCATAAACATTTACTAAAAAATTGTAAACACTTTATAATTAATTAATTTTTATAAACATTATAACATTAATAAATTTCCAAAAAATACCTTTTCTGTAATTTAAAATTATTTTATACATTAATAATTAAATAAATAGTTTATTATTTTTTAAAAAAATTATATTTTTCTATGTCATATTTTATGATCGGTCTATTTTGAAATATGTGATATAGTGAAAAAACTATATCATGGATTACGATTAATGTTTTATTTATATAAATAATTATCCACTATCTATTGTATTATACAAAATATATAGATCATAGGCCACAACATATTTTTAAATACATATTATTCTATAAGACAAGCCTTGTATATAACCTTCGCTACATAATATTTTCTTTACGATATGTAATATATCATAATGAAAACATAATACTCTATCTTATGGTCACATGAACATTTATAAAAGGAACTATCATGGGATAGAACTCCCCATATCATAAATTATGATATATTGAAATCTAAGCATTTATACAGTATTATTTCTTACCATATCCTATATCATATAAGACAAACCTACCATGAATTATAATATCATATATAAATAGATCAACCATGGTTCAAAATTTATATCATTTTTTTATAAAATCCCATATAGAAAAATGATATCCCTTTTTTAAAGTAACACACATATATTATTCAATGATTGAAATAATATATACATAGTTTCTTTATTTTAAGCAAGATTTCATGAATCACGAATCAATGTAAATATCTAATAATAATTTTTGATTTATAATGATTGAATAACATATATTAAACTAGAATAATATTTAAAAAACAATTAAATCAACATTACCAAAATATTAAATGAAAACCATATATCAAAAAATGAAGAAAAATGTGTACCAGACACCGATTTTCACTACTACTATTATATTTAATCAAATTTTTTATATGATAAATACGAAAAAACTAAAAGGTTCTATCCTCCTATGTGTATCCATGGGATGACCTGAATATTCAAAAAAATTGGGATCCTACAAAAAATCTATTATATGTTACTTCTGTTCAAATAAAAGTATGAAAAAGAGGATAAAAATGATAGAGAGAAATGATAGAAATTAAGGATTCCATTATAACAACATTTATCTTGTTTATGTAGTCCCTAGTGACAAACATTAACCATTATTAAATTTAATCAAACATTATAAAATGTTCAGGTAAATTGATTAATTTATAATATTTTTATCCATGGATTGGTCTTGAATGAATTTAATATTTACAAACATTAAATGATTAAACCACACTTTTAATCATATGAAACATTATAATTGATTATACATAGTGTATAATTTTACTAAAATGTAAACTTTTACCATTCAATAGAATATTTAACTATACAATATAATTATCAAATGTTATAGTAATTATTCAATAACTATATCATACAACATGATATAACATTATGGATGTGAACAGATATCTTTTTATCAAACCTTTTTATGTACTAATAATAATAATATTTTGTTCATTAGTCTTTTGAATGTTATAGCATACGACACACTAATATTTTAAACTATGATACAATCCAAAATATGTAACACCCCAAGCTTCTACGGTACGCTTCCCTTTGAATAATGAAATAGCGTGTGTTGTATGCAACATCGAGTTCTGACACACCATAACTAATCAAACTAGCCGTTATGAATAGTAATACCTAATTTTTGAAATTATATATATTTTATATTTCAAAATGGACTTCATTTTTGGATTCTTAATATCGAATTTATCATAAGGTGAAATTTTGGTACTTTTCGGATAACTTTAATATTTTGATGAATAGTGAAAATTACTAAATTTTAATTAAAAAAACTTTTTTAATCGAAATAATTTATATTGATAAATTATGAATTTGAGTGGTTTTAAAGTATATTTAGAATATATTTTTACCATTTAATACAATGTTGGTCATTGGACATAATTTCACAATTAAACGGAACATAAACAAGTATCAATCTTTTGATAGTTATTATATCTTAAAAACACGCATTTTGTCTTGACAACGAGAATTAATTTTAAATTAATTTCTACCACTTATGTGTTTTGAATTTTGAAAAATGGATTCCATATTTGGGATCAAGATGTTCCAATTTTGTAAATAGGTAACTTTTATTTTTAGAAATTTTGAATAATTATTTCGGTAAATATTTTATTTACCATGGTTAAAGGGTAAATCCGGTAATTAAGAGTTAACAAATAATACTATAATAATAATAAATTACCATAAAACATGTCCTAACCTTATTTTTTGATACATTTTCGACCATAGGCATATTTGGGTTGATTTTGGGACCCCATGGTGCCACTTGTAAGTTATAGGGACACTTTATTTTAATTAAGTTAAAATGAATAAAAAAATGACACAAGCATATATCTTTTAGAAAAATAATTTTTACATAGGGTTATATATGTTGGAGTTTTTACTATAAATATTAATTATAAAGATAAAATGATTTAATACATAATTATATTTTAATTATAATTTTTAGACATTAAATAAGTTAGTTTAGTTAAGACACAATGATGATGCAGTAATTACCATAATAGTGAAAAATTAAAATAATTGATATTATAAATACCTAAATAAATATAATTTGAGACTTTTTATGTATTAAACTAATTTTCTAAGTTAATATGACATGTTAGGAATTATTTAATTAACTGTTTTTGAGGTAATAATTCTGTTATGAGTTTCACAAAAATCAATTATTGAATAGTGTCAAAATTGACAAAAAAGGGTTTTTAAAACAAATATTATATTTTTAATTGATATTAAATTCCCAAAAATCTAGGGATCGGCCATGAGAATTATATAATGATATTTGTATCATTAATGGACCACTTGGGGGTCTCTTGGATGTATATAGTAAGTTTATTAACCATATAATATAAAAATAAAAAAGAGACATTGTAAAAGTGAAAAAAATTAACTAAGAGTTAATACTTAATGATAAGGTTAATATAGTAACCCAAACCTGTATAAATTTTATTGTTTGAGTTGTTTTAGACCTATCCCCGCCTTAACCTTTAAATAATCCACTTTTGAGCCTTTTTAACCAAATATGATTTTTTTATAAATCAAAATTTCAATCTTTTCCAAAGGTGCCCCTCACCCCTCTTATAAAAGGGAACTCCCCCTTCTCTTTACTTCACACCTTCAAAGCCTTTTGGTTCGGCCAAACTCTGCCCAAATACTCTCTCAACTTCCCTCAATTCATCCTAGAGGCCATCCTTTAGTCATAAAGCCAACTTAAGGAGCCCTTTTGATCAAATCAAAAGGAAGAACCCAAAGAAGAGGTAATGATTTCACCACCCTTTTCCAAGTTCCTTTCTTCTTCCACTTCTTCCATCTTTGTTATTACCATTATAAAATAATAACTCCAGTATGTTATATATACTGTGATGTTATTATAAATATGGTACACCGATACTCAGTATTCTATCCATCCTTTGAATAACATGTCACCATACGTGCGTACGTACGGCTTACCGTCTCCACGTTGTGGTGTAATTGTTATTCAATAAATTATTATTTGGATGGGTATAATAATGATGTGTAACTCACGTAAATAATAAATATAACAGGATAATTATTCTGTATATATGTTATACCATCCGTTTATATGTTATTTTAATATCAAAAAAATGATATTGTCGCTCGTGCGTACGTACGGACTACCGTCTCCACGAACGCGATGAGATTCATTCTCCATCGTATCCATTCAAGTATAATTCTCATTTGATGATTAATAATAGTATCTAAGGACTTGATATAATTCTGGATATGATTAAGATACAACCTATCCATTACAAACATGTCTTACATAACAAAACATATATAAGAAAACGAGTAAGTTAACACCCGGAACAACGATAATACTAAGATATTATTAACAAAGCAATGTTAAAAAATCATATATGATATCATATTAATGTATATGATTATTGTATTATTTAATAACAATTATTTCACCATTATATAGGATGTTAACCTACCCCAACCAAGGAAAAGTACAAGGTAGGGGTTATTTCACAATCTCTACATTATCCGAGGTTGTTTATACGTAATAATCTACTGGGATTTCTTTATCATCCACATCCATGTTTCTTAAAAATGTATTTCAAAACATGTTTACTATTTAAAAGAATATGGGTTAAAGTAATTTATACCCTTGTTTGAATTTTTATTATATTTTTATAAATTAATCTTTCCATCGTTTTCCAAACAAGGTGCTTTTTAACCTTTTCGACAGAATTAAGGTAAGAATGTTTTTTTAACTTATACGGTGGGTGTGGTTATTTTCTACCGTTATAAAATCGTCAAAGCTTCCCTTAAAATATTATAAGAATATTTTCAAAGAAAATTCTTTATTTTATAAATATATGACTCTTAAATTATTTCATAATAGAAAGAGATATTTCTCTAAAAAAAGTTTTGATATCATCTTTGTCAACATCCTTTGATGGATTTTACGCTTATTTGAAGTTAATTTATTATGATACAAAACTTCTATATTGTATTGAAGGTTTTGTGATATGTTTGATTGTGGATGTGCTATTTTTATACCATTCATAGTTTATGGTGAAAGTATTGACATTTCGTATGCTAGTTTTAACATGAATGTTTATGTTATGTTTAAACCTTTTCATATGAGAATGCATTGGACTTAATATGTGACGGGTGGTGCCCGCTATAGCACCTTGATGCATCGGTAGGTCTGAAGAGACAAACTAGTGTCTTGGAACAAGGCCTTGACAAAATATTATTTGTAGTCTTGGCACAAGGCCTTGGCTATGTGGTTATGATAGTCTGGAATTATGTATTCCATCATTATGAAAGCGGTTATTGATATTTCATGTGATTAATCGATTATTAGAATATCCATGTGAATATGTAAATGGAACTATTTCATTTTATTTTTCCATACTATGTTTAAGTTCGTGTTTAAAAAGGATTTTGTTTTAGTTATACACTGCCTTAAATGTTTATCAAAATTTATAAAAGTTTCAGCTATATTGTTATCCTTACTGGGCATTTGAGCTCACCCCTTTTCTATGTCTTATTTTTTCCAGGATGTGAAGAAGTAGATTATGAATGACCTGTAGGGATATTATGAGGGGATAATAGTATGGATTATGGAGACAATATGTTGTTGTAATAGTTTTTCACATCATGATGTAATGTAAAACTTTATGAATATATATAGTGTTTCCAAGGATACTAAACCAATCGGTTTTTTGAGATTTGATCTTTCTTGTGATCATGCCAATGTTATGTAATAATGCACTGACTCTAGGTAACTAGGGTCGGGGCGTTACAGTTGGTATCAGAGGAAGTTTAGTACAAACCTTGGAAGCTAGATTTAGATAAACTCTGATTAGATCACGTAGACCTAAGATGAACATTGAGGATTAGTATAGAAGAACTTCCTAAAATTTTGGTATTGTAGAGATTTTGTGAGTTTTCCGAGAAATACATCTCTGTCTGGAAACGAGTAGGTAGAGGAGGATCTGGCACAGATGTACCTAGGGGTTAAACCCGAAAACACCACTTTGAGCTAGACTCGAACGGGAACTGGTGCACGACAACGGGCCTTGCAGCACTCTTGGTTAGGACACTCCCGGGGGATATGCTTAGGATAAATCTCTTATTCATTACAAATCATTATGAAGGGTTTATGAGTATATACTTCCTCAAAGAAAACATTTTTATGATTATGGATTATATCCATAAATAGTCCATTTTATGTTAAGTGTTTTATAAGTTTAGAATTATGTATTTTGATTCATAAACTGATCTAGTTTATGCCATAGTTTAGAAATGGCGCCTAGTGGAAGAAATGGAAACCGTATCAATGCACACACTCCATGTAGGGATTTCCCTCCTTCTCAAGATAATTATAGTGGAGCTGGTGATGCAACTGGTGCTAATCAGCTAATCACCATACTGGGACAACTCACTCCGGTTATGAATAATAACCTTACCTGTATGGAGCACCCTGATCCGCAGTATGGAGGATCAATGTTAGATCGATTCATGAGGAAACAACCACCAATGTTCAATGGGAGTACAAATCCCTTAGTAGATGAGCAATGGATAAATTCCCTAGAGAAAATATTTCAGGCTTTAGGGAGTAGTGAAAGGGAAAAAGTTATCGTGGTAGTTTACTGACTCACTGGAGATGCTGATCAATGGTGGTCATTGATTCAAAATACGAAGGAAGATGATAAAGTATCAAATATGGAATGGAGAAAGTTCAAAGATCTGTTTTTAGAAAAATACTTTCCTCGCGACCATCGAGCAGATATAGAAAGGCAATTTCTGAGTCTGAGACAAAAGGAGGATGAGAATGTCATAAAGTATGAGGCTAACTTTACATGGTTAACAAGGTATTCTGGAGATTATATACGTAACCCAACAAGTAATATTGATCATTTCTTTGATGGGTTAAAACCATTTCTCCATCGAGCATTAGTCTCACAATCCTTCTCGTTGTATGAATACATTGTCTCATGTGCTATCAAGACCGAAAAGGAATTCTCTGAGTCTTATGACATTAAAGCAATGAAAGAGAAGAAGAGACCTATTGATCAATCTGGGAATGGAAATAAGGGGAATAATGGAAAGGTTGAATATATATCCTGTGGTAAATGTGGTAAGAAACACCCCTGTACTTTCTTGAAGGGAACATGAGTCTATTATAAGTGTGGTGAAAAAGGCCACCAAGCTCTTGATTGCACGGGGAAGAAGGAAGCTACCAATTTTCAGTGCTACAATTGCAGGGAGATGGGGAATTATGCAAATGAATTTCCTATGTGTCAGGAGAACTTACCTCAGAAAAGTCCAAGGGATCAAGTCCAAGCTTATGCTATCACTACTACTGAGGTAGAAGCTCCGAAAGACGTGGTGACAGGTGATTTAATGGTTTCCTCAAGTTTAGAAAATGCATTATTTGATTCTGTATCATTGCATTGTTTCATATCATCCCAGTTTGCTAAGAAAATTAGATATTTCCAATTTGATTTAACAAGGGAGTTTTCAGTTAAAACTCCAAAGGGAAGTATCATTGCAACAAAGTTTTGTGAATTAGTCCCCATTAGAGCACATAAATGTTCTTTATCTACTGATCTCATCATCATACCTATGATTGAGTTTGATATAATCCTCAGTATGGACTGGGTTTCGGACTATGATGCGAAGATTTATTCTAAGAATAAAGAGGTTACAATTCTTGATGATGATGATAAGGAACACCTTATCTTTAGAGCAGAATCATCACCACCTAATTCTTATCTAGATCCACCCCCATTAGCTCAACTAAATTCAATTATTGGGGAGGAAGAGAATAAAATTACTATGGGTGAGGAAAGTAATGTTCAAATAGAGGATGTACCTGTTGTGAAATAATATGTAGATGTATTTCCGGAAGATTTACCTTGACATCCTCCATAACGAGAAGTTGAGTTTTCCATTGATTTAATTCCTGGATCAAGGCCTATATCGAAGACCCCTTATAGAATGGCCACTGTAGAATTAGTTGAACTAAAGAAACAAATAGAGGAATTTATTAATAAGGGATTTATTCACCCCTAGTATTTTTTTTAAAAATAAATATGGATCTATGAGATTATGTATCGACTACAGGGAGATCAATGCTATAACAATAAAGAACAAGTATCCCCTACCTCGCATTGATGATTTGTTTGACCAACGGCATGGAGCTCAATAATTTTCAAATATTGTCCTTTGATCTGGATACCATCAGTTGTGTGTAAAGAAGGAAGAGATTCCAAAGACAGTATTTCGAACCAGTTATGGGCATTACGAGTTTACTGTAACGCCCTTTGGATTGACTAATGCACCCTCTCTATTCATGGATCTGATGAATAGAGTTTTCAAGGAATATCTCGATGAATTTATGGTGGTATTTATTGATGATATATTGATATAATCTAAAAGCTATGAGGATCATGAATGTCACTTGCGCATTATCCTGAAGACTCTGAGAAGACATGAATTATATGGGATGTTTAGCAAGTGTGAATTCTGGCTTCATGAGATTTCTTTTCTTGGCCATATTGTCTCTAAAGATGGAATCTCTTTTGATCCTTCTATGACCAAGGCAATTCAATAATGGCCAGCACCTATGAGTATAACTTAGGTACGCAGTTTTATTGGTTTGGCAGGTTATTATCAACATTTCGTCCAGAATTTTTCCCGATTGGAAAACACATTAACAAAGCTCACACGTAAAGGGGTTAAATTTTTTTTGGACAAAAGAGTGTGAAGAATGTTTTGAAGAACTGAAGAGAAGATTATTCAATTCTCCTATATTGACTCTACCATCGGGGAATGATGGGTTTGTTATTTTATAGTGATGCATCGAAGAAAGGACTTGGTTGTTTCCTTATGCAGAATGATAGAGTTATTGCCTATGCATCACGACAGTAGAAAATTCATGAACAAAACTATCCTACTCATGATCTTGAGTTAGCAGCTATGATCTTTGCTTTGAAGATATGGTGGCACTACCTCTATGGTGAAAAATGTGAGATTTATACTAATCACAAGATTTTGAAGTATATTTTCTCACAAAAATAACTCAACATGAGGAAAAGGAGATGGCTTGAATTACTCAAGGATTATGATTGTACGATACACTTCCACCCAGGGAGAGAAAACAAGGTGGAAGATGCTTTGAGTAGAAAAGATCATGGAGTTTTGAACAATATGAGAATTGGAAGGGATACAATTTTCATGGATCTAGTAAAGATGGACATGGGAATAATCAGGGAAGGTGAATTATCAATTATTTTTCAAATGGTTTCCAAACCATCTTTACTAGAAAGGATTAAGAGTTCTCAAACCGATGATGAAGAATTTCAAAAGAAGATTAAAGTTGTTAATGATGGGAGATTGAGAGACTTTGTGTATGAAGAATGAATTTTGAAATTTGGGAAGAGACTTTGTGTTCCCGATATACCAGATCTAAAAAGGGAATCTCTGGATGATGCTCATAGTTCCAATTTCATTATACACCCTGGGAGCACCAAAATGTATTGAGATTTGAAGGAACATTTTTGGTGGGACAATATGAAGAGGGAGATTGCTGATTTTGTGTCAAGATATATGGTTTTTCAACAAGTGAAAGCTGGAAGGCAACACCCTGGAGGAGTCATGAAACCTCTTCCCATACCGGAGTGGAAATGGGACAATATTACGATGTACTTTGTCATGGGGCTACCAAAGACTCCTAGAAGGAACGATGCAATATGGGTTATTGTTGATCGTCTTACCAAGTTAGCACATTTTGTTGCTATAAGAGAAGATCTAACACTGGAATGTCTAGAAAGACTATATATTAATGAAGTTGTGAGACTTCATGGAGTACCTCTATCGATTGTTTTTGATCGTGATCCCCATTTTACTTCATGATTCTGGAAAAGTCTTCAGAAATCCTTAGATACTGAACTTCATTTAAGCAATGTCTACCACCCTTAGACAGACACACAATCAGAATGGACTATTCAAACCTTATAAGACATGTTGAGATCTTGCTCACTTGACTTTCAGGGTATGTGGGATCAATATTTACCTTTGGTAGAATTTTCCCATAATAATAGCTTCCATTCAAGTATTCATATGGAACCATATGAAGCGTTATACGGAAAGAGATGTCGCACACCAACCTGTTGGGATGACGTTGGTGAAAGAAAACTTGTAGGTCCGGAACTGGTGGAGGAAATGATGGAAAAGATTAAGGTAATCCAAAATCACATCAAATCCCCTCAAAGTAGGCAGAAGAGCAATGCCGATAATCGAAGGAAGGATTTGGAATTTCAAGTTAGTGATCATGTTTTCTTAAATGTTTCTCCATGGATGGGAGTCATACGTTTTGGTAAGAAAGGTAAATTGAGACCCAGGTACATCGGACCATTCGAAGTTCTAGAACGAATTGGGACTGTAGCTTACCGATTGGCAATGCCGCCAAGTCTCTCCAAAGTTCACGATGTGTTCCACGTATCTCTATTGAGGAAATACATGCCTGACCCAATGCATGTACTCACCTATGAGGAATTAGAACTGGAACCCGATCTATCTTATTGTGAAGAGCCCATCAGGATTCTTGATACGAGAGAAAAAGTACTGAGAAACCGGACGACGCGTCTGGTAAATGTTTTCTGGAGATACCATAAGATGGAAGAGGCAATGTGGGAACCCGAGGAACTTATGATGAACAACCACCCGAGTTTTTTCGTGCGATAATATTCTATAAATTTCAAGGACAAAATTATTTGAAGTAGGGGAGAATGTAACACCCCAAGCTTCTACGGCACGCTTCCCTTTGAATAATGCAATAGTGTGTGTTGTACGCAACATCGAGTTCTAAAACACCATAACTAATCATACTAGCCGTTATGAATAGTAATAACTACTTTTTGAAATTATATATATTTTTTATTTCAAAATGGACTTCATTTTTGGATTCGGAATATAGAATTTAGCCAAAGGTAAAATTTTGGTACTTTTTGGATAACTTTAATATTTTTATGAATAGTGAAAATTACTAAATTTTAATTAAAAAAACTTTTTTAATCGAAATAATTTATATTGATAAATTATGAATTTGAGTGGTTTTAAATCATATTTAAAATATATTTTTACAATTTAATACAATGTTGGTCATTGGACATAATTTCACAATTAAACCGAACATAAACAATAATCAATCTTTTAATAGTTATTATATCTTAAAAACATGATTTTTGTTTTGACATCGGGAATTAATTTTAAATTAATTTCTGCCACTTATGTGTTTTCAATTTGTAACAATGGAATCCATATTTGGAATCAGGATGTTCAGATTGTGTAAACAGGTAAATTTTATTTTTAGACATTCTGAATAATTACTTCGGTAAATATATTATTTACCATGGTTAAATGGTAAATCCGGTAAATAAGGGTTAAAAAATAATATTATAATAATACAAAATTACCATAAAACGGGTCCTAACATTATTGGTTGATACATGTTCGACCATAGGCATCTTTGGGTTGATTTTGGGACCCCATGGTTCCACTTGTAAGTGATAGGGACACTTTATTTTAATTAAGTTAAAATGAATACAAAAATGACACAAGCATATATCTTTTAGAAAAACAATTCTTACATAGGGTTATATATGTTGTATTTTTGAATATAAATCTTAATTAGAAATATAAAACGATTTCCTACATAATTATATTTTATTTATAATTTTTAGACATTAAATAAGATAATTTATTTATGACATAATGATGATGCAGTAATTACCATAATAGTGAAAAATTAAAATAATTAATATTATAAATACCCAAATAAATATAATTTGAGACTTTTTATGAAATAAACTAATTTTATATTTTAATATGACATTCTAGTAATTCTTTAACTAACTTTGTTCGAAGTAATCATTCTTTTATGATTTTCACAAAAATCAATTATTGAATAGTGTCAAAATTGACATAAAAGAGTTTTTAAAACAAATATTATATTATTAATTGATATTAAATTCCTAAAAATATATATTTTGGCCAAGAGACTTAAATAATGATAGGTGTCTCATTAATGGACCACTTGGGGGTCGTTTGGAAGTATATAGTATGTTTATTAACCATATAATATAAAAATACCAAGAGACATTGTAAAAGTGAAACTAATTAACTAAGAGTTAATACTTAATGATAAGGTTAATATAGTAACTCAAACCTATATAAAATCTATTGGTTGAGTGATTTTCTACCTATCCTCACCATAAACTTTAAATAATCCACTTTGGATCCATTAAAAACCGAATATGAATTTATTATAAATTAATATTTCTAGCTTTTCCAAAGGTACCCCTCACTCCTCTTATAAAATGGCACTCCCCCTTCTCATTAAATCACACCTTCAAAGCCTTTTGGTTCGGCCAAACTCTGCCCATATACTCTCTCAACTTCCATCACTTCATCCTAGAGGCCTTCCTTTAGTCAGAAATTCAACTTATGGAGCCCTTTTTATCAAATCAAAAGGAAGAACCCAAAGAAGAGGTAATGATTTCACCACCCTTTTCCAAGTTCTTTTCTTCTTCCACTTCTTCCATCTTTGTTATTACCATTCTAAATTAATAAATCCATTATCTTATATATACTGTGATGTTATTATAAATATGATACAACAATATTCATTATTCTATCCATCCTTCGAATAACATGTCACCATACGTGCGTACGTACGGCTTACCGTCTCCCCGTAGTTGTGTAATTGTTATTCAATAAATTATTGTTTGGATGGGTATAATAATGATGTGTAACTCATGTAAATAAAAAATATAACATGATAATGATTCTGTATATATGTTATACCATCAATTAATATATTATTTTAATATTAAAAGAATGATATTGTTGCTTGTGCGTACGTACGAACTACCGTCTCCACGAACGCGATGAGATTCATTCTCAATCATATCCATTCAAGTATAATTCTCATTTGATGATTAATAATACTATCTAAGGACTTGATATAATTCTTTATATGATTAAGATACAAACTATCCATTACAAACATGTCTTACATAACAAAACATATAAAAGAAAACGAGCAAGTTAACACCTGAAACAACGATAATACTTATATATTATTAACAAAGCAATGTTAAAAGATCATATATGATATCATATTAATGTATATGATTCTTGTATAATTTAATAACAATTATATCACCATTATATTGGAGGTTAACCTACCCCAACCAAGGAAAAGTACAACGTAAAGGTTATTTAACAATCTCTTCATTATCCGAGGTTGTTTATACGTAATAATCTACTGGGATTTCTTTATCATCCACATCCATGTTTCTTAAAAATGTATTTGAATTTTTTTTACTATTTAAAAGAATATGGTTTAAAGTAATTTATACCCTTGTTTGAATTTTTATAAGAGTTTTATAAATGAATCTTTCTATCATTTTCTAAAAAATGTGCTTTTTAACATTTTTGACAGAATTAAGGTTAGAATGTTTTTTTAACTTATACAGAGGGTGCGGTTATTTTTTGCCATTATAAAATCATCGAAGCTTCCCTTTCAAGCTTATAAGAATATTTTAAAAGAAAATGTTTTATTTTATAAATATATGACTCTTAAATGATTTCAAAATAGAAAGATATATTTCTCTAAAAAATGTTTTGATTTCATCTATGTCAACATCCTTTGATGGATTTTATGCTTATTTGAAGTTGATTTATTATGATACAAAACTTCTATGTTGTATTTAAGGGGTTGTGATATGTTTGACTATGAATGTGCTATTTTTATACCATTCATAGTTTATGGTGAAAGTATTGACATTTCATATGCTAGTTTTAATACGAATGTTTATGTTATGATAAAACCTTTTCATATGGGAATGCATTGGACTTAATATCTGACGGGTGGAGCCCGCTATAGCTCCTCGATGCATCTATAGGTCTCATGAGACAAACTAGTGTCTTGGCACAAGGCCTTGACAAAATTTTATTTGTAGTCTGGAACGAGGCCCTGGATATGTGGTTATGATATTCTGGCATTATGCATTCCATCATTATGAAAGCGGTTATTGATATTTCATGTGATTATTTGATTATTAGAATATCTATGTGAATATGTAAATGGAATTATTTCATTTTATTTTACGATACTATGTTTAAGTTCATGTTTAAAAAGGATTTTGTTTTAGTTATACACTGCCTTAAATGTTTATTCAAATTTATGAAAGTTTCAACTATATTGTTATCCTTACTGGGCATTTGAGCTCACCCCTTTTCTACGTTTTATTTTTCCCAGGATGTGAAGAAGTAAATTATGAATGAACTGCAGGGATATTATAGGGGATAATAGTATGGATTATTGAGACAATATGTTGTTGTAGTAGTTTTTAGCTTCATGATGTATTGTAAAACTTTATGAATATATCCAGTGTTTCCAAGGCTACTAAACCAATCAATCATTCGATATTTGATCTTTCTTATGATCATTCCAATGTTATGTAATAATGCACCGACTCTGGGTAACTGGGGTAAGGGCGTTACAAAATATATCATAAGTATATAGGATTTAATACATATTTTCATGAAGAATATACTCTTATATCAAGGGTGATAATTCAAGCATCTAGTGGAAGTATTATTGTATGAAAAGTATGGGGGGTTAAAATATATACGAATTAGAATAAAATATTAATGGGGGAGTAAATTTAGCATCACAGGTTTAAAAAACTAGTGTTCTGACATGAGAATATAAATCATTCATAGGTTCTAATTTTCTACACCAAGAATATCTCATGTAGAATTTGAGTGATATTTGATATTTTTTATTTATACTCATGTTTTTTTATGTTGTCTGAGGATTTTTTATGGAATATTTGAATGTAGTGAGAAATCCTAGAATTGAACTGTGATTTACAACAAATATAAAGGGTAAATGTTGGAGCCTAGTTATATCTAAAGAGGTGAATGTTTAAGAATGATCATATGTGGTTGGGTTTTTTTTATAAACTAGTTTTAAATGTAAAAATATGAAAATTAAAAAGATTATAATATGTTTAGAGCTAGTTTGGTGATTATTGGTGAGTATTAAGATAATGAAAGAGAAAACACATCTTAGAAACGAATATTGTATAATTTTGGGCTCTGAAGAACTTTAATTGAACAAAAGGATGGATGCTACATGATTCCAGAAATACTGGACAATGTAATTATTAAATAGAACATGTCGTGGTTTCCAAACGACCATCTTTTTACATGAAATTTATAGTAAATTTTTTTTAACACGATCATTGGACACCATGGGATGAAAAAAAATTCATGGTTGTAGCCAGAGTTTCCATATAACATTTGGGAAAATAGTGATCTTAAAGGGAAAATGGATAAAGGCTTGGAGAATGTTTTAAAGAATAAATAATATATTGATGAATCTAAAAACCATAATATAATACAACTAATGATGAGATTTTTATTTTATGAAATCTCTCGATGAAACAAGATGTGAAGTGAATATAGATGTTTATTTATTCTATTTTTAAAATAAGAAATAAACTCATGCTAATAAGTATAGTGTTAGTTGTTTTAGTAATTGAAGTAGTTAAACATTTAAAACCAAAACCTAGAAGTATTAAGGGTGAAAACATATCAATTTTATGTTAGATATTATTATTAAAATATTTAAAAGGATTGATTTTCCATAATATTAAAAATATGGAGGTTTTGATATTCAGGGTCAATCCATTGACTATAAAAAAAATATATAGTTATTAATTCCACATAATATTTTTAATTATTTATATAATCTTTATTTATTTTATTCTGTTTCCAAATATATAAAAAAATTTCTTTTATTTTTAATTTTGACTCAAATGTGGTGGATGTATTAAATACTTATCATCTTGCGAAATGCAACAAAGGAAGTTAATATTTTTTTTGATTGGTATTAAATAGAATTAATTTAATAATGGATAAGGAAAGAGTAATATGATAGAGAATGAAATATTTTGATATCTAAAATTTGGTTAGATTTTCAATGAAGTTTGGGAAATAAAACATTTTTTAAGAAATATAAATTTTATTAAATAAATATGAATAGAAACAACAAATCTAAGATAGTGTATTGTATATTTTGACTATTTAATTATAAATGAACTATGATTCATATTCTTTTTTCACCTTTTACTAATAAATGAGAAGGAAGTAATGAAAATAAGTGTGCCTTGGATTTTGTAGTAAATTATTTTAAAAAATTATTCATGAAACAGTGAGTTAATGGTTTCTTATTACATTGATAGAGTGTTGGTGTATTTTTTTGGATACTGACCTTATGGGTAAAAATGTAAATTTCATTTTTTTCTGTGATTCAATTTTTGATTTGGATGTTGTGCTTGATTTTATTGATTTTAGAGGTATACTTTTTTTATAATAAGATAAAATTCTATGTTTGATGAATAAAATTAATCACCCTAATTCACCCCCACCTTTTGGGATATGGGGAATTGTGGTTACAAAATTCACACAATGCAATCTACCTAAGAGAGAACACATATCCCATAAAGTAGTTTATTGACATTGTAACAGGTAACTCATCAATAAAGGAACTATTTATCCACATTTACCTATTCCATTATTGAAATTTAAATTATTTAATGAATATTATTTTTTATAGAATCCTAACATTCACCCTCAATGATCAATTCTAGTGATCAAGATAACCTAGAGTGTAATCCATCAATATATCAAAGCTATTTCCGAATACCATATGTTAATAGACCTAACCGAATATAAAAATAATATGTACACATTCCAATCAATGTAGAATCACCAAATATGATAATTCTAACATCATAAAAATATAATAAATATCAATATCTTACATGAAAACCATTCGCTCACAAAATTAAATAACAAAGCTATACCCCATTATTCTTAATAAATTATAATTTTTTTTCATTTCCAAAACACATAAAAAACAAAAAAATATTCAAACATATGTTATAAATATATATAATATCACAATTTATGAATGACAGACACAACCTATCTTAGTCCACTATGGGAAAGACACCATAACTGGTAAAAAATATTTCAACTCATTCTGAGTCAACTGATATTTCACATCTCTAGAATTCCTTGGATTTTTTTTCAATATAATGATTTTAATTAGGAATTTTTAAATTCTAACTAACTAATTTATACATATCCTATATCCATGATTAATAGACCATGGCATAACCAAACTAATTCTATTTATATCATCTCACACAATCCTGATTACTAGAAACATTTCCTTAATCCAAATTTGATTGTTACCCATCCCTTAATACTATCTAGAGACCACCAAAGACATGATAATAGATTATAGAAACATAAAACTATGGTATGGGTAATAGTTAATCAACAAAACTCACATGAAAACACATATTTTTAAAATAACACAAATTTCATTAATGAACAGAAACTCATACGAAACATTAAATTATAGTAAAAAAATAAACCAGATCCCAAATATAATATTATTTAGATAAACCAGTAGGAAACCAATAATACATGATTTGATATTCATGCTCCCTAATATATCCAATACAATTATTTAATGTTACCTATTACCATCTACTCAATCCGAAAACATATTGTATGTTCCCAAAGATAATCATATTGGGATGAGTTTACGAACACAGGAGAATTTATTCAAAGCCTTCCTGAGTACCCTATTAATTTTTAAACCAAGTAGTTCATAAAATTTCTATGAAAACATATACCTCTCATGAAAAATGAAATAATGAAATCAAAAAATATCAATCATAATAAAAAATATATAATTTTTTTATAATACAAACCAAACATTCTATAATAGCATTAATTTATTGTAAACCAACACATACACACATTTTCAGTACAATAACATGGAAAACCCATTGGGTAACACTTACTTAATCATATCCTCATTCTTAAGAAAAAACAACTCTGAAGTGGTATCCACATACCCATCCCAATATAACCTGAAAGGCCCCCACACTTTTTAAGGATTCCTAAGCCATACACATTACCAAAAAATCCATATAAACAATTGAGAAAATCATCAAAAAACAATGATAATAATATTTTACAAATTATTTCTTAGGTAATAAAAGACCAATTCATAAAAACCAACATCCCAAATTTCACATTTTATGTAAAAATATTACACACCTATAAATTATAATCTTCCAACCCTTGAAATACACATGCACCAAAAAAATGTATCGCTGTGAATTAAACTGTACTAAAAAATCCTTATAAAACTAATTTGAATGATTTTATTGAAAAATGAACATACAGGAAAAAACATTATCATATAATAGAGAGTATGAGAATAAAATTACTTCATATTTATTATATATATATCTTTTCAATATATCATAACCATCATAATCCTAATACACAATTACCCTTGCAATCCCCCTAATTCGGAAAGTATTATTTGCTGAAAATACAAATAAATAAGACAAAATAAAAGAAAAAAATTATAATATTTAAAATGAATTATTAACCATTAAAAAAATATATATTCCATATATAAACATTATTTATACCATTCAAATAAAAGAACCATTATTCAATAGGGGTTTCCATGCCAAGTGACACCTTGTGCTTGAATCTCTAGATCTGACCACTAACATGGATGGATATTAAGAATGATAACATGAAAAGAATATTTAAGGGACCTTCCTCAGATATATAAGGCTTGGAGAGGAATAAGTCACCTTAAAACCATAAAACCTTTGAATAAAGGATTCACTTCTACATGAATCAAAATAAGGGAGATACAGTTTTGTTTGTACCCAAGTCAAACATTTTGATGTAATGTTTTATAGAATGAATGACCTAATTGAATAGTCCCATAGAACAAATATTGGAATGATTATATATATATATATATTAACCCAATTTTCATGGTAACCTTACATGGTCTTCTAGACCATGCATCCTACTACATATTTTCACATGTCTTCCCTCTTTTGCACCAATTTTTCTCATAACAAACCCAAATACCTCCCAACACCACCAAATTCCTCCCAACACTAGAAAACTCCATATAATTCATTTTATAATAATTTATCCTAACTAAATTCAAATAATTTACTCTTATATAAAACATAGGCCTTACACCTAAGTATATGTTCTATAGATGTATTTTTAGAGTTAGTGGTTAGTGGGAAGATAAAAAAGAAGTGATAAAATATAATTATTCTAATAGTAATGATGAAAATATTTAGTTGAATCCATTTGTTCAATCATATAAGATGCCTTAATGATTATCCCTATACTAGATGGAGGATATTTGAATGTATTTTATTAGTTTTAGGTTGGTACTAGAGAGAATGCATTGCGTTTAATTGATCGAAAGATGATACTTATAACACATGGTGTGTATAAATAATATATTGATAAAACATACTTAACTTTGGAGTTTAGTGTTGGGAATAATGTTTTCAATTGTGGATTTCTGCAATTTTGATACCAGGTATTGAGTACGTTGGGGAAATAGGAACACCTCAGTTTGTGCATATATTTCAAATTCTTAAACGGATTGGGGAAGTTTCATACCACATGGAATTACATTTAAAACACATTGAAATGTATAATTTGTTTCATGAATTAATGTTCAGGAGGTAGAATCTTATTCTTTAACATGTGATTCATTATGATGATATTTGAGGAGCATCCATTGTGTATTATTGATTATAAAGAGAATGAATTTTGAGGGAATGATTTTTCACTTGTGTACTTACTATTGTATTATAGTCATATACTCATTGAGATATAGGGGTAAGAAGTGAACATATGGTCTAGAATTTCATGAACACATCCCTCATAATATATCAAAATTAAGGAAGAGAAAAAATATCCCCTCAGTCCCACATCTAGTAGGTCTCGGGTTGGAGACTAGCACTGAGGATTTAAAAATCTAACTGTACTAGAGGTATTACCTCTATAAATTAAAAAGGATTGGGAGATAGGATGAAAACCCACTCTAAAACTCTATATTATAATATAACGGTAAAATAAAAACTATTTCACAATTAATGAATAAATTAAAATTATAAATTCAATAGCCTATACAGAAAATACAAAATGACATGTCTATGGAAGTGACATAACAACAACTCCAACCCATGTAGTAATGTACATATTGTTTTCCAAAGTACTCATGGAAACTAGAAATAAATTTTTCTTATATAGGTTGAGAATATAAGAATTCTCATTAATGAAATAACCAATGTCTTAAGTGAACATGTGAAAATACAATACTAACGCATGAGTGAATAAACTACAAAATGAAGAAGCACCTATATATGTCTTCTAAGCTAACTAATCCCCAGCATAACTCAGTCACCAATCATGCATCAAACATAATAATATAACCCAAGATCATAAAAATAATAATGATGATCTGTTGCAACTTCCCAAATGTTTTATTTCTCTCAAGCCCTAATGTAGAATGTCACTTTCTCTCATCCCTTCGTTACACATAAAATTACAACCAGATCACATCACATCTTGCCTAAAGGAACCTAGTCCTTGAAATATCATCTCATAACATTAACAAAGTAGAATAGTATCTTGAACATGAAAGAAATAAACATCATGACCTTCTCTTACCATGTTTGCCCCCCAACACATACCATATAACATAACAACCTCATCACATCACACCTCACCCTCGACCAACACTAATGGGTAATATCATACACCAACTTGCATCATCATTGCTACTGAAGAAGCATGTGGAAGATTATGTAGCCATCCATCAATCTCACCACTATCCTAGATGTTGGGGAAACACATATAACCCAAACCATAAATAATTGGTGAGTTTGTCCAACTTATGGGGGGAGAAATAATATATACATATGTGATATACAAAAAGAACAAAACACCCATCCTATGGGTTCACATAAACTACACTAGGGAAAACCACACCACCACCAACATACCACATATCAACATACACTAACACTCCACCACTATATGAAAAACCTCAAACCATAACACATAACTAAGCAACATTTAACACTTTTAGATACAGGTTTCACCAATCTTATTCATTTTTATATCCCATTTCAGAATAAACGCCCCATTATTTCGTTCAATTAATTTAATCCACTTACCACACATCAATTTCATTTCCATCATTCATATTCACCATCATATTTTTTCATTTCATTATAAGATTTTATTCCATGGATAACTAGGAAACCAACAAAACCACACCACGCCAAGATCATCCCATATCACACAACAATCACTAGAAAACCTTCCATACTCCATCATTTCTGTGTCATAATAGAAAAACCAACTCACCACAACAACCACAACTCGCCCTTCCCATCCTCATCTTACAATACAACTACCACACACAATAACCACACATCACCACCATACATCACCATTGCCCATAATTTTCACTATTAACAACAAACATAGAGCTCCACATCACATAACTTCACATCACAACCCCCATGCATCACACCATGAAACACCACAACCACATCACATCTTCCCACATAACATCCATGTCATCAAAACATCACATCATAGCCTCACAAAACAACACACACCATAACTCATGTCAACCCCATCACATTACTACCACTCAAACATCTCACATCCTAGCTGGTCACCTCCACAAACACACAACATCCAAAAAACAAAATGAGTCACATATAATATAACAACACAAAGCATCATGTCCCATATTTAATATCATTATTCAATGGATTACTTTATTTCACTTATTTAATTATATTGGGTGTTATAAAAAACCAAATTTCTACGTGAAACTAATTATTTGGTAAATAAATATTCTTTATCCATTTATTTAGTGTTCAATCACACAAAAACTTGGAAAGGGTCTCAAGGAATATCACCAATAACACAAACAAGGCCCCCTATATCCACTATTTCGGTATTAGAAAAAAGAATGCACCAAATCATCAATAATATATATCAAATAATAAATCATTTTATATATCCCAATACCCATAAATTAAATAATAAAAACTAATTAGATTTATTATTCAAGCCCTTATTAACCACACAATAGAATGGAATACCATATAGATCCCACACATAACATATAAATAGAGAGATAATGAGGACCCCTTACCTCAAAAATAATTGATGATCTCCCTGTACATAGTAGGAAGAAGATTAAAGATCCTACAAACCGTAACCACAAAAGAAACAAAACGATCAACCTAAACTAAATGGTATGGTTATCAACAATGCATCCCAACATGCAGCCAGTTCAAAACAACATCACTATAGTGGATCCTAAGAAGAAGTACCACAATAAAATAATGGGGTATGAAGAACAAATCACCATTAATATTTGAAAACCCACCAAAAGAACCTATGGATTGATGTAGAGGAATACCACCGAGAATGTCTCCCAAAATTTTATAGGGTTCATCACGAAATTAGAAGAAGAAAACTACCGAGTGGGGAGAAGAACCTGTTGATCAAAACCAATTAAAATATGGAAAATTAACCTTTCACATTGCGATTTCCATATTAATTATGTGACTTCCATTAACTTCTTATATTTCATTTGGTTAAATAAGTACAGGGTATTAAACCACTATATCTTTTTATTCAACCGAAAGACACTTCCCCTCAAATTGAATTAAATATATAATGTGAATTACTATATGATGGAATGAAATCATTTCACAATCATCCCCTTATCCTACATACAATCTATGAATTCAATTTTTTCATGTACTACCAATCACTAACACACAATCTGAATCAAGTTCACATCGTGAACAACTAACTACAATACTCCCCGATCTCTATCATCAATAGAACACTCATGGAACGTCCAATAAATCACCTCCAATACCCAAACTTGAAAATTAATTGTATGTGTAGGAATGGACCAACACATTAGATACCTATCAAATGATTATCATCCTCAAGAATAAAAACCAAACATAGAATACTAGAAATGGGTTTGAACTATCACACTGTGAGATACCACTCAAGATTCTTTTAACACCTCCAACACCTCCAAAAATCATACAAATAAACTAAAACATCCTCAAAAAACCTTGTGAAACAACATAAACACTCCAACACATCTCCAAATCTCACTTAGTACCACAAAATATCAATTGGTACTAGCCAAAAACCATTACTTATCCACAGAACCATCAAAAAACCATTTAAACCACAACACATTCCAAAAAACCACTACCAAAACCAACACATTGAACTTCCACGACTTCAAAACTCTAATATTTTTATCTTCTATTTCCTAATATTATCTATTTTAGGAGGCCTTGAATTTACCACATAGTTCTAATTGTGTCCATGTATGACGTGTTTTTATTAGAAACCAGTCCATCCCTTTTTTTTATGTGATATGCTTTATCACACATCACATGTGATCAAAATGGAGTATCTCATTAAATAGAAAGGTCCAAGCATCACATCATCCCTGAAAAACAAAAAAAAAAGTAAATTAAAACCCAAAATAGATAATGGTAATGGATAAATATCTATATCTCAGACTCCTATGAATTGTCCTCCATGCCACCATACATCCACAAAACTTGAACTGAGGGAAAGTCATTGTTCACACAACAAACTCTCTTGGATAGCATGGATCTCTACTAGCTGCACCAAAAATGTTGTATCATCCTCGATATCTAACTCCCCTTAGTCAACAAAATGGTAGTCAACATAAAGATACTTAATAATTTGTGACATGTGATATATTTTGTTGATTCTATTGAATCACAGTGGAATCAAAAACTCATAATCTAACAAGCTATCTCTCCCCAACACCTTAGTGAGCCCAAATAACCATGTAGAATGCTTACTAACCCTATGAAACCATTATTTTCCATGTTGTGGGGAGAGTTTTGATAACACATTATCACTAATCTCAAACTTGAGGGGACTCCACCTACAATCACCATAGGATGTATAAGTGTCATAAACTACCCTCATACACTCTCAAACCTACTGAATCATTCCAATCATGCTCTACAGCACATCCAAATCATGAAATGCTAACTCGACAATCACCTTCCAGCACAAAAGAGAATGACATGGTCATCCGTAAAACACCAAAAATGGATACATTTTAATGGATGAGTTATATATGTTGTTATATTAAAACTTAAATATAGGAATCTTCCTTACCCTCAATCCACCAAATTATAGGACATAAGATCACTACATATACTCGAGTATATTGACTGTCTGCTCTCTCTTCCCATTTATCTTAGGGTGGAAAGAAGTTATATGTTGTAACTATGAGCTGAAATAATGTTTCAATACCAAATATACCTACAGCTAAAATGAGGATCTTGATCAAAGATGAATAACCTTATCCCCCTTTGAATCCAAACCACATTTTCTATATATCGCCTCGCAAAAACATCTACAATACCCAACTCATGAATTGTTAGAAAATGAGATAACTACACCAGTCAGTCTACTATAACCCAAATTTCATTAGAATCTCCATGAGATTGGGTTAACCAAGTTATTAAATCCATAGATATGTATTCCCATTTTCACATGGGATCAGAAAAGGAAACCTCCATGAACACGTTTCTTCACTTTCACCTACTAAAAACTAGATACTTTTCCACAAATATTTCCACTGACTATTTCATCCCTTGATGCCAAAGTTCTCTATTCATGCCTTGATACATATTTGTCACATTGGGATGTACTACTAAAGGTGAGTTTTGAAATTCATGGAGAACTCCCTCACTCATTGACTATAGAAGAACCAACATACACTAAAACAACATTTATTTTTGATCATCTTTTCTACCATCCTTCCCATGAATAACCATAGGAGATAAGATTTTGAATCAACTTTACCTCTAAGCCTCCTTACAAAGACTCCTCTAAAATTAAAATGAAATATAAATCCATGGTCATATGATAGTGGAAGCCATTAATACTTATCTTCCTTATGTCGAGATGCATCGTTGAAACCTCATCAACCCATTTACAATCATCATCACATTACCAAAATAAATCACCTTGGGAATTCGAAATAAATTCGTCGAAAACCACATACCCATTTAATGAGGTGTAGAAGATATAATAATTACAATCACTAATAAAATATATTTAAAACTATTAGCATGGATTTATATCTCTTAGATAAAAAATATACTTTGGGCTCTTATGTCTTTGAAAACCACAAAGCACTTGATGATGAGGTAATGTCTCCAAAAATTTAGTTAAAACATTACTACCAAAAACTCTTGATCATGGGTGGAGTAGTTACATTCATGGGTAGTTAACTTCATCAACCAAGAAGAAATTTCATCCCTATACATCATCATCATGCCTCCCAATCCCATATGGGATCACTCATATAAAATCTCAATCAACACACCCACCTCAAGAAACTAAAGTAGTGGACAATTGGATAACTTCTGTTTTATGTAATAGAATGCTTCTTGGCCCTGAACTGTGCTCACAAAAGGCTAGTGATTTCTAGTAAATTCTATAAGAGGAGTTAAAACTCATGGGAAATCTGGTAAAATCCACTGATAATAGTATATAGACCAAGGAAACTGCAATCCTCTATCACATTGTTGGGTTTTCTAAAATAAACGACTACCATGACATTTGATGGTCCCACTACCACATCTTTTTGAGACATGAAACATTTGAGGAAATAGTCATCTCACATCCAAGAACATACAATTGAAAACTTTCCATAGATTTGGTAGTGCCGAATGAACTAAAAAATAGCTCTGAGATTACCAACATACTACTCCTATAACCTTGAGTAGATCAATATTTCATCGCAGAACACAAGGAGGAACCGATCAATGAACAAATGAATCATAGTGTTTATAAGACCCATGAACATGACTGGTGTGTTCATAATGATGAACAAAATAACCATAGACTCAAAGTCCCCATATCTGCAGATGAAGATAGTATTCATGATATTCTAATCCTTCACCCACAACTAGTGATATCTAGACTAATTTTTTAGAGAACTCACTAGATCCTCACAAATATTCAAAAAGATCATCTATCCCTAAAAGAGGGAAACAGTTTTTGAATATCACCTGTTTCAACCTATAGAAGTCAATTGATAAACTTAGAATCCTATATTTCTTATTGGGGAACAACACCGGATCACTCCAATATGATAAAATATGTCAGATGAATCCGATATACATAAAATAATCCTCAGACAACTTTAACTCTAATATCTCTATAGGCACTATCATAGGTGGCCATCGAATTCAGAGATGTGCCCAACATAAAATCAATCCTGAACTCGTAATTGCAATATAGAGAGTAGTTATATAACCTATTATAGAAAAAAAAAATCCACAAACTAATCTAAAACTATTAGAAAATACTGAAACTATGAATCCACAGTAATATCATTCATCTATGAGAAAATATGATCCACATTCCTTCCACCCATCTAATATCGTCGCATTCCAAAAAATGTCAATTGCTTGAAATCCACACCAAAAAACAAAACCATATTATGTATGCAGTTAACGAATTTACTAGAAAAATAAAATCAATACATGTCAATTATCACATCGTATGGATGAATTCTCAACAAAATCAAGTCTCTCGTTGACTGATACTTCCCCATCCCCAGCCAGCATCCCCAACACACATTAAACACAGAATTATAACCTAAAAACGATGTAGATAATACAAGGGGAAATAAATATCTATCAACATTTAGTCCCATGTAATGTACTAAAGAAGGAGAAAAATATCATGTGCGGCTCCCAAATCAAACAAAGCACACAAAAGGGTACAAAATATGCCATCTTACTTCAAGAAACTCCCAACTCTGTTTGCAGTACAGTCTCTAATGAAAGAATATGACCATCCCAAGATCATATTACAATATAATGTCTACCACTATGATCATGCTATAAACTAGGTCCCTATGTATGGGGACCATCATGTGGTTTCCCTCTACTAATACTACCTTCCATCGGGTACTGAACACAAATTGGTGGTCCCTACTACTGAAACTGCCTCATAGGAAAAAGTTTCTGCTGTCGAAATGTTTTTTGACCAACCAACTAAAAATGGAATCCATGAATAGTTGTACATTGACTCTAGAGTTTATCATGTCATTCATATACATAACATGAAAATTAAAATCATCTTCTATGTTCTCAGAATAAAACACCCCTAGAATAAAAAAGGGGTCTTTTGTGATTGGCACCCAACTGGTCAAAACCATGACTACCAGGACACATGTGGTCCACTACTTAAATCCCTTCTCCTCAAAATTGCCCTGGTAACTCTATTAAGGAACAAATCCTAGGGATTATATCTTTCGGATAACCTCAGCCTTTTTATACACCAAAATATATTTTCGGGAGCATAAATGAGGTGACCACTTGCCTAATCACGGGGTGAAATAAATCCATTTTACCTTGTTCTCTGGGTTCCTTATCTGGGGAGATATCTATAAAGATCAGTAGGAGGTCCTTGAACTTTATACATAACTCCCACATGATTAATCTACCATTATAAAGGGATATTATCTCCTACCTCTTGGATACCCTCATCTTCAACGATAATAACTCTGCTCCGAACTCCCACAAAAGTTCATTCCATAAAACATAGATCTCTTTATGGTTGATAAGAAATAGTTTCCATCAATGACGTGTATCTCCCCTCAAACGAATCATTTCCAAAAACACCCAAAAACCAAATTGTCATCATATTAGACCAAAATATATCTTGATCTCCTCTAACTAGTGATCTATCTCCAGATCTATGAAACCCCCCTAATACATTCCAAAACACTACCACTGAAAGGTACATAATTCTCCCTAATAAGCATCATTATCTTCTGTTAGGTCAACCCTTTGATGATAATCCCGATTATCCTTCCTAACCTCAAATTTGTGTGCAACACATTGATGATGACTAAGATCCATTTCTAAGAAGTAATGAGAGCATCTTATGCCTGATAACATGGACTGTTATCAAATATTATTTATTAATTCATGTAATTTTTGGAAAATAACAAAATATGGAAACAGAAACAAGCAGTCATGATTCATGTACCAATATAAGGTATCTACCATATAATTAGTCCCACCACATATGGTCCTTAAATATGCTCATATTCCATACACAAGATCATGAGTGGCTTAAAACCCCATTTAATAGCCAATCTCCGTAGCCTATTTCATCTATAGAGGTCAACATGCATTGCTTCTCTACCAACCCATGAAATCATCACCGTCCCTAAATCCGAACAACATCCTATATATAAACCTATCTATGATGAAACTCTTTCATGACCTTATATCTCCACAGATACTGCAATGAAGAATGAGATATAATGACAGATGAATCCCACTTCAAGTAGGCCCCAGGTTGACGAATAACACTATTGGTATAAAAATCTCATTGTATAGGAGGAATTAAACTATATAAATGAAACAAGATTAAGAGATATGATAAAACCCCACCAAGGATCTCAATTGGATAACATAAATTTAAAAAATACCTTTCCATAATGAATGAATAATGTAAACTGATACCTATAAAATTCTCCAAATTAAATACAAAAGGACAAGTATACAACAGTAACTCGATATATGTCCCAACCCAATTTTTAATTTACATCACAATTCCAAAAATCCTATTGAAAACCTGAAAACTATTCATATATATTGGATAAAAATATATGTATGCTCAGTAGGGATATAACTAAAGTATCATGTTCACATGTGAAAAAAAATTCTAATACACTTGTGAACAATCAACAAAACTAATAGGCACCAACATAAGTTATCAAACCCAACATACCATCACTATGGATAGCTAACCAGATCATAGTGGTGAGTGATTTTTGGTGGTCTTAGTGGTGAGAAATTTGTGATTTGTGTCACCAACATGCTTACTCTTCCCTAAATCAACACCACCGTACCATACATCAACCATTTCTACTTAAACCACCACTAAAATAAACACATCACAACCCAAAATTTAACCACTCAACATTTACCACATTCTGTTATATTTTAATCTACATTTATTCATTTGTCCATTAAATTTCACATTAAACAACCCATCTTTTTCATTAATTTCAATTAATCCATTTACCACACATCCATATCCTGGCCATCTTTCTTTTTTAACAACCTATTTTTTTTGTATTATCATCACAATTAATTCCTAGGATAACTAGGAAACCAACACTACCAAACTATACCACAACTGGCCAATCACACACAACAATCTCCACAACACCTTGCCAGCAACATTGTCATTGTGAAACACCATCCAAACCAACTCACCATAGTAAATACGCATCAAACATCTCATCCCGATATCACAATAAAAACATGCCACAAAACAACCACACATCACTTCCACACATCATCACATCTGTTAAATACAACTACATCCCATAACTTCACATCAGAAACACCACCAATAACACTGTCGCACACTGAAACAACATCACATGTTCCCAAATCACATATATGCCTACAGACCACTACATCATAGCAAATTACAACATCCAACAACATACTCCATGTCAATACCATCAAATCACTACCACACACATATCTCATAGCCCAAAAACTCTCCACCACAACTACACAAAATCTCACAAGCCACAAGTTATCACATAAAATACAACCATAGAAACCATCATATCATAACATTTATAAGATTATTCATGGTATTTCATTTTTTTAATTCTTTATTTAGTAGAGATATTATCAATCAAAAAAATTCCATGGAAAAACAATTATTTTCCAAATATAAATTCATTATCATTTTATTAACAGTGTGATCACACAACAACATAGTAAGGATTTCACTGTATAACACCTACAGTGCAAGCAAGGATCCCAATATCTGTTATTTTAATTATTGGAAACAAGTACACATGAAATCATTGAAAACATTTATCGAAGAAATTTATATTTTTATGTCTACTCATACCCATCAATTCAATTATGCCAATTAATCATCTTTATTTTTCTAACCCTTACATTACACCCAATGGAATAAAAAATTATATTTATCCAACAACCCACGACCACATGAAAATGTAAATAACTATGATCCCAAAAATTATGAAATCATTCAAATATCATTATGCACTATCCGGATATGAATAAAAAAACTCACAACCCACGACCACATGAAAAACTCATAGATCATCCTAAACTGCCTAAGAGGGTTATCAAAAAATGATCCCAACACAAACCTAGATCAATACAATATCCAAACAGTTCTTCCACATAAGAAGGAAAGATAGTAAACATTAGGAGAGGGGAAAAACAAACCATGGATCACCTAAATAAACACCACTAAATCCTAAGGATCTAGGTAAGATAATAAATTATAAAAATTCATCCAAAATAACCTAAGAATTTTTTACAAAATGAGAGGATGAGAATTAATGAATGGGGAGAAAATTGGCCAACTAAAAACTATTAGCAACATGTAAAATTTCCCTTTCATGTAATGAATTCTATATTCACGATGTGAATTCCATGGGGCCCATGGATCATAAGGAATCACTCTAGTACAAGGAATGAAACCTCTATATCTTTGGTTTCTAATGAAAAACATGTCACCTTCACTTGAATTAAGTACACGACATAAATTACCCTTTCACTATTTGAATTCATTTCATGAAATTCCCCTTATCCCATAGACAAGATGCGAGTTTTCTAGAGACACATGCCACATATCACTAACTCATGATGCGAATCATGTTTACCTAATAAACCAAATTCTATAGTTCTCTTTTAGTTCCATACTCCATGAACACTCTTCGAACCTCCTTTAAAACACCTCCGACACCCAAAATAGAAAAATAAAATCCCAGGAAGGTACAAAATGTTATATCAGTGGTCAAATTTGTTTTTTTAGATATTAATATACACAAATAGGGGATGAAAATCATTACAGTAGTGATTGTACAACTTCATCTGGTTTCTTAGGCGTGTTTTAGATTTATTTTCTAGTCATTTTGATTTTATTTAATTTTTTTTATTTTAATATTGAATATTCACTAAATGTAGATTAAAATATTTGAGAATTATAATGGAAATTAAAATTTTTATCTTATATCTAAAGCCCCTAGGATCCTAAGGGACTCACTCGGAGTCCAATGATCCATAAATATAAAATTCCTACCACTAGACACTATTAATTTGCCAATGATGTTACACTAGAAACTTGATCATCATGGAGAATATGAAGGTGGTTATGGGGGTCCCAATAAGTTATCTTAAAAAAATTAATTGGAGAATTTTGACCATTTTAATATTAGATGTTTGGAATTTGAAACATATTTTGGTCATATGGATGAACAATTCTTAAAGTAAACTTCTATTTCAATCACCCAATCTTCTATTCCATCTTTTAGAGATATATCCTTTCATTTTTAATTGAATCATGATATTTTATATTTTGGAATCATATTTATAATAGGATCATTATAACCATATTTATTTCAATAGTGGCATGGTTTTACTTTTTTTTTATTTGTTTTGACTCATATATCTCAAAGCTTCTTAGAATAATTGATTTTTAAGGATTTAAGAAATGGTTGACATCTATTTCAAGAATGGATCATTGATTGATATGTATCCATATGATCATAATATTTATATTGAGTTAAATGTAAAGGTTTTATATGTATTATATTCATGATATATGAAATGTTATCCTTTCTTTTTCTAAAAATATTTTATTGTATTTATTCTAATGTATAATTATTTAGAAACATTTTGTCGATAAGAAGAGAGAATTAAACCTGGAAAACTAATTTATCTGTGATTGAAATTTAGTTATGATATTTATGTTCATATTTTTGAGTTATTTAAAATTAGAAATGATATTTTTATTGCTGCAGATCATATTTAATGGTTTTTTATGTTGGAATTTTTTATTAATGACTAGTTATGTATTATTTAGAATATTTGAATCCTATAGATGATTCACAATGACAATAAATGATTTAATGTTTATTGTAAGAACATGTATGTAATATTTTAAATGAGAAATATGATTCCATGATGATTAAATTGATGGAAAAAAATTCAAATGGTATTTGTGGAATAAATTCATATTATTTATTATTTTAAATGATGCGTGGTGTGATTCAAAATGTAATTTGGTCAAATTAAATAGTGATTTTTTACTATGATTTATTTTGAAAACTATGTTTTGTATGGTTTCAATATTTGTATTCCAAATGAATGTATTTTGGTTCTATAAAAAATAAATTTAAATGGTTTATTATGAAATTTTAATGATTAATAAGAACCTGAAAATGTATTTTAAATTGTATTATTTAGTCTTCCGACATTTGAACTAATGTTAATGGTTTATATAAATGTGAAACTGAATGATATTGTGATAATACCTTGTTTAAAAAAATGAGTAACATTAATTTTTTTAGATAATATTTAAACGGTATTTTGAATCTTGGATTGTTGTGAATTGAATATAAGATAAAGTTTTAAATAATTCGTCATTTCATATGATATTAAAAAAATAAAATGATGATTTTTTTGGGAATATGAAATGATATTTTAGAAAGGGTTTATATACTGAAATTGATATTTTTTTTGAATGAATTATCCTACAATGGTAAAAAAATTCTAGAAGATTAGCTAATGGGGTGTTGGATATTATAAACTATTATGTTGGTTGATTAAGAAATGATTCTGATGATATAATTTTTTTTGTGGTTATACTATCGTGGTATATTAATTATGGAATTTTAATGGTCAGGTAATTGGACAAAAATATATAGTAATCCATGAGTTTGGATATAACATGACATAAGTCAAATTATTTTCTTTATCCTTATGTTAATCTAGGATAATTAATATTTCATGAGTTTTTCTATGAAATGAGATCATCATTGAGTTAGTGAAGGGTCATGTATTCCATTTTTTTATCGATAAAATAATTTGAGCCATATATTTAGAAATAACACACTTTGACACACTTTTTGGGCATTCATTTAGGTTGGTTGATGTTGTTAAATATTATATTATAGTCAATTTTTTAGAAGATCATTTTTAGTATGTCATACAATTTATTACATAAAATTATTAACGTCATATAGTACTACATTTTTGTCATAAGAGAAAGGCGATAAATGGGCTTACCATGGTTTTAAACTAATATATTTCCCACAACCTATACATAATCATCTCAATTATATATATATATATATCATTCATTGTGATATAAGAAAGGAAAATAATCATTAATAAATTTTTAATGGTGGATAATGATTCTATCAAGCTGTTTTTTTGGTAATATCAATGTTCTCAAATTTGGGTTGCTATTTTTATTTTAATTCTAGTATTTTAGTTGTTAATATTATGATTCATACACATAGATCACGATGTTTTTTATTTTTGATTGAATTCTATTAATGGGAATTATTGTGATTTTTTTGTTTTATTTTATAATATCATTTATGTTAATCCACTATGTTTGATTATTTTATTGATTATTATCAGATATGTATCTCTTAAACAAACACCAACCCCGTCTCAGTAATTTACCCAAAAAAATAGAGTATTTAATAAACTAGGTTAAATTAGTTTACTCTACCTCAATGTTGTATAATGAACTAAATAATTTCAAGTTACACTTCAATGAAAGATGACCACTATAGGTAATAAAAACATATCTGGTAATAGATTTCTATATCAACATTATAAAAAAAATAGAATAAATGAATCACAATATATCATAATCATATCTATAATTTTTCCAAAAAATTAATAGTCCAAAATATTTTGAGACATATCTCAAAAGAAATATTAATTTATACCAATGATTCTTCTCTAGGTTTCCCATCAACCTAATCAGAGTGGAAAGAACAAAATAAATGTGTAGTCAAGATCATATCATGGAATACCTAAAATTACCCACTATAGTAGAATACATTATTTTTTCATATAAATGACATATGAAATTATTATTTAGGGGACTAGTATATGGAATTATTTTAGTGTTGAAACCAATGAACAATAATATGTCTATTATTCTAAAATATATTAACCTTTAACACCTTCAAAGAATAAGAACATTGAGATAGATATAATACATCAATCTCTCAATTTTTAAGTTTTTTGATTTATTTTTTATTTTATATACCCAATTCATTAATTTTTAAATAACTATTATGTTTGATATTTAAATGGATAATTAGACACTAGTTCATATAAATAATAATAATGTCATTATCGTAAGGATGAAATTAAATAATTTCATGCTTGATAGATTGAAATACAAACACACATCATACATTCTTCTATTGAAACCACATAAAATCATAAAGTAATAAAACTATTTATACCATTTAATTGGTGAAAAATTATTTAGATTATTTTAGAGTAGAGGAGATTATAAAAAAATTCCCATGATACCCTTCTTAGGGCGACTATGGTGTTTATTTACAATGAATGATAAAGATAGCATGATACCAGAACATCAATGTTGGACACACGTCCACTAACACCCCCGCCCAACCTAGGAATATCTATCTTGGATAAAAAATAAAACCCAAAAGAATCATTTCCATATTCCTAAAACACCTCCTCAAGTTAGGCACTCCCATATTGAATACATAAAAAAACAAAAAACAATAACATCCTTATAGACAAGGCCCACTTGTTTTCCTCCACCTATTGTGCTCCCACGTAAGTATGTGAATGAAAATATGACCATCGTAGAACTCTCATGGTCTGATGATAAGAAAGACCCTTACATTAATATTGCTGATTAAACAGTGACTGAAAAATTTTCTCAAACTAATTGGGTGAAACAATGTTATACTAGAGGTCCCAAATTGTTGAGGTGCAATGGAGTCTGAATTTAAAGAATCCAAAATGAAGAGGTGAAATGGACTTTGACATTACATAGCCTAAATTATTGAGGTGAAGCGGTGTATGAATTTTCTAACCTCTTGATTCGATTGATAGAAAATGTCGGAGGAAGACCAGGGAGAGACAGAGAACCTGATAGAGGTAAATAATTCATTTTATAGCAGGTTGTGCATGAGAAAGGAATAAATTTAGAGACTATGATTAGGGAGGGGTGATTACTAGGTCATTCTTCTATTCTAATGAAAAAAATTTAGGATCATTACCTAATATATTGAGAGCCTCACTAGGGATGATGCAATAGTGGGTGTTGTGGCATTGGGGGATCTTGTTTAGGGAAGAGACCAATGTGGTATATAGTTCGAATGTAGGAGGGGAACCATGTCTAGATGTGCCACTTCGGGGAGAATGGATGATGTAGGAGGGAGGGGATTCATATGGAGTCACCAAAGATGGGGGAGACAAGGTTATGGGGGAGTAGGGGAGGGGTGTTGTTATAGACACTGGTAACATGGAATGATAGGTGGCATCAAACAATGAGAGGAAACACACAAGAGGGTGACTTCACTTGGGGAAGAGGGTACCATGAGGATGGAGGAGGGAATCATGATGGAGTATAGATTTGTGAGGGTGGGGGTGATCAATGAAAATGATATCCTTTAGCAAAGCCACCACCCCCCTATGGAGGGGGGGTTATATGTTACTGTTTTTTAGAGAGAAAAGAGTGAGGGGAGAGAGGGATATGGTTATGAAACCTCCTCTAACACCATGTTTAAATGGAAGATATTATAACACAATATGCAAGACACCTCAATATGGGAGAACTTGATGTTTATTTATAATGAATAGTAAATATAACATGACACCTCAACTTAAATGTGGTACTCACATCCTCTAATAGATAAAAATATTAGTTTAAAATAAACACTTGATATGGTTTGTAATATTTTGAAAATACTTCTGATGCTTCATGTAAATTCCTCTACAAAACATTACATAAAAAATTCCCTTTTATCATACAACTAATCTATGCGAAATTCATAAATAGTAAATTAGGTAAGAAAAAATAGAATAGATTAATGTTTCAGAACTGGGTAAATGACATCACTTAAGCCAAACCCTTCATACTAAAAGGGTCCTTTAGAAAATAAATTAACTACATACATAATGTTTATTTCCCTAGTGTTGTTTTACTTCTGTTTAAAAATAAATATGCAACCTACATATTTAAAATATTCCTATTATACTACAAATTTGAGGAAAAATTTAAATAAAGGAATACATTTAATTTTTCATCATAGAACACCACTACATAGATTCATTATAATTCAAAGAATGTATGGAGATTTTAGGTTTATCTATGTTAATATTTTGAGAAATATTGAACACATGTGTAGTCTCATCTACATGACATAACCAAACAAAAGGTAAAATGATAATATTGACCCTATTATGTGTCAACTATTTGTCCTTATGTTTTTAATATCCATATATATCTGACTCAAAATCAGAATCAGACTCACTGAAAACTGATTGGGGAGGTATAATGGAGACATTCTCTGGTTCACACAACTTTTGAGGTTCCAAAGGGACATGAACACCAATAAGTTTAGGTATTATTTTGATACTAGATTTCAAAGGCTTCTTCTTAGGCACACAAAGATCATGTAATACTCTATCATGACATTTAGCATAGTATTGGTACCCCCCCCCCCACGAATGGACTGAAGGCCTTATTTATTGATTTTTGATAACCCCTCTTTCAAGGGATGATGGTGAACCCTTACAAGGCCAGTGGACTTAGAGATTACATGACCCATGGGCCTTAAGAATTATGCAGAATATACTTGGAACACCTCATACCAACTTCTTCATCGTGATTCCATCTCTCCACCATTCTCATGGATATTTGGCTAGGCTTCCCATGCAAGCACATGTTGGTCCCGATAGCAATGTCACACACTGTCTTTCTGACAAAACCTCTTTGCTTTTTCTCTAGTTAATACACCTGATCTAATACCCATCAAGAGTCTTCTCCTTGTAGAGTCCATCTAATTGTTAATCACAATTTTTAGGTGGCCCGAAGGCCTTGAGGTGGCCCAAAGGCATTGTGGTGTCCTGAAGGCCTTGAGGTGGACCGAAGGCCCTGAGGTGGCCTGAAATCCTTTCTGGCTCAAAGGCCTAGGGTGGTCCAAAGGCCTTAATGAACAGGAGGCCCAAATCGGTGGCCTGAAATCCCAAATAGATGAATAGTTCTGGTAGCTACCATACCGAACATTTTCTGATACATTGTCTGCTATAGTAATGCTACATCTTATAACACTTAAATCCCTATGATTGACAACAAAGAGACACTTGACCCCCCTATATTACAAACTATCAGTTCTAGAGTGAGAATAAGTGGTATAAACATAGACTCAAAGATGTCCCAATACTTGGGGCATACATGTATAAATTTTTCAAAACATTTCACAACCCATAGTAGTAGAGGAGAAACGATTAATCTAATAGGAAAAATATTAATTTCTTCTACCCAAATTGGTCAAGGGAAACATGAGTATGAGAGAATTCTTTTCACCCTATCCAAGAGATAACTGTTCATATTCTTAGCTAATCTGTTGTATTTTCTATTTCCCTAACAGTTTAGATTGTAATAACACATTCAAAGTTATAAAACTCAATAAAATTTGTAGAAAAGTACTCCAAACTCTAATAAAATTTCAATTTATTTCCTATATAAATTTTAATACTATATTTACATATGTTAAACATTTCATGTATATTATATTACTATTGTAATATATAAGTCATTAAAATACATAAAAATCATCAATAATGGTCTCAAATTAATATCCTCTACCCTAGGAGGTAGTCCTAGAAGGAAACCACATATATAAATGCACAAATTAAAGGGGGTTCCTAGCCTTGTATTCATACCTTTTGAAACTCATACATATGATTTTTAGAATCACACAATCTTCAAAAAAGTGGAGGTTATTTGAGTTTATTTAATTTGACAACCCCTACTTTCTTATTTTATTCAATCCCTTACAACATAAATTCCAACGCTATCTATAACATAGAATAGTGTTATCAGAAAATAGGACAATGGTAGAATTTAATAATATTAGTTGTGTTTTATGATATAATACCTATAAAATAGTAATGAAAGTTCCTTTAATTATAGTGGGAGTCCCCTATCAATTTTAATACTTTTAGAGTAAGACCTAAAGGTATAATATTTCTGTTTGAGAACCCCTATGGAAATGAAGAAATTTTAACTTAGGTACCCATCCTAAATCATTTATATTTTTTTCTATTCCATCATGATTTTATAAAGAAACAAAAATAATTACCATGATGCAAAAAAATCTATTATCCTCTAAATACACATAACTACAGTCATCCTCATCCAAATTAGGGAATTATTCCCTCTTTGAAGAGAAGATAAAATAGAATCTAGAATAAATGACCAACTCTTCAAACATTTTATTTTGACACATTAAGAAAATCTGTAATATCAAATTACTCTTCCACCAAAAGTGAGTGATCTATGTCTCTCTATATAATTGTTTATTTTAAAGGAAAATTTCATTTAATATTTCTTGGTTGTTCACACCGATTAAATTTTAGTTCACTTTTTGTAGACATAGATTATACTAAACATATTGTGATCCCAATTATTCCCTTAATTTTTATTTCTAACTATATTATCTTTTCCCTATCCCTTTTTTAAGAGTGAATCATTTCAAAATCAATTTAAATAATAAGGTATATTTATTCTCTTTTTTTGAAATAGTATCCCCAAAAAACATAATTTCATCCTCAATAGAGTTGTATGGGTCATTTAATGTTGTTAAAAAATAATTTTAAGGTATTAATTATTTATTTCAACATAAATATTTGATATATCCAAAACAATATCATTAAAATAGTCTATATAATTTAAGACTTCAATTCTGGGTAGATGTTTGAAATTACAAATACCATTCTCTGGTCCACTTTTTTGTCCAACTATTTATTCATATTTGTCATGTCAAGTTTAGGCCATATTTTGAATGTAACAGACTCATAAGTAACCTCTACAATAAAAATATCACATAAGGATAATACTATAAGGGTTTATGATTTATGTAGGATGTCATCATATAAATTAGCACAAGTAAAAATGGGTTTTCTATCATTATAAATGGGGTGGAATTACATTTTGGACCATAGAGAGCATCAAAAATCTATATATTATTGAGACATTTACTATGTTAAATCTTCTATCGTTTAAAATCATTTTCCCCATCAAAATTAATCATATAAAACATTTTAAAACCCATCATTATGAAATAATGAGATTTCATGACAATTGTTATGGGATGATTTTTTTTTTCAATCCATATTCCATATCTAAGGATGCATTGGAAAATAGTGGGGGTTTATAATTTTGTAAAGATAAATAATTTTACATCAAAAACTAAAATAAAGGTGTTAAATTAGGGTCAAGATGATTGTGCTTCAAATAAGAAAGATATAGTAAATGGTACATAAACTATTAACATAATTTAACCCATATAGTACATAAATGCATAGAAATAACAAAACCTACTAGATTAATTATTTATCATAAATAAAAAAAAGTAGATTAAATGGGAATCAATTTAGTACATGTCTAAAAGAAGGTATTTTTTCCTTGGAAGGTGGTCTCCCCCATTTACCAAAGAGGGGGTGTGGTAGATGAGATAGGTTTATGATGGCTGGATAAGCCCACCAAACCCCCAGTAGAGTAGGCAATAAGAGGTAAGAGACATTCTATTAAAGTGGTTATGTCCTAGTGGTTCCATCATTAGCTTCAACAATCTCAATGTTGGATGATATCATTTGAGAGTTCTATTTTTTTAGGTTCTTTACCCATATATTCAAGAGAGATATTTATGAGGGTTTTGTCCTTATAATATTGAAGGAATGTGTACCCACTTTTATAAATAGTGATCATTTTATTTGCCCATGGTTTTTACCCTCTTCATTTTGGAAGTCTTTCCACAATAAATTTGGTGTCCATTTATTTATACATTTTTTACTATATATTATTATTTTATCATCACTGTATCAGTGGGGTAATAATTTTAGTTCCAAAAAAGTGGTATAATAGGGATGTTTTGGCCCATTGTTTTTCTTGTTGTTGGGTATTAATAATTTTGATAAATTTGTGTATACTCTGTGATTGAGACTCCATTTGATCTTTCACATAAAAAAATTAATTGAGGTTATAAATATACCATTGTAAATAAGAGGATATTTTGGACCGTCAACATGTCTAAATGGTGGAAAAATTCAGGATTGAATCATTTAGTGGGAATAACTTTTTGTTGTGGAAAATGAATATGTGGGTAGTGCTGTGGAAGGATAATTTCATATTGGAAATTGTAAAAATACCAGCTGATGGGAACATAGAGTGTGGTTTATGTGGGATCCAGAATCATGAAATGATTGAAAATTTGGTGAGAACTTTTCGGAATGTAGATATACTATTCAGTGAATTGAAAATTACTTTTGGAGTCATATAACATCTCAACAATGCATGGATAATCGACTCGAGAGTAACATGGTATATGTAATTTCGAAAAGAATGGTTTGACCAATATAAATCTAACATAAAAAGACCTTTTTTAAATTGTTAATGATCACACATTGATGATCATTGGATTCAGTACCATCAAACTGAAGATTTATGATGGTATTTTTGGAATCTTCCAAAGAGTATGCCTTGTGAAGGTCCTAAAGAATAACATATTGTCTTTGGGATAATTTAATGACATAAAATAGAAGACTCACACTGATAATGGAGTGATGATAGTTTTGAAGAGTGTTCTTGTTGTAATAAAGTTAGTGAATAAATCAAATAACCTATATGTGCTTATGGGTGAAATGTACAAGTATTGGTACATAGTTTTAATATCAACTACCTTGAGAGAATTATTGATGATGTTATGGAAGAAACATATGTTTAATATGTTAGAACAATTCATAAATATAATTTTGAATCAAAATTTGTTTCCTGTGATTACAAATGTATCTTTATTATTTTGTGGGCATTATATATTTGGCAAGCAACATAGGTAAATTTTTAGGACATCAACAGTATGAAGAAAATAGATATTATAGTTGACCCATTATAACATTTGGTAAGAAACAGTTATATCACTGATGGGAGAAAGGTAGTTTTTAACATTTATTGTGACTATTCCCTGAGATATAGGGTGTACCAAATCAATAAGAAGGTATATTTTTTATAGTATTCAAAACATTCAAAGTGCGGAAAACGATTGAATGTGGAATGAATATCATGTGTCCAAGGACTGAAAATGGTGGAGAAAATACAAGCAAGGAGTCTGATACTTTTTTCAATTGGAAGGGATTAAGTTATCGTTTACAGTAGTATACACTTCTCATCATAATCGAGTGATAAAGAAGATAAATAGAACCCTTTTGTATTGAACGAGGGTGATGTTGAATACTTCATGAATTCAAAATTATTTTTGGGTAGAAGAAGTGAACACCACCTATTAGGTGATCAAAATATCTCCCTCACTGGCGATTGATATGAAGACACTGCTGGACATATGGAACGATAAAATTACTGACTATTCATAGTGATATACTTTTGGAAGTCATGTATATGAATTTTTTAATGATTTTGAAATATTGAAATTGGATTCAAGATCCATGAAATGTATATTCTTATTGTATGTTGGTGTTGTTAAGGGGTATCATTTTTGGGACCCCACTTCGAGCAAGCATATAATCAGTGTTGAATTTTTCTTCCAAAGAGAAGGTGAATATGAAAATTGACAGAAGATGGAGATCCATCATGTTTTGGGGAGGTGACCCAGAGTCCAGATGTATCCTCATGGATGGCAGTAATGAAAGAGGTACATGAAGCCCTACACAACAATAAGACATGAGATATTGTTCCATTACCTCTTGTAAGGAAGTATTTTAGCCAAAAATGAATCTTTAAAATCATGTGGGATGATAGGAATAGGTGGAAAGATATCAAAACATACTAGTGGTCCAATGTTTTTCTTTGATGGATGTTATTGGTTTTAAGGATATATTTTCACCCGCTGTTACACTAGAGGCTATTTTGATAGTTCTAGAGTTGTTTTCAACATATAGTTTACATCTAGTGTAGTTGGATTTGAAGGCTTATTTTAACCATGGCGATATTGATGAAGAGATTTAAATTTTTCAACCAGATGGTTTATTTTTAACGAAGGAAAATAGAACATGCTTTATAGGTTGGAAAATTCTCTATACGATCTCAAATAAGTGAAGGGTCTTAGTATAAGATATTTGATTTCTATATAATGATCCAGTGATGAAAAAACATCATTCAGATAATTGTACATATTTCAGGGGTTCATATAGTAATGATTTCATCATTCTTTTAATGTATGTAGATGGAATGTTGGTTTTTGGCCCCCAAAATGATTAGAACCAGGAGATGAAGGCAAAATTGGCTTGGGAGACTGATATGAAGGACTTTGGACCAACATACAATATTTTTGGGATAAAGATTTTTTGATATGGAAATAATGGAAAGACATTTCTATCATAGAATAATAAATTATAGAATGTATTTAAATGCTAAAATATGCAAGATAATAATCCAATATCCACCTTGAATCCCATTAATTTTAATTAATCCTCTATAATTAGTCCTAGAAGTAAAGTAGAGAGGGTAGAGATATATTGAGTTCCATTTGCATCAGTTGTGGGAAGTCGGATGTTCACAATGGTTTGTACTGGGCCAGACATTGCACATACAGTGGGAGAAGATAATCGATTCATAGAGAATTCATGACGTGAGAATTGGAGCAAGATGATGAAGATCCTAATATATATCAATGAGACCTCAAATTCTGCATTATGATATAGTGGATTTTATTTCTTTATTAGTGGATTTGTTGACTCATATTTTGAAGGTGATTCTGAATATTTGAAATCAATTGTGGTTTATTTGTTTACTAATGTAGGAGATGATGTGAACTGGATTTCAATGTTATAATCAATTATGGATTTATGCTTTGTAAGAACACGGTTCTTATTCGTGACCTACAAGTTTCTTCTTTTGATTTTTCCTTATGTGTTTTTGAGAAAACAAGGGAAATGGGGGGGAAAATTCCAAATTTATGGGTACACACCGTGTACTTCTGTACACATGACACGTACTTCGTCTGTGGGAGATGGGAAGGCAGGGCACGCAAGTTTGTTAGTAAAAACAAACTACATGTTGTGTACTTCCGTATACACGCCATGTACTTTGGTCATGTGGGACAAAAACACAGGGCGTGTAGACTTGTTGGTGATTCAGGATGTAATATCTATCTACACGCCATGTACTTATTATTACACAGCGTGTAATCAGTCGGCAGATGAACAGGGAGGCGGTGAAAAGTAGCCACTAGAGGAACAATTAAACATGAATGTCCATTCCATGTACTTTCAATATACATGTTGTGTAGTCATGAATTTTCAATTAAAATAGGTAGTAGCCTTCTCATTCGATAGAGGAGTCAGAACGCTCATTTAGAGCACGGGATAGAAGGATGAAGCTTGGAGGAGCTCCCGACAGCACACCAAGAATCAGATTCTTCCTCTGTTGATCACGTTTGAATCGCGCGGGTGAGTTCTTCACTCTCCATGAGTATTTCTTGCCAATTATTCTTCTTTGGGACATTATTTGAGTTTTATGGGGAAATATTTTATTCTATATCTACGCTGTACTTGGTCATTTCGGAAGGCGTCGTTTGTGTATATCGATCAGGGGAGATCGAGGTAGGTGGTCTTATGTTTTATTACAACTGTCGAGTAGAATTTGTGTACCGTTGTGGCATGTTCCCATGTTTGGGGTGTTGTATAGATGAGGATTTTCCTATTTAGATACATTCAATTTATTAGGTAGTCTAATGATTAAATATGAACTACTGTTTGGGGATCATTTCTTTGATCTAGGGCCACCCCGTGGGTGCGTTCCCCCTATTTAGACATTTGGCCAGGATACCTAAAGGTATTCCATATCTATAACATGTTTTATGTTTTCAGAGAGGATCCTATATATATTGATTGCTATTTGTTGGGATCGACCCAGTTTCTTTCTTAGCCGGAGGGCAGTGTTGTGTTTAGCCTGTGGTAAGTGTTCGTTAGCCTGAGGCTAACGTTTCTTATGCCTATGGGAAGTACCTTCCATGCCTACGGGAAATATCTCGTATGCCTGTGGGAACTATTCGTTATGCCTGGGGGCAGTCACATGCGGTTTTTGATTCTGTTTACCTGAAGGTAAGGATTTGCATGTTTGAGGACACTATTTACTTTGATTATTCAATGTAGTGATTTTCCTATGTTGTACCTGCCAAGCTAAAGAATAGGCTTGGAAATATTAAATAAATAATAAAATGGAAATGTAACCGGTAGGAATAGTTACTTTCGAGTAATTCCTAGTTTACTGCAATTTATTATTTCATACTAAAGTTTCACATTTTCACTGTCAGTTGGGCATGGGCCTTTGGTGGTTGCCTTTGGGAATTTATTTCTCACACCCAGTTTGGGTAATGTCTTTTTCCCAAACAAATTATATTTCTGTAGTTGTGGATAAGTGAAATGGTCCCTACACAGGTACATGATAGTTTCATAGGATTAGGAGAGCATGGGACCGAGCCTAGGCTCATGATGCTGCTAAGTTTCTGTTTCACTATTTTAGTATTTTATATTGTACTTGTACCTTGTATTTTATTGTATTTGATTTCTGTGTATCCTGTTTTGGCTGCTTTCTTAGACTTTGGGACATATGGCATCATTATATATGACTATTTTTCTTTTCTTTAATTCAGTACTGTGTCCATTTCAGCAATTGTTACTGTTTACTACTTCCGCTTTTGTATGCTTGTAATTAGTTCCGTTGCGTTACACTTTGACAAATGAGGTCATAGTTTCCCCACTATCAAACCTAGGCCCTCGCTGTTAGTCTTCATCCTCTGGAGTTTGGGGAAATGTGCTTGAGGTCATGTGACCAAACAGGTTGGGGGCCCCCATTGTGTGGCTCCCGGATTCGGGATGTTACAAAGTGGTATCAAAGTATTTATTTTCTTCTTCAAATTCTATTTGAAGCCTATAGTCAGGGATATGACAGAATTGGTATTTGGTAATAAGTTGTTCCCGGGATTTGCTAACCCGTGTACATCGAAAAACCAATTTATCTCGTTTAGTTGCAATTTCTCTAATTTTCCAATTTTAATGATGATTTTATTTTCACCGTTGGGTGACGCACTTTTGGTGTTCTGTTCATATTTTTATACTGGGTTCTATTTAGTTGCAACCCGATGAGATGAGGGCATGCCATCCCATGCATCATTTAGGAACATGTTAGAATCAGATACCATGCATAGTTTCCATTCCAGGTAGGTGAATTAGGAATTTCATGTTGTTGTGATAGATGTTGTACTATGAAATGCATGATGTTGTGATAGGTACCTTGTTAGAAATAACTACTATTTGATAGGGAATTGGTAAATGTTATGATTGAGTTTATGGACATTGAACATTGGTTCCTGATAAGTATGGGCTCTCTTGGACCGTAATTTCGCGGATCATAATCCATCCATTCATTGTGTTTTGTATTAAAATGTGAAAGGGCAGGTGTTAAAATTTGTTTTGCGAGGAGTATGGGGCCCCACGGATCAAAATTTAGTATACTAACGCTTGAAATTAAAGAAAAGGGGCTTCAGAGTAGTTTCTGAGGTGTACTTTCCAGAAACCCAGATGACACGGCGTGTGGTTCTATGAACACACAACATGTACTCTTCTATTCATGAAGAAATGAAAAACATTTATGTAAATGCTGTGTATTGTAAGTACACACCGTGTAGTCTCTAACTGTGTCATAGGTCGTGTGGGAAGAGGCACATGATAGGGAATGTGTAGCACCCCATGATTTTATGAAAAATATTCTTTTTAATTTCATTAATGTCTTGTGTTGTACGCTACATCAAAAGGATCTTGTACAACATGCATCCCTGACTTGGCTTACATTACACGCATGCATGACCTTCCACGATAGCGTGTGTTGTACGCAATACCGAGTTTCGCTAAACAACGATATGCTATTAAAATATTATTAAAACTAGCCGTTAGGAATAGTAATACCCACTATTTGAAATTTTATAAACTTTATTTTTGAAAATGGAATTCATTTTTTGATTTGGAATATCGAAATTATCCTAGGGTGAAATTGTGGTATTTTTCTGAAAACTTTCAATTTTTGATGAATAGTGAAAACACTGGGTTACTATTTAAAAACCGAATTTTTATTTAAATAATTATTTATTTTTATGTTAGGTCAAAATTGATACATAATACCTATATAAGTTCAATGTAATTCATTGGAGTAATTTTATAATAATTTTTGATATATAAAAATTTCATTGAACATTTCATCGTCTTTTACCCACCTTCTAGAAGAATTTGCAAATTTACATAAAACTAAATTTTACCACTATTGTGAATGTAATTTCAAAAATCCTAGAGACACGGTTTATGTCAGTAAGTAAAATGTTGTTCAATGAGATGAAAATAATTTTTGGTGAATAGTAACTTTTTACTTTTTTTACCACAGTTAAAAGTAAATAGGGTAATTAAGAGTAAAAATTATATTATTATTACCCAAAAACATGTCCTAATTCTATTGTATAAGTGTAATTAGAGCGAAAACAACCTTAGGAATAATATATGACCATTTAGTCCCACTTGGATTAGATTAGGACATTTATTATTAATTTATTTAAAGAAGGGTTAAAATAGTTAAAATCAAAGTTTAATAAGTAAATCATTTTTAATATAGGGTAATAAATAAGACAAACTCGACTATAAATATTCATTATAAATATAAAACGGTTTCCTACATAATGGCATTTTATTTGTAATTTTTAGACATTAAATAAGTAAATTTATTTATGACACAAAGATGATGCAGTAATTATCTTATTAATGAAATATTGACATAATTGATGTTATAAATACACAAATGAATGTAATTTGAGACCTTTTATGAATTCCACTAATTTTCTAGGTTAATATGACATGTTATTATTGATTTAATTTACTTTTTTAGAACTGATCATTCTGTTATAAGTTTCACAAAAATCAATTACTAAATATTGTCAAAATTGACATAAAATAGTTTTTAAAACAAATATTATATTATTAATTGTTATTTTATTATTAAAAATATAAGGTTCATCCAAGTGACTTATATAAGGTTATATATATTAATAATAAACAACTTGGGGTTCTTTTGGCTTTTATAGTAAGTTTATTAACCTTACAGTGTAAGAACACAAAAAGACACGGTAAAAGTAGAATTATCTAACTTAAATTTAAATCTAAATGGTAAGGTTAAAATAGTAAACTAAACTTGTCCAAATTCTATTGGATGAGATTATTTAGTCCCATCCCCACATTAGCTTAGAAATAAATCAATTTGGAGCAATTTAAAACCAAATATGGCTTTATAATAAAATAATATTTTTTATTTTTCCAAGGGTGCCCCTCTCCTCCCTTATAAAAGGGCACCTTCTCCCTCTCTTCCCCACACCACTTTGAGCCTTCAAGCTCGGCCAAACCCTGCCAATTTCTTCTCTCAACTTCCCTAGAGACATCCTAGAGGTCTTGTTCTTATTCAAAGACCAATTTTAGTGCCCTAAAAGGTGGTCTCAAAGAAGCGCTTCAAAGAAGAGGTAATGTCTATTACCGATTCTTTCAAATTTATTTGTTCTTCCACTTCTTCTTATTTAGTTGTTTAATTATGATGTAATAACATCAGTATCACTAATATACTGATATGTTATTATATGTATGAAATAAACCTATTTCACCATCTATCCATCCTACGGAAAACGAAATCACCGAGCGTGCGTATGTACGGAATACTGTCTCCATGCCGTGGTGTAATCTATTATCCACCACCACCTTACTTGGATGGGTATAATGGTGTAAATAATGAATATATATGATTATTTTAAAGTTATATTGATTCTGAAAGAGTATACATACACTCCAATACAATTCCACGATCATGGGAATGATATCATCGCTCGTGCGTACGTACGGAATACCGTCTCCACGATGTGATGCGACACGTTCTACATGATTTTCATTACATAATTATTACATAAATTAATTGAGTGAATTAATATTTTATATATTACACTAATACCATTCTGGAAATGAGGTATCTATAACCCAAAAAGAAGAATGAAAATTTATTCGACAAAACACGCATAAGAACAAACAAGCAAAAAACTGCCGAATAACAAGTAACAATGAAATATTACTAATAAAAAGCTAAGTATATGACCATATATGATATCATAAAAATAAGTATGATTCTGGAATAAGTCAATAACATTATTTAAATCATTATACAGGAGGTTCGGACACTTACGAAGAAAATCGGACCAAAGGTAATGGAAAATATCACAATCTCATTTTTATCCGAGATTGTTTATACTTTGGTATTTACTGGGGTGTATTTTGTCATCCACATCCATGTTTCCTCAACATGTAATATTATTTCTGTCCACCTACAATTTTTTAAATCCATTTTTACCCTTCGGTGAGTTTTTAGCAAAAGATATGAAAGGAATATTTTGTCATTTTTCGTATGAGGTAATTTTGACTTTTCCGACAAAAGTATTAGAAGAATGTTTTTTAACTTATACGGCATGAATGTATTTTTAATACATTATTTCCAAGAAGCTTAATTTACATGTTTTCACGTTTATTTTTAATCAAATTCTTTTAGTTTAGAATTGTATGACATGTTAAGAGAGGAAAAGTGTTTTTGAAGTAGAAAGGATATTTTCCTCAAGAATGGAGTTCAAGTGTTTTATCAAAATTATTTTCCATATAAGATAATAAAGGGTTCTATTTCTACCCCTATATTTACATCGATTTGATTATGTTGTGATGGAATTATTTTTATGAATTCCTTTATCTTAAATGAATTGTTTTATGATGTCACGCTGTATAAGATTCCCATTTTTATTACATGGGTTATGCTATGATGTATGGTTTATGATTTTGTGGCACACATAAGAATGGTATCATTATGAGATGGGTGGGACCTATATCTACCTCCAATGCATTGGGTAAAGATTTTATATCTCATGAGATAGACATGGCTAGAACGGCAGGTTAAACCGGTTCAGTGAAACAGGACTGAAATGAGGAATGAACTTGATTCAGAAATGGACTTTGTCAACTAAGATAGTCTTGGCAATGAGTCTCAACTAATAAGAAATGATTCTATATAATTATGTGTGTATTCCACAAAGCTTCATGTTTTAAGTTATGATTATTGTGATTACATTTCACTACCATGATTTATCCCATGTTATGAAATTATGATCTCTTTTGCAGGGTAAGATTTCTAAATTGTTATGTTCTTATGAATATGATGTAATTTATATTTCTTTTGTTTACCCTTACTGAGCATTTTAGCTCACCCTTTTATGTTTTCTTTTCCCCAAAATATAAGGAAAGGTTTTAGGTAAGAAAAAAAGGGAAGATCTTTATGGGAGATGTTGAAGATCTTTCACCACAATTAGAAGATTATATTCCGAGTTTTCAAAGACACTAAACTATTAGGATACTTGTGTGTGTGTTTTTGTAATGTACTAAGTAATCCGAAAAATTAATGTAATGTCCATGTACTTCAAGCTTAGGGTCTCTACAGTTGGTCTCAGAGAAAAGGTTTAGTCAACCTTTGGAAACTAGGATGAAAGAACATTAGTGAGATCCCTAAATATATTTCTAAGGTATGTCTAGAGATTTCCCTAAGGTTAAGTATATGTTATAGTCCTAGAATTTCACTAACCATATTAGTATTAAACCTATGTTGTTAGATATTGATGGTACTCCCCCTTTATTATGTTGTTTTCCCTAGTGTGATTTTTGCCTCTCAGACTATTCTTTTTGGGTTTTAGATGATGGCTAGAACCCGAAGGAACCGTATTGATCAATGTAATGGATGACGCAACGACTGTCCTCCTGAACAAACCAACGTTATGGGAGATGGAGTGAAAAATATTATTACTATACTTACACAAGCTATGAATTATTATGGACTTCCAAATGAGCAGAGAAGGGAACAATTTTCTATTGAATCCTTCATGAGGCAACACCCACATTCTTTCAGTTGGTCTTCTGATCCACTTGTTGCTGAACAATGGATCAGTACCACTGAAAAGATATTTTCAGTTCTTCAATGTTCTGAACATGATAAAGTTATCTTAGCAGTATATCATTTGGAAGGTGATGCTGATCAATTGTAGAATCTTATCAAGAATACGAGGCCAAGAGATGAAATTGAGTCCATGGAATGGGACGAGTTCAATAACTTATTTTTCAATAAGTACTTCCTTCGTATTCTTCGAACAAAGATGGAGAAGGAGTTTCTTGAACTAAAGAAAAAAAGATGATGAATCTGTTGGTATATACGAAGTGAGTTTTAAAAGGCTTTCAAGGTCTGTATCTGGCTTTATCATCCAACCTGAAAGTAATGTTGATTGATTCTTCAGTGGCTTAAAACCAAATATTCGAAGGGCATTAGCTATAAGAGACTTCAGTAGCTATGAAGAAATTGTGCGTTGTTCTATTAAGGTAGAAATAGAAGTTGGTGTTACATATCCATCTCATGGTTTTGACAAGAAACAAAAGATGGAGTTCAAGGAGAAATCTCAGAATAATGGTGAAAAGAAGACGAATGTTTTCTTATGCTCAAAGTGTGGAAGGAAGCATGGTAGAGATTGTCATAAAGGGACTAGAAAATGTTTTAAGTGTGGAAAAGAAGGTCATCGAGCAGTTGAGTGTCGACGTAATGGAAAAAGGGTTGCTAATGGTGTGAATAAAGAAAAGACTGCAGAGAACGCACCAACAACACTTCAATGCTTCAAGTGAAATGAAATGGGGAATTATGCTAATGAATGCCCTAATCCAAGGGTTAATGATGATCGACATGAGAAACCACTTAAGCCAAAGGACAAAGGGAAGTCACATGCGATCACTATTGGCGATGTTGAATATGACAACGATGTGGTGGAATTATTTAGTGTTTATGTAATGGGATTACAAAATAATGTTGTATATAGTATCATGGAATATTGGAATATTTATGTATTGGTCTATTGTGGTTTTCAATAATTTTATGGTACCAGTAACCATGGAAAGTGATTGAGATATTTTTGTAAGCAGTTGATATGCGCATAATGAAGGGATAAGAAGATAATGAGATGTTTGATTGTATTCATGAGCTCGTGATTGATATAAGGACTAAGTTATATCATGGTTTGAGTATAAAGAATTTTGAAGATTTTGGTTTGTGGAAAGTGTTATCTTTTAACTGCATTCATGTTTTCACTAAGGTTCAATGGGTATTAATTCTTCAAGAGAATACATGATTAAGTTTTTCACATATCTTATAATATATGGGGGATAAATGATGGAATTCACGTGATTGTTATGTGACATTTCAAGTAATCATTTTCTTTATACTATGAGCTTGGACCGAAGTATTTTAGATAAGCCTAATGATTGGAATGGATTATGTTGGACATAAGTTAGTATTGTTTAATGATAAAACATTTTTCAATACTATTGATGGGATGTTATAGTAATATAGCTTTAGAAAAAGGACAACCTGCAGGATGGGCGACAGCCCATCGCGTCGGACAAGGCTGTGGGAATCAAACCCACAACCGAAGTGCGACTGGCCTTTATCGCCTACCACTGGCCTACATGAAGTCCCTGGTTAGTGGAAACTGGTTTTATTTTATTACGTGGTATGATATATGAAGTATAAGATCATTCTTGGAATCGTATATGATTAACCTCACCATAGATGGACTTATGTATATTTGATAACTTTTTCTAACCTTTTGTTTGAAACAGATGGAATGGCCCATCATTCTATCAAATGATCTATTAACACTTCATGAATAACAAATTCAACTTCATTTCTTTAAGAGATGAAGTGAAAATTTTTCAAAGCACGAACATAAGTGAGATTGTACCAAAATAAAGTAAGTATTTATTCTAATTCAAATTCTTCAACTTTAGGGATATGATCTTGAAAACCGAAAATGTTGTCCTACTGCCGTTATATCCGATGAATCAGATGGTACCCTAGATCATCACAAATTTATGGCTTTGTGATTGTTGGATTTTTCATAGGCATGTTCTCTACCACTCTCCATCCGAACATGACAGTTATATTTCTCTTCCATATCCATATTTTCACTTATGTTCTCCAATGTGGAAACCCGGTGATTAGTTAATTTGGGTAACCGTTACGTTTCATACTTTAGTTTTTAAAGCCAGGTTTTGTTTTTCCTTTTTATGATTTGGGTTTCTATTAAAGAAACTTTCGAGTAGTAAACCATTTATAACCCCGACGAATTTCGAGGGCGAAATTCATTTTAAGGGGGGTAGAATGTAACACCCCAATATTTTATGAAAAATAATCTTTTTAATTTCATTAATGTCTTGTGTTGTACGATACACCAAAATGAGCTTTCAAAACATGCATCCCTGACTTGGCTTGCATTACACGCAAGCACGACCTTCCATGATAGTGTGTGTTGTACGTAATACCGAGATTCGCTAAACAACAATATGCTATTAAAATATTATTAAAACTAGCCGTTATGAATAGTAATACCCACTTTTTGAAGTTTTATAAATTTTATTTTTGAAAATGGACTTCATTTTTTGATTCGAAATATCGAAATTAGCCTCGGGTGAAATATTGGTATTTTTCTAAAAACTTTCAATTTTTGATGAATAGTGAAAACACTGGGTTTCTATTTAAAAACCGACTTTTTATTTAAATAATTATTTATTTTTATTTTAGGTCAAAATTGATACATAATACCTATATAAGGTCAATGTAATTCATTGGAGTACTTTTATAATAATTTTAGATATATAAAAAGTTCATTGAACATTTCACCGTCTTTTACCCACCTCCTAGGAGAATTTGTAAATTTACATAAAACATAATTTTACCACTTTTGTGAATGGAATTTCAAAAGTCCTAGAGACACGGTTGAGGTCATTAAGTAAAATATGTTTCAATGAGATGAAAATAATTTTTGGTGAATAGTAAATTTTTACTTTTTTTACCAAGGTTAACAGTAAATAGGGTAATTAAGGGTAAAAATGATATTATTATTACCATAACACATGTAATAATTCTATTTGATAAGTGTAATTCGACCAAATACAACCTCAGGAATAAAATATGACCATTTAGGCCCACTTGGATTAGATTAGGACATTTATTATTAATTTATTTAAAGAAGGGTTAAAATAGTTAAAATCAAAGTTTAACAAGTAAATCACTTTTAATATAGGGTTATAAATAAGATAAATTCGACTATAAATATTCATTAGAAATATAAAACTATTTTCTACATAATGGTATTTTATTTTTAATTTTTATACATTAAATAAGTTAATTTATTTATGACACAAAGATGATGCAGTAATTATCTTATTAATGAAATATTGACATAATTGATATTATAAATACCCAAATAAATGTAATTTGAGACTTTTTCTGAATTCCACTAATTTTATAGGTTAATATGACATGTTATTATTTATTTAATTAACCTTTTTCGAACTAATCATTCTGTTATGATTTTCACAAAAAACAATTACTAAATAGTTTCACAATTGACATAAAATAGTTTTTAAAACAAATATTATATTATTAATTATTATTTTATTCCTAAAAATCTAAGGTTCGGCCAAATGACTTAGATAAAGTTATATATATTAATAATAAACAACTAGGGGTTCGTTTGTCTTCCAATAGTAAGTTTATTAACCCTATAGTGTAAGAACACAAAAAGACATGGTAAAAGTATAATTATCAAACTTAAAGTTAAATCTAAATGATAAGGTTGTAATAGTTAATTAAACTTGTCAAAATTCTATTGGATAAGAGGATTTCGACCCATCCCTAACTTAGCTTCGAAATAAATCTATTTGGAGCTATTTAAAACCGAATATGGCTTTATAATAAAATAATATTTTTAGTTTTTCCAAAGGTGCCCCTCTCCTCCCTTATAAAAGGGCACCTCCTCCCTCTCTTTCTCACACCACATTGAGCCTTAAATCTCGTCCAACCCCTGAAAATTTCTTCTCTCCACTTCCCTAGAGACATCCTAGTGGTCCTGGTCTTCTTTAAAGACCAATTTTAGTTCCCTAAAAGGAGGTCCCAAAGAAGCGCTTCAAAGAAGAGGTAATGTTCGTTACCGATTCGTTCAACTTTATTTCTTCTTCCACTTCTTATAATTTAGTTGTTTAATTATGAAGTAATAAAATCAGTATAAATAATATACTGATATGTTATTATAAGTATGAAACAACCCTATTTCACCATCTATCCATCCTACGGAAAATGAAATTACTGCGCGTGCGTACGTACGGAATACCGTCTCCACGCCATGGTGTAATCTATTTTCCACCACCACCTTATTTGGATGGGTTTAATGGTGTAAAGAATGAATATATATGATTATTGTAAACTGATTTTGATTCTGAAATAGTATACATACACTCCAATACAATTCGACGATCATGGGAACGATATCATCGTTCGTGCGTACGTACGGAATACCGTCTCCACGATGTGATGCGACTCGTTATACATGATTTTCAGTACATAATTATTACATAAATTAATTGAGTGAATTAATATGATATATATTACACTAATAATATTTTGGAAATGAGTTATCTATAACCCAAAAATAATAATAAGAATTTATTCGACAAAACACGCTTAAGAACAAAAAAGCAATAAACACTCGAATAACAAGTAACAATGAAATATTACTAATAAGAAGCTAAGAATATGACAATATATGATATCATAAAAATAATTATGATTATGTAATAAGTAAATAACATTATTTAAATTATTATACAGGAGGTTCAGACACTTACGAAGCAAATCAGACATATGGTAAGGGAAAATATCACAATCTCATTTTTATCCGAGATTGTTTATACTTTGGTATTTACTGGGGGTATTTTATCATCCAAATCCATGTTTCCTCAATATGTAATTTTATTTCCATCCACCTACAATTTTTTAAATTCATTTTTACCCTTCGGTGAGTTTTTAGTAAAATATATGAAAGGAATCTTTTTTCATTTTTCGTACGAGGTACTTTTTGACTTTTTCAACAAAAGTATGAGAAGAATGTCTTTTTAACTTATACGGCATGGATGGATTTTTAACACATTATTTTCATGAAGATTACTTTACATGTTTTCAAGTTTATTTTAAATCAACTTATTTTACTTTAGAATCGTATGACATGTTAGGAAATGAAAAGTGTTTTTGAAGTAGAAAGGATATTTTTCTCAAGAATGGAGTTCAAGTGCTTTATAAAACTTATTTCCCATCTAAGATAATAAAGGGTTATATTTCTATCCCTATTATTACATTGATTTGATTATGTTGTGGTGGAATTATTTTTATGAATTCCTTTATCTTATATGAATTGTTTTATGATGTCACGATGTTTAAGAATCCCATTTTTATTACATGGGTTATGCTATGATGTATGGTTTATGATTTTGTGGCACACATAATAATGGTATCATTATGAGATGGGTGGGACCTATATCTCCCTCCAATCCATTGGGTAAAGATTTTATATCTCATGAGATAGACATGGCTGGAATAGCAGGTTAAACCGGTTCAGTGAAACAGGACTGAAACGAGGAATGAACTCGGTTAAGAAATGGACTTTGTCCACTAAGATACTCTTGGCAATGAGTCTTGACTAATACGAAATGATTCTCAATGATTATGTGTGTATGCCACAAATATTCATGTTTTAAGTTATGATTATTTTGATTATATTTCACTACCATGATTTATCCCATGTTATCAAATTATGATCTCTTTTGCAGGGTAAGATTTCCAAACTTTTATCTTCTTATGAATATGATGTGATTGATATTTCTTTTGTTTAACCTTACTGAGCATTTGAGCTCACCCTTTTATGTTTTCTTTTCCACATGATATAAAGAAAGGATTAGGTAATAAAAAAGGGAAGATCTTTATGGGAGATTTTGAAGATATTTCACTACGATTAGAAGATTATATTCTGAGTTTCGAAAGACACTAAAATATTATAGTCCTTGTGTGTGTGTTTTTGTAATGTACTAAGTATTCTGAAAAATTAATGTAATGTCCATGTATGTCAAGCTTAGGGTCTCTACAGTATGTCTTGCAGGAACATGCCATGTACACTTTGAACATGCCATGTAGTGTCAGCGGATTTCCCAACTGTGTCACTAACATCACTGGTCAGTTGGGGCTTTGTAGTACACACATCGTCCATCTGGAACATGCCATGTAGAGTAACCTGGGAACACATTCTGTGTCACTAGCATCACAGGCCAGTGAATATTTGCTAGTATACGCCATATACGTATGGGACACACTGTGTAGTCTTGGCCAGTGAAAGATCGTGTGGTTTTGGCCGTGTGGCCGAGGATACGGGGTGGTGTACACTCCATGTACATGTGTTACATGCCGTGTACCTAGGGTTGAGACACGCCCAGGCCGGTATCAGAACACAAACATGTAAAGACTTAAGGGTACAAACCGTGTGGACATTATACAGTCTGTGTAGTCTCTTATTTCTAGTTTTTGTGTTTTCTTCACTTTTGCGTTGGAACGCCTAAATGGAAAAAGAAACCTTGATAGTAATTTAAACTAAGGCGTTTGTTTGACCTTTTTGAGTCATGACGCTGAGACAAAAATGAGTTGTTCGCCAGGAGAGTGGCGATGAGTATACTGCAGAGATGGTCGGCCATGGGCTACCAGTTGACCCTCTAATAGTTCAAGATGCGGCACCGACCCTTATACCGGACGTAGGCACAGATGCGTCTGAAGGCTTCATCTGGTTCATGCAGACCTTCCAAGAAGCACCGCAGGCTGCCGCATCTATGGTCGAGCTGACACGTGTATTCCAGAAGCATCATCTGCCTACATTTTCTTCTGATGGTAGACCACATGCTGCAGATTCTTGGCTGGGTTCTTTGCAAAATATCTTCAAGCATCTTGAGACGCCTCCTAGGCAGAGGGTCAAGCTCTCTACTTACATGCTGCGTGATTCCTCAAAGAGACGGTGGAATGTTACCACCCAGATTGAGCATCTCTGAGACATGGTGTGGGATGATTTTTAGGAATTCATCTATGCATTTTTTTCGAAGATAATGAGGTTAGATCGAGCTCGAGAGTTCATGAATCTTTAGTTGGGTGCCAGGTCAGTGATGGATTATTCTTTCCGCTTCACCGAGCTTCAATGTTTTTGCACTTGTTCTGGTGGGTGACGAGACGTTGAGGGCCAGACGCTTTGAATATGTTCTTCGATATGACATCTGAGCACTGGTGAATGTTTTTAGGTTGCCTACAGTACATGATATTTTGAACCAGGCACTGATTACTGAGTAAAACCTATGGGAAGCTAGTGGTGTGAACTAAGACAGTTAAACACCGATTTCTAGTACTATTTCTACCAGCAAGAGGAGGAGGCAGTTGGATTTTTCTCCGGGTGGCAGTAATAGCCATAAGATTACTTCAGGTAGCCAGGTCATGTGCTACCAGTGTGGTAAAGAGGGGCATAAAAGACCTCTGTGTCTCGGTGACCCAGTGGAGTGCCGAGTTTGTGGAAGGATGGGTCGTCTTCAACGTTTCTATAGGGCATTTCCACCAGTGGCTAGTAAGAGAAGTTATGTGCTGACTCCGCGTGTGGGAGCTATTCCAAAAGCTACATATCAGTCAATAAATTGGAATACGTTAGGACATTCAGGCCATGGTGGTTGTCATGGCCATAGTATCCAGACACCAGGATCTCAGAGATAGTAGGGCGGGTCAGTTTAGGGTTTCTAGGCGATGTCGTAGGGCCGTGTCACTAGACAGGCATATGAAGTGCAACATAACAAACAGGAGGGGGATCCCAGAACTTCTACTGTCAGAGGTACAATTCTAGTTTCTTCTATTTTATCATCAGTACTTTTCGATACTAGTGCTATGCATAGATTTATATCTGTCCCCGTTGTGGAGGGCCTTGGTCTCTATGTTTCTTCATCTTTTGATTTTATGATTCTAGACACTCTGTTAGGGATTAGAACAACATGTGTATGTCAGTGTAGGGAGTGCCCCTAGAGGTTGGAGGGTGTCACTTTCTATGGGACCTCTACGTCTTAGAGATGACAAGATATGATGTCATTATCAAGATGGACTGGTTGGTACCTTTTTGAGCCTTTGTGGATCGCTATCGTCATAGGGTAAGTCTCACGTCACCATAGGGAAGATAGTTTCTATACAAGGGTGAATGGAATGTCCAGGCAAGCCAAGGTGGACCCAAGCATCGTGGGCAAGGTGGAGTGCCAGACAGGATTGAGAGTTTATATCTAGATAATTAGAGAACCTGTCAGAAGGATTTCCATCTAGTTGTTAATCATTTCAGGGATGTCTTCTTGGACGACTTTTCAGGTCTACCTCTAGAGCAGGAGGTGGAATTCTTTATTGAGGTTGTCCTAGGAGAGGCACCGGTGTCCATTCCTCCATATAGGATTGCTACAATAGAATTGCAGGAGCTCAAGAGGTAGTTGGAGGAGTTGTAAGAAAATGGTTTCATCTGACCCAGTACTTCTCCTTGGGGTTCTCCTGTTCTTTTTGCTAAGAAGGCGGACGGTACCCTTAAACATTGTGTGGATTATTGGAAGCCGAACCAATTGACGGTTAAGAACAGATATCCCTTTCCCTGGATTGATGATCTTTTTGATTCACATTGAGGAGCATGAGTGTTCTCGAGGATTGAATTGAGATCCGGATATTATCAGTTGCGTGTTAGACCATCGGGCATACCGCTTACAGCTTTTCAGATCAGATATAGTCTATACAGGTACATGGTCAAGCTGTTCAAACTCACGAACGTGCCCACAGTTTTCATGGATCTAATGAATTGTGTGTTGCACCAATATCTGGATTCCTCTGTGGTAGTCTTTTTGGACCATATCTTGGTGTACTCACACACTCGACATGACCATGCCACCCATATTGAGATCGTACATAGTATACTTAAAGAGAATCAGTTATTTGATAAGCTCTCAATGTTCCACTTTTGGATAGACCAGATACACTTCTTGGGTTATATTATCATAGAGGAAGGAGTTACAGTGGACCCATAGAAAGTGAGAGCAGTGGATTCTTGGGAGAATCCTATGAACATGTTTGAGATACAGATTTTCTTAGGGATGGCTAGTTACTATAAGCACTTTATACAGGACTTCTCCTTATTAACAGTGTCGTCGACAAGTTTGACTAGGAAGGGTGTGAAGTTTTTTTGGTCAGAAGCTTGTGAGACAGCCTTTCAGGAGTTGATGGGAAGATTGACATCAGCACTAGTCTAGATAGATCCAGAGTGAGGGAAGAGCTATATAGTTTACTATGATTCATCTGGTATTGGGATGGGAGCTGTGTTGATGCAGGGTGATTGAGTAGTTGCATACGGGTTTTGGCACTTGAGGCCATATGATAGGAATTACCCGATGCATGATCTCGAGTTGGCTGTAGTTGTTCATGTGTTATGCTGTTGGAGACATTATCTTTTGGGAGAACATTTTGTGGTGTTCACAGACCACAAAAGTCTAAAATACATCATTACCCAGCATGACATGAATTAGAGACAGCGAAGGTGGGTTGAATACCTTCAGTCCTTAGACTTTGAGCTTGCCTATACACCTTGTAAAGGTAACACAGTTGCTGATGCACTGAGTAGGGGGACTCAGTTACATGCAGTGCAGGTTGCTAGTGGTGAGTGGAAGCTCATGGCTTTGTTCTCTAAGATGCATATAGAGGTTCACGATAGTCATGGGTGAGCCTATCTTTCTTCCTTGTCTTTTACTTCTACCCTCCTGGATAGAGTGGGGATGAGACATCTATCTGATTCGGAAGGCCTAGTTCTACGGGAGTCGGTGGAAAGTTAGAACCCTTCTCCTGGTTGGACCATACAGGATGATGAGGTACTGTGTATCCATGGACGAGTGTGGGTTCCAGGGGATATACCCAAGGAGTTGATGTTGTAGGTTCATGCTTCAGCTTGGGAAGTTCCTCTAGGAGTCACCAAGATGTACGTTGAATTGAGATGTCAGTATTGGTGACCATGTATGAAGAGGGAAGTAGCTGGTTTTGTTGCGAGATGTTCCACCTGTCAGCAGGTGATGGCGGGGATTCATAGGCTAGCCGGACTGTTACAACAGTAACCCATTCTGGAGTGGAAATGGGATGATGTCGCGATGAATTTCTTGATGGAGTTACCGAGGTCACCTCGATGCAGTGATGTCGTGTGGGTTGTTGTGGACAGACTTATGAAGGTAGCTATCTTTCTTACGATCAAGGAGACATTCAGTGTTGATGATCTCGAGAAGTTGTATATCCTAGAGGTGGTATGTCTTCATGGGGTCCCTCGTTCTATCGCTTCATATAGAGACACCCGCATTACATCTAGTTTTCGGAATAGTTTTCAGAGGGCACTGGGTACACATGTTCTTCTGAGTAGAGCTTACCACCCTCAGACCGATGGCCAGTCAGAGCATACAATACAGGTGCTTGAGGACATGCTGCGTGCATGCATCCTAGACATTGGGGTCTCTTGGGAGAAGCACATACCCCTGGTCGAGTTTTCCTACAACAATAGATATCAAAAAACTATATAAATGGAACCTAATGGGGCTTTATATGGTAGACCATTATGATCACCCTTCTACTGGATAGAGGCAGTCGAGGATGATTTACTGGAACCATGTCGCGTGTAAGAGATTTCAGAGCAGGACCAGTTGATACAGAAGTGGATGGATACTGAAAAATCCTATTGGAAATCTTCTACGAATCGCCATAGACGACCCATGGATTTCGTCACCGGGGATCAGGTTTTCTTATGTGTTTCACTGAGGTTGGGACATAGGTAGATCATGAGATAGGGTAAACTTTCACCAAGGTATGTGGGGCCGTTTGAGATTCTGGAGAGAGTCGAGAAGGTTTCCTATCGTTAATAGTTACCAAAGTGGTACCGGTCCATGCACAACGTCTTCTATTTATCTCAGCTACACCATTATCACTCAGACCCATCTCACGTCTTTCAGCCCGATGAGGATGAACTTCAGGCCGATGCGTCCTTTGAGGAGCATCTGATTCGTGTGGTTGATAGGAGCACGAAGGTTCTCTATGGCCAGTCAGTTCCTCTCGTATGAGTTCTATGGAAGACGTACATGCTCAGTTTCTAGAAATGTTCACAACATTATCTTCACCACCATTGGAGGGGAAATTCGGGGATGAATTGCTTTAAGGTGGGAAGTTTTTAAGAACCCAGTTCTTATTCTTGAGGTACATGTTTCTTCATTTCCTTTTTCATTAATTGTTTTTTAGAAAACAAGTGAAATGTGTAGAAAATCCCAAATTTATGGGTACATGCAGTGTACTTCTGTACACATGTCGTGTACTTCTGATGTGGGAGATGCGAAGGTTGAGCACGTAGGTTTGTAAGAAAAAACAAACTACACACCATGTACTTCTATATACACGCCGTGTACTTTGGTCGTGTGGGACGAAAACACAGGGCGTGTAGAATTGTCAAAAATTTAGGATGTAATAACTATCTAAACGCTATGTACTTAGTATTACGCGCTGCGTAATCAGTCTTTAGATGAACATGGTGGCAGTGAAAAGTAGACGCCAGAAGAACTGTTAAAAAGGAAAGTACATGCCGTGTACTTTTAAAGTACACGCCATGTAGTCATGAATTTTTTCTTAAAACAGGCAGTAGCCTCCTCATTCGGCAAAGGATGTAGAACACTCATTTGGAGTACAGGAGAGAAGGCTGAAGCTTGGAGGAGCTCTCGACCGCACACTGGGAATCATATTCTTCCACGGTTGATCATGTTTGAACTGCGCATGTAATTTCTTCCCTCTCCATGAGTCTTTATTTCCAATTCTTCCTCGAAGGGAAGTTATTTGAGTTTGAATGGAAAATATTTTATCCCAGATCTACGCAGTTCTTGGTCATTCCAGAAGGCATTGTTTGCGTATATCGATCAGGGAAGATCTAGGTAGGTGGTCAAGTGTTTTATTACAACTGTTGAGTAGACTTTGTGAACTGTTGTGCCACACGCCCATATTCAAGGTGTTGTATAGCTGCGGATTTGTCTGTGTCGATACCTGGAATTGCTTAGGTTGTCTACTTATTAAAAATAGAACTGTTGTTGGGGGATCATTGCTTGGATCCAGGGCCACCCCACGGGTGCATTCCACCTGTTTAGCTGTTTGGCAAGGATACCCGAGGGTATGCCATATCTATAACATGTTTTATGTTTTCTTAGAGGAAATTATATGTATTGCTTGATATGAATTGGTATCGGCCAGATTTCATGCTTAGTTGGAGGGTAGTGTTGTGTTTAGCCTGTGGGCTATGTTCGTTGGCCTGAGGGTAACGTTTCTTATGCCTGTGTGCAGTACCATCTGTGACTGTGGGAAATATCTCGTATGTCTGTGGGAACTATTCATTATTCCTGGGGGAAGTCACTTGTGGGTTTTTATTTTATTTACCTTAGGGAAAGGATTTTCATGTCTGGGGACACTGTTTACTTTGATTATTCACTATGGTTACTTTTCTATGTTGTACCGTCCAAGCTAAAGCACATGCTTAGAATTATTAAATAATTAATAAAATGGCAATGTAACTGGTAATGATAGTTACTTTTGAGTACTTCCTAGTTTACTGCATTTTATTATTTCATATTGTAGTTGCACATTTTCACTGTCAGTTGGGCATGGGCCTTTGGTGGTTGCCTATAGGGATTTATTTCTCACACCCTATTTGGGTCATGTCTTTGGCCCAAATAGATTATATTACTGCAAGTGTTGATTAGGGCAAGAGTCCTTAAACAGGTACATGTTATTTGCAAAGGGGTAGGAGAGAATGGGATCGAGCCTAGGCTTGCGATGCTATTGAGTTCCTATAGCACTATTTTAGTTTTTTTGTTGTACTTGTACCTTGTACTTTATTTTATTTGATTGCAGTGTATTCTGTTTTGGATATTTTTTTAGAACTAGTGACATTTTTCATCATTATATCTATATGACTACTATTATCTTTCCTTCTGTTGTCCTTTTCTGGTTATATTGTTTACTGCTTCCGCTTTTGGATGTTGTATTTTTGTTCCACTGCGTTACACTTTGACAAATGAGGTAATAGTTTCCCCACTATCAGTCCTTGTCCCTCACTGCTAGTCGGAATCCTCTGGCGTTTGAGGAAATGCGCTTGAGGTCATATGACCAACCGAGTTCGGGGCACCTGTTGTGTGTCTTCTAGAACCGGGATGTTACATGCTTAATGGAGATCGAGTACCTGGAAGCCAAAAGGATATCAAAGAGTTGATTTGGATGAGAAGGTTTTTCGAAGATCTTAGGCTTAAATTAGAAAAGATTCCATTATTTTGCGATAGTTAGAGAACCTAGAGGATTACAAGGAAACCATATATTCATACCAGGATGAAGCAAGTTTGGTTAAAATATCACATTTTCTAATATGTGGATGTCGAATAAAGTTTGGATATACCAAAACTACACACTAAAGAAATTTTTTGTGATTTTAGGATGAAGTAGATTGAATCTGATAAGTTCAGATTGCCTAAGTCTTCGAGTGGCCTTGTAGAGACCTGAGAGGCATGATTTGGAAGCTAGACAAGATGTGTGGATAAGTTATTGGTTCTCAATAAATATAGAAGTGGGATATGTGTTCGCATCAATTATTCCGTTTATGGGGGTTGCCCCAAATTTTTTAGTTGTGGTCCGGTGGGTGGAATATGATGTAGGTTTATGGTGGGCAGTTAACCCCACTAAACCCACTAGTTGAGAAGGTAGTAGGATGGAAGAGGTGCCCTATGAATGAGGCTCTCTCCTAGTGGTTCCTTCATCGGATTCCAAAATATTATCATTTGAATATCTCATTTGAGTGTGGTAGTTTTTGAGGTGTTCTCCTCAGACATTCAAGAGATATTTTTATAAGGGTTTTCTCCCTGTAATGGTGAGGTAGTGTGAACACACTTTTACTCATATTTATCCTTCTATTTCCCTATGGTTTTTACCCATTTCATTTTGGGTGGTTTTCACATTACATACAGTGTTCACTTATTTATGTATTTTTTTAATTTATTTTATCTCATGATTATTGATGCAATGGAGGTTCAATCTTATTCAGTACTAATAAGGTCTAGAGAAAATATTTGAAGAATAAATTCTAGAGAAAACTAGTTGATGTTGATTTCATCTGCCATGTGAAATTAAAAAAAATTACATGATGAAGATAAGATTGAAATTAGAAGCATAAATGGATACATCAACATACATCAATAATAAAATATTGATTTAAAGGAATATATATATTTGGGTCTCAATACTAGTACAAGGGTATGGTTATAGTCGACAAAACTAATTCTTTTTTTACTTCAAGGTTTTTATATTAAAAATTACAATCAATTAATCATATGATATTCACCAGCGATATAATCAGGGTTCGAGTAAGGAGGATTGGTGCATCGAACTCACAATAGACCAGTGATATGTCCTAAAATGAAAATACTCCTTCAATTTCCCATCTCGGTTTCTCTCTCCGAAAACCTAGTCATCTATATCATAAATAACTAAGTGAAAATGTTACTTTAATTACACAATTTATAGTCAATGATAAAGGGAAATCACTACAACGGGGAGCCAACTGGCAGCTGGGGGTGAAGGATTCATGAACATCGATAATTAAAAAAGCTCTCTGAAATCACCGACCACATAATAAATCATTGAACACATGGTCACTAATGATAGGGAGATGCGTAATCATTGTAGATCAATCCAATCTATGAGAGATAATAAACATTGTGAAAAAATAGAAATTAAATCTATGAGAGACATTTGATCAGGATGATCAATGAATCATTATTATTCAATGAAATGTCCAGAAAAATGAATCATGGAAAGACCATCTGAGGTATAACATTGTAATAAGGAAAACATAATATAGAGAATATTGTAGGGAGAAACGGATACCAAAAAATATGATAGGTAATAATTATATAAGTATGCTATTTAAGGTGGAATATGGAATATATATAAGAATGAATAAATATTATATATTAGAATGAATACATAATAATTCATATTTAAATACCTAGATTTATTCATTTATTTTTCTTATTTATATGGGAATTATTACGAGCCTCAAGAAGTTTAATGGTGCATGATTTCGAGGCCCGAAGTGCCAGGAATGAATTTCTGAACATTTCTTAAAGTAAGTTCAGTAAATGCGTGAGTGGCATTTTTTATCTTTTGAATCAATCCTCGGATTAAAAATCTGAGGGAACCATTGAATCTACAGTGCCAGGATTCACATATGGGAGGCTTCACTTCGACCGAAAAAGGTCAAAAAAGAGTTTGTTTTGGATATTTAAGAGAATAAAAAAATAACAATGTTATTTTATTTTTATTTTTTTCATTCCTCCAACAGACGAGCGGTGGTGGATAGACCAACAACATGTCAAGACATTAATTGAATTGACTCTTCAATATTTATAATTGTACCTTTATAATTATGAAGTTTCGTTATCAAATGAACCTCATAAATTCCCAATAGCGTTACCCAGCTATTCCCCATCCAATTTATATGGCACTTGGGGTGGGGTATTGGTACAGATTCACCAAGCAACGAAGCTTTGGTAAAATACTGCATCGCTAACCACTTGGAGTATGGGACCAGTTCTAACGAACGGTGATGAGCACCACCAAATCATGAATCAACGAACATCGACTCTTTCCATAAACATGGACGTTCCCCAAAGATCTTGATGTAGGGATTTATCTTGTTTAAATTTCAAAATAATCTTGAATCCTATTCTTCACTCATGTTATCGGCCTAATGCGGAGGGTACATGCCAAGAAAATAAGGAAAGGATCCTTCACTAATTTTTTGATCTATGCATTCTTTGTAGACTTTTTACTCAGGTTGGACGAAACCCAGAATAGAGGGTCAAGCAGCGAAGAGGGCGACCCGAGGAGGCTGTTGGTACCTTCAGATGGAAAAATGGTCTACCGAAGCTCACCTGGTGACCCACGAAAAAACACCAGTGCGACACTAGCATGGCCGCACCAGTGGGTGATGACTACGACCAACAACGGATGACCATGGAAGAGACACTGGCGCGTCGTCGCCGCTGTCGGTAGAGAAGGCCGTGACGGCTGTCACTGGCCAGCAGTGGGTGGAGGCCGAGTAGTGCGTCGTTGCTCACAATTGGAAATGGTCGTGGCTCGATACTGCAGAGAAGGAGGTGGGACCCGCTCTTGCAGGTCTTGCGATGATCTGGTGGCACCACATGGCACCGCTGCTTTTATTCCGAATGGTTGTGCCATTCAGAAACCTGGGGAAATGCCTCCCCCCCAGCGCCGGCTAGGGTGGGCCCCATCCAGCGGGCTGCGCCCCTCCACGGGTCGGGCTGTGCAAGCTCAGTGGGCCACACCACTCAATGGGCCGGTCCGCGGCCCAGCCCAATCGGGTCATCCCAATCTGGTTCAGTTCGGTCTGGGTCGGTCCGACTGGGTCAGACCAGACCCAGACCCATCCAGGCCCAGATTCACTAAAAGAGCCTTTTCTATTAAACCCGATGTCCATTTGACAAATTGTCTACAACACTGTAATCCTTGAAATGAGATGGCCCTTTTGATATACTTCACTTGAATTTGTAGAGAAAGTTTTAGTATGGTTGGGTTGGATTAAACATGAGTCCAATTGGGCCCTTAGAACTAAAACGCTTATAAGTCACAGACCGAGCTTACAATTGACATGTCTTCTATGGATTTGGAACCTTTGTGACATGGAGGTCCTTTGGGATACTTTTTGTGGAACATCATTGTGTTTTAGGTACAACTGATGGCTTGAGGGGAAGATCCTCCTGTAATCAAGCGTGCTTAGCGTGTGAATCTTGAGGTTGGATGTAACGCGAAGAAATAATATCAATCCTATGTGGGACACTATCTATCGATCCTATGTGGGAATGTGCATTGAGATCATGTGTGGGTCAGTATCTATTGATCCTGTGTGGGTCAGCGGCTAGGGATCCTGTGTGGGTCCACATCTATAGCTCTTGTGTTGGTCAACAACAGAGCCTCTCAACAGAATAAGATCATCAAGATTTACGACTAATCATCTTCACTTATGTACTTGAGTTATATACCTGCTGTGATCTGAGTCTTTACCTTTGTGGTAGTTTTACCTTCATGGAGTTTCCTTCATGGTGTTACCTTGGTGGTACTTTTACCTTCGATTTTTTTCCTTCAGGGTGTTAGCTTTGTGGTACTTTTACCTTCGTGGTGTTACCATTGTGGAATTCCTCCCTCCGGGATCAGTTGTGAAAATGGATAAAAAGATATGGACTTATGTTTCTTCATGTATGAGATGGGTATATTTTGATAACTTAGGTATATGTGTGGGCATATACCTAAGTAGAGTTTATAACTGCTTCATTGATTTTTATTGAAGTCTTTCTTTTGGTGTTTTCTTTTGTGGAACTTTGGAAGACCATTGGGGGTCTTAGGATACCTACTGAGTATTGTTATATTAACCCCTGCACTTACTAAGCCTAGACATTATTGTGTAATGTGAAGATTAAGTACATCGTTGATCGAGGCTGAGGGAGCGAGGACAGGACGGTGCTTAGATGTGGACCATTTGAAGTGACTCAAGTCATTGACAACAGATCACGAGATGTACCAACCATTTAGGTTGGATCCTCGGTGGACATTCCAATAGCTGTTTTCTCTTTTAGTTGTACTTGTACATTCCAGTTGGGCATGTATTCCTGCTTCCTTTTCATTCAGAACATTTTTTACAATAGTACTTTACTTCGTGTGTGCTTCTTTTTGTGATATTGGATTGTGTATTTGTACATGTTCGAAGGAAATTCCTTCCCATTATAGGGATATTCCTTTTTGGTGCTAGTCACCAGCACTTGGCCTACGGAATGCGGGCTTGGGGTAGTCACGACACGAGCCCTAGGGGATGGGTCATGACAAAGTCATATCACTGGAGTCAACTCTACATAAGAACTAGGATTCTGATCTTTCCAATGGAGCAACAATGTTAAGTGTTTTGAATGTGGTTTTCTGTTCAGGGAGTCTAGTGTAGGTGTAGTGGCCAACGAATCTATACACTAGGACCCTAAATTCTGATTTCTAACTCGGTGAATGAAAACACTGATTGCATGTCTTTTGGATGTTTTTTAATTTTGATCTATTTGAGTTAGCTCACTAGGTATAACTTATTGACCGTGGCATACCTGTTTTCCCTCAGAATTCTTCCACATAGAAAACCATCCAGGATTTCTGTGAGACTACATGGTGACTGTACACCGAGCGATGCAGCGTTAGTGCAGGGACCTTATACGACAATAGTACCATTGGGTGGTGCACCAGTAGCACGACCACCCATTGGGATACAAGTGCCACCAGCCCCACCAGCAGAGGGTTCATGCTGACTGATCGCGTTGCAAAAGTTTTAGGGGTGGAGGCCTCTATGGTTCTAAGGCGAGACAGATCCACATGTAAGTGAGGACTAGCCAGAGGCTGTGGCTAGAGTTTTTCTCATTGTTGGCACACCAGATGATATGATGGTTATCCTAGCTACCGTTCTCTTCCAGGGAGCACCTGGGAGATGGTAGAGTTTGACACTCTAGATACATGATGAGGCAACCCTCATCTGGGAAGATATCAAGGATATTTTCAGGGCTGAGTTAGTTCTAGTGACCCTACGCTCAGTGCATATACATGAGCTACTACACATACCGTAGGGATGCATGATTGTGGCCTAGTACTCGACGAGGTTCACAGATCTCTCATGCTACCCCACTGACATGGTTTGGGACCCCTTATTCAGGGCCCAGACCTTTGAGCAGGGTCTCCGATGGGAGATCAGAGCATTGATGATATCGCTCAGCATTTCGACATAGGCTGTGGTGCTAGAGCGAGAAAGTTTTGTGGAGAGCTACCTAGGTGAGCAGGCACTGACAACGAGATCCACCATCTGATGTCAGGAAGCAGCGTCATCTGCAACTGTTAGTAGACAGATGACGTAGGGGCCCAAGAAGGCCAATACTTCAGGTGGATGACCTCAGGATACATGGTCGGTGGTACGGGGCTCATGAGATAGAGGAGGACAGGTGAGGAGAAAATAGTGATACTCATGCGGCAGGTAGGGTCACATGACTCAGGACTTACCGACCCGCCGTACGGATGACCAGCAAGCGGCCGAGGCACCACTGATCCATAGGCAGAGGTTTGACTGAGGAGGTTTATAGAGTGGAAGATGTGGTAGATGATCTGGTTGTGTATCATGCGGTGGGTGGCGATTTGAGGTTCTACTGCCACCACCTCAAGGTGGTCCACCCTGACCATAGAGAATAGAAGGACGGGGATGAGCTCAGCTCCAGGGAGCTGATGCCTATGACCATGATGCTCCAGATATGATTCAAGGTATGATCTGTGTCTATTTCACCCTAGATTTAGTACTTATAGACACTAGTGCTAGTCATTCTTTTATTGCCACAACCCTAGTTTGGACCTCAGATATTCGGGTGGAGTAGCTGGCTCGGTCCTTAAAGTTAGATACTCATATGGGAGAAGATTCAATGATTACACATAGGTTCTGGTAGTGTGAACTTACTCTAGGAGGTGAGAGATTTTCCTGTGATCTTCTAGTAGTAGCATTGAGGCATTAAGACTTTATCTTTGGTATAGACTGTTTATCCATAGTCCATGCTCAGATTGACCGTATTAGGTGCAATGTTCGGTGTGTCTGTGAGGATAGTACCATGTTTTCCTTCATCAAGAAGAAGGGATCCATTGCAGCATAGGGTGGACTTACCCGGTGGAGGGTGCAGCCAATCACACATTAGTTGGCTAGCCTTACCCTCAGAGCAGTTGATGTTGAGAGTCTGAGCTATCCTATATTGGTGGATCAGTATGCTGATATCTTCCCTAATAATGTTCTGGGACTACCTCCCCGTAGATAGGTGGACTTCTACATCGACATGTACCCCAGGATGACACTGATATCTACACCGGAAAATCGGATGGCTCTTGTGAAGCTTCATGAGATACATGTATAGCTATAGGACATTCAGAGGAAGGGGTTCATAAGGCCATGTGTTTCTCCAAGGGCAGCCCGAAATTTCTTCACCAAGAAGTCAGATGGGAGTTTGAGACTCTGGGTGGACTAGCAGTACTTATAACAGGTGACCATGAAGAACAAGTACACACTTTCAAGGATTGCTGATCTTTTTGACCTGGGGAAGGGATCTTGATGGGTTTCAATGATAGAACTCATACGAGTCTATCATCAGCTCAGGTTATGAGATGAGAATGTGCAGAAGACGACCTTCAAATGTGAGTATAGTGACTATGAGTTTTTGGTTATTCCATTTTGTGTGACCAAATACATGGTAGAGTTCATGGGACTAAGGAACAGGTTCTTTCAGCCATTCCTCAATCGCTTCATAGTAGTCTTCATTGATGAAATCTTGGTGTACTCAGCGATGGAGGAGGAGCCTGCCGATCATCTGCAGATAGTTCTAGATACACTCTGAGAACACAAGCTTTATGGTAAGATCTCTAAGTGTCAGTTCTAGATATGTGAGGTCCAATTTCTAAGACACATTATATCAGAGGGTAGAGTTGCATTGGATTTGGTGAAGATAGAGGCTATGCTTGCTTGGGGCCCACCCAGGAGTGTGACCGAGGTGCAGAGTTTCCTAGAGTTGGCTGGGTACTATTGGAGATTCGTACATGACTTTTCTAGAGTCGTGGCACCCTTTTCAGCATTGAGGAAGAGGGGAAAACCTTTTGTATTTATTGAGATATACAGTATAGTTTTCAAGAGTTGAGGTAGAGACTAATTAATGAACCCATATTGAAGCTACTGGAAGAGGGGGTTGGGTATGTAGTCTACTATGAAACGTCAGGGATCAGACATGGATGTGTCCTGATGCAGGAGTGAGCACTGATCGCTTATAGTTCACGATTGATGAGATAACATGAGAAGAACTACACTAACCATGGACTAGAGTTACCAATAATGGTATTCTCCTTGATGATGTTGCAACATTACTTGATGGGAGAACATTTTACAATATACTCAAATCACAAGATTCTCAGGTATATCTTCTCATAGAATGACCTAAACCCGAGGCAACCACCTTTACTAGAGTTCCTCAAGGACTATGAATTTGAGATAGTCTACACTAATAGAAAGGGGAACATGGTAGAATACACACAATGCAGGAGGTCTTATCTACAGTTGCCGAGTGAGCCGATAGAGCAACTAGACACATTGTAGATATCCTTTGTGGATTGAGATGGAGTAGCTTACCTCTAGTATATAACTGTTACTCCCCCACTTCTTTAATGAGTTTGGGAGGCACAACTTGGGGACTTTGATTGTGAGGCTCGACGTTCTCAGATATCCACAGGACAGGCACCTGATGGATTCTTCGATGGTGGGGAGCACGTCATCCTCTTCGGAGGACGCACCATGGTCTCAGTGGTGCTACGAGAGGAGATGTTGTGGGAGTTCCATACGTCCCCTCTAGTGGTAAATCCCGATGTGGAGAAGATGTTCCAGGACCTTCGGCATCAACACTGGTTTCCAGGGATAAAGGAGGCAGTGAGAGATTTTGTTTCACAATGCCTCACTTTTCAGTAAGTGAAGGTCGAGCATCAGGTTCTAGTAGGCTTAGCACAACCATTAGAGGTACCAGAGTGGATGTGGGAGGCTATCTCCATGGAATTTCTGACAAGGCTTCCACGAATGTCTAGGGGACATTATTCCATCTGGTTGATCATTAAAAAACTCACCATGTAGGCCCACTTCCTACCCATCCAAGAGAAGGGACCGGTAGAGGGATTGTGGGTTACTATACGTATAAGAGATTGCACGGAATCATGGGGTGCCATCGACAATCATATTTGACCATGACACATGTTTTAAATCCCAGTTGTGGAAGAGATTAAAGGACGAATTCATGAATCAACTACTTTTGAGCACCGCCTTTCATCCACAGAAGGATGGTCATACGGAGTAGACCGTTCAAATACTGGAGGACATGCTTCGTGCTTGCATCCTAGATTTTGTCCACATTTGGGTGGATCACTTGCCCTTGGTGGAGTTTTAATACAACAACTTCTATCACTCCACCATCGTAAAGGCACCATTTGAATCCTTTTATGGTTGGAAATGCCGATCACCTCTATGCTGGACATACCTGGGGGAGTGAGCACTAATGGGTCCAGAGTTGATACGAGCTACGCTGAGAAGGTGAAGATCATCTAGGAGCAGATGAAGACTGCACAAAGTAGACAGAAGTCTTATGCTAGCAGGATATATAGACCTTTGGAGTTTGAGGAGGGGGGACATGTTTTCATACGGGTCTCAGCTCGACGAGGTTTGCGAAGGTTTTTCAAGGGTGGCAAGTAATCTACAAGGTTCATCAGACCATTTCAAGTTCTCAGTAGAGTTGGAGAGGTGGCGTATCACCTAGATCTTCCCCCACATATGCATCAGGTGCATGATATTTTCCATGTGTCGTAGATGAGGAAGTACGTGCATGATCCATGACACTTTATTGACTGGGGAAAGCAAGACATTAATGACGGGGTTACTTTTACAGAGGTTCTAGTGGAGATTGAGGATCGACAAGAGTGGCTCCTTTGTGGATGATCGATACCTCTAGTGCATGTTTTCTGGTAGCATGAGGACCTCCTGGAGTGCACATTGGAGCATGAGGCTATGATTCAGGCTCGGTACCCACTTTTTTACCTTAGTCTATGTTGTGGCTTCCATGGATGAAAATCCCTATGGTGGGGAGAATGTAAGGACCTGGATTTTTCCATGTATTGTTTAAATTATATGGGAATTATTACAAGTATGTTAAAATTGACAGTGCATTATTCTGAGGCCCGGTGTCCCCAAAATGAATTTATGATCTTTTTTTAATGTACGTCTAGAAAATGTGAGAGTGTCATTTTCAATCTTTATAATCAGTTCGTAGATTAAAAATTTGAGGGCACCATTGAATCCATAGCGACATGATTCGCTTAAGAGAAGATTCAATTCGACCGTAGAAGGTCAAGAGATAAATTGTGTTTTTGGACATTTAAGAGAATAATAAAATAAAAAAGTTATTTTAATTTTCTTTTTCCCTTTCCTCCTACAGACGAGCATAGGTGGAAAGACCAACGACATGTCAACCCATTAATTGGCTTGACTCCTCAATATTTGTAATTGTACCATTGGAATTAGGAAGGTTCATTATTAAATGAACCTCATAAATTCAAATAGTGTTACCCACCACTTCCCCCTTTTATTTATATGGTTATTGGGGAGGGGTATTGGAACTACTTCACCAAGCGACAAATATTTGGCAAAATAACGTGACACTAACCACTTAGAGGATGGGAACGATTCTATTAAACAATGATGATCACCACCAAATCACTAATTGGCGAACACCGACTCTTCCTCAAATGCAGACGTTACCCAATGATCCAGAGGTAGGGATTTATCTTGTTTTAATTTCAAGATATTGTTGAATCATATTATTCCCTCATGTTATCAAGATAATGCAGAGGGATCAGGAAAAAAAACAAAGCACAGACCATCCACAAATTTTATGATCTATGCGTTATGCGGGGACTTTTTACTTAGGTTGGATTGATCCTATAAAGAAGGGTCAAGCAGAAAAGAGGGAGTCCCGGGGAGGCTATTGGTACCTTTGGATGGGAAAAACGGGCCATCGAAGCTCACATGGTGTCCCGCAGAATAACACCAGTGTGGTATCGGCAGGGCAGCACCGACGACTGATGTCAGCGGGTGTTGGCGGCAGTCAGCAACAGCCAGTTGCGGAAGAGACGGCGACACGCCGTCATGAGATGCCGACAGAAAAGGTTGCGGCCATAACTGCGTCAGACATTGGCGGCCGACACTTGCCAGATATGGGCGGTGGTAGAGCGGTGCACCGTCGGGCCCCACTAGATATGGTCGCGGCTCAACGCTATGATATAGGATAAGGGACCCGCCCCTGTGGGTACCATGATGACCTGGGGCACCACGTGGTGCTGCCGCATTTATTCCAAATGACTATACCTTTCAGAAAATGGGGGGAGACACCTCCCTGTAGTGCCGGTTAGGGCGGGCCCCAGCTAGTGGGCCGCACCCCTCCGCGGGCTGGGTCATGCGAGCATAGTAGGCTGGACTGCCCAGGCGGTCCAGTCAATTCCGCGAACCCTCCCAACTGAGCCGGTTTAGGTTGGTTTGGGTCGGGACAGGTCAGACCTAGGCCAGGTCGGGTCATCCCAGAAGAGTTCAGGCCGGGTCGGACCAGATCGAGACCCATCCAAGCCCAGATTTTCTTAAAGGGACTTATCTCCTAAACCGGACGTCCGTTTGAGGAACTGTCTATGGTGGTGGAATACATGGAATGTGACATTTCTTTTGATGTACTCCACTTAAATTTTTATAGAAAGTTGGAGTACGGGTGGGTTGAATCATACCCGAATCCAACCGGGCCCTCAGTACTAAAACGATTATTTGTCACAGAATGGGTGTCCGATTGACGCATCGTCTATCGTGTTGGAACCCTTGCGACATGACGGTCCGTTGGGTTACTTCTTCATGGATATTTCTGGTAGTTGATGTACAATGAATGGATTGATGGGAGGATCCTCATGGAATCAAGCGTGCTAAGTGTGTGAATCTCGGAGTTGGCTAGAACACGAAGAAAAACCATTGATCCTATGTCGGTCAGCATCTATCGATCCTGTGTGGGTTAGTGCTTAGAGATCTTGTGTGGGTCAGTATCAATCGATCCTATCTGGGTTAGTGCCTAGAGATCCTATGTGATTCAGTATATATCGATCCTGTGTGGGTCAACAATAGAGCCAATAGACCGAATAAGATGATCTATACATATGAATAATAACTTGTACTTCTATAATTGTGTTATATACATTGTGTGAGCAGAGTCTATACCTTTGTGGTATTTTTTCTTTTGTGGTGTAATCTCCATGGTGTTACCTTTGTGTTACTTTTACCTTTGTGGTGTTACCTTTACAGTGTAACCTTTTGTGGTATTTTTACCTTCATGGTGTTATGTTTGTGGTATTCTTCCCTTGTGGATCAGTTGTGAAAATGGATTAAAAGATGGAGCCTTATGTTTCTTCATGTATGAGATGGGAATCTTTTTATAACATAGGTATATGTATTGCAATATTCCTATGTAGAGTTGATAACTGGTTTGTGCATTTTTATTGAAGTCTTTATTTTGGTATTTTCCTTTGAGGAACTCTAGAAGTCCTTCAGGGGTCTGAGGGTCCCTAGTGAGAATTGATATACTCACACCTTCATGGGATACACCCTCACTTTATTGTGTATTGTGCAGAATATGGACAACGTTGATCGAGGCCGAGGGAGCTAGGACTCGATGGTGCTCTGAGGTGGACTATTGGATGTGACGTGACGTAGTGACTACTGATTCTTAGTTGCGCCTACCCTTCAGGTAGGATCCTCAGTTGACATTCCAGGAGTTGTTTTCCCTTTTAGTTGTACTTGTACTTTCTAGTTAGGCTTGTATTCCAGCACCCTTTACATTCATCACACTTTTTACAATAGCAGTTTACTTCATGTTTGCAACTTGTTGTGTTCAAGGATATTGTGTTTATACAGGTTTAAAAGAAAAAGTATTCTTGTTATAGGGATATGCCTTTTCGGTTCTAGTCGCCAGCCCCTGGCCTATGGAATGTGTGCTTGGAGTAGTCACAACATGGGCCCCGGGGGACGGGTCGTGACATCATAATGTGCCTTTTTAAAATTAAAAGTTTAATTCCAAATTCATTAAAAGTATATATTACAAATTTGAGGGTAAATAATTACACAATTCATATATTTAAATGTTCATAATTAGTCAGTATCCTCTAATGATCAATGAACACCAATAAGGCCATCTGGAAATTCATTATCGTGGAAAAAAACATGAAAATTATACAATAGACTGACCATTTAACAACCTGCAAAAAACATTTGTAGATCTAGAAAAGTGTTGTTGTCCATAGAACCATTAAATGGAGGTCCCCATTATCAATTCATGCAACATTAATGATAAAGGTCCTCTTTTAACAGTGCAAAAAATAAGACTAAAAAAGGCACATACTGTTGTATTTTGTTGTATGAATAACATCACACTTTGGAAAAAACCTGTAAAAAAATACGCATATATAATTTAATTTGAATAAATTTTCATCAATAATAAAAACAAAAAATAATATATAAATTTCAAACAATTCATTATATAACTACATTTAAGTTTCCAATACAAAATATTTAAAAACATTAACCTTTAATAATCATTTCCACCCATAATCCCCTTTAAAAAAGTGTGGCCTTGGTATCAGTTTCTAAAAAAATCACCTCAACATAATAACAATAATACACCTATACAAGAAAAAAATATGGTTTTAGTAATACTATAAATAAATAAATTAAAAATTTATATGAAGGAATAAATTTAAAACAATATAGATTTTAAATAAAATGTCACGCATAGAGTAATACCAGTAACACCGTTCATAGTATTGAGGTTAGGTTGATTCCTACACATCACTGATTATTTATGGACCATTTTAATAAAGCATAAAAAAATAAAAATGTGTTTTCTCAATTTTTAGTATGTCACTTGTTATTTTTAATAAAATCAGTATCAATTTTAAATAAAAATACAAAAATAAAGTTATACTAGTCACACAATATATTATATTAATGTGTAGTTGATTCATTAAAGTAATAAATTTACTATGGATCATTTTCCTATGTTATCATAATAGTATGATGCTTTTCTTAGTTTTGAGTATGTCACATTTATTTTGTTTCTAATATGTCCTTATAAACTGGAAACACAAACATTAATTCATAGTGCTCGCATCGAGTGTCTAATAGATGTGATACTACATCCTACACATCAAAAAAAACTTATGAATAATTTTCCTAATTTACCAAGACCAAAGAAGATAACATTTTCTTGGAATTCATTGAGTGACACTCTTTTTGAACTAAAATGTCAACTTTAAACTGATAACTGAATCATTGAGTCATACCGGTCACAACCTCTATTGGATTAAGGTGTGGTTGATTCATAAACAAAATAATATATATGGATCATTTTCCTAAAGTATGATAACATTTAGAATTCATTTACTCAATTTTCAGTATGTCACTTGTCCTTTTAATTAAAAGTAATCCAAATTTTAAATAAAAATACACAATTATAGTCATATCCATCACCCCATTCAACATATTGATCTGTGATGGTATCCTAAAAATAATAAATGACTTATGTATTTTTTTTCCGAAATTTTGAAAATAATATAAATGCATTTTAATTTTTTTCGTTATGTCACTAGTTGTTTTTACTAAAATTAAAGTCAATTTTAGATAAAAAATAGTTTGAGTGATATACATCACACTATGGATTTAATTGAGTCATGGTTTATTCCCACGTATCTGGAATAACTTATGGATCATTTTTTATGTATCAAAACAATATGAATATTGTTTCTCAGTTTTCATTATGTCACTTATAATTTTTACTAAAATTAATGTCAATTTTAATTAAAATGGAATACATGGAGAAATACAGATCACAACTTGCATCATATTGAGGTTAGGTTAATTTATCAATCTAAAAAATGAAATATGGGTTGTTTTCCAAATGTATTAAAACAACATAAATGAATTTGTTTTGTTTTTAGTACGTCACATATTATCCTTTCTGAAATTCATTTCAATTTTAAATAAATATACCCAGTTGGAATTATACTGGTCACACTATGTGTCATATTGAGATTAATATGATTCCTAAAAATCATAAATGATTAAGGGATAATTTTACAAAATTATCTAGATATTATTATTACATTTCCTTAGTTTTGAGTTTGTCACTTGTGTGTTTTTATTAAAATGTAATTTCTAACTAAAAACATCCACATAGAGGCATATCGATCACATATTGTTTTGGTTGGATGTGATACTACTTCATATATTTCACAACTAATTTATGAATAAATTTTATTAATTATCATGACAACCAGAGTGTGTTTTCTTGGTTTTTAGTGGTTTACACATTTTGAACTAAAATATAAATTTTAAAATGATAACAGACATTTTGAGTCATAATAGTCACACCATGCATAATATTGAGGTGTGGTTTATTACTACATGTAAAATATTAAATAAGGATTAGTTTATAAATGTATTATAAAAATATGAATGTGTTTACATAGTTTTATGTATTTCACCTGTTCATTAAAAAAAATTAATGTAAATTTTAAATAAAACGTCAGAGATGAAGTTATACCACTCACACCATATATAACATTGAGGTGGAATTGATTCTTATAGTTTTTAAATGACTTGTGGATTGTTTTCCAAATTCATCAACACAAAATGTTTTGTTTATATCTTTTTAGAATGTTAATTATTATTTGTACTAAAATTACATTTCAAAATGAAAACACACACTTGGATTCATATCAATCACATCGTATGTCATCATGGCATGAGACTGCTTCTTATGTGTCGCAACTAACATAGGAATCATTATACTAATTTATAATGATAATCAGAGGTAGTTTAGTAGGTTTTAAATGAGTGAAAAACATTCAGAACGAAAATGAAAATTTTAAACTAATAATGGACACCTTGAGTCATACCATTAGTATTGTGAATTGTATTGAGGTGTGGTTGACTTACACTCCTAAAAAATGACTTATGGATAATTTTCAAAAAGTATAAAAATAATCCAAATGTATTTTCATGTTTTTGATTATGCCATTTTTCATTTTGCTAAAATTAATGTCAATTATAAATATGAAGACACACATGGAGTCATAATGCTCACACCATTTATCTAATTGAGTTAAGGTTGGTTCAAACGCAACAAAAATGACTTGGGGATCATTTTTACAATGAATCAAAATAATAGAAATGAATTTTCTCGATTGTGAGTATGTAAATTTCTCTTTTTACTAAAATAAATGTCAATATTAAATACAAATACACCCATGTAGTAATTTCGGTCTCACCAAGAATCAGATTGAGGGGAAGTGGATTCTTATATGACACATATGACTTTTGGATCATTTTCCTAATGTATCAAAACAATATTAATTTTTTCAGATTTTTATTATGTCACATATTATATTTACTAAAATTAATTTCAATTTTAAAAATACGCACTTGGAATTATGCCCGTCACACCGTTCATTATATTGAGGTGGAGTTGATTCCTACTTGTCATAAATGAACTATGTATTATTCTGAAAGTGAATCAAAATAATCCAAATTAATTTTACTTGACTTTCGTATGTCATATTTTTTTTACTAAAATTATTGTCAATTTTAAATTAAAATAGGCACTTGAGTTTGTGATGTGTTTTTTGAAAGAAAATATAAATTGTAAAATAAAAACATACAGTCCAAGTCATACAGAGAACTCTATATATCATATTGAAGTGTTTCTAGTTAAATACGTGATATATTTTTTTCATTAAACTATTTACAGAAGATAGGAAAATAAATAACATATTACATTCTGATGGAAGGGAAACCCCATTATCTCTGAAACACTTTTGTTTTAGGCAGCAAGTTGTTTCCACTTCAATTCAAAAAAACATGTTTTATCTTTTCTGGCTGGTTGTAGAAATTTCAACTAAAAATACGACTTTCCAAAATATCTATGAAAAATATTCAATAATTATTAGATAAAAATTATAATGAAATTAACAGACAAATAATAGATAAAATGATGATAAAATTAATTAAGTAGTTGTAATTCTCATTTTCATGATGTTTCTATACATTCATGTCCCATTTCCCTATATTCATTATCTCTATTGTTTCCTCGAAGTCCAATATCTCTCAATCTTGAGAAGCATTGAACAAACCACCCCAAATAAAACAAAACACCAAAATTTATAAGAAAACAATTCTCATGTGAGTAATACCTAAAATTAATAAATTAAACAATAATATGAAATAAACCATTACTTCTACACAAATTTTTTTAATGTTAAAAAATAAATATTACCTCTTCGATTAAGGAGAGGAAACACTTTTTCTCTTTTTTGAAAAGGAAGTGGTGGGAACTTGAAGCAATGTGATAAATTCCAACACTATATGGGTAAAAATATTTTGAGGGAGAAGAAGTTTATGGGAGTTTTTGTGTAGAAAGGCATTAAAGATGGATGGAAATCATCTAAAATAAATAAACTCTATGAATACTAATGAAAATTAAATCAATGATTCATTTTATAATTTTTTGGTAAACTATAGAACATATATTGTAACATTACCTTTATATCTCCCCAAATGGTTTCATTCATAATAGTCTATTCTTCTGTGGGATTGGTAAGATGATCATGTGGAAAAGGAATTGTAATCATGAGTAGCTAAACATTTATTTTAGATTATGTTAATGGAGTAGAGATTAGAAAATATAATGAAGAAAATACAGTTTATTGAAAAAACCATTAACCTTTTCATTGAACTGTTTTTATTTATTTTTTGATAGTAGGAATTAACTTTTTCATGAGGGTTGTATACATTCTTGACCAATTTACTTATTTCCAAAATTTCAGTTTCATCCTAAAATTCCAATCTTACATGGGTACATTTATTTATAAATTCTATTAAAATTAACAAAATTTGTATTAGATTGAAATTATGAGAAAATTAACTAAAATATTAGATAAAATGGTAACAAAATATACTAAATAAGAAGTTGAAAGTCACATATTCATGATATATGAATACATGCAACCATCAAGTATGATACCCATTAATTTCTTTGAAAATGTATTTTTTTCTTGAGAATATGAGGATTCTGAAAATGATATATTAGTATTGGGAAAATATATATTCAGTAAGGATTAATAAATATTTTAAATGATTTAGAAATTATCTTCAAAAGTAACTCTTTTGGGATGCTATTTTTATGGTATATGATATGTATAATAAATTTACAAGCATAATAACCACAATCAATTCCATTTTTTTCAAACACTAAAAAATATTGAGAAAAATTAGAAATTTTTGTGTTATGTTTTTTGAAATTGAAATATTATTATATATCCCCTGATACATTTCCACCTACAAAACTTCTCAGTGTCCTTGTGCACATGAAATTTATTCAAGCTATGAATTTCATGATATTTAAATGCATTCCCATCATAACATAATTTGAATTAAAACATAATATAAAATAAATAACTTGTATTTTATTTCTAAAAAATGGATGTAGTATATTATAAATTGAAAAAAATAATCATGTGTGGTCGGTTTGTTGGTTATCAATGTTGTGAATATAGAAAATAAATCTATGGAGAATCCAATTTGACCAAAATGATTATACAATGTTTCATAAAAATTGAGAAAGGAATTTTTAATGATAGGAATAAACATATATTTTATATTATTAAATTAAAAACTTTTACTCCTGTATCATTTGTATTAGGAAGATTCTATCATCCGTAGGTTTTCTTCCCAAAAAAAAGTTATTGTTATTCATCTATTTCATCCTTTTTATTATTTTTTTCTGTAGAAGTGATATAAGGAATAATGATTCCACATCTATCTTAATCGGTTAATCCCTTCAATTGATATTCATTTATACTCTTGGAAAAAATATGAATTTAATTTTCTCATATTTAACATATTATTCCAGATAGTAGAAAAAAATCATAAAAACAAACCTTGTATATATATATTTAAAACTGAGACTCCTCCAATCATACATGAGGATTTCATTTACGTTTTCATTATCAATTTAGTCTATAATGGTATCTCTACACATTGTTTCTTCAAAATCAACTATTACAAAAACTTCTAATTTATAACTTTGTATCTTTATGAACCATCGATGTTAGTAAATTCTTAATATTGAATAGGAACGTTAAGGGATATTTATAAACATATTTTTAATTGGTGGTTTGATCATTTATATGTTTTTTATTTAACCATTCATTTCACCCCTTCCATATAAAAACATTCGAATGTTTATATATTTTTCATTAATTGTTAAATGATTAGCATGAAAAATAAACTAGAAATGAATTCCTACTTAACAATATGTTTATTACATGATCAAAATTCCGTGATATGAATGTTACAATATTTTGGTTGACATTATGTATATCAGCATTATAAAGTAAAATAGGTAGCTCGACACTCATATTGTGAGGTATGGTAATCCCCACTCTTACATGACCTATTCGAAGTTGTCTATCATGTAGACGGTCCTCTTAGATATTGAACATTGTAGCCCTCACAAAAAGGAAATGAGTGTGTTTTGATAGATATAAATCACATTAATTTTTACCCTATATAGTATCAGTACAAGAAAGGTATCATTTTATGTCTGATTAATATTTCACAGAAAAAATAAAGAAAATATTGATCACCTTATCTAAGAAATATCTTTGAGGGGAATGACTCACCTCAAAGACTTTGGGGTTGGGATGGTATGTGCATGTAGGGGTTGTTCTTGAGTAATTTATTTTATTTAATTCCCCCTATAAAATTTTCTAGAAACTCAAACTTCTAATTATTTTTTAAAGGATAGATAATCTTGATTTCACCTATTCCATTTATTTATCTTTATCATCCTGGTTTTTTCTTTTCTGAAAATAAGTCTGGGGTGTCACACCAAAACCACACCATTAATAAGGCCACACTATTTTAGTTACTTCAAGGAAAACAATAGAAGGTGTACGTTTTTATAGGTTTTGATGACAATTATGTCTTCTTTATAGAAAATATAGGAAAATAAGTAATCATTGTATTGTAATATATAATTAAATAAAAATTAGTTTTTGTTTTTTTATACTATCACGTGATTCCAACAGTTTTTGGGTTTTTTCATCTATTAGTATCCCATTTTTATTTACATGTTTGTAAAGAACCTAAAATTTCAAAGAAATTTTTTTCTTAATTTTTTTGGAACTTTACGAGTTCGCAGTTTCTGACGACACGTGATTCCTAGGCCCGGTGTGCCCGGAATCAATTTCCGAAGTTTAGCTCGGGTACGTTCAGTGAACGAATGAGAGGGTTTTCCTAACATTCGAACCGATGCTCGAAATCGAAATCTGAGGGCATCGATGAAACCGCAGCCCCAGTAATTGCTTAGGAATACCTTTTCTGAAGGTGCGTTTTCTCAGGAGGAGTTGTTAAAAAATGTGAAGAATAAAAATATTGTTGTTTTACGATTATATTTTTGTTACACCATGGATGGTTAAAGTGTTATGGGAAGGAAAGTTGTGAGGAAGTTGCGGTGGGGACCACACGAGCCCCCACCTCCTTCAATTTACCCAACACCCCATTAAACACCCCCTCTAGCTTAAATGTGTAACTCATCCTCTCCCCCTCTTAATTACAAGTAAACTCTCTCATTAAATTATTTGATTAAGTTATTCAATGTATTCAATTTAGAGTTGAATTTTGAATTCTGGGCTTGGGATTAATAAAATAAGGGTGAACCTTATTTAATTTGGGGGTTTTTGTGTGAGAAGAATTGGGAGAGAATACTCAAATATTGGGGAGTCTTCATCTTCTTTGTTGGAGAACGTGAAGAATGTCAAGACCTCGACGAAGAATGCCGAAGCACGAAGGAGAGACGGCGTGCCGATCATTCTTTTCTCTGCAACCGGTGTGACATGTCATCCTCTTCTTTGACGCTCGCCAATTCCATCATCAAAACCACCCCCGCGACACCGTTTTCCCACGACGATCATCGCTCAACAATTTCTTCAAGGTAGGGAAGTGTTTTGTGGCCCGCGGCGTCATCGCGCCGTGTCGGAGAACTCGAGGGAACGCCGCGGCTGAGCGGGCCACAGAGGAGGGTCGCGTCGCCGATGCACGGCGTCGGTCGAAGAAGGGCCGCAGCCTAAGGCTGCGTCGGTCACCAACCGGGGGCGTCCGGAATCCCCATCCACCGAAGCATTAAGAGGCCATGACCTTTTAGCCATGACGGATCACCTAGAGGCGGACGGATAAAATGGCCACTGGTGCTTTAGAAGGGCGGGACCACGGGGTCCCGCAGTGGTAAATCGGCCGGCCAGGACGGCAGGCCGTTCTGGGAGGCCGGGGGTCGTAACCCTCGGAGGTAGACAGGGCGATCCCCCTCCATGTGGGGGCTGCCGTTTCAAGACCAGGGGGCAACACCCCCCCCCCCTTCCGCGTGCGCCCTGCACGCGGGCGCCGCACTGCACGGACCGTCCACGCTGGGCCGTACCGCCCGAACCGGGCCGTGCCGGCCGGGCCGTGCCAGCCGGGCTGGGTCACGCCCTAATGGTCTGGACCCAGACTCGGGTCGGGTCGACCCGGTGTGGGCCGACCCAGGGGGTTTGGGCTGGGTCGGTCTGGGCCCAAAACCCCCTAAAATCGGACAGCTATGTTCAAAGGCCCATAACTTCCACTACGGAGCTCTAATCGATGCACCATCAGTTGCGATGCGATTATTGGATATATACTGTCATTTTGGTATATTACACTCAAGGTTTTAGAGAACTTTGTGTACGGCCGGGTTGGTTCGAACACGAAACCAACCGGGCCCTCGGAGCGGAAACACATATAACTTGAGCTTCAGACGTCTGATTGACGTGCCATTGACTTTTTTGGATTTCTCTTAGTGATATGGTTCTTTTGGATTACTCCGCTTGAGATTTGGATGTATATGCAGTACAGTCAGGTTGGTTTTCTCTTAAAAACCAACTAGGCCCCTATGACGAAAAAGCCAATAACTCTCAGACCGGGCGTCCGATTGGCACGCCGTCTGTCGCGTTGAATTCCAATTGACGAGACAGAATTTTGGGATATATCAACTCCGTACATCATGTAAGTTGATGTATCGACCCCCTTGGAGCATGGAGCAGACTCTCCCGGAATCGAGCACGGTGTGTGCGGGAACCCTAGTGCTGGCTGCGACTGAAGTCTTTCGTACTGGAATCTTCTGTGGGTTCGACGGTGAATAATATTGTACTGGAATCCTCCATGTGTTCGATGACGATGACAACCATACTAGAGTCCTCTATGGGTTCAGCAGTGAAGACTACTATACATGTATCCTACGTGGGTCCGACAGTATTGACCTCTGTTGTAGTATCCTACGTAGGTCCGACAGAGTAGCTGGACTAGTATCCTACGTGGGTCTGACAGCTTAACTGGTCTATTATCCTACGTCGGTCCTATCTAGATGAATCAGTAACTATATCTGATCATCTCTTTTTCCTTACAAATGATATATACCTTTTTGAGCTGAGTCTTGACTTCCAATCATTATTATTGATTTGATTTACTTGATTTCCTGTGTGGACTGGGTTGTACTTTCCTGTGTGGATTGGGTTGTGCTTTCCTGTATGGAATGGGTTGCACTTGGGCTCGTGAGTTGGAGCAGAACTGGAATTGATGACTTAGGTATTTGTATGTCCATATACCTAAGTGGAGAAGGTTGATACTTCATGATTTGTATCTTTCCTATGGTTTATCCTTTGTGGATTTTGGGAGACCTTCGGGGGTCTTGAGGTCCCTACAGAGTATCGTGTACTCACCCCTACATGGGCTATGCCCGCATTAAATTATGTTTGATGTAGAAGGTGGACAACGCTGATCAAGGTGGGAGCTCGTGGAGATGGATGGTACTTGGAGGTGGATTACAGGACGGGACATACTCGGAGCGGACGACTGGAGGTGGGTAGCAAAGGATACTATCTATACCCACCCTTCAGGTGGGATTTCCAGAGACGGTTCGGACTCGCTGCTTTACTTTTTAGTTGTTGTACCCCCTTTTCAGTTGTACTTTAATTTCATCTGGGTTTGTATTCTGTACCATTTACATTCCAGCACTTACTTTTGTACTCATTTTACTTAGTGTTTACTCAGCTTTCCTACTCTGTGGTGTTGTTTACTTTATAAAGGAAATTCCTTCCTTTTTTTATCAAGATTTACGCCTTTGGTGCTAGTCGCCAGCCCCTGGCCTATGGAAGGCGGGCTTGGGGTAGTCACGACACAGGCCCCGAGCATGGGTCGTGAAAAATTGGTATCAGAGGAGTTCAGTTCTACTGCAGAACTTAGGACTCTGATCTTTCTTCTATGTGAAGCAATAGTGTTAAGGTATTGGGTGTGGTTATCAGTCCAGAGAGTCCAATGTTGGTGCGGAGGCCAACATATCCATACACCAGGACCCTGACTTCTAATTTTCGACTCAGTTCATGAAAACATTGATTGCATGTGTGTTTGAAAATCTTTCTTTGTGATTAATTTGTGTCAGATCACCATTTATACTGTATTGACCACGTCACACCTGTATCTTTTCAAGATGGCCCCAAGACGACATCCAGATAGGTTTCCGATCTTTGTGCGAGATGACAGCCCACCGAACGATCAGGCCTCAGTGCAGGGCCCTATTACATCAGAGTCACCAGTGGTACCATTACCCGCCGAGCCACAGATGCCACCAGCCCCAGCAGCTGAGAGTGAACATCACCTTAGTGCACTGCACGAGTTTCAATGCCAGTGACCACGCAGGTTCCGTGGGGAGATGACCCTCAGGAGGCCAAGGATTGGTTGGGGGATATTGTATGAGTTTTCAGGTTAGTGGGGACACTAGCCGACCTCATGGTGATCCTTGCAGTGAGTCTCCTGTATGCAGCAACAGGTAGATGGTGGAGCCTGATGCTCCAGGTTTATGACGAGGCATCTCTCATTTGGTTAGACTTCGAGAGCCTCTTCTACTTGGAGTTCATTCCAGCCACCCTCTATGCGGTGTGCATTCAGGAGTTACTACAGCGGAAGCAGGGCAGCATGACGGTAGCCTAGTACTCGGTGAGGTTTACTGACCTCTCGCGCTACTCCACGGGCATGGTATGGGACCCATTCTTCCGGGCCTGGACCTTTGAGCATGGATTGAGGTATAAGATCAGGGCTTCTATGATCTCCCTCAATATCCCGACACAGGGGGAGGTGATGGAGAGAGCCCTTCTAGTGGAATTTTTTCTCGCTGAGCAGTCGCCAACAGTGAGACCCTCCGCAGGACGACCCGCAGCGGAGTCTTTTACAGCCGGTAGTAGACATATGAAATAGAGGACCAAGTTGGATAGAACATCATATGAGAAATCTTAGGAAGCAGTTTTGGTTGTGCGAGGCACTCGGAACAAAGCCAACTATACGAGGAACATGCAGTGCTATGCATGCGGTGGGCAGGGTCACATGGCTCACGACTGCCCGACCCACCCTGTAGAGGAGCAGCAGGCGGTAGAGGGACCTCCCAGGTAGAGGTTCGACCGTGGCGGTCTGCAAGGAGCAGGAGGACGAGGCAAAGGAGCTGGCCGAGCAACGGGTGGTGGGCGACGTTTTTAGGCCCTACCACCACCACCACCACTAGGGAGACCACCCCAACCGCAGGGAATGGGAGGACATGGGAGAGCTCAGCTTCAGGCAGCTGAGGCCTACGACCATAGAGCTCCAGGAGCAGATGGACAGGAGCGGGACTAGCTCTAGACATGGAGACTTTTGTTCAGGTTTCTTCTAGATTTGTTGATGTTTTTGTGTGTATACTTTGTGTCTTTGTACATTGAGCTGTAGTAATAAAAGAAACTTGTTCTTGTGACATTTTTTTCCCTGTCGTTTTTATGTAATTGATACTAAGAGGTTCTGGTTAAAACCGTTGACTTGACCCTCACTTTCAAGATTCCTATTAGAGGAGACCTAGTGACCACACACTGCATTCGACTGTCTGACTCGACCCTTGGAGGCGAGAGTAACGGTTGGTCTCTTGGTAGTAGCATTGAGGCCTTACGACGTCGTCCATGGCATGAAATAGTACCATTCATGTTAGGATTGAATGTATTAGGAAAATTATGTGGTTAATCTAGGGGATGAGACCATATTTCTCTTTTTGGCAGAGGAGGAATCTCAGCAGCTCTTGTAGAACATAGACAAAGAAGGGTGGGGTTATGTTCTTAAAAATGGATAGTCTCACCCATTGTTCGTCGAGTGAATGGTTTACGATTCTCCCCAACTATTTAGTATCAAGTATATATTTTATCAGATGGACATGAACCTAAGATAGCGGCTATGGATTGAGTTCCTCCAAGACTATGACATCAAGACAGTTTATACTCATGGGAAGGGAAACATTGCAGCAGATGCTCTTAGTAGGAGATCGGGCATTCAGCTGTTAGGTGTGGCAAGACAACAGCTGGCCCCGTTTTCAGATATAGTTTTTGGATTGTGTTGGAGTGAGTACATGTAGAACTAGAGACAGTTTGGGCTACGACAGAGAGGGTTTAGGTCATCTTAGAGCGGATGAGGACTGCACAGAACAGACAAAAGTCCTATGCTGTTAGGAGGCGGAGACCACTGGGGTTCAAGGATGGTGACCATGTATTCCTACGAGTCTCACCTCGACGTGGATTACGGAGATTTGGCTAGGGTGGAAAGTAATATCCGAGTTTCTTTGGACCTTTCAAGGTCCTCAGCAGGGTAGATGAGGTGGCTTACTATCCGGCCCTTCCACCTCAGTTGCACTGGGTGCATGATGTCTTGCACGTATTTCAGCTGAAAAGATGAGTGCATGACCCGATGCATATCATAGACCATGGGGAGATGGACATCGATGAGGGGGTGACTTTTACGGAGGTTCTAGTGGAGATCGAAGATCGACAGGAATGGGTCCTACATGGATGGTTGATTCCTATAGTGCGCATCACAAGGCAGCATGGGAACCTCTAAGAGAGCACTTGGGAGCAGGATACTCAGATGCGTGCACAATACCATCTTTTGTTTCCTAGTGTGTGTTGAATCTTTACGGGGACGTAAATCCCTATGGTGGGAGTAATTTAAAGACCCAGAAATTTAAAGTAAATTTTTTTCTTAATATCTTGGGAATTTTACGATATCAAAGTTTCTGACGGCACCTGATTTCGACACACGGTGTGCCCGAAATCAATTTCTAAATTTTAGCTTGGGTACGTTCAGTGAACGAACGAGCGAGTTTTCCTAACTTTTGAAACGATGCTCAGAATCGAAATCTGAGGGCATTGATTAAACCGTAGCGCTGGTAATTGCTTAGGAACACCTTTTCCAAAGGTGTGTTTTCTCGGGATGAGTTGTTAAAAAATGAGAAGAATAAAAATAAAGTTGTTTTACAATTATATTTTTATTACACCATACATGGTTTAAGTGTTATGGGAAGGAAATTTGTGAGGAAGTTGGGGTGGGGCCCACATGAGCCCCCACCTCCTTCAATTTCCCTAACACCCCATTAAACACCCCCCTCTAGCTTAAATGTGTAACTCATCCTATCCCCCTCTTAATTACAAGTCAACTATCTCATTAAATTATTTTATTAAGTTAATCAATGTATTTAATTATGAGTTGAATTTTGAATTCATGGCTTGGGATTAATAAAATAAGGGTGAACCTTATTTTATTTGGGGGTTATTGTGTGAGAAGAATTGGGAGAGAATACTCAAATCTTGAGGAGTCTTCTTCTTCTTTTTTTGGAGAACACGAAGAACTTCAAGACCTCGACGAAGAACGTCGGATCACCAAGGAGAGACGGTGTGCCGATCTTTCCTTTATCTGTATCCAGTGTGAGATGTCATCCTCTTCTTTGACGCTCACCAAAACCATCATCAAAACCACCCCCGTGATGCCGTTTTCCCGCGATGATCATCGTTCAACAATTTTTTTGATATAGGGAATTTCTTTACATTCAAGATGAATTAATGTTCTTTGTTAATCTTTTTGCCCGCTTTCTATCATTATCACGGGATGAGATCAGACCTCACAAACATGACCGATCCTCCCCCCATTTTTTTGATCTTCATTATGGCTCAAACGCAGGTGGTGCGGTGCCGATGCACCATGCGGGAATGAAAAGAGATGTGGAGGTGGTGCGCGGCACCATCGCGCCGCGTCGGAGAACTCGAGGGAATGCCGCTGCCGAGCGGGCCGCGACAGAGGGGCACTGCGCCAATGAACTTCGCAGGTCGAAGAAGGGACGCGACCTAAGGCCGCGGCGTTCACCAATAGGGGGTGTCCAGATTCCCCGGCCGCTGGAGCATCAAGATCCGCGACCATTTGGCCGCGGTGGAACACCTGGAGGTGGCCGGATAAACCGGCCGCTGGCGCTTCAGAAGGGCGGGACCGCGGGGTCCCGCGGCGGTACATCGGCCGGCCAGCACGTTCAGCCATTCGGGTAGGCCAGGGGTTGTAACCCCTGGCGGTTGATAGGGTGGGCCCCCTCCACGTGGGGGCCAGCCGTTTCGAGACAAGGGGGGCAGCGCCCCCACCCATTCGGCGAGCGCTCCGCAAGCGGGCACCGCACCGCGCGGACCGGCCGCACCTGGCCTGACCAGGGTGATGCCGCGTTGGCTTGGACGGGCCGCGCCAGCTGGGCCAGGTCACGCCGTAATGGGCTGGACCCAGACCCGGGTTGAGTCGACATAGTTCGGGCCGACCCAGGGGGTCTTGGGCCGGGTCGGTCCGGGCCCAAAACCCCCTAAAATCAGACAGCTATGTTCAAAGGCCCATAACATGTGCTAGGAATCTCCGATCGATGCACCGTCAGTTGCAAAGAGATCCATGGATAAAGTTGATCATTTCGGTATATTTCACTCAAGGTTTCAAAGAAGTTTGTATATGGCCTGGTTGGTTCGAACACGAAACCAACCGGGCCCTCGGAGCGGAAACACTTATAACCTGAGCTCCAAACGTCCGATTGACATGCCGTTAACTTTGTTGGATTCCTCTTAGTGAGAAGGTTCTTCTGGCTTACTCTGCTCGAGGTTTGGACATAGTTGGAGTATGTTCGGCTTTGTTTTGGTTTAAAAACTAACCAGGCTAATGGGAAGAAAAATCCAATAACTCTCAGACCGGGCGTATGATTGACACGCCGTCTATCACGTTGAGTACATATTGATGAGACGGAACTTTGGGATACATCAACTACAGAATTTGTGTCAGTTGATGTATATACCCCTTTGGATCGTGGAGCAGACCCTCCCGGAATCAAGAATGCTGTGTGCGGGAACCCTAGAGCTGGATGCGACTGAAGACTTTCATATTGGAATCCTCCGTGGTTTCGACGGTGAAGTCTTTCATACTGGAATCCTACGTGGGATCGACGACGATGACAACCATACTGGAATCCTCTGTGGGTTTGGCAGTGATGACTAATGTACTTGGATCCTACGCGGGTCCGACAGTATTGACCTCTGTTATAGTATCCTACGTGGGTCCGACAGAGTAGTTGGACTAGTGTCCTATGTGGGTCTGAGTGCTGTGCTGGTCTAGTATCCTACGTGGGTCAAAACTAGATGAATCAGTAACTACATCTGACCATCTCTTTTTCCTTAAAAATGATGTATACCTTTGTGAGCCGAGTCTTGACTTTCAATCATTATCATTGATGTGATTGACTTTCTTTCCTATGTGGACTGGGTTGTACTTTCCTATGCGGATTATGTTATGCTTTCCTGTGTGGACTTGGTTGCATTTGAGCTCGTGAGTTGGAGAAGAACTGGAATTGATGACTTAGGTATATGTATGGACATATAACTAAGTGGAGAAGGTTGATACTTCGTGTTTTGTATCTTTCCTATGGATTATCCTTTGTGGATTTCGGGAAACCATCGAGGGTCTCGGGGTCCCTACTGAGTAATTTGTACTCACCCCTACATGGGATATTCCCACACTGTGTTGTGTTGGATGTAGACGACGAACAACACTGGTCGAGGTGGGAGCTCGTTGATCTGGATGGTACCTGGAGGTGGATCACTAGACAGGGCGTACTTGGAGCGGACGGCTGGATCTGAGGAGCAGAGGAGACTATTTGTACCCACCCTTCAGGTGGGATTTCCAGAGGATGGCTCGGACTCACTGCTTTACTTTTTAGTTGCTTTACTCCCTTTTTAGTTGTAATTTACTATCACTTGGGATTGTATTCTGGCCCATTTACTTTCCAGCACATACTTTTGTACTCATTTTACTTAGTGTTTACTCAGCTTGTGAACTATGTGGTGTTTTTTACTTTATAAAGGCAATTCCTTACCTTTTGTTATCAGGATTTACGCCTTTGGTGATAGTCGCCAGCCCCTGGCCTATGGAAGGCGGGCTTGGGGTAGTCACGACATGGGTCCCGAGGACGGTTCATGACAATGTTCCTCGTTTAATAGCACATAATGTGGGATAAAATTGTATTTTTATCTAGATCCATAAATCTTCATCTAAATAGAGGAACATAATTATGTTGTTGTTTCCTATCGCATAAAATTATTTTAGTATATTTAAAATTTGTACCATTTTTTCAGGTAAAAATTATCCCTTCTTTTCATTATGGTAGGGGTATGTCGGTTTTTCTTCTCATTCCTTATTTTCAGCACTTAGTTACTATTTCATAAAGAAATTCTTAGTCAATGTGATTAATACACAAATTTTCAAAACAATTTACTACCCTCCAAAATTTATTTGAAAATATATCTTTCCACAATGGCTAGTAAACACATCCCACACTGTATTCCATATCATGTTTTCATAAATAATTGATGGGTGGGAGTATATTTTCCATTCTTCAACTTTAATATGAACTTTTGTTAGAGATGTGTGAAAGCCTTTGTGGGCCTTTCATGAAATCATTAAGAAACATTTCTTATGAGATTTATATACTATAAGTGCACTCTAAAAGGGATCATTATGAGTATTTCAATGATTAAATATTTAATTTTTTTAGTTAAATAAAGAATGTATATCATAATGTGACCATATTATATTCCAAAATTACTTTCTTAAGCATAGAAACAACATGATTATGGGAATCTATTTCAATCAGCACACACTCTCAATTGATGATCCACATAAAACTACTAAATATGTTCTTGATAGGGTTAATAAGATGGTTGTGTACATTCCATCAAACCTCAAATTTGATGTATTTTCTTTTCACCTTAATAATTTTTTATGAAACAATCATTTTAATGAGATTATCTTTTTTCTAAAATAGCATTCCTTCCCTGTCTACCATATTATTGGGTTCATCGTCTAAAATATGTTCTTCTTCTAGATTAGTATCATCAATGTGTGCAGAAGATCATTTTTCCTCTACACTTGGAGTAACAATAATTTTAGAAACATGTTCTTCTCTAGATTGGTAAGATCATCATGTGAAGAAGTTCATTGTTTCTCTACACTGGGAGTTGCAATTTGTTGGGGATCCTATTATTCCTCATGAATGGGAGAATCAGAATATGGAGAATTCATTATCTATATAAGTGGTTTACCATTTCATTTAGATTACTTAAATGATCCAACAAACAAATAATAATAATATGTATCTCGATGTGTATCACAAAGTTATATAAGTTGATTATTGGACTCTCTTTTTTAATGGATGAAGGGGTTTTCCCCTCTATCTAGTATCAAAATCCCCTCAATGTGAAATCCTATATTATACAACAAACTATCTACAATGGGAATGCTGAAAAATAATTATGATTTCCCAATGAAATGGTCATCGAGAGTTGAATTTTCATCTGACCCTTCAGTGTATTGGGATAATAATAATACAATTGACCGCATTCATTTTGTTGAATATAGTTTATAAAATACTTGTACTACTTATTATTGCATTAGAAACAGTATTCAAAATACCAATTGTTACTAAAAGACACTTTCAAAGAATGCAATTAATCTATTTTAACAACAATCCTATTATAAACTAATATGCATTGATAAATATAAACATGGAATGTTGTATAATAAAATACTCCAATAATTTTTGAGGATGGTAAAGTGTGATATATTCACAAAAATTGGATTTCATTCCTTATTACGATTCATGCATCACTTCATCCCCATGTGCAACTACACTATTTTTCATGGTACTTCCTTTATCATGTTTATTTGTATTGAATGTAAAACCATTAATTAAATATACACTGTAACATAACAAATAAAACAAGGTCCTATATCAATCATTTTAATTCGTTCTAAAATTGAATCTAGTTTCTCATCAGAATCCTTAAAAATATGGTATTGAAACCACAATATAAACTATTTATTATATGTATTTGATATCCATAATTAGACCCTTGATGGATTCCAATGCCTAAGAATTTCATTGAAAGTTTCATTATATTGGTAAAACTATAAACAATTATTCTAAACATGAAGGTTACCCACCCTTAGATCAATAAGATTGATTGTGACAACAACTGTTCTAGAAATTCCTTCAAACACAAGCCACCCAGTGTGAAATGATTTTGTTATACCAATGATTTCCACTCCAGACATGTAGTTAGTACATAATTCAATAGCTTCCTCACCATTATACCTCTCTTCAATACAACCCACAAGTTAGCTTCAATTTTTGACATACCCTTTTAAAATATTCATACACTGTTCACTGGGGTACATCCATCTATAATGTACATGACCACATTGTTGAATATATCTCAGCAAGATAAAAATATAGTGAAACATCGTATCAAATAATATTGGTGGCAAGAACATTTAAAATTCACATAAAATAAAGGAAATTTACTTTTCCATAGTTGGAAATTTCACCAAGTTTATAATTTTTTAGCTTATTGCATTGTAAAAAAAAACATATTTTCGTTAATGTATGACAATCATTCTTGAAAAAATGTCATATAAATAAAAATAATAAAATCATTCATCAAAACATGAAAGTCGTGTGATTTCATACCCTTTAACATTAAATCAATAATATAAATGAAATTCTTGATATTTTATTAATATCACTATTAAACCATTACATTATTAAATAAGTTGAAAAAATGAAATCTCTCACACCTATAAAGTGTGTTAGCTGCTAGAGGAAGAAAAGTCTATTTTCACCATTCATTGGAATGAACTCTTCTCATATCCCCAAGTTAATCAAGCTAGTATAGACTTGATTCCATCCTTTATTTTTTCTACATTCATTTAGTAATTTTTCAATCACACTATCAAATACAATTTTCAATATACATAACATCAATAAAATGACTAACAAATAGACAATTATTGTATGGTAATTAAAAAAACAGATTTCTTTTTCCAACTAGTTTCAATGTGGTTTTTTGGTAAAGGATATTAAAAAATTAGTGTCCATATCATTAAATTTACAATAGAGTTTATCAACTATTTTTGGAGATTGTGTTGTACGTCCTATATTATTCTTAATGAATGGCGACATCCATTTTTGGTACTTATTTCATTATGGTAGAAATAGTAATTGTCCTATATAAATAGTGTTTGATGCTTTTTTCAACCTAATTGAACATGTTCATTTTTATGAAATGGAGAACAATTGAGGTCCTTTAATTCTATATCCTAAAAATTTCTATAAGTATGAAATTCTTCTATCATCTCATACATCATGAATCTCAATGTGATATCTTATTTTCTTTAAGAATCATACAATGCAACACCCGAATAGAAATATAATTTGAAATCATCGATCAATAGAGGTAAATAAAATTCAATATCAGTACCCATTTTTTTGGTCTAGATATAATCATAGAAAACATTATATATTTTAATTTGATGCATAATTGTTGTGTGAAGTTATAACTTATGAACATAACTAGCCATATATTGTGTGTGATTCATTAAAAACCTAAATAATTCACTAAAATGATAGATAATGAAAGAAAATTGTTTCTTCAATCATTTCAAAAATATTGATACTCATTATAAATTATCTACCACTTGGAGAGTCGACCAAGGGATAATGTTTCCCATCCTTATTTATTGTATCTATCTTAAACATCAATTATTTTATAGTATCCTCACATCCAGTAGGTTCTAAAATCTCGGAATGACTTAAAAGTACCATAAAATTTTCATAAGACCTGATTCTAATTCCTCTATCAAGAATGAAAATACATTATGAATATTTAGTTTTTTGGACCTTGAGAAATAGTGTACAATCATTTGGATAAATAGGTATCATTTCTGATATCATAACCATCAAACTTGGAATTTTTTTAGGGGAATATATTCGGCTACAGAGATCATTATCTTCTAGGTCCATATCATTCAAGAGAGAAATTAGTTCAGTAAAAATAGTATAACTCATTATTTTTCTATCTTTTATATTATATAGCTTCAGTACGACTAATAATGTTGTATAATTAGTAAAACTCAAAGACAATGGCATCTTTTCATAACTCTTTATGTCTTAAATAATTTTTAATAATCATGAAGTTCATCTTCAACTATCATTTAAATTTCTTCAATGTGATCTTCATCAACATTAAAACTTGTAATTACATCCTTGATATGGTCTCATTCATCTTCCACACATGTAATAATATATAACGATCCATAAAATATAGTGCTAACTACGTAACTAGATACATTTTGGGTTTTCCTACTGTTTATTCCATCATTTATAAGTTCGCTATATTCCATGATAGATCATGTGTTCTTAAAACTATCCTATGATAATTTATATTTAATAAAAAATAGCATAAAAATGAACTAACGATATTATAGGGGTCATCTACATTATCTTTTGCAAACATGATGATGATTTCACCCCATGTTCATAATCTTTTTTCATACGATTAAAATCCAACCATTTTATGTTCATGGATATCATATTTGATTCAATAATATAAATATTTTAGAAAATAAATAAATACACCAAAAATTTTGTCTTCCCAAAAGGGGATCCCAACATTTGAATATTTCAAATAATCATATCATGTTTTAAAGAAAATGGGTAATTTTATTTTAAAATGTTTTACTCTATTGGTGGTAGTTGTTATGCTCTAAAATCATCCATAATTTTCATAGGTACCTGGTATGGGATGACTAGTGATGAAATTACTTCATGAAACATAGTTTTATATGAATAAGAGATGGGGGATGAGACTTACGCATAAAATTGAAATAATAAATTATTGGGAGATTAATCTGATGATGAATATAGTTATTATTAAATTTTGTTTCCTAATACCTATCCACATAGAATCTATCAAAAAATTAGAGAGAATATGTAGTTGGGTAGGACTCCCATTGTTTAAACCATATAGGTGATTTTGGATACAATTTTGATTTATGAGTTGTAATGGGGTTAAACATTAATTCACCTTTTGTGGGAGTGAAGTCAGGATGGATATCATGTGTGTTGGAAAGATTTAGTGACATGCCCTTTCTATAGTGTTATTATCAATCTATATTATATAGGAGGTGAGATTCTATGTTTCAAGGAGGTATCTGAAATTTAATGTTATCATATAAATATTGTGAGCACCATTAATGTGGAAACCATGGTCTACTGATGAAATTATAAAAAGGAATTGAATTAGTTAAAGAAGATATATTGTTGAACCTGAAATCCAAAAAAACTAAGGTAATTTTCAAATGAATTCGACAGTCAATTAAAATCATACATCCAACTTCTATTCATTAATATTTAAAGAATAAAATATTTCATAAAATATAATAATTCTTAATTACCTAAATCCATATCTTGAAAAAAAATCATATTAAAAAATTATAATAAAAATTATAATTTCTAGAAATAAATTTTCTGAATGATAAAAAGTATTATAATATTTATAAATTGATAAATATATACATGTATAAAAATATAAATTATAAATGTACATAAATTTGTATTAGTATATAAAATTATAGACATATAATGAAACACATAATTATATATAACTTATAAAAGAATATATATTTTAAAGAAATAATCATAATTTATAAATGTAAATTAATTTATAAAACTATATACAAGAATATATATCTTATTAAAGTATACATAATTTATATAAGTATATAGTTTGATAAATTTATAAAAGAATAAATTTATAATATATAAAAGTAAAATATAAAAGAGTATAAGAGTATAATAATTTATAAAAAATTAAACTATAATTGTATACTTATTTATAAATCTAGAAAACTAAAAAAGTATAAATAATTTACAAAATTTATTTTTAAACTATATATGTAAATATAAAATACTATAGAATTTATGAAAGTATATAAATTTATAAATGAATAAAACTATAAAAGTAAAACTATATAATAAAAACCTATTATGAAATAATATTAGTATAATATGATATAATATAAAATTTATAAAAGTATATAAATTTAATATCATATAAAACAATTAAACTATAATCCTAAAACAATTTGAATATGTAAAAATACATTTTCTTAAAACACATTTTTTAGGCTTCCAATAATATTTTTTAAAATATGAAATAGGTTCCACATAATAATTATTAAATGTTTTCCATATTAAATCCTTATAAAATATTTTAAAAGAAAATTGGTTTTTGTGAAAAAATAATTAATTTAATATAAAACACGTTTTCTATGAATTATAGATAATAAAAATATATTCATTTTAATTGAACACTATATCATTAATAAAAAATTATATAATGAAAAAATTATATATATTGTATTTTCATTCTTTAAAATTTCATTGAAATACCCTTATATAGAGAGAGTGATATTTGTAATACACTATATAAAATAAATTGGTGTATTATAAATTAAAATATAAATTATATTATTAATAATTTTTATTATTGAAAATTTATATTTAATTTTATTGGGCCCTAAAGCTAAATTTAAATTTAAAAATTCTCATGATTTAGAATAATGAAAAAAATAATATTTTTTAAATATTATTTAAATTTAATAGTTGTTCTTTAAAATTATAGGAGATATATTTTAGTCATTTTTCATTATCAAAATTTTTGTAATAAAACAAACTTATATCCTTAAAAAATTTATGTATGGGGAAATTTCATATTATAAATTTTAGTCATATTCAAATATATATTCCTTGAAATATTATAAAAATTTCATTTGTGATACCGCATAAGAATTTTTTTTTGTCATACCCATGAAGGGGTTCTATATAATAGCACATATGATACATATTCATCATACGTTACATATTAGTATTGTCTATTAAATCAAAACCGTTATAGGGAGAAATAACCTAATATTATATGTAATGAATGAATAAATATAGGAAAATATTAAAATGGAAATAATTACATATATACGACATACATAATATTATTCATAAAGTACATGAATAAAATCAAATAAACCATATATAAGAAAATATGGCATGATAAAAACTACATGTCAGAATGTTAATGTAACATTTCTTAAGTTGTTATTTGAAATAATAAAATGAAATTATGCCTCAGTAGTCAAATTAGCTATAAGGAGAAGTGATATAATTAAATGTTATGACTAGAACATAAATTTAGGACTAGTTTATAGAATTATTGTTCTAAGAAGGATTAGATAAAGTTATTTCCATCCAACTAGAAGGCCAATTATTATGCCACAATTCCTAAAATATAAGCTTCTCCTCACTTGCCACATGCCATAGTTTAAAAAATGGGAAGGACTCATTTTAAGAAAAAAACTAGAAATGCAGTATGGATGATCTCACAACCCAATATCAAAGACCAGTAATCCTAAACCCGTGCTGTTAGTGATAACATTTTCTCCAGATCTGAAAATAGGGTGAAGAGAACGATGGGAAAATAAAAAGAGATGAAAGAGAAGGAGGAGGATATGAGACTCTTACTCATACCAAATCAATCATGTAACAAACCTACATGGCTTCCCTAGTAATTTGATAACCAATATGAACTTAACGTAGCCCGTAGGGCAATCGATATTCCCATGGGTAAGTAACTCGCACCTGGCATTGTACAAAAAAATGTTGGGAAGAAATTTTCCACAAAAAACCTTGAATAATTATGAAAAAGAAGTATACATTCATAAAAACACCACTGGGGGTAATGTTCCATAAGTCAAACAGTTATAACAACCCATGTACTATAACTACGTGCCATGAAAATGGAAAAAATAACATCTACAAACTCAAACACAACTAACCAGCAACACATATCAATAGCTAGAACCACCTCAAAGTGATCCTCTTCCCTTACTCAATATTGGATGATGAAAATCTACAAACACCCGAAGGCACAAGTAAGTTGTGAGATAATGTCCATTAAATTTTCACCCAATGAATCATTAAGAAGATTCCAATTTCAAATTAACCAATAAATTTTTTGAGTATTAAAATAAAGAGGTTTGGATTTTGAAAAGGATATTTTAAAAAAATCTTGCTTTATATTCAAAAAGATGGAAATAATTTAGTAGTTCTTGCTTCACATTTCAAATGATGGAAATATATTTAAAATGAAGGAATTACATTTAAACAATTGGTACTTTACAAGAATGTAAATTTTTATAAAATGGATTCAATAAAAACTTTTATATAAGAAAATTTATATAAATTCACCATGTTTGTAAACCAGTGTACAACAATAGAATATATACATTAAAAACCAGCATGCAACATGGTTATATGTATATTAGTATGATATTTCTATGTTAAAGGGACCCAAACTATAAAGAAATTTCTATACTCCCCCCTTAAGACTAAGGTCAAAGAGGAATCATCACAATTTCTTAAGGGATGTGATGTGGTGATGTGACGTTTTATAACATTATAAGTCATAATGTTCTTCCAAAATAACTCACTAACTACTTATGTCATTCATGTGCTCTAGTATAAAGACAAAAATGGTAAATTTATTATAATACATCTAGAAATACAATTAAATCACATTCTCTAATTCAAATATGAAAATTTTCCATTTAAAAACAATAATAGTATTTTCATAAAAAACATTCCTTTTCATAAAGATGGAACCCTAATATTGCCATCAATACAATTTTATTGCAATCTTCACAAATAATAATTTGAAACTATTTAATTCCATTTCAAAATCTACTATCAAAAATAAAATTCAATACTTTAATTTCTCAAAAAAAATCCACCAATTTCATAACTAACCCCCAATTAAATGGAATTGGATTTCATCAAAATGTTCTATCAAAACCATATCACAATTAAATTAAATAATTTACTTAAATAAATTTCCAAAAAATTTGAAATTTATATTCAACAGTTTAAATATAAATAATTTCCCTAAACATATCCCAATTCAATGGAATGGGGGACTACCAATTTTAAGCAAAAATCCCATTTTCCATAAAATCCCAATTCGATGGAATTGGGTTTTTTCAAAAAAACAATTGAAATCCATTTAATCAAAACAAATGAATTAAATTTAATTAAAATAAATGAAATCCGAATAATTAATTTAGGGTTAACAAAAAGTGTTCATCATAATTTAACCACCTTTCAGAATAGATGGATGTTGCCATAGGAAACCCTTATTTTAATTTTTCCGTGAAAAAAACTGATCTTAAAAATGAGACTAAAACCATGGTTTATGATCTCAAAACATTGGGTAAAAGATTCATAAATCAAAATGGTGATCCATGGAAACCTATACCGATGAAAAAAGAATGCGGGAGAATGATCTCAAGATAAGGAAACTGAACTAGAGAAGATCTAAGTGTGTTCCTATAACTTCTAATTTCATTTATAAGGGAATATAGGGGACACAAATAGTTCTTAGTTGCTCAAATGATGGGAGAAACTTATTTAGGGTCTTACTAGTCTATTAGGGACTTAAAAGTGTGTTTTTTGGAATTTTTTTATTAAAATCAGATCAGTTAGAATCCCCTATGCATGGTTTCTCAGGAAGACCCACATGACTAGAACAAACCATATAGCCTTGATGTGAATCAATTTTAATTTGGATTCCAAGTTTCTACATAGAAGAATCATTTCCTGTTGAACCATGTGCTAGCCATGAAAAACCTTAATGATTTAGGTTGCACTGTTTTCTCTGATAATGTGCATGGTTTCACAATCTTTTTCACGAACTGCACACTATCAACAATTTAAAATAATCTATAAAACATCAACCTGAATAAACCCCAAACATAACCCATCAAAAGTTACTCTAAAATAATTGTATAAGAATACATGTAAATAGTATCAAGATGTTATAACCTCCCCACTATAGAAACATTATATTCAAAGAAAGACTAATAAAAAGAACCCTTGCCAAAAAGATGAGTCCACTACTCTCCCATTACTGCCTCCATCTCTAACCGCTCATGAATATCAAAACTATGCTTCCATAGAAAATTAACCATAGGTATAGTCTTACCACAATGTACATTGGTATTATATTAAACTATCCCAAATTTATATTCAGTCATTGATAAATCTGGTTCAACTTTATGATCATGCTATCTCATAACATGAGATGGATTAGATAATTACTTTTGTAGCTGAGATAACTAAAACAAGTAATGTGATGACATAATATATGGTGAGAGTTCCAAATTATATTAAACTTGTCCAACCTTCTCATCAACCTCAAAAGGTCCCACAAAATGAGGACGATGTTTTCCTTTCCTCCTAAGTCTTCGATGACCCAACCAGGGTAAAAAATTTAAGAACACTTAGTCACAAACTAAAAATTCCAATGGACTGTGATGATGATCAACATAGAATTATATATTTTCCAAGTTCCATAAACATTATCTAATTAATAAATTGAATATTTTATATCATTTATTGTTTAAAACATTATCCAACGAAGGTACATTCACCGATATTTGACCAATCCAATAGATATTTCAAAGGCCACCCATACAGTGCCTCAAAAGGATCCATCCTGATCTTGGATTGGTAGCTATTGTTATAAGAAAAATCATACATCCCAAAATTATTATCCCAAGACTCGCCAAAATCAAGAACACGCGTGTGGATAATATCCTCAATAATATATATTGTTCATTTTGTCTGGACATCCTACTATAGATGGTATACCATACTCAAACGGATGTGAGATCCCACTGCCTCCTGAAGGAATAACCAAAAGTGAGGAGTGAACTGAGTATCCCTATCAGAGACTGTAGTATATGTTGTTCCATGATAGCTAACAATATCTTTCACATTCATATTTCCCAACTCTTCAACATTTTCTACATCCGTAATTTGTATAGAGCGAGCCGATTTAGTCAGTTGATTGATCAAACCCCATATCTCATTATTCATTCATTGTGTATATGGAAACCCTACCATAAATTCCATATTGATCTCATACAACATCCATGTAGGTAGTAGAAGTGTCTAGAGTGAAACCAAAGGCTTCTATTGGTTGACCTTCTCTTGCAAGCATGTAAATAAATGAGAGAAAAACTCAGCGTTGTCCCATCTCATATCTATCCAATAGAACTACCAACTCATATCATAGAACATATTCATGGTTCATGGGTGCACTTTCTGTTTTAACTATGATTATCCATATTAATGTTTTTCTTATAGAAGATGAAACTACAAAACAATTCTGATTATATAGAATTCCCCCTTTGGAGAATGACCACTCAACAATTGCCTCCCTGCCTAAAAGAGATTCTCCATTTATTCATAAATCATTATCATTATAATGATCCCAAAGAATCATCTAAATTAAAGAATATGTGAATTTAACCATGTCCATGTAAACCTAGGCCCCTTTCTCCTGAAATCTAATAATGAAACTATGTAAAGAGAGTCAAAAAATTCCACTCTTCTGAGGATTTTTTACTCTCTGGATCAGAATGTTTCTTCTAAAATCATCTTCAATGGAATTATATTTCCTAGGGTATAGGCAATGATTATATTGAAATATTTTTGGGTTTTCAACCAACACCTATGGTGGAGATTCAAATATTTTTTATAGAATATACAACACAATCTATTATGTTTTGAAAACATGGTAGACCTTTCTTTATAAAGGTAATACCACCAACTCCTAAGAGAATGAATCACATATGTAGATTCATAGTCTTTGGTCAGATAATTATTCTCATGTGGCCTAAGATGATAAGATCCATAGGAAAAAACATGGCCACCATGTATTGGAATGCAACCCAAGCCTATCCCAATGCATCATAAAAGATAAGGTGGCCCTGTCTTATGTCTTGAAGAGTAAACACTAGAATAGTAGGAAAAATAAATTTCATCTCAAATAAATGACTCTGACATTTATCATTCTAATAAAACATTACTGCCTTACTTGTAAGAGAATTCATCATGGAATCTAGCCTTGATAATTATTTAACAAATCGATGATAATATAGGGATGAAACCAAGAAGCTCTGAATCTCGATAACATGAAATGGTCTTTCCTAAGTCAAACAATATTTTACTATTTCAGTGTAAAATATTTTAAAAAATTACATGTCCTATGAATTTAACTTCCCAAATCCAATTATTGTACTTTCAAATCATGGCATAATGTCCGTGATTTTTCAACAAAATTATAACTGTTCTAAGATGATGCACATGATATTCCTTAGACTTAGAGTAAAAAATTATTTCATCCAAAAATAGTATAAAAAAGGTATCAATGTACTCATGGAAAATATTTTTTCATTAATGGAATAAATACTATAGGAAAATTGGTTAGACCAAATGGCATACCAAGGTAATAATAATGGTCATACCTGCTCTGAAAAGTTGTTTTCTAAATTTTATATTTCTTTCTCAACTGATGATAACCAAAGTGAAGATCAATATTCAAGAACAAAATTTCCCATTTCAAATTAACAAAAAAAATAAATCCATGGAAATAGATTTTTTTTTATATACAGTCACTTGATTGAGCTTTTGGTAATAAAAAAAATATGTGAAGTGAACCATTAGCCATATTAGAAAAGAGAACAAACACCACCCAAGATGAAACCCTCTGGTTTTTGAAGACGTTCTGTTAAAGATCAGCCAAATGAGGCTTCAAATACTTCATTTTAGATGGTTCCAAATGGTATAAAGTGATAGAAACCGGTTGAATACCCTGAATTAGGTTAATGTAAAAATCAACATCCTTTACGGGAAGAAAACTAGAGAAGTAAGAAGAAAACATGTCTGAAATATCGATGAAACATCAGGGAGATCACAACCCAAAGATTATTTATCTATATCAAAAGAAAAAATTGATATTACCTTACCCAACATTGGTTAATATGTTTCATCCCTTCTCAACTTTGGGTCCCATTCTCTTTCAAAGATATAAGTCACACCACTATGTGGAATATAGGAGACCCATCGAAGATAACCATCAATCTAGTATTTATTGGAAATGAGAAAATCCATCCAAAAAAACATCGAGTGGTTTTATGTTGAGAAACATAAATCTCCATGATATATCGATATTAGATAGAGAGAAGACACATGTAAGACTATAGATACCCTGTTGTGTCTTCATACCAAGGGGTGTGGTATTATTTGTTACACAAGATAAAATATTCATAGGAAGATTATTCATATTAACGATATAGGTTGAAATAAAAAAATAAGATGTAGATGTATCAAATAGAGTAGTTACTAATGATAAAGCTATAGTAATGGAACATTTCAGGGTCGCTAGGCATGTACCCTCTTCCTCTATAGAAACATCCACTGCATGAAGTAGCTTCGTTCCAAATGCATGTGGATAGAATCATTTTATATGAAAAGAATCTGATTTCCCTACTATTTTTGGAAGAGATGATGATCCCATTACACTATGATAAGTGGAATAGATATGGAAGAATCATTTTATGTGCCCTCAGAATCCACAGGATCTATAGTTCATGGGTACCTTAGTGGAAACCCTCTTTGAATGTCATGTACTTCCACACATGTAGATAATCAAATGAACTATTCTTGGCAATACGTGAGGTCTAGAATGAACTAGATATCGAGAACTTCCATAAGAGTCATCATGATTCCATTTTCCCTTGAAAGAACTCACCCTGCTACTGGGAGAAAAAACTTATGATAACCCAATCATTCTAGCAAGGTCCATCTCAATCGTCTGTTCTCTATCCAGCGCATCAACATAAGAAGAAATATTCACAAATAAACCCTAAGAGGGAATATCCTAAATTAGTACCTACTTGAACCTTCGATCCTTCATCTTCTCATTTGATAAAATCTAATGTTTGAAATGCATGAGATCAACAAAAAAAATTTATGGACATTTTCATGGTCCTGTATGAATGCTCAGGATTAAATAACATGTGGGAATTTTCTAATATCATCAATTCTAGATAAAAATGGTTGGTGAAAAAAACATTCATGTCCTTACACTATAATACCTCATGCTTCTTTTTGGTTACCATAGTTTCCCACCATCTTCTACTTGGCCTTTCTTGTATGAAGGTGGCACACTTCACTTTTATCTCATTGCATGTGTCCAAGAACCCATAAAATGCTCCATCATGCCAAACCACCCTACAAACTATTGAGGATAAATTCATACTTTGAACGGTGATGTATTTTAGTCATGTAAATAATGAAAAAAATATTTAGAACAACTCCATGAGTTTCCACAACTATTTCCTATAAAATAACTGGTGGTGGCGCCTATCCCGGATATCGGATAATGTGCACAATCACCTCAACCAAATTTGGACCCACAATAGGATTATCTTGTTGTAGTTCAGTAGTATATAAATCCTTGATTTGACTCACATAACTTCTCAGAGGCAAGATGCTACACAACATCAGCAAATAACAAGGAAGACATTAGGATACAATCAAACAGAGCGACAAGGGAAATTAATCCAAATGGATAGAACAATAAACCTTCGTATTTTATTCTATCCAAAATAAAAGCATGAAAATAATATAACTAATCAACTATATGTCATTCCATAATATCCCCTAGGTACTTAACATGCATTTCGGTTAGAACTAGCCTGAAACTAAAATAGATCTACCTCTTATTTCCCTTTAAGATTTCACAAATTCATGTTAGAAAAGATGTTCAACCAGCCCCTCTGATACCTCTTTCTCCCAAACCAGACTATGTACACTGGTAAACCAATAACCAAGTAGACCATGACATATCCAAAAGATAATTCCCAATCTCAATTGTTCTTCAACTATAACATGGAATCATACACAATGAAGGTGGAAAATAATTTTCCACCAACTATGTGGAATAACGATAACAATTAAGTATGCATACGAAAGACACTCCATTGGGAGTAATGCATGAACATTAAAATAGGTATAAGAATCCATTTAATAAAACCATATACTAGGAAATATGAAAAAATACCAATGTTCTATCTTGTAAGAAACTCAATAAGACCACAGATCAACTACTAACACCACTTATAAGTGATTTTTTAATAACTCGATTCTGGAAGAAGATAATCTTAAAAACCCAAAAGAAACAAGTAGGGTGGTAAGAATATCCCAGTAGGATTTTACCCCAAGATTCCATAATAGGATGAAAATATCATATTAAATAGGTATGTTCTTTTAGTTTTCAATAAATAGGTTTGAAATAAAATAATCAAATTGAACCAAATCATGATTTACATTTCAAAATATGGAATTACTTTAGTAATTCATGATTAACATTTAAAATGATGGAAATAAATTTCAAACAATGGAATTAGCTTTAATTAAATGGTTATTTACAAAAATGTTTTTTTTTAAATGGGTTGAAAAACACTTTTATATAGTACAATTTATATAAATTCAAAAGGCATGTAAAACATTTTACAACAATGGAATATAAAAATTGGAAATATAAACAAGTGAGAAACATGGTCATATTCCATGAATGTACGATAGTTCCAGGATGTAGGGAACATCCAATGTGAAATGGAGAATATGTACATATGCCCATTTGGGCCAATTTCCAAAGAGGACTCATCACCATAACCTAAGGTATGTGATGTCTTGAGATGAATTTTTCGAACGTTTAAGTTGTAAAGTGCCTCCCAAAATAACTTACTACCTACCTAGGGTTTTCATGTTCTCTCGTACAAAAAAATGAGTGGAAATTTATTTTAAAACTACATAAAATATTGTTAAATCCCATTTTACATTTGAAATATTCTAATTTCCCATTTAATAACTATAATGGTATTATAATAAAAAAACATTCCTATTAACAAATATGAAACCCTATGGTTTTTGTCAAAACATTTTATGCCATTTTTCCAAAATATGGATTTGAAACCAATTCACAAAACTTTATAGTCCACTTTCACAAATTAAATTCTATAATGTAATTTTTGAAACAAATTCCATCCATTTCATAACAAAAACCCAATTAAATGGAATTAGTGTTTTTCACAATTTTACCACAAAAGCATTTCTGCAATTAAATTAAAAAATTTAATAAAGTAAATTTCCATCAAATCTACAAATTAAATTAAAAAATTTAAATCTCAAAACACTTCCAAATAATATCCCAATTAAATGTAATTGTAGATTTTCTAATATCATATGAGAAACCCATTTTCCTTAAAGAAACCAATTAAATGGAATTGGGTTTTCCCAATTCATTTTAAATCTATTTAATCAAAAACAATAAATTACATTTAATTCTAAAAATTGAAATTAAAGAAATAAATACAAGGTTAATGTAAATTGGGCATCATAACATATCCACTTACTCAAATCAATGGATCTCACAATGCCAAACCCTAATCAAGATTTTACATAAATAATGAAAATCACACAAAAGGGAATCAATAATAAGTTTAATATCCTAAAATGGGGTATTAGATCCATAAATCAATATAGGGATCCCTATAACTCGAGAGAGAAGAAGATAGATCTTGTAATAATGAGATCAGGATAAGGACACTAACAATGAAAAGATCGACGAGAGTTCCTCTATATTTGAATCTCCTTTGAGAAGGATCTGAGGGGCCACAAATCATTATTGGGATCTCCAAGGATGGGAGGAACCATTTAAGGATTTTACTGGTCTTCTAGGGACCTAAATGCTGGGTTTGGGAATTTTCTTATAAAAATCAAATAATATGAAATCTGGTATGCATGGCTTCTTGGGAGTACCCACAAGGTTAGACCAAATAGTGTGTCTTAGTCATGTACCCTTTTGAAAAGGGAGAAATGATTTCTACTATGAGGATGTACTTATTAACTAAACATGGACCAACTATGCAATAACACATTGCCTTGGGTTACACAGTTTGTTATGATAGGTTGCATGGTTTGGGAAAATCGTGTAGTAGCCCATATTTCCCAACATTCATAAAAAAATAAACCTAATATTACCCCAAATGAAAACCAACAAAAGATATACTAAAATAGGGCACGATGAACACTTGAAAATATTAACAGTATGTTATACAACAATTATGGGATCTATTCATTCGGTTCTATGAGAAGAAGTCAACACACGCACAAGAAAGGTGCTATTGAAAAAATATTAATGTTGTATGAGACACCAACAAGACAAATTACCTCATAATTTTGATTTGGATACATCAATTCATCAAGAATGTAGACCCAAAGTAGTGGTTGGTATCGGTGGAAATAGTGGTAGAGCTCTGATACTATGAAATATTGTGCAGTGATAGGGTTCTGTTTGGGTTCAATTTATAAAAACTCCTAAAACTTTTATCTGTGCCTAAAAAATGTTGATAAAGGACACATTTTTAGTGCTATAATAGGAAATTCTGATAAAACTAACTATTATCATGAACTTTTACCACTGATAAAATGTGTCTTTATCAGTGCTAATATTATAGAGCTAATAAAGTCGTGTTTTATGAGCACTTAGCACAGATATGGGTCTAATCTTAATAATTTATTTATATTATTATTTATATTTATAAAATTATTTATTTATATATATATATATTTATAATTATAATTCTATAATTATATATATTTATAAAATTTTAACAATAATAAATATATTTATTATAGTTTTATAAATATTTAAATATACGTATATTTATTAATATTTATAATAATAATAATAATTATTATTATAATTATAATTACAATTATAATTATAATTACAATTATAATTAAAATTATATAGTCATTTATAAGTATATATATAATAAATAATTTAATAAATATTTTGCAATATATAAAATTATTTCTATATATTTATATATTTATATATTTATATATGTTTATAAATTTTTTAATATGATAAATATATTTATTATAATTTTATAAATAAATATTTATATATATATTAGGTACGTAGAGGTAAAATTACACCGAAATAAATATAGACATGCATTCAAACTCGAGGGGTTGGTCATAGCACCCAAGAGATAACCCACCCATTGATGGCCTGAAGACCCTTACAAGTTAATTCTCAATAGTCTTGTGATCACAATGCATCATCAGTCATATTATATTGCCCATGCACCAAAACCATCGCATGTGCATCGCTAGCCATATGAGACTCCCATGAAAAACAATGATGGAAATGCCCATTGTCTGGCTGGATTCCGTGTTAGAGACACAAACAACTGTCAGACCATCACCCTCATCATCGAGTAGAGGGTCACTAGTATCAATCACCATTGGATGCACATTCATCAGGGAATATCATTGATATCATCTTCATTGTCGAGGAAATACCTCCCACCATCAAACTCATCCTCCGAGGAAGACCATCAACCCATCTTGCTGACTAAGCTGCACCGCCCATCTATTTAGCTGTCACTTACAACTCTACTGCCATCAGACAAAATGTTTTTTCACCCACTCTCTTTGTGTCTTCACAGGTGATAGAGTTCCCTCTATCCATCAAAGCATTCACATCACTGACCTGTTGCTTGAGTCGGTCCCTTCACTTCCAATCACCACCAGACGCTACTGTCCAGCCCTCCAATCATTATCGTCAACCTTATTCGAGGTCTTCACACTCTTGAGCAAAACTACACTCCCCGCCTCATGCCTCACCTACCTTAGTGGAGGATTACCTACACATGAATGCTTCCGTACAATAGATGTGAGCCCATCTGCATACCATTATCATTAATAAATATAAATAAATAAATATTTGTAATTATAATTATAAATAAAAACTTATTTACTTATAATTATATATAAAATAAATATTTTTATAAATATTTTTAATTATTTATGAACATATTTTTGTAATTATATATTTTTATAAAATTATTAATATAATAAATACATTTATTATAATTATATAATTATTTAAATAAATATAAATTTTTATAATTATAATTATAAATAAAAGACTTTATAATTATTTGTATACATTTATAAATATATTAATATATATATATATAAAGTTATAATAAATGCATTTATTGTAATTTTATAACTATTTAAATATAGATATATATTTATATTTGTAATTATAAATATATATATATGTCTACAAATATATATATATATATATATATAATTTTCAATATATTTATATAATTTTAAATACATATATTTAATTTTATATATTATTATAAATGTGTGTATATATATATATATTTATATTTATACCAAATGGTCTACACCACTTCTGACATATTTATATAATTATATTATTACATGAATATATAAATATATATAAATACAAGATTAATAACTATACATATTGTTTAAATATATTTATTATAATTATATTATAATTTATTTAATTATATATTTCTTTACAATTCAAATTTTATATAAATATATTAAGAAAGTAATTATATATAATTAAGAAATTATAATTATAAATATAATAAATATATATATATTAAATATATTTATTTTAATATAGTACATAATAACTTCATGGCTATAAAATGAATGAAACACACCTAAAAAATTGTAGATCATTAAAAATGAGTTGTCACATATATGGAATCATGAAAAATAAAGGATCCATTGTATAAATGAACATTCATGAGTCATGAATACGTAACATTTTCATGTGTCATCATAATATATGTAATCTTATCATTGGGAAGATAGAAACCAAAAATCATTTTCACAAATATACATATGATCATATACTATCAATCATACTCATGAATCAATATATAAACCAAAATAACAGAATTCAAGTCCATGAATATTATCATTTTCTCATGAGATTTATAAATATATACCTATTGACTAAATTCATTGGAGACATATAATTATTTAAATATATATTTATTTAGGATATAATTATAAATAAATATATATAAAATGTATTTATTCATAATTATATGTATAATAAATATATTTATTAGTTTAAAAAATTGAAATAATTATATAATTATTTAAATATATTTATAATCATATAAATCCTTTCTTAAACATTATATATATTTTTTATTTGTTAAAAAATATATAATAATATATCATATTTGTGGTAATTATAAACTTGTGTTTTTAATTAATGTGTAAAAATAAAGATTATTTCCAATATAAATATATATTAATACTATTTTTATTAAAACTTTTATCTATGCTAAGAACAACGCAAATAAAGATCAACATTTATCTTCTCTTTTAACTGGCACTAATAAAAGTGGAACCTTTATCGGCGCTATCTAAAATCACTAATAATTGTAGGCTCTTATTTTTCAACGATTTTTGGTTGTGAAATGTGTGATTTTTTATATTAAATAAGACATTTTATTTTTTAGGTATTTTTTAACTTGTTTTTATAGTCATATTTATGGTAATTTAGGTGTATTTGTTTGTTTTTTTTTGTGTTTTTTACATTAACGGTGTAATTTTTTTTTTTGATTGTTCTGAATAAAAAACCATTTCACACTCTAAATCCTTTATATTTTTTCATATTGTGAGGATATATTTCGTGAGGTTGTTTTGATAGAGATTGGTGTTTATTATTAATGAAGGTTGAAAATGGAGATTAGTTTTGAATTGGGATAATTTTTAAATAAAATGGTGTAATTATGTTTAAAAAGGATGATATATAGTTCAGGGTGATATTCCCAAAATATAATTTTTTCAGAATCCTCTAGTTTTAATTTTCACAATTCATGTTTAATCATGCTTAGTCCTGTCTCTGTATGTTTACTCATTTCTATGTATAATCCAAATTCATTCTATCAAGTATATTTTCACAAGACAATTTGATAATATTAAACTAAGTATGAGTCATCGGTCTGTGGACTCGCAGTCACCAGTTTGTGACCTCACAGTTACCAGTCTCACCGTTCAGTCAGAAAATCAGAAAAGTATGAGTAATCAATGTATTTCCACCAATCAATATGAAATTCTGTAATGTATAAGACACAGTTCATATGAAATTGATCCATAATTTTTGCAAAGGACCAGACATCATTCATATGGCACTGGTCTATAATTTTTTCAAAGGGCCAGATATCATTCCTATGATATTGGTCGAGAATTTCTACAAAGGACCAGATACCTTTGATGTGGACTATACACCATTCATAAGATACCGCTCTGGAATTCCATATTTTTGAAATGGAAAAGACACCATTCTTAAGACACCATTCCCGAATTCTAGATTATTCCAAAGTCTATGAAATCATTCTTAAGACCACATTCATAGACAAAGGTTGAGTCCCTACTTCTGAGTCACCACTCATATGTCGATGATCTTCTGACACTGTTCCATACAAATTCAATTCTTTATATCTCATTTAAATTTCAAATTACTACCCGCAGTCTTATTTGAATTATTTAATGATACTGATATTATTAATGATCTTTTTTACCCTTGTCAGTAGGCAATACAAGGTAACTGGTAACTTCACTTGATGTATATAATGCCCCCTATTGACCAAAAAAACACCAAAGATTATGTAAATGGTGTCATGTGAGAAGATTGATATATGTTGTGTGACATAAATGACCATGATAGAGAGAACAGATACACACCAATCCTGCTAGTTATGAGCCAGAAATATTTTTTTGTGAGCCAAAGATTGCGAACATCCTTGACGCAATTAATCAAAATAGAGAATCTACAAGAATCATATCACTGGAAATTAGAACATAGAGCATCATCAAAACACTTTTTTGGTTTCTATTTTCCAGAAGTGGACTCATGCTTCAGATATAGTTACTCAAGAAGTCCAGAATCATCAAGCACATCCCTCATAGAATTGTAAACCCTCAATCATTATTTCTACAATATTGTGTATAATTTTATAAATTTTTGAGATGTTTGTGTATCTTTATCACAAAAACACTCTATCTCCTAAGCTAAGATGAAGGATACAAGATATTCTTAGTTACTCATATTTCTATACCATTTTACTCAAACATATACTTGTGGAATAGGTCTCTTTGTGACCTGGTTGTATTTTGATACCCACATAAAATTATTGCAGAGGTCTTGTATAACTATACATCTTTGTGTGTTGTTCCGAACATTGATCCAGGGTGTAGATCAAACTTTTTTATATAAACTCCTCTATGGTAGGTGATCACCAACTGAAGAGGACTATGTCTCTTCTTGAGACATTACCTCTTGTTATTATAAGATATGTTAATGTTCTGTTTTCATGTCTGACTTTGTTTATTCAAAAATAAAAACATTACTTTTATTTCATATTTAATATACTATAATTTTTTTTTAAAAATTATTTAGTAAATTAATTTCAAATGATATATCAAGCCATCAAATATTTGTAATTGAGAATTAATCAATCTTTTGGGAAATTAATAGAACATTCAGAACTATTATTTATAAACTACTTTTCTTAACTAGCCTGGTCTATTTTTAAATTTGGGACTCTTAATTAATATTTTAAAATATAAATATTTATAGAACTCAATTATACCACTCTTGAGTGTCCTAGTTTGACCCATATTTGGTATCAATGGACTATTTCTTAAACAACGATTTTTTAATGTTTTCAATTTTTTTTCAACTATTATTTTTGTTGTGTTTTAATGATCTCTAAATTTCTATTAGTTTTGATTTTTTTTCACTTTAAAAAACATTTTCAATTTTCATTGTTATAGAAAATATATTAGAAGTTGATGCTACCAACAAAACTCTAATTTTTAATGGATCAAATAATTTCCATTGGAAAATTAAAATGATAATACATTTAGAAATTATGGGTTTTGAAATTTTTCCTTCAATTGTAGATGAATATAGGATTCCTTCTACTATAGGAAATACATGGAGAACCCAAACAAGAGTGCTTATAAAAATAACTACAATCTCATGAATGATTTATATTGATCTTTAGGAGATGAATAATTCATTATGATTTTTACATGTAAAAAAAACATGAAATTTGGGATACATTAATTTTTTCACATGAAGGAACCACTAATATTAAAGAAATGAGACTTAATATATATGTATTAAATATGATAACATCGAAATGATGCCTGATGAACCAATCTATTAAATGTATCTTAGGTTCAATGAAATTGTTAATACTATGATCTCTCTAGGAAATGATGTTTCAATTGTGAACAAATCATATGAATTCTCAGATGTCAACCATCTAGGTGGAGAGGATAAACAATGTCAATAAGAGAATCATGTGATATCAGTATGTTGCTAGTAAAGGATATGATATGTAAGATGATGATGTATGTAGAAGAATTGAAGGTTAATAAAGAAAAGGATAATGAATAGAAGATAATTTTAGTGGCTTTCAAAACCACTACTTCTAAACGTAATGAAAACAATAATCCACAAAAACATTATGAATGTTAACGAAATGAAGAACAATCATCAGAAAATGTTGAAGAAATGGCCCAGATAACGAGAGGATTCTAAAAATTCTAAAGGATGAAGGTATTTTTCATAAAGGACAGCTACATAGGAAATTATTATTATAATGGAAACTAGAAAAAGGATTGGAAGAGAGGTGATAACTCAAATGAGATAGTCTGTTAAGAATGTAAGAGACTAGGACATGTAAAGGTCAACTGCCATAAGTTAAAGTATATGAGTAAATATGAGGACATGGATAAAATGTATAAGAAAGAAATAAAGACCGTATAAAGTGATTTTAAGGATATCTCAAGTGATTTAGAGTCACCACATGATAATAAAGGTGAAAAAGCTAACACGATCTTCATGACAAACACTTCTGAAGTAACCCTTAACTCTCTTGTATGAAATTATTATTATTCTAGAGACAAATATAATTATGGAAAACATAACTTATGAGGAAATATTTCAGTACTACATAATTATTGAAGATACATGCAATGAATTTATAGATAAATATAATGTTATAAAGAAACATCATGCCCTCACTTCTACCATTAAATTTGTGGTTACTATATACGAAGAGAAACATGCTCAATTTCTTATATAAAATATTGAGGTAAAATGAAAAAAATAAAAACTGAAAAAAAGACATTGAATAGTTAAAAAATTCAATGATTAATCTCACACAAATGATTGGTAAACAATTTTCACCAAAATATACTACTTCTATTAGATACCAACCCTGATAAATGAATTTTGCATCAAAATCTATAAAATCCATTTTTTCCTAAAAACTGATATATTTTCTATTAGTTCCACCATTGGACAATCTTTCACTGCGTGTTGTATTTCTAGACGACATGAAGTTTATATTTCCAAATCCTTATAAAATTTTTGTCGGAAAACTATGAAACAAATGTGGGTTCCCGAAGCCTTTATCTCTAATGTTACTAGTCCCAAGCATGTCTGGGAACCAAAATGTTTTCTTGTACGATTAGTCTTTGTTGGAAGCATGATTAAAGAGATCATGTAAAATATTATGGTACCTCGATAGTGTATGTACAAGATATATGATAGGTTTCTACCCGATCTTCATGAATATTGTTAAGGCTGATGGTCGGTATGTCACCTTTAGTGGCAATGTAGAAGGGAAAATCACTGTCCTTGGCCAAATTGGAAACTATAATTATGATTTAATCTCTAAATTATTATAAGATGGTTTAAAATGAAATTATATTATTATCTCTCAATTATGTGAGGTTGGTTTTATTGTTTAATTTGAAAAAGATGTTTGAAATATTTTTAATTATGAATCTGAACTAGTTTTTACTGATTTTTGAAATTAAAATGTTTTTGCTATTAATTTAAATTCCACAGTTTCTCAAAATGATTCTTTATTAAGTGACTTTCACAAGGAGTCTTATCTCTGGAAATGGAGACGATTCCATTTTAACATACAGTCGCATAGAATGTTCACTAGAAAAGTTTTAGTCTAGGATCTACCCAAACTAAAATTTCCAAATAATAATTTTTTGCATTCATAGTGAAAAGGGAAGACAACAAAAAATATCTTTCAATCTAATAAAATAAGTTTCAACTTCTGACCCTCTTGTGTTGGTTACAATGGACTTTACGGGACCATATTGACATTCAATTCTTAATGTGATGAATTATGTCTATGTTCTTGTAGATGAATTATCTAGTAAAACAAGAACATTTTTTAGCTCACAAGAGTTATTTTTGTTCTTACTTCACCAAGTATGCAAAAATTTTAGAAAACAAATGTGGTCTCAGAATTAAATAATTAAGAATTGAACATGGTTTTGAGTTTGAAAATCAAGAGTTTGAACATTTTTTCCCAAAAAATGTTTACTTTCATAACCTATCTTCTCCTAAGGCACCCTAATAGAATAGAGTTTTTGAAAGAAAGAATGAAACCATACAAGAAATTGCCCGAACAATGCTTAATGAGTATGACATTCCAGTTTTTATTAGTTTAGACCTATATATAAATCTTGTTCTATAATTAATAGAGTCTTAATCATATGAATTATTATAAAAACTCCCTTTGTGGTTTGGAACAATAGGAAACCCAATGTAAGTTACTTCAATGTGTTTAGATGAAAAGTCTATATTGTTAACACTAATAACAATATTAGAAAATTTTCATCCAAAAGAGATGAAAGTATATTCTTAGGTTACTCATTCTATATTAAATCTTATAGAGTTATTAAGTAAAGAACTAAACATGTGGATGAATCTATTCATATAAAATTTGATGAATTATATCCACCTGAACATAGAGTCCCTCTTGAAAATATTGATGATGATCTATCTAATTTGGAAATAAATGCCAGACCCCCTGATTCTACAGTTAAGGAATCTATTAAATACTCCAGTTTTGGAAAATCTCCAGACCCTGAATATAGTGATCCAAGACCTACATATAAACCTTAAATAACTAACCCTTAATTTTAGAGATCTATTAGAACTCTTAAAACCATCCCTTGGATGTTGTAGTTGGAGACTTCGATAATGTGACAAAAATATTACTTTCTCTTATGAATCAGGTTGAAAATTGAGCCATCTTATCACAAATTAAACCTAAGAACATCAATGATGTAATAAATAATGAATTTTAGTTGATGGATTTATAGGAAGAGTTGAATCATTTTTAAAGAAACATATTTTGAAAACTAGTGGATAGACCTAAAGGAAAATTGACCATAGGCACTAAATGGGTGTTTAGAAATAATGTGGATGAAGTAGGAAACATATTAATAAATAAGGAATGACAGGTTTCTCACATATATATATTCCTGAATAAGGAATTAAATAAGAAGAAATGTCTTCACCAGTAGCCAGAATTGAAGTGATTATAATCATGCAATCTTATGCAGCACATTTAAATTTCATGCTTTATCAAATTGATGTCATGAGTGCATTCATAAATCAGTATATAGTTGAGTATTTTTTTCAACAAAATCTTAGTTTTAAAAATCCTCATTTTATTTATCAAGTCATTAAATTAACGAAGGATTTATATGGTTTAAAATGAACTCCAAGAGCCTGGTATGATATTATCATAACATTTCATATTTTAGAAGGTTTTAGAAATGGTATAATTGATCATAATTTTTTTATAAAAAAATTTATAAGGTAGTTTTGGTAGTTCAAATCTGTGTTGATGATAAAATTTTTGGATCTTCAAAACATTCATTATGTGTTTATTTTCCAAAAATAATGAAAAATGAGTTTGAAATGAGTTTAATGGAATAACATATATATTTTCTTTAATTTCAAAATTTTCAAAATTGGGAAGGTATTATTTTTAGTCAAAGTAATTAAACTACAAATTTTCTAAAATGTATTGGCCATGATAGCTCTAAAAGTAGTGATACTCAAATGAGTACCACCTGTAAGTAGGATCACGATGAAATTGGTAAATCTATTGATCTAGCCTCTTACAGGGTAATGAAGGGAAGTCTACTCTACTTAACTACTATTAGGCCTAATGTTATGTTTAGTGTCTGTATGTGTGCTCAATTTTATGAAACTTTTAAGGAGTAATATCTTCTTTCCATTAAAATAATTCTCAAATACCTCAATCATACAACAAACTTAGGATTTTTCTATCTTAGAGGAAAATAATTTGATTTAGTTAGATACTCTGATGGTGATTATGGTGGTTATATATTAGATAGAAAAATAACAACTAGAATATATTAGTATTTGAGAAAGTCTCAAGTATCATCGTGTTGTAAAAAGTAGAATTTTGTTTCATTAACTACTTCTGAGGCTGAATACCTAGCAACTATTCATTATTTCGTTCAAATTTTTTTGATCAAACACTCTTTACTAGATTTTGGATATCAATTTAGACATGTCCCTATAAACTGTGATAACACAAGTGCTATGAACATCTCAAAGAATGAAATTATATATTGAAGAACAAAAAATATTGATGTGATACATCACTTTTTGATAAATAATTTTATAAAATGTGATATCACTTTTTAATTCATTGGAACATAAAATTATCTTGAAGAAATTTTTAATAAGCCATTAAATTATGGAAGAATGAGCTACATCATACACAAATTAGGTATGATCAGTTTTGATTAACTTTTTGATGTCTCACTGTTTTTTTGTCTACTATTTTATGTCTCATAGGTTGATGTCTCACTATTTTTGGTCTCATTGGTTACCGTAACACTGTTTTCAGTCTCACCAGTTGATGTATCACTATTTTATGTGATAAATTTGTGATGACATCATTGAAAACAAGATGTAATGACACACCATTTAATACTAAGTAATTTTTCCTGCATTTCAGATTTAATTATTTTATTTCATTTTATTTTATACCTCAGTTTCAATTTATGAATTTAAAATCCATAAATGATAAAAACTAGTCACTCCATATCACTTCTAACTTCACTCTTTCTCTTAAACACCCAAAACCAAACCTCATCTATCCAGAACCCTTCTCTCTCCTTTGAAATCTCTCTGCATGTTGGGAATAGTGAGATTTATGAATCCATCTTCTCCGACCCTAGAAAAATGTCGATTGTCAAAGAGATTGAAAAAGGATCCGATGAAAATTCATAAGGAACCTCTGAACCCTCGTCTGGAAAATAGATAAGTCATTCTAGAAAAGGATGTTTGTGAAGAATGGTTTCATTCGAGTAAGTTTCTTGTTATTAGGCTACATGAAGAGAAATGATGGTTTGAATGGATTACCAATGACAATAAACCCATATACCTAAAGCTTTTTTTGAGTTTTATTAATAAGTTGAGTTTTCGTTCAATGCCAATGATGATTTTGTGGTCAGGATTTAGGTAAATGGAAAATGAATTTTTTTTCGTCGAGGTAGTGGGCTTCTTGTTTAAATATACCTTATGAAGGTGTATTTGGGGATCATCAAGGAGGAACCCCACCATAATGGTATAATTTCTTCCTAGAAGAGGATTTGGGTGATTTAATAGGTTACATAAATAGGAGAAGGCATATTGCTGATGAGTTGGATAGAGAAACTATATTACAGTTCAAGTTTATTCAAAACAATATTTGTCCAAGGAAAGGTGATTTTTTTACCTTGAAATATCAAGATTCTTTCTTGTTATATCTCTTGAAAATGGTCCTAAGAGAAACTAGTTCAAATATAGTCTCCTTCATATGTGTGATATGATAAAAAACAACCACCAAAAACACATCCTTATTCTATTCAAGATTCATCTTTACAATTCAGCAAGACAAATGATTGGTATGGAAATATGAAGAAAATATTAATGACTATGATTTCTATTTTTCAAAATAAATATGATGATGGAATAAAATAATATGGATGAAAATCAGATAAAATCTCTAGAAGAAGATATGGGTTGAAGAAAATGAAAATATTTTTGAGGATTTTAATCCTATTGAACATCGCTTAAGACACAAGGATATCCGTACCCCTTTTTTTGAACTAGATGAGGTATTATATTATTCATATGAGAAAGAGGAAGCTAAAATTGAAACAGATAATAAGAGGAATGAAGATGATGGTAAAGAATAAATTGAAGATAATAGAACTATGGGTAAATCGGTTAATGAGGAAGAAGCTAACATGGAAGAAAAAATAGATAATGAGAAATAGACAAAAGTAAAAATTGAATAACATGAAGCTACTATAGATAAAGATAAGTAATATAATAGAAGATTAAATGATAAAGAACAAGTTCCTAGTGAAGGAAATCGATCTAATCTTGATAAAGTCAATGAAAGAGAAGTCTCATTAACAACAAGAAAAATTATTGAATAGACTGTTCAAATAGAAGGAAATTTAGTTGAGACTGAAATGAATCAAAATATGTTAGAAGAAGTAAAAAGAGTTCATATTATTGAATCGCTTAATTTTCAATGGTAAGCATCTGTTGAGGGGGAGAAGAACCTCAGGCTGGAGAGGATAGAAGTTTTAAATCATCTTGATGCAAGTTTAGTTTATCCCGTTATGTGTTACCAATATATTATGATGTTAACGTCTCTCAGAGATCCTCATTTAAGTAAATATATCTTTCTATAGTGTTTCAAGTCAAACACATAACAACTAATGAAGTGATTTATTTTCTAGATCCAATACTTATATATTCATATGATCAATCAACCCAAAATGATGTGAGTCATAGAGAATTAAATGATTTTAGGGAAAATATATTATCTGGTTTTGGAAATATTTTGAAGTCATATCCTTACCCGATGACTATAATTGGTGAAAAGGATGATGGAATTGTAATTGCCCGGACCTCTATGGTCCATTACATTGTGAAAATGTGGTGTTGGAGGTGTTCTAGAAGGTCAAGGTGACTTATCCCCAAAACTTTTCCAATTTTCCAGTTCTATGAATAGTTTTTCCAGTTTTATGAACAGTATCGGTAGGTGAACAGTGTTTCTATCAGTGAGGTTCAGCGAACAGTGTTTCCAAAACGGTAACCTTCTAACGGTGACCTTATAACTGTAGACTTGAACAGTGTTTCCAGAATGGTAAACTTCTAATGGTGACCTTCTAACGATAGGCTTGAATAGTATTTCTATAACGGTAAACTTCTAACGGTGACCTTCTAACGGTAGGCTTGAACAGTGTTTCTAGAACGATAACCTTCTAACGGTGACCTCCTAACGGTAGGCTTGAACAGTGTTTCCAGAATGGAAACCTTCTAATAGTGACCTTCTAGCGGTAGCCTTGAACAGTGTTTCCAGAATGGTAACCTTCTAACGGTGACCTTCAAACAGTGGACTTGAACACTGTTTCCAGAACAGTAACCTTCTAACGGTGACCTTCTAACGGTGGACTTGAACAGTGTTTCCAGAACGGTGAGGTCTAACGGTGACCTTTTATTTCCTTTTCCAAATTGTGAGTATGTGAACAGTGTTTCCATCTTCTTACAGTTTCTCCCATTTGACATTTCCTTTGATGTAAAATATATTTAAAGCCTTGTTTTAAGGACTCTTATGGCCGATTAAAATGCCATAAATCCTATTTTAATTATTCCTAAGGTCGGGATGTATTTACTTCGTCAAACCGCATGGGTTAATGTGATCCGTTTTTAATGGAGAATTAACCGGATCTTAAACTGTCGCCTCGTTAAATCTTCAAAAAGGAACCAGATATCATTCTACCTTGTTCTTCCTCCATGTTCTCGGCTAAGAGACACTAGAACCTTTCAATCATTCCCGTATGAGTTTCACAATCAATCTAATCCTCCGATTGGTTCCGCTCTATTTTTTGGATGCAACCGAGCTGTATCGATCAATCTTAGATATAAGTTATGTTGTATCATTGTTCTTTTGGGGATCATCTTCTCTTTTTTTCTACTAATTGCCAAGATTCTAATGGGTTTTTCTTGGGTTTGGTTGGTACTGTCGTACTGTGGCATCCTCTGGTGGATGCAGTTGTCGTGAGAGGAGGATTGTGACCCGTTGTGTGGATAAAGGACATCAAGAACTATTCGAGGCAAGGGATTCAAGGCTTCTCTAATTGTATATGTGCAATCGTAGAATTAGCATGATTTATCCCTTTGGATCAAAATGAAATTGACCTAATTAAAGACTTGAACCAGATTAAAATAATTGGTTGATCGCATGTTGTTGCTTTGTACCGTGATAACGGTTTGCCTCATGTTTTTCTAGATATAGTGATATCTATTTTTCTTTGATTAGATGTTCGTTCTTGATGGAAATTGATAATGAACGTAAACCCATAATTAATTGTTAATTAATTGGCTAAAGATAAAGAGGCATGTAAATGAATCTGGTCGTTGCCAGTGTTGTAGTTGTTCTAATTTGAGGTTAATAAAATTAGGGAAGTAAGCATGGTTATTTTATTGTGATATCTTGCTGATTAGATATCCCGTAATTGGAACCTACAAATAAAAAATCTGCTAATTCAATATGGATTAATGAACAGATTGTGTGAGAATTTCTTAAAGGGTTCTGAGTTACCCTCTTGGTTGTTAAAGGGCCAAGAGCCCATTGATGTGATTGTTGTTTTCCTGCTTCTTGTGTTGTGATGTGATAATGGAGGGGTGTTGTGATATGAGGAGGCATGGAGGCCTTGTGGTTGTGGTAGCAGTTAATGCCTAGGGTGGCGAGTTGCATTAGCTTATGCATGTGGGTGTCGGGGAGGGCACCCATGATGATGGTATGGGATGAATGTGATGGCTAGATGTTGGTGGGTTTGTTTGGTTGTTTATCTGGTTTACTTTTCCTTACTGATTAGGTATCTGGTCTTGATTACCCTCCTTCCGAATGAGGTGAAGACATGCGGGGTATGCCACGTGCTTTCCGTGTTTAGCCTCTTGAGGGAGAATGGGTCTATGCTCTTGCTATAGGCGGTAAAAACTCAATAGGTAGTATATCTACTCACCGTGTTGAGCCACCTTTGGGTTTAGAAGCATATGATTCAATTCTAGAATTCCTGGGAATATGGGAAAGTAATTCTGTAATGAAAGTTTGACTAAATGGTGATAATCCATGGGGAGGGAGATACTGGAATTTAAAGGTGATGTGAATATTAAAAGGAGAAGTTGTTTTTTGGGTGTGATTCTAATTAAGTTTAATGATAAATTATTCATGGTGAATTAATGTTTAAAGAATTAATTAATGTATAGTGGAAATGATAAAATGAGAATAGAGTAATCTAATAAAGCTCTTCAAATGTTTGTTTGCTTATAGGACACCTATTCTTAGAAGTAGCAGCCTAGAGTCTGAGAGACGTTAGCTGCATTTGTATCTAAGACTTGGTAATGCCCAGAGTGTGGATGTGAGTTATATATATATATATATTCTGTACTTTTATTGTTTCTATACGCTACTCCACCCTGTTGGTAAGGGCAACTAACACCCCGGGGATTCTAACCCCTAGGGGGGGGGGGGGGTTTCCCCAACATTCTGATGGGAGGTCGAATGGCTGACTACCCCTTTTGCCCTGCTCTCTTCTCTTGGTAGATACATGTGCCAACATGCCCAACAGTTAGTTTCCCCATATATGTGTGTAGAGGGATGTAATGGGTTGTGGTTATTTCACACACATATAATCTAGATATAGTATCCTATGGACTACTATAGGTGTAACGTGTATAGGCTGTGATGGCTTGAGGATCCCTACTCGGTGTATGTGCTATAATGTCTTGAGCTATAGTAACCGATGTATGATACACGTTATGTGGGCTGTGGTGGCTCCCAAAACTTACCTGGTTACTTTTGGTTGGGAGGATGGTGTGGTGCTTTGCCAAGGGTCTGCGGGCAAGACTTTGTGGTACACGAGGTGCATATTGTAGAGCATAGCCCATGTGTCTGCGGGAAAGCCTTTGGAGAGAGATTCACAGGACGTATGTCATTGGGCAAAAGCAGAAAACCAGTGGGGAAGTAGTAGAGGGGTACCCTTGATATTCTTTATTATATTCTATATTCTTGTATGCGTTACTTGGTGAGAGTATCCATGGTGAGGTTGGGAACTTAGTATACCTGTTTAGGTGACGAGTTAGTTTCAGTTGTTGTTCACTAGGATTTAGCATACTTTCTTTACTTTTGCACGAGAGGCTTGGGGAGGATCCTTCTGAGTATACTGTTATACTCACCCTATGTACATATAATCTGTTTTTTTAGGTCACTTAGAGCAGGTTGGAGATCAAGCTGGTTACTACTAGCTTGTGGTTGGAGGAGGAGCTGTTCGGGCTTGTGGTCGCTGTCGTTTTACTTTCTTTTGTGTACTTATAGTTTCCCATTTTGGTTGTAGTACTTTTCCATGAAATTTCATATATGTACTTGGATTTCTTTTATATTTCAGTTTTGATTTGGAGTTGATTGGTTTCTATTCTATCTCTCTCTTCTGCATGTGTTCTCTTAGAGGGAAATGCCTCCCATTTGTGTGTTTATTATACCCTCGGTGCTAGTCGCCAACCCAGGGCCTACTGGAGGTGGGACTCGGGGGTCATTATCTCTCTTCTCACATTGCTGGCCCAGGAGGGGTACACTTTGTGGGGAGGGGGTCGTGATAGAGTGGTATCAGAGGTCTGGTTGAGGGATAGGATGGAGTTTGGAGTTAGGCACAAATGATGATGGATGGGATGGTAGGGTAACAGTGTCATTCATGTTTAGAAAGTGGGGTAAACCCTAGATACTGGCAGCAACATAGGCGTTTAGGCCCCCCTATGATCTGTTGCACAGACCTTTAAGTTTACGATGGCTACTAAACAAAGTGATACTGGTTGCAGGGTAGAGACCTAGGAAAGGATCATGCATCATTCTTCTTTGTGCCTGTGTTTGAATTGGTAGACCTTGGGATATGTTAACCTTAAATTAATAAAAGAAAATAATTAATTTATTAATGTTGTGTCTTCCATATTCTAGGATTAGGAGCTCTAACACTTGTTATTTTACATGTATGGATCCAGGTCGACGTCCTCGTCAGCTTTGCACAGAAGATGTCCAGCAGGCCATTCCGGAAGATCACCGCTGGGTAGAGGTTGACGACGATGACACATGGAGGAAGACACTCTGAGAGTTTCAGCACCAGAGTCTACAGAAGCACGAAGGATCCGTTTCAGATGCAGTCACAGAAGACTGGTTAGAGGAGGTCGAGATAGGCTTCAGTTCGATTCGTGCTTGGAAGGAACAACGAGTATCCTTGGTTGTGACGATGCTGCGTGGAGGAGCAAGGCAGTGGTGGTTCTTGTTCCTCGGGGATCGTGAGGAGTCAGCGATCTCATGGGAGGAGTTTCGAGATAGGTTTAGAGTTGAGTTTATTTCATCAACTTTGAAGGCGTCCAGTCACCAAGAGCTTCTTACACTTTGACAGGGGACTTCCAATGTTCTAGTGCTTGGAATCCATTTCAGGAACCTTTTACGATATGTTTCAGACCTGTAACCAGATGAGGAGGCAAGGGCGAGGCATTTTGAGGTGGCTTTGCATCCAGAGATCCAGCGCCAGGTCACCCCATTTATGCTGAAGGCATATCTTGAGGTGCTGGAAGGGAAAAGGTTGTTGAGAGGACTTTCTCAAGGACCGTATCATCACGAGAGGGGAATCGTCATGATTTCTCATGAAGCAGAGCTGTGGTCCGGGGTTCTCGGTTTTCAGGGCAGAAGAGTTTCCGTTCACCTGGGGTAGGTCCCAGCCTTTCCCATCTCATTTCTTCGGAGGCAGCAACTCTCAGGCCTATGCCAAGAGATCAGGCGCTTGTTTTTCTTATGGTGGTCATGGTCATCAGCAGCGGGAGTTCTCGACTTTTCATAGCAGTCATCGTTCACCGGGCGCTCTGCTCCAGGTTCCTCCGTTGTGGCAGTTCCAGCCGAGGCAACAGCAGCAGGTTGCACCAATTTTAGATCACTATAGGTTAGATGGAGCAGGCAGAGGACAGCCCCATGATGCTCCCCGTCCTTAGAGAGCAGAGCATGGCCGTGGTGGTGGTCGTCATCAGGGACAGAGAGGCCGTGGAGGAGGTCGTGGTCAGCTTCATGCTCTAGCGTTTCCAGCCCCAGGCTAGCTAGATGTCATTCGAGGTACCCTTTTCTTGTTTTATACCTTGGTGTATGCCTTGTTTGATTCAAGATAAACACACTCTTTCATATCACCTACTCTTGTCCATGCTATGGGACTTGAGGTAAAGAGGTTTCCAGTGCCCTTGGCGTTGACTACACCAGCTGGAGGTCGAGCCGACTTGTTTGATGTATGTAGAGACTGTGAGCAAGTGTTGGGGAAACACAGCTCTTGGGGAGATTTCCTATGTTTACAAATACAACCATATGATGTCATCCTCGACATAGATTGGTTGTATTCGGTGCAAGCTATTGTGTATTTCTACATGAATAAGGTCGTTTTCTTTGATGCAGATGGAGAGAAAGTGGTGTTTGTGGGTGAGTGAGATCCTCGAATGATTCATAGACGAGTTCAATCCTTATCATCCATGATGGATGAGATGATGTTGAGTTCTTTAGAGGTTCAGAAGTTGGCTCTTCCTAGGGTCGTAGAGGAGTACCCTGATGTCTTTCCAGAAGAGGTTGTAGCGTTACCCCCTTGACGAGAGATCAAGTTTGGGATTGAGCTACAGCCAGGAGCGTATCCTATCTCAATGTCTCCGTATAGGATGGCCCCTTCTGAGTTACGAGAGCTACGTATACAGCTTGATGGTCTGTTGCAGTGTGGTTTTGTTCGGCCAAGTGTGTCACCGTGGGGTGCACCAGTTTTGTTTGTGAACAAGGCTGACGGAAGTTTGCGGTTGTGCGTCGATTATAGTCGATTAAACAATGTGACAATAAAGAACCACTATCCTCTCCCACGGATTGATGACTTATTTGATCGACTAAAGGGTGAAAGATGGTTCTCAAAGATCGAATTGCGGTCAGGATATCATCAGATGCATGTAAAGGATGAGGATATCCCGAAGACTACTTTCCATTGTCGTCATGGTCATTATGAGTTTGTGTAATGCCATTCGACATGACGAATGCTCCAGCTGTTTTCAGGGGGTTGATGAATGCCGTTTTCCGTGAATTCTTGGACAAGTTTTTTTTAGTTTTCATCGACGACATCCTTGTGTACTCCACATCTGAAGAGGAGTATGCAGACCATCTACGAGCAGTTTTGGGAGTTCTTCGCCAACATCAGTTGTTTGGGAAGTTGTCGAAGTGTGAGTTTTGGGCCCGAGAAGTTTGTTTCTTGGGGCATGTTGTGTCCCAACCGGGAGTACCTATGGAACCTTCAAAGATAGAAGCAGTGGTATCTTGGGCAGCCCCCAAGACCGTGTCAGAGGTGTGAAGTTTCCTTGGTCTTTCAGGCTATTATAGGAGGTTTGTAGCCAATTTCTCGCAAGTTGCGACTCCTCTGACAGCTTTGACTAGGAAGGATCAAACGTTCATATGGACTGATCAGTGTCATAGAGCTTTCGAGTATCTAAGGGAGAAGTTAGTAAGTGCTCCAGTCCTTTTTCTTCCAATAGAGGGAGTCCAGTTTGATGTTTTCTGTGATGCTTCACATCTGAGGCTAGGTTGTGTTCTCATGCAGTAGAGGTCAGTTGTTTCTTATGAGTCTTGATAGTTGCGTCCCCATGAACGCAACAATTCCACCCATGATCTTGAGTTGGAATCTGTGGTGTTTTCTCTGAAGTTGTGGATACATTACCTCATTGGTGCGTACTTTGTGGTTTTCACCAATCATAAGAGTTTGAGGTATGATTTCTCCCAACGTGACGTGAACTTGAGGCAGCGTCGGTGGATGGAGTTCTTGCAGGAATACGGCTTTGAAATATCGTATATACCTGGAAAATGGAATGTTGTAGCTGATGCACTTAGCCAAAAGTCATGTAATTATGTTGTCCTTCAATCTGGTGATTCCTGGAGAGTGATGGAAGAGATATCAGCTTTGCATCTTGATATGGGAGCTGTTGGGGGTAGAGGTTGTCTTTTCCAAATGACAATGCAGTAATCCTTGATGCAGAAGGTGGAAGAGTCTCAGTTGGGTGATCTAGAGGTGGAAGTTTGGATTGACATAGTTGTTTATGGTGAGGCCCCTGATGGTTGGTCGGAGGATGAACAAAACCGAGTGTTGTATCATGGTAGGATTTATGTTCCCTTGGCGATGCGTGAAACGGTTCTACGGGTGTTACATAGTTCGCCCTTGGCAGTACATCCTGGTGTGAAAAAGATGTACCGATCCTTGAGGAGTTAGTTTTGGTGGCCGGGGCTGAAGCGTGCGGTTGCAGAGTGTGTGTCTCGATGTTCAGTATTCCAGAAGGTGAAGGCTGAACATCGTGTTCCTAGTGGTCTTCTCCAGTAATTAGAGATTCCTCAGTGGAAGTGGGAGGACATCTCAATGGACATTGTTACAGGTTTATCTCAAGATATGGGAGGACATGATGCTATATGGGTGGTAGTGGATCGTTTAACAAAACCGGCCTACTTCATAGTGATCAAGGAGTTGATCTCAGTGGAAGTTTTGTCGAGGTAGTATCTAGAAGAGGTGGTTAGACTTCATGGAGTACCTTGGATGATCATTTCTGATCGATATCCTCATTTTACCTCCAGGGTGTGGAGAAGTCTCCAACATGCTGTTGGCTCTCAATTGTGCCTTAGCACTGCTTTTCATCCTCAAACGGATGGTCAGACATAGCGAACCATCCAGACTCTTGAAGACATGTTGCACTCTTGTGTTCTTGATTTTGGAGGTTCATGAATGAAGAACTTACCCTTGGTAGAGGTCACTTACAATAATAGATTTCACTCTACCATCGGTATTGCTCCGTTTGAAGCCTTGTATGGTCGGCCATGTCGTTCTCCATTATGATGGACTGGGGTCGGAGAGTCAACAATTCTCGGACCAGAACTAGTGCAGAATACAACAGAGATGGTTCATGTGATTCGCGAGAGGATGAAGACAACACAAGATCGTCAGAAATCATATGCTGATCAAAGAAGGAGACCCTTAGAGTATAATGTTGGGGATCATGTGTTTTTGAAGGTGACTCTCTGTCGTGGGCAGCGAAGGTTTGGTCATGGAAGTAAGCTTTCTCCCCGGTTTGTTGGGACCTTCGAGGTGTTATCTCATGTTGGAGTTGTGGCGTATCGAGTAGCACTTCCCCCTCAGATGAGTCGGATACATGATGTTTTCCTTGTATCATAGCTCCTTCGTTATCTTCATGATGAATCTCATGTTATCGATTGGGGACATATCGATATTGATGATGATGCAACCTTCGAGGAGCGACCTGTGGAGATCCAAGACCACAAGGAAAAGGTGTTGCGTGGGCATTCTATCCCCTTAGTTCGTGTCTTGTGGCGACACGGTGGCATGGCGGAGAGTACCAGGGAGCATGAGTCGTAGATACTTGCTCAGTACCAAGAGTTGTTTAATGTTTAACTCCTTTCATGTAATGATGTTTCCTTTGTTGTTAGACCATTCATGTTTTATTTATGTTCCATTGATGTGATGTTATGATTGAATTGTTTGCATATGGATTGTTTGTTCCCATACTATCGGATGTCGTAGTTTTGTTATATCTTTCGAATAACTCATGGTGGTTTTCACCTGAGAAGTATCTTGTGGGGTGGTTGTTCAGACCCCTCTTTTCTTATGGGTTGGTTTTTAATTCTTGAGGACGAGAATGTTTTGAGAGGTATCTAATGTAATGGCCCGGACCTCTCTCGTCCATTACTTTGTCAAAATGAGGTGTTGGAGGTGTTCCAAGAGGTCAATGTGACTTATCCACAATACTTTTCCAATTTTCCAGTTTTGTGAATAGTGTTTCCAGTTTTATGAACAATATCGGTAGGTGAACAGTGTTTTTATCGGCAAGGTTCAGTGAACAGTGTTTCCAGAATGGTGACCTTCTAACAGTGACCTTATAACGGTAGACTTGAACAGTGTTTCCAGAACGGTAACCTTCTAATGGTGACATTCTAATGGTAGGCCTGAACAGTGTTTCCAGAATGATAACCTTCTAACGGTGACCTTCTAATGGTAGGCTTGAACAGTGTTCCCAGAACGGTAACCTTCTAACGGTGACCTTTTAACGGTATGCTTCAACAGTGTTTCCATAACGGTAACCTTCTAACGGTGACCTTCTAACGGTATCCTTGAACAGTGTTTCCAAAAAGGTAACCTTCTAATGGTGACCTTCTAACGGTGGACTTCAACAGTGTTTCCAGAATGGTAACCTTCTAACAGTGACCTTCTAATGGTGGACTTGAACAGTGCTACCAGAATGGTGAGGTCTAATGGTGACCTTTTCTTTCCTTTGCCAAATTTTGAGTATGTGAACAGTGTTTCCAGCTTCCTACAGTTTCTCCCATTTGACATTTCCTTTGACGTAAAATACATTTAAAGCCTTGTTTTAAGGACTCTTATGGCTGATTCAAATGCCGTAAATCCAATTTTAATTATTTCTAAGGCCGGGATGTATTTACTTGGTCAAACCATGTGGGTTAATGTGATCCGTTTTTAATGGAGAATTAACTAGATCTTAAACCGTCGCCTCGTTTAATCTTCAAAAAGGAACCAGATATAATTCTCCCTTGTTCTTCCTCCTTGTTCTCGGCTAAGAGACACTAGAACCTTTCAATCATTCCCGTAGGAGTTTCACAATCAAATCCCAATCCTCCGATTGGTTCAGCTCTATTTTTTGGATGCAACCGAGCTGTATCGATCAATCTTCGATTTAAGGTATGTTGTATCATTATTCTTCTGGGGATCATCTTCTCTCTTTTTTCTCCATTCCTTATTATACCATGTAATTTCCACGATTATAATGGGTTTTTCTTGGGGTTGGTTGGTACTGTCGTACTGTGGCATCCTCTGGTGGATGTAGCTGTCGTGAGAGGAGGATTGTGACCCGTCGTGTGGATAAAGGACGTCAAGAACTCTTCGAGGTAGGGGATTCATGGATTCTCTAATTGTATATGTGAAATCGTAGAATTAGCATGATTTATCCCTTTGGATCACAATGAAATTGACCTAATTAAATACTTGAACCGGATTAAAATAATTGGTTGATCGCATGTTGTTTCTTTGTACCATGATAACAATTTGCCTCATGTCTTGCTAGATATAGTGATATATATGTTTTCTTTGATTAGATGTTCGTTCTTGATGGAAATTGATAATAAACGTAAAGCAGGAATTAATTTATAATTAATTGGCTAAATATAAAGAGGCATGTACATGAATCTGGTCATTGTCGTTGTTGTAGTTGTTCTAATTTGAGTTTAATCAAATTAGGGAAGTAAGCATGATTATTTAATTATGATAGATTAATGATTAGATATCCCGTAATTGGAACCTACGAATAACAAATCTTCTAATTCAATATGGATTAAAGAACAGATTGTGTGAGAATTTATTAAAGGGTTCTGAGTTACCCTCTTGTTTGTTAAAGGGCCAAGGGCCCCATTGATGTGATTGTTGTTTTTTGGCTACTTGTGTTGTGATGTGATCCTGGAGGGGTGTTGTGATATGTGGAGGCATTGAGGCCTTGTGGTTGTGGAAGCGGATGACGCCTAGTGTGGCGAGCTGCATCAGCTTATGCATGTGGGTATCGGGGAGGACACCTCGGATGATGGTATGGGATGAATGTGTTGGCTGGATGTTGGTGGTTTTGTTTGGTTGTTTATCTGTTTTACTTTTCCCCACTGCTCAGGTAGCTGGTCTTGCTTACCCTTCTTCTGAAGGAGGCGAAGACACGCGCGGTATGCCACGTGCTTTCCGTGTTTAGCCTCTCGAGGGAGAATGGGTCTATGCTCTTTCTATAGGCGGAAAAAACTAGATGGGTAGAATATCTACTCACCGTGTTGATCCCCCTTTGGGTTTAGTATCATATGATGTCTTTCTCGAATGCATGGGAATGTGTGAAAGTTATTATGTAATGAATTTTTGATTAAATGGTGATAATCCACAGGGAGGGAGATGTTGTAATTTAAAGGTGATGTGAATCTTAAAAGGAGCAGTTTTTTTGGGTGTGATGCTAATGAAGTTAAATGATAAATTATTCATGGTTAATTAAGGTTTAAAGAATTAATTAATGTACAGTGGAACTGATAAAATGAGAATAGAGTAATATAATAAAGCTCTTCAAATTTTTGTGTGCTTATAGGACACCTAGTCTTAGAAGTATCAGCCTAGAGCCTGAGAGACGTTAGCTGCAATTGTATCTAAGAGTAGATAATTCCCATAGTGTGGATGTGAGTTATATATATATATATATATATATATATATATATATATATATTCTTTACTTTTTGTGTTTCTATACGCTAATCCACCCTGTTGGTAAGGGAAACTGACACCCTGAGGATTCTGATCCCTGGGGGGTGTTTTCCCCAAGATTCTGATGGGAGGTCGAATGGATGACTACCCCCTTTGGCCCTACTCTATTCTCTAGGTAGATACATGTTCCAACAGGCACAACAGTTAGTTTCCCCATATATGGGTGTAGAGGGCTGTAATGGCTTGTGGTTATTTCACACACATATATTCTGGATATAATATCCTATGGACTACTATAGCTGTAACGTGTATAAGCTGTGATGGCTTGAGGATCCCTACTTGGTGTATGGGATATTATGGCTTGAGGTATAATACCAGATGTATGATACACATTATGCGGGATGTAGTGGCTCCCGGAACTTACCTAGTTACTTTTGGTTGGGAGGATGGTGTGGTGCTTCGTCCAGGTGTCTGCGGGCAAGACATTGTGGTGCACGAGGTGCAGATTGTGGATCTTAGCCCAGGTCTCTGCGGGCAAGACTTTGGAGAGATGCACAGGACGTATGTAGTTGGGGAAAAGCGGCAAACCAGTGGGGAAGTAGTATCAGGGTACCCTTGATATTCTTTATTATATTTTTTATTCTTGTATGCATTACTAGGTGAGAGTAGCCATGGTGAGGTTGGGAACTTAGTATACCTATTTAGGTGATGATTTAGTTTCACTTGTTGTTCACTGGGCTTTAGCATGCTTTATTTACTTTTTCCCGAGAGGCTTGGGGAGGATCCTAATGAGTATACTATTATACTCACCCTATGTACATATAAACTGTTTTTTCTGGTCACTTGGAGCAGGTTGTAGATCAAGCTGGTTACTACAACCTTGTGGTTAGAGGAGGAGTTGCTCGGGCTTGTGGTTGCTGTTGTTTTACTTTATTTTGGGTACTTTTTGTTTCCCCTTTCAGTTGTAGTACATTTGCATGAAAATTCATATATGTACTTGGATTTATTTTATATTTCAGTTCTGAGTTGGAGTTGATTAAAGTCTATTCTATCTCTCTCTTCTGCATGTGTTCTCTTAGAGGGTAATGCCTCCCATTTGTGTGTTTATTATACCCTCGGTACTAGTCACCAAACCGGGGCCTACTGGAGGCAGGACTTGGGGGACATTATCTCTCTTCTCACATTTCCGGCCCAGGAGGGGTACACTTTGTGGGGAGGGGGTCGTGACAGGAATGCTTCTATAGAATTAAATATGGAAAAAACCCAAAATGATTCATGAAATACAAGAGGAAGGTCTTGAAAATAGACAGCTAAGTTATGACTTAATGACCTTAAAATCATTGGTTGAAAAAATGAAGAAAGACCTGAGATATGATGTTCCACTAGATCTTGTGTCTAGTATTATTAAGGATGATGATGATATTCTCTCAGGAAAGGTTTTTTATCTAATTCATCCTAAATTTATTTGAGTTGTTATAGTATTTATCAACCACAATGCAAAATTGTCTATGTAATTTGTAGGCTGGTGTTTGTAATCAATCGACTAACAGATGAATACTAAAGATCATTAGAGATGGTTCTTTAGAGGCACAATACCTTCACCTCAAATAATCTATCTTAATTATATATTTCTTCTAAGACCTCTTAGGCTTTAGATAATTATTTGATCATATCAGTGATTAGGGATGATCTTCAAGCATTGATTAGTGGTTCTGATCAGAAAATCCATGGTATGTTTGAAAAGAAAAATAATAATGTTAATGACCTGGTATGATATTACTCCAAATCTACCACTAATTATCGAGACGAAATATATGAGAAATTGGATTACTATTTTATGATGACATATACCAAGCACCAACTGACAAATAGATTCATGTATTTAGTGGAAAATTTAAGGTTACCTCCAGTTACTCATTCTTTCAATGAGAAAGTACAATAGGTGAAGGACATTACTCATACCCTTGAAAAGTTAATATAAAAAAAAGTATTCTTTTGAGAAATATATGGATTATTGTGGTAAAATCCTCAAGGAAATCATTAATAGATTTATGACTTATCTACATCATCAAAACATAGTAATAGTTTCTCCAGCTACAACCCCTTTGAGACTTGACTTGATTCCATATACCTCTACTGATTTGTAAACTAAATATGGGACCTGTTCTTTGGCTTGGAGAAATATTAGACCAGTCCTTACGGAGCATCCTTTACCTCTTTCATCCTCTATACCAAGACTTGCACCGTCTATTTTTGAAGGGATGCCTCTACCTTCACTCACTAATATCTCTGTCACTTGAATACATACCACATCTATAGAAACTGCTTCTACACTTGATGTCACTCAAAAGGGGAAGGAGGTTGTGTACTTAGATCCAATGTTATTGGAGGATTTTTTATAGGGATATGATGCACTTTTATGATTTAATAATATTGTTGTATTCAACTAAATGTGCTCACTATTTTATTCACTTATTGATGAAATTTTGTGATTATTCTTAATTTTCATTTCCCAATATTATTTTTTATAATCCCAAAAGGGCGAGAACTCATATAAGGAATTTTACCCACCTACCAATCAGTATGGTATTCAAATGATCTATTATATGAAGCCATTCAACAAATAAAATTGATCCACGTTTATGTATTGATTTCAGATAATATGGAAGATATGCTAAGAAAAATATTTATCCTTTACTGTGATTAGTATGAAAGGATTGTAAATTATGTGATTTTTATCATAAAAGGGGGATATTATTGGACTCCTATAGTTTTAATGCCCACAATTCATGTTTAATAATGTTTAATCATGATTAATTTTGTATCAGTATTTTTCATCATACCTATGTATAATCCTAATCCGTTATGGAATGTATTATTTTATAAGATAGGTTGAAAATATTTGACCAATTATGAGTCATTGTTCAGTGGAATCACATTCATTGGTCAGTAAACTCATAGTCACTGGTCTCACTATTTTGTCAGAAAATTAGAAAAGTATGAGTCACTATTGCAGCAACACCACTCAGTCCGAAAATTGGTAATATATGAGATACCATTATTATGAAACTAGTCTAGAATTCTGTGCAATGGACACAAAATTATTCTTGTGATAGTGGTCTAGAATTTTCAAAAAGGAAAAGAAAATGTTATTAAGACACTGTTCCAGAATTCCATATTTTCTCCAAGGAGATGAATCCTTTCTTAATACACCGTTATATAATTCCATTTTTTTCATAATGTCTGAGACACCTTTCAGAGGAAAAGGATGAGTCATCACTTTTGAGTCACTACTCATGTGTCCCCGCTCCAGTGACACCATTCTAGAAATATTCATTTTTTCAATTATCATTACAATTTTAAATTATTACAGATAGTTGTATTTGAGTTATTTAATGATACTAGTATTATTAATGATATTTTGTACCCTTCTTTGTAGGTAGTCCTAGGTACGTGGTATGTACACGAGCTGGAAATCATGCTCAAGGTCAGTCAAAATAAAAACACCTGAGATTTTAAAAAACGCGGCATGCGAGAAGATTGATATATGTTTTGTGATATACAAGTCCTTGAGAGAGAGAACAGATACACACCAATCTTACTATCTTTGAACAAGATTGAAGTTTTTTTGAACCAAAGAGTGTGATAATACTTGAAGTAACAAATCAAAATAAATAATCTGCAAGAGGCATCTCACTGGAAACCAAAATATAGAGCGTCAATGACACATTGTTCTGGTGTCTATTTTTGAAAATTTGACTTTAGATTCACATCTTCTTACTCAAGAATTCCAGAAGCATCTATCACATCACTTAAAACATTTTAAACCCACTCTCATTATTTTTTATCTGTTATGTTTAATTTAACTACATTTCAAGTAATGTGTGTATCTTCATCACAAAAAACACACTATCTCTAGATCTAATATAGAGGATACAAAATATCCTCACTCATTCATATTTATATACCATTTTACTCCCACATATAAATGTGGAAGTGGTCTCTTTGTGAAGTGGTAGTATTTTTATTCCCATGCAATACTATGGTAGATGTTTTGTTGACCTAAATAGCCTTTTTTGATGATTGAACCCAATACAAGATGGAGATCAACCTTGTTTATATAAAATTCTTCGAGGCAGGTGGTCAATAAGTGGAGAGGACATGGTATCTTCTTGATATTTAACCTCTTCTTTTTATCCACGGGGTTAAGGTTCTATTTTCTTGTCTGTCTTTGTGTATTCAAACTTGAAATGTTTAATTTACATTTATAGTTAACCATAGAAAGTTTTTAAAACTTTTTTTTGATTTAGTAAATTACTTACTAATGTTATATCAATATTTCAAATTGTTGTAACTAAGAATTAAACCATATATTGAGAGATTAATAGAACATTCAACACTATTATAAATATGCTAATATGGTTAACTAGCCTATTTTGTTTTTAAATTGGGGAATCTTAATAAATAATTTAATACATAAATTTTTATAGGATATAAATTTACCCCTTCTTGATATTCCAAATCCGAAAAGAAATTATGAATATTATGCATTTTTACTCATCATATTTATTTATAAAGTTATATAATAAAGAAATTGTTTATGCTATTAACAATGAAATAGATATTGTAGGACTATCCATATCTTCATACATTTCACATAATACCATTCCACTATCTTTAATAGTTTTCATAGCCAAACATTAAAACTCAATGTCCAAATGATATTACTTGTTGGCCGTCACTAATAATCATTTCATGAGATGAATCATTTGGTAAGTACATAGAGTCCTCTGATAAATGCATAACGGATAAATGGAATTTTATCATGAATTGTAACACATGAGTAATTGCATAAAACCATAAGGAGTTCCCTCAGGGGATATTTCTAGGATCCTTATCCTATAAGATGGTGGGTACTTGCTTGTGAATTCTTAGATCAAACTACTTTGAACCCATAGCTCACTTCCTCTTCACCCATTAATGTCTTGAGGAACTCCAATGTTTTATGTGATAAGACAATCCCACATGAGTTTCACGAGATTTATCAATGTCCTTGGATACATATAAAGGAGAGGTATCATTTTGTTTTCTATACTATGATCTTCATTAAGCATGGCTTAGGAATAATGTTGTCGTGATCCCCGACATAAGGCAGACATCATAGTTTCATATTTTTAATATTAATGGTTTCATTTGTCTAGAAAGGATGATCATTTTTTAGATTTCAATATCTCTGACAATTTCTTTAATTTTTCTATTAGATCCTACAAAACCTAATAGTGTTATTAGACTATTTCCATGGTTTTTAATTCATTAAATAATGTTGGAAATGAAATTTCTTTTTTTATTCCCTATTTTCAAATATGATAGAGAACCATATTACACCCAAGTGAGTTACTACTATAAATATAAGATATTATATTTATAAATTTGATGAATATCAACCATTTTTGTTTAGGTTATAACATTTGATGTTGGGATATAATAGATGATGATAAACCATTTTCAAGAGTTAAAAAAAGAAAATCCTGTCACGATTATGATATATATGTTAATTGTAAAATCTGATTAATATAAATGGATGTAAATATCCCAACGTAAATATCCAAGAGTGAGTGGAAACTTTATTACATTATTTCTATATATAAGCCATTACATCCTAAAGGACAGAATAATTTATTAGTATGGGAAAACTAGACACATAACTAAATTTAAAATTATATTTAATAAATCAAATATAAAATAGTATTTTATTGGGGACCACCACTATTCAGTTTATCATATCCATGCATATCAATCATAATACATTTTTTGGAATCATGGGTAAAACAAATATAATATAGGGATGATTTTAGATGCATAGTAATGTTATGCATAAAGTGGAAGATATCATGATTAAACAATACATAGTCAATATAGCATGATAAGTATCATAAAACAAATATCTTTTATCAATAAAATAATCATGAATAACAATATCACATGAATAAATAATGATTAAATAATTTCATATAAAAAACAACATGATCTTGAAAAGTATCCTTGTATATCACAACTAATTATATAATCACATGGAAATAAAAAATGAATATCATAATAATGGAAAGAATATTGTTGAAAATCATAAGAATTCCATAGATTCCTCATTCTCTGACATCATATATAAATGGGAAATTCCTCAGCCGAATACCCATGGTAGTTTGTTACATGAGACCTACCGATGCATCGAGGGAATATAATATACCCCACAATTCATTTAGGAAATCCAATGAATTCATCATATGTAATGGATGAAACATAATCAATGTAGACCTTTGTATCAAAAAACATGAATAGATATTGTTAGTACATTCCCAAATCAATTAACATAATCATGAACCATAAAGAGTATTATGAAGAATTGTATCAAAATAGCACATATCCATTCAAAGTGATCATAATACATTCGAAGAAATAATATGAATGGTATAATTGCAACATATCCATAGTTTACCATAAATATAAAATGTATTTTTTGTTATTTATTAATAAAAATACAATAAAAATATCATTAAAAAGCATTCTGGTGAAGAATTCACTTTTTTCTTGGAGAATTATTTTTTTAAACTAAAAATTTATAGAATATTAAACTAAAAGGTTATTTGAAAAGAATAATGGAAACTGGTAATGGTAGAATAAATGAAATTATTTTTAATTGTTTTGTTTAATTCTATACATGTTATATAAGTTTTAAAAATTAATTTCACGTTGTTGTAAGAAGTCCAAAATTACCATGATCAAAAAATGAAAAGAATTTTCCTTTTCATCCATTTGTACAAAAATTCATACGGTTGTAAAAAAAATTTAATAAATAATATGGATAATGTTGAAAACATTATTGAAAACATTTTTGTAATACATGGATTTAGACGAAAAATGATTTTTGATCGAAGAGAAAAATAAAGTAAGCTTTTTATAAAAACCCCTTCTCATTCGTTTTAAGTACTAAAGGGAAGAAAAGGAGACTATTATTTGAGAAAAAATTAATATAATGAGGTTATGGAAATATATTTTTATTTATATATAAAAATCATAAAATTACACTAAGGTATATTTAAATATAAAAAATCCCAAATAATGATGATATTGTGAAATAAACCCGTATGATATGCCTGTTTTCCTTTGTATATGTTTGAAATCACTATATAATTAATATATATTTATTGTTAATTTATTAACTAAAAATAATAATATATTTAAATAATATATTATTTAACCATAATCTTTTATCACCTTGTTATTAAAAATTTTGTATTAAATCAATATTCTGGTTGATAAGAACTTCTGTTTTCATGTATGTTTTGGTTCTGTAGTTTCAGTCGTTGTACATGGATCATGGTTTATTAAACTCTAGAATATTAATAATTATATAAAAATCATATTTATTCGTCAATTAAAAATCTACAGTCATCAATAAAATTTATATAGTGGAAAATTAATTATACCATTCATGGAGGCGGTAGGTCGTACGTACGCATAAACACAACATTTATTTTTTGATGGGTAAAATGAAAGAATGGTAAATAATAATTCTCAATTATAAGTGAATCATTATATCACATAAATAATTATTATTAATTAAAAATATAGTTATTAAAATTCATGTAAAATGGTAATGAAAACCAAATCATATCACTTTGTAGAGGTGGTAGTCCATAAGTACACGCAAGTGATGTTATTATTTTCAAACAAATTGGATGGAAAGAAGTGAGATATAATATTATCATTAAATAAGAATAAATTTTTCAGAAATATAATATCTAGATATTAAATTTATCATAATACCCATTCAAAAAATATGGTTGATATAAATGAATTGTATCATTCTGTGGAGACAGTAAGCTATATGTACACACAAGAGATACATCCACTTTCTATTTGATGGAAAAAATTATTGATAATGGTGGTTTCATAATCATTATCAAATTTAAATATATATAGGATATTTAATTTATTATTTTGTATGAAATATTAAATATTAAGAGAATTAATAATAAGAAGCTAAAAATAAATTGACAACTTAAGATGATTACATCAACTTTGAAAGAACTCTTTTAAATCCCATATTAAGTACCTCTAGAGTTAGTATTTTGGAAATACGAGCACCTATATAATGTAAATAAGAATGTTTTAAGTTCTATTTTAGTGTATTTTCAAGCTATATAGATTAAAAGGCATGATTAAGTGATGGGATGTGGTTCCTATTTATAATTGAGGTGATGAGATCTTTAAGAATTTTGTAAGAGACTATATTATAATAAATTAATTATATATCTAAAATGCCTCAAAAAATATTGTAATTTGAATATAATGTGGGATATTGTTGAATTAAAATCATAAAATAAAATTTGGATAAATGTATGTGGTGTCTTAAACATTGTATTTGGATTAACCCCTTAGTTAACCTATTTTAACAATAACAACTTTAACATCTTTTTCACATATAAAGGTTTAAAATTGTTAATATAATGTAACTATTGACTAATAAATGAAACATTTATGATATTTTAGAGTATATATTATCCCGTTGTAATCTTTCAATATTTTCATGATTTTTAAATAATTTTATATAATATTATTTTTTATAAATTTTAATTAATTTCAATTTGGAGGCCCCATCATTGGTGGGGGGGGGGGGGTAAGGGTTTTGTTTGTGGGAAGGTAATGGGGTAAAGTCACCATGAAATACATTTATTATTAATTTACTTCTATCGTTGTGTTTCATGGTGTTAGATGTAATCAACTTAGTATTAATGTCAATTCTAACATTATTCACTCAATTTGATTTAAAAGGCATAAAGAAATATTTGGAATTAGAATATAAGAATATAACACAAAAAATAAGTCATAATGATGTATAAAATTCCTTGTAATCATTAAAATTTTCAATTTATATCACTTTTAATATTTTTAAAATAAATTGTTTTTTCATTTAATTGAATAAATATTGTATTAGTGTTGTACAACCATTTAATGTAATTATTTAATCACTAAAATTTAGAAATAAATTACCATCATATAAAAAATAATTTAGATTACAAATTAAAATTTATAGACAAGAATACCCTATTTATCCCTATCTAAAATATTAAATAAAAATAAACAAATAGAATCACATTTTTTACATTTTTTATATAAATAATATAAATGGTGAAAATCCATGATAAATGGACATTAAAGGCCCTTTATTAGACTTTTCTAATGATATAAATGATATATACTCATAAAATAAAATGAAATATAGTGTTATTGTCATTATTTATTCCTTACAATTTATTAAACTTAACTACCCAATTTTCCCTTTACTCTGATAATAAAATCACTAGTTCATAATCATAATATAAAAAATAAAAGGGGAATATCTAAAAAATTTGAACCCAATTATTCCAAATATAAAATTGATTTTTTATGATTCAATTTCTAGGTGTTTAAAAAGTTAATTTTAATATAAATTTATAAAACATAATGAAAATTGGTTTTTAGAAAAATGTGTTTTAAGGAAAAAATGAATTTATTCCAAAATAATGTATAGTGATGATTCAAATGAAATCAATTATATATTTTTATAATTAAATAATAAATTTTTTACGTTGATATAAAATTAAAATTATAATGATACTATTTAGTGTAACGAGAATGACATTTTTACAAAAATTAATTTTACACTATTCATTGAAAAAACAATCTTTTCATACAAATCTGAATATTTCAAGATATGATAACTTGCATATGATTGTTTTAGAATTGATATTATTTTTTTAAAATAATAATTATATATGTTTCATAAATAAATTATAATTGTTTCTCATAAAAATAATAAAAACTTATTTAAATAAAATGTATTTATGGAGAATAAAATAACTTTACTATAAAATTGAGTTCTAATTTCATATGAATTTATAAATTAATTTTTATTAAGTACATCCTTTTTATATATATTTCATAATATGTTTAATATTATTCATACCCCCCAATTCAATGGATTGGTTAAAATGATCATGACTAAACAATAATATTTCATTGTTCATTTATGCTTGATGTTACATGTTGTATATGTTAACGAACAAAGTGTTCTTTTAAAATATAGGGTTGTTACAGTCTACCCCAATTAAAAATTTATGTCCTCACAATTCAATTTTGTTCTCTACATTCAATGGTTTGACATTTGAAATTTCTTTGTGGAAAACCCACATCAAAAAAAGGGTAAATAAAAATTCCTATTAAAAACTTTGGAATGGAAGTATGATAGTCTCAAAAAACTAGGTTTCCAAATATAATAACATTAGGTGGAAGTGAAAATATATAATTAAAAGTTAAAAGTGACACCCAAGGAATAATAGGGATTGATAGATAATATAGTCATGTGGAATTAAATGACCACAAAACCATACATCTTTTATGGGTGGATTGACCATGAATTCATAAAAAATGTTTATAATAGGTTAGAATTTATTTTCATTATATTATCGCCATTGTGCATGAAATAAATTACAATAAATAAATTTAATTACTTGATATATTTTTATTTCTTCAGAAAAAATCATCCTTTTTAATTCTTTTATCAAATTACACACCATCTCTTAATCCATGAAATAAATATCAAAGATTATTTCTTTATACAAAAAACTAAAATTATATTTTAATGTATCATAATATTCCTAAAATAACGATAGTTCAATCCTCCTAATTCAAGGTACATTCCAAAACCGAAATGATGATAACAAGTTATCTAAAACCTCATTAACAACAATAAATGTTCAACTTAATCTATTCCTTAAATGGTTAACCGACATCCAAAATATATCTGACCAGATTGAAAATAAATAATATTTAGAATTAAGTTTAGTAAATAAACCTAAATCAATCCTTTAAATATCATATGTTATCTCCTAATTATAATATACCAAATATGTGAATACCTTAATAATATTCTTTTAAAAAAAGGTGGTAACAATAATTACCATAAAACCTAAACGAAAACATAAATGCTTCCAAAAAATCACACTTTCAGAATTCTTTAAATTAAACCACAGATTTTCAAATATATTCAATAATTATAAAAATATTATAACTATATAAAAGATAACATAAACCACTATATAATCACAACACTAAATATTTTGAAGGTTATAAATAATATCCATATACTTCATAAGTTTAAATCTTATCATTTCCCCAACTAAACCATAATACCACAATATCAGGAAACAATTAAGGGTTATCATTCCATTATACTTGAATTGTCCAAAAATATCACCTTAATAATAAATCTCTTTTCTCGGTTATCAATACCATTCAACATATAATTTAAAATCCTTAATAAAACTATTATAATATAATCCTTACATATTTCATGATTCGTATAACCAGAATATCCTTGAGAAAAGAATAATATAACATTATTCATGAATCCAAATTCACAATCACTTTAATCATTTGACTTTAGTTATCATGGTAAAAAAATATTGACCTTGTTCCCATATATTATTCTAATTTATATTCCCTTGATACTTGGAGGATTCATTTTCACATTACCCTATATCCTTAGAGTAGAAGCACTAAACATTAGAGGATTATTTCTTAACCTTGCATTCATGAACCTAATGTTTTTTCTCTCCACACTGGAAGAAAACTCCCATTCCATTTAATAATGTATCAATGTGATTATTTACGTAATTTTCACATGTGGTAAAATCCTTATATCCCTTCTTCCCCTTAAACATTTTTTCTACTATCCTTTTATTCCCTTGATTTCCTTCAAGGATATAAGACTTATATAATTCATTCTCTCTCTTGATAGTACATGATATTATATCCTCATATGATGAGAATGTTCGAGAGACTAATTCCCTTTAATAGATTTTCATTATCCCATTAAATAAATGGAAAATAATTATATTCAGATTACATACGTAGTCCACAACATACCATTCTGAACTTGTAATGTTTCATTCAAACATATAACCATTTTTATATTCCTTTTTTTGTAGAGTTAGGAATTTTCTCTCCATATCAACTCATTTATCACAAGGAAAATATTTTTCCAAAATAGTACCTTTAATTCCTTCCATTCCATTATCACTATTACCCCATCATAATTAGTGTTATGAATCAATAACCAATATTGATCATAATTACCAGATACAAGATAAAATTCCTTGAAAACCTTCTCCATTTCATTACATCCTAGTGTAAGAAATAAAATCTCTAAGGAACTTATACATTTTTTATTTAGAAATGGATTTGTAGTCCTATTAAATAATGGAGGTTTTTGACCCATGAAGTGGTTTATCCTTATTATACCACATTATGGGAAAATAGGTTTCTCCAATATAGACTTGGCTGTTAGACATAACCTATTCCAGCTATCCTTGTATATTTAAACAATTTTCAGCATGAGCTGTAGATCTGACTCGAACTTCATTATATTTCCCTCATGGTAAATCCTTATATAGAATATGTGAATTAATACGATTTCCATTCACTCCACTATGGACAATTTCTAAAAAATGAAATACTCTAGATTCGATGATAAAATTATTAATCTTAATTTATAATTAAAAAAATAGTAAAAAACTTAACAAAAATTTAAAATTTATGTATAACAAGTCTCTAATTCATAAGATTTGTTTATTTGGTAATGTTTTCAATGACCATCATATGGTTAGATTTTGAAATATATGGTTTCCTAAATATACATTGCAATGGCTATACTTTTAATTTTATGATACGATCTTAAAATACACCAACACATGAATCCTAGGGATGATGGTTACGTATTTACATTGGTCCTAGATAGAAGAGATCACATCCAAAAGAAATGAATATTTTGGATGTATTTGGAAACTAGACACATACTTGAATTTCCCATAACATTGGAAAACCTAAAATAAAACATTGTATATTTATTGAGAACAACACTATTCCCTTAAGAATATCCTTTTATATCAATCATAATAAATTTACTAAAATCACAGGGAAAGGAAACATAAGAAAATGGTGAGTTTAGAATCTCAATAATGGTATCTATACAATGATAGATATCATGAATAAATTTGAAATAATCAATAAGTAAAGGTAAATATCTCTATAAACATTTTATTTAATTAATATCTTGAGCATGAAATACAATATGATAGGAATAAATGATGATCAAATAATTCCATATAAACAATCACATGAGCATAAAATTTATCTAGGAATATCCTTACAAATAAAATAATCACATAAAAATTGTTATCTAATATCATAATGTGGGAATTAATTTTTTTTAAAATTATATCTATTCTATTTAGGCCTTGTTCCAAGACAAATTACATAAATGGATAAGGGCACAACCAAATACCCAATCTAGTTTGTCTCATGAGACCTTTAGATGAATCCGGGGGCTAAAGTGGGCCCTTCATATCACTTACTCAAGAAAATGTATTTCTCATATAAAATGGATGATACATAATCTATGTAAACATTTATATTGAAAAAATAGATAATGAAATGTTAATACTTCCCCCTAATATATAAATATAATCCTAAACCCTCCATAAAAATACAGAGAATAGTTTCAAAATAGTACATCTGTAGTCAAATTGTTCGTAATACATACTGAAAAATAATATAGATGGAATCATTATAACATATTACCCATTTTGAATATGTAAAATATAGTTTTTTAATTAATGAATATAAATACCATAAAAACTGATTAATAATATTATTGTGGAAAATATGTTTTCAATTTGGAAATCACTTTTTAAAACAAAAAAATTTCCAGAATATCGGGAATTGTTTTTATAATAATAACATAATCTTGTAAAGTAATATTCATAGAAATGAGTTTTCATGATGGTGGGTAATTTCATACATTCTTTATAATTTAAAAAACAATAATTTTATAGTATTTTATAAAGTTTAAACATTTTCTATAAGATTTTTAGAAGACATGGATATAGAAGAAAAAATATTTTCGACTAAAGATAGAAATAAAGTAAACTTTTATAAAAGCATTTTCTTAATCATTATAATTACCAAAATTTTAAAATTGGTGAGGTTATTTGAAATTTTAAGGAATAACCTTATATTATAAAATATATTATTTTTATGATATAAATATCAATCAATTGCCTCAAGGGAGACATAAACATAAACAATCTCAAATAATGAAATGATTGTAAAATAAACATGTTCCTCATGTCTGATTTCCTTCATATGTGTCTGAACCTCCTGTCTAATAAACTTAGATTTATTATAAATCTATTAAATCATGATAATAATATATATTGTACCATATATTATTTACATATAACCTATTATGACCCATTTTTTATCAGTTCATTATTAAATTCACTATTCAAAGTGATAACTACTTCGTTTTTATAGTACATTTGCGTTTAGTAGATACAATATTTGTACATTTATAATGTTTTATTCATCTCCAAAATGTAACTAATGGTATAAAAATAATATATATTCATTATATAAATATTAATAGTCATCATTAAATGTTATTGATTGAAAAATAAATTATAATATTTATAGAGATGGTAGGTCATATGTACACATGGATTTTTTTATTTTTAAATGGATAGAATGATAGATTGGTAAATAAAAATTTAATGTTATAGGACTTTTTTTATATAAATCACTTATATCAATGAAATCTAACCCTATTACTATACATGTAAAATGTAAATAAAAAATCACATTGCTTCATAGAGGTGGTTATCCACACCTATGCACGAGCAACATTACTAGTTTTCAAAATATTGGAAGGTAAGAAGATAGATATGAAAATATCATTATAGAAGAATAATTATTTCATAAATGTTATATATAAATTATAAATTTATCATAATACCCTCCATAAAATTTAGTGATGAAAAATGAATTTTATCACAACATGGAGACAGTAAGTCGTACATACGCTCGAGCAATACATTCACTTTTATTTTATGGAAAAGATTATAGATAATGGTGGCTAAATAAACATAATAAAATTTCAGTATGTTTTTTTAGTAAATTATTTAATGATAAATATTATATATTTATAGTATGTAAAATAATAAGGCAAATACCTTTTCCTTGTATAAACTCCTTTAGATATCCTCTAAAAGATCCTAGGGATTATATCTTTGGAATACCACATACCCTATAATGTGTATAAAGAAGTTTATATGTGATTACAGAAGGGTATGGTTGAGTTAAATGGATAAAAATGTGTGAATTATTTATGGCATGAAGTGTTATTTTATAATTTTGGTGAGGGAGATTTTTTTAATTTCATAAGTGATTAAATTATAAAAAAATTAGTATATAACTAAAATTCAAACAAAAGACCTGTGATTTGAATATAATATAGTATGGTTTTAAATTCACATAAAAATTAAATTTTTATTGGTTTAACTGGTGTTTTAAGCATTATATTCAGGTTTAACCCCTTATTTAACCTATTTTAAAATTAACCAGAGTAACATATTTTTCACTCAAAAAGGGTTATAATTTTACTTATGTGGTAACAATTGACTTATAAATGGAAAATTTATAAAATTTTGACCATATATTAGTTAAATTTTCTTATTTAATGATTTTAATGTTCTTATAAAATTTAATAATATAATATTATGATAAATTTTCATTTGTGACATTTCTGACACGATTCACTTATTTCGACATAAAATATATAATGAAATATTTGGAATTAGAATATAATCCATTAACATAGAACTAATGTTTCATATAGATAAATAAAATTTGTCTGACCTGTTAACTCATTCAAATTATAATACACTTATTATTTTAAATTCATTTATTTTTTTCCTAATTGAATAAATATTTTATTATCACTGCAAAAACATTTAGGGTAATTATTTAATCACATAAAAATAAAAAAAACTACCATGTTCAAAAAAATCATTTAAATTTAAATTTTATATTTATAATTAAAAATATCCTCTTTTTCAAACTATGTAGTTTTTTTAAAAAATAAAACAAAGGGAGTGTCATTTAGCCTTTTCAATAAATAAATAAATAAAATGTAAAAATCATGTAACAATGGAAAATAAATGGTATATATTAAAATTTTTAATGTTTATTTATGATATAAACTAATCCAATAAAATTAAGTCTTGTTTTAGGGTCCTTATTTAATTATCGTCATTTACTTGTTTAGATTAATTAACTGATCTACCCTTTACCACGGTAACAAAATATTACTGTTACAATTCATAATGTTCAAAAATTAAAATGGATATGTTTACAAAAATTTTGCCCATGTATTTTATATATTTAATATATTTTTAAATATTCAGTTTATAGATGTTCTATAAATTAAATTTAATATAAATGTTAAAAAGGGAACAACATTATAGAAAAATCTTGTTTTTAAGACAAAAGTTGTTCTTATACTAAATTATGGTATAATGATTATTAAAATTAATTTAATGAAAATATATCTAATTAAATAATACTTTTGTTACTTTATGATTATATTCTTATCATAATTAGTCATTTTTAGTGAAAAGAAAATGAAAATTTTATAAAAATCGGTATTTTTCCATACATACTGAAAAATAAATCTTTGTAGATGATTATGAAAATTTCACCATAAGATTTTTTTGATAAGTTGATTTAATAATTTATATTATTTTTTATAAAATAAAATTTATATAATTTTTACAAGTATATTATAATATTTATCAAGAAAGAAAATAAAAATAATTTATGAAGATAACATATTTCTGAAGCATAAAATAACTTTACTCAAAAATTTAGTACTTATTTTATGAGAACTAAGTAAATATTTTATAGAAAGTGGTTCATATATATATATATATTCCACAATTTGGTTAAAACTATTCATACTTACCAATTCAGCAACTATGTTGTTACAGTCATATTTAAAAAACATTTCATGATTTGTTTGTGCTCGGTGGTGTGTATTGTAGACACTATCAAACCTAATATAATTTTTAAATCCACAAGGTATTAAAAATGATCACCCCATTGATACAAAAAAACTTTGACATGTGAAGGAATCAGATATGAAATAAATAATTATTGCTCAAATATAATTTGGGTAGAAAATAATTTGGAATAACCGATATAATAAATAATAAATATATAAAATAGAGTAGCTGTGTACGTATTTGAAAATATAAAGTCCCTTAAAAATTTATAATTTTAGGAAAGAAGAATATGTTTCAAAAATCACTTTAAGAAATCCCTTACACCAAATCTGATTTTAAACATAAATTTGATAAAATAAATTTAAACTTAGAAGATTTAATTAGAGATATCCCTTACTAAAAAAAGAAAAATTATCATCTTCAAATAAATAACAAACTTCCCTTACAAAAATAAAATGGAATTGAAAGTGTAAAATCAATAATCCCTTACCATAATCATTCTAGATGACTCCCATAAAACATCTTTTTTTTCTATTGCTATTGTAGTAGCTCTAATAAAAACGTCCGACAATGGAAAATAGATAATATTGAAAAGACCCTTAATGAAAAAGAGTAAAACTAATCTCATTGAATCCCCTTTTCCTAACCCTTTGCAAATGTAGAGACCCTAAGCTTGACATACATGGACATTACATTACTTTTGCGGAATACTTAATACATAACAAAAACATACACACAAGGACCGTAATAGTTTAGTGTCTTTGGAAACTTGGAATGTAATCCTCTAATAATGGTGAATGATCTTCAACATCTCCCATAAATATCTTCCCCATTTTTTCATACCTAAAACCATTCTTTATATCCTGGGAAAATAAAACACAAAAAGGGTGAGCTCAAAAGCCCAGTAAGGGTAAGCATGGATAAAATAAAACATACCATATACATTTGAACTTAAAAACATGAACATAATTTTTAAACATCAAAAGCATGAGAAATGACATAAATCATGGAAGTACGTAAGGCATAGATCCTAAAGAAACATTAATAATGATAAAATAGCATGGGAATAAAACATGTAATTGTGGCAACCATTAAGCACATGATATGATTTCCATAGTAGCCAAGGCATTGCTGCCAAGACCATCTTAGTGGACAAAGTCCCTTTCTGAATCGAGTTCACTCCTCGTTCCAGTCCAGTATTACTGAATCGGTTTAACTTTCCATTCCAGCCATGTCTATCTCATGAGATATAAATATTTACCCAATGCATTGGAGGTAGATATAGGTCCCACCCATCTCATAATGAAATAATTCCTACTTGTGCCACAAAATAAACATACATCATTCATAATAACCCAATAAATAAAATGGGTTTCACAAACATCATCCCATAATCACATAATACATATAAAAGAAATGGATATCATTTCATAATAAGAAAAGTGAAACCATGTAAATCATAGAGACTTTATACTTGAAACATACACATATGAAATAATGTCATCTTAGTTGGAAAAAGGTTTTGATAAAACACTTGAAATGAATTCTTGAGGAAAATATCCTTTCTTATTCAAAATCAATTTCTTTTCACAAAACGTCATTCTATTTTAAAAGAAAGAGATTTTGTTTAAAATAGTCATGAAATATTTTGGAGGAATCTTTATGAAAATAAGGCTTTACAAAACTGTAAAAATCTGTTCGTGCCGTATATGATAAAAAAACAGTCTTCTCGTACTTTTTCCGGAAAAGTCAAAAAGTACCTCGTAATAGAAAGATTCCATACATAACATGTAGTAAAAGTCAAAAATGTGTAAAAAGTACTTTAAACATACATGAAAACACTTTTATAAAACATGTATATGAATGATAGAAATAACCCCAGTAAACACTGACGAATAAACAATCTCAGATAAAAATGAGATTTGCAAAATTATCCCTTACCTTAGGTCCGAATTTCATCGTAAGTGTTTGAACCTCCTGTATAATGATTTAAATAATGTTATTAACTTATTAAAGAATCATATTAATTGTTATGATATCATATATGGTTCCCTTATGACTTTATATTACCCGTTCTTTTGTAAATTCCATGTTAAAGAGCGTTTTGGGTAAAATCGTTTCATTTGTCGTCCGTGTTTTGACTTGTAATTATTCATATGAATACTTATATCATGATTACATACATCCAAAAATGTAAAACATGATTTATATAAAATATATTTAGAATATATATATATATAATAGATCGATAAATGGAATGAAATACACCGTTCATGGAGACGGTAGGCCGTACGTACGCATGAACGTTGTTTTCGTTTCCTCATTGAATTGAATGGAATTAATTGGATGAAATACACACATATATATACATAAATCCAATATCTTTATTATGTCATGTATTTCATGATTACTTATTATATATACTTTATAATCATTTATTAATGGTTAATCATTGAGAATAGATCTCATCGCGTCGTGGAGACGGTATTCCATACGTACGCACGAGCGATGATATCATTCCCATGATCATGGAATTTTATTGGAGTGTATGTATACTATTACAGAATCAATATCACTTCATAATAATCATATATAGTTATTATTTACACCATTATACCCATCCAAGTAAGGTGGTGGTGGACAATAGATTACACCACGTCGTGGAGATGGTATTTCGTACGTACGCACGCACGGTGAATTCTTTTTCCGTAGGATGGATATATGGTGAAATAGGGTTGTTTCATACATATAATAACATATCAGTATATTAGTGATACTGATGTTATTACTTCATAATGAAACAACCTAAGAAGAAGAAGTGGAAGAAGAAATAAAGTTGAATGAATCGGTAACGGACATTACCTCTTCTTTTAAGCGCCTCTTTCAGACCTCCTCTTAGGGTACTAAAACTGATCTTTGAAAAAGACCAAGACCTCTAGGATGTTTCTAGTAAAGTGGAGAAGAGAATTGGGCAGGGTTTGGCCGAGCTTGAAGGCTCAAAGTGGTGTGTGGAATAGAGGGAGGAGGTTCCCTTTTATAAGGCAGGAGAGGGGCACCTTTGTAAATCTTAAAAATATTAATTTATAATAAATATAACTCCACTTAAAAACCTCCAAAAACGACTCATATTCGAATCTTAGATGAGATATGGTTGTAATAGCATCAAAAAATCAAATTTATAAATGTTTGGATCTTATTTTAAACCTTATCATTTTGATTTATCCTTATTTAATCAATTTAAGTTTATTTGTGGTAATAAAATTCTAAATTTTAAATTATAACAAATAATTACTTATTTGTTGGGTATTTTCCATAATTGTTTACTTTATAACATTATAGACCATATAAATTTAAATTTATAATTTTTAAATATTTTTGTGATTTTTAAACAATTTTATAATATGTTATTTTTATAAAATATCAATAGTGTCAATTTTGACACTATTAATTTATTTGAATTTAAATAAACTATATACAGAAGATATGTTCAAACTAAAAGCATTAATAGATTAAAAAGAGGTCATATGCATATATAAAATTATTGGATCACATTAAATAGTTCATATAATATTTATTTTATTATTTTTAAAACCATTTTTTTGGTTTATCTCTTAATAAAATAATTACTACAACATTTTTGTATAATTATTAAATATACTTATTTGTTGTATAAAAATTTAAAAACAAATCTTATGATGAAGATAAATCTATTACCGTTCACAATAATACTTTTACTCGAATTTATCATCTTAAAATCACAATATTTAAATTGTTATATTTATTAAATTATGAAGGTGACAACTTTTGCATCATTTAAAATAAAATAATATAAGTGTCATAATCATTTTTATAAGGCTTAAAACGGTTATGTATTCGGTCATTGGTTGATTAAGGTGTTGATATACACTACCAATAAGTTTTTGTCTGGTTTGTGGGCCTTTTAATGGGTATTATTATTTCAATAAAAACTATATTACTTATTTTCCACTTAATAAATAATTTTTGTATCATTAATGTATCACCATTAATGAAAATTATTTAATCCTTAAAAATTCTAAATAAATTATCATGATGTAGATAATTTTATTATATTTATAGAGACTATTCATGTTCTAAGTTTTATTATGTTTATCAGTAAATTAAAATTATTATACTTATAAGATTTAAGAGAGTGACATGTTGTCACTTTCTTTGGTTTAATAATAATTAAATTATTTTCATGGTCAAAAGTCCATAAAATGAATCTAATCTGACCATTAGGTTATATGGGTCTACTTTTAGCCATCCAATATAATTTTTTCATGTGTTAGGGTAATATTATAATATTATATTTACCCTTAATTACCTGATTTACCTTTAACTATGGTAAATAAAATTTACCGTAGTTACTATTCATAATTTCCAAAAATAAAAAGTAGCTTATTAACATAATTTGGACCCAATGATTCCAAATATGGAATCCATTTTTCCAAATTCAATACACAAAAGTTTCAGAAATTAAATTAAAATTAATCCCATTGTCGAAAGAAAACGGGTTTTTATTTAAAACATTGTAAAAGATTAAATTGATTTAACCTATGAATTTAATGTAAAATCAATGATAATGACATACATTATAATAAATGATTAAAATATATTCTATTTATACTTTAAAACCATTAAATATTATAATTTAACCATATAAATTATTGCGATGAAAAAAGTTGTTTTTAATTAAAATATAGCGTGTTTTTACTATTCATAAAAATATGAAAGTTACCAGAATAATATGAAAAATTTATCCAAAGAAATTTTTTTTTCTTGATTCCAAATAAGAATTTTATTTTGTCAAATTTAACTTATTAACATGTCAAAAACAAGATTTAATGTGGGTGCGCCATCAAAACGCGACAAAACTGCATTTTTTTGAAAAATACTTATTTCACCCAAAAAATTTATTTTTGTTCTTATACCATGTTCTAGAAAATGTGTAAGATAAATAATAATGTTATAAAATTCAAAATTTAGTTAATACTATTCATAACGGCTAGTTCATAATAATATTATATTAATATATCATTGTTTAGTAAAACTTAGTATTGCGTACAACACACGCTATCAAGGATGGTCGCGATTGCGTGTAATGAAAGCCAATTCAGGGTTGCGTTTTTTGCAAGAATCCTTTGTTGTTTCGTATAACAGAATCCAACCATATTTCATTTTTACATTGAATATATATATATATATATATATTCTCAATGTTGCGTAGAATAACTATTATCAAAATTGTGTGTAACACGATCCAAGAATAGTGTTGCGTATACTGCCAGCTAATACGGTGTTGCGTATAGCGCAAGGTAATATTGGTGTAGTATACAACACAAGACATTAATGAAATTAAAAGAATATTTTTCATAAAATCTCTGGGTGTTACATTCAACCCCACTTAAAATGAATTTCTCCCTCGAAATTCATCGGGGTTACAAATGGTTTAGGACTGAAACGTTTTTGTAATAGAAACCCACATCGTAAAAAGAAATTCCAAAACATGGATTTAAAAACTAAAGTATGAAATGTAACGGTTACCCAAATTTACTCATCACTGGGTTTCCACGTAGGAGAACATAGGTGAACATATGGATATGGAAGAAAAATCTAACCATCAAGTTCTGATGGAGAGTGGTAGAGAACATGGCTATGAAAAAGCCAACAATCACAAGGCTATTGATTTGTGATGATCTAAGGTACCATCTGATTAATCGGATATAAGGGAACTAGGACAACATTTTTGGTTTTCAAGATCATTTCCCTAAAGATAATGAATTAAAAGAAATACCTGCATGATTTTGGTACAATCTCACTGTTGTTCGTGAATTGAACAATTTCGACTTCATCCCTTAAATAAATGAAGTTGATTTTTTTATTCGGGATGTGTTAGAAAATCATGTGATAGAATGATGGGTCATTCCATCCCTTTCAAACAAAAGGTTAGCAAAATTTATAAGTCCATATTATGGTTAGATTAATCGTATATGGTTCCAAAAATGAACTTACACTTCATATATCATACCGCTTAATAAAATAAAACTAGTTTCTACTAACCAGGGACTTCTTGTAGGCCAGTGGTAGGCGATAAAGGCCAGTTGCACTTCGGTTGTGGGTTCGATTCCCACAGCCTTGTCCGACATGATGGGCTATCGCCCGTCTTGAAGGTTTTCCTTTTTATAAAACTACATTACTATAACATCCCATAAATAATACAAAAAAAAGTTTTATCCTTACACAATACTAACTTATGTCCAACATAATCCATTCCAATCTTTAGGCTTATCTAAAATACTTCGGTACAGGCTCATAGTATAAAGAAAACGATTACTTGAAATGTCATCAACCAATAATGTGAATACCATCGTTTTACCCCATATATCCTGTTGGTCACATTCCAATCATGTGAATACCATAATCATGTATTCTCCTGAAAAATGAATACCCATTAAACCTTAGTAAAAACATGAATGTTGTAAACAGTTAACTCTTTCCACATACCAAAATCCAAAAAGTCTATATACTCAAACCATGACATAACCTTCTCCTTATATCAGTCATGAGCTCATGAATACTATCCAACATTTAATATTCTCCTTATCCCTTCATTATGTGCATATCATCTAGTTCAAAAAATATCTGAATAACCTTTAATGGATACTGGTACCATTAATCATACACTTTCAAAACTCAAGGAAAGAAAACAGTGTAACAATCCTTAGATGTCTCTTTATTCCATAGTACCATGAGATTACTTATACAACATTACACTTGATAAACATGTAATCATTCCACTACCATATTAAACCATTGACCAAGCTTCAACAATTATTTCATCTCACATATCAATTGTAGTCTCTTCATCATCATTAACATAAATACTACCCATACGACCGTACTGATTCTCTTCATGAGACTTTACCTTAGGGAATTGGTTTGAATAATGCCTATACATTCCTCATTTAAAGCATTTAACCATTGTTGATGTCGTAGAAATACCATTATCCTCATCTATGGTGTTAATTGAACCTTTTCCTTTGCACATACTGGCTTTGTGTCCTTCTTTTCCACACCCAAATCATATTCCAATTCCCTTGAAAGAATCTCTCTGATGCCTCTTCCCACATGATTTACATGAGGGAAATTGAACTTTCTTTCCTCTATGATCATCATGAAACTCCATCTTTCTCTTATTATCTGAGTCGGGAAACTTTCCAAAGTTGAGATTATTGATCATATTATGAGATTCCTGATTAGGAATAATAACGATGTTTGGACTTTTAGATCCCGTTTCATTTGGGTTCTCATGAAGAAAATCATTCCATTGTCTATCATATCCTCCATTACCGTGAATCTTCCTATTTCCAGCCATTTTCTAAAACCAAAAAAGAATAGTTTGAGAGGAAAAAATCATGATAGGGAAAACAACATAGTAAAGGGGGAGTACACTTAATATCTAACATCTTAGGATAAATTCTAAGATCGTTACTGTAGTTCTAGGATTATATCCTATACGTATACTTATCCTTAGGGACATCCCTAGACATACCTTAGAAATATCTCTTGGGATCTCACTAACGTTTTCGCATCCTAGTTTCCAAAGGTTGACTAAACCTTTCCTCTGATACCAACTGTAGAGACCCAACGCTTGACGTACATGGACATTACATTACTTTTGCGAAATACTTAATACATAAAAAAACAGACACACAAGGACCATAATAGTTTATTGTGTTTGGAAACATGGAACGTAGTCATCTAATCGTGGTGAATGATCTTCAACATCTCCCACAAAGATCTTCCCCTTTTTTTAACCTAAAACCTTTCTTTATATCCTGGGAAAATAAAACATAAAAAGGGTGAGCACAAAAGGTCAGTAAGGTTAAGCATGGATAAAATAAAACATACCATATACATTTGAACTTAAGAACATGAACATAATGTTTAAACATCAGAAGATTGAGAAATGACATAAAACATGGAAGTACGTAAGGCATAGATCATAAAGAAACATTAAGAATGATAAAATAGAATGGGAATAAAACATGTAATTGAGGCAACCATTAAGATCATGATATGATTTCCATAGTAGCCAAGGCATTGTTGCCAAGACCATCTTAGTGGACAATGTACCTTTCGGAATCATTTTTACTCCTCATTCCAATCTTGTATTACTGAAACTGTTTAACTTTCCATTCCATCCATGTCTATATCATGAGATATAAATCTTTACCCAATGCATTTGAGGGAGATATAGGTACCACCCATCTCATAATGAAATCATTCTTACTTGTGCCATAAAATAAACATACATCATTCACAATAACCTAATAAATAAAATGGGTTTCATAAACATCATCCCATAATCACATAATCCATATAAAAGAAATGGATATAATTTCATAATAAGAAAAGTGAAACCATGTAAATCATAGAGACTTTATACTTGAAACATACACATATGAAATAATGTCATCTTAGTTAGAAAAAGGTTTTGATAAAACACTTGAAATGAATTCTTGAGAAAAATATCCTTTCTTCTTCAAAATCAATTTCTTTTCACAAAACGTCATGCTATTTTAAAAGAAAGAGATTTTGTTGAAAATAGTCATGAAATATTTTGGAGGAAGTTTCATGAAAATAAGGCTTTATAAAACTGTAAAAATTCGTTCATGCTGTATGAGTTAAAAAACATTCTTCTCGTAATTTTGCCGGAAAAGTCAAAAAGTACCTCGTAATAGAAAGATTCCATACATACCATGTAGTAAAAATAAAAAATGGGTAAAAAGGACATTAAACATACATTAAAACACTTTTATAAAACATGGAAATGGATAATAAAAATAACCCCAGTAAATACTGACGAATAAGCAATCTCGGATAAAAATGAGATTTCCAAAATTATCCCTTACCTTAGGTCCGATTTTCTTCGTAAGTGTCCGAAACTACTGTATAATGATTTAAATAATGTTATTGACTTATTAAAGAATCATATTAATTGTTATGATATCATATATGGTTCACTTATTACTTTATATTACCCGTTATTTTGTAAATTCCATGTTAAAGAGCGTTTTGGGTAAAATCGTTTCATTTGTCATCCGTGTATTGACATGTAATTATTCATATTATTACTTATATCATGATTAAATACATCCAGAATGTAAAACATGATTTATATTATATATATTCAGAATATACATATATATAATAGATCGATAAATGGAAATAAATACACCGTTCATGGAGATGGTAGGTCGTACGTACGTATGAACGTTGTTTTCGTTTCCTCATTGAATTGAATGGAATTAATTTGATGAAATACATATATATATATATATACATAAATCTATTATAATTATTATGTCATATATTTCATGATTACTTATTATATATACTTTATAATCATTTATGAATGGTTAATCATTGAGAATGAATCTCATCGTGTCGTGGAGATGGTATTCCATACGTACGCACGAGCGATGATATCGTTCCCATGATCGTGGAATTTCATTGGAGTGTATGTATACTATTAAAGAATCAATATAACTTTATAATAATCATATATAATTATCATTTACACCATTATTTCAATCCAAGTAAGTTGGTGGTGGAAAATAGATTACACCACGGCGTGGAGACGGTATTCCGTACGTACGCACGCGCGATGATTTCTTTTTCCGTAGGATTGATAGATGGTGAAATAGGGTTGTTTCATGAATATAATAATATATCAGTATATGAGTGATACTGATGTTATTTCTTCATAATGAAACAAACTAAGAAGAAGTGTAAGAAGAAATAAAGTTGAACGAATCAGTAACGGACATTAACTCTTCTTTGAAGCGCCTTTTTGAGACCTCCTCTTAGGGTACTAAAATTGGTCTCTGAAAAAGACCAGGGCCTCTAAGTTGTTTCTAGGGAAGTGGAGAAGAAAATTGGGCAGGGGTTGGCCAATATTGAAGGCTCAATGTGGTGTGTGGAAAAGAGGGAGGAGGTGCCCTTTTATAAGGGAGGAGAGGGGCACCTTTGGAATTCTTAAAAATATTAATTTATAATAAATCTAACCCCACTTAAAAACTTCCAAAAAAGACTCATATTAGAATATTAGATTATATATGGTTTTAATCTCATCAACCAATCAAATTTAGACATGTTTGGATCTTATTTTAAACATTATCATTTTTATTTATCTTTATTTAATCTATTTAAGTTTATTTGTGTTAATAAAATTCTAAATTTTAAATTATAACAAATAATTACTTATTTGTTTTGAATTTTCCATAATTGTTTACTTTAAATCATTATAGACAATATAAATTTAAATTTATAATTTTTAAATATTTTTGTGATTTTTAAACAATGTTATAATATGTTATTTTTATAAAATAACAATAGTGTCAATTTTGACACTATTCATTTATTTGAATTTAAATAAAATATATACAGAATATATGTTCGAACTAAAAGCTTTAATAGATTCATAAACGGTCATATGTATCTATAAAATTAGTGGATAAAATTAAATAGTTCATATAATATTTATTTATTATTTTTAAAACCATTTATTTGGTTTATCTCTTAATAAAATAATTACTACAACATTTGTGTATAATTATTTAATATACTTATTTGTTGCATAAAAATTAAAAATAAAATCCTATGATGAAGATAAATCTCTTAGAGTTCACAATAATACTTACTCGAATTTATCATCTTAAAATCACAATATTAAAATTGTTATATTTATTAAATTATGAAGGTTACAACTTTGGTATCATTTAAAATGAAATAATATAAGTGTCATAATCACTTTTATGAGGCTCCAAATGGTTATATATTAGGTCATTGGATGATTACGGTGTACATATACACTACCAATAAGTTTTGGGCTGGTTTGTGGGCCTTTTAATGGGTATTATTATTTCAATAAAAACTATATTACTTATTTTCCACATAATAAATAATTTCTGTATCATTAATGTATCACCATTAATGACAATTATTTAATCCCTAAAAATTCTAAATAAATTATCATGATGTAGATAATCTTAATATATTTCTGTATACAATTCATGTTCGATGTTTTATGATGTTTATCACTAAATTAAAATTATTATACTTATAAGATTTAAGAGAGTGGCATGTTGTCACTTTCTTTGGTTTTAATAATAATTAAATTATTTTGATAGTAAAAAGTCCATATAAGCAATATAATCTGACCCTTAGGTTATATGGGTCTACTTGTAGCCATCCAATAGAATTTTGGCATGTGTTAGGGTAATTTTATAATATTATATTTACCCTTAATTACCCGATTTACCTTTAACTATGGTAAATAAAAGTTACCGTAGTTACTATTCATAATTCCCAAAAATAAAAAGTAGCTTATTAACATAATTTGGACCCACTGATTCCAAATATGTAATCCATTTTTCCAAATTCAATACAAAAAAGTTTCAGAAATTAAATTAAAATTAATCCCGTTGTCGAAAGAAACGGGTTTTTCTTTAAAACATTGCAAAAGATTGAATTGATTTAACATACGAATATAATGTAAAATCAATGATAATGACATAAATTATAATAAATGGTTAATATATATTCTATTTATACTTTAAAACCATTCAATATTATAATTTATCCTTATAAATTATTGCGATGAAAACTGTTGTTTTTAATTAAAATATACCATGTTTTTACTATTCATCAAAATATGAAAGTTACCAGAATAATATGAAAAATTTATCCAAAGTAAATTTTTAATTCTTGATTACAAATAAAAATTTTATTTTTTCAAATTGAACTTATAAACATGTCAAAAAACTATATTCAAAGTGGGTGCGCCATCAAAAGGCGGCAAAACTGCATTTTTTGAAAAATACTAATTTTACACAAAAAATTTATTTTGTTCTTATACAATGTTCTCGAAAATGAGTAAGATGAATAATAATGTTATAAAATTCAAAATTTAGTTAATAATATTTATGACGACTAGTTCATAATAATATTATAATAATATATTGTTGTTTAGTAAAACCCGGTATTGCGTACAACACACGCTATCGAGGAATATCACGATTGCGTGTAATGCAAGTCAAGTAAAGGTTGCGTGTTGTGCAATAATCCTTAGTTGCTTCATATAATATAATCCAACCATATTACATTTATACATTGAATATATATATATATATATATACTCAATGTTGCGTAGAATAACTATTATCAAAATTGTGTGTAGCACGATCCAAGAATAGTGTTGCGTATACTGCAAGCTAATACGGTGTTGCGTATAACGCAATGTAATCTTAGTGTAGTATACAACACAAGACATTAATGAAATTAAAAGAATATTATTCATAAAATGTCAGGGTGTTACAGCAACTACCACTGCTTATATAGCAATTTGGTGATACTGTTGATAAAATAAAAAATATATTTATCATACTAATCATAACCCATATATGACTGTTCATAAATTGAAAAACCAGTCTAAATTAAATGGTTGCAAAGTATCTCAATTAATAAAACTATTGTCATGTGAAAATAAAATAAAAAAATACCAAAATGAAAGCAATAGGTAATAGGGTAACTAGTTTTGAAGAAAATTTTCAAACACGCATCAAAATTAATCCACACAACAAATGACTCAAAACGGATTAGAAAGTGTCGAAAAAATAGATAACATATAATACTGGATAATGAACATTATTTTAATGTTCAACATTATGGACCAGAAACAGAATGAAGTACAAAAGTGAGAAAATCCATAAATACAACAAATCGATATCTAAAATATGAATCTAAATTTATATTTGGATGCCAAATTGTAGATCTAAACGAAACAAACACGGAAAAAGGAAAGGATGGATCGTTATTTCATCTTCAACATAGATATGTAGCTCAGACTCATCATCCTCAACCTACTCTTCGACACTCTCACGCTACCAAACTCAGACCTCGACGTCACCCTGTTCATCGGCTTCGCACAACTCAACTCGGAAAGAACCATTGCAACACCTCGTCTAGGTTTGTTGCTCGCCTTCACTCGACCAAGACCCCAACATCGAAGACTTCTACATTTATCGACCGAAACTCGATTCGGCCTCACCATATTATCCCACGACCAGTTCTCCCAATCCTGATCCTAACCATGCAAAACCCAAACCCGCATCAAGAATTCAATTCATTTTTTTAAATCAATTTATCTTTATTTTATTTTATCGTTTTATGTTAATTTATTTAGATAAATCAATTAAATTAATATATGTATCATTTCGTTATATGTATATATATATAACAGGTCAATATTCATTTTTTAAATTTTATTATTTTTATTGTAATGGTTTAATTAATTCATAATTCACATAATTTCAAAACATTAATTTATAATTTTGAAATTTAAAATATATACATTAATTTATATATTAACATAATAATTATTAATTTATTAGTCTATCTTATTATTAAATATTAATAATGATTTATTTTCTAGTCTTCAAACCAAAATTTTTATTAATTATTTCATTTTCTTAAATTGAAAATAGTACTTTTTAAAAATTAAAATAGGGTTTTTCAAATATTTATATGACAATATATAAATAGTGTTTGAAAATAATTTCATAAGAGATTTTATTAAAACATATATTTTTTTTGTTTAATTATAATAATAATAATTTCATCATCCCAAAATAATATCACGTTTGGAATGTTGGTATTTAATCAAAACCTATATACATAAATTGTCATTATAATAATTTAACATTTATATAAAAATTTGTTTTATTAAATTAAATTTAACATTGAATTAATAAAAATAAAATAAATAAATACATTATCGCAAACTCGGGTTGTTACATATATAATAAATCTATATTTATTATATAGGATGTTCAAACATGTATGAAGGATGTCAGACTGAGGTAAGGGTTTGTCGTCTCACTTTTACAACTATGATCCATATTCCATATTCACCACTTATTACATTTTTTGGTTGATATAAATCCCATTTTATATCTCATATAATTATTATATTTATATAAATTATATTTAATGTTTCAGTTGAAGTTATTTATTTTATGGGGTCCAGATTCAAATGTTACTAATGTAGTAAGGGTTTATTTCATAATCACATCCTTATTCGGTATTGTTTAGGTTTACTTCACCTTTGTTGAAATTATTTGATATTTATATCATAAAAACCATATTTTTTCTCATAATATTATTATTTTAAAAATAAATATATTTTTTCCTTTCATTTTCCACTATTATATACTCAAAAGATCAATTTTATTAAGAAAAAATTCTTTATTTACTGTTTATTCCCAAAAGATTTTTTCCGAGTACAAATTTTCTAAAACTATTTTCAATATTTTTTCAATATTCAAAAATGATTTACTAAATATATAATTTTCCATCATTTACTCATACTAAATGGTTTATAATTAATATTACTATTATTTATCAAACAAGGTAGTTTTGGAATTTTTATAAAAAATATGAATGAAACATTTTTTTGAAATACTCGACCTAAAAAAACCATTCCCACCATCATGAAGTCCCACTAATTTAAATATTATTTTTTAGGTTTACAATGTTATTTTCAAAGAAATTATTTTCATAATATTCTCGAATTTTTAATTTTTTAAAAGTGATTTTAGATTTGAAATTTTCATTTTCTCGAATAATTTTTAAGTATATTTTATTATATTTTCATTCAACAATGACAACAACTATTTATTTTACATATGATCTAATGTGGATATGGTGTAATAATACCATAATTATTATTTATATGGATATTTTTTGAACTTTTTTAATGGGGATGTACTATTTTATAATGTTCTCAATATTAATCTGGATGGTTTATAATTATTTTTATTGATTGGGGAAATTATTAATATTTTATATCATAGTATTTTAATATGAATCATTACATTAGTTATGTTTATCCCCTTTAATATTAGGAATTCATTGGACTTAGTATATAGTAGGAGGGACCTGTTATATGCCTTGATTGGTATGACTTGTGAGACAACCTATATTGGGAATTTTTTCTTGGAATTACACATTTTTCTAAGATGCTTTAGAACAAGGTCTTGACGGTATGTTCATGACGTAAAAAATTATTCATTACCTAATCATGATATGTGTAAAAAATTTCCATGTGATTATTTGATTTTTTATGATATCCATAAGTAATTTTCAATATCATGTGATTTTGAATAGGGAATTATTTGATCATCATTTAGTCGTATAATATTAGTATTCATGATCATGTTATTGACTAAATTTAATTTTAATTTAGTTATTTCTCTCTCCATACTAATTATGAATCATGTATTCATGATAGATTCAACTTTACATATACCCTTACTATGCATTTGAGAGTACACCTTTCTTATGATTCATTTCCCCATGATTCCAGGAAGTATTTTTTGATTAATATTCAAGGATATTCTAAAGGTAATAATATTCTCCTCAATGAAAATACATAGTTTTATTTCATGTTTTGGAATATAACATGAAATTCAAGTTTATATATATTTTTACAAGACTATTAAACTAATCATCCCTTAAGGAAACAATCACTAGTATCTAGAACCAGTGTAATAAAGTAACCACTGACTTCAGGCTAATAGGGTTAGGTTCTTTATATATCTTATTAGAGGATTTTTAATAGAAACATTAGGTACTAAATTTACGAAACAATATATTAAGAAATATAGCCATATGGTTAACTTCAAAAATACTTCTAAGTATAGGATAACATCCTATCATTTTTATAAGGATTATATTTTGTGGATTCGATAGAAATATATCATCTTCTAGATAATAAAAGTGGATATGGCTCTGGTAGAGTTGTACCTAGGGATAAAAACATTGAAAATGGTGAATTATGAAATGAATTGATCATCACCTGGTGCTTGACAATGGGGCTTTTGGAACTCTAGTTTTGACACTATAGAGGGATATTCTTGGGATAATTCACATTTTATTTCCACAACATTATGAAGGGATTGAAAATATTTTTATTATTTGAAAAAATTCCCAAAAAACCATTTTTATTATTTTGAGATTAGAAATTCCTAAAATTTTAAATTTATGTTATGTGTTTCACTATATTTTAAATTATAAAATATTATTCATAATATTATGATCTTACATAGTGTAATTAATAATTTAAAAATGGATCATAGTGTTTGTAATTGAATCTATACCAATTGATATAATCAATATATGGATTTTTATTTTGGGAAAGATAATGAAGTTGGAGCTAGATCAACTGCTAGAGATGAACAATTTATAACACTATTGGGGAAACTGACATTGGTTATATCCAATAAAATTTCCAATATGGACCATCATAATAATATACAATGTCTTATAATAATGGTATACTGCTTCATGAATTAGGAACTTACATCATTTAATGGGGCTGAAAAATCATTAATAGAGTGTAATGGATAATTTCATCAGAGTAAATGCTTATTAATTTTCAGAAGTAATGAAAGAGAGAAGTTTTTACTGGATGTTTATCATCTCGTAAGGGATGAAGATCAATTTTGGTAACTGATTAAAAATAGAAATGGTGAGAATTAAGTACCAAACATGGAATGGATGGATTTAATGATCTTTTCATAGGAAAATAATTCCTCATAAACAATGAGTGTATAGGGAGATAAAAATTTTGAGTTTGAGAAAAAAGGATGCAAAAATTGTTGTAAAATATGAATCCACATTTTCAAAGTTATCAAGTCATGATTTGGAATATATATGGATTCCAAAGAGTAATATTAACCATTTAATTGATAGTATTAGTCCAATCATTCAAATTTTTTAGTGTCCCAAACATTCTCATTTTTTGATGAAATAGTATATTGTTAAATCATGATATAGTTATAATTATAAATTTATTATGGATTTGAAAAAAAAAATAAAGAGATGAAGAGGGCATCTGAAAAAAATGGATATAGAGAAGAATGGAAAGAAGAATTTTCAAACATGTGATAACTGTTGAATGAAACACCACGTTACATACTTGATGGGAATGGGGGGATCATTGAAGTTTATAGAGAAAGGACATCAAGTGTGTTAATGAAAGGGTATTAATGAAACCTAAAATTCTCAGTGTTTAAACTAAAAGTAAACGGGTCACTATGAAGATCAATTCTCCATGAATAAAAGAAATATACCTCAAATGAATGAAGGGGTCAAGGAAATGCTTATTATATTACTAAAACCGAAGTGGAATGGTTAATTTTCAAGTGTATTTGGATTAAATAATTATGTTATAGAATTATTTTATAAATAATATTATCAAAACATATATGGATTTTTCTACAGTAGTTTTTATTTAAATATTTAAATGAATATGTCGAATTGTACTGATGACCAAGAAACTTTATTCATAAAAATGTTGATATTTTTGGAAACCAGATATTAAGATAAATGAACACTTAAAATGATCCAAGTGTGTATATAATAATAACAATTAGTTTTTTTATGACATAATATTGACGACGTAAAAGTTTTTTTGTGATAGTATTATATATGTTATCTTTTTTGGATTCTGCTACATTTTATGATTTATGAAATATATTCAATAATCTATGATTTTAAGCATACAAATTTTCATTAAAGATTTATGGTGATCAAGGTTTTCACATATTTGATACGTTACATTAAGATATAATTTAGGTTTTTTGGATAATCAAATGTTATATTGATTCTATAAATATAGTGGCCTTTACTCTAATTTTTTAGACTTTTTAATTTTCTCAGAAAAATTTTTATGGAGTCTAAGTGATAAATATTTATAAAATGAATTAATATTAACATTGGGTTTATTGTTGAGGTTTTAGGGAATAATTTATTGATAGATAAAGTTTCTTACCTTGTTTTGGAAAATATCTAGAGATATGAGGAGATACATATCCTTATATTATGGATTCTATGATATATAAAAATTTAATTATTGTAGTTCAATAAAGAAATTTCAACTTGAATATTCATAATAGTATGAGATGATGTAGAAATTAATAAAAAATAATATAATGAAATTGTACTTATGAAATTAAAGGGAAAAAAGTAAATAAGTTTTATCATGTTATCTATATTGATTGTAAAATAACCCATTAACTTCAGGAGACTAATCTATAGATAAAATCATACCCATTTATATTAATTTCTGATGGTCTTTTCACCCATAATAAATTTATGCTTTTTTGGTGGTGACCTTTCCCTTGAATATGTTTTTATTCACTTTATATTAATCCTTGGATGTTACTAATATATTATACGTATATATTTTATCCTCTCAAATATTTTATACTTATTTAGGAACTCACATATGTGATATTTTAGGTAATCTCTATGTTTCCCACTTTTCCTTTTTAAAAGAAATGTTATTATCCCTCTGTATGATTTGAGCTTTCAAAATTTTTTGAACCTTTGATGGCCAAAATGATTTTTTGGATCGAAATTATTTAAGGTGATGTATTTTAAACATTTATCCTTTATTATATATTTATTTTTATATAAATTTAACCTCTTATATAACTTTTATTACATGTAACCTCAATTTAAAATGAACCATAATATAATATACTTTTATAGCCCTATTGTTTAATTGGTGGAACTGAATAGTAATCTCTAAATTATAAAAATTATATGGTTTAATAATTTATTAATAAATTCATTTCTTATAAATTTATTTTTAATAATAATAAAATTCATTTGAAAGAAAAAAATTGTTTTCATGAAAAACTATATTTTTCTAAAAGTCGGTTTTGTTCTTATTTGGGAACCTATTTTAATTTTGTTTTTAATTTTGTTTTTAATTTTCTGAAAAAAAGAACATAATTAATTAAAAAATCATGAATAATTTTTCTTAAAGTTAATTTTTATGAATTTTATGAAAACATTAATTTTTTGATGAATATTTAATTTTTTTTATTTTTTTTAAACTACCTTTTCATTTAAGGAATTTATAAAGTAAAAATTTTCATTAAAAATGATTTAAATGTAAAATTAGTCAAATTATTTCATAATTAATCTTATTTATTTTGTTTGAATTAGTTATATTTTTAGTTTTCATATGAAAACATTTTATGGTGAGGAAAACTTTTCATTGTAAAACTTTTTTTATCCCGCTCACATGTTTAATTTTAAATTTAATTATTCCACTTATAAAATTTCAATTTTAAAAAATGAATTAAATAATTGTAATCATCAAAAATATTATTAGGAAATTTGTTCAACTAAATTATGTTTCATAATTATAGTTAAAATAGTAATAATTTATTAATGTGATTAATGTTAAAACAGGTTTATCGGAGGTTGAAATAATCAACAAGGGTCAAAATGAACTAAAAATATATAATTTATATTTTATGACCATATTTATACCTTATAACATCTATGTATTGTTAATTGTTTATTTTATAGCCCTTGGTGTGTTAAAACATGGGTATAATATTTTCTTTTAAAAAATTCCATGTGTGTCTTATTCCCCTTATAAAACGTATCACCCATACCCTCTCATATCCACACTTGAAGATCCCTTTGTTTGGTAAACTAACTACCAAAATCATTTCCTTAAATACCTAAAAATGATATTGATTCCATATTTTTATAAAAAAACCATTCTAAGAAGGCTTTAGGTATATACCAAAAGTGGTTCTCTAAAGAATTTGTATACTTCTTAACCATGCATATTAATTTTATTTCTTCTGAAAAACCCATAAAATAGTATAAAACTATAGTAAAATAGTATCCAAAAATATATTAAATATTTTTATAGTTTATTATTTTAATTTCATAACATATATTCATCCCCTCTTCCATCAAATGGGAAATAAAACCATCGATCATGTGTAGACGAACAACCGCCTAACGAACCGATGTAATTTATTTTCCTTCCCCACCGATCGTGGATTAATATTATTAAAAACATAACTAATATATATATATATATATGATATTTATAAAATAATTATAATTTAATAAAAATATTTGGAAAAAGATAATGTCGCTCATATGTACGTGTGGTCTACCACCCCCATTATGCGATGTGAATCGTTCATCATTTAATAATTCATATTTAATAATAGTGATATATTCAATGAAAATAATTTATTTATATGATTTAATAACCAATTTTTTAAGGTTAGTTGTTATGCACTTTCATTTTATTCAATTGGTAGAAAAATTGAAATAGTGTACAGGTGTACGTACGACCTACAGTCTCTATGAACAAACTGATTCATTATTTGGTCAATAAATTTTTTGGAATATTATAAATACTTAGATGATGAATCTATATGATATTTCAATTATTTATAAAATTATATATATGATTTAACCATATTAAAAGTACAATGATTGAAATTACTAAACTAAAACATACATGAAAAGCAAAGAATCTATTACTCGAAATAGTGATCTTAACAAAGAATTATAAATAAAAGGGTGAAAAATAATTTCAATTTAATAAAATAATGTATTATATCTATGATTATGGTTATTTAATATATTTATAACTAATATATATTTTTACATTTGGTTTTAACATTTACAATGGAATTCGGACCTGAGGTAATAGTTTCACGTATCACTTTTACTTTTGCGAGACATATTCCATATTCAAAACTTATGTCTTTTGTGAGGTGTATATATTGAATCTTTGATATGTTATATGATTAATTTAAATATATTCATCGAATTTAATTTTTCAATTGATATTATTTATTTTATGGGTGTCAAGATTCAAAAGTTACATAAGAAGTAAGGGTTTATTTTACAATCTATTCAATATTGGGAATTGTTTGTGTTTAATTATACATTAACGAAATTATTTTATTTATATACCTAAAAACCATATATTTTAATTTAATCAAATTATATTAATTAAATTATAATTTTACTCTTCATTTTCATATTTTTTTTACTAAATATAGAAAAAATTTGTTGTTAAGAAAAATAGACATTTTTTTCTTTTTTGTCCAAAATTTTTACAAGCATGTCCATGATTTATAAAAATTTTTATATTATAAAATGATTTATTAAAATAATTTCTAAACGTATTTTACTATTATAAATTGTTTAAAAAGTATATTCCTATCTTTTTCTAAACAATTCACTTTTTTACTTTTCATACAAAAATGTGAAATGAATCGTTATTTCAACGTACGTAACATGAACAAAAAATTACCATAGTACTTAACACTAGTTGATTTTAAGATTAATTTACATGTTTTTAGGGTTCATTTCAATGAAAGTTTTTCCTAATATTCTGGAAATTTTATGTTTTTAAAATTTAATATCAAAGTAAAAAATTGGAATTTTTCTTATGAATGTTTTTAATGATCCAATTGATGTATTTACATAATTTTGAGACAAAACAGTATTTTAAATATAATATACTAAGGAAATGTTTTAATGACACAATTATTATTATTTCATCACATGGTTCATGATCATTTTGAACCGGGATGTACTATAATATCCCATTCACCATATTACACAGGACAGTTTAGGATTATATTTATTGATTGGGGAAATTATTAAAATTTAATATAATAGTTTTTCAATATGGATATTTATATTGATAACTATTATCACATTTCTTATGAAGAATAAATTAGGCTTAGTAAGTGATTGTCGGGTCCTACTATAGATCTACGATTCATCGGTATGTCTAATGAGGCAAACTAATATGGTTATTTAGAAGAATAATTGATGAAATTTTTATGATTATTGGAATTATAATGACCATTATTGTGAGAATAGATATTGTTTTCTAGCTAATTATTTAATGAGTTAAAATATCCATTTGGAAGTTCAAATACCATGTGATAATTTATATGACATTATTTTATCATCATTAATTCCTTACATATTATTCTCCTTGACCAATTTATTTTTTAAATGGCTTGTGTTTTTAGTTATTTATCATTCCACAAATATTATTACACATATATTCAATATATATTCTATTGTATGGATACCTCTATTGAGTGTCTAATATTAGTATTTTCTTATAATTCCATTCCCCAGGATTCTAGGATGTGTTTTATGATAAATATGAAGAGATATTCTTAAGGAAATAATGTTTTCTTTGATGAAAATATGATTTTTTTTTAAATTTTGGAAATGTAATGTGAAATTAATGAATGTATATAGTTTAACAATAATAATAAGCTATTCGGTCCTTTGAGATGTGAATCATTGTATTTAGCACCAATGTAATAAATTAACCACAAACATTGTGCTACTAGGGTTGGGGTATTTACATTAACGAAGCATAAGTCATAGTCCCATGAGAGAAAAATCCATGATCACTTCCATACAATACAATTTTAAACAACATGGTATGATCTTTCCATGGAACCATGAATTGTGAACATCATTCTATAAGGGATTTTTTTCCTATTAATCAGTATATATAGGAATACTCTTTCACAAAAAAAAACCAAAAAACCATCACTCTGTCATATTCCATGTGAGTGACATCCCATTACACTCAAAGATCCATGTTCCCTAATACACTCATCCTCACTAGGTTATATTCCCTATGATATAAACCCTATCATTTTTGGGCTATATTTCCTTTGAAATTGTTTTAAATTGGCCTTATTTTCATTAAGATACAAATCCAAATGAGAATATATTCCCCATGAGCTATGTCATCAATACTCAAAGGGATATATTCATTGCAAGTATAAAAAATGGATACTCATTCATTAGTCCGCCACATACAATTTTAAGAACTTTATACCTTTTAGACAATTCTACATGAATTTATACTAATTAAAAGCGGTTAATATGGATAAAATTATAATTAAATAGTAGGATACTTATTTTATAACCTTAAAATTTATGGCACATCCCATTACGTGGCCTCAGACTATGTGGGTTCTTATTCCCTTCAGAAGGATACATTAGAATCCCTTTCACGGAACAATAGTAATGATATGAAAATGTATTTCCTCTAGGGGAAATTTTAAAGTCCTCGAGTTCCCAAATATGTAGATTTAAACCTTTTTATCACTAAATAGTAAAGGAAATATTGGGAGGGTCTAGAACATATAGATGGTCACATTGAAGGAGGGTATCTGATACATACTAATTATCACATTTAGGGGGAACCAATGATTCATATAGATGTTCAAATCAACACATGACGTCAATCGAGTTTCTAACATGGTGATAAATAATACCAAAATTGGATATAGGAAGGATTAATGAATATAAGAACAAATTATAAATTTATAAGAGATCCGTAGAGTATGTAATAATTCATTCTTACAGTGTTTGATGAGCAAGAACTCCTATCCTCTTGACCAACATGTGTTTTAATTTGTCGTTCATAAATTACTAGTGACTCAATTCCAATAAAAAGTAATTAAATAATGTTTCAAAATTATGTAGTGAATTTACAATGGTGTTTTCATTGAAATGAAATTTTAAACAATACATGAATCCTTTAAACATGAAATTTATCTGTATAATATGTTATTTCATTTGTTATTGAACTATTGGAATTTCATGTTTTTTATTGATTCCCCCAAGAAATTTTAGAAAACCATTGTGAAAACACCCTTTAATCCAAAGAAGTTACACCATGAATGCATCATAAATATGCCTCAAAATCTAACAAGCCTATGGACTTGAATAATGATAGGATAATTTCATCATCTTAATGCCTACAACACCATGTGAAAATACACTAATCTTGGAGTATCACCTAAATGGAACCATCCTGATGTTGCTGGATGCATATGAGAGACTCTAGAAAATGAAACCTTATGGTACATCTACTCGACAATGGTATATATAGAATTATGTGGAACCCATATCCCCCTATAACTACTTCAGGAGCCTCTTTATACAATAAAAAATTGCAAACCTATCATACCTTAAGGAGGTAGATCAAGAGGGGAAAAATTACCTTGGAAGGCTCCCATTACAAGATGTTGCTACCATCAAGACCACATGGAAACATTTTCCTACTATAAATTTTTTTAGTATTTTGAAGATAACCTAGTCCCAACAAGCCAATATAGGATTCCCAATAAGATGTACCACAAAGGGATGTAGACTCACCAACATTGGGAACATACCGATATTCTTATTCATCGTGAGGATGTTTCTTACCACATCTTGACAGAGGATGAATAAGAGGTCCATATCCTATCTCATGTAAGATAATAATTGCATTATATTGTAGTAGTGTCTAGCAGAGTATTCTAATATATTATGGAATATACCTATTGGAAAGACTATATTATTTTCACTGAATATAAAGCACATTGGCATATCTCAATGTTAATCAAGGGATCAAAAAGGGCCGTTATTTACATTATAATTTAATTGTTGTCTTATATCCAAATACCTCTAGTAGAATAGAATCATCACATCATAGTTTTAATGAATGATTCAGATTATATCCCTACCTACTTATTACAAAGTTTACAATATATTCTCAAAATAGTATAGGATAATAATTGAAAAATACAAATAGTTATACCTGATTGATCCCTTATTCCTTATCCTATTCATGAGGAACACTGATAAGTATCAATAAATAATTAATAAAAATATCAATCTTATATCACTATTCTGACAAGATTTCACCAGTATTTCCTAATATCAACTTTATTACAGACTAACATCCCTTCCAACATCATAGGATAATACTGACATGTTCATGGGTTCATAAAATGTATACCTATATTTCTGATTCTCATCAATATATGTTTGGTAATTAATATTTCCAAAAAAAAACCCAATGTAATGCTCATGTTCCTTTTCGACTTCAAGAAGTTCATCAAGAAGTTTTAATGGAAACATTATTGGTCTAAAAGATGGAACCCACTGATGGATACAATTATTCTCAATGCACAACCTCATAATCCTAATGAAGAGTGTATTTGATGAAATCACTCTAAGAGAAAAATATTTCCATAGAGTGGGATAAAATCCATATCCCAATTAATTTTTATGTTCTTAAGGATCTTCAATATCTCATGGTAGTGGCCTCAGAATATATTAGATCATCATTTGAGATTGAAAGAACCTATTAAAATAGAGGTACATCAGACAATACTATGGTAAGCATCTCTAAAGTTTATCCACATAGTTCCCCCCCCCCGACGGTCCTCCATATGGTCTCAAAAATATCGATTATGTGGGTTTGACTCATGGATGATCTATAAAAATCATCCTTGTAGTTGGAAGATCAATCAGAAATAAGGACTTAAAATTTCATGTAAATCAAATATTGGAAACCATTAAGATTTTCCTCATTTAACCTAGATCTTATACCTAAAAGTAACTATATATATTATATATTTTAGTTGTCCTCCCTAAAACTAAACATAAATATTGAAATGATGTTCTCTCCTGGATCGAATATAAAATATAACCATAGAGGCCCTTCCCATGAATTTCACTATGAAGGCCCTCCGCACATTGACACACCATTTAAACCAGAAGTTGATCCACAATTTGAATCCACTCTGAGATCACCATTATATAAATAGGAATATAACTGAATGAGGATAGCTATGCCAAGAACTTAATCCTTTACTGGCTTGTTACCTTCTTAAATGTAGGATAATATGAATCAATGATCACCATATGTACCACCTTCATATTGCCATCCCATTAGTACACAGAGGAGATTCTATACGATTATGCTTCCTTATGAATGACAGTTGGGAAGTAACCAATATAGTTAGTTCAAGTGGATGAATCCCTTTGTAAATATGAAAATCATGTTATGGTCATGATAAAATAACTAAACATAGAAAATGTATCAGTTATATACTAGGCTATTCCCACCATTCAATATGACATTCAAAAATAATTTAATGAGGAATTTGAACATAATCATCACTAGAATCATTAAACAATCTAGGACATCTCAAGAGGAAATTACTTTTTAATGGAGAGTAAGCAAACCATGTAATGGTGATGTGAAAAAATACTATTGAATTGGATTACATTCTCTTTCATCTTCAAAACATTCAATGTTTGGAAGGAAATACGAATATCTCCATCATGAATCTCTTAATTGGAAAGCACTATGATTATATATTACTGATACCCCATTTTACATACACATTGGAGGTTAGGTTCAACATGAATTGTTTCATTAAATCATACTCCATGAATAGTAGTAGAACCCACCAAGTAGGATTCCATAAATTTTCATCGACATAGAAGAAGCCTCCATCCCATGTTCTTTATATGGTACCTGGGTAGTACACAAATATCCCACCATCTCTAAATATTAGAAATAATGGAACTGAAAATAGAGGGATATTGGCATTATCTTACACCAACATGCCAAGAATGTTGAGTGTGCCTCTCATATGAGTAATAAAAATATCTCTATTGAAAAGACTCCCTCAATAACAAGTAGTTGATACATATAATTTTCTCTGCATCATGTACATTATTATAAAAAATCACATAAAATGAATTAGGCATTAGTGATGGCCAACATAAAAGTAATATTAGAGAATCCCTATCCCTTAGGTCCATAGAATTTTTTACCATCACAACCACCCCTCTATTTGTAAAACCCATAAAGGGTCCAAAATGTGATGGAAGAAAAATCAATTGTACAACAGCTCATATTGCTAATGAAATTCTTATAACAACCACCTCCTCCCTTATGAAAATACAACCACCTCAAAACATGGAGACAATTCATAATAATGGCCCCCAAAATTCCACCCACCACATGAATCATCAACTTTATTGGGGTTGTGATCAGGGATAATTTCAATGTTCTACCTTGAGTTCACTCTATATATATTAATTTCTATGGAACATCATGACAAAAATGAAAGTCTATGTCAAGGTTCCATGATGATATAGTCCTTCAATAAATAAACATCAAGGATGGTAATAATTTTTCACTTGAATTAATTTCAAAAGCACAACAATCCCATTATCCTTCTTATGATGTCATAATTATTGAATAATATCTTACATTAGTAACTACCATAAATGTCAACCCAATATATAAATGAGATCACAACATAGGTATGGAAGAGAAAGATGAGGAAATATCAATCTAAAAAACAATACACACTGAAAGAGTTGACGATAATGTGAATACCCAACACCTGATAGAGACTAAAATGGTTGGAGATACACTAAAGACATAGATACCACAACATTAGTGATCTTGTACTATAGAAAAAGGGAAATGCATAGACACAACCAACCCACCATCTAAGGATACTGAGGCTCAAACCATCAAGGAATGGTTCCTCTAGTTTGAGTCTATGTTGGGTAAATAACGATGAATAAAGGAAAAATTACATAGGGAAAAAATCTTAATGAGTATAATTTCTATGTGAAGTCAAATATTTATGCACTGGTAAATCATCCCCAAACCTGAAGAAATAGTTGAACCCATGAGCAAAGAATACAATATTATAATATGCTCTAGACTCAGAAAAGATCTGTGTTTGATCATAGTAGATGAATATTATTAGGAATTCACTTAAACATGGATGTAGTCATATCCATTTATAAAAAAGATACCAAAATCCATCTCATATGAGATATCAATACAAATCATGGGAATGACCACCATATCTGGCATGAGTCACCACATCCACTCAATTATTTTCCTAGCCGACCTTCCTGATAGAACATCTTGATTACACTGTGTCATTTGTTGTTTAAATGGAATCCATAAAAGGATGATATGCAATTGTAAAACTAGAGAGTAAATAATATCTTATGTCGATAAATGCACCTTTTCCCCTTCTTAAATTTCAAAACTAACATTCTTGATACTCAATGTCCTAGGGGATCCCGAATTGTAACTTATACACTTTATGTCTCAATGTTTCCCCATTATCAGAACACTTGTATAGTAAGAAGTATCCATGCTTAAGTATTTTATAAAATTTTTTGAAGGAATTTTTTTTAGTTTAATAATTTTCTAGCAAGGTTCATTATAGAATATTAAGACATTAATCAGTAAATCCTCTATCAATTTACTTCTCTACTAAGGAAAAATTTGATCCATGCACATTCAATTTTTATTTAGTAAAATAAATATTGGTACACAGACTTATTCTTAAAATGTAACGGTATAAATTACTCTATAAATCTGTAAATCCCATAGGAAAAAAAGGTTGATATTTTCATTGAAAATATTTATGATGAAATGAAGACACCATTGATCCCATTAAAATACCCTAGTGGGTACTAAGAATTATAATATGCTTCAAAATGTTTGGAGGAGTCTATTTGATGTTCAAAGGTTAAATCCTAATAGACAAATAAAACTCAAGGACAAAAGGATAAAAAATGGAGGAATACAATAGTTATGCTTAATCAAGATCCAAAACAAGTCCCAACACATTAGAATCTGTAATATCATATTATGCATCCATATGAATGGACACAAAAATAATAATGTACCTAAAAAAGGTGAAGAAAATAACAAAGTCATCAATATAAAATCATCAATATAATAAAGAGTGTTGTTTTCGAAATGATAAATATATTCTATAGTATATAACTACTCTGGATAATAAAACATTCATGTTACCTGATGTGATGAATCCCAATGAAATCTATCTCAGAGATCTCATTGACTATTTCCCATACTATAGAATGTTGGGGAAGAACATCCAAGAGTTATTATTCTTTAAATAATACCCCCATAAATAGTTAATTCTTGGTAAGTAAAAGGGAGATAACCAATGGTGTTGAAAAATTATGTCTCTGTTATCTTGCTAGAAAATAATGGATAATTTCATGAAGTATTGATCTAGGGTCATGAAATATAGATGAATAGATGATCATGTAGTCAATCAACCACGTGCGTACCATAATCTAGGAAAAAATGTTCCACCCAGTTGTGGCCCTAACTGCCTATATGATATCAGAGGCAACATCTTCATCTTCACAGTTTTTAAAAAGTAAATTAAATCATCTTCAATATAAGAGGACACCATATAAGGAGCCATTACCAGTTCCCCAACCTTTCCCGATTCTTCAAGGATACCTACCTTCACCATTAGAAGGTTGGGAATCACCCCCATCAAATATAATCCTCATTAGACGAGGAATATCAATATGAATTTATAAACATGATCTAACTAGTATAACCCTTATTTGGTGAATAAGACACATACAAATTTCTACCATTTATCCCTAACTTAGGGAGAGGTCACATAGGATAAGAATATTTGATATGTTGAGGATGATGGGGTCAATATGGATCCTGAAATTCTACACACACACACACACACATATATATATATGCATTGAGGCTATATATTCTATATAAAATCAAATATTGGAACACCAATGAGATCATCAAGGGAATATATACACTTTTGAGTCTTTTAGTGCCTAGTTAGTTCCAATTATAACTGAAGATTTCCTAGATAAAGTAAACATGTTTGGTCATAATAAAAATTATAGAAGTATAATTCTTTAAAATCCATATACAAAAATTACAACCAAATTATAATAAAATTAATCAACTACTGAAATACGTATCCTTTACATATACTCCTCAGATCAAGGAGTTTCCTCACTAAGAGAAAAACAAGTCCCCAATCCAAAAATATTTTATATTAAAACAAATCAGTGTCATTATAGATATTCTATCAATATTTTATATCCTTCACCATTGAGAAAATATCCAATAAGTTCGCATTGAGTGTCGTTCAATCCATTTCAAGGGATGAGGTATCCATGTATAAAGAATATCATGCAGAGAGTGACCCTACCGAGTATAATATGACCATTTCCTTCACATAGAGTTATTGATATGTTTTCATATAGGGAAATTTCATAACATTATTTATATTTTGAAAAATTAACAATTTTGATATTGGTAACACTCTCATAGATTATTGATCCAGAACCTATCTGATGCTAGCATAAACCCTTCAATGTATAGGTTGGTGAAATGTATAATTTCCCCACTATGCTCTGAACATTGAAGGGTATAATAGGGCTGAGAAGAATATTCATGGGCTAATCCTGATCAGATCCCAGTTCAGAGACATTGTCTCTATCATTGAGTACATGGTTTTTCATCAAGACAGAACATTTCAATGCATTTCTTGGAAGGTCATGGATCCATATGCATGTCATAGTTATATCATTCTACTATCAACATCTCAATTACCCTTTCAATGGATAGGTCGGAGTTTTTTATGGTGATCATGTCTATTTTGAATTTCATGAATCCCAATATATAAAAACAATATTAAACTAAATGGTGGAAAAGTATATGATGATAAATAATGCCACATGTGTCAGTAACACTATTTGTCTTGAAATAACTATCATCATACCATTTAAAGAACCTGGATAAGAATATTTGTTTCCCATCAATAAAACTTGGGAAATCACATTATATTTAGATATTCAGTGAGCCATATAGATGTCTTCCACCATTATGATATAATATTTAGTAGATAATCCTTGGTAGTTGGAATATTGTTTTAATTTTGAATATGACAATATTACCATCAAAAAAAATGTTCCCATATTTATTCAAGGATATAAAGAGAACCTAATGTCATCTTGGGGATCTAAAGATACTTATAAAAAATCCAATGATGTTTAAAATCATCCCATAACATCTCTAGAATCAAAATACTTTGCACATAATCATCGCCTAATGATAGTGGTTATAAAGGTGGAAATGCGTATGATTCCTCCAATAATGATTTCCCCGTATCTACACCCTTACGATCTACAAAATTATACTCATCTTTTACTTCATATGAGAATGTCAAAATTTAATTTTCTGGATTCAATCATTCACCTTCACCTCCCACCAAAAATGATTCTGAGTGATAAGAGTTAAGAGAGATATATATATATATATGAAATCCACACCCATATTTTGAAGAAAATGTAACTAACACTATTGATAGTATTAGAAACATGAATTTGGGTGTAGATTAGGATTCACCACATTCACTAATCAATGCCACTAAATCTCCCAAAGAGTATGATACATACATTCCTATCCTAAAATAGTACCTATATGTTTTCACCTAGAATTACACAGTAATTCTAAAACCTGATCAAGATGTGTCCACCCATCATTTGGCCATTCTAGACAATCATCATGTTTGTAAAAAAAATGTACAGGTTATTGCATCTAAACGATACCGCTAAAGTGGAACATGACTTTATAAGCACACAAAACCTAGCATCATATGGGAAGTTAGACCCCTAAAATGAATTGTTAAATAATCTCTATAAAGAAAAAGAATGGTTTGAATTTAGTTTTTATTGAATTAGAGATCTCAAGTGTCACTTACTAATAGAATATTTCCTAGTCTCGATCATGGAAATTTTTATTTATGTATCCAATTGTTTTTAATCACACTTATTCTATGAAAGATACTCTAAATTCAAAAAATATCTAGATGACCCTAGAAGATGAAGATGTAAAAAAAATCCCCCCAATGGGATATATTTCTATCATGTAATGCCTAATGGTTTGATGAATGATGGTGATATATATCAGTGTTCCATTCACAATATATTCATGTAATTCATGGAAAAATAAGGGAATTCGACATTGATGATCTCATGGTAATATCCTTGTAGAATTGTGAAAAACAATTTGATCATGAAATTGATTTTTCAAATATTAATATCATATCACGATGAATAATCCCCTGAAATTTTATTTTGGGGTAACATTGGAGAAATTCCCTAACTCCATGGTATGCAATAACATAATTGATTCCAAACATGAGAGGATTAATGGAATCATTGAAGTTAAACTTCTTCAAAGCCTCAAATATTTGAGAGGGATCTAAACATTCCAGACATACATCCTATGATTCATAGATAACCATCCGAGAAGTTGTTTACCCATCCAGATGTTGGTGAAGAAAGGAGTCACCTATCAGTTTGGTGAATATTTTTAAGAAAATTTCTACAATATAAATTAAAATATTTTGATCCTTCTAATTTTGATGTTTCTCATAGAATTAATGTTTCTCACCAAATTTGTACAATAATCGATGAAAATACTCAGTTCCATTAATTTGTAGAATAATTATGCACGGAAAAATAGTTTCTAATATATTAGTATGAAAGTGTTCGATACACAAACATGATATTATGATATTTAGGAGAAGAGTATAGAATTAATAATTTTGGTGTAGAAACTAAGACACCACTAACAGTATCACAAGGTTCACATGTAATATTGTATTAAACTGTCAAAATAATACCCTAGTCATCCAATGGGAACTAAATGTCTTCTATGGTGGGTGGTCATCCTATTACAGTTCCACATTCAGTTCATATCATAGAAGGCACTAAACGAGAAGGCATTAAATGACTTTCTTGATGCACAACTGACCCTGCAAAATGTATCAGTGAAAAATGATCTCCATGATGAAAAGTTTTTCTACATTCATGACAATCTCAAGACTTGGTATATTAATTTTGGTGCTTTCTCTAGAATCCATACAAAAAGAAAAAGAGAGAATAAAAAACTCAATAAAGCGGGATTGAGAATTTTCCTCATCCATCAAGAAAAGTATATTCGACGCTATTTCTTAATATATATAGAGGGATAAACATCCAATAATGAAGAAATTTGAGCTCCCATTATAGGCTTCGAACTAACCCTATATATAAAAGTATCCAAATAAATTTGATGTGTGACTCTAAGTTGGTCATTAATAAGAATAAAGAACAATACACAATTAATAATGAAGAATTAATCTCATCTCTTGGTTACAAATGAGGGTGAATTATTAAATTCCCCTCATATATGAAATTTTGACACATAATATGTTCAAAGAATGCTCATTCCTAATAATTTTATAATAAAACCTCAACCATTCTTGATCCAAAGTGGAATGAAAAAAAATCATATTCACCATCCTTCAAATGGTGTCATCACAATTCATTGTATATGATGTCGCAGATATCAATGAGATCAACACCCCAACTGACCAAGGATAGTCGATATCCATAATAAATAATAATAAAATTTGATGGATTTCATCTATAATGTAATACCCAATGAAATTAATTCTTTCCAAATTCTAAACAAAAAAATAATACATATGATGGTTAGCAATGAAAATTATTTTCTATTATAGTTTAAATTCCCATAATGACATTTACAAATGAATCTTTGAGTTATTAATCCCCAAATTCATTGAAGGATTAGATACCCTCACATTTATACAATGAGTCTATTGCTAAATCAATTCCTAGACATATAGTTTTCTCTAGTTGGGAAACACAAAATCTCAAAAAATAATGTCTCTTGGATAATTTTGGCAATCAATGAAACACGATTGCATAAAGTTCACTAGAAAATTACATTCATATTAGATACATGCCAACTTGATCAATCAAAAATAAAATCTACTGCATATGACTATATAATATAGGGTAATATTCCATTTGGGAAATTTTTTCATGGGGATATATCCCTTTTCTACAACCATATAGTTAAAGTACATCATTATTTCCTTTGACATATTCTATATATTAGTCGAGTTTATATCTCTAAAACAATTTGTAACAAATTATATTATAAATTTCATGAAGTAAAACAGTGTTACTGAATTAAGAGTCCCTAAATGAAAATTTATGGTTAATAACACTAATTTTTATGCTTCTGAGTTGAGAAGGTTATATCAACAATAGAAAATTCATCCAAATAACTCATCCCACTACCAAGAAATAATGAATTGAAATATAGAGGCATTAAGTAAAACCCTATATAATATCTATAAAATTAAGGTGGAAAATATAATAAATCCTATCTAGAAAATCTTATACTTCATTTAATAGATTATAACACCATAACCTATAAAACCACACAGGAAGACCCATTTTCTATTGTGTATAGGAAATAGGTAGTCATAACCATCGAGGATTGGTTTCCCTCACCTTCTGTCGCTATCTTGAATCTATTTTCTAGAGGTGAATAATCATATAAGTGACTAGAAGAGTTAAAATAACTTGATGCAAAGAGGATTCACAGACTAGATAACCAAAAAAATACACCATAATTCTGTTACATAGGCAATCAACAAGAATGTTATTTGATGATAGTTCCTCTTATTTGAACTCTTTTAGCTATTTGAACTGTAATGATTCCCAGAAAGATACCCTTAAACTGTGAACCAAAATGGAAAGGTCCTTATACCATATACAAAATATACTCTAATGGATCTTAATCCTTAATCATTATTGATACAGGGTGTATCACAACAACCTAAAATGCATGGATTATCAATGAGTATATTTTATAACTTTATGTAGGGTTCAAATCATCCTATAAGTACAATATTAAACTACATATCCCAGGAATCCAATTCGCATGATGTAAAAGTACATGAAAATGTTCTAGTTGTGTGATTTAAAACTGCATGAAAAGTTCTTAGTCTCCCGATGTAAAATTTTATGATATGGGATTATATAGACCCTTACTTGTGTTCACATGCAATACAAATAATTTTTTAATCGCTTCTTGTTTCTCAAACTGAGCACGTTTCACATTATATTAAAGGATATGGTCGATTTCACTAACTAGAATGATTTCGATAAACAATGCTTGATAAAAAATAAACCCATCCTGACCCCATGACATAACATTTCATGATGTAAGTTCCCCAATAAAAAACCTCTATGATTATTTGTGATGTTGTTTTTTACCCTTTTTCCATCCACAAGATATAGATCCTTATAAATCTCTCATTACATATTACCTTCAACCATTTATTGGCTAGAAAAAAGATGAAATTAACTTATCATAAGAAATAAATTTTGATTGATACTTATTGTTACATGATATATAATAGAATCTGATCTACCAGGCCCAATCGTAAATTCAATACAAATTATTCCCCTCACTTTTTATAGTTCTGAATCTCATATCCTTTTCATGTTGGGTTTCGTATCCTTTCATTGAACTTATTCAAGGGATCCTATATATTTTACCAATCATGACTCATATATAAGATTTATATTTTTTGATAGAATATTATATAGTAAATAATAATTTATTGGTTATTTAAATTTCAAGAGATATAGTGATATATGGATATCCTATATCGATCCCAGACACAAATTCAAAAAAACTATCTACATTAATTATGGTGATTAGACCCCTTCATTCTTGTCTGGTGTCCTACTATAAGGTCGACACTATGATAAATCCTTTTTATATTAAAACTCTGTTAGGTATACATATAAGCCCCTACATATTGGTCATCATCATATAATAAAATTCTAAATACTTTTATCCGGCTCATTATATTGTTGAAACATCCATTCACATCAGGTTTCCCCCACACTAATTTATCTCTAGGTTGATGCTATATCATTATGATCATGTGTATGATCTTTGTAAAATCCTTATATATGGGTCCTAATAAAAAGGCCATAAACTATAGATAACAATTTACATTTTTTTATGAAATTAATCTATATAAAATATGTCATAAAATATATAATTTTAAATGTTTATTAAGATAATATATGGGTGATATCTATTTTCATTTAATAGTGACACATTCTAAAATGAAAGTCCCCATCCATCTGTTTGAGAGATTTATCTACATAAGGGGTCACTCATAATAATTTTTTTCTCCTTGATTCCTGACAATATAGGGCTTGTAGTGACATATGTATATCATATCTTAGGCCCAACCACAAATCCCAATACTCTCACTCCCATTCTCCCTACATTAAATCTATATCTATGTAGGATTTATTTGTGAATGCTTTTCTTAAATTTAATATTTCACTCAAAAAACATATATATATATATATACATCCTATCACTTTATTACTGAACATAAATAAATTAATATCAATTAAACACAACCCCTATAATTGTTTTATGTGGTCTTTTTGTGGGACCCAATCCCCCTACAAAATTGAAAAGTCAAAGTAGTAATCCATATTGAATAGATTGATACACACTATGGTAAAATGACCCAACCTTTACAAGTAATTCATGTTGATTTATTTGTATCATAGCAAGATACACAGTGATGACCATATTATAACAACCCTATTCACAGTAACAAAAGAGCACATAGTAATTTTATTATAATGGCACATATTTAAGAGATAACATCACTAAATATCAATCATTTTAGTATACATTAAAAACTAGATATATAAATGTAACCCATTTTAAATTTTTTAAATATCATATATTACATAACAAAATCTAATAAAACTTATCCTTGAAAACTCATAAAATGATCAATTCATCCCAACCTCAGGAGGGAAAAAATAAAAGGGTCTTCTCAACAACCCAGTAAGGGTTAGGGATTGTGAGAAAAAACATTATTAAATATTTATAATTGATATTTAATGAAAAATAATTGAAAAACACATTCAAATATATCCACATAGAATGTAAATTTATCCCTAGATTTTATCATAGTGAAAATCATTGGGGAAATAATGACTCAAGTCTAACTATAGGAAATTCTTTAGGATTGGATATCGTCTATCTATAACGTGAACCAATATACTGTCAGGACCCCTCACAAGTCTATTTAGTTATGTGGGTATAAACCCCTAGGAATCTTCTTGCAAACAAACATGAAGCATTTTTTCGCCACCTGATTTCATCTCATGATACTACTGATGCGTTGAGGGGTTTTCATTAAACAATCCCCACCACATTTCATACTAGTACAAAGAATTCCCTACATATCAATTTAACTAATAAATAATGTTCTTTACCATAAAATATCTATATTAAATAAAATACTGTGATTTTTCAATATTTATCTAGTGAATCAAATAACTATTAAGGTAGACACCATTTGTAAAAATGGAATAAGACTCAAGAAAATAGTCATATAAATAAAATAATGGATTAAAAATGGGAAATGGGTATAGATAATGAAAAATTATGTTAAAATTAAATGAAAACATATAAAAATAGTGTTTATGATACTTCATAAATGGGTCTCATTTCTGTAATTTAATAGAAAAAAATAAATAATCATCAAGGATGACATAATAAAAATTGTTTGTTTAAAACCCGAAATAATCTATGGTACTTATTTAGGATTAAATTTATTCTTTTAGAAATATATTTTTGGATTAATACATTTTATGAAGTCTACATGAAAGTGGGTATCAAATTGGGAATATCCCTTTAATTGACTTTGTATATCGGGCGGAATTGAGAATAAAACCATTAACAAAACATGTATTTCCCAATAAAAAGGATGAATTGAAATGGGTGCATAGTTTTTGACCATATATATAAAATTTAAAATAATTAAATAAAAAGGAATAATAAATAAATTTGGATAAATAGAGATAAATCCTAACCTGAAGAAATAAATGGATATTCCGAATGAAATATATTTCCACTTTGTAATCAATCGAATCATATGCCCCATGAAATTAAAATTTACCAAAAGAAACACTTAATACCATGAAGATAAAAAAATTCATGATATGTTATATCAAAGCTAAGTATATATAATTCACAAACAATGAATAAGTGATGAGTCATTCATATCTCATAGACATGAATGTGATATGAGAAAACTCATAGTTTATATTAGAGAGCGTTAGGAACCTGTACGTAATGTCCTAGATAATGAAATAAGATTTATTAATTACATAATTTATAACAATTTATACATTTATTTTTTTATTATAACTTTATTTTGTTCTTTTATTTCCTTTTTTATGAGTTATAACATTTAATTACATCATTCTTGGCATGTTCATTTTCTTGGGTTTTCATGATCAGTTCTCTAGTTTACAAGTATGCAAGTTCGTGTAAAATGGAATAGTTCTCAAAAATTGAAAGTATATTATATACATGAACTTATAGAATATTAAATGAACATATATATCAGTTGGATATATGATATTATAATGATTCATTAGAAAAAATGTTTATTAAAATGATTTAATTTATTTTGGTGCATTTTACGACCGTCATAAACTTATATCATTTTATTTAATATCATGTTTATATATTGGATTAAGATAATTATATAATTTATCATATTTATGATAAAATATTATTTAATAATACTGATGGTTTAATGATATCCATGAAGGTGGTAATGGAAAATTAAAATGAATCATCCATGATGGCGGTAAATCGACACATCACGGGTGATGTTTTTATTTGAAAAATGAAAGAGAGAGGAGATGGGGTTTGATGATGGGTATTAAATAAATATATTAAAATTTCAATATATATATATATATATATATATATGATAATAGAGTTATCAGTCATGTTTTTATATAGTGTATAAGGAGTAAATAAGAAAATAACATAAAAAAATAGAAACCAAAAGAGAAAAAAAGTGAATCTTAACCATTAAATTTCTTATACTTGAATACCTTTTTAAGGAAGTTGGGTTGGGTATTTTATTGTTAATATAAGATCTTATATTATGGTAATAGTATTGTTAGAGGAAATGGGATGAATAGTAGTTATCACCAAATCATAGAAGGTGTGAGGGGAAGAGGTGGTGAGGGTGGTTTTTATTGTGGGAGGAGAGGGGGGGGGTTTCCTTATTGTATTCATTTGTTTATTATTTTGGCTCCAAAATATCAATGGTGATCCTTCATGTGACCATATTAAGTAACTAGTTAATTTTATTTCTAACTAATAGAGATTAAATCATCCATACATCATCCATGAATCAATAATTCATGTATATTGTTAATAGCGCAAATTATCTTATTTCACTATTCACCCAAAATTCAATTATTTCAAAATTTTCAAAAAAAATAAACCTTAACCATTTTTCGATTTTTATTTTTCAAAGAATAGACTCCATTTAGTGAATATAATTTAGTAATTATAAAATTCTTAATTTTTTATTAAATTCACCATGTATTTGAAAAAAATCAAATTTAAAATTATACACAATGTTATGAAGCTTTTAAAAAATTAATTAAGAACTCATAAAATTATAATTTAATCAAAAGTCAAAAAATTTTAATTTTTGAATCGTTTTAATGAAAATAAATTTTATTTTTAATTATTATATTAATTATAAACTTTTAAATAAACATCTACGTTGCACAAAAATACCAACACTTAATATATCATTTTAAAAAAATTTGTTTACTTATTCCATGATATAAATATATCATATTTTCATTTATAAGTTATTCAAATTTTATTTATATTTTCATAGGTGAGTTTATTATTCTAATGTCCAGAGTACTATTCATAACAATTACATTTCTATTCCAGTGAACATGTCAATATTTAATAGTATATCCTGATTCATTTGTACAATGTAACCTGATGAATATATTTAATTGATTTAAGAAGATAAAAACTAAAAAATATTTCGGTGTTATAATGTCCACTTATTTAATAAATTTTGAAATAAAAATTTGGAATTCCACTTTGAATATCAATGGTTGATACTCAAAAATTCCCTTGTGGGAATCCCACATGATAAATTGGGTTAATAAGACATTATCTTAATAAGACTTAAAAGGAAATGTGAAGGTCACCCCGAAATTTAGAATTTAAATAGTATATCACTATAAGAAAGTGAATATATGTACAAGGAATAAAGTCCAAATATAATGTTCGAATAGGGAGCGATAAAGAACATGTTCATTACAAAGGCAATCATAAAAAACTCGAAATGTTTTGATTGGTTAACATACAATTTATTTTTTAGGAAGAAAAGTAAACATATGTAATTTTTGTTCCAAAATCCCTTTTCCATGAGTTGTGAATTTAATTAACTATCGTGATATGAAATTGGAAAATTAAACATTCATGATTCCATTCAATGTCAAAATCTCATCCTTTGGAGGGGATTTAATATATATCTTCTTTATTTAATAAATTTGTAGATGGATGTTCAAGACCAATATTTAGGCCTGAAGATATTTTACGGATAAGAAAATATATAAGTTATTCTTTTAGTCTTTAAATTTTTAATGAAACAAAAATGGATAATATAGGTTATCTAATGTGATAAATGATACTTTATTCTTAATCGTGATTATCCTTATTCCATTCCCTAAGTAACTAACCTTTAGACTCGTCCAAAATATTTTTCCAAATTCCAAGACCATCAATTTATAAAGAAGGTCACTAAATTCACAAAATATACTTAACATAATATTTCCCCATATAATATAGCTTTTATTTTCATATACCAAAATAGGAATACATTAATTTCCTTTAACCCTTATGAAATATTAATTATTCTAAGATTAACATATCAGGATGTTGAATATATTCAAACATCTAACAATTATATCACAACCTAAACCATAAAATCACTAACCACCTTCCCGGTCACCAATATTACCCCATAAAAATATATTTATTATTATATCCACGTTAGTAAATTATTTAGGGTTATCATTCCAAATACATTTTTTCAAGAATAGTAACATACAACAGAATCACTTCACCTGACTATTAGTTATATTCATCACATGCTTTTAGTTCATTAAGGAATATGTATTTTAGTACAATCCTCATAAAAATAATGGTTCTTATAAATTTATAATTATTGATAAATTAAATAAAAAATATAATTCTAGAATCTAAATTCAGGTATATGTATAATTCCTATTCTTCTATGGTAGTACCATTGGCTTGAATATGTACCATTATCCTCTTTTGAGGTTTACTACATTGATTCTTGAGACATTGATTTCTACAGTGTCCCATATCCTAAAAATTAAATAATTGTAGACCGTAAATAATTTTTTTACCCAAATAATCAAATGAACTGTGTCCTTTATCTCCCCACATATTGTAAACTACCATTACATTTATGAAATTTCCACGGTGTTTCTTTCCACAATTATCACATGTGTGAAAATCAATATTTCCCTTTATTCCATTATTCATATTTTTCCTATTATTACACATTACGTAATAATTCCCTATTAATCCATAATACATATATAATTATTTATTTTTCTTATTACCGCATCATACTATTTCCTCATATGATTATAATGTTTCAGAGAGTTTTTCCCTTGGAAATATTCGCATTATACCACAAAAAATTCTATCCTCTATAATGATTTGATGATATGAATTGGTGTGGATATCATTACATCTATGAGTTTTTATTTTTAAAGGTCTACATATACTAAATTAGAACATATCATTATGAGACAAAATTTTATAATCACAAAACTAGTGAAATACAAAACCTAAATTGAAATGTTTTTACATAGCTAATCACATAAATAGTTTTTGTTTTGGATGTTCTTCTATGGTTATCCTCAAATTCTATCTTATGGTTATTTTCCCTAATACAATATTTCCTAAATTGAGATCCCAATTTCTTTACTAAACTTTCTTTGATATGAACTATAACAATTATGACCTATTTATCCTAGAGTTAGTGGTTATTTGATTATAATGATATTGTTAAAATAGATAAAATCACCAAGGATATATTAGTCTTGCAGTCTTAAATAACTAAATACATAAATAAAACCCATTTTACACATGTAATATAAAAAATATATAATACATAACAAAATCAAATAAAATCAATCCTTGAAAGATCATTAAATCATATCTTCATCATAATCTGGGGAAGATAAAAAATAAATGGGTGAGCTCAAATTCTCAGTAAGGGTTTGATACAGCAGAAGATAACATGAATCAATAAGTATAATCAATTTTTATAGGTAAATAACTGAAAGAAACCTTCCAATCAATAAAATTAGAATGATAATTCATCCATAAATTTTATTCACAGTGAAAATCCTCTGGATGATAATAACCAAACTCTAAATGTAGCGAATTTTTTGTAATTGGACTTCTTGTATCTGGAAGATGAAAAATTATACTGTTAATAAATTTAATTATACAGTTTTATTATATGGACATATATCTATATGATTCTTCCTGGAAAAAACATGATAGTTTTTTCTCTAACTTCTTTTGTCTCATGAGACAACAGATACATTGAGGGGCATGTAATAATCGGTCCCCAACCTGTAGGGCTTATATTAAACCATCCCCAAACTATGTTATAACTGTAAAAAATCCTCATATGTTGATTAAATAAATTAATAATCTTCCTTATCATCAAATATTTATATTATATAAAATCTAAATATTTATCAATATTTCTGCAGTTAATCAAATAACTATCTAAGTAAACACTGTTTGTAAAAATGGTATATGACATAGACAATAATCATATCAATGAAATATTATATTGGACATTTGGAATAGTTTTTAGAGATTAATTAGGAATAATATTAGCATTATCCAAATAATACAATGTTTGAGGAAAAGAGGTAGTGATGGGTGGTATTTATAGTTCGAGGAGAAGGGTGTTTTTTATTATTTTATTCAATTTTTATTGTTACTATAGATCAATAATATAAATAGTGATTATTATTATGATAATGTAAAGTAAATAGAGAATATGATTTATAAATAATGGTCCTTAAATCATAAATAAATCATTCATGACTGAATAATTCTTGTATTCCGCTAATATTGTAAATTACTATATTAAACAATTCACAAAAATTTCAACTCTTTCAGAAAAATCCAAAAAAATATCCTAATTTTTTTAAATGTGTATATTATAAAACCATTATCCATTTAATTAAATAACTCAATAATTATTGGAATCATATTTTTTAACTAAAATCATAATTTAATTGAAAATTATTTATTTTAAAATTTTAATTGATTTAATGATACTTTGAAAATTAATTAAGGAATCATAAAATTATCATATAATCATAAGAAAAAAATACTAATTTATGAATATATGTTATGAAAGTAATTTTTTAATTAATTATTAAATATTCTATAGTAAATAAACATTTACATTTCATAAAAATACAAACACTTTATTTATCACGTTGAATAAATTTATTTATGTAATCCATGATATATATATCATTTTTTTTGTAAAATATCTAATTTTTTATTTTTACATTTATATGTGATTTTATAATTCTATTTTCCATATTACTGTTCTTAATAGTAAATTTTTTATTCCAATAGTCATGTCAAAATTCAAAAACATGTCAGGTTTTATTTGATCAATCTCAACCATCAAATACAATGAATTTATTTAAGAAGATGCATACTATAAAATAATAGGTTTTCACACATATGATTTATCAGGGGAATAAAAAATATACATAAATCCCTAATCTATCTTAATACTTGGATTTAATCCATTCCCACTGGGTTTTCCCTTAGTGGGTTTAACATCAAGGTAAAGTCATTAGTCTATGCATGATACATATCAACACAAGACCCCAAGAGTCCTCTCCATATGACTATAAACTGTAGAAAATATACACACTTGTAAGATGAATAAAAATTCCTGAAATACGGTCCATATTTCAACATTTTAAGCTTCTATGAGTGTTATTTTCCATATAAACTAAATTCCCTATACGAGATCCAAATCCATGTAAGGAAGAATGAATTATAGGGATATAATCAAGGATTAAATGACCCTTTAATTGTAATAATTATATTTTTTAGCATTCTATAACAACCATTATCTATATCTCACATTAATAAATTATTTATTACATAAGATAACAGTAAATAAAATTCAAAATATCGATAATTCTAGTCTATTTTGGAATTAGGTACATTATCCGAAAATCATAAAGCAGCGAATACATCATCTTTATTGATAACTTATTTAACATACTCGAACTTAAAAATAAATGGAATATCCTGAGGACATTGTAACATCACAGGTAAATAAAGAATAGGAAATTTTCATATTTAATAATATTTTTGAATAAAATATTAATATTACTTTAAAGGGGTTTATTTGTTCGATGGAATACCCAATACGGTACAACGAGTTTCTTTGAAATCTTACGTTGCACACTAATAAAATAATAATATTATTTTAAATGGTAGTTAAAGCCTAGCAATTATAATGGTGGGAATGAACCAAACTAACTAAAAAATGATTATATATGTTTTTTAAATATTTTAACAATTACCAAACAAATGATAGAGGCTTAATAGGTGAGTGAACCCAATTTTAAGCATAAATATTCTAATCTTCTTTAAAAGGTCGATTAACTGCCTTTCAATGGAAAACCCTTTTTAAATATACTTTTTGAAAATTTAATATTTAATATTTGAAAAAATAAAACCCTTCTTTAGAATCGGGACATCAAAATTTACATTGTGTAAATTTTTGTTTTTTTCCAATAAAGATCATTTTTAATGAATAATGAAAAATGAAGAATTTTAATTAGGAACCTCCTTTAAATATAATTTATTTATTTGGTTATGTTATCTTTTTAATTTGGTATAATGTGTAATTAAAATATGTATTTACCATTTAATCCAATGGTGGTAATTGGAATTAATTTCACGTTGAAATTAGACATAAACAAGTGGCAATCTTTTGATAGATATTGTTTCATAAAAACATGCTATTTGTTTTGACAGCGAAAACTTACTATAAAATTAATTAATGCAACTTCTATGTTTTGAATTTTTCATAATGGAAATCATTTTTGAATTTATAATATCAAATATTTATTAGGGTGAATTTTGTGAATTTTTCTTAAAAACATTAATTTTGATGAATAGTGAAACCACTAAGTAGTAGTTAAAAATTAATTTTTCCTTTTAAATGAAATTTTACCACTTCTGTGAATTGAATTTAAAAATTATGACATACATGGTTGTAATTATTAAGTAAAATGGGGTTCAATTGGAAGAAAATAATTTTTGGGGAATAATAACTTTTGAAATTTATTAACCGTGATTAAAGGTAATTAAGGTAATTTATGGTAAAAATAATATTATAAAAATATAAATATACCTTGACACATGTGATTACCTTATTGGATGAGTCACGACCGACCATGAAAATATATGTGTCAATTTGAGAGCCCCATGGAGCCACATGGGTATTATAATGACATTAATAACTTTTAAATTAAAGTAAAAATAAAAATGTCACAAACATGTATTGTTTTACTAAAAAATATTTTACATGGGGTTATATAAGTTATATTTTTTACTATAAATATTTATTATAAATCTAGAAATATTTCTTACATCATGGTAATTTTTTTTAATTTTTATACATCAAATAAATAAATTTATTTATGGTTCCTTGATGATGTAGTGATTACCTCATTAATGAACGATTTAAAAAAATGAAAATATAAGGTAAACTCTAAGACATAAAATTTTCTAAAACCTATTGGATGGATTTATTTAGAACCCTTATCTCTTTATCCTATAAATATATCATTTTGGGGCCTTTAAAACCCGAAAACCATTTTATAATAAAGTAACATTTCAAGACTTTCCTAAAGTGACCCTCATCCCACTTATAAAAGGCCCCCACCTCTACCCCCTTACCCCAACCTCTCAAGCCCTTGCCTCATCCAGCCTCTTCTCATATTAACACTACACATCCCTCAATTACTACTAGAAGCATCACTTTGGGAAGAAGTCTTTCCAAGGAATCCTTTGGCTCAAACCAAAAAGAGTTACCCGATTTAGGGGTAATGTATTATATCGAGTTTCTTTCTTTTATTTTCCTTCTTCACTCACCACTAGATTTTTATTATTTGATCCCATAATAACACTAGTATGCTCAATATACTAGGATTTTGTTATGATAAGGAATCTACTTACACTTACACACACCCCCATCTAATGGTTAAAGAATATATTATTTCTTTGGGTGGTGAATTACTGCCTCACGAAACGATGATTGTTTAATATTATTTTAACACCTTTCATGGTGTCCATTATGTTGGAACTATTTTTATATATGATATATATTATATTTATGTCCTCACTATTCTTCTGTATTTTATATTTAAAACATACCTTTATGCTTTGCATGTTGTGCAAATGCTATAATTTTATATGAGGAAGTGTGGACTCCGCACCCTCAAGTGATGTGACTCGTTCATGAAAAACATGGAATTTATAAAGAATGTAATTAATGAACTTATGTTACCTGTATAAAAAATATATTATACTATAATTATAATATATCTTTGTCTAATTTAGTTTTAAAGTCCATTAATATGACAAAAAAATGAAAGTCGCGTTCATGCGAACGTACGACTTACCATCTCCATGAATGGTGCATTTCATTTCATATCTCCAAACATTATCAAATATTATTGAATAAATATATTCTGTATATATATGATATTTAAATCACTAACACCATTCTGGAGATGATTTATTTATAACTTCATGGACAATTCTATTCAAACAACTTCATTGTTGACTCATGTACCAAACATCGAAAAAACATATGATATGAACTTGCATAATTAACTATTTATTATAACATGATAATATGTGATATCAATTGAATAATAAACTTTAAATTAATTCCTTACAAAATTATAAATTTACCAATGTTTATTATTAAGGAATATAATGAAACGAACAAGACAAGTCAGACTTGAGTTAAGGGGATTTTCCTATCTCACTTTTAATTCCCTGAGATTTCCATTGTTTTCCAATTATTTATTGCATGTTGTGTATTGTGTACATCCATTTGATATATATTATAATTATTCTCTTTATATTTATGGTATTATGTGATTCATTTTCTTCTTATTATCTTTTGGTTATACGACTTGATTGATTACAACAAGGTAAGGGGTTTTTTATCTCACTATTTATTCACGTGAGATTCATGCTATATTTATCACTATATCCTTTGAGTGGTGTATGTAATTCCAATTATTCTACTCATTGTGTAATATAATTTCATTTATGAGTATTTACATCAACATTGTATAGTCCTTCTTTCATCCAAATCGGTAAGGGAACCTTTCACCCTTCTCTTTTTAAAGGACTTGTTTTTGTTAGGCCTTTTAATTTACATCTTATTAATGTTGGGATATGTTCTTATATATCCTTATTGATGTAAAAATTATTTCCAAGTGATGAGATACATTTTTTTATCTCTCATCAACTGATTTTCTGAATTTTAAAGTGACGTCATTAGGCTGTTGAATTTCTGTAAGGGAACTTCTTAACCCAATTTCAATTCAATGGGTTAAACCTCTACTTCTTGATTATGTAGTACAATGAATATGTGTGGATGAACTCTAATTGTTTTACACTTAATATACACTTATATTGGTTGTAAATATATTTATCACACAAAATCATGTAATTGATTTATACTTAATCAAAGGATATCGTCTTTGTAAGGGACTTTGTCTCAATATTCTTTCATTGAGACATACACTCTTTTATACAATACATTCTTTATACACTGTATAAACACCTTTGACTTTTACATTCGTTCAAAGGGAATATTTTTCCTACGAATCGTTTTACTAAACAACAAAAGGAATGTTTTTAACGTTTGCAGTGACAATGACCTATCCGCCACCGTAATCGTTATTTGGATTCCTCTATAAGACTTAATGTTTTCTAAAATGAAAAAGAAATCCCTTATTCTTTTTTTGGTGTTTTGGTATTGAAAATGGTTTTTTAAATAGATTTATTATTTAAATATATTTAAATTATTTCTTGTGATTGGAAATTAAATGTAATTAGTGAAATGTTTATATTTGTAATATTTTATGTGTTATGATTTTGTAATGGTACTTGGACATTTGACGGGTGGTTATGTGATAAACCAAATGACGGGTGGTGCCGTGATAAACCAGGATGGGTGGTTACGTTATAACCTCTAATGCATTGGTTATAGAAGTTGGCTGTATGGCTATTCCATTTAGTGACATGTGTGGAAGTCGACTGTAGGGTTATTCCCTTCAATTATGTTTATGTCTGAAGTTACCTTTATATGTTATGTGTTCTTTATATGGGTTTTAGGGTGATATTTTTGTTACAAAAGGGTAAGAAATTATCTTTTATTTAGTGAAGAGTATTTAATACTTCATGAAGTTTAAAAGTATTACTTATGATTAAGTATTCATGGTATACTTATTGTTTTGAAAGACTAGCAGTTTCCTTCTTTGTGTATCCCTTACTGAACTTTTTTTGCTCATACCAAGTTTTTGAAATGTTTTCCACAGGACATAAAGATGAATAGGGTCAAGGATGGGATCAAGGAACGACATTCTATCTAAAACATGGAACTATACATGTTTCTTTTTAAGAGTTTTTATTTTATAAAAAAAATGGAAACTGAGTAGAAGTATCTACTTTGTAATATTTCGAGATGTAATAGTTATATCCTAAATCTCTAAAACTATAAACCTAAAAAGATCCTCAAAGTTAATTATTCATTTAATTCAAGATTATGTAATGTTATAAGTCCGGGTCCTTATAGTTGGTATCAGAGGGAAGCTTAGATAACTTTAGAGGATAGGGTATTCTTTAAGCACAAGTGACACTACCATAATGGTTTGGATTTTAGAGAGATTCATAGTTATTTTTATAAAGTGAATGAGTTTAAGATAACATGAATAAGTATATGTTATTATATACCCTACTCATAAGATATTATATGATTATTTTACTAATATACTCACACTGACCTTTTTGGTTTTAGTAAATGGATGGATCTAGCAGGCACCAAAGTAATAGTGGATGTGAAGAAAAGATGTGATGATTTTCTGAATGAGTAACTGAATTATATGGGAGTAGCAATTAGAAATCTTGTGTTTATTCTCAACCAACTAGCTAGAGTCATGATTAACCACCAAATCCTTTGTGATATTTATAAGGCATCATATATTTGAGAAACAAATCCCTATATAAGTTCAGGTAATAATCATAAAGGTAAGTGTGTTGAAAAACCTATGTGTCAAAGATGTGGAAAGAAACACCTAGTAAAATGTACCAAAGGAACATAAAGATGATTTAGATGTGGAAATGAAGGTCCTAATGAGAAAACCTTCCACGGAAAAAGGAATCATCTATTTAACTCTAGGAAAGGGAAAGAAGTTCTTTATTGAAGGATCAATTGAATGATTTAAATGTGGTGTGCATGGTCATTATGCAAACACTTGTCCTACAAAGAAGTTTTGTGAATGTGATCACTAGGATTGTAGAAATATTCATTTACCAATACATAATTCCATTCTGACTGAGGATGGAGAAACTAAAAATGACCAATTAAAGGTATGGATTATTTCTTTACATATGTTTTCCTATTATTGAAATCCTAGGATATAATTAATGATTTTTTTTGTAGGAAAAAAGTTTGAAAGGAATGGTTAATGAATCATGAAGAATTTTGAATGAGTAAGAAGTCAACATATAAGGGATTCAAGAGTTATGGTAGATTTTCAGATGGTAAAATTCATAAAAGTATTAAGGCTCCTTTGATGATGAGATTACATTATAAGACTTTTTATAGTATGTGAAACCCGGATGTTTGATATATGAAAATTTTATTCAAAATATAATTATCTTTTATTTTGTGGATATAGTTACAATGAACCATTTGGGTTTATATGATCATTGAATTTGAGGCAATTACTGGTTTATACATTTTGGGATGCAAAATGAAATTTATTAGATAACATTCATTGTTAAATTATGTTATGGTAATTTTTGATGAATTTATCTCTTTTTGAGGAATGCTGTAAAATTATATAGTTTTTTAAAAGAAACAACATACAGACCGTGTGACAACCCGTTGCAATGGACAAAGCTGCTGGAATCGAACCCATAACCAAAGTGCGACAGGTATTTATCACCTACCATTGGGCTACGTGAATTCCCTGGTTAGTTTGACTAAATATTTTTGGTTAGATGATTTTATGAATTAAGAATACTTTGATTTTGGGCTATCTATGGAAATGATTAACATATCATGTAGGATATGTTATTTGGTTAATTACATTCCAATATGTGTCTTTAAGAGTAACTGATGTTATTTCTAGATTAATTTTAAGATTTATCTTGGAAGACTATGCGATTAAATCCTTCGAAGATTTGTGTTAAAATCATAGTTTGGATTAATTTGAAGAATTATATGGAAAACTATTCATTGAATGGTCTTTGATGAACCTTGGGTTTTGTTGGACAAATTTTGGAGATTAAGAGTAGTTTTTCTTTTTTTTACGGATTATCCTTTTGGGGATTATCTGATCTTGTACTAACCATTTTGGTCTTGATTAAGGTCCAAAGACACGGGAAATATATATTTCATCTTTTGTGGATTAGGTGATTCTCAAGAAGTTGATTATAGCCCTCTTAATGTGAACATGTCATCCTAAATACTAATCTTCTAGAGAAAGTATGAGTTTGGGTTATAAATATATTAAGAGATGAAAGTCTATATGATAAGTAAGTATGTTTCCTAAAGTTTTAGTTAAGCTTGTAAATAAATTCCTCAAAGAAAAGTAACTTAAAACAAAAACATTGTCTTTTAACGTTTCCTATTGGTGAATCAAATACCGTTTATCTCATACTAGGTTTTTGATTTTCTGGTGGATAACTATCTCATAGACATGTTTTCTATCACTATCCATCAGAACATGACCTTTTTTTCTCTTCCATGTTCATGTTTTCGTGGAATCCTAGTATCTGTTGTCTCAGGTGACCTTTGTACTTTTCTTTCTTTATTTTAAAGTGATAGTTTAATTTACTCCTTTTCCAATGTGGGGCTTTCAATAAAGTTTCCGAGCCCAATTTTAAAATTGCGAGGACGCAATTCTCAAAAGGGGGGAAGGATGTAACATCCTGGGTAAATAAAGAATATGAAATTTTAATATTTTTTAATATTTTTGAATAAAATATTGATATTACTTTAAAAGGGATGATATGTTCGATTACTTGACCAATACGCAACAACGAGTTTCTTTGAAATCTTACATTGCACACTAATAATATAATAATATTATTTTAAATGGTAGTTAACGCCTAGCAATTGTAATAGCGGGAATGAACATAACTAACTTCAAAATGATTATATATTTTTGTTAAATATTTTAACCACTACCCAAAAAATTATAGAGGCTTAAAATGCGAATGAACCCAATTTTAAGCATAAATATTATAATATTTTTTTAATGGTCGATTAACCGCCTTTTGATGGTGAACCCTTTTAAAATATAATTTTTTGTCAATTTTATATGTTATATTTGACAATATAAAATACTTATTTAGAATCTGGAAATCAAAATTTACATTGTGGGAATTTTTGTTTTTTCCAAACAATGTTCTTTTTTTAATGAATAGTGAAAATGATGTATTTTAATTCGAAACCTTCATTTAATCTAATTTATTTATATGGTTATATTATATTTTTAATTGGGTTTAAAGTGTAGTTGAAATATATTTTTAAAAATTAATCTAAATGTGGTCATTAGAATTAATTTCTCTTTGAAATTGGACATAAACAAGTGTCAATCTTTTGAAAGATGTTGATTCATAAAAACACGCTATTTGTTTTGACAACGGTAATTAATTATAAAATTAATTAATGAAACATATATGTTTTGAATTTGTTATAATGGACATCATTTTTGAATTTGGAATATCAAATATAGCTTATGGTGATTTTTTGGTATTTTTCTGAAAAACATCAATTTTTGATGAATAATGAAACCACTAAGTAATAGTTAAAAAATGATTTTTTCATTTAAATGATATTTTACCAGTTATGTGAATTGAATTTCAAAAATACAACATAAATGGTTTTTATTAGTAAGTAAAATTTTGTTCAATGGGATGAAAATAATTTATGGTGAATAGTAACTTTTGAGTTTTATTAACCGCGATTAAAGGTAATTAGGGTTATTTAAGGTAAAAATAATATTATAAAAATATAAAAATACCTTGACACATGTCCTAACCTTATTGGATGAGTCATGGCCGGACAAGGAAATCCATGGGTCAATTTGGGGTCCCCATGGAGCCACTTGGGTATGATAATGACATTAATAACTTTTTATTTAAATTAAAAATAAAAATGTCAAAAACATGTATTGTTTTACTAAAAAAAAAATTACATGGGATTATATAAGTTATATTTTTGACTATAAATATTCATTAGATAGATAAAACTATATCCTACATCATGGTAATTTTATTATAATTTCTAGACATCAAATAAATAAATTTATTTATGGCACCATGATGATGTAGTGGTTACCTCATTAATGAATGATTTAAATAAAATGAAAATATAATGTAACATATAAGACTTAAAATTGAAAAAAACCTATTTTATGGGTTCATTTAGAACCTTTATCACCTTATAATCGAAATATATCTTTGTGGGACCTTTAAAATCTAAAAAAAATTATAATAAAATATCATTTCATGACTTGCAAAAGTGACCCTCCTTCATCTTATAAAAGGCCCCCACCTCTACCCCCTTACCCACACCTCTCAAGCCCTTGGATCATCCAAACTCTACTAATATTATATCTCCACATCCCTCTCGTACTCTTAGAAGACTCACTTTTGGCGTAAGGCTTTTTGACGGAAGCCTTTGGCTTAAACCAAAAAGAGTTACCCGATTTAGAGGTAATGTCTTCTCTCGAGTTTCTTTATTTTATTTTCCTTATTCACTCACCACTATATTTTTATTATTTGATCCCATAATAACACCAGTATCCTCAATATAATATGATTTTATTATGATAAATAATCTACCTACACTTACACATACCCCCGTCTAATGGTTAAAGTACATTCTATTTCTATGGGTGGCGAATTACTGCCTCACAAAACGGTGATTGTTAAATTTTCTTTTAACACCTTTCCTGGTGGAAATTATGATGGAACTATATTTATATATGATATATATAATATTTATTTCCTTTCTAGGCTTCTGAATTTTATATTTAAAACATACCTTTTTTCTTTGCATGTTGTGAAAATGCAATAATTTCATACGAGGAAGTGTGGACTACCACCCCCTCAAGTGATGTGACTCATTCATGTAAAACATGGAATTTATAAAGAATGTAATTAATGAACATGTGTTACTTATATAACATATATATTATTCTGGAATTATAATATATCTATGTTTATGTTAGTTTTAAGGTCCATTAATATGACAAAAAAATGAAAGTAACATTCATGCGTACGTATGGCTTACCGTCACCAAGGATGATACATTTCATTTATTATCTCAAAACATTATGTAATATTTGTTGAATACATATATTCTCGATATATATGATATTTAAATCATTAACACCATTCCGGATATTATTTACTTATAACTACATGTACAATTCTCTTTAAACATGTTCATTGTTGACTCATGTACCGAATGTCGACAAAACCTATGATATGAAATCACATAATTATCTAATTATTATAACATGATAATATGTTATATTAATTGAATAAGAAAATTTAAAGGATGTCCTTAAGAAATTATAAATTGACCAAATTTTATTATTCCGGAATATTATGAAATGAACAAGACAAGTCGGACTTGAAGTAAGGGGATTTTCTTATCTCACTTTCAATTCCATGTGATTTCCATTGTTCACCATTTATTTATTACATGTGGTGTATTGTGTACTTAAATTTGATATATATTATCATGATTCCATTTATATTCATGGTATTATGTGATTAATTTGGTTCTTATTATCTTTTGGTCATACGACATTATTGATTACAACGAGGTAAGTGGTTTTTTATCTCCCTATTTATTCCCGTGCGATTCATGATAATTTGTTACTATCTCCTTTGAGTGGTGTATGTACTGCCCATTATTCTACTATTTGTGTAATATAATTTCATTTATGGGTATTTACATCAACAATGTATATTCCTTCTTTCATGGGGTGTACATTTCGGAAGTTACCCAAATTGGTAAGGGAACCTTTCACCCTAATCTTTTTAAAAGGCTTGTTTTTGTTAGGTCTTTTAATTTACATATTATTAATGTTGGGATATGAACTTATATATCCTTATTGCTATAAAATTTATGTCTAAGTGATGTGATACCTTTTTTTATCTCTCATCAACTCATTTTCTGAATTTTAAAGTGATGCTTTTAGGCTGTCGAATTTCTGTAAGAGAACTTCTTAACCCAATTTCAATTCTTTTGGTTAAACCTCTACTTCTAGATTATGTCATACTATGAATATGTGTGGATGACCTCTGACTATTTTCCACTTAATATCCACTTATATTGGGATCATTTATATTTGTCACACATAATCATGTAATTGATATCTCCTTAATCTAAGGATACCATCTTTGTAAGGGACTTCATCTTAATCTCCTTTCTTTGAGGCATATAATCTTTTATACAATATTTTATTTATACGATGTATAAACACCTTGGACATTTACATTCATTCGAAGTGAATCATTTTTCTATGAAGAGTTTACCGAAATTAAAAATGGAATGTTTTTAACATTTGTGGTGACAATGACCTCTATGTCACCATAATTGTTATTTGGATTCCACTATAGGCCCTATTGTTTTCTAAAATGAAAAATAAATTCCTTATTCTGTTTTTTTGGTGTTTTGGTATTGAAAATGGTTTTTTAAATGGATTTATTATTTCAATATCTTGAAATTATTTCTTTTTAATTCAAATTAAATGTAATTAATGAAATTGTTATATTTTCTATATTTTATGTGTTATGATTTTGTAATGGTACTTGGACATTTGATGGGTGGTTATATGATAAAACAAATGACTGGAGGTGCCGTGATAAACCAGGATGGGTGGTTACATTATAACCTCTAATGCATTGGGTATGGAAGTTGTCCGTATTGCTATTCCATTTAGTGACATGTGTGGAAGTCGAACATATGGTTATTCCATTTATGTATGTTTATGTCCTAAGTTACCTTTATACGTTATGTGTTCTTTATATGTGTTTTATGGTGATATTTTTGTTTCAAAAGAGTATGTAATGAAATTTTATTCAGTGAAGTGTATTTAATACTTTATAAATGTGAAAATTATTACTCATGATTAAGTATTCATGGTTTAGTTTTTTTTTTGAAAAACTAGAAGTTTTTTTCTTTATGTATCCCTTACTAATATTTTTATGCTAATCCCATTTTTTTTAAATGTTTTACTCAGAACTTAAAGATGAATAGGGTCAAGGATGGGATCAAGGAAAGACATGCTATCTAAAATGTGGAACTATACATGTTTCTTTTTAAGAGTAATTATTTTATGAAAAAAATGGAAACTGAGTAGAAGTATCTACTTTGTAATCTTTTGAGATGTAATAGTTATGTCCTAATTCTCTAAAACTCTAAACCTGGAAAGATCTTCAATGAGAATTATTCATTCAATTCACGATTATGTAATGTTATAAGGCTGGGTCATTATAGACATACATAAGAAAAGGGTGCATAATAAATAACAATATCAGAATAAACACACTCTAACACTAAGAAAGTAATAAATGTTGTACAATAAGAATATCAACATGGAACTAAAGGGCTGATAATCATAAACATGAACAATAAGACATAATATTACTTGACAACATAAATTCAATAAAGTAGATATCCAAATAACATAATACACAACATCATAAACATAGGTCAAGTATAACTTCCAAGACATCATGATTGAAAAAAGACCCATAAAAGAACCAGTTTCACCCTCTATCCCATTAAGACATATCATGAGAATAAAAACTACCCAATGCATTGGAGAGCCATTTAATTCCTTGTGGACTCATCACATTCATTTAATTACCATGATTATTGTTTCACATAGAACATAAAAAATGGATTTATTTATTATAATAATTTATTTCCTGATCAAGGAGTGTGTAATAAATACATGTAAGTCCAAAGTCAAAGAATATAAGTGTATAAAGGTGAAGCCTTCTAATAGTAAATTGGTATGGTTTTCACTACATATTTTTTTTGGAATGGAAAATGGTGGTGAAATTTACACTGTGTAACCTCATCACTTAAAAATTATTAAAATGGATTGATGATAAAGAAATGGATCTCTCATCATTCGTAGAACAAATGATCCCTAATAAGGACATGGAATGACATATAAAAACATTTGGAATTGGAAATAGAAGGCATAAGATAATAAATAATCATTAATAAAGATGATGATGATATGACCTATTAGCTTTAGAGTGTGACTCAAAATGACTTGGATGGGATTATTGATATCAGATGGGGAACATCATAAGAATTATAGAGAGGAGACTATAGAGTAATCAAATTCTTCAAGGAGTTTTTGGGAAGGTAAATGAGATCATGCGTGAGTTTATATAATAAATGTGTTGGGAAGTCATTATTATTTCTCATACATTGGTTTTGACCTCTATATAATAAAATAACCAAAACCAAAAACCATGTCATGGTTTTTTCACATGGCTTCATCCAAATGTAAGTTTTTATCATTATTTTATATATATAATGGACGAATATAATAAAATAATACTCTTACTAATTTGGAAGTGATCCATTATACTAATGAAAGGATTTTAAATCATTAAAATATATTGGTGGGGTTTGAAGGTTTCATAAAGGCTTTATAAAGTTTATATAATAAATATATGATTACATTATTATAAAGGAAAAACATATATTTGGTCATGTATACCCATTATAGTATTTATTACATCAATTTGGGTCATTGTAATGTAATAATACACATCGTATATTGATATGGTATTTAATATTTACCCAAAAATTTTACGATAAAAAAACATTAAAAAATTAACCATTGGAAAATTTTGACTTTATGATTTAGAAAATCGTAATCCTTTTATCAAAATAAATTTCTAAATATATTTATTTCAAAAAAAATAAGAATTTTCATTTATTAAGAAATGATAGATTTTTTGATAGTAACAGTTTTTGAACACATATAAAAATTACATTTGACTTTATAAAATTTATATGATAATTTATAAATGATAAACATTATATAATAATAATATTAAATAATATTTATTTCAAATATACATTAATTCAACCAAAATAAAATACTTAATTGATACTGAATAAAAATAAAAAATAAAATTATTTTTTTATTGCGAAAAAATAAAAAAACATTTATAAAGTGATGATAATAATAAAATATATACATTATTCTGTTGAAAAAATAAAATATATATATTCATATTATTATGGTATTGATACATATCCATTTAGTACACCAGAATACACCCAAAGAGTAAGGATATGATGATGAGACATTCATTGGGGGGGTCGGCGTACATAGTTTGGGTCAGGATCTTGATGATCTTGAAAATCTCCCATAAACGGTTTTTCTCATACTTAAGATATTGTATCATAGATTTTTCTTGGTGATGGGAAATGTGTGGTGATTCTATCCCCTTATAATATCAAATAAATGGGCATTATATGGTATAACCCTACTGGTTAAGGCCATTACATCCTTAGTCTGTTCCAATTGGATTTATCAATGCCCTATATTTATTCTAATTATATAATAGATATTCAAGGGATATATTTTAACTAGTGAATATTCTTAATAGAAAGATGAATATGATAGGATGATAACAAATAATTTCATGTGTCATATATATCCATGTTACTGAATGATATATTTAATAAAATCATAAGGGGATTTTTTTTTCTAAAAGTTTATGTTTTTATAATCTCCCCCCTTCCGAAATTTCACCATTTAAATTTATTTCCAACGCTGAAATAGATGATGGTAATTTTTGTTCAACACTTCCTCGGGTTCCCACATGTCTTTCTCAAACTTTTGGTTTCTCGATATCACTTTGACCAGTTGCATTATCCTATTTCGTATAACTTTTTCTCTATGATATAATATTTTAAATAAAATATCTACCATGGAAATAACATTATAAAATGGTACCAACTATTTATTGAGTCCATGATAAGGGTCTAGTATGTAATTAATCAATATAGATTCATTGAATACATCATGTAATTGAAATAGTTTTGGTGGTAATTCTAGTCGATAAGGAACCTCTTCGATGCAATAAAAGATATAAAAGAGATCAATGTATCTTGGAATAAGATTTAAATTATTCCAAAATATCATGTCCTTTTTCCTAGGGGATATGTGGAGGAATAATATGTCTCAAACATTAAACAACAAGTCTCATCGATGGTTTTCTTCTTTGTTCTTTTGTTGACTTTAGGCCACATTTATGTTCTATTGAATGAGTTTCACCTTTTCAACCATTTCATTGACCATGTTAGGACATAGTAGCATCCATTCATTGAGTTCATCCCAGCATATAAGTGTTTTTCACCGCACCATATCAATGGATTCATAGGGATCCATTTTCATTCTTGAGTGGAAACTATTATTGTATCAAAACTAGAATAGTTTAAGATGTTGATACCATCCTCCCATGAAGTCAATTGATCATGCTCTCAAAATTTCATCATGTATATGGATAGTCTTATCTGAATTCCCATTAGTATGGGGTGGTAAGACATGTTGATGTTCTACTCAATATTTGGAGATTTATGGAGACTCTATGAGAACATGGATGTATATCATGTATCTCGATCTGATACAATCGGTAGTGGTGTTCCATTAAACCATACCACTTATCTAATGTATACCCTTGGAAGTTGACTGAGGGAGAAGTCCTCTCAAATAATAATGAGTTGTTATGTCTTTATAAGATGATCCATCACAAACCAGACATGATTATTTCCTCTTGATGTCTTGGGTATTCTAGTGACAAAGTCCATGGTTATGTTTTCGTATTTCCTAGTATGTATGGGTAATGGTTGTGTCATCCCCTTTTATTTTTTATTTTATTCCTTCTTTGGATGGAATACCAGAAATCATGGTGTATATTCCCTGATCTCCCACTTCTTCTTGTCCAAAAAATAGTCCTCTCAGAGATCTTGATACATATCTTTAATTCCAAGATGGATGAAGAAGGTATAACTTTTTGAATCCTCAAACATCTCTTTATTTAAATTGATATTTTATGGTACACATATTAATGACCAAAATATTACAAAACATTATTCATTAGAATTGAGCACAAATGATTTCCAGTATTCATATATCTTCCACATTCTTCTTAATTCATACATCATCTCTTTGATATTCCTTTATCTTCTCCAAAAGGGATGGTTGAGAAATCATTTTTGAAAGGATTTATGATATTCCATCCTTTTTTGTTTCCCATGTACGTCATTTTTAAATCTATGAAAATATGGTCTCTATCAATTCTCATCAATGATAGAATTTATTTTTGCTTTCTATATAGATAGTTTTTCTATTTATTCTATTTCTCAGGTTGGTAGTGTGTTCAGTAGTCATATTCCATGTATAGATATAACTATATTCATTAGATCGTATTCAGATCCTTTTCTATTAATATATACATGAGGAGCTAGTGATATGTATATATTTTATACTTCTCCCAAAATATATAATGTCATAATATTTTTAGTGAAAAGATCATTATATCTAACTACATATCATACATTGGGTAGTTCCATTCTTGAACTTTCAATTTCCATGAAAGCATAGGCTATCACTTTTTCATTATATATTAACACACATCACAATCCCTTCTTTGATGAATCACAGAATACTATAAAAATTTATCCACTTATGAGTAGTGTGAGTACAGGTGATGTGATTAGACTCCTTTTAAACTCAATGAATATCTCTTTACATTCATCATTCCAAACATTCTTGACTTCCATTTGATTTATCATGTTTTGAAGGTTCTAAAATCATGAGAAACTTATCTCAAATAGACAATTGTGCCCAAAAAATAAAAGGGAATTACAGATTTCTATCACATATTGTGGCCTTGTCCATCATTCAATTACTTCTATCTTTGAAGGGTCCATATATATGCCTTTTTTTTGATATTCCCAAAAACCAGACATCACTCAACCATAAATCAAATTTTCTATAATTTTCATAAATCTTATCCTTTTTAAGGTCTTTATCACAGTGCCCAGATGATCCTCATGCTCCTACTTGATTTTGAATTATATAACAATATAATCTATAAATACTACAATTTTTTAACTAATCCATAAGATTCTATTTGTCATGTCCATGATAATTTCTTGATCATTAGTGAGTTCTAATGACTGTAATATCAAATCATAGTTCACGTACCATGGACAAAAAAGTCGTCTTTGTGATATCCACCTTTTTTCCCTGACATGGTAATATTTCTACCATATATCCACCTTAGAGAAGTATTTTGATCCATGTAACTGATAGAACAACTCATAAATCCATGGAATATGATACATGTTATTTATATTGATATTCTAGAGGTCATGATAACCAATTCGAAGGCACATAGACCCATCCTTCTTGATGAAGAGGAATGGTGTGCCACATAGTGAAGCAATTGGGCATATAAACCCTTCATCCAAATTTTCCCATTTTTCATCTGCTCAAGTTCCAAAATATCAATTCTAAATAGAGTCTTAGATAATGGAAACAATTGAATTATAATCTTGATTGAAAATTCTACATATCAGCAGTGAGTTAGACCATACAATTTTTCAGGAAACATGTCAGTGTATTCCTTCATAATGGGAAAGAATTCACGAAATAAATATTCCATTATCTTTCCAATTTGATCTAAATAATCATTATCCTAGGTAATTAATATCCATGCATGAGATTCACGTGCTAAATAACATTAATCATCCTCATTGCACTTCATTATAATCGGGGGGTCGATTCTTGATATGGATTGTGATTTCATTCTCATATAAATTTTTGTTGGATATATATAGTGAAAGACGGTTCATGCCCAGAATTTCATAAATTTATACCTAAGGTAGTGTGATTGGGTTTTTTGTATGTTAAAATACAATTTTTTTACTGTGGTGGATTTATATACTTAGGATGCCATAATTTTCCCATTTTTCATTTTAACTGACAACTCTACATCCATTATTTTTTGTGGTGTTTTAATAGTTTTACTAATACTTCATGATATGAATAAATTAATTGAACTATAATCAAAAGGTACACTCACTATTTATTGATGAATATCTATAATACTTATCACCATTTCATTATTGGGTCACCCTTAGTGCTGGTATTGAAAAAATAACACCCTAGTATCAATCAGAGTTATTGGTTCCCTCTGAAAACCTTTGTCTTAGTAAATAGGTTTTCAATTTTCCATAGTTATTTAGTTGAAAGAGTGAATAGTGCATTGCGGGTTGACCATATAATTCCTTTCATCCATGGCATTGGTGTGTTTGTCTGGTCAGAAATCACTGTATAGGTACCCTTCCTTCATGCATCTAAATAATTTCCTCATCCCCATTACACAATTTTTGGTGTTCTTCTTTCTGCACCATTGACAAGTGGGATTTTAAAATATCCTAGAACCATTAAATTTCTCTACTAGTCCACTAGAAGTATACTCAAATTTTCACTCCTTATCCCTATGATACCCTTGGGATTCGAAGATCTCCATCTTGACATTGAGGGATCATAAAACAATTTCCTAATAGCTATCAAAGTCTCGAATCACCAGGGATATTCATAGACTTTGTCTAATCCCTCTAACAAAATGACCAACCTTGAATTTGGGGGTAACTATAGCATCCCTCCTTTTTAATACATAACTTTTCATTACATTTTACATGCATAGGATCTTTAAAGTATAGTGTCCTGAAATCAGGAACATAATACATGAAAACAACATAAAACATTCTTCTTAAACAATTAAAAGGCATATTCATTATTCATCCTATGTTCAGTAAAACATCTCATAACCTAGGAGCATACATCAAAGTAAAGGGTGAGCAAAAGGCCTAGTAAGGGAAACAATAGAAATATTTTACATGTGAACTTGAGTTACATCAATAAAGTCATGATAAATAACATTACGACATTAGGAAAAGATCATGAGGCATATCATAATAAAAATAACGTGTTTCATAACATGAATATGTGGCTACAACATTTAACTTAGAAAATCATTTCTTTATCACCACGGTCCATCCCCAAGGTGTCATTAAAAAAATCACCAGGTTATTCACCAAGGTATCGTTAAAAAGGTCATCCCTAGAGATTAAGTTTTTACCCAATGTATTGAAGCGCTATCAGGGTGCAACCTTAATTTTTCTTTATTATCATGTTATCCATATATATCATTGTCAAAAATTTCATAAATATCCCAAATATAATAAAATAAATGGCTTTCATTTCATAATCATATCATTTTAAAAACTACTTCAAAGACATGATCTTTATGTCACTTTAAACCCACGGAAATGGAAAGCGGGTATCATTTATGTAACTCCCAGAATTTAAAATAGAACATTTGGGTATATATGTAAATACCCATATAGAATAAATAGTTTTGATCATTAACATAATAAAATAAAATAAATTGATAAAAAGAGACAGACATTTTGAGACGAAAATTCCGTAGCATAATGACTGTGTTGCATTGTTTTAGAAAATATTGAAAAGAGAGGGGACATGGGTCACCCACTGATAAATGATCCCTAAAAAAGTAGAGGGATAGAATATAAAGGATATAAGAACATGGTAATGAAATTTTAAAGACATACCACATGAAATGAAAATCCTGAAAAGAAGACAAAAATGAGATTTCTCTTATGAAAATTCGGCAGCCTAACGACATCACTTAAAACTTTTAAAAATGAATTGATGAGATCAAATATGAGCCCTCCTCATGTAAAAATAAAGAGGAAAATATGATGGATATAGATATCATATCCAAAAATAAGAAAAATAACTCTAATGACTTGACATTAAAATAGAACATTATAAATTAGAAGGGTGAATGAATCACTTACAAAAATTTGGCAGCCTAACGATGCCACAAAAACATTCATAAAATGAAATGATGAGAGAAATAGGTGGTATCTCATAACATGAAAAAGAAAAAGGAAAGTGTGATGAATTTATAATATCATACCCCAACATAGGAAAAGGAACTGTAAAGGCATGACAAGAAAATAGAACTTAAAAATGAGAAGGGTGAAAGAATCCCTTACGAAAATTCGGCTGCCTAACGGTGCCCCTTAAACATTTATAAAATGCAATGATTAGAGAAAGATGGGGTATCTCATCTTATTAAAATGAAAATGAAATTAACATTAATATAAAAGAACATCATCCAACATAAGAACATGGAGCATAAATGAAATGACATAAAAGAGGGTACTTGAAAAGAAAGAGTGAGGTAGGATCCCTTACATTGAAGAGTAACTTCGAAATCAAGAAGTTTGGGACCTTGGGAGGCTTGAGTGCACCTTGTGAAGACTCCTTGGGAGTATAGGAGAGCATAACTTCGTTGAGGATGATTTTTGAATGGAAAGGATGAGAGAATGGCATGGAATTTATAGGGGAAGTGAGGGGACAAGGCATTAATTGCCAAGGGATACCTCATCCGTGGTATTGGAAAAACCATGGGCTTGCCCATTTAATTTTCTCATAGTATTGGACACTTGTGACACCTCATACATTATCTAACTATTCATAAGTTGACCAGAATTATTGAAAAATTATTACATCCTTAATGATTTCATTAATCACTTAAACTCAACAACTGTATATTCACTATTCAACGAAAATTCAACTTTCTCAAAAAAATCCCAAAATTTCACCTTAACCAAATATCGATGCTCTGATTTCAAAAATGAAGTACTTTATATGAAAATAATTTTCTAAATATTTTTAATTTACTTTTTTATATAAAACACTATTCACTAAAAATTCAACTGTTTTAAAAAAATCCCACAAAAATCACCTTAACCAAATATCGATGCTCTGATTTCAAAAATGAACTCCATTTTATGAAAAAAAATTTATAAATATTTTTAAATTAATTTTTAAAATAAAAAACACTATTAACCCAATAAACCGGATACTTAACAAATAATTTTTGAAAAAGTTATTTGCTTATTTTATTGAATCACATTACATAATCAAGGAGCCTAAATTATATTAATACTTTCTTTATTTGATATTACTAATCTATTTGGTCACATTACTAATCATAATCGTAAAATCAATATTCATAATTTACTATTCACAAAAAAATAAGTTGATATTATTAGATTCTAAATATCATACTGAACACATTTCCAGAAGACCGTTTTTTGAAAATCATTTCACATAATTATTTATTTAAGGATTACATAAATATTTTAAAATATCCCCTTTTCCAAAAATCATCAATAATATGAATACTATATTTATCCGGACATTTGAAAATTCACAAACACCACCATATTAAGAAATCACAGTTTTTATTTAAAACAAAGGATTACACAAGGCAGTTACGGTCTCATTACATAGCCCCTTATAACACCAGCATATGAACTATGAGTAAGGTATGATAGGGTGATAGAATCTTGGGGTGGCTCAGCCAACATTGCCCGAGTAGTGATTTCTATCAGCTTGAACTTCTCGCGAAGGCGATTCCATTCCAGCTTCACACGATGAAGATTGGCTTGGGTTTGGTCCAGAGAAAATCCCAAAGGTGCTACCTCCTTCTTGAGTTCCGTCACATGGGATTCGATCATCCCGAGACTACTGGATGGGGCCATCAAATATTCTTTCTATATTAAATAATCATGTTATCTTGTATTTATATAACATAATCATAAAATTTCGTTTCCAATGGTCTTATTCACCAACGGTCACATAACAGTCAAAACCCAATGGTCTTATTTTACTTATAATCATTTTTTTTAAATGAAATTTTTTTTGAGTATAAAATAAAATAACACACAAAGTTAGGAAACAAAATTTATTCAAAATTTCAGGTCGTTACAATCTTCCCCCATTAAGAAATTGTGTCCCCACAATTTTAAAATTGGTCTTGTAAATTTCGTTGAAAGTCCCACATCGGAAAAAGAGTCAGTAAAACTATTACTTTAAAAGAAAGAAAGGGAAGTACAATGGTCACCCAAGTTAACCCATACTAGGATTCCATGTAGGAAAACATGGATATGAAAGAGAAAAAAATGGGTCACGTTCTAATAGAGAATGATATAAAACATGATTAGGAGAAAATTAACCACAAGAAGAACACAAACATATGATGTGTAAAACGACATTTGATTACCCAGTAGGAAACGTAAACCAACACTGTTTTTGTTTTACGTTCCTCTTCATAATTTTGAGGAATTCATTGAATACATAAAATAAAAACATAAGGAAATATATTTACCGTCAAGTAGAGTTTCATCCCTTAATAAGTTTCCACCAAGAATAATCTTTTCTCTAAACAATGATCATTCAAAAAGACTTAGTCTCATAAAAATCACAAGAATAATCTTCTGGAGAATCACATAGTCCACAAAAGAATAACTATATTTTTCCCTTGTCTTTAGTCATAAACTAAAACTAAAATAGTTAGTACAAGATCATATAATCCCCAAAAAGGATAATCCTATATAAAAAGAAATATGAATATTAATCTCCAAAATTCAACAAAAGTACCCAAAGTTCCAGAAAGGCCATTCAATACACAACCATCATTAAAATTCGTCAGAATAATCCAAACTAAGAGTCGAACCCAAAACTCATAAGGATTTAATCACATAGTCTTCCACAATAAATCTTAACATTTATCTAGAAATGACATAGACTACTATTAAAATCTCATACTAAAGTGCAATTATCCTATTCACATATTCTCTATTCTAGGTTCAACATTTTCCAGAAATAACCCAAATCACCATACGTCCATAATAAATACATAAATTCCTAAAAAATAAATTCAACCATTCCTCCTCAACTTAAATCCTGTAGTATTTTATATACCTTTGAAAAATAGTACTCCAAATGAGAAAACATCGTCCAAAATAACCTTTATCATTTAATCACGAAATCATTTTCCGATAAAAAGGATATCCATTTGATAAAACATAAGTTTCCAAAATCATCTTATTCTTGATCTATAAAAATAGCTGGTGCATTAGTCTATCCAAAGGGCATAACAAAAAACTCACAATGCCTATATCTTGATTGGAAGGCAGTTTTTGGAATATCATAAGTCTTCACCCTCAATTGATTATAACCAGATTGAGGATCAATGTTATAGAATAATTGAGTCCAATGAAGTTTTCCAAATAAGTAATCAGTTATTGGAAGAGGGTATTTTTTTCTTCACTGTGATCCCATTCAGTTCTCTATAATCAATGCATAGTTGCGTCGATCCATCCTTCTTCGTTACAAATAGAACTGGTGCTCCCAAGGAGACAAACTTGGTCGGATAAACCCATTATCCAAATGATCTCGGAGTTATTTCTTTAATTCGTCTAGCTCCACATTTCCCATCCTATATGGGGTCTTTGACATCGGATGAGATCCATATATGAGTTCAATGGAGAACTCCACCTCTCTTTCTGGGGTAGGTTCGGGTAACTCCTTAGGAAACACTTCAACATATTTCTAGACAATGGAGACATTTTATAAAAGAATTAATCCATCATGATAACCATATTTAATTTATGAATCTTTTAATGAAAAAGGATTCTATGTCTTAAAACATCATGTTTAGATAGTTAAATTTTTCTATAATTCCTTCATAATGATACATAAAAAGCTTGAGATTAACCAAACCTATCCCCTAGGAGTGTCATAACCAAGAGTGTAGCAAGGCTCGTTGTCGTGTAGTAGTTCTCATTTAAGTCTAGCTCAAATAGGTGTTTTGGGTTTTACCCCTATGTACATTTGTGCCAGGGCCACCTCTACCTGCTCGTATCCAGACAAGGATTTATTTTCTTGATAAACCACATACACAATACTCACCAAAATACAAAGAAGATTTAATATATTTAAACTTTTTGATACGGTCCTTCCTAATGTTTTCATATCCTAATTTCCATAAATAACTAAACTATCCTTTGATACCAACTATAGAATCCTACATTTTTAATACATATCTTTTCATCACATTTTACATACAGAGGATCTTTAAAGTCAACTGTCTTGGAAATTAGAAATATTATACATGAAAACTACATAAAACATTCATCATAAACACTTTAAAGGCTTATTCATTGATATTCCTAAGTTCATTACAACATCTCATAACCTAGGAGCATACATCAAAGGAAAGGAAGAGTAGAGGGCCCAGTAATGGAAATAAGAGAAACATTTTACATGTGAACTTGAGATACATCAATAAAGTCATGATAAATAACTTTAAGGCATAATAAAAAGACCATGAGGTATATCATAATAAAAATAAAGTGTTTAATAACATGAAGATATGGATACAAAATTTAACTTAGACAATCATTTCTGTATCACCAAGGTCCATCACCAAGGTGTCATTAAAAAAATTACCGAGGTTATTCACCAAGGTATCGTAAAAATGGTTATCTCTAGAGATTAAGTCTTTTCCCAATTTAATGGAGAACTATCAAGGTGCACCCTTGATTTGGATTTATTATGATGTGATCCACATATATCATCGTCAAAAATTTCATAAATAACTCATATAGCATAAAATAAATGGGTTTCATTTCATAATCATAACATTTTAAAAACTGCATTAAAGACATGATCTTTATGTCACTATAAACCCACGAAATTGGAAAGAGGGTTTCATGTATGTAACTCCCAGAATTTAAAATATATAATTTTGGTATATATGTGAATAACCATGTATAATAAATAGTTTTGAGTATTCACTTAATAAAATAAAATAATTTGAGAAAAAGAGAGAGACATTTTGAGATGAAAATTCGACAGCATAACTACTGTGTTGTAGGGTTTTTAAAAATATTGAAAAGAGAGGGTACATGGGTCACCCACTGATAAATGATCCCTAAAACAATAGAGGGACATAATATAAAGGATATAAGAACATGGTTGTTAAATTTTAAGGACATACCATATGAAATGAAAAACATGAAAGGAAGAAAAAATGAGATTTCTCTTATGAAAATTCAGCAGCCTAATGACGTCACTTAAAACATCAAAAAATGAATTGGTGAGATCAAATATGGTCTCTCCTAATATGATCATAAATATGAATGTATGACGGATATAGGGATCATACCCCAACATCAGAAAAAGTAACTCGAAAGACATGACATTAAAATAGAACTTTGAAAATGAGAAGGGTGAATGAATCCAACACAAAAATTCGGCACCCAAACGACACCACTTAAACACTAATAAAATTAAATGATGAGAGAAAGAGGGGGTATCTGATCATATGAACATGAAGAGTAAATTGTGATGGATTTATAATATCATACCCCAACATAGGAAAAGGAACTTGAAAGGCATGACAAGAAAATAGAACTTGAAAATGATAAGGGTGAAAGAATCCCTTACGAAAATTCGGCAGCCTAACGGTGCCACTTAAACATTCATAAAATGAAATGATGAGAGAAAGAGGGGGTATCTCATCATATTAACATGAAGACAAAATTAAGATGAATATAAAATAAAATCCTCCAGTATAAGAACATAGAGCATAAAAGAAATGACATAAAAGAGAGTACTAGAAAAGAAAGAGAGAGGTAGGATCCCTTACATTGAAGAGTAACTTCGAAATCTTGATGTTTGGGACCTTGGGAGGCTTTAGAGCACCTTTGTAGGACTAATTGGGAGGTAAGAAGACCAGAACTTCTTTGAGGAGGATTTTGGAATGGAAAGGATGAGATAATGGCTTGGTATTTGTAGGGGAAGTGAGGGGACAAAGCATTAATTGTCAAGGGACACCTCATCGGTGGTATTGGAAAAACCATGGGCTTTCCTATGTTATTTTACAATGGTATTGACCTATTGGAACACATCATACCTTAAATTAATATTCATAAGTCTTCTAGTATTATCGAATAATTATTACATCTCTAATGATGTCCTTAAACACCCGAAACTCAAAAGCTGTATTTTTACTATTCACTAAAAATTAAACTTTCTCTAAAAATATCAAAATTTCACCTTAACCAAGAATCGACGCTCCGATTTCAAAAATGGACTCCTTTTTATGAAAATAATTTTTTAAATATTTTTAATTTAATTTTTAAATAAAAACATCATTCACTAAAAATTCAACTGTTTCAGAAAAGGCCCAAAAATTCACCTTAACCAAATATCGATTTTATGATATTAAAAATTAACTCCATTTTATGAAAATAATTTTCTAAATATTTTTAATTTAATTTTTAAATAAAAACACTATTCACCCAAAAAAAACTAATACTTATCCAATAATTTCTGAAATAGTTATTTGCCTATTTTATTGAATCACATTACATAATCAAGCTGCCTAAATTATATTAATACTTTCTTTAATTGAGATTACTAATCCATTTGGTCAAATTACTAATCCTAAGCGTAAAATCACTATTCATAATTTACTATTCACAAAAAAAAATAAGTTGATCTTATTAGATTTTAAATTTCATACTGAACACATTTCCAGAAGTCCATTTTTTAAAAATCATTACATATCATTAATTATTTAAGGTTTACGTAAATATTTTAAAATATCCCCTTTTTCTAGAAATCATTAATAATATGCATACTATATTTATTCAGACATTTGGAAATTCACAAACTTCACCATAAAAAGAAATCCAAATTTTTATTTAAAACAAAGGACTACACAAAGCAGTTACGGTCTCATTACATATCCATTTATAACACCAACATAAAACCTAAGAGTAAGGTGCACTGGGGTGATAGAATCTTGGGGCAGCTCGGCTAATAATTCCCGAGTAGTGATTTCTATCAGCATGAACTTCTCACAAAGGTGATTACATTCCAGATTCACACGATGAAGTTTAACTTGGGTTTGGTCCAGAGCAAATCCCAAAGGTGCTACCTCATTCTTTAGTTCCGTCAGATGGGCTTCGATCAGCCCGAGACTACTGGATGGGGCCATTAAATCTTCTTTCTATATTAATTAATCCAAATCACTTGTATTTATCGAAAATAATCATAACATTTAGTTTCCAAAGGTCTTTTTGACCAATGGTCATATAAGAGTCGAAACCCAACGGTCTTATTTTACTTATACACGTTTTCTAAAATGAAACAGTTTTGTTGAGTATAAAATAAAATAACACACAAAATTAGGAAAAAAAATTTATTCTAAATTTTGGGTCGTTACAGTAACGACAAAGGAAAATCTGGACCGTCAATGTCTTGTGATTTTTTCCACGTACGACCTGATATATTAATCGTCTTTTTTCTTATAGTCATGGAAATTCATTTCCATTTGAAGTAGGAGGGTGTGATGAAAATATTTAATTAATTTTTTTCTGGGATTTTCTCAACCCCGTTGTATAAATACCTTTATCTTGGATAATCAGGTTGAATGTATCATTGGTCTAGCCATCAATTTGCTCATTGCTTTGGTTTTTTGCACGATTCATCCTATTTTAGGACATCTTATAGAATAAAGGTAAATTTATGGGTTAGTATTATTAAACTATTAGACATGTAAATAGAAAATCAATGATAATAATGTGATAAATTACAAATTACATGTATTTTCTTAACCAATGATTTTTTTGTTTTCAAACTATGTTATCAATGATATATTTCCTAACATATATAATTATTATAATTTATTTGTTTCCTTAATAATTTTTTATAATGTGATTATGAATTTACCAAAGAACATCCCCTAGGAGTGTAAAACTAGTAGTACAACAAGGCCCCTTTTCATGCACTTTTTCTCAGGGAGTCTAGCTCAACACCTTGTTTTCTAGTTTTACCTTTATGTACATCTATTTCAGAGCCACATACATTTGTTGTATCAAGATATGGATGTATTTCCTTGTTAACTAGATACTCTATACTAACCAAAATTTAGGAATTCTTTCTTATACATTGTCATATACCTAAATATATTGGTCGAGATTTCTAATCATAAACCCAAAAATTTCTAAAAATTTAATTTAATATCATCTGTGAAAACCCTTCACTTTATTTCAAATTAATATATTATTTATTACATGATATTACACATAATAAAACCTAGATGATCGAGATTTATGGTGTCTTTGAGAATGGATACATTACAGAACAACTTAAAACAAGAAAAACACCATCTTTATTGAAACCTTCATAAAAATGATCATACATAAAACTAAATGGGATAACCTAGGGAGATACATTAGAAATGGGTGAGATATAAAGAACAGTAAGAAAATAAACATGCCATAAACTATATAAATTAACACTTGTAAGAAAATAGGCACAACAATGGGAAATAAATGTGGTAATAATCATAAATATGAATAATAAGACAAAATATAGCATGAAAACATCAGAAAGGTTGAAATAACATAAAACATCGCATCATAAACATGTGTCAAGAATAACAGCCAAGACATAATGATAGAAAAATTCCAATAATTATCTATGTTCACTCCTTGTCCAAAAAATGATATCCCATTAGATTAAATATTATACAATTCATTGGAGAACTATATAATTTTAGGCACACTCGCCACATTAATTTCATTCTCATGATTATGTGTGAAATATAGATCATAAAACATAGATTTATTTATCATTCTATTTTATTCGACGATAAATGGGTGTGGAATAAATACGTGTAAGTCCAATTTTATAGAATTATGTGTTTATAGTGGTGATAACCCTTAATATAAAATGAGTATGGTATTCACAACACGATAGTTTTGGTATAGAAACGCACTGTGAAATTTAATCAGTAGAACAACATCCCATAAAAATGTATTAAATGGTTTGATAATAGTGAAAGGGGTATTTAATCATTTTAAAATAAAATGGGAAGTAATATATACATTTAATAACATATCCCAACATTATTAATTATAAATATAAGGAATAAGATAATAAAGATACCTTAATAAATAGTATAATGAGATGATCCCTTACCTTGAGAGTGTGACTCCAAATGCTTGGAAAAAGATTACTAAGAGCTTGGGGGAACATTGAGAGGTCTCTATACAGAGGATAGAATAGTAATGATGTTATAAAAGTATTTTTAGTGAATATAATGTGATATTGTGTGGGTTTCTTTAAGAAATCACTGGGGGATTCTTTATTATTTCTCAAACTCAGGTTTTCAACTCTATGTAATAAATTAACCAAAACAAAAAAACTACCTTTGTTTTTCCAATGTTATCTTCAAAATGGGACTAGTTTTAATTATTTTATAAGTACTTGGATTTTTCCTAATAAAATAACAATCTGGATGATGTGGAAGTGAGTCATACTCTCAAAGAAATGATTTAAAAAAAATAAAATATATTAATAGTCTTTGGAAGATTCATAAAGGCATTATAAAAATAACCGAGTAAACATAAAATCTAATTATTTTAAAAAAACCATATATATGGTACTCGACACCCTTTATAATATTTATTAAATCACTTATGGGTCATTATGATGTCATAATATAGATCATATGTTTATATAGTATTTAATATTTACCTGTATATTTGTCTATCTCGGAATATTATGAATAATTCTTCATTAGATAAATTTTACATTATGATTTTAAAAATAATATTAATTTTATCAAAAAAATTATCTAAATATGTTTAATTTAACTTATAAAATAATAATGGACATTTATTTAGAACTTTTTGGCTTTTTTGACAATAATATTTTTCAACCCTTATAACAATTATATTTTTTTTATAAAACTTATATGATAAACTAAATAAGATAATAATAATTTAATAATAGTATTAAAATATTATTTATTTGAAAAATCAAATAATTTTTCAAAATGTACATCATAACTGAAATTGAATAGTAGTTAAAAATACCATTTTTTTCATTATTGGATTAAAATAAAATACACTTATATAGTAATGATAAGAATAAAATACGAATATAATTATATTGAAACAAAACAATATACATAGTCATATTATTGTGGTCTTGATACATATCCCTTTAATATACTAGATAATCACCTAAGAGTAAGATGCATGACACAGAGACTTTCATGGGGTGGTTTTGCCTTGATGGTTTAGACCGGGATATAGATGAGCATCAAATTGTCCCATAAAGAGTTTTTCTCATTCATTATTTGTTATATAAATTCTTTTTCATGGGAAAGGGTAAATACCAGTGATGCTATCTCCCTTGGATGGTCTGATTAATGTGCTTCATAGGGTATGATCAAACTCATTGAGGCCATCAATTCCTTTGACTGTATCAACAAGATTTATCAAAATACTATATTTATACAAATCATATGACTATTGTTTAAGAGATATATTTTCAATAGTAGAGACTCTTAATAGTATTTCAAATCCAATATGATAATACCAAATAAGTTAATGTGTTTTATATATCTATGTTACATAATAATACATTTAAAAAAATCTTGAGGATAATTTTATTTATTAATGTTCGCGTCATTACAGTTTCGCATATTTATAATTCACTATCAAAGGGGGAATATCACATGGAGAATCCATGGGGATCCTTATGCTTCTGGTCTTGTTGATATGTAATTCCCCTTCATTGAATTTGAGCTAGTTTGATGTGGGGTCTACTAATAATAACTTCATTTGTCTTGATTATTATAATTTCATGATATGTAGGGGTTTCTGAATCATATATTACAAAATCAACCATAATTAATCATCCATATATACTCATTATTCATCATTAAATTGCTTGTCCATGGTTAGTTTGAGATTGGACCAACCTGACCATCTCTAGGATTTTTCCTTCCATATGTCTCACTTCATGCATAATATATTTGAATTGATGAAAACCATTCATGGATATAAATAAAAAGTATTTTATTCTCCAAGGAATATAGATTTTGTGTATGTATATATTTTATCAATATAGATTCACAAATGATCCTGAATATAGAATGCTAGTTGGAGGCATATTATTTTCAAGGATTACGTGTGCTAGCCCAAGGACACCATAAAATGAATTATCAATTAACCCATCATTCAAATATAGGTCATTGATATTCCTTATTATGCATTTACAATATAACTATCATAATGAAAATAATTATATTCATTATTTAAATCATTTAAATTACCCATTTAAAAGTATCATAATTCTCTTTACTATTAAGCTGTATATGGTTATTCATATCAACCCCTACTAATGGAACAAGATTAATGACTATAAAACATGTTCAATCACTCATGGGATAATCTATGATATAATTTTTTCATCAATCAAATTTAATATTTTCCTTCACATTTATTGATAAATTATATCACTATTGTATAATCATCATGACCATAATTTGAATTCACCTTATTCCAAGATTGTTTTTAGAATCATTAGTCTCTTATATTTTTGTTAGTTTTTACCACACCCTCACATTATTGAATATCTTTACAATTTATTTTAGGTCAAATTTGTGTGATGTTTAATGTTATATGACAATATTTATAATTGATTCAACCTTAAACTAAAAAGGATAAATACATGAAATTTGGTGGCCTTATCCAAAGTGATGTCTCTATTTTCTAGATCACCCGTTTTAAAGTGTGGTAAAAGTAATAACAGTGTAAATAGGATAAGGGAAACATATTTTAGGGACCACCATATGAACCTATAAAAAATAGAGTATTTATTTCTTGAGCTATTAGTGATGGAAAAAGTGATATAAATGCCATGTCATATCTATTCATCTTTAACATGTGTTCCATACATGATGTCATAACTTTTAGGGGACCAGGATATTTCTTGGATACCATTTCCTCCATAATTACACATTATTACTTGTGTTTTTGAGTTACATGAAACCTTTTATGGATATTTGTAACATGTGTATTTGACTCTAAGGGAAACCTCTGTTTGGATGTGCATATGAGTTCCCAATATGGATTTTCATCTGCACCCCTATATGTTCTTTCATCTAGAGAATAATTCATTCTAAGGGGAATGACCTCTAATCTAGGAATTCCCCAAAAAACGTCATAACTAATCTTGTAATTCTAATGTGGTCCATGTTCATCCCGTACATGACAATTAGAAATGAAATTTTCTTAATTCAAATGACATGAGGGATTATTTGTTATCAAAGAATCCAATAGTTCAAGTAAATTTTATCAAACTCCATGTTACATAATTTTTTATTTGTGTTAATTATAAAATAAATAACATGATGTACAATTATTGGACCCTTAATGATAAGAAGATCATGACCCTAATCCGTATTCAAACGCCCATGAGACTTTCTATGTTAGTGGCATTGGGATTATACATTCACATAATGTTTTTTCATTACCTTTGTGCTAGATGTACCAACACACCCTTTAGTCAATGTTTTATTACACATAATCGTAACACCAAAAAATATAATGATGTATTTCTCTTTAAATAATTTTTATGTATTCAATAGCTCTTTTAACACGGAACACCAACATTAAGTGGACTAGGTTATACTATAATTTTTTAAAAATATAAATTTTTATACCATAGAAGTTAAATTATCTATATGAATAATATTAAAAAATTAAAAAAAAAATAATGGTTTACATAATTCAAATATATTTATTTTTTGCAGTGTAATTTCATTCTTCAAAAATATATTTCTTCCCTCAAATATAATTTTTATCACTAAATGTGTGTAAATAAAAAAATTAATTTATTCAAATTTTATAAATTTAAATTTAAAAATAGAAATTAATTTCGAATAAAATTCATTCAAAATTAACTTAGAGTTAATTATGATGATTTTCTAAAAATATTTATTTTTTTGATGAATAGTGAAAAGTAATATGTTTATTAAAAACTATCTTTTCATTTCAAGAATTTATAAAGTTAAATTTTTCAATAAATTGGATTAAAAGTAATACTGACTCATTTAAATTATACATAATCCAATTAATGTCATTTTAATCATTCTTATGTGTTATTTTGGTATAAATGATAAATTACTTAAGAAAACATTTTTTCTGGAAAATTTCTTTTCCTCACAATTTGTAGGATTAATTTTAAATTAAATTATTCCAATTATTTGAATTGAATGTGATAAAATAAATTCCATATTTTTAATCAAAATAATTGATATTATTTAATATATCGACTTGGTTTTCTTTCATTATGATTATTAAAGTAATAATAGTCTGTTACGATGGTTACTGTTAAAGAACTATTAAAAGGGGATAAAACAAGATATATGGGAAATATTTCTAATTAAACTTGTACAAATACTATTTTTTTCAAATATTTATACCTAATTATTTAATAACAATGATCCTATATTCATTTTGATGTAGTTTTCAGGAGTATGACAAAATGATATTTTAATATTTTAAGAAATTCAAGTGTCATATCCCCCACTTATAAAAGGAAACCCTTCCTCTCTCTTCATTACTCAACTTTTTAATAATATATAAAGAAAAAACCCTAAAACATTATATTTTCATCTCTAAAAGACATTACTTTTATCTTTGAGTCTTATTAAAATACCATTTCAATGTTATTTATGAAAAAATATAAATAACATCAATCGAAAAAGAGGTAATTATCATACCTGGACTCTTTCAATTTATTTCATCTTATAAATCCTATAATTTTTTATTAATCATCATATAACTAATTATGTGTCCCTGATATTCTAAAATCATATTATGTTTATGTAACCACTATAATTAACCCTATTTTCCATCAAATGGATGTGATAGTATCGCTTATTCATACGTGTGGACCCACTTTCAAATAGTGATATAATTCATTTTCCATCTCCATTATTCATGGTTGGGTGTTATTAAGGGTTTAATTTTTATATAATTCATTTCTGACCTAATTATTCCTTATTACTTATTGCATCATATCTTTCTTTATACAATTCCATTTTTTGGAAAATCGTAGTGTCACTTCTGCATATGTCTTGACTCCCACCACCATGAATAAATATGATTTTTTTCTTTTATATTTACATTGATGGTAGTAAGGATATATTTGATAAATATATATGATATAATAATGATTATATAAATGTGAATTATTATTTACCTTTCTTTTATTCTATCTGTTGAAAAGTGAAAAAAAACATTCTTGCATACATACGACCTCCCAAATTTATGAAAAATGTAATTCATTTTTTGATATCTACCTTTGATCACTGATTATAAAATGTATATAATTAATATATTTGATATTTCTATCAGTATTATAAATCTCAAGCTAATGGAACTATGAAAAATAATGAAATACAAAAACTACCAAACAGAAACTTATATAAAAAATGAGAATGTTTACACATGAAAATGGATATTTAAATAAATAAATATTAATAAATGAGGGTTTAAATATAATAATAAGACCATATATGATTTTATAATAATTAATAAGTTTCTTTTATGTATGACTAAAAAATTAAATTTATTATATAGTATTTTATGATAAATTACTAATAACCCGTACCTGAGGTAATGGTTTATTTCATAATCATGTCATTATTCAGGATTCCATATGTTAAAGTATCTATTGTAATAATTATTTGACCATTATATTGGAATCCAAATTTATTTATTTTTCTCCTTCAGTTATTTATATTAATTATAATGTCTCCTTTCATTTTACCCTCATTATGAACTCAATAGACGTAAAGAATATTTTTATGGAAAATTGGTATTACTTATATCTATAATAATAAAATTCTTCTATATCCATGTTTTATAAAAATGATTCTTGTAAAAATTTTAACATTTTTATATGTTTTTAAACACATTTTTACCAACATTTTATTTTTTTCATGTTTTTATGAAAGGAATCTTCTTTTCATTTCAAAATGAGATACTTTTGACTTTTACTAAAAAGCTATAAGGTAACATTTGTTTTTACATAAATTTCCTGAATATAATTTCAACCCATCATGACCATTCAATGTTCAGAATCATCCAAAAAATATCATATTTATTTTGAAATAAAAAAATTCTTTATTATTTAGTATATTTTATTATACTAAATAAGTGATATCAAAATCAAAATGTTATTTTCCCCATGAAATCTACTAGTGATATTTTTAATGTATTTTCATCCACATAAACATGATTTATTGAATATTATGATTTAATGAAGATACATTATATTGATTACACACACTATTGTTTTATAAATTATTTTTAATCGGTTTGAATGATGAATGTATTAATATTCTGTAATATTGTTCATTCAATGCGGATTTTTTTTTTGATAAATAAGGCTTGTTGATTATGTTATAATATTTATTCATATGATGAATGAATTAGAATTATTAAGTGATGATAGGTGGATATAATTATATATCCCCTATATTGTTTTACAGGTCTCGTGAGTCAGTTTTTTTGGGTGTTTGGATGAGGCCTTACCGATTAATGTAACATGTCTTGGCATATGGCCTCAATGGTAAGTTTAAGAAGTATAAAATTATACATTACATATTTATAAAATCATTTTTTTTCATTTGAAAATTTTAATATTTATGATATATATATATATATATATAAGTTTCATGATCATGTTATTATTTATATGGAATTATTTAAAGATCATTTATTCCTATAATATTATTCATGCCTTATTTAATATTGATAACATAGATTGTATTAATTCACTTAATAATAATATGATATCACCCATTTCAAATGCTTCATTTCCTTTAGATTCTATGATGGTTACTATGAAAAATATTCAAGGATATTATGGAGATAATAACCCAGTTCTAAAAGAAAATACAATGATGCAATTTATGTTATCAAATGTAATACAAGATTCAAGTATGTATCTAGTTTATCGAGACTACTAAACTATTTTATTATATTGGATGTGTTTAATAATATCTAGTTCCAATATAATAACGCAACCACTAACTCTGGACTACTAGGGTTGAGGTATTTAGAGTTGGTATCATGAAAATATTACTATAAACCTTAGGAACTAGTTTTAAGAAAACATAACATAGGTAACATAAATCTATGAAACACTTTAAGGATTAGACAATGTTTATAATACAATCCTAATGGTTTGTTAAGGTAGATATTATGTGGTTTTCATATAAACACATACTTTTCTGGATAATAAAAGTTGTTTTGGTTTTGGAATAGATGAATCTATGGGCAATAACCCATAAAATAGTTGATTGAATATATTTTTACCATTATTATGGTGCAAAGTGATTTTCCCTTACTGCGCACTTAGTTTGACACTTCTGGGGGGTATTTTTGACTTAATTCACATTTTTTATTAACTATTATAAAGGATTTGAATAGATTAAGATCAGGGATGACATAGGTTAGAATTAAGGTTTTATATATTGAAATTAATGTGTCATTATTTAAATATTCTATGAATGATTTTTTATGATTTATAATTATGATTTACAATTGTAAAAGGTAATGTAAAACATTTTTTAATTTATTAAGGGACTAAAGATTGAATTATAAAGTTAATTAGTTGATAGGAATGAATATATATTTAAGTATATAATTTTCTCTAATACATATAAATTCCATTATATTATGAAAAGTCAGTAGGAATGTTAATTCTTGTCCTCAATTATTATGTGTTGAGTTGGTAGTGAAAACTCATATTTAAAGGTTGACCTCATCTCAAGTCTAAATCTTCTCCAATCAATGTTTTTGGAATGGATATTCTACGAAATGATATTTAATCTTCATCAAGTTAAAATTAATTTATTTTTTTGTGCATGGATTGGATATATCAGTATAGATCTCATACCAATTTTTGAGGAAGGGAAGCTAAATTTGATATTCTAAATCATCCTTTGATCTTAAATCATTAAAAGGAGAAACATAAAGTTATAATTGAAATTAATTACAATATATGTGGATTTATACCAATTGATGAGATATATTTATCTCAAATATTTGGGGACAAAATCAACGTTATGGACATTCACATTGTATGGTAGTTTATTGACGTCTTTCCTGATGAATTTCATAGTGTTCCCCCGAATTGTGAATTTGAATTTTCAAAAATCTCATACTTGGTGTTACTCAAATTTCAAAGACTCTATACAGAATGTCCCAGAATGATTTTTTTGTAATTAATTAAATGGATCCATGAGAATCTAAATTTGTGATTCATTTTTCATAGTGCATCACCAAAGGGAGAACATATTCCTTTTGTGAAACATAAATATGGATCAATGATTGTTTTCACTGATTATCTAGAACATAACAAAAAGAAAATTTAGGATAAGTATCCTCTACCATATTTAGATTATTTTTAAATCAATTACATGGAGATATATATTTTTACGAGAATAATATATTATTTTTCAATCACTGTATAAGGGTCAAGAAAGGGGTTATAACCAACATATCCTTTCATATGAGTTAGGAATATTATGATTTTATAGTAATACCTTTTTTACAAACCAATTATCTAACTATATTTATAGATTTATTGAATAGAGTCGTTAAAAATTACCTTAATATGTTTTATGTAGTCTTTATAGATTATATTATTAAATATTTAGTTTGAAAGTAAGATCATGAAGATCATTTTAGAATTGTGCTAAAGATAATGTGGAAGGAGTAGTTGTATGATAAATTTACCATGTTTTAATTATTTATTTAGAAAGTTTATTTCTAGGGTAATATAATCCTATTTTAGGGTATATTAGTAGATCCTTCAAAGATGAAATTTATTGAGAAATGGACTATACCATCCTTGGTAATTGAGTTACATAGTTTTATTGGGATGGAAATATAATATTGATGCTTTGTTAGAGATTCCCCATGACTATCTAATCCAAACACCATGTTGGATCATATTGAGGTTATGTTCATGTGGATAGATAAATGTGAAGCTAATTTCAAGAAAAAAAATGTGAATTTTGGTCAGTAAACCAATGATTAGAATAAACCTCCTTCGTTAAGGGTCCATGATCAATAGTGATGCATCAAATAAGGGACAGGGGTGTAAACTTTTGTATAATTAAATCGTGATATCATATTCCTTTAACTAATTGAAAATTCATCATAAATTTACCAAACTCATTATTGGGAGAAATAAGTTGTAATTGTCCCCTTGATGATTTGCTGGCATCATATTTATTGTGAATGGTGTGATAAATATCTGATTTTAAATTATATTTTTTCAAACAAATAGTTGAATATTTTTTTTGAGATTATTATTGGAGTTTATCAATGACTATGAATGATAAATACATTGCCACATTGGGAAGGTGAATGATGTGGATGATTCACTTAGTAAGAAATTCCTTTCATGTTTTTCCAGGATAAAGATTTAATTAGATGAAATGTTGATGGATTTTCAGAAGATATATCTCAAAATCATGAGGAAATGGGATAGATATCATCTTTCGCATATAGAAATTCAACAATGCATCACTGAGAAGATTCCCAAAGGAAAAAAGGAAAGATATGCAATTATAAAAAAAGATGAGGAATGATCATAAGTTCGACAATTATGATGAAGTAATTATATGGTTCAGGAACATAGTATGTATCTTATCAAAAGAAGAGTTGAAAATTGACCTATTGGGTGAATCTTATAGTTGATAATTCTATATTTATCAAGGAAGTAAAAATAGTTTTAGATATCTGAATGATTATTTCATGTGTTATAACATGGGAAGGGCTATTATAATACTTATATCTCGATCCATATTAATTTAGAAAGTTCAGGCTGATAGATAAAGTCAAAGTGGATGCTACAACAATTACCTATACCAGAAGTTAAATTGGAAACATTTCTATGAATTTCATCATTGGAATCACCAAAACACCTAAAATTTCTGATTTTATATTTATTTTAGTAGATCAAATTATGAAATGAAAACATTTTCCTTATGTTTGAAAATATTTATCTCTTGAAAAAATTACTTAGTTAAACATTAAATATACATTAATATAGTGTAGGGTAATATTATAAATTGTATCTGATTAGGATATGAGGTTTTACATGATTTTCTGATAATTAATTAGTAGGACATGTATATAGAGTTTATTTTCATCACTGATTGTCAACCTCATACATATTGTTAGTATTATAAGACCATTCAAACTCTTGATGTAATGTTGAGAGCTTTCATTATAGATTTAAATTGTGGTTTAGATCAACAAATTCCTTTTGGGTACAATTATTACAACAATAGATTCCTCTCAAGTATCTAGATGGATTGTTATGAAGCCCTATATGGAAGGAAGTATAGAACACAGATGTTATAGAATGAAGTAATATAAATAATAATAATGGGTTTTGATCTAACTAAGGAAATTGTATAGAATGTTATCGCAACTAGACAAACCATAAGAGAAGATAATAGTTGACAAAAAAGTTATGACAAAAGACATTATCATAAGGCCCCAGCCTTAAACCTTACGTAATCATGAGTTATTACAAGATTACACATTGATGATCTTTTCTGGTTTAGAGTTTTAGAGAATTAGATCATAAAACTTGCATTACACTCCACATATAAACAAAGTGGTTACATAAAGATATTATTCTTATTTCCCATCAATGAAAACATATTTAAAACAAAAAATGGATTCTTTTTTGACACTTCCTTAACACTATCATCATATCATGTACCTTTACCTTGACCTGTGAAAAACATTTCAAAAAACTTGGTATGAACATAAAAAGCTCAGTAAGGGATATAAAAATATGGAAAGGAAACATGGGTACATATATACATAAGAATGAAATCATACTTTACCCATAAAACATAATCACTTTAACATACCTCATCAAATCATGAATAAATCATAGAAATCATAAGACATAAATGTAACTTGAGGCATTCATAACATTCTTATGTAGGGAGTAACCCTCTTGGTTACGTTTAGAATACCTATCACAGTATATTCCCTAAATCTCTTCGGGGAAACCTTAAAATTTCACTCCTTCACGTTACCCAATGCATTGGAGAGCTATATCGGGCTCACCCACCCTTAGTTTATCACGGAATAACTCATCTTCCTAATAATTCCCAAGAACCTCAACATAATCGTATCACATAAAACATGCATAATGGAAACATAACATTTCCACATTTCAATCACAAGATATCAATACAACACATTGTTATAATAAAAACATTATGAAAAGCATTTTCAATACCAAAATAAAAGTAAAGTATAACATGGTATTTATTTTTCTTTTAAAAAGATGGTATGGCTTGTAGGGGAAGCCGAAACTCAAATAATGGTCACGGCAGCGGAGAAGTCGTTGTCGCCGCATACGTATGACAAAAACATTCCCTCTTTTCTTTTAGTAAACTCTTTGTATAAAAAATATCCCTTTTGAATAAATGTAAAAGTCAAAGGGGTGTATACACCGTATAAAAGAGGTTTTGTGTAAAACAAAATATGCCTCAATGAAAGGAGATTGAGATGAAGTCCAATACCTCGGGTCCGACTTGACTCGATCATTCTTTAATGTCCTGAATAATAAAACTGAGTTAATTTCTACTTTATTAAGAACCTTCTTCAAGTTCATTATTCCTTCTACATCACTTATTACCATTTCATGAACACTATGAAATTATTTTAGTTAATAACGGTCGTTTTAACGATCATTGGTACTTGAGTCAAAATATGCTCTTTATAATTATAAGTTGTTCATGTATCCATAATATCCAGAGTTATAATCATGATGTATATATCATATATATCATACATATCCAGTATATATATGCATTTATAATATTACATAATCATTTAGAGGTAGGAAATGAAATGCACCGTTCATGGAGACGGTAAGCCGTACGTACGCATGAACGCTACTTTCATTTCAATTTCGTATTTTATAGAATGGAATCATAATGATATAAAGTTATATTATAATTCCAGTATAATATCATATATAATATCATAACTCCATCCTTTATACGTCCCACATCTGGTATTAACGAATCAATTCACTTTGAGGTGGCGGTAGTCCGCACTTCCTTAAATGAAGATATCGCGTTTACCCATAATGGAAACCATAAAGGTATGAACAAAATGAAAAATACAGAATCTAAAGGAAAACATAAATATATTATATATCATATATAAATATAGTGACATCTTAATGGCCACCTTTGAAGGTGTTAAAAGAATGTTGAACAATCATCATTTCGGGAGGCATAAGTTCACCATCCACGGAAACAGTATGTCCTTTAACCATTAGATGTAGGTGTGTGTAAGTGTAGCTAGAATACTTCTTATAAAAACATCCTAGTATATTTAAGATACTGTATTTGTTACAAAATAAATGAATTAAAAGAGTTTAGGGGGTTGGAGAAGCAAAATAAAACAAAAGGACTCAAGTGAATACATTACCTTAAAATCGGGTAACTCCCTTTGGTTTGAGCTCAAAGGCTTCCTTGGTAAGACTTCTGCCCAAAGTGAGGCTTCAAGGAGTAACAGAAGGAAGTTGAGGGACAAAATGGATAGGGGTTGACCGAGCCAAAGGCTTTGGGAGTGTGGGTAAGGAGGTAGAGGTGGGGGCCTTTTATAAGAGGAGAGGAGGGGCACTCTTGGAATGTAAAGAAATGTTACTTTATTTGAAAATTATTTTCGGATTGAAAAGGTCCCACATTGATATAATTCGAGGTTATGGTGATAAGGGTTCGAAATCCACCCATCCAATTGGTTTTGGACATGTGTAGGTCATATATTTTACATTATCATTTCATTTTATTTAAATTTTTTATTAATGAGGTAATCGCGGCATCATCATGATGTCATAAATAATATACGTTATTTAATGTATAAAAATTATGAAAAAACTACTATGATGTAGGAAATATTTTTAGCTTTCCAATGAATATTTATAGTCTAAAATATCATCTATGTAGAAAAAATAAAAAATGTTTTAATCAGGTGATACATTCTTGTTATATTTACATTCTTTAAAAAAAATAAAAAGATAACAAGTCACATTCCACAAAAGTGATTCCATGGGGTCCCCAAGTTTGGCACAAGACATCCCATGGTCGGCCATGAGACAAACAGTAGAATTAGGACACATGTTGGTGTAATTTTTTTATTATTATGATATTATTTTATTATCCTTAACTACCCGATTACTCATTAATCAAGATAATTAAAGATAATTACTGTCGTTACTATTCATAATGTCCAAAAACAAAATAGTATTTATTACATAATTTGGAACTTCTGATTCCAAATATGTAATCCATTTTACCAAATTCCAAACACAGAAATTTCAATAATTGATTTAAAAATAATTCATGTTGTCAAAACAAATAGCGGGTTTTTTTGAAACAATATCTATGAAAAGTTTGGCATTAGTTTATGCCCAATTCCAAAGTGAAATTAATACTAATTACCACTATTGGATTAAATGGTAAAAATATATTCTAATTTAACTTTAAAACCAATTTATAAGATAATCTAGTAATATAAATAAATTAGATTAAAAAGCAATTTTGATGTAAAATGCAGTATTTTTCACTATTCATTAAAAAATGAGCATTATCAGAAAAATACCAATGATTCACACAAGGTAAATTTTGATGTCCCAATCATAAAGAATAAGTTTATTTTGACAAACATAGCTTATAAAAATGTCAAAATATAGATTTAAAAATGTTTTCCATCAAAATACAGTAAAACAATCTTTTAAAAAAAATATTAGTGTATTCCATGCTTAAGATTGGATTTATTTTCAATTCAAGCCTCTAAAACACCATCTAATTCACTAATATAAATAGATAAAAATAACTATGATTCATTACTTACTTGGGATGTTACATCCTTCCCCCCTTTAGAAAATTGCGTCCCCGCAATTTATTTACTTATCGATCAAATGGGGGTACTTATCCCTCATTGCATTTTCAGATTACCATGTTGCCTCTTCCATCATGTGGTTTTTCCACAAAACCTTTACCTGATTAATCACCTTATTTCGTAACACTTTCTCCATGTGGTCAAGAATATGGACTGGTTGTTCCTCATAAGATAGGTTCTCTTCCAGCTGAACTACCTCTGGACTCAAAACATGAGATGGATATTGCATATAATTTCTCAACATCGAAATGTGAAAAACATTGTGTACCTGAGATAAACTCGGAGGTAAAGCCACCCGGTATGCAACTGATCCAACTCTCTCCAGAATTTCATATGGTCCAATGAACCTTGGAATCATCTTTCCTTTCTTACCAAATCTCATCACACTTTTCCATGGTGAGACTTTGAGAAAAACATGATCACCTACCTCAAAAGTTAGATCCTTCCTCATGTTGTCTGCATAACTCTTCTGCCTACTCTGAGCTGTTCTCATGTGTTTTTGAATCATCTGAACTTTTTCTTCCATCCCTTCTACCAATTCTGGTCCCATCAACTTCCTTTCACCCACTTCATCCCAAAAAGCTGGAGTTCGACACTGCTTCCCATGTAATGCCTGAAATGGTGCCATCTGTATACTAGAATGAAAACTGTTATTATATGAAAATTCAACCAAAGAAATATGTTGGTCCCAAATTCCCTGATAATCCATCGAACAAGATCATAGCATATCCTCCAAGGTCTGTATTGTTCGTTATGACTGCCCATCTGATTGAGGATGAAATGCTATACTAAAATTTAATTCAGTACCCAACGACTTCTGATGGCCTTTCCAAAAGTTAGAAGTGATCCTGGGATCACGATCATATACAATGGAGAGGGGAACTCCATGTAACCTGACTATCTCTTTAAGATACAAACGGGAAAGTTGATCTAGGGAAAAAGTATCTTGTATAGCAAGGAAATGAGCATATTTAGTCAAGTGATCAACAATAACCCAGATTAAATTACTACCTCGAGATGTCTTCGGTAATCCCACAACAAAGTCCATGGATATATTCTCCCATTTCCAATCTGGAACTGGTAAAGGCTGAATCATCCCTTTCGGTAACTACCACTCTGCTTTAACCTGTTGACATGTCAAACACTTCATAGTAAAATAAGAAATATCTCTTTTCATTTCATCCCACCAGTAATACTCCCGCAGATCTCTACACATCTTAGTACTGCCAGGATAAACTGAAAATGGAGAACTATGAGCTTCACATAACAACTCTCTCTTCAACTGTGAATCATAAGGCACACACAATCTCTTCCCAAATCTCAAAATGAAATCATTATCAATGTTGAATTCAGGCAACTTACCTTTCTGAACCAGCTCTACCTTTTTTTACAACTCACTGTCTTGCTTCTATTCTTTCTTGATTCTATCTAATAGAGATGATCTCACTGAAACCTAAAACAAAACAGAAGAACATCCTGCACCAACAACTTCTATTCCAAAGTTCATCAAATCCTTAACCAAAGGATCAAGTTCCAAACGCAACATTTCTAATGAAGCATTACTTTTTCGACTCAAAGCATCAGCCACTTTATTTTCTTTTCCTGGATGGTAATGAATTATACAATCATAATCCTTCATTAATTCTAGCCATCTCCTTTGTCTCATTTTCAATTCTTTCTGAGTGAATATATACTTTAAAATTTTGTGATCGATATATATTTCACACTTTAATCCATACAAATGATGCCACCAAATTTTTAAATAAAAAACAACAGAAACTAATTCCAAATCATGTGTAGCGTAATTTAACTCATGAGTTTTTAACTGACGTGAAGCATAAGAAATTACCTGATCATTCTGCATTAGGACACAACCAAGTCCTTTCAATGAAGCATCAATTTATATAACAAACTCACCATTCCTGGAAGGTAGTGCCAAAACTGGAGCATTCACCAATCTTCTTTCCAATTGCTGAAAACAATCATCACATTCTTTTGTACAGATAAACTTAACACCCTTCCGAGTTAGCTTAGTCATTGGACTAGATAACCATGAAAAATTCCTAACAAACCTTCGGTAATAGCCTACCAAACCAAGGAAACTACGAATCTCTATTACATTTGTGGGTCTTGTCCATTCTTCAACAACCCTTGTTTTTGCAGGATCAACGGTTATCCCATCTTTAGAAACAATGTGACCAAGGAAAGAAATTTGTTGCAACCAAAACTCGCACTTGCTGAATTTTCCATATAGTTCCTTTTCTTTTTTGGTTTGCAAGATAACCCTTAAATGTCTTTTATGCTAATATTTACTTTTAGAAAACACCAAAATATCATCAATGAAAACCACCACAAACATATCCAAGAACTCATGGAAAATTTTATTCATTAAGACCATGAATACAGCAGGTGCATTGGTTATCCCAAAAGGAATTACTACAAATTAATAATGGCCATATCCTGTACGAAACGCAGTCTTCGGAACATCCGTTTCCTTTACCTTCAGCTGATGGTACCCTGATCTCAAGTCAATCTTTGAAAAATACTGAGCTCCATGGAGCCGATCAAAAAAATCATCGATATGAGGCAAATGATATTTCTTCTTAACAGTGATATTATTCAAGGCCCTATAATCAATTAAAAGTCTCATTGAGACATCTTTCTTTTTAACAAATAAGACAAGATCACCCCATGGTGATGTGCTAGGTCAAACGGAACCTTTATCTAATAAATCGTTCAATTGCTCCTTCAACTCTAAAAGTTCAATCTGAGCCAGTCGATATGGGGGTTTTGAAATTGGCTTAGCATCAGGAACTAATTCAATAGTAAATTCAACTTCCCGATCTGGTATTATTCTAGGCAACTCATCAGGAAAAACATCAGGATACTCATTTACCACTGGAACATCATTAATCTGAGCAGTTCCCTTGTTTTCAACAATATCTGCAAGGTAACATTCATTTCCATCTTTTACAACTTTCTTGGCCTCTTGATAAGTTATCAACAGTAAGGGTTCATTCTTGTACAGAAACTGAAAGTCTTTCTGAAAAGAAACTTATTTAGCTCTACAGTCAATCTTAGCATGGAAAATAGAGATCCAATCCATACACAGGATAACATCAAACTCTACTAGAGGTAGAACAATAAGATTTGAAAGTAGGTTCTTTCCACAGGTAAGGATAGGAAGATTCTTATAAATTATTTTTTCCTCAACATTTCCCCTAGGTGTTTTTACCACAAGTTAAGGAGTCATTTCTTGAGATGGTATTCCCATTTTACTAGAAAAGGTTTCAGAGATGAAAGAATGTGTAGACCCCGAATCAAACAACACACTGGCATAATCTGAAAAAATAAACAAAGTACCTGATACAACTTCATTTGATGGCCTGAGATCTACTGAAGTAGTTGCAAATGATTTCACCACCCCTTTATGCTTGTAGTCTAACTGCTTCCAATCACTCAAGATCTTTTTCGGACACTCATTTGCATAGTGACCCATCTCATTGAACTTAAAACAGTTCACTAATTGTAAATCAAATTTGGTCTTACCTTCACCTTGATCTTCTTTAGTGCAATCATGAGCCTTATGTCCCATCTTACCACATCAGTAACACTTTCCATAATTCAGATGACATTCCCCATCATGCCTTTTTCCACATTTATCACAAACTGGAAACTTAGTTTTATTACCATCAGACTTTTTTGAATAATTCTTACCTTTCTCCTGCCACCTCGGTCTCTTCTTCTGTTGGTTGTTATAGAACACTTGATCATCCGAAAACTCCATTTCCACCTTCTCAGCACATCAAACAAGCTTTTCATAACATTTAAACTCACTAGAAGATAATGACCTTTGATATTTTGGCTTTAATCCTGAGTAAAAACGATTGATTTTACTATCAAGGTCTCGGATAAAATTTGGAGCATACCATGCCAATCGACTGAACCTCTCTTCATAGGCAGCCACTGAGTCTTCCTCTTGCCTCAATTCCAAGAATTGTTTTTCCATCCTAAGTTGAACAGCCTTAGGAAAATAATTTTCAAGAAACATACCTTTGAATTCATCCCAGTCGAGATCATCAATCTCATCGGCGTCCCTTATATTTTTAACCATAGACCACCACTGATCTACCTCCCCCTCCAAACGGTAAATAACAAGACTAAACTTTTGTTTTTATGAACAACCCATGACTTTGAAAATATTCTACAGTGATTTAATCCACCCTTCAGCTAACATAGGGTCAGATGGTCCTTTGAATGACGGGGGATGTTGCCTCATGAAATGTTCCACTACTGACATGTTCCTCTGCGGTTGATCTGGATGATCTCGTGCATGGATACCACCACCATTTATCGCTTGAGTCACCTGCGCCATAACTGCAACAAACTATTCGGATCCAATTCTGACCATCTTGGGATGCTGATTTGGAAGGTTATTTCCTTCTGTATGCCTTCCTAGCTCTTCTTCCCTGTTTCCTCTGCAAGAAACCATTCTGAACAAACATGTCTTAGATGAAGCAACATGCTAGTCTTCAAATACTAAATCACTTCAATTTGACCAAAAAAAAATATTTTTGGATAATCATTTAATATAATTCTAACTCCTAAAGTTATCTAAACCAACCTATGATACCAACTATAAGGCCCCAGCCTTAAACCTTACTTAATCTTTAGTTATTACAAGATTACACGTTGAGGATCTTTTCGGGTTTAGAGTTTTAAAGAATTAGATCATAAAACTTGCATTACATTCAACATATAAACAAAGTGGTTACATAAAGATAGTATTCTTCTTTTCCATCGATGGAAACATATTTAAAATAAAACATGGATTCTTTCTTGAATCTTCCTTGACACTATCATCATATCATGTACCTTTCCCTTGAACTGTGAAAAAAATTTCAAAAAACTTGGGATGAGCATAAAAAGCTCAGTAAGGGATATAAAAATATGGAAAGGAAACATGGGTACATATATACATAAGAATGAAATCATACTTTACCCATAAAACATAAGCACCTTAACATACCTCATCAAATCATGAATAAATCATAGAAATCATAAGACATAAAGGTAACTTGAGGCATTCATAACATTCTTACATAGGGAGTAACCCTCTTGGTTACATTTAGAATAACCATCATGGTATATTCCCTAAATCTCTTCGAAGAAACCTTAAAGTTTCACTCCTTCACGTTACCCAATCCATTAGAGAGCTATTTCAGGCTCATCTGCCCTTAGATTATCACGGAACAACCCGTCTTCATAATAATGCCCAAGAACCTCAACATAATCGTATCACATAAAACATGCATAAAGGAAACATAACATTTCCACATTTCAATCACAAGATATAAATACAACACATTGATATAATAAAAACATTATTAAAACCATTTTCAATACCAAAATAAAATAAAAGTATAACATGGTATTTATTTTTCTTTTAAAAAGAAGGTATGGCTTGTAGAGAAAGTTGAAACTCAAATAATGGTCACGGGGGTGAAGAAGTCGTTGTCACCGCATACGTACGAAAAAAACATTCCCTCTTGTCTTTTAGTAAATGCATTGTATAAAAAAGATCCCTTTTAAATAAACATAAAAATCAAAGGGTTTTATACACCGTATAAAAGAAGGTTTTGTATAAAACAAAATATGCCTCAATGAAAGAAGATTGAGACGAAGTCCCACACCTCGGGTCCGACTTGACTTGATCATTCTTTGATGTACTGAATAATAAACCTGAGTTAATTTCTACTTTCTTTAGAATCTTCTTCAAGTTCATTATTCCTTTTATATCACTTATTACCTTGTCATGAACACTATGTAATTATTTTAGTTAATAACGGTCCTTTTAACGATCATTGGTACTTGAGTCAAAATATGCTCTTCATAATTACAAGTTGTTCATGTATCCATTATATACAAAGTTATAATAATGATTTATATATCATATATATCATACATATCCTGTATATATGTGCATTTATAATATTACATAATCATTTAGAGGTAGGAAATGAAATGCACCGTTCATGGAGACGGTAAGCCATACGTATGCATGAATGCTACTTTCATTTCAATTTCGTATTTTATAGAATGGAATGATAATGATATAAAGGTATATTATAATTCCAGTATAATATCATATATAATATCATAACTCCATCCTTTATATGTCAAACATATGGTATTAACGAATCAAATCACTTTGAGGGGGCGGTAGTCCGCACTTCCTTAAATGAAGATATCGCGTTTACCCATAATGGAAACCATAATGGTATGCCCAAAATGAAAAATACAGAACTTTAAGGAAAAAATAAACATATTATATATCATATATAAATATAGTGACATCTTAATGGCCACCTTTGAAGGTGTTAAATGAATGTTGAACAATCATCGTTTCAGGAGGCATAAATTCACCATCCACGAAAACATTATGTCCTTTAACCATTAGATATAGGAGTGTGTAAGTGTACCTCGAATAATTATTATAAAAACATCCTAGTATATTGAAGATACTGGATTTGTTACAAAAGAAATGAATAAAAAGAGTTTAGGGGGTTGGAGAAGCAAAATAAAACAAAAGGACTCAAGTGAATACATTACCTTAAAATCGGGTAACTCCCTTTGGTTTGAGCTCAAAGGCTTCCTTGGAAAGACTTCGGGAAAAAGTGAGGCTTCAAGGACTAATAGAGGGAAGTGGATAGACAATATGGGCAGGGGTTGGCTGAGCCAAAGGCTGTGGGAGTTTGGGTAAGGAGGTAGAGGTGGGGGCCTTTTATAAGAGGAGAGGAGGGGCACTCTTGGAAAGTAAATAAATGTTACTTTATTTGAAAATGATTTTCGGATTCAAAAGGTCCCACATTGATATAATTCAAGGGTAAGGTGATAAGGGTACTACATAGACCCATCCTATAGGTTTTATACATGTGTAGGTCATATATTTTACATTATCATTTCATTTTATTTAAATCCATTATTAATGAGGTAATCACTGCATCATCATGATGTCATAAATAATATAATATATTTAAAGTCTCAAAATTATGAAAAAAATACTATGATGTAGGAAATATTTTTAGATTTCCAATTAATATTTATAGTCTAAAATATCATCTATGTATACAAAATTAAAAATGTTTTAATCATGTGATACATTCCTGTTATATTTACTTTCTTTAAAAAAATAATAAGATAATAAGTCACTTTCCACAAAAGTGATTTCATGGGGTCCCCAAGTTTGGAACAAGACATCCCATGGTCGGCCATGAGACAACCAGTAGAATTAGGACACATTTTGGTGTCATTTTAGTATTATTATTATATTATTTTATTATTCTTAACTACCCAATTACTCATTAATCAAGATAATTAAAGATAATTAACGTCGTTACTATTCATAATGTCCAAAAACAAAAGAGTCACGATTAAATAATTTGGACCTTCTGATTCCAAATATGTAATCGATTTTACCAAATTACAAACACAGAAATTGAAATAATTGATTTGAAAATAATTTCCGTTGTCAAAACAAATAGCGGGTTTTTTTGAAACAATATCTATTAAAAGCTTGGCATTAGTTTATGCCCAATTCCAAAGTGAAATTAATACTAATGACCACCATTGGATTAAATGGTAAAAATGTATTATAATTTAACTTTAAACCCAATTCAAAAGATAATATAATCATATAAATAAATTATATTAAAAAGAAGTTTTGATGTAAAATGCAGTATTTTTCACTATTCATTATAAAAGGATCATTGTCAGAAAAATACCAGAAATTCACACAAGGTAAATTTTGATGTCCCAATAATAAAGAATAAGTTTATTTTGACAAAAATAGCTTATAAAATTTTCAAAAGATAAATTTAAAAATGGTTTTCCATCAAAAGGCAGTAAAACAATCTTTTAAAAAAAATATTAGTGTATTACATGCTTAAGATTGGATTTATTTTCATTTTAAGCCTCTGAAACACTATATAATTCATTTATAGAAATAGATAAAAATATCTATTATTCATTACTTACTTGTGATGTTACAGTTATTGAGGTATATAGTTTTTTGTTGGTGAAAAGGTGTTCCTATGAAAATATCCCTTGGAATATGGTCATGAGATTTCGAAATAAGGGAATTCTAAGACCGATATATATATCAATCCCTTTGAAATTTTTGATCGTATCGGGATTTTATATTACCTCTTGAAGATTAAATATAATCTTCCTCATTTTCATGATTCATTCTGTGTATCTCTCCTAAGAATGTATATACATGAACATTAACATTTACTGAACTTATATGTCTCACCCTGCATCAATATATACCTTATTAGGATTAACTAATGGATATTCTAAATCATGGTGAGAATGTTCAATGAAACAAGGCCACTCCACTAGTCATAATTTTGTTGGTAAACAATAAATTTAATGATCCTACATGGGAACTGAATGATGTGATAAGGTAGAAGTATTATTAATATTAATTATTGGTGTAACAAAATTTTTAGGGATAATTCTTATAAGGGGTTATAATGTAACATCACTATATTTAATGATATATTTCATCACATTTTTCATGTTTAATTTTAAATTATATTGCCTCAATTATATAAATTTAATTTGATAAAATGTATTAATATTTTGAATAATAATAATTAATATTATTTAATAGGGTTAACTTAATTTTCTATCATAATGAATTGAAATGCAGTAAAAACTTGTTTCAACGGGTAATGTTAAAATGAGTTTACTTGCGGTTAAACTAAGAGATAAGGGAATGTTTTCCAATTAAACATGTATACATACTTTTTAGGACAATTTTTAGGATTCAACCTATCCCATATTTAGTCCTCTATAAATTTTACAGCATTTTTATTGAGAATGAAATTATTTTATTTTTAATATTTAATGAAATTACCTAATTTTACTCTCCCAATTATAAAGGATTACTTTCCGTTATTTTATTATCATGACATTGCGCCATCTAGATTGAAGATCCTAATGAAATATTTTCTTCTAAAATACCCAAAATAAGAAATATTGTTTTAGGATTCTTAAAATACCATTACAACAGCCACTAAGAAAGAATATAAAGGAGTTCAACTAAAGATTGCAAAATTATCCCACCAGACCTCTTTCAATTTATTCATACTTATACCTCCCCTTAAAATTACCATTATGGCCTATTAAAAATAAATATTACATAAATGGGTAATGGAATTATAGTAAAACTAACCAATTATCTAAATTACCATATATATGAACTATTGGTTTTGGATTTCTTTAAATACCATTTCAAGGGTCCCTGTAAAATAATATATATGAGGCCAGCGGAAGAAGAGGTAAACATCTTAACCGATCTATTTCAAATAATTTTTCCTTATATAACCATTAAATTTGATTTATTTAACATAAAATAATAAATTTAGTACCTTAAATATAATGAAATTTTATTTCTAGTATGGATCCACCATTATTCACTATCTTTTTTATCAAATGGGAAGTGAAAGTATCACCCATACATAAGTGTGTAATACCCCCTCCACCAAGTGATTTAATTATTATTCTATCACCTTATTTCATGGATGGTTATTTTGATGGGAATACTGTATATATTATATATATATTATATAATTATTCTTCTATAATTATAATACCAAATTATTACCTTCCTGTCTTTTGAAAATTATAATGTCGCTCATGCGTACATGATGGCTACTTCTACCAAGAAGCGATGTGATTTTTTTTCATTTCCACCATACATATATGGAAATAAAGATATATTTAGTGAAAATATTTAATATTTTTGATTAAATAATTATTATACAAGGTAGAAATATTTTTTTTCTTTTGTACCATTTTTCAAAAAGTGAAAACAATGTTCCTACACACTTATAACCTAGTGTCTCCATGAAAGGCGTAAATCATTATTCTATCTCTAAAATTCTTGTATTATTATAAATTTGTATATAATGATTATATATGATATCTATATCAATATTTTAATTCTATATATGATATAACTACGATAAATATGAAAGGCACAAATCTATCAATCCAAAATAATCATGAAAAACATGACTATTAACACTTGGAGACAGTGATTTTAATAATTATTTATTTATAAAATCTTATTAATATGTTATAAGTGGATCATATTTTATATTTTATATATGTATATGGTTCTGGTAAATAACTAAAAATAAATTTAAATTTATTATAATAGAGTGTAAATCACTTAAGAATTAAGTCAAACTTAGGGAAAAGATTATTTAACATTACCATCATTATTTGGGATTTTGTATATTTAATTATATATTGGGAGAATTATATAGAATATATATATTAAAAAATTTCTTTTATTGAAGTATATTTATTTTTAGGAATCCATATCATTCCCTTCATTTTTATCACTTATAGAATCCCAGAGTCCAAAATAATATTTTTAAGAATATTTTTATCTATCTTTAGTTGAAAATATTTTACCTTCTATACGCATGTTTTCCAAAAATGAATAAATAATTTTTTTTAGTTTTATCTAATATTTAAATTAATTTTAACCATGATTTAATTTTAACAAAGTTTTTTTAAAAATTAATATCTTCCAATGATATTTTTAAAGTATTTTCATCTTTGTCAATATATTTTATTTAATTTTAATATTAATTGAGGATATGTTATTATGAAACCATCCACTATTTGTTTCTATATACTTTATGATCTTTTTGATTGGGGAATGAATTGAAATTCTATTTGATTATTCTTACAATAGAGATATTGTTTTATTAAGAATGAATTATGAGTATGTTGAAGTATTTATTCAAATGATTAGTGTATTGGAATTATTGCATAATTGATGGGGAAGAGAATAATATTTACCCTTTATTAAATGGTATGTCTCATGAGACAAAATCGGTTGGCTATTTGGTTAAGACCTTACCCATTTATGCTTTTATCGTGGTAGGATGCCAAAATATTAATTTTATGGTCTTTGAAATTAATAATTATATCATTATAATTTTTTTATTTGTTTCCAAGTGATTGTTTGAAATGTTGTGATATCCTTGGAATATTATCCTACTCATCTAGATGTTTTTATAGAATTACATGATTATCATTTAATTCTTCCATATTATTCAAGCCTTATTTATTATATGATATATTCCACTTTATTCATTCCCTTTATTAACAACTCAGATCAACACATTATTATTTTTAATATCCCTAGAATGTATGTAAGTGTACAATGAATAAAAACAAATAGTATTCTTCAGAGTATAATGATATTCTTAACGTAAAAACAATGTTGTTTTTTATATTTTTAAATGAAATGTTATATTAATGTATGTATTTAGTTTAACAATCCTACTAAACTATTCGATCATTTGGGAAGAAATCACATGCATATAGTATCATTGTACTAAAGTAACTTCTAACACTGAGCTACTAGGGTTGGGTTATATATTAAAAAAAAGCCTAATTGACTCAATTTTCATGATGTTCTTCCATAGAGAAACATTAATTGTCAAAGTTAATATATCTTAGAAATTGAAAAGAAAAAAATACCTAAATATTTTATACAGTTTAGTTAATAGAAATTTTATGTTCAAAACCACTAGGATAGATTATAAAAACAGAATGTTATTTTGACTAAATGGAAATAAAAAAATGAATGTGATATTTCACTAAAGGTAGAAACATGATAATAATAATCAATAAATGTTCATACTTTAGTGAAGTAAAAAATAATAATGATCCAGTCGATATGTGATCAAACTTTTATCGTAGTTAACCCTCTATTAGGGTAAACATTATTAATTCTAAATTTCTCACCTTTTTATCCTAAGAGGAACTATAAATTATCAAAAAAAGGACAACCCAACACCCTATTTAAGATGACCTACCAGAACCCACCAATGGACAATCATGTGGATAAATATATTGTTAATAAATTCAGGGAACACCAACCTTAAACCAAAATTTTATTATTTGATGAAAAATAAATAATATTAAAGTGAATAAAAGAATTCTAACTCCAAAATTAAACTATTAATAAATCACCTAACAATATATAGTCTTCTATCATAACCCACTTAGCACAATAAAAACATACCCATAATTAAAGTCCAGAGGGAGTGTAAAAAAATGGAACCCAAGAAGCAGAAACACTGTAGAAGATAGTTGTCTAATGGTTATGTTTAATCCTCATGATGTCGAGTCCCCTTCATAGTACATAATAACTCATACTTATGGATAAAATCCTTTATTTATATCTCAATATTTCTCCATATAACATACTATTATTCCTCAAAATATGTTGTCATTCAAATCCATCTTATCTTCCCTTAAATAAACCAAATAAACAGACATGAAACACCATCAATTAATCGAATAAAATATACCTTTATCAGATTCGTGGACTGAGTCTATCAAAAATATTGTATTTGAACTAATACACATCCATTGAGTAATATTATATCTCATGGAACAACCAACAGTCCTTGGAAATAGATTCGATCATTGAGTAGTTCATACGGAATAGATATTATCTGTATAAAAACTCATGTCACTTTCATAAGAAGAACCTCAATGGAATAGAAACATTCTTATTTCATTACATATATACTCCATGAAAACCCTTCTCACTCATATCATTCTAATGGTGTAGAAAACAACATACTGAAACTCTTTGGAATATCAAAGTATTCCATATTTTCTTGTGTTTTCTATTGTTTATCATTTTTACCTCTAGAGGTACCCCCTATACCAAGAAAATTATACATCCTACAAAATCGAGACCCTATATTGTGTAATGAAAATCTCTAGTCTGTAACTGCTTCTTACCAATTTACTCCTAAAACATCTTTGGACTATGGTATAGCCAAATCGAGCTACTATTGAAGTCATCAACATTCATTATACCCATGAAAAATCATTTATAAACACAGAAGTATGATTCAACACATTCCACATTACATTTACATAGCTAATTCATCCTTCACGGGACCCGTACGTATATCTTCCTTCATAATGTTTTGTGGCTGGATTCATACCCTTATTTCACATCACATGATATTTATGTCTAAATAAAATATATCCATTGAACCTTCATTGAACCTATCTATTATACTTTTACATAGAAAACACAATACCATGAGATCCGTTCATATTAATCTGCTATGGTGAAACACTAAACTACTTTCCAAACTTTAATGAAAGTATTCATCCCCTTCCTCTTCATCCCATGTGGAATGGGAATCTCACAACACGATAAACCCCCATTCATACATTCATTGTACCTCCATGATCTCACAGCGGTGATGGTTGAATTAAAATAGCATATTCCTAGAATATTTTATCATTACTGGACTTTATGAGGATGAGTTTTCTATTCCTAGTCTCTTCCACGGTGATTCCTAGATTCCCATAATCAATATCAAGATCCACAAATAATGAACATGGTGATTTCAAATTATTTCAATAAAGGTGGTGTCATAAGATAGTCAAGGTTACAAAGAAATATCACTATGTGAGCTTGATACAAGATGATGATGTTTTAGTAATTGATAAATAGTGTTTAGGATTTCCCTTGTCCCACATCGACATTACACATGAGAGTATACTACTTCAAGTATCAAACCATGACATAGTTTCTCTGAATAATATACTAGGTTTATTGCTACACCAGAATCTCATAATCAACACCTCTATGTGACATGATATCTTTTCATCACACATGAACCCAACTAGAGTTGACCCATGAAAATATTACATGAACAACTCTCAACCCAGGCCACCAATAATCAATGGTGATGATTTTTTTGATTCCCTCTTGGTTAATATAGCCTGATATTTCTTGTATGGATTATTCTTTATATATTTTTACTAAAATATCCTTAAAATATATTTTCTAAAATTTTCATTCAAAATATGAATTCTATTTTTATGAAAAATATTTTTTCTTCATTTTTCATAAAAAATCTATATAAATTCCTATTAAAAATTTTAACCAAATAAATGTAAATGTGGTATATGGTTATCAATGTGATTCTGAAATTAAAAAAAATATTATAGAAATATATTTCTAAAATATAGAAATCAAATCCCTTATATTTTGACCATTACTGTCCTCAATCCTGAAATCTAAACAAAAAACATAATATAAACATATGATTCCAATATTTAAATTAAATTATCAATTAAAATATATCAATGGGGGAAGTAAACATTCCTCCATGTCTGTTTCTTAGTTTTTTCCAAACGGCACTCTATGGTTAAGTGAGAACCTCACATTAAACGGATTAAAACCAAACCTACACCCAGATTATAAAGTTCAAAAAACATAAAACATCAACAGATCCTAAAAAATAAAAATCCCAATTCATAATACGACAAAATCACTTATCCCAATTTGAAATTCAAAAGGAAAAAGATCCATGTATCCCATCCTCAGGATACATTATTTCTACCTACGAGCTACCTAGAGTCGTACCCCTTGATGTCACCATTTAACCGGTGAAGACCCCAAAAAGAGATCATCCCAACATAGCTTCCATCATAAAAGAACTCACGTCATCATCACTTCACCCTTGTCGACAATCGACATCAACATCCATCGCCACATCAGAAAAAATCACCGAATCTCAAAACAAATATTGAAATCACCAGAAAAATAGAATGAAACAGATCTATATCTCATTGAAAAACACACCAAACCTTTACTAATGACTTTGAGGAAGAAAAAAAATTATATATGACAACCCATTTACCATTTTCATAGGATCATACTGACTCACGACTCGCTTCGATCACCGACAACTACCGAAAAACACATCCCAAAACATCATCATGACCATTACACAAGATCTGATTAAAAGATGGGTATATGAATAAAAGGTGATAGAAGGGATATAATCATATATGGGATCTAAATGTTACCATCATTTTTAGATAATAGAACTTGAATCATACGGAACAAGCCAACCACCGTATCAACAGAATACATGTGGCCCACCAATCCACCTAACCCAAAACCACTTTGTTCGCAGCACTCCATCACCAACAAGGATGGGTGTTGTGGATTTTGAGGTCATAGTAGGGTTTGGATGGATGTGGGATTTACTAGAACACAACCTTCAATGGGGAGATCAAACGACCAGTGGAAGTAATCCCATGGCATTGAGCACTAGATATGAAACTAAAAAGGGAAAAAGAGCCACTAGGAAGAAAGATAACATTATAATGGAGGAGAAGAATGAAAAGGATGAGGGATGAAGAAGTACAAAAAAGGGTAAGGTTCATCACCACCATGGAGGGCCAAAAAACACTAGTAGTTGAGGAAATACTAAGAGTGGAGAGGAGAGATACAGGATGAGGGGTCCACGAATCAAATTAGATATCTATTTTAATTTTTAACTTTTAATGGCGATTTTCATATCTTAAATTATATTAAATAATATTAAATTATTTTTAAAAATTATTCCAATCATTATTTACCTCAAATTATATTATTTTCACTAATCATTCAAGGAAAACTTAAAATGATGTTATGATCATAGGATTAATGAATATACTCTTCCATAGCCTTTTAATGGACAAAAAATCTCCACCCCAGAAATCAAACTGTCATAATTAATGAAGTATACTTTACACTGATGTTATAATAACTATGAGGATTTGGGTAGGTATTTGCTGATGTGAAATAAAATTAAGGCATAAAGGAGGTTGAAATATTTAGCATAATGGATGATAATAATAAATAATTATCCATGATAATAATCCTTTTAAATGACATCACCGCACACTTCACAACATGAAGTTAATCTAATGAAATAATAAATACATTGAAAACCCACTCTATTGTGTTTTTTCTATATATTTTTACTTTTTTGGAATTCTTCCATTGGAAAACAATAATACACTTCTCACCCAACCCATTTATAAAATCCGGATGATACTAATTTTAGTAGATATAATTAAAATTTTCTTGATCTAATGTGGATTTTTTGCAGTACATTAGACAAAACCTATTTTCCATTATATTTTAAAATTTTACAACTTAAATTTTTCATTTTTTCAAGAGGTTTATATGTCGAATCATAATGAATAAGACACATAAAACATCCCTGTATCCCATGACAACGCCTCTATATCTTCCCCAAAATGAAATAAATCCATTTCTACCATCAAAAACCAATCCCCCACACATGAACCACAGAATATCATAAAAAATATAAATAGTACGGGTAAGAAGAAAATAAAAAACATGTAATATGATTAATTCCTTATAAAGGCATTCATGGATTATAGGGATTATAAGAAAGACACAATGTAAAGTATAGTATCAAGGATAAATAGATTAAATAAAAAATTAATTAATCATAATAATTAAAACTTTGTAAAATCAATAATTAGAAAATATTTAATTCATGTTCAATAGATTTACATGTCCCATGTATATCTCATGAAATAAAAATATATGGAATGGGAAATATTTTTTTTATAAAATCCATTCAATAATGAGAAACAAAAAATATTGATAAATCTACCATGAAAAAAATAAATACAACAATAAAATAATAAAAAATAATTTTAAAAATTAAAATATTGAAAAATATAAAAGGGAATTTATTATATAAAAATTAAATAGTCATGGTGAATCTTGATTCATTAAATATACAACCCTATGATTATATCCAAAATTTAACCACCGATGTTACTCATTAAACATTTTTATCAACAAAATTTGTAATATAGATTCATGGGCTTCCTAAATGATTATCTATTAAATTTAAAATGTGGAAAGTATCTAAGGTGGGACATGATTTTTTTAGTTAAAACATAAAAATCGAATTCAAAATATTAGGGAGAAAAATATAATGAATTTAAAACAGTACTCTCATTTCCACATTGTTGACCTCACCTGTTTTGATAATCCCAATTATGATATTACATACTTTGATAATCCCAAATAATGTTCATTTATTTTTTATTTACATTCACATCCTACAATTGAGTTGATAAGAATATTAGAATAATAATTGGAATATATTAATAAATTCTTATCTATGTTTATAGATACTATGAAATAATTCTAACTCAATATGGATATGTGTTGCATAGAATAGAAAAGTGCTAAGTCTACTGGTATGCACAAATCTACTGATACCGACAAACAAAAATACCTACTGGAACTTAGTCTACCGATAGACAAAGGTCACCGATAGAATGCATAGATAAACAGTCACTGGTACAGAACAGAGCAACTGAAAGGATCCACCGATATAGAACATCTACTGATAGAAGTAGAGCTACCGATAGAACAAGTCGACCAGTGTGCATAAGTCCACTAGTATGCACTTAATCACTGATACAAAATGGAGCTACTGGTATGTACAGGCTACCGATACAAAAGTCTACGGATACGAGGTACAATTACACCAGAGCTACCATTAGAGTAAGTCTACCAGTATAAGAAAGTCTACTGCTATGGAGTTCATAGATATTAAGATGAGCTATCGATAGTCAATAAGAGCTACTGATAGTCAATAAGAGCTACCAATAGAAGTTACCGATACATAGTGCTACTGATTAAAGAGATACATATAGAGTAACTCCAATGATATAAAGGAGCTACTGTTTCAAGAAAGCTACTGATAAAGAGATTAAAATCTACCGAAAAAAAGAAATACTGACTCTAGTCTACCGCTACAAGCTCACTGTTATAAGGAGCTACCGATTGGAAACGAGTCACGGATTACTCAAACTCTATACTTTGCCAATACTATTTAAATAATGCGAACAGTCATATTTGATGTTTTTAATTCAATTAATGATATTTAATGATAGTTGTTGGCATGTCAGGGTACCGTACCTCGTACCTATGAAAAGGTAAGCATTTCTATTGCAGGAGCTTGTAAAATATAAGGAAGATAGAGCTGTAGTAAAAGAAGAAGTAGAGAGAATTATTCCATTCACGCACATACATAAAAAGAAGAACACATGAGGAACTTGAAGAGATCTCATACTCATCAATAATAGAGCTTCAAAGAAGAAGATAAAGTGATACAAAGAACACTCTCACACTCGAGCTGAACACCTACACTGAAGTGAATAAACAAGTACAACGACACTCTGTTTTCTTGACAGAATCCAGAGAAGAACTCAGAGCTTCATTTACATCAATACAAGGAGTCAAGAGATGCACATCAAATCACAAGATCATTCTAATATCATATATACTCTCTTAATGATTCTTCTATTTACATTTCGAGTAGTGTGTGTACTCTGTATATTTTATACACACACTGTCTCCTGTGCAAAGCCCGAGGATTTATAAATCCTCACACCAAAAATCTATAACTCTTTTGTATCCCACTATGGATAGTGGTAGAGGTCTTGTAAGACCTGGAAAACAAGTGTGCTGTTGTTTTGTTTTCCCATGTAGAACTGTGGTAGAGGTCTTAGTACCTGGACAGTCTTTGCACTGTTGTTTACCCCAATCCAGGGTGTGGATCAAATTTATAAAAAATTGTTTGAGAGGACTACGTCTCGGGTTGAGACTGAACCTCTTGGATACATCTTCTGTGCATCTTAGATTAAGTATAATGTATACTATATTCCGCTGTTAATTTCATTGAAATATAAAACTGTTTTAAAGATACATTGATACTTAATCTAGAAAGTGTTTTTAACTATTTTAAATCACTAGTCTAGTTTCAAAAGCTAATTTAATATTCTAAATAAATTACCCGGGACCTAATCAATCTTTTGAGAAACTAATAGAACCCTTATAGTTTGACAAATTCACAACAGTTTAACTTTGTTTTTAAATTGGGAGATTTTAATAGAAATATTTTTTAATAGTAATTGTAATTGCAACTCAATTCACCCCGTCTTGAGTATCCACTCCAACCAACATTTGATATTAGAGGGAGGTTTATTTATTAAAGTTATTTGAAACACTATGTTTTTCAACTGTGATTTTAGTTGTATCTTAAAGATCTTAAATTTCTGTTTGTTCTAAATTTTATCTCTTTAAATATATTTTCTAAAATATGATTATGGATAATAGATTAGAAGGTGCTGCTACCAACCGGCCACCGTTCTTTAATGATACAAATTATGCTCAGTGGAAAATTAAAATGAAAATTCATTTAAAGAGTATGGGAATTGACATCTGGACAACTATAGAAACTCAATATAAGATTCCAGAGACTGTTAGAACTACTTGGGATGAACCAACTAGGACTGCTTACAATAATAATTTTAATTCAATGAATTATTTGTGTTATGCTTTAATATATGAATAATTTAATCACATATCTTCTTGTAAAACTACTTATGAAATTTGGGATACATTGGGTGTTTCTCATAAGGGAACACCCAATGTCAAAAAAATGAGACTAAATACCTATACTATTAAATATAATAATTTTAAATTGAATACTGATGAACCTATTTTTGACATGTATCTCAGGTTCAATGTGATTTTTAATACTATGAGCTCTCTTTGTAATGTTGTTCCGGTAAAAGTCCATATCATGAGAATATTAAGATGCCTTCCATAAAGATGGAGAGGCACATCTGTTTCAATAAGAGAATCGTGTGATATATGTTCACTACCTGTTAAGGAATTAATTGGTAAGAATATGGAGTATGAAGATGAACTGAAGGTAAACAAGGAAGAAGATGGTGAACCAAGGAAGAAGTCAGTTTCCTTCAAGAAATCTTCTTCAAAGATTGAAGAAAAAGGAAAAATTCAAAGTGAAAGTGATAGTTCATGCAGTGATGAGAGTGCATCTCACAGTGATGCTGAAATGTCTCAGATAACCAGGATATTTAAGAAGTTTTATAGTAAGAATAAATTCTTCAAAAAATCAAATTACGAAGGTAAATATGACAACAATGCTCATTTGAAGATGGACTGGAAGAAGTTTGATAAGAGTGATGAGATTATCTACTATGAATGCAAAAGGAAAGGATATATAAAAGAAGACATTCCAAAATTGAAATTCAATAAGAATCATGACTATAATGACAAAAGGTAAAAGAAATCTATGAAAGAAACTTGGAGTGATTCAGATGAAATTTCAAGTGATTCTGATTCTACTCAGGATGAAAAATATCAAAATTCTAATATGTGCTTCATGAAAAACACATCTGAGGTAACACTAGACACTCTTGCTTTAAATACATTTTATTATGGAGTTGATTCTAATTCTGAATCTGAAAATATGTCTAGTGATGAATTATTTGAATATGGTATTATTCTAGAAGAATTTGTAATGAATTTAACAACAATTATAAAGCATTAAATAAACAGCATGCTTTGACCAGTTCTGTTAAATCTTCAATTGATGTAGAAAAGGAAAAGAATGCTCAATTGCTGAAGGAAAATACTGAACTGAAATTCTCTAATGAGAAATTAAAGAAGGACTCAAATAAATTCACAAATGGTAAATATATACATACTCAAATTCTAGGAAATCAAGTGGCACCAAAATATACCACTGGAATAGGCTATCATCCTGGACATAGATAGTTTACAAAAACCATATTTATTTCTAAATCTGGACAGAATGATGCTATTTCTAGTTATGGAAATTTATATGCTTCAACAAGTTATTCATATGGTTATACATCGAATAATTTTTATCTTTCAAAATCTATTCATTTTGTAAGTTATTTGAGACCCATAAGACAAATCTGGGTACCTAAATCTTTGATTTCTAACCTATCTAGACCCTAGAGAATCTGGGTTCCAAAATCATTTTCCATCTAAACATGTTTTGTAGGAAACTTTCTTGAAGAGTTCCCATAAAAAGATATTGTACTTGGACAGTGGATGTTCAAGGCATATGAATGGGGATTACTCATGTTTCAAAATCTTAATCAAAGTTGATAGAGGCCATGTCACCTTTGGTGATAATTCTAAAGGAAAAATCATCAGCCTAGGCCAGATTAGTAACACTAATTCAGTTTTAATTTCCAATGTTTTATTTGTTGATGGACTTAAATATAATCTATTAAGTATTTCTCAGTTGTGTGATGATGGTTTCAATTTTAAATTTGAAAATGATTCTTGTAATGTTTTTTATTCTAAAAATGTTTTAGTATTTTCTTCTTTGAGAAATTAAAATATTTATGCTATTGATTTTAATTCTTTAGTTAAACAAAAAATTACTTGCTTAAATGCTTTTCATAAAGAGTCTGGGCTATGGAACAGATGATTAGGTCACTGTAATGTTTATTCACTTAGAAAACTGAACAGGAAAAACTTAGTTAGAGACCTACCTAAATATGAATTCCCAAATGACAAAGTTTGTAATCCCTGACAAAAGAGAAAGCAACACAAAGTTTCTTTAAAATCAAAGAAAGAAGTTTCAAATTCTTAACCTCTCGAGTTGGATCACATGTACTTGTTTGGGCCTATCTGGAGTTTCTAGTTTAAATGTTATGCACTATATATTTTTCTTAGTAGATGAATTTTTTAGACATAATTTGGAATACCTTTTAGCTCACAAGAGTGAATCTTATTCTTACTTTATTAAATACTCCAAGTCTGTAGAAAACATTAGTGGACTTAAGATTAAGACCCTGAGAAGCGATCATGGTCTTGATTCTGAAAATCATGAGTTTGAATATTATTGCTCACACAATGTCTATAGTCAAAATTTCTCTTCCCCTACAACACCTTAGTAGAATGGTGTAGTAGAAAGAAAAAAAAAACACTTCAAGAGATTGCAAGAACTATTCTTAATGAGTGTGACCTTCAAATTTACTTTTGGGCTAAAACAATAAATACAGCTTGTTATAATATTAATAGAGTCTTGATTAGACCTGTTCTCAAGAAAACCCCTTATGAGTTGTGGAACCATAGGAAACCTAAGGTTAATTACTTTATAGTTTTTGGATTCAATGTTTTTATTCTCAATACAAAGGATAATCATGACGTGTTTTCTTCTAGAAGTGTTGATGGAATTCTTCTTGATTATTCTTTAACTGAAAAAGCCTATGGAGTCTTTAATAAAAGAAACAAATGTGTGGAAGAATATTTTCACATCATGTTTTATGAAACCAATCCACATGAACCCAAATCATCCCCTGAAAATATTGAAGAAAATTTGTATGTTCTGGACCTTAATGATAAAATCAATGAACCTATTATAAAGACAACCAGTTCTGGGAATATTTTAGAACATAATTCTATTGAAACCGAACCTATAGATGAACCTGATATTTCTAGTCCTACCTTTACTAGATCAACTATAATTCTAAAAAATCATCCTTTAGATGCTGGTGTTGGTAATCTTGATAGAGGGACACATACTAGAGCTTCTCTATGAACTCAAGTTGAACATCAAGCCTTCATTTCACAGTTAGAACCTAAAAATTTCAATGATGCAATCAATGATGAATTTTGGGTAATGTCTATGCAAGACTAATTAAATAAATTTGAATGAAACAATGTCTGGGAATTAGTTGACAGACCTAAGGACACTTTGACAGTAGGCAATAAATGGGTTTTTAGAAATAAAGTTGATGAATCAGGAGATATACTTAGAAACAAAAATAGTTTTTTTTGAACAAGGATATAGTCAACAGGAAGGTATAGACTATGAAAAAACTTTTTACCATGTAGCAAGATTAGAATCTATTAGGATCTTACTTGCCTATGTTGCTCATCTGAATTTCTAGTTATATAAAATAGATGTTAAAAGTTCTTTTTTAAATGGTTATATAATTGAAGATGTTTTTGTTGAACAACCACCAGAATTTTCAAACTCCCATATCCATAATCATGTTTTTAAACTTTCTAAAGCTTCATATGGTCTAAAATGAACTCCATGAGCTTGGTATGATAGACATAGAAATTTTGTTATCTCAATTGGTTTTACTAAAGGTATTGTTGAACCAACTCTTTTTATTAAAAGAATGTCTAAAGATGTTTTTATTGTACAAATCTATGTTGATGATATTATTTTTAAATCTTCTAATAATTATTTATGTACTTAATTTTCAAAGAGTTTGAAAAATGAATTTGAAATGAGTTCAATGGGAGAACTTAAATATTTTCTTGGATTTCATGTTTTTCAGAATGAAAATTGTATTATTTTGAATCAATGTAAATATAAAAAGGATATTTTAAAACGTTTTGGTTTGGATAGTATTAAGGAAAGTGATACTCTTAGGAGTACTATCTGTAAATTGGATGCAGATGAAACTGGGAAACCAATTGATCAAATAAATTACAGAGGTATGATTGGAATCTTACTTTAACTTTCTGCTAGTTGACTAGATATTATGTTTAGTGTGTGTATGTGTGCAAGATTTCAAGCTAATCCTAAAGAATCTCATTTACTTGTTGTTAAAATATCTTTCAAATATCTTAAACATACTGTAAATTTTGGTTTGTTTTATCCAAAAGGACAATCCTTCGATTTAATGAGTTATTCAGATGATGACTTTTTTAGTTTCAAGTTAGATAGAAAAATCACTTCTGGAACATGTCACATTCTAGGTATGTCCTTAGTATCATGGTGTAGTAAGAAAAAAATTCTCTTTCTTTGTCCACTGCTGAAGTAGAGTATATAGCTGCTGGTAGTTACTGTGCACAAATTCTGTGGACGAAACACACTCTTTTGGACTATGGATATGAATTTAGACATGTTTCAATAAACTGTGATAACACTAGTGCAATTAATATCTCTATGAATCCTGTGTCTCACTCTAGGACCAAACACAATGATGTAAGGCACCACTTTTTGAGAGATCACTACAAAAAAGGTGATATTACTCTTGAATTTATAGGTACTGAAAATCAATTAGCTGACATTTTCACCAAACCATTATGTTCAGATAAACATAGTTACATTCGAAATGAATTAGGAATGATAGATCATTGTTAGTGAAACCTCACCATTATACCTCACGGGTACGAGACCTCAACGTTATACCTCACTGGTATGGACATCACCGTTATACATCACCAGTATAGACCTCACTATTATACCTCACTGTTGTACCTCACCTTTATGGACCTCACCATTAGTGGACCTCACTAATATACCTCACTATTAAGAATTCTCACCGTTATGAGTTACCGATAGGTTGCGCTATTTTAAAACTTATGTAGCCTTAAACCGCTCAAATCTATACTGTTTACATTATAATTATTATCTTTTAATTATTTATTTTATGATTCCTAAATGATATAACTAAGACTTAGTTACTTCTCGATCCACGTCAAACCTTTTACCCTCAAGCCTTAACTCTCGAATCTCATGAAGACCCTAAATTCCTCTAACCCAAGATGGAAAAAACCAAACTCCCTTTTGTTAGAGATGACATTGATGATCTGAATGCGAAGAAGTAGAAGACAGGACCTGAATCATGTAGTAGTGTTAGTAGAACAAGGTCGGGGAGGCGACCAATGATTCCGCATTTACAAAATAGTGCTATTATAATCAAGAAATATCTATGCGTGGAATGGTTGATGTATAGTAAATCATTAGTTCTCAAGGTGATGGAAGATCAGAAATGGGTAGAATTATTTTCAAATATTAATGGACCCTGCTATCTAAAACTAGTAAAATAGTACAATGATTTTGTGAGTTTTGAGAAATTAGAAGATGAGAACCGAATGATTTCATTTTTGAATGGAAATGAAATATCTTTTTCATCTGTTGAGTGGGATGAGTACCTGAGAGTACCACATGAAAGAGTTTATGGTTTTTTATCGAAGACAGTACCACCTAACAGTGATATTGTTTCTATGAGACTGCCTTAGAGGAAGTCACCGGTAGTGGCAAGCAAAGAAAAGTGTTTGCTGCTGAAAAGAATGGAGAGAACAGATTGTGGTTCATGTTTGTGCAACATGTGATAAGCCCAAGAAGAGGGGACTTTGTGAATTTAAGATATCAAGATATCTATCTGTTACATCTTTTGAGACATGGTGTTGAAGTGAATATATACAGGTTTCTAATGATTCAAATGGAGGATATGACCAGACCCAAATCAAAGACCAATGCTTTATTCTTGGCCAAGTTGATTTTTGTTATGATTAAAGTGGGGGGGGGGGGTAGCTGAGTCTCAAGATGATACAGTGGTAATAAGTAATAATTTTTGTATCACAAGAATAGTTTTCAAATACATGAATATAAGCTAGAATCCATGGAGTGGAGAGTGGGATAATGATGATAAGAAGCTATATGATAAGTTTAATCCTGTGTATCATCCTTCAAGGCCTAAGGATGTAAGAGATCAAGGTCTAGGACCTGATGCAGAGGAGCCACAGTATAGTGATGATTTAGAAGTGGAGTATTCCTCTGCAACAGATCAAAGAGATCCAGATTTTCCTCCTATCTGAACTTCTGAATTTTTATCACATGAAAAATAAATTACTTCTTTGAAACTACATATTATAGAAACTATTTTGGGTGTAAGAAATAAAGAGGCATCTATGGATGAGGAAGACCAGCAGAGAGCAGATCAGGAAGAGGCTGCTCGAGACCATAGATATGTATTCCATGATGAGTTGTATCAGTTGCATCATTATCATGGACCTACATATGAAAAAAACTAAGTAAAATAACGTGGTTCATGTCAAAATTAGCTCAATGTTTTTTTGTGTATTTTGCTGACATCCAATAATAGATGTCTAATGAAAACTCCTAAAAAATTATTCCCTTTTAAAATTATAAAAAACCTCATGTTTCCTAACACAATGACATTTTTTTGAGTTTGAAGTGTCAATCACACCTTATTGAAACCATGTGATAGAGGGTTCTGATAATGTTACCCAATATGGATATATAAATAGATAACGTTGTGATTCCTCTATGAAGTTGGATCCTCTTCCTTTTTCTAATAATAACTTCACTCTACCTTGATATAATACGTTATATACATCCATTGGTCTAATACAATCCCATCTATTTGATCCAAAATAAATAAAATTTGAATTCACAGACCACCCAAACCAGTCGTCCGTATTGGAAATTCCTAATCCCAGTAGTTCCTCCATTATCCTCTCTCTTTAATAATATTTTTCTTGGATTTTTTTTCGCATTTTCAACCTCTTTTTTGGTTTTCTACTATAATTTGTTCATATCATTTCTTTATGCCATCAAAACCATCAATTCCCTTATTGTTTTCTACATCCACATCATCATCATATATTTTATCAATGTTATTTATATAATGGAGGATATAGAACATTACATTATCTCCTCCAACACATAAACATAGTGATACACTTTGTAAATCAATCAATCCTCCCCCATTTACAAAAAATGTTCTCCCCAAGATGAGGGGTGTCCTTTATTCATCCATATACAAAACCACAATGTCTATAAGAAAGTAAAACATATCCATTTTGACTTTAACATCTTTAGGGATTCATCATTGATACCCCATTATATATTCTAATTGAAGATTATATCATCCTAGATTCATCTCCCATAATCCCAAATTTTTGAATGTTGAGTATGAAAATAAGTTCACACTAGCTTGAAGATCAGACAAATACTTTTAAAACTACACAGAACGAAAGTTAATCAAAATTGAAAATTCTACTGGGACTATTTTATTCTTTAGTAGTCTCATTGAAACCATATATGTGTATTCCAAGAGGAGTGGTATTGTTCTCAAATCCTATAGAGTCCACTTATTTGAAAATTTAATATTCATAAATTTCACATACATGGGATTTTTTTTATAGCTTCAACAATTGGAATATTAATATGTAAATTTTTAAACATATGTAGAAACATACCTTTTTTCATATAATTCCCCATGTTATAACCCATATAGAAAAGGTAGTGTTTGTCTATATGGTGGTAGGTCATCTTATTTCCCATCATTGTCAATTTATTTATCTTTTACATTCCCCCTTTTCTTATCTTTATTTTCCATTTAGACAAACTCATATTGGTATATTATAACATTATTATCACTATCCTTTGTATTTTAACCATTTTTCAAGGTGATATTATTCAATTATCCATGTTTAGGGACCTATATGACACCAAAAATTACTCTTATTGGACTATCCTAGTTCCTCCTAGAAATTTTACACACATGGGAATATCGATTTAGGAATGAAGATACTTTATATTTTTAATCATCCATTATCTCATTAATGGAATACCTCATGGTTTTCATGAATGTAAAAAACATATTCACTAATGATGATATGTGGATTTGAGGAGGAGTCCATTATTATTGTTGGAAACCAGATTCCCTTTGTTAGTACCCTTGAATTTGTTTCAATTGATGCGTCGAACCATAAAACAATTACGATTAAAATTAACATAATTCTTATATAAAATTTCTATAACATAGAGTTTTTGTAAATCCATAATCATGAAAGTATTCTTAGTCAGGGATTTTATTTATTTAGACATCCATACACTATTGGAAACCATGTAGACTCCACATTTTTTAATATCTTATATTTTCCATTTTTGAAATTTTCATCATATTCTCTTTCAATAATTCATTTATATCCACCAATTACATTATAATTTATGATTCACTAATGGAAACATTAAATATCAAATGATTACATTGTGAATGATACTTATATAATATTTTCTTATAAATCGTATCTCAATACCATGGTGGGGACACTTCAATATTTTTTTTCAATTTATCCAAAGAATTATAAATTTATATGTAATTAAATTAAATGATGTTTGACATGATAACATAAATAAAAAAAAATTGATGAAGGAAGGAAAAAAATTCGGAATTCACATACCATGTGATTTGGAATGCATCATATATCTTGAAGAAACTAACCATATTGTTGTTTTATTCTTCAAATGGTAGCCTGGAAACTTCTATAGAGTTATAAATCATTTTAATGATCGATAACTTATCTAAAATATATTATTTTTAACTTATATAAATTGATTAATTAGGTGAAACCCAAAATTGTATGTTTTATTAAAGTCCATTATTTTACATATCCTTTGATCTCTTCTAATAAGTTTTTGGTTACATCCTTGTTCTCTTTGCTATACTCTATCCATGTCTTCCTCCATGATCATAATTTTCTTATATAAGATCTTCCCTAAATAAATATCATAGTTGAAAATATATCCTTTTATTTTTTACCCAAGTTGTGTATTTGTGCATAAATGTTTTCTTCTAAAATCAAAACCCTAAATTAAAAAGTGTATTAATGAAATAAAAACTAAAAATAAAAGAAAAAACACTTAAAAATAAATATGTTCTCAAGAAACCATCACATGGAATGATTCTAAAAATATTTATCACTCATAGATCCTTTTTTATTCTCATATGTAATATAGTTTAGATTTTAAAAACTCAAATTAAGCTCTCAATAATTAACTAACTAAGAAAGTGTAACAAATACAGTGTTTTATGTCTAACCCATCAGAACAAATTAGAAACACTTAGAATAATTTGGAATATATTAAATCAAATGATTGAAATTTGTGATTTCATTCAATAATGACACATATGAAGAATAATAAATCAAATATAATGAACTGATGATGTAAACTAAATAATGATTCAGTAAATGTATTTCTCGAATTAGATCTTAGTTATTCCCATACCAGAGAAAACCCCAATTATTCTAGAGAATCTATAATTTCTTCTCAATTCATTTGATTAATTAACAATATAGGCTAGAAGATAACGTTTTTAAAAATAACTAACCGACCCAAAAATGATAATTCATTTGAATAAGTATCATGTTATTTCATTTGTAAAACCCGTAACACACAAAGAGTGGAGGGATGAATATGTGTGTCAGCTTTTTCTTTGAATATGATGGATCTTTTACCCTTGTTGGTCAGATATTTTTAAACCTATATGACCGAACTGTGAAATTAACAAACATCCATATAAATAAATGTAAATAAAACAAATCAATTTTATTATTTTCATAATTAAGGGATAATCTATGTAGAATTAACTAAAAGTGTATCTGTCGTACTTGAATCCACTAAGATTCACTAGATTTTTTGGATTATAAATGTTTAGTCTTGGTCACTCTATTCCAAACATATTTCCTATATAATAATTCTTGGGTTGGTACACTACCTTCCTCATTAAAATTACTTTGAAATCCCTTTCCCAATACTTTGGTTGAAGTATTCCTCAATTTACAGACTTTGAGGCCATTTCCGTAGATTGGATACATAGGTTTTTATCCCTCATTAGCCTAATAATCTACATGAAACATAGTCTATAATATATTCCCTTAAATGAGATGTTCAATCAAAAATGATTTTAAATATAGGTACTTCACACAAACCTTGAACATTCATGTAATTAGACATTTTATCTTGATAATTTTACACTATTGTGAAACACCATTGTCTTTGAAAAACCTTGGTTTTTTTGCACAACTCCAAATTTTACATAAATTGAATGTCTCATGAATATAAAATGGTCTTTATAGACTCAATATATTTTCCTAATGAGACTCTAAATCATTCAATAGTACATTGTAAAACTCTTTCCTGAAACACTGACTCTAAAACATCATTGGGAGAGTGAGAGAGTGGTCCCTTTAAAATAGAGGTACACTCCTATTTTTATACACATCTGACCCTTTATGAAACATCCCTTCACTCCACCAACCTCGCACAATTCATTCCTTGTTTTCTAATCTTAATATATTTAACATTTACTTTAGAAAACAAATCCATCTATATTTTATAGGATTTCACTATATTGATTTTTATATATTCATGAATTACAAAAAACAATTTCTTTTTCAATATTTAGATGAGGTATCCCCAAAAACTCATTTTATTGCAACTCAAGAATATGCCTTCAAATTCTAATGCCACTATTTTATTCACATGATAATCATTCTATTTCCAATAAAAACATTTCCAACCTTTAAATTGTTCACCCCAAAAAATTGGGAAAAATAGAAAACTAAGGCACATTCAACACTAAATCCACATGAAAATATTATACCACTTCTCTTGATCAACCTAATGAGCATTGAAATAAATAAAACACACTATCAATTTATAGCTATGAATAAACATGGTTCCAACATTCATTAAGATCATGCCCTCATTAAAATGTAATAATAATGCATGATAGAAGTGGGAACACATTTTAATGAATATATTAATAAAAAATCCAACTCATATTATTAAATAAATCAATCAATTAATGAAGTAAATCCCATATCAATGCATGAATGTAATTAGAAAACCAACCCCATCATGATTTTCATGAGGAAGCCTTAGAAAATCTAAATGATGACACAGTAGCACTCCAATAGACAGATATCCTAATGTAAACATTGATCCTCGAGAAGTTGACTCTCATTAACAGTGTGCAGAAACTAATATTTATGGATACAATAGTTCCTAAATATCTTAATGTATCATTATTTATACGGTTGTCTTCACTCTAATTAATAATAAATTTGAACCCACCTTATCTTCCCTTAGATATCCTTTGTAAACTCACAAGAATCACCTAGAATTAAGTTAAAAATTAATGGTAATAATCTACTAAAAACGTTGTATATGGAACATTTACACATTCATGATATAATAATTTATCTTGAAGCACAAACAACACTCCGTGGAAATAGGAATCATCATGCAGAATATCTTACGACGTTGAGCTTCTCATTCCAAAAACATGTGTCAGTACCATAAAAAACACCTACATATCATAGTGAAATGGATATTCTTCAAGATATATACTCCATGAAAACCAATATCACTTATCTTCTTCCTACTTCTATGATAGGTAATCCATCATGAAACACTTCAGACCATCAAAACCTTCCACATCTTTCTTTTTCTCATATAGCATATCCAGTTCACCTCATTTCCTAGCCTCATGTACTATGAAAACCCAACATTTTGAAACATCAATACACTCTATAATAGAATAAAAATATCTACACTACATGTATTTACTATTTAATTTCTTCATGGGATGGTATTGGACTATGGTAAAACTTGTTCGAGTAGCATAGCATGTCAATAGACTTCAATGTAACCTTATGCTGCCCTCTATAAACATGGTGGTACCCTTACCCAGATTCAAATATACCCTTATGTATCACATTAATCCATCCCAAGAACCATTCCTAGATTTTACTTCATGACTTTATATATCTATATTTATAACCTTATATATCATTACATGACCTTTATGTGGGTATATAACTTTTTCCATTATACCTTCACACAGCTGAACAATTTCACCTTTAAGAAAAATGTCATGTACCATTATGTGAACTTTTTTATCTTGATATGATATAGAAAAACACTGGACCAAGTCCTCAACTACTTCATCATCATCATCTACAACACATGAAACTCTCTACCCAAAAAACCTTAACACATTCATGCATGGTACATACCAGATTTCATAGTGGAGAATGTGGAGTTACATTATTGCGTATATAGAATCCTAAATCATTATAGGGATTTATTGGTACAATTAAAAAATTCCTAGTGTCATTAATGGTGATACATGACATCCCAATGTGGGTGTTGAGATCCCAAAATAATATACATGGTGTTCTGATTGTGTAGCGCTTGTGGTGGTGACCAAAAATAGATGAGGTTATAACTGAGGAATTTAATTTCAGCTTGATATACAATGGGTTCATTTCAGTAAATGATAAAAAAATCTATAGGATTTACTTTATCTTATAATTACTTCTTGTTCAGGAGGTCACCATATAAAATATTAAAAATTGTCAGTATCCAAAACGAATTTCATCCTTGGTTCTTCCCCACACCATACAGTCCTACATAGCACCTCTCCATGTTAGTCACTCCTCTCCTAACACACACAAAATCACATGTAAATGATATTTAATAGTCTCACATTCATTACTCTCTACCCCTTCCAATGTACAACAATTATTATTAATTTTTTGGTTTCGTCTATTTGTGGTTGGCCTAATCTCCCATGATTAGTAGGTTTGCCATATTTTTTATCAAATATCCAAAAAATTCTTTTTCTAAAATTAGTATTCAGAAAATTAATTATATTTTCATCAAAACAATATTTTTTATCATTTTAATTCGAAAGTTGAACTAAATTTCCCCTAAAAATATGAATCAAACAATGTCAATCAGTTTAGGAATAATAAATTTATCTCTAAAATAAAAAATTTTATAAAAATATATGAATAAAACAGAGACATATCCTGACTCTAAATAACATAAAAGAAGATAAATGGAAAATCTAGATTGAAAAACCATAAAGGGAACCTTATGAAAATTTAGAATCTATACACACTAACCACGAAACATTCACACATCAAGAAAATATTACACCTTAAAATGAAAAAGGCATGAAAAATTTTAGGATCAAAACCTATAATGGTCCACATGATCCAAATTGGAGTTCATTACCTCTATGTATCCCCCATAAAAAACTTAGGAAAATTTATCATAATAGGAATAGAATAAATAAATATTTTAGGTCATACCTTATTACTCTATAATAATTAAATATATTCTCGCCAGGTAATATGGCCTAGGAAAAATTATACTATTCTTTATTCTTCTCATATATCGGTATAGTTAATCAATGTGAAAGTGAAGATGTTATTTCAAGGAACTTGATAACATAAAATAGTATAATCATCAAACCAATCCCTGGACACAGTTTATGGTTTTCATTAATATATGAAAACCATTTTCCATACATGAATGGACTAGATCTAGGATATTGTGATGGTACATAAACATATAGATATTTGTCATCCCACACCATAGATGAAATCATTTTTCATATATGAATATACTAAATATAGAATACATTAATGGTACATATTAATATACCCTTCCATGAGAATATTCCTAAGAAGAAACAATTTTCTATATCAGAAAATAATTAATATAGTGTAAATTCAAGGAACATATACCTATACCCATATTTGAGCATATTATTTATAGTAAACCCTATTTTTCTCAATTATTAAAAATCATGATGGATTTTTTTCATGTTATTTCAATTCTTAGATTGACTTATTTATCTTCCAATTATTATTTATTAGATTAATATATTTTGAAAGGCTGATAATCAGAAAAATAGAGAGTTGGGAAATTTAAAATTAATTCAAAATAATATTTCTCTACTCTTTTATCTGAAAAGGATGATAGAAACATCAAAAAGTAATAGTAACATTAATAATATGAATTAAAAAGTTTTTTATATAAATACATAGAGTTATTACACATACTTTTAGATCTCACTAACATTGTGTAAGAGTTCGGAAAAATCATTTTACTTAGTTTCTTCAGCATAATAGTGATTCTCCACCTTAGAAAAAAATATTCTCTACTTTTGACATCTTCAAGTAGCTTAAGGGTCTCAGAAAACAACACTTCTGCAACATCTTATTTCCATTAGAGGTAATCCACCTAAATAGTTACTTCACCACCCATGAATCACTATTATATTTCTACCACCATACAATGAGACTCTTATTGGGGTTATATATCTCAAAGACTAGTGAATTGTGTGGTTAATTTTCTCTTAGAATGGATATATTGTGATTCACGATCATGTTCTATCTAGTGAATGATCTCTTTTAATGAATTGTGTATCATATAATAATCTAATCTATTATTGGATAGAATCATAAATATATGAGTAATCTAATTTTATTTTATAGGAAAACCTCTAAAGGTGACCATGAGATAAGCATCCATTTGTCACTTCAAAAATATCGCAAAGTGGTGTGGCGAGAATTTATATCCTCCTGATTAGACTCTGGGACTATCTAAAAAAGTGAAATGTTCTATGGAACCAGTTTTCATAAAGAATTCATATGTGAAATCCCTTTATCTCATGGGATATGAATGTATTTGGGCCTTCGTACATCATAATGTTTGATTCATGTGTACATAACCCACTTCAAGGTTCTATATTTCATAGGCTGGTGCTACTACAAGTGTTAAAGGAAAAGAAATATATTTACAACAAAATAAAAAAGGAAAAATGAATGAATACATGAGGAATTTCCTTATCTTTTATCTCAACACTCCTAAGTTGTTTCCATCTCTGATAGAGGTGTAACGTAAGTTTATTCCACATTCTGAACACTACCATTTAAAATGGAGATGGTTTTGAGTTTCAATGCTAGTTCATTATAAAGAATCATGGGAAAATCACCATGTCCTGCCATGATTTGGTCATGTAGGGGATATTTAATCTCCCATATATTTAAAATAAGGGATTTTTGTGAGGAATAAGAATCCAAAAGGGAAACCCCATCTAAAGGACCTTCTAGATTACCCAAGGTGACCTGGGAGGGTTCACCAATTTTTCTCTCAAACAGAAGATACCTCTACAATGATGTGAGTGATGATCCTAATCATTCATTGGTGGAGCAGTAAGACTATATACTATATGGATACATCCATGTGAGTTTAGAGATCAAATCAGAACACCATATAGGGACGTAGTGAGATAAAATATTGAAAAATAATATTTATGCTCATCTAATTCCCTATTTATGTTCATAGACTCATCCAAAGAGGAAATTACATCAATGTAATGGATAATAACTATCACCCTCATCATATCCTCATAAATTGTAATGAGATCTATTCCAAAATCGGAGAGATTAATAGATGTTATATACACCAGTTACATTCATTCTTTACACGTGAACCACAAACTCCTCTTCCAAAATGGGATGTGGATAAGATAGTCAAATTGTGGTTCATGTTACACCACTATTGATATGTTTCCGTTTAAAATTAAATTTATAACTCCCTAGGTGGTGTAAGAGACTCATTACCATAATAAATGATATACTAATATTTAGAGATATTTGAAAATTGTTTCAACAACCCTATATGTCAGCATGGAAGTAAATCTTAAAGAGAATGCATAAATTATTATTAATACCAATAAAATTCAGGTGAAGATAGGATATAAGTGATATTACTTTCAAATACTCATGAATTTCTATATATGAAAATTTTTTCGGAGGAATGGTAAATTGAAACATTGGGAATAATTTATGGGGTTAGATAATATCATTTACATGTCATAAAGAATTACACAGGTGTTGTGAATTTTTTTTAGAATTCACATAGTGTGCTCTTCATGAACCAAAAAAATGGATTACATAATGAGTTTTTTATCCTCGTTTGTCTATGATATGTTGATTAAAAATATAAATTTATTTGGAGTGGGATGGTACATGAATGAATGACCGCGTTAGAGAAGATATAACAACATGGGATTTTGGATGTTTTAAAATAAATACTATGATCTATAAGTTATGTCATAGACTATACACAATGTAAAAAACCATAAAATATGTATTATAAATAATAATATTATTATAATAAGCACTAAAATTGTAAACCATAGATTGTTGTTACTTTTACAAGGAAAATTACGAATATGAGTTAATATGGAAAATTTTATTTTTAAGAAATTCATTTAAATTATATTATATATTTTCTGTTATAAATATAAATTTAAAAATTTTAGAATTTAAAGTTGAAAAAATAAAATTCATTTACAACCTCGTTACAACAAAATTATCTTAGGATTTATTATTTATTTTGTACAATAATCGATTGTAGGCAAATAGTATGAAATGGATGTATTTAAAAATCATTTCAATAAAAACATTTATTTATAAATAAAAATATGTCATTTAAATGTATTATTTCAAATTATATATCCTTTTAATATCATTTATAATATCATATATTATTTTATTTAAACTATTTTCTGTCTGTTTTTATATTTAAAATAATTCATAAGGAAATTAGGTATTGGAATTATTTTAATGTCAGATAACTCTCCTTTAAAAAAATATAATCTTATTATTATCATTATAATAAATAAAATCAATAATTTTGGCTTATACATAACACATTATTCAAAAAAATACACTTTAAAAAATAGTTTTTACACATTACATTCAATAACATTAAGATTAATTTCCCTAAACATAGAATGTTTATTTGATAAAATGTTTTTTTATATTTTATATATTAATATTTTTATTATTTAATATTTCCAATTTCATGATTGGTTTTATTATAGATTTTCTCATGATTAATGCTAATTACCATTATAATGTTGAAACACTTAATTTAAAATTATTATTTTTTAAAATCATTGAATTTATATCAAATTAAATAAATTAAAATAATATAAATAATTAGTATAATATTATTTATAAACAGATAAATTAATATATTAACACTCTTTTATTTGGTAATAAATACAAGATTATATTTAGAATCCATAAATGTCAAAATTTCCTTTTTCAACTAAAATTGGTTTCAAAACATTTTTTTTAATTTAAAATTTAATTTTATAATATATAGAAATTAATTTGTTCTAAAAAATTGTTATATTTTTTTCTAATATCCCCAAATTTGGTAATATGGGTTATGATATGTGTATAATAAAACATAATGTCACTACGTTAAATAGTTGTTACATAGAATAAAAGTAAATAAATAAAATGTAAAATTGTAATGGTAAAAATAATTTTAAAGGTTTAAAATATGTGAGGAAATAAATTTATTACATTTATAGACCATAATATACCCCAAAGTCCATTTTTTTAAAATTTTGTAGGCATTTACCTTGGAATAGTTTCATGAAATTATTGAGATATAAAGGGTGATTCCAAAATTTCCATGTTCCTCTCTTATAAAAGGGATCACTTACACCGTTTAAAGCACACAATTTTCAAATTAATTACTCCATGAAACTATATCCTTTTATTCTCTATATAACACTATTAAAAAAACAAATCCCTCGTAACTCATTGTTATCCAATTCCCCTCATTTCCATGGGTATGTTTAAGGAAAAATCATGTCTTTGGTGCATGAATAATCTCTTTCCAATGTTTTTCTTGTAAATATTAATCTTCCAAAAACATATCACCATACTAATATGATGAATTATGTATAATTATAATACTAATATTTTTTATTAATGGTTCAAACCCTTGTTATTTATTTTTATCCACTTATAAAAAAGGAACCTCAATCATTTGTATGTGTAGGCGACCACCACCATAAATATTTTATTATTTTTTCTTCTAAATTTTCATTAAAGTAGAAGAAAAAATATATATTGTATCATAATTATATAAAAATTCAAATTATTTCATAATGATTCATTAATGATGACAATATGTCCAATGAAACGCCTCATTAACCATACTCAATAAATGAGTTAAAGAATTTTATTGTGTTTGTCAGTTTAACCCCCAACATGAATGATGCTTTAAAATATTATTATGTATGAAAATTGTAACAATGAATATAATATTATTATAATATAAAAAGAAAGAAATATTTGTGTATTATTCTAGGAATATTATTTTAAGTATATAACTTATTATTAATGTATCATTTTTGTTTTCTAAAATCATTGAAATAATCCATTTTTAATTTAGTTTTCACCTACCAAAAAAACACATATGAAATCAAATGAGAACATTTTCAATATATATATATATGTTTTTTATTAAATAATAATTATTTATATATCAATAATTAGCTATGAAAAAATTGATGCGTGATTCTATCAAAATTAATAAACATTTGGAAATTAGTTAAAGTTATCAACACCTTGTTTTTATAATAATCTATAATTAATTAATGTACTCATAATAAATAAATTAAGAAGTTTTATAAAATTTTAATATTTAGGGTAAAGGTTTTGAAATAGTATATTAAGATAGTAATTTTTTACCAGATGCCAGAGTGTCATCAACTATGGAAGGAAACAAGGTAATGATTTCTTTTTTATCAAATTTGAATCTATTAATACATGTTTCAGTTGAACACGTTTTTTACTTTACATTAGTGTAAATACTACCCTATTTTATCTTTTTATCAAGATACTATTATTTTTCAGGTTATTTAATATTATATTTTAAAATTTACCACTAATTTGTAATTCCAAAGTTATAAAGGTTGTAATAAGTTTTTGTGACTGAAATCTTTTCCTTTTGTCATTATATATTTTCATAGACTACTAATATTTAATAATTAGTATATTTTACCATATGATTGTGTAATGTTGTATTCCACCCAAAATTTATAGGGATATAGTATAAGGCCACAGCCTTAAACGTTTCTTAATATTGAATTAAATGAATAATTCACATTGAGGATCTTTCCAGGTTTAGAGTTTTAGAGAATTCGGAGATAACTGTTACATCTCAAAAGATTACAAAGTAGACACTTCTACTAAGTTTCCAGAGAATAAAAAAAACTCTTAAAAAGAAACATGTCTAGTTCCATGTTTTATATAGCATGACTTTCCATTGATCCCATCCTTGACCCTATTCCACATTACGTTTTGTGAAAAAAATTTCCAAAAAAACTTGGGGTGAGCATAAAAAGCTCAGTAAGGGATACACAAAGAATGAAAACTGTTAGTTTTTCAAACATCAAGTAAACCATGTATACTTTATCAAAGTAATACCTTCACCTTCATGAAGTAGTAAAAACTCTTCAATGAATAAAATGTCATTACATACCCTTTTGTAACCAAAGGATTACCATAAAACCCATATAAAGAACACATAACATATAAAGCTAACTTGGGACATAAACATACTTAAGTGGAATAACCATACGGTCGGCTTCCACACATATCTCTTAATGGAATAGCCATATGGACAACTTCCATACATACTTAATGGAATATCCATACGGCCGACTTCCATACCCAATTCATTGGAGGTTATAACGTAACCACCCGTCCTGGTATTCACGGAACCACCCGTCATATGGTTTATCACGTAACCACCCGTCAAATTTCCAAGTACCATTATAATAATCATAAGACATAAAAAGATATAATGGAAAGAAAAAATTTCCACACTTTGATCACAATATATCACTTAAATATATTGACATAAAAAATCCATTATAAAAACCATTTTCAATATTAAAATACATGAAAGAATATATGGTATTTATTTCATTTAAAAAAAACATTACGACTTGTTCAGGAAGCCAAAGACCAAATAATAATCGCGGCGGCGGAAAAGGTCGTTGTCACCGCGTACGTTAAAAGAAACATTCCTTTTTTTCATTTTGTAAAACGCTTCATAGAAAAATATTCCTTTTGTATAAAAGTAAAAGACAAAGGGTTTTATACACCGTATAAAAGAATGATGTGTATAATACGAAATATGCCTCAATGAAAGGAGATTGAGACGAAGTCCCTTACCTTGGGTCGGACTTGACTCGATCGTTCTTTAACGTCCTGAATAATAAACATGAGTTAATTTCTACTTTCTTAAGAACCTTTTTCAAGCTTATTATTCCTTTTATATTACTTATTTCCATGTTATAAACATTATGTAATCATTAAGTTAATAATGTTTGTTTTGTTGATATTTGGTTCTTAAGTCGAAAGTGGACTTCTTACAATTACATGTTGTTCGTGTGGTCAAAGGTTCCTTATATCCAGAATGACATTCCTGATTTGGATATCATATATATCATATATATCCAGAATATACATGTATTTATAATATTACATAATCATTTATAGGTAAGAAATGAAATGCACCGTTCATGGAGACGGTAAGCCGTACATACGCATGAACGCTACTTTCATTTCTTTGTCATATTAATGGAATTAAAACTGAATGAGAGGTATGTATTTTTTAATTCCAGAATTATATTAATCATTTAGATGTATCATTCATCATATATATCCATTATATACATGTACTTATAATAGTACATTACATTTGGGGATAAGAAATGAAATGCACCGTTCATGGAGACGGTACGCCGTACGTACGCATAAACGCTACTTTCATTTCTATCTCATAATTTAATGGAAAGAAATAATAATGATATAGAGGTATATTATAATTCTAGCATAACATCATATATAATTTCTTTAAATACATCCTTTATATGTCCCACATATGGCATTAACGAATCACATTACTTTAAGGGGGCGGTAGTCCTCACTTCCTAAAATGAAATTATCGTGTTTACCCACAATGGAAACAATAAAGGTATACCACAAATGAAAAATAAAGAAGCATAAAAAACATAAAAAAAATATATATCATATATAATTATAGTGACATCTTAATGGCCACCATTAAAGGTGTTTAAAAGAATATTGAACAATCATCGTTTTATGAGGCAGAAATTCGCCAACCACAGAAACAGTATGTTCTTTAACCATTAGATGTAGATGTGTGTAAGTGTAGCTCAAAAGATTCTTATAACAACATCCTAGTATATTGAAGATACTGGAGTTGTCACAAAATAAATTAATAAAAAGAGTTTAGGGGGTTGGAGAAGCAAAATAAAACAAAAGAACACAAGTGAAGACATTACCTTAAAATCGGGTAACTCTCTTAGATTTGTTGTCAAAGGATTTCTTGGGAAGACTTATACCCAAAGTGAGGCTTCAAGGAGTAATAGAGGGATGTGGAGAGACAAAATGGGAAGGGGTTGGTCAAGCCAAAGGCTTTGGAAGAGTGGGTAATGAGGTAGAGGTGGGGTCCTTTTATAAGAGGAGAGGAGGGGCACTCATGGAAAGTAAAGAAATGTTCCATTATTTTAAAATGAGTTTCGGATTTAAAAAGTCCCACATTGATATAATTTTAGTCTAAGGTAATAAGGGTTCGAAATATAACCATCCAATAGGTTTTGTACATGTGTAGGTCATAGATTTTACATTATCTTTTCATTTTATTTAAATCCTTTATTAATGAGGTAATCGCTGCATCATCATGATGTCATAAATAATTTAATATATTTAATGTCTAAAAATTATAAAAAACTATCATGATGTAGGAAATCTTTTTAGATTTCTAATTAATATTTATAGTCAAAAATATGACTTTTATAACCCCATATAAATTTTTTTTAGTAAAAAATCTCATGTTTGTGTCATTTTTATTTTAACTTAAAATAAAAGGCATAAATGTCATTATCACACCCAAGTGGATCCATGGGGTACCAAAAATCGACCCATGGGTTGTATTGGTCGGCCATAGCTCATCCAATAGGGTTAGGACAAGTGTCAAGATATTTTCATTTTATTGTAATATCATTTTTACCTTAAATTACACTAATTACCTTTAATCGTGATTAATAAAACATAAAAGTTACTATTCACAAAAAACAATATTTTAATCCAATTGAACCACATTTTACTTAATAATGATAATAATTTAAATTGTATTTCTGAGATTTAAAACACAGAAGTGGTAAAGTCTTATTTAAAAGAAAAATCAAATTTTGTAACCACCACTTTGCAGTTTCACTATTCATCAAAAATTGAAGTTTTTCATAAAAAAAAAACAAAACATCACACTAAGATATATTTGATATTCCGAATTCAAAAATAATTTCTATTTTACAAAATTAAAAACATATAAGTTGCATTAATTAATTTAATAATTAATTTCCGTTGTCAAAACAAATAGCGTGTTTTTAAGAAACAATAAGTATCAAAAGATTGACTCCAGTTTAAGTCCAATTTCAAAGTGAAATTAATTCCAATGACCACTATTGGATTAAATGGTAAAAATATATTCTAATTGCACTTAAAAACAAATTCAAAAGATTATCTAATCATCTCAATAAATTATATTAAAAAGAGGTTTTGAATTAAAATACATCATTTTCACTATTCATTAAAAAATGAACTTTATCGGAAAAATACCAAAAAATTACACAAAGTAAAATTTGATGTCCCTATTCTAAAGAAGAATTTTATTTGGTCCAATAGAATGTATAAGAGTGACCGAAACTATATTTAATGACGGTTCGCCATCAAATGTTGATAAGTGGACCTTTCATGAAAATCAGAGTATATAAGCATAAAATTGAATTCTTTTCGTATATTAAGCCTTTATCCTTTATTAGATAAATGTAAAAACATTTAACAATCATATATAATCATATTTTAGTTATTTCTATCAATTCCCGTCAATACAACGGCTACATATTAACTAACATTTAAAATAATTTTATTTTATTACTAGTGTGCAACGTACGATTTCAAAGAAACTCTTTGTTGCGTATCGGGTACACTATCGAACATAGAAACCACTTTAAAGTAAAATTAATATTTAATTCGCAAATATTAATAAATATGAAAATGTATTATTCTTTATTTACCTGGGATGTTACATCCTTCCCCCCTTTTGTGAATTGGTCCTCACAATTTTATTCACTTATCAAAATAAGTGGGGGTATTTATCCCTCATAGAATTTTCAGATTCCCACATTGCCTCTTCATCCATATGGTTTCTCTAGAAAACATTTACCTAGTGAATTGCCTAATTTCACAATACTTTCTCTCTTCAGTAAATAATCTGGACTGGTTTTTCTTCATAAGAGAGATTATCTTCCAACTGAACAACCTCTGGGAACAAAACATGAGATAGATTTGGCATATACTTTATCAACATCGAAACATGAAAAACATTGTGTACCTGAGATAAACATGGAGGTAGAGCCACTCGGTAAGCAACTAATCCAACTCTCTCCAGAATTTCATATGGTCCAACGAACCTTGGACTCAGCTTTACATTCTTACCAAATCGCATCACACTCTTCCATGGTGAGACTTTGAGAAAAACATGATCACCTACCTCAAAAGAAAGATCCTTCCTCCGGTTATCTGCATAACTTTTCGGTCTGCTCTGATCTGTTTTCTTGTGTTTCTGAATCAACTGAACTTTTTCTGCCATATCTTCTACCAATTCTGGTCCGATCAGCTTTCTTTCACCCACTTAATCCCAAAATGCTGGAGTTCGACACCGCTTCCCATATAATGCCTCAAATGGTGACATCTGTATACTGGAATGAAAACTGTTATTATAAGAAAACTCATCCAAAGAAATATGTTGGTCCCAACATCCCTGATAATCCATCGAAAAAGCTCGTAGCATATCCTCTATGGTCTGAATTGTTCGTTCTGACTGCCCATCTGATTGCGGATGAAAAGCTGTACTAAAATTTAATTCAGTACCCAACGACTTCTGAAGGCCTTTCCAAAAGTTAGAAGTAAACCTAGGATCACGGTCAGATACAATGGAGAGAGGAAATCCATGTAACCTGACTATCTCTTTAAGATACAAATGGTAACGTTAATCTAGGGAAAAATTATCTCGTATATGATGGAAATGAGCAGATTTAGTCAAGAGATCAACAATAAGCCAGATTGCATTATTACCTCAAGTTGTCTTCGGTAATCCCACAACAAAGTCCATGGATATATTCTCCCATTTCCACTCTGGTACTGGTAGAGGTTGAAGCATCCCTTTCGGTAACTTCCTCTCTACTTTAACCTGCTGAAAAGTCAAACACTTCATAGTAAAATTAGCAATATCTCTTTTTATTCCATCCCACCAGTAATACTCCCGCAGATCTCTGTACATCATAGTACTGTTAGGGTGAATTGAAAACAGAGAACTATGAGCTTCACATAACAACTCTCTCTTCAACTGTGAATCACTAGGCACAAACAATCTCTTCCAAAATCTCAAAACACAATCACTATCAATGTTGAATTCATTCAACTTACATTTCTGAACCAGCTCTACCTTTTTCTGCAACTCACTGTCTTGCTTCTGTGCTTGCTTGATTCTGTCTGATAGAGAAGATTTCACTAATAACTGAAACAAAACAGAAGGAAATCCTGCACCAACATCTTCTATGCCAAAGTTCATCAAATCCTTAACCAAAGGATCAAGTTCCAAATGTAACATCATTAATGAAGCATTACTTTTTTGACTCAAAGCATCAGCAACATTATTGGCTTTTCCTGGATGGAAGTGAATTGTACAATCATAATCCTTGATTAATTCCAGCCATCTCCTCTATCTCATTTTCAATTCTTTCTGAGTGAATATATACTTTAAAATTTTGTGATCAGTATATATTTCACACTTTACTCCATTCAAATGATGCCCCCAAATTTTTAAAGCAAAAACAACAGCAGCTAATTCCAAATCATGTGTAGGGTAATTTACCTCATGAGTTTTCAACTGATGTGAAGCATATGCAATAACCTGATCATTCTTCATAAGGACACAGCCAAGTCCCTTCAACGAAGCATAACTGTATATAACAAACTCACCACTCCTGGAAGGAAGTGCCAAAACTGGAGCATTCACCAATCTTCTTTTCAACTCCTTAAATCAAACATCACGTTCTTTTGTCCAGATAAACTTAACACCCTTCCGAGTTAGCTTAGTCATTGAACTAGATAACCGTGAAAATGTTTCAACAAACCTTCGGTAGTAACCTTCCAAACCAAGGAAACTATGGATCTCGGTTACATTTGTGGGTCTCAGCCATTCTTCAATAACTTTTGTTTTAGCAGGATCAACAGTTATGCCATCTTTTGAAACAATGTGACCCAGGAAAGAAATTTGTTGTAACTAAAACTCGCACTTGATGAATATTCCATATAGTTTCTTTTCTTTTAAGGTTTGCAAGATAACCCTTAAATTACAATCATGCTCCTCTTTACTTTTATAAAACACCAAAATATCATCAATGAAAACAACCACAAACTTATCCAAGAACTCATGGAAAATTCTATTCATAAGGTCCATGAATATAGAAGGTGCATTAGTTAACCCAAAAGTCATAACTACAAATTCATAATGGCTATATCTAGTATGGAACGCAGTCTTCGGAACGTCTGCTTCTTTTACTTTCAACTGATGGTACCCCGACCTCAAGTCAATCTTCAAAAAATACTGAGCTCCCTGGAGTTGATCAAACAAATCATCGATATGAGGAAATGGATACTTGATCTTAATAGTAATATTATTCAAGGCTCTATAATCAAGGCAAAGTATCATTGAGCCATATTTTTGTTTAACAAACAAGACAAGAGCACCCCATGGGGATGTGCTTGGTCGAATGAAGCCTTTATCTAATAACTCCAGCAATTGTTTCTTTAACTCTAAAAGTTCAACTTGAGCCATTCGATAAGGGGGTTTTGAAATTAGCTTAGAAGCAGGAACTAAATCAACAGTAAATTCAACTTCCTGATCATGAATAATACCAGGAAACTCATCTGAAAAAACATCAAGATACTCATTTACCACTGGCACATCATTAATTTGAACAGTTCCTTTATTTTCAACAATATGTGCAAGGTAACATTCATTTCTATCTTTTACTTGTTTCTCAACTTCCTGATATTTTATCAAAATCATGGGTTCATTCTTGTACACAAACTGAAAATCTTTCTGAAAAGAAACCATTTTAGCTCTGCAGTCAATCTTAGCATGATAAACAGAAAGCCAATCCATGCCCAATATAACACCAAACCCTACTAGAGGCAAAACAATAAGGTTTGCGGGTAGATTCTTTCCACACACAAGGATAGGAAGGTTCTTATAATTCCTTTTTGTCTCAACGTTCCCTCCGGGCGTTTTTACCATAAGTTTAGGGTTCATATCTTGAGAAGGAATTTCCAATTTACTAGAAAACTTCTCAAAAATGAATGAATGTATAGACCCTGAATCAAACAACACATTGGCATAATCTGAACAAACAAACAGTGTACCTGATACTATTTCATTCGATGGCCCAACATCTGCTAAAGTTGTTGCAAAGGATTTCACGACCCCTTTCTGCTTGTAGTCTAAATGCATTCCCCCAGTTGAGTTCTTCGTTGGACACTCATTTGCATAATGAACCATTTCATTACACTTAAAACATCATACTGTTGGCTTTTCATTGCCTGCTTGATCATCTCCCTTACAGTTACGAGCAATATAAACAGACTTACCTCCCCGAAAGCACTTACTAGAATTGGATAAACATTTTCCAGGATGCATTTTACCACACTTCTCGCAGGATGGATATTTGGTTTTCTTACCTCCTTGCTTCTTTGATGAATTCTTCCCCTTTGCCTACCAACTAGACATCTTATTCTATTGTTTGTCATAGAACACCTGATCATCAGAAAACTCCATTTCCACCTTCTCCGCACATCGAACAAGTTTTTGATAACTTTTTAACTCACGAGAAGCTAAAGCCCTTCGATACTTTGGCATTAACCCTGAGTAAAAAAAGTTTATTTTATTATCAAGATCTCGTATGAAGTTTGGAGCATACCTTGACAATTGAGTTAACTTTTCTTCATAAGCATCCACTGAATCATATTCCTGCCTCAATTCTAGGAACTGTTTTTCCATCCTAAGATGACCCACCTTAGGAAAATATTTCTCAAGAAACATACCTTTGAATTAGTCCCAGTGAAGAACCTCAATCTCATCACTAACCCTGATATTTTTCACCATCGACCACCACTGATCAGCTTCACCTTCAAAATGGTAAACAGCAAGACTAACCTTTTGATATTCTGAACACCCCATAACATCAAAAATCTTCTCCAGTGCTTTAATCCACCCTTCAGCGTGCACAGGGTCAGATGATCCTCTGAATGACGAGGGTGTTGCCTCATGAAATGTTCCACCACTGACATGTTCCTCTGCAGTTGATCTGGCTAATCTTGTGCATGGATACCACCATCATTTATAGCCTGAGTCAATTGTGCCATCACAGCAACAAACTGTTCAGTTCCGATTTTGACCATCTTAGGTTGCTGATTTGGAAGGTTGTCTTCCTCCTGATGTCTTCCCAACATAGCTGCTTTGTTTCCTCTATGGAGAACCATTCTGAACATAGAAATATCATAGGATAAGAAACATGGTAATCTTTAAATGCTATATAATTTTATTCATACCATAAATTAACTTATAATTTAACAATTTCTAACTCCTGAAGTTGTCTAAACTGACCTTTGATACCAACTATAAGGCCCCATCCTTAAACATTACTTAATATTTAATTAAATGAATAATTCACATTGAGGATCTTTCCAGGTTTAGAGTGTTAGAGAATTTGGACATAACTGTTACATCTCGAAAGATTACAAAGTAGACACTTCTACTAAGTTTCCATAGAATAAAAAAAAACTCTTAAAAAGAAACATGTCTAGTTCCATGTTTTATATAGCATGAATTTCCCTTGACCCCATCCTTGACCCTATTCCACATTAAGTCCTGTGAAAAACATTTTAAAAAAAACTTGATGTGAGCATAAAAAGCTCAGTAAGGGATACACAAAGAATGAAAACTGTTAGTTTTTCAATCATCAAGTATACCATGTATATTTTATCAAAGTAATACCTTCACCTTCATGAAGTAGTAAATACTCTTCACTGAATAAAATATCATTACTTACCCTTTTGTAACCAAAGGATTACCATAAAACCAATATAAAGAAAACATATCATATAAAGGTAACTTGGGACATAAACATACTTAAGTGGAATAACCATACGATCGGCTTCAACACATATCTCTTAATGGAATAGCCATACAGACAACTTCCATACATACATAATGGAATAGCCATACGGACGACATCCATACCCAATGAATTTGAGGTTATAACGTAACCACCCGTCCTGGTATTCATGGCACCACCCGTCATATGGTTTATCACGTAACCACCCGTCAAATGTCCAAGTACCATTATAAAAATCAGAAGACATAAAAAGATATAATTGAAGGAAAACATTTCCACACTTTGATCGCAATATGTAACTTAAATATATTGACATAACAAATCCATTATAAAAACCATTTTCAATACCAAAATAAATTAACGAGTATAAGGTATTTATTTCATTTAAAAAAAACATTACGACTTGTTCAGGAAGCCAAAGACCAAATAATACTCGTGACGGCGGAAAAGGCCGTTGTCACCATGTACGTTAAAAGAAACATTCCTTTTTGTTGTTTTGTAAAACGCTTCATAGAAAAAGATTCCTTTTGTATAAAAGTAAAATTCAATGGGGTTTATACACCGTATAAAATAAAGTTGTGTATAAAACGAAATATGCCTCAATGAAAGTAGATTGAGACGAAGTCCCTTACCTCGGGTCCGACATGAATCGATCGTTCTTTAATGTCCTGAATAATAAACTTGAGTTAATTTTTACTTGCTGAAGAACCTTTTTCAAGCTTAATATTCCTTTTATATCACTTATTTCTATGTTATAAACATTATGTAATCATTAAGTTAATAATGTTTGTTTTGTCGATATTTGGTTCTTAAGTCGAAAGTGGACTTTTACAATTACATGTTGTTCATGTGGTCAAATGTTCTTTATATCCAGAATGACATTCCTTATTTGGATATCATATATATCATATTTATCCAGAATATACATGTATTTATAATATTACATAATCATTTATAGGTAAGAAATTAAATGCACCGTTCATGGAGACGGTAATCCGTATGTACGCATGAACGCTACTTTCATTTCTTTGTCATATTAATGGAAATAAAACTAAATGAGAGGTATGTATATTTTAATTCCAGAATTATATTAATCATTTAGATGTATCATTCTTCATATATATCCATTATATACATGTACTTATAATAGTACATTACATTTGGAGATAAGAAATGAAATGCACCATTCATGGAGACGGTAAGTCGTACGTACGCATGAACGCTAATTTCATTTATATCTCATAATTTAATGGAAAGAAATAATAATGATATAGAGGTATATTATAATTCCAGTATAAAATCATATATAATATCTTTAAATACATCCTTTATACGTCCCACATATGGCATTAACGAATCACATCACTTTGAGGGGGCGGTAGTCCGCACATCCTAAAATGAAATTATCGTGTTTACCCACAATGGAAACAATAAAGGTATAAAACAAATGAAAAATAAAGAAGCATAAGGAAAACATAAACATAATATATATCATATATAAATAGATTTACATCTTAATGGCCACCATTAAAGGTGTTTAAAAGAAGATTGAACAATCATCGTTTTTTGAGGCAGAAATTCTCCAACCACAGAAACTGTATGTTCTTTAACCATTAGATGTAGATGTGTGTAAGTGTAGCTCGAAATATTCTTATAACAACATCCTAGTATATTGAAGATACTGGAGTTGTTACAAAAGAAATTAATAAATAGATTTTATGGGGTTAGAGAATCAAAATAAAACAAAAGAACACAAGTGAAGACATTACCTTAAAATCTGGTAACTCTCTTAGATTTGTTCTCAAAGGCTTACTTGGGAAGACTTCTGCCCAAAGTGAGGCTTCAAGGAGTAAGAGAGGGATGTGGAGAGAAAAAATGGGCAGGGTTTGGTCGAGCCAAAGGCTTTTTAAGTGTGGGTAATGAGGTAGAGGTTGGGGCTTTTTATAAGAGGAGAGGAGGGGCACTCTTGGAAAGTAAATAAATGTTCCATTATTTTAAAATGATTTTCGGATTTAAAAGGTCCCACATTGATATAATTCGAGGATAAGGTGATAAGGGTTCTAAATATACCCATCCAATAGGTTTTGTACATGTTTAGGTTATATATTTTACATTATCATTTGAATTTTTTTAAATCCTTTATTAATGAGGTAACTGCTGCATCATCATGATGTCATAAATAATTTAATATATTTAATGTCTAAAAACTATAAAAAAATATCATGATGTAGTAAATCTTTTTATATTTATAATGAATATTTATAGTAAAAAATATGACTTTTATAACCCCATATAAATTTTTTTAGTAAAACATTTCATGTTTGTGTCATTTTTATTTTAACTTTAAATAAAAGGCATAAATGTCATTATCATACAAAAGTGGCTCCATGGGGTACCAAAAATCGACCCATGGGTTGTCTTGGTTGGCCGTAACTCATCCAATAGGGTTAGGACAAGTGTAAAGATATTCTCATTTTATTATAATATCATTTTTACCTTAAATTACAGTAATTACCTTTAATCGCGATTAATAAAACATAAAAGTAACTATTCACCAAAAAATTATTTTTAATCCCATTGAACCACATTTTAATTAATAATAATAAAAATTTAAATTGGATTTTTTAGATTGAAATCAAAGAAGTGGTAAAGTCCCATTTAAACGAAAAATCAAATTTTGTAACCACCACTTTGCAGTTTCACTATTCATAAAAAATGAAGTTTTTCAGAAAAAAAAACAAAACTTCATCCTAAGATATATTTGATATTATGAATTAAAAAATGATGTCTATTTTAAAAAATTCAAAACATATAAGTTTAATTAATTAATTTAATAATTAATTCCCGCTGTCAAAACAAATACCGTGTTTTTATGAAACAATAAGTATCAAAACATTGACAGCAGTTTAAGTCCAATTTCAAAGTGAAATTAATTCCAACAACCACTATTGTATTAAATGGTAAAAATATATTCTAATTTCACTTAAAAACCAATTCAAAAGATTATCTAATCATCTTAATAAATTAGATTAAAAAGAGTTTTTGAATTAAAATACATCATTTTTCACTATTCATTAAAAAAAATGAACTTTATCAGAAAAATACCAAAAAATTACACAAAGTAAAATTTGATGTCCTGATTATAAAGAAGAGTTTTATTTGGTCCAATAGAATGTATAAGAGTGACCAAAACTATATTTAATGACGGTTCTCCATCAAATGTTGATAAGTGGACCTTTCGTGAAAATTAGAGTATATAAGCCTAAAATTTAATTCTTTTCGTATTTTAAGCCATTATCCTTTATTAGATAAATGTAAAAACATTTAACAAACATATATAATCATATTTTAGTTATTTCTATCCATTCCCGCCAGTACAACGGCTACGTGTTAACTAGCATTTAAAATAATTTTATTTTATTACTAGTGTGCAACGTACGATTTCAAAGAAACTCTTTGTTGCGTATCGGGTATGCTATCGAACATAGAAACCCCTTTAAAGTAAAATTAATATTTAATTTGAAAATATTAATAAATATGAAAATGTATTATTCTTTTTTTACCTGGGATGTTACACATAGTGTTTCGCACCAATGTTTTTTTAGTTGATTACTTGATAGTTTTGTTAAAATAAACTTTTGTTATGAATAATTTCATATACTTTTAATGTATTTTTATTTTTTTCTAGTATTTTTATTCAAAATAATGTTATCCCCTTACTAGTTAGAAATAAAAGTATTTTTATCTCTAGTTATACTTATATTCCCATCTATTCATTTTAAAATAGCAGATTAATTTTGATTTTAAGGATGTTGGTTTTCAATAAGGTTATTTAAATATGTTCAAAAGTTTTTTCTATATTTTCAAAATAAAAGGTTTTATCAACCACACTGCATTTTATTTTGATATATTTTATGTCTATTTTTCACATTTCCATTATTATAGAATTTTTAAAAAATAATAGTTTTCAATTTATTATTTACTTCTTATTTTTGAATCTTTATGTCTTATAAGATATATTTTATTTGGATTCGATATTTTCAAAAGTATTCAATATCCTTTTAATTTTTTTTACAAATTTAATTTTTATATTGGGTTTTTATATGTTTTTTTTGAAATATGTTTTTTAACATATATTTACCATATATTATTTATCAATCAAGAAGAAATGTTTTCATAAGCCTTCATATTCTAATATGATATTATTTAATTTAGATAATGAGTGTTTTGAAATTATGAAATTTTTATATTCATATTATGTTATTTTTTTGAAATTTTTATGAAACTCATTCTCTTTCAATTGGTTCAGTAAGATATGCTTATTATTTTATAAATGGAACACCTTTGTATTATTGATTACAAGTGGGGTCATATATCACCCTCCAATTAATTCATTAAGGAGTTATATCTTAATAAAAATGTTGTTATCCATGTTCATTCTTTCTCAAAGTATGAATCATGATTTGTTTCATTATTCACAAAAAATATGTGTTGAAATTTTTCAACAATTCCATATCTTATCTTTGAATTTGTTTATGAAATGTTTCTTCATTTATAAGAAATTCTATATTTCTATACGCCTTTGATTATTTTCCTTGACTCATGTTTACATTCTCAAAATTTCATAGACTTTTCCATGGTATTTATCTGTTCATTTGGGATGACATGTCCATTAGTAAGGTATTATAAAAATATATTATTGTTCTATGCTACTATAAACAATAAATTTTCTCTATACACTTATTTCCTCATATACATATAATCTTACACTTGATGGAATGTTGAAATGGTTTCCCTTGCTAAAAAACCAAGATAAACCTTTTCATATGTTCCCATTTCTGAGGATATAAAGATGATTATATCACATGATATGTATAGAAGATGGTCTATTAGAGTACAAGTACAAAGCAGGGTTTAGTTATTTGGGATAATAGTTTAGTTATTTTGGGATATTAGCTGTCTTATATGACAACATTGCTTTTTTCACACCTAATCATAATTTATAACAAAAAAACATCACTTTATACAACACAGAAGATTGAGAGGTCTTGTTTAATTAGGTCTTAAGAATAATACATATCATCTTAAAACATAAAATGAAAATTCTTTTTGAAAACTTCTTTTACATGACCACTGCATTCTCCTAAACATAGCATTGCATTGGATAACCTGAGGACATTCATAAGAAAAGGGTGAACAGTAAATCCTAGTAAAGTAATAAACAAGGAATAACATGAGGAATAAAATAAATGTTATAAAATAGGCATATCAATGGAGAACAATAGAAACATGAACATAAAGGTATGATAAATCATGAAAATCATAACATGGATAATTGGCAACAACACTTAACATGGAATTTGCATGAGCCAAGCCTTATTGCACATGAAGAATGAGTAAACCCTCATTGCACATGAAGCACGAGTAAACCCTAGTTTCACAGGAATTATCATGATTAAACACCCATTTCACATGATGTATCATGATACTAAACTTTACAGAATGAATTGGAGTTCTATTAGGGAGCACCCTTCTTAAACATTTTATTTCATGCATAAGTTTGCAACATGGATCTTATAACATGGAATAAATCAACATAAAAAGTTATTACATGATTAATTAATGTGGAATAAATAAAATAATGTACCTTTAAATATGTATATGTGCAGGAAGGTGAACACCCTTGATAGAGAAAGGGGTATGGTATTCAATACACAATTATCCTGGCTTGGAAAAACACGGTGCAATTTCGACAGCATAACCACTTGACATAAGAATTCATAAAAATGGTTGATGATAAAGAATTGGGTGTCTCGTTATCTGTACATAAAATTTATAGTATTGGGGTCATATAGATACATGTCCTATTAAATTTAATGGAATTTAGATATGTAATACAAAGGAATTTCTTGAATGTAAATGAGGAGAGAGAAATTACTTACTCAATTTGGCATGGTAACAGGTGTACATGGGAGGAACTAATGAGAGAGAAAGGGGATCTATCATTATTCAAAAATGAAGAGTGCTATATGGGGTAGGTGATAAATCATACCCCAAAATATATAATTGAAAATAAAAGGGCATATAAATGTAAGGAAACTTGGACATAAATAAGGAAAGTGAGAATCCCTTACTTGGATGTGTGATCCCAAAGGCTTGGGAGGGGCTTGAGAGAGAGACTTCTTCAAAGATTGGGGCTCCTTAGGAGGATTATATATGGAGGATTTTAGAGGTTGGATGAGCTCCAAATGCTTTTAGTGAAGAGGAAGTGGGAGCATGGGTGGGTTTATAGAGGAAAGGAGAGGGAATACTTTATTATTTTGGTTGGGGACACCACACATTAAACTAATCAAAACCGCAAACTGTCCCACGGTTTTTACCAATGGTTTTTCCAAAAGGGAGTTGAAATCAATATTTTATGATTATAACGTCAGAAATTATTAAAATAATAGGGTTGCTTATGTGGAGGTGAGTCACACTCTCAAGGAAAACAATTTAAAATGCTAAAATGATTTATATGTCTTGAAGAGTCCACTAAATCATTGTATAATAAATAAAACAAACCTAAAATCATATTATTTTAAAGTTAAAGAATATATTGGACTAACATAATATTTATAGTATTTTATTACATCACTATTGGTTCATTCTGATGTCATAAAACACATTATATATTTAAACGGTATTTAATTTTTACCCAAAAATTCAACTGTCTTAGAAAATTATGAAAAACTAACCATTTGATAATTTTGAATTCCTGATTCCAAAAATGATATTCATTTTATCCGAATAATTTTCCCAATATGTGAATTTTCATTTTTAAAATAAAAACTGACATTTATTGAAAATTCATGGGTTTTGACAAAAATAGCTTTCGAACATTAATAAAAATTAAAATTGTATTCAAAAACATTATACCATCATTTATTCTTAAAAAATGCAATTTAATAATAATAATAATTTACTAAAATATTATTTAATTTAAAAATCCATTAATTTATCAAAATAGATTCCTTAGTTTCAACATTAACTAAAATAATCCTATTTGTACTTTAAAAACTATTCACAAAGTAACAAAAATCAAATGAAATTACATTTTTATTATATAAAAAAATAATGTACCTAAAAATAATTCTCAGGTCTTGTTTCATATCCCCGTAAAACACCTTCATAAGACAATAGGGTAAAGTTGGTGATGGTGACAGACTCTTGGGGTGACTAAGACAAAATCACTCGAGTGGTAATCTCTATCAACTTCCACTTCTCCTGTAGGTGGTTCCACTCAAGACTGACATATTCAGGATCAACTTAGGATTGGTCAAGTGCAAAGCCCAATGACGCCACCTCCTTTCTGAGCTCCATCAAATTGGATTCGTATAGGTAAAGTCTACGGGATGAGTCCATCACTTGCTTTTTCTGAGTAAATTGTATTTGTTAAAGTCATATATTTATTCTAATCATGTGATCACATTTGATTGACTATATTAGAAACAACCCAAATTCTTAATGGTATTTTAAAATCCAAAACATAATACCAAATATGTGCATACATTTTACATAACCATAATAATACATTTAAATAGAACAATAGGAATTTTCATTAATTATTTTTTTGGGTCGTTACAATCTACCCCCTTAAGAAATTTCGCCCTTGAAATTTCCTTTTCACCAAACTAAAAAAGATGTGGGTAACTCTTCTTCATCACTTCTTTTGATTCCCACGTTGCTTCTTTAGACATATTGTTTCTCCACAACACCATAACGAGGGGTATTTTCGTATTTCATAGAACTTTTTCTCTATGATCTAATATATTCAATTGTTTCTACTCATAAGAAAGATCATCCTCTAACTATACTAACTCTGAATATAGTACATGTTAAGGGTATGGTATATACTTTGTTAAGAGGGATACATGAAATACATCATGTACTTTTTGCATGGTAGGCGAAAGTGATAGTCGATAGGCCATAACCCTGACATGATCAAGAATCTCGACGGGGCCGATGTACCTAGGAAATATCTTCCCTTTCATTAAAAACCTCACAAACTCTTCCCATAGAGATATTCCTAGAAATACCATGTATCCAACATTTAATTTAAGGTCTCATTGACGGTTGTTTGCATTACTCTTCTGTCGTCTTTAGGCTGCCTTCATATGCTGCTGAATGATTTTCACCATTTCCACTATTTCATCAACCATTTCCGGTCCTAGTAGCTTACGCTCCCTGACGTCATCCCAACATATCGAAGTTATGCTCCTTTCCCCATAAAGGGATTTATATGGTTCCATTCAAATGCTTTAGTGGAAACTGTTATTGTATGAGAATTCAACCAGAGGAAGATTTTAGTCTCATCCTCTGTTGAAGTCCATAGAACAAGATCTTAACATATCATCCACTGTATGAATAGTTTTATCCAATTGGCCATCTGTTTAAGGATGATAGGTCGTACTGATGTACAGTTCAGTACTTATAGCATGTTTTAGACTTTACCAATACATCAATGTGAATCTAGGATCACAATCAGATACAATAGATAGTGGTAATCCATGCAGCCTTACCACTTAGTTGATGTAAATATGTGCAAGTTTATCCAATGAAAAGTTCTCTGGAATCGCGATAAAGTGAGTTGCCTTCATAAGATTATCCACAACGACCCATATAGAGTTGTTTCCTCTAGATGTCCTTGGAAGTCCAGTGACAAAGCCCATGGTAATGTTGTCCCACTTCCATGTTGGTATGGACAGTGGTTGCATTATCCCCTTATACATTTTCCTCTCAGCCTTCACTTGTTGACATACTAGGAGCTATGATGTATATTCATCAATCTACATTTTCATATTTTCCCATCAAAGTTTTTCTTGGAGATCTCGATACATCTTTGTGCTCCCTAGGTGAATAGAGATGGTTGAGCTATATGCGTCATTCATAAGCTCCTTCTTTATCTCTAGATCGGATGGTACACATAATCATGACCCAAATCTCACAATTCAATCCTTTTCAACCATGAACTCTTTGGATTTATCATTTTTGATAGCTTCTAATTTTTTTAGAATTTTTACGTCCTTTCATTGAGGATCATTTAGTTTCTCCAAGAGGGATAGTTGAGAAATCATTTGAGAAAGGATTGATGATGTTCCTCCATTAATGATTCCCGTGTCTATCCTATTAAAATATAAAATGATTGGATCCTTCTCAATTATCATAAATGACAGAATCACTATATCCTTTCTACATAGAGAATCTTCCACCTTGTTCACTTTCACAAGGTGGTATGAATTGAGCAGTCATATTCCTTGATGAGTTCTATCCATATTCAATGGCACATATTAAGATATTTCTATTTGAATATACATTTAAGGCTCCTGTGATCTGTATATATCTCACAATTCACCCTATAGAGATAATTCATCCATATTTTCAATGCAATGATCACAACTGCCAACTCCAGATCATGCATGAGATTGTTTTTCTAATGGATTTTTAGCTTCCTTGGGGCATATTCTATCACTTTATCATTCTGCATCAACACACTACACATGCCCTTCATCGCAGTATCACTAAATACCACAAATAGAAATCCACTTGTAGGTAATGTGAGCATGGGCATAGTGATAAGCCTCCTTTTCAACTCCTTGAATCTCTCTACGAATTCTTCACTCAAAATAAGCATTACTCGCACTTGAGTTAGTTTGGTAAGAGGGTTGGACAATCGTGAGAAATTTCTCAAATATCGGCAATAATATCTAGTTAACCCCGAGAAGCTACAAATATCCATTATCGATGTTGGCCTAGACAATCCCTCAATTGTATCTATCTTGGAAGGATACACCAATATCTCATTGCTTGTGATGATATGACCCAAGAATGAGACCTCCTTCAATCATAACTCAAACTTTCTGTACTTTTCACAGGGCTTCTCCTTCTGCAAGGTCTTTAGTAATGTTATTTGATGATCCTCATGATCCTCATTGGTTTTTGAGTATATTTGAATATCATCTATAAATACTACCAAAAATCTATTGAGGAAATCTCTAAATACTCTATTCATCAAGTCCAGGAAGATTTTTGGATCATTGTTGAGTCTGAAAGGCATTATTATTAATTCGTAGTGTCTGTATCCTGTAAGAAATGCAATTTTGGGGATATCTTCCTTCTTCACCAATATTTGATAATATCCCAACTGCAAATCCTTGGAGAAGTACTATACTCCATTCAAATGATCAAACAATTCATCAATTCAAAGTATAGGATACTTGTTCTTTATCATGCTTTTTTTAAGATCGCGATAATCAATGCAATGCCGCATTGACCAATCCTTCTTATTGATGAATAGGACTGTTTCACCCCATGCTGAAGCACTTGGGCATATAAAACCTTTATCTAGATTCTCTAGTAGTTGTTTCTTCAACTCCATAAGCTCCACAAAAACCATTCAATATGGAGTCTTGGCTATTGGAAACTCCTTAGGTATGAGGTCTATTGTAAATTCAACATCCCTTCTTGGAGGAAGACCAGACATTTCCTCCAAAAGCACATCAGTGAATTCCCTCACAATGGGCATGTCTTCAAGGAATGTTTCTTCATTATACTGAAGAATATAATCCAGATACGCATGCTCATAGTGTAGTAATATCTATTCTTGAGATGATGGAACTAAAGAATATCCCTCCTCCTCTTTGCAGTTGTACAGAATCGGGGGTCGATTCTCCGAATGGAGCATTATTTCCCTCTGACGACAATTTATGTTGGATTTATACAAGGGAATCTAATTCATGCCCAGAACGTCATCAAATTACACTATAGGGAGTATGATATGGTTCACCAAGAAGTTCAATCCAGAAATTATGACACGGGAGGAGTTATATTAATGGGATGCAATGATTGCCCCATTTTACACACTCACCGACATCATTACATCCATGATTTGGGGTGATGTTTTAATTTTTCTTCTAAAATTTTGAGATATAAAAGAAACTGTAGAAACAGAATCAAAACAATTGTTCATTATACTTGAATGAATAATCAGTGTATCGATCAACACTTCATTTTCAGGGTTTACATTAGCTGTAGTGAAGGAAATAGCTCACCCTTGTAGCCTTGGGGGTTGTTGGTTGCCTCCAAAAACCGTTTTCATAGGAAACTGATTTAAAAGGTTCCCTGGTTCATTGCCGTTGTAGAAATGAATAACACATTGAGTTTCAAATTGATTATTCCTCTCCTCTAACACCGTAATGGGGTTTTCTTGTCGAATGTTAACGACTAGGTGTCCTTCTCTTCCACACCTAAAGAATTTCCTCGTCACCTTCACCCAATTTCCTGGGTTTTTCTTTCCACACATTTGGAAAGTGGGGTGCTGGATCTTCTTAGAACACGTGGATTTATTCATTGGACTTCCATAATTGAATTCCAGTTTTTGCTTCTTAACCCCATTATACTATTGAGATTCACCAATCTTCATTTCGACCTTGATGGCACAACAAACAATTTCTTCATAGTAGTCGAAGTCATTGATTGCTCGGGGTTTCCGCATGCTAGGTTTATTCTCTCCAAATAAGTGGTAAACCATGAATTTGGGGGTAATGACATAGTTAGAGGAATATCATGCAATCCTTGTGAATTTTTCCTCATACACTCCAATGGATTCTTTATCTTTTTTCATAAGGGAAAAGAAGTTTCTTTCCATCTTAAGACAGAGGGTTCGAGGAAAATATTTATCAAAAAACATTTTCTGAAAATCCTTCCATTCCAATGCCCCAATATTCTCCTCAGACTTCATATTTCTTATCAATGTCCACCATTGATCGACTTCACCCTCCATACGATAAGCATCTAGAAGAACCTTTTTCTTTTTCAAAACATTGAATGACGGAGAAGATATTTTTAATGGAGTTGATACATTATTCCATGATTGAGGGGTCAGATGATTCATTAAAAGTAGGAGGCATTTGTCTCGTGAAGCTCTTGATATTGAATTGTTCTTTCTTAGGGGGTTTAAACGTCCCTCTTGACCCATGTTTCTATTCAATTATAGAGTTAACTGATAGTGTATCGTGACAAATTTCACGATTCATGCTCCCATCGGATTGGGGATCTCATTAGAATAGTCATCGTATTGATTTTCACATCGGTTGTTAGGACATGTCCTCCTATTACCGGCCATTGGCTGGAATAAAAGGAACATTAGGGGTAATACATTGTGGATAATCCAAGGACAAAATGGATGACATACAAATAACTTTTATTTCCTAAACTTATGAATCCATAGGCTTCAATCTATGTTATCCATGATCTATATTCTAACATGTATTCTTAGAGGCATTTTTTTAAATTCCCTTAATAATAGTTCGTACTAATATTGTTAATTTAATGAAGCATATCCCCTAAATGTGTCATTACCTAGAGTAGAGAAAGGCCCAATTTCAGGTTATAGGATACATCAGGACAAGACCAAAACTGCTTGTCAGAGCTTTCACTCATAGGTAAGTCTCTGACAGAGCCGCCTCTACCTAATCGTATCCAAATAGGGATGTAACTTCTTGATAAAAAACTTACACAATAATCACCAAAACATAGGGATGTTTTTTATACTTAGTATAGTCTCTAAGGCTTCACTAGGGTGTCTAATCCTAATCCCAAAAATAACATAACCTATCCTCTAATACCAACCATGACAACCCTTCATTTTTTACACTTAAACATATTGTATTACATAAAACCTCTACATGATTCAAAATTTAAGATCATGTGTTCTAGTGTCTTTGGGGCTTATGAACATTATATAACAACATAAATCATAAAACACATCATCTTATTGAAAACATATTTTACATGACCACTACCTTCTCTCGTATATTGCATTGCATTGGATAAACTGAGGACATGCATAAAAAAAGGGTGGTATATAAAGACTAGTAAGAGAATAAACATGGAATAACATGGAGAATACCATACATGTTAGAAAATAGTCATATAAATGGAGCACGAGAGAAACATGTACATAAAGGCATGATAAATCATGATAATCATAACATGGATATGTGGCAACAACACTTAACATGGAATTAGCATGAGCCAAGGCTCATTGCACATGGAGAATGAGTAAACCCTCATTGCACATGAAGCACATGTAAACCCTCATTTCACTTGAATTAGAATGAGTCATAAATCATTGCACATGACGTATCATGATAAAATATTTTACCCAATGCATTGGAGATCCATTAGGGTGCACCCTTCTTAAACATTTCATTTCATGCATATGTGTTCCACATATATCACATAACATGGAATCAATCAGCATCATAGGTTATTCCATGATTAAGGAATTTTGAATAAATACATTAATGCACCATTCAATATGTATATATGAATAAATGTGAATACCCTTGATAGATACATGGGTATGGTATTCACTACAAATTCATCTAGGCTTGGAAAACCACGGTGCAATTTTGGAAGCATAACAGTGTGACATAAGAATTTATAAAAATGGTTGATGTGAGAGAATTTGGTGCCTCATGATATGTACATGAAATTGAAAGTTAGGGGGTCATACAAATACATGTCCCAACAAATGTAATGGAATTTAGCTACGTAATAAAATGGAATTTTTTGAATGAAAATGATGAGAGAGAAATTCCTTAGGGAATTTCTACATGGTAACGAGTGTACAAGGGAGACATTAATGTGAGAGAAAGGGGATATCTCATTATTCCAACATGAAGAGGAAAGTAAAGGGAGTTGAAAAAATATACCCCAATATATATAATTGAAAATAAAAGGGCATAACAATATAAGGAAACTTGGACATAAATAAGGACAGTGAAAATCCCTTACTTGGAAGCATGATCCCGAAGTCATGGGAAGGGCTTGAGAGAGAATTATTGAGGGATTGGGGTACCTTGCGAGGATTATAGATAAAGGATGTCATAGGTTGGATGAACTCCTAAGGATATGAGTAAAGAGGATGTGTGAGATTGGGTGGGTTTATATAGGAAAGGAGAGGGAATTCTTTATTATATAGGTTTGAGACACCACACATTCAACTAATCAAAACCACAAACCAACTCAAGGTTTTTTCCAATGGTTTCATCCAAAGGGAATTGGAAATTAAATATTTTATGAGGCCAAGGTATGAACATCTTAAATAATTGGGTTGCCTATGTGGAGGTGAGTCACACCATCAAGGAAAACAATTTAAAAGGCTTAAATGTTTTATAAGTCTTGAATGGTCCACTAAAGCATATGAAAATTAATAAAACAAACCTAAAATAATATTATTTTAATTTTAAAACATATATTTTATGGAAATAATATTTATAGTATTTGTTACATCACTATTAGTTCATTACGATGTCATAAAATAGATTATATATTTAAACATTATTTAATTTTTACCGAAAAATTATACTGTCTCAGAAACATATTAAAAATTCACCATTTGATAATTTTGACGTCCTGATTCCAAAAATAATATTCATTTTATCCAAATAATTTTTTAAATTTTTTAATATTAACATTTAAAACAAAAACAAACATTTAAAAAAAATTCATCGGTTTTGAATAAAATAGCATTTAGACCTTAATAAAAATTACATTTGTATTCACAATAATTATATGATCATTTATACTCAACATAATGAAATTTACTAATAATAATATTATATTAAAATATTATTTAATTCAAAAATCCATTAAGGTATAAAAATAGATTCTTTAATTTGAACATTAACTAAAAAATACTATTTTTTCTTTAAAAACTATTTATATATTAACAATAATAAAATGATACTATAATTTTGTTATATAAATAAATAATGTACATAATATTAATTCTAGTATATTGTTACATAACCCCTTGAAACACCCACATAAGGCCTTAGGGTAAGGTTTGTGATGGGGACAAACTCTTGGGGTGGCTCAGATAACATCTCTATAGTGGTAATCTCTATCTACTTCCACTTCTCCAATAGGTGGTTCTTCTCAAACATAATGTATTCAAGCACAGCGTGGGCTTGGTCAAGCATTAATCTCAATGACAGAACCTTCTTTCTGAGATCCCACAAATGGGATTCATATGGGGAAAGTCTACTTGATGAGATCATCGCTTCCTTTGTATGAGTAAATTGGATTTGTAAAGCCAAATGTTTATACTAATCATGTGATCACGGTTTAACGGATATATTAGCAATGGTCACAATTCATAATGGTATTTTAAAATACAATACATAAAACCAAATAAGTTCATACATTTTACATAACCATTAGATGACCTTTAAATAGACCAAGATGAATTTTCATTAATGAGTTTTTTGGTTTGTTATATCTTACATTTTGTTTTAGGGTTATAGAACCTTATTTAAAACCCTAATGAGGATTCTATGTAAAAGATGATATCATAATTTATTGGTAAACACTATTGTAAATTTTTTTATTAGAAATAAATCCCTATAAAGATATTAAATATATATATTATTGGGGTACATATGCATATAGGGGTAATCATCCTGAAAATGGTTGATCAAGAATTGACATGATCATCATCCTGATGCACAACATGTGGTACTAATAATACACACCATGTTTGAAACATTTTGGGGATATTATTTGGTTTACCCCATGCTATTTATTAACCACTATGAAGGATTGATTTCCTAATAGCATTGATGAATTAAGATGAAAAATGAAAGTTATCCAACATAAAGTGACCAAGGTATATTTAAGATAGTTATATGACTAACCAAGTAGAAAATAGATTAAATGAAAGTATTGTAAGTTGAAATAAATGATTCATTAGAGAATAAATTGTTTATGATAAAACTAAATGGTTGCACATGAAATTTTCATGGGTGGGTGGTTGATTGTCTCAAAATCATTAACATCTGTAACACCATTTTCAAGCAGCTTGTAATGCATTTAGATCACGAAGTTAAGAAACACCCAACGATTTCATTATTTGAGATGTTTCAAAAGAAATATTTCCAATGGAATGTGGTAAATAGTAAATTTCTCCAATGATGCTTAGGGACTCACATTTATTGAAAGGATTGGAGGTCAGGGACATCAATACATTTTTGGGGGAATTTTTTCCTACTATGAGACTCTTTTATTTTTTAATACAAATTATTTAATCCTTTATCAGATCCATAATATAACATTGGTCTCCCTTATTTTAAAAATGAATTTATTATAGTGAATGAACTATAGAATATTCAGAATGTATAGGATGTTCTTCATTGATGGTACCCTTTTTCATTTAATTATAGATTCAAATATAATTAATTATTATGAAGGGGTTTTAAAGACACATAATGGGGTGCTCTGTAATTCATCTACCTCAAGAGTTATGGGATTTTTTTGGATGTCGGGACTAGTCACATTAGATGGGATTTAAAATAACCTTGTTAAAGGAATCAAAATCCACAGTTTTTAGTTACATTTAATAGGGCACAAAATGCCTTCTAAACATAGAAATTATGTCTAATGAAAATATCATTACTTCCATCGGATTCCAAATGGACACAAAAAATGTTAGCATTTATGATGAATATAGTGGTAATAAAACAAAATAGATTTTTATGTCATCATGGTAGATTATGTTGATGCATGTGGCACAATTCTCACAGACATGGTGAATCACAAGTAGAAGTATTATTGTGGATATCCAGAAAGTAATTATCTTCAACGTTATGTACATTGACTTCTGAAGTATTTCCTAATCCCAAAGATAAATAATTATCTCCCACTCTCCTAGATGAAAGAATAAAAGAGCTTTACCACTTATAGAATCTCATTCAATATCATGTACATAAATGAGGGAACATCACCCAAATATTGTGTCATGAATGAAAATTGATGTCCCTATACTAATAGACTAATACCCCTCTGTTGAAGTTTCATTATTACTCATAAAAATTTCTTGCTTCAAAGATATACCAATCAAAAGGATGGAGGTAAGACTAGGACCTCCAAATGGGAGGGGTGTTAGACCCGAGTGGACATGTGCATTATGGGTGTTTGAGAAATTTGATTATTTTTATATAGAATAAAATGTGGTTGGCTTTTAAGAGGATATCTAGTTGGACCATACATATGTATTCCAAAAACTGGACATTATTTTTAAGATTCAAAGACATTGGTTCCATGGTCGAACACCTACTTTATGATTCATAGAGAAGTTCTCATACTTAAATATAATATTTACAAGATATTCAGAGGCCATATCCTTGAAGTGATACATGAGGAGTTCATCCCACCTAAATAAACATTTGGTGATGAGGAAAGGAATACAATTTTAACCCATTATCTATAGAATATATCCAAATACATCCATAATGAAGGCCCCCTCATAAGGGGATATCTACATTATGATGCATTGATGAATGCTTTCCTAGATCCCAAGGGGGATGGCCCCATATGAAATATTCCCCTGAGATATCCTCTAATGGATAATCAGGGAATTCTAGTTAAATTGTTGCCCACATTGGAACAAGTTTGTATAACCAATGGAGATATCTATTCATGTCATATGTACCCACAAAGACACATCTTGCAGGATTCATAGAGATGTGGTTAATAATTTATATTCAATTGGTTCATGAATCATATGTTACTATAAGGTTGGGGAAAATTGTTATGGCGTCCGAGATAGTAGGGGTGGCATAAAGGGTTTTCTACTCTCATACTTTTTAAGATACATCATCCATTGTTGAATGTTCACATAGGGAAGGCCCCTTTGAGAATTGTATGGTCATTCCAACTACAGTGGGGATGGATTATGACACATTTTTTCCATTATTCCACATTGAGTGAAATTTATGTTCTTGGGGCCCGGTTTTGAACATTTTTTTAAGTTGTTTCTAGAATCCAACCCATATATTTGAAATATGGAGAAGCCATGTAGAATATTAATCTATTAAAATATTTTAACTTATTTCCATAGAGTGATCTAGCCACTAAGAAATTCCTCGATGATGGAAATACTGACGATGAACTGAGATTGTATATGAGTACCTTTTGGGATCATGTTCTTCAGGCATGAATTTTTTGTGAGGTTATTTTTTAATACTATTGACCTTATATATTTCTACACCAATTGATGTTCCAAAAAAACACATGGTATCACCTTTGGTACTCATTCGATTATAGAGGCACCAAATGGTGGCTTAGAAAATATGGATTCACAAAGATATAGAGGTGAATCAAGTTGTAATTAAACTGCCTTCAATGAGTGCATCCAACTGGTTGATCAAAAGGTATGTAGATGATTTTATTTCATCACAACCCCAAGGGAAATTGATATAATGTGTTCCACATGTCATAGTTATAATGAAAAATAAGTGTTTGAATCCTACTAGAATGGAACTACTCATCCTGGATAATGAAAATGATGAGGACCTGAGCTCACCTAGGTAAACACATGCATGTTTTAGTCTTCCACTCATGGTTAAAAGGACTACTACATTTGAGTTTTATATTATAATTTCCAACATCCATCATCAATAGAAAATACAATCTCTATTTTTCCACCATTCGACTATGAATGATAGAGCGGGGAAGTAGGTGAAATCGAGGAGAGTCATGTCTACTTCATAGTAGGATAGAACAACATCACACTACATGTGATCACAGGTGGTATAATATCAGTAGGATTGGCCTTCTAATGCCAATGACTTGACGTCAATCCTCTGTGATGGGTTTCAAATTCCATAGACTAGGGATGTTCGATCCCCATCCATCCTGTTATTTGATGTCAATCATATTGAGGCAAAAATACACATCTGATAGCTGAGGATGCTAATTTATGACACTGATAACGAGATTATTGATATTAGTTGAGTAGAGGATATGAGGAAATGAGGTACTACTGAAGGGGTTGATAAACCATCCACTGATCAATGAGACTACTTCAACGATCCACGAGATGTATGTTTAAATTCCCTTATTTTTCTCATTTTTCAAATTCTTCTTGTTTTTAGAAAATTTTCATAACTAGGTGAACCTAATTCTTTGTGAGTAGTAGGTAAATTTGATAGTATCCCATTATCAAAATATGCATCGACAGGTACCACTATAGGGGATATGGAATCAACTTCAGAATAGAAGTATCTATCCTCAGCTGATAGGATGATGGAAGAGGATATGGAGGGAGTGTATTTTAAAATTCCACATAAAATACCTATATTTGAGTTAAATTTTTTTTCATCCATCAATTGAATTTTAAGGACTGAATGAGGGTGATTCACTTGAACAAGCACATCATTAGTCAAGGTGATTTCTCACAATATCCTTTTTTTATTTTTCCAGAAAAAATACTTAATCATGCTTATGTATTACTGAATCCACTCCCTTATCCTCTCTTAAGGGTATTATAGATGACCCTAAAAGAATTTAAGTGGGAATTCTGTATGAGACACAAATTACTACTATTGATTCTACCCCTTCGAAAGGAGAGGAATAATCTGATAAGTCCAAATCTATTCCTATCACTGTAGAGAGGGAGGAGAATGCTTGAAAGGTCAACTACACCCCATACAGTGTCATGTATGAATAACTGGAATTCCATTCCCATGATACTTAGATCCACTGCATGCTCCAGAGGATCATGTTACCACTTCATTCAGTTCCATAACAACTCCAAAATGGGCTGACTTAGGCCTCATATCATCAAATTAAGATGATGGTGCAGATATTGATTTTGAAGTGACTAAATGTGATATTCCCACCGAACAGAATGTGGATTCTTCTAATGGTAAAACCAATTGTTTTCATAAGGTAATAAGAATTGGACACTATTAATGGTGAGGATTATATGAGACTTTATACAATATATAATGATATAATAGAAGAACATAATATAGATATTCATATTTCCAACTCTCGAAAGGAGTGTGGAAACTTCAAAAGGAGTTGGGAGGATGTCATTTTACCTTTTTTATTGATTTCTCTCCTTGTTGTCCTTATGTTCAATTAATTAAATCAATGGTATTTATTTGTTCATATCTTTCTTTATAAAATATCACCATCGAAATCCATGACAAGGGTGTTGATTTCCATACCAATCCTATTGTTGGGGGAATGACAGTTGAGGTCCAAAAGTGTGATATTATTTAGAGAACTCTATCCTAGGGAATGAGAAAACATAGTGGAAGGTTTGTTCATATGACATTCATTTCAAAGTGTTGAGACTAGGGATTCAATGGGGAATACGACTGAGTAAATAATAAATCAACAATTTAGTTCTATAATCAACATTGATTCTCTTTTTCCTTTATTTCTAATATAATTAAATGTTGATGAATAATTTCATTTTCCTCTTAGTGGCATCAACCATAGAGGTCAATCCTATTTGGGAAGCCACCTCCCAAACAAAACCAATTTCATAAGGAGTGGGTGATATTTTCTAATGGAATAAAATATAGGTCACTTATATTAGAAAACTAATTACAATGTACACCACTTCCTCTTTGAAAAAAATTGTGGATATCTAGGAGGATCAAGATACCTTCCAGGCATGCCTCCATTTCATACAGTATGACATCTGAGAATTATTCTTGAGGACACCCACGGATGAAACTACTACATATGTAGATACTTTCAATCACATTTGTGGTATGATGGATTTTACAATCACCTTTTTCACACTAACATGAAGGATATCATTATTTGATGGGAATACGAGAAAGAGTCACAACCATTTTTTATCAAGGAATGAATTCTCAACCGAACTAATAACCTCAAAGATGCACTACCCCTAGAATATCTAAATTATTAAAACAAATTTGTGGTGTTTAAGCATCATTTTTATGTTAAACCCATTCAAATATCAATCCTTTAATATTATATAGATGCCGCCCAAGGGGAGCATTAAGAACATAATCATTTTTAGAAGGGGTTCAAGATGAGGGGGATACTTCCATTATGACTATGGTGGAGGATTGTTTCATGGATGAGGTGATAAAATTTATTTAACTAGCTTAGAATTGATATTCCATTGATGGGGATCATAGAGCCCTCCAATAATAATTTTTTTATGTTGATTCTCTTTTTTAGAATATGTTAGCAAGACACAAATTTTTGAGTGGTCCTTTGATTTTTAAATCCATAAATAAAATGGATTTTGTTTATAATCATGAATGTCTTCATCATCATTTTCATATATAATTAAAACATAACATTGTTGATTTTTTGTTTAACTAAACATCCTCAAATAAATGTGTTACAATCAAAAAGATATAAATGAGGGGAATTTATTATTTTTCTTTGGTGCTTGGACCTAGAAAGAGTAGTTTGACTATTCTTAGAGTCATATGAATGATCATATAAACATTTTTTATATGTGCCATTTACCAAATTTTATCCTAAGACATATATATAGAACACATAGTCGGTGAGACTAAAAGTAAAATTATACAGTACTCTATAGTTTATCATCAAACCATGTATAGTACATTTTTATTTTCATTACCTGATTTTTTTTCTAAAACATGTGGGGTGTAGGTCTAGTGGGATTAGACTTAGATTTTATCCAGAGTTAGAATTTTTTGTTTTTCAACATGGTGAGAATTATGTCTCTTTCTCAGGGGCAGTTTAGAATCTTATAAGTCAGAATAATTCAATTGGTGTATTAGGTTGAACTAAATTGACCATGAGTTGTAGGAAGATGATTTACGTAGATATTTCTATCTGAGAATTTTTTGAAATTATTTGGATATAAAAAATTGGATTTCATGTCATGATTTAAATATTTATGGATCTAAGACATGAAACAGAATAGGTTTGTAAGGAGTGACTGTGAACCATTTTTGAAAAGTAGATTCTAACATGAAGTGGTTGGTGCTTATAGCGATAGAAGAGGTCTTCCCTGAGAGAGAATGTGAGTTTGTTTTAATGGTCTTTTTATGGTTGATATATGAAAATACAAATATATGGTAATAATTATTTCTCAATGAATAGAATCATATGGTTGAAATTAACTTTTTTGGGTGATTTAGGCAACACTAAATTGGGTAGTATCAATGCATAGTCAAACAAAGACTTCCTTGGGAATAAGATTTTATATACCTATAGATGGAGAATTCTTATGGAGATTTGTATTTTTGTCGACATAGATATTGGGTTTCTGAAAGAAAGTGTTAAATATTGAAGGTGGATTTATTAAAAGATCACCCATTAACGGGGAGAAATTATTCCCTATGTATGTCTGAACCACACACAGAAAATGTGGTTTTTTATCCCTGGGCCCAATATATAGGATTCAGCCATCAGTACTAACCACGTCAATGCGTGAATCAAGACACATGTGTTTGAGGAAAATAATTCCTACACCAATAATTTTTTATATGGGGAGGGTGAAATGTTTTCTAAATACAAGCTCACTAATTGGGTGATATCCTATACTAGAACCCCTTTCATAGATCCAGATCATACATAGGAGAGTGGAGAATGTTTTTATTTATTGATAGACTATGATGTAGGATCTATGAGTCACTCTACATCTTCTCAAAGCAATAATTAATCCACATATAGTTAATTAACTTTTGTCATGTAAGTGACATCAAACATGAAAATTAACATCATAAGGTAAAGATGTTTGGAATACATTTTAAGATCTTTCATAGAAGACTATGTTAATCCGAATGTGAAACAACACGCCTTGACCATGCAGGGAAACATTTTCCAATATTCCAAATCCCCTGTGAGATATGATCAGAATAATTATCAACAAGTGAAAAATTATTATTTCACCACAAAGAGATGATTACAAGGAATTATATATTCATTTTGATATTGTTGTTACTAGAACAAGATGTATGATATAATAATTTTATGTACCATAATAGAATGATAATCAACAAGTTTATTGTTCTAGGAAACTATGCATTTTAACATGAGCTGACATTGATGAAGTTGTCTCGATGTCCTAGAAACATAAAATGATATGGGAATTAATAAAGAAAAGGATTTTCTAACATACTCCAAACATGAAGAAGGAAATTTTAAACAATGAGATTAGGGGTTCTCGAATCAGAAGATGTCATATGGAACACAAATAGAAAATCGATCATTGACCATGTTCAAATCCCAATTTATAGTATAATTTTTTTACAATTTATGGAGATTGAATAGATTTATCTAGAGGATGAAAGTGAGTCTACTTGATCGGCCCTTTTGGGTAACACATGAACATCCTAACTGGTGTGTATTAATGGTTAATAATGGAAAAAAATTCCTCTAGAATATGAAATTCTATTACAAATGGATAAATCATTTTATTGGATAACCCAAACATCCTATGAAAAGGAGTTTGATGTGTACAAGGAATGTGTTTGATCCCAAGGGAAGCATTTGTTCTCACATTGGCCAAGGTGTGTGATGTTTCATGCATTGATGTTTTTTTGTTATGGAACAGAGGGTGTCATTTTCCATACTTCATGGATAGTCTAGTATATATGGCCTAATAATCAATATATTTATTATTTATATGAGAATAAAATCATACATAGTTCTAAAAAAGTGGTTGGGTGGGAGACCAACACCCAATATTATGATCTGCTCAAGCATATATTGAAATGTTCTTTAATTTTACATCATGTAGAATGAAACTGAACCGTGAAGTTTATTTTCATGTAGTGAGGATGTTTCTTTATAGTTTAAGAACTTGTGATTATGATGGTATACCATCATGTTTAGAGTGATACATCTCAAACTGTGGTGTCTTGTATTTTTAGGTCATTTTACTGGGATCCTATGATTTTTCATTTATGGGTTTGGGTCTTGAAATAAATTCCATAATGTTAATAATAATGTAATAAGGACATAATATGTTCCTTTTATGTTCATTCATAGAGGACCACGATGTTACGAAGTTTAATGTCATGAAATAAGGATAAATTAAACCACACAATTCAACATCATGCGGATTGAACGATCGATTTATTTTTAACATAAAATATTTATTATGGAATATTTCTTTGGTAGGGGTATTATATATATCCTTATAAATCTATATTAATGAATAATCTCCATTAGAGTAGATCTTGTGTATGTAATAATGTTTCTCCCACATTAGCTAATGCTTTGATGGTTTCTTCTCTACTATGATCAGGGTTTGGTGGACCTGTACCAGCCCTCCTTTGAGGAAAAGGCAGAGGAAAGCATTTGTGTTAGAATCCCTAGCTATCTAATCTTGACGGAACTCCATGTGATAAAAGTTATAAAATATTTATTCATTGAGTTTCACTAATTCAGACACCCACATTTGGGAAAATTCATTTATAGATAGTTGATCACAGATGAAAAATCAGAGCGAGGGATATTGGACCTTAATGGATATGAAGACTTTGGTTTCGTATATCAAAAAAATAAGAGGTCGCCTTTGTGGCTGTTATGGTTGTTTTCTGTAGGCCCACAAGAAATTTAGGAGATTTTTTTGGAAAATATTTTTTTCTCATTGTCCACCATCTTGTAGAGCATGTTTGATATGGAATTGTTGAAGTCCTCAATCTATCCATTATTCACTGCATGATAGTGAGACAAATGGATTGATTTGATATTAAACTACCAATACTGATTTTTAATCTTATCCAAAAAGAGATTAGTGGTACTGTTTATCAATATTCTTTGAAGGAACCCAAATATGGATCTTATGTTAGAATTCACTAAGAAAAAAATGATTTTGGATCAGTCATATTTGAGGGGAATTACTTCAGCCCATTTAGAGAAGAAGTTAGTAGTATTGGAGATTTACTAGGAACTGATTATCCATATACGGAGGATAGGTCCCTTAAAATCCATTTCATATACAGAAAATGTGTATGGTTATTTTTCTAACTATAGAAACTTCATTGGTTGATTGATGAATTTGGTTTACACCTCTTAGGAATGACACATTTGGGTGAATTTTATGTATTCCTTCTTCATTGAATGCCTTAAATATCCAACCATTTATATCTAAATAGAATGAATGAACCCTAACTGATTGGTGTTGTATGCACCCATATATACTTCTTTTATGATAGTCATCGTCTCTTCTCCGATAATGCAGCTAAGAAGGTATCCATCAAATCTTTGTTTATAGAGGACTTGTCCGTGATTTGTGTCTTTATAACGAGTAATGTTTGATTGTCTTCATCAAGTATTCTTTTTTCTGGTTTGATTCATGAGAGCACTCTATTTTAGATTTAATCCATAATAGGTTTCATCCAATCAGTTGTAGGACCATCTGGTTGGGGGTTAGAAATAAGATTTTTCGATTAATTAAGAGAGAAAAAAAGATACACTATTTGGTGATGTGTGGTGTTAATGACTATTTCATCATTTTCTCATTCCACCAATTTTTTGGCTGCATTTTCTAATGAATCTTCTTGATCAATCTACATTCATGGGACCTGAGTCAATGTTGGATTTGAGATAAATTCTACGATTATCTCCTGGATATAATAAATTAAAGGGATTAGGTCCTTCCTTATAATAGAATAATCACCAATTATAATTTTTATTATCAAATCGTAATTACATTTTACCATTTAGTGGTATACGGGAATTTGAACTTCTTGTTACATCCTTGCACCGAGGTCTTGATATTCAATCTCATTGTTTTTATAACATTCATAAAATAGAAATGACTAATACATGGCCATTTTTAGAGATATGGGCATGAATCCTAACTCATTAATGTAGAGAGTTTTATTTTCCACTATATTCCATGTGGGGATTTTTTATGAAAGGTCAAAATATATCTCCCATATATAAGAGACATCTTGAATAGAGAATATATCTTCACTGATAAATTTGGTATTTAATGAAATTGTTTCTATAGGTGGATTTTATTTAAGGACGTCTTCCAAATCATGCACATTTACTACATTAGGAGGAATGAACTGAATGTCGATCTCATACATGATAACAACTCACCGTTCCAAAGGTCCCATCAATAAAGGATTTTTAGGATTTATTTTATCAAGTTTTTGTGAGAGAATAAAAAATTCATGGTGTTTCAGGTAGTTCTATAGCTTCTAGACCATGATTATTAATTTTAGAAATCTCTTCTTTATATCTAAATAATGTGTCTCAATGTTTAGCATTGTTCTATTAAGATAATAAAGGTTTTTCTCATTCCCACTATAATTTTTTTATTTGAGAAGGGAACCCATTTATTTTTCTAGGGTTATCATGTAAAAAACATGAAATTTTCCTAAACATGTGTAATTAACCCCATTAATGTTAAACAATATTTCTTATGATGTTCAAATGCTTCCTGGAATACATTATTCCATAGATATGTGACGTCAACCTAGTGAAGGTAAAACACTCACCTATGAGGTTTTATTTAAAAGAAAAAATGTAGGAAATGTATCCCGAAAAAACCGTAAAGTATTTTAGGTTTGAAGAAGTTTACATATTGAGTATAACCTTTGTATTCTTGATTTCTAATTTGATTCCACGATGGATTACACCAATGTTGAGATACATTCTCAAGTTATCTATGAACGTGCATTACAAGGGGTTCATCTTCATGATATTCTATCACAGTTTGTTGAATATTGTCTCATGATTAGTAAAGTGGTCATAACCATATCAAGAAATAACCAATAGATCAACTCTGTAGAATTTGAAAAACCATCCTTAGAAGAGTTATAAAATGTGATTCATAAATTTTTGATAAGTTTTATTTTTATTAATGTAGAAAAAGAGCATCACTCGGTAGATGAATACATTATGAGGGGACATAAAGGTAGTGGAATACTACTCTTATGAGGCCATTTATATTTTATTATACAATTAATAGCAATTCATGATGGAAAGGGAATGGTATTGGCCGGTAGAACCAATTAGTGTATATGTGATCTGGACTTTGAAATTATCTTTTGGAGAATGTTAGTAGATATATGTGAAGTCAATGTAGGCATTTATTTTCCCATTATTATTCAATACCATTAATATTTTGGATATCAATTTTAGATTCTAGAATCTCCAAATTATATTTACCTTGATAATATTTTTTTATTCATCCTCAATTTGTATAGTGTGATTTAGATGTGTTCTTATGGCTTCCTGTTTGTATCCCATGTGGTTTTCTGGAAATCCCAAGTTGTGAGTGGCCACCATGGGATCAAGGGATATAATTTCATAGTAATTGAATTCAAACACATACTGAAGATGATTTTTAAAGGTTCTATATATCTGTTTTTATTGGGAGGAAATGTACATGCTAATCAATGTGGGTCATCGGTCCTTCTCTATACACGGGTTTATTTTCTGAGTTCATCAATGGTGTTGGATACACCTTCCTCAAATACTGAAGGGGCATACCTGTTGTGATCCTCCACTTTTTCTTCCCATTCCTCTATTGTATTAATCTTTTGGGGACTAGTCAATGATGTAAATTTCTCATATTTCTGAAAGGAGTTGACATTTTTTCATTCAGAAGGTGAAGTAGATTCCTATAATCCAACTAATGATGTGGGGTTTCATTATTGATCTCAAGGATAAACAAGGGACACAGAGTTAAAATCACCACTCTATCATGGTTTCATGTCCATTTCTTCATATAGATTTGATGACTTAGTGATCATGTGTAATGTTATAGGATGGAATGAGGGTTTCTTCATCTGTTATATTTCCACTGTTTAGAGAGTTAGTGACCCTTTCAGTGCTACTGGGTTCAGTTGTTAAAGATGATATCATGAATCATGTTGAATTTTAACACGAATTTGGTACCATTCCTTCTATATGATTGATTGATAAAACATATTCATCATAGTACTATATAAAGGAATTGGATGGGGCCATTTCAAGACAATTCAAGGAGTTGACTTAGGCAACACCGTTAGTCATGGGTTGCTTCCCTTCCCTCTAGTAGAATAGTGTATCAATGTATTATAATTTTCAGGATTCATGTGGGGATTTATTTCCATGTAATATTAAAATTTAACCATTCATGAAATATTTGATTCATTGGTGGTATGAATAAGGGACTCATTAATTTTGATGAAACCAATTCCTTCTTAATAGAATGATGAAAATTATAGCATTCTGAACAGCTATAAATTTTGGGTCAGATATGATATAACCAAAATGATCTCGGATCTCGACTATTTAGAGGTTCTTTTTTTCTGTCTTTTCATAACCCAATAATATTATAGAGAAAGGTGAAAAAAGGTCTTCTCTTTAACCCATATGATGAAGTGTTCAAACTGGAATTAGGTTGACTCCCGAGCAATTATTAATAAAATACCATCACATATTAACATAATTTATCCTTCTAGATACATACGAGTGTATGTTGTATACAAGTATAATGAAATATTTTTCTTGGTGGATGAATGAAATGATCATGTAGAATTTGGTATGATCAATATCTTCATGATATATCTCAACACTAATAGCTTTAGATTTAAACTCCTCAGGGCTTACCACAACCTTTAATGTGTGGTTCCTAGAGGTATTTTAATAGATTTAGAGCATCCAAGATGTTGAAATTTACTAAAAATAGTGAAATGACATTATAATTTCATATATATGGGATTTAGGACTATGCTTTCTTGTAAGAGGATTCCCTCTCAAAGGTTCTTTAGGGAATTCCGAAATTAATATGGGAAGGTCATACCTTTGAAGAGGAGTTGAAGACGCTCATGTCCTTAGTTGGATTGTCCAAATAGGCCTTCCTACATGGAGAGCCTGATTTTATGATGGTCCTCAATCTAATAAATATTATATGATAATTATGATAGATAAAAACCTAGATTATGGGGGGAAACATCCTTTCTCCTATAGGTACTGCAGGAGGGATCTCCCATGAGTTTCAGCTGGATAGAGGTTCTGAGCTGGGATGTGGATAGATAGTTAATTTCTACTAAAACTGTATCTTCCCCAATAACTATGTCCCATGTATCCTCATCCCTGAATTCCTTAATTGAATGTAGGGATCTCGGGTATGTGACCATATTCAACATTAGATAAATGATCCATTAATTAAATGGCATTTATGGAATAAAAGATTAATTAAGCTTATGATGAGGATTCTATTTGTTGGGTAAAAATTATGTAGTACAATTTATTGGTGAGGTGAACATTATTAAGGAACATAAGGCATGAAATCCAAGATATTACACAAAAAATATATCCTTTTATAGGTTTATATTCAAATTATTGTTTCCTTTCCTTCTGGCCATTTGGATTTTAAGGAGACTGTACATTGGAGGAATTTGGTGCTGACTGAGTAGGATGAGAATGAGTGGAATTGGTAGCCAAGTAGTTGTTTTTTTAAACTATTATAAAAATATTTCATGAGCCTGATTGAATATTATCCTATCATGAAGTCATTAAAAATTGTGGACCACTTCTAGTAACTTCTTTCCATTAATCGTATTCCTCCATATTGGTGGAAAACATATATGCTAGCTATGTAGGTGGCTGTCTTAGCTTCACATTGCCAAACTCCACAATTTTTTCTATTATTTCATTGAATAAAATTAATTCCTTGATGGTGTTCCCCAATGTCATGTGGTTGAGGAAAATGAATGGGATAATGTTGAGAGCATCCTGATTAGGCCTCATGGGCTTTGGAAGATTGAGAATGTTTTCCCCAAATCCATGATGTACTTGGTCGAGACTTTCTCATCATGGAATGAATAAACTATGATATATAGTTCCTTAAATTGGTGTTTCCTCTTCTCCCTCATCACATCCTTACATGGTGGGTGTTTTTTCTGATGATCAATTGGAGGTGACACATGATATGGAATCATATTTGGAGCTGGATTTGGTGTATGGGTTGGATTGTACATGACTACAACAACCACCTCTTTCCACATTATATTTTGTTGAGATTTTGTAATTACTCAGGGTATGGCCTTGGAATTCAAGATGGTATCTTCTAATCCTTGGGAGACTATAAAAATAACATGAAACCCTCTTGTATTTTTCATAGGGATGAGTGTTGTGTGAAACTCGTTGAAAAGATTATCTATGCAGGTGGACATTAAATATTCATACAGAATTCATAGTTTATTGAGTAGGTAAAACCCATCCGCCGGGAAATGAAATTTTATACACTCTCATTATACCATTGGTTTTTAGTTTGATAGGTTAAATAATGTTGTCTAATGTAATGTTGAGGTGATTTGAAATTGAAAATACCGATGGATAAATTCCGATCTGATGATTGACTTGTCAAGAAAACCGGCATACCATACGAAGCCTTCCCTATGAAATATTTTAAAAAACACCTAATATTCACATCATAGTGTTATGAGAGGCTCCTCATCATGGGATCAAAATGTGATTAGAAATATGTAAAATTATTCTCTTCAATCCCTGATTCGTTATGAATTAGAACTTTCGGGTCCCATAATTTGGCGGGGGAGGGATCAGGTCAACCAAATTAGTGTAAGGCTTCCTTTCTGGCTACATTGGTGTGCACCATTCCATACTATTCTAAAAAATATTCTGATGAATCCACAATATTAATAATCCTGATGTTATTAATAGTTTAATGACTTATTATATACTTTATTTACTGATTTTATATGAAATGTGCATAATTTGTGTGAAATATTAATGTTTTAATACTATGTATAATTTTTTAGAATTTTTAGAAATAGTCCAATTAAGTCAATTTACTACTTTATTTATAAATATCACCCTACAAATCAAAATTGTGTGGTTCTTGTTTTTTAGGATTCGGTATTTAATTTCCTACATATCATTAGAAGGAATCATTGTCCCATTCTTCCATTTGAACGGTCATATGGACTACATAAGAAACCCACAGAATCTCTAAAGAAACTGGCCCATCCCTGAAGATTTAATTTCTAGCCTCCATCAGGAAGTCAAAATTCCTTTATTATACACCAAATTTTGGGGTAATTTAAGGATTGTTGGATAAAAATTTCAAGGTCCTACTCCAAAGACAAGGGGCCCAAATGATTCATTTAAACTCATCCCATCATTCTGGATGGGAAATAAAATCAATACAGTATTCCTGAAATATCTCATAATTCCATCACCCAATCTAGAATATATTTTGTAGTGTGAAAGAGGATATATGTGTGGCCACTTTTATTGAAGACAATGTTAGTATTTGAAGACATCATCCTATTGATAAACCCATTAACATTTCAGACTTCTAAAAATTATGGATTGAAATGGACAGTTTAACATTGTTCAATTAAACCACCATAAAATTGTCTCCATAAGTCCAAATGCCCCATAGTTTTGAGAGTAGTCAGACATCATTATTATTAACAACTTGGAAGAGAGATATATCTCGAGATTTGGTTGTATGTATTTCCAAATCGTCAAGCCGTGTGGAGGGACAGATTAGAAATGAAAAAAAAACACTTCATTTGGCTATAAATACATCCCCCTCCTCTTCTTCAAAGGGGTTGGAATTTCATAAGATAAGAACACATATTGTAATTACCAAAGCCTTTCCAAGGGCTAGGGAGGACTTTCCATACACATGTTTTCACTTGAGAAACCCTACCTCTTCTCTTTGTTTCCTAATACTTTTGTGTTGTTCTTCGTTTGTAATCTTATAAGTCATGGTTTTTGTAATTATATTTTAATGCATGTTTATTCTTATTAATCAATTATTATCATACCCCTTCTATTAAATAACATTAGTGGTATTAAAAAAGTTTAAATAAAGTTGAATCCCCTTCCCTTATAATGCTTTCTCATTCAATATAATGTTAGTATTTAATTTTCTTCATTGTTTGTGTGTGTGTGTTCGATACAAAACTCTTTTATTTTTATACTATTTTTAAGTCATAATCATAAAAATTAAAACTAGATTATTAAAAAAAACAATGGATGAGTAAATCTACCATTGGGGTAATTTATAATTTGGGGATTCTAAGTGATTGAGATCTTTTGCTCGATGGATATTCTCTAATTTAACATTTTGTATGTTAAAGATATAATGTCATGGATTAATGAAATGATTTGTATAACTTTTGGTTTCCATGAATTAATGGAACCATAAATACACTACCATCAACAATCTCTAGTTGAGATTATAACCCTATGATATGTTAAGACTTGGATTAAATCCTTAACACTTAGGAATTTCAATCAACGCTATCTTGTGAAGTGGGTGTTAATTTCAATACAATATAAAGCAACGCTCAAGGATATCACAAGCATAAATCGTTATAAATGAACTCAGCCCAATCTTTATCAAATTGTTAAATTAAACACGAATCATAAATTGCTTCATTTATGCTCTGTTAGAAAACCCCCCAATCAGAATACAATCAACTAAAATATTCAACTATTAAAAGAGAATCATCACCAAGGATTCAACTCGAGTGCTGCTATACACATTAGCAGAGCATCGGAACATTGAACGGTCTATGGGAGAAAATAGGCCACACTTTCAATTGAATCTATTTTCGAGGATGGTGAAATTAATTAGTCATTAGTTTCTAGTTATTATAAAAAACAAAGTATTAAAAAAAATTGAAAAAAAACACAAAGAAAAACCCGCCTTCATCATAAAATTCATAAAAGAAAAATACAAAAAATAAAAACTTGCCTTCCTCTATCTTCCAACATCTATCTAAATGTCCTATAGCCTCCCAACGAATCCCTATGATTTTTTTGACCCTGAAATTGAGCGAAAACTTCACCAACATAAGAGGAACATTAGTGATAAACAAATAATTCAAGAACCATTCTGTGTCCAACCATTTGAATTAGATATGACCAATCCTAGGGAACAAACACTTAAAGAACTCATTTCCCAAGATATGAATTACCAATATCTGGGTATTCAATATCCAAACATAGATGCTGACTTTAAACTCATATCGGGTTTGATCCATCTTCTTCTTCGTTTCTATGGGCTAGCCGGTGAGGATCCGCATATCCACCATAAATAGTTCCAAGCTGTGTGCTCTACCATGAAGCCTGAAGGGGTTGTTGAGGAACAAATAAAACATTGATCATTCCCTTTATTTCTAGCTGACTCCACCAATTCATGGCTCTACTACCTTCCTCCTGGTTCCATAAACACATGGAATGATATGAATAAACTATTCTTAGAGAAATTCTTTCATACTTTTCGAAGTGTTTCTATCTGAAAAGAAATAATTGGTATTCATAAATTCCCAAGTGAATCACTCCATGAGTACTGGGAGAGGTTCAGAAAGCTTGTTGAAACCTACCCACACCACAAAATCCCTGATCATCTTTTGATCCAATACATCTATGAGGGGTTATTGGTGATGGAGAAAACTCTCATTGATGTCGCAAGTGGTGGTTCTCTTGTTGATAAAACTCATGTATCTGCAAGAGATCCTATAAGCAACATGGCTGCAAACACACACCAATTCCATACGCGAGCACATTCTCAAGAAAAAAAAGTACAGCACAATAAACCCATAGATATGAAAAAGTTGACCGAGCGGAAGAGTGAACATACAGGTCTTTTGCGATAACTAGTTGTTACATCCAAAGCCCCAACCTCATCTTCTCCACAATCTATATTTCTTAGACCTGTCAAAAACTGTGGAATCTGTAACTCACTAGCTCAGAAAACAGACACATGTACACAAATTCAAGATCATCAATCTAATTCATCTAAACCAATGGAGATCAATGCAGCATATTCTCACTAGAACCCCAACCCTCAACAATTAGTTCAGTTCATTTGAAATATAAACCAACCTCACTCTGAGCCCTTCTCTTCTTCCGATAACCAAGGCCTGAGGTATGGTAATCCTGTCTCTCATCCCCCTCAACTCCCTACTCAAAACCCAAACCAGTTTCAATATGTTCAAGGTGTTGGTGACTTCCAACAACCTTATCCTTTTGTTTCTAAACAACAATGGAATAATCCTCCTTTTGGATTCCACTATCCTAGTGAGCCTTCCCAATTCCAAAACCAATACAATCACTTTCCCAAGAACCACAGTCATGGTAATCCCAATCCGGGACCAGCCTCTTCTTCCAAGAAACCATGGGGAAGTGTAGTGAAAGATCTTTCCTCCATCACCCATTACAGCCTCAAAAACATTGAAACACAAATTGGTCTACATTCATCCCACCAGATCCGAAAACAACAATCAAATTCTTCTCAACTTCCAGCTCAACCATTAAATAACCCTAAGGGTAATGTAAGTGCAATTTCACTTAAATTATAAAATAAAATAGCTATGACTCAATATAATTCCTCCAACCCCCTTTAAATGTTGACATAGAAAATGAAAAGAAAAAGAAACTTGGAATGGAATCTGAATTCATTCCCACACATCCTTCTTTTCCAATAAGAAAACCAATTCCTTTTCCTCAGGAGATTTATAAGACAAAGAATTCATTTAAACCCCATCCTAAAATGCTTGACTTGTTTAGACATGTTTAAGTGAACATTCACCTCTTATATTCCATTAAACAAATCCATAAGTATGTCAAGTTTCTTATGGAATTGTGAACCCATAAGAGGAAACTTACGACCTTCGAAAATGTTTCCAACCAAAAGTCTATTACCATAAAGTGCAATGATCTAGGGACCTTTACAGTTCTATGACAAATTGAAAGTTCCATATTCGATGATGCACTCATAGACCTAGGGGCCTCAATTAATGTCATGCCCAAATCTATCTTCTCTAACCATGGTCTAGGTCCCTTACATCCAACATGTGATTTCATTCAATTATCCATTTGAAGCACTGTTAGTCCCGAGGGTATAATTGAGGATGTCCTTGTTCATGTGAATGATCTTATCTTCTATGCTGAATTCTATGTCCTTGACATAAAAGGTGAGACAAACTCTTCTCGATCTCACCTAATTCTAGGAAGAAAATTCCTCACGACTTATTGAACCAAGATTGATGTCCAATCAGGAATCATATCCATGGAATTTGGTGACCAACTTGTCAAGTTAAACATTTTCCAAGCCATGCGATACCCATATGAAGATCACTCTGCATTCTCAATCCACGCTTCTGAGTACACTTCTACGAGTTAGTTGAACCCCAATCTATCATGTTCTTCATGTTTAAATGATAAAGGATCTTGTGAAATCTTCACCCTGAATAATCAAGTCATAAATGGTAATGATGATGTGGACCTCTCATTCATAAAACCTATAAATCTAGTGGAACATGAAAACTGATTTGAATCCCACATCAACTCTGATCTCTACTGCTCCACATCGGATAGTATTAATGAAAATGAATCCGAAGCAACTGAATTCCCTTCCTCCATTACTGAGTTTTATACCCCTCAAATGAAAGATGTGACTAATATGAAACCTCTTCATGAACACCTTAAATATTCATTCCTTTTCCATGATCACTCTTATCCTTTCATTATCTATTCTTCAATTACAAAAAATGAGGAGTCCAAACTTGTTCACCTGTTAGAGGAAAACCAAAAGGCCTTAGGTTTGACCCTAGATGACATGCCAGGAATCAACCCTGCTATTTTAATTTATCCAATCCATTTTGGGGAATCATCCAAACCAATTAGACAACCACAAAGAAGACTCAATTAACTCATACTTGATGTAGTTAGAGAAGATATAACCAAGATTCTTCAAGCAAGAATTATCTACCCAATTTTTGATAGTGAATGGGTTTTTCCAATTCAAGTTGTACCTAATAAGGTTAGGATAACTATTGTCACAAATGAACATGGGGAAGTAATCACATCTCGAGTGAAGAACAAATGGCGTGTGTGAATCGACTATTGGAAATTGAATGTTGATATAAGAAAAGATCACTACCCACTTTCATTCCTTGATCAAATTCTAGAACGATTATTTGGAAAGTCTCACTATTTCTTTCTTGATGGATACAACAGCTTCATCCAAATCGCAATTGCAACTCAGGACCAATAAAAGACCACTTTCACATGCCCCTTTGGAACATATTCATATAAGAGAATGCCTTTTGTCCTTTTCAATGCTCCTGCAACATTCCAGAGGTGTATGATGAGTATCTTTTCTAAATTTATTGAATACTACATGGAAGTCTTCATGGGTGACTTTACCATTTATGGTGAGTAATTTGAATCATGTTTGAATTCTCTCTCTCTCTCTTGTCCTTCAAAAGTGTGTCAAGTGTAACATTGTGTTATATTTTGAAAAATGTCACTTAATGGTTGAAAATGAGATTTTTATAGGTAACATAGTCTCAAAAGAGGGTATTAAAGTTGATCCTTCCAAAATTGATGTAATCCAATCACTTCCAGAACCCATATATGTTTGAGACATCTATTCATTTCATGGTCATGCTGGTTTCTATCAGTGATTCATCCATAGAACTAGTAGAATTTCTTTCCCACTCACTCGGTTTCACCAAAATGTTGCCACTTTCTATTTCGATGAGGCTTTCAAGAGAGCCTTCATTGAACTAAAAATTTCTTTTACATCTACCCCAATAATCCAACCCCTATATTGGTCCTTACCCATTGAGTTGATGTGTGATGCTTCTGATAGAGCTGTTGGGGTAGTTCTTGGTCAAAGAAGAGAAACATTAATCATGTAATCAATTTTTCCTCAAAAACATTGGATGAAACTCAATCTCACTACACTATCACTGAAAGGGATCTTTTAACAGTGGTTTTTTCCTAAGACAAATTCCAGCCCTTTCTCTTAGGTTCTAAAATCATCATCATTACAGAACTTTCTCTAATAAAGTTTTTACTCATGAAAAGTGATTCCAAACCAAGGCTAATAAGATGGATCCAAATTCTCAAAGACATTGACCATGAAATCAAATATAGACCAATAAAAGAAAACCCTACGGATGATCACTTGAGAAGAATTTATATTTCTTATTATTCTCAAATAATTTATCCAGCATTTCCAACTGAGCACCTTCATCTCTCACTCCAAAAATACCATGGTATGTCCCAATTGTAAATTACTTTTTTTTGGTGTTTTTCACGAAACGTTTTACAAAGAACAAAAAAATGAAGTTGAAAAGTGATTCAAAATACTATTTGTGGGAAGAAAATAAACATTGGAAAATTGGGGTATGCATGATAATTATGAGATGTGTTGATGAAAATGAACATTCTCCCATCAAAGAATTATGTCACTCAATGCATGGTGGTGGCCATTTTGGACAAAAAGGACCTCATGAATGGTCCTAGACTATAGATTCTTCTGGCCTTCACTCTTCAAGGACTCACATGAGTTCTGTCAATCATGTACCACTAGCCAAAAGTTTAGCACAATTTCAAAAATAAATGAAATTCCCCAAACGCCTTTAATCTTCTGTGAGATCATCGATGTTTGGGGAATCTATTTCATGGGACCATTTCCCATTTCCAATGGATTCTAATACATTATTATTCTGGTTGATTATGTTTCAAGGTTGGTCGAGTCCAACCCCACTAGAAAGGACGATTCACATCATATTAGTGAGTCCCTAAAGACACACATCTTCCACCAAATTGGCACACAATGTGCCTCCATAAGTGACATAAGAACCGATTTTTGTAGTAGAATAGTAGAACCTATTTTGAAAAATAATGGTGTTTTACATAAAACATCAACTATATATCACCTCTAAAAAATGGCATGGATGAACTTTCTAATAGAGAAGTGAAAAAAGTGCTTGAGAGAATTGTAAAGCCCACCAGAAAAGACAGCCCTGAAAGACTTGGTGAAACACTTTGGGCATATCAAACTTCTTATAAAACACCCATTAGGATGTATCCTTTTTGGCTAGTTTTTGGTAAAGAATTTCATTTACCAATTTAAATCTAACCTAAGTCTTTTTGGGTTGTGAAAACCTTTAATTTTGATTGTGCAAAATCTTGTGAAGAAAGATTGTTGCAATTGGCTGAACCGGAGGTGCTTTGACTTGAATCCTTTGAGAATTCCAATCAGTACAAAGAAAAGGATAAGGTAATCCATGATATACACATAATAAGAAAGGTATTCCAAGAAGGTGAAAAGGTATTTATTTTCAACTCTTGAGTTCTGCTTCACCTAGGTATGCTTAATTATCGTTGAGAAGGTCCTTTTTTTGTTTCTCATGTTTACCCATTTGGTCCAGTGCAAGTCCAAGACATCTCTTTAAAATGACATTAATGGTTAATGGAAATTGATTAAAGAATCACCATGAGAGGACACACAGTAATGGAACCACATCGGCTTCCATCGAATTCCCAACTTCTGCAGTCGACCCACCACTGGATGGAGATAGAAACCCATAAATACAAACTAGGGGAAACTCTTTCCCTTTAACTCCCCTATCTATCTCCCTCTCTCTTCTTCCTCCCTCATTCCCATTTTTTACCACATTTCTCATCACATTGTTTTTTTATCTTTCTATTTTTTGTGGGTGTGTAATTTAAAAATACAAAAAAACAAAAAAATTTAAAAAAAATGACAAACAAGATTCATACTTACTCACCTTTCAATTTTCAAATTCGGTCAAACCATTTTTGGGAGTCAAAAGACATGGTTTCATCTCAAACATTTTGTTGTTTCATCATAAATTTGGATAAATAATATTTTTTCAAAACCAAAAAATATCAAATGCTCAGTTTTTGATTTGGAAACTGATTTCCCCAACCATGAGGATAAAAATCAACTTTCATGCCAAGGTCACCCTTAGCCATATTTTCAAAATTATTGTTTTCATATTCACCTTCATTTGTGAATATTGAGTGTGTGGAACTTTGAGTAGAATATTTTAATTTAGTGTATATTAAAATGATAGAGGCATTTTATGAACCACATAAGAATTATAATAGCCAAATAGCCTCCAATTTCCCTTACATTAATCCTTTTTTTTGAAAGCCCCTTCAATCCTACAAAAATGTTTTCTTTTATAGGCACATTACAATACCAATACCTTATCCCACCCATTATCAACATGGATTTTCATCGCATAATTTTTTAAAATTTACATGTGGGGTGGAATGGATTTCATTTTTGGGTGCCCTTTTATTGATTTTAAATGAGTTATCATCTACTTGAGGGAAATAATCCTTATTAGTGTGAGATCTATTTCACGTTCATCTTTCAAAAAAAATAAAAAAAATGAAAACAAAGAACACTTGGATTATATACTTATGTCATTGTGAGAAGTTTTGTGTTTTGTAAATATTCCATCTTCTCATTTACTTCCTGCTTCCTTCAAATTTTTGTCTAAATTCACATTTTCATTCCCATGTCAATATGTGTTTCAATTTCCTTTCATGTATCATTTCAAAAAAAATGTGCATTGATTTTTCCATGTTGGTGTTTTACCCCTATTCTTCTCTCTGTTAGACATTATATTCCTAACATCCCATAGCCACGTAAAAACCCCTTCAAAAGACCTCTTGATTCTGGTGCACTTTGGATAGGGAGTAGAAGCTGAGAGATCTTTGAAACTCTATGATTTTCACTTTTGGTTGGTGGATGAGTGAAGCTCCATAAATTAATTTTATCATCATGGGAGGAGTATGTTTTGTGTGCCATGATTTTCAATTTTTGAATTTGAGCATTAAAGAAATGAATGTTTTTGGAAGATTGTTTCTATGAAAACTTGTGGTGGAATTAAATATGGATGAGTGATATTGTCAAAACCTCCATGATTGAGGAAAACAAAATTTAAATATTTTATGGTGAGTGAAAATGGTTTTGTCGTGTTTTTATATTTGTTGTACATGATGACATGAACAAGACTATGTGTGGGAGAGTTGATGTTATTAATAGTGTCAGGACATAATATATACTCCCTTTATTGATTTTATATGAAATGTGCAAAATTTGTGTGAAATATTAATGTTTTAAAACTAATTATAATTTTTGAGCATTTTTACATGTAGTATAATTGATTCATTTTACCTGTTTATTTATAAATCTCATCCTACTTATAAAAATTGATTGATTTTTGTGATTTAGGATTATTTATTCAATTTACCACATATCATTAGAAGGAATAATTGGCCCATTCTGCCATTTTTATGGTCATATGGACCATACAAGAAGACCCATAGAATCTTTGAAGAAACTGGCACATCCATGAAGATTTAATTTTTAGGATCCATCAGGATGTCCAAATTCCTTTATTATCCTCCAAAGTTAAGGGGATTATATAAGGAGTTTGGGATACGAATTTCAAGGGCCAAATCCAAATACAATGGGCCCAATTGATTTATTTAAACTCATGAAACCATTCTGGATGGGAAATAAAATCAGTTCAGTATGCAAGACATATATCATGATGTCATCATCCAATAAAGATGATATTTTTTAGTGTGAAATAGGATATATAGGTGGATGAAATTGTTGAAGACAATTTTCGGATTTGACTGAATATTCTTATTGATAAACCCATTCACATTTCAGCCTTCTAAAACGTATGGATTGAAATGGACAGTATAACATTGTTAAATAAAACCGCCATAAATTTGGCTCTATAAGTCCAAATGCATATAAATTCTTAGAGTAGGTAGAAAAAATTATTATCTACAACTTGGAAGAGGATATATCTCTAGATTCGGTTGTCTGTATGTCTAAATAATCGAACCAAGTGGAGGGACAGATTGGGATTGCAAACAGTCCACTTCCATGGGATATAAACACATCCCCCTCATCTTCTTCAAAGGGGTTGGAATTTCCAAAAAGAGGAGCACATTTTGGAAAGAAAAAAAGCCTTTCCAATGGCTTGTAAGGAACTTTATATACTCAAATTTTCACTTGAGATACAATTCATCCACTCGTTGTTTCCTTTTACATTTCTGTTGTTCTTCCTTTGTAATATTTTACGTCTTGGTTTTTGTAATTCTATTTTAGTGAACGTTTCTTCTTCTTCATATATTATTCTCATCCACTTTCTGTTAAATAATATTAGTGGTATTAAAATATTTTAAATACAGCTGAATCCTATTCCTATAAAATTATTTCTCAATCAATCTAAAGTTAGTATTTAATTCCCTTCAATGTTTGTGTGTGTGTGTGTTCGACACACAACTATTTTATTATCTATTTATTAATCTTCTATTTATAATTCATAATTATAAAAATTGCAACCAGATTATTAACCAAAATAATGGTTGAGTAAAACTACCATTGGTGTGAGTTATAATTTCGTGATGTTAAGTGATTGAGAGTATTTTCTCGATGGATATTCTTTAAATTAACATTGTGTATGTTAAACGTTGAATGTCATGGATTAATGACATGAATTGTTTAATGTGTGGTTTACATAGATTATTGGAACCATAAATACTCTACCATCAACAAGATCTAATTGATATTAGAAACCTAAGATAAGTTAAGTCTTCGATTAAAGCCTTAATACATAGGAATTCAAATCAATGTTATCTTGTGAAGTGGGTGTTAATTTAAATGAAATATAAAGTAAAGCTCAAGGATATCAAAAGATTAACTCCCTAAAAATGAACTCACCCCAATATTTATCAAAATTTCAAATTAAACAACAATCATTAATCACTACATTTATTCCTTGCAAACAAACCCCCCAATCATAATACGGTCAACTAAAAACATTCAACTATTAAAAGAGTTTCGTCACTGAGGATTCAACCCAAGTGATGCTATACACATTAGTAGATCATCAGAACATTGAACATTCAATAGGCAAAAATCAACCATGCTTTCAAATCCCTTGAAGGCTTTTTTGTTGAATAGGATCTTTAGTGGGGTTAGAAACTTTTAATTTAATATGTGTCTACTCTATTTGAATCCATTTTGGGTAGCCTGTAGGGGATGGATCATGAGGAATTTTATGACCCAACCCTTATTTTATATATAATGGAGGGAACTCTTAATATCATTCTTCTGTGGGGCCAGGTATATTAGATTTTGGTACCCCATATTGAGCGCATGTTCTGTCTCGATTTTAGCTATTGGAAAGAACCATCATTGCTTTGGCGTGTCAGATAAAAGCATTGGATGATGATCTTCTTGTAGAATATATCTTCTATGCATGTTTTCTTAGAATAGTTCTACATTGTGTCTTATTAACTCCATCTCTAACTCATGCTGAGAAAGTCTTCCCTCAGGTGTGATGAGTTCAACCTATTCATAATGTGCTTGTTGTGAGTCCTTATCATTTCCTTTTTCAGTGGAAGTTAATCACTAAGGATGAATTAATGTAGTGGTTGTGTAAATTTAGATATTTAAAGAAATAAACAAGTTTTGATTATGTACAACTCTTCTAATGATTTCAGTGTTGACAGTATTATGAATAGAAATCACCTTCTCCTACTCATTTATATTAGTATAATGTTCTATAGAATATATAAAGGTGGTTCTAATGTTTTCCAACAATTCATAATCCATTGCATGCATTTCAGTATCTTCTCTGAGAGATTTCTTTTGTTTGTTCCATTCATGAGGCCTTTCCCTCTATTTTTCTTATCATCTGGAAATCATTTGAGGAATGATGATTTGAATAAAATCTCTATTACATTTGTCCATGTGTGTTCCATGTGTGGAATATTGGTCAGAAGATAGGATGATAAGGGTAGATTTATTTTGTAGCATTCCCCCTAAATGTGAATAGATCAACTTCCATTAAGGAGGCTGTTTTGGTAAAAAAATATCCCAACTATGTTGGATGGGGTTGTTCCTATTCCCATTCAAAAACCTTTCAGTCATGTTTTTACCATGAAATGTTTGTTAAAAAATTCCCCAACCCTACGGATGGGGTTATTTCTTGATTTCAGGGCTACTTATATCATGAATGTTGTTGACACTTGAAAAATGTGAATTGAAAAATCTTTATTAGAAGAAATACCCAAAAAAATGTTTATTATTTTCCTCAAAATGTAATAGAAGGAGTATCACGAAGTCTAGGTGGCTGAATGACCTGGATCACGTAACCTATATATGGACATGAAATCGCCGGACCCTGGAAGGTCATGAAGATAGATTATGTACTATAAATGTTCAGTTTATGATCATATGAAGTCCCTCTTACAAGCCATACTATCATTCCAAAGTGTATAAACAAGTTCTCCTGATCATTCATAACCTTCTAGATGATTTTTTATTATCATGAGAAATTTCAATCAACATACTCCTAATAATAACCCTAAACTTGTTATAAAATAAATGTGAAAAATATAGAATATTAATGTTATGGTAGAGTATGTTGTCCTTCATGAGACATTCTTACGTAAATAAGAAGGCCACATAAATACCCCTAGAGACATGCCCATCTTGTTAGGTGAGAAACAATTGATTTGTCACGTTCATCAGGTGAACGACAACTAACACATACATTTAACCATGAAATTCCCCTTCAAGGCACATATATATGTAGATGTATTGTTTGTGAAAATTCTCACACACCATTGTGAGATATATCATTGATCACATAATATACCAGGAAGGCGTAGCTAGAGGTAGGACCCCTGACCATTTATTAAGATAAAAGAAAATGATAGGAGAGAAAACATTACAGAACCATAAAAATCACTGAAAATCCTCAAAATCATACCCCTAACCACCACCATGATAAATAGACTCTTCCTCAGTCGTTGTTTCCCACACCGAACTTTCGTAGTGCTTCAGAACCTTTGCATATTTCCTCCTCAGATTCAGTCGCTCCAGCTCAAGAAACTCATTTGAAGATTGCATATTTCTGACAGTCGATCTGGTAGGCATCGAAATTGCTAAAAAGGAGTAGTCTTTCTTCCTCCATTCTCGGGGAGAAGCAATCACCTTGTCCTGGATCACCGGCATCGCCTTGTTCCCCACTTGGACAATCTCACTGTATGATGGCCTAACCACCTCCGCATGATTTTCCTTATCACTGTCAGTGATGTCTTCCCATTTCCAATGGCATTGTATCTCTTGATACTGCACTAGCTGGTTTTTCTGAGAATGATTGTTCATGTCAATCATAGCCAAGCAGAGAGGTTGGTCGGCCATTGTATGTTCAGCGTCAATCCCAGCTTTACACATTACTGCATTCTCCTTGCACTCATTCTGCACGATGACACTGCCACATATAGGAGGTATCTCTTCCCCAGCCGCCATATCTAACCCTTGAAAGTGATTCCTGGTGGGTACGTTAATAAACACACAACTAGAAACATTACCATGACCAATGCAGCTGCCTACAATCCCCATATTTTGGTTCTTCTTACATCCAGCAGACTACAACTGCCTCACATCTGGAGCAGACCCCTGCATGATATCCAATTCATGACTCAAATCAGAGCCCTGTTTACACTGACTAATACTGCCACTGCTACCCCCTTCCCTATGAGTATCTGCACTAGCCTTAGACCAACCAAGTTGATCATTGACATCCCTACTCAACACAGCAGATGCCTCAGGTTGCTGCTGAAGAACTGCAGCTGTGAGACCATCTGAAGGGCATGCCACCCCACCATCGCCAGCACATTTGGGATCACATACCTGTAGTGTCTTCCCCCTATTCAAATCCTGCCTGAGCCGTGCGAAAAATGTAGACACCAACGGGTTTGAAGGATCACCCATGGATGAATTAACAGGCAGCGTGCCCCGCGGTCTGAGATTTCCTTTCTCAGTTTCCACCACAGCGGGTCTCCTATCCTCAGCAAGAGAGCTCGGTGTCTGTGGCCCCCTGCACTGTAACCTGGCATGGAATCTAAAACAGGAATGGCCTAGTCTTTTGCATCTTGAACAATAATCAACCCAGGATTCATAGATAACCACTTTCTTCCATCGAAATTCCTCTCCAACTGAAATCCACACCCATTCCACCGGCGGTCTAGAATCATCCACCTCAACACAGCACCGTGGATTAATCGGGTGGCACAGGGTAGATGTACGCACATCAAAACAAAGGAAGCGACCTATCATATTCCCAAGCATACAAAAGATTGCCGGATTTTGAAAGGGTAAAGGAAGATTGGGGAGACTTTCCCAGATCGGAAGGGAAGTGGGATCCCGATTCATACAGCATTCAATCGACCACCGAAATAGAAAGAACTTACACCCGTTGCAACGTCGAGGGGCATTGGACCAAGCACAAATAATATCTTAATCATAGGTGAAACAAATCATTATGTGACGATTGTCGAGGAGGCCAACCACTGCTCGATCCCGCAAGTCCCACTTGGCAGAGACACATCGATCAAATTCATCAACAGACGGCCTTCGCGAGTTGAATCGATCCACCAGGGTCAGATCAAGATGCTTTTTCACTTCAGAGAACACCAACTTCGAGATTGGTAGATTAGGGTTCCCGAGGTGAAGGTCAGGAACCTTCGGATTCAAAGAAATCGACGGAAAATCTGGGAGGTAATTAGGGTTAGTAAACGGCACAAAGGGGGTTCGAGGCTTCAACGTCAGAGGAACCGGATCATCCTCCCCCCTCCCGCTGCCAGGAAGGGGGGAAGTCATCGCGCGGCATGCACTAGGGTTCTTGCATCGCAAGATCCACGACAACAACAGAACTCATGTAAAAGATGTGAAGATATCCAAGAAAATTATCACACAACATCACGATATACCATACCCTTGTAAAATAATGATGGAAAATAAAATGGGAAAGTGATAGTACTATTTTAAAGGGATAATGCACTAATATTTACATGAATATGGTTATGTGACTTGGGTGATCACCAGTAGTCATGTATAGTCCCTTTGAGAAGCTAGATCGACCTCATGAAGACCCCAAGAAAAGCCAGTCTGGTCTCATGAGAACCCCCTGGAATGTCGTCATAATCTCCTGAATGACCTCTAACAATCCATGTTAGTCTGATGAAGGACCCCATAAAACTCTTCTTTGATCACATTAGATCATTCCCTCGGGCATCTTGATATCACAAAGGCTTTTGGTCATGTCAGATCAATGATATAAATACTATTTGATGTGTCAAAATGATTATATAAAATTTATTTGATTGGACTAGGTCCAATAAACCTGGTTATTGAAGAACATTCTCACGATCATTGCTCATCGTGAGACTCCATGAATGAATCATGGTATGATCATATATTAATCACATGATGAAAATAATACCTCCAACAACTCCAGATTATATTTTCAATGGACATGAAATTAAATATGATGTAAAAATATGGTATATAATCTCATAAATTACCCACATCACATTGGAAAAAGGGGACTACACAAACACAAATGATGAAATCTTCTATATGGGATTGAAAGAGAGGAATTATCATACCATAAAGTCCTGGGATCTAAAGGGTATTATGTTAGGTAAAAACTATGGGATGGCCTATGGGATCATGCAGTATGAATATGTTCTTCACATGATCACCCAATAAATCATTAAGTATTTTTTCACAGACTATCCATATCCTACAAAGGAGTTTCAATACGTCTAATGGGCCATAGAAGACCTAAATAATATAATTCATGGGAATCATTATGGATCATATGTTTTAAGGACTAATTATTTTTGAAAAATATGTAATACTTATGAAAAGACATATATGATAATCTTCGTGATCTTCACATAACCCTCAGAGATCATGTGACAACACCAAGCCATGTCAACCAAGTCTTATGAGGTGCTCCTAAAATGTCAGCTATATCTTGTGAGGTCCTCTGGAAATTCAATCTAAATCTTGAGACACCCTCTAGATATGTCATCCAAATTATTAGTCATCCTTCAAACATGTAATCCAAGTCATGAGACATCACCCAGATATTCCCTCCATGGAATGTGAAATCCTTCAAACATGCCATCCAGGTCATGCAACGTCTACCTAGAATATCATCCATGGAAATATACACCCTCTAGAAATGTCATCTAGATCATGTTATTTCATTTAGAAATATCCATTGAGTTATTTGATTCCCCTCATAAAATTCATCCATATCCCGTGTTGTCCTCGAAACAAGTCCAATGAATCTTGAGATTGTCTTTGCAGATATCCACTAGGAAATCAGCACATATCTAGACATCCAAATATATGTCAGCCAGGAACCTGAAACATGTTAGGAAGATTACCATGACATTTTCAGTAGATGTCCTTGGATAAAATAATCTTTCCCAGTAGGAATATTTGGAAATACACCCAACTGAACAATGAGATCAATGATAGTTGTACATACAAAATATATAGGACATCATCCTATGGCCCTAAATCTAATAGAAATCCAGATTGGTGTATGTCCCTCCACATCTCCAACACTCTAACCGGTGGGATCCAAAACTCCTCCATGGGTACACCATTATACCTCTTTAATAAAGAGTTTTATTCTCCAATTAAAATATGAGATATATGATTAACGTATAAATATGATACATAGTTTGCCTTCTTAAGGATTGAGATCTAATGGGAATCCACTCTGGTGTAAGTCACTCTATGTCGCATATACTCTAACCCATGGGATCAAAAACTCCCCCTATGGGTACACCATATTTTTCATCTTTCATCATATTGAGAATCTATTTTAACTATGAAAATAATGATTCATTCTATAAGTATGGTACATTTGATGCCTTCCTAAGTCCTAAGCATGATAAGAAATAACTCATCGGTGTTACCACAATTCAGATGCCTCGAGCACATATATGATGAGAATGGTCATTTTATATCCCCTGTTTCTCACACCGGAGCATGGGTCATATGGTCTTAGGCAATTAAGATGATCATATAATTCAAATCCCAATGTTCCCCCAAATTAGGGAAACCTCCATGTGTAAGCCTCATTCTGGGGGCATGGTATGACATTCCCAATACAAGGGAATTAACCTTATGGCTCATCCCAAAGGCAATATGGGACTACGATAACTCTTATTCCAATCAAAACATGATATGTTGTACTTCCTACTAAGGCATGATCTCAATACACAACACATATGTTATATCGTACATCTCCATTCTGCATGAAGTTAAATTGAATGAATGGAAATAATTACATGGTTTTTGATTCATGTCATACAGTGGATATGAATGACACCTCATAGATGTTCAATACCTTCTAAGAGACATTAATCACCTCCATGGATGGTAATAAAATCCATATTTCATGGTAATATGGATTCAAAATTTAAGCAACTAACCATTTCAAAAAATTAATGGTAAATTGATGAATAACCACAGATGCATACAAATAGACTCTTTAAGGGAATACCCCTTTATTCATATAATGATTCTAAGAATGATAATTTTTATGGTAATTGGTTCCACATCAAGACTAGGAAGATATTCAAGATCATATATTAAATCAATAAGATAGTACATAAATTGGAAAATATTCCCCCCAAAAGGTTGTGATGATCCAAACCACCCATCCTGTCAAACAATGTGAGATCCTAAGAATAATTGGTTCTAAAACACAAAAGGTACTCTATCATTTAGAAAGAAGTTCCCCACATAGTTATGAATGTGGGAACCAATGGGTGTTTCTTTTAGAGAAAAACATGGTAAACCTGATGTAATCAATTTTTCAACCACCCTCATTCTCCCACAACTGAGTATCAGGAAAGACCATTCATTGTTTTTATGGAAACAAAAAGGGTAAACCAGGTGTGAATCTCTCATATAATAAAAATGATTAGTTGACTGTGAATTAGGTCATTTTTGGTGCCTCCTACACAAATAATATTTATATGAATAACACAAAATTTTATATTATCATGTTTTCAATGATATAGATCCATTCTCACTATGACAAGAACACTTGAGTAATGTGGACAAATATAGAATATGAAAGGATAATTGTGTTATATATGCATATCTAATTGATAACATATCTTGATTCTGATCATGTGCTAATCGATGACCATATTCTTTATATGATTCATGGATATAGATACTACTCTAACAAATAATACCCCAAACTAAGATCATTTATTTACTTATAGACTATCTTGCAACATTAGTTATGGTTTCAACCCCTATGTGACTTAGAAAATCCTCACCCTCCAAACGCCTTAATCTTCTAGTGGTGAACACCATGGTTCTAGAATACCACTGACATGGTATGACCCCGACACTTCATGATTCACAGAAGGGTATCTTGATGATTTTGTTGTTGTTTTTTCCTTGTTCACGTAATGCTACATTGAAACCAGTAGTGTGCATTTCCATGACCAATAACATTAGATTCTTATCCTCCAAGAATGAAAATCAGTACATTTCATATATTAGGATGGTGGATCAAGGGGGAAAGAAAAGATCCATTCTTGTTTAGGAGCCACCAAGTATGGATCCTATCTACAGTCCTTACCAGAATCACCCCACCGGTCCCACTTAGTCACCTGTTGAGAGAACAAACCGACACATTACCACCTTGGAAACTCATGCACACATATGAAGGAAATCACACTGTGTGTGGTAGGATATGGATAACAAGGAGTGAGATCATATCCCCACTCCCAATAATGAGTCCCACTAGAATATTCTGGTGGTAACTAGTGGGTAGCCCCATAACCTTACCCCCATGAATCAAGACTCCATGCGCATTCGTACAATAAGAATATGGGACGGGAATATCCCAAACCCCTTGAATGAATAGAATCAATATATTTTAATGTATGATAGATTAATAGTGTTGGATTATATATCACTTCAATCAAATATATCTTCCAATACAAATAGGATACTTAAAATATTTACGAATACATTCCTCCACATACATTGATAAAGTGTCATTACATACTAGAAAAAGATAAATAACATTGCTGGTATATTCTAAATATATTATAGATATTGGGAAAGAAGCATATCCCTATCTCGATATCTATAGAATCACATCACTCTGATCAGTATGAAAATGTGGCTAATTTAGAGAAATCTCACATTATTTCTCCCATTCAGAAGAATTATAAATATATTTCAATAAAATTTCAGTCACAAGACCGATCTCATATTCCCATTAAAAATGTGTATCACCATGTAATAGAGGCACAAACCTTGATAAAGGTACACATTCCAATAAAAAAGAATGTTGATATACTCCAAAGGAACCATAATAAGTTCATATTCCAATTCCAAATGGGGATCTCCATGTGAGAGTGGTACATGCCTCAAGAAATTCTTATATTCACATAAAAAAATAATAGAGACATAATCCCAAGGAATAGGATAAGTCTCATATCAATACTCTAACCAGGGATCACCAAGTGAGTGTGGTTCATGCCTTAGAGTAGGCTCATATTCCGAACAGTGAAGTTACATGACATATCCCAGCATCTCACATAATTCATGATCATATACCTACTTCTGATGACGAACGAATACACCATAATTCTTCATAGGCTATACTGGAGGAGGTTTATATCCCTTATCCCATTATATATGTATAATAACATATTTATATGGGTAAGGAATAATTGAACCATGCTTATATCCACTCTTCATCCTAGGAAGAATGAAATATTCTAGAAACCACTCACATGTAGACTCATATTCATACCGAGAATATAGAATCGCACAAGCATAATACAACAACTTCTCAGAAGCGGGTTCATATTACCATATCACCAAACTGTTATCAACAAATTCTGGTAGTCATCATGGAAAAGCTTCATATTCCTTCTCAACCATAAAAAGTAGGTCAGCACATTCTGTCCACAATATTGAGTGAGACTCAAGTCATTGACATACTAATTTTCAGTGGCCATGTGGTTGTTCAACACATATCGTCAAAACCTCAAGCATCATTTGACTCACCAAATAAATAATTAAAAAATCATTAACCTATATTTTTTCATCATGATAGTGTGGATATGAATTGTCAAGACCCTTTTAATGACATACTATGTGGTCAACCTCTCCATAATGACATATTACTAATTCAAGGAAATCATCACATTCCAAAAAACCAATTTATAGAGATGTGATAAAAAATAAGACACCTTCACATAGATAATTGATTTAAACACCGAGTTTAATACTATATAGTTCACCATAAACTACTAAAAACACATCACTATGGTCAGCGTGGGACCCAGAGAAGTGAACTCTATGGTATAACTAGGTGCTGGTGTGTGAGTCTAATGAAGTGGAGGCTGTTATGGATATATGTATAGATTTATCTAGAAACAACCTCCACACCCTATTCTGTCCCCCATCTTATTATGAAATTAAGTTAAAAGATGAGGTATTGATGGATTGCATGCCTTACCAACACTAAAATATGTGAGAAACTCATCAATGGTGAAAGGATAGACAACTCCGCTATGCTGGATATGATGGTCACCTTAAGACCATCAATACATTCTGTTTTCATATTGATATGGCCACCTTTTTCAACCTCTATAAACCCAGGAATAGAAAGGCATGAAAAACGAATTGGTAGTGTTTCTCTTCATATCCTGAAAACTATCTATCGACTTATTTACACATACCAATTAGACATATATATTCTAGTATGGGGAAATATGGAGAATTTCACATCACTATGTATCAAGAACATAAAATCCCCCTAGATATGGAATAATTAATTTAATATCCTCTGATTATATTAGGGGACTGAGTAATATGTGATCAATTTGGTCACTAAAATGAACTTTACATAGAATAAAGATAGATTCTCACCGTAATAGAAGAATTCCATGATGTATCATGTGGTTTCAATCAATTTTAGACTATACTCCCCCACCAAATCAAGCTTCTTAGTTAATAGTGGAATGTAGTGATATATGGTTGTGAGGAATTCCCCAAGAAATGTGATGTATTCTAGTTTCAAGAAAACATCAGCCATTAACCCCCAATATTTCTACATACATTTAAATATTCTTGGCCAGTTTTTTAATGGGGAATGGATATTGTGGGGCCATATCTCTCATCCACAACTAAATAGTTTAAGTATATCCATATAGTTACCACATTATTTACTAAATTGGTAGAAAATGTAATTCCCATGGAAGACGGGATGAAAAATATAACTAACACCATGATGTCCAATACCATCACCAGATTCAGGCTCCATCAAAAAATATTCATGGAAAACAAGACGAATTTTTGTTCTACCAAGTTGAACAAATTATGAGAGTACAAAATAGAGTCCAACCATTCATCTTGGTATCATGTAGTGGTAAATGGACAAATAAGTTCCCTTAATAAGAGTTTTTTAAATATATATCATAAGATAGTGGGTAAGGAAAAGAAATCCAAGTCGAACATGATCTTCCATTATTTATAGACCTACTATACCATTATGTGGACTGCAATATAAAAGGCTTGATAATAATTGGTTTACATAACTGATAAAGTGTTGTCCATATATATTTAGTTTCATTTAATTTGGATAGACATATATGAAAAACTCTGTTGAGGAGAAGTTATAAAAGTGTCTGAATGATTTATAATGACTCAATAAAGAAAGGTTACATACACTAAAAAGCCTTGATGTCCATCAAAATCAAATCACAAAAGCCTTAAATAAAAATGTTCACCTCCCCTCATTCCTTTAAAGATAAATTTTATTTTCCCTCCAACACTAATGATACATGAAAAGGACCCCCCCCCCCACTCAAAATGGAACCTAAAATGGAAAGGTCCTTACATTATACGTATGGTCTATTCCTATAGAGCTTACTGAATAGCCAATGTGGATGGGGAAAACATCACTCCAACCCACCAATGTGAGGTTCTTCAAGAAATAATTTTCATAATTGTCACTAAGAATATATTTACCATAGTCACATGACATTAAACTCTGTAATGGATCATTACTATATGATCATAAAACTAAATGGAATAAGTCCTATCATAAATAAATTATACTGAATAGTTCCATGTTTCCTTAATAAATTAAATTAATCTATATGGAAAACTTTACATCAAAATTGAACTACTTCACACAATCTAGATCTCTAAAAAAATGAAATATTGATCCCACATCCCTATATGTGAGAAAAATCCACATAGGGAATCTCTCTATCCAAGAACTTTTTGTTTTTTAATTCATTGAATCACAAGATACTTAGGGATTCCAAAACCCCAAATCATAGGTCTAACAAAAATATATCTATATTATGAAAATTACATCGGACGACGTGACAACTTCTTCATCACAGGATGCTAAAATGAATTCTTACCCAATATAGTAAGGATAATATTCTTTATGAAACCGGATGAAGGATCATCATATCAAAAACATGGGATTCCATTCAGGAGGTCATCTCATGAATGCTTGGATGGAATTTGTAGGTTTTCATGAATTATTTTTTACGTTGGGTAACCTTATACCCTGTAGAATGACATTATACTGGCTTATTTTCGAAAACTAGGTGCAATGTAGTTCTAACTCCAATGAGATATATAGAGACTCATAGATCATATATCTTGGTCGAGACTCTATAAGATAAAAACCCGCATTTCATTTTTTTCCTCCTTGTCATGAAAGGAACCATTTCTATTATCTTTTATCACATCGAGCATAACTCTCAAGGACTTTGAAATTTTTGTAAAGGATTCCTCCCTTGATCAAGGATTTTCAGTTCACATAAGGGTGATCATGGTACTAGATTCAATACATTATAAGGCACAGATAAATCTCAAGGAATGATATTAAACTTCATTGTGGATGACTCTTTAATAATATAAAACTATACATTAATCCTGGACCTGTGTGAGTGTACCACTATCTTTGGTGTTAGTCCCCCACTATAACTCTATTCATGTACTATGTGTGGATTTATTACTATCATCATAGGATATGTAGTAATGCCCAGATCTTCAATATGGGTTCCAACTGCAATAACTAATGGGAATACTTTTCCCTCTATGCATATGGCTCAAAGATGCATGTAGAGTTTCCCATTCATAATTGTCAATTGGATTGATTATTTTCATCAAATGATATATGGTGACGAAAAATTATCTATTCCTACATCCATCCAAAAAAATAAATGGGAATATTACCTACCCCTTTTTGTATGGATTAAACTTATGTAGTGAGTTTTTAATTCAGAATCTATATATGGCTTCATTCATATCATCATTGGATGTGTAGTGATGTCCGCATCTCTAATACTAGGTCAAGCTACAACAATCAATTAGAGAAATTCCCCCTCTTCATATGGTTCAGACATTGAATTTGATTCTCCCATTCACGAACTACATGTATCTTTATTCCTATCATAACAGGATATGCAGTGGTGCAAAGATCCCAACTAATTGGATTACCTGCAATGATCAATGGTAACAATTCTCCCTTTTCATATTCATTTTATGAGTATGGAGAGATTACCATTAAAGAACTATGTGTGTATTGATTCCTATAATCACATGATATATAGTGATGAAAAAAAACTAATCTAGGTACCATCTGTAATTGAAAAAAATATGTGTCCCCTCTCTATATATATAGTCCAGACCTGCGTAGGGAGATTTCATACAAGAATTATATGTTCATTGATTCTTTAAATCACATGATAAATAGTGGTGTCCATATTTCCAATCTTATGTTTATCCACAACATATAAAATGATAATTTCTAGTATCATGATGCAAAACTAGATCATAAAAGGTCTTCACATTGAACATACCATAAAACTAGTATATAACTCTTTTTGAAGAGGGATGAGTCATACAATCTCATTATCCCTATGTAGAAATCTAATCTATGTTTGAATTTAATACAGAAAAACTAGATACATGCATGAATGGATCTAGTATATGGTTAACTAAAAGTGGGAAATTGAGTTAAAAAATATCCTCTATAGTTATAAATTCCCAAACTAGTGAATTTTTTTCCCAAGGAAATCTTGCACAATTTTCATGTTGGTTCCCAAATTTTTATCACATGAGGTTAAAAAAAATAAAGGGAATGCATATTTACCATACTACATTAAACTATAATGAAAACATCCATTTGTCATGACATAAAAAAATATTACTGGTATATCCCTAGTATATAACATTAAAATGTGCAGGCCATCACCCCGCATCATTCCTTACCAAAGGACCAAAAGAACTTGATCCCAGTCATCCAGATAATAGGGTGTCCCAACCATATTTTAATCACCTCATCCCATAAATCAAAAATTGTGTATTGAGAAACTCAAATTGCCAAAAATATATCATAGCCCTTGGAAAGGAATATATATCTCATTATTTTAATATTCCACAAACACATAAGGGATTTGAACTACATAACAGAAACATATTGGCCTTGCATGAAGGGATTTATAATCCATGTTAGCTTAACATCACTGTGGAAATACATAGCACCTTAGGGTGTTCTGGGTCATCCCCAACATGATTGTCCCATATCATTATTATTGCCCTCAGAACCTCAAGTAATGATTTACAACATTTTCATCTACCACTCAAACGGTTGCGAGAGTACTATTGACCCTATGTATCCCAATTAGTTTATTATGTGACACTCCCCACAAAGATGTTCCATGTGCATTATGACCATAAAATTAGTGCAATTTAGTCAGATATGGATGACCATAGGCGTCAATCATTAATTTTACAAATCATATCACCCTAAAACTACTAATAATAGAGACATAAACCATGTTGGGTTGAAAACACATAATGGTTGGCATGATAAGAAGTGATGTTTCATATCAATAAACAGTTTATCTATTGAGTTTGGAAAAAATTTGTAGGATAAATAATCATGGTATACTGCTCATAGAGACAACATGATGGCCCTAGTGAAAGTTAGTCAATTATCCTTAGAAACTTTTGTCCAGTAATATTTTAGAATAATGATATATAACATTTTCTTATAGTGATAAAATTTTCTTTATGTGGGGACAAAAATAATAGTTTATTCAACCCTTTCATGAATATTACATCTTCTAGAAATCACATTCATTTCTTGTGAGTCTAATCTAACACAACAAGTTCCATGAGTTGGAATCATTCCCTTGAAACTCTACAGATAGTGGTCTTCTCTTTGCATGGATCTTCCCCATAGTAAACAGGTAATAAGGAATGGTGTGACCAAATGGACCCATGGATCATAGGAAGTCCCCCACTTAAATCCAAAAGTCATTTTCCTGGAGACATAAATCATTACAAGCTCCTTCCATCCTCTATAGTGATCCTGTACCCACTAGTTTCCACTAATAGTTAGAAAAGACATTTCTAGACCATGATTTATAATCTGTATAACTTGACTATTCAATCATATTTGACATCCTAACATTACATCATTGTGTATTATAACTTTTTTCTAAGAGGGAATGTGACACTTCGATCCTGAATATTTTGATATCCCACACCACATGGCTCAAGAACACAAGGAATATTTTTTGATGCTACCATCCAAAGAAAAACCACTATAGGGTGATAGAAAACTTCTTGGATAATCCTTTTATCCATTCCCCACTTAATTATACAGAAATTTATGACTTATAAAGTCTTTCATGGCCTTCATAGATGTGTGGGGATGCTGTTTATCTGAAATTTCATGTAATCCCTATGGGATAATGCATAATGGATTGTGACCAACCAACTAGAGTAATATCCTCCTTATAAGAGGAGATATCTAATCTACATGATATCTTGTAACACCATCAATGATCTCAAAACCTTAGAGTGTTTTGGGTCATCCTCATTATGTCTTCCCTATTCCATATTCATTGATTCATACCATTGGGTTTTGATTTAAAACTCCCTTATTCCAACTAACAAGGTGAAATCGACTAACCTAATATTTCCCCATCCATCAACACCATATCTAAAATCATTCTTGACCCTTTTAAAAGAGTGGGGGAATTTCTATTTTTTCAATCTAGAGATGCAAAATGGATTTTCCCTACCAACTAGATTCATGTATTCATTGTGGTAAAGGAACTCCAATCCTTGTGAGCCCTAGAAATACTGAGGTGGTTCTCAACACCTTAGATTGTTTTGGAAAATCCATGTAATGACTTACACATGTTCTATATTAATCAATCCCGTGAAAGAAAAAATACACTAAACAACATAGTATTTTACATCCATGCGACATGACATTAAACTTAATGATAGTCATCATTACCATAGGTCATTAACTCCACATAATATTTTCCTTCCCATTTACATCAAAATACTTAGACAACGTTCATGAATGGTATATTTAAAGTAGTATAAGGTGTGAGCTAGGAAAATTTAAACTAAAAAACAATTATGGTGTAGTGTGAAAGGACTTAAAACATCCAACTGAAAGAGACACAATGCACTATTGGTTTAAAACCCAAAAATTTTATCATGGAAGAAGTCATGTATATGATTTATAGGCATTTAATTATCATGATCTAGAAAATTTTGTCCACTCATAAAATGGAAGTGTTAGAAAACATTTCAGGCTGAAAATCCATTATAGGGTTGATGCATGCCTGTTGTAGGGTGTGGAAAAATAAAATTATTTTCCTAGAGCATCAAAATGGCTACTAGGGTTTTCTCACATGATAAGCTTCTCAGTTTAATCACATAAATTATCTAAATCACTTAAAATTTTCATTTCTACTATTTTTTGTTAATTTTAAAACAATTGATAAAAGAGTTTGGGGTTTTAATTTTCTGAAACAATGCAATGAAAAATGAGAATTTAAACTAAAATGTCGTTCTAAAGAGAATGATTTTAAGAAACAAAGTACTATGCTTTGGATTTAGTTTTGGGTTAAATCATTATTCTCTATTCTCTATATGATTTTAGTTTAATAATCCAAACATGAAATCTCATATTGAATTATTTTTTATATATATAAATTATCGAATAATTGAATTTCTATGAAATCATAATTACATATCATCATGTAATCAAATTTTATGTAACACCTAGGTTTGAGGTGTTCCATATTCTAGGACCCATCTCTATAAATGTTTTTCCAACCACTAATTCACTAATTTTTATTGTGTGACGATCAAACTAATGAATATAAAGAAAAAATGATTAAAAATAGTATAGGAATATATTGTGTTACATGTCTTGGGGATAATCACAATATTTGTAATATTAATCTCACCCTTTAATGAGTATCAAATCTACAACTGATGTAAAATAAAAATTAAGACAAATTCAAGAACACATTTACCTCCCCCGAGCCAATCCTCGGGTCATCCTCCAATTTTCGAGAGTAAGAGATCAGTTTGGTTGATGGGAGAGGAAAATTATAAAAAAAAATAAAAATAAATAAATAAAAAGCCATGAGGCTAGAGTAAATAAAATAATGATTTAAAAAGAATTCGAATGAGAGAGATAAGAGAGAGATATGTAGAGAAATTAAATATAATATAATAAGAAGAGTGAGAGGGGTAAAAAATAAGAAAAGGCATAAGAATATTAAATACATTGTTAAAAAAGTAACACTATTAATATTAATAACAATAATAAATAAAATAACGAATAAGTTGAAATCTTTAATTGAAGAAGAAAAAGAGAAATTGGAGGTGGAACACATAAAAGAAACATAAACATGCATGAATCTATTTTTTTTAATTAAAAAATTTTATATGTAAATTCAATATAAAACTAAATCTAAATCAAAAGATATGAAAATAAAAGACAAAAGAGAACATAAGGTGGAAGATCGACTCTTATAGGTGGATTCCCTCCCCATGGGTTGATCGATTCATTTTTCTGAGGAGGTATTGCCTTATTTTATAGGCATTGAATAGGGTCTTGTTCTCCCTCTTCGTCCTTCATGGCTCCCGAGACATTGGTGGTTTCCCCAAGATATATGGGGGTCTTGAAATCTTTTAATGAATTCCAATTTTGATTCTCATGGTATGAAATATGAATCAACCCAATATTATGGGTGATTATGATATGAATTTTTTTAGTGAAATTCATATGGGGAAGTATAGAATAGGTGGCCACATCTTACATTGGGTGTGCATGCAGAATGGGACACGGTATCCAAGAAGTAGCGGGAATGATACTTATATGGGCTTCATAAGGGAATTATATAAGTAGAATGATCCAAATCCTTCCTCCTACATTATATGTGGATTGATGAGGCCCTGAAATGTTTAATTAGTATTTTATCATTCCTAGGTGATGATCAGAGGCATCCTTGAGATATTCCAGTAGTGATGGATCTAAAGCTAGAGCTCATGGTGATCGTCTATAGTGGTCATGGTCTGAGAAATGGCATCCAAAATTTCTGAGTGGTGATTCCATTGTGGGTAAAGTAGTTATCAGTAGAGTATGGTGTCAATAGTGATGGGGGTGTGGCTCATTCTTAAGTGGTGACATGGTGGAGGCCATAGAAGATTAGCGATTCTCTCATTCTCCAATGGACTTCTAAGTGGATGGAGGAGGTTCAATGTGGATGGGGGGAGTCATTTTTTGGTGAATATGTGAGCTTGAAGCTATTACACAGTGTTCAGTGGCCTCATAATTTTTTATGTTAAATCTAATTATGCGGCCATTGTAGTCCTGAGTGATCAGTGGTGGAAACATGTGAGTATTAGGCTAGAGGAATGACAGAGAGTGGCGGTAGAGTATCAAATAGTGATAGAGTAGCGGAGTGACTGGGTGTGGTGGAAACTCAATTGAACCTCAAAAGTTTTGTATGGGTTGTGAAACGAGGTTTTCCAATCATATACCTCTATTCATTAATTTTCCCTCTAAAATTGTAGTATAGTGGTGACAATGGGGTTGTCTCTTGATAAGGATGAAGGATATGTTGTCAAATTGTCACCTTGATGACTTTTTTTTGTTAAATGTAATAATTATAAATGGGTAACATAAATTTATTAAGCTTTGTTAAATTATATAAAATATAATTTAAAAAATATATCTATGTTAACAATTAGAAATTAGAGGCATACCTGGAAAAATAAATAAACTAAAGAATACAACGGTGGAAAAATATCAATCTTCAAACACTCACTTTATCCTTGTATAATTGAATTATAAAATTATATTTTTCAATTATCAATCATTTACCCATAATTAAACCCTAAAATTTCCTAGAAACCATATTTAGACATTAAATATGGGTTTTGATTCGCTTTTCAATGTTATCTGGTTACCATAAGACATCCAAGCAACCAAAATTAATTAAATTCGTTGTGCTCAAAGGGGAGACCTCACCTAAAGAAATTTAAATAATGAAAATAACCAATATACATTAATAAGTTGACATAAATTCTATATCGAAATAGAATAAACTAAATTCATGAGTTAAAAGAGGCCACCATCAATCATGAAAAAGAATTCCCAAAAAATATAATTATAATACAACGAAGTACCAAACATAAATGGGAAGAATAATTGGATCTCCTCTACCCACCACCACTTGGATTTCGAAACATCATTCCTAGATTATAATAAATTAATTTACTATAAAATAGAATATTTTTTCTAGATTACCCCACTCATTCAAACCCACCATCCTTGGAAACTAAATGAAGATGAGAAAATAAAGGCCAAAGGACGGTTGTAAATCATTTTTCCAGTTTCAGAATCTTGAATATTGGCTCTATTTTGGGATCCTTACTAGACGAATCTTCTATTATGTTCTTATAGAATGTTTTATGAATTAAATCTCTTACCAAAATTATAAATTTATGATCCCTTTTAAATATGGTAAATTGTTTATGAATTAATTACTTAACATAACATTTTTCTGCTTGAGTGGACCATTCATCATCATCTTGTTTTACTTTTTTAGAAAAAATAAATTAAAAAAATAATTATACAGTATATTTATTATGAATTATATTCTTGGAGTCCTATTTCATATAGAGTTTTAATAAACCCATTTGGAAAAATGTATCATGATTTATGTCCCATTGAATGAGGTGGGGTTCATCTTATCAGCTAGAAATGTTTTCCACAAATAATTACTTATTTCAGCCTCTATAAAAATGAATAAAACTTTTCTTAGTTGAAAATATGTATTCCATAAAAATAGTAATCCTAAAAAAATTATTAATCAATTTGAATCAAAATTTAAAAATTTATACTCAAAATACAACATTTTTTGAAAATAGTACAAATTCTAGGAATGTGCAATTTTCAATTTCAAGCTGAAAACATCCCTAAAATACAAAAATTCTTCTTAGAGAAAATTTTCAAATTTTTTAGGTATAAATAATTTATATTGTAAATAAAAATAATTGAAATATTATCTAAAAAATTTCCCCACACATAGAACTCGAAATCCTGGACAAATGAGCATCAAAACAAAATTGATGCAATCTGAAATAACATACAAATGAGGTTAAAAAATTTATCACCATGAAAAAAAACAATAATGAATAATTAAAAATAATATTTAAAGCTCCCATTTAGATAATTAAATCCATTTAAACTTATTTTCTCCACCATTCACACAACATACTTACCTCACCTTAATATTTTATCAATAGGAAAATACTAATTTTCAAAAAAGCAACTCTCATCGAAACTCATGAAAGACACTACATAGGTTTTATAAATTTCCACATCTCCGCCTGATGTGAGCTAATAAAATATATTTATCATGATAACTTTTAATGTATTTTCTATTTATTATGATTGTTATATTTTAAATATGAAATTTTCTAAGGCCAATAAAGGGGGGTTTGGCTCTTATGAAAGAAATAAATGCATGATTCTAATTTTCATTATATTATTTCATCCTCCTTCCTTTTCAAAGATTAAAATCTAATATAATATTTAAGAAAAATTATACTTTCCATCCAACAGAATAAATATTCCTACAGCAAAAAATTATATTTTTCATCTCTATCTATTTTTTGAAGAGATCGAAATAGTAAAAACTATTTTTTTATGAGTGCTATTGAATAGAATAATTATATTTTTTTAGAGATTCACATGACAAAAAATAATTGAAATCTATTTTACAGAAGAAAAAACATCACTTCACTGACTGAATTTCCACTAAAAAAAACCAATTGAGGTATCATAGAAAATGACATCTTCCCCTCAAACTTAATCTCAAGTAAATCATTAGTTTTCACTTTTAGAGAAGGTTGGAGAGGGGAAATTGGCTTGAAATGTGACCAAAATAATAATATATACAAAGATACAATGGGGTCATAAATATTAATATAAAAAAATCCATAATTAAAATTATTCAAAAGAAATGGGGGATTTAAATCTAAATAATTTCCATTTCCATTTTAAAAAGTACCTAAATCCTTATGTTTTAGAAAAATTAAATTTTTTAATGGTTAACATATCCATGGATTGTTTGTCGCGGGAAATGATATGAATGTGAATAATATTTCTAAAATGAGTTTAGAAGCCTCACATGAGGGGAAGTTCAATGATATAGACAGTGAGATGAGGTATGATATTCAAAAATTAGAGAACTTTTAATGAAATTTCAAAATTCATGAACTTGAAATAATTTAACTTTAAATATTCATTTATGTTCAGTTTCAAGGGATCAATTGGTTCACACATTAACATGATTTTGAAAAATTAAAATGATAAATTTTTTAGCCCATGTTTTTCTAACATAAAATAAAACACACAAAATCAGATTCTGCCAATCGTGTTACTCCCCCACATTTACACTATTCAATTCCCTTATTGTGCATAGTAGATCAAATTTTAATGTAAAATTACCAAATATAAGGCATTAAAAAATGGGTAGGAAACACACAACATGGTTTTAATTGTGTTATAGAATCCATGAGCTAGCCTCATAGTCGTCCCATCATGGGAACCAAGATTAAAAAATAAATCATAAAAATTTTATTAAATGAAATGAATGAAAAAACAAAAAGAAAGAGGAGGGAAAATAGATTTGATATCAACCCCCCATGTGGGTGATAGGATTTCACTACCCATATTTATGATGTTCTAGCTGATCATCCCTAATCTAAATGTGGGTGTACTTTCTATCGCATGAAGCACCAAATATAAATTTCCCTACTCTTCTTCATCTCAAATATCATTTAAAATCTCCCAAAGATAGATTTCTTCATGTTCCCCTCTATGAAATTGTGTAACCAATTTTGTAGTAGAAGGGGGAAAAAAACTTGGGAGAAACCTATCATCACTTTATCCTCATATAATACCTCTTTTTGTGGTGGAAATTCAACTCGAGGATGTGGTTAATCAATATTTTTGTGATAAAAAATAACTCTAATAATTTGGGTACCACCATCCTCATATAAACCAATGTACTATTCAACTAGAAACACCATTCTTCCTTCTATTTCAACGTTGACCTCCTCTTTATCAGAAAAATCAATCCACACAATAATAATGGGTACAAAATATAAACAGGTAGATTTCGTTAGTAATTTAATTTAAAATTATTAAGCCAATAATGGATCAAAATTTAATACATTAGACAATGGGTTCTTAGGTCCCAACTCTTTTTTTGAGTCAAAATATTTCTGTTGAATGTTTTCAGTAGCTTGAATTCATTAATATTATCATAAAAAATTAATGTACCATTTTATTATTTCTCTTTATGAAAATATTCATCCGATGACTCTAAATTTTCAATTTAAAAAGTTGTGGATTTTTGGAAATTTCATTTTCAACAATGTGGGTATAATAGTTTTCCAAAGGCATTTGATTTCCAAAAGACATGTCAATTGGTGAAACAATGAAACATTCTCAATTCAATTTAAAAAATGATATTTCAAATAACTTTTAAAATAATAAATAAAAGGTTCCTCGACATCAATAGTGTGTGGTAAACGAATTTTTATTTCCATAGAATCATTATGGGAAATGACTTCTTCCAAATATTTTAAATAATTTTAATTAGTTTCATCTTTTTTCATACTTCGTGAATTATAACAAAAAATTTTTGTAGAACCAAATTCTCTTATTAGATCATGAAATTATTTTCCTAGATAATTTATACATTTTCATTTAATTTTATATTTTAAAAATTCATTATTACCTTATTCCTCAAATGGTAGATAATCATGACAAACATAGGAGTTGTACCTATGAAAAAAACATTTTTTAATTGACTCTATATTTGTAGTTAGAATCCTAGAAAGTCATAAAAAATTATAAAAATGTAAAATTACTTCCAGAAATGGAGCCAAACTGAATATGGGGTTTTTAGTCACATAAATCCATAAAATATTTTTTCCCTTCAAAATGCAATATAGTGGTGACTACGGGGTTGTCTCATGATGTTTATACTGATGAAGTTTTCAAATGATCACTTTGTTAATTTTTTAAATATGGGAAATAGAAATATGGGAATTAAATGAGTTAATGGTTGTTAAATTATATAAAATCAGAATGAAATAATAATTTTATATTAGTGATAAGAAATCAAAGGTGAAACGGATGAAAAAAATTAAAGAAGGTAAGGGTGGAAAAACATCAATCTTCAGATACTGCCTTTATTCATATTTAATTAAATAATAAAATTATCTTTATAAATGATCAATAATAGAACTACAAGTAAATAACATTTGGGAGGAACCTCTTACTCTCTATTCTAGTATCTCCATGGTAATGGGGAATCGATTGAGCCCGTAAGGGGCGCCGCAGCTTTTAGGGTTTTCTTGTCGCCGCCCCCCTCCTCCGCAGGGCTGCGTTTTCTTCCTCGGCTTCCCTGGCATGTTCGCGGTGCGGCGGTTCGACGGAGTGTGGTCTCGTGGGTGTTCTTCTGCCGCATGGATGGACACCGCTTCGGTGGGATTGGGGTCTTCTTCCAGTTTCTCTACGACGTGGTGTCGCAATCTGGTGCGGCATCGGTGTCTTGGTCCTTCTCTGCGGCGATGGACCCTTGTTCTGGAGCGCTGGGGTCAAGGCCCGCTACTTCGATGGGGTCGTTCCTGTTCTACGCAGCGTCGGGGCTTCGATCCGTTTCTTTGGGATCGGGATCTTGTTTCTCTGCGGTGGTGGGGTCTAGATCCGGTGCTTCTCTTGGTTTGTGTTCCACTACGGCGTGTGCTCGTTCTGGTGCGACGTCGTCTTGCTGAGGCTTTGGGGTCACGCTCCGGCCTTCCAAGACTTACCTTCCTCTTCTGCGGTGGTGGCAGCAGCTTCGGTGGTGTGGAATCGTGCTCCACTTCACAGTGAAGGGGTCATGCTCCAATTCCGCGCCGAAGGGGTTGGTTCATTCCATGCTTCGAGCACTGTCCGAGGTACCTTAGTTGGTCTCTTGTGGTATCTGTGTGCAGGGATGATGGCGGCGACGGGTACTACTGTGATGATTGTGGGGTGCGTTTGAGGTGCTGGCTATGTTCCTTTGGATTGAAATTTGGTTGTTTGTGTTGTTTTGGATCTACTTCAATTGCTTGTCTGGTGCTGCTGTTTGCGGGTTCTGTTTGGTTTGGAGGTGATGCTGGAGTGATGAATTGGCCGTGGAATTGGTGATTTTTGGTGGTGCAAATGGTGTGGTTGGCAGTGATTCTATATGGAGCAGGGTGCGGCATCAGGGCAGACTGATCTTCGCTCTAGTTTCTTTAACATCTTTTTTTGGATGGATTCTCTTGGAGGTTCATCTCACTTCGATGGACGGTTGGGCGAACTTCGTCTGAAGTTTTCTGATGGGAGGATTTGGGCTGATGTCGATGGTCACACCGGTGGATGTTTGAGGAGGCTAGCTTGGAGATTTGGTCTGCTTGTCTGATTTTTGTGCCTTGGTTCATGGTTTCTTGGCCTTGTTTTTGTTGTTTGAATGTGATGAAGTGATGAAAGGTGAAGTGGTGTCGTGGTGTTTTGATGGTGTGGTGTGGAAATGTTGTGATGTTTGGTTTCTCACTTTTTCCTTAAAAGTGTTTGCATAATAAAAAATTTAATTTTCAGTCAGTCAGTCAGAACTACAAGTAAATAGCTAAATTTCATAAAAACTATATCAATACCTAAGATATGTGGGTTGATCTGGTGGTCAAAGTGGTTAGATTACCTGAAGTCCTCCGTGAAACCAGAACTGAATAAACTAATTGTTCTCAATGGTGAGACGTCACCTTAATAAATTTCAGAAATGATAATAAACACTTAAATTTGAAAAGATTATCAAAATTATAAATAAAAGTTGAATAATTTTAAATAATTAATTAAAATAGATATTCTAAAATTATGAAAACAATTTCTAGAAAATTATAATTAGATTAAAATAAAGTACAAAACTCAAAATGGAATAATCCTCATATCTTTGCTGAATACCAACACAAAGAGTTTAAAACATCATTCCTTGATTAAAATCAATAGAACATCTATTCTCTTTCATATTTTCTCAACAACATCCCCTTATGACAATCCAATCATCCTTTTAAATGAAATGAGGATGATAATATTATGATAAAAGGTGGGATATAAATCTTGTATACAGTTTCAAAATCTTGAATATTAGATATTTCATGGGACTCTTCCCTAATAAATATCATATTTTATTATTCTAATTTTTTTTAAATTAAATCCTCTCTCTACCCTCCAAAGTTAAAATCACTGTCACATGTGGTGAAAAGGTTATAAATTATTTATTGAAGCAATATTTTTTTGCCCGAGAGGGCCTTTCATTTTTTTCCTATTTGAATCATTCATATAATAATTTATTGACTAAATTTTACATTTACATTTATCATAAATTCAAAACATGGAGTCACATTTCATAATTAGTTTTAATCAATGATTTTGAGTACCTATAGCCAGAGTTTTTTCCCATTGATTGTGGTGGTTTCCATCTTATTAGCCATAATATTTTTCCACAATGAATGATTTATTTGGCCCTCTAGAATGATAAATATACACTTGTCAAAATTTAACAAGATGCGTACCATGAACATATAAATCATAAAAGGATAATTATTTGATTTGTATTAACATGGAAAATGTTATGCTCCAAATATATAAGCGATTTAAATAGTCAAAATTCTAGAATTTTATAATTTTAAATTTTTCGCTCAAAACATCCCTAAAATAAAAAAATGATAATCATCTCAAATTAATAAATATTTTGTGTTGAAATCATTGATATTAGATGAAAAAATAGTGTACATATTATATCTATCCATAGGTGATCCATTATAAGGCTTGATAAGGCTCTTCCTCAGTAATGAAGTGGACGGGATATTGTCGTATGCCCTTAACCACCACAGACTACATTGTCATGGAGAGACTCTCCACCCGTATCTAAGAGGTATTTACAACAATACACTTTCACTATCTCCATATTATTACAATATATGACATCCGTTTATTTGATCATCATGGCCCCCCAACATGGTAGTGATGCCGTGTGTGCATCCTTCTACTAGGCTGGACCTCCTGAGGGATCTCATGGTCAGGTGGCCCTTTTGGTTTCCAAAGTGGCATGTCAGATCCTTATTTAAAGGTTGGACCATATTGAATTTTCTGATAAATATCTATAAAAGAGATAGGAAAAATTAATTGAACAACCATGATATCCATCAATGTTTCATAAATAATATTCAAATTCAAAGTCAACAATATTTACTACTTGTAAACTAATTTCATTACTTCAACTAAATACTCGAATATTAAATTAAAACATTGAAAATAATTGGTTTAATCATTTAAAATTATTTAAAAGTCAAATTTAAATTGATTAAATACTTGAACATAATATCATTGTGTCAAATACACATACACATGAAAAATATTTTCCCTCTAGAACAAAATATCAGCATTAAAAATTTGAGCTTACCAGTTTTATTATTATTCAAATTTCAAGGAAGATAAAATAAATAGTCCAAATTTTGAAATAAAATTTTCAAATTTCACATCAAATACCATAAAAATTTTCCATTTTCCATGAAAAAATAGTTAATATATTTTAATTTCTCCCTTTTCTCAAAGGTGGAACTTAATCATTCATTCATTAAAGATCATTAATTCATTATGATAAAACATGACAAATCACGATTTATGTCACTTTTAAATAGTTTCAATCATCAATATTGATAAAAGTTAAGTATAGTTACACACTAATACTGAATACATGCTCCTTATCAATAAGATTCTTAATGAACTCCTTTATCCACTTTGTAATGTTAAAAAACACATAAAATCGTGAGGGGTTTCACTTAAGTATCAAATGTGTCTGAGGATTAAGGATGGTATTAATTTATGTTTAAGAACTATAGTTGAAGGAGGTGGTTTCTATCGTAAATCATACATAATGTTATAAAATTTTTTAGGAAATTATTTCTATAAAATTTCCACAATTCCAACATCCCCCAAAATGTAAAGTGGATATCATGATCAAATTAATCATAAGGAATGTTTTGTGCACCCGCATGAAATTTTCTCTACATTTTATACTTTTTTATGAAATATTTTTTTTTCAGAACATTTATTTAGAATAATACTCAAATACATCACCTACCACACATGATAAAAATTATAGGTGTAGTAACTATGGATTTGGGATTAATCAAATCACAACCCAATTTTCTCATTTTTTGGTTTTTTTAAAATATTTTTTTTAATATGGGAAAAAATAAAGTATAATGAATTATTCAAATACCTTTTTAAATACCAAAAAATATCTTTTAGGACCCTTTTCCTTGCAATATAAATCATCCATTCCCCTATGATTCTCATCAACACCACTATTATACTAAAAAATATCAGTAAAATACTAAGAAGTGTGTATGACTGGATAACAATGGATTAAAATTTTCTTATACATAATAAGCTCATTAATAATCTCTATTGGATAAATAAGGGTTGAATTAAATGTGGTATATAATTGATAAAGGCTTCTCAAAGGATCCCTCATTAAGTTTAACTGTGGTTTTGTAAAGGAATAGCTTTTACAAGATAAAATTGAAGATCTGAATGGTGATGTGTTCCAACATCGTCAAAGAAATACTCTTATGATAAAATTAGAAGTACATTGTATTGAAATCCTCCCATTAATAGAACACCTGATTTAATAAAATAACTCCAGGCAAGATTAATAAAAAAAATTAATCCTTTTTAAATTTATAAATTAAATTCATTGAAAATTATTAGTGATATATCATTTACATGAATTAACTAATTACGTTAAATCACGAGTCTTTATTTTAAAATACCTGCATTAATTTAATCATTAAATTCCTCAGTTTACTCATTAAATATCATTAACAATAGAAATACAAGACATGGAATCACATGATTCCTAAGAAACTCATGTCTCTTGGATAAGTCATGAAATGTAAAATTTAAGTATTGACATGGAATTTCATCTTTAATGCTCAAAAAATGTAATCGCACAACAATGTCCATATTATAAAAGAAAATCCATAAATGCACGTTCTATTTTACCATAATCATAGTTCTCTTTCATCCATTGTTTGATGTGTTCTTCTACCATCTATATCCTATGAATGAAAATTACTCAATTAAGCAGAAGAATCGTGTCATTTAAGCTCAAAAAGATAATAAGATGTGGGTTGCATGTTTGAAATTTTCCTAAAACTAAAATTTATATCTAAATTCCAAGAAATAAAGTAGAAATGAGTAGGTATTTGTATGATATCCCAAGTGGTACATGAATTTTTACTACCTTCAGATGGCAGCACCATCTATTTTTCAATGTTTGAGGTGAATGGATATATTTTTTTTTTGAACGAAAACGTGTTCATTTTCTCAACTTGTGCTTCATAATTATTATTGAGGAATGAACCATGGATAATTTATAATAGATCACCCCCATCAAATTTAGGTATATATTCCATGGAGGGGGTATGATGAAGTATAAATCATTATTTTTATTGGTTTATATATGTGAAACCTACTCTTACTTATTATGTTCTAGATATACATAGGCTCTATACATTGATTGATCATGGAGAGAATAATAATATATTTTCATATGAATGAAATTTAAATTTGAATTATTAATTTGTAATTTATCCCCTTCAATATGATAATCCTATTTTTTGATTTTCTTATGGTCAAAAAAATAGATTTTCTAATGTGATTTATCAAATACATGTTCATTTAAATAGGGGAACTTTATGTGTTCCTCAACAGATTAAGGTTTAATTTCTTCATCATACTCTAAGGTATAACAATGTTTTTCTAAATCATAAAATTCAAAACAATAGAGAGTGATGCGCAATTCAGTTTGACTAAAATTAGAAGAGATATAGTCAAAGAAGTGTCAACTCCCAGAGTTGGTTTAGTTTCAATATCATCTTGAATGGTTAGTGCATCATGTAGTTTGATGTTAATGGATAGAGGTAGGTATTCAGGATCCTCCATATTTACATTAAATTCCACCACTTGGGTGGTATTTTCCTTAAATAGATTTTTCTATTCTTCATTGCATGGTATGGGGAGATCAAGTAGTTCCTCACATTATTTCCAAAGGTCGTCTAGTTCTTGTTTATGACCAATATATAGCTCAACATGCACGTATTCATCATATCTTTCCCATTGGAATATTTTCTTCAAATTTTTGTAAAGTTTATACTTCTTGATCTTTTCTTCATCCATTTGGATGTACATAGAAATTTTTTGAAGGATATGATTCTTATATTCACATTTAGGTTCTAATCACTTAAGGGATTCCTTGATGTGCCCAGTTATCAATTCCATAATTCCCTCTAGATCTTGAACTATCTCTTTCATATATATAACATCATATTTGAGTTTGTTCATAGACACATGATCGTATAATTTATCTGGTACGACTTCTTCAAAGGTTTTTTGAAAAAGAAAGTATGACTCTTCATGTGTCTTGAAAACATCTTCATAAAATTCCTAGAAGTACTCCCAAAATTCATTTAATTTATTATGAAATCGTTCAAACACTTGTTTCTAAAGTTTATACATAATATCCTAGATAAGTACCTTGTATTTTTCCTCTATGATGTTTTTTAATCTCACTGCATGGATCTATCTAGAAAATATGGAAACACTTTTTTATGGACCATGTTAGTTTAACTATGGGATATTTAAATATTGAGTAGTTTTCATTCCATTTATAATAATAGTTATCTCAATTCATCATTGGAGAATTATATTTTTATCTATTTTTTGATAAATTATATACAATCCAAAATATAAAAATTATAAATTTTTATAAAAAAGATGATTGGTTCCCCAGAAATGGAACCTATTTATCTACATGCCTATAATAAAGAATCAAAAATATATATTACTTTTCTAGTGTAGTATAATGGATATTTTGGATCATCCCACTTGTTTATTTTATTAATTAGTTCACTTAATTTATCTAAATCACCTAAAATTTTTATTTTGTTATTTTATTATTTTATGAAAACAATGACAAATCATTATGGGGTTATTATTTTCTAAAACAATGACCGGAAAAAATGATAATTCAAACTAACCTGAAATTTGAAATAGAATGAGATAATGGAAGAAAGGATTTGGTTTTGGGTTTGGTTTTGGGTTCAATAATTATTAACCTTTATCTATTTTATTTTAGTTTAGTAATCAAAACATGAAATCTCATGTTTAATTACTATTATTTTGATTTATAAATTGTGGAATATTTGAATGCCTAATAAATCATAATTCCACCTCCTATATTCATGGCTGATTACACACCTTCTTCTGAGGTGTGGATTCTTCTAGGACTCAGATATATCGATGTCTGGTCATCCATTGATTCACTCAAATTCATCATTTGAAGATAAATAAAATGAATATGGGGAAAGAATATTAAATACAATAATTGGAATTGATTGATTTGTATATCATGGGGGATAGTCACTATATATTGGAAATTTATCTCACGCATCCATGCTACTCAAATATACCACATATGTAAAATAAATAATAATAATAATTCAAGAACACCTTAACCTCCCCTGAGACAACCCTTTGGTCATGCTCCCATTATCAGGTGTAAGATATCACCTTGGATGATGGTAAAAGATGTGAATAATGAAATAAAATTAATTTAAAGAAAGAAAAAAAATAAAAAAAATTGTTTAGAAAATAAAAGAATAAATTTAAAAAGAGTTGGGATATTAGAGGTAAGTGTGATAAAAATAAAGAGATATAGAAAAGGAAAATAAAATATAAGAATAAGTAAAGAGAATAATATAAGAAGGAAAAGAAAAATGAAAAAAATAAAATATTAAAATGATAATAATTAGAAGCATGAATAAAGAAAATGAAAAATGGAATATGAATAAGAGATATTGATGGTTGACCACTTAAAAGAAAAATAAACCCGAATGAATTTGTTTGTTTTAATTAAACAAAATTTAATGTACAATTCAAAATAAAACTACAACTAAAAAATAAAAATAAAAAGATGAAAATAGAAGAGAACATAAGGCCGCAATTCATCTCATGTTGTTGGATACTCTCTTTGTGGGGTGGTTGATTCAATTTTATGGAAGGGGGTCTTTACTCCTTTTATAGGCAGAGATAAGGATCTTGACCTCCATCTTTAGTATTCATGGATCCCAGGTTGTCAATAGTCCCCCCCAAATCCATGGGGGTATATAAACATATTAATGAATTCAAATGTTGTGTCCTGTAATATACAATATGAATCACATAATGATTATGGGTGATCATGAGTTTTAACATGGAATGAGATCCATACGGGTAATGGAGAATGGGTTCTTGCTTCTTAAACCGAGTTTCCATGCTGTGGAGGATCCATAGGCGAGGTAGAAATGGGAAGGCATCCAACATGGGATACATCATGGAACTAAATTAGTGGCAGGAGCCTCATCCTTTATTTGGCCTTTAGAGTTGATAGTTGAGGCCTAATAATGCTACATGGGGATCATAATAGGCATCACCGATGATTTGGGGAGCCTCATTCTTCCCCATTGGCGATAGAGCTTGAGTGTGAGATCGGGGTGATCAACCATGGTGGTCCCAGTCTGAGTAGTGGCCACCGAGGACACATAAAAGATAAGTCTTAATGGATTGAGTAGTGCTCAGTGGAGGACGGTGGTAATGGTGGTGTTGGTGCAGCTCTGCAGTAGGGGCGATGTGGTAGAGGATATTGTGAATCATCAATTCCCCGCTTCTCCTCTGCCCTTCACAATGGCAAGATGGGGATTGATATGGCTGTAGGGGAGTCATTCTAGGGTGAAGTGGTGATCTCAAGGATGTTTTATTGTGATTGGTAGCCATAGTGGTGGTGGATAAACTCTCTATGGCTATCCATGGTGATTCTGAGAGATCCGAGATAAAGGACGGTTAGGATGAGGGTGGAAGACCAGCGGTGAGTGGTGTAAGAGTGATAGAGTGCAGTGGTTTCCCATTCCCACATCAAAATGGTGGGATGGGTAATGAGATGTTATAATACTCGATGTTGGTCTCCCTTGTAAATGAAGTCGATGGGGGTGTAAGAGGATACCCCTCACCACCACAGACTACACCCTCTAGGCATGGATCTCCACCTCTATTCATGTGTTCTTGACCAGAACATGTAGGTGCTTTCTCAGGTCTAATTTAACCTATTCCAAATATGGATTTAATCACCAGAAGATCCCTTTAAAGGAGTGATTCCCCATGTGCAGCCTTATATTATGTGGGTCCTCATAAGGGATGTAATGTTTGGGTGACCTTGTGGGTTTCCTAATTGTTTTTTGGATCCTTTCTTGATGGTTATCACATATAGTTATATTTTTTTAAAATTCCCTATAAAAATTATTTGGAAGAATTCAATGCCCAAACAATGTTGTCCTAAAAAATACATAAATAAGATTCATATTTAAAATAAACATTCTATCATTATTCTAAACCATTATCATTAATTCGACTACACATTCCCATATTTAATTAAAACATTTAAAAACATGTTCTTAATCTTGGGAAAGAATTTAAAAATAATTGTAATTTAATTAAAAACTATAATGTAAAATGAGTATGTCAAGGGAGGCCCGCGAAAAAGAAGAATCTAAACCCACTAATCCTTCCTATATATGAATCTTAAGAAATAAATAAGGAAATATGAATAAAATGAAATAAATGTTAAAGGAATCGTCAATTACCCCTATTAATAATTAATCTATGCTCACTAAGCCCATTGAATTTAGAAAAATATATACCATTATCCCTTTGTGAAATCTATTTTACTCAAATTAACCTTTTAAATGATGTTATCTCAAGAAAACTAGAGTAGGTACAACAATGTGGAATCTCATTCCTGTGGTCATTCATGATTATTTATCATGAAATTTCGTTTGTGATTTAAACATTCAAATATATGTGTTTAGGTTTACTTGATATTAAATAATGGATGGATATCATTGATGATCTATCTGAAATTACATCAATTAAATTTCATGCACATCATGAATGAAAGAGAAATAACCAATTACATGAAAATAATAGAACATTTATACATTGATATGATTCAGAAGGGGGAATCTTCTCACATCGTAGTATCTCCCATAAAAAAACAAATAAATGGAGAGTCACAAAACTATAATCCCATTACTATAGGAATTCATAGGAGTACTTGATCTTTCAATAATTTTTTTAGGGAGGTAATGGATGGGAATAATTGATCAAATGATTCAGTTTCTAACTCCACAACTCGATGAATTCCATTTCCCTAGCAATGACATCAAGCATGACCCCCTCCACCATCTCTAGAATCCCCAACTACTCTTGTTCATTTTATAAAATATTTAATATTAAAGATTATAAAAATATTGATCATAATGAATATAGAAATATTGATACTATAAATAGATGATTTCATCCTTCTGATCAACAAACACATCTCAGTGAGCTGCTACCACCATTGCATGCTATAAATTTCCATTTACGGATTTGTACTAACTTTGTCTTAGTGAAAAGGATGCCTCAGCTGTTACCCCCATTAATTCAAGTGCACTATTTTGGTCTATCATAAATATCATTTCCATTACCCACGTGTTAATACTAGTGTAAGAAAATCCTTCATAACAAAGGGTGGTGAACATAAATCCAACATTCCACATCTGATCCCTTATCCCTTCCGAAGGGGGCAATGAAATTAAGGCTCAAATTTACCACCAAACATGCCACTACATTAAAAAATAAAGTTACATAGACTCAGAACCATGACTAAAGAAGAACATGGGGACATGAATATATTTCAGGAATATTTCATTGAGAGAGGGATTTGTGATAGAAATATTCAACAAAATAGGTCGAGAGCCAGCCTCTACATTGATTTAATCCATCAGAAGAATCTCTGATCACTAAGGGGTTGAAGCTTCTGAGCTCTAGGGTGAAGGAACAATAAAAATACACAAAGGTTTATTAGTTGGATTATATATGGTATGATATCATCTAGAAACTAAGAGATATGACTGATTTTGGAAACATTCCATTCTTAATTGTGTCACTGGATACATATGTTCCCCCAACCCCATCCTCCAGTGAAGAGGAACACCCACTTATGATGAGTGGATTTGTGGAACCACCTATTCATTCTATAAATTCATAACTTTCTTACTACTATTGAAGAATTAATTATTAAAATAACTGTTATATTTCATCGAATAAGGTGATCTGTGTGTCCAATTTTTAAGAAGTCCCCTCCTTCTCCAAAATATATCCACACCAAATATAAATCAGCAATTAAGTAGCTACCAGCATCAGTTTACTCTTATAGTTTCTTCACCTTTTTTATATAGATTGTAATGAAAAATAGAATACCTATTATAGAAACTAAGTCTCACTAATCCCTAACATCAAATATCTCAACTGCATGACTTTTCTGGTCTAGTAGTGAAGGTTTTGCTGAAGCAATAGAGCACTCACCCGTATTTTCAAGAATAGATGCATGTTCCTCCTTGTGGTCATGGTAAGGTACTGAGAATTTCATTATAACAATAAATACTTAATTTAATGTTCCAACAATGGTAAAGGGTAAATTTAAATTCATACTTGAGGTTTTTAAGGGATATGGATATAATAGGTCAAAGCACTTCCTTTTCCCTTAACTATCTGATGAAGGGTTCTTAGAAGGCTCTAATGTCAAGGGAGTGTAGGAAAACACTATATACCATGAATCCACATGGATGGAAATAACCAAACTCATTAGAGACATTTTCCTAGGGTAACCCTCATCATCAATCCCATAATCACTTCTCAATTCACCACTAGTATCCACTCCCCTGGTAGAATATACTTGGGATGGTGGTAGTGTTCAGTCTTCTATAGAATCCTAATATATAAATGGGAATAGAAAAGATGATATTATAGTTTCAAAACGCCCATTTACATTTATTTATGGAATAAATATTAGTGTTACCACATCAGTTACGGTGGGAGAACCCTTTAGTCCCTGGAATCCTCCAATGTACATGAACTACCAGTCGCTGCACCAAAGTTGAAAAAGGGATAAAAATATTCACACATTCCAATAGTGATCCAATGTGTTGAAAGAAAAACTTTTCCTCTGTATTTTGGTCACTAATAGTGACACCGTCAAGCATAGTAAAATGAGAAAACCCTTCTAATGGTAATTTCTCCTAGCATGGTATACCATAGAGTTCAACCAGTAATTTTGTTGTCCTCTAGCCCATCGATCACTGAAATATAGTGAGAAATAATAGTTATTATATAACTTCAATAAATAGAATATTTCTCACTATATCCATGCTAGTTTATGTTTCTATTGAAAAATGTATGGAAAATGTTTCACTTCCTTATGAGAAACTTCCAGGGTTATTGGTACTCTCAAAAAAAGATTATATTCAGGCCTCAAATAGGCTTCTCATGTTGTTGGAAACCATGAATCTTTGAGAATTGATTCAGATAACTTCCCATATAGATTTGAGAAGACACATATATTAACATGATATCCATATATATTAATCTAATCATCTCTTGAAGGTATGTATATTGGGACATGAGTCTCCTATTTGGTGAACAATATATTAGAATGGAGAGCCACTGTTAAATGATTCTCGGGTTGAATGAGAAAAGGGGGAGGACATTTCAAATAAATAAAATAAAAATAATACCTTAGACAATACTTTGTATACCATTAAAATTTAATTATTTGATGAAAACATCTATAAAATGAATCCCTCGTGAGTGGATATCATGTAGGAAGGATCCTTAAGGATTCCCCCACCATTTTCAATAATACTACTAATGAGTAATATCTTATAGAGTTTGGTGGAGAAACGACCATGATGGCTCATGTAGTCACTAAACTCTTTATGATTTAGTCTTATGGTCCTCACCCCACTAATGTACTATTAAAAATGATTCAAATAAAATTTGGGGATGTTCGGGATTCTTACGCACTCATATCCTCACAGATGATCCCACATCTAATCCCATAATACATAAAAAGGGGATACAGATTCTATATGGTATTCATACCTTATAAATATGGTGGAGTATGTGATATTATTTTGACAACATGGGAAGGGATAACCCAATTCACATTCCTCCTTCTGTAGAGGCTTACATCATATATGTGGGGACTTTAAATTCATCCATTTCCTTTTTTGAGAGCATCTAACAACGTAGATACGTGGAATGATAAATATTAAACAAAATAATCCAGTCAAAATAATAAATAACCTTCCATAACCAGTGGTTGAATATACTTTCTTCAACTACGTTCCAATAGGCACACACAACGCTGTCGGATTCCTTTTGTAGAAAAACCTTGGGACCCTAGGATTTTGGCTTAGAATGGTATTTCTTGATGAAATTTCCCACCCATTTTTTAAATGGGATATCATTTATATGAAGTTTCCCCTTCTCATTGGAATTTATTTCTAACCAAAAAAACTACCTCGAAAGAGGATGGGGCCTCTCCAAATTATCCCATGAGGACGACTGGGGGAAAACTCATTTTATATCTCCCATGAAATGGGTGCACTAATAATCTACTAGATGTCCTAGAGACTGATACACAACTCACTATGTTTCATGTTGAATGTGTTTGTATATATACTAAACTGTCTGACTAATATTTCCATCAATCCTTTTTATAGTAGAAAATGTTTAACAAGATCAGAATTTACTCATACATTCTAATATGATTCATCTCCATGGTAAATTTTTAGGTGATATGTTGCACGCTGAAGGGAAACTCAAATCCATTCTGATCCTCACCCTTTATCGAAAGTATCAGTTGAAAAACTACTCGAACTTATGGTTTTTATAATATTTCAACATTATTGAGAGGTGCATGTCTATCACTCTATCAATTTTACGATGGTCCTTCTAATGTATGTGGGAATAAATTTTAGCATATACCAGTCTATGTGTTTCTCCTTGGAAATGAATAGACCTATCTAGGAGACGTTTTCCTAGAAGTTGTTATGTGTCACTAGAAACCAAGATTGAGTCATAGTTTAAAAATATTGTATAAATGATAATAGAATCATTCATAAAGATAAACCTGTAAAAAGGTAAGAAGTCTGAGATAGGATATTATAAAAGATTTATCCCAATATGGTCTATAAAGCTTGTAACACCCTAATATTTTCTGAATTATTATTATCTTGAATAAATTAAATTTATATGATGTCTTTTGTTTCATGATATTCCATGTTAAACATTTTTACACAATAAATAAGTTAATATTTTGATACACAAAGCATCAACATAACTTTTGTTAGAATCAACACTGAGTTTCTATAAAAGATAATTTTATTATTTTAAAAAATATGGTTATAACATAGTCATAAAATATAGTAATATTTGTATAAATATATAAATTTTAAAGATAATTCTTAATGAATTTATATAGATAAAACACATTTATATGGACATATATAATTTCTGGTAAAATGTAATGGTTTTGAAATAATACTATTTTCTCAAAAGGACTACTTTTTCTGTCCATCTATAAACAATAATAAAGATAATTTAAGAATGTTATAGAATTTTAATTATCTAAAATAGACATAATTTTTTAATACATAATGTCAAAATTATCTTAGGGTGAATATTTGGGATTTTTCTAAACTATATATTTTTTTAAATGAATAGTAAAAATACTGAATTTCAATTGAAAAAAATTTTTAGACTAATTTTTATATAGTTAAATATATTTTCACTCCATTTTAAAATTAAATTCGATAAATTTACATTAATTAATCCAGTTCAGGTCATTGGAACTAATTTCACAATTATGTTGGATATATAAAGTGTTCAAATTTCTATACTTTTCTAATTAAAACCCATGCATCTCATATCATATGTAGTATTGATTTTAAAGTGTTTTTAACCACTTTTGCGAATTTATTTTTAATAAATATATAAATATTTTGAATAATTATGAAATTTGTGGTATTGTAAGATCTACTAAATTTTTTGTCTGAAATGATTAGTGAAAACAATTAAAAGTAATCACAATTATTAAGGTTAGAACAAGCATACTTAATGATTAAACATAGAATATAATGTGTATAAATGAACCAAAACGTGTACAACACCCATTTTCTGGACATATGTTTACCCTAACCTCCTTAGGATGAGATTTTATGAGTTAGTGGGATATTATTCAAGGAATTTGACATATATAATAAGTTGAGTAATAGAAAGATTACATTAGTTCGGTTGTACAAATTCTTTTGAAAGGTAATGGATTTTTTTAATCATATTCATTTATATTTAATTTATAGAGATTAGTTATTTTTTTAAACCTCTATTAGAATTCAAAATTTGGTAACTTTTTAATTATTTATTTACTAAAATAAATGTTACTAAAAACATTAAGAGAGAAGTAAATTTATTGAATTATATTCATTCATTTTTTAGATTAATATATCATGATACATATGTTATAACTTAAAATATTCCAATTCCATATTTTCCATGAATGTTTTAAATATTTTTTATTAAATAAAGTCAAAATTTTCATGAATATTGTTTTGTAATAAATGATATTTTTTTAAAAGGTTAATAATTTACTAAAAATCCAATATTCTTCCAAATTATTTATAAATGTTATTAAATATAAAATATATTCTATTAATATACCAATTTTTCATTTGTATTGGACTTATTGACTATTAAATAGTAAATAAATATTATCATGATTCAGGTTAATGTAGTGTTTTTCTCGTTACATGTGTTCATTTTAAAATTAATTTCCAACATATATGGGAATTTTTAAAAATTCAATGTATTTTTTGTCATTCTATTGTTATATATTTTCTAATATATAATAATTTAATTTTTTATTAATGTTTATATTACTTATATTATAAAACTATTAATCTTAATGAAAACTAAAATGATGAAAGTAGGGAAACATTGAGGTTAAGGAACATAATTATGAAAATGAACATATTTTTTGGTGGAGGAGGTATTTATCAACCACAATTCCCATTTACTAAATTATTTTTCATTTTGGAATCACATGAGGTATGGGAGACCACCCAAAAGTATTTACCTTTTAGTATTTATAAGAATTCCACTCCACCACATCTATAAAAAAGAATTCACTATTCCCCTTCATATTACTTATCAACACACTTTGGATCATCCAAAATCTACCTGAATAATCTCCCAAAATCACTCCTCAAATATGATGTGACTTTTTTTTGGAATAAATCAAACCATGGAATCCCTTTAGTTCAAACCAAAAAGAGTTACCTGAAATAGTGGCAACGTTCTTCGACTTACATTTCTATTTTATTTCCTTATATACCTATTTAGTTATTATTATTACATGATAATATAATAACATCAATATCCAAAATATAATTATTTTATTTAATTCTATGGTTTATACCAAAACCTAAACTCCCCTCCATAAAAATGGTAATAAACATACTGCTCATGTGTATGTGAACTACCACCTTGCGAAACAATGTCATTCATTTTTATTTCACCACCTCTTATGCATCGAAATTATGATGTAAGTTCTATTTTTATTTGATATGAATGATATATATTATGTATTAAGGCTTCGTTAATTTTTATATAACATATAACATCTGTTCATTCATTTTTTTCTAAATATGATAACTTTGTTTGTTGACGTGTGGGCTATTGCCTCATCAAAGCAATGTGATTTGTTAACAGTTCATGTTGAATATACTAAGTATGGGTTTAGAAAAATTAAATTATGTATTGGAAATAATAATTCTACTGGAATGTTATTATATATATATATATACATATATGTCATTTATGATCAATATTTCAATATGACAAGAAAAAAGAAATAATGTTTATGTGTATATACGACCTACCGTCTCCATGAACGGTGTTTTTTCCATTTTATATTCTTATATTCTATAGATTATTAAAAATAAATTTATAATAAATATATATTATATATATATTATTTTTTAAATTCTAAATGATATTAAATCATGATATAAGTAATAGGATAAACAATAACATGTCCAATCATATACGAAAAACAAAGCGATTATTACCCAAAACATAACTTTAAAATGAAACTGTTAATAAATGGGTAATGTAAAGTCATAATAATATAATATATTATATTATATATAATAATATGGTCCATTGGTATATGTATAATAAACTTATAATTATTATACATGAGGTTTAGTGTGTATATAGAAAGTATAGACTTAATGTAACGGTTTTCTCGTCTCACTTTTACTTCTATTAGATATATTCTATATTCAAAACATATTTTTATAGTGTGTTGTATATATTACCCTATTAATATATATATAATGAATTTTATTTCATTAATTAAATTTATTTTATACTTATTTGGTGTTTATGGTTTAAAATATTATTAATAAGTAAATTAATTTTGTCTCAATTTTCATTCTTTGAGAAACATGTTATGTTGTACACCTAAAGTATTTTATAAGGTGTAAAAACTTCCATTTGAAACTTTATATAATTAATATACTTCTTTTCATGATATTAAATTTTTAATTCAATGTTATTATATCATGGGTATCATGATTCAAATGTTTGAAATCAGTATTAGGGACCTCGAAGTGTAATGATTATTTTACTCTAATTTTTTTAAATGGTTATTTAAAATCATTTTCCACAAAATATGACATCTTTTTATTTGGATTATGATTTACTGGGGTTATGATCCATTTTTTATATAATTATAATTTCTATGAATGGTTTATTCATTTTATGACTTTTTTTATATGACTTGTTTCTCCTCTATGGGTTGTACTATGACAAAATTATGACAACCCACGATTAATATAAATATACATTAAATAATTTTTGTATAATAAACAATACATCACAAAAAAGACCCCCATAGAACATATTGATTTAGTTCATTTGGAAATTTGGACAAAAATGTTCTATATTAGATAGATATATTCATTTTTACCCACAAAGAACACCCCTTTATTAATTCTACTTAAAACTGTTCTTAATACCTAGGGAAATGAAAAATAATAATGGGGTAATCTAAAAATCCCATTAAGGGTAAATAAAAGAAGTAAAAATTCATAACATGAAAATAAGGGTATTAGAATATGATCAAAACATCCGTAGATCATACCCTTCATATCAAAGATCTGAAACATGATATATGGAATAAAGATTTGTTGTTCATAAGAGGTGAATCATATGATTATTAAGAACCTGAAAAATCAGATCATATCATAAGAATAATACAATGAATTTGTGTAAAACACATAAACATATAATATGTTTCATTGTATATCAATGATCATATCCAAAAACCAATCAAGGCACTACATGGGGACTGCACCTACTAGGTGGGACACACTATCATCTTCCAACATTTTCCATTCCTTGTACGGGATCAAGTTTCCCCACATTCCCATAATGTATTAGGTTCCCCCATCTTCCCATATTTAGGGTGACAAAACCTACTTGGTTGGACACCCAATCGTCCCCAGTTTTAGTCCCTTCCTATTTAGGGATTAGGTTTCCCCATAATCCCACAGTGGATCTAGCCTGTTGATATTAGTACCATCATTATCTTATGAGAAATAAGTTTTTAATAAATTAATTGGAGGGAGATCTAGGTCCCACCTATCACATAATAAAATCAATCATACTTGTGCCACAAGAAAATAATGCGTTCATCATATCATGAACCTTAAAAAGTGACGGGTTTTATAAAAATCATATTATAACCCATGAAATGAAATAGCTATCCTAAATATTTCATCACATTATAACCTATGTAAAATATATAGGCTTCACAATAATTTCATCAAAGAATAACCTGCTAAAATATGTCGGTTTCAAATGTAGATTATATGTGGAGATAAATGGGTGTCATAAACATCATATGATTAAAAAATAAACCATTATAAAATAATATTAATTGTAATCATAGATAAAATCCCCAATAAAACTTAAACAATGAAAAAGGTTGTAATATTATATGGAGAAAGATTTTGAAATTTCACTTGGAAGATTCCTTAAGGAAAAATTAGTTTCTTTGAATATAATTTTCCTAAAACTATTTCAAAAGTCCTTATCCTATAAACTAAGTATTCAAATATCATTTAAAATATTTCTTCTAGAATATTTTTTTTTCTCCTAAAAAATATTTTTAAAACATAAATAACTTTGTAAACATTTTTCTTTTACGATACATTTGAAAACATAAAAATAATTCTAGAAAATATTTTGGAAATAATTTTCCTTGAAAACTTATAAAATAATCTTGAAAAAAATTAAATAAGTTTTATTTTTAAATATTTTGAAAAATATAAAATAATCATTGAGATAAATGAGATATTTTTTATTTGAAATAAACTATTTGAAAATATATAATGTAATCATTGGAAACCATTTAAAACACCTTTTAAACATAAAACATTTATAAAAACCATTTTTCATTGATTTTTTTTAAAAATAAAAAATTTAAATAATTATAGAAGAAAAGAATTACATTAAAGTACCCTTGTAATCATTAAATTGAATAATCACGGAAATTATAGACATGATGGTGGGTCAGTTATTACATAATAAGCATTCTTTTTCACATTAAAAGTTTAGAAAAAAGGCTTGATCATAAATTGAAAAGAATGTTCATTTTAAAACAATTTATTATAAAATTATTACATGGGTAAGAATTCCTTCAAAAAATAAATTTATACTTCTAAAAATATTTTAATTTTTTTTAGAAAACACAATTATTAAGGAGCACAAATTTTCACATCGAAAGAAGAAATAAAGTCAAGTATTCGGGAAAACATTTTCATAATTATCATTAATAAAAAATATTTTAGTAATAGAAAAATTAAATTTACATGAACTGAATAACTAAAGGTTATAAAATTTGAAGATATATCATGATAGATAAATCATAATATTTAATCAATGGAAGCATAATCATAAATAATCTTGATAAATAATGAAACTGATGTTATAAACCATTACCACTTTGGTAACAGTAAGTAATAATAAAATAAAAATAATAACATAAATTGAATAATAAATTATAATGAATATAATTATATTCATGATATATCATTTCAAATTTTAGTATCTTCCTCATAGTAAAATATAGCTTTATAACATGACATGTGTCTCAAAGAAAAATATTGAGACAAATTTACATGAATGATATTGATGCTTTTGAAACGTAAATCCCATGAAAGAAATATCATAAAATGGATTTGTAAATAACCATAAATATAATAATAATAATCATATAATTCATCTGTGGGTATTATACACATGAAAAAAATGAAATGATTCGTGAATAAGGTTTGTATCTCATGGAAATAAAACTGAGATGAATTTACCTTACCTTATGTCTTAAAAATATGTTTACACCTAAAAACTCATGTATAAACAATGTAAGTTTATTATAAATCTACCAAAAAACCATATTATTACATCTAATACCATATAAGTTTCATTATGACTATGTATTACCAGTTTATAAACAATTCCATGTCAATGTAATGTTTCAGGTAATAACTTATTTGTTTATCGTAAGTGTTTGTAATTGTTTTTCTTGATTCTCTTACATTGATCATGATTTACTTATCTAATGAAATAAATACACGATTTATATATCACATATATTAATTATATAAAAATATATAAAAATATATAAAATATATAGATATTAAACTAAATACACCATTCATGGAGACGGGGGGATGTAAGTACGAATGGATGCTGTTTTCATTTTATTACCGTATTTAAAGAAATTAAGTAAATAAAATATATTTATATATATATATAATATAATTAAATTATAAATATTAGGCCATATATGTCCTATAAATATAAAAAAAGCATCCTTAAAATATTTCATGCAAAGTGTTAATGAATCACATCGCTTTGCGGAGCCTGTAGTCTACACTTCCATAAACGATGTTTTTAGATTTAAATAAAATGGGTGATAATATGGTATGATTTATATAATAACAACAAAAATAAAATTAAATAAATAAAATATCCAGTATATTTATTGTGAAAATGGGGTGTTTATCATTATTCCCACCCATGATAAGTGGTAATTAAAAAAAGTAAAAACATCGTTTTCTATGGCGGTAGTTCGCCAAAAACAGAAGCCGCAAGTTCATTACCCATTAGATGGAAGTGTGGGTAACTTTAGGTTAAAACATAAGAAGTAAAAATTGGTATATTTAGTATACTAATGTTATTATAAATTTAATTAATAAGAATATTTGTGATGATGGAAAATGAATATAAAATAATGGAGCTTGAGGAAGGATGTAACCTATTATTTGTGTAACTCTTTTTTCTTTGCACAAAGGGCATCCTTTTTAGGATTTTATCCCAAAGGGATTATTAAAGGATAAAAGGAGGTATTTAGGGATATTTTTTATTAGATTTTGGGATATACAATGTTTTTATAGTTAATAATAAGTAGGAATGGTGAGTACGATTTTATAGTTGAGGGGCTATTCCATTCATGGAAATTTTTGGAAAGGTAATTCCACCCTTGTTTTTATAATGAAAAGTGGATCCAATAACAAACAAAATTATAAATAATTTATTATAGGTTCAAATTATTTCAGGACATTAGGAATTCAATATTTTTCTAGGTTTTTTGGGCCACATGTTTAAGGATCAGTACATTATTAAGTTGAGTTTCCCATTAATATTGTAAATAATTTTAATTATATTCACTAATTTTAAGGTAAAATACAAATTTGAACCTCTAAAACATTATAAATAATGATTATTAAAAATATAGATTTAATTATTCCAAAATAAAATAAAATTTAATAGCATTATTTAATTTTAATTCAATCCCATAGATGTAATGAAAAAATGGGGTTTTAAACTAAAAATGATGAAAAGTTGAGTATGTTTTAATATAATTTCAAACTGAAATAAATTAAATTAAACTAAATTGGGTTTATTGATATGTTTTTTTATTCAATTATACATTAAAACTAATTATAAATATAATTTAACCTTGTCAACAAATTATAATAAAATGTTTTTCTAAATTAAAATTGACAATTTTTCACCATTTTTCAAAAAACAACTTCCTAGGAAAAAACCTATTATTCTCCATTACATAATTTTCATGTTTATATTTCAAAAAGTACGTATATTTTGACATATAAAATTTACCAAAGTTCCAAAATTATGATTTAAATAAGGTTCTTCATTAAATAGAGATAATACTCCTTTTATAAAAGTACATGTTTTTATGGGAAATATTGGATTTATTCATATATTATGCTTGTGTAATATATTCTACGCATGTAAAAAATATTTTATTGAATATATAAAATATATATTTTACTTATATAATTCTCTAATATTTATTAAATTAATTTATTATGAAAAAATTCTTTTGTGAGCAATAAATTATTTTTTATAAAAACATTCACTTTATATTCAATGAGATAATAAACACATTTATAATTATTATGTAACTAATTAATTAAACCATGTATTTTAATATTTTATTTATTCTGATTAATAACTTCCAACAAAATTTAATGGTTAAATATTATTATATAAAATAAAAATATATTTAATGATATGTTTTTTTATGGTAAAAAATAGTTTTTCCTGTTACGCAAGACATCAAGGAATGTTAGTCTTATGTGTAACATAAGATAACCTTTGTGTTCTATATAGATAAAGATAAAATTATTTTGTGGGTAGTGCGTGATTAATTTTTTGTTTCATATAACACAAGACAAATATTTAGATTTTATTTAAAACCCAATTTTCAATGATTCAAGAAATATAAAAAATCAAAAAGATTAAATTAATTTTAAAAAAATATTTCACGAAACCTCAGGGAATTACATTCAACCCCCTTTAAAAGAATTTATCCCTTTAAATCCATCTATGTTATCAATGTTTTAATACTTTAAAGTTCCATTTATAGAAACCCATATCGTAAAAATGAATAATAAAGCATACATTCAAAAGTGAAATTTAGAAACATAACTTTGACCCAATGTAACACATAAATAGGTTTCTATAGAGGATAACTATAACACACCAAACATCCACAGTACGCTTCTCATTGAATAATAAAATAGCATGTGTTGTTGGAACTCCGAGTTCTAACACACCACAAAAAGGAAACTTGCTGTTATGAATAGTAATACCCACTTTTTGAAATTTTATAAATTTTATCTTAAAAAATGGACTTCATTTTTTGATTCGGAATATCTAAATTATCCTAGTGTGATTTTTTGGTATTTTTCTGAAAACTTTCGATTTTTGATGAATAGTGAAAAACACTGAGTCATGGTTTAAACCCTAATTTTTAATTAAATAATTATTTATTTTATTTAAATATATTTTAGGTCAAAATAGATAAATAATACCTATATAAGTTCAATGTAATTCATCGGAGTCAGTTTATAATAATTTTGTATATATAAAAATTTTATTGAACTTCTTACCATCTTTTACCCACCTCTTATGAGTATTTGCAAATTTGCAAAAAACACAATTTTAGCATTTATATGATTTGAATTTCAAAAAACCGAGAGACATGGTTGATATCAGTAAGTAAAATGTGGTTCAATAAGATGAAAATATTTTTTTGCTGAATAGTACCTTTTTAATTTTTTCCCCACGTTTAAACGAAAATAGGGTAATTATGGTTAAAATTTATATTATTATTACCCTAACACATGTAATAATTGTATTGGATTAGTTTTATTTGACCAAAAAAACCTTAGGAATAAAATATTTTCCTTTTGGTCCACTTAGATTATATTAGGACATTTATTATTATTTTATTTAAAGAAGATTTAAAAGAGTTAAAATCAAAGTTTAATAACTAAAACATTTTTAATATAGGGTTATACATAAGATAAATTTGACTATAAATATTCATTATAAATATAAAAATATTTATTACATAATGGTATTTTATTTATATTTTTTAGATATTAAATAATTTAATTTATTTATAACAAAATGATTATGTAGTAATTACCTAATTAATGGAATATCAAAATAATTGATATTATAAATATCCAAATAAATGTAATTTTAGACTTTATATGAATTACACTAATTATATAGGTTAATATGACTTTTTAGGGTTGGTTATATTAATTGTTTTTGAAATAATAATGCTATTATGATTTTAACAAAAAAACAAATACCAAATAGTGTCAAAATTGACAGAAAATTGTTTTTTAAACAAATATTATATTATTAATTGATATAATGGTCCTAAAAATCAAAGGTTCGGCCAAAAGACATATATCATAATATATATGACATTAATTAACCAATTGGGATTTTATTGACAGTTTATAGTAAGTTTAATAACCATATAGTGTAAGAATACAAGAAGACATGGTAAAAGTAAAAATATTTCACTTAGAGTTAAATCTAAATTATAAGGTTAAAATGGTATCCTAAACTAGTCCAAAACCTATTTGGTGAAAATATTTCGACCCATCCCCACACTAGAATCTAAATAAGTCACTTTGGAGCAATTATAAACCAAATATGAATTTATTATAAAATAATATTTTATGTTTTTTCTAAGGTGCCCCTCACCCTTCTTATAAAAGGGAACTCCACATTCTCTCTAATTCACACCTTCAAAGCTATTTGGATCATCCAACCCCGTCCCAAATACCTTCTAAACTATCCTCAATTCATCCTAGAGGACTTCCTTTAGTCACAAAGCCAATCTATGTAGCCATTTTGATCAAATCAAAAGGAAGAACCCGAAGAAGAGGTAAATATTTCATCACCTATTGTAAGATCCATTATTCTTCCACTTCCACTTTCATTGTTGTTTCAATTCTAAAATAATAACTCTAGTATATTCTATATACTGTGATGTTATTATAAATATGGTACAACCAAATTCATTATTTTTTTCATCCCTTGAATGACATGTCACCATACGTGCATATGTACGGCTTACCGTCTCCACGTCGTGGTGTAATTGTTATTCAATACATTATTATTTTGATGGGTATAATAATGATGTGTAATTGATTTAAATAATAAGTATAACATTATAATGATTCTGTATATATTTTATACCATCCAATTTTAAATTATTTTATTAAAATAATGATATTGTCTCTCGTTCGTACATACAGATTACCAACTCCACGAACGCAATGAAGTTCATTCCCCATCGTATCCATTCAAGGATAATTTTCATTATATGGTTAAAAATAATATTTAAATACATGATATCATTCTGGATATGAATAAGATACATCCCATCCATAACAAATATGACTCACATAATAAAGAATATAAAGGAAAATGAATCTGTTAACGCCTGAAACAATGATAATGCTAAGATAATATTAACTAAGAAATGTTAAAAGATCATATATGATATCATATTAATGTATATGATTCTTGTATAATTTAATAACAATTATTTCACCATTATACAGGATGTTAAACTACCCTCTACCAAAGAAAAGTACAAGGTACGGGTTAATTCTAAAATCTCTTCATTATTTGAGGTTGTTTATACGTAATTATATACTAGGGCCTCTTTATCATCCACATAAATGTATCTTAAAAATGTATTCCAAAATTTGTTTTCTATTTACTAGACTATTGGTTAAAGTAATTTATACTCTTTTTTTACTTTTTATAAATTTATTTCAAAGGAATCATTCTGTCATTTTTCAAACAAGGTCCTTTTTGACCTTTTCGACAAAATTATGGTAAGAATGTCTTTTTTAACTTATACGGTGGGTGCGGCTATTTTCCACTGTTATAAAATTTTCAAACCATCCCATACAATCATATAAGAATAATTTCAATTTAAATGTTTTATTTTATAATTATGTGACTTTTAAATGATTTCAAAAAAGAGATATTTCTCTCAAGTAGTTTTGATTTTATCTATGTCAACACCCTTTGATGGATTTTTAGCTGGTTTGAAGTTGATTAATAATGATAATAAACATCCATATTGTATTGAAGGTTTTGTGATATGTTTGACTATGGATGTGTTATTTCATACCATTCATGGTTTATGGATAAAGTATTAACATTTAGTATTCTAGTTTTAATACAAATGTTTATGTTATGTTTTAAACCATTTCATGTGAGGAATGAATTGGACAAAGTATGTGACTGGTGGAGCCCACTAATGCACCTCGATGCATCGATTGGTCTCATGAGACAAACTACTATCTTAGAACAAGGCCTTGACAAAATCTTATTTGTAGTATTGGCACAAGGCCTTGAATATGTGGTTATGAAAGTCCGACATTTTGCATTCCATCATTATGAAAGGGGTTATTGATATTGCATTAGATTATTCGACTAGAAGAATATCCATGTGAAAAAGTAAATGGAATTATTTCATTTTACTTTTTCCATATTATGCTGAAGTTCTATTTTAAAAGTCTTTTGTTTTAGTTATACATTTCCTTAAAAGTTTATACTTATTTATGAATGTTTCTGCTATATTTTTATCCTTATTAAGCATATGAGCTCACCCCTTTCTATATTTCATTTTTTCCCAGGATGCGAAAAGTATTTTATGACTGGCCTATAGGGATAGTCCGAGGGGATATGAGTGTGGACTATGGAGACTATTTTTTTCTATTTTTTTCACTTTATCATGTAATGTGAGATTTATGAATGTATCTAGTGTTTCCAAGTCTATTAAACTAATCAATCTTCTAAGACATGCTCTTTTGTGATCATTCCAATGATAAGTAATAATGCACCGACTCTGAGCTTTGGGGTTCTGGTTGTTATAGTTGGTATCAGAGGAAGTTTAGTGCAAATCATGGAAGATAGATTTAGATAAACTATTATTAAAGAACATTAACCAAAGATAGACTTTGTGGATTAGTATAGAAGAACTTCCAATAATTTTGTTAATGTTGAGATTTTGTGAGTTTTCTGAGCAATACAACCCTGTCTGGATATGATCAGGTAGATTCTACTCTGGCACAGATATATCTAGGGGTAAACACCGAAAACACTACTTTGAGTTAGACTCGAACGGGAACAAGTGCATGACAATAAGACATACTTCATTCTTGGTTACGACACTCTCGGGGGATATGAATATGATAATTCACATTTTCATTACAAACCATTGTGAAGGTATTTTGAGTATATACTTCCTAAAAAAACATCTTTTTTATGATTATGGATTATATCCAGAAACTTTTATGTTAATGTTATGTTTTTTACAAGTATGGAATTATGTATTTCGATCCATAAACTAATCTTGTTTATGAAATTGTTTAGAAATCACACATACTAAAAGGAATGGAAGCTGTATCAGTGCACACACTCCATGTAGGGATTTCCCTCCTATTCAAAATAATTATAGTGGAGCCTTTAAAGCAACTGGTGCTGATCAGATAATAACCATACTGGGACAACTCACTCATGTAATAAATAATAAACTTACCCTTATGGAGCACCCTGATCTGCAGCGTGGAAGATAAATGTTAGATCGCTTCATGAGGAAAAAACCAGAAACATTAAATGCAGGTACAAATCCACTAGTAACTGAGCAATAGATAAATTCCTTAGAGAAAATATTCCACGCCTTGGGGTGTAGTGAAAGGTTGTCATGGTAGTTTACCGCCTCACTGGAGATGCTGATCAATGGAGGACATTTATTCAAAACAAAAAGGTAGATGAAGAAGTATCAAATTAGAATGGAGGGAGTTTAAAGATATTTTCTTAGAAAAATACTTTCCTCATGACCATTGATCGGACATGGAAAGACAATTTTTGAGTCTGAGGAAAAAGGAGGATGAGTTTGTCGTAAAGTATGAAGATAACATTACAAGTTTAGGAAGGCATTCTGCAGATTATATACGTAACCCAATAAGTAATATTGACCATTTATTTGATGGGTTAAAACCATTTCTTCATTAAGCATTAGTATCGCAATCCTTCTCATCGTATGAAGATATAGTCTTGTGTGCTATCAAGATAGAAAAGAAATTCGCTAAATCCTATGTCAATAAAGTAAAGCAAGAGGAGAAGATAATGGTAGAGAAAGAGATAGATAAAGGGAAAAAGGGAAAGAAGTATTTTCCATAATGTGATAATTGTGGGAATAAACACCTCGGTACTTGCCTAAAAGGAATGTGAGTTTGTTACAATTGTGGTGAAAAAGGCCACAAAGCTTGTGATTGCAACGGGAAGGAGGTTGTCAATGTTGAATGCTAAAATTGTAGAGAAATAGGGAAGTGTGCAAATTAATTCCATAAGAACCATGAAAACATACCTAAGAAAAGGCCAATGGATCAAGGCCAATCTTATGTTGTTACTACAGTTGAAGTGGAATAATTAATGTATTCGTGTTTCTGGACTCAAGGATTTTATACTGGTTATAAGAATAATTTGATATATATAAGGATTGTACTGCATTATATGTTGTTTTCATTAATGTCTTAATATGACTACGATAATCATATTTTTCTTATGTGACAATAAGTGAAACTTTACTTTGTTTGGGGAATCTAATGTTACAATTGATTTTGGAGTTTAGAAACCTTTTTCAGAGAGACTGGACAGAGGTATTTTGAATAACTATAAAGGATGGAATGAATTAAGTTGAAAATTGGATAGTATTTTTTAAGGTTAAAACATTTCTTATTATTATTTTTTAAAAAGGAAAACCTCCAAGTTGGGTGATCACCCGTCACGTCAAAAAAAGCTGCAGGAATCGAACCCACAACCATAATGCAACAGGACTTTATTACCTACCACTAGCCTATATGAATTCCCTGGTTATTAGATAATATTTTTCTTCAATTAAATGGTATGTGTTAATATTTTTAACCTCATACGATTAGGATAAATATAATATTTTTTGGTTAATATTATATTTTGGTGTGAAATATGAGTTTGTGGGAGAAATTAGTTGAAGGATGAAACTCTACTTGTCATGTATATATATATATATATCTTTTATTATATGAATAAATTAATTCTTAAACTTTAGGTAAGGGATATAAAAACAAAAAATGTGTTATCCTAATACTTTAAATTTTGTTGAACTGATGATATTTTAAATCAGCATATATTGATGGCTTTGAGGCCCTCAATTTTACACTTGATTGTGATTGATGACCTCAATCACTCCCTATAAATATTTACGTTTTCACTATAATTACATGTCTATAATTTCCACCAATTTTCTCTTATTCAAAACTGTAATTTGGTAGTGAATTTAAAATTTTACTTTCCCTCTTATTAAAACTAAATTTTATTAACCCTATTTACAAAGTGGGTTTTCCACAAAGGTATTTTCTATTTTCAACCATTTATTTGTGAATAATAATTTAATATTTTGAGGACAAAATTTATTGAAGAAGGGGGGAATGTAACACCCCAAGCTTCCATGGTACACTTCTCTTTGAATAATACAATAACGTGTGTTGTACGCAACTCCAAGTTCTAACACACCACAAAAAGAAAACTAGACATTATGAATAGTAATACCAACTTTTTGAAATTTAAAAAATTTTATATTTTAAAATTGTCTTCATTTTTGGATTCAAAATATCAAAGTTTTCTTAGGGTTAATTTTTGGTATTTTTTTGAAAAACTTCAATTTTTGATGAATAACGAAAAGCACTGAGTCATAGTTTAAAATATATTTTTTATTTAAATAAATATTTATTTTATTTAAATTTATTTTAGGTCAAAATAGATACATAATACCAATATATGTTCAATGCAATTAATTGTATTCATTTTATGATAATTTTAGTTATATAAAAAATTTAATTGATATTTTTACCGTCTTTTACCCACCTCCTAGGAGTTTTTGCAAATTTACATAAAACAAAAATTTACACTTCTGTGAGTCAGATTTCAAAAACCTGAGAGACACGGTTGATATCATTCTGTAAAATGTGGTTCAATAAGATGAAAATAATTTTTTTGGAAAATAGTAACTTTATACTTTTATTTACCATGGTTAAAAGTAAAGAGGGTAATTAAGGGTAAAAATGATATTATTATTACACTAACACAAGTCTTAATTCTATTGGATAAGTTTAATTAATACAAATCAACATTATTAATGAAATATGAAAATTTAGGTCCACATAGATTAGATTAGGACATTTATTATTATTTTATTTAAAGAAGAGTTAAAAGAGTTAAAATAAAAGTTTAATAACTAAAACATTTTTATTATAGGGTTATACATAATATAAATTCGACTATAAATATTCATTATAAAGATAAACAGATTTAATACATATAGGTATTTTATTTATATTTTTTAGACATTAAATAATTTAATTTATTTATGTCACAATGATGATGCAGTAATTACCTAATTAATGGAATATTATAATAATTGATATTATAAATATCCAAATAAGTGTAATTTGAAACTTTTTATGAATTCCACTTACTTTCTAGGTCAATATGACATTTTAGGGTTGGTTAGATGAATCTTTGATGATGTAATAATGTAGTTTTGATTTTAATAAAAACAACAAATACCAAATAGTTTCAAAATTGACATAAAATAGTTTTTAAAACAAATATTATATTACTAATTGATATAATGGTCCAAAGAATACAAGGTTTGGCCAAAAGACTTATATAATAATATATATGAAATTAATGAACCAATTATGATTCTATTGGTAGTTTATAGTATGTTTATTAACCATAAACTGTAAGAATACAAGAAGACATGGTAAATGTTATATTATTTAACTTAGAGTTAAATCTAAATGATAAGGTTAAAATGGTAACCTAAACTTGTATAAAACCTATTTTTTGATTGCGTTTCGACACATACCCACCCTATACTCTAAATAAGTCACTTTTGAGCCATTATAAACTGAATATGTATTTGTTATAAAATAATATTTTATGTTTTTCGTAAGGTTCCCCTCACCCCTCTTATAAAATGGAACTCCCCCTTCTCTCTAATTAACAGCTTAAAAGACTTTTGTCTCTACAAAAACCAATCCAAATACCCTCTAAAATATCCAAAATTTATCCTAGAGGACTTAATTTATTCATAAAACCAATCTATGGATCCATTTTCATCAAATCAAATGGAAGAACACGAAGAAAAGGTAAATATTTCATCCCCTCTTGCATGTTCCTTTCTACTTCTACTTCCAATTTCTTTGTTATTCATTACAAAATAATAACTCCAGTATCTTTTAAAAACTATGATATTATTATAAATATGTTACAACCAAATTCATTATTCAATCCATCCCTTGAATGACATGTCACCATACCTGCATACGTACGTCTTACCATCTCCACGTCATGGTGCAATTGTTATTCAATACATTATTATTTGGATGGGTATAATAATGATGTGTAATTAATGTGAATAATAAATATAACATGATAATGATTATTTATATATGATATTCCATCCAATTATATATTATTTTATCAAAATAATGATATTGTCGCTCGTACGTACGTACGGATTACCGTCTCCATGAACGCGATGAGATTCATTCACCATCGTATCCATTCAAGACTAATTCTCATTGGATTAATAAAAATAATTTTTAAAGATATGATATCATTATGTATATGAATAAGGTACATCCCATCCATTAAAGATATGGCTCACATAACTAATAATATAAAGGGAAATGAATCCGTTAACACCCGAAACAACGATAATACTAAGATATTATTAACAAAGAAAAGATAAAAGACCATATATGATATCATATTAATGTATATGATTCTTGAATAATTTAATAACAATTATTTTTCCATTATACAGGAGTTTAACATACACTCTTTCACAACCCATCCTCAGGGCCCGTGCCGTGACTACCCCAAGCCCGCCTTCCATAGGCCAGAGGCTGGCGACTAGCACCAAAGGCGTAAATCCCGATAAAAAGGGAAGGCAATGCCTTTATAAAAGTAACAAACACCCCTGAGTATAAGTGGAAGAAACACTAAGTACAGAAGAATGTTCTGAAAGGTAAATGGTCTAGAATAAAATGCCAAATGAAAAGTAAAGCTACAACTTAACGAAGGTACAACAATTGGAAGGTTTCGAGCTGCTCCTAGATTGTCCTCCGGGTTCCTACCTGAAGGGTTGGTACAGATGGCCACCACATCTCTCCATGTCCGTCTTTACCCTCTGGGTACCATCTCGTCGTGAAGTCCACCTTCGGTACTGACTCTTCATGAGGTCCAACTCCAGGTATAGTCCCTCTCCTCAAGCCTCAACCCCGATCAGCAATGTCCGTCATCTACAACATACACAATGTAGTGCGGGTGAAGCCCATGCAGGGGTGAGTATACGATACTCAGTAGGGAACCCAAGACCCCTGAAGGTATCCCTGAATCCACAAAGGATAAACCGCAAAGAAAAGATACTATCACGATGTATCATCTAACACTACTTAGGTATATTACCATATATATACCCAAGTCATCAATCCAGTTCAGCTCCAACTCACAAGCTCATGTACAACCTAGTCCACATAGGAATGTATAACTTAATACACACAGGATAGTACGATCCAATCCATACAGGAAAGAATAACTTAATCCACACAAGAAAACATGATCCAATCCACACAGGATATCAAGTCAATCACATCAAAGATAATGATTGAAAGTCAAGACTCAGCTCAAAGCAGGATTTTAATTATGATGTCAAAACCATCACTGTTAGGGAACTCCTCCTCTATCAAGTACAGTGGGCCTGCCGCTACAACCAAGTGCTTCCCACAGACCATGGTCTGCTGTAATACTCCACCTATCAAGTACTGTGGGCCTACTGCTACAACCAAGCGCTTCCCACCATGGGTCTGCCGCTACAACCAAGCGCTCCCCCTCATAGCCTACAGAGTTACTCCTTCTGTTGAGTACCGTGGGTCTGCCACTAAAACCAAGCGCTCCTCCACCGTGGGACTGCTGCTACAACCATGTGCTACCCACTGGGCTATCTGAAACACTCCGAGTTGATTGATCAGCAATTGTCAAGTCTCAGCCAGTTCTAGGGTTCCCGCACACAGCATGCTCGTTACAAGAGGGTCTGCTCCATGCGCCAAAAGGTTGATAAATCAATTGTCATGTAGACCAGAGTTGATGTATCTCAATGTTCTGTCACGTCAATAGGAACACAATGTGACAAACAACACGTCAATCGGACGCCCGATCTGAGAGTTATTGGTTTTTTCATCACAGGGGCCCGGTTAGTTTTTAAGTCAAAACCAACCCGACCATACTCTAAATGTGTCCAAACCTTGAGCACAGTAATACAAAAGGACATTCTCACTTTGAGGAAACCAACAAAGTCGACGACACATCAATCGGATGTTCGGAGCTCATGTTATAAGCGTTTCCGCAACAAGGGCCTGGTTGGTTTCGTGTTCGAACCAACCCAGTCATACCCAAATTTCTCCGAAACCCTAAGTATAATATACCAAAATGACCGAATCGATCAAAGGATCGCATCAAAACTGACGATCCGTCGATCGGAGGCCCGTAGCCCATGTTATGAGACTTTGAACGCAGCTGTCTATTTTTAGGGGGTTTTGGGCCCGTACCGACCCAGCCAAAGACCCACTGGGTCGGCCCGAACCGGGTCAACCCGACCCGAGTCCAGCCCAATAGGGTGCGGCCCGGCCTGGCCTGGCCTGGCCCAGCCGACGAGGCCCGGCCCTGTGGGGGGGTCCGGCCCGGCGCGGTGGGCCCGACCCGGTGCGGCCGGTCCAGCCCGACATGGGCACCGCGCGCCACGTGGACGCGGACGAGGGGAATCCACCACCCCCTACGAACCAAACGGTGGACCCCACGGGGTTCGCCCTTCTACGCTGACCGGGGGTTCAAACCCCTGGGTTTTTAGAATCTGGATGGCCGTAACGGCCGACCAGTTGTGCCGTGCAGGACCCCGCGGTCCCGCCCTCCTTGCACCGGAGGTCGGCAGTTTCGTCTGCCCTCTTGGTCTTTCTCCGCAGCCCATAGGTCGTGGCTCTTGGTGCTCTAGCGGCCGGGGAGTCCGACCGCCCCTGTTGGTGACCGTCGTGGCCCTTGTTCGTCTGGTGCGGCGCGACGGCGCCGCGCCCCTCCGCCACGACCCGACCTTGGCCGCGGGTTCATCGACTTCGTCACGGCGCGATGACACTGCACTTCTTCACCGCGGCCCGCTCTAGCCGCGGTTCCCTCGTTTCCTCGTTGTGTGATGGCACTGCATTGCATTCGTTCCAAACCACATAATATTCAACAACAAAAAGGGAAGGAGGTTTGGCCGTGTTCGTGCGGTCCATCATCCTCCCGTTATCTTGATAACAGGCAGCTTAATTTTAAAGGTTGAACGCCAAAATAAACACGGACTTAAATTCAAACCCCTACCTCAACGAAGTCGTCGAACGAGGATCGTTGCGGGAAACCGAGGTCGCTGAAGACAGCGTCGCTGAACGAGGCTTCGTAAACGTCGTCGGTGCTTTCCCGATGAGGGATACGAAATCCCCCTTTCTTTGACATTGGAAGAGGATCGAAGGTGGGCGCATCGTCGTTCTCCGGAAAAGGCATCACTCACCAGCTGCAGAGTGGAGAGGAGATAGTACGATGATCTCCCCTTGCTGTGACGGAGTTCTTCATCATAGACTCAGCATTCTTCATGAAAGAGATGAAGTTCTTCAACCTTAGAGTATTCTATACCCAAAATCTCCATACACAACCTCCCCACCCAAATAAAATATGTAAGGCTTATTTTATTAACACACGCCATGCGTTTTCAAAACTTCAAAATTCAAACTCAAAAATAAATGAATTGAATGGCATTAAACAGTCAATTTAATTGTTTTAGTTGACATGTCATAAATAGGGGAGGTGGGTGTGTTACACATTTATGGGGCGTTGCCAAAATAAAGAGGGGGGTTTAGGGAATTTGAAGGGGTGGGGATCGTGTTGGCCCCACCTCAAAAATACCCTACCAAGTGGTTAGGATGTAGTGGTTCCCACTCAACTTCCATGCATAGGTTATAACTAATTAGATTAGAAATAAAATTGTGGCGCAAATTTTATTTCACTATTTAGTTAACCAAATTATTTAACAACACCACCTGAGCAAACACAACTCTAGAAAGGGTCTTCATAAGAAATTACCGGCGATGTGGTTTTATCGGTGCCCTTAGATTTTGATTCCGAGCAACGGTTCAAAAGTATGGAAAACCCGCTCATTCGTTCACTGAACGTACCTGAGCTGAACTTCAGAAATTTATTTCAGGCACACCGGGCCTCAGATTCAGGCGCCGTCAGAAACTCTGTACTCGTAGAATTCCAATGAAAAGTAAGAAAAAAAATTCCCTTGAAATTTATGGGACATTACATTACTACCAACTCAGGGCTTTATGTACCCGTAAAGATATACCTCAAACTAGGGAATCAAATGAGGGTACTGAGCACGCATCTGAGCCTCCCGCTCCCAAGTGCTCTCCTGGAGGTTCCTGTGCTGCCACCTAATGTGCATTAGAGGAATAGAACATCCACGTAGGACCCGCTCCTATAGATCCACGATCTCCACCGGGACCTCCGCAAAAGTCACCCCATCATCAAATTCCAGCTCCCCATGGTCGATGATATGCATCGGGTCATGCACGTATCTTCTCAGTTGAGATACGTAGAAGTCATCATTCACCTGGTGCAACTGAGGTGGATTGGTCACGCGGTAAACCACCTCAGCTACCATTTTGAGGACCTAGAAGGGTCCAATGATGTGCGAAGATAACTTGCCACCTCGGCCAAATCTCCATAATCAACATCGAGGTGAGACCCGTAAGAAAACGTTGTCACCATCCTCGAACTCTACTAGTATCCTCCTCTTGTCGGCATAAGACTTCTGTCGGCACTGAGCTGTCCTCATCCACTTCGGGATAACCTGAACATTCTCTGGTCCTATAATAGCTGATAAGATTTCTTCTTTTCCGATAAGAGAAATTTGGTCTCATCCCCTGAATGAACCACGCTCTTTGCCTTATACAGTCAATCCTGACATAAATGATAATAATCCATGCCACAGATGATGTCGTGAGGCCTCGACGCTACTTCCAAGATATCCAACCATTACTCTCACCTCCAAGGGTTGAGTCACACTGTCAGCATCAGTGTGTGGTCACTAGGTATCCTCCAATACGAATCTCAAAACTGAGGGTCAAGTAAACAGTTTTAACCGGAACATCTTAGTACACAAAAAGAGATGAAGCAAACATCACAAGGAAAATTGTCTTTTATTTATTGAAGCTCAAGTACAAAGACACACAATAATGACAACAAGGAAACTAGAAGCACCATGATCAAAGGTCGCATGACTGGAACTAGTCCCGCTCTTGTCTGCAAGCTTCCGGAGCTCTATAGTCATATGCTTCAGCTGCCTGAAGCTGAGCATTCCCATGTACACATATTCCTTGTGGTCAGGGTGTACCTCCTGGTGGTGGTGGTGGAAACACCTTGAAGCATCATCCACCTCTAGCTACATAGCCAGCTCCCCTGCCTCGGTATCCTACTCCTTGCGATCTGCCCAGATCGAACTGCTGCCTCTGCCTGGGAGGTCCTTCGTTTATCTTCTGGTCATCTCTATGGTGGGTCGGACAGTCACGTGCCATGTGACCAACCCCACTGTAGGATTAACATTGTCCACTCCTGGTAAGTCTTTCTCCACCTCGGGTGCCTCGCACACACTATCATGTGTCGTGCGTTCGACCACCTGTAGGTCTGGTCCTCTTGGACCTCTACGTCATCTGTCTATTTCCCGCTACAGAAGACTCTGCCGCATGCCGGCTAGTGGTGGGTCCTGCTGCTGGAGACTACTCAGCAAGGAATCTCAACACTAAGAGGGCTCGCTCCAACACCCCTTCCTGCGTCGGGATGCTGTGAGAAACAACTGAGGCTCTAATCTCTCGCCTGAGCCCTTGCTCGATGGTTCGGGCCCTGAATAACGGGTCTCGTACCATATCTATGGAGTAACGCGAGATATCGACGAACCTCGCTGAATACTGTTCCACCATCATGATACCATGCTGAAGATGAAGTAGCTCGTGTATGTGCACCGCTCGAAGGGTGGCTGGTACAAACTCTGTCCGGAACAGGCTATCGAAGTCTGCCCACAGAAGTGATGCCTTGTCGTGCTCTTGGAGCATCAGGCTCCACCATCTGCCTGCTGCTGCCTGTAGGAGGCTGGTAGCAAGGGGCACCATGAAGTCTGCTAGCGTCCCTACCAATCTAAAAACACGAACAACAGCCTCCAGCCAATCCTCAGCTTTCTAAGGGTCCATCTCCCCATGGAACCAGGGTGGTCTCTAAAACTGAATCTCGTACAGTGCACTAAGGCTACGTGCACTCTCAGCGGCTGGGGCTGGTGGCATCGGTGGCTTAGTGAGTAGAGGTACCGCCGGTGCCTCCGCTGTAATGGGGCCCTGCACCGAGGCCTCATCGTTCGGTGGGCTGTCATATCACAAAAAGCTATGAACCCTAGCTAGCTTCCATCGTGGGGCCATCCTGAAAAGAAACAGGTGCACCACGGTTAAAACAGTACCTGGTGAGCTAACACAATGTAATCACAATGAAAACTTCTGAAACACACATGAAATCAATGTTTTCATGCACTGAGTCTGAAATCAGAAGTCATGGTCCTGGTGTATGGATATGTCAGTCGCCGCACCAACACTGGACTCCTGGGACTGATAACCACACTCAATACCCTTAGCACTATTGCTTCACATAGAAGAAAGATCAGAGTCCTGAGTTCTGTGGTAGGACTGAACTACTATAATACCAATTTGACATGACCCGTCCTCGGGGCTCGTGCCGTGACTACACCATTCCCGCCTTCCATAGGCCAAGGGATGGCGACTAGCACCAAAGGCGTAAATCCCGACAAAAGGGAAGGAATTGCCTTTATAAAAGTAACAATCACCACAGATTATAAGATGAAGTAACACTAAGTACAAAAGAAAGTGTTGAAAGATAATGGGCCAGAATACAAACCCAACTGAAATGTAATGCTACAACTGAATGAAAGTACAACAGCTAGAAGGTGTCGAGCTGCTCCTAGATCATCCTCCGGGTTCCTACCTGAAGGGTAGGAAAAAATGGCCACCTCAGCTCTCCACATCCGTCTGTCCCCTCTAGGTACTGTCTCGTTGTGATTTCCACCTCCGATACTGACTCATCGTGAGGTCCACCTTCAGGTACAGTCCCGCTCCTCAAACCTCATCCACAATCAATGATGTCTGTCATCTGTAACCAACACAACGTAGTGCGGGCGAAGCCCGTGCAGGGTGAGTATACGATACTCAGTACGGACCTTGAGACCCCTGAAGGTCTCCCTGAATCCACAATGAATAAACCACAAATAAAAGATATTGTCACGAAGTATCATCCAACACTACTTTGGTATATGCCCATACATATTCCTAAGTCATCAATCCTGTTTAGCTCCAAATCATGAGCTCATGTACAACCCAGTCCACTCAGGAAAGTATTACATAATCCACACTAGAAAGTACGATCCAATCCACACAAGAAAGCATAACTTAATCCACACATGAAATCATGATCCAATCCACATAGGATATCAAGTCAATCACATTGAAGATAATGATTGAAAGTCAAGACTCAGCTCAAACCCGGATTTTAATCATGATGTCGAAACCATCGCTGCTGAGGAACTCCTCCTCTATCGAGTACAGTGGGCATGCCACTACAACCAAGAGCTTCCCACTGACCTTGGACTACTGTAGTACTCCACCTGTCGAGTACTGTGGGCCTGCTGCTACAACCAAGCGCTTCCCACCATGGTTCTGACGCTACAACCAAGCACTCCCCCTCATAGCCTACAGAGGTACTCCTTCTGTTGAGTACCAAGGGTCTGCCACTACAACCAAGTGCTCCTCCGCCGTGGGTCTTCCACTACAACAAAGCGCTCCCCACTAGGCTCTTCGAAACACTTCGAGTCAATCGATCAACAGTAATCAAGTCTCAGCCGGCTCTAGTGTTCACGCACACAGCACGCTCATCCCGGGAGGGACCGCTCCATGAGCCAAAAGGTCGATACATCAACTATCACATAGACCAGAGTTGATGTATCTCAAAGTTATATCACGTCAATAGGAACACAACGTGATAGACGATGCGTCAATCAGACGCCCAGTCTGAGAGTTATTGGCCTTTTCGTCACAGGGGCCCTGTTGGTTTTTAAATTCAAACCAACCCGAACGTACTCCAACTGCATCCAAACATTGAGAGGAGTAATCTAAAAGGACCATCACACTAAGAGGAAACAAACAAAGTCGATGACACATCAATCGGACGTCTAGAGCTGATGTTATAGGCGTTTCTGCTCCGAGGGCCCGGTTGTTTTCGTGTTCAAACCAACCTGGACGTACCCAAAATTCTTAGAAACCTTATTTGTAATATACCAAAACGACCGTATCGATCCAAGGATCGAATCACAACTAACGGTGAATCGATCGTAGGCCCGTAGATCAGGTTATGGGTCTTTGAATGAAGATGCTCGTTTTTAGGGGGTTTTGGGCCCAGACCGACCCGGCCCAAGACCCCTTGGGTCGGCCCGAACCGGTTCGACCCGGACCAGGTCCGGGTCTAGCCCAATAGGGTGTGGCCCGACTCGGAAGGCGTGGCCCGACCCAGCTGGCGCGGCCGGGACCGGCGCGGGGGTCCGGCCCGGCGTGGGCAGCCCGACCCGGTGCGCCCTGTCCGGCCCGGTGCGGCTGGTCCAACCCGGCACGGGCGCCGCACGCCACGTGAGCACGGTAGGGGGGATGTCGCCACCCCCTTTAAACTGAAGGGCGGACCCCACGGGGTCCGCCCTGCTGCGCTGACTGGGGGTTCAAACCCCCAGTTTTCCGGATATGGCCGGCCGTAACGGCCAACCAGTTGTGCCGCTCAGGATCCCGCGGTCCCGTCCTCCATGCACCGGTGGTTAGCGGTTCCGGCCGCCCTCCCGGTCTTCTGCCGCAGCCCAAATGCCACGAATCTTGGTGTCCCGGAGGCCGTGGAGTCCGGCCGCCCCTGTTGGTGACCGCCCCAGCCTTAAGACACGACCCTTGTTCTTCTGTCGCGGTGCGACGGCGCCGCGCCCCTCCGGCGCAACCTGACCATGGACGCAGGTTCTTCGGCTATGGCACAGCGCGACGGCACCACCCTTCTTCACTACGGCCCGCTCCGGTCGCGGTTCCCTCGTTCCCTTGCGGTGCGACGACACCCTGTTGTGTTCGTTCCAAACCACATAATATTCAACAACAAAAAGGGGAGAATGTTCGGCCGTGTTCGTGCGGTCCAACCTCCTCCTGTTATCTTGATAACATGTGGCTTAATTTTTAACATTGAATGCAAAAAAAACATGGACATAATTCAAACCCCAACCTCGAAGAAGTCGTCTAACAAGGATCATTGCGGGAAATTAACATCGCGGAAGACGGCATCGCGGAACGAGGCTCTGTAAACGTCGCAGGTGCTTGCCCGATAAAGGATACGACATCCCCCTATCTTTGACATGGGAAGAGGATCGAAGTTGGGCGCGTCATCATTCTCTGGAAAAGGCGTCACTCACCGGCTGCGGAGAGGAGAGGAGACCGGACGTCGATCTCCCCTTGCGGTGATGAAGTTCTTCATCATAGACTCGGCGTTCTTCGCAAAGGGGATGAAGTTCTTCAACCTTAGTGTATTCTCTCCCCAAAATCTCAACACACAACCTCCCCCCCCCCCAAATAAAATAAGGAAGGATTATTTTATTAACACACGCCATGCGTTTTCAAAACTTCAAAATTCAAAATCAAAATTAAATTAAATGAATGGCATTAAACAATCAATTTAATTGTGAGAGTTGACATGTCATAAGGAGAGGAGGTGGGTGTGTTACACATTTATGGGGGGTTGCCAAAATAAAGAGGGGGGGTTTAGGGAATTTTAAGGGGTGGGGATCATGTGGGCCCCAACTCAAAAATATCATACCAAGTGGTTAGGATGTAGTGGGTCCCACTCAACTCCCATGCATAGGTTATAAATAATTAGATTAGAAATAAAATTTTGGCACAAATTCTATTTCACTCTTTGGTTAACCCAATTATTTAGAAACAGCACCCGAGAAAACGAAACTCCAGAAAGGGTCTTCTTAAGCAATTACCGATGTTGCAGTATCATTGGTGCCCTCAGATTTCGATTCCGAGCACCAATTCAAAAGTTCAGAAAACCCGCTCATTCGTTCACTGAACGTACCCGAGCTAAACTTTAGAAATTGATAACGGGGACACGAGGCCTCAGAATCAGGTGCCATCAGAAACTGTAAACTCGTAAAATTCCAACGAAAATAAAGAAAAAATTTCCCTTGAAATTTATGGGTCTTTACACCCTCGACCAAAGAAAAGTACAAGGTAATGGTTAATTCTACAATCTCTTCATTATTCAAGGCTGTTTATATGTGATTATATACTCTGACCTCTTTATCATCCACATCCTTGTTTCATAAGAATGTATTCAAAACCATTTTTAGTATTGACTAGACTATGAGTTAAAGAAATTTATACCCTTGTTTGAGTTTTTATAAAATGTATTGAAAGGAATCATCCTGTCATTTTCCAAACAAGGTAATTTTTAACCTTTATGAATTGAAAGGAATATTTCTGTTGTATTTCAAACAAGGTCATTTTTAACATTTTCGACAAAATTTAGGTAAGAATGTCTTTTTTAACTTATACGGCGGGTGTTGCTATTTTCCACTATTATCAAATCGTAGAAGCTTCCCTTACAAGCTTATAAGAGTATTTTCAAATTAAATGTTTTATTTTATAATTATGTGACTTTTACATGATTTCAAAAAAGATATATTTCTCTCAAATAGTTTTGATTTCATCTATGTCTACATATTTTGATGGATTTTATGCTGGTTTGAAGTTGATTTATTATGATACAAAACCTCCATATTGTATTGAATGTTTTGTGATGTGTTTGACTGTGGATGTGTTATTTCATACTATTTATGGTTTATGGATAATGTATTGACATTTCGTATGACAGTTTTAATATGAATGTTTCTGTTATGTTTAAACCTATTCATATAAGGAATTCATTAGAAATAGTATGTGACAGGTGGAGCCCGTTATAGCTCCTCGATACATCGGTTGGTCTCCTGAGACAAACTAGTGTCTTAGAACAAGGCCTTGACAAAATCTTATTTGTAGTATGGGCACATGGCCTTGACTATGTGGTTATGAAAGTCTGGCATTATGCATTTCATCATTATGAAAGTGGTTATTGATATTTCATGTGATTATTTGACTAGAAGAATATCCATGTGAATAATTAAATGTAAATATTTCATTATATTTGTTCCATATTATGTAGAAGATCAAGTATAAAATGATTTTGTTTTAGTTATACATTACCTTAATTTTTTTGCTTATTTTTGAATGTTTCCACTATATTGTTATCCTTACGGAGCATCTGAGCTCACTCCTTTTTATGTTATATTTTTTCCAAGGATGTGAAGAAGTGTTTTATGACTGACATGTAGGGATAGTCTGAGGGAATATGAGTGTGGACTATGGAGACTATGTTGTTCTAGTTTTTCACTTTATCATGTAATGTAGGACTTGTAAATGTATGATGTTTTTCCAATACTACTAGACTAATCGGTCATTCGAGACTTGATATTTTGTGATCATGCTAATGATACGTAATTATGAACCGACTCTAGGCTTCTGGGGTCGGGGCGTTACTATAACAAAGGTGAGAATTGAAAAATGGACTTCAAGGAAATGCATAAATATTTATCGGTTGTTATTGAGGCCCTAAATCACAAAAAAAAAATTAATGATAAATGGAATGTTAAGGGCCATGGAGTCATAAATCTATGATGATTTAAAAGGACATCTGTTCAACCAAAGGTAAGGTATTAGGAAAAAAATTTATTAATAAATAATTCTTCTAATATTAATTATTTTTCCTTAAAATATATACATACATGATTTCAGGACAACCTTACCCTATGTTGTGACTCATCAACTTCCACTTCATCTCTCATTCCCGTAAACAAAGGTAAATTTTTTACTGTAGACGAATTAATATATCATCAGATCCATGAATAGAATGAGAGGTCTTTTCATTGATTTTTATCATGAAGAATGTTAAGCAGAAGTTATCCAAAATTCATAAATCCTAATATGGTGAAATAATACATTAATCTAGAAAATTTTATCTAAAGTGTAACATACAAAATTCCACAAATTTTTAACCATATAGACCTTCTAGAAGATGAAATTCCAATACCCTATAAATAAGGTTAGTAAATTTCTCAAAAATAGTTTAGCATTGAAAACCCATATATCCTAAAGTATCCCTTTGTTTTCATATTCCAATCATGTGAATAACTTGATCATTTATTCCCTTGAAACTTTGTAATAACCTCAATTTCCAAAATTCAATATTGAAAACACTCATGTTTCCTTATTCCTATGTATATTAGTTATATTCTTCAAATTCATATATGTTGTAAACTTCATCAATGATAGTATTACCACTTTTCAACAAGTCCTTAATTAGTTCGAATGTAATCAATAGCTTCCAATTCACTTATTCATATAAGATATATATTTATTCAATCAACATTATCCAATCAAAATGAACATATTAATGGTTATATTTCCTTATTAATAATTTCAACTTACTATCAATTCACATTTCCTATCCATTAGAGACATTCAACTTAAACCTGTAAATGTTGAGAGAAAAACCTAAAATGAACAAACCTTGTATATTTATCCATTCATGTAACAAAATTCATGAAAAAATAAATACTTATTTGTTTATTAGACTTAATCCATTATCTATAAGAAGGATTCCATATCCTATTAATTAAAACCACTTTCATTTCACATTTATTCAATAGTCTCATCATCAACAGCAATATAACAATTACTCGAACAACCTTACTGATTATTTTCCTGAGCATTCTAATTAGGAAATCGATTTTCATAGTGAAAATTAATTCAATACATAAAAAATTTATAATTATATTCTGTATTAGGGAGGCCAATATTATCATCAATTTCATTAACATAACAATTCATTTTCACTTATTGTTACTTTCTTTTTTTTCTTTCTTTTCCATAGTAAAAACATCTAGATGTTCCTTCAATACATTCAATTAGGAGATTTATTCCACATTATTAACCCAAATGAAATAGAATCATATTTCCTCTCTTGTATCCATTAATCGAACTCTCAATGAACCCATTAATTCTCATACTTGATGAGTCGAAGAGTTGGATAAGTTATATATTGTTAATCATATTTCATGAAAACTGAATAGGCATGATCAGAATATCCGTCACTATAGTGACCATCCCATTTGACTTCTCATCAAAAAGTTGTTCATTACATTAAACATTAACCCAGTTCATTCCAGTTCCCACCAATGACTAAAACCATATATCATTGACCATGATAACATTATTATAGTGGGGATCCACATAATCATGGAAAACCACTTATAGGTTGCCTAAACTATGTCACATTTCTTAATATATAACATTTTAGGTTTATCCTAGGTTATTAACAGACAAATTCCATTTAAAACATTAACTGTGATTTTTAAATAGATTATGAATTTAAAAATCATATCCCTTGAGAGTGTCATACCCGGTGTGCAGTATAACCCATTGTCATGTACTAGGTTATGATTGAGTTAGGCCCCACAAACCTTGTTAGAGTTGTTACCCTACGAACATTGGTTTTATATCCACATCCATTTGATGTATATAAGTAGGGATGTGATTCTAGAAAACCACTCATTGTATCCTTTAGGAAAATTCTATGACATTTTCAAAAATATTAACTCGTCCTTCGACTTATCCTTAGAGACCACCCAAGAAATATCCTTAGAAATATCCTTAGGGATCTCACTAATGTTTTATCATTATAGTTTCTAATTTTTTTTATATTTTCTCTCATATACCAAGTATAACAACATAAAATTAATTTACATATTAAGTACATTATTTTTTCAGAATACATAATATATTAAAAAAAATAGACACCAAACAACTGTATAGATTACTGCCTTTGGAAACATATAACAAAAATCATCTAACTATGTGATTGATATTCAATGTTTCCCCCAATGATCTTAACATTAAGAAATTATACATAAAAATATTATTTATAACAGGGTAAAATAAAACATAAGAAATGGGTGATCTTGAATTCTCAGTAAGGGTACATAAAGGAAATACGTATGCATAATAAGAAGATAAGGGTAAGAGAACATGATAATAACATTTGAAGGTCATATCATGCATATGAAATATCAAAAACATGAGAAATAGAATAAATATTTGTATTATGTAAGGCATGAATCATATTATAATCTTGAATATGAACCATGTGATCATATCATATGTATATGAAGTAGAATGTTTGGTAAAATGACAAGTCTGTAATATCATTCCCTATAAGTCATGGTTCAATACTAAAAAATTATCAAGGAACATCATGGGGACTACAGAAATAGGGAGGGACACACCAATATCCCATTCTTTGTCCTTTCCTTTTATCTAATTGCATTTACACATCTTTCTATAGTATAATGGTTTTTCTCATCTTCCCATATTCATGGTGACTACACCAACTGGGTAGGGCACAACACATTCCCCAAGACCAATAATTTCCATGTAAGTGATTGGGTTTCCCCATCCTGCCATCCTCGATAATGTTCATTGACTTTACCCCTATCATTATCTCTTGAGATATAAATTATTACCCAATCTATTATAGAGAGATATAGCGCCACCCTTCATATAATAAAATAATTCATATATGTTCCAATAGAAAATTAAAATTGCATCATATCATGACCCATAAAAATAGATAGGTTTCATAAAAATACAATAATTACCCATCAAATTAAATCATTATCAAAAAAATTTCATCACATTGTGTCTTGTGGAATAAATACTTGGTTCTTAATCATTTCATCAAAGAATTAACTGTGAGAAAAAGTGGGTTTTGAAAGCATATAACCCATGGAAGGGAAAAAGTTTCATAAACATCATGAAATTAAAAAATAAACATTCAAGAATGAAAATTAATGGTACTACTACATCATTTCCCAAATAAATTATAAAATATAAAAAAATGATTAAAGCTTATATCCATAATTATTTGGATCATTCACATGAATCATTTTTTAACGAAAATTTATTTTCTTTGAAAATAATTTTCATAAACCCATTTAGAAAATAATTCTCTTATAAGTAAATATATATGATTTAGTTTAAATAATTTTTTGAGTAAAATATATGTTCACCTTAAAAAATATATTTAAAACATCATCCATTTTTAAAAACCTTTTCATTTAAAATAGATTTGAAAATTTTAAAGGAAACATGAAAATCCTTTAAAAAGAATTTTACTTACAAAAATATAAATAATAATGAAAAATATTTACTTTTTTTAAATTACTTTAAAAAAATATAAAATAAGATTTTAAATAATTAATTAATTTTCTTTGAAAAAAATCTAAAATCATATAATGTAATCGTTGAAAAACATCTAATTTTTTTTGACAATATTTTTTTAAAATCATTTTTCATTCAAAAGCATTTTAAAATCAACAAAATTATAGAATACAAGGAAGAATATTTTTATAAAAAATAACCTTGTAATAATAAAAAGGAACCATGAAGGAAATGATGGTCATGATGATGGGTAAGTTCATACATACCTAACATTACTTTTGTACTTAAATGGTTTTGAAAAATGACACGATTGTAAAATGAAATAAAGAATCATTTAAAAACTATTTCATGAAAATTTAATAAAGTGTTAAAATTTTACTTTAAACAACATATGATAATATGAAATAATTTTTCAATTTTTTTTGAAAATATGATTTTCAAAATCACTGAATTTTGAACGAATGGAGAAATAAAGAAAAATTTTCAAAAAATATTTATTTTAATTAACATAAATAATAAATAGTGGTAATGGTACCATTACTTTTATATCACGTTAATGTCTAGAATATAAGAAAATTTAAGATATTTCTTAAGATATAGATTATGAAATTTCATCAATGGATGAAAAATTATAAACAATATCGAAAAACATTGAGATTGATGCTATAAACCATTACAATGCACGAGAATTTAACTCATAATAAAAAATTTATAATAAAATTTAATGAAGATTAAAGTATCATTAAAATAATGAAGATCATTATATAACATGTCAAATAAAATTTTATATCTCATAGAAATATATAGGTGCATAACAAGGCATATATCTCTAAGAAGTAAAACTGAGACAAAATTTCTTTAACAGTATTGTTTCTTTTGAAACATAAACCAAATGAAAGAAATTTCATCGAATAGATTTGTAAACACCCATAAATATAAGTATAATAATCATATAATCCATCCATGTGGAGTATACATACCACAAAAATGAAATGAGTAGTGAATAAGGAATGTATCTCATAGAAATAAAAAGTGACAGTAAATTCTCATACATTAATCCTTGAATCTATTTTTACATGTAAAAAACTCATGTATAATAAATTTATTTATTTTTTTAAATATTAAAAATAACAATATTATTATATATAATACCATATTATTTACACTCATGACTTTATATTACCTATTTATTAACAATTCCATGATAATGTAATGTTTCAGGTAATAACTGCTTTGTTTATCATATATGTTTGGACTTTTTATTCTTGATACTCTTATTTATATCTCAATTTACTTATTTACAGAATGAAAAAAATTATTTATATATAATATATATTCAGTAAATAAATATTTATAGTAATTTATAATAGATATCAATATTAATTGATATACACCGTTCTTAGAGACAGTAGGCCATACGTATTCATGAATGCTGCTTCCATTTTATTTTCGCATTAAAAGAATGAATGTAAATGATATATATATATATATATACATATAACATAACTAAATTATAATTATTATTTCATATATATATTATATTATTACTAAAATAATCTTTAAAATAATCCATATAATGTGTGAATAAATCACTTCACATTGAGTAGGTAGTAGTCAACACTTCCACAAACAATGTTATTCCATTGACAAAAAAATTTAGAGAAGGAAATTTGGATTTATATAATTACTAAAGAAGTATAAAAATTCATAAATAATATATATATATATTATAAAAACTAATTATACATCATTATTCCAAACCATGATAAGTGGTAAAGGAAAAACGAACAAAAACATTTTGTGAGGCCGTAGTTTAACGTACACATAAACGGTGAGATAGTTACCCATTAGATGGAAGTGTGTGCGTATAGGTTAAAAACATATAATAAAGAATATATTATTATATTTAGGATATATATTTAATTATATAAGTATAAAATAATAATATAGTAGGTTTTGGAGAAAGAAAGTGAATGAAATAAGATTGAGGAAGGATGTTGCCTCTTCTTTGAATATATATGTTTTCATTGCACAAAAGGGATTCTTTGGTTTGATTTATGCTCTAATTGAGGCTTCTTGGAGGAATTTAAGGATTTTGGGAGATTATATGTGAAAATTGTGGGTAATTAAAAGGGCTTTAGTGGTGTGAATAAGTTTGATGTTGGGTACTGTTTTATAGTGGAGGAGGAGTGGTATTCTTGTAAATATATGGGAATGGAATTCCACCCTTGTTTTTTGTATAACAAGTGGGTCCAATAATGAACTAAATTTTATAAAAATGGATTATAGTGTCAAAATATAGATATAAAATGGATTTTTTAAAATTTTGTAGGTCGTTTTGGGTCTTACGTTTAATGTTTAGTCCTTTATTAAGTAAATTTTCCCTGTAATCATTGTAATTACTTCTAATTATTTTCACTAATAAATTTGGTGAAAAAATATGTTGAACATACTATAATTTATAAAGTATTATTATTGAAAATATGGAATTTTTTTTTCCAAATTAATATAACATAACTGAAAAAAAATTTAATCTTGCAGACGTGATGATAATGTGGGGTTTTCAAGTAGAAATGTTCAAAAGTTTGGTAAGTTTTTATATAAAATTTCAATGTGAAAATGAATAAAATTACCAAAATATGATTAATTAATTTATATTTAATATAACTATAGTTTAAACCTAGTTATAAATATATTTTATCCTTAGAAATAAATTAAATGAAAAATTTGTTTTGAATTAAAATTATTATTTTTCACCATTAATCAAAATTTAAAACATCATTAAAAATACCAAATATTCAAAAATTAAAAATAATTATGTTTAACATTAAAAAATGTTTTTTAATTTAAAATATTAAATTTATAAAACTTCTATATTTTACAATAGGTTCTCCATTAAAAGAAGGTAATACTTTTTTTATAAGAATATAGGTTTTTATTTATAATATTGGATTTGTTATTATCTTATACCTATCAAATATATTTGATGAATGTAAAAATTAATCAACTGAATATATGAAATATATATTTCAATAATATCATTCAAAATTAGTAAAATATTTAATTTTTTAGTATAAAATTCCTTTGTCAGCATAAATTATTTTTCATATTCATTCCCTTTATATTCTAATAGTTATTTTATTCATTTATAATTAATTTTTAACAAATAAATTTAACCATGTACTTTATTATGTTTTTAATCATATTCATTACTTTATAATTAAATTCTAGTTTATATCTTAATATATCAAATAATAAAAATTTTCATAACATATTATTATTTGGTAAAACATGGACTAATGGGTTATACAATGGAAATTCATCCTTGCAAGTTATATAAAAAATCCTCAATAATTCATGTAGATCAAGATAAACATATATTGTTTGAAGTTAATGATTAACATTCTATTTCACATAACTTCATAAAAACATAGTTCTTTAATATGGAAACTTATTTTCAATGTTGTGTGAATAGTAAAACATCAAAAATATTAAGTTAATTAAAAAAATATTTCACAAAATCTACGGGTGTTACAAATATGATTATGAAACCCAATTATTTACATTAGTTATTATATGATGAAATTATTGTGAAAACTATCTATTTTCTATATGTTATGATAGGTTGATGTGTTTATAATATCTATTTTAATTCATAGGTTATGATATGATATTTATGTAACTCATCACTTTTTGTGGGTTATGATATGATCAAGGTTTTATTTTTTTTGTCACATGGATGTATGATTTTATTATTTGATGAGTGGGAACTATATCTCCCTCCAATTAATTGGGTAAATATTTATATCTCATAAGTATTATAGGTTTGTAACGTGTAGTATAATAATTTACATAATATAGGTTTTGAACAAGGAGTTAACTCAATTAAGAAATTCAGGGTTAGAATGAGGAGTGAAATCAGTTCTATAATAAAGGTAGGGAACATGAATTAAAAATAGTTCTATAATACAGGTATAGAGTTTTAATGTAACTTGGTTTAGAAATAAATGGATGAAATGGTAAGTAAATATAGTTCTTTAATAATATATGGAATAAGAAGTGAACCTGGTGCAATAATAAATGGATGAAATGGGATGTGAACACAGTTTAGTAATACAGGGCTGAACATGGAGTAAACCTGATTCAGTAAAAGACTTTTTCCACTAAGACGACCATGGAAGTATTCCTTGACTACTATAGAAATAATTTTTATGTTTATGTGTGTCTCACAAAAACATGTCTTGTTCTAATGTTAGGAAATCATATCTTATGATCTTGATTACATTATGATTTAGGTATTATGAACTGTTAATATTTATGTCAGGACTGATGATTATGATCTTTGATATATAGGGTATGATCATCAAATTTTATTATCAGGATGAAATACACTTATATTCATGTTATTATTACATATCTACTTTATTTTCCCTTACTGATCATTTAAGCACATCTTTTCTTATGTTTCCTTTCCCTAGGATATTAATAATGTATTTAAGTAGGATTTCCAAAATGGGAATTTCATTTTTGGAGATATTGATGATATTTCACCAAATTAGATGTATATTTTCCTATTTTCCAAAGATACATAACTATTACGTTCTGTGGGCATGTAGTTATTTAATGATCTGAATATTCTTCTCAATTGATGTAATAGCCATGTATGTTAAGCCTCAATATCTATAGTTGGTATCAAATGAATGGTTTATTAATTATTTAGAAAGTAGGATGATAAAACTTTTGTGAGATCCAATGGGATATTTCAAAAGAGATGTCTTGGGATGGCTTAAAGGATAAGCCTAAGGTATCATCAATTTAAAAAAACGGTTTCATGATTTAAGCATCCTATATGTTATTTTTCTTGATTATGTGATCTTATGCTATGTTATGTGTTTGTCATGCTATGATTTATGGTCCACTCAATATCAAAACTTGAGGAACTGGGTTAGCATTGAATTTTTCATTTGTGGAATTTATGGGAATTATAAAAATATTTGTCCAAGAATAAATGTTATTTTAATAATTTGGAAGGTGGTATGAGTATTGGTTATACTACTGAATTAATGAGACTGCAAATGACATGTGAATGGAATGTGATGTTTTTTGTGTATCATTAACATTAACCAAAAGAATAATTATTAAATTGTTTTGAAGGGACCTTATGTACCTATTAATATTTCATAATATAGGAAAGGGGTTTTAAGGAATAATATGATGAATCCTGAGAAATGGTTTAAGAATAAAATTGGATGAATGAATTATTTATGTTTTTAAATTCAATTATTATGTTACATGAATAATGAAATATATACTTATTTTCATTATATGTTTTCAATTAAGTATTTGAAAGGATATGTTCAATTGTGGTGATGAAAAATAAATTTGAAATGATAGAACAATGATATTTTCATTAGGTTAAGGTAACCCATATTGTGATCAAGATATAGAGAAAATTGTGTTTAACTTGGACAGATAGATGGTTGATTTGGATAATGTAAATTGGATAATATATATGTCCATATAACTGATTAATTTTTTTTGACAAATTGGCATATCTTATCATGTATAGATTTTAAAACTTCTTGGATTTAAGATGTATATACAGTAATCTATGAAATAAGGAAGTATTAATGTTTTTCCCAAATAATTTATGGTAAGTTAAGTTATTATAATGTTTCAAGAGAATATACCATGATGGTATTGAAATGTTTGGAATGTGAGAACTAGGATACCCTTGATGATACATGGGGGATTCACGTTATGTTTATTTAGTAACCATATATTTAAGGTATTGTATTATCATCATTCGGAAGGGTAAAAAGTTTGAGAATTTATGGGATCGTTTAAGTTAAACATCAGATGAATTAATAGATATTACAGTATTATATACCCATATGAGTATTTATGAATAATATATTACCTAGGATAACCATTTTGGTGTGACGATAAAAAAGGATATATGGAATGACTTATCATTTTATACATGGATCTCATGATCTGTTAGCTCTTTCCGAATGAAAATTTTAACTTTACTCATATGAGTGATATATTAAGTAGGAATTGATCAAGGCACAACCAAAGGTTTATATTTTTCATATGAAATGGAATAAAATCATTTCTGTATATAGTATTGTGAAGGATTCATCAACATTAACAAAAGGGTATTGAAATAAAAAACATCTTATTATCATTATTTTTATGATATAAATGACCTCTTCCACACTTCTTCAGTTTATTATTTTGTTATTTTTATCTATATCTAGTTGGCCAAATTCCTTATGACCAGTGATCATTGTCAATCTCTAGGATTATTTATTCTTTTCGTACATGTCAATGTTATCACTCATCAGCTACGATCTCCAACTTAGAAATCTATTTATGAGTCACTTCAGGTAACTATTATGGTTTAAACAATCCATTTCTAATGTATGTTTTAGTTTTACTTTTTACAGTGGGTTTTTCAATTAAAGGAACTTTCCTGTATTAATCCTTTGATAACCCCGATTAATCTTTAGGGGTAAATTAAATTTTAAGGGGTGGAATGAAAAACCTCAAGATTGTATGAATTATTATTTGTCAATAAAACCAATACATTATGATGGATTTCTTTACAAGTACCCAAGATAATCTTTCATTATATGACACAACATGTAAAGATTGTGTTATAAGAAATATCACCTTAGCTTGTATTACACACAACACTGTGTTTCTATGAATGATGATTTTATTATTTTATATAAGATTGTCATAACATAGTTATAAAACATAGTAATACTGACAGAAATAACTACATTCAAAATATTATTCATAATTGTTTCATATAAATAAATAATATTGATAATGAAAAATATAATTTTTTGTCATGATTATATATTTTAAGATAATAGTTTTTTCTTAAAAAGAGTAATTTATATGCACTTGGTTGAATAATAATAAAATTAATTTTAGAAACATTAATAAATTAAATTATATAAAATAAATGTCATTTTTTAATTCATAATGTCAAAATTATCATAGCATGATTTTTTGTGATTTTAATAAAATATTTCCTTTTTTAAAAGAAAAGTGAATGTTAATGAATCTTATAGGAAACAATATTTTACTTATAATTTTTTATATGGATAAATTATATTACAATTGGTTTTGAAAGTGTAATTATATAAATATAAAATCAAATAATCCAATGTAGTTTATTTGAACCAATGTCACAATGAAATTGGATATAATAATAATTTACCCTTTTGAACTAATCTCATTAAAAACCAACTGTATCACAACATCTGCAAGATTAATTTAAAATTAATTCACGCTAATAATATGTATTGAATTTGGGACAATGTATATTTGTATTTGGAATTATTATGGAATTTTTGTTCTAGTAAGATCAACTTAATTTTTTTGAACAAAATGATTAGTGAAAGCTGTTAATATTAATTACACTGATTAAGGTAAGGATGGGTTTATATAATGATTAAATAAAGAATATAATATGTATAAATAAAACAAAACTTGCCTAACCTAAATTTTATGGAAATATTTATACCCTCTTCACTTTAGGATTTATTATTATGGGTTGGTTGGATATTATTCTATGAAATAGACCTATATAATAAGTTAAGGGGAAAATGACATTAAATCTGTTGTAAATATTATTTAGAAATATAAAGAATTATTTTTCATTATATTAGTAAATGTTTAATTTTTATATATAAATTAGTTAATTTTACTATTTAAGGTATTCCAAATGAAGTTATTATTTAATTAATAATTAACTAAAATAAATGATACTAAAAATATTAAAAATGAAGAAAATTGATTGAATTGTTGTCTTTAATTTTTTATATGAATATATATTGTTATACATTAGTGAAATTAACATATTCAAATTCCATATTTTTTGGATTAATTTAAATTTATATTAATTAAATAATGTCAAAATTGAAATTAATGTTATTTTATAATAAATTATATTTTATTAAAAGATTTATAATTAACCAATAATCCAATATTTTGTGATTTTTTAAATGGTTGTAAATATAAAATAAGGTCTATTTTAGAACCAATATATCATTTATAATGATTATATTGACCATCAAATAGTTAAAACATTATTAGCATGATTCAGGTTAATGTTTTTTTTGTGCATTACATGGGCTCAATTTAATTTTTTTTCAACACACGTGATATTTTTTTGTAAATTATATATCAAATTTATAATTTATTTTCCCCATATTTTCTAATAAACCTCAATTTTATTTAGTTTTAGAGTATAAATTTCTTAACTACTTAACATAATGAAAAACAAAATGATAAATGTGGGGAAACATAAAATTTAACAAAAAAATTAATAAAATGCAATTATTTTTGTGTGGTGTATTATTTTATCATCCATGATTCCCCTATAAATAATTATTTGAAAATTTAGAAAGCACATTAGGTAAGTGATACCTCCCAATAGTATTTCCCTTTGGGCATTTATAATAATTCCACACCTCCTCTATAAATAAGAATACACTCTTCCCCATATTCATACCCACCAAGACACTTGGGATCATCTAAAATAAACCAAAATAATATGAAAACATCACTTCAATAATCCTAGTATCATTAATTTGGTAATAAATACAACCAATGATGTCCTTTAGTTCTATCCAAAAGGGGTTACCTAAAAAAGATGTAATGTTCTTCAATGTGTGTTTCTGTTTTATTTTTATGTTCGTCCAATATATTATTATTGGTTAATTATTATATAATTACATCATCATCCTAAATATTATTTGATGAGGTCACTATATGTTTTCTACCTAAAAATCTAGATACCTACATCAAATGGGTAACAAAGAAACAATTGGTGTGTCTAGAGGACTACCACCTCACAAAATGATGTTATTCATTTTTTCCATTACCACCTCTCATGGTTGATATTTATGATGAAAATAATATTTTTATTTTATATATTTTTATTTATTATGTATTTATTCATATTTAATTTTTATATTACACAAACCTTCATTCTTTCAATTTTTTAAAATAAAATAACTTTTTTGTGGACGTATGGACTACCTCACCCTCAAAGAAATGTGATTGTTTCACAATTTACCTGGAATGTATTGAGGGTGGGTTTAGTGAAAATATATGATATATTTAAAATAATAATTCTAATGGGATTATATTTTAAAAATATATATACATATATTTCATTTTCATTAATTATTTCAATAGGATAAAAATAGAAATTGTGTTCCTGCGTACGATTAACATACCTCCACCAAAAATAACATTTTATATTTCGCAATAATATCTATAATATATTATTAGATGTAAATATATAATGAATAAATATGATATGTATATCATGATAAAAAATATATAAATAATAAAATCAGGATATCATTAAGAGGTTCGTTAATAAAGCGCCAAAAAATATAATAAAAAAAAGCTATTATTTAATGAACTGTATCTTTAACATCAAATTGTTATCAAATAGGAAAAATAAAGATATATTAAAATAAAATATATTTCGATATAAAATAAATTTATTTTTTGGTAGACATGTAATAAAATTATACATATTATAAATGATGTTTAACATGCACGAATAAAGTAAAGATTTATGTTAAGGGTTTTCTCACCTCACTTTTAATTCTATGAGATAAATACTATATTCACCACATATTATCATTGTGATGTGTATAATATTACCTATGAAATGTTATATCATTATTTTTATATTTAATTAAATTATTGATATAATTTTAGGTGGTATATGTTTCAGAATTTATCAAATAAGTAATGTAATTTTGCATCAATTTTCTTTCTTTGAGACAAATGTTATGTTATAAACCTATCGAATTTTATAATGTGTAATTAATTACCATTAACATGTTATAAACATAATCTAGTTCTATTCATTATATTGTAAGATTAATATAATTTTATTATTTTATAATTATTACGACTAAAAATTTTCAAAGTGGCATGGGGCACATTGTAATGTTTAAAAATTATTTTCCTGATGAATTATTTTAGATGAACGTTAAAAATTATTTTCCATAAAAGGTGATGCCATTTGATTTAGTTTATAATTTTATGGGGTTATTATCCAATAAAACCATTATTATTGTTTCCATAAATGGTATATTTTTTGATAACATGCTTTTTATATGACTCATTTCTCTTCCATAGTTTATACCATGAAAAAATTCTTATGAAACTCACTTAATTTAATGGTTTATTCTAGAATGAAATTATTTTAAAGACTTTATCATATCCATGGTTTTTATTGAGTGATGTGTTAATAATATACATTTAATTTCATAGATTCTGATATGACATTTATGAAACCAGTTTTTTTATGGTTCATGATATGATGAATGTTTTATTACTTAAAGGCATATGGATGTATGATTTTATTATATGATAGGTGGGACCTATATCTCTATCCAATGAATTGGTTAATGATTTATATCTAATGAGTATAGATGGGATGTAAGGAGAAGTGAAATTGGTTTAGTAATACAGAAATTGAATATGGAATGAAATTCTTTATGTAATATATTATGGTAATGAGAAGTGAACTCAGTTGAGTAATAAATTGATTGAAAAAGAAGAGAACTCAGTTCAATAATACTAGGGATGAATGGGATGTGAACCTAGTTTTTAAATACAAGGATATAATTGGATTTGAAATTGGTTTAGTATTACATTTTTGGATCAGGAAATCAACTCGGTTCATTAATATTGTGATGTAATGGGAAGTGAACCCCATTCAGTATTATAGAGCTGGAACAAGGAGTGAACCCAATTTACTAAATGAATTTTCCCACTAAGGTGGCCTTAGTATTAAGCCTTTACTACTGTATTAACCATTTTATATGTTCATGTGTCCACCATAAATTCTATGTCTTGTTCTTATGTTAGTATCTCATGGGTTATTATCTTGATCACTTAAGATTCAGGTCTTAAGAGATGCAAATATTTATGCCATGAATCATTATTATGATCTTTTATATGTACGGTATGATCTTAAAATGTTATTATCGGGTTCAAATACACTTATTTTCATATGGTGCATATGTATCTCCTTTATTTTCTATTATTGAGCATCTGAGCTCTGTTTTTCATATATTTCCTTTCCCTAGGTTTTGATTAATGGTTTCAAGTAGCTATACGAAAATGGTATGATCTTTATGGGATATGTTGAAGATCTATTACCAAATTAGAATAATGAAATCCCAGTTTCCAAAGACACTAAATTATTATGGTCCCCATGCATGTATTTTTTAATGTGACCAATATTCATCAAAGTTTCTCTAATATCCAATTATGTTAAACTTAAATCTCTAAAAATCTTATTTTTGATGAATCAAGAACAAAATGTTAGTTAGCTTTCACACTTCCAACAGTGGTGTACTAATTAGTTACTGCTATAGAGACCTCCTTTTTAGAAGGATTAGAAAACTAGAATGCATCTATATAAATACAATAACATGTCAGAAAAGTGAAGAAATATTATCAAAATAGGACCGTGACTCTAAAAATATCTTGAAAATCACCTGAAGCATGATGTGATACCCAATATATTTCCCAAATATGGATCTCAAAAACATAATAACCGACAAAGACCACACAAATCACATGAACTAAAGAGTATCTTGAGACATCCTAATTAGTAAAATTATTTGATATTTCTAAACCTAGTATGGACATATGATTCCCACAATGATCGATAGATAATCTGACTGATCCAATGGATCATGTGAAGCCTACAATATAACCATGTGGTTGATGATATGGGTCAAGGATCAATAAATACGACAAGAGTTGATTTTTTATTATATTAAGAAAGTTATATGATAAAATAGTCAAATTGTGTGTGAACATATTGAGATATCGAAAAACTGTTCTTGTGAAATAGTCTCACAAATACTTCGTGTGATTGGTTCTTACAGATCAGTTGATTGAAAGGGATCATACTATGAGGTGTTGTGAATGAATAACACGAAGGGGAAAATCTGTAGATCCATTGAATTCGATGTATCGCCCAAACCCTAGGAGCCTGGAGCTAGTGTCATCTACCATTACATTGTAATTATTACAAGGAATCAAATCCCAAAGAACCAATGTGTGAGGTAGTCTTGGAAAACTAGATACATACATGAGTATTTTATTACCAATTAACATAATAATTAAAATATATTTTTTCATTTTTGTATAATAACGTTATTCAATATAGTATATCCTTTAATGTCTTTCTTACTACACTTTTTGGATTACTATGTAAGGGAGTCAAAATAAGGTTGATCTAAAATGAGAAGTAAAGGTTTAGAAAAGTGGAAGAAATAATGAATCAATGAAAATATTGATAATTTGAAGGTAAATAACTAAACACTAATTCCATATATTAAATAAAATGAAGAGATATACTATTTTTAAAGGTAATAACTAAAAACAATCCATTGAAATAACAAGATAAGGCATAAACAACATTGACATGAGAATAAATGAAACACGTGAAATTTAATCACTGATCAGATAGTGAAATGTATCCATATATAGGTTCATGAAAAATCTCACAAATAATTAAAAACTAAATATAAATAAGGGAAATACATAATAATTGGAAATCATGTTTCATTGGTAAATTTTTCTATTATCGTTAAGACCATTCACAAGAAAGTATATTATATGTACTAAAAACCCTTATAAGGAAATCAAAGAGACTCATCACAGGATAATATCAATTCATTGAGTGGATATCTATAACCAGTCCCCACCCATGTAACACATGTCTAAATATTTCCTTATATATCAAATAATTGATTTAATTAATGAATTATGTCCCATATAAAATATATATATTCAGTAAATTATACAGATTTATCAATATTTCTCCAGATATCAAAAAAACATTCAATGTGACCACATTTTGTAAAAATGGAATACAATTTCATAAATTGACATATCCCTAAAAATTATATGGATATTAATGGTAAATTATTTGTTTAATGAGCATAGGGAATTAAATATTTACATGGAACTAAAAAATAAATCAAGGTAGTGAATGTCGATACAATAATTGGTCAAAGGAGTCATCTTCCACCTAGAAGAATAATAAGGTCTATATCAGTAGAACATATACTATGTGATGTAAAATAATTTCTTTTTATTTGATGAATAGAAATACAATAATAATATCCTTCCAAAACATTCATGGGGAAAATATTATTTTCATTTTGAAAAACCTTTTAAAAAACCCTTTCATTAGAAATAACATAACCAAAAAACGGAAAAAATTACCCTTTTAAACATTCAAAGGAATCTTTGAATAAAATATTGTGGTAAAATATATATTTGTTGTGCATGGTAAAAAGAAAATTCCTTTTACATTGTAAATGGTTAGAAAAGTTCCTTGTTCTGAAAGAAACAAGAATAGTAGTTTGAAAATATTATTATAAGACAAAAATGGTAATTTTTTTTTACTAAATAATTTTGGAAAGGATAAAAACATTTTCAGAAAATGGGGTTTCAGAAGAAGACATTTTCTCCGAAAATAGTTGGAAATGATGTCGGGTTCTCCAAAAAATGTTATAAAATGTTTTGTATACCAAATAATGTAAACTTTTAACAATAATCGAAAATTGTCATCAATAATTATAGTGGATTAAAATTAATGGTATTATAAAATTACTCTCAAATAATTTTCTCCAATGTAAATCAATGTGTACACAATCCTGAAGAGGAATTGAATTACTAAATTTCATTACCACTTGATAAAATTAAGTTCAAATACCATTAGATTAATTAATTTAAATTGAATCTAAAATGGTCATTAATAATTAATGAATCACTATATGACATTTCAATGTGGAATTATTTACACCATGTATATGAAAAGAGGTTCACAACAATAATGCATGCCTCCAATAATGGAAATTAACACAAAGTCCCTTACCACTATGGTATCATATGAATTGGAATACCCAAAAGTAAAAATAATAAAATTACACATTTAAATAACTCTATGTTTAACTAAATAATGATATATTATATAAAAATTGTTATTAGTTATACCAAAAAAATAATTTAGTGGTGTTAATGGCATATACCTCATGGAAATCATTGTGATACAACATTCAATTACCTTTGTTTCCTTTCTAGTGAATGTAAATTAACCTATTGTATAATGGTTTTAAAATTTTTTTTTAACTTATAAGAGAACCATTATCATATTTATAATAACATATTTGATTCTATTTAATATCTTGCTTCCATTTTAGTAATGAAGTTTCATTATTTTCACTATTTTAGAGGTTAATTTCCTAGTTTTTTTACTCTATGATATGACTTATTTCTTATTGTTCATATTAATTAGATAATTGTTTCATATTATCCATAATTATAATTATGAATTAAATGTTATATATATTTATTATATATGTATTTATATAATACAAAACATTTATAGATCGGAAATGAAATGTATCATTCATGGAGACCTTAGGCCATACTTATGCATGAATGTGACATAAATTTCTTTTTTGTATTTTTAAGAAAAATATAATTATATATATGTATATTATAATTCCAGTATCATATCTATGTAATATAATAAAATATTTTTATTGAGCCCATCATTTATATGTTCCATGTATTGTGTGAACGAATCACATCACTTTGAAGAGGTAGTAGTCCACACTTCCACAAATAATGTTATCCAATGTACCTATAATGGAAGGTATAATGGTATATTTTAAATTAAAATTAAATAATCATACAGTAATAATACATATCATCAATATAATATATATATAATTTTGCCTTCATAATTTCAATCCTGATAGGTGGTAAAGGAAAAACTAATAATCATCTTTTCGCGAGGCAGTAGTTCACCATAAAAAAATGGTAAGTTTGATACCCATTTGATTGAAGTTTCTATGAAGGTATGTTGAACCATTAATATTCAAACATATCAATATATTTGGGATACTTATTTTATTATGTAATAATTGAATAAACTTTTTTTGTGCGGGATAATTAAAATAAAACCAAAGAGGATGAGGAATGAAGTTAACTCTTATTCGGGTAACTCCATTGGTTCATACAAAAAGGAAACCTAGAATGGATTTACAACAAGTTTTAGGCATATAGGATGAGTGAACGGATTTTTATGATCTATTTGGGTATATTTTGGTATATCTAATGTTTCTTGAGAGGTGTGAGGAAGTGTGAGAGGTGAGTTCATTTTTATTGTGGAGGAGGAGTTGCATTCAAATAAATTTTTGAAAAGGGATTTCCAACCACCTATTTACCATGTAAAATGAATTTAAATAATTAAAAAATTCAATAAATGGGTGTATAGGGTCTAAATATGATCATAAAATGGCCTTTGGACAAGTTTAGGGTCATTTTGGCCTTTAATTTTAATGTTTATTCCCATGTTAAGCTATTTTTTCTCTTAATAACTGTAATTAATTTTAATTACTTTGACTAATATTTTTTTATCAAAAACTAAGCTGAAATTATTAAAAAATTTATATTATTTTTTTATAAATACAGAGTCCATTTTTCCATATTCCAAACATAGTGGTTGCATAAATTAATTAAAATATAATTCCATATTCGGCGTGACAGGCGAGTATTTAAAGTAAAAATATTCAACTATTAGAAATGTTTTTATATACAATTTCAATTTGAAATTAGTTAAATAACCTAAATTTGATTAAATAATATATTATTGATTTAATTAGGCTTTAAAACCAATCTAAAATATAACTTATTTTTATAAATAAAATATATGAAAGAGAAGGTTTAAATTAAAATTCTGTATTTTCCACTATTCATGAAAAAATGAAACCTCATAGAAAAATACCATGAATTAACCCTAATATAATATTAATGTTCTTATATAAATATATATATATATTGGGATATAAATTTTTTAAAATTTCAATAAAAATTTGTTTAATATAGGTCCTCTATTAAAAGGCCGAAAAAATGCCTTTAGAAAAATATTGATTTTTTTTAAAAATATTGGTTTTGTTCTCATATTATGCCAATAAAATATATTAGAGAAATATTGAAGATATTTTATTCTTAATATATATATATATAACATAAATAACTCCCAACAATTTTAGTTAATTTTTTTTATTGAACATCTTTATGGACATAAAATAGTTTTTATAAAAAAATTCCCTTTATTTTCAATACATTCTTATATTAATTTATAATTAATTTGTAAACAGTGAATTAATTTTTTGTTATGTGTAAGTGATATATTTCCATAATATAGTTAATATTATACATAACTGATAAATTTATGGCTAGAATATATCTTAAAATATTAAATATTTATATTTTTAATAATCTATTATTGTTTAGTAAAACTCAGTGTTGCATGTAACATAAGCTATTCAACAAGGCCATTCATGTATGTATGGAAAGAGATATTAGTGTTTTGATTAATTTAAATATATAAAATTTATTGGAAATAAGACTTATACTATATTTCCTTAGGATATTATATTCTCTTATGTGATTGGTGTTGCGTGTCACACACGATATCAAATAGAAGTTACTCTTTTAGAATGTTTGAGGAATTACAGTCTACCCACCTTAATTATATTTCATCCTCAAAATTTAAAATATATTTATGTATTCAATGTTTTTATATTTGGAAATTTAATTATTGAAATTCCACAACCTCATAAGGGTTGAAAAAACATTCTATTATGAAGAGAGATTGGTATGCACAAAGGTCGCATGGAATAACATATAAATGGTTCTATACATAGGAGAAAGATAATTTAATGTGAAAATATTGACTTGGAATAAAATTATAAATATTTTCATGGAGTGATTGAGGTACTAAATCCCAAAAAATTTAATAATATATTGAATTTTTAAAGTCTGATGGCCACAAATCTTCGATAAATTAAAAGACTATATGTTTATCAAAAATAAATGTATGAGGATAACAGTTTTTCAATATAATTCTACTAATATTTAGGAATTAATTTATTAACTTAGAATATAAGGAATCATATTTACTTGATATGTTTCTATTTCATACAAAACATTTCATTTTTTGGTTCTTCTTTGATCAAATTTTAATTTATCACTTACTTGAATAAATGTATATCCGACAACATACATTGATTCCTGAAGCACTAGAATACAGTTTTACTGGATCATAAGGCCCATAAAATTGTGAAAATTCTAGATAATTATCTCTATATCTTCTCTAATTCCATTTTATTTAATACATAAATCTCTAAACCTTGATAATAACTTTACTAGTTAACATTTATTTTTCAAATTGTTTACCTAAAAACAATTACATATTAAATACGAAATTGTGTATGTCTATGATCACAATTAAAACCTTATCATCCTTTAATCATGGTTTTATGTCCGTTTTCCTTTCTGGATTTGATTGGTTTACACTAGACATACATTTTTACATTTTTTAAAACAATATAATTTTAAAAAAAATATGATGTAAGTATTTGAAAGAAGGTAAATAACTAAATATCCTTCTAACTATTGTTTTCTAAAAGGATGGGGCTGAAGCCCCATTTTTTATTTAAAGAAAATACCTCTTTCAAATTGGGTAAAATGAGACTCATTACTTATCACCAAGGCCCAAGACCAAGTGGTCTAAATACAAGGCCTGAAAGCCCATTTTATTGGCCCAAAGGGCCCTTCGGTGAATAGTACTACTACAATAACCAGGCAGCTATAGTCCCTGCTACAATACCACAGCCACTACAGTTCCTACTATAGTGCCTCCGCATAAAAAATGCTACCACTTCTATAGTTCTCCACTTCTATAGTAATGAAACAGTTCCCTTCTACAGTTCCCTTCATCCATTTTATTTTAATATATGTTCTTCCTTGGTCTATGGTTTGTCCTCGGTAATTCATTATCATTATGTATTCAAATCACTCATAATGGGTTGTAATGAAAATTTTAATTATTTTAAGATTATACCTCTAGGAGTGTAAAATTAGGTGTCCACTAAGGCTTGTTTTCATGTACCTTGTTACCCTTCGGTCAAGATAGACAAACCCTTTCAGTAATTTTACTCCAAGGCACATCTGTGCCAAAACCACATCCACATATATTATCAAGACACTAATATATTTTTCAAAAACCCACATAATCTCTATCTATCCAAAATACTAGGATTTTATTCTATATTTACCATTAAATTAACCATTAGGGATCAGTTCTCTAATCTATGCTTTCCTAAATCCTTATCTTATGGTTTCTAATAATATTTATTTGATAAAAAATTTAGCACCCTGACCTAAGTATCCTAAATCCATTAATAACTACTGTTACATTGGAATTATTACAAGGTATAAAATCTTTAAGGACTAATGAGTTTAGTAGTTTTTGGTAAACATGATTAATACATTAGTCTTTTATTACCAATTAATACACTAATTAATTTTTTAGTTAACTTCATAGAAAATATCTTTATTTATTCTAGTGTATCCTTGAATGTATTTGTTTGTTAAATTCTTGGAATCATATATAATGAAAAGAAATGATCTCATATTTTTGAATAAGGGTTAAGAAAAGCAAGAGGAATAACAAATCATTGAGAATAATCATTATGGAAAAGTAAATAATTGAACAAAGAAACTATATAATCAATAAATAGAATGGATAATCAATATGGAAAGGTAATAGCTGAAAACACATTCCATTCAAATAACTTGATAAAGAATAATAAGTATGGGAAGGAAAATAATTGAAACACATTCCATTTAATAAATGATCAACGAATGAAATGAATCCACAAATACGTCGATTAAAAATATCATGGTCAAATAATTACTAAATATAAATAAATTAATTTTTTAATTATTAGATGCCATGTTTTCTAGGTATATATTACATTTACCTTTAAGACAATTCTCTTGACAGTTTAGCATATTCTGTAAAAACTCATCAAAGGCATGCTAACTGACACATCCCATGAGACTATTGATGCATTGAGGGGATATCTATAACTAGGACCCAACCATGTCATATCTATCAAATTCATTCCTCATATATTTAATAATAAATATAATTCAAGAACAATGTGTCTATAAAATATCCATATTGAGTAAAGTATGTAGATTGATCAATATTTATCTTGGTATCAAATAACATTCAAAGTAGACAATATATTTAAAAATTTTATACAGTTTATGAAATTATAATATCCATGATAAATGATATCGATATTTAGGGGAAATTCAATGTTCATTGATCATGTGTAATTTATTATTTAAAGGATACAAAAAAAGAAATCGTTGTAGTGAATGTCAATAATATCCTTGGTAAAATGTGTCATAATCCATCCATAGGATGAATAAAGATAGTATCAATAAAAAATATCCCAATTAGAGTAAAATATTATGTTTTTTATTGATGAATTTAAACACTATAAAATGATCTCATAAAAACATTCTTGAGGAAAATATCTTGTTCATTTTGATTATTTTAAATAAGTTTCTTTTCAAATCAATTGAAAAAAAATTATTTAAAATTTATTATTTTAAATATTAAAAGGATGATTTTATGAAATGATGGAAATTAAATTGGTATATATAATACAAATTAAAAAAATAACATCCCTTTTACAAGTTAAAATATTGGAAAAGTACCTTGCTGGGAAAGAGAAAATATATTCCATTAAAAAAATATGAAAAATAAAAAAGGGTAATTTTTTTTAATAAATAATTTTGGAATGTTTATAAAAAATTTGATATTATTTTTAGAAAAAAAGTTTTTAGAAGAAAATATTTTCTCCAACTAAAGAGGGAAATGAAGTAGGGTGTTCTTTAAAAAAATCAAAAAACATTGAGTAAAAAAGAATGAAAAAACGGCAGTAATACTTGAAAAATGTCTTGAATAACTTTATGATAACAAAATTAAATGGATTTTTTAAATAATATAAAAAAATTTCTTTTAATTCAAATTCAATTGTAAAGTGTCATGAATAAATTTTTATTTCGATGTAAACCCCTGAAAATACCATAAAGTTGAAGTGAGAGTCAATATATGAATATATTTTCTATATTTACTAAAAATAAACATAATATAATTGTAATTAAATCAATATATATTCAAAATTAATTATACATATAATATTATAATATTAAATACAATAAGGAATTAATATTACTCAATGAAAAGGAATTTTGTTATGTAATTCCATTACCAGATAGTAAATTTAATTTAAAATCCACTAAGAAGAAATAATTAAAATTTAATATCAAAATATCATGAATAAATATTTAATCGTGCTATTATATGTAAAATTAGATCTATTTACACCACATATATGAAATTAGGTTCACAACAATAAAATGGAGTCTTAAAGAGGGGAAATTGATATGAAGTACCTTACCACTATGGTAAAATCTGATTTGGAAGACCAAAAAAATAATCATCATCTGAAACATTTAAAAACCATTATTATAAAATAATTAATAATATTTTATATCCAACGGTTCAGTTTTTACACCAATTAAACTATTTATGTTGTGTTAATCTCATATGGATCGTGAAAAAGAAAGTGATACAAGAATCCATTACCCTCTATTTTCATTGAGGGAACACCATTTATCCCCATGAATAACGATTTTAAACATGTTAATAACTTCTTAAAAAATAGTCATATTTATAATTTCATATATGATCTTTTTATATTAGCTTGTTACCTGTTGGTTAATAATATTTCATAATTTTAACAATTTTTTGTTATAATTTCATAGTTTTTCGAGTATGTTTTGACTTGTTACTTATTGTTCATTTAAATTTGATCATGGTTTATTCATATAAATAATTTTAAAAATGTTTTATATATTATATATATTAAGTAAATTTTTATTTATAATAATCCATAACATTTAGATATAAGAAATTAAATCCACCGATCATAGAGACGGTAGGCCGTACGTACACATGGACTCTACTTTTATTTATTTTCCCTATTTGAAAGAAATAAAAATAACTGGTATATATGAATGTTGTAATTAAAATATCATATATATATTTTATATATGTCACTTATTTTTATTTAAACCATCCTTTATTCATTCCATGTATTGTGTGAACAAATCACATCATTTTGAGGAGACAATAGTCCACACTCCCAGACACGATGTTATCATATTTATACAAAATGGAAAGTATAATGGTATGAGTTATATAAAACATTAATAATAATACAAAAATAATAAATATCATATATATAATATATAAAAAAAATTACCATCATAATTCCCACCATGAGTGGTGGAAAAGGAAGAAAGAACAATCATCGTTTCACGAGGAAGTAGTTCATCGTACATGAATGGTAAGTTCCTTACCAATTTGATGGAAGTGTGTGTATTTTTATGTTGAAACCATAATTTAATCACATATGAGAATATTTAGGATAATTATGTCATTATATATTCATTCAATAAGAATATTTTAGATGGTGAATAATGAAAATATAACAAAAGAGCTTGAGGAATGATGATACGTCTTTTTCAGATAAATCAGTTTGTTTATAGCAAAAGGATTCCTTGGATGTAATTATTACCAAATTGAGGATTATAAGATTAGGGTAGGTATATTTAGAATTTATATGGGAATTTTTTTTTGATAAAAAATTTCTTGAGATGTGTGAGTAAGTGGGAGGGGTGAGTGCCTTTTTATAGTGGAGGAGTAATAAAATTCTTGTAATTTTTTGAAAAAAAATCCCTCCCATGATTATTCAATATCAAGTGGATGAAATAATGATCCAAATATAAAAAAAGTGATTAATGGTAAATTTATGAACCTAAAATGGTCTTTATAAATATTTATAGACCATTTTGGCCCCTACGTTAAATTTTTATTCCCAAATTATGCTAATTGTTCTATTAATCACTGTAATTAATTTTAATTACTTTCACTACTATTTTTGGTAGAATTTTTTTTACATTATTATAAAATATATATTATTATTTTTCAAAATATATAATCCATTATTCCAAATTCCAATCAAATAAGTTTCATAAATTTATATAAATACAATCTCATAAATGGGATGACAAAGCAAATTGTTAATGTAAAAATGTTCAAAAAAATTGAAATGGTTTTACATATATTTTCATTATAAAATTCGTTAAAATGAACAAAATTGGATTATATTTTGTATATTTAATCATTTTTAGATTTATATAAAATCAAAAATATAATTTAACCATATAAATAAATTATATGAAAAGCAGTTTTGAATTAAAATTTTGTATTTTTCACTATTTATCAAAAAATGAATCCTCGCAGAAACATTCAAAAACCTCACAATAAGTTAATTTTGATTTTATGATTGAAAAAATGAGATTAATTTTTAAATTTAAAATTTATTAAATTATAAAATATTTCGTTTAATATCGTTTCTTCAATAAAAGGCAGAAAAGGTACCTTTAGAAAAATATTGATTTTTATGTGAAATATTAGGATTTTTTTTATATTATGCATATCAAATATATTGAAAGTATATCAAAGAAATTTTATTGAATATAATATATATATATATATAATACATTAAAATAAATTCAAAATTTATATTAATTTAATTTATTTGGATAAAACTACTTTCTCGTCTTGAAAATTGTTCTCTATGAAAACATTCCCTTAATATTAAAATGGTTCTTATATTAATGTATTATTAATTTGGAACTAATGAATTCCTATTATATTTTTATGGATCTTATATTTTCCTAATTTAGTTAATAATATTAAAAAATGCTAATTGAGAGGATATGTTATATCTTATCATATTAAATAATTGCAATTTTAATAATGTATCACTGCTTGGTCAAACCCGATCATGCGTGTAAAACAAGAAAAAAACACGGTTTTTCTTTCATATATGTAAATACAGTTCAGTGAGTGAATTAATTTAAATACATAGAATACATTTGAATTATAAAATATAATATAATACCTTGGGTTACTATATACTCTTATGCGCTTGGTGTTGAATGCAATACATGTTACCAAATAACATTAGTTTGATAAAATGTTCAGGGTGTTACAACCTACATCAATAGTGAAATGATCCACCCCTCACACCCCTATTTATAAGATGCTCTAAAAATTAACAAAGTAATACAAGAATACCAAAATTATCCTGAAACATCAATCCACAGAAGCCCCAAGGTATTTGGAAAACGTTTAAATTCCATAGAACTAATTCCTTATCTCGGAAAACATTTATCCTGAGGGGGAAGATATATTTGGTGCCCTCCAAATGAGAATATAAAAGTATACAATTGATTAGATACCTAAAATAGTATTATTATTTCCTCTACAAAAAGTAATAAGTAGTATGATGTCTGGATATCTGAATCAATGAGACCACACAACCTCTAGAAAGAAACATGATTGCATGACCCTAGTGGGTCATGTGGATTGTTAATGAAATGCACATGATCTGATAATAATCTGGTGAATACCCTTTGAACATCCATCCAATTCTTGTAATCGTTTCATGGAAACCATTTATGATCATGTAGAGTCTTTCAGATGAGTTTCTCTGATCATGCGACTTATCAATCAATAGATGCATAATAGTAACAGAAAACCATTTGTAAAATAAAGGATTAAAAATATTGAAGCTTTATGAGATAGTGAGGTATGTTGAACACCATTTGATGTTCTAATATGATTCATAATACATCATAGTCACTCATGGAGACATGTCCACCTATTGATGTGATAACATGTCGGTGTGTCATCTTCATCGTGTGAAGGAGCTCAAACACATCATTTATTCAAGTGATTCCCCATCAGGATCCATAGATAGACATAGGGTTTGTCTATGATAATGGTCACCAACCAACATGGGTTCTTTAATTGATCAGGATGTCAATCATAGGCAAGAAGAGAGGTTGTCTATTACAAAACTCTCACAACATTTTGAGGACCCCTGCCCGTGTAAAATGAGGAGGGAAGATAAAATTGGAAAAGGTGTCAGAATCTTGTGATGGAAGGATGCACTAATTATCACGAGAAATGGGTTATGTGCCTTGGGTGACCACCATTGATCTTGTTAAGTCCCTCTGACTATCCATCATAGAATCACTAATACCCCTAAATAATCTAGTGTGAACACATGAAAGGACCATGAAAAGCCATATTGATCTTATGAACATCTTATGACATGTTGTCTTGGTCACGTAAAGGGCCCTAGAAAAGTCATCTTCAATCAAGTAAGAGGCTTTCCATAGGAATATTGATCTCATGAAGGTTGTTGGTCATATAGGATCAATGGTATAAATACCATTTGACATATCTATATGATTATGTGAAATCTCCTTGATGGAACAAGGTATAATAAACATTGAAATAGTGGAATGTCCTCACATTAAATACACATAATGTGATACCTTTAATGAACTGTGGAAGGATCATAAGAATAACAAGATGAAATAATACTAACACAGACTATATATCGTTTTTTTGAGATACACACCAACTAATACATTGTATAACAATGGTTATGAGGTGTATAAATTTCCCCTAGAATAAGAGAATAAGTGAACTATGTAGACACATGATGAAAAATTCTAAGTAGGAGCATGTGATTTGACTTCATGGAGAGTCATTTCATGCGATTGAAATTGTATTCTAGTTGGTGAAATCCAAGGAATGACCTAAGGGATCATGTAAAATGAATATTTATTTTGTGTGATCTCTCTATAGATCAGTTAAAGGACATCCCAAAAAGCCATCCATATCATAAAAAGAAGTTTCCACATGTAGAGTGGGTCATGAAAAAAGAAAATAATTGAATATTTAGAAATACATTTGGCACATATCCAACAATGAATAGTAAAAACTAAAAATTATGGAAGAATTGTGTGAAGATGTATTCACCAATATTATCTAACTTCATGTAACCCACCCAAATAAAGAAACATCACCAATCCATAACAACTAAGTCTTAAACGTTCCTTCGAACATGTCAAACATGCATTGCGAAGTCCTCTTGAAATTCCATCCATATCCTTTGATGACTCCCGAAATTTCAGCCGTATCTTGAAAATTCATCTGGATATGACTTCTAGATTTAGTGATACCCTACAAGAAATGTTATCCATATGATACTATTTACTACATAAATTTCATACCGGCCATATGACATCATCCTATCATTCCATTCAAGGAACATGACATCCTTCACACATATTATTTCAGTCACATTACATCCTTTATGCGTGATTTCTAAAGAATTTACACTATATGGACTTTTTATCTATATAATATGATCTCCATTCGACATGTCCATCGAGTCATGTGACACTATCCAAACAAGTGATCCAGATCATGCAATTTTCGATGTAACATTCCAATCTATCATGAACTTTTATTTGTACATGTATGCTTGGAAACGAGGACATTTCCAAGGATCCTTAGATATTCAGTGTAGGCACCCTAGACATATCAGGAAGGGAATAAATACATGACAGGTAGATGTATTATGACATAATAACATTTATAATGTACATATTCCGGCATAACCCCAAATGAACTATGAGAACACTGATTAATGTCAAAAAATGGTGTAAGGATTCCTTCCTAATTCTTGAGATCCAATGAGAATCCATTTTTGTGTAAGTCCCTCTATGTCTCTAACACTCTAACCAATGAGATCCAAAACTAACCCCATTGTTACACCAATTTTACTCATCCATTAATGGATTGACCATCCAGGTGACCTACACGAAATCTGATTCCTATTAAGACATGATATGTAGGACACCTTCCTATGGAAAAAACACCAATGGGAATCCACATTGTTGAATGTACTTCCATGTATCTGGTACTCTACCCAGTGGGATCCAAAAAAACTTATTGTTATAGCATTATTCATCATCAATCAGTGGATTGAGCAGGAACTTTAACCACATAATCTCTAATTCCTACTATATATTATATGCATAGGTTTATTTCCAATGTCATGAGCTCCATATCAAATATACCATCAGAGTTTCTTTGGTGAACAAGCCCCAAGCCCATGTAAAATGAGATTAGTAACTTGAAATCCCTTATTTCTCACACCGAGCAAGTCTTAGGTGGAATTTGGTATTTATAATTATCATATCATTAGAATAATGATATTTACCCAAACCAATGTATAATCTATATATAATCCTCATTCAGGGGAATGGTTTGACAACCCCATATAGGGGCATCAATCTCGAGGCCATAACCGTATGCATGATCAGAATATGAAAAATATGATTCCTGTCAAAACTGGATATGAAGGATTCTCTACAAAGGCTCAAGATTACTAATCGACACCTAGGTTCCCTCATATATTATATTTTTGTTTGAAATTAGACTGCACAGCTCAAACAAACTACGTTGGTATTGTTTCCTATCATAAAAGGATATGTATGATACCTCATAATCATTCATTAACATCCTAGATACATAAATATCCTCATTTGATGGAATTAAAGTACATAGTTTAGGGTTATATAGCTCCAAAACATAAGAATCTACCTGTTTATAAGATAAATGGGAAGTTGATGAAGAACCTCATATGTATAAAAATGGAATCATTAAGGGAACCCCCTTTACACTTAAAATGATTCAACACCTAATCTATTTTTAGGGTAAACAGATCTACATTGGGACCAATAATAGATTCAGGAATATATCTTAAATCTATAAGATATTTCAAATGGTAAATAATTTCACCCAAAATTATTTGATGATCTTGGCCTCATAATCTACTGAATAATGTGAGTTCCTAAGTATCATTGTGTCTATGGCTCTAAAGGGCCTCCAACCCCTATAACAAATATTCATAATCAGTTATATATGTAAGAACTATTTTGAGTTTACATTACATAAAATCATATTAAACATGATTCAGATGATTATGAAACCACCCCCAATAAAACAAAACCAATAATCAGGAAATACCATTTTAGATTACTTAGAAAAAACTTCTCTCATGATTTTATGCATCGTTGTTCAAACATGTGTTTGTTGCACTACACGGTTTTATCCTGATCCACCTATATCCAAAGATATTAGTAATTTATGATGATTTTCTTATCTTAATGTATAATATTTCTAAATAATCATGGATTACTAGAACTATATATATTTTTATGTCATTGTCTATTCTTACATGATATCCTTTAGAGTCATTTAGGGATGGTTTTTGATGAGCGTACTAGATGTTGATAATATATCCAATTTCATGAATCCATCCTGATTCTATAATATTGTATGATGTCATTTTTGGATTTATTTTCTTATATGGAAGTGAAGTGAAATAAAACACCTTGTCGTATCCCCATCATCTGATATGAACACCATATTGGGTGTCAGATATCATCTAACACATCTATTTTAACATGTCGAGACATATATGTAGAAGGGATCCTTTTTGTTTTCCATATTTTGGTAGTTATGCTTCCAGGATGGTTTCAAATGTGATTTGATGGTGTATCCTTTTTATTTCAATAGATAAGATTATATATTATTCATAATTACATACATTAGTTTTTACGTAATTAATACTGATCCAAATTTTCTTGCAGACTTCATGCACACAATATTCTAGAAACACCTCAGAAATATTGTGTTGGGTAGTGGATAAAATAATAAAATATTACTGCTATATTATATAAACAAAAATTTCACCTCAAGAGAAATCTATATTGTTTTTCTTTCATAAGAGGCTTCTCACTCTGTTATGAGTAAATCAGATGTTTCACCATCTATTTAACTTAAAAAGCAGGATTGGAAGGAATTTAAAATTTTATATTGGCTGTTAGATGATTGATGTGAAATTAAGAAAATATTCATTGCCTTGGGTTGTCTTTTAGTTGATAAAGGATTTTAATTATAAATGGTGAGGTATCAGACATTAAAGGACACATTTTCCAATGTTCCTTGCAATATGAGGACTTTCTAACAATTAATAAGGGTAGGGACACCTTGATGAAATGATATGTCACCATGGAGAGGAACTTTGTAGAATATTGCATAATGGAGAGGAATTAAATCATAGATTGACATTATATTATAAGGATAATTCATATAGTATGTATTGTGGGGAGTACCTCTAGGGTGGACGATGTTAATGGGAGGGCCTTCATTCTATTTGATCTTCCTTCCATGGAGAGGGTTGTTGCGACACTCACCATGAGATAAGCTCTCTCAGCATAAATCACAACATTATGTTAAGATATCTATAGAGGAACTCCTAAAAACTTTGGTTCATGTTTAAATAGAGGAACATTAAAATTTTAGCTATTATTTCCATAATATCGTAATAGAGGTGTTGGATTCTAAACCATCATACATAAAAATTTGAGGGCCTCAACAAATCCATCAATAAGAAGTATGGGAACATTAAATATATCTCTATTTTCTAATATCCTTTGGTGAAAATTATTTTCAAATTTTACCTTTTAGATAAATTTTCTCACTTATTTTTTATAACAGATTTTTTATGTAGAAGGTTTTTGGATTATCTACAGTGTCACTACTGAAATTTTCCAATAGGGTTTTAAATTTTTGGTATGTCTTAGTGCTTTCCATGGAATATCCATAAGAGTTGACCAATGAAACCTAGTTAGAAGTGAGGAATATTCCAAATCCAATTGGCCATAAATCAAGGGATTTCCACCACAACCCTCTTGTATGGAAACATAGATATGTATCTCCTCATGAGTGACCCTCTTATTGTGATTACAAGTCACCCAAATTGTGGAGACTGAGTTGTGTTTCCCCCCATCAACCACTTCGGTGGTCATTATTATATCCTGACAAATTTAAAATTTTTTGAAGTAATTTTCTTATAACCATTCACCATTTTTAGAATATCCTAGGAAAATTTAAAGGCCAAAACAAGGATATTTAACTATTTTATGGCTAGATAAGGGTTATGTGCATACTCATATCCTCCATTTCCTATGAGTGTATACTGAATTTAATCATGTTTGAGGGTAGAGATATGGGTTCCCAACCTTTCTGGTGTTGTGATACAACAACTGGTTTCTCATAATTCTTCCAGATTAACCATGAAGTATTAATAGTTGCAGATAGTTTGTGAATTATCATGGTTCTCCATAATATTTGATTGGTGGGATTCATTGATGCAGGCTACTATTTACTACATCTCACATCATTCCATTGTATATTACTCGTGGGATTTTGTGGTATGGGAATGTGTGTTATCCTGCTTGAGGTTTTCTACTGTATTTTATGGCATTTATTCTCTAGATGTTGCCTGATTGGGATGGTAGGCTAGATTTATGTAGGCATTTTTGTGTTCCTTATTGATGTTTATCATTGTATTTTTTTGGTCGACTTATTGGGATGGAATAGATTTGTGTCCATGTTCCCTATTTTCTACTCGCTTCCCCCTGAGTGTTGTCTATATTTCCCAATTCTGGTTGTCATGGGATGGTCTCTCGAGGAAAACACCCCCATCACAAAGAGGGTGTGTTGTTTCATGGTAATGGTGGTGGAAATTACTGGTGTAAGGATCCCTTTGGAGGGACCCATGTGATTTCAATATTTGGTCACCAATGGCCACTTGATCTGCCTCCTGAAGATAAGAGATTAGCTTGTTTCTACGTTGAGGGGAGAGACTCTCGAAAAAATTAGAGTTGTAAATTCATTCCATCTCCTTCTAGGATACCATCCTTTGTTAGATGGATGGTTGCTGGGGTTTCATGAGTTGGCAGGATTTTTGAGAAGCCTCATTGGTTGGGATAACACCAATTAGGTTATACATCATAACCTGTACATTTGAGACCCATCACTGAAAGCACTAGGTCAGTGAGATGTCCTTGGATTAGTCGAGGAACAATATTATGTAGTGGATAAAGCATAAAATTTATTTAACCTATAAGATTACACATTTATCGATGTTATTTCTGTTTTAAAGTTGACGGATACATATTAAAAACCCTATCAAACAAGTTCTCAGAAAATAAAACCATGTGTAATTTATTGTTTTGGATCCAGGTTTTTCCAATTTCATTTTGTTAGTGTATGGAAGGAGAATAAAATGTTGTGGGAAATAGTCATTTTTGTTAATGATTCACATTGGGTTTATCATTTTTTATGATGAAAATACTCTACTATGCCTAGTGGTTGATTTTATGGGGTTTTAGTGCTGCACAATAATTCACGTTGGGGTCTCCATTTTCGGGCGGCTTATAAAGAGTTATTTTTTGGAGCTAAAAACACCCTATAATTCCCTTAATCGAGATTTTTTTTCACCCCACATTACAATGGAAGGTACTCATTGGGAAATATATCCAACAATTCAGAGGAACTAAAATTGGTTGAGATGATAGGAGGTCGGGCTCCTGACACCATTTTTGGTGGAATTGTATCCTACTCTAGGACTCTCTTAATGATTTAATCTAAATTTGTGAATCCATTTTTAAATCCCAAATATAACCCAAGTCACCATTAAATTAATAATAAATTATTATCATGTATGAATATTGGAATCATATGAATGTTTCCATTTTCATTCATTGATGATAAATTTTCTCAACTGGTTATTGATTCTTATGACATAAATTATTACTATGATTATTTTATGCCACCAAGATTGGTGCTTTGGAATATATCAATATCTTGGGAGAAAAGTGTGTTTTTGATGTCAGGATCAGGACCATGAGGTTATATTGCAATGTTTCCTTATGAAAGTATTCACAACCCACATAGTTCAGTTCCACTTAACGGGACACATTTTATCTTTTATGGTCATGTTATGTGGACCAAACCATGATGTTTAATTTCATACAAAAAGAAAATCACGGGGAATGGTTCCTAGTCAATGGATAGTGTGGGACATACACTAAAGCATCATTGGGGACCTCTAAGGGATGTTTCCTTCCACGATAGATATGATCATATTGAGAATATGGAATAGAAATAGTTAGGGTTCATTTTGGGTGCTGATAATGAAAATTGAGGATACCTCCTACGTATCCCCTTTGTATAGGTATAAAATCCCACATATATTGAATAATTGGGCGTTACACATATGGAGAAGGACATGACTTGGTTTTATCGAAGGGGATATATCCCCTTGGTATGGATAATTTGTCAAGAAGACCCATGCCTATGGATTCCCTCATTAGGTTTTTCTCACATGGGATGTCTCCCTTGGATATTGATATAAATATTTGATTACCCCTGCCTATAAAGGCCCTCTGAAGGATGGTGAAAAAATATCTAGAAAATTATTCTTTTCTGAGGTGTTTTTTTGATCATCTGACTGTCATGATAATTACTAGCCTTTAATCAAATGTGAGTCATTCTTAGTGTGTGAAACAATAGGAAGTGGAATATCTAACAAAACACATGATCTTATTCATCTTCTAGTGGATGAGGTTGGGGATATGGGAGAGAAAATAGATTTTATATGCCCATATCTTATCTTGTTTTTATAATCAGGGTCATGAACTATACACTCATGAAGTTATGGACCAACAGAAATTCTAGAAGCTTAATCCCGGATGGATTCCTGTTCTCTATTTTTTAGAAGATGAGACAAGGAAGCAACACTAACCATCATCAAATGGTAAGGTAATTGATAAATACCACAATATAAAATGGGGAGGTCCATAAATCAGGGATATCGAGGGCAGGAAAAGTCTCATTCCATTATCATTTGAACTAGGATGTACTTTGATCCTTCAACTAGGTTGGGTTCCCCATTACCGAGTGTATGAAAAATTGTTAACTCCCTGAGGACAGAACCCATCAGACAAGACATGTGGAGGACAACTCTTTATAGGGGAATGCATAATATAATGAGACAGATTTTGGGTTATATTTTCATTTGATCATTAAAATCTAGAGGCCTTGGTAGAGGTTTTGATTTGGACTCCCTAAATTCGGAGTCGAAATGAACAAGGTTCCTTTTCCTCAATGGAATAAAAAAGGGACCCAAAGGATGAATGATATAGGCGAGTCTTTGGTGAGTAGAATAATCTTCACATAAGTGATTTTTTGATTAGTAAAGTGGTCTCTTATGGGGTTGACCTTGGAGGACTATAATTCATTCATTTAAGGTGGACCTTTGATAGCCGAAACTGACTTCTTGATGATATACATATATTGGAAACAACACTTTCATAAGGATATTGTCTAGGATCCAATGGTTTCTTTAATTGTCTTTGAAAGGGTCTCATGTGTTTTTTGAGTATGGGTGTAGACCGTTGAAGTAGTAATATTCATCTAGGAGTAAGTGTCTCCTCAAATCTGTGTTTTTTGTTTCACAAACTAGAGGTATTGTAATCCCATTTACCCCTTAATTCCCTTTTATCTCATGTTTTAGAGAATTACCTAAATTGTGTTAAGGGTATGTTAGAAATATTAGTGTTAGTAGAGTGTTAGGGATTCTTTTTTGTTTCATTTATTAAATTTGGATCCCAAGGGTCCTATTTATAGGAATTCATGGGGCCCTAGGAGTAGGTTCTATCAAAATTGTCAGATCACATAGGTTATAATGCAGGTGTGTTGCGTTAGTCACTACATAGGTGTCTTTTACTAGTCACCATGTTTGTGTGACATGAGTGGTTCTACCATGAACATATGTATGGGACCTATATTAGAGATGGGCATAGAGGATGGAACTACATGATGAAATTGGTGTCTAGGATGGGCCTACGCAATGACTCAAGTTTGGGCCTTGCATGGTATGACCTAGGTGAACATATGTTATCTTTAGCATCATTAACTTCTCATTTTCTTGAGGTATTTTTATTTGGAACTCCCGATTCATATGGACCAAAAATGTTTTTCTATATACATCTTTATATTGAACATTCATATTACCATACATTAATTATTTTCAATTTATTCATAACCTTTTTGGATTTAAAAATTTGTTAAATCAATATCAAGGAAATAAAGTTGTGAATGGTTTGTCCCTAAGAACATCTAATAATTTATATTAGGAATATAAAATTTCTTAGTATTATCAAGGAGAATGAGATGGATATCTTATTAGAAGATAAATTTTTAGTTTTCAGTGGATCTATTAACTTATTCATCTAGTAAAGGATAATTAATATATTGAGGATGAAATTTATTTAAGAGAGTCGAATGTAACAATAGAAATTTTGGATTCGTTAAAATATGTGCAATGTTATATAACATGTTTTACATGTTACACCCTACATAAAAACCCCCAATATATTAATAACATATTAATAATAAATCTATAATAAATACAAATATGGTAAACCATTAATATTCATTACATTTATAAGGTAAACTATTAATCAGATTTAATATAGTAAAGGTTATTTTCAATAAACCCATTTTATTTATATTATATATTTTATTTGAAGAACATACTTTTAAAAAAATTACATTTTATAATGTTAAATTAATTTTTTATTTTAACAAAAACATATATATTACAATTTATTTTTGTAATTTATTAAAAAATATTGAATAATAAAAAAATTCTGATTTTTCTAATACAATTAATTTTATATGACATAGATGTTTTTGAAATATTATTTAATATATAAAATATTTATTTATAATATAAAATATGTAATTTAAAATATCTATATCTATTTTTAAAACCCATGATTTTTTTAGAAAATAATGTAATATTTTATAAAAAGTATTTATCATCTATATCTCTAATTAATTTTACGCATAGGGAATTTTGGTTTTGAATTTAATTTAATTTTACATTACTCGCCTTTGACAAATTATAATCTTATTAATACCATTAGAAAAGAAATGGTTGATAATGTTTCCTATAAATAAAACATTATGCATAAAATACACTTAAAAAAGGGGGTTTACGCGTTACATTCACTAATGTTAGGATTAATTTCCTAAAACATAAAAAAGTAAATTTGATAAAATGATCCTCATATTTGAGATAATATTTATTATATTATTTTAATATGGGTAATTTCATTTTTTGCATAAAATTATTATTGTTGCGATTATTGTTAATTAATACGATAACAATGAAACAATTATTTTAAAATTATATTTTTTTTAACATTTAGAAACTTATATGAAATAAATTTAATTTAAAACCATTAAATAATGAATATAATATGATATATTAAAAATATATATATTAACACTCATTTATTTTTTAATAAATAATAAATAATATTAAGAATATCTAATAGTCAAAATTCTATCTTTAAAATATTTTTTACGCAATATCTATTTTAATTAAAATTTTATAATATAATGAAATTTAAATGTATTAAATTGACGTGATATTTATATCCATCACCCAAAAAAAATATATTGGTTATGTTAAACAGTTAATACAACATAAAACCACCCAATTAAAAACATGTTACATGGTTTATATATAAGGACCCAGCCTTAATCCTTGCATAATATTGAATTAAATGAATAGATCACATTGAGAAACTTTTCAGGTTTAGATTTTTAGGGAATTAGGACATAACTATTACATCTTAAAAGATTACAAAGTAGACACTTCTATACAGTTTCCATTTTTTTACAAAATATGAACTCTTAAAAAAAGTGTAATGTCTACTTCCATGTTTAAGACAACATAAGTTTTCCAAGATCACATCCTTGACCCTATTCCACATTATGTCCTGTGAAAAACATTTCAAAAAATTGGGATGAACATAAAAAGCTCAATAAGTGATTAAAAAAGAAGAAAAGCTGTTAATTTCTTTAAAACAACTGGTTAACCATGAAAAATTTATCAAAATTAATACTTTTCATCTTTATGAAGTAGTAAATACTCTTCATTTAATAAAAGATCAATAATTATCCTTTTGTAACCCAATTATTACAATAAAACCCATATAAAGTACCCATACATATAAAGGTAACATGGGACATAAACATACTTAAAAGGAATAACCATATGGTTGACTTCCACTCATATCACTAAATTTAATAGCCATATGGATGACTTCCATACCCAATGCATTGGAGGTTATAACATAACCACCCGTCCTGGTATTCGCGGCACCACCCATCATTAGGTTTATCACGTAACCACCCGTCAAATGTCCAAGAATCATTATAAAATCATAAGACATAAAACAAATATAAATGAAAGAAAAAACTTCCACATTTCAATCACAATATATAACTTAAATATATTGACATAGCAAATCCATTATCAAAACCATTTTAAATTACAAAATACAAAAAAGGGTATATGATATTTATTTTCCTTTAAAAACATTAAGGCTTTTTGAGGAAGCTAATGATCAAATAATACTCTCGGTGGTAGAAGAGGTCCTTGTCATCGCTTGTGTTAAAAGAAACATTCCTTTTTTCATTTAGTAAAATGGTTTGTATAAAAATATTCTCTTTGAAAAGTCCCGGTTTTTTATACAGCGTATAAAATAAAGTCGTGTATTAACACAAAATATGCCTCAATGAAAGAATATTGAGACGAAGTCCCTTGCAAAGATCATTTTTTAAATAAAATAGATTTATTACATGTATTCAATATATGAAACCATAAATCAAGTATAAATACATAAAAATACATTTCCCACATAATCAAGGAATGATATAAACAAGAAAGAGAAGATCATCCTAAAGAACAGAAATTGGCTAAAGATGTTTCCTTACCTCTGTCCGACATGACTCGGTCATTCTTTAATCTTATGAATAATAAACTAAAGATAATTTATACTTGCTTGAGAACCTTTTTCAAGTTTATAATTCCTTTTATATCAATTATAACCATGTTATAAACATTATGTAATCATTTAATTTAATAATGGTCGTTTTGTCAATATTTGGTACCTGAGTCAAAAATGAAAACATTATATTTACATGTTGTCCATGTGGTTAATAGTCCATTATATTCAGAATTATAATCAAGATGTAGATATCAAATATATAATATATATCTATTATATACATGTATTTATAAAAGTACATCACATTTAGAGGTATGAAGTGAAATACACCATTCATGGAGACAGTAAGCCGTATGTACGCAAGAACGCTACTTCCATTTCTATTTCATATTTAATGGAATTAAAACATAATGAAACATAGTAGTATTATAATTCCAGTATTTTATCATATATAATATCATTAAATCTATACTTTATATGTACCACATATGGTATGATCGAGTCATATCACTTTGAGGGGGCGGTAGTCCGCACTTCCTCTAATGATATTATCGAGTTTACCCATAATGGAAACCATAAAGGAATGCTATAAATTAAAATTTTAGAGGAATAAAGAAAACATAAACATAATATATATCATATATAAATACAGTTCCATCACATTGGGCACCATGAGAGGCGGTAGGAGATAATCAAACAATCATCATTTCGTGAGGCGTTAGTTTTCCATCCACAAAAACATTTTATTCTTCATCCATTAGATGGAGGTGTGTGTAAGAGTAATTATAATCCTTTTCATAACAAAATTTTAATATATTTAAGATAATTTTGTTTTTACAAAAGAATGTAATAAAAATAATTTAGGGGTTAGAGACATTAAATAAAAGAAAACAACTTAAGAAAAACTGTTACCCTTAATTTGGGTAACTCCCTTTGGTTTGAACCAATGGACTTCTTAATGTTCCTTCTGGCTAAGGTAAGGATTCTAGGAGGAGGAGAGGGATGTAGGGAGATTTATTGGTCATATTTTTTATGAGCCAAAAGGCTTGAGAGGTGTGAGGAATTGGATAGAAATGGTCTGCTTTTATTAGGGGGGGAAGGGCTCTTTAGGAAAGTGTGAAAATATTATTTTATTATATAATGATATTCGGTTTCAAAAGGACCAAAAATCATTACAGACGAAGATAAGATGACTCATGGTCGAAATAAATTCATCTAATAATAATTGGCCAAGTTTTAGATATTATTTTAGTCTTTATAATCTTGTTTATTTAAATGTTTTATTAATGAGGTAAATACTACATTATTATTGTGTCATAAATAATTTAATTTATGTGATGTATATAAATTATAAAATAAATACCATGATGTAGGGAATATTCTTATATTTACATGTAATATTCATATTTGAAAAAATAATTTATATTACACCATATAATAATTAATTTACTAAAAGATATTTTTAATGTCATTTTTGCCTTTACATTAAATTAATTAGTCTAATGTCTCATTTTCTTTCATAAGTGGCTCCATGGAGTCCCAAAATAGACCCAAATATTCCCATGGTCGGCCATTACTCATAAAATAAGGTTAGTACAAATTTTAAGGTAATTATAAATTATTATAATATTCGTTTACCTTGAATTACCTTATTTATCTTTAATCACGGTAAATAAAAGTCAAAAGTTACAATTCACCAAAATATATTTTAATCTTACTGAACTATATTTTACTTCTTGATAACAACCATTTATGTTGGATTTTTTAAATTCAATTCACAGAAGTGGTAAAATTTCTTTTAAATGAAAAGGTCGGGTTTTTAACTACTACTAAGTGGTTTCACTATGGATCAAAAATTGATGTTTTTCAGAAAAAAACCAAAAATTCTGCCTATGCTTTTTTTGATATTTCGAATTCAAAAATGATGTCTATTTTTCCAAAATGAAAACATATAATTGGAATTAATTAATTTAAAAATAATTCTCGTGTTAAAACAAATAGTGTGTTTTTAAGAAACAATAACTATCAAAAGATTGGCACTTGTTTATGTCTAATTTCAAAGTGAAATTAATTCCAATGACCAACATTGGATTAAATGGTAAAAATATATTTCAATTACACTATAAAACCAATTAATTAGATAATTTAACTATATAAATAAATTATATTAAAAGGAAATTTTGAATTAAAATACAATATTTTCTACTATTCATTAATAAATGAACTTTATCCAAAAAAATACAAAAAAAAATTACCCAAAGTAAAATTTGATGTCCCAAATCTGAAGAAGAATTTTATTTGGTCAAATAGAACATATAAAAAAGACCAAAAGTATATTTAAAGAGGGTTATCCATTAAAAGGTGGTAAATCGGCCTTTTAATGTAAATTATGCTTAAAATATGATTCATTCATATTTTAACGCTCCATGTTTTATTGGATAAATGTAAATACATTTAACAAACATGTATAATCATATTTTAGATAGTTTTTTTCATTCCCGCCAATACAACGGCTAGGAGTTAACTACCATTTAAAATAATAATATTATAATATTACTGTGCAACGTAAGATTTCAAAGAAATTTGTTATTGTGTATCGGTTACGCTATAAAACATAGCATCCCCTTTAATGTAAAATTAATATTTAATTAAGAATATTAATAAATATGATGTATTTCTTATTCTTTATTTACCCTGGATGTTACATTAAAATTTAAAGATTAAAATATTGAAACATAATTTTAAAAGCAACATAACATGTTCAAAACACGTGAGGAAAACATTTTTGAGCCTTTATAGACCATAAAGTGTCCAAAATACATTATTTTGAAAATTGTGATCTATTGAACATGGAATAGTGTCATTGTATTATTAAAATACAAAGGGTGTTTCCAAATTTCCCATTTCCTCTCATATAAAAACATATCACACAAAAACATTAAAACCCAGGAATTCCATTGATTATTAATTGAAAATATGAAATTTTATTCTCCCTATAACCATATGAAACTAATATAACCTCCTTATCAGTAATATTTAGCATCTTCCATTAAATTTCATGGGATATTACATTAAAGAAATCATGTACTCAACATATGTATTATCTCTTTCCTATGTTGTTCTTCATAAAATTACTCTAAAAAATATCTTAACACTAAAATAATATGATCAAATAAGTGTAATTATTATACATATATATTTTTTATTTTTATATTAATTGTTTGTTTAATTCCACCTACTTCAAAATATAATGGAATGTTAATCATGCAAGTGTGTGGACTACAACCCCATTAATAATAATTTTTACATTTTTATTATAAATTTTCATTAATTATACAAAATGATTTAATAGTGATTCATTGTAATATAAAAATATAAATAATATCATTATTATTATTTACTAATTATATTATTTCAAAAGAAAATCCTCCTTTACTGTATTCACCAAATGTGTTAAAGCTTCTTCAAGATTTGATTAGTTCAACAACCTATATGAACAATTCATTAAAATAAGGTAATGAGTGTCTATGGGAACATGGAAAATAATAATGTTATAATATAATACTCATATTATTTTTTATAGGTTTATTTAAATATTATATTAAGTATATAACGTTTTGTTACTGTATTGTTTTTGTTAGGTAAACTCACAGAAATAAGCCATTAACAATTTATTATTTATATAAGGAAACCAAAACACATATGGAAGGAAATTGTAAAATTTTAAACCTATAAAAGTTTTATATGAATGAATATTAAATGATAGATATATATAGTTAACTACAGATAAAAATTATGGGTAACAACATCAAACATATTAATCATGTATAAAACAGTTAGTGTTATGACCAACTAAAAGTCATAATATGATATACCTAATTAATTTACTCATTAAAGAAATTATAATAGGGATTATAATGTTGTAATATTTTTGGGAAAAATCCTATAATTATATATTATGAAATTTATATTTTTTTGAAAAAATTTATTGTTTTGTCATCAAAGCAAGGAAACAAGGTAAGAGTATCTTTTTTCCAAACATGAGTCCCATGTGACATGATTATGTTATAAATCATATTCCCTTTTCATTGGGTTAAATACTAAAATATTTTCATTTTATATCATTATAATCTTAAATTTGATGAAATCTAATGTTCTATTTAATGATATACATCTCATTGTATTTTTATTCAAATATTATAATTGTTTTATGGGGTTTCTAGGACTCAAATATTTTCCAAGTGTCAAGAACACTATACAATACAATAATATTTAATGATTATCCTATTATACCCTATGAATATGTTATATTGTATTTACAACCAACATTGTTAAGAAATAATATTTCAAACCAATGACTTCTTCCTTGAATATTCTATTGTTTCATTAAAATTAATTTTTTTGAAGAATTATTCTAATTAATTTTCATGGATTTTTCTTCCATGTCCATGTTTTTACTCCCCACATTTTCCATTTCATAGTGGAAATTCAATTTTTTTATCTCCAATGGTTCTTTTATTCATATATATTTTTTATAAAATAATGTTTTCACCATATTTTTAATGATATAAGTTTTAAATAATGTTATTTCAAAATGTTTAAAACATTTTACCCTCATTTAGAAATAAAAAATTTTGTAATCCACTAAATATTTTATTTTTATAACATGTATTCCTTTTTCAAAAGATTAAATTATTAAATATTGTTTTAAAATTAAATGTTTTAAATATATTTTCAGTTCACTATTTTGAAACATTATTTATTTTCCATGATTTTTTATTTGTAAAAAAAGTTTTGAAAATTATTCTACTTCCCTTAAAAAAATGTTTTTCAATGTAATTTGTAGTTCAATGTTTTAATAGGTTTTGTAAACATATGAATTTTTTCAAATATTTAACGTCAAAGGATTATATTTCATATTGTGATGTTTTCAAATCTCTTGATATGTGATTTTTATATAATTTATTTTTCAAAATTATTGGTTTGATATTCTATTATTTATTAAGTTCGTGTTACGTGACTTTTTTGAAAGGTATACAAAACCCAATCTCTTTAAATGGGTTTATTAAGATATTTTTTGGGGGGATTTAAATGGAATAAATTCATATCGATGATGATGGGTGGGATACCATATCACTATATAATGAATCGATTATGGATTTATTTCTCCCGAGGAAGGGATGTTAATCATGAGCATTTTGTTTGTTCACAAAATGAATCTTGGGAATCATGTTTGTTCGAAACATGAATGGTTGGAATTTTGGGTTTCCATAACATGAAGAATCATAATTTTGGTTGTTCATAGCATAATTAATAGGAATTTTATTACTATATGAATCATGGTCATATTTATCATAACAAGAATCATGGTCATTTTTTTGTTAATATTATAATATGTGTATATTTTTTCATTGAAAAATGAAGTGTAGACAATTTTTTACATCGCACTATGAAACCAAAAATTTTCTTTATCATAACATGAATCATGGGTTGTTGTTTTTCTTAAAAACATTATTTATAAACATTTATTTCTTCCCAACGCTAAATTTTCTCTATGAATATATATATTCCATGATTCTTAATTTATATGAAATGACATATTTATAAATGTGTATTATTATTCTCTATTACCCATAATTATATTCCTAATATTACACATTCTTTTTTAGGGTATATTTTTATTAATTTTTTATTATGTGACCCTAAATAAGGGTTTATGAACAATTCCTATTATTCGATGATATTTTTAATATGAAATTTATTCCCTGACCTTATTTTTTCATATGTATATTATATAACACTTGATGAAATTTTGAAAAGATTTCCTACACTAACTGTTCAATATCAACCCTTTCTTATGTTTTCATTGACTATATTATAAATATGACTATATCTTATGATTTTCTAGAAGAGTATCTTAATGATCACGTTAATGGAGAAATGACTATAGATTAAGATTATTTTGTCACTAATATTCATGTCCATAAACTTTTTGGTCAATAGGTTTTATGAATTTTTATGGTATATATTATTTAAATCACGAGACATCTATATTATTTAGGATATGTTTATCTGAGGTTTCTATAGATGTTATGTAATATAATAGTGGATTTTCAATCTTGCCTTAAAGGGAGATAGCCTATGTAAATCAAAGATTAATTCACTAACTCCAGACCATTCAGGAAGTTTTTTTATTGTTTTCTTGACATACAAAGGATCTTGGATGACCTATTTATAAGGGGTCCCCTAGACTCATTGGGAAACATTATGTTACCATATGCTATTTTATCTCATTATAATTGCCTCATTTTAGGCCAATCAGACCCAATTTTGAAGTAGAGTATATGGAATATATCATGAAGCTATTGGAGATATTTTATGATTTATATAAAAGGTAAAATGTAAAACTTAAGATAATAATTCTCATAAAAATTGACAAAGTGTGGATTTTTTTTGAAGTATCCCACATGTTTCACACATGAGAATTTTTTAATGCCCCGACCCCACTTACCCAAATTCAGTGCATTATTACATAACATTTTCATGATATAAGGAATCATGTTCTGAAATACTAATCATTTTAGAATCCTTGGATGTACTAGATACATTCATATGTTTTACATTACATCATGAAATAAAAACATCAACTACATTTTTCCCCTTTTGAACACACTTGTATCCTTAGCCTATCCCATCAGTTCTACAATAATATTTTTCTTCACATCCTAGGAAAAGGCAAAACAATGAAAGGGGTGAGCTCAGATACTCAGTAAGGATAACAATATACCAGGAACATTCATAAATAAGAATAACATTTGAGGAAATTTATAAGACCAAATCAAAATCCTTATAAACATAAACATAAGAATTAGATGGAAAATGTAAAATCAAATAATTACATTTACTTATTCACATTGATATTATACTAGTCGAATAATCACATGCAATATAAATTGCCACTTTCATAATGATGGAATGAATAATGCCAGACATTATAACCACATAGTCATGGTCTTGTGCCAAAACTACGAATAAGATTTTTTCAATGCATTACTCCAATATACTAGTTTGTCTCATGAGACCTATCGATGCATCGATGAGCTATAGTGGGCTCTACCCATCACTTACTAATCCCAATGCATTCCTCATATGAAAAGTTTTAAACATAACATAAACATTCATTTTAAATCAAACATACGAAATGTCAATAATTTATCCATAAATCATGAATGGTGAAAAAATAACACATCCAAAGTAAAACATATCACAAAACCTTCAATAAAATATCTAAGATTTGTATCATAATAAATCAACATCAAACAAGCTTAAAATCCATCAAAGGATGTTGACATTAACGAAATGAAAACTATTTGAAATAAATACCTCTTTATATTTTGAAATCATTTAAAAGTCACATAATTATAAAATAATTTATTTATTTTGAAAATATTCTTATAAGATTCTACGGGAAGCTTTGATGATGATATAACAGAGGAAAATAGCCACACCCTCTGTATAAGTTAAAAAAATACATTCTTACCCTAATTTTGTCGAAAAGGACATAAAGTACCTGTTAGGAAAATGACAGAAAGATTCCTTTCAAAAAAAATATAAAAAGGTAAAAAATGACATAAATGAATTTAAATAATAGGCTAGTAAATAGTAAAAATGTTTTGAAATGCATTTTTAAGAATCATGGATGGGGATGATAAAGAGACCCCGGTAGATACTTCTGTAAAACAACCACAAATAATAAAGAGATTATGAAATTAACCCTTATATTGTACTTTTCCTTGGTCAAGGGTATGCTAACCTCGTATATAATAGTTAAATCATAGTTATTAAATTATAATGTAAATATATACACAAATATGATATCATATAAGATCCTCTAATATTTCAATGTTAATAATATTTTAGTACTATCCTCGTTTTGGGTGTTAACTGATCTGGTTTTCTTTATATGATCAGTTATGTAAGCCATGTTTTTTATGGATAAGATGTATATTATTCATATCCAGAATGATATTATGTTCTTAAAAATTAATTTTAATTATAAGATTAAATTTATTCTTGAATGATTATGATGGGGAAAGAATCTCATCACGTTTTTGGAGACGGTAATCCGTACGTACGCACAAGAGAAAATATCATTATATTGATGGTGAAATCATATTTAATTGGATGGTATATCATATATACATAATCATTAATATGTTATATTTGTTATTTACAATAGTTATACTCATTATTATTCCCATCCAAATAATAAAGTGTTTGAATAACAAACTACACCTCGACATGGAGACAATATGTCGTACGTACGCACGTATGGTGACTTTGTCAACAAAATGATAGATTGAATAATGACTATGGTTATGAAAATTTTATAATAAAGTCACAATATATATGAGATACTAGAGTTATTATATTATAATGGAAACAATAAAGAAAGATAAAGTGGAAGAAGAAAAGAACATGAGAGAGGTGATGAAATATTTACCTCTTCTTCAGGATCTTCATTTTTATTTGATCAAAAGGGATCCTAATGTTGGCTTTCTAGAAAAAGGAAGGCCTCTATGATGAAGGGAGGAAAGTTGGGCCGATATTTGGCTAGGGGTTGGCCAAGTGAAATGGCTATGGAGGTGTGAAATTAAGAGAAGGGGAAGTACCCTTCTATAAGAAAGGTGACGGTCACTTTAGGAAAATCTTGAAATATTATTTTATAACAAAATAATTCTCGATTTCAAATAGCTTAAAATTTTTTTATTTAGAGGATAAGGTGAGTATGGGTCGAAAATATTTCAACCAATAGGTTTTAGAATAGTTTAGGTCACCATATTAACCTTATATTTTAGATTTTACTCTTTGTTAAATAGTTTTACATTTATCATGTCTCTTTGTATTTTTATATTATATGGTTAATAAGCATACTATAAAATGCTAAGAGAACCCGAAGTGGTTCATTATTAATATATATAATATTATATCATTAATATGGCTGATACTTAGATTTTTAAGAATATTATATCAATTAATAATATAGTATTTGTTTTAAAAACTCAATTATGTCAATTTTGACACTATTTAGTATTTGGTTTTTGTGAAACTCAAAATAGCATGATTACTTCGAAAAAAAATTATTTAATCAACCCTAACATGTAATATTAACATATAAAATATGTGTAATTCATCAAAAGTATTGAATTATATTTATTAGGATATTTATAATATAAAATATTAAAATATTTCATTAATATATTAATTACTACATCATCGTTGTGTCAAAAATAAATTAAATTTTTAATGACTAAAAATTATAAATTAAATACCATCATATAAGAAATTTTTTTATCTTTATACTGAATATTTAGGGTCGAAATTATACTATGTATAACCACATTATAAAATGGTTTAGTTATTAACCATTGAATTTAACAATTTTAACTCTTCAATAAATAAAATAATAATAAATGTCCTAATCTAATCCAATTAAACAAAAAGGATCATATTTTATTCATAAGGTAGTATTAGGTCGAAATAATCATATCCACTATAATAAATACATGTTTTAGGGTAATTATAATATCATTTTACCCTCAATTATCCTATTTATTTTTAACCATGGTAAATAAAAGTCAAAAGTTACTATTCACATAATATTATTTTCATCTTACTGAACCACATTTTACATACTAATGTCAACTGTCTCTCTTGGATTTTCTAAATTCAACTTATAGAATTGGTAAAATTATTTTTTATACAAATTAGTAAATGCTCCTAGTATGTGGGTAAAAGACGGATAAAAGTTCAATAAAATTTTTTATATCTAAACTTTTTATAAAATGACTCCAATGAATTACATTAAACATATATGTATTATGTATCTATTTTTACCTAAAATAATTTAAAATAAAATTACTAATTTTTTAAATAAAAAGTCGGTTCTAAACAAAAATGTATTGTCTTTCACTAATCATCAAAAACTGAAAGTGTAGGATCGAAATATAATATGAGATGCTCAAAATACAAGAGGGGGGGTGAATTGTATACTTTAAAAATTCCTTTGGAACCTTTAAAGTTAGTTATGAATAACTAGAGTTTCCTTAAGAAAAGGAAAGGGCTAAGTTTAACAAAGTTAAACTAAGTAAATTCACAACACCTCTAACACCGAACTGAACTTGGAAAGATATTCCAAAAGCAGGTTCTGGAAATATGATTCCGGAAATTGAAACTTAACAAAAGTTACAATATGAGATTCTACCTTAAAGCGTATAGAATCTAAACTAATCAGAGTAAGTAAGGAAGTATAAGAAAGTTATACTTTCCTTAAGATACAAATTGCAGAGGAATAAAAATAAGTAGTAAAACTACTAGTAACAAGATGAAAGTCTTTTAACCCAAAGAAAAGGGTATCCAACAACCTTGGATAAAGGTCCCTTGATTTATACTTTCAAGCAAGTCTGTCTTACCCACACCAGGGTAAGCCCTCGATACGAAGATCGGTGTCTCTGTCTTGCTATCCCCGCAAGCCCTCAACTTCAAGGTAGTTGGCAACCTCTGTCTTCCTCAGCAAGGAAGCCCTCGAACTTTAAGATAGTCGGCACCTCTGTCTTTCTCAGCAAGAAAGCCCTCGATCTTTAAGGTAGTCGGCACCTCTGTCTTCCTATCCCCGGAAGCCCTCGAATGTAATCACCAACATTCGGAGTCGCACGAAACTTTTAGAGTTAATAAGAGACTCTCTCTCTCTAGAAATCACTTCAACAGCATGTAAGCCCTTTTTCAGCAATCCGCACATCAGCCATCAGCTATCAGCTATCAGCATCGAGCTCTTTCAAATGAGCTCCTATTTATAGGTAAGGTCGGCCTCTCTCCAACGGTCATATTTTCCTTAAAGTTCGGAGGGACCTGTACACGTGTCACTTAGACAACGGTTAGTTTATAACAAAATGGACGACATCGTTTTATAACAAAACAAGAGTAACAGAATGCACGACATCGTTTTAAACTCTAACATAAAAGTTCGGAATAGAAACTTCGGAGTGAAGGTTCGGAGTGAATAAATTCAGAGTGTATAAAACAATGATAATCAGATTCTGTTTAATAGGTGAATTCGGAATGAGAATTCGGAATAGGAATTCGTCATCAGAAATCGTAATGAGAATTCATTATCAGAATTCGTAATGAGAATTTGTCATCAGAATTCGTAATGAGAATTCATCATCAGAATTCGTAATAGGAATTCGGAATGAGATTTCTTCATTAGAATTTGTAATGGAAATTCTTCATTGGAATTCGTAATGAGAATTCAGAATGAGATTTCTTCATTAGAATTCGTAACGAGAATTCTTCTTCAGAATTCATAATGAGAATTCGGAATGGGATTTCCTCATTAGAATTCGTAATGAGAATTCGTCTTCAGAATTCGTATCCTGAATCTGGAATAGAACTTAGTCAGAATTCATATCCGGAATTCGGAATGAAACTTCCTTATAGTTCTTGTCCAGAACCGAATCCTAAAACAGAATGCTTTATATCAAAGTTTTAATGACTCCGAGAAAACGAATCTGAATCTCATACTTAAGAAAAATATGAATGAAAATATGATAAGGATAATTTTCCTTATAAAAGCGATTTTCCTTAAGAAAGCAATTTTCCTTATAAAAGCAATTTTCCTTAAGAAAGCAATTTTCCTTATAAAAGAAATTTTCCTTAAGAAAGCATTTTTCCTTACAAAAGCGTTTTTCCTTAAGAAAGCATTTTCCTTATAAATGCAATTTTCCTTAAGAAAGCATTTTTCCTTACAAAAGCGATTTTCCTTAAAGATAAGTTGTTTGTGATTTTCAAAACAAGAAAGAATGGAAAAGTCATAAGGAAAACCTTATTGACTCAACAATCTCCCCCTTTTTGGAAAGCACAAACATCCTTACGAAAAATCTATTCTAAGAAGAAAGAAACAAATTAAAGCTTATCTCCCTTGGTTTAAGAATATAGATGAGTACGACTAACTCCCCCTAAGGCTTTGAATCTCTAAGGATCGTATTCATATTTTCGGAGTGATGTTTCTTTAAGAAAAACTCCCCCTTAAACAAACTCTTATTAGAGTTCTTTTTCCTTGGGTATTTTTTCTTTCTCCCCCTTTGATAAACTCTTATTAGAGTTCCTCTTTTTCTTAAGGATCTTTTCCTTCTCCCCCTTTGTGATTTTCAAAAATAATTGGAGGGAATGGAAAAAATAACAAAGTACCTGAAATATTAGTCATGACAACAAAAAGAGACAACAAGCACAACTTTTATTAAATTTTGTAATCTCAGCAACAAAAAAAAATTACAACAAAAAGATCGGATTGGTTTATTTCGGATCTTTCTCCTTCGACATTAGCCCCTTAAGAATCGTCTTGATCTTCTTTAAGTCTTTGTGATCTTCCTCTGCTTGCTTCTCTAAGACGACTATTCTTGCTGACTGAGCTTCAATTATTTCTTCTTGAGCCTTCAACTTTTCTTCCTGAGCTTTCATCTTCTCTTCCTGAGCCTTCATCCTTTCTTCAAACTCGATTCGATAATCCCTTTCATACTTCCAACATTGATTGACGGAATTGAGCTTTCCATTCAGATCTCTCACTTCCTGAATCCGAAAGTTCTTTTCCTCTGTCAATTTCTCTTCGAATGATGCAGTCAGCTCTTTAATCTTCTTGTCCTCGGTTTCAAATGCATCCTTAACATTATCCTGAAACTCATCCAGCAACCTCATCTCTTCCACAGTTTTCTTAGACCAGCTTGTCATCCTCTTGCAAGATCTTTTATGTGCTTCGTAACCAATAAAGAAATTTTTGAACTGGGATTCAATCTCAACACACTTATCCATAACCATGGATACGGAGTCGGTTTTCTGATTCAGCGCATGTTGGAGCATCTGGCATCTGGAGTCTATACTAGAGAAGTTTGGAATGGTTCCCACCAACTTCTTTAAGGACTGAACAACAAAGTCATGCCCCAACGAGGATGACTCCGAATCTGAAATCTTGCTAGGAGAATTTTCTTCCTCAATAAGCTCCAACTTCCTCTTAGAAGAACTACCAGCTTCCTTCCTCATCCTCTTTTCTGAACTCGGAGTATCAGAAAGAATTTGTTTCCCCTTATCTTTTTCCGGAATAGAATCCTATTCCAGAGTTTTCTTTTCACTGTCAGAAACTTGAACAACCAAATCTTCTTCATCAGCAACTTCTACATTTTCCTTCTGAGCAGCATCAAGTAAAATATGTTCTTGTTCTCTCAGACCAGAAGCTTCCTCTTCACCTTTCTCTTCTTCCATAGTCGGAGTAACAAGCTTCGAAGATTGAGCTTCAGATGTTCGGAGCGAGAGGTGTTCCGAAGGAGTTCCTTTATATTCATCTACCTGTTTGAGCACATCTCTTGTCTCACCACTTCCTTCAGCAGCTTCTTCAACTTCTTCCACTTGTTCCACTTCCTCAGTAGCAACAGCTTCTTCCGGAGCAACAAAATTTCTTCCTGGAGTCTCAGGTAGAGATTCCAGAGAGAAAGATCTCGGAACGGGAATGGTTGCTGAAACCATTTCATTGAACTTTAACAACGCTTGCACAGCCTCGGCTTCTGACATTTTCTTCTTAAGCTTCTTCTCCTTTGCTTGCTTCTCAAGCTCATCAGTAGCCTTCTCTTTCAGAGCCTTAGCCTCTGCAGGATCCAATCCGAACTGCGGATCCCCTTCTTTCCTCTTCTCCTTGTCAGCTCTCCACTTTGCTGCAACCTCATCAGTATAGGTTTTCTTCTTCTTAGACTTAGGAGGTGCGGAGTGGACTTCCTTAGACTTGGGTTCCTCAGCTTCAACTACCACTTCTTTCAGCTTCCTCTTCCTTACCGGTTTAGATGATTCCGGATCAGCAGATTTCGGCGTCACTTCTACTTGTGAAGATAGATCATTAAACTTCCCTGACTCCTTGTCAAAATCTATATTCATTCTCTTAAGAGTGGCATCACTAAGCAGCATGATCTTGCACACCCTTGGTTTGGAACTACAAGCTACCTTGAAGGACTCAAGGCATCTAACTATGAGCTTTGATAATATTGCTGGGTACATCACGATCTGAGCTCTCAGATTCCCCTTCTTCAAATTCTCAATATTAAGAAGAATATGCTTCATCAAGTTAAATTTCCTTAGATTTATCAGGAAATCTAAGATGTATATCTCACTTTTCTTCAAGCTGTCCTTATCTCCTTTTCTCGGTACGATAAGCCCTTGCACCCATAACTCCAGAATCCGGAAGTTTGTAGATAGGCTTGCAATTTTCGGACCCTTGTCACCATCCAATCCGAGAATTTCTAAGGCCTTTTCCTTGTTGAAACTACCCAAAGAGTCTGGCAATACGTGAGAAATAAACTCTGCCTCTCCTTCATAGGATAATCCTACCAAGCTTGCAGCCTTGGTGTAAGAAAGCTTATATGTCTTGCCATACGATTTGAAAGAAAAATTTTCTCTGCTATCTTCCATGGAGAAAGCAACTGACTCATAAAACTCGACATGCAAGTCAGAGTACACTTCATCTTGGTTGCCGGTTTTTGATACCGCAACATCTTCCCAGCCATTCATCTTGATATTCTTTGAAATGATAGAATCGAAGTTGCTGAAGAAAGTTGGATGAACTAACCTTTCTCTGTAGACTAACCACTGAGAAATGGGCTTGGTTGAAGACATTTCTTGAGAAGCTAACTCTGCAGACATTCGGATCTGATGTCTCTGAGAAGTTCGGAATCGAGAAGACTGAAGTTCGGAACGGAGAAAACTGTGGTTCGGAACGGCCTTAAATCGGAGAGTCAGAGCTTCAGCACGCAAAAGCTTGAAACCGATGTGGGACTTCAAAAATAGGGTCCCCTTTATATAGGCAACGAGATGACGGTTCAACTTCCACGGTTGATCTAACGGTTTAGAATGATCTGAGATCAAATCTGACGGTTGAGAGCTTGAATCCGATCTTTTTGAGGTTTTTATTAAAGTAAAGAATTAAGAAATTCAAAAACCGAAAACAAACTTTAAGAAATTGCCAGCAAGTAAAATATGATTACGAAAACTTCGGTAAGAAAATCATACCTTTCGGATTAGCTTAGGAAAGTTGTTCGTAATGGGTAATATAAAGACAACTACAAAAAACTCAATACGAAAAACTAAATACGAAAAACTCAATACGAAAAAGTAAATACGAAAAGTCAATACGAAAAAGTAAATACGAAAAGTCAATACGAAAAGTCAATACGAAAAAGTAAATACGAAAAGTCAATACGAAAAAGTAAATACAAAAATTCAATACGAAAAAGAAAACTTGGTACGAAAATCTGGTTATGAAAGTCCTGGTACGAAAGTTGTCCATTCCGGAAATTTTCAATACGAATACTTTCATTGCAGAAGTATTCTGTACGAAAATATCCATTCTGGAAAATGGTAGTTTCGGAAATTCCATTCCGGAAATTTTCGTTCCGAAAAGTTTTGAAAACAAATTTTGAAAAACTTTGATAAACAAATAATCAAATGTACTCCCCCTATGAAAAGGAGTTTATTACTGTAAGGAGATTTTTTCAACAGAAAGTTAATTAAGAAAGATTACCTTATGGTTATCATTCCTAACTTCTGTTTGATATATTCAAATCTATCAGAAGGAAAAGATTTTGTGAAAATATCAGCAAGTTGATCTTGCGTTCCGATAAACTGAAGAATAATGTCTCCTTTAGTTTTGATAATCTTTTCAAAAAAGCTTTTGTTACCAGTCATGTGCCGGGAACATCCACTATCCATGTACCATATATTGTTGCTGGAACTTTCTTTATTTTCCTGAAATTAAGAACAAAGTTATATTTTCGGAATCCAAACTTGTTTGGATCCGAGATTTCCAGACAATAAAATTTTTGGAACCCACATTTTCTTAGAAAAGTAAGCTTTATGAAAACCTAAGGATTGGGTTTTGTTTAAGGAACAACTTCTTGCCTAGTGACCACCACATTGACACTTGGTACAAAATGGGGCACTTTGAGGAACAAAATAATTGTTACTGAAAACAGGTTTTGCATGGGTATAACCAAATCCGGATTTATTTCTTAAAGGTCGTATTTGAGAATACATCTTATCAAAATTTTCCTTACCAGGGGTAAAGTTTGATAAACACTTCTTTAAGGAAAAAATTTCGGACTTGAGTTTTACAACCAAGTTTTTATCCTCAAAATCATTAGTTTTGGAACTAGAGTTAGGCTCAAAAACATTTCTCTTAGAAATTACTTTTTCTAATTCTTTAGAAAGTTTATTCTTCTCAGAACTTACTTCCTCAAGATTTTTTGAAATATTTTCAAAATCAGCATTTTTATTATCAAGATCTTCAGAAAGATATGATATCTCTTTAGTAAGAATAGAATTCCTAGAATTTGCCTTATCAAGTTTCTTGTTGAGTTTGGAATTCTCAATCTCAAGAAGTTCAGCAAATCTAGAGACTTCTTCATATGTAGGTAAAGTATTTTCCTCATCAGAAGATGATTCTTCATCAGAAGAGTTATAATACTTACTATCATTAGAATTTAAAGAAACATTGGTCAATGATTCAACATTTCGTACCTTAGCCATAAGACAATGATTGTCAATAGGTAATCTGGCTATAAGACCAAGATTCTTCTTTCCTGAAGATTCATAATCAGAAGATTCATCTGAAGAGTCACCACCACTGGCACTCCAGGTTTCATTAGCTTTCAGAACTTTCTTAGCTTTGGCTTTGTAATACTTCTTTCTGTTCTTGTCTTAATGTATTTCCTTTCTTTCTTTCTTTCTGAGCATAGGGCAGTCTGGTCTAATATGTCCAGCTCTTTTACATTCATAACAAGTAACTTCTCCATCTTTCTTATCTTTCCTATCCTTCTTCTTATACTTGGATTGAAAGTTTCTCTGTCCAGCTATCTTGTTCATCCTTCGAGCAAGATTGGCTAATTCATTTTCTGAAACTTTACTCTCACTAGATTCGGATTGGAAAATGACTTTCTTAGACTTGGATCTAGTAACTCTTTCAGGAGTCTTAGCTTTCATCTGATTTGAAGTTGTAGTAAAAGCAACAGTTCCATTTCCATTCTTCTTCTTGATGTTGTCAGCATCTCTCTTCACTCTGGTCTCATATTGTAGAAGAGTTCCAAATAATTCATCAAGAGTAATTTGAGTTACCTTCCTGTTCTCATCTATAGCTGTTCTCTTGGATTCCCACTCATTGGGCATAATGTCAATTATCTTGTCCACGAGAGCTCCATCATCTAAACCTTTCTCTCCCATAGATTTTAGACTGTTGACAATAGTCATAAACCTTTGTTGTACTTTACAGATAGGTTCTCTATAAGGAAAATTGATGCCATGATATTCAGCTCTAAGCATAGCTCTTCTAGTCTCAATCACTTTAGAAGTCCCAAAGTGTGTAACCTCTAACTTCTTCCATATACAGTTAGCTGCTTCACATGAAGAAATTTGGATATATATATTTCTGGTCATTGAACATAATAGAGCATTGCGTACCTTATAGTTGAGTTGATATTCTTGCTTTTCCTGGTTAGTAAAGGTTCTGACTTCCTTTTCAGGAATTTTATAGTCACCAGTAAGCATGACAAAATTGTCTACTCCAGTATTGATAACAAAAGTCTTCATACGATCTCTCCAGTATTCATAATCATTACCATCAAAGATTGGTGGTCTTGTAGGATTCAAATTGTCAATAGAGACAACATTAATTCCTGTCATACTAAAAATAACTTTGCACACAAACTTATTAGTAGCAAAAATTCGTAATTACAAAGTTCGGAATGAGAAAATCCTGAATGAAAAAATCGGAATGACAAAGTTCGGAATGAAAAAGTTGAGCAAGAAAAACTTGTATGTGAGTACAAGTATTTCAGTATCCTTGGCTCTGATACCAAATGTAAGAATGGTATAGAGTAAGAGGTTTCCAACCTCTGATACCAATTGTAGGATCGAAATATAATATGAGATGCTCAAAATACAAGAGGGGGGGTGAATTGTATACTTTAAAAATTCCTTTGGAACCTTTAAAGTTAGTTATGAATAACTAGAGTTTCCTTATGAAAAGGAAAGGGCTAAGTTTAACAAATTTAAACTAAGTAAATTCACAACACCTCTAACACTGAACTGAACTTGGAAAGATATTCCAAAAGCAGGTTCCGGAAATATGATTCCCGAAATTGAAACTTAACAAAAGTTACAATATGAGATTCTACCTTAAAGCGTATAGAATCTAAACTAATCAGAGTAAGTAAGGAAGTATAAGAAAGTTATACTTTCCTTAAGATACAAATTGCAGAGGAATAAAAACAAGTAGTAAAACTACTAGTAACAAGATTTAAGTCTTTTAACCCAAAGAGAAGGGTATCCAACAACCTTGGATAAAGGTCCCTTGATTTATACTTTCAAGCAAGTCTGTCTTACCCACACCAGGGTAAGCCCTCGATACGAAGATCGGTGTCTCTGTCTTGCTATCCCCACAAGCCCTCAACTTCAAGGTAGTTGGCAACCTCTGTCTTCCTCAGCAAGGAAGCCCTCGAACTTTAAGGTAGTCGGCACCTCTGTCTTTCTCAGCAAGAAAGCCCTCGATCTTTAAGGTAGTCGGAACCTCTGTCTTCCTATCCCCGGAAGCCCTCAAATGTAATCACCAACATTCGGAGTCGCACGAAGCTTTGAGAGTTAATAAGAGACTCTCTCTCTAGAAATCACTTCAACAGCATGTAAGCCCTTTTTCAGCAATCCGCACATCAGCCATCAGCTATCAGCTATCAGCATCGAGCTCTTTCAAATGAGGTCCTATTTATAGGTAAGGTCGGCTCCTCTCCAACGGTCATATTTTCCTTAAAGTTCGGAGGGACCTGTACACGTGTCACTTAGACAACGGTTAGTTTATAACAAAATGGACGACATCGTTTTATAACAAAACAAGAGTAACAGAATGCACGACATCGTTTTAAACTCTAACATAAAAGTTCGGAATAGAAAATTCGGAGTGAAGGTTCGGAGTGAATAAATTCAGAGTGTATAAAACAATGATAACCAGATTCTGTTTAATAGGTGAATTCGGAATGAGAATTCGGAATAGGAATTCGTCATCAGAAATCGTAATGATAATTCATTATCAGAATTCGTAATGAGAATTTGTCATCAGAATTCGTAATGAGAATTCATCATCAGAATTCGTAATAGGAATTCGGAATGAGATTTCTTCATTAGAATTCGTAATGGAAATTCTTCATTGGAATTCATAATGAGAATTCGGAATGAGATTTCTTCATTAGAATTCGTAACGAGAATTCTTCTTCAGAATTCATAATGAGAATTCGGAATGGGATTTCCTCATTAGAATTCGTAATGAGAATTCTTCTTCAGAATTCGTATCCTGAATATGGAATAGAACTTAGTCAGAATTCATATCCGGAATTCGGAATGAAACTTCCTTATAGTTCTTGTCCAGAACCGAATCCTAAAACAGAATGCTTTATATCAAAGTTTTAATGACTCCGAGAAAACGAATCCGAATCTCATACTTAAGAAAAATATGAATGAAAATATGATAAGGATAATTTTCCTTATTAAAGCAATTTTCCTTAAGAAAGAAATTTTCCTTATAAAAGCAATTTTCCTTAAGAAAGCAATTTTCCTTATAAAAGCAATTTTCCTTAAGAAAGCATTTTTCCTTACAAAAGCGATTTTCCTTAAGAAAGCATTTTCCTTATAAAAGCAATTTTCCTTAAGAAAGCATTTTTCCTTACAAAAGCGATTTTACTTAAAGATAAGGTGTTTGTGATTTTCAAAACAAGAAGGAATGGAAAAGTCATAAGGAAAACCTTATTGACTCAACAGAAAGTTCTCAAAAAAATACAAAAACTTAACCCTAAGCTAATTTTGATATTAGGAATCCAAAAATGAAGTTTATTTTGAAAATAAAAACATATAAAATTTCAAAAGGTGGGTATTAATATTCATAACAGTTAGTTTCATTGGTCGTAGTGTTGTAATACTCAAAGTTGCGTACAACTCAAGCCACTACATTATTTAAAGGGAAACATACCATGGAAGCTTGGGTTGTTACATTCTCTCCTCCTTAAAATAATTTCATTCCAAAAATTTCTAGAATATTACTGTATAGAAATATTTAGGTGGTTCTTCATCACATGTTTTTCGGGTTCCCACATTGCCTCCCCAATCATATTGTTTCTCCATATAACTTTTACCAAAAGAGTCGCCCAGTTTCTCAACACATGTTCTCTGGTATCAGGAATTCTGATAGGCTCTTCACAATAAGATAGATTGTGTTCCATTTCAATTTCCTCATTTTTGAGTAAATGTGTTGGGTTAGGCATGTATTTTTTCAACAGTGATATGTGGAACACTTCGTGAACGTTGGAGAGATTTGGAGGCATTTCCAAACGATACGCTACAACTCAAATTCGTTATAGAAATTCGAAATATCTGAAGTACTTGGGACTCAATATACCCTTCTTACCATATTGTATAACACCCATCCATGAAGATACCTTCAATAAAACAAGATCTCCTACATGAAATTTAAATCATTCCTCCAATTATCGTCTAAGCTCTTTTTCCTACTTCAGGCTGCTTTGATGTCAATTTGGATAATATTCAACTTTTCCATTGTTTCCTCAACAATTTCTGGGCCTACAAGTTTTCCTTCACTAACATCATAACAACAAGTTGGTTTGTGACATCTCTTTCCATATAACGCTTCATATGGTGTCATCTCAATACTTGAATGGAAACTATTGATATAGGAAAATTATACCAGATGTAAATATTGATCCCACATCCCATTAATGTCATGTGAGAAGTATCTCAACAAGTCTTCTAAGGATTGAATAGTCTATTCTGATTGTCCATCAATTTGAGGGTTGTAGACATTGCTCAAATGAAGTTCAGTATCCAAGGATTTCTGAAGAATTTTCCAAAATCTTCATGTAAAATGGGGATTGCGATCAGAATTAATCAGTAGGGGTACACCATAGAGTCTTACAACTTCATTAATATATAGTATTTCTAGACGTTCAAGTGGTAAATCTTCTATAATGGTAAAAAAATGTGCTCACATGGTAAGACGATCAACAATGACCCATATTTCATCATTCCTTCTAAGGGTCTTTGGTATCCCCATGACAAATTCCATCATAATATTATCCTATTTCCACTCAGGTATGGGATGAGGTTTCATTACACCTCCTGACTATTGCCTTCTATTGTCATTTGTTGACAAACCATACATCTTGGCACAAAATTAGCAATCTCCCTCTTCATGTTGTCCTACCAAAAATATTATATCAAATATCTATACATCATAGTGCTACCAGGGTGTATAGAGAAATTGAACCTATGAGTATCATCCAACAATTCCCTTTTTAGATCCGATATATCGGGAACACAAATCTCTTCCCAAAATTCAAAATTCTATCTTCATATATGAAGTTGATCTGTCTCCCATCATTCACATCTTTAATTTTCATTTGATACTCATCAACATCAGTCATAGAAATTTGTATCTTTTTCAGTAAATATGGTTTGGCAACCATTTGAAAAAGCATTGATGTTTCACCTTCCATGATTATTCCCATATCCATCTTTACTAGATCCATGTATATAGGATCCTATTAAACTCTCATCTTGTTCAAAACACCATGATTATTTCTATCCAAAGCATCTGCCACCTTATTTTCCTTCTCCGTGTGGTAATGTATAGTGAAATAATAATCCTTGAGTAGTTCAGGCCATCAACTTTACCTCATGTTGAGTTCTTTTTGTGTGGAAATATACTTCAAAATCTTGTGATCTGTATAAATCAAACATTTTTCACCATAGAGATAGTGTCTATATATATTCAGAGCAAATATTATAGCCTCTACCTCAAGATCATGAGTGGGATAATTTTTTTCATTAATTTTTAGCTGTTGTGATGCATTTTCAATAACTCTATCATTCTCTATAAGGACACAACCATGTCCTTTCTTTGAAGAATCACAATAAATTACAAACCCGTCATTCCCCGATGGTTGAGTCAGGATAAGATCATTAAATAATCTTCTATTCAGTTCTTCAAAACATTCTTCACACTCTTTTGTCCAAACAAATTTAACCCCTTTACATGGGGTCTTTGTTAATGGGTTATCCAATCAGGTATAATTCTGGAAAAAAGGATGATAATAACACGCTTTACCAATAAAATGGTGTACCTTAGTTATACACATTAGTTCTGGCCATTCATGGATTTCCTTGGTCTTTTAAGGATCAAAAGAGATTTCATCCTTATAGACAATATAGCCGTGAAAAAAAATCTCCTAAATCCAGAATTCACACTTGCTAAATTTCCCATATAATTCGTTTTTTCTAAGAGTCCATAAGATAACGAGAAATTCATTTTCACGATCTTCACAGCTTTTTGATTATACCAAAATATCATCAATAAATAACACTAAAATGTCATCAATATATTCCTCGAAAACTCTTTTCATTAGATACATGAAGACAGAGGGTGCATTGGTCAATCCAAAAGGCATTATTGTAAACTTGTAATGCCAGAACCTGGATTGAAATACTGTTTTTGGAATTTCGTCATTCGTTACACAAAAGTGATGATATCCAGATCAAATTTCAGTCTTTGAAAAATATTGATCTCCATGAAGTTGGTCGAATAAATCATCAATGCAAGGTAGGGGATACTTTTTCTTTATTGTTATAGCATTGATCTCCCAATAAGAAATGCACAACCTCATGTATCTGTCTTTCTACTTAACAAAAGGATAGGGTCTCCCCATAGAGAAACACTAGGAAGAATAAATCTCATGTTACACAATTCCTCTAGTTGTCTATTTAGTCCCTCTAATTCCATAGTGGAAATTCTATAAGGGTTCTTTGATATGTGCCTTGAAACAGGATTTAAATCATTTAGAAACTCAATTTCTCGTTCTGAAGGATGTCTAGGTAAATCCTCCAGAAAGACATCAATATCTTGCAAAATAGGTATTTCCTCTATTCAAAAATTCTTTTACTCACCTATAGTTATTTCATTCCGTTCTTCCCCAATAATTGAATTTCATAGAGCTTCTGGGGGTGGATCTAGATAAGAATCCGGTGGAGACATTTCTTCTCTAAAGATAAGGTACTTATTATCATCGTCAAAAATTGTAACCTCCTTCTTCATACAATAATGTTTTTAATCATGGTCCAAAAGCCAATATATTCTGAGGATTATATAAAATTCAATCAGGGGTTTGATAATGAGATTAGCTGATAAAGAAAATTTATATTCCCTAATTGGAACTGATTCAAAAAGCATTGTTGCGATGATATTTCCCTTAGGTGTTTTGACTGACAACACCCTTGTTAAGTCAAATTGAAGAAATCTAATTTTCTCAGAAAACAAGGAAGATATAAAAATAATGTGATGATATAGAATATAATAAAGAATTGGATAAACAAGAGGAAACCATTAAATTACCTGCCACCACGAATTTCAGAGCATCAACTTCAGTAGTAGTGACTGCATAAGCATGTCCCTACTCACTTGGCCTTTTCTGGGGTAAGTTTCCTTGGGTATTAGAACATTACTTTTCATAATTCCCCTTTTATCTACAATTTTAGAATTCATCATTAACAACCTCTTTCTTACCCTTAAAATAATGAGCTTGGTGTCCTTTTTCACCACACTTGTAACAGACTCCCATTCCCATGAGGAAAGTACTGAGCTGTTTCATCCCACATTTACCACAGGATGAATATTCAACCTTTCCCTTCTTCCCATTATTTCCACTTCCTGATTGTTTAGTATATCTCTTCTTCTATTTCATTTCTTTTATGTCGTAAGACATAGAGAATTCCTTTTCTGTCTTGATAGCGCATGTTAAAATATCTTTATACGATGAGAAGGATTGTGGGACTAATGCTCGATGAAGAAATGGATTTAACCTATAAAATAATCGATCATTATTACTTCTTGGGTTATTTATATAATCTGTTTCATTCCTCGCTATCTTTGTAATGTTACCCTCATACTTTGCAACATTCTCATACTTTTTTTCCCTGAGACTCGGAAATTTTCTACCCATAACCACTCAACGGTCATGAGAAAAGTATTTTTTCTATGAAAATTTCTTTAAACTCCCTCTATTCCATGTTCGTTACATCTTAATCTTCCATTTTGTTTTGTTTTAATGATCACCATTGATCTGCATCTTCTGTGAGGCAATAAGCTTCCATTAAAACTTTTTCCCTTTCACTACTCCCTAAATCATGAAACATTTTCTCTAAATAATTTATGCATTTCTCAGATTCTAATGGATTTTTACTGCAAATGAATGTTTGTGGTTGTTTCCTCATGAAGTGGTCTAACATTGATCCTCTGCGTTTTGGATCAGGGTTCTTCATACAAGTAATTTTATTATTCTCAACTTGAGTTAGTTGTCCCAATATGGTGATAAGATGATCAACACTAGTTGCGTCACCATATCCACTATAATTATCTTCAGTAGGAGGGAAATCCATACATGGATTGGGTGGGTTGATATAGTTTCCATTCCTTCTAATAGGCTCCATTTCTAAACAATTTCATGCACTAGATTAGTTTATGAATCGCAATACATAATTCAAAACTTGTAAAATAGTTAACATAAATTGAACATCTTATGGACATAATCCATAATCACAAAAATGTTTTCATTGTGGATGTATATATCAAAAACACTTCATAATGGTTTGTAAAGATAATGAGAAATATCCTAAGAATATCCCCCATGAGTGTCATAACCAAGAGTGCAGCAAGACTCATTGTAGTGAACCCGTTCCCGTTCGAGTCTAGCTCGAAGCGGTGTTTTCGGGTTCTACCACTAGGAACATCTGTTCTAGATTCACCTCTACCTGCTCATATCCAAACAAGGATGTATTTCTTGTTAAACTCACAAAATCTCTACATTACCAAAATTCTACGTAGTTCTTCTATACTAATCCTCAAAGTCTATCTTAGGGTAATGTTCTCTAATCAGAGTTTTTCTAAATCAACCTTGCAAGGTTTTTACTAAAATTTATATGATACCAACTGTAACAACCCAACCCCAGTTACCTAGAGTCATTGAATTATTACATAACATTGGCATGATACAAGAAATTCTATCCTAAAAGACCGATCAGTTTAGTAGCCTTGGAAGTACTAGATACATTCTTAAGTTTTACATTACATCATGAAATAAAAACATCAAAAATATTTTGTCCCCTTTTGAAAACACTTATATCCTTATCCTATCACTACAATTCAACCATAATATACTTCTTCCCATCCTGGGAAAAATAAAACATATAATGGGGTGAGTTCGGATTCTCTGTAATGATAAAAATATAGTGGAAATGATCATAAATAAACGTAAACATTTAACGCTATGTGTAAGACTAAAAAAAATCCTTTTAAACCTAAAATTTAGCATAATATGGAAAAGATAAAATCAAATAATTCCATCTACTTATTCACATGGATATTCTAATATTTTAATAATTACATTCAATATTAATATCCATATTCATAATGATGAAATGCATAATGCAAGACTTCATAACCACATAGTAATGGCATTGTGTGAAGACTACAAATAAGTTTTTGTCAAGGCCTTGTTCCCAGACACTAGTTTGTCTCACGAGACCTACCGATTCATCAAGGTGCTATAGCGGGCTCCACCCTTCACTTATTAAGTCCAATGCATTATTCATATGAAAAGGTTTAAACATAACATAAACATTCATATTAAAACTAGCATATGAAATGTCAATACATTATACAAAAACCAGGAATGGTGTAAAAATAACACAGCCACGGTCAAACATATCACAAAACCTTCAATAAAATATGGAAGATTTGTATTATAAAAAATCAACATCAAACAAGTTTTAAATCCATAAAAGGATGTTGTCATAGATGAAATGAAAACTATTTGAAATAAATACCTCTTTCTTTTTTTAAATCATTTAAAAGTCACATAATTATAAAATAAAACATTTTTTTGAAAATATTATTATAAGTTTGAATGTAAATCATAGAAGAAGATATAATAGTGGAAAATAGTCACACCTTCTATATAAGTTAAATAAAGATACTCTTACCATAATTTTGTTGAAAAGTTCATAAAGTACCTTGTTTGGAAAATGATGGAATAATTCCTTTCAAACTATTTTATAAAAAAATTCAAACAATTGTATAAATAACATTAACCCATAGTCTAGTTAATTAAATAAATGCTTTAAAATTCATTCTTAAGAATCATGGATGCGGATGAAAAAGAGGTCCTAGTAGATACTTATGTAAAAACAACCTCGGATAACAATGAGATTGTGAAATTAACCCTTACATTGTAATTTTCCTTAGTCGAGGGAAAGTTAACCTCATGTATAATAGTTAAATAATTGTTATAAATTATAAAATAACTATATACATAAATATGATATCATATATGATCCTATAATATTTCTTTGTTAATAATATATTAGTAGTATCATTGTTTCGGGTGTTAACTGATCTGTTTTCCTTTATATGCTCGGTTATGTAGGCCAAGTTTGGTATGGATATGATGTATTTTATTCATATACCGAATTATATTAAGTTACTAAAAAATATTTTTTAATCATAAAATGATAATTATTCATGAATGACTACGATGGGGAATGAATCCCATCGCATTCGTGAAGATGGTAATCCGTACGTACGCACGAGGGACAATATCATTATATTAATGGTTAAATAGTATGTAGTTGGATGGTATATCAAATATACATAATCATTAACATGTTATATGTATTATTTACATCATTTATACTCATTATTATTCCCATCCAAATAATGAAGTGTTTTAATAACTAACTACACCACGATGTTGAGACGGTAAGTCGTACGTACGCATGTATGGTGACTTGGTCATTCATATGATGGATAAAATAATTAATATGGTCGTACCATTTTTATAATTACATCAAAGTATATATAAGATACCTGAGTTATTATTTTATAATGGAACCAACAACTAATGTGGCAGTGGAATAAGAAAAGTACATGGGAGAGGTTATGAAATATTTACCTCTTCTTTAGGTTCTTCCTTTTGATTTGATCAAAAGCGCTCTTTAGGTTGGATTTATGACCAAAGGAAGGAATCTAGTATGAAGGGAGGAATTTTGGGTGGATATTTGGTAGGGGTTGGCCAAGAAAAATTTCTTTGGAGATTTGAAATTAAGATAAGGGTAAGTACCCTTTTATAAGAGTGGTGAGGGTCACTTTTGGAAAAGCTTGAGATATTATTTTCTAATAAATTCATTTTCAGATTCTAATGGATCCGAAATGATTTATTTTAGGATAAGGTGGTTATGGGTCAAAAAGCTCTAAACCATTAGGTTTTAGACAGGTTTAGGACATCATATTAACTTTATCTTTTAGATTTAACTATTAGTTAAATAGTTTGACATTTACCATGTCTCTTTGTATTTTTATATTATATGGTTAATAAACATGATATAACAAGCCAATATACTCTCAAGTTGTTCATAATTAATATATATAACCTTATCTAAGTTCTTTGGCTATAAATTATATTTTTAGGAATATTATATCAATTAATAATAGAGTATTTGTTTTAAAAACTCAATTATGTCAATTTTTACACTATTTAGTATTTGGTTTTGTAAAAATCATAACTGCATGATTACTTCGAAAGAAAATTATTTAATCAACCCTAAAATTTAATATTAACCTATAAAATTATATTAGTTTATCAAAATTCTCAAATTACATTTATTTAGATATTCAAAATACCATATATTTAAATATTTCATTATTTAGGAAATCACTGCATCGTCGTTGTGTAATAATTAAATTAAATTATTTATACTCTAAAAATTATAAATAAAATACCATTAATTAGTAAATCTTTTTAGAATTCTATTGAATATTTATAGTACAATTTATCTAATGTATAACCCTATATTAAAATGGTTGAATTTTTAAACATGGAATGTAACACTTTTAAATCTTCTTTAAATAAAATAATAATAAATGTCCTAATCTAATCCAAGTGAACCAAAAGAATAATTTATTATTTCTAATGATGTTTATGGTATAATTAAACTTATCCACTATAATTATTACATGTTTTATGGTAATTATAATATCATTTTTACCCTTAATTACCCTATTTACTTTTAATCATGGTAAATAAAAGTAAAAAGTTAATATTCAGCAAAAATTATTTTCTTCTTATTAAACCAAATTTTACTTACTGATGTCAACCGTGTCTCCCAGATTTTTGAAATTCAACTCACATAAGAGGTAAATAATTTTTTATGAAAAATTTTAAATGCTTTTAGAAGGTGGGTAAAAGATGGTAAAAAGTTCAATAAAGGTTTACACATCTAAACATATTATAAAATGACTCCAATGAATTATATTGAACATATATAGGTATTATGTATCTATTTTTACCTAAAATAAATTATAATAAAATAAATAATTATATAAATAAAAAGTCTTTTTAAAACAATAACGCTTGGTTTTTCACTATTCAACAAAAATTGAAAGTTCTCCGAAAAATACCAATAATCATCCTAAGTTAATTTTGATATTCCGAATCCATAAATAAATTCAATTTTGAAAATTAAAATTTATAATATTTCAAAAAGTGGGTATTACTATTCGTAATTACTAGATTCATTGGTTATGGTGTGTTAATTCTCCAAGTTACGTACAACGCAAGATACTACAATATTCAAAGGGAAATGTATTGTTAAAGCTTGGGGTGTTACCAATTTGATTCTTAGAGAACATATACATGATGAATCTGTTGGTGTTTATTAAGTTTCCCCTAATTCATGAGGAAATAATTATGAAAAACCCATATTGATTAATAAGGTTATTCAATAATTTTCAACCCACCACCATTCCTAACCATGAGGTGGTAATTTAAGGACAGAAACAAAGAATCATTATCTCTATCTAAGATTAATTTCTACATTGAAAAGATGATACCATATGAGACTCCATGGAGGTGTTTTCAATCAACCCATGTACACCCTGAATGTGACCTTATCATTTTAGTATATTCTATGTGGCCACATAGTCCATACACAGGCACCCATTTCAGGTATGAATTTATATATAATGTCATAAAAATAACTGATTACCACCATAAAATAGACAGTGAGATGGATGAATAATAAACACTCGTGAATAGTGATTTATTACATCGGGAAGCTCGAGGGATATTCTAATATTATATTATTTAGATAATCCTCATATAAATAAGGTGATACAAAAATGAACTATAAAGTAAAATAATCCATGATACCCCATTAAGAATGATAGGCCCCCATATATGCTATCGAGAATGGGTGGTCTTTATGTGAACATGGGGCCTTACAAAAATATAGAGTCCATGGTGAATGGAAAACCCATGATGAGCCCTTTTTAAAGTAACCTTCATTGAACCCCTTATTAATCTCCTCTAATCCATATAGAAATTATCTTAAACAAGATGAAGGCTCTGTAATATTTTTATTACCCTCCTTTTAATGTCCTTGGATCACATAAAATATAATCCTCTCATAAATACATCACAACTATTTTAGTTTATTTGTAAATAGACCATTCACATTCCCAATCCTTCACTCAAATCACTCCTTTGTGTCAAATCAATCAAATTTACCTTTGTTGGATTATATTCACTATGGTAAAAATCTCAACATTATCAAACCAATACATTTTTCAAATCCACTATACATACATCATAATGAAACTAAGAAAACCATATTTACATTATTCAATCATGTATTCCCTTGATAAAATGATTCTCTAGGATAGTCCTCCAAGATTGATAAACCCCTAAAAGTTCTCAGAACAATTTATCCCATTGATAATGGAGGTATTTATCAAAATAATGTTGTAGTTCTCTCTCCAAGATCAATATGGACGTCCTAGCTATTGATGTTCTATGTCAGTCAACCCAATTTTAGTCAATGATCTATGGTATCATGGGATTCTTCACTATTTTTAATCCCCATCAACATTTACATTGATTATCTCAAGATCTTAAACCATAAATGAGTCAGGAAAATCCATTTTAGGTTATAATACTAGTTTCATGCACCAAATATCCAAGAAATATCCTAATACAACAACCGGTTTTGGATATTTATGGAAAACCACATGCATGCCCCACTAAATCTGTTGTTTTCCCCTTCCATGACTCATACATCCGTGTCACATGATATAAAACTACATGATACCATCATTACATTATGATGTTAAAATTGGTGGTATAGTATTTCCAAATGTCCTTAAAATGTGCTACCTAAACTACATGGGTTCTCAATCCTTTTAATTAGGATATGTAGAAATCCTCTTTGAGTTCCAAATCCAAAAAAATCTCACCATGAAATATTCTCCATGAGAATCATTAATACATTATCAAAGGGGTATATTAACTAAAAGGCATCATACTAAATAGTATATAAGTAAAATATATTAGTTGGTACATATTCTCTATAAAGATATACCAAACAAAACACACTCCTTACCAGATACAAATCCCCATTGGATCATATTCTTTATGATCCATTTCATCAATCCAAAAAGGGGGATAATCCATGTGAGAATAACCATAATGGTTTTCTCATATTTAATTCTCACACCAATTATTTATAGGTTTATTTCACCTTATATTCCACTCCTCATGACTTTAAACTTATTATATGAAGTTATTGTGCATAATATGGAATTTTATTTGAAATGATGGGGAGGGGAGTATAAAAATAACCAGTATATAGTTCTTAAGGGTATGGAGTCCTATAGTATGCCAGATAATATGTTGTGTACATCTGGGAGGAAGGAATCCATAAATGGTTCCTAATGTTGTGGAGTCCCAAAGTATCCCTAAAATGCAATGATCTATGAAAAACCCAATTCTACGTAAGAAGGAAATGTCCTATACACGAAAAGTGTCACTATTTCCATATAATTCATTAATATAAAATATTAACGACCCATTGGAATCATAAGTGAAACCTCCCTCCATACATGTCATCATATATGAGAGATCCATTAATGTTGAGCTTCAGGCCATTGGATGGAGGTTCCAAACAGATACAATTTCTCTTGGGAGAGAGGCACTAGGTGGGGAAGGGTACCATTATTTTTTAAAAAATATGAGGTAATGTGAATCCTTACATCAAATCAGTAGTAGGATTAATTTAGATATTAAATTAAACCTCACATATTCATGCACTATCAAAAAAACTAAAAATGTATGATGTATACCATTAAGTGTCATCAAGCTACATGGGTTATAATTCTACTTATATTATGCATTATTACACCTTTAGAAGTCTCAATCCTAAAAAACGAACACCTCTGACCTCTCTAGAGTGTGCTAACATCCAAATGTTCGCATCATTGTGTATTTGAACTGTATTATCTCTAAATATTTAGAGAGATATTGGGAGGTTATGGTATATAGATAGTCACATTAAAAAAGAGTTTTTCATAAATACAGATGTCCATATAAATGGGGAGCCACTGATTTGTATAAATTTTCACATAAAATGAAGACATTGATTAATCTGCTAACATAGTTGTAAAAATTCCCACAATGAGATTAGTGAAGGATTTAGGAATATACAAACACATATTTAATCAATAACAGAGTCCCATTGCAAGAAATAATTTTCCCCTAAATGGGTGTGATGAGCCTATCATATCATACTCTAATCTAATGTCCATTAGAAGTTGTTATTGGTAAAGCACAAATGTTCACATACATTTAGAAAGTATGCCTACGAACACTCAAAAACACAATAGTGGGTGTAAGCTGGGTTTCTCGTAAGAAGCAATGTTCAAATGAATTTTTTGATATAGTGTTACATGTTATTGTATATAATATAATATTAAGTAGAATGGAGAAAAATATATGAGGTTTTATAACAAGTATGTGATTGATGGAGATATTCCAAAATTGTATTATGAATATTCCAAATTTGTATATATCATATTGAAAGGTAGGGGTATATCAAAAATCTAGTTTTTATGATATTTCTCATTTAATTCAAATATTACAACTATACATATTGTAAGGCATGTTACATGATACCATACTGCTATCATTGAAATTTTCAAAGGTCAAATAGTAAAATATCTTTTTTCAATGATCATTCATTATAGATATCATTAATAACATTTTTATGATTTGAAACATTGTGGAAGTAGTTGAATTAATTAATTTAAATAATAATTACAAAATAACACTTATTCATGAATTATAAAGAACAAGAAAATTCATGAATACATGATGAGTTTCATATAGGTTCAATTAATATGAACATACTATAACATGATGGCGGTCACTCAATTTATCATTCTTATATGAAACACACGTAATCTCATTTCTAACTTCCTCAAAACATTTTGCATTCTTGAGGCATTAACATTATGTGAGTGGATAGGGCCCCTCATTAGTTACAGATGATTCAGTACATCTCATGGATACCTCTATTGGAGGCATTTCATTCATCTTCCTCAACTCTGATCTGCATCAAACATGGATAAAGACTATATCCTATGATCAATATTCTGAGGTACACATCCTGATTTATCTTTTTAAAATATGCATAATTTCATTTATCTATCAAAGTCGATCTTAGCTTTCGGTTTCCATATTTATTCTTCCATGTACAACCATTCTAGTTACATCCTATAGAACCCTAAAATACTGATTATGTAGAAAAAAGGAATCTGAATTAGAAAATCCTACAAATACATTCCATGATGTTTAATACCCAAAAGGACATATCATCGTTCTATAAATGTAGGGAACATTTAATATCATAACTGGGGATGAGTATAACAAAAAAACCTACAACCACATTCCTTCCCTTGCAATTCATCATATGCCTAATACATGTTAATAAATATTTATTTAATGCATCAGATTTAGAACCATATGAATGCAACCCTTTTAGAAATACTTACACTACTATAGATTTTAAAAAATAGTACAACCCTTAATAAACACTAAGAAGAATCTGATAAAAGGAACAGTTTTATGAGTGCCTAATAAAATCAATGATAAATAAAACATTTTACAATGTAGTAAAAGAAGAGATAAAAGATTTACCATTATTAGTAATTAATTCAGTATTTCTAAAGGTAACAATTTATTAGTGTTTTCATCACTCATAAAAGATATTATGCTTTAAAAATTTTATATATAGATATTTATATATTTTTAAATATGATTTTCTAATAATAAATATATATGATTATATAAATACTATTTAAATATATTTTAAACATTTTTACTTATTTTTATTTTGTGATTATTATTTATATTTATAGTTATGTATATATATTATAAAATATAGCGATATAAATTATCTAATTACATCAAATATAATAATATGAAGTATATAAATAGTTTGAAGGAAGTTTATATTTATGTTTACTTCATTATATTCATATTATATATCATATAAAATAAATATATACTTGTAATTATGATTGTGTTCATATATATATTTATCAATTTAAATTATTATATTAAATGACTAAATATTATATATATATATATATATATATATATATTATATATATATTAATATGTATAAATAATTATATACATAATACATATTTTGATATATTATATATGAATAAATATATTATATAATTAATATATATTATAATTAGTTATATCTAATTTGTATATTATATATATTAAATTATATATATATATGTTAATACTAGTAATTATTTAAATTTAAATATATTATAATATATATATATATAAATTTTATAATTATATTATATATATATATATAGTATGTCAAATTATAAATTAATAAAGTAAATATATATATAAATATACATATTATATAATTATATTATATATATCATACAATATATATATTATGCTAAGATATATATATGAACTTAGTTGAGTTGGCTGACTTCCAGGTTTTGTTTCTCGGTTTCTCAGGATTGAATCCCTACAGTTATAGATAATTTATCAATGGTCATGTGGAGAATGACAGTGTGGATGGGTGTTGATGAAGTAGAAAGTTAGTATATATAAAAGGGAACATGTGAGTAAATAGGCCTTGAATTAGTTCTTATAATGAATACACATGGGCAGTGAGGCCTATAGATTGATGTAATCGAGGGCAGAATTATTGTAGATAAAGGTGTAGTTTCTGAACAAAAAAACAATTTATTTTTTTAATCATATTTATAATTTCTTGATGATAAATGATGTATTTATCAATAAAAAGGTGATGGTAATTGTGTAACAACCCATGTAATTATAAAATAAATTAGTTTATATAATTATTAGTCTTTATTAATTAGATTTTATAAATTTATATTCATTACATTAATATTAGATATTTTTTCACCAAAAAGAAGAAACATTATTTCTAACCAAACTGGGTTTTCATGTAAAATATGGTTTTATTTAAAATCATTATTTTAAAATAATAAAAATTTAATAGCAAAAAAATGATATCATTTTTAATTCATAATGTAAAAAATAGATTAGTATGAATTTATAAAAATAATCCAAAAAGTTTTTATTTTTCAATGACTTGGAAAAAATACGGATTTTTATTAAAACATGCCTTTCCCAATAAAAAATATACGAATTTCCATTTAAAAAAAATATTTTCAATTAATTTTTTATAATAAAATTATTTTTTAAGGATTTTTATACTTTAATTTGGTAAAAACCCATTTTTACACATTAAAAGGAAATTTTATGAAAAAACAATTTTCTGCGCATTTTTCTGTTTCAATTTGAAATTAAATATTTGAACCTATATCAATTGAATTTGATAAAAAAAATTCCATATTTTCAATCATCATAATTAATATTATTTAATGATATAAAATTAATTTTTTTAAAATAAATAGAAAATAGTAAAAATTATTTACCACACATAAAGTTAGCACTACTTTACCACGAGTTAAACTTAATTGATAAAGGATAAAATGACCTCTAAACATGTCAATGTTCAATTTAATGGCTATATATTTAACATATATATTTTCTTATTTATTAATGGTCCATTATGGAACCATTCGTCTAATTAACACATTAATATATATATATATATATATATTAAAAAAACAAGTGTGTCATATGCCCACTTATAAATGGACACCCATATCCTCTCTCCTCCTCACATAAAGAGCCATTTTTATAAAAAAAACTACCCAAATAAAATCCTTAAATCTATAAAAATTCACTATATTCCTTATTTTTATCTGATATTCCACCATATAAGGATTTATATTTCAACATAAAAGAAGTTTTCTGATGAACATGCACTTCTATTAACCAAACATTTAAATTTTTTTCCATTTTATACCTCATTAAAATATTTTAAATCATGATAAAACACTACAAGAAAACTGCCGTTTAGTGGCAGTTTTTAAAACCGCCGCTAAACGCATTTTGGACTGCCATTTCGCTGCGGTTTTTAAACCGCTGCAAAAAAACCGCCGCGAAATGCCAAAAAATATATAATTTTTTTTAATTTTTTTTTTTTAAAAAAAAATTTATTCGAGGATTAGCGGCGGTTTTTTTAAAAACTGCCGCGAAATAGCCGCAGTTTCGGTAAAACCGCCGCAAAATGAAATGAAAAAATAAAAAAACACGAGACACCCCAAAATCACTAAAACGACCATAACTTTTGATCCGGGCGTCCATTGAAGCACCACGACCGATCAAATCGAAGCTCATGAAGAGATCTAGAGGCACATATAATCAAAACCGTGAGACGGTCTAAGGTGCGGATGATATTAGAGTTATAAGAAATTTGAAAAAAGTTCTCCAACTTCAAACGGCCATAACTTTTGCTATGGGTGTCCGTTTGGGGTCTACCACATATCAAAATAAAGCCAACGAAGAGAGCTACGCACCAATTTGACATAAGAAATCTTCTTTTGTGTTTTTCGACCCTAAAACCCCTCCTAAGGCCTCCAAAACCCCGTTTCCTTCACCGCTGTCTCGTCAAACTTGTCTTCAAACGGACCTAACATTCGATCCGCATGTCAGTTCGGCCTCCTCCACCTGCCATATCATAGCTCGTTCCATGAGCTTCAGTTTGACTGGTCGCGGCACCCACATTCACTCCTAGATCATATGTTAGGTCCTTTTTAGTGGGTATCAGGTTTGTTATGTTTTTCAATGCCTCGTTTCTAGCACCCGTTCCCCTTCAGCTTTTTTTAAATGGTCGTAACTTCCGATCCGCCTGTCCATTCGGAAACTTTCACCTTTAAGGTTGAAGATCATTTCAGGATCATTGATTTGACAGGTCTCGGATCTAAAACAGACTCTCAGATCATAAGTTATCTACGTTAATGAGAGTCCAATGTTTTTGTCTCTTTTTGACCGTTTTGATGGGTTTTAACAATTTCTCCATTTATTACTGTTTATTTGGATTTCCATGACTTGTTATCATTATCAATGGTTTTTTGTGGGTTATTATGATGATTATGTTGAATTATTAAGGAGTTTTTCAGAGTTTTCACGAGTTTTCATGCATTCTCATTCATTCTAATGCCTCATTTTTCATATACTTCTCCATCCTTTTTCATGCGTTTTCATTATTTTCCATCCCTTATCACGTCTTTTCATACTTTTTTATGTGTTTCCTTTATTATTTATTATTTATTATTTAATATTTATAATATTCTTTAATTTATTAATTACCTATTATTTTTAACAGGTTATTTATTATTTATTATTTATTATTTATATTTATTATTTATATTTACTTATTATTTATTATTTATTATTTATTATATATTATTAATATTTATTATATATATTTATTATTTATTTTTATTATTTATATTTATTATTTATATTTATTATTTATATTTATTATTTATATTTATTATTTATTATTTATATTTATTTATTATTTATTATTTATTATTTATTATTTATTATTTATTATTTATTATTACTAATAATAAAATATTATTAATAATAATAATATTTGTTACTGGTTATTTATTATTTATTATTTATAATTTATAATTTATTATTTATTATTTATTATTTATTATTTATTATTACGTATTTCATATTTATTATTTATTATTTACTATTAATATTTATTATTTATATTTATTTTTTATATTTATTATTTATTTTTATTATTTATATTTATTATTTGTATTTATTATTTATTTATGATTTATGATTTATTTATTATTTATTATTTGTTATTTATTATTCATATTTTTTTATTATTCATATTTACTTATTATTTATTATTTATATCTATTATTTATTATTTATATTTATTTATTATTTATTATTTCTATTTATTATTTCTATTTATTATTTATATTTATTATTTATATTTATTATTTATATTTATTATTTATTATTTATATTTATCATTTAGTATTTATTATTTATATTTACTTATTATTTATTATTTATATTTATTTATTATTTATTATTTAAATTTATTTATTATTTATATTTATTTATTATTTAATATTTAAATTTATTTATTATTTATATTTATTTATTATTTATTATTTATATTTATTTATTATTTATATTTATTTATTATTTATATTTATTTATTATTTATTATTTATATTTATTTATTATTTATTATTTATATTTATTTATTATTTATTATTTATTATTTATTATTTATTATTTATTATTTATATTTATTTATTATTAATTGTTAATTATTTATTATTTATATTTATTTATTTATTATGTATTATTTATTATTTATTATTCATTATTCATTATTTATTATTTATTATTTATTATATATTATTTATTATTGATTATTTATATTTATTATTTATTTATTATTTATTATTTATTATTTATTATTTATTATTTATTATTTATATATATTATTTATTTATTATTTATTATTTATTATTTATATTTATTTATTGTTTATGTTTATTTATTATTTTTTATATATTTATTATTTATGTTTATTTATTACTTATTATTTATTATTTATTATTTATTATTTATTTATATTTAATTATTATTTGTCATTTATATTTATTTATTATTTGTTATTTATTATTTATTATTTATTATTCCTTATTTATTATTTATTATTTATTGATTATTATTTATTATTTATTATTTATTATTATTGAGTTTATATCTATTATTTATGTATTATTTGTTTTTTCAATTAATATATAATTATATTAAATTCTGTTTATTAACCACATGGCGAGCTTGCTGGAGTGGTAAAGTCTTTGGAAAATATACAAGAGGTTTGGGGTTCAAATCTCTTCAAACGTAGAATTTCTTTATATTGCATGGGCATGCATGTGCATGTTCATGTGTATGCACATGGGATGTGCATGCATGGATAAATAAATTAAATAAAATAATACCAAATAAATAAATAAATAAATAAATACGAAATAAAATAAATAAATAAATTAAATACTAAATAAAATAAATAAAAAATAAATACGAAATAAAAAAAATAAAAAATAAGAAATAAAATAAAGAAATTAAATAAATAAATAAATAAAATAAATAAAATAAATATGAAATAAAATAAATAAATACGAAAAATAAATAAATAAATACGAAAAATAAATAAATAAATAAATAAATATGAAAAATAAATAAATAAATAAAATAAATAAATAAAATAAATAAATAAAATAAATAAATAAAATAAATAAATAAATAAATATGAAAAATAAATAAATAAAATAAGTACGAAATAAATAAATATGATAAATAAATAAATATATATATATATATATATATAATTAAAAATTAAAAAAACTAACAAAAAAACCACCGTTAAATCTTTTAGAGGCGGTTTAAACCGCCGCTAAAAAACCGTCGCGAATAGTTTCCTGGCGCACGATTTCACTGTGGTTTTTCAAAAATGCCGCCAATTGATTTATCGCCGGTTTAAACCGTCGCGAAACGGAAAAAAACCACCGCTAAATGCCTTTTTTGCCATAGTGAATAATAACATTAGTTTATTTCATAAAATATATGTTGTTAAATTAATTTAATTACCTATATACTTTTACATCTCCTTCAAATTAGAGAAAACCATCATCTGTGTGTATGATGGACTACCACCTTATGAACCAATATAATTTATTATCCATCATCCCCACTCACAATTAGTCATAATTATGGACTTAATGTATTGATATATGATATTCATGATATAATTATCATTTTTAAACAAAACACATCTTCTTATTTCATAAATTTCCATCAATTGAAAAATTATATGTTTTTTTATTCAAACATGTTCATTAAAACCTACTTGAAGAGATATATGTTTTTCATGACCACTTCAAATGGATACTATATATAATTATATTAAATTATATAATCATAAATTTATGTTATAATAATAATTATTGTAATATGATACTATATATAACTTCTTTCTCTCATTCTATTTAAAAAATTGAAATTTTATTCTTGAATAAATACAGACTACAATCTCCATGATTGTAAAATAATTCATTTTTCATTACCAAATAGCATGGTTTTCCATAAAATATTAATTAATGAGTAAAAATGATAATTATTTCAGGATTATTATTTTAGATATTATGGAATAACATCCTCTTTGACCGTTGTCAACTTACCACAGTGATTTTGGACATATGATTTGAATATCATGAAAATATATGATGTGAACTTAATAGAGTAAATGATTGTATATAACATGGATATAATTAAAATAAACTAAAAGTAAACATGAAAATGGTTTTTCATAAATTATATAATAAACATAATCTAATAATCTAGGATGATAAAAAACATGTGTGATGTTTCAAACTCGACGTAAGAAACAGTTTACCTTAAAATTTTGTTTTAAATGTTTTAAAGATAAATTTTTTAAATATTTTACATCCATGTCCATACTCTTCAACAATTTTCATTTCTTTATTTATCTATACATAAGTTAATTATAAATGAATTTTTATCCCATTTTGACTTTGGTTTATAGGTTTATAGAAGAAATATTTTTAAATATTTTATATGGAATGTTTTGATGAAAAGGAAAATGGAATATTTTGTTTTAAAGGATACGACATCAATGATTATTCCCTACATGGTATCCATTATTCTATGTTCAGATAACATTAAAATATTTTATATTTTATTTTAAGAAGAATCCACCTTCAATTTTATTTGTATTTTTTAAAGTGGATTTAAATGGAATGGATTTTTCAAATTATAAAAAAAATTTCTTATCGGTGAAAAGAATATTTTTATAAGTATTATACTAGTAATGAAATATTTCTTTTATTATGATTATGTTATACTATATGGTCATTTTTTTATGATGGTGTGTGAGCTTGATATATCTTATAATGACTAACGATCTTCATATATCTCTCTAAAGAATTGGGTAAATAGATTTAGTTAACCGAATAGGTTTCTCCAATGAGATTACTAGAATTTACTAAGAAATTTATTCCATTTTTCAGATTTATTCTAAGAGTGATATAAAAAATATGTCAGCAGTTACCTATATGAATTATTTGCACTTTATATGAGTTTTCATATAAATGTTATGATTTTATAATGAAATCTAAAGAGTTTATGTTTATATGGATGTTTTTTTCTAAATATTAAGGGTGAAATCTATAACATTTCATGGAGATTACTTGATTTAAAATAAACCTTTATGAATTTTATTTTTTACCTTTATGATTTCTTATTAATTTTTCTATGAAAATATTTCATAAAATAAGTTGATTTATTGGGTGAGAACATGTTTATTTTGAGCCCTAAGTGGTTTTTGAAAAAGTAAAATGTTAAGAGTATTCATGGACTAATGAGTTTATTTTATTATTTTTATATGTACCTTACTATGATATTTTTACACATACAAAATTTTCAAATGTTTTTCATATTATTTTAATGATTATTATGGATAATTATGATCTCAAGATGAAAATAGTAGTATATATTATGAAAACAAAACATGTTGTTTTAACATTTTTTATTATGGAAAAAATGGATACTGAGTGGTAGTGCCTAATGTTGTATGAAATATTTATTTTTTATGGTTTATGAACTATTTATCTAAAAAATTAAAACTAAAACATCTTCGAGATTTATAAGAAATTAATTATTGTCTAAATAATCAATTTTAGGAATGTTTATGGCGTGCAACTTATAGTTGGTATCATAGAAAAGGTATAGATAATTTTAGCGGTTAATATATTGCAATTAAAACCCCTTAAGATATTCTAATTTATTGATATCATGACATATATTTTGAATATTTCAATGTTTCTCCATTAAAACTATATATTTTATGAGTGGTTTTACATGGAGAAAACATGGAATCCAATGTATAATGGAAACTAGAGAACAATATCCTTCCAAACCAGCAATCCGGAATGGTTAGAATTTTGACCAAAATGGGTTTTTCTTTGATGGATAAGTTGACACATGATGTAAATGGTGATGATACTGTGCTATAAAGAAATAATTTCTTCAATAATGAAATATGTCGATAGTGGATCATTTTATGAGAAACCCCCCTCCATAATTCGGTAGATCTTCAAAATCAGTTATAATTGATTGATGCATTAATGTTCAAAAAATGATATTAAATTCATGGGTTATTTGGATCATAAAAAGTTAACTATTTATGTATACCAAATTGACGGTGAAATCTATCAAGGATGTCCAATGGTTAAGAAAACTAGATAAAGGGAAGAGATTGATGATTTAAAATGGGATACATTTATGAAATTATTACATAAAATGTTATTTTATATGGTTCTTTAAATTAGTATCAAAAAAAAATTCTTCAAATTATATTATAATGATGAATAATTAGTGGCTGAATATGAAGATAACTTCAACCGATTGGAAAGGATCCCAAAAAAAAATTAATTTAGAATATTAATAGAAACAGTAATCATTTTAATCAGGATTAAATCAACGATATCAATGATATTTGAAATCTCATGAATTTAAAAATTATGAAAATAATTTTCATTCTGATGTGAATATGTAAGTAGTGTTTTCTAAATAATTTTTATATCATGACCACAAGGAGAAAAAAGGATCAGGGTGGTGGTTAAGTGGGAAGAATACTTTGATGAAATCATAATGTATGAAAATCACAGTTCTATATTATGATAGGTTTGGTAAAATGTACCATGGGATATATATAATGATATTTAAGAAGTTCTTCTAATATGGTAAATTTGGGAATATAGATTTTGATTAGAAGGAAAAAGATATTTTAGTGGTAAGACAAATTTTTTTTGTATAAAATAAGGTTCTTAAAATGTATGAGATAGGCCATCATGTTGATGCATGTCCAAAAAATAGGACGAATGATTGGAATCAGTATGAATTTTATTATAAGGGTGTTATCAAATCCTTTGTAACATCTTCAGTAGATGTTGGGATATTAAATAATGTTTTAATATGTATATTACATGATGATTCATATTATGATAATTTCTATTCGTATTTGAGGTCTATAAATTAATTTAATTATGGGAAGTTTTTTGGAAAGTTGAAAATTTCACATCAATAAATGTAGTCACACATTTTAGTAAAGAAAATTGGTATATTATTAAGGAAATTAAAAATTAGAAATATCTTCATGTTATCATATTTGGTACATTTATCCCTAAAAATGTATTATATTAATCATTATAAAAATAGATGTCATTCTAGTAATGTATTGGATTTTATTTTATCAGGGAATGATATATTAAAAAGCCAAAATTGTAATATTCCCAGTATTATTTTCCACTCCCCCTTATTGAATGGTGCTGCTACTAGTGCGGATATCATCAGCCTCACATCGTTCCACTTTATACCCAATACATGCTAATTAGCCCACTATTCTAGCTCTATGTTCTATTTCAATAGATGACTTGCTAGACATCATTATTGGAATCCAATGTTCTTCACCTCCACTATCCATGATATCCAACCCATCTTGCTCAACCCCATTTTAGTATGGCTCGATAAGGATATCAGGTCAACCTGTGATGGTGTTTGGGTGGGATAGATGTGGTCCCATTACTTGTTCATTATCGAAATCAGCTTTTTTACCTCCTTATCTATTTTTGTTTTAATCTTCTCTTAGTTTGGAGTTTCTTCCTATGATGAATTTATGTTTTTACAAAACTTTTTATTTTTTTCAGCTTGATTTAATGGAATAATGATACTCTGATTTGGTCAGTGTTTTGATGTGATCATTCTTTGAAATGGTCATGATAGTATGATGAAGCTTTAAGTGGCTTCAACACTGACCTAGATATGTGTACCTTCTATCCCCACCATTTTGTTCTGATGTGGTGGCTCATTAGAATATTTTTGAAGTTTTCTTTCGAGTGGACTATGATATTCCAGGAGGTGACACCTTAATTTGGATGTTTTATTTGAAGTAAATAAGTGGTAATGATAAAGAATCTGTGGATTTTGGTTTCTGTCGATGATTACGTCAGTGATGTTAATGGTTGAAATGGTGAAAACGATGTGATGTGTTATTATGGGTGATGTTGTGAGCGATAATGACATAGTATTATTGTGATAAGTTGTAGTCTATAAACAATTGATGATGGTGCTAGATTGTTTCAGAATAGTTAAAAGATGATTTTCTCATTTGGTGGTGGTCTCGAAGGAAGGAAGTTTCTTGAAATTGTGGGTTTTGCTGTTGAGGACACATCTTCTGATCTAGGTTGACAATGTTGGCACATGATGAAAATTATGGTGCTATGATGACGATGTGGTTTAAAGGGTCTAATGTGTTTTTTTATCAGGTCCTCAGCTCTGGTGGTGATAGGGATGTTCAATGAAGGTGGTGAACTCAGGAGGAGTGTGGAAGGTTCATGGCTTCGGCTAACATGAGTACTCAAGGATGGAGGTCTCCATAGGTTCTTTGTTCATAATGTGTTTTTTGAATTTTAAATTTCAAATTTTTCATCAGTATAATTTTGAATCCCACCTGGTGTTTTTTGTTTTTGTTTAAATACAATGAAGCTATCTTGAAAATAAAAAATTGAATATTGAGTTAGTTACCTAGTGTTATAATTGATCTGTAAGTTGAGTTTACTATTGAATTAAGGAATTATTGAAATCTAATATCAAAACCCCATTATTGAATTATTCAGTATAACCTATGTAATTAAGACTTTTAGGTGAAAGAGACACTTGATAATTGCTTCATTCATTCTAGAACATCACCATGGGGTTCCCCCATTTTATTTATTAGAAAGGATGATGGCTCAATGAAGATTTTCACTGTTTATAGAGAATTGAATAACATTACTATAATGAATAATCATACATTACCTCTTGTATATGACTTATTTTATTAGCATTTAATTGATCAGTATTTTTCAAAGGTTGATCTCAGTCCTAGGTACCATCAGCTAAAGGTAAAATATCATGAACTCCTTATAACAACATTTCATAATAGTAATGGGTGTTTTGATTTTGTGGTTCTACCCTTTGGGATAGTTATTTCCACAGCTATATTCATGGATCTTATGAATAGAGTTTTCCACCTATATTTGGATAAGTTTATGGTTGGGTTTATTAATGTTATTTTGGTTTATCTTAATAATTATGAGTATCATGAAAAATATCTAATCATTATTCTATAAACCATGGAATAAAATAATTTATAGGAAAAATAAATTAAATATGATTTATGGTTATAATTTTTTTATTCCTTGGAATTATCATAAATAAAGATGGAATAAATATTGATACTATTAACAATGGTTGTTTTTATAAAAGGAAAATAATTTTAAATGTGAATGATATCTATTATTTTCATAGATTAATTGGAAATTTCCATTGGTTGTTTAAAAACATTTACCAATTATTTAACCTATTAATTATTTGAACATGTAAAGGGTTCTGGTTCATCTAGAAAAAGGGATATGGTGTTGAATCCAGGAATTGAAAATAATAATAGTGAATGCTCCAGTTTTGGACATACCATCTAGAAATGGTGACTTTTCTATCTTAAATTATGATTTATTTAAGGGAATGGGTTGTGATTTAATTTAGAATTATTAGGTAATTTATTATGATTCCAATAAATTAAAACCTCAGGGGAAAACTTATCATGAACATAATGTTTAATTGGAACTTTTAGTATTTTCCTTAAAAAATTTAGACATCATTTATATGGAGTAAAGTGTGAAATGTATTGAAATCATAAAATCATGAATTATATATCTACTTAGAAAGTGTTAAACATGAGATAAAGGATATAATTAATGTTTATAAAGGACTAAAATTACACAATTCATTACTAACTAGGAAAATGAAAATTAGTAGCTGATTATTTGATTTAGAAATATAGTGCTACATTAACTATGATTCATCACGAACATGACAATTATTTAATAATTTGATGAATGTTCACTAAGATATTTTTCATATCAGAATTCTGTCAAATTTTTTTACATGTCAGTATAGTACTCTTTGTTAGACTGGATTAAGAAGGAAAATAATAAAGATAATTTTCCTAAAAAATGGTATATTTGATTAATAAAAGTAATTTTACTGAATTTAATATTGATAAAGAGGGAATTATGATCTTTAGAAAAGGGTTATGCATTTAATATTAACCATTATTAAATAACTATGGAGTGATATTCAAAACTCTCAATTTTTGATTCATCATATCAACAAAAAAAATGTATAGTGTCCTTTGAGAACATTTCTGGCGGGAAGAAATAAAGAAATATATTACAGATTTTACTATTAAATGATTTACTTGTCAATTGGTTAAGACTGAATGATAATTTGAGAAGGGGATTATGAAACCCTTTCCAGTTTCATAATGGAAATTTGAGAATATATTTATGGATTACATTATTGTATTATGAAATAAAACACAAGTAAATAAACTGATATGAGTTATTATTGATCGATTAACTAAATATGTGTTTTTTTCCCATATGAGTAATATGTTCTGGATTGCGTTATTGACTTCATGTTTAAGAGGTAATTATATTTCATTGATTCTCTCTCCATATTTTTTTTATAGTTATACTAGGTTTACCTATAATTTATTAAGATGTATTCAAAAGTATTTGGGAATTGAAATTAATTTTACTTTAACCTTTCACCAACAATCAAATAAACAAAAAAAGAATTACATTTAAATATTTAGAGGATATGCTTTTATATTATTCTTGGGGTCACTAGGGTATTTGGAATCGACATATAACTTTGGTTGAGTTTTTCTATATTAACATATTTTATTTTGGTATACCAATGTCACCTTTTGAGGTATTGTACAAAAATTGGTGTTGGACTATTGATTTTTGGGATGAATTAAGGGAAAGAAAGTTATTAGGGATAAAATTAAAAGAATAAATTTAATAATAAGTTTAATATTATTTATTATCCTTTGAGTATTTCTCATAGATAGAAGAAATGTTCTGAAGATTACTATAGGAATGGGATTTATTTTGAGGTAGGTGATATTTGTTTTCTTTGAGTATCTCTAGGGAAAAATTTTATGAATTTTGTTAAAAAGGAAAAGTAACATCCATGGATCATTGTACATTTTTCAATACAAGATAACGTAGGTCCACTTTCATATCATGTGTCCTTGATTCTGAGATTATCTCATCTATGTGATGTATTTCTTGTTTCATTATACTGAAAATATGTGTCGAATGCATCTCATGTTTTCATCATTGAAGTAGTTTAGTTGGAATAAAAACTTCCCTATGTGGAACTGTATATACATATTATTAACCATATATACCAAGTGTTGTGGAATAAAGTGACTTACCATAATAATGATTTTTGAAATATTATTATGTTTTAAGAACTAATATGGGAATCAAAAAATGCTATGAATGAAAAATATCCCCACTTGATTATGTAGTGAACACAATTTACTAATTAGGGATGAATGTAAAAACCATGGAAATGTTCATATAAAGAATTTATATATCTTATTATTGTCCATTAATTATATTTTATCAAGTTATATTCATTATAATAATATTAGGTGATTGTTTTTGTTAAAAGGAAAGAATATTATTTATAACAACATTGGGATTTCATGTATTATATGGTTTAATTTAAATAAATTATTTTTGAATTATATATTTTAAATTTTTAAAAATTAAATTAATTTTTTAATTAATCATTTAATTGTTATCTTAAGAAAGGTTTTTGATAATTTTATGAAATTTCTCATTTTTCAGTGAATAAAGAAAAATACAGCTTTTTATTGGAAGTTGCCTTCTAATTTATAGAATTTAAGAAGATTCATTTCATTTTAAAGTGGATTAAAATAAGAATTAGTGTAGTTATATTATTAATAATAAAACTATTTTTTTTAATTTTATACTGGAATTTTTTATATGCAATATTTTATAATTAAGAATAATTTCTTCTGAAAAAATTATTTGGTTGTATTATTCAGTTTTAATTTTAAATTAAATCTTCCAAAAAAATTTCATTAATTTAATCATATTAAATGTATTAATTGTTTCTAATCATCATAATCAATATTAGGTAATATTTTGAACATAACTTTTTGTCATAATGAATAGTAAAAATATTTAAAACCTATTACAACAGATATCATTAAAAGTGGTTTGCAGGGGGAAACATATGTTATAAGGGTTAAAATGACATATACACATACCTAATTTGTATTTATATATATATATATATATAAACACTATATCATCTAAAATTTACAATTTTTCCATTTTGGATCCATTTTTCTTGAGTGAGGCATTAATATATTTTATTGTTTTCAAATTTCCAAGTGTTTCCTCCCCCAAACTTATGAAAGGAATCCTCATATCCTTTCATCTCTACATATAAAGAGATCTTTTGTTCTAAAAATAAATAAATAAATACATTACATAAATACTTACACATGTCCTATATTCACTGATCTTTTCATTAAACTATCATAAGAAAGGTTATGGTATAAACTAAAAGTGGTAGTCCAAAGAAGAGGTATAATTATTAACTAAGAATTTCATATTTATTTCATGTTATACCTCTATAAAACATTATTTGAACAAACTGTAATAATAGATTAATTATCTTACATATAATAATATATTTTTATATCAATTTAATAACTTATATCCTTTACCCTATTCCGTCAAATGGGAAACAATGCCATCATTCATGTGTTTGGCGTACTAGCACCTCATGAACCGATGTTATTTTTTTTCTATCACTAACTATCCAGAAGGTTTGTAATGATGTATTTAATATATATATATATATTATATTTATTATATCTTTCTCATTCTAAATAGAAAATATATCATATTATTCCCTACCATTCCCTCGTTTAAAAATTGATACTATCGTTCATGCGTGTGTATGGATCACCGCCTCAAGGAAGAAATGTGATTCATTTTTATGACCAAATCACAAGGATAATATATATAAGTGAATTTAAATAAATAATATTATATTTATTATAAAATAATATTTCATAAAAAGTAAAATGATATTCACCTTCTTTTTCTACTGGTCTTTTGAAAAACAAAAATGTTACACATCGGTATGTACAACCTATCATCTCCATGACTATAACATAATTCATTTTTCTTAATAATATTTAATGATTGGTTATAAAAGTATAATTTATATACAAAAATGATATTTATCTCATGATTTTTATTCTAGATATGTTGAAATAAAAAACACTTTGACTATAGTCAACATACCGAAGTGATATATCTCATATGAACCAAATATCATCAAAAAATCTGATTTGAACTTGATTGATTACTTTATCATATATTACAAGGTATCACCACAAATTTCAGAGGTCCCGTTCAGGATAGTCCCAAAATTTATTAAGATAAATGAATAAAAAATCATGTATTAAAAGGTGTTTTGCAAGGATGAGAGATTATCACTCCCCACATATATGCATCTACCATAATGTATAGTAGTTTGAGATTCTAATGAACCACATAAAACTCATTTCAATGTTCACCCTCTTCGGAAAATCATTTTAAACTTGATTCACTTCCCTACTGGAATGTCATACTGATATATTTAAATCCTTAACATATTGGATGAAATCAATCCAATGTGGTAGATGCTTCTAGAGGACATCTTGGGTTATATCCCTTTAGACCCTGAAAGAAGTATCAAAGTTAAATTCATTCGAGAAAGGGTTCCAATTATTTTTAACAACATGTTTTATATAATATTTTATTTCCCACAACTCATGTTCCTAAGAAAAAACAATTCTCATATAATGAAAGAAATGTCCATTGAAAAAGCCACAGTTGGTGTCGAAAACTATAACATGGTAATAAATAATATTAAAAGAATAATTAAAATTAATATTTATATTAATAGTGTAAATAATTAACATATTTTTTATCATGATGATAAAAAATGTATGTGATGATTTTTACTTTAGGTAGTGGAAACATTACATTAAAAACAATATTTTAAATTTTTAAAATATTTTTAATAAATATTTTCCTTCCATGACCATTCTATAAAAAAAATTGTTGATGTATTTATATATTCATAAATGATTTAGAGAGGACTGTTTTTTCAATTATAAAATTATTTTAAAGGATTTCAAATGGAATATTTTTTAAATATTTTATACATCATTTTTTGATGAAAAGTAAAAAAGCAATATTCCATTTTAATGTATATGGGTAAATGTTATTCCAACCATTATAACCATTATTTTCTTTTTGGATTCTGTTACACGAATTCATGTTTTATTGAAATAGAACCCCTCATTCCCATAATTTTAGGTATTTTAAAAATGGATATAAATTGAAATATATATTTTAATATTTATAAATTTTTTATTATGGTTGAAAAAAATATTATTTTGGGTATGATAAAAGAAATGAAAGATTTCATGTATTGTGATTATATTATAGTTCATGATAATTTTTTTTGGTGTTGGGTGAAACTGATATAGCTCATGATGAAAAGTGAAATAGATACAGCTCACGATGATGGGTGAACTATATATAGATCCCCAATTAATTAGATGATGGAATGGAGTTAACCTTTTAGGTTTCTCTAAATTTATTATTGGAATTTAATAACTAGGTTATTCAATTTGTGAGAGTTATTTTAAAATAGTCACTAATGTTGTACCATGTTACCAACATGATTTATCTTTTATTTATATGTAGTTTTATGGAAATCATATGACTTCATAAGGTAATATAATTATATTTTGTTTACAAGCAATTTTATACAACTTATTCAGGGTGAAATTTATAACTTTTCTTGATTTTATAATGATTCCAAAGAAAACATTATGATTTTTATATTTTTCCTTTAATATTTTTATGATATGTATTATGATAAGCTTTAGGAAGAGATTGTATTCTTGGTTAAGGAAATGTTTATTTTGATCTCGATGTGGATTTTGAAAAAAGAAAATTTCTACAAGTATACATTGACTAGGGAATTTTTTTCTTTCATTTTATATTTCACTTACTATGATTTTTGTGATCATTCCATATTTTCAAAAAAAATATCGGGTTTTAATTATCTGTATGGACAAGGATGAGGTCAAGATATAAATTGTGTATATTTTTCCTGAAACTAAAACTTTATTTAATTTTAAAATTTTTTATTGTTGAAAAAATTCATGTAGAGTTATAGTATTTACCTTTCAATGTAATATTAATTCATGTAATGGTGATGAGTTATTTCTAAAAAAATATAATCCTAAATGTTATTTGGGAATGATATAAAATGAATTCTTATCAAATAATCAATTTTGTGAATTTCAATAAGATGGGTCCTTATAAAAGGAACCCTTTAGGGGTGGAAAATTTTAGTGCTAGTTTTTTTATCACTAATAAAAGAAACTACCTTTTATTCATCCTTGAAAACATATGGAACTTTTTATGACCAATAAAACCAATTTCAATAAATGATAAATAATTATTTTCTAACGGTTACTTTTTAGTGTCCATTAGTACACTCAGATACATAATTCACAATGATTCAATATAATAGCACAAGAACCCTTGGCCGACTAAATCATCTATAGTTAGTTCACTCAAGAAACATGTTTTGTTCTATATCTAGTATGTGATCTATTATCCAACCATGGAATAATTTTTTATCCTTATATACATTGTAATAATTAAAACATTACAATAGTTCATTTCTCCATCTATTAAGAACAAATGGACTATAGAAACTATGCATATTTTTAGATTCAGGATAAATTCAAGTCATATATATACGAAATCCTTGAAAGTAATAATTATCATGTATTTATTTTTTCCTCTATGATACCCCTATGAATGAAAATAAAAAAATATAGGCAGTCATATGGATTTTTCACCAACCACTTTTGATATCATCAATATGATTACAAATATCATCAAGCTCTATAAGGGACACTGAAGTCAATTTATAGATTTTGATGCTGATGCAATCGCTACCCTAAACAGGGATATATCATGGGTGGTCTATAGTACTATATTTTTCTAGACTACCTGAATAATAATAAATTCTCCATATTATAAGGACATTTTTAAGGAAGATATTTGTGGGCTATAGTGTATTAGAAGCACTGGTCGATAAATTGACAATAAACAATATTTATCAAGTGGAAATTTGAAGGATCATTTTATTATTATCTTAGATATTCTAGGTATAGAACATACACCAATATGGGGTTTTATCCTAAAACTAATTGGTGATGGGAGGAGTAACTGATCAGAGATTATATGTAAACAATTATTCCATGAGAAAATATTTGTGGGGTTTGGGGTTTGATGCCAAAATCCTCATGTAAAAAAGGATCATACATATGGGCCTCCCCTTCAAGGATAATACACATAATCTGGGAATTTTCACTACAATTTCACATCATCAGGACATTTCTATTGACTATTGTTATCAGAAAGGCCATGGACACAAGTTGACACCAAGGATCCATATAATCCATCGAAGCTATTATTATCACTATCAAACTGGTTTGGGCCAACAACATCACACTTGTACTATACTATGGATTTCATAGAACTTTTCAAAACTATTCCCCCAAGATCAAAACATTTGTACTTGAAACATAATCCCTTTCATTCGTTACATCCTTAAACTAATTGGTGATATGAATTTTATCTTTTCCAATATTATAGTCCATCCATCATTAATTATGAAAACTGATGTGGGATTTGGTTTTTCCTAGAACAAAAATAATAATTTTGTTTCTATCATGATACGTTGAATTCATTAATGTCATAGGGATCATTATTTACTAAAATGGAAGTTATAATATGGTAATTAAGGTAACATGATATAAAGGAAATAGTTCCTTTCCAATAGTAGTTCCACGAGATAAGAAACTGGTGAAACCATGCTATTTTTTTATACTAGAACCATATATCCTAAACTCATATCCAAATATACCATCTATAATAGGACAATAATACACATGAAGAACAACATTCTAAAAAAAATCCAAATACCATCTTATCTATTTACTTCTGGTTAGGTACCCATAATAAGGTATTTATCAACCCATGACACCATGGTCACCAAGTTATCCTATGATATGTCCTTAAACATGTTGATCACATACCTTAGAAACTCATTTTCATGCATATATCATCAAACATGATATATTATATCATAATAGGAAACATATTGATAAATAATTTTATGGTACGCTATAATTGATGCCATGTGGGTATTTCCAAATATGAATCATGTCATAAAATATGATTATTATTTAAAAAAATAAATAATAGAAACATAAACCTATTGAACACTACCTATTAAGAGATAAAAGACACTTTAGGGGAGGAAATCTTAATCTAAAAATAATTATTTATCTATTCTATATTACATGTGTGTTATATGAATATGGAAGGTTTCAATTAGATAATGTTTTCTTGGACAAATTGGGTTTGCTAGTATTGGAAATACCTGTAAAAAATTGTGAATAAAGGAATAAAAGTATTGTTGTGAATCATAATTGTTATCAAGAAATTTCGGGAAGAGGAAAATCACATGGAATATTTTGGATGTTCATTAGGAGTGTTCCATGAGGTTTTTTTAGTTAAATAATAGAATATATGTGAAGCTATCGTGTAAGAAATATAATGTCATGGGATCTACAAAGAAGTTAAAATCTATTGATAGAGGGAGTTCTGACTAATAATTCAATTCACCATATGAATTTTCATAACAGTAAATCCATATATTGATATGAGACATTATAGAGTATGTATAAAACGTGTTTGAGAATATATATATATGTTTTTTTTATTTTTTGTTTTTACGTTGTTTTGAGAATTGTCTACTAGGTACTCTTATGGGGGATGAAGGGGATGTAATTACTTATTCAATTTCCTATTAATTAAAAATTATATTTGAGTTATTAAATATATTTTTCTTAAATATTTAGAATATTGATGAAAAATTAATATATATTATAGTTAGTGTGATAGGGTATCAGTGGAGGCATATGCCATGTAAAAGAGTTATGAACATTTCATTCTATGGAACTATATTTCAACCAGTCTAGTGACAATTAAACCATTGAAAATTAATAAATAACTAACCATAAAGGACTGTTTAAACCTTAAAAGGGTCATTAAAATTATGATTTATTTATTGTCTATCTAAGGGGGAGGTTTAGTGGATACATAATTTTTATAACAATATTTAATATTAAAATTAATTTTATATGAAGCATAAGATTAATTACTTATTAGGTTTAGCCAATCATCTATTACAATTTCAAAACTCCAATTTCTATTGTTTATACTTACAGAATAATATTAACATTACACATTTAATATAAAATGCAAAAACTATATATATTTCTATCATGATATATATATATATATAAACCCTATTAAAATTATACATTGTTAATAAATAAGAAATCAGTGGGGTAACAAATATCTCATCCTTGGGGAGATTACCTATTTCATAACAAAAAAATCTTCTACAAAAACTATATACACATTTAGTAATTATGTAGTTTACACTATATGAATACATTAAAAAAATTGGCATTATTCTTGAGCATTATCACAATTAAACCACCATTTTACATTTATTAAACTCTGAAAAATTACATAAATATGATGATATGTTCAATATATACTTTCAAATATTACTCCATTTATTTTTTCAATTCGAATATGGAAACATTAATAGATTATATATCACTTAGATTGAGGTAGCGTCAAACTCATCCTGTGAGTGGAACCAGTCATGTATATGATTAACATAGAAATCTAAAAATAAATGTCTTTTGGGATATATGATTACTTTTATTGTTTCATTGATAGAATATTCATATATTTTCTCCAAGTATTTTATCAAAATAGTGAAATATTTTACTCTAAATGGTTTAATAAAAGATGAATTAATGTTTAAATGACATCCCTATTTCATAAATGGGATGTAATGTAACATAAAAATTTAACAGAATAGCCTCTTTAATTCTTTTAAGGTCACTAATAATATATTCATTACGAGGTTCTATAAAACTAAAAAGACAATAGAATTGATGCGTAAAAATATAAGAATTTTTAAAATGTAATATGGTTAATTTTGTGATTCATGGGAGAGGTATAAGGAGTACTACCAGTAGAACCCACACCATGCATTCTCTATATAGATTCTTATGAAACTATTTTATAATGGAATTTTCATAATGGGGGGAAAATCATGTTTTCATAAATGATAGTGGGTCTTATAATTCTAATATAGTGTTGGAGTTAAAATTTATTTAAATATGATAGGTAAAAATTCATAGAAAAATGTATGTAGGGGAAGGATACTTGTGATTTATGAGGTAATAATATCCTATAATGTGGATATATAAATTTAAAATCATAAAAATTATTTTCCATGAATGATATCGTGGATAAAAGGGGAGATTGAGTGATTTTATACATATAGGATTGTTTGTAATTGTAGAAACCCCAACCCCAACAACCCAGATCTAGTTTCAACTTTATTACATTGTAATAAGATAGAATGGATCTCATCCTGAAGGACTGATCAGTTCCGTAGTCTTTATTTAATAAATACATACAAGATTCCTATATTACATTGAAAATAAAATATATATAATATTAAAAATTATTTTAAAGATAAAATTATTCATAATATCATTCATTATACCCTTGGGAATGGAAACCAAATAAAGTGTAAGCTCAAATACTCAGTAAGGGTCATGTATAACATAAGATATCATGAATAAATAAGTAATTATTAACATGGAAAGGTTAATAATAAAAAATAAATTACATTTAATCACTAAATTGGTCATGAAATGAAGGAATTGATAATAAAAATGAAGTAATCCATTGTATAATGGTAAAAGAACTCTCAAAGAAGGAAATGATTAAAATTTTATGTTATCATTTTAGACACCATGATATGAATAACATCAATACCTTTTGTCAGGATAATTTAATCATTGGGTAGGTATAATATAATAAATAGTTACATTAATAAATTGATTTGTCTTATTTGAAATGTCGATGCATCGAAGAGATATATATAACTGGATCTCACTTTTCAATGTATTTGTAATTCATTCCTCATATATTTAATGACCAATTAATTTCATAATCAATATTTATTATAAAAAAATAATAATATTGAGTAAGTAATATGGATTTATCAAGGGCTCCCACTGTAATTTAATAAAATTCATAGTAAAAAAATTAAGTAGAAATTATATATGGTTTTTATAATAAGCACATCTATGATGATTACTTGAGAAAAATATAATGTCTAATAAAAAATTATCACAATAAAGTGAATATTTCAAGAGAATGTTAATGGTCTCAATAATATAAGGAGATAAAGTATGACCTTCAATTCATCTGAAATAATGGTTTACTAGTAAATTATTATATTTTTTGAAATAAAATATAATGGATTAAATAATATTTATTAAAAGAGATGACATTGTAAAACATTTGAAATAGTATATATGAATTTAAAAACCATATCATGGTTATGGCGTCAGTAAATGATCTTAATGTCATATACATTAAAAAGCATTCCTTTCGAATTTCTTTAAATAAAATAAAGAACCATTAAAAAACTATAGAATTATACATTTCAAAACATTAAAAAATTCAAGGATATCTTAAAATGATCATTGATTAAAAATAATTACTTTTGTAAAAAATTTGATAATTATAAACATGGAAGAAAAATATACCTTACCATAAAAAATGTATATCATCTTTTATCTTAAATATTTCATTTATTAATTGAAGATTAAAAGATAAAAATATATGGAAGAAATTATTTAAAATCCATAAAATATTAAACTTTAATTTAAACATTAATCATCATGAATATATATATATATATATTCATGCTAAATACCTTATTGGTGGAGTATATACTATCCGAAATTAGGTGCATAATACCAATTATGTCTCAATGGATTGAAAATTTAGATGAAATATATTAAATAAAGTTTCAAAATACTTTTAGGATCTCTAACCTTCTATATAATAAATTTTAATTTATCATATATATAATATAGATTAAAATTCATTTTATCCCTTTATAAATTTTAGGCGTTAATTGCTTTGTTATCCATGTAAATTTTGATTCGATAGTTTCTTTCCATGAATATATATGATGTTTCCATAATACAAAGAGTATTATTCAAGATAAACATATAATATATTTTAAATAAATAGATATTAATAGTCATTTATAAAATATATAGATAGATAATTTAATTACACCATTCACAGAGACAGTAGACTGTACAAATGCATGAATGTTATTTTCACTTATAGATGGATTGAATGAATGAAAGGTAAATAATAATTCAAATTCCAATGATATTTGTTTTAAAGTATATAAATATATATTATATTCTATTATTATAATCTTATTAACATCCATGTAAAGAAAAAAAATACAGATCATATCGCTTCGTGGAGGTGGTAGTCTACTCATACACAGGAGCGTCATTATCAAGTTATAAAATATTATAGTGTAAGAAGGTTTATATAAAATTATAATATCAGGAAAAAAATTATGTCATACATATAATATATATTCATTTTTTCCACCTTTATAACTGTCCACTTAATGTGGTGATGAAAAACAAATGACATTGTTTAATTGAGACGGTAAGACGTACGTAATCATGAGCGAGTTTTTAGCATTTCATGTGATGGAAAAGATATAGAAAATGATTATACAATAAAAATAATAACATATTAGTATATTTATGAAACTAAATGTTGTATTTTAGTGTAGGTACAACACATTAATAGGTATTATAAGAATAAATAAGCTTGAAAGAGTTAGTAAATATGATTACCTATTCTTTGGTAGACATCCTTTAGATTTTCTCTTATGGGAAAAAGGGTTGGAATTTAGGGAAGAACAGAACCTATGGATTATGGATAAATTATTAAGAGAAACTTTCTTGGTTTGGATGATATAGTAATGTCAATGTTGTGTAATAAAAATTGAAAATGGATCTCGATTAATATGTGAGTGGGGGAAATCTTGGAATATCTTGAAGTATTAATATAAAAGAAATTCATATCCAAATTGGTCAAAATTGATATAATTAAGAGATATGTTGATTATTAGTAAAAATATTCTCATAAAATAAAATTTTGATATTTTTTTGTTATTTTTTCACCCATATCGTTAATTTTAACCACCCATTAAGCCATTTGAAAATTAGAGCAATATAAGTGTTTTCTAGGAATTAATGGTCAATAATGATACCATATGAATAAAATAACCCATAATTGGTCCATGGTTAATATTTTTACCATGTTTAAATATCATGGATGAGGATAATATTTTAATGTATTTTAAAGAATTTAATAAACTATTATTTACTATAAAATATCATTAATTTAATTTTTGAGACCACTAATTTAAATTTACATCAAATACATTAAGAAAAATATAGAATTAAAATATAATCCTTTAAAACATAACTAACATGTTATATGTTTCATTGAAATTAATATAACAATTTAATTCATCCAACTTATATTACATTTAATATTTTTTACATAAATTATATTTTTTTAATTAATTAAAAATATAGTTTGTTTGTGTTCTATAAGAATTTATGATAATTATTAAATCAGAAAACATTTAAAATAAAATACCATTAGAAAGTCAATATTTTTATATTTAAAATAAACATTTATAACTGAACTTATTTTATTTTTATCCCACCCACAATATATTATAGATATTAAAAGAAAGTGAATGATATTTTTGATATTATCCTTCACTTAAATATTATAAATATAATAAATATAACCTTATTAAAAGGTAATATTTTATAATTTCAGATGATTATTGATGAAATAAACTCATAAAATGTTATAATGCAATCTTTTGGATAAATTTTTAATTCCTTATCAATTTTTTTAACCTTAATTACACAATTTACCCTTCACGAGGTGATAAATTTTACAAATATTACTATTCGTAATGATAAAAAATAAATGGGAAAAATTTTAAAAATTTGTCCCACCTAAATAAAAATATTGATTCAATTTTATCATGTTCAATTCTCTAAAGAGGGATAATTTTTTAAAAAATAATCCTCCAAAATGCGATGAAATTTTTTTTTCCAAGAAATCCATTTTTAATTCCAAAATTAAAAATATAATAAAATTTGGTATAGTAATGACTAAAATATAATTAATTATTTAATTTATAACTAAATGTTTATTATTTTAATGTATGTTTTAATTTTTGAATAATGGGTCTTTTTTCAATATAAATAAATGATATTTTAAAAAAATAGTTATTATTCATGATTTACTGGTAATTCATTTTTTCTGAAAAAAATTAACCTGAAATAATATTGTCTTGATGAATTAAATTAATAATTAATTATCATATAATATTATTTTAATAGGTTGTCACTATTCTTTTAAACACAATGTTACATGTAAATTAAATTATCAATGAACTTTATTTGAGGAAAAATATAAAAAAAAATCATGGTTTGTTTCATTCTACCCTACTTGTAAGAATTTCACCCTTAAAAATATAACACTCTAAAAAACAAATAATGATACTTCTATTTTATCACACCATCAGGTTCCCATGTAACTTTTTAAAATAAATAATTTCTTCCCAAAACATTTTCAAGATGATTAGTCTTATTTTGCAGTATTTTTTCTCCACAATCTATAATTTTGGACCAGTAGTTACCCATAATATTGATAATCCTCCCGCAGAATATCCATAGAGTTTAGTGTAGCTATAGGATCAAGTATGTAATTTATTGAGATAGATAAAAGTATTTCATCATAAACTTGAGAGATATTTGGTGGAAGTTCCAAATGATAATATGTTCTCCCAATACAATGAAGAATTTAGAAGGTAATAATATATCTAGGGCTCAAACTTTTATTTTTTCTGAATCTCATAACATTATTCCAGGGAGATATTTATAGAAATAACCTATCACCAATATTGAACTTCTGATCACCATAAATAATTTTGGGTCATCAATTTTTGATTTCTCTGACCTGACCTTATTTTTTATTGAATAGATCTAACCACATCTCACATTTCCATAAATAGATCTTGACCCTATAGATTTATTTCTCTAACATTATCCAAAACAAATGGTTTTTCTACACTTCCTTCTAAATAGGGATTTATAAGGATCAATATAAATACATGAGTAAAAATTATTTTTCTAATAAAATTATACATGTTGAACATGTTGATCCCAAAATTCTTTGAAATCTATAATGAAATATTGTAACATGTTATCTAGAGTTTTAATGGTTCTCCTAGACTAAACAACGTTCTTGGATGACAAAGATTACTGAAACTCAAATATGTATCCAATTCCTTTTGATGGATTCTCTACAAAATTGTGGTTAATCCTATGATCTTGATAAAATATTATTGAGAGTATTACTCTTTCCAATATTCCAACTCCTTTAATGTGTAATTGAGTAAGCTGATTAAGACAGAAATATTCACTAATAGTGATAAAATGCACTTATTTCTTAAGGAGATTAGAGACATCTCAAATGGTAAGACACTAATTATTATATGGGGTATATAACCTTTTATTTATAGTTTTATTCCATACTTTTACCTTCTATGGAAGCTTGGTGATGATATGGCGGAAACATGGGTGTATGGGGCATATTTAGAGTCTGAATTCCATGTTTTTGAAAAATAATGTTGGGACGCACAGTTAGAAAATCATATGACACTAATTCGATAATGTTTGAGTAAACCATGTGGGGGTTGTCATTCCCACTGTCTAGGGTTACATGTTTTAGAGAAACCATGCATCCAGGGGCACACACAAATGTTAATTTTTTTTTGATATTTTGATAGATTATTAGTGCATGGTCAGCACATTGTTTGTCTAAACGAGTTACATGACCATGTGGGGGGGGGGTCTTGATGAAGAGTGGTGAACATGGTTTCCATATAGTTTAACCAACCGTGCTACCAAACAGTGGAACCTATTTTTAGAGGGAAAATTGCCATTTTTTCATTAATATTCTTATAATCCTTATTTAGTTCTCTATCCCATTCCAGCGGGTAGCCTCCTTAACCTATCGGATTTCATCTAAAGAATTCAACCAATTTTTTTGATGAATTTGTTCATATAGATAATGATTCAAGAGAAATTTCCCCATTAGATCCATGATGGTTAGTTCCCCCATTCATATTTCACATTTCGATGTTTTCCTTGCAATTAGATACTATTTTTGGCTGTAGGATCTTCTACCATATTTTCAGGTCATGATCCCATTCATAGATTTTGTTATGATATGGATCGAATTAGAGACTGAGACTAGATTACAGTTACTCTACCAAGAAGAGAATAGTGGTATTTTAATTTTCATGCAATTTCTTTTTATTTATAGCTTTTTCTTGATGCACAATAGGCCATACATTCTTGGTGCTTCTTACTAGATTAATTAAATTCCATGATTAAATTATTAGAACCCTATATGGATTCCCACATAGCAATATGTTATGGTTGGAGGTTGTCAACCTCATCCCAAAACACCTTTCAGGTGATTTTATTTATATACCTATGAAAAGTTTCCCCAGGGGATTGTATGAGCACACCAGTTGTAAAAGGAGACTTGTTAACTATATGAGATATTCGAAGAGTGACCATGCCTCCTCGATAAGTGATATATGTTTTTAAAATGGATAAATGGATAAAATTGAAAATGTGAGATGAGTAGTATGAACTCATGGATTGTGTATAAAATGAAATGGTTTATGAAATGAGTAATGAATTATCTCCGATTCGTTGCACATTACCACTCCTTGGATACATTGACCATATTTGGATTCCATGAAAATATATATAATAAGGAACCTACATACATGAATTACTTGGATATTTATACTATTTGGGTCATATTTATTTGACATTTAATGATTCCTTGGAAATTTTAAGTGCTTCGATCTGATTTTCAGGACCTTTTATGATGCCTAATATATTATTACTCCTTAAAATAAATTTTCTATATTGGTTTAGAATTCTATGACATTTTTAATTTTTTTTCGACAAACATATTATGATGGATTAGATTTTACTATTTCGTGGATAAAAATAAATTGTCTTATATAGATGCATTGGAAATTTCCACTCCAAGGACGCAATTATATTTGTTTACTTGATATTATAGTTTACCTTTGGCATTGCTATACCTTGAATTTAAGGACCCTTAGGATGCCTCTAAAATTTCTAAGCCTTGGGTCTTATTTACTTTTTTTACATATCTTATGATGTTTCTTTGTATAATATAATTCATTACACCACGACCCATGTAGGAATGGAAAATGATTAAAAGGAATAGGCCATTTATGTTGATACTTTTTTACATTACTAATAGCCTTTTGATATATTTTTTCGATCATTGTGAGACATCATTTAATTGATAATATAAATTATACTATTTTACTCGTATACATACAATATAAGTACACAACTTCAAATTATATGCACAGACATGAATTTTAATAGTTACCATTGGTGGTAGCCAACTTAGTGGTATCTCATGCCTTTCTAGGGCCACCATTGGGTATCTAGAAAAACATCATGGATGTAGGTTTGGACAGGGGAATAATCCCACATGTAGATTCTTGATAGATATATTCATAGGTTCATGGGAGCATAAGACTAGGATTTTGGCTTATGATACTATCTGGGGATAATTTCTTTTTGGTCTTTTTGACTTTTGAGGAATTTTATGTACTAGATTCATGCTACCATATTTAACTATATTTTTTATTGAATTCGCTAACCATCATTTTATATAACACTGTTGGATAAGATAAATGTTTTTATGATGGATGTTTATTCTTATACTACTCTAGTAGTTCATATGACTTTTCTATTGTTGGTTGTGTTTATACCACTATGAAACACTCTAACCATGAGGGTATAGTATCTCCAAAATTCCAACATGGACCCTTTCTACAAATTGGCAGTGTCTGGCTTACAGAGAGGTGAGCTGGAGGCTTTGTGGCCAACTAGTTTTATTTACTATTGAGTGATCCAGGTTCAGTACATCACTAAGTGATGTCTGAGAAATTTATTTTATTTTGTATTATTATTTTTTAGATTATTAGAACATATATTTGTAATGTTTTGAAAATTTTTAATGAGATATTTCAAGTAGTACTTAACCCACATCCATGAAAAATCTTAAATACTTAGTATGAGACATATTGGTCAACATTTTTCTTATTACAGTTGTCTTGATTTCACCGTTGAGTGATGCACATGATGTTTGATTTCCCATATAATTATGGATCTTTACCCTTGTATTAATATATAAAGGATATATTTCATCATGAATAATTATAGTCACTTTAGGATATATATATATTCCTTTAATTATAGCATACAACACTTACGTTACTATATGCATTACTTGCAACATGTTTGGTACCTTATTTCTATATCCATGGAATTATGTTGGAATATATTATAAGTAATTGATAAATGAATTTTTGGGATTAAATGGATGTTACATATCAATTTATAAGGTGTATGGGCCTTTATAAACAAGGGGTGTCCATCGATATATTTCAACTTTTTGAATTGTTTTATAAATTTGAATCTAGTTATAAAATTTAAATTTGAAATGAATTGGTTGAGATTAAATAAATATTTCAATATAAATTTAATGGATGCTTTCCTATATAAGTTTCTCTTGAAACCTTGTATATCAGAACAACTAATATATGGAAGAGAACATGACCATGAACCTACATAGTAGTGGTAAAAATGCAGTATTTAAATCATTCTAATGAATTGAATTTCACCCATACCTAGACTAATTAGTTGGAAAAGTGGTGGGACTCAGGTATAGGAACGTTTTCCCATGTACTATTTATATATTTGTGATCCTAACATTAATAAACCATGATTGAGGTGTGTGATTGGAATTTTTAGTTATATTACACTACAAAGGCCTCTTGTTGTGTGCCAGGGGTGTGGCGATTACCATGTTCCAGAGGTGGTAAGACCAGGCTCACCCATATAACCTCAAGTCGTGCATCTTATAGAACACCATATTATAAGGAATATGGGTTTTGAGTCCCAGATTTGAGAGGTCTTCATATGTTTCTTGCATACCATTCATGGATCAATGAATCTTACACTAATTATGGTAGAGTTGTTGCGTGAGTTTGAGTAGAAAAATTTTCCTATATTTTTTTGTGATTGTGGACCACTGTCTATAGAGTCACTGAAAGAGTCCTTATTATCATTTTTATCATCTCATGAATCGTAATGATATTATATTTAATATCTCAACATATATGATATAGGATTCCCCCACGATATTATTGGGAATCATTACATATATGGGTAGTCATCAGGATATGGATTAGAAGGATTTCATGATATCCTTTTATGAATATTTCTATCCCTAGATGTTGTGGACCGAAAGATATAGAGAATTTATGCACTTATATAAGGGTGTGTTATCATTCATGGACTATTCTGTCCATTTTAATGAGCTCCATTATTTGACACCTAATATCTTAAGTGATGATTTTTTGAAATCTAGGAGAATTGAGGATGGTCTTGATTATGACATTGGATCATATGTAAATTTTTCTGGCATACTATTATTTCTAAAATAGTAAATCATTCTTTAATTACTAAGATAAATCCCAGGGAAGATGGTGGAACAAAGCACTGTATATAGACTTCTCAAACAGGTTGATTCATGTCAATTATTAGGAAGAGTATCCTCTATGAATCTTGTGAGGGGAATACTTTCCAACATATGAGTTATAGTAGTTATATTATCAGTTATATATGTGGTATGAAGTGTTATAAAAAGAACCATTGTGATATAGACCCAGTATTGTGATGAGATTATGGTAAGGTGTTCAATATAAAATGAATTTTTAGGAATATTCATCTAGAATCTATTTATAGTGGGATGACACGAAATCCTTGTTTTGGAGCGGGGTCAACATTTTTTTTGTCGGGAAGGGAGCTGGAGTTCGATGGGAAGATCTCTCCAAAGTGGCTATCATGGATGGGGTATCCATTCAATTAATTCTCAGTGATAGTAGAGAATACTTTATCATGGTATTCATGATATATCTCAAGGTCTTGGTTTAGACCATACATATACAATATTACTGATACATGAGAGGTAGATTTCCTAACCTTCTACTATGAGATTTAATATTTTGTTAGACACAATGTTGGTATATCCTATTTTAAATACATGTATTTCTCATAGATTTATATCATTTCCTAGTATGTAGAAGCCTTGTATCAATGTTAATTTTTATAGTGGTTTTATGACCCTCAATACTCCATAGTGTATTCGATTGGAGGGTGTACACTAGTGTAGGAAGTTCCCCCTTGAGATAGTTGGTCATCGCTTTGTGTCTGACCACATTTTCATTGAGATGATAGGGGTTGAGTTCATTCTTAGGATGGACTGGTTGGTTCCCTTTTATGCTTTAATAGACTCCTATCACTGTAGGGTTCCATTCACATCACCAAAGGGTAGGGTTTTTATTCACATGGGTGAATGGGATGTCTAAGAATATTGAGATAGACCTGACCATCATGAACTAGTTGGGATAACAACCTATATTACAAGATTATACATGAATGATTAGGGACCACTCCAAGTAGATTTTTCTCTAGTGGTTTATCATTTCAAGGCTATCTTCTTGGAAAATTTTCAGGCCTACCTCTGAAGAGATAGGTACAGTTTTCAATTGATCTTGTGACTAGAGCGGCACTAGTATCATTAATCCATATATGATGGATACTATTAAAATTTATTATATCAAAAGGAATCAAGATATGTAAAAATGAAAAAGGGTTCTATACGACTCAACACTTCTACAGGGGGATCGCTAGTCCTTTTATCCATGAAGTTGAATGGAACCCCTCTCTCTTGTGTGGACTATCGGAAATTGAACCAGATGATAGGTATGATCCAGTATCCCTTTCTATAGATAGATGATATCTTTGACAATACTTGAGGATTTCAAGTAATTTTTATTATTTATATGATATTTGGTTTCCATCATGTGTCTATTTTACATATAGACATACCTTTTATTGATTTTCATAAAAGGTATGGTCTGTAGGAGAATCTAGTTATTCTATTTGGTCTCATGAACAGGTAAATAGTTTTAATGGAACTAAAGAACAATGTTTTTTGAACAAAATCATGATTTTTTATTGTGGTATTCATAGATGATATCTTTCTATATTAACACACTCTACATGACCATCCTAAATGTCTTGTATTATATTGGAAACACTAAGAGCGAATCTGTTATATTCTAAGATAACAAAGTTCCACTTTAGGTTAGATAAGATTCAATTACAATGTCATATTATCTTATAGGTGGGAGTATATATTATCCTAGAGATGGTGAGATATTCTGATACTTAGGAGTATCCCAATAATTACTTTGACATACGGGGTTTCTTGGGGATATATGGTTATTATATGTTCTTCATAATGGACTTCTCATGCTTAGAATCACCTCTTTTGTACTTCACTAAGGATGTTGTGATGTTTATGTGCATAGATTCATGCAACAAAACATTTATTTATCTAAAAGGGATATTGAAGTTAATATCAATCAAAATTATACAAGATCTAGGTAGTGTCTATATAGTTTATTGTGATCCAACATATATTTGGCTAGGAGTAGCTCTGAGGAAGGCAGGTAATGTTTTGCATACATGTCTCACAAATTGAGTCCACATGAGAGGTATTATTTGTTACATGATCTCAAGTTGTCCTCTTTTGTAAATTATTAGTGTTGATGGGGGAATTATATAGTAGGATAGAATTTTGTGGTGTAAATGCTTGATTATATAGTTAAAAATGATGTGATCTTGCTCATTCATTATAGTGAACCTTTCCTTTTACACATAAAAATATAATATTTTAGCCATAGTTAAACATTAAATTACTACCCATATATCATAACGTCTAGTGTCTGGGAAGACTAGGTACATGAAACTGAAAACATGAAACTAAAAAAAAAATTCATTATTTAATCATTATAAAGGGATCCTAAATTTCATTATTCTCATACATCTTCATAGGATAACCTAGGGATAGCATGACCAAAGGGATGGGATAAAAATACCACTATGGAAATAAACATAAGAATAAAGCTTTAGTACATGGGTTAGAAGTCATGGGATAATGATATAAAAGTCAGGGAACTTATTGAATCATAACATAAAAACATGGGAACATATAAACATGGGACTATATAAACATGGATTCATAGTAATGTAGATGAAACATAAAATAATTCTTCATCATGAGTTAAGGTTCATGCCCATAGAAGAGCACAAGTCAAGGTTAACCACCATGACTGTTGGATAGAGAACCATGAGTCAAAGATAACTACAAAGACCATTTAACATAACATCTCATGAGACTCAACATAACCCAACTCATTGAAGTTCTATTTAGGAGCACCCATCATAAAATGTTCATTAATATGTTTCCCACATATATAATCATACATAAACAATCATACATAATCATAAGGGTTCCCATATAAAGAAATGGGTATAATAATCATGTCATAAATCATAACAAATCGGTGTATCATAAAAGTTTCTAAGAAAGAAAGAAATTAAAAAAACATCGAAATTAAAAGGGGGAAAATAATAATATATCATGGTAACTAATTTCAAACATTAGTGTCAAAAATTAATAAGTGTATTTAATAAATATTAGAATTAAAACATTTTAGTGTGGTTTTAAGGAAAATACTAAAGAACATTTAAATTTGGAAAGGGAATTATGTTTTATATAAAACCATAAGTGAACCAGGAATGTTTTCATAATAAAAAGTCTCATTTTATAATAACATTGGTGTCTTAAAACTGATGATAGAGTTCACTTAAAATTGTGTAATAATTATAGAAGTTCCCTTAAAACGACTTTCTTATCTGGAATAATTGAGATGTGAATCACATAAAAACATTTATATCATTGAAATAGAATGATGAATGGATATTTGTACACAATTTTGTATAATATAAACAGCATTTATAATATTTGAATAAAAATTATAGAAAAATTAATTTGAGAAAAAATAATGACAGAACAACTCGAAAGAATAATGGAGGTTCAGGTAGAATCCCTTAACATAAGTATAATAGTGTCTTAATATAGATCTTAATGTCCTAGATAAAAAAAAATTAAAATCATTATTTAATATTTACAGAACAAATTATATATTAAATTCATTTATTATAACCTTATTAATGTCAGTCATGATCTTTTTTGTGGGTTAAGTGGATCTATTTCATTGTTTTTGGAGTGTTAGTTTTCCTTGGATTTTATGATTCATTTACTTATATACATGTAAGGATAAATATGAAATGTGATAATGGTTTTCCTTAATTGGAGATAAATGATATTTGTAAAAATATATAAGATTACATGGTTATAAAATCATTTTTTTTATCTGGATTGAAGATGAATCATTATATAATACTTTAATGGTAGATATTTTGGTTAATTGGATTTTTTTTATCATGATGAAATAATTTTACATTATATAATAATATATTGTGTAAAAAAATTCCAGAAACTTACATAAGAAACAATACATTTATTATAGTATGGTAGAATGATAAAAATGGTTTTAGGATTAGAATTGAGGACGGTAATAGAAATTGAAAACCCATCATCCTTGAATGTTATAAATTAACACATCTTGGTTAGTGATTTCATTTACAGTATAAATATAAGGGAAAGGAGGGATGATGATGAATCATTATATTATAAAACAAAATAATAGTACATGTAAGGTGATAGAGTTATCATAACAATTATATGAATAGAGGTGTGGAATGAAAACGAATGAAAGGACCTTTAGTGAAAATAAATGAAATGGAAAGGGGAATTTTACTCTTGAATATATCTACCTTGAGAGCCTCTTTAGGGGATAGGATTTAGTGTTTTGAAGAGAGAAAGTGATTATAGACGTGGGGGAGGTGATTAGGGATAGATTCTGTATTATTTGAACTATGAAAAAGTCTTGAGAGGAGTGTAGATAAGTTGGTGGTGAGGGTGGTTTTTATAGTGGAGGAGAGGAGGGATTTCAAATTGTTTTAATCAATAGTTTAATATTTTTTTCTCAATTTTATGAATATTCGTTATTCTTCAAAATAAAAATAGAAGATAGAGCATTTTTTTTCAAACCGTTTTCCATTTACATCATCCATGACTCAAGCATGATTCAAAAAATAATTTACTTACCATTTATCGTAAATTATCATATTTTACTCATCACAAAAATTCACATCTTTTAGAAAAATCCCAAAAATTCATGCCAACAATTTTTGGACATGTTGAATTAAAATATTAACTCCATTTTAAGAAAATAATTTTCTAAATATGATAAATTTAATTTTTAATTAAAATAATAATTTACCTGAAAAATGAAAATTTTAAAATTAAAACTGCTTTTCTAAAACTTTGAAAAATCAATTACGGTCTAATAAATATATATTATAATAATAAAAAAATCAAAATATTATTTTATTTATAAATTTTAGGAAAATAAATTTTCAATTAAATTATTAATTTAATCATAAAATTGTAATTAAATATTAATGACTAACAAAAAATACAAACACTATCATATGGTCACATATAAGATGGATAAATTTTATTTATACTTTCAGTGGTAACGATACTAATTACATAGCTGATTTAATATTCAAGGTAAAATTATTAATCGTAAGAGTAATATTACTATCAATAAGGGTAAGTTATTATTTCCCAAAAATTATGTTTTTCTTATAGGACTCTGAACATCATACTGACTGCAATCGTGTATATAAAATTTTGGAAATTCAAATCACCAAAGTGGAAAAATTATATATAAAGGTCACAAAGCATTTAGTAGATTATTTATGCATGATATGGGATTATGTTGTTATTTTATGTCATTATAGTATATGACATAATTATTAGAATGTAATTTCCATTGATAAAACATTAGGTTAGTACATTATTTCCCCTTATGACATTTCACCCTCAAAATTTCATTTTACATTATAAGTCATAAATAGTTGTGGGTACTTTTCCTTCACTCCATCCTCCAATTCCCATGTTGCCTCGTCATGCTTATGGTTATTCCATATTACATTGACCAAGTGAGTAATCTTGTTTCATAGAACATTATCTCTACGATCCATGATCTTCACTGGCTCCTTATAAGAAAGATCATTCTCCAACTGTACCTCCTCTAAAGAGAGTACATTTGAAGGGTCCGATATGTACTTACTTAAAAGGGATACGCAGAATGCATCATTTACATTAGACAGGGTAGGGAAGATCTAGTCGATAGGTCACAACTCCGATATAATCATGGTTCTCGAAGGGGCCTATGTACCATGGAATCAACATTCCTTTATACCCAAATCTCATTAACTTCTTCCATAGAGATATGAAGAGGTATGAAATGTCTCCAACTTTTATCTCAATGTCCTATCGACGATTGTATGTATAACTCTTCTATCGTATTTGTGCTGCCTAGATGTGCTACTGAATATTTTTCACCATCTCCACCATTTATTCAACCATTTATATTGATAACAGCTTATGCTAAAAAACTACATCCCAACATGTCGATGTTATGTACCTTTTTCTATAAAGGGCTTCACATGGTTTTATTCAGATGATTGAATGGAAATTGTTGTTATAGGAAAATTCAACTACTGGTCACTACTTGAAATACAATATATACCAACGTTTTCAAACCATTGGTATAGGCATTAAAACTGTTGGTATACTATATACCAACAGTTTAGAAAACCATTGGTAATTAAGCTGTTGTGAAAGGATTATACGAACGGTTCTCTGCTAACTGTTGGTATATAGTAGTTTAATCGTCAATATTCCAATGGTTGTCTTGAAACCGTTAGAATATATTTATACCAATATTCTATTAACTGTTGGGATATATAGTTCACATGCAGTTTACCAACAGTTCATAAACTGTTGGTATATATTATTAACAATGGTTATTTTAAACCATTGGAACTAATATTCCTGAAATAAAATTACTAATGCTTCAAAATAGTTGGTATAATGGTTTACCATATATTTATTCATTCCATTTTAGAAAAATTTTCAAAATACAATTCTCAAATTGTTTAAAACCATTGGTATAGTATATTCCCTGAAATTAGAACAACAACTAGCACAATAGCCACCCATCCCCTCAATTACATACACCTGTAAACACACCTCCAAACAAAAACTTTTAATAGAACAAAAAATCACCTGTAATAAAACATAAAAACACCACACTCTTACAACAATGACATGTACCACAACATAGTTTTCCCCATTTCAATCTTCACATGAGAATAGTCTGAGTTACATACAACATTAACAAAATTAACACATAATTCATAAGGTAATTACATAAAGTATAATCATAAAACATAAATACCCATAAAACAAGTATAACCATACACCATTAACACATAATTCATAAGTTAATTAAATACATAAATAATTTTATTCATAATTCAGGGGTTGGGGAAATTTAGGGGTTTGGGATGGCTGTCCAAGGTGGGTAGGTGTTGATGGGGGATGGAATGTCTGGGGGGATGGGGTTGTTCGTGAGCATGGGGGTGTCAGGGGGGGGTTCCATGGGAGTTTCATGGGCGGTGACGTGGTGTCCAAGGGGTGAGGTTTTCTAGGGGTTGGGTGGTGTCCAGGGGGTTTGGGGGCTATCGAAGGGGGTGGGGCGGTTTCCATGGGGGGTTGGGGGTTATCCAAGGGGGTGGGGTGGCTGTCCATGTGGGTGGGGGTGTCCAGGTGGTGTGGTGGGGTCTAGGAGGGTTCGAGGACTTCTTGGGGGTTGGGGGTGTCCAAGGGGGTTGTCCAGGGTGGTGGGGTGGGGGGGGATTTCTAGGGGGTGGGATGTCTAGGGGTGGGGTATTTCAAGTGGTGGGGTGGCATCCAGGGGGTTGGTGTAGTACAGGGGGTTAGAGGGCTATCCCAGGGGGTGGGGGTGGCTTTCAATGGGGGTGGGGGTTCAGGTGGTGGGGTGGTGTCTAGGAGGGGTGGGGGCGTCCAGGGGGTTGGGGGATGCCTAGGGGTATGCGGGCTTTCCATGGGGGACGGTGTGTACACGGGGTGGGGGGTAGTCCCGGGGGTTGGAGGGGTTTTCCATGGGGTTGGGGTGGTGTCCAGGGGGTGGTGGCTATCCATGGGGCCGGGGGAGTCCAGAGGGTGGGGGTGTCCTGGTGGTGGGGTGGTGTCTAGGAGGGTTGGGGGCTGTAGTGGTTTTAATGGAATGAATTTTATGAATTTTAATATCATTTGTATTTTTAAAATGGTTTTGTAATAGTGTTTATTTCAATAGTATGTGTTTCTTTAGGAAAAAATGAATGCTCTTGGTGTGTATGGTAGAAAGGGGGATGTGGTTATTAGGAAAAGGATTTCATTTTTATTTCCAAACAAAAATACTGTATGATTTTTGAAATGAAACCATAAAATGGATTTTTATAAACCATTATGGAGTTTTAAATTGAAATAAGTCTCTATTATGTGATTTTGAAATGGTATTATGAAGAGTTATTTATGATGTACCTTTATAGGATTTGTGATTTTGTGACCCTTATTATAGAGCATCAGATTATTTTACTAACGGTTTTGTTTTTGATAATTCATTAGAATATTACCACTATAAATGAATCAAAAATTCCATAATGGGATATCTCATGTAGTCATTTATATCTCTTGGTCTCTACTCAAACTCTTGTGGAAGTGGAATAACCGTGTTCTTCATTAAACATTTATTATGCATGGGAGTTTCTAAAATACCATCCACTATTTTTTATTGGAGATCAAGGATCCCAGGTGGCAACTAAGTGGGTTTCTGTGGTTAATGGGATCATCGAGTTGTTAGAAACCCTATAATCCACTAGGGTGGGGGTTGTCTAGGGGGTGTGGGATGTCCACAGGGATGGGTGTTGTCCAGAGGGGTTGGGGTGTACAAGTGGTGGGCGGTGCTTTCCACAGGTGTAGGGGCTGTATAGGGGGGTCGGGGTGTCCAGGTGGTTGGAGGGGCTATCTAGGGATACTGGGTGTCCATTGGGGTTTGTGGGCTTTCCCCGGGGGTGGCAGGGCTGTCCAGGGGGGTGGGCAGGCTGTCCACGAGGGGTAGGGGTGTCCAGGGGGTGGGTGGACTATCCACGGGGGTGGGGGTGTTCACGGGGGGAGGGGGTGTCCACTAGGGTTGGTGGGATGACTACAGGGGTGGGCGAGCGGTCCACAGGGGTGGGGGTTGTCCATGGTGTGGGGGTTGTCCAGGGGTGGCTGTTTTCCATGATGGGGGGGCTATCCATAGGGGTGGGGGCTATCCATGGGGGTCGGGGTGTCCAGGGGGTGGGCGGGGCTGTCTAGGGTATCCAAGGGGGTGGGCAGGGCTGTCCAGGGGGTACGAGGTGTCCAGTGGGGTGGGAGGGCTGTCTACGGTGGTGACAGGGCTGTCCAGGGGGTAGGTTATTTCCAGGGGGTGGGTGGGCTGTCCACAAGGGGTAGGGTTGTGTAGGGGTGGTGTGCAGACTGTCCACCGGGGTGGGTTCTGTTCATGTGGGGTGGAGGGGTGTCCAGGGGGGAGGGCGGGCTGGCCACAAGGGTGGGCGGGCTGTCCATGGGGGGCAGGGACTCTAGGGGGTGGGTGGGCTATCCACGGGGGTGGGTGAGCTGTCCACGGGGGTGTGAGGCTGTCCAGGTGGGGGGGGGGGGGGTTGTCCATTGGGGTGGGGGGGCTGTCCACGGGGGTAGGGGTGCCCAGGGGGGTGGGCGGGGCTGTACACGAGGGTGGGGGTGCACAAGGGGTCTGAGGGGCATTCCAGGGGGTACTGGGTGTCCAGTGCGGTTGGTGGGCTCTCCATGGGGGTTGGCAGGCTGTCCACGAGGGTGGGTGGGTTGTCCAGAGGATATGGGGATATCCATGGGGGTGGGGGAATCCTATGGTGGGGGAGGTCTAGGGTGTTGGAGTGGCTTTCCAGGGTGTGGGATGGTGTCTAGGGGGGTGGGGGTTGTCCATGGGGGTGGGGGTGTCCAGGCGGTAGGGGTTATCTAGGGGATTGGGGGATATCCCGTGGTGGGGGTTGTCCATGAGGGGGGGGGGATATCCACAGGGGTTTGGTGTCCAGGGGGTGGGCGGAGAAATCCACAGGGGGGTTGGAGCAATCTTGGGGTGTCAGGTGTCCAGGGGGTGGGTGGGGCTGTCCAGGAGGGTATAAGGTGTTTAGTGGGGTGGATGGGTTGTCCATAGGGTGGCAGGGCTGTCCAGGGTGTAGGGGGTATCCAGGACGGGTGGTCGGGCTATATACAGGGGTAGTTGTGTCCAGCGGGTGGGAGGACTGTCGACAGGGGGGGGGGTATCCACGGGGGGAGGGGTGTCTAGGGGGTGGTTGGGCTGTCCACAAGAGTGGGTGGGCTGTCCATGAAGATATAGGGTTTCCAGGGGGTGGGAGGGCTGCCGAAGGGGGTGGGTGGGCTTTCCCTAGGGGTGGGGGCTATCCAGGGAGTTGAGGTTTTCCACGGGGGTGGGGGCTGTCCACGGGGGTGGGGGTGTCCAAGGGGGTGGTTGGGGCTGTCCATGGGGGGTACGTGGGGTCCAGTGGGGTGGACGGACTATCCACGGGGGTGGGCGTGCTTTCCACGGGAATGGGCGAGTTGTCTAGGGGGTAGGGGTATGTACATGGTGGTGGGGAAGTCCAGTGGGTGTGGGAGGTCTAGGGGTTGGAGTGGCTATCCAAGGGGGTATGGTGGGGTCCAGGGGGTGGGTGATGTCCATGGGGGTGGGGGTGTCCAGCGGGTGGGGGTGTCCGGGTGGTGGGGTGGTGTCTAGGAGGGGTGGGGGCTGTAATTGTTTTAATGGAGTTAATCTCATGGATTTTAAGATCATTGGTTTTTTAAAATGGTTTAGGATTTCATTTTTATTGTGGAATAAAAAAATTATATGATTTTTGAAATGGAACCTTAGAAGGGATTTTTATAAACCAGGGGGTGGGCGGGGTTGTCCACGGGGGTGGGGGCTGTCCAGGGATGACGATGGTGTTCAGGGGGTGGGTAGGGTTTTCTAGGGGGTATGACGGTTCCAGGGGGTGGCTGTCCTTGGGGGTGGGAGGGCTGTCCAGGGGGGTAGGGGTGTCCAGGGGTGGTGTGGGCTATACGGGGGGGGGGGGGGGGGGGCTCTCTATGGGGGTGGGGGGATTTCCATGGGGGTAGGGGTGTCCATGGGTGAACAAGGATGTCCAGAGGGATGGGGGATGTCCAGGGGTGTCCAGGGGGAGGGAAGCTCTATCCATGGGGTACGAGTGTCTAGTGGGGTGGGCAGCCCGTCCACAGGGGTGGGCAGGCTGTCTAGGGGGTAGGGTTGACCAAGGGGGTGGGCGGGACATCCATGGGGGTGGGGGTGGCTACTCACGGGAGTGGGAGATTTCCATAGGGGGAGGGGTTGTCGAGGGGGTGGGAAGGCTGTCCACGGGGGTGGCAGTGCTATCTAGAGGGTTCGGGGTGTCCAGTGGTGGGCGGGCAGTCGACGAGGGGTGGGGTACTTTCTAGGGGAGGGTTGAATTAGTCACAACAAATCATTACGTCGATTTTTATTATTTATAGATAAAAAATAAAGAAAATTTCACCTACATAATCACACATATATTCAGGAATGACAAATAAATAAGCATCAAAGGTAAGTAATATCAATCAAAAATATAACGGATCAATATATCCCTCATAACTATCACTATCATAACTTTCATCATCAGCCTCACCCTCATCCTCATAATTTTCCCCATCATAATCCCTACCCTCCAGAATGCCCTCTTACCCACCCTCATCCATATCCGTGTCCTCCTCATCGCCCTCCTCCTCCAGCTCACCCTCCTCCTTGCCCTCGTCCTTAGCCTTGGCCTCCTCCTCTCCCTCATCCTCCTCTGCCTTGGCCTCCTCCTCACCATTGTCTCTACCACCACTAGAACTGCCACGTGGTTCACCATATATAGAGTTCATCAATGACATATATTCATCACAAGATGTGATGACCTCTGGTAGAAATTTTCAATGTAAAACTTCAATCAGTTTCATAAATACAGAGTTTTTCTTTAGCAGACTGTTCTTCCATCTCCGTGGCCCTTTTTTAGCCTATTCTGCCTATTCCATAACCTGCTGGAACTCAGTGGCACTACAACTAATTTTTATGGAGGGCCAATATCTCATCGGAACCATACTCTTCCCAAGTCGGTAGCGTGCTCTACTAGGGTGCTCATCTCCCAACACCTGATCTAAGTGATTGTTTGGCACAAAATTGTTAGGTTCCTAGGCATAAAGGTCCTCTGAAGCATCTTGTTACAAATACAAATATATTACTAAGTTAAAAAATAGAGGCTAAAATTTTAAATCTACCATGTAATACTTACAATTTACTACTGAGTTGGTTCGTTAACCGCACTTCCATATTTCTTCCTTCTACTCGAGAAAAACAGCTTTTCTCATGGCACACATCATTCTATATTCAATTTATACCTCTACAGTGACATTGAATTTAGGAAACCATAATAAAAAAAAGGATTCCAATAATTTATTGCATAACTAAAGTTATATAACAACTTTTACAATCGAATAAATTATGGAGGTAGCAATAGAAAGTGTTATTCGTAATGAAAAATTATAAACTGTCATACCTACTGCCTCTCATGATCTGGCATCTTTGTTCGTCACAATGTGTGGACATATTTTTTAGCATCAATATTTTTTTATTTCTTCCAAATTAATCGTTAATAAATATCAATAATTAATATTAATGAAAAACATTAAAATTTAATTTAAATAAATCTAATGTGATTAATACCTTAAATTGGCTACTCGTCCAATGATTAATCATCTGTCGATACTATTATAAAAGACAATCATCCATTACAGGGACGACCACTAACTCTATGCTCAATCTAGCACGCCATCCAATTCACATCTCGTGCTTATAAGCTCTCAAAATCTCACCTAAATATTTTAGAGATTCAAGTCGTACACCCTCACCATCTGGGAAATTAAACCATTGTTGACACAAAATATTTATTCATATAAATAAATTTAATAATATATTACTTAAAATAAAATAGATATTTTTACCCAAATCTCTACCCAACCTTTATCCTTGACTTAATTTCTCATCTTTCTTCATGATAGTGGGCTGACATGAATGATGTTAGAGTATTTGGAATGCGGCTCCAAAAAATTCCGACATTGCTGCCCGGATTTTTCAGTTATTTGACTATATTCATTGTAATCCACCATCAACTGCGTGCAGCAGTTCCACACCACACGCATGCATGTACAACCCCATCCCGACCTCCTATCTGTATATGTATCTATTATGAAATAAAAAAAAATATTTTTTCAATATATGTTATAATGAAAATAAATATTGGTGTAAAAATTTGTACGGGTTGTATAAGTTTACCCATGGTAGTTTGATCAATAGGTGTTGCTGGATCTGCCGAAACTGAAGCAACACCCAGTACAAATGGAGTGGGTCCCAATGTATTCTCCATCAGGATAGACTCTGGTGGAGCAGAAGATGAAGAAGATGGATTATAAAATCCCAAAGAGAAGGAACCAGAAGTAAAAGAAGATGACAGGGATGGCTGGCCGAATGCTTTATGGGGAGTGGGGATCATCATCAAATATGGTATAAACGAGCGAGGTGGCTCAGATTTAAAGGGTGGTGAAAACTTGGGATGCCTAAATATATCATGTGTACCTAAAGACACACCGGGATCAGAATGTGTGATGAGTGTTATGTCAGTGGGAGGGACATGGTCTAATCGGGTACGCCGACTATATCATCTAACTCTCATACCCCCCCCCTCATGCGGACACCCTACGTACATGGACCACTACTAGGCTACTCATCAAATAATTGTATCCTGATAGATGGATCTAGAATAAATGTTAAAAGAAAATTAATCACATGAAATTATATATTATTTAAATATATATTTGAAAAAAAATTCTCATTGCAGGCACTAGTGGTGGAATGCCCAGCTCTGTCATGCGATGATTATTGTCCATAATATGTTTTCATCGTCTCTCTTCAATTAGTTTCATTTCTTGCATTTGAAAAAAAATAAGGAATTAAATATAAAAGTATAACTAAGGTATAACCCAAAAAACAAAATAAATGGGAGGGGGTGGTGGGATTCATGGATAATTTAATTTTTCATTGTTTTAGGTGAGTTTGAACAGATATATAATAATGTCAATAAATCATACAATATTTAATAAAGAAATTTAATTTTTAATTGGATGGTTAATTACTAAGTGTTTTCAGTCTATTAATATCATGAACATTGATTCTACTGGATTCACAAGGATAAAGCAGTTTTCAAAAATAAAGAAAAATTTAATTTCTTTATCATAGGTAGATGATGCAGGTTTCAATACATGTATTGTAGAAGAATACAAACAATCATTTTCAATACCTGGTAAATGTTAAATATTGGAATTAGAGTTTTAAAAATTTTATGCAAATAACAGTTGAAGCATTGAAATTTTCACCAAGATAGAAATGTTGGTTTCATAGATTTGAATACAGTTTAATTCCTAATTAGAAAATTCAATTCAAATAAAATTCCAACCTATAAAAATTGACAATTCACATAAATTTCTAGTCAGATACAACATATTTTTATTCAATATTAAATCAATTTTTATAGTACCAACCTTAATAGGCCAAGTCATGGTAAACCAAAAGATTTGAGAAAATTAATGAATGATTCTATATATTTCTCATCACAACATCATGTTCATAGTCAACTATTAAAATTGATCTATCAGAGCCATCAAAAGTAATAAGTGGATTTTTTCCAATGGCATTAGGGATGGTTTCAATTCCATCATCACCATCATAAAAAATATCTCTTGGAATTACTTAAATAATGACACCAAATTCAGGACAAAGATGGTTTTTGACATAAATCATTTGTTTCTCTATTGATGTCAATACATATGGTTCAATGATAGTTAGAGTGCGAGTTATATCAATTACTTGAAATACACAATCATCAATAAATGTGCCATACCTCATCAATGAATCAAACAACTGGAATTTCGTCACCATGAATCTTCCAGAGTTGATGTATCCAAAAGTTCTGTATCGTCAATAGGAACACAACGCAACAGACGGCGCGTCAATCGAACGCCCGGTCTGAGAGTTATTGGCTTTTTCGTCCCAGGGGCCCGGTTGGTTTTTAAGGCAAAAACAATCCGACCGTACTCCACCTGCGTCCAAACCTTGGGCGGAGTATTCCAAAAGATCCATCTCACTTAGAGGAATTCAATGAAGTCGACGGCACGTCGATCGGACGTCCGAAACTCAAGATATGAGCGTTTCCGCTCTGAGGGCCCGGTTGGTTTCGTGTACGAACCAACCCGACCGAACTCAAAGTAATCCAAAACCTTGAGTGCCATATACTTAAACGACCGCCTCATTCCAAGGATCGTGTCATCGCTGACGGCGCGTCGATCAGAGATCCGTAGCCCGAGTTATGGGCAATTGAACACAAACGGTCCGGAAACGGGGGTTTCGGGCCCGGACCGACCCGGCCCGAGACCCCCTGGGTCGGCCCGAACTGGGTCGACCCGGCCCGGCGCGGCACAGCCTGGCATGGCCCAGTCCGGCCTGGCGCGGCCTGGCCGGGCTCGGCCCGGCGCGGCCCGGCCAGGCGCCGGTCCGGCTGGGCTCAGCGCGCGGCCAGCTCGGCCTTCGGCCGAGCTGTTTGAGAAATGGGGGGAGGGGGGTCTGCCCCCCTTCTGTAACCACGGCCCCCCATTAATGGGGGGCCGTTTGAAGCTAGACTAGGGAATTTAATTCCCTCGACTCCTCCCTTTTCCGGCCGGCCCGACCTGGCCAGCCGGTTCCTTCTCAACGGGACCGGTGGTGGCCGGTCCCCTTCCAGCTCCGACACCGGCGGCCCGGTCCAGACGCTGGTCACCTTGCTCTACAGCGGCCCAGAACTGGCCACGACCCTTGTGATCCTGCACGGTGCGACAACACCGCGCCCCTCTGCCGCGGCCCTGCTCCGGCGGCGGTGCCATCGATTTTCTTCGATGCGGCGCGACAGTGTCCCGTTCTTAAACTTCTTTCCACGGCGCGGCGTGACGGCGCCACGCGGAATACTTGTCATGTGATTCCCACGTGGTGCGACGACACCACGCCATTCCGTTCCATCCACAAAGAAACAAACATGAACATAGGAGGGGGTTCATCCGTGTTTGTGCGGCCCGCCCCCCTCTCGTTAAACGATAGCATCTAGTCGAATATCCACGATGCTCGATAAACTAGAATCGTGAACGGAAATAATTAAATAAAATAATCCCCTACCTCGGTTTCAGGAATGATGTACGTCAATGAGCCGCGGAAGACGAGCGTTGCGGAAGTCGGGCGTCGTGGAAAACGAACGTCGATTCCGTTTTCGTCGAGGTGTGTTCAAAGAGGAAACGTCGTTGGAAGAAGAAGTCACGTTCTTCGGCGGAGATGTTCTTCGTTGAAGATCGGTGTTCTTCGTCGGAGGTGTTCTTCGTTGAAGAACGATGTTCTTCACGTTCTTCGTTGATGTTGAAGAAGAAGAAGGCTTTCTCAAACTTAGCCTTTTTCTCTCCCAAGTCTCCACCACAAGAACAACCAACCCCAAAATAAAATAATCCTCCCATTATTTTATTAACCCAACATAGGTTTTTAATTTCATGAGTTTGAAAATTCAAAACCCACATTTAACTCACTTAAGTTATTGACATAAGATGTTATAAAATTAATGAGGTGATAAGTTAACAAAACATAAATGGGGGTTTAAAGGGGTTAGGAAAGTGAGGGGTTGGGATTGTGTGGGTCCCACCCAACCTTATCCTCTCAAGGTTGGTTATCTCGAGTGGGTCCCACCCCCAACATCCTTACATTGGATAAAACTACCAAGTGGGAAAAAAATTGTTAAATTTTTATTTTTAACTACCACAAAAATTAATAACTTCCCTCGTGAAAACTCAACTTCGAAACAGGAGTTCCTAAGAAATTACTGGCACTGTAGTTCCATCGGTTCCCTTAGAATTCGATTCCGGGAACCGGTTCAAAAGATAGAAATTCCCGCTCGTTCGTTCACTGAACGTACCCGAGCCAATCTTCGGAAATTGATTCCGGGCACACCGGGCCTCGGAATCAGGTGCCGTCAGAAACTGCGTTCTTGTATAATTCCAAAGAAAATTAAGAAAAAAATATCCCTTGAATTTTATGGGTCATTATATTGAAGGAGTAAGAGATGGAAATGGAGAGACAAAATGTGCATGGGTTGTCTGAGCCAAAGGCTTTGGGAGTGTGGGTAAGGAGGTAGAGGTGGGGGCCTTTTATAAGAGGAGAGGAGGGGCACTCTTGGAAATTAATGAAATATTACTTTATTTGAAAATGAGTTTCGGATTCAAAAGGTCCCACATTGATATAATTCTAGGGTAAGGTGATAAGGGTTCGAAATATAGACACCCAATAGGTTTTGGACATGTGTAGTTCATAGATTGTACATTATCTTCTCATTTTATTTAAATTCTTTATTAATGAGGTAATTGTTGCATCATCATGATGTCATAAATAATTTAATATATTTAAAGTCTAAAAATTATAAAAAAAATACTATGATGTAGGAAATATTTTTATCTTTCCAATGAATATTTATAATCAAAATTCTGACTTGTATAACCCCATGTACAATTTGTTTTAGTAAAATAACTCATGTTTGTGTCATTTTTACTTTTACATTAAATAAAAAGTTATTTATGTAATTTCCCAACCAAAGTGGCTCCATGGGGTCCCCAAGTTGACCCAAAGATTTTATTGGTCTTCCATGACACATCCAATGAGGGTAGGACATGTGTCAAGCTCAACTCATACTATTAAAACATTATTTTTACCTTGAATACACTAATTACCACTAATCGTGATTAAAAACATAAAAGTTTATATTCACCAAAAAATTATTTTAATCTCATTGAACCAAATTTTAATTTTTAATGACAACCATATATGTTTGATTTTTGAAAATCAAATCACAGAGGTGGTAAAATTTCATTTAAACAAAAAATCAGTTTCTTTAACTACCACTTAGTGGTTTCACTATTCATCAAAAATTGAAGTTTTTCAGAAAGATACCAAAACTTTACCCTAAGCTATAATTGATATTCTGAATTCAAAAATGATGTCTATTTTACAAAATCCAAATCATATAAGTTACATTAATTAATTTAATAATTAATTCCCGCTGTCATGACAAATAGCGTGTTTTTATGAAACAATAAGTATCAAAAGATTGACACGAGTTTAAGTCCAATTTCAAAGTGAAATTGATTCCAATGACCACTATTGGATTAAATGGTAAACATATATTCTAATTTCACTTTAAAACCAATTCAAAAGATAATCTAATCATATAAATAAATTATATTAAAAAGCAGTTTTGATGTAAAATGCAGTATTTTTCACTATTCATTAGAAAAATGAACATTGTCAAAAAAATACCAAACATTCACACAAAGTAAATTTTGATGTCCCAATCATAAAGAATTTTTTTTTAAAAACATAGCTTATAAATTTTTCATAAGATATGTTTAAAAATGGTTTTCCATCAAAAGGCAGTAAAAAATCTTTTAAAAATATTAGTGTATTCCATGCTTAAGAATGGATTTATTTTCATTTTAAGCCCCTAAAACACTATATAATTTATTAATAGACATAGATAAAAATATCTATTATTAATTACTTACTTGGTATGTTACAAGTACACCATGGTAATAAACTAGGCTGAATGAATCCAAAATCAAGATTCTCCATGATTGTTTTCTTCAATTCATACAACTCAATCGGTTACATTGTATATTTAGTATTCAGAATCGGTGTATTTCTATATATGAGTTCAATTGAGTACTCAAATTCATGATTCAGTGTAATAAAATAAAATTTCTTTAGAAATACATTAACAAAATCCCATATTATAGTTATATCTTCAATGTTGAGTTTCCCTCTAACTATATGAGATAAATAACCATTATTACTAGGTATTAAAATCCATATGATGGAAGTAATTTCCATTGGGAGTTCATGTTCATAATTATACTAAAATACTATTGTAGTTCAATTCATCATTTTTAATGTATCTTACCAAAGCCAAGAATAAATTTTTATGGATATAATCAATTAATTTTATACTAGTTGATTAGTAGTTACATTGAAATACAGTGTCTTATATTGTATGAAGTGATCCAACATAGTTGAATCCTATAATGGAACAATACGTTTCTATATACGTGAATGGTTATTGATCAAAACTTGTGCTAATTATCTTAATATGGTTTTAATATGCTCAATTCAAACACCGAATTTATTGAATTTCTCAATAGGAAAATTCCTATATTTTCTATGTGTATTGATTTCCTTTCTTCTATTAGGTCCCATAACCAATAAATTCAGCACACCGAGTTATCACATTATCATCATGAATATTGAGCCATAAAATAAAAAATCATATAATGGTAAAATTTATCATATTCAATAATGGATTATCAAAATTATTATGTTAGTTATGTTCAATTAAAATCTAGTTCCAATGGTTTCTACTATTCTTCATTGATAACAAGTTTTGAAAACCCAAATCTAGTAACCTAGAGCCAATGTCAGTATGATTGTATTATTATAAGATATAAAGGATCTCATACTGAATTATAGATATCTTTAATAGTATTAAAGAACAAGATACATTCATGATTCACATATTAAATTGGAAATATAACATAAATAACACAACAAAATATTCTTGCAGCCCAGATATTATTTATGATATGTTTCTTTATATCCCAGGGAAAGGAAGACAAATAAAATTTTGTATCAGAAACATAGTAATGATTATGTATAATAGTATATATCATGATTCAATAATGTATAATCAATATGGAATGTTATATAACTAAAAAAGATTCAATCTAATCAATAACTTGAGCACAAAATGTATCAATGGATTATATCAATATTTTAATCTCATAAATAATAATAACTAGATTCTAAAGGAAGGACATGTTTAATATTTTAAATCATGATCTCAAACATCATGATATCTATAGCATCAATACCATAGAATAATAAAATTCAATTTATGGTTAGGTATACAATAAAAACCCATTAAATATTTCCAATTTATTACATAATGAGACTTATAGATGGGTTGAGGGGATATCTATAAAGAGGCTACACATATCACTGAATGTATAATGCATTCATCATATATTAAATCTTTAATTAAATTCATAAATTATCTGAATTATCAAATAATATATATATAGACTAAATAATACATATTTAAAACATTTTACCCAATCGATCAAATAACATTAATAGTAAAACACAATATATAGAAATGATATAATATTTACGAAATAAATATACCAACAATTTATATTTTAGAGAAATTTAATGTATAATGACACATTTTAATAATGAAGTTAATTTTTCAAGATATGGTTAATGACCACAAAATTAAAAAGAGATAAAACATGACCTTTAATTGGTCAAAAATATAGATCATGAAATAAATTCACATATTTGGGAGAAAAATAAAATTTATTAATATAAGATTTTTTAATTTATATTTATATTTAAAACAAGAAAAATATTATTTATGAATATAAAAATAAATATATGGTTATATCGGCTGGAATATCCATTAACATCATATATATTTAAAAATATTCCTTTGGACTTTTTATGAAGTAGGTTAAAAACGTACCATTTAAAGCAGATTATAAAGATTAATTTCAATTACAAAAAATACAAGAATAAATTAAAATGAAATTTGAGTAAATAAAAAGTAATTTTTTAATTTTTTTATAAAATATGTATATGGGGGAAAATATACTTGATAAAAAGTAAATAATTTTAACTTTTATTTTAGAATTTTTTTTCTTGATTCATTTTCCAATGAGAGGAAGGATAAAATAAAATATAGAATGTATTTAAATAACTAAATTTTAATTGAAACCTTAATCATCATTAATATATATATTTAGGTTAAATAATTCAAAAGGGGTAGTATATTAACCACAAAAAATAGTCTTATAATACAAATTATATCTCAATTGAGAATAAAATGAGATGAAATCCCTTACCTTGTGTTAGACATTCCATATATGTTATCTAACATCCTATATAATAAATTTTCATTTATTATAATTTAATAATATAATCATATTCGCATCTTAAATATCATATATGATCTATTTTTAACATTTTATCGCTTATTTTTTTACAATATTTTATTATTATCATTATTTCAGTTGTCAACTACTTTATTTTTCTTGTATGATTTGATTTGGTAGTCTATGTCCATATATTTTGATATTGGTTCCACCATCTATTTAATGTTAATAAATATATAAATATAATATATATTTTAATATATATAGTTACATATAATCATCCACAAAATATAGAGATAGAAAAATGAATTACACCATTCTTAGAGATGGTAGGTCGTACAAACACATGATTTTCATTTCATTTTTCATAAGATGTATTGAAATAAAGGTGAATAATAATTCACCATTATAGGATAATTTTTATTTCATAAATATGTGATATATTCGTTACATCTATCTTTATTACCATCTATGTAAAGAGGAAAAGAAAAGTGGACCGCAATGCTTTAGGGATATTGTAGTCGATATGTACACATGAGTGATGTTATCATTTTTAACTTATTTGAAGGTACAAAGGTATATATGATAACTTAATTTCAAATGAAAATTTGTCATAAATGTACTATATATTAATTAGACTCATATTTATAACCATCCAAGTTAAATGGTTATGAAAATCATATTACAATACTACCTAGATATTGTACATCATACGTATGCATTAGTTGTTTTTTCTATATTGAAAGGATGGAAAAGTGTTAGAGAATGGATATTATATAATAATAATACCATTTAAGTTTATTTATTTTAATTTATTTATTATTTTAGGATGGGTAAAACAAATAATGAGGACATATAGTAAGAAATAAACTATAAAGAGTTGGTAAAGATGATTGCCTCTCTTTTAGTAGGCTTCCTTTAGATCTCCTCTAATGGGAATTAGGATAAGTATTTTTTAGAAGAAAAAATATAACTACTATAATTATATTTATAATATAAATGGGTTGCATTTTGTTGATCTATTATAATCAAATTGGTGTAAATAAAAGAGATTAGAAGTTTCCATTTATAAGTTTGGGGAGGGTAATTCTAAGTATTTCTTAAAGTATTAATATAAATAAATTTTCATGTTAATATGGTTTCAAATTTATATAATTTGAGTATACGTTATTATGAATCTAAATCCACTGAAAAAATAGTATTTGGTCTTGCTTTGTAAATTTTTTCACCATTATTTTTTATTTTCATCCACGGTTAACCCTTTTGACCGTTTCCATAATATTGAAGTTTTCCACTTTTTATGGGTGTTGAGGATAACTGTAAGAGGAAATAAAAATCATAAATGGAAAATTGATTATGTTTTCAACCATATTCCATTAAATGGTATGAATATATTTTTATTAGTAATTTTAAATCATTTAATAGTAATGTACTTGATTTTCGATTTATTATTTATAAATATTATATGAAATTATTTTGAGACCATGTGTCACGAAGACACGTCATTCCGAGACACGGTCATCCCAGAATGGTGGTTTGAATTTTTTTTAATATAAGTTAGATGGCGTGTGTGTGTGTTTGTGGTTGTGTAAGTTTCCAAACAGATACTGAGATTTAAAATCTTAGGACACCGTTGTGTCTGGGGCAAAGAATTTACATAAGAACTGGCCTAACCTTGACTGGAACAGGTTGAGGGAAAAATTAAATTTTAGGATGTTTTAAATAAAATAAAGTAAAATATAATAAAATTAAAAGTTTAATTGAATTTATTTGGAAATGTTCCTTGTAGCGCAATGATGATTCAGCTGTTTCGATAATTGATGACAAAATATAACCACTCGAGAACCGCAATATTGGCTAATTAAAGCCACAACGTAATGAGAACAACTCAGCATGACAAAAATCTGAAACACGTTCCCTCATTTTAATGGGTTAATCAGATTTTGGTTGATGGAAGAAAATTGTGAGAAAATATGGAGATTTCTTAGAGATTTGGAGAGAAATTGTGACAACGAACGATAATGAATCAAAAGTGAGAATCATTACACCAACGAAGTTGAAGGAACTTGGAAACAAAGGAAGTGGGATCTCTTCATCAGCGATTGATCCCCTCTTAAAGAAGGTGTTATGTTTTAAATTTCCCCTTCCCGATTCATTAATTAAACGATGAAGGTGGACCAACCTATGAACTAGTTTCCCTGCACATCATCGTTCTTGCAGGAGGGATTTTCATTATCGTGTTTGTTCCTAAGGATTGATTATCATGTTTTAATGATTTAATGTGACCTTTTTAAACATTATATTTGGAGTGGATTATCATTATGACAAAGGACAGAAGAGGGTCATTCCTCCTTTGTTGTTTTGATTTCATCCATCTCTTCCCCATGCTCTTCACGTTCATCATGTCGATACAAATGTGGAATTACTGTGTGCCTTTATCTTAGAGAAATGATCCCAAAATGGATATTTGACATCATGATGACCCAGAAGATGTGCGATGATGATATCGGTGGAAAAATCGAGAAGGTTGGGGAGTTCTAATTCTTTGAATGATCTTCAGGCGGGTAAATCATTATTTGTTTTCAAGGCATATCAGAGGTCTAAAACCCATGAAAACAGCTTTGAAGTATCGGGGTGACCTCACCCTTCTATTTTTACGATGAATGGGTGGCCAGATTGAGGATTTGAAGAACATCAAAGGCGCATAGAGGAAAAACTTTTTGGAAGTTTCCAGAACACACGATGTGTATCCCGGAGAACACGACCTGTAAGACCAGCTCAATGGCAACTAGGGTTCTTTTGGGGTAGGAATCGATGACACGACATGTTCTCCAAACATCACGGTTTGTGGGTCCTTACGTAGGACTTAGCATATATCTTGGGAGATACACAGACACGGGGTGGAGTACACAGACTTTTACTCCACCACATAGCCAGACTAGGCAGGTTGCACGGCTTACCTCGTGTACCGATAACACGGGATGACTTACAAGGTTGATGTCATGTACAAGGACATGACCACATACACAGAGAATACCCTACTAAGTTGGATTTCAGGTGTGGTCGACCCTACACACAGTGTACTTACCTTTCTACGCGGCATGTTTCCTCTTACAGAAGCTATAACACACGGTAGTACCTGATGTCATGAGACACATCATGTGACCCCTTCTACATGTTGTTTATATCCTAGAATATGGCCTAATCCTATTCTCCACCATTATTTGGTCTTGTTTTGTTTGGGTTAGTTCCCCTTTTTCTCATTCTCCGGATTTTCAGGTATGGTTTCTGTCCACATGAGTATGATCCCTTCAGTAGGACTTTCGAAGATAGAGTCGGGTATCCCTTCGAGAGGCCCCGAGTGATATCCTCTATCGATTCGTGACCCTAGATAGAGTCAGGTATTGGCGTGACTAGTCCAATAAGATTCCTATCCACTACTAATTAGGTGAATATAGATGAGTCGCAGTATCCTCCATGGCCCGGGAAAAGATCCTCATATGTGTATCGTGATCTTTTCCCACTAAGGAGTGTGTTCTCTTAGAATGAGTGTATATCTCTCTCATGGATTTTCCTAAAAAACACTACTTCTCCAACTGACGTGATGAAATATATCTGACTCAAGGAGTGAGTTCTCCTGGATGAGTGCTTTATGGAACCTTCTAACTGAATCCCTAGTGGGGGAATGTAGTCGTGTGACTTGTCTCTAGAGTATGGGTCTGTGTCTTGAGTATATCTGAATTGTGTGTCTTTGACAATATGTGCAGTAGACCAATATTGTGTAGACATGACTATACCTTTATCTTTTGTATTACATGGTGTCTTCTAGGTTCCCCTACTGATTATTTTCATACTCACCCCTACTTGGGATTTTCCTACAAGTGTCATCACTTGTGCAGACGATCGTTTTTTTGATGGAGTCTAGGGAGGACAAGGACGAAACCGATATTTCTAGGTTCCCTACTGGAAGAGGTGTTCCTAAAGTTATTAGAAGTAGTATCATTAATTCTTGGTGCTTACAAGTTGGACTTTTTAGTTTTCAGACATATGTTTTTGGTTGGCATGTATTCTGGCCCAGTTTTACTTTCCACACATTACTTCTATTGTACTTTGTTGGTTGGGTTTATTTGTATGCATGAATTTTTATTCCTTAGTGGTTTTCACATTTCAGAATTTGTGGGATTGGATATGTCTGTGTGTGTAAAATTACATAGGAAATACCTCCCATGTTAGTGATCTGCCTACTCGGTGATTGTTAGCTTCCCTTAGCCAATTGGAGGTGTGCATGGGGAGTTGCGGCACGGGTCCCACTGGGACGGGTCATAACAGAGTGGAATCAGAGGTGCTTAGTTCTACCATAGAAACAACAGTTTGATAGATTTTCTTGGGGAAATAATGTTACGTGTTTTAAGTTTGGATTTTTGGCCAGCGACTCCAGTGTTGGTGCGAGCAACCAAGGTATCCATAAATCAGTACTCTGATAACTTTATTTTCGACTCGGTACGTGAAAAAACTATTTTCTAGGAAATAAAATAATGTCCCATGCATCATATAGTAATGGGTAGTGTTTTCTATGTCCATTAATATCATATATATAGATATAATCATTGACCATGACATATCTTGTTTCCTTACATGATGCCTCTGCGATGTATACCTACTTGGAATCAACACCTCAATCACGAGGATGGCCCCCTCAGAAAAGAGTGTTCGATATAGGGACCAATTACATTGGATTTATATCCAGCTGGTACACCTTCTAAATCACCCTCAGTGGAGTATCCTGTGGTACCTGCAGTTCTGAAAAATTAGTGGTGCAGGCTGAGTGTGCTCCATGATTTTCAGAGATAGAGACCCATACGATTCTGAGGTGACCCTAATCCTCAGGCAGTTGAGGACTACAATGAAGAGGTGACTATAGTATTACAACTAGTGAGGACACTAGAAAACAAGATGGTTATCCTATGATCATGACTTCTTTAGAGTTTAGTAGGATGATGGTGGAGTCTGACCACACATACTCACAATGAGGATACTCTTTCCTGGGCAGAGATTGGACGACTCTTTAAGGAGGAGTTATATCTGGTTACACTGAGGGAAGTTCTTTTCATGGAGCTTCTTCAGCCCCATCAGGGAATTTTGACACTTGATGACTACTAATCGAGGTTCACCAACCTCCCCGGTTACTCAATGGATATGGTTAGAGATTAGTAATTCAATGCTCGGAACATAGAGAAAGGTCTATGATGGTATATCTGTGCTAGTTTCGTGCCTCTAGGAATTTCACATTATGATGGAGTGATTGAGTTGGCCTTGGTTATCACGAGATTATTGGAAGAACATAGGTAGCCGACGGCACTTAGCAGTAGGCAGACAGGGGCGGAGACCTTGGCAGTAGGGAGCTGACACCAAAAACAGGGTTTGGGACATGAGAGACATCAGAGGAGGACCTAGGATAGGGGATCGACTGTCTGAGCTTTCAATATTGATCCAGTCATCCTAAGGAGAGGTGATTCTACTCCTAATATAGAAGGAGACAACCTGATAGAGAATGTATGACCCATTAAGCTACTGATAGAGAGGTGGTGGATAGACCATAGAGGGAGAGGCCGAATGTGGAGAAAATAGACATGTTGGGTGGCAGACGTGGTAGTGGAGAAGGGAGAGCTTCATGTGGAAGAATATGCTTCAATATACTCCCACCAATACCTCTATAAGGTATACACAATGCTCAGGGAGCTAGGGGATGGGGCTGGGATGGCTACATGCGGTCTAGGCATATGACCTAGGGGCTCCAAAGAAGATATGATGTACAATCTATGTCTTCTCTACCTTATCTATCTTACTTATAGACATAGGTTCCAATCATTCCTTCCTTTCTACATGTTTTGTTTGAAACCTTGATATTCTGATAGAGCTATTGAATCGACCCTTACACTTGGAGACACCTATGAGAGGGGACTCGATGATCACGCACCTTTGTAGACAGTGTGGTATTAAACAAAAAGGTGAGAGCTTCTGTTGGACCCTCTTGGTGGAAGAGTCAAGGCCTTATGATGTCATTCATATGATGGATTGGTTATCTTCAATCCATGCCCATAATGAATGATTTAGGCGTAGTGTGTGGTGTGTCCGCAACCAAAGGACAATGTTTTGATGTTTTGGTGAAAATGAGACAGAGGATGCAAATGATGGGCTCATGCATAGGTGGGTGCAGCCGATCACTCATGAGTTGGGTTGACTTACCCTCCTAGTAGTAGATGCTGTGATATTATAGTTCACAGTAGTTGTGTTAGTGTACAAGGATTTCTTTCCAGTAGATGTTCCATGACTACCTCCTCTCCAATAGACCGACTTCTGCATCGACTTACACACTGAGACGACATTGATTACCCCACCAACATATCAGATGTCTCCCATATAGTATCACTATATGAGGGTGTAGATAGAGTATTTTTAGATCATTTACTTTGTAAGACTCGGTGTTTCAACCTGGGAAACCCCAGTTTTGTTTTACCGGAAGGTAGGTGTGATTTTGAGGTTGTGCATGGATTACCGGTGTCTAAACCCGGTGGCAGTGAACAATAAGTATCCATTACTGAGGATCAAAAACCTCTTCGATTAGCTGATATGGGTACATTGGTTCTCAAAGGTTGACGTTCGGTCATGTTACCACCAGTTACAAGTTCATAATGATGATAAACCAAAAACTCCTTTTATATGTCGGTACAGCCACTAAAAGTACTTCGGGATACCTTTCAGCCTTACAAATTCCCCTTCAATGCTCATGGCACTTATTTACTAGATCTTACATCTATATTTAGAACAGTTCGTATTGGACTTAATTGATGAAATACTTCTGTACTCAGCTTCAGAGGAGAAGCACACAAGACACCTATAGATGGTTATAGATGTACTCCGAGAGTACCAGCTTGATAATATGTTCTTGATGTGCCAGTTATGGATTCATGAGTACCAATTTCTTGGAAATGTCATCTCAGTAGATGGAGTAGTTTTGGACCAAACCATGGTGGAGGATTTGTTAGAATGGGAGCCGCCCCAGAGCATGATAGAGGTTTAGAGCTTCCTTGGGTTGGCAGGATATTACTAGAGATTTATTCCTGATTTCTCTCAAATAACAGCACCGATGATAGCCTTGACCAGGAAAGGGAAATACATCATGTGGAAAGAGAAGTTCCAGCAAGATTTCAAGTAGTTGAGAGAGTGTTTGATGAGCACCCCAATCTGGAGATCACTGGTGTAGGGTGTTCAGTGCATAGTTTTCTGTGACGCATCAGGGACCGGGCATGACGGTGTCCTGATACAGAGACAAGCAATGATTTCTTATGGTTCATGCCACCTTAGTCTACCTGACTAGAACTATGCGACCCTTGATCCCATGTTGTCCGTAGTAATATTCACATTAAGGATGTGGTGAAACTACCTTATGGGCAAGTGGTTTACCGTCTACTCTTTCCACATGAGCCTAAAATACATATTCTCTCAGATGGATCTTAATTTGAGGCATAGGTGATGACGAGAGATCCTCCAAAATTATGATGCTGAGATCATCTATACTCCAAGAAAGGGGGATATTGTGGTTGATTCAATCAGCAGGAGATCGAGTTTGAAGCTGCTGAATGACGTGATGGAGTAGTTGGGCTCATTACAGTTATCCTTCTTAGGCAGATAGGATCCAGCTTACCTTCAGTCAATGGTTATCACACTTATACTCTTACAGTGAGTTTGGGAGGCACACCAAGGGGATGTCGATTGTGAGACCTTACATTCTCAATTATCCATAGGAAATTCTCTTGATGGACATTCACATGTTGAGGAGTACATCGTATTTTTTATAGGATGTAATATTGTACTTGTGTCTTAGTGGGAGAAGTTCATGAGGGAGTTTCATTCATACCCCTTCGCAGTACACCCTCACATAGAGAAGATGTACCAATATCTATGACTACAATTCTGGTGGTCAGACATGAATAACATAGTAGTAGAGTTTGTTTCTCAATTCCATACATGCTAGAAGGTGAAAGTTGAGCACCAAGTTATAGAAGGCTTAGCTCCCCCTAGGATGTGGCAGAGAGGAAGTGGGATGGGATATCAATGGACACCATGAAAAGCTTACCATGAACGTATAAGGGACACAATTTCATCAGGTTGATTGTTGACCGACTCACCACTTTGTCCCACTACATAGATATCATAGAGAAGAGTCCCGTAGAGAGATTGGGACGCCTCTGCATACAAGGGATAGTTTGACTTCATTTCATCCCTTAGAAGATAGTATCATATCACGATGCATGTTTCATATCCTGATTTTGAAAGGGAATTTAGGAGGAATTTGGGACTCAGTTACGCTTGAGCACGACATTCCATCCCCTAACCAATGGTCAAACAGAGATGACTATTCAGGTTCTCGAGGATATCTTTCTATAATGTATCTTTTACTTTGGTCAGAGTTTGGAGGATCACCTACCATTGGTGGAGTTTTCATACCACAACAGCTACCAATCCACCATTGGCTTGGAACCATTCGAGGCTCTATATGGGAGAACATGTTGGACACTGGTCTGCAGGACTGATCCTAGAGAGTCAGCACTTATGGGTCCAGAGCTGGTGCGAGCTTCCACCGAGAAGGTTCCAATCATCTCGGAGAGGATGAAGACTGCACAGAGATGAAAGAATTCTTATGATGATAGGTGACATATACCTCTGGAGTTCGAGGAAGGGGACCACGTCTTCCTTCGGGTCTCACCTCGATGAGGGTTATAATGATTTGAACGGGGCATCAAGCTATCATCGAGGATAATTGAACCCTTCCAGATAATGCACAGGGTTGGTATGTTTCTATACCACATAGCTCTCCCACCGCAGTTTCACTGGGTACATGATGTCTTCCATGTGTTGTAGCTAAGGAGGTAAGTTCATGACCCATCACATGTCATTGACTGGGGCGAGCTGTACATCAGGGATGGAGCGACCATTGCTGAGTACCCAATTATGATCATGGAACGGAAGGAGAGGATCCTTCATGGGAGATCAATTCCCTTGGTGTGCATTTGGTGGTTGGACGAGAATCTTCAAGAGAGCATGTGGGTGTGGGAGGCTCATATCTATGCCCAGTGCCCCCATATTTTTTAGTATCCACTATTTTGGTTATTCGGGGGCGTAAAGCCCCAAGGTGGGAAGAATGTAATGTCTCAGATTTGTCATGTATTATTTTCAAATATTACATTGAATTATTTCGAGACAATGTGTGGAGACAATACATCATTCTGAGGTCTGATGAGTCCGAAATGGTGGTTGAAACTTTTTCTATGTTATGTGAGTCGGCACGCATGTGTGTGTAGTTGTGTCAATTTCCAAATGGATTCCCAAATTAAAATTATGAGGTCAATTTTGCAAATGGGACGATGACTTTAACTATGAACGGGCCAAACCCTGAACAACACGGGTCGAGGGGAAATAATTATTTTCCATACATTTTAAATACACTAAAATAAAATAAAATAAATTGAAAAGTATATTTTATTTTATTTGGGAATGTTTGGTGCAGCCCAATGACCGGGAAACTATTTCGATAATTAATGAAAAAACATAATCACTCTGAAAAATCAATGGTGACTCATTAATGACACAACATAACAACATCCAATCATCATATCGGAATGCTGAAACATGTTACCTCCTTTTAATGGGTTAATCGAATGATGGTAGTTGGAAGAAAATTGAGGGAAAATATGGACATTTCATAGAGCTTTGAAGAGAACTCTCATCAAAGAATGAAAACAAATCAAAAGTGATAATTCTTGGACCCATGAAGTGGAAGGATCTTAGCAACGATGGCAGTGTGATACATTTTTTAGTGATCGATCGCTTCTCGAGGTAGGGGTAATGGTTTAAATTGTTTCTTCCTTGTTATTTAATAAAACAACGAACACATACTAACATATGAACTAGTTGAATATCACATCGTCGTTATTCCACGGGGATTTATTTTCATGTTTCAATGTTTTCATTTTGCATGTTTAAACTTTCTAATGGGAGTGGGTTAATGTTGTGATGATCAACAGCTGAGGTTCATTCCTCTTTTGTTGTTTTGTTTTCTTCCCCCTCTTCCTCGGGTTCTTGGTGTTATTCATGGGGATATGAACGAGGAATCGTTGCACACCCATATCTTGGAACAATGATCCCAAAATATAGATCCCCCATCATGATAGCCCAGTGGAGGTGCAACGATGATAATGGTGGACAAATCGACATGGTTTGGGAGTTCTCTTGCTTCTAATGTTCTTCATGCATGTAAATAAATACGTGTTTTAGGGGATGATAAGAGGAACGTACCCCACAGAAATGGATTTGTGATGTTAGGGTGACCTAAAACTTGGTGTTTCAAAACAAATGGGAAGCCATATCATGGATCATAAGAACGCATGAGGTACGCAGAGAAAGAACATCATCTCTAGATTTTTTTTGGAACACAGGATGTGTATTCCAAAGAACACGGCGTGTGGGACCGACTCAGTGGAAGCTAGCGTTATGTAGTACAGGAAGAGTTAACATTGGGTTTTCTCTAAATAACACAATGTGTGGGTCCTTACAAGGTATTTGGAGTGTATCTTAGGTGATACGTAGACACGCGGTGGAGTAAAAAGTTGTGTACCCCACCACACAGTCAGACCAGGCTAGCTGCACAGGTTACCCCATGTACTGATTAAACGAGATGACTTATACTAGTTGAGGATGTGTATAGGGACACAATTGCACACATTGAGTGGACCCCAATTACTCGAACATAACTTGTTGTAGGCCCTACGTGTTGAGTACATACCTTTTTACATGGAATGTTTCATCTAACTCAGGTCATTAAACACAGGAAATTCTTGTAGTTATGAGACATGGCGTAGAACCCCCTCTACATGCCATGTATATCATAGAACATGGTTTGATCCACTTTTCCATTGTTATGTGGAAATGATTTGTTGGGGTTAGTTCCCATTTTTCTCATTCCTTTGACGGTCATGTATCATTTCCATCCACATGAGTATGATCCCTTCAGGAGGAATTTCCAAGATAGAGTTAAGTATCCCTATGATCAGATGATAACGAGATCCTCTATACATTCTTGACCCTAAGTAGAGTTAGATATTTATGTGATGAATCCTACAAGATTCTGATCCCCTGCTTATCATGTTTATCTAGATGAGTCCCAGTATCAACCAAGGCCCAGGTGGTGATCCTCATCTATGTATTGTGATCTGTTCCCATTCTAGAGTTTGTTATCCTGAAATGAGTGTATCTATACCTCATGGATTTCCTTGATGAGAAGTACTTCTTAGACGGTCATAATCAGTTCTACTTGACTCATGGAGTGAGTTCTCTAGGATGAGTTCTTTGCGGGACCTTCGTACTTAATCTCTTGTAGGGGAATTCAATCATGAGACTTGTTTCTACACTATGGATATGTGTTTCAAGTATATATGGATTGTGTTTTTCATACTATATGTTTATTAGACATATATTTAAGAGTTGGTGTCCTAGAAAAAACTGTTTTTACTTAGATTACATGGTTATTTGATGTATTATTACATATTGTTCATTGTTCTGCATGATTATGATATAATAAATGTTCTAGAGTATTTGTTGCACTGATAAGGTAATAGAAGTTCCCCTATATGATTAGAACCTTGAAATTCTATAACAATATTCTTAAATATAGTTCTTTGGTTGGGAAACATGCTATGATGGGACACATATCATGCATACCGTCAGGTGTGAGTACTCATAAGTAGATGAAACTTCCTCTCATGAAGTTATCACGTGGTAATCTCCAAGATAGGGGAGAGTGAGAATAGACCCGCTAATAGGAATTCTGCATGCTTTGGTGTCATCAGATATTTTTATCTGCGAGTAGGTGCAATGATCCTTAGACATTTATATTATCATCAACACATGTCATGACATACGTACTTTTATTAACTGATGAAAATCGTCACACAGATAGTTGGCGGGAAGTAGGGTACGTTGTGTGCGTCACAGGTGGCATGTTATTAATTGATAAGTCGAGGAAAGATTTGTCCCTTCCGTTCATGGAAGTTGATATCATGGTCCTTTGATTTCTATAGAACTGTCGTGTGATATTCCATGGCCATGGTGTAATGAGGAGTTTAATTTAGGTAGTCAAAGAACGACATATCAAGTATAAAAGTTAATGACACAATAATGAAACCAACTTGATGAGATATTGTGTCAAAGGGATTATATTACACAGTGAGTGTTTGTATGTGGATGTCATCGTTGTGACTTTACATTCTTTCTCTTGGGTGTCCTGACCTGTTGCTAGATAGTACTCTTGCACTTTAGGCAAGCCTGCCTATTGCCAATGAGAAATAATCCTTGAGGGTCACACACTATGTGTTTTTTGTGGACTCGGTTAAATTTGTTTGAATTTAATTGATGACATAAATATTAATCTCAAGACCATGGAATAATTTTATTCAAGTTACAATGATCACATAAATTAAATAAAATATATTTATTTATTTTATTGAACATTTAATAAATATTTATTTACTAGTTTGTAAGTAAAATATGCATTTAAGAGAATAAATTATTTATTTATTTATTCAGGCGTTCAATAAATGGAAGTGGACTTCGAGCGGACCAAGGCTGGTTTGGTTGTAAAATAATTATTTGAAAGATGGTAAATAATTATTTAACTAGCTGGGAAAAATAAAATAATGATGCTATTATTTTATGAGGTAGAATTTTATTTTTAATTCCATTTTGCAAGAAGTTGGCACACCATAAATAATGACATGGTATTATTATTAAATGCATGGGTTTTCTCTAAGTTCATTAATGTATTTAATTGTTTCTATGTAATTAAAAATTGTAACTGAAATTCCATGTATATAAATAGGAAGGTACACCTATTGTGCCATACACCACACCACACACCTAGTGAATTGAGAATTGTTGAGCCAAAAAATTTCTCTCTCGAATCCTATTCTCTCCCCTCTCAAGAATGAGATACATTCTTCAAGGCCGAAGAACAAGTGATCAAGAACGAATTACACAAGACACTCACTTCTCCACGCTAGCACCCAGAGACCAAGCAGTGTCAATCGGATGCCATCAGAGCATGTGTGGAACAACGCTAGAGGGATTATTGTTTGGATCCTTGTAGGCGCAACAAGAGAATACAGAAAGGTAATTTTGAATGGTCAACATAATCAATGAAAAAAAACTAAATATTCAGGTATTAGTTTTCTTTATTAAATTTATTATAAACATTATGTGCAAGATCCTCTCTAAGGTTTCAGGCCTCTTTCTTCTTTATCTAAATCTTTGATTATATTCCATGGAGACTGGCGTTCATCATCATGTTAATACCATAATAATCATTGATCATGGTAAGAATCAAATTTGGGTACCATCCCAACCACGCTTCCATTGCGCCCACAGCTATCTAGTGGTCTTATAGTGGTTACATCTTAGTTTATAATTATTTAAATATTTCGTTGATGAATTAATCATTTAATAATTTAGTTGTTTTAATTCAAGTTAATCTTTCTCCAAATCTAAATCTCGAGATCTATTCCTCCTCTTTCATTTCTCATTGACCTCGCAGAAATGATCTTTCCTTTCAATTTTTTTAAAAGAAAATAGAGGGTCTCATCCAGAGGGTCCAAATCTTCCAGACCATAGAACACCAGAACACATGTTGTTTATTCGGCAGTACATGTCGTGTAGTCAATATTCAATGCATCAGAATGGTCCTCCAAACCATGCTATGTGTTAGAGTCTTTCTAAGTCCTAAATTACTCCTTGTGTTGAACCGGAACACGTGGCACGTGGTTTCTAGATTACATGTCATGAGGCCCAATGGACACTGCATGTTGTCCCTTCGAGTTAGGGTTGTACCGTGTACCTCGTACATGGCTTGATCGGAAGGAGACCATGTAAAAAGGGACTATAAGGTGTGTGGCCCACTGGACATTCCATGTACTCCGAAAATTTATGAAGTATACTCCCACGCTATTTCCCCGAGATTGTAATTCGAATAGATAATGAAAAATAATATATGCTATGTATTTTGAACTACACACCATATACTCATCCAAATTATGATGATTTATTAAAATTTATTATTATATTATAAAAATCCTTGAGACGTGTACCATCATGTGGTCATAAAGATGATACAAAACACGTGATAGGTGTTTTATATATATGTGTTTAATTTAACATTTTTGTAATGTTTATTTATACTCATTGGGTAGTTAGGAATTGGAATTCACCGGGTTTCCTCCAAGGTACAAGTTACGTAAAAAGGTAATTTTAAATGAATTTATTTTTTTAAAATTATGATGGATAATAATCTCAAGGAAATTCAAAAAAGTATTTAAGATAAAAGGATTGTGTCACGACCCGTCCTCGGGGCCCGTGCCGTGACTACCCCAAGCCCGCCTTCCATAGGGCAGGGGCTGGCGACTAGCACCAAGGCGTAAAATCCCAGTAAACAGGGAAGGCATTGCCTTTATAAGTAACAACCACACAGAGTCAGCAAGCGGAAAGTAAAGTGCAGAAAAGTAAAGGGGCCGGAATACAAGCCCAACTGTAAAGTACAACTGAAAAGTAAAGTACAGCAACTGAAGAAAAGACGGCGGCCTCGTGTCGTCCACTGGCAATCCCACCTGAAGGGTGGGTACAGATAGCCTCCAGGCTCCTCGGGTCCCACGTCCGCTCCGAGCACGTCCCGCCCAGTGGTCCACCTCCAGGTACCGTCCTGCTCCATGCCCCAACCGTGATCAGCACTGTCCGTCGTCTGCAACCAACACAACAAGGTGCGGGCATAGCCCGTGCAGGGGTGAGTACAACTACTCAGTAAGGACCCCGAGACCCCCGAAGGTCTCCCGAAATCCACAAAGGATACAGCACAAAAGAAAGATGCAATCACGAAGTAACATCTGACTTGACTTAGGTATATGCCCATACATATACCTAAGTCCCCAATTCTAGCTCTGCTCACGAGCTCAAGAACAACTCAATCCACAAAGGAAAGCAAGACTCAAATCCACAAGGAGAGTAAACAGTAAATCCACATAGGATAGTTCAACACAATCCACAAAGGAGAGTAAACAGAAAATCCACATAGGATAGTTCAACCAGGATTTTCATTATCGAAACCGTAAATGTTGAAGAGCCCCATCTCTGAAGTGTACAGTGGTCCTGTCACGACTCCGAGGTACTGCTCACTAACCTAAGACTGCTGAAGTACTCCTCCTGTCGAGTACCGCGGGTCTGCTGCCAACTACCGGGCGCTCCGTCCGCTGAGGGTCTGCTGCCAAATACCGGGCGCTCACCCAGATAGCCTACTGAGGTACTCCTCCTGTCGAGTACCGCGGGTTTGCCGCCAACTACCAGGCGCTCCGTCCGCCGTGGGTCTGCTGCCAACTACTGGGCGCTCCGTCCACTGGGCTAGTCGACTCACTCCAAGTCGAGTCGGTCATGCAGTCGTCAGGTCTCAGTCATCTACACGGTCTCCGTACTCCGCACGCGCGTCTCCACCGTCGCGGGTCTGTCGCTACAACCAAGCGCACACACTCCGTGGAGTATCGCGGGTCCGCCGCTACAACCAAGCGCTCCACCGCCAAGGGTCTGCTGCTGCATCCAAGCGCACCACCACTGTCAAGTACCACGGGTCCGCCGCTACACCCAAGCGCTCCACCGCTCAAGGTAAAAAGAAGATTCAGCTCACACAGGTTCGGTAGCACTGTTCCACGTAGGATCACTGAGTGCAGTAGTCGACGCAGTCCACTGAGGATCTCTGCACAGTCGTCGCCGCAATCCACGAAGGATCTCTGCTCTGCCGTCGTCGCAGTCCACGGAGGATCTCTGCTCTGTCGTCGAAGCCACAGCCAGCACTAGGGTTCCCGCACATAGCGAGCTCGTTTAGGAGGGTCCGCTCCACGAGCCGAGAGGCTGATACATCAACTGACACGTAGTCCGAAGTTGATGTATCCAAAAGTTCCGTATCGACAACAGGATCTCAACGCAACAGACGGCGCGTCAATCGGACGCCCGGTCTGAGAGTTATTGGCATTTTCGTCCTAGGGGCCCGGTTGGTTTTTAGGGCAAAACCAACCCGACCGTACTCCTCCTGTGTCCGATCCTCGGGCGGAGTATGCCAAAAGTTCCGTCTCACTTAGAGGAAACTACCACAGCTGACGGTACGTCGATCGGACGTCCGTAGCTCAAGTTATGAGCGTTTCCGCTCCGAGGGCCCGGTTGGTTTCGTGTACGAACCAACCCGGCCGAACCCAAAGTCTTCCGAAACCTTGAGTATAATAAACCGAAACGACCGTCTCGATCCAAGGATCGTGTTGCCGCTGACGGCGGGTCGTTTGGAGGCCCGAAGCTCAAGATACGGCCATTTGAACGAAGTCCGTCCGAAGACGGGGGGTCCGGGCCCGGGCCGACCCGGCCCGACCCCCCCTGGTTGGCCCGAACCGGGTCGGGTCCGACTCGGTTGGCCCGGCCCGGCCCGGCCAGGGCCGGTCCGGCTCGGCTCGGCCGAGCGGCCGAGCGGCCGACGCGGGGGAAAGCCGCCGCCCCGCGTGACACCCCCGCGGCACCCGCGGGGTGTCGGCCAGACACCCGCGGGGTGCCGTGTGACAACCCCGCGGCACCCGCGGGGTGTCGCCCTGGACACCCGCGGGGTGCCGCGTGACCACCCCGCGGCACCCGCGGGGTGCCGCGTGACCACCCCGCGGCACCCGCGGGGTGTCGCGCTGGACACCCGCGGGGTGCCGCGTGACAACCCCGCGGCACCCGCGGGGTGTCGCGCTGGACACCCGCGGCACCCGCGGGGTGTCGCGCTGGACACCCGCGGGGTGCCGCTGGACACCCGCGGGGTGTCGCGCTGGACACCCGCGGGGTGCCGCTGGACACCCGCGGGGTGTCGCGCTGGACACCCGCGGGGTGCCGCCGCCTCCGGCCGCCGGCGCCGCCGCGCCAGCGACCCGCGCCACCTCCGGCTTCCGCAGGCCGCCGGAGTCGCTCCGGTGACCCGTTTTCCTTCTCGTCTGCGCCGTTGTTCCTCCCGGGTTCCGTTCTTTACTGCGGGATCAACCAAAGGCCCTTGCGTCGTGCTTTTGCCGTCGCCCGCCAAATCCGCACAAAAAGGAAGATCGGCGGAGGGTTGCCGGGTCTTGTTTGTTAGACCCGCACCCTCCGCGTTAGTCATAAACCACGGGAGAAACAAGAAACGACCAAATCAACAATTTTAAATAAATTTAAAATTGTTCCGTGATCGGTTCCTCATTTTAAAAGAAATAAAATCACTGGAAAGGAAAATATTTCAAATCAACCCTTACCTTGTCGTCGTCGTTGCCGATCGAGGGATCGTCGCGGGATTGCTCGTCGCGGAAGAAGGGGGATCGTCGCGTCGTCGCGGTATCCGGCGTCGCGTCGCCAATCTCCGGATCAAGATCAAACGGTTTAATTAATTAAATCCGTTGTTATGAAATTAAAAAAAAAGGGAGAATTCAAACGATTCGTTTCTCACCTTAGTTGCCGAACGAGGATCGGCTGCGGAAGAAGAGGCGTCGCCGAAGAACGTCGCGGGTAAAGCTCGTCGACGTCGCAGATCTCGGTGTGCGTCGTCGAATTTCGGTCACCGGCGTTCTTCGCGTTCTTCGCGTTCTTCGCGTTCTTCGCGTTCTTCGCGGGGAGATGAAGAAACAAGATCCTCTCAAATCCTTTCAAAGGATTTTTAGGTTGGTCTTATTTTATAAACATGCCAACAAACGAAACCGGTTAAGAAACGATCCATCAATTCGAAAGAAACGACCCATTTAATTCACGAAAGAAACAGTCCATTTAATTCACGAAATAAACCGCCCAATTAAATGGTCTTTTAAGAATTAAAGAAACGCGTCGGTTGACTTTTCAGTTACTTTGACGGGTTTTCGCGGGTGCGTTACTTAGCGAATGAAACGGTGGGGCTCGTGCGGGCCCTGCCTCACAAATATCCTACCAAGGGGGTAGGATATTTCTGGATAGCATCCTATCCAGTTCAACTCAGTTCAAGCCGCCTTTAAGTGACTTGAAGTGGCTTCCAAGCAGCTTAAGTGAAAAATAAAATAAAGTTGTCGCACAAACTTTATTTTATTTCTGACTTAAAGCCGCAAAATTTAAAAACCACGTCTGAGCAAACGCAACTCCGGAAGAGGCGTTTCTAAGCAAATATCGGCGCTGCGATTTCATCGGTGCCCTCAGAATTCGATTCCGGGCACCGGTTCAAAAGATAGAAAAACCCGCTCGTCCGTTCACTGATCGTACCCGAGCCAAACTTCGGAAATTGATTCCGGGCACACCGGGCCTCGGAATCAGGTGCCGTCTGAAGCTGCGCTCTTGTAAAATTCCAAAGAAAATTAAGAAAAAAAAATTTCCTTGAAATTTGCGGGTCTTTACATTACTCCCACCTCAGGGCTTTACGTCCCCGTAAAGATACATCAAAAACTAGGGGAACAAATGGGGGTACTGAGCACGCATCTGAGCCTCCCGCTCCCAAGTGCTCCCCTGGAGGTTCCCGTGCTGCCATCTGACGCGCACAAGAGGAATCGACCGCCCACGTAGGACCCTCTCCTGTCGATCCTCGATCTCCACTGGGACCTCCGCAAAAGTCGCCCCATCGTCCACGTCCAGCTCCCCAAAGTCGATGATGCGCGTCGGGTCGTGCACGTATCTCCTCAGCTGAGACACGTGGAAGACGTCGTGCACCCGGTGCAACTGAGGTGGTAGAGCCAGGCGATAAGCCACCTCTCCTATCCTGCGGAGGACCTGGAAAGGCCCGATGAAGCGTGGAGACAACTTTCTGCCTCGGCCAAATCTCTGTAAACCACGTCGAGGTGAGACACGCAAAAAGACGTGGTCGCCATCCTCGAACTCCAGTGGCCTCCGCCTCCTGTCAGCATATGACTTCTGCCGGATCTGAGCTGTCCTCATCCTCTCCTGGATGATCTGGACCTTCTCTGTCGTGGCCTGGACCATCACAGGTCCCACAAGAGCTGCAAGATTTCTTCTTTGCCGAAAAGAGAAATCTGGTCTCATCCCCTGGATGAACCACATTCTTTGCCTAAAACAGTCAATCCCAACATGGATGATACTAATCCATACCAAGGATGACGTCGTAAGGCCTCGACGCTGAAGAAGGCTCTGCCAGGAAGCTCTCGATCAGGAGGGCTCGCTCCAGCACTCCCTCCTGGGTCGGAATGCTGAGGGAGATCAGCGACGCCCGAATCTCCTGTCGTAAGCCCTGCTCGAAGGTTCGGGCCCGGAAGAAGGGGTCCCGTACCATGTCTGTCGAGTACCGAGAAAGGTCGGTGAACCTCGCCGCGTACTGAGCGACCGTCAGGCTGCCCTGCCGCAGCTGAAGAAGCTCCTGGATGCGCACCGCACGGAGGGTGGCCGGGACGAACTCTGAGCGGAAGAGGCTCTCGAAGTCCGTCCAGATGAGGGTGGCCTCATCGTGTACCTGGAGCATCAGGCTCCACCAGCGTCCGGCTGCTGCGTGCAGTAGGCTCGCCGCGAGGATCACCATGAGGTTTGCTGGTGTCCTCACTAGCCTGAAAACTCGGACGACCGCCTCCAGCCAGTCCTCGGCTGCCTGGGGGTCCGACTCCCCACGGAACCTGGGTGGTCGCTGGCTCTGAAACTCATGCAGAGCTCCGAGGCGTCGTGCGTCATCAGCTGCCAGTGCTGGAAGCATCGGGGGCTCGGCGGGTAAAGGTATCGCCGGTGCCACTGCTGGCAAAGGGCCCTGCACCGAGGCCTCGTCGCTCGGCGGGCTGTCGTCGCGCCCTGCTCTAGGAACCCTAGCTGGCTGCTGTCGTCGTGCCATCCTTGAAAAAAAACAAGTATGCCACGGTCAGAACAGTATACCTGGTGAGCTGACACAAGTAATCACAAAGAAAACTTGAAACACACATGCAATCAATGTTTTCGGGCATTAAGTCGGAAATCAGAAGTCAGGGTCCTGGTGTATGGATACGTCGGCCGCCGCACCAACACTGGACTCCCTGGACTGATAACCACACTCAATACGCTAAACACTATTGCTTAACATAGAAGGAAGATCAGAGTGTGCGGTAGAACCGACCACCTTTGATACCAATTTGTAACGACCCGTCCTCGGGGCCCGTGCCGTGACTACCCCAAGCCCGCCTTCCATAGGCCAGGGGCTGGCGACTAGCACCAAGGCGTAAAATCCCAGTAAACAGGGAAGGCATTGCCTTTATAAGTAACAACCACACAGAGTCAGCAAGCGGAAAGTAAAGTGCAGAAAAGTAAAGGGGCCGGAATACAAGCCCAACTGTAAAGTACAACTGAAAAGTAAAGTACAGCAACTGAAGAAAAGACGGCGGCCTCGTGTCGTCCACTGGCAATCCCACCTGAAGGGTGGGTACAGATAGCCTCCAGGCTCCTCGGGTCCCACGTCCGCTCCGAGCACGTCCCGCCCAGTGGTCCACCTCCAGGTACCGTCCTGCTCCATGCCCCAACCGTGATCAGCGCTGTCCGTCGTCTGCAACCAACACAACAAGGTGCGGGCATAGCCCGTGCAGGGGTGAGTACAACTACTCAGTAAGGACCCCGAGACCCCCGAAGGTCTCCCGAAATCCACAAAGGATATAGCACAAAAGAAAGATGCAATCACGAAGTAACATCTGACTTGACTTAGGTATATGCCCATACATATACCTAAGTCCCCAATTCTAGCTCTGCTCACGAGCTCAAGAACAACTCAATCCACAAAGGAAAGCAAGACTCAAATCCACAAGGAGAGTAAACAGTAAATCCACATAGGATAGTTCAACACAATCCACAAAGGAGAGTAAACAGAAAATCCACATAGGATAGTTCAACCAGGATTTTCATTATCGAAACCGTAAATGTTGAAGAGCCCCATCTCTGAAGTGTACAGTGGTCCTGTCACGACTCCGAGGTACTGCTCACTAACCTAAGACTGCTGAAGTACTCCTCCTGTCGAGTACCGCGGGTCTGCTGCCAACTACCGGGCGCTCCGTCCGCTGAGGGTCTGCTGCCAAATACCGGGCGCTCACCCAGATAGCCTACTGAGGTACTCCTCCTGTCGAGTACCGCGGGTTTGCCGCCAACTACCAGGCGCTCCGTCCGCCGTGGGTCTGCTGCCAACTACTGGGCGCTCCGTCCACTGGGCTAGTCGACTCACTCCAAGTCGAGTCGGTCAAGCAGTCGTCAGGTCTCAGTCATCTACACGGTCTCCGTACTCCGCACGCGCGTCTCCACCGTCGCGGGTCTGTCGCTACAACCAAGCGCACACACTCCGTGGAGTATCGCGGGTCCGCCGCTACAACCAAGCGCTCCACCGCCAAGGGTCTGCTGCTGCATCCAAGCGCACCACCACTGTCAAGTACCACGGGTCCGCCGCTACACCCAAGCGCTCCACCGCTCAAGGTAAAAAGAAGATTCAGCTCACACAGGTTCGGTAGCACTGTTCCACGTAGGATCACTGAGTGCAGTAGTCGACGCAGTCCACTGAGGATCTCTGCACAGTCGTCGCCGCAATCCACGAAGGATCTCTGCTCTGCCGTCGTCGCAGTCCACGGAGGATCTCTGCTCTGTCGTCGAAGCCACAGCCAGCACTAGGGTTCCCGCACATAGCGAGCTCGTTTAGGAGGGTCCGCTCCACGAGCCGAGAGGCTGATACATCAACTGACACGTAGTCCGAAGTTGATGTATCCAAAAGTTCCGTATCGACAACAGGATCTCAACGCAACAGACGGCGCGTCAATCGGACGCCCGGTCTGAGAGTTATTGGCATTTTCGTCCCAGGGGCCCGGTTGGTTTTTAGGGCAAAACCAACCCGACCGTACTCCTCCTGTGTCCGATCCTCGGGCGGAGTATGCCAAAAGTTCCGTCTCACTTAGAGGAAACTACCACAGCTGACGGTACGTCGATCGGACGTCCGTAGCTCAAGTTATGAGCGTTTCCGCTCAGAGGGCCCGGTTGGTTTCGTGTACGAACCAACCCGGCCGAACCCAAAGTCTTCCGAAACCTTGAGTATAATAAACCGAAACGACCGTCTCGATCCAAGGATCGTGTTGCCGCTGACGGCGGGTCGTTTGGAGGCCCGAAGCTCAAGATACGGCCATTTGAACGAAGTCCGTCCGAAGACGGGGGGTCCGGGCCCGGGCCGACCCGGCCCGACCCCCCCTGGTTGGCCCGAACCGGGTCGGGTCCGACTCGGTTGGCCCGGCCCGGCCCGGCCAGGGCCGGTCCGGCTCGGCTCGGCCGAGCGGCCGAGCGGCCGACGCGGGGGAAAGCCGCCGCCCCGCGTGACACCCCCGCGGCACCCGCGGGGTGTCGGCCAGACACCCGCGGGGTGCCGCGTGACAACCCCGCGGCACCCGCGGGGTGTCGCCCTGGACACCCGCGGGGTGCCGCGTGACCACCCCGCGGCACCCGCGGGGTGTCGCGCTGGACACCCGCGGGGTGCCGCGTGACAACCCCGCGGCACCCGCGGGGTGTCGCGCTGGACACCCGCGGCACCCGCGGGGTGTCGCGCTGGACACCCGCGGGGTGCCGCTGGACACCCGCGGGGTGTCGCGCTGGACACCCGCGGGGTGCCGCTGGACACCCGCGGGGTGTCGCGCTGGACACCCGCGGGGTGCCGCTGGACACCCGCGGGGTGTCGCGCTGGACACCCGCGGGGTGTCGCGCTGGACACCCGCGGGGTGTCGCGCTGGACACCCGCGGGGTGTCGCGCTGGACACCCGCGGCACCCGCGGGGTGTCGCGCTGGACACCCGCGGCACCCGCGGGGTGTCGCGCTGGACACCCGCGGGGTGCCGCCGCCTCCGGCCGCCGGCGCCGCCGCGCCAGCGACCCGCGCCACCTCCGGCTTCCGCAGGCCGCCGGAGTCGCTCCGGTGACCCGTTTTCCTTCTCGTCTGCGCCGTTGTTCCTCCCGGGTTCCGTTCTTTACTGCGGGATCAACCAAAGGCCCTTGCGTCGTGCTTTTGCCGTCGCCCGCCAAATCCGCACAAAAAGGAAGATCGACGGAGGGTTGCCGGGTCTTGTTTGTTAGACCCGCACCCTCCGCGTTAGTCATAAACCACGGGAGAAACAAGAAACGACCAAATCAACAATTTTAAATAAATTTAAAATTGTTCCGTGATCGGTTCCTCATTTTAAAAGAAATAAAATCACTGGAAAGGAAAATATTTCAAATCAACCCTTACCTTGTCGTCGTCGTTGCCGATCGAGGGATCGTCGCGGGATTGCTCGTCGCGGAAGAAGGGGGATCGTCGCGTCGTCGCGGTATCCGGCGTCGCGTCGCCAATCTCCGGATCAAGATCAAACGGTTTAATTAATTAAATCCGTTGTTATGAAATTAAAAAAAAAGGGAGAATTCAAACGATTCGTTTCTCACCTTAGTTGCCGAACGAGGATCGGCTGCGGAAGAAGAGGCGTCGCCGAAGAACGTCGCGGGTAAAGCTCGTCGACGTCGCAGATCTCGGTGTGCGTCGTCGAATTTCGGTCACCGGCGTTCTTCGCGTTCTTCGCGTTCTTCGCGTTCTTCGCGTTCTTCGCGGGGAGATGAAGAAACAAGATCCTCTCAAATCCTTTCAAAGGATTTTTAGGTTGGTCTTATTTTATAAACATGCCAACACACGAAACCGGTTAAGAAACGATCCATCAATTCGAAAGAAACGACCCATTTAATTCACGAAAGAAACAGTCCATTTAATTCACGAAATAAACCGCCCAATTAAATGGTCTGTTAAGAATTAAAGAAACGCGTCGGTTGACTTTTCAGTTACTTTGACGGGTTTTCGCGGGTGCGTTACTTAGCGAATGAAACGGTGGGGCTCGTGCGGGCCCTGCCTCACAAATATCCTACCAAGGGGGTAGGATATTTCTGGATAGCATCCTATCCAGTTCAACTCAGTTCAAGCCGCCTTTAAGTGACTTGAAGTGGCTTCCAAGCAGCTTAAGTGAAAAATAAAATAAAGTTGTCGCACAAACTTTATTTTATTTCTGACTTAAAGCCGCAAAATTTAAAAACCACGTCTGAGCAAACGCAACTCCGGAAGAGGCGTTTCTAAGCAAATATCGGCGCTGCGATTTCATCGGTGCCCTCAGAATTCGATTCCGGGCACCGGTTCAAAAGATAGAAAAACCCGCTCGTCCGTTCACTGATCGTACCCGAGCCAAACTTCGGAAATTGATTCCGGGCACACCGGGCCTCGGAATCAGGTGCCGTCTGAAGCTGCGCTCTTGTAAAATTCCAAAGAAAATTAAGAAAAAAAAATTTCCTTGAAATTTGCGGGTCTTTACATTACTCCCACCTCAGGGCTTTACGTCCCCGTAAAGATACATCAAAAACTAGGGGAACAAATGGGGGTACTGAGCACGCATCTGAGCCTCCCGCTCCCAAGTGCTCCCCTGGAGGTTCCCGTGCTGCCATCTGACGCGCACAAGAGGAATCGACCGCCCACGTAGGACCCTCTCCTGTCGATCCTCGATCTCCACTGGGACCTCCGCAAAAGTCGCCCCATCGTCCACGTCCAGCTCCCCAAAGTCGATGATGCGCGTCGGGTCGTGCACGTATCTCCTCAGCTGAGACACGTGGAAGACGTCGTGCACCCGGTGCAACTGAGGTGGTAGAGCCAGGCGATAAGCCACCTCTCCTATCCTGCGGAGGACCTGGAAAGGCCCGATGAAGCGTGGAGACAACTTTCTGCCTCGGCCAAATCTCCGTAAACCACGTCGAGGTGAGACACGCAAAAAGACGTGGTCGCCATCCTCGAACTCCAGTGGCCTCCGCCTCCTGTCAGCATATGACTTCTGCCGGATCTGAGCTGTCCTCATCCTCTCCTGGATGATCTGGACCTTCTCTGTCGTGGCCTGGACCATCACAGGTCCCACAAGAGCTGCAAGATTTCTTCTTTGCCGAAAAGAGAAATCTGGTCTCATCCCCTGGATGAACCACATTCTTTGCCTAAAACAGTCAATCCCAACATGGATGATACTAATCCATACCAAGGATGACGTCGTAAGGCCTCGACGCTGAAGAAGGCTCTGCCAGGAAGCTCTCGATCAGGAGGGCTCCCTCCAGCACTCCCTCCTGGGTCGGAATGCTGAGGGAGATCAGCGACGCCCGAATCTCCTGTCGTAAGCCCTGCTCGAAGGTTCGGGCCCGGAAGAAGGGGTCCCGTACCATGTCTGTCGAGTACCGAGAAAGGTCGGTGAACCTCGCCGCGTACTGAGCGACCGTCAGGCTGCCCTGCCGCAGCTGAAGAAGCTCCTGGATGCGCACCGCACGGAGGGTGGCCGGGACGAACTCTGAGCGGAAGAGGCTCTCGAAGTCCGTCCAGATGAGGGTGGCCTCATCGTGTACCTGGAGCATCAGGCTCCACCAGCGTCCGGCTGCTGCGTGCAGTAGGCTCGCCGCGAGGATCACCATGAGGTTTGCTGGTGTCCTCACTAGCCTGAAAACTCGGACGACCGCCTCCAGCCAGTCCTCGGCTGCCTGGGGGTCCGACTCCCCACGGAACCTGGGTGGTCGCTGGCTCTGAAACTCATGCAGAGCTCCGAGGCGTCGTGCGTCATCAGCTGCCAGTGCTGGAAGCATCGGGGGCTCGGCGGGTAAAGGTATCGCCGGTGCCACTGCTGGCAAAGGGCCCTGCACCGAGGCCTCGTCGCTCGGCGGGCTGTTGTCGCGCCCTGCTCTAGGAACCCTAGCTGGCTGCTGTCGTCGTGCCATCCTTGAAAAAAAAACAAGTATGCCACGGTCAGAACAGTATACCTGGTGAGCTGACACAAGTAATCACAAAGAAAACTTGAAACACACATGCAATCAATGTTTTCGGGCATTAAGTCGGAAATCAGAAGTCAGGGTCCTGGTGTATGGATACGTCGGCCGCCGCACCAACACTGGACTCCCTGGACTGATAACCACACTCAATACGCTAAACACTATTGCTTCACATAGAAGGAAGATCAGAGTGTGCGGTAGAACCGACCACCTCTGATACCAATTTGTCACGACCCGTCCTCGGGGCCCGTGCCGTGACTACCCCAAGCCCGCCTTCCATAGGCCAGGGGCTGGCGACTAGCACCAAGGCGTAAAATCCCAGTAAACAGGGAAGGCATTGCCTTTATAAGTAACAACCACACAGAGTCAGCAAGCGGAAAGTAAAGTGCAGAAAAGTAAAGGGGCCGGAATACAAGCCCAACTGTAAAGTACAACTGAAAAGTAAAGTACAGCAACTGAAGAAAAGACGGCGGCCTCGTGTCGTCCACTGGCAATCCCACCTGAAGGGTGGGTACAGATAGCCTCCAGGCTCCTCGGGTCCCACGTCCGCTCCGAGCACGTCCCGCCCAGTGGTCCACCTCCAGGTACCGTCCTGCTCCATGCCCCAACCGTGATCAGCGCTGTCCGTCATCTGCAACCAACACAACAAGGTGCGGGCATAGCCCGTGCAGGGGTGAGTACAACTACTCAGTAAGGACCCCGAGACCCCCGAAGGTCTCCCGAAATCCACAAAGGATATAGCACAAAAGAAAGATGCAATCACGAAGTAACATCTGACTTGACTTAGGTATATGCCCATACATATACCTAAGTCCCCAATTCTAGCTCTGCTCACGAGCTCAAGAACAACTCAATCCACAAAGGAAAGCAAGACTCAAATCCACAAGGAGAGTAAACAGTAAATCCACATAGGATAGTTCAACACAATCCACAAAGGAGAGTAAACAGAAAATCCACATAGGATAGTTCAACCAGGATTTTCATTATCGAAACCGTAAATGTTGAAGAGCCCCATCTCTGAAGTGTACAGTGGTCCTGTCACGACTCCGAGGTACTGCTCACTAACCTAAGACTGCTGAAGTACTCCTCCTGTCGAGTACCGCGGGTCTGCTGCCAACTACCGGGCGCTCCGTCCGCTGAGGGTCTGCTGCCAAATACCGGGCGCTCACCCAGATAGCCTACTGAGGTACTCCTCCTGTCGAGTACCGCGGGTTTGCCGCCAACTACCAGGCGCTCCGTCCGCCGTGGGTCTGCTGCCAACTACTGGGCGCTCCGTCCACTGGGCTAGTCGACTCACTCCAAGTCGAGTCGGTCAAGCAGTCGTCAGGTCTCATTCATCTACACGGTCTCCGTACTCCGCACGCGCGTCTCCACCGTCGCGGGTCTGTCGCTACAACCAAGCGCACACACTCCGTGGAGTATCGCGGGTCCGCCGCTACAACCAAGCGCTCCACCGCCAAGGGTCTGCTGCTGCATCCAAGCGCACCACCACTGTCAAGTACCACGGGTCCGCCGCTACACCCAAGCGCTCCACCGCTCAAGGTAAAAAGAAGATTCAGCTCACACAGGTTCGGTAGCACTGTTCCACGTAGGATCACTGAGTGCAGTAGTCGACGCAGTCCACTGAGGATCTCTGCACAGTCGTCGCCGCAATCCACGAAGGATCTCTGCTCTGCCGTCGTCGCAGTCCACGGAGGATCTCTGCTCTGTCGTCGAAGCCACAGCCAGCACTAGGGTTCCCGCACATAGCGAGCTCGTTTAGGAGGGTCCGCTCCACGAGCCGAGAGGCTGATACATCAACTGACACGTAGTCCGAAGTTGATGTATCCAAAAGTTCCGTATCGACAACAGGATCTCAACGCAACAGACGGCGCGTCAATCGGACGCCCGGTCTGAGAGTTATTGGCATTTTCGTCCCAGGGGCCCGGTTGGTTTTTAGGGCAAAACCAACCCGACCGTACTCCTCCTGTGTCCGATCCTCGGGCGGAGTATGCCAAAAGTTCCGTCTCACTTAGAGGAAACTACCACAGCTGACGGTACGTCGATCGGACGTCCGTAGCTCAAGTTATGAGCGTTTCCGCTCCGAGGGCCCGGTTGGTTTCGTGTACGAACCAACCCGGCCGAACCCAAAGTCTTCCGAAACCTTGAGTATAATAAACCGAAACGACCGTCTCGATCCAAGGATCGTGTTGCCGCTGACGGCGGGTCGTTTGGAGGCCCGAAGCTCAAGATACGGCCATTTGAACGAAGTCCGTCCGAAGACGGGGGGTCCGGGCCCGGGCCGACCCGGCCCGACCCCCCCTGGTTGGCCCGAACCGGGTCGGGTCCGACTCGGTTGGCCCGGCCCGGCCCGGCCAGGGCCGGTCCGGCTCGGCTCGGCCGAGCGGCCGAGCGGCCGACGCGGGGGAAAGCCGCCGCCCCGCGTGACACCCCCGCGGCACCCGCGGGGTGTCGGCCAGACACCCGCGGGGTGCCGCGTGACAACCCCGCGGCACCCGCGGGGTGTCGCCCTGGACACCCGCGGGGTGCCGCGTGACCACCCCGCGGCACCCGCGGGGTGTCGCGCTGGACACCCGCGGGGTGCCGCTGGACACCCGCGGGGTGTCGCGCTGGACACCCGCGGGGTGTCGCGCTGGACACCCGCGGGGTGCCGCCGCCTCCGGCCGCCGGCGCCGCCGCGCCAGCGACCCGCGCCACCTCCGGCTTCCGCAGGCCGCCGGAGTCGCTCCGGTGACCCGTTTTCCTTCTCGTCTGCGCCGTTGTTCCTCCCGGGTTCCGTTCTTTACTGCGGGATCAACCAAAGGCCCTTGCGTCGTGCTTTTGCCGTCACCCGCCAAATCCGCACAAAAAGGAAGATCGGCGGAGGGTTGCCGGGTCTTGTTTGTTAGACCCGCACCCTCCGCGTTAGTCATAAACCACGGGAGAAACAAGAAACGACCAAATCAACAATTTTAAATAAATTTAAAATTGTTCCGTGATCGGTTCCTCATTTTAAAAGAAATAAAATCACTGGAAAGGAAAATATTTCAAATCAACCCTTACCTTGTCGTCGTCGTTGCCGATCGAGGGATCGTCGCGGGATTGCTCGTCGCGGAAGAAGGGGGATCGTCGCGTCGTCGCGGTATCCGGCGTCGCGTCGCCAATCTCCGGATCAAGATCAAACGGTTTAATTAATTAAATCCGTTGTTATGAAATTAAAAAAAAAGGGAGAATTCAAACGATTCGTTTCTCACCTTAGTTGCCGAACGAGGATCGGCTGCGGAAGAAGAGGCGTCGCCGAAGAACGTCGCGGGTAAAGCTCGTCGACGTCGCAGATCTCGGTGTGCGTCGTCGAATTTCGGTCACCGGCGTTCTTCGCGTTCTTCTCGTTCTTCGCGTTCTTCGCGTTCTTCGCGGGGAGATGAAGAAACAAGATCCTCTCAAATCCTTTCAAAGGATTTTTAGGTTGGTCTTATTTTATAAACATGCCAACACACGAAACCGGTTAAGAAACGATCCATCAATTCGAAAGAAACGACCCATTTAATTCACGAAAGAAACAGTCCATTTAATTCACGAAATAAACCGCCCAATTAAATGGTCTGTTAAGAATTAAAGAAACGCGTCGGTTGACTTTTCAGTTACTTTGACGGGTTTTCGCGGGTGCGTTACTTAGCGAATGAAACGGTGGGGCTCGTGCGGGCCCTGCCTCACAAATATCCTACCAAGGGGGTAGGATATTTCTGGATAGCATCCTATCCAGTTCAACTCAGTTCAAGCCGCCTTTAAGTGACTTGAAGTGGCTTCCAAGCAGCTTAAGTGAAAAATAAAATAAAGTTGTCGCACAAACTTTATTTTATTTCTGACTTAAAGCCGCAAAATTTAAAAACCACGTCTGAGCAAACGCAACTCCGGAAGAGGCGTTTCTAAGCAAATACCGGCGCTGCGATTTCATCGGTGCCCTCAGAATTCGATTCCGGGCACCGGTTCAAAAGATAGAAAAACCCGCTCGTCCGTTCACTGATCGTACCCGAGCCAAACTTCGGAAATTGATTCCGGGCACACCGGGCCTCGGAATCAGGTGCCGTCTGAAGCTGTGCTCTTGTAAAATTCCAAAGAAAATTAAGAAAAAAAAATTTCCTTGAAATTTGCGGGTCTTTACAGATTGATTAATTAAATATGAAAATTAATTGATTCGAGCGTGATTTCTGTTTAAAAATAATGATTAAAGAATTGATTGATGGTTTTTTATGCATAAATATTGTTGCATGTATGTATGATCAAGAGATAGACTAAGACCTTTTGTATGTGGAAGTTTTATTTTAATTTATTTATTTGAATTAAATTTGATGTCCTGCAAGCATTCTCCACATTAATATGTTGGGCCTGCATTCCCAAGGTTTCTTTTATGTAAAACACCTATTTACCCCTCACCTACATGTTAGTTGAAAAATTTATATGTAATGGATGGAACCCCCAAGCTAGTGGAAGCGGTTCAAGCTGGAGACGAGAAAAAACCAATCCCAGGAGATACATAGGTGGACAGGGGATGGTGTAAACACAAAACCAAAAGGTTCAAGGCGTTTCTCCCCTAGGTAAGTGTATGTTTATCAATCTCTAGATAAACTAACCATTACAAAATCTCATGATCATGCAATTTACTTTATTTTATTTCTGGTATATGTAAGGTTTATCATTATTGATGTGTTGTCGCGATCACATAATTAATTAATTAAACAAGCATGCAGGATGGAATAAAAAGAAACTAGACTTATGCGTTAATATTATCAATACATGGTTAATCACATAAGTTTGTTCCACATAATATTAACAAGTGTGTGATAATGATAAAAATAAATTCACGCATAATTGAAAAAAAATCCCTCAAATAAAATATTAAGTCAGAACAAGCCTTCCGTTATTTGATTAATGAAAAAACTCAATAAAACTATGTGTTTGACAAACCCTTGTTGGGAAACTTACTTTATACAGGAATCCCTTTTGATAGGTATCAGGTTGACTTAACCATATTACATTAATAGGAGTATCCCTTGAAGGGGTTGGTGTAATATTGGAGGTAAGAGTTGAGGAAATTAAAAGTCATGATATCAGGATTGGGGAGTCCACACAACATATCCAGGAGCTGCAATCCTATAGTTGGCAAACAATTGCCTACCTAAATATCTTCTAAAATCTTGACCAACCATTTTTGGGGGATCTGTGAAGGGGAATATGGATCCTTGCCACAAGAATATCATGGAAAATGGAGATTCTGAGTTCAAGGGTGATGGCTATTGGGACTTGATAAAACAGTGGGAGAGTTAATAAAATTTATTATTTCTTATAAAATGTAAGAAAGAAAGTACTAATGATCTGATCTTTAAATATTAGAATAAAAATGATAAACTCGTCAACCACACTATCCGTACAATCAATTGTGGAAAAAAACAACATCCTCACTGTTTGTAACTTCCAGGAATGATTTAGACACCTTCGAGTTATCCTAGGTCAAGAATGATTGTCTTACATGTTGGAGTCATCATTACCAAATCTTCCTGTCATAGAGGAGAGTGATGAGGATTTCCTTGTCTATGAGAAACATAAGAATGACGTGGTCGATGCACGATGATTGATGCAATCATCAATGTCTAGTGAGATCATGAAGTCTCATGAAAACATGGATGCTTATAGCTTGATCGAACACCTCCATGGTCTTTACTAGGAGAGAGAAAGAAAGGAATGGTTTGAGATCTCTAAGTTACTCTTTCAAAATAAGCTTGGAGAAGGTGTCCCAGCTGGTCCACATGTTTTCAAGCTCATTGGAAACATTGAGCACCTGCTGGTTCTACAGAATAAACACCCCAAAACACTAGGAATCAGTATCATTCTTGTATAAATTCCTCATAGCTTCTCTAACATTGTTGTCAATTTTAATATGAAAAACATTGAGAAGTCTATATCTGATCTACTTAGCATCATTCACCAATTGGACAAAGATACAAATCATGAAAAGCCTTATTCCCTTATGGTGAATAAGAAGAAAGGGAAGGTGTAGAGCTTTATTCCCAAAGTGTCTTCATGGCCTTCTAGGAAAAGGAAGATCAATGGGGATGCAGGGGAACATGAGGCTGTTTGTTTCCCATGTGGAAAGAAGGTCCACTAGAATAAGAAATGTACCCATCCTAATAAGAAAGGGGAATCTTCATGTGTGTTTGTTATCAAATTCCTTCTATCTGTTTCTACAAATTGGGTATTAGATATAGCTTGTGGTGATCACATATGTATCAAAATACAAGAACCAAGTATATTTAGGAAGATTGATGGAGGGGAGGTAGACCTACAAGCAGCCAACAGAGCCAAACTTGCTGTTGTAGTGGTCGGGGACTACCTCCTCACATTGCCAACTGGGATGATCTTGGTGTTAATGGGTTGTTATTATGCACCTTATGCTATTAAAAAAATTATTTATGTATCCGTATTAGATACATATGAAACTGTTTTCATCTTTGGAAATTAATGTTTCTTCTTTTACAAAGATAGAATTTGTTATGATAGGGAACATTTTTACAACGGACTTTACATGTTCGATTACACAAACTAAGTAATGGAAATCGATAATAATGATACTTCATAGGACTCATAAAACACCAATCTTTGGCATCACAGGGTGGGTCATGTAAACAAGAAATTCTTGAAAAAGTAACATCATGATGGATATTTATATTCTATCGAACAAAAACTGCTTGGTGTATGCCATTCATGTTTACAAGGAAAAATGAACAAATCGACATTTAGTGGGAATGGTGATAGGGCTAAAGAACTTTATGAAATGGTTCACACTGATGTGTGCAGACCATTTCCAATTGAAGAAAGTGCAGAGTGCTCATACTTTATTACTTTTACTGATGATTTTTGTAGATATGGATATATCTACTTAATGAGCTATAAGTCAGATTCTTTTGATAAGTTTAAATAATTCAAGAATAAATTTGAGAACCAACATGCAATGAATTTTAAGAAACTCCACTCAGACTGAGGTGGAGAATATCCTAATCAAGACTTCATTGATTACTTATGGGAGTTTGGGATCCTATCTCAACTCACTCCTCCAAACACACCCCAGTGGAATGGTGTGAGAGAAAGGAGAAACCGCACCCTGTTGGACATGGTGAGAGAAATGATGAGTCCTGTGATTCTTCCATTATCCTTTTAGGGATATGTGTTAAAAAAAGTGGAACACATACAAAACCATGTACCAAATAAATCGATAAATGATATTCCCTATGTGTTCTGTAGTGGAATAAAATCCATGTTATTGATTTTACATGTGTGGGGTAGAGAATAGCTTGTTAATGCCTCATCATGTAAGAAACTCACTCCTTGAGGCGCACAGTGTACCATTCTAGGATACCCCAAGGGAACAAGGGGATATTACCAATAAAACTCCTTATACAAAAAACTTATATTGGCAAGACATGCCATATTATTTGAGAGGAGTCACATCTCCAAAAGATATAGTGGGAGAGAGATAGACTTTGATGAATTCGAGGCTCAAGGTACACAAGAGTAATACATGAATAGATTCTACAAAACCCCATGGAAAAAGAATCTATTCTAGAGACACAAGTACTATGTAGGAGTACACGAGAGGTTAAAGAAACAGAATGGCACAGTTTTCTAGTTACCGAGGATGGTGACTCTATATTAGTGGATAATAGTGATCCTCTAACCTACAAGGAAGTTGTTAGTGGAACAGACGTTGGCAAGTGTCAAGAAGCCGTGAATTCTGAAACGGATTCAATATACCTAAACCAAGTCTGGATTTTGATAGAACCTCCAGTTGATGTAAATCATAGTGGTTGCAAAAGAGTTTTCCAGAAGAAACTAGACATAGAAGTACAATTCATTACCTATAAGGAATGAATGGTTTCAAATGGTTTTAAACAGCGTTAAGGAATTGACAACGATGAAACCATCTCTCCAGTTACCATGCAGAAATCCATCCAAATTATACATACCATTGTGGATTACCATGACTATCAGATTTGGAAAATAGATGTCGAAAGAACATTCCTTAATGGGAACAATGAGGAAGATGTCTACATGACAAAACCTGAAGGGTCTGTGACTCCAAAGAATGCCAATAATGTATGGATGTTGTAGAAATACATTTATGGATTAAAGAATGCATCCAGGTCATGGAACATTCATTTTGATGAGTCCATAAAAGAATTTGGTTTTATCAAGAATGAAATTGAACCTTGTGTCTACAAACGGTTTAGTGGGAGTGCAGTAATTTTCCTAATAGTATATGTTGATAACATGTTACTCATTGGGAATGAGATACCAGTCTTACAGTCTGTTAAGGCATGGTTGAATCAATGATTCTCCATGAAAGACTTGGGTGAGGGAGTGTATATTTTTGGGATCAAGATACATCATGATATATCAATAGATTCTTCGGCCTAAGTCAAAGTACATACATTGATAAGATACTGAATAGATTCAGTATGGAACAATCCAAGAAGAGATTGTTTCCAGCATCCCATGGAATTCATCGTTCCAAGAAAATGTGTCCACAGAAACATGAGGAATGAAAGATAATGGCAAGGAATACATATGCATCAGCAATTGGTTCAGTCATGTGTTCCATGCTATGTACTAGGATGAATGTCACCTAAGCATTGAGTATGGTAGGCAGATATCAAGCTGACTAAGGTGACCACCATTGGATGGCAGTCAAGACTATCCTAAAGTATCTGAGGCGTACTAAGGATAACATCCTATTTTATAGAGGAGATGAAGAACTAGTCATTAGAGGATATGGAGATGCTAGTATCTAGACTGATTAATATGACATGAAGTCACAAACAGGAAACATCTTCACATTTAATATAGGTGCAGTGAGATGGAAGAGATCAAAGAAGTGTGTGGCCACAGATTCTACTGCAAATTATATCCCAGATTCTGAGTTTATTACGAATTTTGAGGTAGCTAAAGAAATTTTTTGTATGTTATTCTTTGTCTAGGAGATAGATTTCATACCTAGCAGTAATTATCAAATCACACTATAATGTGATAATACTGCAGTGGTGTATCTTGAAAAAGAGACAAGGTCACATCCGTGGAAGAATCACATACTTTGGGAGTATCATCTCTTGATGAATTTTTCTCAAAGAGGTGAAGTAGCAGTTGGCAGTATTTATATTGAAGATAACATGGAAAACACATTGACTAATGCCTTGACTTAACAGAAACACGATCATCATGTGAGGTCTAGCAGACTAAAAGTCATAGGCAGTGGATCTAGTTCAAGTTGATGTTTGTAAGAGTTGTTGTCCAAGAACAAACTGGTTATACTTGATTACACAGATATTTAATGTATTATTACATATTTTTCATTGTTATGCATGATGATTGTGTAATAAATGTAATATTGTATTGGTAGCTTTGATTAGGTCATTGTAGTTCCCTACTATGATGAGAACCTTGAAATGGTATAACAATATTCTTAAATACAGTTCTGTGGTTGGACGACATGCAATGATGGGACAAATAGCTTGCAGAATGTTAGGTGTGAGTACTTGTAAGCAAATGAGGTTTCCTCTCATAATGTTATCACTTGGTAATATCCAAGATTGGATATTATGAGAATAGACCCTATAGTAGGAATTCCACATGTTTTGGTGTCATCAGATATTTATATCTGTGAATGTGTGTAATGATCCTTAGACATTAAGATTATCATTAAAATGTTTCATGACTTACACACTTTGATTTACAGATAAAAACTGTCACGCAGATGGTTAGCAGAAAGTAGGGTACGTTGGATGCGTCACGAGTGGATTGTTATTAATGGATAAGTCAAGGAAGGATTTTTGCCTTCCATTTATGGAAGATGATATCTTATCCCTTTGATTGAAATAGAACTGTTGTGCAAAATTACATGTACATGGTGTAATGATGATTTTATTTCAGGTAGTCAAAGAATGAAATATCAAGAAAAAATGTTGATGACACAATTGTGAAACTTGCTTGATGATATATTGTAAAAAAGAGATTATATTTCATAGTGAGTGTTCTTATGTGGATGTCATTGTTGCGACTTTACATTCTTTCTCTTGGGTGCTTTGACCCGTTGCTAGACAGTACTCTTGGACTTTAGGAAAGCTCTCCTAATTCCAATGAGAAATAATCCTAGAGGGTAACCCAATAAGTGTTTTAGGTGGTCTCTATTGAATTCTATTTGAATTTAATTAATGAAATAAATCTTATTCTAAAGACCATAGAATAATTTTATTCAAGTTACAATAATGGAATAAATTAAATAAAATATATTTAAATATTTTATTGAAAATTTAATAAATATTTATTTACTAGTTTTAAAATAAAATATTTATTTAAGAGAATAAATTATTTATTTATTCATTCTGGTGTTCCATAAATGGAAGTGGAGTTCGAGCGGACCCAGGTTGGTCTAGTAGTAAAACAATTATCTGCAATATGGTAAATAATTATTTAACTCATTAGCACAAATTAAAATAACGCTGCTATTATTTTGTGAAGATGAATTTTATTTATAATTCTGTTTTGTGCAAGTTGGGGTACCATAAATATTGACATGGTATTATTATTAAATGCATGGGTTTTCTCTAATTTCGTTAATGTATATAATTGTTTCTATGAAATTAAATATTGTAAATGAAATTCCATGTATATAAATAGGCAAGTATTCCTATTGTGCCATACGCCACACCATACGCCTGGTCAATTGGGAATTGATGAACCAAACAATTTCTCTCTCGAATACTCTTCTATACCCACTCTAGAACGAGATACGGTCTTCAAGGCCGATGAAATAGAAAGCATGAGAGAATGACACAAGACACTCGCTTCACCGCACTAGCACCTGGAGTACGAGCATTGTCGATTGGAGGCCATTGGAGCATGTGTGGATCACCGCTAGAATTATTCTAGTATGGATCCTAAAAAGTGCAACGAGATAATCCGGAAGGGTCATTCCGGATGATCAACATCATCAAAGAAGAAAAATACCAAAGATACAAGTATTATTTTTCATTATGAAATTAATTAAATTCATTATAAACATGATGTTCAAGATCATCTATAAGGTTTTGGGACTCTTTATTCTTTTTCTAAATATTTTATTATATTACATGGGGGCAGGAGTTCATCATCGTGTTGATCCCAGAATAATTATTGATAATGGTAAAAATCAAAGTCAGGTACCGTCCCAACCATGCTTCTGCTGCACCTGGAACTATCCAAATACTGTTTAGAGATAACTGTACATTTACCTTGTGTATGGATTTTTGGTTTTTTGGGTCCCCTACTAAGTATTGTAATACTCACCCCTGCACGGGATTTTCTCACACATGTCGTGTCTTGTGTAGATGAGTGGCCTTCTGATGGAGTCCGGGGCAGAGTAGGACCGATCCAAACTTTCTGAGTTCCCTACAGGCTGAGGTGTTCCTATGACTATGAGTAGCAATCCTAGTACCACTTTGTTCTTACAGGTTGCACTTTGTGGTTTTCAAACTCTTGTTTTTGTTGGTCTTGTATTCTGGCCTAATTTAACATATGAATATTACTTCTATTGTACTTTCTTGGTTGGAATTAGTTGTATGCTTGTATTTTTGTTCCATAGTGGTTTTTATATTTTAGAATTTGTGGCTTGGAGATGTGTGTGTGTGTACAGGTACTTAGGAAATGTCTCCCAAGTTAGGGATATGCCTACTCGGTGCTAGTTACTAGCCCCTGGCCTGTTGCAGGTGGGCATGGTGAGTTTCTGCATGGTCCCCACTGGGACAAGTTGTGAAATTAATAAAACATTATTATTATAAAATATCATTAATTTCATTTCTCACACTATTCATTTAATTTGACTTTCAATACATCAAGAATAAAATGTAATTATAATATAATCTTTTAAAACCTCACAAAAATTTAATATGAATTTATATAATTCATTGAAGACTATAATTGATTCAATTTCTATTACTTTTATTATTTTCAAAATATTTTGTTTTTTTTTCTATTAATTGAATATAGATTGTGTCAGTGTTGAATAAATATTTAACTGATTAGTCAATAACAAAATTTTTAAATAATTTTATATTTTAAAACCAATAAGTTATCATTTATAATAACCCTTTGGAACCATCTATGATTTATTATCCTTGTTACAAACTATTTTATATATTATAATCAAGAGAACAGACCATCTGACTTGATCCTTTAGATAAATATTATAATGTCAAAATAAAATATAAATTGAAAAAAATGTAATATTTTCCAATTTTGGATGATTATAAAAACAAAATATTAGTGAAATTAAATATAGGAAAGTGTTGGATTTATTTCTGATGCATTGTCACATTTTTAACCCTAATTACACTATTTACCCTTTACTGAGGTGTTAAATTTCACCACTCTTACTATTCATACTGATAAAAAATAAATGAGAACCATTTAAAAATTTGAAATTCTTGATTAATAATATGGATTCAATTTTATAAAAGTAAATTCATATAATTGGATGAAATTAATTCTAAAATATTCTCAAAATTTATTATAAAAAGGGTTTTTAAAAATGACTTTTTCAAATACAAAAATGAACTTATAATAAAATTAGGTATCATAATGATTCAGATGTATTTAATTAGATTATTTTTTCTATGTTATGAATGTTTTAATTTAGTGCTTCATTTAATGTATTTGGGGACACTTTCCCCATAAAATAAATTACAATTTCACAAAAATATATATTTTCACTATTTACATAAAAATTATTTATCAGAAAAAATACTAAAATGTCATCCTAATATAATATTTACACATTTTATTTAAAAAAAAGTTAATTTAAACATGATAAAATTTTAATAGGTTTTCATCATTCATTTAAAATTAGTGTTCCATGGAAACAAACCTATCCTTGAAATTTATTTAAATTATAATATATCATAATATCTCATGTTGTTACATAAATTGATAAAATCATTAAATGAACTATAACATTCCAACCCCAATTTAATCATAAAATGTGGAAGATAAGTAGTTTATAAGATATTTATTTAAAATATCTCATGGGAAGTTATCTATTAAATAATATATATATTTTTAGTTTGAGGAATGTTTCGAGCATATCATAGAAGGATGAAAGTAATTACAATCAATTTTTCCCTTCGGTATTTCAAGTATAATGTGAATAATTATAATAACCTAAAATTTTATAAATCAAATGCCCTTTTAAATGAATAAATGAATTATTAAGTAAGATAGTAATATAAAACACATGAAATACTTCCTTTATTTTGGAATGCAATATGGTTTGTTAAATTTAAAATTATGTTAGGATTGACAAAAAATGATAATATAGTTATTGTGTAGTCACCATTAAGATTAGTATATTAAGGGTTATAATAAACACCTGTTTTCACAAACAAAGGAAGCGATGCCCTTGATTAGTAGTATCGTACATTATTAATCTTATATATTAGTGTTTCCATGGGAGATAACATCACAATGATTTTCCGTAGACCAATCCCAAGAAAAGATTAAAAAATTGAAGCGTTATAGAATCCAATTACAAGATAATTTCTAGATAGTCTACATCGTGACCCATACCATGTTTTATAAACCACCCCTTGAATATATAACCATCACAATCTTGACCATCATAGCATTCACAGGTGTAATAAAGGGATATGTTGGTAGGCCATAATAATATTAAATTTTATTTTTAATTTCAATAAAATAATTCTAATATTTATGTTTTTAATATCAATTTATAAATTATTAACTACCTCTTTGATAAATATTTGACTTCAATTTAACCAAAATCAAATAGTGATTTTCGGGAAATATATTACTTCAATTAAGAAACTCTTTTTGGTGAATTCTTGAATTTTTCAAATAATTTATATTTTAATAAAAAATTATTAATAAATAAAATTAAATAAATAAAATTGATAAAATAATTTTATGATGTCAAATATAACATTAATATGGGGAAAAATAGTTATTATAAAAAAAATTGTGAATAAATATAAATTTTTTATTTAAAAATATAAATTCTCGTATTCAGAAATATATTTTGATAAAATTAAAAATATTTTTGAAATCTTAACATTGATGTTTTCCAATAGTGAACTTTTTATAATTTTTTAAGACAGTGAAATGTTTGTGTAAAAATTAATTACAGTTTAAATATTTTGTGTTTATTATGAAATCACAATGACCCAAAATGGATATAATATATGCCATAAAATTTATATACTACCAAATTTATATTTACCCTCTCAAATAATATGTTTTTATTTGATTTATTTTATAAAACCATTATGAATCCCCCAAAATATATAATATATATTAATGTTTTAAAATCAATTCTTTATAACCATGACACTCTTCTATATAACCAAGGGTATGATTTTAATGTGTTCAATTATTAGACATATTAAATAATTAAAACCACTCCACTTTGGTATAAACCATAAGAAAACCCATGGGATGTTTTATGGTATTGATTACAATATCATATAGACTCCAAAGCCTTTGTATAGAAGTTAACAAAAAATCATCTCTATTTTGTAATATAAATCCTTCAAACCTCACATTATTCTCTACTAAAATCACATTGATCGTGAAGTTACTCTTACCTTACCTCTCAATATCCCCCCAGGGTAAACCCAAGTTCTTATAAAGTTCCTCCCATGCTTTTAAAGGAACTGTCTCAAAGTAATGGATCCTTTCATTCTCCTCTTTATTCAAGAACCTTATTTAAATAATACCCTTTAATTTAAAATTATTCTTGTTGGGGTATGTTATTATATATCCCTATCACATTAATTATGATTTCTTAGGGATTAAATACCCCTTTTACTCTCATTAATCTCTTTTATGAATCATTATGTATCACAATTTTTTCGGAAATTATCTTGTGCTTTTTTAAACCAAACAATTGTGTAATGAATAACCATTCTCATTTCCACCCATGGGTGTTCACACAGATTCTATTATTCTTTATTTTTTTTGTATTACAAGTATGCAACATACACTCCTTCATTATGGGGTTAAAAGTGATGAAATTCATCATTATGATATATGATATATGTGTCACAATTATGCATGTACGTGAAGTGAAAGTGAGAGGTGGTCTTGGCATTATATATCCCTACAATGCATTGGATAATATTTTTATCTAATGGGATTATATGTATGGTTTATGGGTTTATGATATGTTTTTGGGAACCATTTTCTCAAAATCTACCAAATAAATATTTATACAATTGAAGATTCGTTGGTGATTAATTAATCTTATAATAGAGAACTATTTAATCAAAAAAACAATTGACTGTTTTTGGTGCTCATTGTTTTTTACTGGTGAATTTCATTTTATTTTTATTTTTATTATGGTTTGAAATTATTTCTATTATATCATTCATTTTTTAACTGCTGGGTCTTCCTGATTGAGTGTTTTTAACAACATCAAATCTATTTTTTTCATTGTATAAAAAGTAAGATATAAATAAGATTGTGTATAGTAGCACAAAAGGTAACTAAATGTGTTTTAACTCTTCACTTACATTTGATCACTAGAATTAACTATATGTTTAATTCATAGGTGATTGTTGGGTACCCACAATTTCTAAGGAGGGAGAAGTCGTTACCTCCTCCACATGTATGGGATGCCCCATTTGAAGATGATTGCAAACTGAGAAGATTCCTGGTTAGTTGAAGCCGATACCATCTCCAACATTTGATGTCTTGTAAAACATTAACTGTTTAAATTTAGAATGTTTTCACTAAAATTTAATACAGTTTCAGTTGATTTGTCTCCCATGAATCCCCATGCACATCTGCTAACATTCCTCCAAGTTGCTTAACCCATGGTTGCTGAGAACTATACTATCAAAGATGTTAGTGTGATGGTTTTAAAATAGATCATATGAGGTGTTATTTCTAATACTGGGGTGATTAGGGTTTGGAAATAGGTCATCATGATCAGTCTTATAGTCCCTCTGTCACATGGTGCTTTAAATTAAATGGTGAGAGTGGTCTAGTTTAATTATACTCGATGAAGACCAATCATCTATGTGAGTATGACTCTTATATCAGGATTCAGATACATATCCATGTAACGATACATTTATCTCAAGTGATTATGTTGGAAATCACCGAGATTATCACGTTAATCTATGTGGTAAATCTTTTACGTCGATCAAATCATCTACATCATAAAATTTGTTACTAGAGAATCTACTATGTGGGAAATCATGTATGTTGATCAACTCCCATACGCTGAAGAACAGCTGAATTATGATAATCCTCAATGTGTTTCCAAATTACTATGTGATGGGATTCATAAACGTGTAGTAAATCAGCCACATATGTGTACATATTCATCAAAAGTGGATACTCTCTCTTGGATAATTTTATTTATGACTTCGTGTGTACCCGTGTTGCATGAGTATAATTCTACTCAAAATTTTCTTGACGGCGTACATAGAGCGTAATCACGAGTGAAGCATGTGTTCACGGAAATAAAATCAAGGATAGAATGATTTTTCATTGTCACTTTGTTATCCTGACTATTGATCCATCCATGTCGAGATCATTTAAGACTGGTATCATGGTTGTTACATGGAACAAATTTTCATAGGGATGCATTCAGTTTGGAGAATAGCAACTATTACATATGATTACAATGTACAGTGAAAAAGATGCCACGTAGATGACAAAGAGTTTTTAATGAACTATGAAGATGATATTTTGGAATATATTTGGTCATGACTAAAAATATATAACATAAAGTATGAAATAGATGAAGTGGGTGGAGACCAAAGGTAAAACGGAAAAACATAGAGGTATTCTAGAGGACAAGAGGTACTCGATTTGGAGTTATGCTATATAGACGAATCAATATATCTTACCGAATCTCTTTATTTATTTCTTATTGGTTTATTTTGTTAAAAATCATTTAATATGTTGAATAAAATTATTAAAATTGGCAGCAACAGCTAGAGGAATAGGTTGTACTGGTTGATCTATATTAAATTGTTCATTTAATTTTTTAAATGGATGCATCTCTCTATTTATATTATGTTATTCGTTTTTTAACATCAATAATAACTTAAAATAGATCTCGATGAAGCTTAAATTTCACCATCTATAATCTAAGTATTATACTGCAAAATAAATCATTATTAGAGGAGGGTACCACACTGAGTTTATATGACAAGTTAAAATCTATGAAGACCCAAACTTTTATTAATGAAAATTCCTCTTGATCTAATTAAGTGTATTATTATGTATAGTGGTCATATCAAATATGAAATTCTTGGTTTTTATGTTTCTATATTTCAAAATACCGTTATGAAATGTTACCATTACTAATATATCCATTGATTAGAGATCGCATGATTAGTATAAATATAGGGCTTTAACAAATCCAATTTACTCAGATAAAGAAAGTGATGGCCACATAAAGTATAATTTCTCCATACAAATCCCATTTTTTAGATCTTGGAAAGGAGGTGGCGCCATTGGGATTTTTTCCAGACCAAGCCTAAGATGGGATTCAACAAGTTAAGCTAACAGAACCGCCTACGAGAGAAGTGAAAATTGATAGATATTACCACCAGAGTGATGTAATCTGAGCCACACCACAAGTCTTTCACCATCGCACACCTTACCCTTAGGTCATATGTGGGTGTTATAAGGGGTTATGTAATAATACCCCAGCACTAATTCTATGTGCATTATTATGGTACTAATAATATACATTTAATTTATTATTGTTACATTGTAAATTGTTTTTAAAGAAAAAATAGAATTTTTCAGTTAATATTAAATTAATAAATCAATTTTGATGAATAAATAGATATTTTAATTAAATAATATATTTATGAAATATTTTTACTAAATTAACTTTTATTAAATTTAAATGATTGTATAATTTATATACATATAGTTGTTATTTTTATTAAGGTTTGAAAGCTATTTTTGTCAAACCCTATGAAGTTTTGATAAATATTAGTTTTTATTTTAGAAGTAAAAATTTACATATGTTGAAAATTATTTATATAAAATGAATATTATTTTTGGAATCAGGATGTTGAAATTATCTGATGGTGAATTTTTCATAATTTTCCGAGACAATCGAATTTTTGGGTAAAAATTAAATATCGTTTTAATATATAATGTGTTTTATGACATCATAATGACCCAATAATGATGTAATAAGATACTATAAATTTTTTTTCAGCCAATATATGTCTTGATAGTAAAATAATTGGATTTTAGGTTTGTTCGATTTATTTTACAATGCTTTAGTGGACCCTTCAAGACATATAAAACACTTTAACTTTTTAAATAGATTTCTTTGAGAGTGTGACTAACATCCCCATAATAAACCCTATAATTTTAAGAAGTGAGGCCATTTTCCTTATAAAATATTTTTTACACTCCCCTTTGGAAAAACCCATGGGCTGGATTATTGTTTTGATTAGATTAATGTGTGGTGTCCCAAACCTAAATAATAAATAATTCCCTCTCCTTTCCTATATAACACCACCCAAGATCCCACTTATTCTTCACTAAAAGCCATTTGAGTTCATCCAACCACTTACCTCATCTCTCTATAATCCTCCCAGGGCACCCTAGGATCCCAAGAAGCCTCTCTCAAGCCTCTCCCAAGCCTTTGGATTACACTTCCAAGTAAGGTTTTCCTTCCATTCTCATATTATCCATGTTTCTTAATATAGTAATTCCATTTTCTTTTCAATTATAAATGTTGCGGTATGATTTTTCACCTCCCCCATACATTCCTCTTTATGTTTGAATTATGGGATACCCATTTCCCTCTCATTAATTCCTTCCATGTACACCTGTTACCATGCCGGAATTTTGTAAGGAATTTCTCTCTCCTCATTTACATTCATGAAATTCCTTTGTATTATGAATCTAAATTTTATTAATTATTCTGGAACAAGTATCTATTTGACCCCTTACTATCTATTTCATGTACATATGATGATACACCCGTTTCTCTCTCATAAACCATTTTTACGAAGTGTTAGGTCACGCCGATATGCTGTAGAAATTGCAACTCAATTTTCCAAGCCAAAATCATTGTGTAGGGAATACCATGCCCATTTCTCTATAAAGGGTATTCACCTTTATAAATATTTACTTATTGGTGGAATGGTTTCATGTATTATTTCAACACTAATTTATCATGGAATAAATTATGATGTTTAATGAATCCATGTTATAGGATCTTGTGGCACACTTATGAAGGAAATGAAATGTTTAAGAAGGGTGTGCGCAAATAGTGCTCCAATGCATTGGGTAAAGATCAGTATCATGATACGTCATGTGCAATGAGGGTTTACTCTTGATGACTCAAGTGAAATGAGGATTTACTCATGTTCCTTATGCAATGATCCGAGGATCATACTAATACCTGGTTAAGTGTGGTCACCACATTTCCATGTTATGTTAATCATGTTATATCATGCCTTTATGTTCATGTTTGTCTTACACTCCATTGATAGGACTATTTCCTAACATGTATTATATTCTTCATGTTATTACATGTTTACTACCTTACTGAGATTTATATATAAATCCCTTTTCTTATGCATGTCCTCAAGTTATCCCATGCAATGCTAAGTATTAGGGACTTTGTGGTCATGTAAAGGAGGTTTTCAATAATGATGTTGGGTTTTATGTTCTATTTTTTTATGTAATGTTCCTAATTTCCCCAAGACACTAGACCTCTTGATCCTCAGAGTTGTCTTAAGTGAAATTTTATGCAATACATCATGAGTAACTGTGTAATAAATATGAGCTTTGTTATAGTTGGTATCAATGGATAGGTTTTGTCATTTTTGGGATTATGATTAGAAAACCCTAGTGAAATCCTTGGGGATAAGATTAAGTAGAATAAAAAAATGATATGTTTTTGTGAGTATTGATTAAGTGGTTTATTATGAAAATACATCCCTTTCTAGATACATGTCTATAGAGGCGGCTTTGGAATTGATGTACCTAAGAGAAAAAACTCCGACAAGGAGTTTCAGGCTTGACCCGAGGTATCCTGGTACACGACAACAGGCCTTGTTTCACTCTTGGTTATGACACTCCTAGGGGATATTCATTGGTAAATTCACATTATTATTATGAACCATTATTAAGGTAATAACAAAATCCCCTAAGAATATATATTGGGAATTATATCATGGATAAAATATACTAAAGCTGATAGATTCATAAGACAAGGAAATAAAAGTAGTTTATATGTTATCTATTTTTGTCTTTGGATTCCCCTTTATTTGTTGAACAGTTTAGAAGTACCTATACCTAAGTCCATATTCGATAATGTAGAACCAGAATCAAAAAGTTAAAGTTAGGGTTATAATTCATTGTTCTATGCATTCTTTTATATTCCAAATATTTAGTTGAATAATCCTAACACCACAAAAAATCATGGAAGTAAAGATATCTGGGAGTAAGACAAATGGGAAAATCACTGCATCCCATGAATATAACTCCTCCCCCATTATAATTTTTTTATTTAATTTCATGGTGAAACTCATCATACTCTCGCGAGTAGAATTTGATGAAATTATCCGCATGTATTGGGTTTCCACATATAGATCCAACATAAATTTTCGTGAGAGGGAAATCACACTCAATATAGAGAATCGACCCCCGATTCTATACAAGCGAAAGGAGGAAGCTGAATCTATTTTAGCACCATCATCTAAAGTGTGGATATTACTACCCTATAATCACACGTATCTGGTTCAGGTGATTGAGTCCAAGGATGAAACCATCATTTGAGACATACCTATTGTGAGGGAACTGTCTGAAGTGTTTCCCAAGGAATTGTCTGGTTTTCCTCCTAGAAGAGATTTTGAATTCTCAATTGACCGTATACCTGGGGCATTTCTAATATCCAAGGCTCTGTATAGAATGTCCATTGTATAGAATGAGGACCAGAAAAAACAACTACAAGATAATATAGATAAATGGTTTATACACCCAAGTGCTCCACCAAGGGGTTCACCATTTCTCTTCATCAAGAATAAGGATGGGTAAAATATCCTTTTCAATTATTATCGTGAGATCTGTAAAATCAGGATAAAGAACAAGTATCCTCTACCATGAGTTATTGAATTGTTCGACTAGCTATTTGTATCACAATACTTCTCCATGGTGGATTTTTGGTCAGGATATAACCAAGTATGGGTGAAGAAGGGGGATATCCCCAAGACTGGTTTTCATAATGATACGGGCACTATGAATTCAAAGTAATTCCATTCAGACTCACCAATACTCTAGAAATATTCATGGACATGATGAATAGGGTCTTTAGATATTACTTCAACAAATTTGTGGTAGTATTTATATATGATATTCTAATAAACTCCAAAACCAAGGAGGGGCATGAGGAGAATCTAAGAACTGTACGAGAGACATTGCAAAAGGAGAAGATCTATGGAATGTACAGTAAGTGTGAGTTCTAGTTTAAGGAATTCTTGTTCGTGGGTCATATAATCACAGGAAATGGGATATCTATGGATTCCTTCAAGACATCTGTAATTTAGGGATGGCTAAGGCCAAAATCGGTAACAGATATTCGTAGCTTCTCGGGGTTAGGTGGATATTATCACTGATTTGTGAGAAATTTGTCAAGATTATAAAACCCTCTTACCAATATATCCCATAAGGTAGTAGAGTTTTCTTGGAGTGATGAATGAAAAAACAGATTCAAGGAGTTAAAATGAGGCTTTTCACTGCACACATGCTCACATTACCCACAAGTTGATATATTTTTGTGGTATTTAGTGATGCTTCGAAGAAGGTCTAGTGCTATGTGTTGATGAAAAATGAATGTCATTGCCTATGATTCAATGAAATTGAAAGTTCATGAGTAAAACTATCCAAGACATGACCTAGAGTTGGCTGTAGTGATATTCTCTTTGAAACTTTGGCAGCATTATCTCTTTGGGGAGAAGTATGAAATCTACACAGATCACAAAAACCCCAATTATATATTCAGACAGAAAGAGTTGAATATGCGCCAATAAAATTGGTTATAGCTGATCAAAGACTATGAATTCTCAATACATTTCTATCTTGAAAAATTGAACAAGGTGGTATATTCTCTATGTAGAAGGGACCCAAAAATTATATCATTGATGAGAATGGAAAATGATCCAATATTTTAAGATTTTATGAAGAGGGAAATGAGAATCATAAACAATGGAACACCATCAATCCATTAACAAATGATTTCTCAACCATATCTTTTGGAAGAGTTGCAAGATTCTCAAAAGGATTATGTGGTAATTTAGAAGAATGTGGAAACTTTCAGAAAAGGGAAATCCTTGGAGTTCAATTTCAATGAAGAAGGAATTTGAAATTTGGGAAAAGACTACGTGTTACATCATTTCTGGAGCAGAAGAAATAACTTTTGAATGATGCACATTTTTCGAATTTCTTTGTTCACCTAGGAAACACATAGATGTATCGAGATCTCCAAGAGAATTAATGGTGGTATAACATGAAGAAGTAGATTACTGAATATACATGAAAGTGTCAGGTGTGTCAGTAAGTGAAGGATGAGTGGTAGAAGTCTAAGGGGAAGATGAAAGCATTTCCCATAACATCATGGAAATGGGATAACATCACCTTGGATTTTGTCAATGAACATCCGATGACATCAAAATGAAACAATGATATCTGGGCAGTTGTGGATCGTCTTAAAAAAATTGCACACTTCATTGCTATTTGGGAAGATTTCCTACTTGATGAACTGGCATGGATATACATCAAAGAAATGGTAATAATTAATGGAGTAAAACTATCTACTGTATCTGATAGAGATCAATGATTCACCTCTATGCTTTGGAAGAGTCTTCAACATGCTATGGATATTGAGATGATCTTCAGTACGGATTATCATCCTCAAACTAATGGCCAATCTATGTGGACTATTCCAAAACTTGATGACATGTTGAGGCCATGATCAATGGACTTCAAAGGTGGATGGGATCAACATCTTCCTCTGGTTGAGTTCTCTTACAATAAAAGTTTCCACTCAAGCATCCAAATAGATCTTTGTGAGGCCATATATGTGAAGAGGTATAGAACACCGGCATGTTGGGATAAATATGGGGAGTGAAAACTTCTAGGTATGTAAATGGTTGAATAAATGGAGGAGAAGTTTAAGTCCATCCAGCAGCACATTAAACATGCTCAGAGTCGACAAAATAGAAATATTGATAATCGTTGATTACACCTACAGTTTGATGTTGAAGAAATTGTCTTCCTCCACATATCACCATGGAAGAGAGTTATGAGATTTGGGAATAAGAGAACACTTAGTCCAAGGTACATTGGCCCTTTTGAGATCCTAGATCGCATTGGAGCAGTGGCCTATCGACTAGTACTCCCACCGAATCAATCTCAAGTACATGATGTATTCCATGTATCACTCTTGATTAAGTACATACCTGACCCATTTCATGTACTCAGTCAAGATATGGTATTTTTGTAGAATGACCTCTCCAATAAAGAATAACTAGTGATGATCTTAGAACATGGAGAAAATTTTCTATGAAATAAGACAATGACCCTGGTCAAGGTGTTTTGGAGAATCAAAAAGATTAATGAAGCAACGTGGGAATCATAGGAATTGATGAAGCCAAGATACTCACATCTATTTTAGTATGGGAAAAGGAAATTTTGAGGGAAACATTTTCTAAAGGGAGAAGATAGTAAAGAACCAAACATTTATTAATGAAAATTCCTCTTGATCTAATAAAAGGTATTATTATGTAAAATGGTTATATAAAATTTTCACTTCCTTGGTTTTATTTTTTTGGATTTCAAAATACCGTTACAAATTCTACCATTTCTAACATATCCATTGAAATGTGATCAAATTATTAGTATAAATATTGGGCTTTAACAAATCCAATTTACTTAGACAAAGAAAGTGATGGACTCATCCAGGAAAATTTCTCTGTACGAAACACATTTTTCGGATCATATAAAGGAAGTGGCATCATTGGGATTCACTCTTGACCATTCCCAAGCTGAGATTCAACATTTTAAGATTGAACGGAACCACCGATGGGAGAAGTCGAAGTTGATAGAGATTACCACCCAAGCGATGTAATCCGAGCAACCCCAAGAGTTTTTCACCATCGCACACTTTACCATTAGTTCATATGTAGGTGTTATAAGTGGTTATATAACAAGACCCTAGAACTACGATTATGTGCATTATTTTTTAATAGAGAATATACATTTATTTTATTAGTGTTATAGTGTAAATAGTTTTTAAAAAAGTGCATTTTTTAGTTAACATTAAATTAGGAAATCTATTTTGCTAAATAAATGGATTATTTAATTAAATAATATTTTAATGAAATGTTTTTAAAAAATTACTTTTTATAAACAATAAATAATTGTATAATTTTTATAAATAAAATTGTAATTTTTATTAAGGTTTGAAAGTTATTTTTGTCAAAACCCATGAATTTTCAATAAATGTCAATTTTTATTTAAAAAGTAAAAATTAAAATATTTATAAAATTATTTAGATAAAATGAATATTATTTTTGGAATCAGTACATCAAAATTATCCAATTTTTAGTTTTTCATAATTTTCTTAGCCAGTCAAATTTTTGTGTAAAAATTATATATTGTTTATTTATATAATGTGTTTTATGACAAAATAATGACCCAACATTGATGTAATAAAATACAATAAACATTATTTTTAGAAAATATATGTTTTATCATTAATATAATGTGATTTTATATTTGTTTGATATATTTTACAATGCTTTAGTGGACCCTTCAAGACTTATAAAACGTATTTATTTTTTTAATTGATTTCCTTGAGAGTGTGACTCACCTCCACATAAGCAAACATATTATTTTATGAAATTTGTCAATTGGCCTTATAAAAGATTTTTTCCACTCCCATTTTTCAAAAACCATGGTCTGATTTGTGGTTTTGATTAGTTTAATGTGTGGTGTCTCATACCAAAATAATAAACAATTCCCTCTCTTTTACTATATAAACCCACACAAGCTCCCACTTCCTCTTTGCTCAATGAATTTGGAGTTTGGCCAAAATATTCCCTCATCACTCTAGAATCATCCCAAGTCACCCCAATCTGCCAATAATCCTCTCTCAAGACTCTCCCAAGCTTTTGGGATAAAAATTCCAAGTAAGGGATTCCTTCGATTCTCATTTTATCCATGTTTCTTAATATTGTAATGCACTTTTATTTTCAATTATAAATGTTGGGGTATGATTTTTCACCTCCCACATACTTCCTTATTTATGTTTTAATGATGGGATACCCCTTTCTATATCATTGATTCCTTCCATGTACACTCATTACCATGTAGAAATTCCTTAAGTAATTTATCTCTCCTCATTAACATTCAGGCAATTATTTTGTATTATAAATCTATATTACATTAATTATGTTGATATATAGATATATGACCCCTTATGGTCCATTTCATGTAAAAATGACGAGACACCCTTTTCTCTCTCAATAACCATTTTTACGAAGTCTTATGTCACGCCGGTATACAGCCGAAATTGCACCGCCATTTTGCAGGAAAAAATCATTATGTAGTGAATAACATGCCCATTTCTCTATTAAGGGTATTCAAATTTTAGCACATTTACTTTTTAGGGAAATAGTTTCATTTCTGAATTCCACATTCCTTTATCATGGAATAAATTATAATGTTTAATGAATCCATGTTGTATAATATTTTTTTCACACTTATACATAAATTTAAATATTTAGGAAGGGTGCCCCTTGATAGTGCTCCAATGCATTGGATAAAGATTAGTATCATGATATGTCAAGTGTAATGAGGGTTTACTCATGATAATTCACGATCAATGAGGGTTTACTCATGCTTCATGTGCAATGAGCCTTGGCTCATGCTTTTAACATGTTAATAGTTGTTGCCACATTTCCATGTTATGTTAATCATGTTATATCATGACATTATGTTCATGTTTCTCTTAAACTCCATTAATATGCCTATTTCCTAACATGTATTGTATTATTCATGGTATTCCTGGTTTACTCCCTTACTGGGCTTTATATCTCAAAATATTCTTATTCATGTCCTCAGGTTATCTCATGCAATGCTATGTATGAGGGAATGTAGTGGTCATGTAAAGGAAGCCTTCAAAAAAGCTGTTGTGTTTTATATTCTATGTTTTTAGGTGATGTTCATAATTTCCCCAGGGACTAGAACTCTAAATCCGTAGAGTTATCTTATGTGAATTTTTATGTAATAAATCTTGTTTAAGTGTGTAGTGAATATGAGGGTTTTTATAAACAATATGAACACACATTTATTCTCACTCAATTACCAGGTCACTTCTATAGCTGAAAAGATGTTGAGATATTCCGTTATATATTTATTTGATGAAAAATCTTTTATTCACTATTAATTAGTCAATCATGTTTTATTAAAATGCAAGAAAACATGAAAATATATATAAACACCATCCATGCGTAGTACCCCTACATCATCAGTTGGTCTCTTTCATCGGTTGTGTTCTTATATCTTCTCTATTTTTATAATTCTATTTTGACACTCACAATCAAATAAATAAAAATATTATTTCTCATAATTTCATCACTAAAAGTACACACTTCTTCATCTTTCTTTTCTTTTAGAATTTTATTCCTATTTTATTTCACTTCTTAGTGGACACATCAATCCCAAACTGTGAGTCCTTCAATGTTGATCGACCACTAATCACTAGTATAATAGATTTAAGTAGATTTTCAAATAAATAATTTTTATAATTACAAAGTTCATGCATAAAATTTTGGTTTTGTTGTTCGGGAGGGAATATAAAACCAATAATTAAAAAAATACAAAAAACACAAAAAAATTATAATATACAAATGATCGAAAAAATACAACAAAATTCAAGAAAATCTATTCAAGTTGCTATGTGTATACAAACTAAGTCTATACTCGAGACCATAGAATCCACTATAACGAAAATTGAGAGACACTATATGGATTTCAAGAAGAATAAAAATTAAAGAAAAATAGAATATAATAGACAGGATGAGAACTATAATATTAATAATTAACCTTATATAAATTGGAATCCACCTAGAAATGGGATAATTAAGAGGCACAATATGATATAATTATTTTGCCTTTTATTTATATAGTAATATTTTATGGATTATTTTCTCAGAAAGGTTGATAAATTACGAAATAAAATAATCCATATTGTCTTAGCTTTCCAACTTCAATGGAATTCCCAGTGAAGATTATCTTGACATTGTTAGGGAATTCTTTTATATTTTTCAGTTTCTACCATATATATATTTGAGTGAGTAAGAGACTAAACTAATATTCCTTACTTTTGTCCTTAAGAGAAATAAATGGAATTGGTTTCAATAATTTTAAGAGAAAATATTTGTCACCTTGGATTAGGATTACAATGATTTAACTATGAAATTATATCAATAGATAATGATTTCTAAAATAACACACAAAAATAATGGTTTCTTGCAAGATAAAATAGAAATATTCCAAGAACATTGGTATAAATTTATGGGATTACATAGGAATTTTATTAACCAACAATGGACTCCCCAATTCCTCAAGGACACTTTCTCTAAAATTCTCACCCCATACCACCAAAAAATGGTGGAGTAATCTGTTGGGGTAGATTTCAGTTATAAAATTAACAAAGATCTAAAAAAATCATTAATAAATCAGAAAAAACTCAGAATACAAATGATCTAGTAGAAGATCAATTGCAATAAATGAACCCAATAATGCTCAACAAGCTGAATAAAAAGATGTCGAGTTTTATAAGTAATGTTATAGAATACTCTTTGGGGGTAATTCCACCACTACAGGATGTTAGTGAACTTACACCCATGCTTTCCCAACTTTTATTTTCATAACCAAGATCTCATAAATTACAACATTATTGGATAAGGACCTAGGGTTCATCATATAGATGAACCATTTTCAAACACTTATAATATGTGGTATAGAAAGCACCAAATAATTTATTTCAGTGATCAAAGAGTTATTATATCCACTAAACTCCCTATATTCAAGAATCAAACATGGAAGTAGTTCCTTCCCAACCAAAATATGAGTCATCTAACTGAAAATATGAAGTAATGGGTATGTTAAAATAATGAATAGGTTTGTTTTATGTAATGATTATTAAAAATGATTTTTATTAAGGAAAAAAGGATTCTAGGATGAATAATATAGAAATTTAAATGGGGTAGTTTGATAAAGAAGTTGGTGGTTGATATGAGGGTAAGCTTCTAAGACTAGTTATGTGAACCCTAGATTAATTCCCATGGACCTGATAATGAGGAATCGTCTCCAAACCTACCATGAATTTATTAAATTATCCTAAACTATTGAAAAGTAAAACCAAGATAAATTTTTAAAATAAAATCTTCAAAATGATAAATCTAAAAAAGTTTATAGTAGGATTTTAAACACATTAAATCCAATTATCCCATCTCAAAAAAGATAAATAAAATGGATTTCAAAAAAAGAAATGAAAAGTAATAAATAACATGATGAGCAATTTGAAGGGATTCTTAGAATTTTAGGAACATTTAATAAAAAAATTCTCTTTACACCAATAATTTATAAAGGGAACTATGATTTTGAGATTTTAAAATTTATAAATGTTGCTAAAAATTGATAATGGACATTCCATTCATGTATGACCTAGTTCAAAGGCCCACTTACCTAAAATTCTTCCAAAAAATAATTATATAAGAAAAATCTAGAATAATTTTACATATACTATTCCATAGTGGAGTGTAGTCTGATGTTATAAAATGTGATACCTCCCAAACATCAAGACCATAGGAGATTTGTCATCCCATTAACCATTATACATATAGGTGGATGGTTCAATTTTTTATCAGATCATGGATATAACATTAATTAAATTCCTTATTTTTTCAACACATGATATTATGCTTTCCTCAACCCACAACTATTTTAACAACTTGATGATTGATCCACCACTCACCCACTTGGTAGGGAAGATGATACAATAATGGGACTAGGAAGGGTTCTTTTTCATTAATATTTTTTATAATGGATATGAAATGTTAGTAGAAGGCACTAATCATCCTTAGTACGCCGTTTCTAGCTACAATGGGAGTAGTCATTGGTATCTCAAAATGAAAATTAATGATTAACCAGGATGACTAAAAAGATAAATTAAATATCTTTAAAAAATTTAAAGAACCCACTAAAGACATAGTATATCATATAGATACTATTTTAAGAGATAATGAATATATAAATGGGGATGAATATTAGTTTTTGACTATTTTGGATTAAATTAATGGTTCACCTAATTTTTTGTTGTAATATGTAGTAGAATTTGTTCTTATAATGGGAAAGAGCCTTTTGATGATTCTGAGGGGGGAATTCATGGAACACTATCATGAGTTTTCCTCAAAATAAATCCTGGACAAGAAACAAGAATATATATATCTGAGAATCACTTTTACCAATATTTATTTTTGAAGAGTATGCTTTTTTAACTACCTTAATTACAAGGAAACAGAAGGACTATAGTGACCCAACATTCTCTTACATTACTATTACTTTATTATGAAGATAAAAAACATTACAATATTACACCATGAGGATCCATAGGTTTAGTGTATTGGGAAAACTAGGACCATACATAACATTTACAACATGAAACATAAATAGTTATTTAATCCATTCATCTTCAGCTTCTTATTGTCCATTGAAACCCACCTAGTACACATAATCACTTGAGAATATACATCAAATAGGGGTGATCTAAAAGCACAGTAAGTGGATAGATGTGAACAATATAACAATGTGTGAGGAAAATCACAAAATATGAAAAGGGATCATGAAAATGAGTGGAAGAATTAATCAAAGACATGAAATGTGGAAATGCATAAAAAATGTAAAATTATATCTTAGTGGTCAACTACCACACGTAATTTTGAACAACGATAACATCATTTCGACACATCATTTCCGCTTTTACTCTTGATATTAGTCACTTTACCCAAATCATTGGAGAACTATATAATTCTAGGTGCACCCGTCACATTCAATCATTCATATTGCACTATAAAATTCCAAGTGCACCCGTCAAATCATAATATTTATATTATCATGCATTCCACATTAAAAAAATATAATACATAAAATTATAATATCCCATGGAAAGAAATTGGTTTCACATAATAAAAAATTATTTTATAAAAATTTAGTTACCAAAATAAAGAGGGAATATATTTCTTGACATAAAACCATTAACTATGAGTTAAGAGTGAAACGATATTCAAGAAGTAAAAAAAAGAATGTTTATTTGAAGGAAGAGTTATTTTGGAAAACATTGTGGTTTTCAAAAAAGAAATTAGAGAACATGTATATCCCAAAAAAGTAAGAAAATGATGAATAAATTATTTTTATGCAGAATCCATACTGAACATGGAGTGGAAGATGGAGAACCTGAAGAAAGAAAGTTGGGTTCTAGAATTTCCTCTTTCCTTGTATCTGAACGCTTTATTCACATTAATTTAATATATAATGACATTATATTAACTAAATAAATATTCCATAATCTTTTATACATTAATATTTTTTACTATGGTTTCATTAAAATCATTTATGGGTTTTTATGAGTTATAAAGCTTAAATTCATTGAACATAAGTGTTAATTTTCTTATCTTTTATGAACGTTTCACTTGTATTCTTGAACGAATGTTCATTTGAAATGTTGTTGATCATCCAGATATGTTAACATATAATAATAGTGACATTTTAGATATATAAATGATCTTATAATGAAGTTGTTTTTGTTCCATGAGGATGAATCGCTAGATAAAATTTAATGATGATTGTTTTTTGGTTAATTTGCGTGGTTTTTCAATCACAACAAACTTTTTTTATTTTATCACCTAGTTTCATGTAAACAAGTTAGTTCCAGAACATAAAAGGTGATAATAAATACACATTAAAATCCATTCTCAACCATTTTATGGTTTTAATTACAGGTTTTTAGGATTTGAAGGAAAAATGGAATTGCATCACCCATGATGTAGGTTAATTAAAACATCATATGCAACAATTTCATTTTTATTAAAAAAGAGTGGGAGGGAGGGGTATAATTAATAATATTCCATTAACATGATATATTACCATTATATCAATAATAATGGCGTTATAATGAAATTTGGATAAGAGAAGTTGAGGATAAGAGAAGAAATGAAATGAAATTTGAAAAGAAATTGAAAGAAAAGGGAGAGATGAATTACATCATGAATCTTCCTATTGAGATCCTTCATAAGGAACATTGGCTTGGTATTTTTTTGAGGCTATGATCTCCTGGTCATGGGGAAATGGCTAGGGAAGCAATTTGGGCCGAGTTTAGGCTAGGCGTTATGCTTGAGATGTGTGAGGAAATGATGGTGTGATGGGTGGTATTTATAGTGGAGGGGAGAGGGGTTCCCATATTATTTTAAACATTAGTTTATTAATTTACAAAAATATGAGAAATTGTGATTATTCTATGACAAAGAATAGTAAATAGGTCAAGTGAGTTTGATATTTGAGTGATTTCATCACTTGGTGTGTCAGGAATAGGGGATCTAATTTATAATGTATTTATATGGTAAATTAATGCATTTTATTATTCACCAAAAAGTCATGTATTTTTGAAAAATCCAAAACATTAACCCTAACTATTTTTTGACATTTATAATCCAAAAAATGAACTCCATTTATAAAAAATATTTTTCTAAATATGATTAATTTAATATTTAATAAAAATCATAATTTACTTCAAAAAAGAAGATTTAAAATTAAAACCAATTTTATAATGCTTTCAAAAATTACGTAAGGAATTATAAAATTATCATCAAACCATAAGTCATAAAATTTTTACTTTATGAACATATTTTACGAAAATAAATTTTATTTTAAATTAATAATTTATATTTAATTATTTATAACTTATAAAAAATACCAATAATTTTATTATGGTCACATTATTACTTCTAAGATGTCTAAATTTTATTAATTCATTAATGGGTAAGGATACTATTATTTTTGAAGATTAAATATTAATAAGGGTCATACTACTATCTATAAGTGTAGGGGACTATTCTTAAGGGTGATTTACTATTCATCAAAAAATATGTTTGTTCTATTAGACTACCAAAATATTACGGATCACAATTGATTATGTCAGATTTTCAAAATTCAAAACAATGAAGTTGAAAAATTATGATTAATTGTCACATATTATAAAATATAAATATTTTTTATTGTGCTTCCCAATATGATTATACTATAAGGAATAATTATAAGAAGGGAATTAAAATGATAAAACTTTGGGTCGTTACATTATTCCACCCTTAGAATATTTCGCCCTCAAAATTTCTTCCTACACAAATAGGTGAGGGTACTTCTCCTTCATCACCTCTTATGGTTCCCACATTGCTTCCTAAAACTTATGGTTCCTCTACAATACTTTGAAAAGGTGGGTTTTCTTTTTGCATAGAACAATATCTCTTCAGTCTAGAATCATCATTTGATGCTCCTCATAAGATCAATCATCTTCCATCAATACCACCAATGAGTTTAGTACAAGTGAGGGTTTGGTTATGTACTTCCTCAAGATTGATACGTGAAACACATCATGGATATGTGCCATATTTGGTGGTAGTGCAAGCTGATAAGTCCTGGCTTCTATGCAGTCAATTATCTCAAAGGGGCCAATATACCTTGGGCTTAGCTTCCATTTCTTCCTAAACCACATGAAAATCATCTATGGTGATATTTGAAGGAAGACTTTATTTTCAAGGTCGAAATCCAAGTCCCTTCGATGGTTGGTAGCATAGCTCATTTTCCAAATCTATGTAGATTTGATATGATTATGGATGACTTGAATGTTCTCTGTCATATCTTGTACAATATCTTGTTCATGTAGCTTTCTTCCTCCAACTTCATCCCAACATGTTGGAGTTCTACATTGTTATCCATACAAACCATTATATGGAGCCATCTAAATACTTTAGTAGAAGCTATTTTTGAATGAGAACTCAACCAATGGGAGATGATGATCCCATAAACCATTGAATTCTATACAGTAGTTTATTAGCATGTCTTCAAGCATCTGAATAGTCCTTTTAGATTGGCTGTTAGTTTGGGGGTGATAGGTCATGCTGATATTTAATTTAGTACTGAAATCATGTTTATGGATCCTCCATAACATTGATGTGAACCTCAGATCATGATCAGAGACAGTCTATAGTGGGACACTATGTAATATCACCACTTTCATCACATATATCATTCCAAGTTTTTCAAGAGAGATCTCTTCCGGAATAGCGATAAAATGGGATTTCGTGGTGAGTCGGTCAACCACCACCCATATTTCATTATTTTCCTCTGACGTCTTTGAGATACCCATGACAAAGGCCATAGTGACATTCTCCCATTTCCGCATGGGTATAGACAATGGCTGCATCATCCCTTTGGATATTTTTCACTCTTCTATATCTTCCTAACATTCCAAGAACCTTGAAATATATTTCGACGTCTCTGTCCTCATGTTATACCACCAGAAGTTTTCTCGGAGATCTCGATACATCATGGTGCAACCAAGATGGATAGAGAATTTTGAGCTATGTGGATTTTCCAATATCTCCTTCTTTATATCGGGTGATGAAGGAACACAAAGTTGCATTTCAAACCAAATCACACCATCATAGTTGATATAGAACTCATGCATATTCCTTTCCTTTACTGTATTCACCTTCTTTTGTACCTCTAGATCATCCCATTGTGCCTATTTAATGATCTATTAGATTGATGGTTACAGAATAATTTGGGAAAGGTAGGATGTATCTTTTTCCCATATGATTTCTAAATCCATCATTTTCATATCCAAGAAGATAGGGTATTTCTCAATCTGTAACATGGATAGAGAAGCAGGTTCTCTTCAGTATAGAACATCAGCTACCTTGTTCGCCTTTCAAGTATGATAGTGAAATAGAGCAATTGTAGTCCATGATTATCTCTTACAATCTCCTATGACACATGTTGAGCTCCTTTTGTGTCAATATATAGTTTAGGCACTTTGGGTCAGTTTATATGTCACACTTCTCTCCATAAAGGTACTGCAACCAGATTTTCATGGAGAAAATCATGGTTTCCAACTCTAGATCAAGAATTGGTTTGTTCTGCTCACGGATCTTCAACTTTCACGAGTCATAGGCAATCACATTGTTATTCTACATGAGTACACAACCCAAGACATTCTTTGAAGCATCATAGTAAGTCAAAAAACTTTCTCCACTTTTTGGTAGTGTGAGTATAGGTGCATTGATAAGCCTTCACTTTATCTCCATAAAGCTTCCCTCACATTCTTCCCTTTAGACATACTTGACCCTTTTCCTTGTTAACATTGTTACAGGGCTTGAATATCATGAGAAATTTCTCACAAAACTTCAGTAGTGCCCAGCTAATCTAAGAAAAATAATGATTCCTATGACACAAGAGGGTCTGGTCCATTCCTCAATCCTCTTTGTTTTTAAGGGTCCACAAGAATTCCCTAACATATGATCACATGTCCCAAGAACGTGACTTGATTCAACCAAAATTCACACTTTTTGAACATGGCATACAAATTATCCTATTTTAATGTCACCATCATAAGAATTAGATGTTCTTCATGTTCCTCCTTGCTCTTGGATTAGATGATAATATCATCGACAAACACTACCATAAATTTGTCGAGGTAATGTATAAAGACTCTATTAATCAAATCTAGGAATATTTCAGGGTAATTAGTATGTCCTAAGGGTATCCACAGAAACTCCTAGTGCCCATGCCTTGAGCGGAAGGAAGTCTTACGAATATATTCCTTCTTCACCTTTACCTGATGACATCTTGAATGAAGATCTACCTTTGAGAAGTATTTAGTTCCCCGTAACTGATTGAACAAGTCATCTATTTTTGCAAGAGGATACTTGTTCTTTATAGTGATCCTGTTGAGTTCCCAACAATCGATACACAATTGCATTGATCCATCCTTCTTCTTTACAAAGAGCACTAGCAAACCCCAAGGTGATGCAATAGGGCATATGAACCCTTTTTCAAAATACTATTGTAACTGCTTATTTTACTCTTTCAGTTATATAAGAGCCATCCTATAGGGCCACCTTGATATAATTGTAGCTTCGGGTATGAGTTTTGTTGTGAAGTCTTCCTCCCAATCCGTGGTAAGTCCAGGTAACTCTTCAAGAAATACATCATTGTATTCCATCGCGAAGGGTAACTTTACAAGGTTGGCACTTTCTGTGGAATCAATCATTTGGGTGAGGTATGTTTCCTCATTAGAAATCAACTCCCATACCGTTAAATAATTTTTCAAAGGAGATTCATAATCTTATTTAAAACTTTAGAGGAGAATGGGATGGTTTGGAAAATAAAAATATACTTCCATTTCCTGATAGTTGATATGTGATTTATATAATGAGGGCCAATACATTCCCATTATAGCATCAAATTTTACCGATGGATGTATTAAAAGATTCACTTGAAGAAACTTCCCACATACAGCAAAAAAGAAGAGTCAAACACTAGAGTTGAAATAGGTTCACCACTATGTGTTTTTATAGATATATCTACTTCAATGATTTTGGCCTTTGATTATATAGTTCTAGAAAACATCCATGATATAATGGTGTGCGTAGAACCAGATTCAAATAAGTCCTTTTACATTCTTGAGTGAATAGGATGTGTACCTTGTACAAATTCATTATCTTGCTCCACTTCCATAGTAGTGATTATATAACCCATCCCTTGTTCCTTGGGCTATGCTTACTGTTGATGATGATTACCCTCGAGGACTCAAGGAGTAGTGCTCTTGGTTTCATAGTACCCTTGATCCCTATAGTTTTAGCATTGGACCATGGGTGGGGCTCCCCTTTCTTGCACTACATAATCCATCCTTTTCATGTATTTTTGACACTCTTGGGAATGGTGGGTGTCATTCCAATAATTGAAAAATTTACCTATCCCTTTGAGGAAATTCCAATGATGCAACTACCCACATTTTTTGGCATGTTGGTCATTCAGTTATCTTCCAACCTTTTTCATTAGATCATCAGGCTTGAAACTCCATCTTTTATTTCTTATCACTATATCCATGGGACCATTATCCAAACTCCATCTCCAATTTAATGGCACACCGAAAAACATCCCCCTAACACCAAAAATCTTGAAATCACAAGAGCCTATCAAAGGTGTGGTTTTAACCAACTAAATAATCTATCATTACTTATATCATTATTGATAAAAATTTCAAAGTGTACCTTCCAAGCCTTGTGAAGTTGGCTTCATAGGTCATGAAAGATTCAACTTCATTTTTCACGAGATCCATGAATTCCCTAACTATATTCGTATTATGTGTTCGGGGGAAATACTTGATATAAAACATGATCTTAAAGCCTTACCATTCCATCCCATCAATTACATCTGTTGGATTGGTATTCTTAATCAAAGACCACCATTTATTGTCCTCTCCCTCTAGATGATTAACATATAATGTAATATTTTCTATCTCAAAACAATTAAGTAATGAAAAGATCTTCTCCATGGAGTTGGCCAACTCTTCTGCAACTTGTGGATTTGAAGATCCACTAAACGTCAGTGGTTGTTGCCGCATAAAACACTTGATAGTCAGTTTGTCCCTCCTGGGTGAAGGAGGACATTCCCCATTATTTTTTTGTTGTTCGTAACCTAAGATAGTTGGGTAACAATCACTATGATGTTTTGAACTCCACCTCCCAATGAATTAGGGATGTCATTTGGGAAATCACTGTATTAGCCCACACACAGGTTGTTGGCATGGTTTCTCTTGTTTCCCACCATTTTCTAAAATAGAAAAGGTTCAAAAAAATCATAAGTCATCGATTCATTAATAAATTAAATATTCCATTGAAGAATTTATAAAAAATGAACTTATTATGGGATCCCGATGTTAAGCCTCTTGTGTGAATATTTTTACTTAGTCTTATAATATAGGTTTTCCCTAGGGTTCGTTAATCCTAATCCCAAATTAACTAATCCTTTCCTCTGATACCAACTATAGAGACACAACCTTTAATAACAATACTATTACATCATTATTAAGATAGAAAATAGAATAGTATTACACCACTAGGATCAAAAGGATTAGTATATTTGGAAAATAAGGACCATACATATGATTTACAACATCAAATATAAAAATTTATTTAATCCATTCTTCGCCATCTACTTTTTGTCCATTGAATACTCCATAGTACGCATAATCACCAGAGGATATACAGAAAAAAGGGGTGATCTAAAAGCACCGTAAGATGATATATATGAACCATATAAAAATGGGTGAGCACAATCCCAACATTCTCAAACGATAATAAACATTAGAGGAAGAATTAATAAAATACTTTAAATGTGGCAATGCATAAAAAATGAAACATCATGTCTTAGTGGTCAACTACCAAATATAATTGCAAACAACGATTGAATCAAGTTCACACATCATTTCCCCTTTTACTCATGAGATTAATCACTTTACCCAATGAATTGGAGGCCTATATAATTCCTGGAAGACCTGTCATATTCCAACATTCATATTGGGCTATATAATTTCAGGTGCACCCGTCACTTCATAATATTTACATTATCATGCATTCCACATTAAAAATATTTAAAACATGAACATTTCGTATCCCATGGAAAGAAATGGGTTTCACATAATAAATCATTATTTTATAAACATTTAGTCTCCAAAATAAAGAGGGAATATCATTCTTGATATAGAACCATTAACCATGAGTGAATAGTGAAACAATATTCAAGAAGTAAAAAAATCATGTTTATTTGAAAGAAGTGTACTTTTGGGAAACATTGGTTTTTTCATAAAATAAATTATAGAAAACTTATATCCTAGAAAAGATAATATAATGATTAATATAATTGTTTTATGGAGAACTCATACTGAACATGGAGTGAAAGATGGACAACCCGATGAGTAAAAGTTTGATTCCCGAATTTCCCCTTACTTTGTATCCGAAATCTTTCATCACTTTAATCCCATTTATACTGACATTATATTCATTAATTGGAAATTAAATAATATTTTATACATGAATATTATTTAATATTTTTTCATTAAGATTTTTATGGGGTTTGGATGTGTTATAAAGTATAAATTCATTAATTGGTTGTGTTAATTTTCTTAGCTTTTATGAAAATTCCACTTGTAATCATGAACAAATGTTCATTTAAAATGATGCTCAACATCCTTATTTGTTAAAATATAATATTACAATCATTAAAGATATATAAATGATATTATAATGTATTTTTGATATGTAAAATGAGGATGAATCATTTGATAAAATTTAATGATGATCAATTTTGGTTAATTTGGGTGGTTATTCAATCACAAAAAACTTATTGTGTTTTATCACTCAGTGTCATGTGAATAAGATAGTTCCAAAAAATAAAAGGTGATAAAACATACATTATAAAATCGTTTTTTATCTATTTTCTGGTTTTATTCACATCCTTGTATGATTTTAAGGAAAAATGGAATTACATCACCCATGATGTAGGAAAATTATCACATCACATACCACAATTTAATTTCTATTAAAAAAGAGTGTATGGGATGAGTATAATGAATAATATTCCATTAACATGATATATTACCATTATATCAGTAATAATGTAGTCATCCTTAAATTTGGATAAGATATGTTGAGGATAAGAGAAGAAAAGAAATGACATTTGAACGAAAATTGAAAGAAAAGAGAGAGATGAATTACCTCTTGAATCCTCCTCTTGAGGTCTTCCTTAGGGGACCTAAGATTGGTATTTTGATGATTCCAAGAGATCATGGTCGTGGGGGAGGGGATAGTAAAGATATTTTTAGATATTTTAGGTAAGTCGTGAAGGTTGAGAGGTGTGAGGAAATGAGGGTTTGAAGGGTGGTATTTATAGTGGAGGGGAGAGGGGTTCTCGTTATATTTTAATCATTAGTTTTTTAATTTAATCCAAGATTAAAAAAATAGTGATGATTATATGACAACTAATAGTAAATAGGTCCTGTGGGTTTTATATTTGGGTGATTTCATAATTTGTTATGTCAGGAACAGTGGATCTAATTTTTAATGTATTTATAAGGTAAATTAATGCATTTCCATACTCAAAAAAAATTATAGTATTTCAAAAAATTCCCAAAAATTCACCCTAATAATTTTTTTACATGTAGAATATAAAAATGAAATCCATTTTTAAAAAATAATATTCTATTTATGATTAATTTACTTTTTAATTAAAATCATATTTTACATGAAAAATACAGTTTTAAAATAAAAACGGATTTTATAATGCATTCAAAAATTACATAAGGTATTATAAAATTACCTTTAAACCATAAGATATAAAATTTTCAATTTTAAAAAAATTAGAAAAATAAATTATCTTTTATATTAAACAATTATAATTAATAATTAATAACATATAAAAAATACCAATAATTTTACTTTGGTTATATAGTCACTTCAAAGACGTCTAACTTTAATTTATACATTCACGGGTAAGGTCACAATTATTTTGGAAGATTCAATATTAATAAGTTTCATAATACTATTCATAATGGTTGGTTACTATTTATAAGGGTAGTATAAGATTCAGAAAAAATTATGGTTTTTCTATTAGACTCTAAAAATCTTAATGATCGTAGTAGTGTATGTCCGATTTTCGAAATTCAAAACATAAATGTGGAATAATTATGTTTAACAATCACTTATTATTTATTATCAATATATGTCATTGTGAATCCTAATGTGATTATACTATAAAGCATTATTATAATAGGAGAATTCCATTGATTAAACTGTGGGTCATTATAAGGACCTTGTCCCAGCCAAGTTGATGTGTCTTCACTCAAACCAAGGTACAATGAATATGGTACTCGATATACAACCATCCCATTTTAAATATTCTTTTTAGTTGATTGACTAACACTAACTATAATAAAATCAATCAAACTAGAGTATAGTCATGTGGAAAACCTTTCAAGTCTCTTGAGGAAGTATAAGTCTTTCATTGATTGATAAATTTCTGAAATCAATGGTATAGGATCATCATTATTCATGCATAAAACCCCCATAGAGATGGATTAGATAACAAGAGTGGAATAATTTATAAAACATAATCCAAACATTAAAGAGCTGGTCCAAAAATGATGTCATCAAGTTCAATGATGCTAAGATAATATTTCCAATTTTTGACAGTCCTTGGGTATGTCCTTTCTAGGTAGTCGCTAAGATTAATTGATTAATTATTATAACAAATGAAAGGAATAAGAGAATTCAAACAAAAACTATCAACAAATGGACTGTATGTATAGAATATAGAAAAATAAATTCATTCATAATGATGGACCATTCCCCCATTCCATTTCTAGACCAAAAGTTTGAGAAGGTGGCCAGTAATTAGTATCACTATTTTCTTTATGGATACTCTAGCAACAAACAGTTTTTTTATTTTTCCTGATGATTATGACATTACCATATTAACATATACATTTGGGATATTTTCTAATTGTAGAATTCCATTTGTCTTGTTCAGTTATTGAACCACTTTTTAGGGATTCATGATGTAAATATTAAACTACATAATAGAAAGGATTATTGAACTATTCATGAATTATTTTTTCAATTATATAAATTGATCTTGAATTCATCCTTGAAAATTTGGAAACATTTTTGGAATGATGTAAAAAAACAAATAATATTTCAATTTTTTAAATGTTTCAATTTATCGCCACAAAAAAAAGATTTTCTTTAATACCTTTTTTATGAAGGGACTATGTAACGCCACAGACCCAGTTACGTAGAGTGGGTGCATTATTAAAAAACATTGTCTTGATCATAAGGGATCAAATCCTGAAAGAATGATCAGTTTAGTAGCCTTGTATGTACTCGATACATAAAAATGTTTAACACTGCATTATGAAATGAAAAACAACAACATTGTGTCTCCTTTGAAAACATTCATCTCGCTTAGACAATCCCTACAGGTCAATCATTATATACTTCTTCACATCCTGGAAAAAATGAAACCCTAGAAAGGGGTGAGCTTAGCTGCTCAGTAAGGATAAAAATATAGAGGAAACATTCATAAGTAAGCATAAACATTTAAGTAAATGTATAAGAATAAAACACATGACCTTTAAAATTAAACTTCAGAATAATATGGAAAATATAATTCAAATAATTCTATTTACTTATTGACAAGGATGTTCTATTAGTCAAATAATCACATGTAATATCAATCGCCCATTTAATAATGATAGAATGAATAATGTTGGACACCATAACAAAATAGTCAGGGCCTTGTGCCAAGAATACAAATAAGATTTTTTCATGGCTATGTTCAAAGACACTAGTTTTTTTCATGAGACCTACTGATGCATCGAGGAGCTATAGCGGGCTCCACCCATCACATACTAAGTCCAATGCATTCCTCATATGAAAAGATTGTAACATAACATAAACATTCATATTAAAACTAGCATATTTAATGATAATACATTAACCATAAACCATGAATGGTATGAAAATAACACATACACAGTCAAACATATAACAAAACCTTCAATACAATATGGAAGATTGTATCATAATAAATCAACTTCAAATAGGTGTAAAATCCATCAAAGGATGTTGACATAGATGAAATAAAAACTATTTGAGAGAAATACCTCTGTCTATTTTGAAATTATTTAAAAGCCACAAAAATATAAAATAAATCATTTATATTGATAATAATCTTTTAAGCTTATAATGGAAGATTTGAATGTTTTATAATGGTGGAAAATAGCAGCACTCATCATATAAGTTAAAAACATTCTTTCCTTAGTTCGTCAAAATGGTCATAAAGTACCTTATTTAGAAAACGATAGAAAGATTATTTTCAAAAAAAATTATAAAAAATAAAATGAGTTTATATTTGGATTTATCCCAGATTATAGGAAATAGTAAAAAAAATTTGAAATTATTTTTTATGATACACATATTGGATGATAAATAGGTCGCAATGGATACTCGTGTATAACCAAACTCGGATAATGAAGAGATTTTAGAATTACCCTTACCTTGTACTTTTCCTTGATTGAGGGTAATTTAACTTCTTTTATAATAGTTAAATCATTTTTATTAAATTATAAAAGAACCACATACATAAATATGATATCATATATGATCCTTTAATAATGATTGGTTAATAATATTTCAGTAGTATCATTGTTTCAGATGTCAACTAATTTGTTTTCAATTATATGATTGCTTTTGTAAGCCATGTCTTATATGGATAGGATGTATTTGATTCATATTTAGAATAATACTATGTTCTGAAACAATATTTTTTATCATAAAATTAAAATAATTATTTAATGATTATGATGTGGAATTATTTTCATCGCGTTCATGGAGGTGTAGGCCATACGTACTCACAAGCGACAATATCATTCTATTGATGGTGAAATAGTATATAAATAAATGGTATATCATATATATAGAATCATTAACATGTTATATTTATTATTTACATTAGTTATACTCATTATTATACCCAACCAAACAATGAAGTGTTTGAATAACAAACTACACCACGACGTGGAGACGGTAAGCTGTACGTATGCATGTATGGTAACATGTCATTAATAGGATGGATATAATAAAAAATATCATTGTAACATATTTATAATAACATCAATGTATGTATACGTTTCTAGATTCATTATTTTTTAATGGAAACACAATGAAATAGGAAGTGGAAAAAAGAAATGATCTTTGAATGATGTGGCGAAATTATTGCCTCTTCTTCAGGTGATTCCTTTTGAGTTGATCAAAATGGTTCCATAGGTTGTATTTTTGATAAAATTAAGGCCTCTAGGCCAAAGTGAGGGTAGTTAAGAGGATATTTGAGTAGGGTTTGGTCGATCCAAATGGCTTTGGTGGTGTGATTTCGAGAGAAGAGGAAGTAACCTTCTATAAGAGAGAGTGAGGGTCACATAAGGAAAAGTTTGAAATATTATTTTATTATACAATCATATTGTACTTATAATGGATCTGAAAGTTTTTATTTTGAGTCTCAGGTGGGGGTAGGTCTAAAATCACTAATCCAATAGGTCCTAGACATGTTTAGGTCACCATATTAACCACAAATTTTCGATTTAACTCTTAGTAAAATAGTTTATCTTTTACAATGTTTTCTTGTATTTTTTTATTACATGGTTACCAAAATTACTAAAAAATGAAAACAGAACCCCAAGTGGTTCATTAATGTCATATATATTATTATATAATTCCTTTTTCTAAACCATATTTTTTTAGGAATATTTTTTCAATTAATGATATAGTATTTGTTTTAAAAAATCATTAAAGTCAATTTTGACTCTATTTAGTATTTGGTATTTGTGGAAGTCTTAACAACTATATCACTTCAAAATAAATTTATTTAATCAACCCTAACTTGTCATATTAACCTAAAAATTCGTGGAATACTTAAAAAGTTTCAATTTTCAATTATATTAATATATTTAATATCAATTATTTTAATCTTTCAATAATAAGGTAATTACTGCATCATAATTGTGTCATGAATAAATTTAATTATTTAATGTCTAAAAATTATAAAGAAAATACCATTATGTAGTAAATAATTTTATATTTTTATTGAATATTTATATTATAATTTATTTTATGTATGTCCCTATATTGAAAATGTTTTAATTATTAAACATTGAATTTAACACTTTTATCTCTTTTTTTAAATAAAATAATAATTTATGTACTAATCCAATCCATGTGTACCAAAAGGATGATATTTTATACCTAATGATTATTTTTGTTGAAATAAACCTAAACTATAGAATTAGGATGTGTGTTAGAGTAATTTTGATATCATTTTTACCATTAATTAATATATTTACTTTTATCAGTGGAAAATAAAATTCAAATGTTACAATTCACCAAAAAAATATTTAAATCCTATTGAACCACATTTTACATAATGAGTTCAACAGTTTATCTCAGATTTTTGAAATTCATTTCACAGAAGTAGTAATATTATGTTTTATGCAAATTTGCAAATGCGCCTAGAAGGTGGGTAAAATACGGTAACAAGTTCAATTAAATTTTATATATCTAATATTATTATAAAATGACTCCAATGAATTGCATTGAACATATATAGGTATTATGTAAAAATTCTAACCTAAAATAAATTTAAATAAAATACCTAATTATTTAAATAATTTTTTTTTAAAATAATAACACAGTGTTTTTCACTATTCATCAAAAAATTGAATGTTTTTAGAAAAATACCAAACAATTACCCTAAGCTAATATTGAATTTCTAAATCCAAAAATGAAGTCCATTTTGAAAAATAAAATTAATTTTTTGTGAATAGTGGGTATTACTATTCATAACGGCTCATTTGATTGGTTGTGGTGTGTTAGAACTCGATGTTGCATACATCACAAGATATTTTATTATTCAAAGAGAAGCGTACCGTGGAAGTTTGGGGTGTTACATTCTTCCCTCCTTAAAATAATTTCATCTTTGAAATTTCTAAAATAATACGGCATAAAAAGATTTAGGTGTTTCTTTATCACAATTTCCTTGGGTTCCCACGTTGCCTCTTCCATCTTATGGTTTCCCCATAGAACTTTCATCAGACGAGTCATCCGGTTTCTCAACACTTGTTCTCTATTATCAGGAATTCTTGATAGGCTCTTCTTAATAAGACAGATCAGGTTCGAGTTCTATTTCTTTATAGGGGAGTATATGCATTAGGAAGAACTGTATTTTCTTAATAGTGATACGTGTAGAACATCATGAACATTGGAGATACTTGGTATCATTGCCAAACGGTAAGCTATAACCCGAATTCATTCTATAATTTCAAAAGGTCTGATGTAACTGTGACTTAATCTACCCTGCTTACCGAATCAAACAACACCCTTACATAGAGATACCATAAATAAACATGATCTCCTACTTGAAATTCCAAATCCTTCCTTCAGTTATCAGCATAGATCATGTTACTAATTTGAGAATCTTTGATGTGGTGTTGAATAATCTTCACATTTTCCATTTTTTTCCTTAAGAAGATTGGGGCCTATGTGTTCTCTTTCACCAACAACATCCCAACAAGATGGTGTGCGATATCTCTTTCCATATAACGCTTCATATGGGGCCATCTGTATACTTGAATGGAAGCTAATTTTGTATTAAAATTCTATAAGAGGAAAATATTGATCCCACAGACCTAGAAAGTCAATTGAGCAAGATCTCAACATGTTTTTTATGGTTTGAATAGTCCATTCTGAATTTCCATCACTTTGAGGGTGGTATGCAGTGCTCAAATGAATTTCAGTATCCAAGGCCTTCTAATGACTTTTTAGAATCTTGGTGTAAAATGGGGAACACGATCAGAAACAATCGATAGGGGTACTCCATGAAGTCTTACAACATCATTAGTATATAGTCTTTCTGGACTTTCAAGTGTTAAATATTATCTTATAGCAAGAAAATGTGATGACTTGGTAAGACGATCAATAATGACTCATATTGAATAATTCCTTTTAGGAGTATTTGGTAGTTCCCTGACAAATTCCATCGTAATACCATTACACTTCTACTCATGTATGGGAGGAGGTAGAAAGACTCATCCAGGATGTTGTCTCCCAGCCTTAACCTATTGAAAACCCATACATCATGACACATAATCTGCAAGATCCCTCTTCCTGTCGTCCCACCAAAAATGTTCCCTCAAATATCTATACATCTTAGTGCTTCCCTGGTGTATAGAGAAATTGTGGATTTAAGGATAATCTAAAAATTCCCTTTTTAGATCGGGTATGTTAGGAACACAAAGTCTCTTCATAAATTTCAAAATTTTATCTTCATATATGAAGTTAATCAATCTCCCATAATTCAAAACATTAAGCTTCTATTTAAACTAATCATCATCAATCTGATAACTTTTTATTATTTCTAGTAAAGAAGTTTTGGAAACCATTTTCAAAAGTATCAATTTTTCACCTTCCATGATAATTACCATATCAATATTTACTAGATCCATGAAGAAAGGATCCCTTTCAACTCTCATGTTTTTTAGAACACCATGATCCTTTCTACTCAAAGAAAATGAAAACTTATTTTCTTTCCCTGGGTGGTAGTGTATTGTTAAATCATAATCATTGAGTAGTTCAAGCCATAATATTTTCCTCATGTTGAGTACTTTCTGTAAGAAAAAATACTTCAAACTCTTGTGATCGGTATATAACCCACATTTTCACCATATAGATAGTGTTTCTATATCTTCAAAGGAATGATTATAGCTTCTAACTCAAGATAATGTTTAAAAGAGTTTTTTTCATGAATATTTAGTTGTCGTGATACATACGAAATAACTCAATCATTCTGCATAACGACACAACCAAGTCCTTTCTTTGAAGCATCACAATAAATAACAACCCCATCATTCCCTGACGGTAGAGTCCGGATAAAATCATTAACTAATCTTTTCATTAATTATTCAAAATATTAATCACACTCTTTTGTCCAAACAATTTTAACCCCTTTACCTGTGATCTTGGTTAATGGGTTTTCCAATTGGAAAAAATTAAGGATGAAGTGCTGATAATAACCTGCTAAACCAATAAAACTGTGTACCTCAATTATACTTGTCAGTGCTAGACAATATTGGATTTCCATTGTATTTTAAGGATCGAAATATATTCCATCCATAGAGACAATATATATAAGAAAATAAATTTCCTAATGCCATAATTAACACTTTCTAAACATTCTATATAATTCATTTATTCTGAGGGTTTTCAGAATAGTGCGCAAATGATTTTCATGATCTTCATATATTTTTAAGTAAAACAAGATATCATCAATAAATACCACACAACATCATCAAGATATTCCTTGAAAAATCTCTTAATTAGATCCATGAAGAAACTGGGTTCATTACATAGTCCAAAAGGCAATACTATAAACTCGTAATGCTCGTACCTTATTCGAAATGTTAGTTTTGGAATGTCTACATTCTTCGCACAAAACTGATGATATCTAGATCAAAGTTCAATATTTAAAAAATATTTAGCTCTATGAAGATGATTTAATAAATTATCAATGTGAGGTAGGGGATAATTTTTATTTATTGTTATAACATTGATCTCTCTGTAGTCAATGAACGACCTCATAGATCCATCTTTTATCTTAACAAAAAGATCATGGGCTCCCCATGGAGAACACTAGGGTGAATAAATCCTTTATTACTCAATTCCTCTAGTTCTTTATTTAATTACACTAATTCTATAGTGTCCATTCTATAAGGGGTCTTCGATATGGGCCTTGAACTAGGATTTAAATAAATAGAAAACTCAACTTCTCGTTCAGAAGGATGTCTAGGTAAATACTATAGAAATACATCAACATATTCTTACACAATAGGTACATATATATATTTGAATATTCCTTTCCTCACCCATAGTTATTTCATTCTCTTCCACCCCAATAATTTAATTTAGAAGAGCTACTGGGGGTGGATCAAGATAAGAATCAGGTGGTGACGTTTCTTCTTTAAATATAAGGTACTCATTATTATCATCAAAAATTGCAACCTCCTTCTTCATACAATATATTTTTGTATAATGGTCTGAATGCCAATCCATACTGAGTATTATATCAAATTCATTCATGGGTATAACGATGAGATCTATAGATAAAGAACATTTATATGCAATAATGGGAACTGATTCACAAAACATGGTTGAAATGATACTTCCCTTAGTAGTTTGGACTAAAAACTCCCTTGTTAGATCAAATTGGAAATAATTAATATTCGTAGGAAACTGGGAAGATATGAAACAATGCGATGATCGAGAATCAAATAATGCTATGGCTAAATTTGAGGAAACCATTAAATTACCTAACTCCACATCATTTGAAGCATCAACCTCAGTAGAAGTGATTGCATAAGCATGGATTTTCTCCCTTGGCCTTTTCTGAGGTATGTTTACATTGAGTTTAGGATATTCATTTTCATAATACCCAATTTCTCTAAAATTTTAGCATTTTACATTGACAGCCTCTTTCTTTCCCTTGAAATCACGATCATGGTGGCCTTTTTCACCACATTTGTAATAGACTCCCATTACTTTCAGGAAAGTACTGGGGTGATTCATCCCATATTTAACATACGATGGAAATTCAACTTTTCCCTTCTTTCCCTTCTTTCCATTTCTAGAGTGTTCTACAGATCTATTCTTCTCATTATTAGCTTCAAATTTGTAAGACTTAAAGAATTCCTTTTCGGCATTGATAGCACATGAGATAATATCTTCCTATGATAATAAGGATTGTGAGAGTAATTCTTGATGATGAAATGGTTTTAACCCATAAAATAATTGATCAATATTACACCATGGGTTACATATATAATCTACTACATGGCTTTCTAACCTTGTAAAGTTTTCCTCAAACATTGTGACATTCTCAACCTCCTTTTTCCTCATACTAAGGAATTGTCCTTTCATATCCACTCGGTGGTCACTAGGAAATTATTTTTAAATGAAAATCTATTTAAACACCATCCATTCCATATTTTATTATTCTTCATCTTCCTTTGTGTTTTTAATTAATGACTACCATTGAACTGCATCTTCTATGAGGCAATAATCTTCCATGACAAATTTTTCCTTTTTACTACTCCCCAAAGAAATAAATATTTTCTCTAAGAAACTTATCCATTGCTAAACTACAAATGGATATGTAGTCCCATTGAATGTTGGTGGTTTTTTCCTTATGAATCATTCTAAAATTGATCTTCCACATTATGGATTATAGTTCTCCATACAGGTATGGTTATTATTCATAACATGAGTGAGTTGTCCCTGTATGTTGAAAAGATGATCAGCACTAGTTTCATCGCTAGCTCCACTATAATTATCATGAGTAGGAGGTAAATCCATACATGGATTTGGTTCATTTATAAGGTTTCCATTCCTTCCACTAAGAGTCATTTCTAAACAATGGAATTCACTAGATTAGTTTATGAATCACAATACTAAATTCCAAACTTGTAAAACACTTAACATAAATTGAACTGTTTTTTAATATAATCCATAATCATAAAAATGTTTTATTTGAGGAGGTATATACTCATAAATCCTTCATAATGGTTTGTAAATTAAATGTGAATTATCCTAAGCATATCTCCTGGGAGTGTTATAACCAAGAGTGAAACTAAGACTATTGTCATGTACCCGGTTACCTCGGGTCAAGCCTGAAACTCCTTATCGGAGTTTTTCCCCTAGGTACATCTGTTCCAGAGTTGCCTCTACCTAGATATATCCAGAAAGGGATGTATTTCATGGAATACACACAAAATCTATATATTATCAAAATTCCAGGATGTTCTTCTATACTAATCCTCGGAGTTTATCTTAGGGTAATGTTCTCAAATCATAGTTTTTCTAAAAATAGTTTCCATGGTTTGTACTAAAATTCCTCTAATACCAAATGTAATTCCCCAAACCTAGTAACCCAGAGTCCGTGCATTATTAAATAACACTATCTTGATCACAATGAATCAAATCCTGAATGACCGACCAGTTTAGTAGCCTTTGAATTACTAGATACATAGTTAAGTTTTACAAGACATTATGAAATGACAAAAACAACATTGTGTCTCCTTTTAACACATTCATCTCCCTTAGAATATCACAGCAGGTCAGTCATAAGATAATTCTTCTCATCCTAGAAAAATTAAAACCATAGAAAGTGATGAGATCAGGTGCTTAGTAAGGATAACAATATAGTGGAAACTTTCATAAATAACTATAAACATTTATGGAAATGTATCATACTAAAACAGATGCATTTTAAACATAATCTTCATCCAAATATGGAAAAGATAAATCAAATAATTCCATTTACTTATTCACAGGGATATTCAACTAGTCGAATAATCACATGTAATATTAATAGCCAATTTCTTAATGATGGAATACATAATGTCGGACATCATAACCACATAGTCAAGGTCTCATGCCAAGACTACCAATAAAATTTTGTCAATACCTTGTGTCGAGACACTAGTTTGTCTCATGAGACCAATTGATGCATCGGGGAGCTATAACGGGCTCCACCCGTCACATACAATGTCCAATGAATTTCTCATATGAAAAGGATGAAACATAACATAATCATTTGTATTAAATATAGAATACGAAATGTTAATAATTTAACCATAAACCATGAATGGTATAAACATAACACATCCATAGATAAACATATCTAAAAACCTTCAATACAATACGGATGACTGTATCACAATAAATCAACTTTAAAAAAGTGTAAAATCCATCAAATGATGTTGACATAGATGAAATCAAAACTATTTAAGAGAAATATATCATTCTATTTTGAAAATCATTTTAAACTCACCTAATTATAAAAGAAAAAATTTAATTTGAAAATATTCTTATATTCATTTAAGAGAATCTTTGATGTTGTTATAACGGTTAGAAATAACCACACTCACCGTATAAGTTAAAAAAAATTCTTTCCTTAATTCGTTGAAAATGTCATAAAGTATGTTGTTTGAAAAACGAAGGAAAGATTAATTTCAAAAAATTTATAAAAAGTAAAACAAGGGTATAAATGAAATTAAACCATATTATAGGAAATAGTAAAAATATTTTGAAATACATTTTTAAGATACATAGATGTGGATGATAAAGAGGTCCCATAGGATACTCATGTATAAACAACCTCAGATAATGAAGTGATTGTAAAATAAACCCTTAACTTATAATTTTCATTGATCAAGGGTATGAAAACATCTTTTATAATAGTTAAATAATTTTAATTAAATTATACAAGAACCACATACATAAATATGATATCATATATGTTCTTATAATAATTTTTCGTTAATATTATTTCTGTTGTATCATTGTTTCGGGTGCTAAATGATTCCTTTTCCTTTATATGCTTGGTTACGTAAACCATGTTTGTTATGTACATGATGTATTTGATTCATATCCGGAGTGATATTATGTTATTTAAAATTATTTTAAATTATAAAATGAAAATTATTCTTTAATGATAATGATGGGGAATGAATTTCATCACATTTGTGTAGACGGTTAGTCATACATATGCACGAGCGACAATATAATTCATATGATGGTGAAATAGAATGTAATTGGATGGTATATAATATAAAAAGAATAATTTACATGTTATATTTTTTATTTAAATTATTTATAGTCATTATTATACCCATCCAAATAATGATTTGTTTGAATGACAAACTACACCACGACGTGGAGAGGGTAAGCTGTACGTATGCACATATAGTGGATTTTCATTCATAGGAAGGATACAATAATGAATATGGTTGTAAAATATTTATAATAACAACACAATATGAATAAGGTATGGGAGCTATTATTTTGGAATGGAAACAATGAATAAAGTGTAAGTGGAAAAAGAAAAGAATTTTGAAAGAGGTGGTGAAATTATTACCGATTCTTCGGGTGTTCCCTTTTGAGTTGATCCAAAGGGATCCTTAAGTTGGATTAATGATCAATTAAAGGCTTATAAGATTATTTGAGGGTAGTTGGGAGGATATTTTAGTAGGTTTATGTAGAGCCAAACGGCTATAGAGGTGTCATTTAGAGAGAAGGGGAAGTACCCTTTTAAAAGAGAGATGATGGTCACTTTAAGAAAAGTTTGGAATATTATTTTTGTATACAATCATATTCAGTTTATAATTTATCCAAAAGAATTTATTTCTAGGATAAGGTTGGTATGGGTATCAAACCTTTCATCTAATAGGTTTTATATGGGTTTAGCTCACCATGTTAACTTATATTTTAGATTTAACTCTTTGTTAAATAGTTTTACATTTACAATGTGTTATTGTATTTCTAAATTACAAGGTTACTAAAACTAATATAAAATTTCAAGGGAACCCCAAGTGGTCATTAATGACATATATATTATTATATAATTCTTTGTATGAACCTTATATTTTTTGGAATATTATATCAATTAATAATATAGTATTTTTTAAAAATATCAGTTATGTCTATTTTGACATGATTTAGTATTTGGTTTTTGTGAAAGTCATAAAAACGTCATCACTACGAAAAAATTTATTTAATCAATCCTGAAATGTCATATTAACCTAAAAAATTTGTGGAATACTTCAAAAGTATCAAATTAAAATTATATTAATATTTATCATATCAATTATTTTTTTCATTCAATAATAAGGTAATTTCTGCACAGTCACTGTGTCATAAATAAATTTAATAATTTAACATAAAAAAATAATAAATAAAATAACATTGTGTAGGGAAAAAATTTAAATTTCTGATGAATAGTTATATTCTAATTTATCTTACGTATAGACCTATATTAAAATGTTTAGTTATTAAACAATGAATTTTACCTTTTTAACTCTTATTTAAATAGAATTTTAATAAATGTCCTAATCTAATATATGTGGACCAAAAGGATCATATCTTATTCCTAAGGTTGCTTTAGGTAGGAATACACTTATCCAATAGAATTAGGACATGTTTCAGGGTATTTATAAAATCATTTCGACCTTTAATTGACCTATTTACTTTTAACTGTGGTAAATAAAATTGAAAATATACTATTAACCAAAAATTATTTTCATCATATTGAACTAAATTTTACTTATTGATGTCAACCATTTATTTAGATGTTTTTCAGTTAAATTCATATAAGTTGTAAAATTATTGTTTATGGAAATTTTTAAATGCGCCTAGGAGGTGGGTAAAAGATGGTAAAAAGTTCAATAAAATTTTATATATATAAAATTATTAAAAAATTAATCTATTTAATTACATTAAACATATATTGGTATTATGTATCTATTTTTACATAAAATAAATTTAAATAAAATAACTAATTATTTAAATAAAAAGTTATTTTTAAACAATAATGATGTGTTTGTCACTATTCATCAAAAATTGAAAGTTTTCAGAAAAAACGAAAAATTCACCCTAAGCTAATTTTGATGTTTTGAATCCAAAAATGATATCTATTTTGAAAAATAAAATTTATAAAATTTCAAAAAGTGGGTATTTCTATTCATAATGGCTATTTTGATTTGTCGTGGTGTGTTAGAACTCGATGTTGCGTATAGCGCAATCTATTGTATTTTTCAAAGAGAAGTGTACCATGGAATATTGGGGTGTTACAGACTAGAGGTTGATACTTCCAAAATTGAGGTTATTTGACAGCTAGTACCAACTGATATTTTCATTTGGTTTATAATATTTTTAGGCTATTAATGTTTTAATAAGTGGTTCATTAATTATTTTCCCATGATCATTAGGCCACTCTTATATCTTCTTATTAAGAAGACATTATTTATTTTGATGAGAAATTCCATAAATCCTGTGACATGCTTAAGGTGAAATGTACTTCTTCACCAATGATCATTGTCTCAAACTAGAATCTACCCTTTCAATTGATGTTTTATGCTAATGATATAGTTATAGGTGTTATTTTCAGATTGAGGTAGGATAAGAGGCTCCTGGTAATTTATTATATAATAAATCATATGGATGATTCTCATAAGAATTATTCCTATACTAAAAAGGAATTGGTTGTGTTTTTCCATCAAAAAATATAGATGGAAGTTGATAGGGTACAGGGTGATCATTTTCAATAACCATTAATTCCAAAATTACTTTCTAGATAAAGAGGACACAAATACAAGACTCATGAGCTGGAAACATTAGTTGAAGGAACATTAACTCGTAATCAAGGAAAGAAGGGGATGAATTGTTATTCCAGAACATTTTTCTAGGCTTCCCTACACCAAAATTGAGGAAATAATGGAGATCAACACATTTTTCCATGATAAAAAAACTATTTGCGACATTTTGAAAACAATATTATTAGTTTTCTTGTTATTCCAACATTCTAGCTATAAGTGTTATTAAAAATTTCCTTTCATAGAACCAAATGAATATGTTCATATATGAGATGAAATAGAAATTCTAGGGTAACCATATTATTTTCAAATTACGCAATTATAGTATTTTGAAAAGGTGTGTAGTTGAGGAGGAAATTATCTCCATTCAGGAAGAATATGATTCATCACCTTGTGTTGGACACCATGGAGAGTAAATAACTTCATAAAATATCTTATTGGATAGTTTCTACTGGCCAAAATTGTTCAAGGATACTAGGATTTCAGCGACTGGGCCTGATAGGTACCAAATGATTGAAAATGTACATAGAAGACTAGAGCTTCTAGAAAAATGAATACTGGAGGTTGTTGTCTTTGATGTTCGTTGATTTGATTTCAATGGACCCTTCCCATAATATTAAGGGATTTAATATATTTTTGTGGTGATGGAATATGTGTCCAAATCGGTTGAGATAGTGGATCTTCCCAATAATATTTCATTTAGTGGGAAGAAATTCATTAAATAATCATATTTCCTTGGTTTGGAGCACCCATGGCATTCATTACAGACAATGTAACACATTTTAGAAATTTACAGATCATGATTTTAATGGATAATTATGGATGTTCACATAAAAATGGAATAACATACCACGAAAAATCCAATAGGTAGGATGATGTTTCTAATATAGAGATAAAATATATTTTTTAGAAGATATTTTCTAACTAAAAAAGGATTGGTTTATGATGTTTGATGGGTCCTTGTGGGCTTACAGAACCTCTCATAAGACTCCCATATGGATGTCCCCATACAGATTTTCATTTGGAATGATATTCCATCAGTTTGTGGAAGTATATCAAAATTATTTTTGGGTAGTGAAGGCCTTGAACATTGAATTTAATTCTAATAAAGTTACAAGGATTATGGAGTTGAATGTGGTGGAGGAAATTAGGATGGAATTATAGGAATATTCTGAAATTTAAAAATAGAATATAAAATCCTTCCATGAATTAATCATTTAGAATATATATTTCAAGATTGGTCAAAGGTTCCTAATATTTATTTATAGAATGAAATTTTCCCATGAAAATTGAAAACAAAGTTGTTAAGAACCTTCACCATTTTGATTGTTCTTTTTAATAGAGGCCAGATTTATGTTATTGTGGAAAATAGAACATTATTGGTCAATGAATATAGACTAAAATGCTTCCTTGGCGGGTATTCATAGGTCTTGGAATTCATTTATTTTCCGAACAGCAAGATATGTCCTAAGTCTAAGGACTATAAACTTAGTGTTTCATGGGATGTAACCAATAGTATTTTTCTATTATAATTTTTATTACATTTTTCTAATAAAATTTACTATTACCGGATTCTACAGTCTTCTACCACTCCCATTTTATAGAATCACCTATTTTTTATTACTACTAGAAACTCAAAATGGGAAAAAAAAGTGAAACACACTAGATCATATGGGTAAATCCTTTGTAACTCAATTTTTGGTTGAAATCTTTCATGAAGATTAATTTATGTTTTTACATTCCATGTTTCATAATGTTTCATTAAATAGGATGTGTCGACCAAATGTTCAGTTTGGGCTATAGAGGATGAAATTTTCAATCATTTTAATTTATTGGAGATCCTAAATTTGTATATTTTTTATTTTACCATTTAAATACTATTCTTACAAATTAATTCAATCTTCATTGAACCATGTTTAAGGGAAAACCATTTCACCTTGAAAAAAATATCAACATTATTTTTTTATAGGTCTAACAGTTTTTAACTCTAGAGAGTTGAACATTATGTTGAGATACATTGTGGGTCCTATTTGATTATATTAGAATAAATTTTAGTTAAACAATTATATAAAATATTATTTATTATAAAATTGTTTGATCAAAATTGAATTTTATTTTATCTATGAATACAAAAAAATATTTTAATTTCAGAAGTATTTTTGGCTGTAAGTATTTTGATTTGTAGTAAGGTTATTTTTAAACATTATTTACCCCCTTTTACTATATTTTCAATTCACAATTGAAATTTTTATTTGAACAATATTATCTCCCACATTAGGGTTCAATATTGGTGAAAATTGTGGGTTTTAGGTGTCAGTTAAATGGTTCATTCTCTATGATATGTTGTGATTAAATTCACAGTACATCAAAATCCCCCGTAATATATTGTAAATAAAGGCTTAATATTTTTTAGATTATTTTGAAAACTGAGGGTATTAGGCTTCACCATGTTTAAATTTTCTATCCCTCCCTAATGTATATAACATGCTAATTGTTGAGGGTTTCAATGATTATAAAATTTTTGGGGTGTATGATTGTTGAGTGGTTTTACATTTTTTTGTATGTATATTATGTTTATGATTTGAGAAACGAAGTGGGATATGATTGTTCATTGTATAATTTTGCTCATAACATGATGAAACACAAAATTTTAACCTGAACCTAGGGAAATCAACTTTTAAAAATCAATCATCTTAGGGATCTTACTGAAAATTTAATCACATATCTTTTGAAACTATACTAAAAAGAGAAATTGGAATCCCATAGAGATTATCTCAGACAATGAAACTAGATTTATGTCAATAAATAAATAAAATTGAAATGAAATAAGTGAATTTCATAGTTCTATTCAAAATATTTTGACTACTAAATGTTAAAAATAGAGTTCCTTCTGAAAAATGAGCTCATCAAGGTGATATGAACATTGAACCCAAATGAATATGGGAAAAAATGACTTATATAAATCACCTAATATTTATAAATTAAGAGATAAGAATGAACTTTTAGTTTTTGGAAGCTAGGATAAGTTGATAATTAAAGGTTTCTCCATTTAAGTTTTAATTTCAACTTAAATAGAACATTTGATCACTCTTTTAATTTTAACTATAATTGAAGTTCATGTTTTGTAGTGAGTGAATTCATATAAGAGAATCTATATCTTCAATAGTGATTTATTTTCTTCCATAACATTGTAGTGTGTATTTGAGCAAATGTAAGAAATGTTGTGGTCTCTCTTGTAAAATACGGACTCACCTTTTATGTTTTTCCTCTATAAATAAATTTATTAACAAGACTCATTTTTAGCTTATTATGGAATTTCATGTTGTCTTTTTTTTCAAGAATGAAATTATTTGAGAAAAACCAAATTTTTAAGTGTGGGGTTATTTTATGTGACACCATTTTATTATACACTATCATATCCCTTTTGATTTATTTAATTATTTTTAGGTGTGTAAATAATCTCATAATCGATAATCATTTAATCAGGAAAAAAATGACTATTTTTGTTCTGTTTTTTATTACCTAATTTACCATTATTTGAAATTTTCTTATATTTTTCAATTCCTACTTTAGACACATTCAATTTGGAACATCTATGTCTTCCGGATTGAGTTTTTTAATAACATCAAATATATATTGTCTGTATCTTTTAAAAAAACAATGGAGTTATAACATCTCTTATACGTAAGGGAAAAAAGGAAAGAAATTCTTATTTACCCCCAGATTATAGAATATCACTATAACATATATCATGATGCTACTGTGGTCGATTATTTACAATTATTTTGTAGGGTGAATCCACTTCCACTGCCACCTAGATGAGATGCCCCTTTAAATGATATTGTAAAATAATTAGTGTCCTATATGGTTTATGATGATACAGTCCCTCAAATTTATTGTGACATATGATGTTTCCATTTTTGAGTTCCAAATTCCACAAAAAAAATGTTTTATAATTCGATTTGATCCAGGGACCAAGAATATTTAAGCACAAATATTGATATAGCTGGATGTTACTCCCCCATGGATTCCATATACTCTACTATCAAAGATATTGAGATAATAATTTTTTAATAGATCATACATGGAAGGATTTTAAGGACTGAGGTAAGCATGGGTAGGTAGGATATCATCATGATTAGTCTTAAAACACCTCTATTAAAGTTAGTTTTCAATTTAGCACAAGATAGGTTAGGTTTAATATAAGTTGGGGGTGACCAATCAGCTACTTAAGTCCGAAAGTTATGTTGTAATTAAGATATTTCATCCCATTTGGCAACGTGAATCCAAAATAGTTATTTTTTAAATCATCTACATCATCACATTCATTTTTGTGGGAAATAACATATGTTGATCAAATTATCTATGACCAAAAATTGGTTAACTGTAAATTTTATATGGTATGAAATAGAGTACGCTGATAAATTTTCCTATGTGAAAAATAGATATATGAAGAAAATGTACCATGTGTTTCCAAATGACTACATGATGGAATTAATCTATATATAGTAAATCATCTACATAGGTGTAACAAGAACATTAAAATTGAAGCCTTTTACCTAAAAAACATTCTTCAAATCTTCTAGTACACATAGGATACATTAGGATAATTATTCTCTTAATTTTGAGGAAGGAATACATAGAGATTAATCTTGGTAGGGGTGCATGATAGTGGGAATTAAATAAAGGCTAAATTTTTTAAGTGGTCTCACCATACTTTCATGAAAATTTATCCATACATAAAGGGAGAATCTTGGATGGAGATTGTGGATACTTTAAGTAAAATATTTTTAATGTTACCCATCAGGTTAGGGGCCTAGCTGTGGTTACCAGTGGGGACTGTGTGTAGTGGAAAAGATTTCATGTGGAAGCCCTGGATTTTCTTATAGAGCCATGACTAATAAATTTAAAAAGTTATTTGTGCACAACTAACAATATATTCAATATATAAGTTAGTAAAAGAAGTGGAGATATACTAGAGGTATAATGAAAAAAATACAGGGATAGTTTATGGAGAACAAGATCTACTAGAGTTGTATCTAGGTGATATGGACAACTCACTCTCTCTTAACCTCTTTATTCATTTATTTCTAAATATATTTTTTAGATGGAAACACTATTAAAATATTTAATATAATCATGATATTGGGATAAAAAATTTGGGGAATAATTTTCGATTTTTGATCTATAGACTATTTTCATGAATTTTCATAAATGGGTATTTCCCTCTATTTCTATTTTAATAATCATTTTTTAGAAAATTCAACATTAACTAAAAAATGATATTGGTCAAGCATAATTTATATAATCATAAATATTATGTTTTTAGTAAAATAAAAATCAATCTCAAGGGAGTGTGGAACATTGAGTTCAACTAACAAGTTGAACATTGTGATAACTAATTTATTCATACGGAGTAATCTAATGAATTTCATAGTTGTGAATATATAAGAGAAGTTCGGTCATAGGGTGAACTAACAAAAAATTGATTTATACACTATTAATTAGTACCATATTTTTAATTCAAATTAATGTATAATGGAAATTATATATAAAAACCAACCATATGAATGCCCCTACTTCAAAAACAGATATCTCTCACCAGTTGTATTGTTATGTCATCTCTATTTGTCTTATATTATTCTCACACTCATAGTGAAATTAAAAAAAATTCATTCTCATCATTTTTTCAATAACATTCCAAATTTCATCATTTGTTAATTTTGTTTTATTATATTCCAATTTTTTCCCACATGATTACAGAATAAAAACAAAAACTGTGTATCCTTCAATATGGATCGCCTCTTCTCTTAACAATACTAGTTTTAAGTGGAGTTATAAATAATTAATTTTAATGAGTATAATAATAAAATTCCATTAATAATTATTTTTTATGATTTATTGGCAGTCAACCTTGAATTATGTTCATGCTATCATGATTTATGTTGTTTCCACTTTCCCATTTTTTTGTTATCATGTTATATCAGGATTCATTATTCAAGATTAAAATCCCCATCCCTCTTTTGTAACCGTGAAATGAATCATTTCTCACATGTACTACATTAACTCATTCTATTATTTTTTTATTCCCTTACTAAGATTTATATTTCTCCACTTTCTTAGGAATATCCCCAAGTTATCACGTGCATTTTTTGAAAAATTATGGAATTTTGAGAACACTTTAAATAATTTTTCAATGATGTCACTTTATTTCTCTTTCAAGTTGTTATTCTATGAAGCTAAATTCCCAAAGGAACTAATATTCAAAATATTTTGGAAAATTATTAGGTCTACCTTTATTTAAAAAATTATGAAACAAAGTGTATTGAATATATGGTTTTTCATAGTTTGTGTCAATGGAAAGTCTAGTTATTTTTGGGATTAGTATTTGGAAACTCTAGAGAAAAACATAGGTATAATACATAACATAAGAAAATAAACCTAAATTTTTATAATTTGTGGATTATGTGATTTATTAGAAAATAAATCCCTATTTCAATACTATAAGTTGATGTGGCCCTCGTATAAAGGTACATATTGGCAATAACCCTAAAATGGGTGCATTGGTCTGGACATGATCTTTATAAGGTGCATGAAAATGGTATTTACTAAAAACCTGGTTTGACACTCCTATGAGATAAACTTTGGTAAATTCACTAGAACATTATGAACCAGCCAGTGAATATAAATTCACATAATATATTATATGATCACATATATCATGGATAACTTAGATTGAATCCTAGAAATTCATAAATTTTGTAATATAAATAATTAATTATTTATACCTTAAATTTTCATATTTTTCATGTTAATAGTATAATTTTTTAAAAATAATCATCCCTTATTATAGGTTTTTTATTTAATGGATGGAAATAGGATAAATGAAGACAATAGACAATGTGAGTGGAAATGTAAGGACTGCTCAAATGAGATTATTAACATTATGGGAGATAATGTAAGATGTCTATGTTTATGCCAAACCATATAACATAAATAAAGAATAAAAATTAGAAAATCATTGAGTTTCCAAACATGATAATAAAGTGCAGGAAATCATCTCAAGGATGTTCATCGGATAAATGTTCCAATGGAAAAAAGGTTTAATTTTCTATGTGTCAAAAATGTAGAGAGAGGTACCAAGAGAAATGTCAAAAAAGAACATGATGTTATTTCAAATGTGAAAAAATTATATAAAGTATATAATTTCCATGAAAAAAATTAAGAGTTGATTTAATATAATATCTGGAAATAAATTTCAATATAAGGTACCATTAACAGTTCTATTTCATAAATGAGAGGAATTTGGGAATTATCAAATCCACTGATCTATTCAAAAGTCTAAAAATCATGATGTTCCCCAATAATCACTATTAAACATGGAATAATGATATTAAAATGATGATTTTTATCATGATGAATGAAGTACCCCTAACTTCTAATATAGAGTTGATTTTATCTTATTGTATTTATATTTATTCTATATTATCATATCTTGTATGTTTTATATAACAACCCTGATCTTTATTTCATATTTAAACATGATTTATTACATAAATTTGTACACAATATAACCCAAAAGATTAGTAAGTTTATTGAATTTAGGTCTCAAGAACGTTACATAAAAACATAAAACATAAAATACAACATCTTAATTTAAAACTAATTTTACATTACCACAACTTGCCTTTATACATGACACTACATGGGATAACCATAGGACATACAGAAGAAAAGGGTGAGCTATAAATACATGTATGGTAATAAACATGGAATAACATTTTGATGACTATTCATGTTACACAATAGTAATATCAGTGGATCATAAGAGGAACCCGAATATAAAGGCAAGATAAACCATGATAATCATAACATGGAAATGTGGAGACAACTTAATACACACCATCATAAACAAAAAAATCAGGTAAACCCCTTTCCCAATATAGTGGAAGAACATCCTATAACAGAATCAGTTAAAACCCTATCACAACCTGGATTATCAGGTTTCTAAACATTACCCAATGCACTGGACCCCAATCATGGCTCAACCTATATAAACATTTATATATCATGCATATTTTTTCCACATTGATCATATAACATGGATTTGTTCAACATCATCATTTATTCCATTGTAAAGAAATGTAAAATACATGAATGTAATCCCCCAATAATTATGTGTGGGTTAATAAAGTTGAATACACATGGTATAGAAACAAATATGATATTTAGTACAGGATGATTTTGGTATGCAAAATTGCACTGCAATTGTGGCAACATAACAACCTCATATTCAAAATTAAAAAATTTGTTGATGAGAACTAAATGGGTCTCTCATCATTTATACATGAAATTTATAGTAAGGGGATCAATAAACATAATATTCCAACATATTAAATGGAATTAAAATGCATCATATTAAATATTTTCTTTAATGGAAATGAAATGAGAGAAATCCCTTATGGAATTTCAGCACATTAATGACCTAGGTAAGGTTACAAATGAGGGGGAATAAATGATATCTCATTCACATAACATCCAATTTAATATAGTGAATTTATTAAAAATGGATGAAAATATATCCATTTGAAATTAAATATACTAATTTCAAACAATATTCTTTATTTGAAAGGAAGATGTGAATGTGACTATCCCTTTCAAAATTTCTGCGTTGTAACGGGTGAATAAAAAGAATCATGGATAGATTAATGAGAGTTGAAAGGAATATGTCATTATTTATAAATCAAATTGACAGTTTGGGGAGTATTTATTAACATATACCAACATATCAAAATTTAAATTAAAAGACATATCATAAAATAATTCTTGATAAAAGAGGAGAGTGGAAGATCCCTTACGTGGATGTGTGACACCAAAGGATTTGGAGGGGATTCATGGGAGCTTGAGGGAACCTTGGGAGGACTATATGAAGCATGGGTAATAGGTTGGTTGGGATTAAAGGACTTTATGAGATGATAAGTGGGATCTTTTGTGTGTTTATATAGGAAATGAGGGAGGATTTCTTTATTATTTTTCTTTTCAACTCTACACAATAAAATATCCAATATACAAACCATCCTATGGTTTTTTCTGTGCTTTCAGGAAATATGGAGTGGTATAAATTATTTTATATGGCTAAGGGCCAAAGATATTAAAATATTTCCCTTGCTTATGTGGAGTTCAGACATACATTCATAGAAATTATTTTAAAATCTTAAAATATATTATAATTCATGGAGGATTCACTAAGGCTTTGAAAAATAATAAAATAAAACTAAAACTACATTATTTTAAATGAAAAACATATATTTTTCTGAATATACATTTTATAGTATTTATTATATCCTTATTTTTCAATTATGAAGTCATAAAACACACCATACATTTGTATGGTATTAATTTTTTTCCCAATAAATCAACTAACTTAAAAAAAATTTAAAAACTTCACAGTTGGATAATTTCAAAATTATTATTTTAAAAACAATATTCATTTTATCTAAAAATATTCTGTATGTTTTTATTTTCACTTTTAAAATAAAAAACATTTTATTTGAAATTAACAAATTTTGAAAACATAGTTTTCAAACCTTAATTAAAATTACATTTGACTTAATAAAAATTATATGATCATTTATATTTAATAAAATTAATTCAATAATAATTTTTTATTAAAATATTATTTATTTCAAAAATCCACTACTTCATCCAAATTGATATCCTAAAAATGATTTGTGATTTAAAAATAATTCACAACGTAATAATAATAGGAAAAATATATTCATTATTCTGTAAAAAAAATTATTTACATATCCCTACCTCGTGGGTCGTGTTATATATCCATTTATTACACCATTATTCTCCCTCAGAGTAAGGTGAGTCATTTTGGGGATTTCATGGGGTCGTCTAGTGATCATGGTTTGGGTCGTGATCTTGATGAGTATAATGTTCTCCCATAAATGGTTTCACTCAAACATATGTTGTTGGATCTCATCTTGGGCTTAGTCTAGGGAAAAGACCAAAAATTATATCTCCCTTAGAAGCTCTGATAAATGGGCTTCATAGGGAATGGTCATACTAGTTAAGGTTATTACTTCCTCTATTTATGTCAAAATGATTTGGTAAAACCCTATATTTATTCTACTTATGTGATCATTGTTCAAAGACTATATTATCAACCGTAAAGAAAAAAAATAATTATTGAAATATAATTGGATATAATAAAACAAAATAAGTGCATATGTTTTCTATATCCACAAGATATTATGAAGAAATTGAATTTTATTCATAAATGTTCGGTTTGTTAAAACCTCCCGCCCTTCTGAAATTTCAGCCCCAAAATTTCCTTTTCCCACTCTAAAACAGATGAGGGTAACATTTCTATATCACATCCTCTAGTTCCCATGTTTCATCATCACGCTTGTTGTTTCTATACAACACATTGATAAGAGGAATCATCTTATTTCGTAGAACTTTTTGTCTATGATAAATTTTTTCCAAAAAATACTCCTCCTAGGAATGGTCATTTTATAATAGTACCACCTATGGATTGAGTACATGTGATGGGTTTTGGATTTACATCTATAAGGAGACATGGAATGAATAATTAACTTGATATAGGTTCAATGGGGGGACCAGTCGATAGGACACTGCTCTGATGTGATCAATTATCCCAAATGGTCCAATGTCCCTTGAACTACACTTTTGATTCTCTCAAATCTCATTACTCTCTTCCATAGAGATATGAAGATGAATTCCATGTCACTAACATCAAACTATAAGTCACATTGATAATTTTCAGTATAGATCCTTTGTTGATTCTGATAATCTTTGATGTGCTTCTGGATGCTCTTAACCTTCTCTAAAAATTTTTGACCATTTCTGGACCTAGATGTTTTTGTTCCCATACTTCTTCCTAACATGTTGGTGTTCTGCACCTCTTCCAATAAAGGGATTCATAGGGAGCCATTTATATTCTCAAATGGAAACTATTATTTTAAGAGATATCCCCTAAAGGAAAATATTGGTCCCATATTCTTTTGTAGTCTATTGACCAAGTTCTCAACATGTCCTCATGTTTTTGGATAGTTCAATCAGATTATCCGTCAGTTTGAGGGTGATAATCCATACTAAAATTTAGCTCAGTGTTCATAGCATCATGGATACTGATGTTATTAACATTTTAATTACTTATTATATACTCTCTTTACTTATTTTATATGAAATATGCATAATTTGTGTGAAATATTAATTTTTTAATACTAAGTATAATTTTTGAGCATTTTTAGTTGAAGTCCAATTGATTTAGTTTACTATTTTATTTATAACTCTCACCCTACTAATATTAATTGATGGTTTGGCTTTTTTAGGATTCCTTATTCAATATGAAACATTTCATTAGAAGGGATCGTGGGCCGATCCTGCCATTTGAAGGCCCATATAGACCACACCAGAAGGCCTACAAAATCTATGAAGAAACTGGACTGGCCAGGAAGATTTCATTTCCAAGCTCAATCAGGAAGTAAAAATTTCGTTATTATCATCCAAATCCCGGGGACAATGAAAGGAGTCTTGGATTATAATTTCAAGGCCCAACGCCAAATATAAGGGACCCAATTGATTCATTTCAACTCATCCCATCACTCTGGATGGGAATTAAAATCAGTACAATATTAATGACATTCATACTTTTCTATCATCAAATCAAGCTGATATTTTTTTAGTGTGAATGAGGAGATATAGGCGGCTGATTTTTTCCAATAATTAATTCTGATTTTAAGGCATCTTTCTATTCCAAAATCCATTCACATTTTGGCCATCAAAAAAGCATTGATTAAAATTGACAGTTTAACTTGGTTTAACCAAACCACCATAAATTTGGCTACATAAGTTTAAATGATTCCAAATGTTGAGATAGGTCGGAAAAAATTATTATAAACATCTTTCAAGAAGGGGATATCTCAAGATTCGGCTGTCTGGATGCCCAAATCATCGAGCCAAGTGGAGGGATAGATTATGAATGCCAATAGTCCAATTCCTTGGGATATAAATTTATCCCCTTTCTCTCCTTCAAATAAGTTGGAATTTTAGAATATAGGAGCACCTATTGTCATGACCAAAGAATTTTTAAGGCCATGATAGGACCTGAAATAATCAAGTTTTTTACTTTATATACCTTTCCTACTATCTTTGTTTTCATTTACTTTTGTGTTCTTCATTTTTTTAATCTTGTAAGTCTCTTTATTTGTAATTATGTTTTAAAGAAATTTTCTTCTTCAATATCTCATATTCTCATCCACTTTCTATAGTTTCATAATAAGGTTCTTAAAATAGTTTAAATATATTTGAATCCCCTTCCCTTCTTTCGTTTTTTAATTCAATCAAATGTTTGTTTTTAATCTTGGCCACCCTTCCTATGTGTTTGTTTGACGCACAAATATTTTCTTATCCCGTTCTTTTTGTTCTATTTATAATTCATCACCATTAACATATATTTCCAGATTAATAAATATATTAATGGATGAGTGATTATAATATTGGGGTGAGTTAAAATTTATGGTATTTAAGTGATTGGTAGTATTTGGTCGATGAATATTCTTCAAAATAACATTGTGTCTATTGGACTTAACATGTCAGGGATTAATGACATGTTTTTTTAACGTGTGGATTACATGAAATATCTAAACCATAAATACACTACCATCAACAAGATCTAATTGATATTAGAACCCTAAGTTATGTTAAGTCTTAGATTAAAGCCTAAACACTTAATAATTTCAATCAACGTTATCTTGTGAAGTGGGTGTTAATTTAAATGCAATATAAATCAATCCTCAAGGATATCACAATAATAACTCCATAAAAATTAACTCACCCCAATATTTATAAATTTTTTAAATCAACACCAATCATTAATCACTTCATTTAAGCTCTACAATCAACCCCCCCCCCAAATCAAAATACAATCAACTAAAAACATTCGACTATTAAAAAAGTATCATCATCGAGGATTCGACCTGAGTGTTGCTATACACATTAGCAGAGCACCAGAACCTTGATCGGTCGATAGGAAACAATAGGTTTCACTTTAAAATGGTTTCTTTTATAGGGATGGTCTTTTACATAGTAATTTGTTTTTATTATTGTATAAAAAACAAAAAAAAACATAATTTAAAAAAATTGAAAAAAACACAAAGAAAACCTCGCCTTCTCATAAAAATCATAAAATAAAAAAACACAAAGAAAAACTATTCCTATTTCTTCCAACATCATTTTGAATGCCCCTTAGCCTTCAAAAAAAATCCCTCAGATTTGTTTTGACCTTGAAATTGAGTGAACTCTTCACCAACTTAGGAGGAACTTTATATAAAAATGACTCATTCAAGAACCAGTCCTTATCCAACCAGTTGAATTAGATATGTCTAATACTTGGGAACAAGCACTTAAAGAACATTCTGCCCTGATATGAATTACCAACCTCTTGGTATTCAATATCCAAATATAGAGGCTTAATTTTAAATCAAATCGGGTTTGATTCATCTTCTTCCTCATTTCCACGGGCTAGTCGGTGAGGATCCACATCTCCACCTTAAAGAGTTCCAAGTTTTGTGCTCTACCATGAAGCCTTAAGGGGTTTTCGATGAACAAAACAACCTCCGATCATTCCCTTTCTCCATAGTTGACACTGCCATGTCAGGGCTTTACTACCTCCCTCTTGGTTCTATAACCACATGGAATGACATGAAGCAAATTTTCTTAGACAAATTCTTTCTTGCTTCTCTACTAATTCTATCTGAAAGGAAATAATTGGTATTCATCAATTCCCAAGTGAATCTCTCCATGAGTACTGGGAGAGGTTTAAAAAGATTGTTATAACCTTCCCACATTCCCAAATCCCTGACAAACTCTTGATCCAATACTTATATGAGGCGTTATTGGCTATGGAGAGAACCTCATTGATGTCACAAGAGGAGGTGCTCTTTTAGATAAAACTCCTGTAACTACAAGAGATCTCATAAGCAACATGGCTGCAAACAAACAACAATTCTATACTCGAGAACATGCTCAAGTCAAACAAGCCCAAGATAGTCAATCGACAGAGCAGAACAAGATGTCAGAGTGGATGAGTGAACATACAGGTCTTGTGAGACAACTAGATTTGGCTACCAAAGCCCCAACTTCATCTTCTCCACAATCAATGTTTACTGGACCTATAAAAAACTATGGACTCTGAAACTCTCCAGCTCATCCAACTGACACATGTCTACAAATTCAAGAGGATCAATCTGACTGATCTGGACCAATGGAGCTTAATGTAGCATATGCTCAGAGGAACACCAACCCTCAACAATCAGGTCAGTTCATTAGAAACCCCAACCAAACTCACTCTGAGCCCTTCTATTCTTCCTATAACCAAGGCCTGAGGTATGGTAATTCTGTCTCTCATCCCCCTCAATTCCCTCATCAAAACCCAAACCAGTTCCAATATTGTCAAGGTGTTGGTAATTTCTAACAACCTTATCCTTTTATTCATCAACTTCAAATGAACAATCCACCTCCTAGATTCCAATATCCTAATGAGCCTTCCCAATTCCAAAACCAATATAATAGATTTCCCAAGAACCAAAATCTAGGTAATCCTAATTCGATACAAGCTTCCTTTTCCGAGAAACCCTGGGGAAGTGCAGTGGAATATACTGCCATTGTCACTTGTTCCAGCCCCAATAACATTGAAACCCAAATTTTTCAACATGCATCCAACCATAGTCAGCAGAAACCATCCTATTCATTCCAACTACCAACTCAACCATTACCCAACCCCAAGGGCAATTTCAGTGAAATTGCACTTAGATCGGGGAAGCAAATTTCTATGCCTCAAGATAAGTCCTCCATCCCTCCATTAAATGATGAACTAGAAAATGAAAAAATGAAACTTGAAAAGGAATCTGAAACCATTTCCTCACCTCCTTATCTTCCATTTAGGAAACCAATTCCTTTATCTTAAGTTGTTTCTATGCCAAAGATGTCCTTTGAACCCGATCTTGAAATGCTCGACATGTTTAGATGTGTTGAAGTAAACATTCCCCTATTAGATTCTATTAAACAAATTCCTAACTATGCCAAGTTTTGTAATGAATTTTGCACCCACAAGAGGAAACATAGGACCTTTTAAAATGTTTCCACCCAACAGTGTATTCCCATTAAGTGTAAGGATCAAGGGACCTTTACGGTTCCATGCAAAATTGGAAGTTCCAAATTGGATAATGCACTCATAGACCTAGGAGCCTCAATTAATTTCATGCCCAAATCTATATTCTCCAACCTTGGTTCAGGTCCCTCACTTCCATTGAGTGTTTTCATTCAATTGGACTATCGAAGCACCACTAGTCATGAGGGTATAATAAAGGATATCCTTGTCTGAGTCAATGATCTTATCTTCCCTGCTGACTTCTATGTCTTTGACATGGAAGGTGAGAAAACTTCTTTCCAATCTCCTCTGATTTTAGGAATACCTTTCCTCATGACATATAAAACAAAAATCAATGTCTATGTAGGCATCTTATCCATTGAATTTTGTAACCGACTCGTCAAGTTCAATATTATCAATCCATGCGATACCCATCAGAGAAATAATATACATTCTCTATCCATTCATCTAAAACTCTCTCTTAGAGTGTGATGAATCCCAATCCATCATGTCCTTCTTATTCTACTAATAGAGGAGATTGTGAATATTGAATCCTCATTAACTAAGTCATAAATGGAGATGTTTATGTTGACATTACAAATGAAAACTCCATTGATTTAAAAGATCTTGAAAATTATTTAGAATCTCACCTTGCCTCTAACAGTAACTTCTCCAACTTATATGATAATGAGGAAAATGAACTTAAATGCTCATTTGATGATTCAGATCAGTTTATCCAATGTTCATCATTTCCTATTCGTGATTCGGAAAATTCGGTTATATGTGAGGTAAACCCTAAACAAATGTGTTTATCTTGTCCCAATGAGAGTGAATGAGTTTCAATTTGTTCCTTAATTGATAAAGTGATCAATGGTGAGGTTGAAATTGACCATTCTATTACGAATAAAATTGATATAATGGATATTGAAAATTTTATTCAGTCTTAGGACTCCAATGATCCTCATTACTCTACATCAGTAAGTGATGAAATAAATGAGTCAAAAACAATTGGGATCTCACACTGTTGTTTTGTGTTATCTAATCCTTACAGAAATGACCCATCAGAATTATGACATATTCCTCAATTTCCATGAATTCAAAACCATCACTTTGTGGATAAAATCATTTCTCACATTGGAGACCAATGGGGGATAGTCATATTCTCGTTCCACCTCCATTTAATTGCAAGCACACAATCAGGGAAGGGGATAAATTATCCAATGAAAATTAAGAATACCAAATAAGATGTTTTTCTGGAAGCACTCTACAGTAGAGAAAATACAGTGGCCACCATCAGACAATGGGTAGTCCACTACAACTGTCTAGTTGTAGACAAATAAATGCAATACTTCTTGGAAGGCAACCAATGTTTTATTTTACTATTATGAAATTTTAATTTCTTTATAGTTTTTCATTAGTTGAATAATAAAAAAAATTTCCAGGTAATATCCCACAATCCTAGAACCACATCGACTTCCATCATATCCACAGTAGACCCACCACCCGATGGAGATGACGACCCGCCAAATCTAAAAAAGGGGAACCTCTTTACCTTTCACTTTTGTGTGACTGTGTATTTTAAGGAACACTAAAAAAAATAAAAAATAAAAAAATGTAAAAAAACCCAAAAGAGTCGCACTTACTCACCTTCAATTTTAAAATTTTTTCCAACCATTTTGGGGAGTAAACAGTCATGGTTTAATCTCAATTTGTTTTTTATTTTCATCATATATTTGGGTAAATAATTTTGTGTCAACAATAATACATTTTGAATGCTCAGTTGTTGATTTGGAAAATGCTTTTCCCCACCTATGTGTATAACGACCCATACTTTATATACATTGTTAATACTTCAAAATTGAAGCACACTTATTACAACATATGACAAAACCACAATGGACCGTATAGGTATAGTGTCTTTAGAAACTGGGAAACATAAACAACTGGTTCATAAATCTTCTACAGTTTATCCCATTTATGTCATCATACCTAGGGACCCTTTTAGCATATTCTACTTAATATCCATCTTCCTGACCTGGGGAAAAGAAAACATACAAAAAAGGGTGATCTCAAATGTTCAGAAAGGGCAAATAAATGAAATAAAAATCATATCATATCTTTTTGAAAATCATAACCTGCAAAAGAGATCATAATATCTTAACATGGAATAAATCATAGAAGTGATAATGAGATCCCCATAATCATAAAATAGAACTTGAAACTTTGTGGCATGCACACATAATCATGGAAAATCATTTCTTGTTAGTCATGACTCATTTCCAAGACTATCTTAGCAGACAAAGTCCATTTCTGAACCGAGTTCACTCCTCGTTTCAGTCCTGTATCACTGAACCAAAATAACCTTCCATTCCAGCCATGTCTATCTCATGAGATATAAATCTTTACCCAATGCATTGGAGGGAGATATAGGTCCCACCCATCTTATAATGAATCCTTTCTTATGTGTGTCAAATAATCATAAATCATACATCATCGCATAACACATGGAACAAAAATGGGATTCTTGAAACATCATGACATCATAAAACAAATCATATAAGGTAAATGACTTCATAAAAATAATTCCATCCCAACATAATCAAATCAATGTAATAATAGGGATAAAACAGAACCCTATATTTTCTAAAATGGAAAATAATATTGATAAAACATTTGAACACCATTCTTGAGGAAAATATCCTTTCTAATTCAAAAACACTTTTCTTTTCATAACATGTCATACAATTATAAACTAAAAGAAGTTGATTAAAAATAAACTTGAAAACTTATAAAGGATGATTCTTGGAAATAATGTTCTAAAAATCCATTCTTTCCGTATATGTTTAAAAAAACATTCTTCGTACTTTTGTCGGAAAAGTCAAAAAGTACCTTGTACGAAAAACGAAAAAAGATTCCTTTCATATTCTTTACTAAAAATTCATAAAAGGGTAAAATTGGATTTAAACCATTGTAGGTGGATGGGAATAATATTATATATTGAGGAAACATGGTTGTGGATGATAAAATACACCCCAGTAAATTTCAAAGTATAATCAATCTCGGATAAAAATGAGATTGTGATATTTCCGTTACCATAGGTCCGATTTGCTTTGTATGTGTCCGAAGCTCCTGTATAATGGTTCAAATAATGTTATTGACTTATTCCAGAATCTTACATATTGATATGATATCATATATGGTCATATTCTTATCTTCTTATTAGTAATATTTCATTGTTACTTGTTACTCGGGTCTTTATTGCCTTTTGTTCTTATGCGTGCTTTGCCAAATAAATTCTTATTCTTCTTTTAAGGTTTTAGATACCTTTTATCCAGAATGGTATTAGTGTAACATATATCATATTTATTCATTCAATCCATTTATATAATTACTATGTAATGATGATCATGTAGAACGAGTCGCATCACATCGTGGAGACGGTATTCCGTACGTACGCACGAGCGATGATATTGTTCCCATGATCGTGGAATTGTATATAAGTGTATTTATACTATTTCAGTATCAATATCACTTTATAATAATCATATATATTTACTCATTACACCATTATACCCATCCTTGTAAGGTGATGGTGGAAAATAGATTACACCACGGCGTGGAGACGGTATTCCGTAAGTACGCACGCGCGGTGATTTCATTTTCCCATAGGATGGATAGAAGGTGAATTAGGGTTGTTTCATATTTATAATAACATATCAGTATGTAAGTAATACTGATATTATTACTTTATCATGAAACAACTAATGAAGAAGAATTTGAAGAAGAAATAAATTGAAAAGATCGGTAATGGATATTACCTCTTCTTCGAAACGCCTCTTTGAATCCTCCACATAGGGAACTAAGATTGGTCTTTGAAGAAGCCCAGGAACTCTAGGATTATTCTAGGGAATATTAGAAGGGATTTTGGTAGGGGTTGGTCGAGCTTGAGTGCTCAAATTGGTGTGAGGAGCAGGGGGAGGAGGTGCCCTTTTATAAGGGAGGAGAGGGGCACCTTAGGAATATCTCAAAATATTATTTTATATTAAAGTCAAAATCGGTTTATAATGGTTCCAAAGGGTCTTATTTAGAAGTTAAAGTGGGTATGGGTCTAAATCCAATCAACCAATAGGATTTAGACAAGTTTAGGTTATTATTTTAACCTTATCAATTAGATTTAACTCTAAGTTAAATAATTTAACTTTTACCGTGTCTTTTTGTTTTCTTACACTATATGGTTAATACACTTACTATAACATGCCAGACGAACCCCAAGTTGTTTATTATTAATATATATATCATTATCTAAGTCATTTGGCAGATCCTTAGATTTTTAGGAATAAAATAACAATTAATAATATAATATTTGATTTAAAAACTATTTTGTGTCAATTTTGTCACTATTTGATATATGATTTTTTTGTGAAAGTCATAAAAGAATTATATGTTCGAACCAAGTTGATTAAATCAACACTAATATATCATAGTAACCTAGAAAATTATTGGAATTCATAAAAAGTCTCAAATTACATTTATTTGGGCATTTATAACATCAATTATGTTAACATTTCCTTAAAAGGGTAATTACTGCATCATCGTTGTGTCATAAATAAATTAATTTATTTAAAGTCTAAAAATTATAAATAAAATATCATTATGTATAAAATCATTTTAGGTTTCTAAGGAATATTTATAATCGAATTTATCTTATGTATAAACCCATATTAAAAATGTTTTGGTTATTAAACTTTGATTTTAACTATTTTAACTATTCATTAAATAAAATAATATTAAATGTCATAATCTAATCCAAGTATACCTAAATGGTAATATTATATTCATAAGGTTGTTTTTGGTAGAATTACACTTATTCAATAGAATTAGTACATGTGTTAGGGTAATAGTAATATCATATTTACCCTTAGTTACCCTATTTACTATTAATCGCGGTAAAAAAGTAAAAATTTACTAATCACCAAAAAATTATTTTTATCTCATTGAACCACATTTTAATTACTGATATCAACCGTGTCTATCGGATTTTCTAAATTCCATTCCCAGAAGCAGTAAAATTATGTTTTATGCAAAATTCAGTTTTTAACCTACCACTTAGTGGTTTCACTATTCATCAAAAATTGAAAGTTTTCAGAAAAATACCAAAATTTCACCCTAGGCTAATTTCGGTATTCCGAATCCACGAATGAAGTCCATTTTGAAAGATAAAATTTCAAAAAGTGGTTATTACTATTCATAACGGCTATTTTAAATAATATTTTAATAGCATATCGCCGTTTAGAGAAACTCGGTATTGCGTACAACGCAAGCTATCGAGGAAGGTCGTGATTGCGTGTAAAGCAAGCCAAGCAAGTGTTGTGTAGAAAAAGATTCCATTGATGATTTATATAACAAAAAAGTCTCAGGTGTTACATTCTACCCCCTTAAAAAGAATTTCTCCCTCGAAATTCGTCACTTTGTAACAAACAGATGAGGATAATTCTCCCTCATCATATCCTCAAGCTCCCATGTAGCTTCTTCAAGTTGGTGGTTCCTCCATAAAACTTTCCCCAATCGAGTGGTCTTGTTTCATAGGTCTTTTTCGCTACGATCCAAAATCTCTATCGGTTGTTCTTCATAAGAAAGATCTTGCTCCAGCGGTACAACTTCTGAGGTGAGTACATGTGAAGGATCAGGTATGTACTTTCTCAGGAGAGATACATGGAACACATCGTGAACTTGAGAGAGATTCGGTGGAAGCGCCAATCGGTAAGCTACCTTCCCATCACGATCCAGTATTTCGAAAGGACCGGTATATCTAGGGCTCAACATCCCCTTCTTTCTAAATCTCATGACTCTCTTCCAGGGAGATATCCGTAAGAACACTTTATCACCCACTTCAAACTCCAGGTCTTTTCTTCGGTTGTCGGCATAACTTTTCTGTCGACTCTAAGCTGCTCTTATGTGTTGTTGAATAGATCTGACCTTTTCTGCCATTTCATCAACGAGATCAGGTCCTAATAGCTTTCATTCCCCAACTTCATCCCAGCAAGTTGGAGTCCTGCATTTCTTTCCACAGAGAGCTTCATAAGGATCCATCTGAATACTGGAGTGAAAGCTATTATTATAAGAAAATTCCACCAAAGGTAGGTGTTGATCCCAACCTCCTCTGAAATCCATAGAGCAAGCTCTCAACATATCTTCTAGGGTATGAATTGTTCTCTCAGACTAACTGTCTGTCTGAGGATGATAAGCAGTGCTGAAACTCAACTCTGTATCCAGAGTATGCTGAAGACTTCGCCTGAACTTCGAGGTAAATCTCGGATCTCGATCAGATATAATAGAAAGTGGTACTCCATGCAATCTTACAACTTCCTTTACATATATCCTGGCAAGCTGATCTAGAGAGAAATCCTCTCTAATAGCAACGAAGTGTGAGGACTTTGTAAGACGATCAACTATGACCTAGATAGCATTATTTCCTTTGGATGTTTTAGGAAGTCCTGTGACAAAGTCCATAGTGATATTTTCCCATTTCCATTCGGGTATGGGTAATGGTTGTAACATCCCCTTAGACTTCTGTCTCTCAGCTTCAACTTGTCGACAAACCAAGCATCGAGAGACATATTCAGCAACATCTCTTTTCATGCCATCCCACCAGAAGTACTATTTCAGGTCTCTATACATCTTTGTGCTTCCAGGATGAATAGAGAATGAAGAACTATGAGCCTCATCCAGTAGATCCTTCTTTAATTCGGGGATGGGAGGAACACAAACCCGATTCTTGAACATTATTATCCCATCAAAATCAAGGTTGAATTCAGGAACATTTCTCACCTTCTTTTGTAACTCGACATCTTCTTTCTGTGCCTCTTTAATCTTCACATGTATATATGGCTGAACATTCATTTGAGAAAGATAAGATTTTTCCCCTTCCATTATAATTCCAAGATCCATCTTTTGTAAATCCATAAATATTGGATCTTTTGTGATCCTCATCATGGATAAACTAGCATGGCCTTGTCGACTTAATGCATCTGCCACCTTGTTTGCTTTCCCAGGGTGGTAATGGATTGAGCAGTCATAATCTTTAATCAGCTCCAACCATCTTCTTTGACGCATATTCAGCTCCTTTTGTGTGAAAATATACTTTAAACTTTTATGATCAGTATAAATATCACACCTTTCACTATAAAGGTAATGCCTCCAAATCTTTAATGCGAAGATTACTGCAGCTAACTCCAAATCATGAGTTGGGTAATTTTTCTCATGTATTTTCAACTGTCGTGAGGCATATGCTATCACCATATCATTTTGCATAAGAACACACCCCAATCCCTTCTTGGATGCATCACTGTAGATCACAAACCTTTCTCTACTACAAGGCAGTGTGAGCACAGGTGCATTGGATAACCTTCTTTTCAACTCCTTGAAATTCTCTTCACATTCCTCTGTCCAAACAAACATAACTCCTTTCCGAGTCAACTTGGTGAGTGGATTAGATAATCGTGAAAAATCTTTCACAAAACGTCGATAATATCCAGCCAAACCAAGAAAACTTCGGATCTCAGTTACTGTTGTTGGTCTCGACTATCTTTCGATAACTTCTATTTTTGCTGGATCCACAGATATCCCCTCTTTTGAGATTATGTGACCCAAAAATGCAACTTTTTGAAGCCAAAATTCACACTTGGTAAATTTGGCATAATGTTTCTCCTTTCTCAGGATCTTCAATATAATTCTCAAGTGATCTTCATGCTCTTCCTTGCTCTTTTAATAGAAAAGAATATCGTCTATAAAGACTACCACAAATTGATCAAGATAGTCTCTAAAGACTCTATTCATTAGATCCATGAAGATAGCAGGGGAATTAGTAAGACCCAATGGCATTACTATAAATTCATAGTGTCCATACCTTGTACGGAAAGCCGTTTTTGGTATATCCTCCCTTTTTGACCCTTAATTGATGATACCCTGAACGGAGATCAATCTTGGAAAAGTATTGAGCTCCACATAGTTGGTCAAATAAGTCATCAATGCGTGGGAGAGGATATTTGTTCTTGATAGTGATCTTGTTAAGTTCTCGATAATCAATGCAGAGTCTCATTGATCCATCTTTCTTCGTAACAAATAGAACAGGTGATCCCCAAGGTGACGCACTAGGGCGTATGAATCCCTTATCAATATTCTCTTGGAGTTGCTTCTTCAATTCCTGCAACTGAATTGGGGCCATTCTATAAGGTGTCTTTGAAATAGGCAAAGCACCCGGTATGAGTTCTATTGAAAACTCAACTTCACGATTTGTTGGAAGACCTGGTAATTCTTCCGGAAAGACATCATCAAACTCACGTATGATGGGCATATTCTTAATCGCGAGTTTCTCACCAACCATTTGAGATAAATAATCTTCATTTAGTCGAATCAATACCCATGAAATGGAAGAAATTTCCAATGGAAGGTTATGTTCATCCTTGCATTGATAGACGATCATAGATTGACCTGGAATATGAAATGTGACTTCCCTACTTTAGCAATTGATATGAGCTCCGTATAAATAATGCCAATCCATGCCAAGAATCACATCGAATTCCACTAAAGGAAGGATCACAGGATTTGCAAGAAGCACTTTCCCACAAACGTCAATTGGAGAAGAATTATAAACTGTTGATGCGATTGATGTGCCATTAGGTGTTGTCACAGCTAACTCAACATCTAATTGTTGAGGTAATACGGTGATACCCTTAGAAAATTCTTCAGAAATAAAAGAGTGGGTGGATCCAGAATCAAATAAAACATTTGCTACTTTAGAGTGGATGGTAAGTGTACCTTTCAACACTTCGTTATCGTACTCCACATCGCTGATAGAAATTGCATGTGACTTTCCTTTGTCTTTAGCCTTAAAAGTTTTTTGACGTCGACCATCATCATCAACCCTTGGATTTGGGCATTGATTGGCATAATTCCCCATCTCCTTGCACTTGAAACATTGAAGTGTAGTAGGTTAATTCTGTGTTTCCCTTTCTTTGTTTGCATCATTAGACATCTTCTTCCCATTATCGCGACATTCAAATGCCCGATGACCTTCCTTTCCACATTTGAAACATTTACTTGTCCCTTTAAGACAACTCCCTCCATGTTTCTTTCCACACTTTGAGCATAAGGGAATGCTCATCTTCTTTTCAGTGTGCTCTTTAGATTTTTATTTGAATTCCATTTTCCTCTTCTTATCAAACCCATATGACTGATGGGTTACTCCAATCTCCATCTCGACTTTGAGAGCACATCGAACGATTTCCTCGTAGCTATTGAAGTCCCTTATGGTTAACGCCCTTCGAAGACTTGGTTTTAAGCCACTAAAGAATCGATCGATCTTACTCTCAGGTTGGATAATAATACCAGAAGCGTACCTTGCAAGTCTTGTAAAATTTGTTTCATAGGTACCAACAGATTCATCATCCCTTTGCTTCAGTTCAAGAAACTCTTCCTCCATCTTTGTTAAGAGAATACGAGGGAAGTACTTATTGAAAAATAAGTTCTTGAACTCGTCCAATTCCATGGACTCAATTTCATCCCTTCTCATCGTCTTCTTAATAAGATTCCACCATTGATCAGAATCTCTTTCCAAACGATACACTGCTAGGATGACTTTATCATGTTAAGAACATTGAAGAACTAAAAATATCTTTTCAGAAGTAATAATCCATTGTTCAGAAACTAATGGATCAGTAGACCCGCTGAAAGAAGGTGCACGCTGCCTCATGAAGGATTCAACAGAATGTTGCTCCTTCCTTTGCTCGTTTGGAAGTCCTGCGTGATTCATAGCTTGAGAAAGTTGTGTGAGCATGGCTACAAGATTTTTCATTCTAGCTCCCATATCATTTTGTTGCTCAGGGGGACAATCATTGCATTACCCATCGCATTCCGCATTAACACGGTTCCTTTGGGTTCCAAACATTGACTAAAACCAAGAAGAATAATATGAGCAACACTAATTATAATAGGAAAACCACATAATTCAAGAATAAAATTTTCACTCTTAAGGTCTTATCCTAGGATATTCATGTCCATTTCTAAAACACTAATATTGTATTCTATGCTTAGACTTATCCTTAGGGTTCTTATTAAGGCTTTCACATCCTAGTTTCCAAAGGTTGACTATACCACTCCTCTGATACCAACTATAACGACCCATACTTTACATACATTTTTAATGCTTCAAAATTGAAGCACACTTATTACAACATATGAAAAAACCACAAAGGACCATATAGGTATAGTGTCTTTAGAAACTGGGAAACATAAACAACTGGTTCATAAATCTTCTACAGTGTATCCCATTTATTTCATCATATCTAGGGTACCTTTTAGCATATTCTACTTAATATCCATCTTCCTGACCTGGGGAAAATAAAACATACAAAAAAGGGTGAGCTCAAATGCTCAGCAAAGGCAAATAAAAGAAATAAAATTCATATCATATCTTTTTGAAAATCATAACCTGCAAAAGAGATCATAATATCTTAACATGGAATAAATCATAGAAGTGATAACGAGATCCCCATAATCATAACATAAAACTTGAAACTTTGTGGCATGCAAACATAATCATGGAAAATAATTTATTTTTAGTCATGACTCATTTCCAAGACTATCTTAGCAGACAAAGTCCATTTCTGAACCGAGTTCACTCCTCGTTTCAATCCTGTATCACTGAACCGAAATAACCTTCCGTTCCAGCCATGTCTATCTCATGAGATATAAATCTTTACCCAATGCATTGGAGGTAGATATAGGTCCCACCCATCTTATAATGAATCCTTTCTTATGTGTGCCACATAATCATAAATCATACATCATCGCATAACACATGGAACAAAAATGGGATTCCTGAAACATCATGACATCATAATATAATTCATATAAGGTAAATGACTTCATAAAAATAATTCCCTCACAACATAATCAAATCAATGTAATAATAGGGATAAAAACAGAAACCTATATTATCTTAAATGGAAAATAATTTTGATAAAACATTTGAACTCCATTCTTGAGGAAAATATCCTTTCTACTTCAAAAAAACTTTTCTTTTCTTAACATGTCATACAATTATAAACTAAAAGAAGTTGATTAAAAATAAACTTGAAAACTTATAAAGGATGATTCTTGTAAATAATGTTCTAAAAATCCATTCTTGCCGTATAAGTTAAAAAAAACATTCTTCGTACTTTTGTCGGAAGAGTCAAAAAGTACGTCGTACGAAAAACGACAAAAGATTCCTTTCATATTATTTAATAAAAATTCATCGAAGGGTAAAATTGGATTTAAACCATTGTAGGTGGATGCAAATAATATGAAATTTTGAGGAAACATGGATGTGGATGATAAAATACACCCCAGTAAATTTCAATGTATAAACAATCTTGGATAAAAATGAGATTGTGATATTTCCCTTACCTTAGGTCCGATTTTCTTTGTACATCTCCAAAGCTCCTGTATAAATGTTTAAATAATGTTATTGACATATTCCAGAATCATACATATTGATATGATATCATATATGGTAATATTATTAGCTTCGTATTAGTAATATTTCATTGTTACTTGTTACTCGGGTCTTTATTGCCTTTTGTTCTTATGCGTGTTTTGCAGAATAAATTCTTATTCTTCTTTTAGGGTTATAGATACCTTATATCCAGAATGGTATTATTGTAACATATATCATATTTATTCATTCAATTAATTTATATAATTACTATGTAATGATGATCATGTAGAACGAGTCGCATCACATCGTGGAGACGGTATTCCGTACGTACGCACGAGCGATGATATTGTTCCCATGATCGTGGAATTATATTTAAGTGTATTTATACTATTTCAGTATCAATATCAATTTATAATAATCATATATAGTTACTCATTACACCATTATACCCATCCATGTAAGGTGATGGTGGAAAATAGATTACACCACGACGTGGAGACGGTATTCCGTACGTACGCACGTGCGGTGATTTCATTTTTCCGTAGAATGGATAGAAGGTGAATTAGGGTTGTTTCATATTTATAATAACATATCAGTATGTAATTAATACTGATGTTATTACTTTATCATGAAACAACAAAAGAAGAAGAAGTTTAAGAAGAAAGAAATTGAAAAGATCGGTAATGGATATTACCTCTTCTTTGAAACGCCCCTTTGAATCCTCCACTTAGGGAACTAAGATTGGTCTTTGAAGAAGACCAGGACCTATAGGATTATTCTAGGGAAGTGGAGAAGGGATTTTGGCAGGGTTTGGCAGATATTTAGTGCTCAAATTGGTGTGAGGAGGAGGGGGATGAGGTGCCCTTTTATAAGGGAGGAGAGGGTCACCTTAGGAATATCTCAAAATATTATTTTATATTAAAGTCAAAATCGGTTTATAATGGTTCCAAAGGGTCTTATTTCGGAGGTAAAGTGGGGATGGGTCAAAATCCTATCAACAAATAGGATTTAGACAAGTCTAGGTTATTATTTTAACCTTATCAATTAGATTTAACTCTAAGTTAAATAATTTAACTTTTACCATGTCTTTTTGTTTTCTTACACTATATGGTTAATACACTTACTATAACATGCCAAACGAACCCCAAGATGTTTATTATTAATATATATATCATTATCTAAGTCATTTGGCCAAACCTTAGATTTTTAGGAATAAAATTACAATTAATAATATAATATTTGATTTAAAAACTATTTTGTCTCAATTTTGTCACTATTTGATATATTATTTTTTTGTGAAAGTCACACCAGAATTATATGATCGAACCAAGTTGATTAAATCAACACTAATATATCATAGTAACCTAGAAAATTATTGGAATTCATAAAAAGTCTCAAATTACATTTATTTGGGCATTTATAACATCAATTATGTTAACATTTCCTTAAAAGGGTAATTACTGCATCATCGTTGTGTCATAAATAAATTAATTTATTTAAAGTCTAAAAATTATAAATAAAATATCATTATGTAGGAAAGATTTTTAGATTTCTAATGAATTTTTATAATCGAATTTATCTTATGTATAAACCCATATTAAAAATGTTTTAGTTATTAAACATTGATTTTAACTATTTTAACTATTCATTAAATAAAATAATATTAAATGTCATAATCTAATCCAAGTGGACCTAAATGGTCATATTATATTCATAAGGTTGTTTCTGGTCGAATTACACTTATCCAATAGAATTAGGACATGTGTTAGGGTAATAGTAATATCATATTTACCCTTAGTTACCCTATTTACTATTAATCGCGGTAAAAAAGTAAAAAGTTACTATTCACCAAAAAATTATTTTTATCTCATTGAACCACATTTTACTTACTGATATCAACCGTGTCTGTCGGATTTTTGAAATTCCATTCACAGAAGCAGTAAAATTAAGTTTTATTCAAAATTCAGTTTTTAACCTACCACCTAGTGGTTTCACTATTCATAAAAAATTGAATGTTTTCAGAAAAATACCAACATTTCACCCTAGGCTAATTTCGGTATTCCGAATCCAAGAATGAAGACCATTTTTGAAAGATAAAATTTCAAAAAGTGGTTATTACTATTCATAAAGGCTATTTTAAATAATATTTTAATAGCATATCGCCGTTTAGTGAAACTCGGTATTGCGTACAATGCAAGCTATCGAGGAAGGTCGCGATTGTGTGTAAAGCAAGCCAAGTAAGTTTTGTGTAGAAAAAGATTCCTTTGATGATTTATATAACATAAAAGTCTCGGGTGTTACAATGTGAAACATCATTTACTTTCATTCCAAGGATACCTATGGACATATTTTCAAAATGTGTGTTTTCACCCACATTTGTGAGTCTTGAGTTAGTGGACCTTCGAGCTGAATTTCTTACTTTAGTTTACAATAAAATGATAGAGGTATTCTATGAACCTCATGAGAATCACAATAGCCAAATAGCCCCCATTAACCATACATTAATCCTCCTTTTGGAAGCCCCTTCAAGCCTATGAAAACCTTTTATTTGATAGCCACATTACAATACTATTACCATATCCCACCCATTATCAACATGAATTTTTCATTGCATAATTTTTTTAAAATTTAAGTGTGGGGGGAATGGATTTCATTTTGGGTACCCTTTGTTGATTTCACCATGTTATTACATGCTTGAGGGAAATCATCCATTTCGTTGTGGGTTAGGGGTTGTCATTCAGTGTGTTTTAGGGAATGTAATGTACATTAAATTATGTAATTTCGTAAATGTTTTTGACAAGTGTTAAAAAAAATCAAAAAAAAAATCCAAAAAAATCAAAAAAAATTATGTTGTTTCTTGGGTAGGTCAAAAATCACTATTCCTCAACCTTTGATCTTGTTATAATTATAAAAATTAGTTTCATGAGGTGATAAATCATGGGTTGGGATTGAGTGTGGGATCTTTTCCAAGTTCAACATAGGAAAAAATAGAGAAAAAAGAAGAAGAAAAAAGAACAGTTTCATTATATTCTTATGTCATTAGGAGACGTTTCATGTTTTGTAAATATTTCATCTTTTCATTCCATTCAAATTTTTATCGACTCTTGTATCTTTATTCACACAATAATTCCCTTGAAAATATGTTTTTTCATTTCCTTCCATGTTTCATTTAAAAAAATTATCATTGATTTTTCTATGTTGGTATTTTACACCCTTTTTCCTATCTTTTGTATATCATCTTCCTACCATCCCATAGCCACAAAAAAACCCTAAAAATTCATCTTGATTTTTAGCACTTTAGGATTGGTAATGGAAGATAATAGCTCTTTCAAACTCTATGATTTTCACTTTTGGTTGGTGAATGAGTGAAACTCCAAAAAATAATTTTATCATCTTGAGAAGGGTATGTTTTGTGTGCCACCATTTTCCATTTTTAAATTTGAGCTTGAATAAATGAATTGTTTTTTGAAAATTTTTTCTATAAAAACTTGTGGTGGAATTCAATATGGATTAGTGAAATTGTCTAAACCTCCCTTTATTGGGGAAAACAAAATTTTAATATTTGTTTGTGAGTGAAAATTATTTTGTCATGTTTTTATATTTGTTGGACATGAGGACCTTCACAACACTAAATGTGGGGGATTTGATGTTATTAATATTTTCATAACTTATTATATACTCCCTTTACTTATTTTATATGAAATGTGCATAATTTGTGTGAAATATTAATTTTTTAATTATAATTTTAATTTTTGAGCTTTTTTAGACGTAGTCCAATTGAGTTAGTTTACTATTTTATTCATAAATCTCACCCTACCTATCCATATTTTGTGGTTACAATTTTTTAGGATTTCTTATTCAATATAAAACATTTCATTATAAGGGATCATGGGACAATTATACAATTGGAAGGCCCATATGGACCACACAAGTAGGCCAATAAAATGTATGATGAAACTAGACCAGCCATGAAGATTTAATTGTTGGGATCAATAAGGAAGTCCAAATTCCATTATTATCATCCAAAGCTCGGGGGACAATATAGTAAGTCTTGGATAATAATTTCAAGGCCCAAATTCAAAGGAAAGTTGCCCAAATGTTTCATTTAATCTCAGCCCATCATTCTAGCCAGGAATTTAAATCTATACAGTATTCATGACACGTCTCCTTATATATTAATCAGATCAAGCTGATATTTCTCATTGTGAAATAGGGGATATTGGCGGCCGACTTTGTTGAAGAAAGAATTCAGATTTAAAGGAATATTCCTATTCCAATATCCATTAACATTTTGGTGATTGAAAACGCATGGATTGAAATGGGCAGTTTAACTCTGTTTAATCAAAATTCTATAACCTTGTCTCCGTTGGTCGAAATGAATTCAAATTTTGAGAGATTCCAACAAAAATTATTTTCCAGAACTTTGAAGAAGTAGATATCTCGATATTCGGTTGTCTGTATGTCCAAATCATTGAGCCAAATGGAGGGATAGATTGGGAATTCCAACAATCCACTTCCTTGGGCAATAAATTCATCCCCCTCCTCTCCTACAAAGGAGTTGGAATTTGAGAGCAAAGGAGGATAGGTTGGAACAACCAGGTCTCTTCCAAAGTCTTGGATGTATATGTCGTACTTATTTTTTTACTTGATAAATCATTCCCCCTTTCTTTCTTTCATTTAGTTTTGTGTTGTTCTTTGTATGTAATATTGTAAGTCTTTTTTTTGTAATTCTGTTTTAATGAAAGTTTCTTCTTCAATATCACTTATTCTCATCCACATTATTTTGTTTGATAATAATGTTCTTAAAATAATTTAAATATAGTTTAATCCCATTTCCTTCTTCTTCGTTCTAATTAAATCAAAAGTTCATTTTTAATTCTGATAACCCATCATTTGTGTTTTTGTTTGACGCACAAATATTTTCTTATCCCGTTCATTTTGTTCTATTTATAATTCATAACCATTAACATATATTACCAGATTAATAATTATCTTAATGTATATGTAAGTCTATTATTGGGGTGCGTTAAAATTTATTGATGTTAAGTGATTGAGAGTATTTGCTCGATGAATATTATTCAAATTAAATTGGGTATGTTGGACTTAATATGTCATGGATTATTGACTTGTTTTGTTTAACATGTGGTTTCCATGGATTATTGGAACCATAAATACTCTAAAATAAACAATCTATAATTGATATTAGAACCCTAAGTTAAGTTAAGGATTGTATCAAAGCCTTAACACTTATGAATTCCAATCAACGCTATCTTTGGAAGTGTGTGTTAATTTAAATGCAATATAAAGAAAAGCTGAAGGATATCACAATATTAAACCCCTAAAATTGTACTCACCCCAATCTTTATAAATTTTTTAAATCAACAAAAATCATTAATAACTTAATTAAAGCTCTACAAACAAACCCCCCAATCAAAACACAATCAACTAAAAACATTCAACTATTAAAAAGTTTCATCACCGAGGATTCGACCCGAGTGTTTCTATACACATTAGTAGAGCACCAGAACCTTTACCAGTCGATAGGTCACAATCAGACTCTCTTTTAGAGACCTATACAAAAAAAGAGTTGAATTATGGATCTCGATCAGTCACAATAGATAGTGGTACTCCATGCATCTATACCTATACTCAAATGTATATTTCTGCCATTTGATCTAGTGATAAATCCTCTAAAATTTCAATGAAGTGTGTATTCTTTGAAAGATGGCTCACAGATAGCTAGATAGCATTGTTCCCTTTTGATATCTTCGTAATTCTGGTGATAATGTCCAGGGTGCTATCTTCCCATTTCCATGCTGGTATAGGCAATGGTTGCATCATCCCCTTAGACTTTTGCCTATCAGCCTTCACTTGCTGACATACTAGGCACTTTGATGTATGTTTAGTTATCTCTTTATTCTTTTTATCCCACCAATAGTACTCTTAGATATCAAGATACTTCATGGTGTATCCAGGGTAAATAAAGAAATTTCAACTTTTTTGAATCATCGAAATGCTCATTCTTAAATTTAGGATTTGATGCAACACATAGTCTCGACCCAAATCTCACAATTTCTTCTTCATTAACACTAACCTACAAGTATTTACCTATAATATAGTTTTCACATTATTTTGAATTATATCGTCATATTTTTTATCATCCTTTAACCTTTCTCAAATAGATGGTAGAGAAATCATTTGTAAAAGGATTTATGATGTTTCATTCTTTCTGATTACAATGTCCATCATTTTAAAATCCATGAATATTAGATCCTCTTAAATTCTCATCAATGATAGAATCTTCCGATCCATTCTTCTTAGATAATCTACAACCTTATTTGCTTTCCCTATATGGTAGTGGATTGAGCAGTCGTAATCCTTGATGTGCTCTAACCCTATTTGTTGGGGCATATTCAACTCATTCTGTGTGAATATATATTTGATACTTTTGTGATCCATATATATTTCACACTTCTCCCCAAATAGATAATTCTTTTAGATTTTCAATGAAAATATCAAAGCTGCAAACTTCATATTGTGCGTTTGATTGTTTTTATCATGAATTTTCAACTTTATTGAGGTATTGGCAAAAACAATTTCATTTTTTTTCAACACACATCCAAATTCATTGTTTGAATCATTTCTAAATATTACAAAAATGTCCCCACATGTTGGTATTGTGAGAACATGGGCAGTGATAAGCATCATTTCAACTCCATTTATATTTCTTCACATTTATCTTTATAAGAAAACTTACCTCCATTCTGAGTTATCTTGGAAAGAGGGTTTGAAAATCATGCGAAATTTATCATAAATCGGCGATAATATGTAGCTAACCAATAGAAGATACAGATATCCATCACAAATGTAGGCTGGGACCATCTCTCAATTGCCTTTTCATGGAAATATCCACATATATCCCGTTGCATATGATGATATGCCCCATAAATGAGACATCCTTAAACAAGAACTCACAATTTCTCTACATTTCATAGAGATTTTCCTTTCATAAGGTTTTTACTAATGTGCTTAGATTCTCCTCATTCTCCTCCTTGGTTTTGGTAAATATAATTATATCATCTATAAAGCCTACCACAAATTTGTTTAGGGTAATAACTAAATATGCTAATCGTCAATTCCATGAATATTACTAGTGAATTATTGAGTCTTAATGGCATCACTATGAAATATAAATGCTCGTACCATGTATGGAATGTACTCTTAGTGATACCCCCTTCTTCACCCTTACTTGGTAATATCCCAACCACATATCCACCTTGAAGAAGTACTGTTCACTACATAGATGATCAAACAAGTCATGAATTCAAGAAAAATGATACTTTTTCTTTATCATGATTTTGTTATGCTCATGATAATCAGAGAAAAGGTGTATTAACCCATCCTTCTTCTTGACAAAAAGGACTGGTGCTCCCCATAGTGAAGCACTTGGGCATATAAACCCTATATCCAAATTCTCTTGTAGTTTTTTCTTAGTTCCTCAAGATCTAAAATAGCCATACTATAAGGATTAATGGATATTAGAAAATCCCAATGTATAATCTTGATTGAAAATTCGACCTCTTGTCTTGGAGGTAGACTAGGAAATTCCTTAGGAAACACATTAGTGAATTCCCTCACAATAGACATGTCTTCAAGAAGTCGTTGTTCCCTAGACTCAATCGATCATTCAAGATATACATTCTCATAAGGAAATAATATTCATCCTTGAAATGATGGTTCTAAATAATATTCATTATACTCCTTTCACTTGTATAGAATCAAGGGTTGATTAGCCATATTGAGAGTGATTTCCCTCTCATGAAATTTTTTGTTGGATCTATACAGGGAAATAAAATCCATTCCCATAACTTTAACAAATTACACCAAGGGACGTATGACAAGGTTCTCAATGAATTTCAATCCACAAACTGTGATACGAGAGGAGATATATTCAGGGGATGAAATAATTTTTCCATTTTTCATTTTCACTAACATCTCTACTTCCATTCATTGTGGTAATGTTTGGATTGTTCTTCTAAACTTTTTTTATATAAAAGAATGCGTAGAACTATTTAGGATAACCCTACATTTCACATTTTCATTTTGGTTCAACTTTATTAAAATATGAACATAAGGATGATTATCATAAACTATTAAAATAATAAAGGGGGATCAATTGACATTAAATGGATATCATTTAAATTACATTTATCTCTTTAATGTATGAGTTTCTAGGATTCAGTATATGTTATCCATGATCTACTACCTAACATATATAATTATGGGTATCAGTTTTCATAAATAATGGTTTGTAATTTGTTTATGAATTTAAAAAAGAATATCTCCAATGTATGTCAAACCAGGAGTGCAGTAAGGCTCATTGTCTGGCACCAGTTCCCATTCAAGTATAGCTCAAAATGGTGTTTATGGGTTTTAAACCTAGATACATCTATGCAATATCCACATCAACTTTATCATATCCATACAAGAATTAATTTTCTTTATAAACCACTTACTATATACTGACCAAAATTTAGGGATGTTTTCTTACACTTAGTCTAATCCTGATGAGTTTTCACTAGTGTTTTCTAATCCTAATCCTAAAAACAATTAAACTTATCCTCTAATACTGACTATAACGAACCTAATCTTTATTACATATTTATAAATAATTTATTACATATAGTATCACACAATAAAACCAATAATATGGATATTTTTAGTGTCTCTTTGGATTAAGAATAGTGCATAACAATATAAAACACAAAATACAAAAACATTATTTAAGGATTATTCTACATGACCACAACATTCCTTCATACATAACACTGCATGGGATAACCAGAAAACTTACATAAGAAAAGGGTGAGATATAAATCCTAGTAAGGGAATAAAAATGGAATAACATGAGGAATAAAATACGTGTTATACAACATGAATATAAATGGAGCATAAAAAAAGATCATCTATATAAAGTCATGATAGAGTATTATAATTATAACATGGAAATGAGGCAGTGACATAAAATACTTCATCATAAAAAAAGATTCTGATTGATGTAATTAATATTTTCATGAATTATTATATACTCCCTTTAATTATTTTATATGAAATGATCATAATTTGTGTGAAATATTAATGTTTTAATACTATGTATAATTTCTGAGCATTTTTTAGAAGTAGTCCAATTGAGTCAGTTTACTATTTTATTTATAACTATCAGTATACTGATCCAAATTGTGTCTTTATTGTTTTTTATGATTTCTAATTCAATATAAAACATTTCATTACAATAGATCATGGGACAATTCTTCCATTTAAAGGACCATATAGACCACACTATAAGGCCTACAGAATCTGTGATGAAACTGGTCCAGCCATGATGATTTAATTGATGGGATCCATTGGAAAGTCCAAATTCATTTATTCTGTTCCACATATCGGGGGGAAAATGTAAGGAGTCTTGGATAAATATTTAAAGTCCCAACTCCAACGAAAAGGGACCCAAATGATTCATTTAAACTCATCCCATCATTCTGGCCGACAATTACAATCAAGAAAATATTCATGACATGTCTCATGATATTTTCTTAAAAATAAAATTATATTATGCAGTGTGATATAGGTGATGTAGGCGTCCTACTATTTTTAATAAAGTATTCAGATTTGAAGTCATATTCTTATTACAAAATCCATTCATATTTCGGCGATCGAAAAAGCATGGATTGAAATGGACAGTTTAACTTTGTTTAATCAAACCGCCATAACATTGGTTGTATAGGTCAAAAGGACTCAATGTTTAGATAGTAGTCTCCCAACATTATTATCTCCAACTTTTAAGAAGGAGATATTTTGATATGTTGCTATCAGTATGTCCAAATCATCGAGCCAATTGGAGGGATTGATTGGGACTACCAACTGTCCACTTCCTTGGGCTATACAATCATCCCCCTCCTCTCCATCAAAGGAGTTGGAATTTAAGAAGAGATTACCACATATTGGCACGAACACATCCTTTCCATGGGCTTGGTAGGACCATCCATAATCATGTTTTCACTTGAGATACCTTTCTTCCTCTCTTTGATTTCATTTACTTTTGTGTTCTTCATTTTGGTAATCTTGTAAGTCTGTTTCTTTGTAAATCTATTTTTATGAAAGTTTCTTCTTAAATATCTCTTATTCTCATCCAACATATGTAGTTTAATATTAATATTCTTAAAATAGTTTAAATACAATTTAATCCCTTTCCCTTCATTCACTTTCTCATTCAATCTAAAGTTAGTATTTAATTTCGTTCATTGTTTATGTCTGTGTTCGACGCACCACTCTTTTCATATCCCTTTATTTTTCATATCTTCTTAATTTATCATCGTAATAAATATAACCTGATTAATAACAATTTAAATGGATGGGTAAATATACCATTGGGGTTAGTTATAAATTGGGGTAATTAAGTGATTGAGATCCTTTTCTCAATGAGTATTCTTTGAGTTAATATTGTGTATGTTAAACTTTATGTGTCTCGGATTAATGAAATAATTTGTTTAACGTGCGGTTTCCATGGATTATTGGAACCAAAAATAAAATACCATAAACAATATCTAATTGTTATTATAACCCAATTTTATGTTAAGGATTGGATTAAATCCTTAACACTTAGGAATTCCAATCAACATTATCTTGTGAAGTGGGTGTTAATTTAAATGCAATATAAAGAAAATCTCAACGATATCACAAGCATAACTCTGGAATAATTAACTCACCCAATATTTATTAATTTGTTAAATCACACATCATCCATAAATTATTTGATGATTTATGAAAAAAAACCTCCAATCAGAATAAAATTAAATAAAAACAACCGAAAATAAAAAAGTACCATCGCTGAGGATTCGACCTGAGTGCTGCTATACACATTAGTAGAGCACTGGAACCTTGACTGGTCGATAGGTGACAATCGGCCACCCATTCAAATGGCTTCATTGATAGGTATTATTCTTTAATTAGTCATTAGTTTCTGGTTATTGTAACAAAAATATAAAAAACAAAAAATAAAAAAAAATGAAAAAACAAACATAAAGAAATACCCATCTTTCGCTTTCTTCCAACATCATTTTGAATTACCCATAGCCTCCCAAACAATCTCATGGGTTTTTTGACCCTAAAATTGAATTAAATCATCTCCAACATAGGAGTAATATTAGATATAATAAATTAATTCACGATCCAGTTCTTTTCTAACTAGTTGAATTAGAAATTTCCGACACTAGGGAACAAACACTAAAAGAACTCGTTGCCCCTGATATGAATTACCATCGTCTTGGTATTCAATTTCCAAACATAGAGGCTGACATTGAACTCAAATCGGGTTTGATTCATCTTCTCCCTCATTTCCATGGGCTAGCCGATGAGGATCCACAACTCCACCTTAACGAGTTCCATGTGGTGTCCTCTACCATGAATCCTCAAGGGATTTCTAAGGAACAAATGAAAATCCAAGCATTACCTTTCTCCCTAGCTGACTCCACCAAGTCATGGCTCTACTACCTTCATCCTTGTTCCATAAACACATGGAATAACATAAAGTGACTCTTCTTAGAGAAATTTTTTCCTGCTTATCATACTGCTTCTATCAAAAAGGAAATCAGTGGTATCAGTTAGTTCCCTAGTGAATCACTCCATGAATACTGGGAGAGGATCAAAAAGCTTGTTGCAACCTACCCAAACCACCAAATCCTAGACCAATTCTTAATCCAATATATTTATGAGGGGTTATTGGCAATGTAGAGAACCCTCATTGATGCCGCAAGTGGTAGTGCTCTTGTTGATGAAACTCTTATAGTAGCAAGAGATCTCATAAGAAACATTGCTGCAAACAGACAAAAATTCCATACTCGAGCACATGCTCAAGTAAACAATTCCAAGAAAATAAATCTATAGACATATAAAATATGATAGAGTGGACGAGTGAACTTACCGGTCTTGTGCAACAACTAGTTGTGGCTAATAAATCCCCAACATCAACTTCTCCACAATCAATGTTTCCTAGACCTTTCAAAAATTGTGGAATCTGCAACTCACCACCTCATACAACTAACACATGTCCGCAACTTCAAGAGGATCAATATGATTCATCTAGAACAACGGAGATTAATGAAGCATATGCTCAGTGGAACCCCAACCCTCAAAAATTAGGTTAGTTTGTCAGAAACTTCAACTAACACCATTCTGAGCCATTCTCTTCTACATATAACCCAAACATGAGATATGGGAATCCCATTTGTCATCCACCTCAATTCCCTCATCAAAACCCAAACCACTTCTAATATGGTCAAGGTATTGGTAACATCCAACAACCTTATCCTTTTATTCCTCAACCTCAAAAGAAATATCCTCCTCTTTAATTCCATTATCCTAGTGAGCCTTCCAAATTCTAAAACCAATACAATGGCCTTCCCAAGAACCAAAATCAAGGCAATACCAATTCAGGATGGGCCTCTTATTCTAAGCAACCATGGGAATGTGTAGTGGAAGATTTTCCCTCCTTCACCTGTTTCATCCTTAAGAACATTTTAACCCAAATTAGTCAACTTGCATCCCACCTTAGTCAGTAGATACCATCCAATTCTTCCCAAATTCCAGCTCAACCATTACCCAACCCCAAGGGTAATGTAAGTGCAATTGCACTTAGATCGGGGAAGAAGATTTCTATGCCTCAAGACAAGTCCTCCAACACCCATTTAAATGTTGACATAGAAAATGAAAATAAAAAGAAACTCGAAAAGGAATCTGACACCATTCCATCACCTCTTTCTATTCCACATGGGAAACCAATTCCTTTTCCTCAAGTAGTTTCTAAACCAAAGAAGTCATTTGAACCCGATCCTGAAATTCTTGACATGTTTAGACATGTTGAAGTCAATATTTACTTGTTCAATACTATAAAAAAATTCCTATATATGCCATGTTTTTCAAGGAGTTGTGCACCCATAAGAGGTGACATAGGACCTTCGAAAATGTTTCCACCTAGCAGTCTATTCCCATAAAGTGCCAAGATCTAGGGATCTTTATGATTCCATGGAAAATTAGAAGTTCCATCTTCAATGATGCACTCATAGACTTAGGAGCCTCAATTAATGTCTTTCCCAAATCCATCTTCTCCAAACATGGTCTAGGTCCCTTACATCTAATGGGTGTTTTCATTCAGTTATACAATCGAAGCACATCAAGTCCTGAGTGAATAATCAAGGATTTCCATGTTTTTGTGAATGATCTTATCTTCCCAGCTAACTTCTATGTCCTTGACTTGGAACGTGAGACAACTTCTTGCCATTCTCCTCGGATTTTAGGAAGACCATTCCTCATGACATATAAAACCTAAATTGATGTCCATGTTGGAATCTTATCAATATAATTTGGTGGCCAACTGGTCATGTTTGATATTTTTCAATCCATGCAATACCCATCAGATAATGAATATACATTCTCTATTCATTATTATAAAACTCTCTCTGAGAGTGTGTTGAATCCCAATCCATCATGTCTTTCTTGTTCTACTGATATAGGTTTTTGTGAATATTGCATCCTCATTAACCAAGTTATAAATGGAGAAGTTGATTTTGACATTAAAAATGAAAAATCCATTGATCTAAAGGATCTTGAAAACTCTTTAGAATCTTATCTTTCCTCTAACCTCAACTTCTCCAGCATGGATGATAATGAGGAAAATGAACTTGAATGCTCATTTCTTGATTCAGATCAGATTATCCAACATTCATTATTTCCTATCCATGATTCTAAAAATTTTGTTATATTTGAGGTGAACATTGAACGAATGTGTTTATCTTGTCCCAATGGGATTGAAGTTTGTGAGATTTGTTCCTTAATTAATAAAGTGATCACTAGTGAGGTTTAAATTGACCATTCTTTGGAAAAATACATTGATATAAAAGTTATTAAAAAATTTATTCAATCTTATGACTCCATTGATCCTCAATACTCAACTTTGGTAAGTGATGAAATAAATGAGTCAAAAACAATTGGGATCTCATACTGTGGTTTTGTGTTATCTGATCCTTACATAAATGAACCATCATAATTAAGATATCTTCCTGAATTTCTAAGCATAGAAAACCATCACATGGTGGATAAAATAATTCCTCACGTTAAAGACCACATAAAGGATAGTCATATTCTATTTCCACCCTCGTTGAATTTCGAGAAAAACAATAAGGTAGGGATGAAATTATCAAATGAATCATTAGGCCTCCCAAAGGAAATATTTTTCTGGAAGCAAACTAGAGTTGAGAAAATATGGTGGCCATCATTAGACTATGGGTAGTCCACTTAAAGTATCTAGCTTTAGACAAATAAACGCATCGCTTCATGGGAGGCAACCCATGTGTTTATTTTACTTTTATGAAATTTTAATTTCTTTTTAGATTTTCATTAGATGAATAGTGATTTTTAGGTAACATACCACAATCCTTTGACCACATAGACTTCTATCGGATTCCCAACTTCTGCAGTTTACCCACCACAATATGGAGACAATGACCCAAAAATCCAAACCAGGGGCACCTCTTTCCCTTTAACTCCTCTTCTATCTCTCTCTCTCTATCTCTTTCCTCTTATTCCTCCCTCATTCTCATTTTTTCCACTTTCCTCATCACATTTTTATTTAATCATTCTCTTTTGTGTGGGTGTGAAAGTTAAAAACACAATAAAAAACCATATAAAAATATTAAAAATCAGAAGGGTCGTATTTACTCACCTTCACTTTTCTAATTTTGTACAACCATTTTGGGGAGTATAAAACATGGTTTAATATCAATAAAATTGTGTTTTAATCATATATTTGGATGAAGAATTTTTTTTCAAGAATAATACATATTGAATGCACAATTATTTATTTGCAGAATGACTTACCCCACCGGTGAGAAACAATATTTAATTCCATGCCAAGGCTACCAATGGCCATATTTACAAAATGTGTGTTTTCACCCATATTTGCGAGTCTTGAGTTTATGGACCTTCGATTTGAATTTTTTTACTTTAGTGTATATTAAAATGATAGAGGAATTTTCTGAACCACACGAGAAGCACAATAGCCAAATAGCCTCCCATTTCACTTATATTAATCCTCCTTTTGAATTCCCCTTAAAGCCAATGGAATCCTTTTCTTTGATAGCCACATTACAAGCCTAATACCCTATCCCACCCATTATCAACATGAAATTTTCATTTCATTTTTTTTAAATTTATTTGTGGGGGGGGATGGATTTAATTTTGGGTATCCCGTGTTGATTTCACCATGTTATCATATGCTAGAGGGCAAGAATACATTTAAGTGTGGGGAAATATTTTCATTAAGTGTGTTTCGGGAAGGTACTATACTTTCATTTATGCAATTTTGTAAATGTTATTGTCAAGTGTTAAAAAAAGAAAAAAAGAAGAAAATAAGAATGGGTTGTGTCTTTGGTGGGTGAAAAATAACTCTTCATCAACCTTTGATCTTTTTATAACTATTACAATTAATATCATGAGGATATCAATCATGGGTTGGGAGATGAGCATGTGATATATGTGAAGTTCAACATTTGAAAAAAATTTATTAAAAAAAAAGACAAAGAAAAATGATGAACACTTTTTTCATTGGGAGAAGTTTTGTGTTTTCTAAATATTTCATCTTTTCATCACCTTCAAATTTTATTCCTCCTTTGTGTATTTATTCACACAATAATTCCCTTGTAAATATGTATTTCCATTTCCATTCATGTTTCATTTCTAAAAAAAATGCATTGTTATTTCCATGTTAGTATTTTACTCCCCTTTCCATATATTTTGGATGTCATCTTCCTGCCATCCTATAGCCACAGGAAATCCCCTAAAAAGACCTCGAGATTTTTGATCACATTAGTATAGGGAGTGGAAGCTGAGAGCTCTTAAAAACTCCATGATCTACCCTTCAGTTTAGTGAATTTGAGATGCTCCATAAATTAATTTTATCATCTTGAGAATAGTAAGTTTTGTGTGCCACCATCTTCCATTTCTAAATTTGAGCATGAAAAAAATGAATTGTTTTTTTTAACATTTTTTTGTAAAAACTTGAGGTGAAATTTAATATGGATGAGTGATATTGTCTAAAAGTCCCCTAATTGAGGAAAACAAAATATTAATAATTGATGGTGAGTGAAAATGATTGTTGTCATGTTTTTATATTTGCTGCACATGAAAACATGCAAAAGACTAAGTGTGGGAGATTTCATTTTATTAATATTTTAATGAATTATTATATTCTCCCTTTATATATTTTATATGAAATGTACATAATTTGTGTGGAATATTAATGTTTTAATACTAAGTGTATTTTTTAACATTTTTTAGAAGTAGTACAATTGAGTCAATTTACCATTTTAATTATACCTATCACCCTCCAGATCCTAATTGTGTGGTTTTTGTTTTTTATGATTCCTAATTAAATATAAAACATTTCATTATAAGTGATCATGGGAAAATTCTTCCATTTGAAGTCCCATATGGACCCCACAAGAAGGCCTACATAATCTGTGAAAAAACTGGACTAGCCGTGATGATTTAATTTCTGGAATCAAATAGGAAGTCCAAATTCCTTTATTATCCTCCAACGTTCGAGGGACATTGTAAGGAGTCTTGGATAAAAATTTAAAGTCCCAACTCCAAAAACAAAGGGACAAAATGATTCATTTAAATACAACCCATCATTCTGGATGAGAATTACAATCAGTACAGTATTCATGAAATGTCTCTTAATCTAGTTACAAAATCAAGATTTGAATTTTTTGGGTGAAAGAGGATATATATGAGGCCTACCTTTTAGAATAAATACTTTGGATTCAAGACATATTTCTATTTCAAAATCCATTCACATTTTGGCCATAAAAAAAGCATGGATTGAAATGGACAGTTTAACTATGTGTAATCAAACTGCCATAACTTGGGCTCCATAGGTCCACATGACTCTAAATTTTGAGAGAGGTTGTACAACGTTATTATAGAAAACTTTTAAAAAGGACATATCTCGAGATTCAGCATTATGGATGTCCAAATTGTTGATCCAAGTGGAGGGACATATTGAGAATGCCAACAGTACACTTCCTTGGGATATAAATTCGTCCACATTCTCTCCTTCAAAGGAGTTGGCCTTTCAGAAGAGAGGATCACCTATTGTCATCACCAAAGACATTTAAGGGGCATGATAGGACCTGAAATACTCATGTTTTTTACTTGATATACCTTTCCTACTATCATTATTTTCATTTACTTTTGTGTTCTTCATTTTCGTAATCTTACAAGTCTCTTTCTTTGTTATTCTATTTTATTGCAAGTTTCTTCTTCAATATTTCTTATTCTCTTCCACCTTCTGTATTTTAATATTAGTATTCTTAAAATATATTAAATTCAGTTTAATCCCCTTCCCTACTTTCTGTTTCTAATTCAATGTAAAGTCATTATTTAATTCCATTCATCGTTTCTGTGTGCGTTTGACATACCACTCTTTTCTTGTCCCTTTATTTTTCATAACATCATAATTTTTCCACATAATAATTATAAACTGATTACTAACCATTTAAATGGACGAGTAAACCTACCGTTGTGGTGAGTTATAATTTGGGGATATTAAGTGATCGAGATCCTTTTCTCGATGATTATTTTTTGAGTTAATACTGTGTATGTTGAACATTATATGTTGTGGATTAATGACATAATTTGTTTAAAGTGTGGTTTATATGGATTATTGGAACCATAAATACACTACCATAATCAAGATCTAATTTATATTATAACCCTAATTTATGTTAAGGATTGGATTAAAGCCTTAACACTTAGGAATTCCAATGAAAGTTATCTTGTGAAGTGGGTGTTAATTTAAATCCAATATAAAGAAAACTCAAGGATATCACAAGCTTAACTCCCCAATAATGAACTCGCCCCAATCTTTATAAATTTTTTAAATAAAACATCATCCATAAATTATTTCATAAGCTCTGTAAACAAAACCCCAATCAGAATAAAATTAAGTATAAATAACCGACTATAACAAAGTATCATCACGGAGGATTCGACCCGAGTGCTACTATACACATTAGCAGAGCATCAGAACCATGACCGGTCGATAGGCGACTATCAGCCACGCCTTCACTGATATAAAATTTTCCCAACATGGTGGCCAAAAGTCTAATAATTGAATCTAGTAAACCACTATCCCAACATGATATATAATTACACTAAACATTACCCAATGCATTTTAGCACAATTAGGGTACTCCCTTCATAATAATTTCAATCCCGTGCTTAAGTGTCCCACATGGATCATATAACAAGGATTCAGTCAAAAAAAAGTATATATTCTACGGTCAAGGAATGTGCAATATATAAATTTTTGTCCCTAATCATTATGTATATGTGTATAAAGGTGAATATCCTTTGTAGAGAAATAGGTATGGAATTCACTACATGATGATTCTGGCAAGGAAAATCGCGGTCCAATTTTGGCAGCATAACATCGTCATATTGAAATTCATAAAATGGGTATATGATAGAGAAAGTGGTCTCTAATAATTTATACATGAAATATACATTAGGGGATCATGTAACATAATTTCAAAACATATGAAATCGAATTAAGATACACAATATAAAAAAAGTTCATGAATGGAAATGGGAGGAGAGAAATCCCTAATGGAATTTTGGTGTATTAACGGCTTAGGTAAGGGTCCAAATGAGGGGGAATAAATTATCCCACATTAACATAAAATAAAAGGTAAAATGGGGATCCGATTATAAAATTAATAATATATAACCAATTTAAATTAAAAATACTAATTTCAAACAAGTATATTGAATTTAACAGAAGAGAGGAAGGTAAAGATCCCTTATGAAATTTTAGCATGGTAATATGTGTATATAAATGATGAAGGATGGTTTAATGAGAGTGAAAAGAAAGATATCGTTATTTATAAATAAAATGGACAGTATGGGGAGTATGTATGAACATATACCAGCTTATTAACATTAAAATAAAAAGATACACCACAAAAAGAGTGCTTGATAAAAGAGGAGAGTGAAAGATCCCTTACATGGGTGTGTGACTACGAGCCACTGTAGAGGCTTCTTGGGAGATTTTAAGAACATTTTAAGGACTCTAGGGAGTAGTTTGAAGAGTTTCTTCTATCATCAAGGAGTTTGAGATAAGATAAATGGGATATTGGGTGGTTTTAAATTTGATATTAGAGGGAGTTCATTATTATTTTGTTTTTGGACACTACATTATAAAATTTTCAAAACCACAAACCATCCCCTAGTTTTTTCACATGGTTTCAGGAAAAAGAGATAGGTATACATAATTTTACAAGGATAATGGATGATGATATTAGAATATTTCCCCAGATTATGTGGAGGAGAGTTATACTTTCAAGGAAATGATTTTAAAATCATAAAATATATTATAAGCCTCAGAGGATTCACTATGGCTTTGAAAAATAAATCAAATAAACCTAAAATTTATTTATTTTAAAGGAAAAAACATATATTTTTTCAAATATACCATTTATAGTATTTATTAAAAAATTATTGGGTCATTATGATATCATAAAACACACTATCTATTAATATGATATTCAATTTTTTCCCAAATATTCGAGTGTCTTACAAAATTATAAAAAAATCACAATTGTATAATTTTGAAATAATGATTCCAAAAAATTGTATTCATTTCTTCGAAATAATTTTCAAAATATGTGTATTTTTACTTTTAAAATAAAAGTTTTCATTTATTAAAAATTTATTGCTTTTGAAAAAAATAGTTTTCAAACATTAATAAAAAATATATATTACTTTATAAAAATCATTTGATCATTTATATTTACAAAATATAAATTAATAATAATATTTTGTTAAAATATAATTTACTTAAAATATCTACCAATTTGTCAAAAAATATATCCAAAAATACAGTTTGTGGATTAAAAATATTTCACAATCTAACAATAATCAGAAAAATATATTTCCCAAATAATTTTTTGGGCTTCCCCCAAGTCATGATTTTGATCTATTAATTTAACTAATAAACAGGGAATTACCAATATCCAAGACTCCATATATATTTTTTTGAACATGAGGAGCTAAAGAAATAATTAAATGTGAATAAGGATAAACTGATTATATTACCATGTGTTTCATTTAGGGTTGCACTAGTACTATTCTTAATGAAGTAGGATGGGTCAATACACCTATGAATTATTTATAATGATCTAAAAAAGTCCATGATAATAAAAAATTAACTTTTTGATTGGATTTATTACTTGTTTGATGAGTTATACAAAGACAATTATTTCCCTAGAATTGATCTTTTGTGGGGATTTTATCATGTAATGTTGAATAAAAGGGATATCTATTTGACTACATTTTGTACAAGGTACATTCACTACAAGATCATAGTAATTCTATTTTTACTTATTAATTCTCAAAGAATTTTACTGGGCTTAATTAATAGAGTCTTTAGAAATTACTATAAAAAATATTGTTATTTAATATAGATGATATTATTATGTACTAAAAATGTAATGAATATCATTCGAATAATTTTATTTCTATACTAACGATGTTTTGAAAGGATATTTTGTTTCTTCTGTATAGTAAATTTGAGTTTTGGTTGGAGAAAGTGTCTTTCGTGGGGAATGATATCAAAAATAGAGGTATATTTTTTTGATCTGTCTAAAACATACGCAATCGAATGGTGTCAAAAACCAACATCTAGTTAATCTATAGTTTCCTTGTATTATATGGATATTTTTGTTGAATTTTTGGAAACATCACATGTTTCTTCAATCCCACTAAAAAGCTATCAAGGAAGGGGTCATATTTTCTTAGAGTAATGATTGTGAAGAATGATTTAAGGAGATATAGAAGAGGATAATCACTATAAGTGTTATCGCATAATCCACATGTGGGGAAGGTTTTTTTATCTATAGTGATGCATCCAAAATGGTATTACATTTTGAAGTCATGAAAGATGAAAATGTGATAGGCTATTCCTCTAAAATATTTATGATCAATGGGAATAACTATCAAACTCATGACCTAGAATTGGTTGTAGTCATATTTGAGTGGAATGTTTGGAAACATTATCTCTATGGAAAGCAATGTGACGTATATACAAACCATAGTATTATCTTGTATATATTCATATAAAAGGACATTAATTTTTTAAAAACAAGGTTGTTATAGATGATCATGTATTATGATTGTTCAATCTATTAGCATTTTAGGAAGGAAAACAAAGTAGTTGATTATCTAAGTAGAATGGATCCTATAACCCTATCAATGATGAGGCTTTCAAGGGATACAATCTTCAAGGACTTGAAATGGATGAAAAAAAACAATAATACAAGGATATTCATCTTAAATTTTCCAGGAATTTGATAAACTATTTATTCATGAGAGGATCAAGGAGGATCAATTTGATGATGAGCTGCTATGAAAAAATATATTGAATGTTTTGGTGTTATACTTCCCTGAAAATGGAGTTATGCATTTTGGAACCCAAATAAGAGTCCCATAATAAAAATAATTTAAGGGGGAACTTTTGGATGATTCAGATAGTTCCTTATTTTTTATTCATTGAATGATCTTTAAGATGTCTACGGAATTTATGTAAAACATCTTGTGGGATAACATGAAGTGGAAGATTGTGGAGATCTTATTTAAATGATTTGTATTCCAACAAGTCATTGTGGGAAAATAAATGTCTAAGGGTATGGTAAAACCATTACCATAAGAGTAAGTAAATGGGAAAACATAACCATGTATTTGATCATAGGAATACCTTTGACAACTGAGGGTAATAAATACATCTGTGTGGTAATCGATCATCATATTAGGTAAGAATAATTCTTTTCTGCAACGGAATATTTATCTCTTCTAAGAAATCTACATGATATACCTAAGTTAAATGGTAATAATTCAAGGAGTAACACTCTCTATTGTATCTGATAGATATATGTGGTTTTTTTAATGTTTTTGTATAATCCTTCAACAATCATTCAATACAAAAATTATATTTATCATTTATTGTCCCCCTAGATATGTAGTCAATCTGAAATGACCTTCAAAATTCTTGTGGATATACTAAAATCAAGTTCAATAAATTTTCAGGTATATTGGGATCAACACCATCCCCTATTGATGTTATCATATGAAAAAAGTTCCATTACAGAATTAAAATGGAAACATATGAGGCTTTTAATGTGTAGATGATTTTGAATCTAAAATAATGGGATGATGTGGTAGAGGAGATGTTTATGGGACCTGATCTCATCCATGACATGATAGTGATGGTTCAAACCATCCAGTGTCATATGAAAACATCAAAAATTAGATAAAAAATATATGCAAATAATTATCAATGATACCACGAGTAGGGGGTAAGATATTAAGTGTTCCTTCATATATTGACATGGAAGAATGTCATGTGGTTTGGGAATAAGGGTAATCTTAGTCCAAGATACATCATCGCCTATGAGATCATTGATCGCATCATAGTGGTGGCCAATTGACTAGTACCCACACCCAACCAATATAAAGTACATGATGTGTTCAATGTAACCCTCCTGAGTAAGTTAACACTGGACCTTTTTTAACATCGCAACCCAAACCACTAGGTCCAAGATGCAATTACACATGACTTAATGCAAGCCTCCTTGTACACAAAATTCTCTCGACTAGCAATGAGGGTCCAAATTTGATAGTGGGGAGACTATATCCATCGTATCATGCAATCGATAAGGATGATAATGAAAAATAATAAATAAATTAATAAATAATCATTGTAAAAAATGTTGAAAATGAATAATTGAAATAGATATAAAAATCCCCTGAAAATTGGTAATTTTATCCATATTATAAACTAAATGTAAATCAAAGAAAAGTAAATAAAAACACATACATGGTAATATATTATCTACACTGGCCAGATGCAACTCCATGCTCCACCACTCAACCATCCATCATAGGGAACATTACCCTCTACATATATCTAGGCATGAAATCCTTAAGTACACTAAAATTACTGAGTAGTGTGTTATTACAAGGCTATATCGGAAACGACTAAGGAATCATTACTATTAGTGGACAATATAAATAACAATTCATATGATGACATAAGTAAATTCTACGTAAATATATATGTAAAGAGTCTTTTTTTTATGACCATGCCACTAAAAAATCCATCCCCAAAAGCTTTAGATCATTACAAGTAATAATTTCCTTAAAACACATACCTCTATCAAGGTATCATAGCTCATCGGACCCTTCAAATGGATGTTATAGTAATTCTTCATGTTCCATAGGTCATGTCCTTAATCCTCTTATACTTTTAATCACCCATGACCCATATCTATAAGAATCCATTATTGGAATATTCCATCAAGGAAATATTGTTTCCCCCCAATAGGGGTACCCACATCTGCCTTTAAGGATGTCAAGACGACAGTAGGATGGGTAACTAGCCACTAGACTTTGTAACTCCCACCCTCAAAGTTCTACATTTGTATCTCAGTATCCACCTGTTAGCACTATTCTTTCACATCTACATGGGAAGCCACACAAACCATTATGAACATTAGGATCATGTTAGGTTTTGTAACCTAATACATCCAACCCCAAGGATCCACCTGAGTATCTCAGTACATTCTAGCTAGTCACTATGCTTTCCCCTATATAGTGGTATCCACACCCTCCTTTATGGATGTTAGGATCGTGTCTTGTTGGGTAACCTCAAACAACCAACCTTAGGGATCCACCTGAGTATCTTTTTTCCAACAACATAATTCCAATGGCATTGAAACACACAAACAATACATCTCATATAAATGTCAGGATAATCACACATAATCAAAATTGACAACAACTACTCACACACCCATAGGTGTCTCAAAAATATACGAGTAACTAAATCATCACATCACAATAGGATGAAAACATAAATATACAAGTCCCCTGATTGAAAGGAATATACAACCTCAATGTCATCGACATCAATATTAAGAATAAACCACTTGATGTGGTTTTTTTGCTAGACTGGAAACCTCAATAATCATGAACATCTCTTTGATGCCTTATTATCATAAATCGTGAAACATCAAATATCATAGTTAGTCAAGGGTTCCTAGAACCCAAACCCGTTATTTTACTTAATAAATAAATAAAATATCACTTGAAATGGTAATTTCTCTCTACTATATATTTTTCTGAATTATCATTCTAAGCTAGTACATGCAGTCAAAAAATCATCCACAATAATATTTATATTTTGATAATTTCCCATAAAATATCATTTTATAATTATCTCTCAATAATTTATCCTAAGTTATTATTTTATAATTTTATTTTTCTAATTTTTTATAACCTATACATTATAATTATTCTTTCAAAAATAAATTATCATTTGATAATTCTTATTTTATAAATTTTCATTTAATAATCTAGTGACTATCGATTAATAATTTTAATAATTTTCATTTATAATCTCAAAATTATAGTTTGATGATTTGAATAACTATAATTTCAAAATTTCAACATTATCATATGATAATTTTAAAATTTTCCTTTAACAATAATTAAATTATCATTGGATAATTTTACAGTCATCCTTTAATAATCTCAAAATTATCTTTTAATAATTTAATAATTTTCATTTGAAAATCTAACAATTTTCGGTTTTTATAATTTTATAAACTATCCATCAATTATTATCTACAATTATAAAATGATAATTCAATGTTATAAATATTTTATAAAAATACTAGATAATTCAATGAAGTTAACAGTTCATAATTCTTTTTTAATTATCTTTGATAACTGTGCAAAATTTTCTTTTATTAATTATGTTTTATCATCACCCTTGATAAATTAAAAATTATCCTTCATAATTTTTTTTGGAAATATCCCTTCAAAAAAATGGGTTATATCATTTTAACAATAAAATATTGATAATTAAATTTAATAACCACAAGAAAATAATTTTACATTATCCCTTATATAAAACAATTATCATGAAAATGTATGGTTTATCAAGCTTATTTCTTTGTTTTGTATTCAGGAATAAACAAGGAAATATAACGATAAATTAATAATTAATCAATATTAAATTAAACATGCATTGTCTTCCCTGGGATAGGTGCACTTGGGATTCAACAAGAACAACATTTTGCATCTTCTGGTCCCAGAAGAGGAGGAATGAGTAAGGGACCTTTGCTGACCACACATTATAGACATTTGAGGGTGCGTTGACTTAACAAGATCCACCGTGAACCACAACAAAATTGTTGGGTTAATTGAAAGAAATAAAGTTGTGGGTTATTAAATTCAAAAATTAATACCATATTAAAATTCATTATTCCACAAATAATTGAATGAAGGGAAAATATTTCCACCCAAATAAGGATTTCCATATTTATGGGGTCAAGAACGGGTAAATATGATGGTTTTAATTCCTCTCATGCATTAAAATAGAGGGTTTCACAAATTTTAAGTAGAAGAGGAACAATAATATTCATTTTTTATAATTAAATTAATAATACTAATATGAATTAAATTAATAATAGGTGTAATCCAAAAAAACTCTTAACATAACTAAATTTTATTCCCCGCATAGGGTTAAACCCCAATCTCAGATATAATGGTGGTCTCATATAAATCTCAAAACCCACATTTTTTGTAATATTTAAAACTTTAGGAAAACAATATTACACAGACAATATAATATAACAAATATGATTATCCTTTCTACACCAAGGGTCTAAGGGCCTCATAATTCTGTGATATATTAGTTCCTAACTCTGAAAATATTCTACATAATATTTCAAGGTGTTATCTGGGCTTTTTTACATTAAAAAAAGATCTTAAATCACCAATTAAATGATTTTATTGAAATATTTCATTTTCACATTAAAAAATTGAAAACTATTTTCCACAAGAGTTTTTATTTTCATTAAAAACATCATGATTATATAATTCTCCCTCCATATAAACTTATCATCCTCAAGAAGTATCTATAATGGTCATTCTCAAACATAGTAGGTCACTATGTTTGATCATATGCCTCATGATCCCACACATCCTACTAGATCTATCCATGTTTCCATTGAAATTAGAATGAATCATACCATCATTCCTCATAGAGAATTTTTTATGTGTTCCTTAATCCGCATCGGGTGCTCCTCAAAGATGCATCAGGTTCCAAATCACAGACCTTCCAGTCCATAACATGTGCAAGATCGAGCGTGTACCTCCAATGATGTGAAAAATGGAACACATCAGGTATGAATCTATAACATAGTGGTAATCCATACGGTAGGAAACAATCCCTAATTGTTTAGTGATTCCAAATGGGTCTCACAATCCATGGTTATATTTTTCATTACATCCTCAAATATCGGATACCTATCCAAATATTAACTCTCCAAAAGAAATAATCACCACATTGAACTAAAATGGTTTCCTACAAACGTATACATATAATATTTTTCAACATTGATTTGTGATAAACCTTTTCTCAATTAGATTCAATCCTTCAGAGGCCCTATAAACAAAATTAGGCTGACAACCACTGGCACACTTACCTCATGCCAATAAGAGGTGATCATCAAAGTCTCCCAAAAAATCCATATAATGTTCTATCTAAATTGTAGCATTGTAACTGTTATGTAATGTGAACTCAATCAAGGATATGTGATCATCCCACACTCCACTAATGTCTAGAATGAAATCTTGAAGCATTTATTCCAATATTTATGTAGTCCACTCTGACTGTCTATCGATTTGAGGAATGTACACCTTGATCAATCTCAGTTGAATCACTATAAATTTTTCAATACCTACCAAAAGAAAAACATAAAGCATGAATCTCTATCTAAGAAAATTATCGAGAGAACTCCATTTCTGAGTATGATCACTAATACATAAATATTGTATGGATCCTTCAATGAGTGGGTCTCGTTGTTTGATAAAAAAAGATAAGACATCATTAACTGACATAAAATCCACCAGACTGTATCATTAGTCCCCGGGGTCCTTGGTAACCCCTTCAAAAGAATTCCATTACATCCCCCAACCTAGTGACATGGAATTACATTTTCAGTCTCCCACTATGGGAAGCAATAACTATCACTATTTAATATTCTATGTTATCACATCATCATTCAACAATGTGTTGGAGAAAGTTAATTTAGGGAATGATAACTCTACTATTATGTCTCATATAGACATAGTTATGAGAAATAAGGAAAACAATACAACTAAAAAAAGAAAAATATCAAATAAACATGTTAAATATTGTAACTCATTCAGTAAAAGGTTCCTCATATCCATTTGTTAGAGGTTTATCCACCATATAGAATTTCACTACCTCTTCTCCACTACCATTTACATAACATTCTTGATTCATTTTCATCTAGGGAGTCTGTATCCTTTTTTGGAGTCCTCTACTCTCATCTTTTCTGGAACTCCTACCACTCCTCAAAGATACCATTGAGAAAAAACATCAATGATTACCTTCCATTCCAAACATGTGGCAATAAACTATGGGTTTCCAAAATAAGCTACTATAATTACCCCTTATCAAATAGTTGTAACACCTATCTCCCATAGTGGGTACTGAATAAGTTCTACATTGACCCAAATATTTTTCACTCTACTACTCTCATTCCACCTTTCTCTTCCTACTATCTATAGAAACACTTTTTGTACTAAGGGATAACATATTCATTGCCCCGTTGTGATCTGAATGTAAGCCTACTTCCTTATCTTTCTCTAGTCCCTTATCAATGGTTAGTGAATCACAAATAACATGTGAGTATGACATCAGTTCAAAGCCTCTCACCTGATGTTTAATATCCGATCAAAGGCCTATCTAAAAATTTCATACTATTTGTGCCTCTTTTCTATCCAATAAAGTGGTAATGTGAAGAAAATCTATAAAATGAACTTTATAAAGAGATAATGTCCTAAATCCATGTCATTATGCCATGAACTCCTGGTAAAAATCTAATTTCATTATGTACAAAAGGTATTTTTCAGGAAAAACTCATAAATGTCATTCAAGTAAAACCCTCTCATCTCCTAGACTAAATAACAATAGTACAATATCTATTAGAAGGACCTTGGAACATGAATGTCTCTATCCTAACTCTTATTTAATTATAAATCTATATTATCCCAAATATACTTTCAATAATGTCCATCCAATCTTCTGGAGCCTATGTTCCACTATTCTAATGGAATGTTAGAGGACTTAAGAGCACAAAATTACATACATGGTCTATGATAGTAATATATGAAACACTTATTTGAATGGACACTATCCAAAAAAATTCATGAATATATGACCTCTACACCCATGATCTACTATGCTGGTATAAGAGCATGATGGAGAGCATCCTTCGATAGTAAAGGTGGTAGAACTGGGATATCCTTGATTGCATCTATTGGTGGTGTCATCAAAGAACTTCAAAGAATAAAATTCTACAACATATGGACCATTAGGAACCTAAAAAGATACAAAACAGTCTATGGGATCACATAAAGGCATCCCTAAGATTCAACCCTCATCCCGAGGTATAACCACCCTAGCAAAAATCTATATCTCTATCCCTACATGTTATGCACAATCATAATATATATATTAATCCTACAATATACTAATTAGAAGTAATTAAATCCAATAATGATATATCACATAGTATGAAAATAGATATATCACACAAGGAAATTATCCAAAATAGATAGTGAATGATAAATAATTATTTAAATAACTATTATACTTCATAATAATAGTTATGTATATGGATTGTTAACCATTGTTCATAGTCATAATGCATGAACATGACTTAAATTACACAAATCAAATATTAACATCATGTACATCACCCATGGTAGTTTTTATTAACTATAATAGAAGAATATAATTTCAAAATATTATGGAAACTCAAGGGCCCAGATTACCGTATTGGCTAGGAATTATTCTAGTTCCCTTTATTGAGTCCCAAATATCCTATGTCCTATCAATCATGTCATATCCCATGGAAAAGAAAAGAACAAGTTAATGAATAATTCTATCTAATACCATTTTCTAACATCACAACCCAAACAATCGGGTCTGAGCTAGAATTCCACATGCCCTCAATTGTGTCTCCCTATATAGATGTGGATTTTTTCTAGAAGCGTAGGTCCAAATCTGATAGTGGGGAGACTATACCCTCTATATCATGTCATCTATAAGGAAAATAATAAATAGTAATAAAATAATGAATAAATAATTTGAGAAATAATGAAATGAATGAATAAATTTTATACATATAAATATATATCACAAATTGGTAATAGTTTATAGAGTATATGAACCAGGCAAATATAAGACAAATAAATAAAAAACATATGTGGGGGTACACTTTTTTCTATCTTGGTTTTATCCAACTGTATGCTTTACTACTTAACTATCGTCCATAAGGCCCATTCCATTTTCCGAATATCTATTCATGAAATATAAAAGCGTCACGAAATTTCCATGTATCGTGTGAGTACAAGAATCAGTAGGAAGCCACCAAAGTATCCTTAGTATAAATTAAAAATGTATATAACGATTTATATCATGACATATGTAAATGATCAATAAACATGAATTTGTTGGGTCATCATGAAATATCCAAGTAACAACAAATACAAACACTTCTATCTTCAGTTAGTTCCCCGAAAGAATTTTTCAAAACACACCTACCTCCCTCATGGTCTCATAGATCACCCACCCTTCTGATGGTTGCTATAGGAATGCCACACATTATTTCTGGTATATCCATGATCTCATTATCTATATAATCACCCATTACCCAGGTTTATAGAAATACATGACCTATATATGCTATAAAGTCCCAATGATTTACCCTCTATAGGGGTATCTAAATCAACCTTTAAGGATGTTTGAAATGCATCGAGATGGGTAACCAGCCACTAGACCACATAACTCCCACCCTCAAGGATCATCCTATATATATTTTTATAAAATAGCTATCCCCAATAATTTCCACCCTACAGGGGTATCCCCACCCAATTTTAAGGAATTTATGACCATGTTAGGTTGGGTAACCTTATACACACAATATCAAGGCTCCACCAGTGTATCTCAGTACCTACCAACTTTTCACTATTTTCCCCATATATAAGGATATCCACACATACCTCTGAGGACATTTGGATTGTATAAGGTTGGGTATCCTTAGACACCCAAAATCAAGGCTCCATCTGAGTATCTTGGTACATGTAATATAATTCTATAGGATAAGAAATAAAATACAATAAATTTTATTGAAAGGAATGATAAGCCACAACAAGATCAACATCAAGATAATCACACATAAACAACTGAAACCATAGCTACTGACACACCTACATGTGTAATAGAAAAAGAATGTCTTTGTCTATCATAACATCACAGCATGATAACATCATAAATATAAAAGGAAAAAAGGGTAATGAACCTCTTACATCAAAGCCTTCGACATCAAAGAAAAGGATAAACCACCAGATCTTGTTTGATAGAAGGATTAGAAACCTCAATAGTTCAAAAAATATTTTCATGAATTTATTATCATAAAAAATGAAATGTCAATGTTCAATGTTATTCAAGTGTTCCTAAAACCATAAAAAATATTTATTTCAAAAAGAAAAAAAATGTCCCATGAAATCATACATTCTCTCTCCTAGATAATTTTTGAATTCTCATTGTAGACTTGTTCATGCACTCATAATATTCTCTATAAGAATAGTTATCATTTCATAATTTCTCGAAAATTATCCTTTTATAATTATCACTTGATAATTTATATAAAATTATTATTTTATAATTATACTTTGATAATTTTTTTATAAATAATACTTTATAATTATCTCTTGATTATAAATTAATCTTTCATAACTCTTATTTTATAAATCATCTTTTAATAATCAAGAGAAAATTGATTAATAATTTAACTAATTATTCTCGATAATATTGTAATAACCATTTGATAGTTTCAATGACTATCCTTTGATAGCACAAACATTATTGTTTGATTTTTTTTAATTTTCCTTTAATAATGTTTCAATTATTGTTTGATAATATAACAATTATACCCCAATAACCTGACAATAGAAATTTTATAATTTAATAATTACCCTTGGATGATCTCAGAAATATCAATTGATAATATTTTTATAAATTATCCATTAATAATTTTCTGCAATTATAAATTAAAAATCTAATTTCATTGTTATTTTATAAGAACAATTATTATTTTATGAAATTATAATTTTATAATTCATTATAATTATATTTGATAACTATGAAAAAATTTATTTTGATATTTTTTTTGCATAACCCACGATATGTTTTGTTGAAATATCCCCTAAAAAACCCTAGTTTTTTTTAATTTACAAAATAAATATTTATAATTCAAAGTAGTTATCATTTGATAATTATTTTTTATTTTAAATGAGAATTTATTATCAATAATTATCATGAAAAATCCAGATTTATCATGTTGAATTATTTTTTTGTTTTGAATTAAGGAATAAAATGGGAAAAGTCTAAAAAATTAATAGTTGACAAAAAATAAACCTCACATTGTCTTCCATGGGAGAGACAAACTAGGGAATCAAAAATCACACTATCTCATGACACTTTATCCCTAAAAAAGAGGAAAAATGAAGGTACCTTTACCAACAAAAATAAAGGGACATCCGATTGTTCTCAGGCTCAACTAAATCCACCATGAACCAAAACCGAACAGTTTGGTTATTTGAGAACCCAGAAGCCATGTGTTATTAGATTCCAAAATTAATATCTGATTTAAATTCATTATACAACCTATAATTGAATTCAGAGAGCTTGTTTTAACCTAAATAATGTGTTTCCATTTCTATTGGTTAAAAATGAGTAAATTCAGTGGGTTTAATTCAATCCGAGTGTCATATTGGAGGGCCGAACATATATAGGATATATGATGAGCAATAAAATACATTTTTTATAATTCAATTAATAATAAGGAAATTAATTCACATAAAATTAGCTGTCATGTAACCAAACATATGATGCACATAAAATTTATGCCATACCTGGGTAAACCATGCATCCAGGAACTAACTGTGGTATCAAGGTTTTCATACAATGCACTATTCGAGGTATATTAAATTATTTATGAAGAAAAAATATAATAAAGAATATATAAAATAACTTATCCTCACATGATATCTTACCAATGGTATGAAACATATACAAGTTATGCCATATATTGGTAAACTCTATGTATCTGACCTAACTCTGGTCTCAGATTTCTCATTCGACATGCTATTTTGGAGATATTCAAATCTATTTAAAAAAATTTAATATGCCTAAAATAATATATATTATATTTTTATTCCCTCTGAATGGAGGATCTATGGTCCTTAAAATCCTGAGATATCATAGTTCATAGCTTTGAAAATATTACAAAAAATATTCTATGGTGTTAAATGGTATTTGTCCCTTACTCAAAGCATTTTTAGTCTGCTATTAAATTAATTTCAACGAAAAATTCCACCTTCAGAAAATAATAATAATATATTATTACCTACCAAATTTTTATTATCTTTAATATAATTAAGATATTACACCCCTCACATGTACTTAATATTATGGTGGTACCATTTAAGAGTAATATTTCATAAGATAAGAAACAAGTGAATATATTAGATTATATGGAAAAGGTTCTATGAAACTAGAAAACTCACCTGGTCAATGTATTGGGGTTGAAGAAAAAGTTAGATAGAATAACATTGGAACTAGAATAAGTAACAAAAAAATAAACCTCATCTATTTTGGTGTATTATTTGTAAATTTTGAGGGTTAAATTTAGGAAGGAGAGAAGAATTTAATGGCATGAAATTTAAAAAAGTACTTTTTAAAGGAGTAAATTAATTTTTAAGTAAGGTAGTTATAGAAAACACAAGCACTAATTTTGTTATTTTGAACTGTCTTATGGTCTGTCAAATTTTATGGTCTCGTAATCATCATAACCATTGATAATATAGTCATTATACAATGAACATTAAGATTAGTATATCAAGGGTTATAATAACATTCGTTTGTCATAGAAAAAGGAAGTGGTGACCTCAACTAGTAGGATCATACCATATAATGCCCATATATCTATGTTTCTCAGGGAGATAACATCACTAGGATTTTCCCTTGACCAATTTCAACCCTAGTCTCAAAAACTAATTTTTTATTGAAACCATTTACATGATAAGTTCAAGATAATAGTTATCACATCACAAACCATTTTCACCGAACCAGCCCCTAAAAATATCCCCATCGCACTCCTTACCCTTATAGAATTCACCTGTGTAAGAAATAGATATGTATCTATAACATAATAGTATGATGTTTTGGATTTAATTTCAATCAAATTATGATTCTATTTATTTCATTTTATGATAAAATTTTAAATTATTAATTAATTAGTTGCCTAAAAATTATGTTTTGATACAAAAAACATGAATTTTGTTTTTAAGAAATACATAGTTTCAATAATGATACTCCACCAGAAGAATTAACGAAATTTTAAAATATATGTAATTTTAATAAAATATTATTAATAAATATTATTTATTAAATATAAAAAATAATATATCTTTACAAATTAAATTAATTTTATAAGGTCCATTAAACAGTTATTGTCAAGAACCTGTATTTTTCATCAATATGGATTTTTTATCTAAAAATAAATATAGTCATATTTATAAATTTTTTTATAAAATTAATATTATTTTAGAATTAATAAATTTTAAATTATCAAATGGTAATATTTTCCTGATTTTTTGGAGGAGGAAATTTTTTTGGGTAAAAATTTATTAGGGTATAAACATATGGTGTGTATTACGACATAATAATGACAAAAAACATATGCAATTTATTCTGTAAAGGATATCTATGACCAAATATAAATTTATCCATTTAAATAATACATTTTTAAGATAATTTGGTTAATTTTATAAACCCATAATGAATCCTCAAAAAATATTTTATATTTTATGGTTTTGAAAATAATTCTTAATAAACATGACTCACATCCACAACATCAAAGGTATTATTTTAATTTTTTGGTTATTTGTTATATAAAATAATTAGAACTACAACTCTTTATAATAATCCATTGGAAAATTAATGGTAACATTTTTATTTATGATTACATTATCATATTGAGATCAAAACCAAAGTGTGTAAATTAATAAAGAACTCTCATCTCTTTTTCTATAAAAACCCACCCACCCTCATATTATACATCACTAAAAACAATTAAAGAACAAAATTAATCTACCCATTCCTCTCTATCTCCATTTCAAGGTTACTCCTGTATCTTAATAATCTTCTCTAAAGCATTTATAATCACCCTTTAAATATATGGGATCCACTCCTCCTCTTTATTTATGAACCATCATTATATTATTCCCATTAAATAGCAATTTTCAGGTTGATTTATATTATGACAAATCCGAATTAATTTACTTATGAAATCCATGTGATTATAGAAAAATCTTATTGTCATTAATCCTATCTATGAATCTTTATGTACGACCATTATAATGATAAAATTATCCTTTGAAAAATTTTGTATTAAATTACCATTCCCATTTTAACTCGATGGTATTCCCCATGTTTTACCTAAACTTCATTGATTGAGGATTTCCATATTCGATACCCATTATCCTTAATAATGGGGTTAATGTTTATGAAATAAATTCATTTATTTTATGAATTATGTAGCACACTTATGCATGTATAAGATATGAAAGTGATGAGTTGGACATGAATTATAGCTCTCCACTGAATTTGGTAATGTTTTTACCTTTTAAGATTTCATGTATGGGGAGTGAGAGGTTATACTATGATCATTATTTTATGCTATATTGGAATTCATCATTGACATATTTTTAAGATGTAATGTTTTATGTTTTTTTAAAATTACCATGTTACCTTTATGTTGTCCTGTTATATCATTACTCATTGTTCAATATTTTGATTCTTACCTCTCTTGTGTTGGCTTGATATACATATTGGCTCATATGTACTTATTTAAATTATTATTTGATTTTTTATTCCCTTACTTGGATATATATCTCCCCCCCAATCTTATGTATGTCATCGGGTTATCCCCAGTAGTTATAAAAGAGGTATTTCTTTTACGATCATGTTAAGGATGAAGGTTTCAGGCACAATGAAACCGTGGATGGGACGGTACCCAACATTAATTTTTAACATGATCATTGATTATTCCAGGATAAATGTGATGATTAATACTAGTCTCCACAGAATATAATCAAATATTTAGATAAAGAAGGAAGAGGCCTGAAACCTTTAAAGAGGATCTTGCACATCAGGTTTATATTTAAATTAATTAATTTCATAAATAAAATAATACATGGATCTTCGGTAATTTGTTTTTTGGTGATGATGGTCATTCAGAATTAACCTTATGTATTAACTCGTTGTGCTTGCGAGGATCGAAACTAGAATTGTCTAGAGGTGATCCACACGTGCTCTAATGGCCTCTAATCGACATCACTCATTCTCTGGGTTCTAGCATGATGTAGCGAGTGTAAAATGTATGTTGTTATTGATTTCTTATTCTTCAGCCTTGATTAATGTCTCTCGTTCTAGAGAGGGGAAAGAAGAGGATTTGAGAGAGAAAATGTTTGGCTCAATAATTCTCAATTCACAAAGCGTGCGGTGTGTTATATATACTACAATACACATACTTATCTATTTATATTAATGGAACTTCACTTTCAATATTTAATTTCATAACAGAAATTAAATATATTCATGAGAATAGAGAAAATTCATTCTAACATTAATAATACTGCGTCCTTATTTATGGTTCACCAACTTTTCCAAACAGAATTATGAATAAAATTACGCATCACAAAATAATAGCAGCATCAATCTTATTTTAACTTGTGCCACCTAATAATTATTTACCATATGGAAAAATAAATACTTTACAATTGGACCAGCCTTGGTCCGCTCAGACTCCACTTCTTTTTATTGAAAAATCGAATAAATAAATAAATAAATTATTCTCTTAAAAATATTTTATTTAAAAACTAGTAAATAATAAATTATTAACTATTCAAAAAATTAAATAAATATATTTTATTTAATTTATAAGATCATCTTAACTTAAATAAAATTATTCCATGGTCTTGAGTATAATATTTATTTCATTAATTAAGTTAAAATAGAATTTAACCAAGACCATAAAAAACACATATTGTGTGATACTTTAGGATTCTCTCTCATTAGCATTAGGCGGGTTTTCTTAAAGTCCAAGAGTACTGTCTAACAATTAGTCATGGAACCCAAGAGAATAAATTTAAGGGCACAACAATCCCCTCTTGGATTATTCCATGCAGAATATCTTTAGTATCTTATCAATGTTTGTACTTTGACTTAGGCCCAAAAATCTCTTGGATATGTCATGATGAATCTTGATCCAAAGAATATACGATGCCTATCCCAAGTCCATCATGGATAATCATTAATGAAATCATGCCTTAACAGAATGTAAGACTGCTATGTCATTTTCAATAATTAATTTTTCATCAACATATACTATTAGAAAAATGGATACACTCTCACTATACTTTTGTAGATATATGTCTCACATTCACTGTATATAAACCCAAATTATGTTAAGGATTCATAAATAAGAATTTTCCATGACCTAGATTCTTACATTAATCCATAAATGGATTTTGTTTCAACTATCATACTATATTAGCATCATTTGGAGTCAGAAATCCTTCAGGTTTTGTCATGTAGACATCTTCCTGAAGGTTCCCATTAAGTAAGCCTGTTTTGACATCCATTTTCCAAATCTCATAGTCATGGTAAGTCGCAATGGAAAATAGAATTATTATGGATTTCTGCATTGCAACTGGTGAAAAGGGTTCATCGTAGTCAATTCCTTGATGATGTTTAAACACTTTTTCTACCAATCATGCCTTATAGGTACTGACTTGTCCCTCCTTGTCCAGTTTCTTCTTAAATACCCATTTTTAACCAACAGGCTTTACATCAATTAGTGGATCTACCAAATTACATACTTGGTTTTGATACATGGAATCTATTTCAGAATTCATGGATTCATTCCACTTAACAACATATCTTCCACTTACTGCTTCCTTATAGGTTAAAGTATCGTTATTATCAACTAATAATGAGTCACTATCCTCAGTAACTAAAAAACAATGCCATTCAGGTTCTCCAACCTCTCTTTCACTCCTATACAATACTTTTGTCTCTGGAAAAGATTATTCTACCAAGGGTAATTGTGGAATATGTTCTTATACCAACTCATGTGTACATTGATCCTCAACATTATCTAAGTCTATCTCGCTCCCACTATCTCTTTTAGAGATGTGGTCCCTCTCAATGAATAAGGCATGTCTTTCCACTATAACATTTTTCTGAGGGGTTGTATAGGTAATATCCCCTTGTTTCCTTGGGGAATCATATAAAGGTACGTTTTGTGCCTCAGGGAGTGAGTTTGTTACGTAAAGAGTCCTTAAAAAAAATTTCCTACCCCACACATGTAAATTCGATAAAATGGATTTTTTCCACTGTAAAACTCATATGTAATACCATTTATAGATTTCGTTGGTACTTGGTTTAGTATGTTTGTTGTTGTTTGTAATGAATACACCCAAATGGATAATGGAAGACTCACATGACTCATTATTTATCTCATCATGTTCAATAGGGTGTGGTTCCTTCTATCTCTCACACCATTCCATTGGGGAGTATTTGTAGTAGTGAGTTGGGATAGGTGCCAAAACTCCCATAAGTAATCAATGATGTATTGATTAAGATATTCTCCATATCGGTCTAAGTGGAGTTTCTTAATCTTCTTACTAAACTGATTCTCAAATTCATTCTTTTATTCTCTAAACTTATCAAAAGAATACAAATTATACCTCATTGAGTACATATATACATATCTACTAAAACCATTAGTAAAAGTTATGAAGTACGAGTACCCTCCCCTTGCTTCAACTGGAAATAGTCCACACAAATCAGTATGAAACAATTCAAGAAGATATTTTTCCCTTTTACATTTCCCAATAAATGGGGCTTTGGTCATTTTTCCTTGAAAACATGCATGACATACACCAAGTGGTTTTTGTTCAAAAGAATATAAATATCCATATTTATTTATCTTTTTCATTCCTTTATCATTTACTTGACCTATCCAGTGATTCCAATGTTGGGTGTGGTATGATTCATGTGGAGTATCTTGGTTATCGATTTCCATTACTTGGGTTGTGTGATACAACACGTAAAGACCGCTGTATAAATGTTCCCTACCAAAACAAAGTATCTATTTGTAAAAGAAGAAACATTTACATCCAAACATGAAAAAAATCAATTTGTATCTTATCAAGATACATAAATAATGTTTTTAGAAACATAAGGCACATAATAAAAACACTTAAACAATAAGATCATCCCAGTTGGCAACGTGAGGTGGTAGTCCCCGACAGCTACAACAACATTTCTATCTCCTTTGGATGCTCATAGATCTACCTCCCCTAATTCAATATTCAATATAATTGGTTCCAGAATTTGGATAAATATGTGAGAACCAAAAGCTATATCTAATAACTAATTTGATAAAATAGATAGATTACATTCGATAAAAAATGCACCTGAATCTTCCCCTTGTTTCTTTGGCTAGGTTCAGTTCTTCTTTCAGTGGCCCTTCATTCCACATGAGAAACAAATAGCCTCATGTTCCTTTTCCTCCCATTTGATCATCCTTTTCATGGATGGTTGTGAATAATCTTTGGGCTTAAATCTATTTGACTTCCATTTTCTCTTATTCACCAGAATGATAGAAAGATTTTTCAGACTTCATATCTTTTTCCACATGGAGAATGAGGATAAGAAGACCAGATAGAGACTTGTCAATATTTTTCATTTTGAAATTGACAAAAAAGTGTGAGATGATTTGGGGGAGTGATGCGATAATGAGATCAATGACCAGTTCTTCCGGGAGTTTAAACCCTGGAACCTCTAGGTGCAAAATGTAGCCAAGGAGCTTGACTACACGAGGCCCAGCTTGGGAACCTTCTCCAAGCTTAATATAAAAGACTTCCTTAGTGATCTCAAAGAATTTCTCTCTTTCTCTCTCCTAGTAAAATCCATGAAGGTTCTCAATCATGAAATAAGAATCCATTTTTCTTATGAGACATCATGAGCTCACTAGAAATTGATAATAGCCTCAAAATTGAACATCGACTACTTAATTCATATGCTTCTCATAGACCAGTAAATCCTCATCACTCGGCTCTTTGGCAGGAGGATAAGGTAATGCTGACTCCAGCACATAAGACTTCCATTCATGGCATAAGATAACCTGAAGGTTTCAAAACCATTACTAAAAGTTACAGCTTCTGAGGATGTTATCATCATCCATAATTGATCGTAAGGATAGTGTGGTGGATGATCTTATCATTTTTATTCTGCAATTGAAAGATAACATCATTAGTACTTTCTTAATTACATTTTAGGAGAAATTATAAATTTTTGATAAGTCTCCCACTATTTTAGCAAGTCCAAATGTACCTCAACATTGAACTTATAATATACAGTTTCCATGATATTCTAGGGTCACGGATCCATATTCCCTTTCGTAAAACCCCAACTAGGGTTGGTCAAGCTATTATAAGGTATTTAGGTAGGCAGGTCATTGCCAACTACAGGCTTCTAGCTAATTGATCTACTGAGTGGACTCCCCTATCATGAAATCATGAATTTTGGATTTCCTCAACTCTTTTCTCCAATATTCCACCAATTCTAGAAAGGGATACTCTTCTTGATGTATTATGGTTAAATCAACCCGAAACCTTTCATAATGTCTTCATGTTTAAAAGTAAGTATCTCAACAGGGGTTGGTAAAACACATAGTTTTGTTGAGTTTTTCCATTAATCATCTAACGAAAGTCTTTGTCTGACTGAATAATTTATTTGAGGGATTTTTATCTCTTATGTGGGAATTTCTTATTATCATTATCACATTCTTGTTAATGTTAAGTGGAACTTAATTAAGTGATTAACCATGTATTCATAATATTTATGCATAACTCTTGTTTATTTTATTTCTATCTTGCATACCAAGTTAATTCATTAATTATGTGATTGTGACAACACATCCATAATGATAAACCATGAAACTAACAAGAATAAAATAAAGAGAATGATGATGAGATTTTCTAATTTTTATTTTATCTTTTGGTTGATAAAATATCCTTATCCTAGGGGAGAACATCATGAACCTTTTGGGTTCATGTTTACATATTTCCACCTATCCACCTCTGTATCTCCTGAGATTGGTTTCATCTCGGATCCATCTTGAACTGCCTCTAGAAGCTTGGGAGTTCCATCTATTACAGATGCCTTATTTTAACTCACATGAAGGTTATGGGTAAAAATTGGTTTTACATAAAAGAATCCTTGGGAACGCATGCACTATATATTAATGATGATAAGTCTCACATGCCAAAAATTTTAATTTAAATAAATTAAATAAAACAAACCATTTGCATTCAACGATCTTGGTCTCTATCATGATCATACATACATGCAATGATATTTACACAAAAAAAAATACTGCCATTAAATTCTTTAATTGTTCATGTTTAAGATAAATCACGCTCGAATCAATTAATTATCATTTTTAATTAATCAATACTTTTATCTTAAACACTTTTCTAAATTTCCTTGAGATTCTCATCCATAGTAATTTATAAAAAATATATTCAATTAAAATTATCTTTTTACGTAACATGTACCTTGGAGGAAACAAGAGAAATTCGTATTCATAACTACCCAATGAGTATAAATGTACATTACATAGATGTTAACATAAACACATATATATAAAACACCTATCACATGTTGTGCCTCATCATTACGCCCACATGATGGTACACGTCTCAAGGGTTTGTATAATATAATAATAATTTTTAATAAATCTGTGTAATTTGGAAGATTACATGACATATAGTTCCAAATACACGACATGTACTATTTTACACCATCCATCTGAAGTACACGCCCGAGGAAACAACGTGTGGGTGTACTTCATAAATGAGTACACGGCATGTAGTTTCAACTACACTGTATGCACTATTTTCCACCGTCCATCTAATGTACATGCTCGAGGAAACAAAATAAGGGTGTACTTCAGATATCTTTAGAGTACATGTCATTTCCATTAGGCCACATGCCGTGTAGTTCCTCATTACACAGTTTCCAACTGGGTAAGCCATGTATGGGGTACATAGTCCAACCCTAACCTAAAGGGACTACACTTCGTGTCTAGTGGGACACATGACGTGTTATCTAGAAACTGTGTGACCCATGCCCCTGGTCAAAACCGAGAGTTATTAAGACATAAACAAACTCCAATGAAATGACTTCGTTTGGAGGACCAGACTCGGTGCATTGATCCTTGGCTACATGGCATGTACTGCTGAATAAACGTCATGGGTTCTAGTGTAGTACATCCTAAAACAATTGGCACCTCCAAATGAAATCCAATATTTTATTTTAATCTAAATTAAAAGAGAAGACCATTTCTATATGTTTAATGAGAATCGGATGTGGAGGAACATATATCGAGATTCATATTTTCCGAACAATTAACTTGAATGGGAACTTGTAAATTACTAAATTTTTAAATCATCAATGAAATATTTAAATAAATATAAACTATGATGCAACCACTCTGATACCACTTCTAGGTTCCGAGCGTAGTGGAAGCATGGTTGGGATGTTACCCAACTTTAATTTTTAACATGATCAATGATTATTCGGGGATCAACATGACGATGAACGCCAGTATCCACAGAATAGAATCAAAGATTTGGATAAAAAAGGAATAGTCCCAAAACCTTTAGAGAGGATCTTGAACATCATGTTTATAATGAATTTAATTAATTTCATAAAAAAATAATACCTGGATCTTTTGTATTTTTTTCGTTGATGATGTAGATCGTCCAGAATGACCCTTCCATATTATCTTGTTTCGCTTGCGAGGATCCAAACTAGAATCCCTCTAGCGGTGATCCACATATTCTCTAATGGCTTTCGATTGACACAAAATGTTCTCTGGGTGCTACCACGGTGTAGTGAGTGTCTTGTGTTGGCCATTCTGAATCACTTATTCTTCATCCTTGAGGAACATCTCTCCTTCATGAGAGGGGCGGGAAAAAGATTCAAGAGAGAAATTGTTTAGCTCAATAATTCGCAATTCACCAAGCATGTTGTGAGTTCCCCATGGAACAATATATGTAATTTTCTATTTATATGCATGGAACATTAGTTCGAATATTTAATTTCATAACAACAATTAAATACATTCCTGTTCTTTGAGAAAACTCATGCTCATAATAATATTACCGCTTCATTATTTATGGTGCGCCAACTTGTGCAAAATGGAATTATGAATAAAATTACTCATAAAAAATAATAGCAGTGTCATTATTATGTTAACATGTTCCAACTAATAAATATTTATCAACTTGAAAATAATTATTTTACTACTGGACTAGCCTTGGTCTACTCGAACACCACATCCATTTATTGAACACCCGGATAAATAAATAAATAATTTATTCTCTTAAATAAATATTTTATTTCAAAACTAGTAAAAAAATATTTTTTAAATGTTCAATAAATTAAATCAATATATTTATTTTAATTTAATAAATAATCTTATGATAAATTAAAATATTCCACGATCTTGAGAATAATATTTATTTAATTAATTAAACTCAAATAGAATTTATTCGAGACCACCAAAAACACTTAGTGTGTGACCCTCTTGGATTCTTTCTCGTTGTCATTAGGTAGTCTTTCCTAAAGTACAAGAGTACTGTCTAGCAACTGGTCAAGGTACCTAAGAGAAATAATGTAAAGTCGCAACAACAACATCCATATACGAAAGCACACTTTGTAATATAATCCCCTTGTCCCAACATCTCATCAAGAAGGTTTCATGATAGGGTCATCAATTTTTATGTTTTATATGTCATTCTTTTAATACCTGAAATAAATTCGTCGTTACACCATGTCGATGGAATTTCCCATGATGGTTATATTTCAATTAAAGGGTCAAGATATCAACATTCATAAATGGAAGGGAAAAATCATTCCTTGACTTATCTATTAATATCATGTCACTCGTGATGCACCAAACGTACCTTACTTACCTCTAACTATCTGTGTGACAGTTTTCATCAGTAAATCAAAGTGTGAGAGTCATGTCATGTATTAATGATAATATTTATGTCTAAGGATAATTACTCATGATCACATATTGAAATATATGATGACACCAAAATGTGCGGAATTCTTATTGGATGGTCTATTATCATAATCTCTTTTCTTGGAGATTACCAAGTGAGAACTTCTTGTGGGAAACTCTCATCTCCATACAATTACTCTCACCTGATGGTCTGTATGATATGTTTCCCTTCATAGTATTTCACCCAACCGTAGAACTATATTTAAGACTATTGTTATAGCATTTCAAGGTTCTAATAATAGTGGGGAACTTCCATGACCTTATCAATGAAAAAAATACTCTAGGACCTTATTACATCATAGTCATGTAGAATAATGAAAAATATGTAATAAAATGTTTAATATTTAAATACAATAAATATCCATGTAATCAAAGTACAACCAGTTGGTTCTAGGATACCAACTCTTACAATATATGTTTTCAATAATTTAATTATATTAATGTTTAAAGAATTTATAACATGTGAGTAATTTACCAAAGAAAATAGTGTTAAGAATATTTTGGGATTTTATTATGTGTACCTTGATGTAATAAATCCTGAAATAATTTTTATTAATAAAATGGGTTGTTATAATAACGATATAATTGAAGGAAACAACATAGAATTTTTAGAATCCTTTATTCATTTCACCTCCACTATTACTGAACTGAGTGCCACTTACCTTATATTTGTGTCCCCATATTCCATAAGATTCCTAATATGGGTGTGGGTCTATGTAATCTGTTCGTAGAATATACCCTGTATGGAATTGATAGTCATAAACACAATAAAATAAATATAATAATTTTTTATCATCAAATAAACTAGAAAAAAGAAGGTAACATTACTATATTCCATTACTATCTAAATAACTCACTCATTCAATAAAAAATGATTATAAATAATTTAATACATTTTTACAGGTATAATGAGGATCTCTCGTGGGATGATCATATATCACATGGCCCAAAAGATAGTAAAACACAGATAAAGAAACTACTATTGATTTATTTCCTAGTACCATCTCCCAAGAAAAATTATGCTCCTCTACTAACCCATCAATAGAAAAAAACATTCCAATAAATTTATCATGAGAAATAATGATCAATAATAGTTTTTCTATATCTTCTTTTTTACTTACTTTTAGGTCCTATCATATAAAATCATCCCACAAGAGATCATGATTATATTTGAATCACTGTAAAAATTTATTCCCAAGGTTACCAATAGGGTCTGAGTACAACTAAATATGCCACCACCAATGTTGTATCTAAATATATATATTATAATATTTTTTTGTAAAGTGTAACAATATAATAATTATAAGAAAATTGGAATGAAAAATAATAATAAATTTTTTATATTCATTGGTGATACATAGCCACCTGGGTGTGAACAATACATTCATAAGATAGTGTCAATGGTGTCTCAAAATATATCACATAAACATAAATTGGGAATCCCATACCATATTATAGTTAATAGGTACAATTTACTATTACACTATAACATCTAATACATGGGAATTTCTTCCTAATAACATATATAGTATAGTGGGAATAATTACCCCCTAATATCATAATAAATATATTGGTAGTACATACCAATTAAACAGTCTGAATCATTTTTATTGTGTCCAAAAAAACTTATTAAAAGAATCATCATGTCCTAATAATTTATTCAATGAGGTCATAACATCCCTATCCACACGTATAATCACATTTGAGAAAACAAATCCCTTGTTTCAGGTGTAATCATATTTGAAGGATCCAATACCAAAAAAATAATTATCATATAAGAATATAATTTTATGAACCATCCCATTGCGGAACACATGGATGATGTTAAGATATGTGTGGAATTCCCAACCCTGCCTCTAGTAGGCCAGTGTCTAGAGACTAGCACTGATTTGGAATAAAAATCAAATTTGAGGAAGTATCCTAAGGTACCAGCACACACACATCTCTAAGCCTATATAATGCAGTAATATAAAACAATTGATACCAATTAATGCATATATATAAATTCCTCAATGGAGTATGAAAACAAAATTGGAAATCATAAAAGTTCCAAATACAATCCCATCAAAAAAAATAAAGAAGTAAAAACCACTAGAAAGGGGGGACTATAATCAAATCTGATTTCTAGTACATAGAACTGTCTGTTTAGAACAAAACTAAGCTCTATGTTCTCCTGGATCACAAGGGAAACCATTGATTGTCATGTTATCTATATAATAAATGTCATGTGTGGGAAGATCCCATTCATGGGTGAGTATATTGATACTAATTAGGAAAACCCTAAATCACTTTGAAAAAGAATCATGGTAAAATTATGATCATCACATGGGAATGTCAATAGAATATGATACATACAACAATAACATTTAAATGTACTCATAGATTGCACATAGTTCCAAGATAAGGTTCGACCATATTGACAGGATATGATTATGCTCGAGAGTTTATAGAAGCACATTGCCAAGAGACCTCACTATCTGAGTCTGATAAAATTGATGGCGTCTATTTCAGATTTCATTCTCACCAGATCACCATAATGAAGATATGTGTTTAAAGTATGAATTGTTCAATACAATGATGAGGAACACACCTAAATCTATGGGGTAATACCCCAATTTTTCATAAAATTCTAAGTAGGGGTTAGATTCCCATGAATTATTTGTCACATCAGTACTAGGATCCCCACCTATGGTAAATGAAAATAGATGATACCACTATGGGACATATATGGGGATACCGAAAATCTATCTGAAACAGGTGTCATATAGGAGAACACAGTCCCTTGATTTAGATGTAATTCCATACAATACTCTCATGCTTGAGGACATAGGGGATATAGCCTATGTAAACTAATCCATTCTAATGAGACGAAGGTACTCAAGACATCTCAAAAAAAGTAAATGTTGTGTACCTATATCCCTGGACCAACTCATGTATATGCAAGTGTAACTCTCATCATAACCAAGTACACCAAACTATGCCTATGATCCATGTCAGGTCTTATTACATGGATCACCACATGTAATCTATTTGTGTCTAATACCAAGCAATATAATTGCCAATGTACCTCCACATGTACTTGTTGAGCCTCTAGGTCATGTCACATGATGTGTGAAATGTGTAACAATGCTTGAAATACATTATTCTCTATGGATCCCCAATATCCATAGATGGTTCCCCACACAACATGTATTTTTAAATTATATGAAAAGTAACATAGAATGTTCAATATTACATGGTTCAATCAAGTGTTTTAATACAATCATTAGGCCTCAAATATAGCCATTAATCATTATAGTAAAAATGGATATGGTCTATTCAGGCCTTGTAATCATTTCTTGATATAATCTACAAATATTATTTACATTGAAAATAATATGTCACCCCTACATTCATCTCACAAAAAGGAATGCATGAATAACCCTAATATGGTCCCAATCTATTTTCACCACTATCATAGCTCAATACAATCATCCCAATGAATCCAAATGTTTGGTACTGATCTGTTACACTAAATATTGGGTGTGAAATGATTGATTACTAGGTATTCCTTGAAATAGTAGACAAAAATAATAACAATGACAAACACATGAAAAATGGGGGGAGAAATAAAAAAAATAAAAACATGAAAAATGAACTTATTATAATGTTCATGTTGGCCATAATTGTTATAAAATTTTGAAATAAAATATATAAATTAAAAAATTATTGAAATCACCAAATTCAAAAAAATTAACCCAATACCTAAAACAAGATCGATTGATGAATCAATTAGTTAGTTTATTGGTTTATCTTTGATGTAATATAAGAAAACATATATAAATGAATATAAAAATAAACATCATACACCAATATTGGATGCAACATTCATAAAGAATAGTTCCAGACCACTGTGGTTGATGATATCCATTGTTTTTGTTAGTGCACGAATCGACAAATAATGATTCAACCAAAATCAAAAAATATTATGTCACACCTAGGGTGAAACTCATCCTCCAAAATCAATGTTGGCCCTATATTTACGATCAATGAATCTATTTAAGAGTTATAAAACTTTTCCATGTAAATTTTTTCTGCGTGATTTTAATATATTCAGTATATTTGTTAGAATATCAATTTATTCTAACTAGGCCTCCAAAACACTCATCATCTAAGCACTTGGAGATGATAATATTAGTAGTTATATTTAAAATCTTTAAATTAAAGAAAATACATCACATTCTTCACACTCAAGTTATTTTCTTCCTAAAATGAAAAATAATCTACAAAAAAATGATATGGATATTGATATCACATATGAGTCTCTCACTACAAAATACAATTTCTATGATTCTTGGGCTACTACCAGACACACACTAAAGAAATTAATCAACCACATTGAAACCTATCTTTTATATACTCTATCCACACAAGGTACTCTACAACGGTATATCAATCCCCAATGTCCAGCTCTCCCTAGTTGATAACATGTGAGGAGTTGTGCATATACCTCCTCAACTACAACACATGGAAGAAATCATGTACCTTATCTAACTACATTTGTAGAGATAATTGGAATTACATTTTTAAAATTATTTTAATATATAAAAATAGAAAATTAATCTCAATGATAGATTACCAGCCTAACCAAATATACTTAATCCATTTCAAGTTGAGACCTTAAGGAACACATGGTATCCCTCCAGGGACTCTAAAGGCCTCCATAGTTAGTCTTTATAGAAATTATGATGAATTTATTCAGTCCTTAACCACTCGTGTATAATGATCGAATTATCTATTGTATCTTTGACCACCTTGGGTCCCATGTGTGATGACTCTCATAGATCAGTACAACAAACTGGTGACCTACTAGGTCACCCATAAAAGGCCTAAAATGGTCCCATACCAAAGGGCGAATGGTATATTTTTTTGTATTAAATATCCACTAAGGTAAGATGATTCCCCAAACTAATTCCAAATTCTAACATGAAATTCATTAGCATGTCCTCTAGAACCTAAATAGTTCTCTCAGTCTCACCATTGGTATGGGTTGAAAATTTGTTCTCAAATGAAGGTGATTTCTAAAGGCATCCAACAATACCATCCATAATGTTGATGTGAAGAAATCATCATTATATGAAATGATAATAAAGATAACTCTATGTATATAAACTATATTCTCCAAATAAAGGAATCCCTTATTCTCAACTAGACTTTTCTCTTGAATAGCTAGAAAGAAGGCCGACCAGGGGATTCGTTCTATGATCAGCCAAATAGAATTTTTTCCTCTAGAACTCTACAGAGTCCCCTTTACAATGTACATAGATATTTTATGCAAAATGAACTCTGGAAACTTGAAGGGATGATACAAAATATCTAGAAAATTGTTCTCAGACTTCACTATTTGAAAACTAATGAATTGAGAAACAATATATAATGCATGATATTCTCATTCTAAGACATCACCACTAAATCTAGTGGCCGCAGAACATCTTTGATACGCCCAGATATACAAACATGATGGGTGTATGAAAATCCTTCATCAAATACTCCTTCAATGTCACGGGTACCATTATACATCATATGAAAAGGATGACATGCACCCCTCCATCATAAAATCCATCAGAAGAACTTTTAGTGGATATCTAAACATATAAGGTCTCATATATAGTGTATCTTTATTGATCCAACCATAAATATTATAGAGTAGGTGGGATAACATCCATATACTAAAAATAAACTTAACTATCCTCAACCAAAATAGAATGTTGCAATGAGGTAGACTGCTCTTATACATCTGATAACAACTGATAACTTGATCTCTTGATTAGATAATCTTCCAGCACATTCCCTACCTAGGATTATAGACTATCTCAAAGTCACAATGTAAGAAAAGATAAATCCATCACCTCTATCTTATATTTATATCCTTATGAGAGAATATGTACGTGAGACGCTTATCGTTAGAATAGAAAACAAAATTTTCACCAATCAGGTAGTGTCGCTACATATTTTTTATGGAGACTACCTATACCAACTCAAGATCATGTTTTTTAGTTCTTCTCATGTAGTCTCAAATAAAGAAAGACATAGGAAATAATTTCATACCTATTCATCAGAAGACAACCATGTACGATCATATAGTAATTGAAGAACACTACGTACTCTATACCCTCATATGGAAATCATAAGATTGGGGGGGGGGGTCATAAATCTCTTCCTAAACTCCTAAATTGACTATTGGAGCATCTATGTCTACATGGAATACTTCCCCATAAAATTCATAGATGTCAAGGGAGATGATACTCTAGATAAATCATGTTCAATTCTCCAACATTAGTATTCCATTTTAAGGAAGCTAAAAACCTCCATTATACACTTGGGTGGTTTAAAAATAACATTGCGATGAACATTTCCAGGTCCACTACTACATCATCCACTAAAAAGACATGTCCTATGAAGTGGAATTCCTTGATAGACAACTAGAACATTGAGATATTTCTATATCTCTAGCGATCCCATAGCATGTAAAAATATATCCCATGGGGTCTCAAAAGGTCTTCCTCATACACTGAGAACACTTGGATATTTTCAATAATGACCACCACAAAACAGTCTAAGAAAGGATAAAAGATCTGGTTGATGAATCCAATGAACACTTTTCTGGAATTTTTCATTACTAAGGAAACAAAAAAGTACTTATTGTAACTGCATGAACATCATATTGTTGTATTTATTATTTTCTCATCCCTCACTTGAAGTTGTCGATATCTCGATCTGATGTTAATCTTCGAGAACCACCATGCCCCTCTAATTTTTTAAAAAAAATATGTGATCTTTAGTAGTGGATAAATATTTCTTATTATCACCTAGTTTAGGTAAAAATAATTCTCCAAAAACATTAATAATATTTTCTCCTTCATGGTGAACAATACTAGGAATTACAGGGTGATACATCAGTTCTAAAAAAATACCTTCCCTACTATGTCCTTCAACTTCACCCTCAGTTTGATAATATCTATGGTAGCAATAAAATATTATAAAAAAGATATTATGTTTTTGATGGGGTTTTCTTCAATTCAGAAGTATATATCTATTGTGTTGGTAAACCTAGGACATTATTTGGAATGATTATCACATACTCTATCACCACTACTGAAACATGGTATCCCATAATATAGATTTATATAAGATTCATGCTATAAAACTAGGGATTAATCAACATAACTATCCTACATATTATCCCCAACTTCTCTACATGGGTTTCCTCTAATGCCACAATATAAAAAATCATCCCATCACCGCTGAAAATCTATATTCCCAACCTAAAGTAGTCAATTTTGGTGTGAAACATGGCTAGCTTATCCATTCTTAACATGACTTCATAAGGCCTCATCATTTTTAAGAAACCATGTCTTATAAGAGTCAATGAAACACTACCATATGAAGTGTTTAATCACTAATTCATATTTTGTTAGAGTCTCCAAGAGTAATGGTCAAGCTAAGGGATCAACTGGAATAGTATAGTCTTAAACTAAAGAAGTGAAGAGAAAGAAATGGATTATACCTATGTCTATAAGTACTTACACTAAGGTAGAAATGACATATACTGTAACTCTAATCTTCCCTAGAGCCTTTGGGTCAAAATTCTCAAGTAACTATAGTTTTCCTCATACCTAACAACTACCTCCTTAATCCTGGCATGTAAAACATGGGGGTTGTGGTGGTAACAAGTCAAACCGTCTTAAAAAAACATATACTCTCCCTACTCCTCTTCCATGTCTTCCACCCAGCGGACATTCCCATTCCTGCTACTACCTTTCCTAAGGTGGTGCATCCACAATCTCCATATTAGTTGTATAGTGGGAAAAATGCCATATGAGATATCCCCTTTCATCACATTACAAACAATTACTGTCTATAGGATTAATAAAGATATATGATTATCCATGAACCATAGATCCTTTGTCATAAGATCACATATTAAAGATTACCACACATCCATATCCCTACAACTATTTCCCACTACCTCCTACGAAATAATAATACCCTATGTACCCACTTTTGACAATAATTATACACATATGCTCAATATATAAGCTTTGTTTCACCAATTATCACTCAAACACTCCAACATAGTTAGATATTCATTGAGGTATAAGAATGGGAAAAATTTATTTTTTAAGACCATGTTCAATGGAACAATCCTTGAAGAACTGACCACACACCATATCTAATGTGAATCACGAGAGGTTGGGGAACCTCAACGTATAAACTTCCACACTTCTGCTGACCAGATGAAGTTATAGAATCTCCTATAACATCAAATCTCATAATTTATCTAGATAAAAATTTCCTAGAAAAAGTGAAAAAACTATATTAATGAAATAGTTCTCTCATCATATGACTGTGTCACTAAACCAAACCATGGACCAATAGATCTGGAGAGAATAATTGCTTCCACGACCACCATCTAGTGTAGATGTGTCTTGTTGAGATGATAAACAAACATCAATTCCTGAAGCCTATTCTAGGTTCCTGGGGTTTTGGATCACACCAAAACCTAAGTAGTTGGTGCCACTAAAGCTCTTGCAATTTGATCATCCTTCATACCAAATATTCTTGTACTGTTGGAACCATTTTCAACTCAATAGTTTGTGTTATGATTGATGTAACCACTATAGGTAATACCTCCTAAATAGGTTCTTGTATAAAATAATCACCACAAAGAGAACCATCCTTGCGATCCTTCACTAGAGTCATATTTTGTAATGATCATGGAGTTCTTTGGAAATAAAAAGATTTACCATGATCAATAAGTATATCTATAGAAATGATGGGAGAAAGAAATGGAACTACCAACCATTATTATATAATGAATGAGCCAATGTTTTACCTACATGATGTTCCTACATGCATTGATTAAATAAATAGGTTAGAAGAGTCCTGATGAATGGATACATCATCTACCACACCAATACAGGACACTCAAACCTAAGATCCAAACTAAATACATGAAAAACTATCTCCATAAAATCCATACCCATATCGCTGCAAGAAAAATAAACTCCAAACTCTAGTAATAAGATGACTTCCTCTGATACCACTATGTCATGACCCATCTCACCTTTGCCTACATGGATAGTGGTAATCAGAGTGTGACACCCCAAGCCCACCTCTAATAGGAAAATGATTGGAGACTAGTTCTGAGTTGGAATAACCCTTGGATGAGAGGCCTTAACATATAGTAACCATACAAATGAACACATATCCATCCCCATACAATTATGAAATAAAACGTAACTCTTTCTAATGCATGAATACATCAAAATTCCACAAAAGAGTATGGAAAAAAATTAATGCATAAAATCTTAAAATAAAATACCACCAAAACTATAAAGAATCCAAAAAAACTAATGAGAGGGGAATATAGTAAAATTTGACTTATGTTACACACCATGACCTATCTATCACCAAACTAATCACTGTTCACTCTTGGCCAACCAAGAACACCATCGAACCACCCTTGATCTGTGTAATACATGACATGTGATGGAAAATCCCATGCAGGGGTCAGTATAACAATGCCCAGCAGGCACCTCAAAATCCGTATGAAAAAAGAATTGAGTTAACATTTATCGTATCATAAGGGATTACAAAACAATATGATACACACAATGATATCATACATATATATTAGTGGTAGACACTCAGTATTAAGGAAAGGACAAAACTATATTCCCAATATAGGATTCTCCATGAGATTCCATAACCACACTCAATGAGAGAACTCAGTTCTATATTCTAATAACACTAATGATGTTCATATGAGATTTGATGATTGTTGGGACTCTCCATAAAGAATATATACACTGGATGTATGATGATATCGATACAAAAAATGGGGATCATACATTGGGACATGAGGTAATAAAAACTAACTCAATAAGGAATAAACTTCTATGTAGTTGATCAATAACCATGTATTTATGGTCACACTAATTATCGGAACCCTATAAATGTTAGAATGTGATAGAGGGTCTCATTTTATTTCTAATATTGGGATACCAAAACTACAAAAAAATATTCCCAAATATGGGATCACAATCCTATAATTAGGATATAATTCCATATTATACCCTAATGGTAGATGACTGAGGGAACATACCATTAGTAAACCATACCATTGTAAAGGGACAAAGGGATCCAATATTTCACTGAAAAAGTACATAGTGGGTACCTCTAACATCATACCTTCCAATGTCCATAACCAGGAACGTCATTCCACTCTCTTATACCCCTATCCATGAACGTGTACTAGACCATGTTTGTGTTAATGGATTTTCTCATATAATCCATCCAGGGCATGTTCCGATCCTTTTAAATGACTGTACACCTCCACAGGTAAACACCGAACTATTAGGTTATGTGACATTACATGTGATACTTTCTTCTCAAGAAAACCCTCATATCCATATCTAGGGCCGCATAAAACATAAATTTTAATACTAGACACCATTTAATACATAATTTTATAGATTCTATGATTCACTAATGAATCGTTGTTCACTCCTATGTCCTCTTATATGATCTTCAATTAAACTCATAATCATAGATTTGGTCTAGCCGAGCATTGTTGTCTCCACTAGTTAGAATCGAACTGTTTACTTCACAAGGATAATCTACCACTAGGCCTCCCATTACTGCAAAAAATCCCACATCATTAACTCCAAAATCATCTAAATCTATCATAAATGCTATTTTGGCTCAATCCCACCATCACTTGAAACTCAAATATGAGTTATCAATACATTCCACCAAAGAATGGGTGTACAATGATTGATTACTTAGAAAATAATCTTTTACTCGTATTATGATCAATCCAAAATTCAATATATTAGTTAATTGATTGGTTTTTCATAGGATATGAAAATGGGGATAAATTTAAAATAATAAATCCTACCTAAAGCATTGATACATAATTGAAAAATAATATTATCTTGTCATTTTCTTTGAAATGATTTGTAGGTTCCTTTAGTGTATCGATCGACATAAAAGTATCTTTCAACGATAATCCATGGAAGCTTCAACACCATATACTCTATGAAATTCTAAGGTTATGAGGCCAACCCTGATTTTTTGGTTATAATTTTGTTTTTATATGGTATTAATTATGTTGATGTGCCAAAAAATATAATAAAATAATTTAATTATATATTTTATTATTTTTACTTGTGGAAACATTTCCACATAAACCAAACACTGAATTAGATTATTTCATTAATAGGGTAAAACACATGCTATAAACCCAATGGTGGACTCAGATTTATGGTCCATGACATTTAGTATTTTATTAGAATATAAATTTTCGCCTTAGCACGCCTTGAAATCTCACTACTTCTCAACAATAGTTACCAAAAATATTTCAAGATATGTTTCAAAGAATTACTTGAAAAATACTGATAAATTACATCCCATCCCGTTATTGAGAAGAATCACATTGAGGGATGTACATCCCACATCTATGGATGAGAATAGTTGGGTTTGGATTCTAATCAAGATCATCATCCGGTCTACAATGGATTATATTCTACAGTCTAGTGGGATTTACATCCCATTAATATGGTCATAGTTCTCTGATAAGAAACAAATAAATTAGTAGTAATATTCTCGCTTTTCATAGTATACATAATACAAGTGGGAATATCAATTAAACAATACCCATCATTGGAAAAGGGAGTATCATCCCAATAATATATCCAACATCACAGCATAGCATAATATAGAGCTTAAGAAACATAATATGAAAAACTTTCAACAAGTTTTTCATATAATACAACTCAAGGATAAATGTTACAAGAATGACTCTAACATACCTGACACATACACATAACCAAATACAAGGGATGGATTACATAGTTACAAATAAATTATTGGGTAATGGATTAATCACCCTAAATATAATCTCTACATAAAAAATCATTCAAGAAGCAATAAAATCTTACAATGGATTGAGCCTCAATTTAACAATAAAATGAAACACCTCCCCTATCTGAAAGGGATCTAAAGGAAACTATTTTTGGTCTATAATATCATAATATAACATAAGGAATTCAGAAATGGGTATTGAGTACACTTGACCACCAAATTATCATTTACCATCTGAAAATAAGTTTCCATCATATTGACGAAAAATATTAAAAGGTTTCATTATGGACCTAAATAACCATTGACATCTATTTTAAGGCAAACTAAAACATTTAAATTTAATTCCATGTATATTTAAAATGGTAGGTGAGACAACGTATCGAATGTCGCATGATACTAGCGTAAAAAATAATATTATTTAGGGATTACCTCCCTCGATTTGCTAGAATACCACTCATTAAAAATGACATGATGAATCAACTCTAAATTGTTGATATTAAAATATATCAATAAATCTATAAAATTTTGAATAATCGATAAAACCTAATAAATTTATATGAAAAAGAGTATAGATTGGTTAGAGGATGAATTGACTCACCCTTAGATACCTCTCGTGATATATGAAACATCAATATAACCATGAAAAAGGAGATTTAAATTATAAGATGAATACATGAGAAAGGATTTGGGAGGGAATTAAATTTATATAAGAATAACTATTTTATATTTAAAGAACATAAAATTTTAGGGAATTATAATTAACAGTTCCAAAAAAATTATGTGCAACAAAATTAGGGCATAACCACTCATGTCATGGTGTAGCACACTGATCCAATGGAAAATAGGAATCTAGACCGTTATTTCATGGGTTACACTATGATATGATCCTGGTTATTATATCTCATCACCCTTAAATCTTCCTATTATTCACAATACAACCCTCCCCGTCTAGGTTATTACAATCCCTAAAACTAGAAAATTACTTCTTATATAGGATCCTGAAAATGAAATGGATCCCTCTAGATTCTCAATCTTAGAGATTTGGTCTTATACAAAAATAAACATACCTCAATGAACTATATTATATCATAGCCAAAAAATTACAACAGTATTCAATCTTATGTAAGACAATGGTTAGTCTTTCATATCCATATTTATGAAACAACCCCTTTGGGTTTCAATTTAATGAGCCACATCAAAATAATACAAACTCAAACATGAGGTCACACATTGAAACAAACCTAGGTTTCCCATTAGATGACATACAAAAATCAATAAACCACAAAAACATGAGTTTTGGGGAAAATTAATGAAATAAAAACCATAGGAATAGGAGTAGTGTTACACCTCCCACTATAAGAAAACATTTCCATGAGATGGATCACCAAGAACCACCAGTAAATAAATACATCTACAAAATTTTTATATTTGACTCCTACTCCAATGTATCCTCTTGAATATGCCTTTATTTACACATCACACATAATAGAGGTACTATCCCCCATGATGATTCTTTTCACATTAAACCACTATACAAGAGAGCCTTTTCTCCATCAAAATATAAAAAACTACCCCAACCACAGGGATGATGATCATATTAAATGAAAAGTGTTGGTTTTACATAGTTTATAAAAAATTAACACAACCCCCATAACATAAATAACACATAGAAAGTGTTATCCGATAGTCCACCATAGTAGAACTATTGATAACATTAAATCCTCCCTCAAAAAGGGGTGTTAACTTCCCCACCCTTCGAATAACCCAATGTCCCAAATTAGGTGACACCTACAAGAGAAACTGGTTTCTCTATAATTAACTAAACATTGTTTAATCTTCATCATGTATGTGAATGATACCTACATTGCATATTACCCGACCTCTTCCATATCAACAGAATATTATTCGATGTCACATGAATTGTACTTAGTCCAACAATATTTAAGTCCCATGCCTATAACTAGAATAGCGGGTAATGAAACATCCTTATATAAAAGGGATTAAAAGACTCCATATTAATTTATTTATTTTTACATATTATTATAGCATAATTTTTATATTGTGATATCACATCCCCATTAACTAAAAAAATTATGATCACGTTACCAAAGTAGGCCATCACAAAATATAGATGGTATTCTCAGACTACCCATCAGTCAATGGATGGAATGATATTATGAAATACTATATATTATTTATAACACTACAATATTTTATGAAATTTTTTTCTTCACAAATATTTTGTTTCATTGATATATTTTGTTGCATGCATCACTGAGTTTTAACAAAACATGCCAAACTATTAAAATATTATTATTTAATATGAGGGTTATCACTTAAGACTCATAATGGTTGGTATAAATAGGATTAACTTAGTGATGAAAATATATGGTTTACAAAAGTACATAAATTTATTGTTTATTTACCGATTAATTGTAAATTCAAATAAAATTCCATTGGAAAACAAATGAAATCTTTTTCTGAAAGAACTATTTTTAGGGACATATAAGTTTTTTATCTCAACTATTTAAGTAAATCACTAATAGTAATTATTTTAATTAAATCCATATATTAAATATTTAATAATATATTTAATATTTATCTTATGTGATTTCGAGAAAATATATTATAATAAAAAAAATTATGCATAAAAATTATATTCATCTAAAAGAGCAGTTTGGTTAACTTTTACACACATATTTTAAAATTAAAATTTTCAACTTTTAGAAAAAATATTCAAAAAATTATCATAATTATTTAAATAATTATTTCAAATTTTTTTATTAGGAATTTTTTATAATTTCTTGATTAGATAAATATTATAGTGAATAGTAAAAAATAGTATTTATTAAAAAAAACTCATTAAATAAAAAGAATTTACAAGATAACTTTTATTTTTTATGGTTTAAAAACTAAAATAATTAAATTATATATATATATATATATTAATAAAATTTGTCTTATTGTAATCAGTTCAAAATTTATTTTTGATCTAACTAGTTTTTAATTTTTGAACATTTTTCTTTGGAAAACGGTTTTCCTATCACATATGTGAGTTTAATAAGTTAAATATTATCAATTATGGGAAAATAATTTATGAAATTTGTTTAGGTTTTTATAATTATAATAATTAATATTGTATAATAAGATCAACTTATTTTTTGGTCTAAATGAATAGTAAAAATTGTAAAAATTAATTATCGATGTTGAGGTTAAAACGGGTTTATAGGAGGATAAAATAAAAGGATAAAGGGTCAAATTTCCAATAAATAATATAAAACAATTTTTTTTTGAAAATTTATAGAAATTATAACATTTATGGTTTTATAATTACCCTTTTTGGTGCATTTTAGAATATCAAAAAACATAGGTACACTAAATGATTTTTAAAACATCCATGTTTGCCTTCTCCCCAACTAATAAAAGGAAACACCATCTCCTTGTCAATTAACACCTCAAAACCCCTTTCTAATGAAAAAACATAATAAAATAGATTATCTAATTTCCAGTACACTTCTTATAGTTTGTATTTTGATTATGAAACCCACCAGAAAAGGCTATAAGTATAAACCTAATGAGGTTCTATAAAGAAGAGGTTAAATTCTTAAACATTTGTTTTTGTTTTATTTCTTATTCAATATCCTTAAAATATTTTCAAAATAAGATAAGATAAAAAACTATTATCTCTCCTATAATGAGACATTATTATGATACTTTTATATCCTATATCCATAACTATCTTCATAAAATGGTAAACAAACCCCTCGATTATGTGTATGGCGGACTTCCTCCTCGAAAATTGATGTTATTCGTTTTCCATCACCACCTATCAAAAATTCATGTAATTATGGATTTAATGTTTATATGTGATATTTATGATATTATTATTCTTTAATACTTATAATATCATGTTTAAGATCTTGATTTCCATAACTTAGGTATACGATAATGCCGCTCATGTGTACGACGTACTACCACCTCATGATGTAATGTGATTTCTTCTTCACACATTATTTACATGGAAGATAATAAGAAAATTTTAAAATAAACATATATTATATATATGAAATAAAAATGTTTTTGTACAGGTAATCTATTATTTACCTTTATTTATGTCATTCCATCAAGAAAATGGAAACAATGTTCATGCATATGCATGACCTACCGTCTCCATGAATGGTTTCTTTTATTTTTTATATCATCAGTTTATGTATTACTCTTAATAAATATATAAATAATATATATGATATGAATATCATGGTCAAAATTATAAATATGATGTAAACATGATCAAAGTAAGAGTACCAAAAATAAAAAATCAAAACATACATAAAAAACAAATAAGTTATTACTCGATGTGTGATTTTAATAATGAATTATTAAAAAACATACAATAATATATCATACTTAAATCATATATGTTATGAAATAAATATGTATTGTTCTTTAGTATTTGTGTAGTAAAATTTTATTTATTATATAGGATGTTCAAACATGTACAATGGAACAAAAAAACTTATGGTAATAGAATTTTAGTCTCTCTTTTATTCATAGAAAACAATTTTCATAATCACCACTTGTTTCTTTTGTGTGGTGTATATAAATAACCTTCTACATTATATATCTTTAAACATATTATTTTATTTATTTTTAAATTTTTTATGGTATTATTAAATGGGTCTTATGATACATAATATTACTAATTCATTAAGGGTTTTTTTTCCTCAGTTTATCTTATTTGGGACATACATTATGTTATTCACTAATATTCATTTATTAGGTTTATATAAAATGACATTAACATTTAATATAATGAATTTATTTTTTCTAAATATATTTTATGTTTTATATGTTTTTATTATTTACTCGGTCTTATAATTCAAAAGATACCAATGTGGTAAAGGCTTTATGTTAAAATCTCATAGTGTATCAGGATTGTTCTTGATTAAGTTTATAATAAGGAAATATTATGATCTGTCTCTCAATAAAATCAACATTTTTATTATCCTATGGTATTTTCATGAGTGTAAATATGTTATCTTCATTTTAATCACTTTTTGTACTCATGATCCTAAAAGATTTCTTTAATGAAAACTGATTTTATTTTTCTCTTCGGTCAAAAAACCTTTTTTGTTCCTTATCCAGGTTTTCTAGAAATGTTTTAAAAAATGTTTTAAAATTATAGAAAGTCATTTTTTAATACAGTATTTACCATTTTTTAATTTTTAGAGTATTTTTTAGAAGGAATATTAATTTCAATTTCCAAACATGTTCTGATTAAATTTTACTAAAAATATGAATGAAAAATTTATTTTAACCAATACAAAATGAACAAAAGTTACATACATCATTACCATTAAATGTTTTAAATATTTTATTATAATTATCATTTCTAAAAATATATTAATATATATTTTAAAACGTTTATAGATTTTAGTAATTAATAATTAATTTTCTATGTGGTAAGGTTTTTTTCATCATGAAATGTTTTAAATGGTTTTTAAATATTCTATTATAATTTTCAATGGTTATATTCAATGAAAAATATTTTGAATCTTTTTTCTGAATTTTTAGTAATACAAATTAATTATTAAAGTGAAAAGGATATTTTACTCACAAAAATGTTTAAATTATATTTTAATATACATGTTTTAGGTTTCAACGGTTATTTTTAATGAAATAAATTTTTCTTAGGTTTTATGTTATAATATTTGTTTCTCAAAGAATAAATTCTGTATTTCTTAAGAAATTTTAGAAATGATATTTCTAAATAATTTTCCATTTATGATGATATCCTTTGAGGTTACATATTAGTTACTAGGTATATGATCTATGGATACAATTCTTATCATTATTTTAATTGGTTTATGTTTATTTTGACAAAATGTTTATGAAAACCATTTCTCTTCCATAGATTATTCCTTGATTAGATTTTTATGAAACCACTTATTATTTATTGTTTTTTCTATAATAATATTTTTAAGATATTATCAAAATAATTTGTTTTTCATAGGTTATTGTAGGATGAAATGATTATGACATCCATTAACTTTCATTGGTTTTTATATGATAAATATGTTATGAACTTGTGGTAAACGAATGTATTATTTTCATTGTGTGATGTTGGTTATATTAGAACCATTGAAGATTGTTACATTCTAACCAATAAATGTGGTTATTTTATAACCAATGATGTATAAGGGTAAAGATAAATATATCATGAGATAAATAATACTGGAATAGAGATTGAACTAATTTTAGTAAGGGAGCTTGTCAACTATTATTTTCTTGTGAGTGAATCTTGACTACATTGTTGTTTTGGGGAGTGATCCCATTCTACTGTGATAGTTTTGGAAATTAAGTTGTACTACTAATGAAATGAAGCTCTATTCTTATTTTTATAACACAAATCTTTATCTTATACCAATGTAATGTTATCATAGATATTGTTCATTCATTCATTTAGGAATCCTTTCTTATGAACACGCAATATTAATTCCATGGCTCACTTTTATGATTTATGATATGTAGGGTATGGTTTTCAAATGATTTTATCTTGTTCTCATAATATTAGGCTCGTTTTCTATCAATACATCTCTTCTTCACCCCAACTGAGCATCATATCTCACCCATTATTATTTTTTCCTGCCTATTTTAATAAAAAGGTTTTGTGTGTGATATTTCTAATTTGGTAAGGAACAATGTATGAGATAATTTAGAACTCTTATGAACCATATTATTATGTTTAGAAGTTTCCAAAGGCAATAATACTAAATTAATATAACATGGATCATTTTTTATATGTAATGAATAATAATAAAATATGATGTAATATTTATGGATGAGAAGTTTGGGTATTTATAGAGAGTATCAAAGAATGGTTTTGGTAACCATTAGAACTATAAAAAGAATATTTAGTGATGAACAAATAGGATACATCTAATTAGTGGATATCATACTAATTTTTTGTTAAGGAATATATTATATATTTTTCTTATAAATACATATTTTTCTATATAATACTTGTAGATGATGTTCTGTCACATATGTTTATATGGGTAATAACACTAAAAATGGTGCATTGGGATTAAACCAAGAATTACTTGGTACACAATAAAGAGCCTCATTTCACACCATGTTTGACACTCATATATATTTTGATTTTTTTTATTGAAATTATATTTACAATCAATAATATGGTATTTGAAAATATAATGAAAATGAATGATCTTGAGTAAACATAATGAGTCATTGTTTGACGAGATGGCTTCATGATTTAGATATATTATAAAATTTACATGTATTTGTGGCTTCCCAATGTGAGTATTATTTATCATGTAATTTGTTTTGGTTGTAGAAAAATTTAGTAAATCTGAAGAACTTGGTTTGTTTTGAATATTATAGAAATGTGTTAATGAGAATCTGAAATGAAAAATTCTTGTAGTAAAGGATATTATGATAATTCTTAATTAGTTATCATGATATATGATTCATAACATGCACCTTAACTAACTCTTGGACTCATCAATGATTATAAGAATAATTTTGTCTAAGATTTTTTTTGGTTCATACCATGAAAAAATGGATAAATAGTTTTATATATGTTAATAATGTGGGAAGAATCACTCAAGGTAATGTCTCATAAGAACATGATGATTTTTTGTATATGGACAATAGGGGAAAAGTAAGTAATTTTTTAGGAAATATTAATTGTTCAATTAATGAAATGGATGAGAATAATGGGTTCTCTAGGGAATAGGAAATGGTTTAATTTCATAAATATAGATTTTATGGGAATTATACTAATCAATTACCTAGAGTGAAAGATTAGTATGTCAATAAAAAATTTGGTATAATTAAAGATTTTATATTGATGATAAAGAGATTAAAAATGACATATGATATGAAATATGTATTAAGGAATATGATGATGAGTCCTAGTTAATATATTAATTATATATATAATTTATTTAAGTATTTATATATTGGAATTCAAGAATTATGGTTTGTGAATAATAAAATATATATAAGGATTGTTCTCTATAATATTTCTAATATGAAATTGAAAGAATATGTCAAATTGTACTAATGAACTAGAACATTAATTTAACAATAAGTTAATATTTTATGGAAACCACGTGATTAAGGGAAGATAACCTTAAATATGCTCCTAAATTTTAGAAAAAGGTTTTCAGTTGGGATAATGAGATGATTGTTACAGATAAATAAAATTGGATAGTATAGATTTTCTGATAACTAATTAACGTTTTAATGAAAAGGTGTTTCATGTTATCCATGATGGATTTTACAATTTTTTTTAATTTATGGAATATTCTAAAAATTATGCGGTTTTATTGAAGGAATAAAGAGGGAGATTATTTTTGAAATAAGGTATGTTTTCATTTAGGTTTTACAGTAATTCAAGTTATTATATTATTTTAGGAGAGTATATAATCAATGTATTCATTTATTTCATATGTGAAATTAATAGTTACTTCATTTTGTTTGGTGGATTAATTATAATTGATTTGAAAATTTATTTACCTTTTTTCCATTTTTATGGATTTTATTTTTGTCAAACATGGAAGAGCCTTAATGTTTACTATTCATGGTATGGTTTAAGTTGAAATTTGGATTAGTTTTTATATATTAATATATTAATTCACCATATGAATGTTTATTAGTGTTTTATTACCCAGGATAAACATTTTTATGATCATAACTAGAGATATAAGGAATGACGTGTCACTCTATTATGCATCTTGTGAAATGTTAGTTATTTAGGCATAAACCATTCATCACTATTTCATTGTGTAAAAGATGAAATGGAAATTTATAGAATCAAATTGAAAGGATGAAATTGTGATTATGATATAGAAGATTGATAATCCTTATTTATATCAATTCTGTTGAAATTTTTTATCATAAAATAATAGTAGTTAATCGATTAGTGCTTCCCCCAAACCTTACTAAATTCCTCGATGTGTTCCATGTATCCCTTCAAAATAAGTACATACCTAATATTTAATATGTTCTAAATTCATGGGTCATAAAACTGGTCATGATATTTATTATATGGAAATCAAATTGATATTCAATATCATATAAATAATTTTCTATTAAACAAGTCCACTCACATGGTTAATGTATCGTGGTGAAACCACCTCATTGGGGAAGCTACTAGGAACATGAGTGTGTAATGAGGTAGAATTATCCTAATTTTTTAATTAGTGCGATGAATTTTGAGGGATAAATTATTTTTATTGGGGTTATAAAGAAACACCAAAAAAATTTATGAAATATTATTTCAAATAAATTATATTTAATTAATATCTTGCATTACACACAACACCGAGTTCAAAATAAACATGATATACTATTATTATTTGATATTATATTTATTGTCCAGCCATTGAAATAGAGGTTATGAATAAGATTAAATAAATTATGAAAATATATATTTTAAATTTTTTTGTAAATTGAATTTGTTGGTGACTAATTAATTATAAATTAGAATAACAAATAATTCGAAAAAAATTCAAAATTGTTTTGAAAAAAAAATTTATCTGCAAAATGTGTTTATCACAATAAATTAAATAATTCAATTTTGAAGAATTATTTTAATTAAATTATAAAAAAATATATTTATTCTAATATTTAAAATAATTTTTTTTTTAATTTGATAAGATTAAATCTCATTTTACGCTTAAAAACTGTATTTTCCAAAAAACAATGTTCTTTACTTTTAAATAATACATTTAAAATTATTTCTTGATAATTTTAGAGATTTCATTTTAAAAAATAAAATTAATTTTTTAAATAGTTATGTTAGAAATATCTTCTAGTTAATTTTTGATAGTATTCTAAGAAGTTAAATTTTTTTAGTGAATAGTGAAAAATATTGGTTTTGTTAAAAACATTATTTTAGATTCAAATAATTTCAATGTTAAATTTTATTTTAATATGATATAAAAGTAAAATTAGTTTAATTATATATCAATAAATTTAATTTATTTAATTTAAATCAATTGAATATGGAATTTTGATATAATAACTTTTTAATCATTTGATTAATTTATCATTGGAAAAAATATTTTTTGTTGCATCTGTGGGTTTACATTGAAAATAAATTTTACAAATTCACTGAATATAATTTTTATAAATGTATTAGATATTTTTAATCATAATAAATAATATTATATAATAATGTGATCCAATTTTATTGAAAATTAATAATAAAAATAGTAAAAATTAATTAATGGGGTTTTGGTTAAAGCATGTTTATCAAGGTGTCAAAATAAGAGGCTAATAGGTAAAATGACATCAAAACAATTAAAAAATTCATTTTATAACTATATTTCAAACATATAAACTATAAGTTTATATTATTACCCATTTTATATTCTATTTTAATGAAACAATAGTGGATACACTTTATTCTTTTAAACAATTCCATGTTTTTCCTTTCCCATATTAATTAAAGGCCACCCCTCTACACCCTCTTCACACATCAAAATCCATTTTTAGGCACAAAAATACCCATATATATACCATAATTAACTTCAAACTTTTTAGAGGATCTATTATTAATAATAAAATCACTTTTTAAGGCTTTATATATAAACCTAAAGAGGTTTTCTAAAAAAGAGGTAAATTTATTAAACAAGTTTACTTGTTTTATTTCTTATTCCAATTCATTAAAATATTCACTAAATATGATAAAAAATGACATTAGTATATTAAAAATAATTATTTTTGACTTTTTTAAGGTTATATTTTATATATATATATATCCACCTCTATCAAATAAGAAATGAAACCATCGATCGTGTGTATAAAGGACTGCCAGTTTACGAACTATTGTTATTCATTTTCCATCACCACCTCAAATAGCTAGATGTAATGATAGATTGAATATTTATATGTGATATTTATGATACTTATATAATTATTTAATTATAATGTTACATTTAAATTATAAATTTCAAATTAATGGTATTACAATAATATCACTCATGTGTATGACGAGCTACCGTCGCACGAAGTGTTGTGATTCATTTTTCATATATGATTTACATAGAAGGTAACGATAGTAGATTTAAATAAAATATGTGATTTATATGAAATAAATAATGAATATATAAATATAATATATTATTTATTTTTATTTATTTTTATCAACCATGAAAATTGAATCAAAATTTATGCATACATATGACCTACCATCTCTATGAATGGTGAAATTAATTTTCAATGTATAAATTTATAGATTATTATAAATAAATATATAAATATTATATATGATATTTATATAATGTTAAAAAAATTAGTTGGTGTTACGATTATCATTGTAATAATACCTAATATAACAAATCAAACCATACACAAAAAAGGGCTTTTACCTAAAACATGATTTTTACAAAGAATTTTGGTTAAAAAGGAAATAAAATTTCATAAAAAATAATATATATTATCATATATATAAAATTATGGTTCTAGAATATATTTATTATAAAATTACATTTATTATACAGGAGGTTCAAACATGTACAAAGGAAGTCGAGACTTATGGTAACTGATTTCTAGTCACTCGTTTATTTATGGTAGACACATGACATAATTAACACTATTTTCTTTTTTTGATTACATAAATATCATTTAACAAGTCATCTATTGAATATAATTTATTTAATTATATTTATAGATAATTTCTATGTTTTTAATTTATCATCTTTATTATTCAGATGATTACTAAAGTTGTATGGGATTTTTTTCTCATTTTGTATTCATCGATACATACAATTTGTTGTGCTCATATCTTATTTTATGATGTTTATATAAATACAGTTATAAATTTAATATCATGATTTTACTAATTCAAATTATATTTTATGTTTAATTTCATGTTATTCTTTAATGATTTATATAATTCATAAGATAGAAAAGTGGTAAAGGTTTTATGTCACAATTTTTTTTATTTTTTAGGTTTATTTAAGATCAATTTCATGATAATGAAATATTATTATCTATTTCCCATAAAATAAAATAATTTAATTGTAATTACTTATTTATTAAAAATAAAATTTTTCCCTTAATTTTCTTCAATGTACTCATGATTCCAGAAATAATGTTTGTAAGGACAACCGACCAAATTTTTCTTTTTTTCAAAAACCATTATTCTTAAATAGCCATGTATTTTTAAAATGTTATAAAAAATGTTTGAAAATTCTCCAAAAGATTTATTAAATAAATTATTACTGATAATTTATTTTTTACAATCACATTTAAATTAATCTTCTTGTTGTTTTTTAAACCACGTCCAATTGACTTTTACTGAGAATGTGGAGGAAATATTATTTTCAACATGCATTGCTTGAAAAAGATTTCAGGCCTTCATGACCGCATTATGTTTTCAAAATTCCATTAAAATTTAAAAATTTAATTTTAAAATAAAATTATCTTGGAAATATTTTGTGAATTTTTGGTTTTAAAAATAATTCATAAAAGTGTAAAAGATATTTTCATCACAAAGAGTTTAAAATGATTTTTAAATCATCCTATATATGTTTAATTTTTTTTTAAAAAAATTATTTTTAAAATGGTTTTTGAATTTTTTGTATTAAAAAATAATTTAGAAAGTGGAAAATATATTTTCCTAATGGAATATTTTACATAATATTTAACCATTCCTTAATAATTTTCCAATTTTATGTTCAATGAAAATGGATTTTGAATTTCCATTATGTTTTGAAAATAATTTTTCAAAGTTGAAAGGCAATTTTAATCAAGAAATATTCAAGGTTATATTTCAAAATCATTTCCCATCTAATATAACCCTCATTAAGGATACATATTCTTTAACAGGGATATGATAAAATTTTACCATTGTTATTATTTCTATTAATGGTTTATATTTATGATGAGAAGATGTTTATGGAACCCATTTATCAACCAGTAGATATACCATGATAGAATTCTTAAGAAACCCACATTATTTTTCATGGCTCAGGGAAGGATGATATGATGAAATGAATATGAAACCCATTTTTTTTCAAAAAGTTATTATATGATGAAAAAAAATTATACCCATTTCTTTTTGTTGGTTCTAGTATAATAAATATTTTTTTATCTTCTAGAAGATCTATGTATAATTTTCATTAAGTGATGATAGTTATATTACAACAAAAATGGTTAAAATCTGACAACCAATGATGGATGTCACATTATTAAAAGGATAGGTGTGGCACATATATCCTTCTCATGCATTGGATAATATTTATATCTCATGAGATCAATAGCACTTTAAAAGGGAGTGAACCCTGTTAAGTATGGTGATTTATCCAATATGATTATCATGGGAGTGAACCATGACTAACATGATCGGTTTGAGAGAGAACACATCCCACTGTGATAGTATTTTAAATGAGACTTGACTACAAAGAAAAATATTTCCAATGCTTATATGAATGTCAAAAATATATAACGCATTCAAATTTTCAATTCTGATGGATCATGTTCTTTTTATTATTTTTTTATTTATGTCTCATGAAATGAAAATATTTCTTCTATAACTGGTGTTTATGATCTATGATATGCATGATATGTTTTTTAAATTTTATTCTCATGTTCTCATACAATTATGTTCAGGTTTTGTCGATATCAACCTTGTTTACCCTGACTAAGCATTAGGGATTATGATAAACTTAAATCTAGACTATCCATGGTGATCAAATTAACATTATATTTCTTATAAATGTTTTCTAATACTAATGTCCAAAAACAACTAGATCGTGCTTTGATGCCAATTTTAGTGACCCTATCCTTTTACACATATTATCACTTGACTTGAAGAGTCATTATCTAGAAAATAGTAACCAAGGATCTTATAGGAAAGAGTCTTTGTACGATTAGATACATAATTTGAAAACATGAAACCAAAATATAATATATTTTTCATAATGAGATAGTTACTCCATTTGAGCACCTACAACAACATGGGATAACCTAGGGAATATGTACACATAAGGGATGATCTAAAAATCCCAGTGAAGTAATAAACATCAGAAAAATAGAATAAAACATGAATTAATATATGTGAAGTCTCATGAGACTAAACATTACTCAATTAATTAGTGCGCTATCTGAGAACAACAATCATAACATGTTTATCCATATGTTAACCACATGAAAAATTAAACATAAGGAGTAACATAAGGGTTACCCATGTAAAGAAATGGGTATCATAAAAATTTCACAAGACATTACTAAATGGAATATCATAATAGTGTCCATGAATGAATTTATTTTAATTCATAATGGAATATATTCATATATCATGATACATTATGTTGAACTGAAGTGAAACTTGTGAAAATAGAGCTTAATAAACATTTGAAATTAGCCTCTTTAGTGTGTTTTAAAGGAAATTATTAAAGATACTTTAAAGATGACAAGGAATATTTTTTTATAAAACCAAAGGACAACTAAGATTGTATTTCATTATGAAATGAGTGATTTTAGAATATAATTGTTCATTAAAATAGATTATGGAGTTTTCTTAAAAAAATTATGTAATTGGGAAGTTCCCTACAATCGAGTATGTTTTTCTATAGTAATTTTGAAAGGAAAATTTTTTAACAAGTATATCCACATCAAAGAAAGATGTATTGACATGGATACATAATTTTTAAACATATAAATATAATTTCGAATACTTTTATAAGAAAAATAAAAAAATACTTTGGTCCATAGAGAGAGAAATCATAATTAAAAGGTCATTTGGATGTTTGGAAAGATATATTACCTTATGTTTGAATGTGTTCTGAACATCCACTGAATGTTGAGTCAATAAGGTTTCTTATGACTTTCCCATTCCTTCATGTTTGGGGAGATTGTTGAGTCAATAAGGTTTTCTTATGGCTTTACCATTTCTTCTTGTTTTGAAAATCACAAACACCCTATCTTAAGGAAAATTTATTTCTACCCTATGTTTTGATTTCATAGGCAAAATTTCCTTCCCCAAGGAATTTATAATTAACATGTTTTTCATTGATCATCTTGTCTAAGTATAATATTCGGTTTCATATCCCAAACCTCAGAATCATATATATGTTTAGATATAAAGCATTCTGTTTTTATGACCCAAATTTAGCATCCGAAATCTTATGAGTTTGGACTCTGAGTTCTATGAAATCAGACTCCTAACTCTTCTAAGTTCTGACTCTGAGTTCTCTGAATTTTGACTCCGAACTCTTCTAAGTTATAACTCCGAGTTCTCAGAATTCAGACTCCGAGCTTTGTTAGTTCAGACTCTGAACTCTTATGAATTCAGACTCTGAACTTTTGTAAGTTTAGACTTCAAACTCTTATGAATTCAGACTCCGAAATTTTTTTATTTCTATCTCCGAACTCTTAAGAATTCAGACTCTTTATTTTTGTATGTTCGGTCTCCGAAATCTTATGAATTCGGACTCTGAATTCTTTTGAATTCATGACTCTAAATTTCCATGAAATTCGGATGCCGGAAATCTATAGAATTTCAACTCCGAATTTGTCTGATAAACAAAATCTGAATATTCTTGTATTATAGACACCTAATAGTTTTTTCTTAAACTTTGAACATTCATTTTTTTACACGCTGATAATTGAATTTTCTTAAGTAACAGTAATTTTTGTTCACTCATATTTTTGTAATAAAATGATGTCATGGATTCACTTTCCAAATAAATGTTGTTTGAGTGACACATGTACAAGTCCCTCCGAAATTCAAGGACAAATATGACCATTGGTGGAGGGATACGATTGTTGAAGTCATACCAATAAATAGGAGCTCATTTGAAAGAGCTCGATATGGTACTATGACTCTAGAGCATACACTTTGTTGAAGTGATTTATAGGGAGATAGGCTCTTATAAACTCTCAATATTCATGCAGAATGTTTGAATGGATTACTCAAAATTTTCTTTAAGCAGAATCGATTTGTGTAGAGGTGCGATTTCCTTAAAATAAGAGACTTCGGGTTGTGAAGTCAGAGGTGCTGATTTCCTTACAAATTGAGGTCTTACGAGGATAAAAATACAGATACTGATATTTGGATTGAGGCCTTACCTAGTAATTGGTAGGACAGACTTTCTTGAAAGTATATATCGAGGGAACTTTATCCAAGGATGTTGGATACCATTCACTTTGGGTTAAAGGAATCACTACTTGTTACTTGTGGTGTTTCAATTGGGTTTTAGCTGTAATTTTTATTTTTGAGTAATGTATAACTATCTTATACTTCATTAGAATTTTAATCTAATTAAATAGGATTCTATACGCTTTATGGTAGAATATTAGTTGTTGTAAACATTTTTTAAATTTCACTTCTGGAATCACTTTTCCAGAATCACGAAAATTAGTAGAACTTAGAGGTGTTGTAAATTTTGATTCTACAAAATTTCCTTAAGAAATTTTAAATGTATAAAATTCACCCCCCCCCCCTCTAGTATATTGACTATCTACACCATAGTTTGATAATACAATCAGTATCATTTATATCTTACAATCGATCCAAAAATTGGTATCAGAGGTGGTGACCATGTACCCTGAACCAATTCCAAAATTGGCTTCAAAGGGTTGGTTAAATTTGAATTAATCTCACAATTAGATTTAGAAGAGAAACCTTCTTCTTCCCTTTTTCGGAATCAAACATTCAAACTCATAAAGTTTAGATTCATATTTTGCATAGAGATATTCAAGTCCTATTATCCTTGATTTGGATATTTTTAAAATTTTATTACTAACAAGTTTGTGTGGAAGGATCTTTCTTAAGATAGCAGGTTTAAATGTTGGTTCTATTGACAATATAAATCCTACTAGACCTATTATTTTTATGGTAATTATTATGAGTACTTTATATATAGGATGAAGACTTTTTTATTAACACTAGAGTTGATAACTACCTAATTAGGACAAGAGACTATATGATTCCTGATAAGGAATTGAGAACTTTTACTAATCAAAAGAAATCAGAATATCAAGAAAATTTTAGAGTCAGAAATATATTGCTATGTTCCATGAATAGGATCATCTATAGTCAAATATCTTCATGTGAAGTAGAAAACAGTATCTGGAAGAAACTTGAAGTTACGCATTTTGGTACTTCTAAAGTTATAGAGACAATAAGAGTTATGTTGATTGCTGAATACCGTGGAATTAACTTTCATTATGGAGAACCTACCAGAAAGGTTGAGCAAAGGTTCATGACTATTGTGAAATGATTACAGTCTTTGGAAGAAAAAGTTTTGGATGATGAGGCCCTTGTAGATAATATTATTGAAATCATGCGAAATGAGTGGGAGTCCAATAGGACAACAATTGATGAGAACTGGAAGGTCATCCATATTTCCTTAGATGAGTTGTTTGGAACTATTATTCCGCATGAGACTAGAATGAAGAGAGATGTTGATAATGTTAAAAATAATAATATAAATAGAGGAGTTTCTTTTACAACAACTTCATAATATATGTAATCCAAGACTCTAGAAAGTGTAACTCGATCAAAGTCAAAGAAATTAACTATTCAGTCTGAATCTAGTGATACAGAAAAGTCTTAGAATGAATTAGATAATCTTTCTTGGAGAATGAACAAGATGGTAGCATAGAATAACTATCAAAATAAATTCAAGAAGAGAGACTACAAAGATAAGAAAGATGGGTAAGTTACTTGTTATGAATGTAGAATAACTTTCCATATCAGACCGGATTTCACTATATTGAAATAGAAGGAAAAGAAGGAATAAAATTCAAAGAGAAACGAGAAGAAGTTCAATCATTTGAAGCACAAGAAAAGAATTAGAGAAAACGACATGTTGATTTATAGCTATGGATACTCTTTGGGAAGTGAATATTCTAAATATGAATCATCAACACAAAAAAAATTTCGATTAATTACTACAAATTCTATCCCAAATTCATGTTTTGTAGGAAAGTTATGCTCTGCCGAGACTTTGACAAATTTATCTCTTGAGATGAATTACTATACTAAAGATATTACTTATAATAAAGATACTTCATCTTCAGATAATGAAGAAATAACTTCATATGAAAAAGTATCTAGATTTTCCAAGTTGTTAGAAGCAAGATATTGTAAAATTTCTATGAAACTAGACAAGGAAAATACTATGGAAGATGATCTTAAAAAAGAAATTTCAGACCTCTCTAGAGATCTTAAAGATAAAGATGAGCTTCTAGTAATACATTCTAAAGACATTATGGAAGTAAATTCTGAAGATTAAAATCTTTTTAAATATCTTAAGAATGCTATTTTAAAAATAAATGTTTTTGTGGAAAATCTAACTCTATGGAAATACTTATTCGGTATAAGAATTTAGTTATAAGACGAAAATACAAAATATATTCTCTTAAAAAACTTCTTGAAAACTTTACTTCGGGTAGATAATATTTTGACAAGATTTATTCCCAAATCATACCTCAAGGAAATACTACTGGAGTAGGTTATACTCACAGAAAACCTGTTTTTAAAAACCACTATTTTATTCCATCCATAGCCCCTTTTTGCACTAAATTTCAATGTTATGGGCATTGAAAGAAAAATTAGTCTTTGAATGAAGTTCAATATATTGGGTTTCATAAAGCTTATTTTTCTAAACAAATGTGGATACCCAAAACATTATTGTCTAAAAATTCTGGATCCAAGAAGGTTTGGATTACGAAATTATAACATACTTTTTTCATGAAAATAAAGAAAGTACGATGAAAAATAATTGGTACATGGATATTGGATGTTCCCGAAATATGATTCATAACAAAAATGTATTTTAAAATATTATTGAGATGAAAGGAGGAAAAGTAACATTTGGAGATAATGCTAAAGGAAAAATTATTGGTATATGTAATATCTTTCTTCTTAGAAAAACTTTAATTTCATATGTTTTATTTGTTAATCGCCTTCAACACAACCTCATTAGCATAAGTAAATTATGTGATGAAGGTTACCTTATTAATTTTAGGAATGACAATTGTTTAGAACACAATTCCAAGGAAGAGTTTTTTCTTTCTGCCAATAAGGAGAGGGAATGTTTACACACTTAACTTAGAAGACCGTAGGATCCAAGACCTTCCTTGCCTTAGTGTAACGGAAGATCATTCTTGGTTGTGGAATAGAAGGTTAGGACAATGTAACCTTAGGAACCTATTCAAACTCTCTAAGAAAATACTAGTTAAGGATCTACCAGAGCATAGATTTTATTCTTTCAAAAGTTTGTGATCCGTGTCAATATGGAAAGCCACACAAATCATGTCTTAAATTAGTTTATAAAGTCTCAACCACTGATGCATTATAGTTTGTGCATATGGATCTTTTTATACCAATAAAAACATGAAGCATTGGAAGAAAATATTATGTATTTTTCATAGTTTATGGTTACACTAGATTTACATGGGTCTATTTTCTAGCAAAGAAATTTTATAATTTTTCTTATTTAAAATGTTCTAGAGCCCAAGATAAAACTGAGAAAAAATTCCTTAGATAATTATTCATAGTGATCATGGATGATAATTTCAAAATTTTGATTTTGATATTTTTTTAGTAGAAAAGAAATTACTCATAACTTCTCAGCACAAAGAACAACTCAAAAAAATGGTGTTGTTGAAAGAAGAAATATAATTCTTCAAATGATAACAAGAACCATGTTGAGTGAATATTATATAGCCAAACATTTTTCGGCAGAAGCTATAAGTGCTGCTTGTTATACTATAAACTGTGTTTTTATTAGAAATTTTCTTAATAAAACTCTTTACGATTTATGGAATGGTAGAAAACATAGACTTTCCTACTTCAAGGTTTTTGGTTGCAAGGTATTCATTTTGAATACTAATGATAAATTACAAAAACTCACTCCAAAATCTGATGATGGAATTTTCTTAGGCTACTCCACAACTTCTAAGGATTATAGAGTTTTTAATAAAAAAAACTTGTACTGTTGAAGAGATAGTACATGTCAAATTTGATGAAACTGAACCCTTTGTTTTTAAACAACCCCAACCTACATCTTCATATGTGTTTCTAAAAACTGATTATCAACCTTTGTTAGAAGATCCTTTTGATAAGAAAAATGTCTAAGAAGATACTTCTGAAGAATTTACCCCAGAATATTTCCAACCCTATGTTGATGAACAAGTTTTACAAAAACCCAAATCATTTGTTACTTAAGAATCATCCCAGTGATAGTGTCATTTGTGATGTAAATCAACACGTAATGACTAGAAGTTCCTTAATAAATGAAGTAGAACATCTAGCATTCATTTTTCAATTAGAACCAAAAATCACTAATAAAGCTTAAGGTGATGATGATTGGATAAAATATATGCAAGATGAGGTAAATTAAATTGAAAGGAATAAAGTCTGGACCTTGGTTGAAAGACCTAAGGAAAATTCTGTTATTGGAGTAAAATGGGTCTTCATAAATAAGTGTGATGAAAATGGAAATATAGTAAGAAATAAAACTAGATTGGTTGTTGAAGGCTATAATCAAAAATAAGGAATGGACTACAATGAAACGTATTATCTACTAGCTAGACTTGAATCTCTACTTATTCTACTTTCCTTTGCATCATTCTACAATTTTAAACTTTTTAAAATGGATGTGAAATATTCTTTCATTAATGTTTTTTACAAGAGGAAGTTTTTGTTGAACAAACTCCTGGTTTTGGAGATTCATAACATCCTGAACTTGTTTGTAAACTTACTATATCTTTTTATGGACTTATGCAAGCCCCTCATGCTTGGTATGACCTCACGAAACGATGTGATTAATTATTTTATTACTATATAACATGGATGGTATATGTAAGTGTATTTAAATAAATAATAATATATTTATGATATTATTATTATTATTTAAATATTAATCAAAACTTACCTATTTTACATCATGATCATTGAAAAATGGGTATGTTATACATGCGTGCATACGACCCACCTTCTCCATGATTATAATGTAGTTAATTTTTCATAATCATAATTCATGGTTATTTTTAAATTTTAATTTAAGAATAAAAATGATAATTATATAATTATTATTCTATATATGATGGAATAATGATCCCTTTGACCATGTTCATTACACTGATGCCGTTTTGAAATTAAGAACCGAGAATCCTCAAAACACCCAATGTGGAAATAATTAATTAAGTAATTAATTATATAATTAAAATAAATAAATAATATGGTTTTATTATAAGGCATTAAACATATAAAATTTTATTAATAAAACAACGAGTTTATATATGTTAATTATACATGAGAAACAAATATACACAATATGTCTAAACTTTCAGCAAGGGTTTTCATCACAAAACATCTTTATTTTAGACATATGTTATTTTATAAATAAAATTTCTCTTTTTACAATTTATATTTTGATATTTTAATTATTATATTATTAATCCTTCAAAATTCATGTCATTTTAAGTTAAAATTCATTTAAATTATTGATGGGGGTTATGATTCCAACATAACTATGGTGGTAAGGTTTTATGTTTCAATATCATTTCAATTGGGATTGTTTTTCCAGAAGTTACATTGAATGAAATTATTTGATAAATAATTAATAACCCCATTTAACTTTACTCTTTACTATTTATTCAATAAATTTTCATTTCATTGTTCTATTTTACTCTCTTTGTTACTTAAAATTATTGTTAATTTTTTTAGAAAAGAATAATTTATTACTCTCTTCGGTCAAAAATTCATTTACTTTCAAATCTGTGTTTTTTAATTTTTTTCTATTAATGTTTTTAATATTATTCTATGATTTTTTAAAGTTATTTTTACACTTGATTAATATTTTAATTTTCTTTTTAAAATGTATCTTCCTATCATTTTCAGAACAAGGTACTTTTTTATATTTCTAACAAAAATGTGAAAGTTATTTTTATTCTAACGTACTCGGTATGAAAACAACATTTATAAACTATGAACAATAATTTAATTGCGGATTAATTTAAAAGTTTTAATGATTATTTTAATATAATATTTTTTCATGATATTTTGGAAAATTTTTTAACAGTGATTTTCAATGTGAAAATGGTACTTTCCTCAGGAAATATTATAAGTAATATTTTAAATACAATTTCATCTAAAATGAAAGTCATTAATGATATAAATTTATTAAAAATTATGTATATATATCTCTCACATATATATTTAGAATATCATTCCTTACTTTTATGGGGTAATATATTCCTTATGATCATCTCTCATGTGCCTTCATTATGAAATTTCCATTGATTCTGATATGAGACAAGATTATAAAACCCATTTTATTTTTATTCAGAAATCTTATGTTTATATCTTATGATTGATTTTACTTTTGCGGAACACATAAAAATGAAGATATTAAGATTGGTTCACCTATATAGAACATTAATGAAATGGGTAATGTTTTTAGTCTCATGAGTTGTCATGTATCAGATTAGGGAGTAAACTTAATCCATTATGGGTCTTTGTTTGCCATATGATATTGTTTAGGAAGTTTTCCTTGATACATGATTATGTCATGTTATATATTTCTTACATATTTCATATGATGTAATGAAATTATTATATCGTGTTATTTATTTTATTCTCAAATGTGATTACCCTTGAGCTGTCTCTTTCATGACATCATGTTATACCTTAACTCACATGTTATGTTTCCTTGCTAGGTCAATTCCCTTAATGGGTTATTTAGATTTACCGTTTTATTTTTCTTTTCCCCAAGTTATTATATATAGTTTTAGTGTAGTTATGGTTCTATCATAGTGTCAAATAAACCCCTTAATATCCTATGAAAGCTTAGGTTCGAGTCATAGAAGCAATATAATATTGGGAGAAGTGACAGGTGACCTAGGTATAGCGGGTCAGGCAGCAGTGGGTCGTTGGGCTCCTTGGTTGTAATGCCCCGACCCCAGTTACTCAGAGTCGGTGAATTATTACTTAACATTGGCATGATCACAAAAGATAAAGTCTCAAAAGACCGGTTAGTTTAGTATCCTTGAAAAAACTAGATACATTCATAAGTATTACATTACATAATAAAGTGAAAAACTATAACAAAATCTTGTCTTCATATTCTCTCATACTATCCCTGCAGGTAATTCATAAAATACTTCTTCACATACTGGAAAAAATAAAACATTGAAAGGGGTGAGATCAGATGCTCAGTAAGGATAACAATATAGCAGATGATTTCTTAAATTAACATAAACATTTAGGGTAATGCATAATTAAAACAAAATCCTTTTTAAACTTGATCTTGAGCATAATATGGAAAAAATAAAATGAAATAATGACATTTACTTTTTCACAAGGATATTCTACTAGTCGAATAATCACATGTAATATCAATAACCACTTTCATAATGATGGAATGCATAATGAAAAACTTTAATTTCTATTTCAAGGCCTCGTTCCATGACCTATGGGATAACTGTAACCGGAACGCAACCCGAAGAGCCTCTGTAACCGGACTCCATCTCGGAGTGCCTCTAATAACTGGATACCAAACCGGAGTGCCTCTAATAACCGGACACCAACCCGGAGTGCCTATATTAACCGGACACCAACCCGGAGTGCCTCTAATAACCGGACACCGGCCTAGAGGGTTTGCTGTAGTCGGACCCCAACTCAGAGGGCTTACTTTTACCAGTCCCCAACCCAGAACATACTAGTCCAACACATTAATCTTAAGAAGAGGATGAAATATAACATAAACATTCATATTAAAACTATCATACGAAATGCCAAAACATTAATCATAAACCATTAATGGCATAAAAATAACTCATTCATAGTCAAACATATCACAAAACCTTAAATACAAAATTATATATTTGTATCATAACAAATCAACATCAAACAAGTGTAAAATTTATCAAAGGATATTGACATAGATGAAATCAAAACTATTTGAGAGAAATATCTCTTTTTTTTGAATCATTTTAAAGTAAAATAATTATAAAAGAAAACATTTACTTTGAAAATATTATTATAAGCTTGTAAGGGAAGCTTCAAAGATTTTATAACTATGGAAAATAGCCTCACCTGATGTATAAGTTAAAAAAAGACATTCTTACCTTAATTATTTCGAAAAGGTTAAAAAGGACCTTGTTTGTAAAAAGACGGAAAGATTCCTTTATAAAATTAGTATAAAAAGTAAAAAAAGTCTATAAATGACATTAACCCATATTCTGTAAAATAGTAAGAATGTTTTGAAATACATTTTTATGAAACATGGAAGTGGATGATAAATAGGTTCCAGTAGATAATTACGTATAAACAACATCGAATAATGAAGAGATTGTGAAATAAACCTTACCTTGTAATTTTCCTTGTTTGAGGGTAGGTTAACCTCCTGTATAATGGTGAAATTATTTTTATTAATTATACAATAATCATATACATTAATATGATATCATATATGATATTTTAACATTGATTTGTTAATAATATTTTAGTATTATCGTCGTTTCAGGTGTCAAATTACTCGTTTTCTTTTATATGTTTTGTTACATAAGCCATGTTTTTTATGGATAGGTTGTATCTTATTCATATACATAATTATATAAAGTCCTTAAACATTATTTTTAATCATCAAATGATAGTTATACTTGAATGGATACGATGAAAAATGAATCTAACCGCGTTTGTGGAGATGGTAGTCTGTACGCACGCATGAGTGACAATATCAATACTTTGATATTAAAATAATATATAATTGGATGGTGTATCATATATACAGAATAATTATCATTTTATATTTATTATTTAAATGAAATAAAAATCATTTTTATACCCATCCAAATAATAATGTATTGAATAAAAATTATACCACGACGTGGAGACGGTAAGCCGTATGTACGCACGTATGGTGACATGTCATTAAAGGGATGGATAGAATACTGAATATGGTTGTACCATATTTATAATAACATAAAATTATATAGGAGATACTTGATTTATTATTTTATAATGGAAATAACAACGAAATAAGAAGTTAAAGAAGAAAGGAACTTGAATGATGGTGGTGAAAACATTACCTTTTCTTCGGGTTCTTCCTTTTAATTTGATCAAAAGGGCTTCATAGGTTGTGATTATAATCAAACTAAGGCATATAAGTTTAATTGAGGAAATTTGAGAGAATATTTGGGCCAGGTTTGGCCGATCCAAATGGCTTTGAAGGCGTGAATTAGTGAGAAGGGGGAGTGCCCTTTTATAAGAGGGGTGAGGTGCTCCATTGGAAAAGATAGAAATATTATTTTATAATAAATTCATATTATATTTATAATGGCTTAAAAGTTGATTATTTAAATTTTAAGATGGTTATAGGTTGAAAAAAAACCCAACCAATATATTTTAGACAGGTTTGGGTGATTATATTAACCTTATCTATCAGTTTTAACTATTAGTTAATTATATTGACATTTACCATGTCACTATGTATTTTTATATTATATAGTTAATAAAATTATTATATATATCCAAGAGGCCCCCAAGTGGTCCATTAATGATACACCTATCATGATATAAGTCCTTTTTCTGAACCTTAGATTTTTAGGAATAGAATAAGAATTAATAATAGAAAATTTGTTTTAAAAACTCTTTTATGTCAATTTTGACACTATTTGGAATTTGATTTTTTTGAAACTCACAACAACATGATTAATTATAAAAAGGTTAATTAAATCAATACTAACATGTCCTATTATCCTATATAATTATTTTAATTCATAAAAAGTCTCAAATTACATTTATTGGGATATTTATAATATCAATTATTTTAATATTTCATTAATTTGGTAATTACTACATCACCATTGTGTCATATATAAATTAAATTATTTAATTTCTAAAAATTATAAATAAAATAAAATTATTTATTAAATAATTTTAGATTTCTAATGAATATTTACAACTGAATCTATCTTATGTATAACCCAATATTAAAAATGTTTTAGTAATTATACTTTGATTTTAACTCTTTTAACACTTCATTGAATTAAAAAATAATAAATGTCCTAATTTAATCCAAGTGGAGCTAAATGATAATATTTTACTACTAAGGTTGTTTTTGGTAGATATACACTTGTCCAATAGAATTAATACATGTGTTAGGGTAATATTGATATCATTTTTACCCTTAATTACCCTATTTACTCTTAACCGTGGTAAATAAAAGTAAAAAGTTATTATTCACCAAAAATTATTGTTATCTTATTGAACCAAATTTTACTCCTTGATATTAACTGTGTCTCTCGGATTTTTTAAATTCCACTCACAGAAGCAGTAAAATTAAGTTTTACTTGAATTTCCAAATTCTCCTAGAAAGTGGGTAAAAGATTGTGAAAAGTTCAATAAAATTTTTATATATCTAAAACTATTCTAAACTAAATTCAATAAATTACATTGAACATATATAGGTATTATGTAACTATTTTTACCTTAATTAAATTTAAATAAAATAAATAATTATTTAAAAAAAATTCGTTTTAAACCATAACTCAGTGTTTTTTTACTATTCATCAAAAATTAAAAGTTTTCAGAAAAATACCAAAAATTCACCCTAGGCTAATTTCGATATTCCAAATCCAAATTTGAAGTCCATTTTGATAGATAAAATTTATATAATTTCAAAAAGTGGTTATTACTATTCATAACGGCTGCTTTGATTAGTCACGGTGTGTTAGAGTCTCGAAGTTGCATACAATGCAAGCTATTGCATTATTCAAAGTGAAACGCACCGTGGATGCTTGGGGTGTTACATTCTACACTCCTTAAAATAATTGTGTCATGTCAATCATAAATTGATCTTTCAAAATAAAATATTTAAAATAGAGAATACCTTTGTGGAAAACCCATATCAGAAATAGGGTTAATAAAATTTAGTTTTAATAAGAGGGAAAGAAAAATGAGAATGTCACCACAAAATTAGGGTTTCGAATAAGAGAACATTGGTGGAAATTATAGACACATAGTTTGAGTAAAAAGTTAAATATTTATAGGGAGTGATTGAGTTCATCAATCACAAAAATGTGTAGAATTGAGGGCCTCAAAGCCATCAATCTATGATGATTTAAAATATCATCAGTTCAACAAAACATAAGGTATTTGGATAAAACATTTTTGGTCCTAATATCTCTTCCCTAAAGTTAAAGAATTAATTTCATCATATAATAAAATAAATATATATATATATACATCATGACATGTAGAGTTTTCATCCTTCAAATAATTTCTACCACAAACTTATCTTTCACTCTAAAAGATAATAGAACTCAAAAATATTATATTTATCCTAATAGTATACGGTTCCAATAATTAACACATACCATTATAATGAAAAAATATCTTGTAATAACCAGGGACTTCCTGTAGGCTACTGGTAGGTAATAAAGTCATGTCGCACTATGGTTGTCAGCTCGATTCTTGTAGCTTTTTCCGACGCGACGGGTTATCACCTGACCTGCAGGTTGTCCTTTTCCTAAAACTATAGTATCATAATATTCCAAAAATAATCATAAGAAATGTTTTAACCTTGAATAATACTATCCAACGTTCAACTTAATACATTCCAAAACATTATAGTTATCCAAAGTACCTCTGTCCAGACTCTCTGTAAAAGGTATCTAAATTCCAAAATCAATCGCAATGTCAGATTATCCAAACAGAGTAAAGATTCTCTTATTGTCACATACTGAAAATAATATTACCTTAGTCATATTATAACCTTAATGAAAACAATAAGTAATACAGTACAATCCTTATATATATATCACATTATTCTCATAACCAGAATATAATCCTTATGTCCAAAAACACAAATACAGTAATTATTCCTCTTCAACTGTTGTAACAACATAAGCTTAGCCTTGATCCCTTGGCCTTTTCTGAGGTAAGTTTACCTAACTCTTAGGACAATAATTCTCATAATTCCCCATTTATCTACAATTATAGCATTCAACATGGACAACCTCCTTCTTTCCCTTGCAATCACAAGTCTGGTGACCTTTTTCTTCCACATTTGTAACAAACTCCCATTCCTTTTAGGAAAGAAACAGGGTGTTTCCTCCCACAATTTTCACACAATAGAAAATCCTTCTTTCCCATTTTCCCTTTATCTGTCTCTTGCTCCATCGTTCTCTTCTTCCCTTTCATTACATTGTTGTCATAAGATTTAGAGAATTCCTTTTCTGGCTTGATAGCACTTGAGACTATATCGTTGTACGTTGAGAAATATTGGGAAACTAATGCTCGATGAATAAATGGTTTTAACCCATCAATGAAATGATCAATATTACTTCTTGGTTTATGTATATAATCTTCAGCATGCCTCGCTAACCTTGTAATGTTATCCTCATACTTTGTGACATTTTCATCCTCCTTTTGTCTCAGACTCAGAAATTTCCTTTCCATATCTGGTCGACGGTCACGAGGAAAGTACTTTTCTATGAAAAGATATTTGAACTCCCTCCATTCCATATTTGATACTTCATCATCTTCCTTCATGTTTTGAATCAACAACCACCATTGTTCAGCATCTTCAGCGAGGCGGTAAACTGGCATGATAACTTTTTCCATTTCTTTACTCCCCAAGGCGTGGAATATTTTCTCTATGGAATTTATCCATTGATCAGCTACTAAGGGATTTGTACTCCCATAGAATTTTGGTGGTTTTTTCCTCATGAAGCGATCTAACATTGATCCTCCACGATGAGGATCAGGGTGCTTCATAAGGGTAGGGTTATTATTCATAACCTGAGTGAGTTATCCCAGTATGGTGATTAGCTGATCAGCACCAATTGCATCACCAGCATCACTATAATTATCTTGAGCAAGAGGGCAATCCCTACATGGAGTGCGTGCATTTATACAATTACCATTTATTCCACTAGGAGCCATTTCTAGATAATGTGCTAAACTAGATCAGTTTATGATTCAAAATACATAATTCCATACTTATAAAACACATAACATAAATTGAACTATTTATGGATATAATCCATAATCATAAAAAAATGTTTTCTTTGAGAAAGTATATACTCATAAACCCTTCATAATGGTTTATAAAGAAAATAGTAATTATCCTAAGCATATCCCCTGGGAGTTTCGTAACCAAGAGTTCCGCAATGCCCGTTGCCATGCACTAGTTCCCGTTTGAGTCTAGCTCAAAGTGGTGTTTTTGGGTTTTACCCCTAGGTACATCTGTGCCAGAGCTGCCTCTAACTGCTCGTATCGAGACAGGGATATATTTCTTTTAAAACTAACAAAATATCTATAATACCAAAATTCTAGGAAGTTCTTTTATACTCATCCTCGAAGTATATCTTAGGGCAATGTGCTCTAATCAGAGTTTATCTAAATATAGCTTCCAAGGTTTGTACTAAACTTCCTCTGATACAAACTGTATTGTCCCGACCCCAGTTACCCTGAGTTGGTGCATTATTACCTAACATTGGAATGATCAAAAAAGATCAAGTCACGAAATAATAATTAGTTTAGTAGCCTAGGAAATATTAGATATATTCATAATTCTGACATTACATAATAAAGTGAAAAACTACAACAAAATATTGTCTTCATATTACCTCATATTGTCCCTACAGATCATTCATAAAATACTTCTTCACATCCTGATAAAAATAAAACATTTAAAGGGGTGAGCTCAGATGCTCAGTAAGGATAACAATATAGCGAAGCTTTCTTAAATAAACATATTCATTTCAGGCAATACATAACTAAAACAAAATCCTTTTTAATCATGAACTTCAGCATAATATGGAAAAAATAAAATCAAATAATGCCATTTACTTATTCACATTTATATTCTACTAGTCGAATAATCACATAAAATATCAATAACCACTTTCATAATGATGTAATGCATAATGCCAAACTTTAATTTCTGTCTCAAGGCCTCGTGACAAGACCTAAGGGAAAACTGTAACCGGAACCCAACCCAAAGAGCCTCTGTAACCGGACTCCAACCCGAAGTGCCTTTAATAATTGGACACCAAACCGGAGTGCCTCTAATAACTGGACACCAACCCAGAGTGCCTCTAATAATCGGACACCAACCCGGAGTGCCTCTAATAACTGGACACCAACCCGGATGGTCTTTTGTAACTGGACCCCAACCCGGAGGGATTAATTTTACCGGTCCCCAACCCGAAACATACTAGTCCAACGCATTCATCTTAAAAAGAGAGTTAAATATAACATAAACATTCGTATTAAAACTAATGTACAAAATGCCAAAACATTAATCATAAACCATTAATGGAATAAAAATAACTCATCCATAGTCAAACATATCACAAAACCTTAAATACAGTATGTAATATTTTTATCATAATAAATCATCTTCAAACAAGTGTACAATTTATCAATGGATGTTGACATAGATGAAATCAAAACCATTTTAGAGAAATATCATTTTTTTAAATCATTTAAAAGTCACATAATTATAAAAGAAAACATTTACTTTGAAAATATTCTTATAAGATTGTAAGGGAATATTCAAAGATTTTATAATGGCGGGAAATAGCCGCACCCTCCATATATGTTTAAAAAAAAATACATTCTTACCTTAATTCTGTCGAAAAGGTTAAAAAGGGCCTTGTTTGGAAAACGACGAAAAGATTCCTTTTTAAACTTCTTATAAAAAAATAAAACTAGGGTATAAATGAATTTAACACATATTTTTTAAAATAGTAAGAATTTTTTGAAATTCATTTTTTAGAAACATGTATATGAATGATAAAGAGGTCCCAGTTGATAATTATGTATAACAACCTCAGATAATGAAGAGATTGTGAAATAAACCCTTACCTTGTACTTTTCCTTAGTTGAGGGTAGGTTAACCGCCTGTATAATGGTGAAATAATTTTTATTAAATTATAAAAGAATCATATACATTAATATGATATCATATATGATCTTTTAACATTGCTTTGTTAATAATATTTTAGTATTATTGTCATTTCGGGTGTTAACTTACTCGTTTTCTTTTATATGTTTTGTTACATAAGATGTGTTTGTTATTGATAGGTTGTATATTATTCATATAAACAATAATATCAAGTCCTTAAACATTATTTTTAATCATTAAATGATAATTAGACTTGAATGGATACGATGGGGAATGAATCTCATCGCGTTCATGGAGACGGTAGTCCGTACGTACGCACGAGCGAAAATATCATTCCTTTGATATTAAAATAATATATAATTGGATGGTGTATCATATATAAAGAATAATTATCATGTTATATTTATTATTTTCATGAAATACAAATCATTATTATACCCATCCAAATAATAATGTATTGAATAACAATTACACCATGACGTGGAGATGGTAAGCCGTACGTACGCATGTATGGTTACATGTCATTCAAGGGATGGATATAATACTGATGATTGTTGTACGATATTTATAATAACATCACAGTATATTGGAGATACTAGAGTTTTTTTAGAATGGAAGTAACAAATAAAGAAGAAGTTGAAGAAGAAGGGAACTTGAAAAATGGTGGTGAAAACATTACCTCTTCTTCGGGTTCTTCCTTTTGATTTGATCAAAAGGGATCCTTAGGTTGGCATTCTGATCAAACTAATTCCTCTAGGTTGGAGTGAGTGAAGTTGAGAGAATATTTAGGCAGGTTTTGGCCGAGCCAAATGGCTTTGATGGTGTGAATTAGTGATGAGGGGAGTTCCCTTTTATGAGAGGGGTTAGAGGCTCCTTTGGAAAAGCTTGAAATATTATTTTATAATAAATTCATATTCGCTTTCTAATGGCTTCAAAGTAGATTATTTAAAGGTTAAGGTGGGGATAGTTCTAAAACAACTCAACCAGTATATTTTAGATAGGTTTGGTTCATTATATTAACCTTATCTTTTAGTTTTAACTCTTAGTTAATTAGATTGACATTTAGCATGTCACTTTGTATTTTTATATTATATAGTTAATAAACATACTATATACATCCAAGAGACCCCCAAGTGGTCCATTCATAATAAACCTATCATTATACAAGTCCTTTGGCCGAACCATATATTTTTAGGAATAGAATATGAATTAATAATATAATATTGGTTTTAAAAAATCTTTTATGTCAATTCTGACACTATTTGGAATTTGATTTTTGTGAAAATCACCACAACATGATTACTTCTAAAAAAGTTAATTAAATCAATTCTAACATGTCCTATTCTCCTATAAAATTTGTTTAATTCATATAAATCATCATATTACATTTACTTGGATTTTTATAATATCAATTATTTTAATATTTCATTAATTTGGTAATTACCGTATCACAATTGTATCATAAATAAATTAAATTATATAATTTCTAAAAATTATAAATAAAATACCATTATGTATAAAATATTTTTATCTTTCTAATGAATATTTACAGTCTAATTTATCTTATGTATAACATAATATTAAAAATGTTTTATTAATTAAACATTGATTTTAAATCATTTAACTATTCATTGAATTAAATAATAATAAATGTCATAATATAATTAAAGTGGACCTAAATGATAATATTTTATTCCTAAGGTTGTTTTTGGTCGAGATACACTTGTCCAATAGAATTAGGACATGTGTTAGGGTAATATTAATATCATTTTTGACCTTAATTACCCTATTTAATTTTAATCGTGGTAAATAAAAGTAAAAAGTTACTATTCAAAAATTATTATTTTTATCTTATTGAACCACATTTTACTCCTTGATATTAACCATGTCTGTCTGATTTTTGAAATTCCACTCATAGAAGTTGTAAAATTAAGTTTTATGTGAATTTATAAATTCTCCTAGGAGGTGGGTAAAAGACGGTGTAAAGTTCAATAAAATTTTTATATATCTAAAATTATTCTAAAATAACATCAACTAATTACATTGAAATTATATAGGTATTATGTATCTATTTTTACCTTAATTAAATTTAAATAAAAATTTGTTTTTTAAACCATAACGCAGTGTTTTTTCACTATTCATCAAAAATTGAATGTTTTCAGAAAAATACCAAAAATCCACCTTAGGATAATTTCGATATTCCAAATCCAAATATGAAGTCCATTTTGAAAGATAGAATTTATAAAATTTCAAAAAGTGGGTATTAATATTCATAACGGCTGCTTTGATTAGTCGCAGTGTGTTAGAGTCTCGAAGTTGCGTACAATGCAAGCTATTGCATTATTCAAAGGGAAACATACCATGGAAGTTTGGGGTGTTACATTGGTGATGACAAGTGATGGAGGAAGAGTTGAGGATCATCGATTGCCATTGAGGGACATAGAGGTTCATCAGCAGAATGTACCTGTGGTGTGATGATGACGTGTTGGTGGAAGGGTTATCAGGAACCAGCTGGCAATAAAGGAAGGTGAGACCGGCGTCATGACAAACGAACGAGGGGGGGGGGGGGGTTCTCAACTAATTCAGTGGTGGGAACTTGGATGGTCATTAATGGACGGATCACTATGTAGTTTGATAGAAAAAATTAAAAATAATAATAATAATACGAGACTCCTCCTCAAGTGCAGATTAGATGAGGATTTAGAGAACCTGGCACCTACTTTTTATGGATTCCATATTGGTAATGATGAGAGGGTATGGAATCACTATAAATACCAAGAACCATGCATATTCAAGGGGAAATTATAGCTATTTATCCTTTTAAAGATGTATTCTAGATCAATCAAAGTCAAATATACTAGGGAGGGTTGGTTTTGGTGGTGCAAGTCACCAGGGCCTTCAGGGATATGTACTTAAGACATGCACTTACTCGGCCTATGCATATTGTAAGGGTTCCCCCTCAACCCAATTTCAAAGTGGATTATCCAAAAATCAATATAAAAATTTTCCCATGTGGTTTTAGGAGCTAATATGGATATAGGAGATCATCATAGAGAAAAAAAATGTTTTATTTTATCCCCAATTTGTTGTATTACGAACTTAGTAGTACAAAGACACCATGACTCATGATCTATGGGTGGTGGTTAATATATGTTTATGTTATAAATATTTTAATAATATGTGTAAAAAGTATTGGGTCACTATATTTGGTATCAAAAATTTTTTTAGTTAACATTTGCTAACGAGAATGATAAATATTTACTAATAACCATAGAAACAAGTCTGAGGATAATTTTACGTATTGAAAAATGTACAAGAATTTTGGAGAAGTTTGGAGCGAGTGGTTTCCAAGAATTTACATCCATTTTTTGGATAAAATAAGTGGATGCAGATCTAGAAAAACTAAACCTTGGTCTTATAAACCTAAAAATGTTGTGTTGGGATTTAACTTGGCCATCAACTGGTGAATAAAAACAAGATATGAAATACACATGATTTGAAACTCCGGGGGGATATGCTTTGGAAATGAATAAATCTCTTTATGAACCATTATGAAGGACTTGAAAAATTGTTATGTTTGAAAATTTAATAGATAAAATAACAATGGATAACCTAGAATAAAACCTAGAGACTCATAAGTTTAGATATAATTATCATTTATAAGTTATCCCTCTTGACATTAAAAGTTCCCCTAATGTATGTTTATTAGTTAATGTATTCTCATTTTGTTTTTATTTTTTACTTAATGGTGGGAAATAGGATAAAACATTCCAATAACCAGTGTGATGATCAATGTAATGACATTCGTAATTATATACCTACCCAAATGGGAATGATAGTTTTAAATATTATTATCATGCCAAATTACCTATCACAAATTATGATAAATTATTAGAACATATTTGAATTTACAATTTCATAAAAGAAGATAAGGTTTATGTATCATAGAATTTCAAGTGTTAAAGATGATAAAGAAAAGAAGATTAAATTTTATACATGTCAAAAATATAGAAAGAGGAACTATAGAAAATGCCTTAAATGAAATGGAAGATGCTTTATATGTGGGAAATGAGGCCACAAATAAGAGAATTGATTAAGAAAAATAAAGAGTCCAGTTAACAACACACAAAGAAATAAAGTTCAATATAAGTTACCACTAATAGTTTAATGTAGTTTCTGTGGGGAATTTGGTCATTGTCCAAGTCAATTCAATTATACATGTATTAATTAATAAGGGCCTATGTTTTGATAATCATTGAAGTGTAATTATTGAATTTTTTATGTGTTTAAATTCATAAATCATGTTATTTATTCGTTGTTATTAATGGTATTATGGTTATAAGAATCATGAAACTTCTATGTATTATTATAAAATAGTTTTTATTTAAGTATTTTCAAGAATATTTTGAATTAAATAAATGACCTCGAAAGGTGATTTAAAGGAAAGGTGATATTTTATGGAAAAAAATGATTGAGTAAAGTATAATATTTGATATATTAGATTTTGAAGTTATTATAGTTAATTATTTTTATTAGATTTTGGGTAAAAGGTAATTTTTACAAAAGAATTTAATGGTTAAAAAATTATTTTATGATTAATGTTTTTTGAGTATGTTCATCATATTTTTTTGAATGTTATAGGAATTATATTAATTTATTTTTAGAAAAAGGAAACCCCCCATGTTGGGTGACAACTCATTATATCTTGAAGGACTACGGGGATTGAACCCACAACCAAATGGTGATAAGGGTGTATACACTACCACTAGGCTACATAATGTACTGGTTAATATGAATTTTTTCTAAAAAAATTGGTTGATAAAATTTATGTTGGTTTTGGGAAACATATTAAAGGATCATTTTGGTTATTTTTTATAAATTTTGAGGTTATTAATGATATTTTGTTAAATTTTTATTATGTTAATATATAAATCACATTTAGGATTACTGTAAAGGATTATTTAGTATGAATTCTATTACATTTTCAGAGATATATGTTGATAGGTATGAGGTAAAATTGCGGTTAAAATAATCAATCATGTTTTTTATTGAGGTTATTTGGGGTATATAGTTATTTATTCAAGGAATTATCTATGATAAAACTTTTGTTTTATTTATTTTTATAGATTAATATATTCACATTCATTTTGGGTATTATCTTACTTTTTACTAACATTTCTAGTTTTAATAAAGATAGGAGGAATGACTAGTTCAAATTTTTAGATCTTATGATACATGAAAAGTTAATTTTAGTGATTCATGAAACTTTTTTTATATTATATATTCATTACTTAGAGTAAGAGGTGAAGTGGAAATTGATCAAAACATCAAAAAGGATGAAATTATGTTTATGAAAAAAAATACCAAGTAAGTATATTTTATGGTGTTGTTTATATTTATAGTAAAATAATACCTCAACTCTTAGAAAATGATCTAGAAATTATTTTATCCTATTACCTTTATATATGATGAATTAATAGTATTTTATTTCACTATAGATTTATGCTTTTGTGATTGTTAACTTTATCTTGATAATTATATTAACTTTGATCAACAATCTTTAGCACTATCTTTAATTATTTAAGATTTTCTTTCATGTAAATATTTTCACGTCCCTCTAATGTTCCCCGACATAGAAACTTAGTCATGTGTCACTCTAGATGACCTTTGAATTTCCACTTCACTCTTTTATGAGTAAGTTTTTTTTATCCTTTTTACAATATGAGTTTTCCATAAAGAAAATTTCAAATGTCAAACCCTTAATTATTGAAAATAAGTTTAAATTAAAAGGGAAAAAGTTATTTAAGTGGAGAATAATTAAACAAAATAAAAATTTAAAATAAAACCATTCTCGATTGAATATTCAACACACAACACCAAGTTTAAAAAAACCATGATATAATATTAAAATATTATTATGTAAACATGAATGATATAACCTAGACATTAAATTGGTGTGTATGAATAGTATTGCTACTTCGTGAAATATATATAAATGTACTAATCAATATATATTTATTTGTGAATTATTAATAAATAATTTCTCAACTTTAATTAAGATATTTTATTCTATAAAAATCTATGTCTGCTTCAAAAATGATTGTTAATGTTTTTGTGAGAAAATATTATAAATAATTTTTCAATCTTTTAGATTTTTTTATACAATTATCATAATATTTAAGTTATATTATCTATAGGGACATAGGGTGATTTATTTTTATTTTTTACTAAATATTGATTTTTCAGCAAATAGTAAAAAATATCGTTTCTTTGGTAAAACTATCATTTCTTTTTAATAAATTAATTAATTTTAAATTCTTATTCTTTTGAGCATTTCAAAGTAACATAAGTAATATTTAGTTATGTTTCATCTCATTAGTTACATATAAATCATGTTTATGCTACATTTTAATATATGCTTATTTTTAGTCTTTAAAAAACATTTTTTGAAAACTATTTTAAAGTGTAAAATGTTTCTTCATTTTAACTAAATAAATAACCCCTAATGCTGAATTATTTTAATTAATTATATATATTATATATCTAAAAATAATAATCTTCAATATTAAATGTATTGTTATTATAAGATCATCTCATGCTTTAAAAATCCATTTCTTAATAAACTCTTTTTTTAAAATATCTAGAGGATTAATTTTAAATTATGTTCTTATAATTATGTGAATTTAATTATATAAAATTATTTAAATATTCAGATTCATAACAATTTATATTATATTATAATTTTAAATTGATTTTTTTTCATAATGAATAGTAAAAAAAGTAAAAAAAGTTACCATGGTGAAAAAATTATAATAGTAAAAGTGAGTAACTTTAGAGGTAAAGAAGATAACATGAATAATTTATTTTAGTTTTAGTGTTTTTTGAATTTATCATCCTTATATCTCCCCCACTTATTTATTTGTAAAATTTTCAGGAACTTGTTTCGAGAGTCAATTTCCATTATTAAATAGTTTTGGGTATTTACAAAATGCCAATCCTCCTCATTTATAAAAGGGCACCCCATCCCATCACGTTTTGACACCTCTCTAGAAATTTTGATTAACCAAACCATCAAAAAATATATTCCAAACATCCTTATCCATATTTTATAGATTCTAGTATTCTCCAAAGACCAACCGTAGGGTCCTTAATAAAATATCAAAAGGAGTTTCTTCTAATAGAAGGTAACTATTTTCACCGAACTCCTTTTTTTATTAATAATATTATTTTATTAAAATAAGAAAAGGATACAAGACTTATAGAGAAATATAATTAGGTATAAATTAATGTTGTCCTAGGGAATCCCCTCAGACTAGGCCCACCCCTGATGGGGAAAAATCACCCTTGTTGGAGAAGCATGTGATAGATGTACTTGGCAAGGATTTACCTGTAAGAAAGTCAGCCACTTTATTACCTTCATACCATGTGTGGAGAACATCCATGTTATCATGTATGAATCCCTTGAATTTCTAGATAGGATAAATGATATTATACGAAATTTCACATTGTAAAATTAGGAAGGAGTGAATAATCTTGGGGTACAACTTAGTAACAGAAAGAGTAAGGTTGTGATGACTGCATAACTCTATTCCCTTTAGAGCCGCCCTCACGAACCGATGCAATTTATTTTCCATTATTTCCTCTCACAGGTTTTTGTGATGAATAATTTAATATTTATATATGATATTAAGGAAATATTAGTAAATCTATAAAATTTACTTATCATATACATTCTTACCTTATAATCCATGGAAAAAGGACAATGTCGTTCATGTGTACATCACACTACGTCTGAGGAAAACGATGTGATTAATTTTTTATTACCTCATTACATAGATGGTATATATAAGTTTATTTAAAAAATAATACTATATTTATAATATTATGATCATTAATTAAAGATAATATAAAACTTAACTTCTTTCTATCATGATCATTGAAAAATGGTAATATTACACATATGTACGTATGGCCTACTATCTCTGTGATTACAACGTAGTTCATATTTCAAAACCATAATTCAAGGTTATTTTTAATAGTATAATTTAAGTAAAAAAATTTAATTATTTCATGAATATTATTTTATAGTTGATGGAATAATGAACCTTTTGACCATAGTCAACACATTGATTCCATTTTGAAATTAGGAACCAAGCATCCTCAAAATACACGAAATAAACTAAACTGAATAAATAATTTATTATGTCATTAAAATAGATGATTTAAATTTTTTAACTATAAGGTATTAATCCTATAAAATTTTATAAAGAAAAAAATTGATATAGTCATATTATATAAGAGGTAATGGAAATATATGACAGGTCTGGACTCAAAGTAAGGGATTTCATCTCAAAACATCTTTCTTTGAGACACATGTTATTTTATGAACTTAAATTATTTTATATGGAATATATAATTACCATTTACATATTTTATAAAGAATCATTTATAATTCACATAATTCTAAATTATTATTCATTTAATTCATTTATGGGGGTTATTATTAAAAAGTTACTAAGGTGGAAAGAGTTTATGTGTCAATATAATTTTAATCAGGATTATTTATGATTGAATTTACGTTGAAGTAAATTATTTTATCATTATTTAACATCAAATTAATTTTACTCTACTATGTTTATTAATGACATTTTCAATTTATAGTACCATTTTCCTATCTTTGTTATTAAAATGATTGAGAAAAATGTTTTTAATAAAATCCAACTTTATCTCTCTTCAGTTGAAAATATTTTTTCTTCCAAATCCATGTTTTCAAAAAAAAAATTCAATAATGTTTTTAATATTCTCATATTATTTCTTAAAATAATTTTTAACCCTGATTAGAGTTTTAAAAATGTCCTAAAGGTAATCTTCTTGTCATTTTCTAAAAAAGGTACAATTTTACTTTTATAAAACAAATATGAATGGAATGTTTATTTTAACATACTCTGCATGAAATTAACTTTCTACTATCATGGATACTCATTTATTAGAATATTCCTTTAAAATTTTCCGTAATTATTTTCAAATAATTTTTTTGTTAATATTTTATAATTTTTTAGTTTTTAAAATAAATTTTCAAAGTGAAAAGGCTATTTTCCTAAAAGATATTCTATGTAATATTTTATATAATTTTTCATCAAAAAAAAATCATCGATGCTATGGATTTATTATAAATTATGTTTATCTTTATTTTACATATATACATAGCTTATTATCCCTTAATTTTATAGATTAATACATTTATTATGTTTATCTATAAAATTAATTCATTATGAAATTTCCTTTGATTATGATATGAGATGACATTATGCAACCCATTATATTTTAATGGGAAATTCTTATGTTTATGCCTTGTGATTGATTTCCATATTTTGTTACACATAATTATAAATATTTGATGATAGGTGTGCCTAGATATCACTATAATGCATTGGGTGATGTTTTTATTCACATGAAATTTCATGTATGGGATTAGGGAGTGAACCTAATATATTATTGTAATTTTTACACCATGTGATACTTTCTAGGAAGTTATCCTTGACTAATGTTTATGTCATGTTATATGCTTCCACAATATTTTATATGATTGCATGATCTTATGATACAATGTTCTTTATGTTATCCTCTCATGTGATTACCATTGATCCTTATCTTTTATGATATCATATTATACCTTGACTCACATGTTATGTTTCCTTACCATGTGTATTCCTTTAATGGGATTTTTAGAACAGTAATTTTTTTAATGTATTCCCTAGACCATCTCATAAATTTTTTGGAGTTTGAAAGGATTTAAGAACTCATTAAGGAGGAAAATATAAAGAAGTTTTATTTTATTGTCACATTAATGTATTATGAACCTAGTATTCCAAATACAACAATACTCACAATCTTTGGGTTTTAGTGAATATTTTATTATGTAAAAAGTCATGTTATAATTTGTGTAAAAGTCTTGGGTCACTATAGTTGGTATAAAAGATAAAAGTTATATTTAATCTTTGTAAATTAGGATGATAAAACATTACTGATAAGTCTAAAGATACTCTAAGTATAAAAAAATATCATGTAATTTTAGATATTATTAGGGAGAGTGGTTTCCAAGTATTTATATCTTTATCTAGATACTACACATGGTTTTGGATCTTAAACATTTTAACCTTGAGGAAAAATCATAGAAAAGGGTGTATTAGGATTAGACTCCCTCATCATCTGCTGCATGGTAATATGCCTTTCTGTACACCTAGTTTGACAGTACATGGGGTTATACTTTGGAAATTCAATAAACCTTTTATGAACCATTATAAAGGACTTGATAAAATTATTTTGTTATAAAACCTAACAGAAAAAATTACCATGGCTAACATATATTGAAACCTAGAGATTCATAAGTCATGATATAACTATCATTTATAAGTTATTCATCTTTGGTTTGTAAGTTTAAATTTTTTACCTTTATTAGTTAAAGTATTATCATATTGTTTTTATTATTTTAGTTAATGGTATGGTATTGGATAAAGCCTACCAAAAATATGATGCTCAATATAATTATTTTATTAATGAGATTTCTAACCTAATTGAAATGGTAGTTTTACATCTTGTTATCTATCCAAATGATCTATCTTGAATTTCAATTGAAAATTGTAATATAGTTGAATTTTTAAATACATAAAAGGAGAAAATAATGATGTATTATAGAATTTAAAGTGTCAAATATGATAAATAAAATAACATTAAGTTTCCTACATATGAAAAATGTTTGAAGATACACCATGAAAAATGAATTATAGGAACTGGAAGATGATTTATGTGTGGGAAAAGAGGACTCAAAGCTGCTAATTATAGAAAAAAATTAAGAGACTTGTTAATAATACACATGGAAATAAAGTTCAAACTAATTCCCTACTAATAGTTCAATGTTGTAGATGTGGGGAACTTGTTTGTTATCCCTGTAAATGACAGAATCTAAGGAATAATTCTTAAGGCCTTATGTTGTTAAAATTATTTATGTGTAATGATTTATGTTTTAATGTTTTGAAAATTTATAGACATGTCCTTAAAGTGTATTTATTAATGGTATTATAGTCATAAGAATCCTGAAAATTTTAATGATTATATTTTCATTATTTCTTCTTTATATATTATTAATAATATTTTCAATGGAAAAAATAACCTAGAAAGGTTATTTAATGGTAAGGTGATATTTTATGGAAAAAACACATGATTTAGGAAAGGATAATATTCGATATGTGTTATATGTTGAGGTAATTATAGTCAATGAAGTTTGTTTGATTTTTTGGAAAAATAAGTTGTATATAAGACATTAGTTTCTAAAAAATGATTTTATTATTAATATAATTTTTATATATTCATGATATTTTTGGTAAATTTATTGTAATTCTATTAATTTAGTTTTAGAAAAAGGTAAAATTACATGCTAGTTAACAACTAATCATATCTAGAAATCCCATGGGGCCTAAACCCACAATTGAAGGGTGATAAGAGTGTAGTTCCTTCCATTGGCCTACATAATGTACTAGATCATATTGCATTGTTTTTAATTAAATGATTATGTGAATAAATTTTAAGTTAATTTTGGGGAAAATATTAAAGGATCATTATATTTTTTAATTTTTTAGTGTTTTGACAAGATTAATGATATTTTCAGAATATTTTTATTATATATATATATAACCTTTAGGTTTAACATAAAGGATTATTTTGTAAGAATTATATTTTGTTTTTGGAGATGTAAGTTTAAGGATATTAGATACCCTTTGAGGTTATAACATTAATTCATTTTGAGGTTATTAAAGTTATTTGGTATATATGATTATTTAATTATGGAATTATCTATATTAAACCATTGGTGTTAATAATTTTTGGAGATTAATATATTCATATTCATTTTGGGTATCATCTTACATTGTGATAACCATTTTGGTTTTAATAAATATAGGAGGAATAACATGTTAATCTTTTATGGAGCTCATGATCTATTTAATGTTATTTTGATTTCATAAGGAAAATAATTATATTGGATATTAATTCCTTAGAGTAATGGGGAAGTTGAAATTGATCGAAGAACACAAAAAGGATAAAATTATATTTATGAAATAAAAATATATCAAGTAATTATTTTTTAAAGTGTTCTCTATCTTTATAATAAAATAATCCCTCAAATCTAGTAAAATAATATTGAAACAAAAATGTTATCCTATTACCTTCATATTCAATGATTCAATGGTCTTTTAATTAATAAAAAATATATGGTTTTGTGATTGTTAAATTTCTCTTGACCATTAAAATTATTTTAATCAATGAAATGTATCTCTCTCCATAATTATTTATGTTTTTATTCCATATAAAAATTCTCAATTCCAACCAATTATATCTTACTTGGAAACCTAGTCACAGGTTATTCTATATGAACTTTGTATTTAAATTTCCTTCTTTTTAGAGGAAGTTTTATTAACAGTTTTTACAAAGTGGTTTTTTCTAAAGAGTAATTTTCAAATGTCAAACCCATGATTTCTGATAACAGGTAAAAATGATAAGGATAAAATTTATTTAGGCAGTATAATATAAAAACGAATGATTTCAAAATAACACTATGATCACTAGAGTATTAAACATGAAACACAAACTTTAAATGAACCACGGTATAATATTAAATTATTATTATTATTTAAATATGACTGATATAAACAAGAAGATAAATTGGAAGGTATGAATAATATTACCTGATTTATAATATATATATATATAAAGGTCATACTCAATATAATTTTTTTTAAAATTCTAAATAAATAAGTACTCAATATTAATAATGATATTTTATTCAATAAAAAACTACATTTCTTTTAAAATGATTTTTATTGCTTTTATGAGGAAACATTATAAATAAATTTTAGAACTTTTATAAATGTTATTTTATATTTTCTTTAAAATCATCATATCTATATCAACTTTTACTGATTTTTTTATTTTTATGAAAATATTTATTTCTCCTTGAATAGTGGAAAATACTAATTTTTGGAAAATATTAATTTATTTTTGATAAATTAAGTAATTTAAGAGTCCCATTATAATTATAATATGACTTCAAAGTAATATAAATATTATTTAGTTAAATAGTTTCTAATTAATTACACTTAAATAATATCTTTATATGATTTAAATATATGTTTATTTTTTGGATTTAAAAAACATTTTTCTAAAAATAGTTTAAAAGTACATAATATTTATCCATTTTAACTAATTAAAATAACCTTTAATGAGGAACTATTTAAAGAAAATTAACAGATTATATATCCATAAATAAAAATTTAAATTAATTTAATTATTATTACATGTCATATTGTTATCATAATATCATCTTTTTCTTGAAAAATGAATTTATCAAAAAACAATTTTTCAACACAAGTGTGAGTTTAATTTTAAATTAAAATATTACAACTTTTTGAATGAAATTTGATATAATTTATTCAATATTTTTAATTAAGATAATTTATATTATATAATAATTTTAACTTCATTTTTTGTTCTAAGTAATATTAAAAATAGTAAAAAATAGTTATCGCGGTAATATATTAAAATGGTAAAAGTGAGTAACCATAGAGGTAATGTGGATAACATGTTTAAAAATTGATTATTTGTAGTTTTCAAGGTGTGGATCTACCTTGGATGTACCCCACTCCATTATCTCTCAAATTTTTAGGCACTTAGCTTAAGATTGATTGTAACATCCCTCCCCTCACCCATTGGCTTAGGAAGAGGCAGTGGGAGTTACTGGCCTAAGTTGAAATCCCCAAGACACCAAAGGTTTTCAATTAATTACAAGGGCCTTATAAAAATTTGAGGGATTATTTTTCACTTTGAATATAAAACAAACAAACAACAAGTCAAACGGGAAATTGATATATGATGCATGAGTATAAGGAAATAAAACTCAATGTATTACGAAACCAACAACCACATCAGAGTATAATTCGAAACCAAAAAAAAAAACTCAAAGAATCCAAATAAATCAACTCAGAAAATCCAAAACACCTCTAAGATCCAACTCAATGATCCATGACCATGGTATCACTATGCATCAGTAAAGAACCAAGATACCTTACCTCTACCTATTTCTCAGAAGATGGCATCTAAAAATGTACAATAGTGCCCATGAAGGGGGATATTATAAAATAAAAATGACTTACACAATTAATTCCCAACTCATTCCACTAGGATAAAAATTGTAATAATGTATATATAAAACTATCTAAAACAATTTAATGTTGCTTATATCAAAGACAAAATAGTTTCCATTGAAAGAAAAAAAATCCTTTAAAACCATTTCTCAAATACCATTTTTTATACCATTACATGATTATACCCATCCACACATCCACACTTTCATGACAAGGTGATAGTTCCATAATCATGAGTAGTCATTCATCGATCTATAAAGTCATCACATGGTAACCAATATCAGGTTCCCTAATGGCATACACCCCTTTCACAGGGTCATGTCTAATGAAAATGAACTCATGAAAACCATGTATGCCATATATCACGCCAAGCCCTTCATGCCAAACCATTTTAATAAAAAAAATTCATTCATTGAAAAAAAAATTATAAATATTTTCCATGAGAAAAAAGTCATAATTATAAAATCACCATTTTAAAATTAATAGTAATGATTTTTATCCCAGAAAACCATTTAATTTATGATATTTAAAAAAACATCACTAAATATGTTTTACATTAAGAATAAAACATCAATTTCACAATAAATTCCAAAAAAAATTATTTCAAACCACGACATTAAGTTATAATCAAGGGGAATCAAGAGAGAATCCACCTACTTCATAACCATTGGAAAAACCAAAGAATGACATAATGATTCTTTAGATCTAATCAAGTATCAAATTACATTCATCAGATCCCATAAGAATTCATCATAAAGAAACAGAAAACACATTTATCTGACCATAACATAATACATCTATGATTTAGAGAGAGAATAATCAAGGATCTAAGAAGACTAACCATGATTGATAACTTTTCGGTGAATCTGTATCTTCAATACCTTTTAAACAAATAAATCTTGATCCTGGATTGAATGGAATTAACTCTCAAGACTTGAGAGGGAAAGGAAATCAGGATTAATGACGTTTAGGGAATAAAAGGAGTTTTGGGACTTAAACCAATTTTTATCCAAATTTATTGGATTTAAAACTAAATGGTGCATAGTTAATTTGCACAATTAGTCAAACTTTGCCCTAACTGTACAGAAGATACTATCTCAAGAAATCCCTCAAATGGTTAGATCACATAGTTAGAAAAACCATGCACCAATCACACATTTTTCACTATCAAAATTTATAGGAGTGTTGAATCCTTTCTCCTGGTAAACCACACATTTTGGCCAAAACATTCATCTGCTCACTATCCACTATTATTCATTTCATGGTTTTGTAGATGTGTTGTACAATTTCTACTAACCGTGAATAAACTTTTGACCACTAGAAAATCCACCAACAAGTGTAAAACCCCTTTAGAACCTCGTGAAAATTAACCCAATCATTATATATCACTATATTACATAAATAATGGGTCATGTACTTGAAACTAGTGTCACGACCTGCCTTCACCAAAAGGAGGGAAGGGTCAGCAGATTTCTAGGCCTTTCTTTCTTTAAGTTGAAGGAGAGATAATGACCCCCAAGACCCGCTTTCAATAGGTCTCGAAGTGGCGACCATCACCAATGGTATAAAATCACACACTAAATGGAAGGAAATGCCCTTTTTCTTTTAATAGGATCAGGAGATAAGATAATAAGTCCCAAAACACCAAAACTGAAAGTGCAAATACGGCTGAAAATATACCATTCCCATATGCATGTTCAAAGTTAAAAGATACAAGTAACATAACTCCAAAGGTAAAAAGAAACCATGAAAAAGGGAAACAACAATAGAAACTGCCCCAAAGGACCAAGCTAGTACGGTCCCGCATGATCCCCGAAGTCCTTCTGGAAACCTGAAATCAGTTTTATATATGCAGGGGGAGCATAAAAGTATACTAAGTAGGGAAAAACCAAATACGCTCGTGCACAAGTGGAGAGGCATACTAATGCCCTGTGATAATTAGATAACCAAGCACCAACCAAGGAAACTAATTACCCAAACCTCACCATGGATCACTCCCCAAATAACACAATTCAAGTAATGTATAGTAATAGCACATCGATGTTTGGGTACCCCGCGTCACTTTCCCACTGGTTATTGAAGACATCCTATGCATTCGACCAATCTCGCTATTCTCATCGCAATCTCACTGCCATACCCCACCCGCACACACCTGGGCCACAACCACACATCCCACCCACAAACACATGGGCCACAACCACTAACCCGCCTGCAGACACCTGGGCCACAACTGTCACACGTAACAATGCCTGCAAACACCTAGGCCAGAACAACCACTGCCACACCCGAAGACTCATGGGCCTCATCTTGAAGATACTTGGGAAACCCTCTACCCTCACACACCTGGGCCAACCACCACACTACCCTGCCCGAAAATTCTTGGGCTAATAATGGACGTCAGTCCATCACAGCCTGCCCATAGAGTCTTGGGCTATTCCGGAAAGGGAGCAGAAAATGATCTAATAACCCGCCACTCATAGGAGTGTTGAAAAAACACCCTCCACCATGAAATGGGGGTGTTCGGCACTAAGTGATCAACATGGGTGGGGCACGAATAAGAAACACAAAAACTACAAGTATATGTATAGGTAAAAAGCACTCTCCCAATCTAGGTTTTTCTTCAGCTAGCCTAAAGAACACTATCACTACTATTCATTCATAAGAGAAGAGAATAACACCCATTCCCAAGTCACAACTCACACCCAACCAAATCCCCATTTGTTCCATCCTTGTTTTCATGTTCTGTAATAATGTATAAATAAGTTTCTCCACCTACGTGGGAAACTATTAATCATAAGCACAAGCCAAGGAAATTGTACATCCAACAACAATTTAAACATTCACACCCGGTTCTCTTGTAAAAGAACATCAAGTGAGACCCCTCCAAGTATTGGAACCAAAGCAGGTCAAAGGGAGATATAGTCCCAGGTTCCCAAAACTATGAATAAAAATGTTTCACAACAGAAGAATATCCCACCCCAATTAGTGATACAGTGAGAGGATCCCATCCTCACCCACATCACTCCAGCAATCTAAGCCCCTATCCAAGAAAACCATAAGGTCACCCGTACTCGGCCCGTTGAGGAAACAACCAAAACAATACTACCCACACATGGCAGACTCAACAGGTAATTTCAGATTTAAAAGATTTAACACACTCCATGATTTCAATTCCACTAGGCTTAAACTAGGGTGATCATAGAAAAGGATTTGATCCTTGTGCTTACAATTTATTTAGCCTAATACATGTAATTAAACTATTTCATTTTCATAAAAAAAAGGTTCAAAACTAAAATACAATCCATTTAAACATCACAAGTGGTAAGGGTTTATTAGTGCACAGAGAAAGACCACCAATGACCCTGATTTTTAGTAGGCGTAAGCCTGCAGAATTCAAAAATCATTAATCATGATAGATGATAAAAAGAGCATCATCATCGATCACACCCCTCCCCTTCATTCTTTAGAATCCATTTATTATTTTCATTAATGTTAGGTTCATCCAATTCTACAGAATTAGTAGCATACCCACCCCACAAGATACACAGAAAGGAGAGACGACGGTGAAACCCTTACCTGACGATCAAGAATCGATGTTATGTACTCACATGGAAACTGGAAAACATGAGTGGTAGGAACTCCATGGAACGCGATCAAGGAAAACCTCGCAATAGGGGTACTGATCGTCGGGAGTAATGGTACTATGAGTAGGATGATCGAGAAAAGAAACCTAGGGAGAAGCCTTTAGTTACTATGGATGAGATACAACATCCCCGGGATGGTTAAGATACGGAAAGAAAAACTCGAAACCACGTAAGAAGAGGGATCGTGGGTTGAACACGCGGTTGAGACACCCCACACGCTACTTAAAGGTCCTCGCCTATTGGGGATGTTTAAACTGATGCACACCTCATAGTTTTTCATTTAAGGGTACCTCACCAATCATTTAATTTAAACAGGAATTAATGGGCATTAAAACAGGCTTAAAGGGGTTAAAACATGGTTCAAAAACCAATTTGTGCAAAAAGGAGGCGCTACTGGAAAACCTGTGTGGGGCGAGGGCTACCGGTAGCCCAGAGCTACCTGTTGGTGAGAGCCATAGGTAGCTGAGAGCTACAGGTTGGCAACAGCCACTGGTAGCTGAGAGCTATAGGTTGGCCACAACCACCGGTAGCTGAGAGCTACCGGTTGGAGACATATACCGGTAGCTGAGAGCTCCCGGTAGCCTAGAGCCACCAGTTGCCGAGAGCAACCTGTAGCTGAGAGATACTGGTAGCCGAGGGGTACTGTTACCCCAAGGTCACCGGTAGGCTAGGTCTACATGTAGGCTGAGGCTACCGGTAGTCCAAGGCTACCGCTAGGAGTCACCAAGAAGCTGGGATGGCCTTCTAGGCCACCCAGAGCACCTCAAACATCAAGTTTTTTACCAAGTAATGGACCCAAAAACCTGGGCCATTACATCAGATACTTCTCAAACTATTCTTGTCCCCGAGAATATAAGAACATCCCAGAAAGGAGAAAGGTGGGGTCCAAACAACCACCCTCTAAAGATACTTCTCAGGGGAAAACACCAGAGTTGATTGAAAGATGGAATAGAACCTTCCCCCTACATCCAAGAATACTCCCCCAAGAGTTATAAACCACAAACATTCACAACAAGCACCAAGATCACATTGTCCAACACATGAGTTAGGGAGTCCCCTCCTACATTCCCAGATATTATCCACTTTGGTAGGTACTGACTCGCCCACACGAGATTAATCGCTTCCACATTAATGCATCCTGATTGGCTTTCAGGTTTTCGAATCATCACACATTTGTAAACACACACATAGAGAACAGGGAAAATATCATCTAATAGCTAAGAAAAACAAGAATTTCATATATTAAATCACAAGGTAAAATATCTCAAAGATCAGAACAAAAACAAGGAAGTAAAAACAGCTCTGGGTACTGAACACGTAACTGGGCCTCCCGCTCCCATGTTCTCTCTTCCAGGCTACTATGCCTCCACAAAACACGAACCATGGGTATGGTTTGTCCACGAATTACCTTATCTTTATGATCCTCGATCTTGATTGGTCGTTCTTTGATGGTTGCATCGTCTTCAACATCTAACTCCCCCAATCGATGACGTGGGAGTCGTCGTGTAGATATCGACGAAGCTGGTACACATGGAAGATGTCATGTATCCTTAGTAGTGGCGGTTGTAATGCTAGCTGATAAGACACTTCGTCGACCCACCGCAACACTTCGAAGGGCCTGATGAACCTAGGGGAAAGCTTACTTCCCTTGTCGAACCACAGTCGTCCACGCCGAGGGGAGACCTTCAAGAACACGTGGTCTCCTACCTCAAACTCCATGGGCCTTATCCTGCTATCGGTAAACGACTTTTTTCGGTCCTGGGCCGCCTTCATCCTTTCCCGTATAAGCTGGACCTTCTCTGTCGTGCCCTGCACCACCTCCGGGCCAAGGATAACCACCTCTATAACTTTGGTCCATCACACGGGTGAGCAGAATGGCCTCCCATACAAGGCTTCGAATAGAGCCATACCGATGGTAGAGTGGTAGATATTATTGTAAGAAAACTATATCAGAGTCAAGTGTCGCACCCACAATCCTCCTAAGTCCAGAACACATGCCCACAACATATCCTCCATGGTCTGGTTGGTGCACTCTGTCTGTCCATCTGTCTGGGGATGGAAAGTAGTGATAAGACATAGCTATATGCCAAAATAATGCTGCAATCCTCTCCAGACTCGTGAGTTAAAATGTGCATCCCTATCCGAGACTATGGAACTCGGATCTCCATGCCACCACACTACCTCATCCACATAATTCCATGCTGCGTCTACTGCACTCGACTCCTTAATCGCCATAAAGTGAGCTGACTTTGTCAAGCAGTCCCCTACTACCCAGATAGAATCCCAATCCCCGTGCACCTTGGGTAGTCCCGTGATGAAATCCATCGAGATGTCATCCCAATTTCACTCGGGGACATCTAAAGGTTGCAACAACCAACCTGGAACACGGTGTTCAGCCTTTACCTGCTGACACACTAGGCACTTGGTCACAAACTCTGCCACTGCTCGCTTTACTCCAGGCCACCAAAGATGTCTCCTCAGACCATGATACATCTTGGAAAGTCCTTGGTGTACCACTAGGGGTGAGTTGTGGAAATCACTAAGAACCTGTCCGCGCATCACCTCTGGAACAAACAACTTTCCTCGGAAAAGCATCCAGTTCTGACCTTCCTCCGTCCACCCTTCCGGAGCATTGCCCTAGTCAACTTGGTCACACCTCACTTCACACTCTGGGTCTCCCCACTGAGACTCCTCCACTTTCCGCATATTAGAAGACTTCATTTTCATCTGATACAGGCAACCCCCACCGCTATCCATCCATGCATCCAGGTGCAAGGTAGCCAACTCCTCCATTGCCTCCTAGGCATCTGCCGACTCTCAGACTGCATCCTTCTCCGACCTACTGATCAAAGCATCGGCCACTACATTACCTTTTCCCGAAGATTAAGAGATCTCAAATTCGTAATCTTGGAGGAACTCTATCCACCATTGCTGGCGTATGTTTAGGTCCCGCTGGGAGAATATATACCTCAATCTTTTGTGATCCTTGAAGACCAAAAAGTGTTCTCCGATGAGGTAATCCCACCACAACTTTAGTGTGAAAATGACCACTGTAAGATCTAGATCGTGGGTGGAATAATTACACTAATGATGGCGTAGCATCCTAGACCCATAACAGATCACCCCTTGTCGCTAAATTAACACACATCTGTGGCCTTTCCCTGAAGCATCACAAAACACCTTATACGCTGCCCCTTCTTCTGGTAGTCTCAGCACTGGGGCACTAACCAACTTATCCTTTAGATAGCTGAAGGCTGCCTCTCACTACTCACTGCACACGAAAACCTGGTCCTTCTTGTTCAAGGCTGTCAAAGGTGCCGCAACTCAAGAGAATTTTGGTACGAACCTCCGATAGTAACCTGCCATCCTGAGGAAACTACAAACCTCAGCCACATTCTTGGGTGATGCCCAAGAAAAAACCACATAAACCTTTGATGGGTCCACCGCTACCCCTTGCTCGGACACTACGTTCCCAAGGAAGTGCACTTCTCGCATCTAGAACATGCATTTCAACAACTTCCAATAGAGTTGGTGCTGTCGGAGGGCCTCCAAAATCATCCTCAGGTGCTCAACGTGGTCTTCCACTGAACATGAGTAGATCAAGATTTCATCAATGAAAATGACTATGAAACGATCCAGATACTCCCAGAAGATGGAGTATATAAGCCCCATGAACATAGATAGGGCATTTGTAATACTGAAAGGCATGACTACAAACTAGAAGTGCCCATATCTGCACCTAATGGCCGTCTTCGAGATATCTCCCTACTTTATCCTCAACTGGAGATACCCAGACTGCAGGTCGATCTTTGAGAACCATCCTTCCCCCTTTAGCTGGTCAAAGAGATCGTCTATCCTTGGAAGAGGGTAGCAATTCTTGATCATCACCCGATTCAGCCTCCTGTAGTCTATACACAACCTGAGACCACTGTCCACCATCATTGTGAACAAAACTGGAGAACCCCATGATGATGCACTTGGTCAAACATAACCCCTCTTCATCAGATCCTCAATCTAAATCCGAAGTTACCGGAGCTCCGAAGGGTCCATCCGGTAAGGAGCCATCAAAATTGGACGAACACCAGGCTGCAAGTCTATCCCAAAATCGATATCACATCGAGGGGGTAGAGTTGTTACCTCCTCAGGAAAGACATCCATAAACTCACTAAAGATCCCTAGTACATCCACCATCACAGCATCCACCGAATCTACTGATATCTCAGATAACAAGGAGATGAGGGGTTCCTCTCGCCTGCTTCCCTTCTGGACACTTTGCTCACTGGTAAAATTAACACGTAGGCCACCCAAGTCTGAGAACACAACCCTTACTTGGAAGCAGTTGATGATGACACACATAGAGAACAACCAGTCGATGCCTAGGATGAAATCACATGGCTATATCTGTAGCAGTAATAGATCCCTGACCGACTGATGTGGACATATCATTAGTTTTTATCCTCTAAAAACATATAACAAGTCGGTCTGACCTCCGATTGGTGTGATCAATACTAGGGGCATTGGATGTCTCTCAACATATATACCCAGAGCACGGGACATAAAGGGTGCAAAAAAGGAGTGCTATGATCTGGTATCGAACAAGGCATAAGCAAAGGTACTGAATAAACTGATCATACCACGAACAACCTCCGGTCCCACTTGAAATGCTGCCTTTGCGGCGTGCAACTACCCACACCCAGCTCCTCTGCCTCTCAGCTGTCGGTTTCCTCCCCGACCAATCCCTGCTCGAGGTCCCTAAGGAGAGACTTGAGGCCAGCCTTTCCCTCTAACTACTATCCTTAGAGGATAGGGAGCTCGTTGTCCCTGCTACTGCGGTTGGAAGGTCCTATATGGAAGTTTCTAATGGGGCGGGTGTTGGGCCTGTCCACCACTGCCATACTGTACTCAGTCTAGGAACAGATTCTGGGGATGTTCAGGGATCCCACAGACAAAGCACCTCGGTCCTAGGCCCAAAGGAAAGGGGCGAGGATTGGGGGACTGGGACTGGAACTGCTACGGCCTGCTCCCTGCTGGTCGGAACCTAGAGGGTCCCGATGCTGGAGGCCTGCTACTGATGACCTTTCCCTTCGATGATCCCAGCTGGATCCCCACACGTGACACACCTCCTAGCATGTGCATTCTCTCTACCACTCCCGCCTTCTTCTGCACCTCTATGTATGTTGGCATGGTGAAGGGGGTAACAATGTACTGGAGGGAAGGTTAGAGCGCCTCCTCTAAACATCTCACCTAAGACTCCTCATCCGGAAAGAGGTACAGAGGAAAGAGGAGGAGATCCTTGAACTTGATCCCCAGCTCCCTTACTGACATACTCCCCTGCTGGAGGGAGATTAGCTCCTGCCTCTTCTCAGCTTTCATCGTAGAAGAGAGAAATTCCGCCCAGTACTCCTTCTTGAAATCAGCCCATTCCACCTCAGCCTCTCTCCTCTCCCATAGGTAGAGCGTCCACCACTGACTCACTGCTCCCCGTATTTGGCTGACAGACAGAGGAACCTAGTACTTCGTTAGAGCCTGAATCAAGACAAAATCTATCACCAACTCTTATAGCCAGCCCTCCGTCTTTATGTCAGATGTGCTACCCTCGTACATCTTGAGGGTCTGTCACTGGAATGCTCTATGCAACTTCTTCCACTTGACATTCTCCTCCTCTCAATCATCCCTCTTCTGATAGGCCAATTCAACCACCTGGGCCTCGATCTCCCATTAAACACGTGGTTGTCTCCCAGGTTCCATAGCTGCAAGGTAAACAAAGAATGCCTAACCCCAAGTAGTTCAGAATATTGTTCTTAAAAATACTTACACATCTTATTTATTTAAAATTCCCAAAACACCCCATAAATATGGGAACAAAATTCATTATGATTCATGTACCTTTCCTAGGGTCTCTACACTCTAATCAGCGTGGCCTCACTTGGTCGTTCGGTAGGTCCAGAGTCCTTGCATCGGATCACGGGGGGCCCTAAAATCCAGTGTCCTAGCCGGTCTTCCCAGGACTAATTCACACACCAAGGTCACCAAACACTGTTGACCTACCATCCCATGCTATCCTCACGGTGCCTAACTCCAGACTCCATCCTATCTCTCAACTTCCCTCTGATACCATTCTGTCATGACCCACCTTCACGAAAAGGAGGAAAGGGTCAGCAGATTGCCAGGCCCTTCCTTCTTTATGTTGAAGGATAGATAATGATCCCCGAGACCCGCCATCCATAGGTCCCAGAGTGGTGACCATCACCAAGGGTATAGAATCAAACACTAAATGGAAGGCATTAACATTTTTCTTTTAATAGGATCGGGAGATAAGATAGTAAATACCACAACACCAAAACTGAAAGCGAAAATAAGGGTGAAAATAAACCATTCCTACATGCGTGTTCAAAGGTAAAAGATAGAAGTCACAAAACACCAAAGTTAAAAAGATACCAAGAAAAAGGGAAACAACAACAGCAACTTCCCCAAAGGTCCAAGCTAGTACAGTCCCGTACGATCCCTGAAGTCCTCCTGGAAACCTGAAAGTAGTTTTATATACGTAGGGTGAGCATACAAGTATACTCAGTAGGGAAAAACTAAAGACTCTTGTGCACAATTGGGGAGGCATACTAATGCCCTATGAGAAAAGATACAACCAAGCACCTACCAAGGAAACTAACCACCCAAGCCTCACTAAGGCACACTACCCAAATAACGTAAGTCAAGTAATGTATAGTAATAGCACATCAATGTTTTGGTACCCCGTGCCACTTTCCCAATGGTTATTGAAGACATCCTACGCATCAGACCAATACCGCCATTCTCATCGTAGTCCCACTGCCATACCCCGCCTACACACACATGTGCCACAACCACACATCCTACCCGCAAACACCTCGGTCACAACCACTAACTCGCCCGAAGACATATGGGCCACAACTATCACACGTAACCACACTTGCAAACACCTAGGACAGAACAACCCCTGCCATGCCTGAAGACACCTGGGCCTCATCTTGAAGATACATGGGAAACCACTTGCCCGCACACACCTGGGCCAACCACCACACTACCCTACCCGAAGATTGTTGGGAGAATAATGGGCTTCAGTCCATCACATCCTACCCATAAAATCTTGGGATATTCAGGAAAGGGAGTAGAAAAGGAGCTAATAACCAGCCACTAATAAAAGTTTTGGGAAAAGCACCCTCCCCCATGAAATGGGGGTGTTCAGAAGTAAGTGATCAACTTGGGTGGGGCGCGAATAAGAAACACAAAAATAACAAGTATATGTATAGGTAACAAGAACTCACCCAATCTAGGGTTTTCTTCAACCATCCTAAAGAAAACATTCCCTACTATTCATCTATAAGATAAGAGAACAACACCCATGCCCAAGTCACAACTCACACCAAAACAAATCCCCAATTTTTCAATCCCGGTTTTCATGTTCAGTAATAATGTTTAAATAAGTTTCTGCACCTACTTGGTCATCTTTTAAGCATAAGAACAATCCAAGGAATGAATACATCGAACATCAATTTAATCATTCACACCTGGTTCTCTTGTAAAATCACATCAAGTGAGACCCCTCCAAATATTGGAACCAAAGCAGGTCAAAGTGAGATACAGTCCCATGTTCCCAGAACTATGTAAAAAAAGGTTCCAAAACATAAGAGGATACCACCCCAATTCGTTATACAAACAGAGGATCCCATCCTCACTCACATTACCCCAGAAATCTAAGCCCCTATATAAGAAAACTATAAGGTCACCTATACTCGGCCCGTGGAGGAAAAAACCAAACCAATACTAACAACACAAGACAGACTCAACAAGTATTTTCAGATTTAAAAGATTTAACACACTCCATGATTTTAAATCTACTGGGATTAAACTGGGGTTATCATAGAAAAGGAGTTGATCCTGGTGCTTCCAATTTATTTAGCCGAATATACGTAATTAACCAATTTCATTTTCACAGAAAAAGGTTCACAAGTAAAATAAATTCCATTTAAAAACCACAAGGGGTAAGGGTTTATTAGTGCATAGAGAAAGACCACCAACAACCATGATTTTCAGTAGGCGTAATCTCTCACAATTTAGAAATCATTAATCATGAAAGAGGAGAAAAAGAGCATCATCATTGATCACACCCCTACACTTCATTCTTTAGAATCCGTTTATTATCTTCATTAAAGTTTGGTTCATCCAATTATACAGAAGTAGTAGCGTACCCACCCCGCAAGATACATAGAAAGGAGAGATAATGGCGAAACCTCTACATGACGATCAAGGATCGACGTTAATTCCTCGCGTGGAAATTGGAAAACAAGAGTGGCAGGAACTCCATAGAACGCGATCAAGGAAAACCTCGCAACAGGGGTACGGCTCGTCAGGAGGAAGGGTACTCCGAGCAGGATGATCGAGAAAAGAAACCTAGGGAGAAGCCTTTGGTTATAAGGTCTGAGACACAGAATCCCCAGGATAGTTAATATACGGAAATAAAAACTCGAAACCGCGTAAGAAGCGGGATCATGGGTTGACCACACAGTTGAGACACCCCACACGCTAATTAAAGGTACCCACTATTTGGGGAGGTTTAAACCGACACACACCTCATGATTTTTCATTTAAGAGTACATCACAAGCCATTTAATTTAAATGGGCATTAATGGGCATTAAAACAGGCTTAAAGGGTCAAAATATGGTTCAAAATCCAATTTGCCAAAAAGGAGGCGCTATTGGAAAACCCGTGGGGGGCGAGAGATACCGGTAGCTGAGAGCTACTGGTTGGCGATAGCTTCCGATATCTGAGAGATACCGGTATCCTAGAGCCACTGGTAGGAGAGAGCTACTGGTGGCCTAGAGCTACCAGTAGCCGAGAGCTACCGTTAGCCAATAGCTACCGGTAGACTAGAGCTATCGGTAGCTGAGAGATACCGGTAGCCGAGGGCTACTAGTACCCCAAGGTCACCGGTAGGCTAGGTCTACCGGTAGGCTGAGGCTACCGGTTGGCCAAGGCTATATCTAGGAGTCACCAAAAAGCTGGGATGGCCTTCTAGGCCACCTAGAACTCCTCCAACATCAGATTTTGTTCACCAAGTAATGGACCCCAAAACCCAGGCCATTAAAACTAGGGTGCTATATTCTCCCGAAAATTGGTCTGTATGTCCTTGGTTAATTGAAAATTATAGTTTTACTTGAAGAGTTTTGGAAATTTATCCATCATTTCCATTTCATGTGCCCACTTTTCTTTCCATGTACAACCATGTAACCATAAAACCCACACTATTCCAATGATTTCTAATGAACGACTTTCTCTTGCCTACCTATAATTCATACTAGCACACAGAAAAACATAGAATCTGACTCTAGTTTGACATGATCACATCGAATCACATGGTCAGGATTCTATTGATTCTTCTTCAATTGAGATACATGAAACACATTGTGCACTAAAATAAAGATTGGTGGAATATATACATGATATTCCAACTCCCTAACTCTTTCAAGTATCTCAATAGTGCCTATGTATTGAGGAGATAACATTCCCTAATTCCCAAAACTATGATGGCCAAGCCCTGGATAGATTTTAGAAAACACATAATTATTCACCTCAAATGAAAATTTTCATAACCGATGATCAATATATTATTTTTAATGACTCTGAGTTATATACATTATCTTTTTGATCAAATGATATTGTCCATTTTTTCTTGCACAAGGCTTGGTCCAACAAGTGAATTATCACATGTTTCCACCAAACAAAGAGGGGAATGACAAGAAAACCCATTCAATGATTCCAAATGAACCATATGTATTGAGGATTTATTACTATTTTTGTACAAGAACTCCATTAATAGTATGTGATCCTCTTACAAGTCACAAAAAGCTTTTACTCAAGTCTTAAGAATATCCTATAATGTTTGGATCATCCTGTTCGATTATCCATACGCTTAAGGATGATAAGCCAAGTTCAAAATAAACTATGTCCCAAGTGATTATTGTATGTACTTACTAAAAGAGATTTAAACATGGGGTCTCTTTCCAATACAATCCCTACAAGAGCAACAAACCTCTTTACAAATTCTCAGATATATATTTTTAACAAGTCCTATACCATATGGGATTCAAAAATAAGAATAAAATGAGAAAACATTGTCACCCGATCCAGAATTACCCATATAGAGACTTATTTTCTAACCATTATTGGTAAAATTGTTACAAAATCACTAGCCATCTGATCCCAATTCCACATAGAAATTAGTAAATACTAGAACATTCCAGCTGGCCACTGATGCTCCACCTTAACCTGCTAATAGGTGAGGCATCTCAAAAACATTCTCTCACAACCATTTTCATAAAAACCCACAAAAAGTGTGCTTTAATTTATTTATACTTTATTTGAATTCCTATATGAAACAACCATTTAAAATGGTGGTAGAAATTAAGAAGTTGTTTTTCACAAACCAAAGTTACCATGATACGATCTCTGAACCTCAACACCTAACTCTCATATAGCTTATATAACTCAATGGTCTCCCCAACATTACGTTTTTACCTTATAGAAACACATTTAGGATTATATATCTAATCCTCCTTGGCATGCTGAACCAAATTAGGAATAAATGATATTGAGAAGAAAATTGAAACATCACCCAGATTTGTAAAATCAAGATGCATGTCAATTATAACTAACATCAGCTCCCACTAATATTATTCTTATTTATACAACTAATAATATAAATTTCTATTTAATGTATCAAACACCAAATTTCATTTACCCAGCGTATAAATCAAGTCAAAGATGAACATTTGATGGTATTCCATGCATCTTAATTTCCATAGATTCAAATTTTTTGTCTGTGTTTTTTTAAATCTATTATGATCAGTAAAAACCATGATTTTATCACTAAAAAGGAAAAAAATCTAAGAATTTAATGAATGGACTACAATAACTCATTCCATATTTTTTGTTGGGTAGTTCTTCTCATGCAACCATAACTTCCATGAACCATAAGTGTAACAACCAAATATTTTTACGAAATATATATATTTCAAATAATTTTAATTCTTCAAGAGATTGAATTTCACAAAATCATGAGTTTAAACGAACTACATGATGCCCTTAGTACAAAATGAAAATTTTAACCAATATTTTGGTTAGCAAGAATAAATATAAATAACTTATGAAAATGTATGGTGAATTCATTGGCTACAAATTATTTATGAAAAAAATATAAATCAATTATATATTTTTATTTCTTTTGTATTGAGTAAATTACTATTATTAATTTAAATTAATTAATTATATATATTATATACCTAATAAAATATATTTTATATACATATAATAGATATTTTAGTCATAGGGTATGAATAAACACTATTTGATGTATAAAACCTATATTTTTCAAAAGGGTAATTTTTTGTCTTTTAATAGAGAACCCATTTTAAATCAAGATTATCACACCTTAATATTTTTTATATGAAAACTAAATCATGTTCTTTGGATGAAGGATATAAAAAATTACATTGGATGAATTTTTGATATTTTTCTGATAACTTTCATGTTTTGATGAATAAATAAATTTCTCTAAAGTTTAATGGAATTTTTTCATCAAAGTAATTTATATGGTTAAATTATAATATTGAATGTTTTTAAATTATGAATATAATTATCATTAATTTTACATTTAATTCAGATGTAGAAATTTCTATATTTTGTAATGTTTTAACTTTTAAAACTCGTTCTCTCTTTCTGACAACAAGATTAATTTTAAATAAGTTACTAAAACTTATGTTCATTGAATTTATCAAAATATATTCCATATTTGGAATTATTAAATCCATATTATTTAAATAGATTACATTTATTTTTTGGCATTATGAATAGTAACATCAATAATTTATAATAATATGGTAAAAGTTTAAATTAGGTAATAAAGTGTAAAAATAATATTCTGAAATTACCCTAAAACTTTTTCCAATATAATTTTAAGAGTTTTTTTCGACCTAAATCTTCCTTGGGTCTAAATGGTGTCCTTTTTAAGCCACTTATATGATATTAGGACTTTTAAATTATTTTATTTAAAGAAAAGTTAAGCATGTCTCACAAAAATTTTAATAATTATATTATTTTTAATATAAGGATATAAATAAGATAAATTAAATTAAAAATACTAATTTGAAATCTAATATGTTTTTCTTTATCATGATAATTTTTTTTAATTTTAAGGAAATAAATAATAACCTTAAATACTTATACTTTATTGACACATGAATAATTTAATTGATGAGAAATCAATAAAATAATAATTATTAAAGTGATAATAACCATTAAAAGACCCAAAAAACATGAAATAATATTTTTAGTAGAGTATATATCAACTATAAAATCCTAGGGTGGAGTTATTGACAATTTCATACTTATAAAAGATATCATTACACTTATATTATTTTATTTAAAGTGATGACAAACATATCACAATCATGTTTTAAAAGTCATAACATTTTTAATGATTAATTATATATAATATATATTCTATTTTAAGTATTATTACTTAATATATAGATTTTATATTTTTTTATTATTGAATTTTTAATTTTTATGAAATAAATAGGCATATTAAATAATTACACAAAATTGTTGTATAAGTTATTTTATTAAGGGGAATAGAAAATAAATGTTATTAAAAATATTAAAATAAATATAATTTAGAATAATTAATATGTCAAATGAATTTTATAGATGACATTTACCTCTTTGAAATATAATAAAATATATGATTCTAAGTTAACTTGTTATCTTAATATTTTTAAAATCAATGAATTGAATAGTGTCAAATTTAACACTATTGATTGATTATCAAAATTATGTTTTATTAAAACAATTAAAAATAATAAAACATTATTTAAAATATATAATAATTGTTATATGGTAAAAAATATTATAAGTTATTTATTTACGGTCTAATTGACATCAAATAAGTAAAAATTTCACCCTTTTAATGTTGAAATATTTGTTACCCTTGTTAAAAATTAATTAAAAAAAACTAAGTGTTAATTAAAATGATAAGTTTTAAATTGAACAAAAACATTTCTAAAATACATTGTTTGATGATATTACAACCCTACATCATATAATATTATAAATTAAGAAATTTTTGTGGCTTTTTGGATTGGTTTTGATTTTAATATTAATTAATATTTTTAGATATCCCAAAAGTGCCCTTCACCTCAATTATAAAAGGGAAGATACTCCCTCACCTCTTCACTTAAAATTGAGCATTCATGGTAAGAATTATCCTACCAATTTACTTTATCAAGCTCTATAGTAACATTATAGTGGTTCTGATATTTTAAAAGACCAACTTGAGCGCTTTAAGATGAGATTTAGAGGGAGAATGTCGAAGATGAGGTAATCTCCTCAACCAATTCATTCAAAAATTCATTCTCCTTCTACTTACACATCATGAGTGGTTTAATTATGAAGAAATAAATACATTATAAAATATAAAATTATATGATATTATGACTATGAAATAACCATATTCCATCTTCTATCCAACCTATGAAAAATGAAATCACCACGCGTGCGTACGTACGACTTGTTGTCTCCACATTGTGGTGTAATTTATTTTTCACCACCAACTTACTTGGATGGGTATAATTATGGAAATAATAACTATATATGATTATTATAGCATGTTATTTATTCTTAAATATTATACACTATCCACTTCAATAAAATTCAACAATTATGGTAATGATATCGTCTCTTGTGCGTACGTACGACCTACCATCTCTACGATGTGATAAGATTAATTCTATATGATGTTCATTAAAGAATGATTATATAAATTAGTGGAATGAATAAATGTTATATATATTATACAAATATCATTATCAAAATTATATAACTATATCCTAAGAATAGTAACATGAACTTATCTAGTAAAATTTGCGTAAAAAATAATGAAGTTAATAGCAAATGGACGAGTAATAATGTTACTGACAATAAGATGATAATATGATCAAACATGATATCAAAAAAATGACTTTTATTCTTATATTTGTCAACTATATTATTTAAATAATAATAAAGAATGTTTATATACATACAAAGGATATGAGACTTGAGGTAAGGGATACTTTTGAAATATCATTATTATTCGAGATTGTTTTTACGTAATTATTTATTGGAGTATATTTATCATCCTTGTCGTTATTTCATAAATATGTATTGTAAAATATTATTTATATTCTTATATAATTTTTTAAAGTAATTTATACCCATTTGTGAATTTTTATTAAACATTGTGAAAGGAATCTTTATTCATTTTCATTACGAGGTACTTTTTGACTTTAAACCAAAGTATGAGAATAAAAATTTCTTTTAACATATACAATATGAATAGTTATTTACATTTTCATAATTATTTATTTAAATTAATATTACCTTAAAAATGTTTAAGGTTATTTTCGTATACATTGTTTTTTTAAATTTCAGGGCGTTTTACGAAAAAGAAATCATTTTGGAGAAGAAAAAAATATTTTCCTCATGAATTAATTTCAAGGGTTTTATCAAAATGAATTCCAAATAAGATGACATTTTTTAATAATGATATCTGTAAATTATAATATCCCTATTATTCTTAGGTTTTTATTCTATTTATAATGGAATGATATTTATTAAATCCATTGGTTTTACATAGATTATCTTATGATGGAATAATGTTTAAGAAACACATTTTATTCCTTAGGTTATGCTGTGATGAATGATTTTTTTGTAGTACACATAATAATGATTTAATTATGAGATGGATGAAGCTTATATCTCCCTCAAATTCATTGGGTAAATGTTCATATCTCTTGATATAGACATGGTTGGAATAAAAAATGATATCAATTTAGTACTACTGGGATGGAATGAGGAGTGAACTCAGTTTAGTAAAGGACATTGCCCACTATGATGGTATTGTAAATGAGCCTTTACTAATATAAAATTATTTTCTATTATTATGTGTATGAAAAAAAATTCGTGTCTTATTTTATGAATTTTTGTATTACGTTCGATGATTCTTATGAACTTTTATGATTCATCCCATGACATGATATCACGATCTTTCATATACAAGATAAGATTTTCAAATTTTAGGTTGTTATGTCTTAGGATTATGATATGATTAATATTACCCTTGTTTACCATTAATAATAATTTGATCACACCCTTTCATATGTTTCATTTCCCTAGGTCATCAATAATGGTATTAAGTAAGATATGTCAAAAATGGGTCCAGTTATGATGAAATAAGTGGGAGACAATAAATATGTCTTATGAACCATATATTTATTTTTCTTAATTTCTAAAGACATTTTATGTATATGGTCCTATCATGGATTTTTTTATTTTGTAATGAATATTATTAAATCTTGATGTAATATATATTTATGTAAAGTATGGGTCGTTATATTTGGTATCCGATAAAAGGTATAAATATCATTTGGAATCTAGGATGCTAAAACCATAGTAAGAACCCAAAGAACATGTAAATGTATAGGGTTTAATCCTAGAGTTTTAGAAATGATCATGAATTACGTAGGATAAAACCTAAAGTGTCCAAAATTGAAATTTTATTCTTCATTATGTCTTTTTTTCCATTATGATTATTGTTTCTCACACTATGTTTCTTGGTTTTATTCAATGGTTGGTATTTGGAGGAACCACGTTGTTACTGAACGCGACATGCAATGAAATTATTGTCCTCCTGAGAAACCAAAGGTTATTGGAGCCAGAATGGAAAATATTATAGAAATTCTCACAAAACATTCTCAAGCTATAAATCATGCAATACTTCCAAATAAGAAAATTATAGAATGATATTATGTTGATTACTTTATAAGGAATCATCTACATTATTTTCAGTAGGTATTCTGATCCATTAGTGGATGAACAATTGATTGGTACCCCTGAAAATATATTTTTAGTTCTCTAATGTTTAGAACATGATAAATTAATCTTAGGAGCCAATCAATTAGAGGGTGATGCTGATCAATGGTGTAACCTTGTCAAGAATATGAGGAAAAGATATGATATTGAATCCATGGAATGGGATGTGTTCATGAACTTTTTTTTTCAATAACTAATTTCCTTTTATTCTTTGAACAAATATTTATAAGGAGTTCCTTGTGTTTAAGAAAAGGACAATAGATTCATTGGTACCTACAATGAAATTTTTTACAAAACATTCATGGTACGATTTTGGAATTATTATCCAACATGAGAGTAAAATTGATTGAGTCTTTAGTGAATTAAATCCAAGTATATAAAGATAATTATCTATAAGGAAATTAAATAGCTACAAGAGAATCATTAGATGTTCTCTCAGGGTTGAGATGGATATTGAAGTACCTCATCCTCCCTATGGGTTTGATAAGAAGGGAAAAATAAAATTCAAGGGAAAATATAAAGACCACACTGAAAAGAATATAAGGTTTCCCTTATTCTCAATGTGTAGAAAGAAACATTGAGTAAATTGTCTTAAATAGACTAGAAAATGTTGCAAGTGTGGGAGATAAGGTTATAAGGTAGTTGAATTCTGAAGTGGTGGGAAAAAGATATATATTGATACAAATAGAGAAAAGACTGTATAGAATGTACCTCCTCTACATCAATGTTAAAAGTGCAAGGAAATAATGAATTATGCCAATAAAGTTTCTAATCTAAAGGTTTTTTATGATTATCGACATTAAAAAAATTTAAATCCAAAGGAAAAGGGAAGTGAAATGTGAACACTATCGGTGATGTGGAGTATGATAATAAAGTAGTGAAAGGTACCCTTACAATACAATATAATGTAGAAAATTTTTTATTAGATTATGGATCCTCCCAGTGTTTTATTTATGAAGAATTTTCTAAGGCTATCTCCATATTACCTCAACAATTTGATGTTTATTTAGGTATGACAACTCTTAATGGAACAATAGTCACATAAAAAGTTTATAATTCTTCCTTGATTGATGTTTGTGAAAAATTTATTCATAAAAATCTTATGATCCTTCCTATGGTGTAATTTGATTTTATTCTTGGCATGGATTGAAATTCTCTATATGGAACTCATATCAATTTCCAAGGAATGGAAGTCACATTTCATATTTTGGATCAATCACTGATCATCTATCGATGTAAGGATGAATATGACCTTCCAGTAGAAATTTTTTGTAAATTATGGGTCTTAATTCCTGTAAATGAAGGTTATATATCTCAAATAGATAGGGAGAAACTCACCATTAATAATACACCTATTTTTTGGGAGTTTTATAATGTCTTTATGGAATAATTTCTAGGTCTTCCACAGAATCGTGAAGTTGATTTTTTTATAGAACTCATATTTGGTTCAATACCTATTCCAAAGACAACATATTAGACAAACCCAATTGAGTTGAAAGAATTTAAGAAGAAACTCTAAGAGAATCTTTAAAAGGGATTCATATTCCCTAGTGCGTCACGTTGGGGTGCACCTAATCTGTTTGTTTAGAATAAATATGGATCAATGAGACTCTACATTGATTATCAATAACTTAACAAGATCACTACCAAGAAAAAATATCATCTTCCCCACATTGATGACTTATTTGACTATCTACGTGGAGCTCGATACTTTTATAAGATTGATATTCATTTAGGAATCATCAATTATGGGTTAAGAAGGAGGATATACAAAACATAGGTTTCTGTATAAGGTATATACACTATGAACTTATAATGATTCCTTTTAGTCTTACTAATACCCTGATATCTTCATGGATCTAATGAATGGAATCTTTAGAAACTATCATGATTAGTTTTTTGTTGTCTTTATAGATGATATTATTGTCCATTTGAAGAGAATGTATGAACATGAAGAACAGTTGAGAATTGTATTGAGGACCCTGAGAAAGGAGAATCTTTATGAAAAAATTACCAATTGTGAATTTTGGCTTTATAAAGTTTCATTTTTTGGTCTCATAATCTCTATAGAGGGGATATCAATAGATCCAGAAAAATATAAGTAATTAATAGTTGTCTGAGACCAAAAACGATAACTAAGATACAAATTTTTCCTGTTTTGGATGGATACTTCCAATGGCCCGATTATTATCAATGTTTTGTTAATGATTTTCCATGATTATATAATCCACTCACCAAGTTTACTTTGAACAAATTTATGTTCATGTGGATAAAGGAATATGAATATAATTTCAAAGAGATAAAAATAATTTTATCTAGTGAACCTTGGATGAAACTGCCTTATAGTGGAAAATGGTTTTTGATATATATTATGTATATAAGAAGGGTCTAGGTTGTGTTCACATGAAAAATGATATGGTGATAACTTAAGCCTCTCAATAATTAAAAATCCATGACAAAAATTACCCAACCCATGATTTGGAGTTACCTTCGGTTATCATTGCACTAAAGATATGAAGGCATTATCTTTATTGAGAATGGTGTGATATTTATACTGATCATAAATGCTCAAAGTATATATTCACACAAAAATATCTGAATATGTATCAAATAATATGGCTGGAGATGATTAGAGATTATGACTACTCAATATATTACCACCCCAGGATAGCGAACATGGTGGAAAATGATTTGAGTCAAAAGGATAATGCTAGCCTATTAGTGAGGAGGATAAAAAAAGATAGAATATTTATGGATTTTCAAAGGATGGAACTTGGAACTTTAAATTAAGGGGGAAATATTATCTTTCTCAAAAGAATTTTCAACCATTTATAAAAGTGAAGATTAAGGAGGTGCATAAAAAAGATGTAGATCTATTAAAGAAGGTGAGAAATGTTCTATAATTTAATCTTGATTTTGATGGAATGATAATGTTCAAAAACTAGTTTTGTATTCCTTATATACAAGAATTAAAAAAGAGATATGAGATGAGGCTCACATTTATTCATTATATATTCACCCTAGAAGCACAAATATGTATAGGGACCTGCAAGAATAAATTTAGTACGATGACATGAAAGGAGATATTGCCGAATATGTCTCTTGTTTCTTGGGTTTTTAGAAAGTTATTGATGATATATAAAAGTCTAAGATAATGTTATATCCTTTACCCATACCAGAATAGATATGGGAAAACATCACTATGGACTTTGTCATCAAATTTACCAAAACATTTAAAGTCCATAATGCTATATGGGCTATTGTTGATTACCTTACGATGTCAGTACACTTTATATCTATTAGAGAGCATTTATCCCATGATCATCTTGCTAGGATATATGTAGAGGAATTGGTAAGATTTCATGGAGTACCACTTTCCATTATATTTGATAAGGATCTAAGGTTTAACATGAAGTTATGGATAAGTCTTAAGTAGGCTCTAAATATAGAGTTAAGTTTCTACACTGCTTATCATCTACAAACAGATACAAAGTTTTATAGGAAAATTAAAACTATATAATACATGTTGGGATCTTTCTCTATGTATTTCAAATGTGGTTGGGATCAACACCTGCCTTTGGTGGTATTTTCTTACAATAATAAATTTCACTCTAATATCCATATAGATCCTTATAAATCCCTCTATGGAATAAAGTACATAACTCGAACTTTCTGGGATGAAGTTGGGGAATGAAATCTATTAGGACCTGATATTATTGATGAAATGGAAGAAAAGGTCTGATCTATTCAACAACACATAAGAGCATATTAGAGTCGTCAAAAAAGTAAAAGTGATAACTGAAGAAAACACATAGAGTTTGAAGGGGGTGATAAGGTGTTTCTATGAATATATCACTATAAGATAGTAATAAGATTTTTAAAGAAGGGAAATCTTAAACCAAGGTATATCAATCCTTTTAAATTATATATCATGTTGGGAAAGTAGATTACTAATTGGTTCTTCCACAAAAAATCTCTCAAGTTCATGATGTGTTCCATGTATCTCTTTTAGGGAACTATATAACTAATACTTGACATGTAATAAACTGATAAGTTATAGCACTAGAGAAAGATCTTTCTTATAAAGAACAATATATTGAGATTCAGGATCATAGAGAAAAATTTCTACAAAACAAGACCACCCATTTGGTAAAAGTTTTATGAAGAAACCAGAAATTTGAAGAAGCTACATTGGAACGTGAGGATGTGATGAGACATAGTTATCCTCATCTCTTTGTTTCCAAATGTCGAATTTCTAGGGATAAGTTCTGTTTAAGGGGGGTAGAATATAAAACCGAGATGTTTTTATGAAATATTCTTATTAAATAATTTTAATTCTTTAATAGATTTTATTACACAAGATAATGAGTTCGAACAAACCATGAGACAACCTTAGTATAAAATTAACATTTTAACATAGTTGTTATGTTAGTGTGAATAAATATAACTAACATCTGAAAATGTATGGTGAATTCATTGAATACCAATTATTTATGAAAAAAATATAAATAAATTATATATTTGTGTTTTTTAAATTGAATGAATTACTATTAGTAAATGAAATTAAGGAAATGTATATGTTATAAAAATAACACCAAATAAATATTTTTTTATAGGGTATGAATAAACTCTATTTGACGTATAAAAATCTATATTTTTCAAAAGGGTAATTTTCAGCCTTTTAATGTCGATCCCCTTATAAATTAAGATTTTGATAGATTAATAATTTTTTTATGAAAAAAATGTTATTTCTAATTGGGATATTAAAATTTATTTTGGATGAAATTTTGATATTTTTCGGATATCTTTCATGTTTTGATGAATGGTAGAAATACACTAAATTTTAATTGAATATTAATTTTTTCATCAAAAAAATTATATGGTTTAATTATATTATTGAATACTTTTAATGTATAAATAAAATTTATGTTTATCATTAAATATAATTTATGTTATTAACATTAATTTTACATTCAATTCAGATGTAAAAACATTTCAATCTTTTGCAATGTTTTAACTTTTAAAACTCATTCTCTATTCCCAGTAATGAGATTAATTTTAAAATAATTACTAAAAAATTAGTACTATGAATTTTGAAAAATATATTCCATATTTTAAATCATTAATTCCAAATTATTTAAATAGATAACTTTTATTTTTGGGCGTATGAACAGTAAATTCTCCAAATTTTATTAACATGATAAAAGTGTAAATCATGTAATTATTGGTAAAAATAATATTATGAAATTACCATAAAATTTTTCCTAATAACAATGGATGAGTATTTTTGGTCATAAATCACCCTTGGGTTGAAATGTTGTCCTTTGAAAGCCACATGGATGAGATTAGGACATTTAATTTATTTCATTTAATGAAAAGTTAAATACATATTTATCAAAATTTAAAAATTGTATTAATTTTAATGTAAGTTTTAAAAAAATATAAATTCAATTATAAATAATAATTTTAAAGATAGTTTTGTTTAATTTACCATGATAATTTATTTGAAATTTTTAGGAAATAAATAATTACCTTAAATAGTTATACTTTAATGATACAGAAATTATTTAATTGATGAGAAATCAATAAAATCGTTATTATTAAAGTGATAATAACCATTAAAAGACCCAACCACTTGATGAAATCTTATTTTACAACTATATATCGACCATAACCCTCCGAATATCGAGTTATTGACCATTTAAAGCCTTATGTAAGAGATTATAATAATTATTTTATTTTATTTAAACGAATAATAAATTTGTCATATTTGTGTTTTAATAAGTATTATATTTTTAATGTGTATTATATAGAATATATATTCAATTATATGTATTATTTTGAAATATATAGGATTTATATTTTTTATAGTATTTTGTGTTATTTTTATTAAACAAATAAGCATATTAAAAAATTACAGTGAACTGGTGTATAAGTTATTTTATTAAAGGAAATATCAATTAAATGTTATTAAAAATATTACAAAAAATATAATTTGAGATAAATAATATATCCAATTAATTTTATAGATAAAAATTACTTCTTATTAAAATAATAAAATAGTTTTTTATATGGTAAATTTTAATCTTAATATTTTGATGTTCAATGAATTAAATAGTGTAAAAATTTAGACTATTGATTTTTTATTAAAATATTGTTTTAATAAATTATTTAAAAATCATAAAACATTTTTTAAAATATAAAATAATTATTATATGGTAAAAAATGTTATAAGGTATTTATGTATGGTCTAATTTACATCAATTAATTAAATATTTACCTTTTTAATATTTAAATATTTGTTACCCTAGTTAAAAATTAAACAGAATAACTAAGTGTTAATTAAAATGATAAAATTTAAATTGATTGAAAAAAAACTCCAAAATTTATCTGTTAATGATATTAAAACCCTACCTCATCTCATATTATATATGGTGAAATTTTGGTGTTTTTTGGATGCATTTTGATTTTATAATAAATTAATATTTATGGAGATCCCAAAAGTGCCCCTCACCTCAATTACAAAAGGGATCCTCCTCCCTCACCTATTCACTTCACTTTGAGCCTTAATGCTCAGTCATACCCTACCAATATCCTTTCTCAACATTCCTTGTTACACTATAGTGTTTCTTATCCTCTTCAAAGATGAACTCTAGTGATTTAATATGATATTTAGAGGGAGCACATCAAAGAAGAGGTAATCTCCTCTACCTATTCTTTCAAACTTATTTCTTCTTATAATTACTCTTCATGAGTTTTTTCATTATAAAGTAATAAATTTATTATAAATTTTATACTGATATGTTATTATGATTATGAAACAACCATATTCCATCTTCTATCTACCCTAAAAAACACAAAATAACCCTCCATGCGTACGTACGACTTACCATCTCCACACTATGGTGTAAACTATTTTTCACAACCACTTTTCTTGGATAGGTATAATGATTGAAATAATAAATATATATGATTATTATAAAATGATGTTTATTATTAAATATTATACACCATCCAATTCTATACCATTCGATTATTATGGGAATGATATCATTGCTTGTGTGTACGTATGAACTACCGTATTCACAATGCGACATGATTCATTATAAATGATATTAATTAAATAATGATTATATAAATATATGTAATGAACATAAATGAAATATATTATTCTAATATCATTCTTTAAATGATATAACTATAACCTAAGAAAAGGAAAAAATCTATCTGACAAAACATGCCTAAGAAAATAAAGAAGTTAACACCCGATGGAAGAGTAATAATGTTACTAACAAATGAGTGATAATATAATAAAATATGATATCATAAAAATTAATATGACAATGAAATAATTCAATGGAATTATTTAAATCATTATACATGAGTTTCATATACATATAAATGAAATCTGACCTGAGGTAAAGAATAATTTTGAAATCTCATTATTATCCATGATTGTTCATACGTAGGTATTTACTAGGGTGTATTTATCATCCATGTCCTTGTTTCCTAAATATTTATTATAAAATATTGTTTCTATTGTTATAAAATTTTAATTTTAATTTTTGCAATTGGTTAATTTTTATTAATGGGTATGAAAAGAATATTTGGTCCTTCTCATTACGAGGTACATTTTTTGACTTTGTGAAAAAAATTGAAAAGAATATTTTCTTTTAACTTATATAGTATGAATAAATTAATACATTTTAATTACATCTTATTTCCTTGAAGATTCCATTAAATATTTCAAAGTTTATTTTCCCAGAAACTCTTTTCTTCTAAAATTGCGATGTGTTTAAAAAAAATGTTTTCCTCAAGAATTAATTTCAAGTTTTTTATCAAACTTATTTTCCATGTAAGATGACATTATTTAATAAAGATATATATAAAGTATAATATAATTATATTTTTATGGATTCACTATGTATATTATCGAATGTTATTTATGAAATGCATTTGTTTGACATGGATTTTGTTATAATGGAATGATGTTTATGAAACCAATTTTATTCCTTAGGTTATGCTATGATGAATGATTTATGTTTTTATGGAACACATAAGAATGCTTTCATTATGAGATGGGTGAGACCAATATCTCCCTCTAATACATTGGGTAAATATTTATATCTCATGAGATAGACATGGATATAATGGGAAATCATCTTGATTAAGTAGTACAGGGCTGGAACGAGGAATGAACTCAGTTCAGTAATGAACTTTGTCCGCTATGATGATTTTGGAAACGATACATAACTAATTTGAAATTTTTTTTATATAATTATGTGTATGAAACAAAATTTTATGTCTTATGTTATTATTTTTGGGATTATTTTAATTTATTCTTATGATGTTTTATGATTTATCCCGTGACATGATATCACGATCTTTCATATGCAGGATAAGATTTCCAAATGTTATGTTCTTGTGTCTTATGATTATAATATGATTGATATCTCCGTAGTTTACTATTACTAATAATTTGAGATCACACATTCATATGTATCTTTTCCATAGGTTATGAAGAAGGTTATTATGTAATATATGTCAAAGGGGGTCTATTAATGATGAAATAAGTGGGAGACAATAAGGATGTATTATAAACTAGTTGTTTATGTTTTCCAGTTTCTAAAGACACTATACCTATATGCTCATGTCATGGATTTTTTCTATTTTTTAATGAATATTATTCAATTTTCAAGTAATATCTATGTTTTTAAAGTATAAATTGTTATAATAAGCAACAACATGACCCCCTTTTCATGACCAGTCCAAGAGGGGCCCATGTCTTGACTACCCTAAGCCTACCTCCAATAGGCTAGGGGCTGGTGACTAAGACCGAGTAGGCATATACCACATATGGGAGTCACTATTCTAAATTACATGTACACAAACACAAACATCTCCAAGAAAAATAATTATAGAATGTAAAACAATTGACATAATGCATGCATACAACTAAGATCCCACAACTAGAGTACAACTGAGTGTAAAAGGAAAAGTAAAGAGGGCCAAATACAAGCTGACCACAAGTCCAAAAGAGACTATAATGTCTCCAAATTTATCCAAATGAGAGGAATATGTCAAAAGTTTGATCCCAGTAAACACCTCGGTCTTCCAAGGTCCAACTATGCTCTACACTTTCCCAGTCCTCCCAGGAAACCATCCAAAGGGTCGGTGTTTGCATAAGACACAACACGTGTGGGAAAAGCCCGTTTAAGGGTGATTATAAAAAATACTCAGTAGGGTTACTCAAAAACACTAAACAAAAAGCACCAAGTGTAGTAATATATATACAAGATATATAATGGATAAAATAATAATAAATACCTAGATATAATTAAAAGATACACCACACAATTAGTCGATCATAACCAACTTCCAAACATAGGATTCTACATGAGCATGCTTATTCCAGGATAATACACTCCTTGAGCCTTAATATCATGGGAGACTGTTGAAAAAGAGGTTTACCTTATTTGGGCCTTACCCAAAGAGAACATTTTTGTCAAAAAGACTATGATACACAAAAGGGGGTCATTCGAGACACCACAAACCTAACATGGATCAACCCACTACATATGAGATCATATTCAAATGATTCCAAAGACTATACCGATGTGGGATAATAGATGGACTATCAATGCCCTTCCCAAAGAGTTTATGATGATTCCACAAACTCCACTATGGATGATATAGGATAACACTATAGTCTCATAGAGGGGCACCACAACTGTATCTAAGACTCGACCTTTAGAGGGGATTATAATCAAGTGATGTGGATGTAATTCTGCAATGAATCCTCGAGGAAAATGACAAAGGGAACAAACCCATCTTATGCTTGTCCAAACTAGGAAAAGGAAGATCCACGAGCACTCTTGATGGGAGTACACAATGTGTCCTAGGGGGTACATGGTGTGTCAAACTATCCCAAATGTTTCCCATATTAGAGAACCTAACACAGTATGTAGTCTCTATATACATTACCTGTTTGATGAGTACACGATGTTTAGAGACACATGGTTCCCTACCCGTGTCTCTTGGACATGTCCGTGTAATGAAGCCATCTCTGTGCACCAGTTCGTGTATTCCAAGCCATGTTTGTGTGGGAGTGCATGGTGTGTCTGTGCTTGTATAATCCAACCCATTTCCATGTATTCCAAAGTAAATGTCGAGTCAACTGGGTAGGGTCCAATGCCATGTTATAGGGTTCACACGCTATGTGATCCTCATCTCCTTCCTGAAACCTTATCCACCGCTAATGGAGGCCCACTTGCAAAGTAATATAGGATTATATTTTGTTTTTTACAAAATTTTATTGAATCCGAGATCCATTTTCATGAACCTCCTCTACCACTTTGACCTTTAGTTTCCGGCCTCATGTCACCAGAAAACTAAAGATATGAGGACGTTCCAACCATGCCATCACCGAACAAATCACTTTTTCATTGAATCCGCTTGTAAGTCGGATTAAAAAAACGTTCCTTATCTTAGACTGATGAATTTATAAGCACAAAATTTCATAAATAATTCATTGTTCAATATGCTTCTATAACCAACATCACACCTATGCCACATCGTACTCATCCCAAATCCGTGATATCGGATCGTTGTGACAATAATTGGGTTTACAATGATCGATTGATTGGGATGTGTCGAACCTCAGGCCATTGAAGAATTCTTGTGGTGAAACATGGAATTTGTTAGAGAAAAGAAAAATTATTAAATAGGATCAAATATTGATCATTTTTTGTGTCTATCTTGGTTTTTTTCAATTAGAACGGTAAATGGATCCATCAAAAAAAATCAAACCAAATAATTTCTCTGTTAAAATACCTATAAAATAAATCCCATTCCACAATACACATGATCCATGAATCAATACATTAAAATATTTATTTGTGATCATTTTATAAATTAAGAATGGGTAATTAAACAACTGAAACACACAACCTACTTCGATTTGGATTGATCACTTAAGAAGAACAAAACTCCATTTCATTTATTGTCTAGATTCTTTAAAATTCGACATGCGTCGTTCATCGATTCTTGATCCATGTTAGTTTATCCGAAACTATTCACAAAGATCTCTATTCATGATCATCCAGAAGATATAAGGTTATATATCTAACCCTGGAATTATGACATAAGGATACATTAAAAGGAAACAAGTCATAGTGTCTTAATGTCAATAAAATAGTAAATTATTTTATTCATTTTATTCATTTTATTCGCTTGATGATTTTTTAACAAACAACCCATGTCAACCATGTTTTTGTTAGGCCTTGGGAAATGTTTCTATTTTGAACTCATCATTTCCCTATGGTAATCTGATTAGGAGTAATTTTACATTTTCAAGAAAACTTCACACACATGATCTTATTTTTTTTAATATTATTAAAAAAATTATTCTGGGCACTACGGGCCTTAGAATAACATTACTTCTTAGTGCCTAGTCTCAATCATAATCCACATGACATCTAAAAATAATACATAGAAAATTTGAGATGTCACATTCTCCCCACCTTGGGGATTTACATCCTAAAAAAGACAAAATAACTGCTACATGAAAATATGAGTGTACTGAGCATGAATCTAAGCTTTTTACTCTCATGTGATCTCCTATAGATTCCCGTGACCCCAATAGAGAAGAAAAAAAGGAATTAATTTTCCATGAAGGATCATGTCCTTCTGATCTTGATCTCATTAGGTTCTCAACAAAATTCAGACCATCATCAATGTATAGCTCTCCCCAGTCAATGACAAGAGATAGGTAATGCATGTAGATCCTTAACTATGACACATAGAAGAATTTATGAACCCGGTTTAACAGTGGGGGCAGAGCTAAGTGGTAGGCCACCTGGAAAACTTTATGTAGCATCTAAAAAGGGGGGATGAACCTCGAAGATATATTTCCACCCCTACCAAATCTCTATAATCCACATTATAGAGAAACTCATAGAAACACATGGTATTCTGCCATGAACTCCAAAGGCCTCCATCGCCTATCAACGTAAGACTTCTAATGAATCTATGTTGTATTCATCAGCTCTAGGATGATATACACACTCTCTGTATTAACTATCACCATTCTAGGCCCAGATGTGCTGACTCTCCTAGGTCAGTCCAGAAAAGTGGTTACCAACAAGGTTTCCCATAAAAATCCTCGAATGTTTATATACCAATGGTGGAATGTTTACTGTTTTTTATGATAACTCCACCATTGTTATGTGATCCTACCAACTACAGCCAAATTATAACATGCATGTTCACAAAATTTCCCCCAGAACCAGAATGATCTACTCTGTTTGGCCATCAGTTTGTCATTGAAACGCTATGCTCAAGTGTAATTTGGTCCCAAAAATCTCTTATTATCCCTTAAAAAACTAGGATGTAATGCGATCATCATGATTATAAACAATCATCAATGAAACACTATGGTGGAGAACTATATCTTGCACATAGAGGCATCCCAAGCTATCTACTGAACTCTACTCTTGGATTTCTAGGAAGTGTTCCAACTTGGTGAGTTAGTCAATGATCACCAAGATAGAATCATGTCACTTGGATGAAAATGTTAATCCTGTCACAAATTCCTTAGATATCCAATCACACTTCCATTTTGGAACCTCATGTGTTTGATCTAAACCCATTGGAACTTGGTGCTTAGTTTTAACATTCAGATGACTAATGCATCAAGAAATGAACTCTACAACTCCTTTTTTAATCCTTGGCCACCAAAACAATTATCATATGTCTCGGTATATCATTACCACAACTAGATTTATTTACAAAGGGGATGTATGAAAATACCTCAAAAACTCCTCCTACAATGTCATTAGTATAACTTCGTGTCCTCGTAAAAGAACAACATGCTCCCCACCTTTGGAATATCCCATAAGATCATGCCTTATGGACATATGAGCATGTAAGGTCTTGAAATTAGTATCCCAAAGTCGTGACTACCTGAATCATGGTAAGAGTAGAGGAGTGACAACCATCGATTGGGTATAAGCTTCTCCATCACCATCTATACGGCTAACTTCTCTAACGCCACTTTTTGAAACTGAAAACAAGATATCATACTGAGAGAATCAGCCACCATGTTCCCCTTCCCAAGAGTATAGACAATATCAAATTCATAGTCATGGAGAAACTATATACATAACCTCTATCTCACATTTATAACCTACAGAGAGAATATATAATTGTGAATATTATGGTCAGGGTAGATGAAAAACTGCTCTCCCATCAGGCAGTGTCATCACATATTCAAAGCAAAGACTACCGCTGCTAACTCAAGATCATGGGTTGCATAATTATAATAATGTGGTATCAACTGGTGTGAACCATAGGAAATCACCATTCAACTCTACATTAGGAAAAAACCAATCTCTTTTACTAATGCATCATAGGACACCACATACTCGACACCTTCCTCTAGTAACCTTAAGATTGGAGTTCTTTTCAACCTCTTCCTCAGCTCTTGAAAGCACTGTCGACACTTCTCCATCCATATGAAAGGATGCTCATTTATTTTCAAATCTATCAAGGGTGCATACAATTTAAAATAGTCAGGTAAAAAACTTTGATAATACCCTTCCAATCTAAGAAAACTCTTCACCTCGGTAACACTCTTGGGTGGATCTTAAGAAAGAACTACCACAACCTTTTCTAGATTCACTACAACTCCAGCCTATAATATGATGTCTCCCATAAAAGAGACCACTAGAATCCAGGACTAAAACTTCAAGATATTACCATAATGTATGTTTTATCTAGGTGTGTCCAAAACCATCCTCAAGTGTCTCACATACACCTCCTCAGAAACTGAATACAGTAGGATGTCATCCATGAAGACCATTATAGACCAGTCAAAGAATGGATAAAATATCTAGTTAATGATTCCCATGAACATTTATAGGGAGTTTTTCATGCCAAATGACATCACAATGTACTCATAGTGACCCTAACAACATCTAATGTCAATATTTAGCATAACCTCATCCCATATTCACATATTGTAATAGACCGATATGAGGTCGATCTTCAAGAACCATCATTCCCCTTTTAACTAATAAAATCATTCATCGATCCTCAGTAGAGGATACTTTTTTTTTATAGTAACATGTTTTAGGAAACAGTAATCCACACCTAACCTCAAGCTCTCATATACCTTCTTGAAAAAAACAAGGGATACCCAGGTTGAAACACTGGGTCTCACAAATCCTTTACTATGTATTTCCTCCAACTATACCCTGATCATATTAAGCTATATGTGATAAATTCTATATGTAGGTGTAGATATCAGTGCCATATCTGGGTGTAAATAAGTGAATAATTCTATCTCTTGATTGGGAGGTAAACTTTAAAAATCTTTAGGAAATAATTTATCATACTCCACCACTACTACAAGAAACTATAGAATCATAACATCCTCTACACTAAGGGTTAGGATATCAAACTGATGAGTAATTGGTTTCACCCTCCTATGAATGAGTCTTTCCCACAATCTCTATATTTTGTTTTCACCGACTAAGGAAAACATGGTTACATCAATGTGGACACACCACACCCTTCACCTAAAACCATCAATATGAGCATGAAATGTGGAAAATAATTCCATACCAAGAATGAAATCATAAGGCCCACAACCACTACTAAGATATCCCAATAGAAACCGTCACCTTCAAGAGTTAGGTCACACAATTGTAACTAGTATGTGATCATCAATTCTTCTCAACTCAAAAACTCTATGCATATGGGTCAATTCAATAGTTCAACCAGAATATCTGAATTTCAAAAAGGATTTGTGGCAAGAAAATAATGATAGAACTTGTTTCTATAAAAACTATAGATAAGGTGTAAAATAAAAATATTGTTTCTCATATCATTCCTGGAGCCTCGGGTCATTGGCCTCGATGGCCTGTATCTAGATTTATTGTTTCCCACCTGCTCCCTGAGCCTACTATTGGCCACTTGGGAGTGGGGGGAGTAATAGGTCGAACCTACGACTACCTCATGTTTTCCAATCAAACACTCTTCCATGATTTACTCCATATGAACCTCCCTACACATATATATATCATTGTCTTGGTAGTACCTTGACTGTCTCTTAATCTGCTATGCAATAGGTCAGGCAATCTCATACCAGATGTTCTCGACCATCGCAGGAGAAATACCGCATGTCCCTTGGATGATTCATGCTTCCCTGAGATCCCCACACCACGGACCCATAGTCCTGGGATCACCTTCTAATGAGCTTAATCCATTTTTATGACTTTGACTATCTTCAGCTACCTGCTGATGAGGTTGAAACTACCAGGTTCTCACAACTAGCTCCCACGTCTATTATCTACTCTTTTAGAAAACATTCTTCCAACAGTTCTCTCTCACGTACCACATCATATGTAGAAATTCTAAGGGATACCACTAATTCCCTAATGTCCTAGATCAAGCCCTAAAATAAGTTATGATCCCTAAAGAACTATTCATGTTCCATATTCAAAGAGTAGTGTGAGAGATATGTAAACATCACTGAATACTCCACTATGGTCATACTACCATTTTGTAGAAGCAGAATTCTCTATATGCATACCAATTGGAACATGGATGGATATAAATCCCCCATGAAGAGATGCTCGAAACCTATCTAAGAGAAGGATAACTCATCATGTGATTGAGTCGAAAAGTTCTACCACCACTCTATAGAGCCCTGAAGAGGACTCCCGGTAAGGACTGCCATCTAGTCAGCAAGTGTCCTCACAAGGAAGAAAACACGGGTGCCAGCCTGTATCCAATCCTCATCTATATGGGGGTCTATATCACCTCGATAACTACAGGGTCACTACCTATGAAACTCATGCAATTTACTAAGCTAACATCTATCCTCATTTGGTAGTGTGGGTACTAGATACTTCTCAACGAGTGGTGGTATAGCAGTTACAATGAGTGGTGGTATATCTATGGTACATACTTCTATACTGATGCCTATTCACTAAGAAGATCTTCCTTGTGATCAGGCAGTGAAATCCTGTATGGTTGTCTATATATAAGAATCCTAAAATAAAACAAGATGTACTGTGGTCAATAGAATATGTATACAGAGATGACTTAAAAAGGACATGGAAAACAAACCATTCCTATATGATACATGTACAATTATTTCTGTATACAACCAATGTTATCATAAACTGAGTAGAGAAGTAGGTTATCAGAGTCCTAGTCTATGGATATGTTTGCTATTACACCAACATTTGTGTCCCTGACCAGAAATCCGAAATAGAAAAACATAACGATGTTTCCCCAAACTAGCCCCACACACTCTCGGTCCTAATGTAAAACCGACCACTCTGATACAACTTTTTCATGACTCATACCAGAGGGGCCCATGCCATGACCACCCCAAGCCTGCCTTTAATTGATCAGGGGCTGGTGACTAGTACTGAGTAGGCATATCCCACAGATGGGAGAAATTATCCTAAAGTACTTATACACATGAACACATCTCTAAGCCACAAAATGATGAAATGAAAAAGAACTGATTGAATGAATGAATACAACTAATATCCCACAAACAAAGTATGACATGAAGTAAAAGGGAAAGTAAATAGGGCCAAATACAAGTACTCCACAAAAAATGTGTATGAAAGTCCAACATAAACAGTAATGATTAAAACTTTCACTAAGGGTGAGGACTAAGTCAAAAGTACACTATCGGTAAACACCTTAGTATGAAAAGTATTATCTATACTCCATCCACTCCTAGTCCTCCTAGGACACTATCAAAAGGGTTTCTGTCTGCACAAGACACGACACGTGTGAGAAAATCCCAGGTTGGGGTGAGTATAACAATACTCATTTGGACATCACAAAAAAATAAACATGATGAACAATGTTTAGTAAGCTCAATATAATATGTATAATGAATAAAAGAAGAAACACCCAAATATACTCAAGATAGGCACCATGCCATTAGGTGTTCATAACCATCTTCCAACCATAGGATTCTGCTCAATGCATGCTCGTTCTAGGAGAACTCACTCCTCAAGCCTTGATGTCATTAGAGACACTTTGAGAAGATGTATATCTAATTTTGGAACCACCCAAGTAGAATGTGTTGGTCAAAGAAGACAATGATACAAAAGATGGGGTCACACCCAAAAATGTGGGGGATACCAGAAACCCTATATAGATTAACCCGCTACATAGAGGATCATATGCCTATGATTCGACAAACTCTACTAATGAAGACTTCTATATGGAGGATCAAATCCCTACTCAAGTAGGTCATGTAAATTCCACAGACTCCACTAGGGATGATAGATGATTTTACTATAGTCTCATAGAGTGACACCACAAATCTATCTAATAATCGACCTCTAGAGGGGTTATAGTCCAGATCTGTGGATATAATTCTGCAATGTACCCTTATGAAAAAGGACCAAGGGAACACACTAAACCAGTAATGGTCCAAGATATGAAAAGGAAGATCCTCAAGTAATCTCGATGGGAGTACAAGATGTGTCCCAGGGGTACACAGCTTGTCTAGCTATTCCAAGTCTTGACCATGTGGAATAACGTCACATGAAATGTAGTATCCATATACATGACATGTATGATGTGTACACGGAATATAGGGACACACGGTTGCCTACCCATGTTTCATGGCTTTGTATGTGTATCGGATCCATGTCCGTTTATCGATCTATATATGCCAATCCATGTATGTGTGGGAGTACATGGCATCTTGGGGCCCATGTACTCCAACCCATATACATGAACTTCAGAAGTATATGCTATGTCAACTGGGGAGGTTCACACGCCGTGTGATAGGGTTCATACACCGTGTGAGCCTCATCTCCTTTCTAAAACCCTATCAACCACTGAAGGGGGTGTACACACCATATAATCCCAGATTACATGCCAATTGTTATTGGATTTTCTAGAATATTATATCCATGGTCACATGACTCCTCTATTGCTCCGACCTTTGTTTTCCATCCTCACTTCACCAAAAAACTAGAGATTCAAGGTCGTCTAAGACACTATATCACCAAGAAACAAACATTGTCACTAGATCCTTTCACAAATCAAATAAAAATTCCATTCTCTGTATGATGTTGAAGAACATAAAAGAACACAATTTCAGGAATAATTCTTCATTCAATCAGCTACAAGAACCACTATAGCACCTCACGTTGTGCTGATCCCAGATCATTCATATCAGATCATTTTCCAAGAATCTGGTGTGCATGAATTGATTGATCTGGATGTGTTGAAACCTGAGATAACATAGAAAGCCCATGGTGAAACACAAAATTTAGGGGAGAAAAGAACAACCGATCAAGTGGAATGAACCTTGATCAATGTTTATACTGATATTGGTTCATTTACTTTAGAATTATAAAAAAATCATCAATAAAATCAAACCAAATAATTTCTCCCATAAAATTCCCAGAAAATAAATCCCATCCTACAATTCACATGATCCGTGAATAAATACATTCTTAAATTGATTCAAAATAATTTTATAAATTAAGAACGATGAATGTAATAAATAAATCACACACCCTATATTAATTTAGATAGATTCTATTGAATAACAAAGATGTGTTGAATTTGTTAGCAAGATCATCCAAAATTTGATGTGTGTCGTTTCTCGACACTTGATCCATCGTTTTTTATCAGAAAGGATTCTTAGATCTAACTCTCTATAATCCTTTAAAATTTATATGGTTATGTGACTAACCTTGTAATTATGACATAGGGATAAATTTAACGAAAACAATTGTCCACATCACTATGTTACTAAAATAATTAAATTATGTTATTCATTTTACGAAAGCGCATGAATTTTCAAAAAACAACTCGCGCCGAACAATGTTAGGTTACACATGCAGTAAAATCACTATTCTGAACTCAAAAATACCCTTGAATTTCTAATCTGAGCATTAGTTTTAGAGTTATTATACTTTTATTAGAAAATCCGAACACATGTGCTATTATTATTTTTAATATTTTTCAATCATTTAATCCAGGCACAGTAGGCCTCAAAATTACATGCCATCTCAATGCTTGGTCTCAAAGATAATCCATATAATATCTAAAAATAATATAAGTAAAATCTGTGGTGTTACAACTCTCTATGAGAATGCATACTAACCTTAATCCCGATGTATCACAATAGACTACACAGTCTTACATACACTCTAGAAACATAAGGATGGGTGCTGATGTTAGTCTAACATTAAACTCCTAAACATATTTCATAAATTCCTTGTTTCATTGGAAATGAATGTATTTAATCATCAAATATATCATCAGTGATTAAAAATATGAAAAATAATATACAAAATGTTTGTAGTATCCCGGTAAACTAAGAAAATTATATATCTTAAATACATTCTTCAGAGGATTCCAGAAGATAATAGCGTATTTATTTTCAGGATATATAGGAACACATTTTTAAGAAATAACATGGCCAAGAAAACACACCTCTTGTACCTAGAAACCACACTTTGATAACTGGGAATACAGATAATTCTCCTATTATATATCTAACATTATAGACAAGTATTGTTCATGATCCTCCTTTCTCCTTAAATAATCCATTGTATCATCAAAAAACACCAAAAAAGGAATATTGATATCTTTTAAATATGATTCATCAATGTCATAAATATGGATTTTTCATTCATAAGACCAAATGACATAACAATGAACTCATACTGGCCATATCTAGTTATGAAATCTATCTTCGAAATGTTCTGTTTCTGAACCCACAGTTAGTGGAATCCCAATCATTATTCAATTTTAGAGAACCACTAAGACCCCCCCCCCCCAATATACCGAACATATCATAAATATGTGGAAGAGGATACTGATTATTTATAGTAACTATGTTATGTTTATAGTAATTTATACAATTCCTAAGAGTTTCATTCACATTGTTCACAAAAATAACTAGTACTACCCACAAAGATGTGCTCAGTCAGATAAACCCTTTACTTTCAAACTCTTCCAACCGATCCTTCAATTCCCTAAACCCTATTGGCGTCATTAGATAAGTTGTAAGGGAAAGAGGATGGGTCCCCATTATGTGATAAACCATAAATTCCACTTCTATTTTGGGTGGAAACCTCAAGAAATTATCATGAAAAACATCATGGCACTGGTCCAATATGATTGGAAAATATCTATTCCCAATATTATCTTCGGATTCCAAAGAAAATATTTTCAATTTGTAAGAGATAGTTCTAGAAACTGGTACCAATAGTCCTATTATGCTTGAATCAACATCCCAATATTCTTTAAAGATGTTTCTAATTCTATTGAAATATTGTAAACTCACCTTCATGCATAACAATCGATGTGGGCCTCAATGTTTTTATTCCAATCCATTACCAGAATCATGTCATAGACATTAATATCTGTCATAGGGAAATCTCATACCATCTCAGTTCCATCAATTATTATCAAACATGCTATACATTTTAAGTCTTTACACTCTCATTGTCCTAATTTTTTTTAGAGAATCAAAATAGAAGAAACCATCTCAACAAGTAAACTCATCAGATTAATGATACGAGAAGAAATAAAAGAATGGGGTGTGAACATATCAACCAAAGCATAAATAAGGGTATAATTAAAATGAATTACACATATCACTGGTTAAGGTACCAATTGACCATCCATGATCACTTTATAAGATTCATACAATTGATTAATCCCAATATTTTTATCTTTGTTACCCTATTGAGATTGAACCAGTTGAGGAGTCAAGATATTCCTAGAATAACCATGGATTTCTCAACTATACTAATGATATATATTATGAAACACTTGATCTGTCAAAGAGAATGATGCTTGAGAATCATGATATGTGTCTTTAACACTCGAACTTAGAGCACTAAAACAATAGTGCTAAAGATGTGCCATCTAGTTTCAATAGTGACATGCTCTAGGTGGTTCTATAAAATCTCACTTCATATTCTTAAGAGATCCACACTAAAAATATCTATAACTACTCTATGGATGTGGAGGTAAGTTGAATGATCCCATAGTAAAATTATGAGATATACCACCCCTTGAGAGTAGGCGTCCATCCTCTACATACTTCTAACATTGGAGTCCCAACCTATTCCTATAGGAATAAATATACTTTACCCCACTGTGTTTATCAAAATATATCTTCCTACCATCATCACTCTATTAACCATTTCTATATAATTCCTTATATAAAGAATTAAAATATTTGAGAAAATTTCTATTTTCATCCCCAATTAAGAAATTAAGGGCTTTAAGGATGCACTTTCAGTAACTTCTAGTGAAAAAAGACCAAATTCATAAATTTTGTTCCATACTCTATTAATGAGACATTCTAATCCGTCAAACCGAATAAGTCCATTATTATAGACCTTTTGAATGTGTGAGAATAATATTTTTGAATAATTCATCAAAATCATCCCATGACATGATTTGATCGAATTTATCCCGAACTGCTAAATCCTACCACTAGCGTGATAGATCCTCTAGCATATACATTTCTAAATTGAATTTTTGGTCTACTGGTTGACCAATGTAATCAAATATTCAATTCATATTATTAAACCAAAATTCTTCATTTTCGAGTTCAGAATCCCCCTAAAAGGTAGGAGGGTTCTACTTTTAGAATTGAACCAAATGATATACTTTTCGGGGTCCATCATTGATGTTCCCTCTATCGATGGACTAAAAATCCTGAAAAATACTATGGACCAATTGTTGGTTCACCCTTGGCTCTAGTGAAACCACATTATCAAAAACTTATTCTCATTGGTTCCTATAGTTCTTACCTGGTTACATTTTATATAAAAAATGAAACACCATGTATTCTCACTTTATAGTAACTGAAGGCTTAGCTGTTTCAATTTACCATTTCGATAAGTTCCACAATCCTCTTGTGTACATTAAATTTTTTAACAATTTTGAAAGTACCACCAACAATCCTTTTTTAAAATATCACTATTTGAAAAAAAATTCAATACTTTTCAAAAATAAACCTTACATATTACAATTTCATAAACCATTAACTCTATAATGAACAGTGTATTCCTAGTGGGAAGTCATTATATCAATGAATGTCATGAAAGTATCATCAGCTAAACTCATGAAGATAAGGTGACAACTCACCTAGAATTGTTTTAGAAACACTAATGTCCCCAAACTCTCTAATAACATGATGTTCACCACAAACAGGTTAGCTTCACTTTTTTATGATCTGTATTTCATATTCTGATAATTCTACTCCTTGATACCATATTAAAGACATACAGACTTACCAAGACTAATAATCAAGGATCGAACAAACTGATAGGATTTTTAACACCCCTCCCCTCACCCATTTTCAGTGGAATAGGCAGTGGGACTTACTAGACTTAGTTGAAATCACAAAGACACTAAAGGCTGTCAAAAAATTACAAGGCCCTCATAAAAAATCAGGGGATGATTTTCCTTTTAAAGATAAAAACCCAAACTACAAGTCAAACCAAGAAACCACTACACGGTGCACACGTACAAGTAAATACAACTCAGAGTATGATGAAACCAACAACTATATTAGAGTATAAGTGAAATCCAAAACAAAAAAAAACAATGTCAACAATGAAATCAAATCAAAAACTCCCTACCTACTCCAAGATCTAACTCAACAAGACATTCCTATGGTATCATGATGCCTCAATAAAGGATTGAGATACCTCGCCTTTAACTTTGTATTGATAGATGAAATATAAAAACACAAAACAATTCCCAAGTAGTGGGTGAGTATAAGATCAATAGGATTTCAATAATTAATTCCCAACTCATTCCACTAAGACAAAACCAATTAGCGAATTTATATAAAATATTTTAAAACATTTGAAAGAATTTTATAAAAAAATTCAAAACTGTTTCCAAACCAAAACAGTTTCCCATGGAATGAAATAAAACAATAATTTAAAACCATGTCTCAAATAACATTTGGAATACTATTATATGATTCTACACATCCACACATTCATGAATAAGTGAAAATTATATACTCAGTAGTAGCCTTTTATAGATCTACCATGTAATTAGAAGGTAAAATATAGTAGGTTCCACAATGGCCATGCAACTTCGACATGGTCATGTCTAGTGATAATTATCTCACACCAACCATGTATACCATACACCATGCCAAAACATTCATGAAAAACCACTTCAATAAAAACCTTTATTTTATTGAAAAAAATTTTATAGACATTTTCCATCATAAAAAAAATCTATCATTTTATAATCACTATTTTAAAATTAACATCAATAAGGTTTTCCCACAAAACCACCCAATTTTAACCATTTCACAAAACCAATAATAAGAGGTTTTCTGTTAAGAATAGCATATAAATTTCATAATCAATTCACAAAAAAATTATTTTTAACTACGACTTTAAGTTAAAATGAAGTGGAATTGATCGAGAAGACACCTACATCATAACCATTGAAAATCTGAATAATGACACAATGAATCTTTAGATCCCATCATGAACCATGTTCCATTCATTAGATACCATAATAATTAATCATAAAATAATAAATAAACATATATTTGACCATACTGGAATATATATATGGTTCTGAGAGAGTGAAGAATAAATTATCTAAGAAGAAAAATCATGAATGAGCACTTATTAGAGAATCTGGATCTCCAACACCTTTGAAATGCCTAAAGCTTTCTCTTGGATCGAATGGAATATCCTATCAATATTTTGGAGGAAAATGAATTTATGAGTAAGGAATATTAGGCAATAAAAATTCATCATGGTACATACTCCTATTCAGATACGCAATTTTAGGATATGACACTACACATTTCATAATTAGGGCACATGATTAGTAAATCCATGCACTAACCATGCATGAGCTATTGTCTCAAGAAACCCATCGTAGAGTTGGCTTGCGTGGTTAGAAAAACCTTGCACCAACAATGAATTTCCCACTATACCAAATTACATGAAGCTCAAAATGTTTCTCATAAGAAAACACCAAGTTTTCTAAAACCATGTTCAAAATGTTTACCTACTCACTACCCACTATTATCACTTACACAGTTTCTTGGAGTAGTTTTACAGTTTATACTAACTATGCTCAAACCACACACTTACATAAAAGCCTATAAAAAGTGACAAAAATTATCAAATATTAAAAAAACATAACCCAATAATTATTTAGCATTAAATTAAATAAATAAATAAATGTTAATGTACCTAAAAATTAGGGTGCTATAGTGAATTCCCAATATTTAATAGTTTGGGTTATTTATAAAAATTTCAGTCCTCAATTATAAAAGGGAAGACCTCCACCTATCAAGCCATTTTGCTGAACTAAAACCAAAAAAAATCTCCCCAAAACATTCTTAAACATATTTTATATTTTTTTCCTCCCAAAATACAAATCATGGGGTCATTAATAAGCGATCTAAAGGAGGTCCATCTAAGAGAAGGTAATCATCTTCAAAGAGATCCTTCTTTTTTACTTATTATTTTTACACCTTCAATTAGGTATTAAAATTTATAATATAATAACAACAGTATCAGATATATATTGAGATGTTCTTATATTTGTGGAATAATATTTATCTATATCCTCTCCCATTAAATGGGTAATAAAACCCATCATTCGTATATACAATGGACTATAGCCTCACGAACCGATGTTTTTTTCCATCATTGCCTATCATAGATTTAACGATGATAGATTTAATATTTTTATATTATATTCATGAAATATTAATCACTATATAACATTAATATATCATATACTTTCTTACCTTACCATCCATGGAAAAATGATAATATCATTCGTGTGTATGGTGGACTACTACACCATGAAACAACGTGATTCATTTTTTATTATCAAATCACATGGATGATATATGTAAGTATATTTAAACTAATAATATTATATTAATAATATTATTATAATTATTTAAATATAAAACCACACCTACCTTATTTACATCATGATCATTGAAAAATGGAAACATATTAGAAGCGTATGTATGTTCTACCTTCTCTATGATTATAAAATAGTTAATTTTTCAAAACAATAGTACATGGTTATTTTAAAACATATAATTTTTAGATATTTTTTAAATTATTTCATTTTTTTTATTCATTATAAGATAGAATAATGACCCCTGTAACCATGGTCAACACATTAATTCTATTTTAAAATTAGGATCCTAGTGTCTTAAAAACACCCGATGTGGACATAAGTGATTAAGTAATTAATTATGTTATTAAAATAAATAAAGGAAATGGTTTAATTATAAGGGGTTAAACATGTAAAAGTTTCTTTAGAAAATAATAAATTTGTATAATATTACTATATATAAGATAAAGGATATACATGATAAGTCTAGACTAGAGATTAGGGGTTTCGTCTTAAAATATCATTCATTGAGACATATGTTTTTTATTAACATGATTTCTTTTTTTGGGTGTGTATAATACCACTTGAAATATTATATCACGAATTCTTCATAATTTATAGTATTTTAAGATGGAATTAATTTACATCCTTCATGGAGGCTATGATTCAAAAGTTACCACTGTGGTAAGGGCTTATGTTTCAATCTCTTTTTATTCGATATTGTTTACTATTGAATTTACATTGAAGGAAGTTATTAGATAATTGTTCAATACAACCATTTAATTTTACTGTAATTTTTATTATTCATGAAAATTTCAAGTAATATTTTATTTTTCTTCAATTTTAACTTAAAATTATTTATAAATTATTTTACAGAAAATATAACTTCATTTAACTCTTTAGTTAATGTTCATTAATCTTGAAAATCCATGTTTTCTAAAAATGATTCTCAATAATGTTTTTAATATTATCTTATAATTTTTTAAATTCATTTTTCCATTTTTACTTATAAAAAACTTCTTAAAAGGGATCTTTCTAATTTTTTCAAATATGATTCTTTTTGACATTTCTTACAAAAATTTGGAAGGAATAATTGTCTTAACAAACCTTAAACGAACAAAAAATCACACCATCAAAAACACTAGTTTCTTGAAAAAATCCATTAAAATTTAAAATTATTAGTTTTAAATAATTTTTTTATAATATTATATAAATTTTTAGTTTTTAAAATTGTTTCCCAAAGTGAAAATGGTATTTTACTCAAGAAATATTTCATGTAATATTTTAAAGACATTTTCATCAACAATGACAATTTTAGTGATATTGATTTCTTCTAAATTATGTATATATGTCTTTCACATATATACCAAGAATATTGTCCCTTACTTTTATGAGGGTAATAAATGGTCGTGGTTCATCTATCAAATACCTTCATTATGAAATTTACTTTGATTATAATACGAGGAAAGATTATGAAACCCATTTTATTCTAATGAGGAATCCTTATGTTTATTCATTATGATTACTTTTAATTTTGTGTAATACATTATCATGAACATGTTATGATGGGTCGACCCAAATAGATCTCAAATGCATTAAGTAATGTTTTTATTCTCATGATATGTCATGTATGGGATTACAGAGTAAACATAATCCATTATAGGCTTTTTTTCACTATGTGATATTTTCTAGGTCGTTTTCATTAACTCATCTTTTTATCATGTTATATTTTTCCACAAATTTTCCTAGGATTACTTGATATTATGATACCATGTTATTTATGTTAATATTTAATGTGATTACCCTTGATCCTTATCCTTTATGATATGATGTTATACCTTGAATCAAATATTTTGTTTCTGTATCATGTTTAGTCCATTACTTGGATTTTTTGATCACCACTTTTCTCTATGTATTCCACATGTTATCCAATGCAGTTTTAGGAACGTGATAAAATTTATAGTATAATTATGGAGTATAAAATAATGAATTTTTATTTTATACTCACCTTGATGTATTATTAACCTATCCTTCCAAAGACAGTTGCCCTCACGATATATGGATCGTAGTTAATTTATGTTTATATTAAAAATCATGTAATAATATGCGTAAAATGGTTGGGTGGATATAAGTTAAAAGTAATGAGAAGTATTTAGTATAAGAATAAAGTGAAAAAAACTTATAGAAAATTATTATTCAATGGAACAACATGTGTATACTCCTGATAAGATAAAACCAATGAAGGAGTACAAAGGGAAAGCTATGATGGAAGATCTCTATCAACTATCACCACCATTACCTTTATGGTTTATTTCAACAAATAAATACTATAAGGAATCCTTATAGAAATAGATGTTTGAGAAATTTTAAAATGATTAAATAAATATCCTTATACTTGAAGCAATAAACCATACATAAATGTATGAATTTTTTAAAATATAATTATACTAAGACAAAAAGGCTTCATGGGGATTGAAGGGTATGTTTAGGAAGTAATGTTTCTAATTTTAATAAACCAATGTTACCTTTCAAGTTCTATGATCTTAGTAGCCTAAATATCCATTATACTATAATTTTGTTTACATTAATTAATTACTTCTGTGACTATGGTGAATCAATCAATTTTAAGTAATATTATTTATATTCTTCCATATAGGGTAGAGATATCAAACCAACATGTCATGTGGTACAACTAGAAAATAGTTCTAATGCCTAATCCTTATAGTGTTTTAGAATATGTTCTTGTGAGAGCGAATGGTTCAATTTTCCCTACGAGGATCGTTATTTTAAAAATGAATTAAAAAAAGTTACTAATCATTCCCCAATCATTCTAGGAATACCATTCCTGAAAATAACAAGAACCATAATCAATTTACTTCAAGGAAAAATTTCCACAGATCTGGATGAGGATAATATGTATTTAAATATTTTGGAGTCTATGAAATTTACCCAATAGAAACACTCAATTTTTATGTTTTTCATTTTAAAAACCATTCTTACTCATGCACATATAATATTTTATTATATGAGATCATGAAATTAGAAGAAAAACACATAGCATCAAAATATTTGGATCAAATAATTTTTGGAAATAATTTTCAAACTAAACCAAATAAGAGTAATAATTTTGAAGATGAGTTAGTAGAATAGTTTTTATGGTATTTATTATATATTTAAATATTTTTTGATCAAGGAATATTTGTCTCTTTATATAAAAATTTTAAATATGAGTAATACAAAGTTAACACCATCCTTGGAATAACCCTTATTTGGTATTGAAATAATCACTATTAAACCATAAATATTTAAATATCATGGATAGAGATAATTTTTCGATGATAGTTATAAATAAATTAACACCAAATAAAAACTAATATTTGTTTAAAATCTTGAAACAAAATTTAAATAAAATATGCAAGACCCTTGGTGATACTTGGACTAAACCACGTAGTTTTCATGAATTGATTTTTTATTGAAAATTACTCAAAACTAGTAAGAAAACCCTAAATAAAGACATGAAATTAATGAATGTTTTTAATATTTTTTATATATTTTTTGAAATATGTTATAATATACCACCTTTACAATTCTTATTGTGTGAGCCTCATTCATATTATCCAAAATAATTCTAGAATAATTATCGTGAAGAATAAGAATAACAAACTTACACTAACATAGATGTAAAATAAGTAGACGGTATGAATAAACAATATAAAACTTAATAATAACACCTAAAAGACCCATTTCCAATTCTATTCTTCAAAATAATACTAGTGAGACAAAAGGGAAGAGCTATTACTATTTTATGTATGGGTTTTATTGTTATTTATAAGTACCCATTACACCAAATGATTAATAAAGTACCACATTTACATAACCATATAATATATTATCTTACTAGAGGATGCCATTTAGTTTATGTAAAACCATAGTTAAATTTCTATATTTCTCTATAAGTGAATTTATAGAACTTATTGAATGATAATTTGTGGAATTCCTTGTTGACTTTACAATCTATGAAAAATCATTAGAAGATTGGCTTGAGATTTGGATAATGTTTTAAAATGATGAATTGAAAATATTTTGTTCTTAAATTTTGTATAAATTTTATTTTATAGTTTAAAGAATAATTATTTTAGGCCATATAATTTCTAAAATGGGATTGAAGTAGATAAGTCTAAGGTTGATGTTTAACAGCCCACAATTTATGTATATATCTCTCTTTAAATAAATATGGTGTGTTTGATATCTTGAGATACAATGAACAAAGAAATAAAATGAATAATAATTTATTTTATTTAGATATAATATCACTAAACAAAATGAAATATATCATGACATAACTAAATGAAACATAATTATAATAATTTATAATGTAATGACACCATAAGTGAATAAAAGATAATAACTAATTAAAAGGATTTATTATAAAAATATGCATTATTTTTTTAAAGTATTATTTTATGTGTTTATAAAATCACAAGAACCATTGTAATACTAATGGACTGAGTAAATGTTTTGTTTACAAGATAAATAATTAATTTTAATGGGATTTAATTAAAATCATTGAATGAAAAAAATATATATATTTCAAATATTTTTATTCTATGTGTTATTTATAATATAATAATAAATTTAATTGATCATTTTTAAAGATGAATATAATAAATTGCAACATTTTAATGTATAAAATGATATATTAACACTAATTTAATTAGTTGTTTATATGAAATAATATTAAGAACACTTAGAGTTTAAAAAAATCATTTTTATTTAAAAACAATTTTTTATTATATTTAATGTTTTCATTTAAAAGATAAATTCCTAAATTTTAAAATTTTAATTTGATAAAATCATATTCCTTTTTTTATTCATCTTTTAAAAAAAGTTAGTTGGGTGAATTTTTCACTACTTTTTTGGGAAATTTGATTTTTTCGATAAATAATAAAAAATATAGTTTTTAAAAATATCATAACTTTTATGACATCATCATGATATAAGTATGAATTTAAAACTTATTGAACCTCTTTATCAAAAATATATATTAAAGGAGTAAAATATTTTATTTTAAAATAATATTTTAAATTTTAAATATTATATTTGAAATTTTTGGAATCTTAGTTATATTTTATTATCATATAAAATTTTTTTCATTATTAACCTTTAATTAATTTTTTCTAAGATAAATTTTTATTTTTGGAAGGTTTTAATTTTAAATAAAACACATTTTTTAATCATAAACCAATAAATTTCATGAAAATCAATTATATCCATAGTCGTTGGCTTAAATGATAAAATAATCAATAATTTATTCTAAAATGCCACCCCTTATCACCTATAAAATAACTCAACCTCCACCCACCTCAAAGTATACGTTTAATTCGGATTTCTCTTGAATATATTCCCATATTATCTTCTCAAAAATAAAATATCACGTTTGAGTACCTATAGTCATAATAACAAGTCCCAAATCCCTTATTTTCAAGAGGCACTCTTAGAGTAGAGTCAAGTCTTTGAGGTAAGTTTTATCCTCTCCTTAATTATTTATATTTATCTTATCAATCGACAAATTTTTAAATATAATTTATCACCTTAGTAACATGTTTTTTAAATAATTATGTTTATGTAAATGTAAAATTATTATTATTATTATTATGATTAAATAACAGATTATTATTTATTCATTCGTTATAATGCATTCTTTTTTGTGTTGGTTTTACCACCTACATGAACAATGTTACAATATTTACATCATTAATGATTAAGAAAACTTAAATAATAGAAATAAATTATAATAATAATTTATTTAATATGTTTTAATTATTATAAAATGTTAATATACATATTTATATTTATTAATAAAATCAATTCTTTTTATAGAATCAAAAATCAAAAAAGGATATCCTTAAGTGGTTAATGTGAAATATCACCATAAGTTCAATAATATAATCAAAATAAAATATAAATATATAAAAAACATGTAATAAAAATTCATTAATTTTTTTTGGGTGATGGACACATGATCAAGAAGCAAGGACTAGAACCTCCAAAGCGAATCATGCACATATAACATAACAGTTAACAAACAAATATTAATTTTTAATTATAAATAATTAATATATTGGAAATAAAATAATTATAAAATAAAATAATTAATTAAAATATATATGAATAAGGTTATTTTACATATTAATAATAAACCTAAATTTATTATACAAGGAGTTAGAATGTATCTTACTAAGAAGAAATATAAGGTAAGGGTTATTTCTAACATCACTTTGAAATCAAGATTGTCGACGACTAAATTTTTTTTAGGGTAAATTGCATGATTTACCTCTATAAAAAACATATATCTTTATATAATTAATGTATATATTATTTATTTTCAGTAAGTTATTGTCAATAGTTCTATGATTTGTAAGACTATTTTTTATTGATTTTGGATTTCTTTATGAATATGTGAAATAAATCCATTTTTAAAATTTTCTACAGGGTCACATTTTCCAACCATCTTGTTTTGTTTCCTATATGAATCTTACATTTCATGTTTTCTAATGTAAATTTAATTTTCATTTTTTATAAATTATTTCCATTGGAAGATTTTTTTTAAAATATAAAGGTAATATTTTCTTATTTTTCAATTTAATTTTCTAATTCTATTATAATGTGTTTTTTCTTATATATAAATATAATTTAGTGTTTATTATACTTCATTGGGGATATAATCCATTTATACCATCCAACTTCTTTCCTTGGATGGTTTATGCTCAATTGTTTTGGAAATATTTATGAGATCAGTTTATTTCTCATGGGTTAATTAGGATATGATGGAATTATGAATGATTCTAAGTTAATTTAAAACACATATGTATGTTTTTTATTATGTGATGGGTGGGTATTGAATAATATATACCTATAATTAAATGGGTAAATATTTATATTTCACGTCATGACAAATAAGGGACTAGCTATTGAACCCAATCCACTACTAGACTCTATCCACTATATTTATGCAAATAGGGAGGGAACCAAATCCACTATGGGACTCTATACGCTATACAATGATGGTCTTTTTAGTAATCCTTGATATATGAAATGATTTTTTACGATTATTCATGTTTCACATTTTTATTCCACATCCATATGATATTCTTCATTCCAATGTTATGTTTTAATGACTCATGATTATTGAATCAATTTTTCACTCTATAATCATTTCATATGATTATTCCAAATTCCTTATATTGTGATTTATAATTATTGAACCATTATTTATTGGATATGATATACTTATGATATATTAATGTAACATGATTATTTTCTCATACATGTATGTTCATCTTATACTCACTTATGATCTTTGTTTGATATATATTATGTTCACTCCTAACGAAGCATATAATGTCAAAATTTATTATATTTTCATTCCTCAAGTTATAGAGAAGATTATTATTTACGATATTTTTAGAATCATATCATGTGTGAAGTATATTTATGGGAGATATCGAATAATTTTTTTGAAATAAATTGGTTATATATCTTATCCCCAAATACACTAAACCTATATGTTTTGGTGTTTTATTTATTATGAGGTATAATATCTTTTGATGTAAAATGATCTAATATGTTCGTATGTTATGTTTAGGTCATTTTATTTAGTATTGGGTTGGGTTTTAGTTAATTTTAATGATTAGGTAATTAACACTAAGAGGATAGAACCTGAAAAGGTCTATAATGAACCAAAAGAGATATATGATGAACTTAAATACTTCATAGGTATAAATGAAGGTGTTATAATTTATTAAATTATAGGATTTATTTTTCTTTTCATAATATTTCCTACTCTAATTATCATTTCTTGATACTCACAATAATGTTTTTGGTTTTAATTAATGGATGAAACCATAATTAATGCTGTTAAAAAAGGAGTGTGATGGATAGAATAATTACTATCCCAATTACTTATCAAACGAGATGGGGTTTGGATTGGAAAATCTAATTGAAATGCTCCCCCAAATTTCTTAACTTATTAATAATAATATGAATCATTTTTAACTCCAAAAAATACAAAGGAAAGAATAATAATACATATATTACTTAATGTGTAAATGTTCACTCTCCTTTACCAGGTCTTCTAATCCACTAATTTCTAATTAGGGGATTAACACAATAGAGAATATATTTTATGTTCTCTAGTTCTTAGAGTATAATTTTTTTAACTGTTTATTATTAAGAAGGTGGAATTGATGAAAGGTGGTGTCTCATTAATAATATATGTTAACAGGAAGAAATTGAGTCTATGTAATTATATTCATTTAGGAAACTACTTTTAAAAAAATATATTCCCTAAACTATTTTCACAAAAATAGAGATAGAATTACTTGAGGTAAAGATAACATAGAATGAATCAAATAGATCCAATGAAGAAAAATTCCAAATACATTAAAGGCATGCTTATGGTTTTACCATTGATCCTAAAAGGAAAATAAATCACTTATTTATTGTATTAAAACCATGTCTACCAAAGGAATTGGTATATGGGTGTTAAATATCTATGATTTTTTTGATGTGATATCAAGGTGTAAATAGAAGTTGGAGACCCACATTTTTTTCTTGATTTTGGGGAAAATAATAAAAAAATAGAGTTTCATGGAATCATAAATGATAAAACCCATATATATAATAAAAATAATCTTCTTACATGTTTTAAATATAAGAATAATCATGAATGAAATTACCTTAAGTGTACATGAAAATGCTTCAAGTGTGTAAGATAACGCCATCAAGAATATGAATGTTAAAGATATATTAAGAGGAAAACCAATGAAATAGAATAAAATAATGATAAAAATAATTAAACAACCAAAATAAAATGATTTAATAATAATGGGTAAGATAATTACGCTAACCATTTCACTAATACAATGGTTAACGATGAAAATAAAAATTAATAATCCCCAAATTCAAGTGATAAATGAAAATATTATGTAATCAAAATTACTGAAGTGGTTCATAGAAATGAAGTGGTGAAAGGTACACTCATAATAAAATCAATAACTATAAGTTTTTTATTTAGATATAGTTATACAAAATATTTTATATCTATAAAATTTTTAATTTAAACAAATCAGTACTATAATGGCTATATATTGAATTATTAATGAAAACTCATAATATAAGATGATTTCTTCCCAAGTCTGTAACTTCTCACTGATACAATTTTATCAAAATATGATTCCTAAAAATCTTATTATTCTCCATTTATTTATGTTTTATGTGATTTTATGAATGGGTTGGATCTCTGTACATGGTAACCATATTAATTTTAAGGATAGTGAAGTCACATTTCATATCCCAAATCATTCTATGAGGATCTATCAATGTAAATATGGATATGAAATTCATAAGGGAATAAATTACATTATATGTGTCCTAATGACCATTATTGGGGAATATCTATCTCAAATTAATTTATAGAATATAAATATTTAAGATAATAATATTATTTAGAAATATGTTGTTATTTTTCCCGAAGATTTTCTTATCCTTCCTCCAGATCCTGTTATTGAGTTTTCAATAGAATTCAAATATAGTGTTATACATATAACAAATAATCTTTATATAATTTCCCAAATTGAGATACAAGAATTGAATAACAAAATACATGAGAATCTGGATAAGGGTTTTATATTCCATATTTATTTAATATAGGTTGAAAAAGACCTATTTTTTATAATGAAAGATGGATCAATGCATATCTACTTTGATTTTATCATGATCTTAATAAGATCACGATAAATAATAAGTATCTTCTACCTTGTAGTGATGTCTTCTTTTATCAAATAAATTAGTATAAATAGTTATTAAACATTGACATTTTATTTTGATATCGTCAATTAAGCATGAAAAGGGAGGATATATCCAACACAACCTTCAATAAAAGGTATGGAAACCATTATTTCATGGTGATTCTATTTGAAATTACAAATTCCATTACTATGTTCGTTGATATGATGAATATAATATTTAGGGGTCAACTTGATATATTTTTGGAAGCCTTTATATATGATATTCTCATATATTCCATGATTAAGGAAGACCATAAAGTTCATTTGAGGATTTTTCTAAAGAACTTAAGAAAAGAGAAATTAAATTTCAAATTCAACAATTATGATTTCGGGTCACAAAAAATATTATTATTGGTTACTATAACCACAAGTTAGAGTGTATGTAAATATCCTTAAAATAAATATGTCATTGAATAATGTCCCTTAAAAACCTCTATAATTGATATATATATAGTTTTTTTGTACTGGTTTTCATCGATTCTTTTTGGGAATTTTTTTAAAACATTCAAATCCACTTAGAAATTTAACCAAGAAGGGGTTAAAGTTTCTTTGGATTGATGAACACGAATTAAATTTCAAGTATGTTAATAGAATATTGTACATGACACATATACTAATAATACGCTAACATGGATAATGTTTTTTGATATAAAATGATGCTTTAAATTAGGAAATGAGATGTGTGCTCATTAAAAATGATATTCTGGTAGCATATTCCTGACACCAATTAAATGTTCATGAAAAAATTAATGTATCTATAATTTGGAGCTAGAAGAAATTGTATTTTCATTATACTTATGTAGGCATTAAATATAGAGTAAAAATGTTATATATATACTAATCTCAATAATTTAGTGTATATATTCACATAGAAGGAGTTGAACATACATTGAATAAGATAATAACATTTTATGAAGGATTATAATTTATGAATATATTGTCACTATAGAAATGAAAAATTGGTGGAAGATTATCTAATAATGAATAATCATGCTACCTTATTTAGATTTAAAGAGACCCAATGCCCATGTATTTTAAAATGATAGACCTTCATATCATAAGGGAAGGGGATAAATCATATCATTCTCGAAGAACTTATCAACCATCTATCCATGTGAAGATCAAGGAGGATATAAAGTAGGATATATATATATATATAATATGGTAAGAAATATTCAAGAGTTAAACACTGAAAATGATTGAATTATAAGATCTGAGAAACTAATCAGTGTCCCTTCTATATCTAAATTAAACTAGTTATTATATGATATATATAGATCATCATTATATATCTGTCCTATAATTAAATAGATGTATAGATTTCCCAATAATAATTTATGACGGGACAACATGAAGAGATATATTATAGGGTATATATTTTGATGCTCGGTATTTTATAATGTTAAGGTATAATGACATAATTCTAAGTGTATGATGGAACTGTTACCCATACTGATATTGAAATAAAATAACATCACCATAGAATTTTTACAGGTCTTCATAATAATTATAAAGGCCATAATCCCATTTGGGTTGTAGTTTATTACCCTAAAAAGTTGATACATTTTATTTATATATGAGAATATTTCCCAGTCAATTAACTTTCCAATACATACTTAAATAATTTGATAAGGCTATATAGAGCACAACTTTTCATTTTATCTGATCGATATTCAAGGTTTATCTAAAAGGTTTGGAGATGTATTAAATAATAATTAGATTCATATATAATCTCTAAAAATTCTTATCATCCTTATATTGATGGTTAATTTGAAAGTACTATTAAGAATATAGAATATATAATGAAATCCTATTCAATTAATTTATAATGAGGTTGGGATCTACACCATCACATGGTGGAGTTTTTATATAACAATATTTTCCATTAAAGCATTCACATGGCACCCATATATGACCCTATATGATAATTGGTGTATAAATCTAACATTTTGGGTTGAAGTTTAAGATTTTAAGCTTCTAGGAATATTTTTTCTTAAAGTTTGGAGTTGAAGCCTCATTTATATTAAATCAAAGTATGGACCTCTTTAACTGGGTAGAGGGAGACCCATTACATTCCCCGATGGCCCAGTGTGAATTTTGACCATTACATGGCCCGTAGCCCCATTTTTTGGCCCAAGGCCCATTCTGTGAAAAGTAATCCTACAGTACACGTGCTGCTGCAGTACTACATAGTACCTTCCACTACTACAGTACCTTACCACTGATCCAAAAATTAAAAAGAAGAAATATGATTATAATGATCCATGAGAATTGAATTTTTGAAGTTATATACAAGGAATTTAGTTTAATATCACAATATAACAGGATAATGTGTTTTAAGAAGATAGTAAAGTTGAGCCCTAGATATGTTGTCCCTCTGAAAATTCTCGATCATATGGAGATCATACACTATCATATTTAAATAATAAATTTTAATGGGATTCCATTATATTTTTTGAATGTTAAAAGGAATTATTTTTCAATGTATATTTTTTCACTAAGTGTTTGTATGTTATTCTAATAAATTAAATGGAAAATTTTTACAGGATTAATATGATAAAATTAAACATTCAAATGTATAACATGATATATTCACAATCATTTATTTAAAATCGATATTAAATGAGATTAATATCCCTTAATGTTTTAAAATTAACTTTTCTATAAAAATAATTTTTCATTTATATTTTATATTTCATTTAAAAATTTATTTAAAAATTTTATATTTTTAATGTGATAAAATTAATGTCTTTTTTGGATTTATCATAAAAAAATATCTTAGGGTGATTTTGTTGGAAATTTTTAAAACAACTTATTTTTTGGTGTATAGTAGAAAATATAGTTTTTACAAATACCATAAATTTTAAGACATTATCATGATATAAATGTGAATTGAAAATTCCTAAAACGGTTTTTTAAACCAAAAAAATATTTAAGGATTAAAATAATTCATTTAAATATAATTAGTTTAATTTATAATCCTATGTTTAAAATTTCATAACTTGAAAAATATTTTATTCTAATAAAAAACATATTTTTATTCTTTACCTTTAATAAAGTGTTTCCAAGTTTCCATTTAGATTTTGATTAGTTGGAATGCCAAATAAACCTCTATTTATTAATTATAATCCAAAAAATGTCATGGTAATCAAATCTATTCATAGTATTTTTCCTAAATGAAAAAATAATTAATAATTTATTCTAAAATATTACCCCTTCAAAACCATGAAAATACCCCTCCTCTACTCACCTAAAAGAAGAAATTTAATTAGGTTTTCTCTTTAATAACTACCCATATTGTATTCTTAATAACACTCCCATTTTTAGTATACTCTGTTTAGAATGATTCACAAATCCCTCATTTTTAAGAATCTCTCTAAGAAGATATTCAAGTCTTCAATGTAAGTGTTATCCCCTCATCAATTGTTCATATTTATCTTCTATATAAAAATAATCTTAAATATATTTTATCTTATTAATAACATGTTTTTAAAATATTTAATCTTCTATAAATTTAATAATATTATTATTATTCAATAAGATATTCTTAGCCCTTTAGTCTTTATAACACATTCTCATTCGGGTTTGTTTTACCACTTATATGAAAGATGTTATAAAGTTACATCATGGATGATTAAAAAACATAAATATAGGTAATAATATTTAATAATGACTAATTTATTAGTTTTTAATAATTTAGTAATGGTTATATACGTAAGTATATTCATTAAAAGCAATTCTTTTTATTGAATCAAAATCATCAAAAAAGATATTTTTAAGAGTTCCATGAGAACTGTCACAATAAGTTACACTAAATAACCATTTTATTCCAAAACTAGATAAAACATACATAATAAATCTTTGTGAAAATTGTACTTTTGATGAAACCATGATAAAGGAGGAAGGAATAGATCCTCCAAACCGAATCATGCTTGAAAAAAGGAATGGTTAACACCTGAATATTAATTTTTTAACTATTAATAATTAATATATGGGTAATAAAGAATTATAAATGAATGGTATTAAGTAAAATAAATACGAATAAGGTTATTATAAATATTATTAACAAACAAAAATTTATTATACATAGAGTTATAATGTTTCTGACCATGAATAAGATCAAAGTATGAGATTCTCTTCCAATCTCACTTTGAGATCCAGATTGTCTATGAATAAATTTATATTTATGAAAATAACATGTTATTTATCTCTAAAAAACCATATATTTTTCTGTCCTTCACATTTATATTATTTATTTAATTAAATTACTTATCTAAATATATATTATTAACTTAATTTAATTTTAAATTGATTATGTATTTCTTTAGAAATGTGTGAAAGGAATATTTTTTAATATTTTCTACATGGTATAATTTCCCATAGTCTTATTAAATTATATATATGAATATTACTTTTCATGTTTTCCCAAAAGAGGTTATATTCTTATTTTTTATAAGTTATTTCCTTTTGAATAAATGTTTTTAAAAGCATAAAGGGTACATCTACTAAGTTTTAATACTAATTTTCTAATTCCCTCATTAAATATTTTTCATCTATGTTAACATCCTAAAATATATATTATGCTTATATAGGGATATTATCTAATGATTCTATCCACCTTATTTCTCTGGGTAAATTATGATAATGTTTTATTGAAATTTTAATGAAAAAAATTATTTTTCCTAGGTTAATTAATCTATGATTGACTAATGAAGTTTTTTGTTTATGTAATAGGTTTCAGTCACAGTGGAAGTGCCTTAGAGGGTATTTATTACTCATATTGTTGTCATAATAGATAATTAATCTTAGGTGTACATTGATGATAAACACCACGACTAATGGAATTCAGTCAAAGATTAATTAATGAGAGAACATTGGAACAAGAAATTGGATCATCACTTAATGATTTATAATTAATTTAACAATATAAAAACTTCCATACCATGAATTATTCCTTTGTTGATTAATATAAAAATTTATCTACATAATAATATCATTTCATTATAGTAATAAAGTGTATATTCTCTTAAATGGTTGTCCACACATGATCTACAAGCCTCTAAATGTGGCTATAAGAATCTTTGGGTACTAGCATGGTAGATCCTAATGATTGCATCATTATTCTTTGACTTCCCTAAGAATCACTTCAAGAAGGATTCTATTTTTTCTCTATGGAATATAGAGTTTTGGTAGAGGATGATCTCTCTCCATCATTGATAGAATTATTATAGATAGAAATCTATATTGATTTGAGTGAAATCTCCTAATGTTGTATTAAACAACCAAAAAACAAATGTAACACCGCTTAGTTAGAAATAATATATTTGGGTTTAAATAATGTCAGGGTTATAAAATAATAATTTCACATGTGACCTTATAATTTCCTTGATACCTGTAGAACATAATTTCTATAATAATAATATTAATATTATTTATTTACACGGATAAAATTAAAAAAAGTTAAATATTACTTATTTAAATAATATTTAATATTTATATTTTCTTATTATAACAATAAACTATGTCTGTCATTCCTCCACAATATTTATGAGACATTGAATAATTAATATTTATTTAATAAATAAATTTAAATACTTTATTCACTAATAAATAAATAAATATTATATTCACTAAACATAAATAAATATTTCTTAAATATTCTACTCAAAAAATACTATCTCGAATAACAAGTGATATAAAATATGTGATCAAACCAAAATGAATAATTATTAAACCATGTATGAGAATAATATTTATTCAACATGTTAAATAATATTATTATTTCATTGTTGTTCTAGATAAACTTTGTGTGTGACCCTCTTGACCTATTTATCCGTGGAATTAGGTAATGTATTCCAAAGTCCAAGGATAACATATATAAACACTCTAAGACACTTATAATTAAATAACATAATGTCATTTTGATTTTTTTATATGTTTAGTGTGTGTGTGAGAGATTGTTTTTTATGGATTTGTAGTATTTTTAATTCATAGTTATATGATTTACGTTGTTGGATGATCAATGTCATAGTGACATAAAACCTTCTATCAATTCTTGTCTCATAATATAAATACATTTATCATGACATCTATAATCAATAAGGTTTTATACTGGTTACATAAACCTATGTGCTTGATGTGTCTGTTTTATTTTTTTTGAATTTAACTTACCCAGAAAATACCATGGTCATAAACTTATTTAGTTTGTATCATTTATATAAAATGGATTAAGATATAAAACTTCATTAATGAAAATAAGGTACAAATACTTTCTCCTATTATTTATTAATGAAATATTACTTGTGACACCCCGATGTATCCTACATCAATATGAACATATTTTGTAATGATTTTAAAAAATACATAAGAGTCATGACTCATAATATTCAATAATAATAATTTGGATGTGTAAGGATTAATACACACCTCTACAGATAGGAAAATCCAATGAAACACAAAAATGTATATTTCTTTATGGTGTGTTGTTTTCTCATAATTTCTGATACATGATATTACCACAGTTGAACACCATGAGAAGGTTCCCAATGTCCTATTATTCTATACCCTTAGTAGCCTATATTATTTTTGTCTCGAAAATTATTTCATATGGATATAAAATATATATTTAAGAATACTGTCATGGAATTTCTAGGGTCTCATCATATTGGGGAACTACTATGACCTTTATGTGTGTCAACTACTCTTAGAACATTATCACACACTATGTCACGTGAATGAAAAATCATGATGTGATAAGTATTTTATTACTAAGAAATAATATGAATATATATAATTATAAAGTAAACATAAGACAGTTCTAGGGTATTAACTCCAAAATACATCCACTTTAACTAGTAATAATGTCAAATAACCTTCAGTCCGCTAGCACTCAGATGATTCCCCTGATTTTTATGAGATAATCCATTAGTAAAGGGGTCTATCATGTTTTATTCTTTAGAAAATTTGGTTATTTTAACTTTATGCCTCTATTAAAAATATATCTATAGGTGTTAATTTTAGAGTATGTTTTTTATCTCTTGGCATGACCTTGGATCTTTTGCAAGGGACACCACTTTAGTATTATCACAATATAATGTGGTATAATCTTTACTACTAGGCACCACATTATTATAATTGATAATGATCTATATCTAAATGAATTCTTTGGCTTCATCAGAGACTGCCATATACTCAGAATCCAATATAGATTTGGTAACAATTGGCTACTTGGAAATATTCCAGCTCATCAATCCTCTATTGAGATTGAATAAATATCCCAACAATGACTTTAAATCCACATAATCTGTTTTAAATCTACGATAATTGTAACCCCTGATGACTAGAAACTCATGTCCTCCAAACACTAGGAATATATTCTTAGTTCATCTTAGATACTTAAGGATATCCATAACAAGAGATTAATTTTGTTCACCAAAATTAGAATGATATTTATGTACTATTATCAATTCATAAGAAACATAAAGTTTAGTACATAACATTTTATACATGATTGATCATATCACTGAAGATTATGATATCTTACTCATTATCTCTTTGTCCTATCGTTTATAAAGACACATTTTCTTAGAAATATGTATACAATGTGACACTGGAACCAATAACCTCTTGGAATGTTCCATACTTAATATATTTAGTATCTTGTTAATATATGCTACTTGACATAGTCTATAAATCCTCTTGGGTCTATCAAAAATTATATTAATCCTTAGAATGTAGGCCGCTTCAACTAATTCCTTCGTAGAGAAGCATTTGTTTAAACAGTACTTAATAGAATTTAAGGAATGTATGTGATTTCCAATAAGTAATATTTTAAAAATATATATTACTAGGATAATGACCTAGTCCCCACTAAGCAAATTCTAAACACATAATTGAAATTATTTCTTAATAAAACTGAATTCTTTTATAGATTCATCAAATATAATGGTCCATGACCTATGATCTTTCTTCAATCCTTAAATGGATCTCTATAAAATTAATATATTTTAATCATCGACTAGAGTCATAAAGCCTTATATTTCTGTTATAATGATACCTTCTTATAGGTTCCCATTAAAAAATATATTGATATATCCGTGTGAAAAATGTCATAGCCTTAGTTTGCTTCTATAATAAGTAGAATTATGATGAATTTATACATGAAAAATTGAGAAAACTTTTCATCATAGTCAATTCCTTAACACCTTTTAAAACCGTTATCCACTAGCCTTAATATTTATGTTCTTAATTTATCTTATATTCCTAATTTTCTCTTGATACATATTTTCACCTAATGGGCTTTACTTGAACTAGTATATCGAATAAAACCCAAACATGGTTATGATACATGGAATCCATTTTAGAAATCATGGATTCTTTCCATCTTAAAACTTTTGAGAAATCTACTATATATTTACAAGAGGGAGGTTCATTTTTTTCAACTAATAATGAGTCACCATATTTTGTGAATATAAATACATATCTTTTTGGTTCTATTTTCCCTTTGGCGATTCTATGGAGTACTTGTATTCTAGGAACAACTTTTTTCATAGAGACTACTGGAATCTGTTTCTTTACCAACTCTTGTGTATCTTGAGCATCAAATTCATTTAATTAAATTCTTTTCCCACTATCCTTTTTATGATGTATTTCCTATTAAGAAATATGAATTGTCTGGTGATAATCACTTTCTTATCTAAGAGGGTTTATAGGAAGTACCCCCTTTTCCCTTAGGATACCCTATAAAGATACACTTTGTGCCCTAATATACTATTTTTTACCTAATATGACCATAAAAAATTTATCACCACCCCATACACATGTATGTGACAAAACATGTTTCTTTATATTCTAATAATTGAAGGGATTTTAATTTACCACTTTAGTTAGTGATTTATTTAGTGTGTATGCCATAGTATTTCATGAATATCCCTAAAGGGATAATTAAAGATCCGTATTAATCATCATTAAACATACCATTTATAGTAAGGTAATATTCCTCCTTTCACTAACAACATTTTAATGTGGTGTTTAAGGTGGAGTGAGTGGAGAAAGAATACCAAACTTTGGTAAAAAGTCAACAAACTCATGGTTAAGATATTCACTTCCTTGATTAGATAAAAAAATAATTATCTTATTTCAATGTTGATTCTATAATTAATTGTTTAATTAATTGAATTTCTAAAAATACTCAGACTTATTCCACATCCAGAATACATAGAAATATCTACTCAAGTCTTCAATAAAAAATATGAAGTGAAAATACCCACCTCTAGCTTCAATTGTAAATGGTCCACACGCTTCAGTGTGTACTAATATTAGAATCTATATGGCACTTTCACCCTATCCACTGAATTATGGTTTGGTAATTTTTCCTTGAAAAAATGCGTGAAATAATTTAAGTGGGATTAGCTCAAAAATATTGAAAATAAACATCTTGGTAGATATTTTTTAGAAAATTCTTATTTTCTTGACTATGATGGCGATTCCATAGATTTGTAATCTATGAGTCATGTGAAAATGATTTTTTTATCAATTAAAAATACTTTTTTGTAATTTAATACAAAAATATTGTTATTTAAATGTTCCATACCATAAATATGTTGTCTTTATAAAAGAAAAATATTTATTTTCAAACATGAAATCAAAACCATATATATCTAGCTATGATACATAAATTATGTTTTTGGTAATAGTTATTACATAATAAAAATATTTTGAAACCAAGATCATTCCTATTAGCAAAATAAGGTGGTAGTATCCAATGGCTAGAGCAGTCATCCTTACACCATTACCAGCCCTCAAATCCAACCCTCCCTTAGAAATATTTTGGAATCAACATGGTTCTTGTATTTAGATACACATGTGAGTGTTTAAAGTTGTTTCTAATACCTGCTGTGTAGATATTGAAATATTATACTTGATAAAGAATGAACCGTTAACTTCCCCTTTCTACTATATACCATTCCTCTTCCATTGTCCTCGATTTACACATGAAAAACATACTTCTTCCTTTTTCTTTTTCTACTGTTAGATCATCATATTACAAGAAGGTCGGTGCTTGTGATATTTAGTCTTAGTATGAGTCTGGTGACCATTTCCCTTGTTCTTCAATTTATTTTTCACCATATGGACTATGAGTTTTTCACACCCCATGTCCTTGTCAACTTGGTGAATAATAGTAAGCAGTTTTGGAAAACTATTCCAATTATTTCAAATGTTATAATTATTAAGAGGATGAGAGAAGGACTTGGGTAGTGAGTAAAGGATGAGATATGTGTACAAATCATCTGGTAATTTAATGACCAAGATGTCTAAGCATTATATAAATCTAATAATCTTGAAAACATGAGGACCATATGGTGTTGAATCTATATGATTTCATGTAATCATTACATATGAGAAAGTATATCTCTCTAGTCTCACTCTCTATTGATAGAGATCAGGAAGGTGAAACATATTTCTATATAAATCCATTTCCTTGTGTATTTTAGAAGATCATTTTTCATGGAGGATATCATGAAACATTAGAAATATTTGGCATCTTCTAAATGTTTCTCACAGAGATACAACTCATCCTCACTAGCCTTTTGGCTAGGCAATTTAGGAATATAGTTTTTTGGAGCATATAATTATATTTCGTGGTGTAGGAAAAGATGTGATTTCATTTTCTATTCTAAAAAATAAGTTCTAGTGATAAGTTTTTCCTTATTATATATGGATCACCATGATATATTTGATCTTAAAAATATTTTCATTTCTATAATTATAAAAATCATAACTTTTTTACTTTGTCCTATAAAATTATATAAAAATTTTCTTTTTATTTATCCCTCACTATTTAATTGAAACCCAATATCCTTCACAATTATCATTATAACATCTTTTTTCGTAGATATTATTATGGAAACGACCCATATTCCCTTTCTCATAACCTAAAATTGAGCCTAGAAATCTATATAAACTATATTAGCTCACATTTCCTTAATCTGTAGAGTGAACTCCCCAGTCATAAAATCTTTAAATTAGATTTCTCTAACCTTTGCCTCTTAGTTACATGATGTACTTATTGGGTTGTAAACCCTTAATGTGAACTAAGTAAAATCATCCCATTACTATATGCTATATTTCCTTGATAACTGAAATCTCTTAGACTAAGGCTGAACAAGAACTTTAAACTATGGTTGGATTTTAAATTAAGTAGTGTAAGGCTATACCAACTTAATATATATATATATATAATTATTTTATTTTTATCTTTATGTGATAATTTCCCATTTTATCTTTATTATATTATTTTTAATATTATTTAGATTTTCTGAAGTGATTAGACATATCTTATATAATGTTTATGAATAATCTATTTTATTTTAGAACTATCTTACATACTTGTTAATTAATTAATTCATGCGATCATAAAAACATCCAAATTGAAATTAATCATGAAACGTGATATAAATAAAATAATAGAGTGTTATTATCATGATATTTTTAAAATTCATAATTTATATATTGGATGATAAATTGATCATCAATATAGGAGAAAAACACCTTGAACCATGACTTGGTTTTTGTTGCATCATTCCACCTATCTGACCATATACCTCTGAAAATGGTTTTCCTCATATCCAAACTTAATCTACCTCCACTTGCTCGGTATCTCCATCCATTAAATAAGATTTTACTAACATATAGTTTAGGTGAACCCAAATATTGTTTAAGGGGTTTACATAAAAATAAATTGTTGTCGTGCAGACCATTACAAAATATGAAGAGAGATGATGTGAATTCCAGCAATTTAATTTATTTATAAATTAAAATGAAACCAAACACATATAAATTTCTAGTCTATTCCCATAATAATTCATATACATGAAATTAATTACACATTAAAAAATCATTCAATTATAATTGTTCTTATTTAATAAAAATCATGTTTGAATCAATTCATTATCTACTTTAATTAAACAATTAATTTATCTAAATTATCATCCAAACACTCATCAGATTCATATCCATCATAATTATAAACAAATTAAAAAATTTATTTTAAATTAAATATATAAAAAACATGTACCTTGGAGGAAACATAGTGAGTACCCATCTGAACTAACTAGCATGTATCATATTCATATAATCTTTATTCATGAATCATGTGAAATACTTGACTTATAACATAATTTCATGGTGTGTATGTGTCAACTAAATGGCGTAAAATACACATGTTATATATACAGTGTGTTATGCTTATATAAAAATTGTGTAATGACTAAATTACAACTTAGACTTGATATGTAGTTCATAAAATTTCAAAAAAATTAATCATACATTTAATATATTTTAAACCCATTACATGGCATGTACATTGTCAAATAAATGACACACTAAACAGATGATGATAAGGTTTAAGGAGTATAATAAAATAATTTTGAATAATACATAAATTAGAAGTATACATGGAATATAAAATCATGCTATAGATCATATATAGTTCTCACTATATATTCATGGAACAAAAATCAATAATTCACATGTAATCATACCATTGAAATTGATAGAGTACACTACATGTATATGGGATATATGTCTTTTGGTCTCTGAGTTACATTGTAACCCTTCATATTGGTCTTGTAAGAAAATAAATGGACAATTTTTTACAAATGTACTATACATAGTGTATGAATGTTACACATCATGTAGTCCAGATAACCATACACAAGGATGGTCATCTAAATATGTGGTGTATTTAAGTACACACCACATGTAATTAATTCACAAACATTATATAAATTATGAATTAATTTGTGAAATATCATGGTTCATTAAACATGGTTACTTGGAATGTACTAATAGAACATATGGTGTGTAATCTTATTATATCCATCTATAATTATTAGAGCCTCTAAATGAGTTCTTCAAATTTTATTGACTCATAAAATTAATTAATTTTTTTTATTATATTTGTTAGAATGAAGAGTAAGAAGAGCATATCTCAAAAATTGGATTAAATAAAAATTAAACTAGAATTAAAAACAAATAATAAATGTTTAAATAAATCAATGATCTTAAAATAATTATAAATAATTATGTGACACATTTTGTACACATAATGTTTTTGGGCATAGTAGAATCCCAAGACAAGGTATGCCCAAATCAACTTGTTTTCATAATTTATGATTAATATATGATGTAAATTGATTATAAAAAACATAACTAAAGGAATAAAATAAAATATAAATTGATGATAGAACATTAAAACCAACTCAGGATCATCACATTATGATATATAATTAAATTAATCAATTAATAATTACCTTGTGATGAATTATTTCATCATTGATGAATCTGATAAAGTCTTTACGTTGTACCATCATTGTTTTATATGAATATAATATAGATTCCCTCTAGTAGTGATGCACTTTTTCTCCAATAATCTCTGAACATAGAAATAGGAATATCTAAGGGATAAATTGATATAACTTAATGCACATTTCATTCATATTTAATATCCTTGAGAATCTGTTCAAGAAGGATTATCTTCGATCACTCATGAATCTAGAGTGACGGTTGAGGAGGATCTCCCAACATACTTGAGAGATTTCTTAGAGACAGAACTATATATGGCTTTGAAATAATTATATGTTTATTAGTTTTTACAACCAAAAAATAATGGCAACACCCGTTAGTTAGAAATAATATAATTGGGTTTAAATAGTGTTAATGTTAGAAAAAAATAATTGCCCTTGTGCCCTTATTATTTCCTTAATCCTTGTGGAACCCAATGTCTATAAAAATAATAATATTTATTTTTCATAACATGGAAAAAAGTATATAATTGATTAAATAAAACCAGTTCTTCATTCCGACACAATATTTATCGGGCCATGAATAATGAAAATTTATTTATCTAATAAATATAAATGCATTATACACTAATAAATAAATTAATATTAAATTATCTAAATAACAAATAAATATTTAATAAATATTTTGATCCCAAAATATTATCTCGAATAACTAGTTACATAATATAAGTGATCATGAAAACATAAATATTTATTAAACCATATAAATGTATTATATGTATTCAACATGTTAAATAGTAATACTATTTAACTGAAGTTCCAAATACACTTAGTGTGCGACCCTCTAGGCCTCTTTCACAATGGAATTAGGTAAAAAACCCAAAGTAAAATGTTAGCATCTAGAAACATGACAAGAACCCCATAGAGAAATAATTTAATGTTGTAGTGACATTAAACTTTCCCACATAACACCATGGCCATGGATTTATTCAGGGTATTTAATTTCCATTAAAGGGACTAAGATATCAACGTCCATTAAAGAATATAAGAGATAAATCCACTATCTCAATATTCATTAATCAATTATTTATCATGATGCACCCAGATTATCATAATTTACTGTGAACATATGTCCTCATGGTTTTTATAAATAAATAAATGAATACGACTCATAATATAAAATAATAATAAAAATAATCTAAATGTTCAAGGAACAATACACACATCAACATATAGGAATATGTAACAACACAAAAAAATTTGGATTTCTAACTACCGGGTCCATTTCTCCTAATCTCCTACACTGGATATTACCAAAGGTGTACACCATGAGAAGGTGCCTCAAAGACCAAGGAGTCTCCACCCCTGATACCCTATATCATGATTCTCCCTCAAAATATTTCATACATCTATACAAATATATTTAGGAGTACTATCCTAGCATTTTAGGGTTTTCATAATAGTAAGAAACTACTATGTCCTTTCAGTGTGACAACCACTCTTACGAAATTATCACACACAATGTCACGTATAAGAAAAATCATGATTTTAGAAGTATTTTATTAATATTCAAAATAATAAATACAGGTAATTATAAAGTACACAAAAGTTAATTCTAGGTAACTAACCCAAACCCAAGTGGCACACATATGTATGGTTTTCTTATGTGATAAGTGGGTAGGAATTACATAGCTCTCCAAATTATTGGGTAAAGAATTATATACCTTTAATTGAAAAGTAAGTTTCTTGGGAGTGAACCCAATACAGCATGGGACTCTTCCCACTATGTTTATGGGAATAGGGAGTGAGACCAATCCACCATGGGACTCTTTCCACTATATGATAATGTTATTTTAAACAAGCCTTGACATAATAAATTATTTTAAATTATTATGTATGTTCTTCATTATTATGCCACATTTATATTGTATGTGACATTCCCATGTTATGTCTTCATTGTTTATGATTAATGACTCAAGGTTTCATACTCATAAAAATAATTTTGTATGATTATTTGAAAAGCCTTATATTATGATTAATGATTTATAAACCATTTATTATTTGGTGTTATTTCCTTATAGCATGTTAATGTAACTTGATTATCTTCTCATAACCACATGTTCATCTTATTGTCACCAGTGGCATTTGATTAATATCTCTTATGTTCACCCGGTGTGGAGAATCCAAACTCAAAATTTCTTATGTTTCTATTCCCCAGCTTTTAGAGAAAGGTATTATGTATGATATGGATTAAAGGATATCTTGTGTGAAGTATATTTTTTGATTTATGTTGATTCATATTTTTATAATAAGATAGTTATATATATAATCTTTCAAAACACTAAACCTATAGGTTCTAGGATGTGATTTACTGTTATATGTAAGTAGTTTTAAGGTAAAATGATATAGTATGTCTATATATTATGGTTGGGTTATCTCAGATTTATTCTATTCATTACTATAACATACCAATATTAAACATATTAGATTTTTTTTCTCATACAAGTTTATATAAGTGACTAATTATAGATTTTATCAAAATTACATCACCATTAACTAATATATTGAATAATGTCATTAATTGTGTGTTTAATGAAACATACAAGGAGGAATTTGATGTACTTAAAATGATTTAGACCCAAACCCCATTATCAATATACTATATTGGACTATTCCTTTTAAAATGATAATAGATAATTCCATCCAGGTGGTTAGAGTAGTTTTTTCTAAAAAAATTGATGAACACCCTTATTTTTAACATATTCTTCAAAAACATTGGACTCACATTTTATCAATTATACAACCAAGACAAATTAGTTTTTGTTTTTAGTTTTTACACTTTTGAAAATTTAACTATATTTATTATAAATTAAAGTGATTGTTTTTTAGATCATGCAGATCTCGGGTACTTGAGGATGAATGTAGAATTAAAACCATGTCTTGTGTGATGGATGACACACATCCATGAATTTGATGTAGAAATTAATGATAGGATGGATTATATGAACAATATTTTATATCATATGATCAAACTTACTAATACTCCTAATGTTGAAAGTCTATTATATATGAATTGAAATGATTCACTCCCTAGTGAGAAACTCTATAAAATCATTGGTAAGTTACTATGATATGCACACATGATGAAATACTAGGTTACATCTTAGGTACCTTCTTTATGTACAATAAAACATTGAAGTTAAATTCATGTTTAAATTTCTAAACATGGGAGGATTCTTTCTTATGGAGGATTTTTAGAGATCAAGTAACGATGAGGTACCATATGCCATAAATTTTGTTTCACACACTTTATTTTGGATATAGTTTGAGACTACAACACATTTCTTGTAAGATCTTAGAGGCTAGAATTTATTGGTATGAAATTTTAAGAGATGCATATGTATTTTTTAAATCATTTAATAATTTCTAGTTCACTATAGATATTTCAAAAAATAAAGAGATTCCCCAACAACATTTAATATTTTTTGAATATTCAAATTTTGGGGAGTAGATTTTATTCTACATTTTCCAATCTCTTTGGGATTCACTTACAATATTTTGATAGTGGAAAGTATTTCTAAATTGATTGAATATGATGCTAATATAGCTAAGTATTTTTTGGTTTTTGGATAGTATTTATCAAATAACATGTCTTTACATATTTAGAGTTCCTAGGGAAATTTTTAGTGATGATGTTACACTATTTTGCAACCAAAGTTGATGTAAATTATGAGAAGATTCAGAGTTCAACACAAGAACAACACTACCTAATATTTTAAAAAATGAGAAGTTTTAGGATTCTAATCCTGAAGTGAAAAGAGTTTTAGAGATGAAAATTCAACCCAACAAGAAATATTGGATCAGGATGTAAGATTACACATTGTGGATATATAAAAATACATTTAAAACATTCCTTGGTATGTCTCATTATAATTGTTTTTGGAAATAATTATTACTTTTTGATTTACATTATAAAAAATAAAAGGTTGTGAAGAAGTTAATCCAAGATATTATAAAGCCTAGAGAGAACAAATAGTTCCAATTTATGGATCTAGATGAGATAAAGAGGGATAATTATAATAATTTTCTACTTAAAAAATAAAGGAAAATAAATTACAATGAAAAAATCAATCAAAAAAAGGATTTACAAGTTTGATATTAAGTGTTACTTTTCTAATCAATATTGAATCTCATGTTGGGTAATCTTAATTCCAATTGGAATTGACCATATATTGTAACTAACAAATTTCTATTTGGTTTAGTTAAAATTAAAAAGGAGAAGAATAGTGGCCTTTCAAGGTGAATGAGCACAAGTCTGAAGAATTTTAATGAAGATTTTTATAAAGAAACCTTGTAGGAGTTCACTATCCTCCCTGTTACATGTGAATAATTCCCCCAGGTTTTCTCCTACCTCACTAATTGTTTTTGATACTTCCTTTAATTTTTTTACTTTTCATTAAAATTTTAATGATTAAAATCATTAGGGTTGTTTCAAGAATATGTATATGGGAGGGGAAATTTATGTTTTTGGTTGTAAATATATAAATTTCCATCGTGTTTGTTTGATTTTATTTTTCTAGTGTGTTGGTGAATTTTGTTCTAAACATGATTTCTAAATAAATTAACACTCTCTCTAATAAAAATAATCATATTACCACCATGGAAAATAATGTTTTATAACTAGAAAAAATGGAGGATATTGGGAATGGTTTTAGTGGAAAAAAATTTTTACATGAGGAAATTTAATTTCTAAATTGAATTTTGGGTGAAGTGTCCACTGTAAATGATTAACACCCTAGAGAGCCCCCTAGATAAATTTTTTTATAGAACATATGAACTAGAGTATAATGATAATTTTTAAATTGATATTGAAATATTTATAATACAAGAAGGGATAAATGGCATGAGGTAAAACCATAAATAATAGTTAGAGTGACCTGAAAGATAGTTTTCTAAACCTTACTTCCATGATTCAATGATCAAAATTAGCTATGATGGGTGCAAGATTTTTTAGATTGTCTAGTTATATGTTAGTTATAATCAACCAATAATTTCTACATATAAACATGTATTGGAAAAAATACAATAGAATGATAATAGGGGATGACCAGATTTGGGGAATTATGAACTCATATAATGAAGGGGAAAATAATATATCATAATTTCATATAGAAAGTGTTAGGTATGTATAAAAATGATATTATGAACAAGTATATTAATAGGTAGGGAGGTTTCCACTTGTTAGGATTTTAATTCAACTAAATTCAATTCTTTTAATATTTAATTTCCTTAGGCTTGGACCCGAGAGGAAATAATGCTAGTTTGAATCTTATTGATGTTGATTACTTGAAGGAAATTAATTATTCAAGTGTGGGGAAAATGATCCATGAAAAAAATTAATCATATTTTGTTCATAAAAAATTAATTTTATTCCTCACACATGTTCAAGATATTCATTATATGATTATTTCATTGAAACACCCCATTTCATTAGAATTATTAAATAATAGTCAAATCAGTCAATTTTTTAGAACTAAATTAATGTAAATATATTCACAATCCCTTGATTTGTTAATTTTTAGGATAATTTTTAAAAATTGAAGTAATAAAATATGAAAGAAGTGGCATATTGGGTGTAGAATTTCATAAGCATTCTGATCAATAAAAATCACATTAACAATCAAAGAAGCCCTTGTTAGGGTTTAAGGATACATCAAGGATATAACACAATGCAACATTTCACTATTGAAGTTATTAAAACAACCTAAAAAAATATCATGGATGTCCCCAAATATATGAGAGAGGGATAACACTATCTTGAATTGAATCCTAAGGATATCTTAAGGCCAAAAGATACCCGCATTAGATACCGAGATTATGTTGGAGCTCCAATGTAACCCAAAATTCATCATTATTATACTATATAGATATTACAATAGGTTCTAAGTCATCTTAATGGGATTATTCCATCTACCATGTAGTGTGGGAGAAACACAAGAGATTCCTTCACACCCAACATTGTCTCACTAAGCCCAACACAAAATACATCTACAAAACAATATAGAAAAAGGATCCAAGGCATGTTATGAAATCAATATAATTAGCCCTATATTTTGATCTTATATGTAGATGAATATGAAAATATGGGTGAATCAGGATATGTTCACAACAAATAAAACTGACATCACCCTCATGAGTAAGATCATACCCCAATGTAACACTAGAGGATAACATAAGCTATATATGAGATAATGTATGCTTAGGGTTAATTTTTTATGGAACACTCCAGTTAAACTAATTTAATATCATAATTTCTATAAATGTGTTCATTTAGACACTAATCACTCTTCAGTGTCCAATAATAAAAAAGGAATATGAATATAGCAGTAGGGTTCATTGATCATGAAATTTTCATGTGGAGAAAATGTATAGGTTGTGGGGACTAAGGGAATATGCCATGAAACCTATGTACCCAAATTAAGAAATAAAATAATTAACTAAATATGTGGAATACAATTTTATAAATAGAGAGTAATCAACTAAAAATTTCATGGAATGTTAATGGTTTATAGAGTCATTAATAATTTCTTGTGTCAAAATATTGGGAAATTTATTTCTATATGAAAACCATCGAAGCACCATTCAAAAGCATTTATTTTTTCCCTATGAGAGTAAACTCACAAAAATTATTTGAGGATTATTTTATTTTAACTCCTTAATGTTCTTACTGTAATATAAAATTATAGAAAGCTAGACCTCTTGTGGCCAAGCCAAGGAGACTTCACCATCCCCCACATTTTAATTTTAATATCTTTCCATTTTATTTATCTTGTTAATCTCATAAGGATATATATGAATAAATGAATTAGTAGGTGATTATCACAATTGTTTTAGTTCCTAACAACTTCCTTATCCCAATTATAGTTTAGATACATACATCTAATTTATTTTATCTCAATGATCATACCGTGTAGGGTTTTTTGGAGGATCAATGAGTTTTTGAGGGTCCTTGAACACTTTGGGAAGGAAAGGGAAGCGTGTGTAGTGGTCATTGAATGAATATATCCCCACATCATTCACTAGGGGAAGGTGAGTGGTGAGTGGTATTAATCCACTTAATGTGAAAAAAGAATATCCTTTACTTCATTCTTCAAGGAATTATGATACGGTGTATTGGGAGGAATATCTTAGGATAAGATGCTATTTCTCAAATTGTAGTCACACACTAATTTTCTGTTTTCAATTAATAAAACTACCTCAAAAATTATTAAATTTTTCCTATAAGATATTTAAACTGATGCAAATTAATACCTAGAATCAGTTCCTTCTCATGAGAAAACTCTAGTCACACACCCATACTGTAGTTTTTATATGTTTAATAAGTTAAATTCTTGAAAAACATCCTACAATAGTGTAAAAACCAATCCAAGGTATTCTTATTATTTTTATAATCTAATTTTTTATTAATTTAATGGAAATATTATTGATATAGTAATTATATATTTACACTCTCTGGTTCATATTGATAAATCAATGACGTGTGAGATGTCATTCTCAAAGACCTCACTGTTTAAAATATTTTACATGATCACCAATAATGTTATAGGTCTCCAATTACTTCATCATTAATGTATAAGTAATAGAGAAAATATTTTCCATTATTTTATTCTGAATTTCAGTGCTTTTAATTCCACCAAAGTGTTATTTCAATGGAAACTGTCACATTTTTTGTTTTAGGAACATTTTTGAGCTTAATTTCTAAAATGACATATTTTAGAATTTAACAGTTTTAATTTATTTCACTATCACAACCATATATTTTGATACACTGATCCAAATTGAAATATTATTCTTTTATAGGTATCTATGTTTGATGGGATTCATTGTATCCTTTAGGACCCAAAGCTCAATTGACCATTTGAAGGCCCGAATATATCTCACAATGTGGGACTCAAAAACCATGTACATATCTATATAATTTTATTTATGGGACCATATATCACACATGCATAGATAAAAGGATCTAAAATGAAAAATATATTAAGATAAAATCTTGAGGAATAAATTTTATAACTTTTCCCAACATTATTATGCTTTATTCATGGTCATTAATTCATGAGAAAATGGTGCTTTGGAATATGAAGAGTCACCTTTAGAAAATTAATTTCTCAGATTGAATCAGATATAAATCCTACATCCCACATCTAGTAAAGTTTAAAGTTTGTGAGTAAATAGATAAGAAGTATAAGAAAAATGTCAAATAATACCACATAACCAAATTCATTTTTTACTGGGGGACCCACATTCATACATTTGGTGGACAAATTTGGAGACAATTTTTTCACATCTTTTGCCAATAAAAATGTACACCTTCTTATAGGGTTGAAAACATGGGGGTAGCCTTTTGGCCATAAGTTGTAGTTTTATATTTTTATTTATTTTTTAATATTATTCTTAATTTTTATTATATGTTAGTACTCTTATTTATCTCATTAACTTGTATTTTATCTTTTGTGTTTTCACTATAATCTTCTCCACCAAGATCTATTATACTCAAGATAATGAGTAACTAACCTGAGAAAGATCCTAGGGGATCAATTCAGTGTTGAAATAAAGTCTTTGAGATATAATTATGAAATTTTATTATTCTATTAGATTTATTTCAAGGTGGATATTAGTGGGTAAGGTGTCTTTGTGTCTCTACTTTCCATGCGAGGTTTAGCTTTCACTTTGGAAATATTTTACCTCGACCGAGGAGGTGGATGTGAGGTCTCTAGAGGATTGTCGAGAGTACCATATATTCTCAAAAATATTTAGAGGAGGATATTAACACATACGATCGATTGTGTTAATTATGTAAATTTGAAACTAATTAAGAGACCATAAAGGTTCTCTCGGGGTGATTCTCTCAGGAATATTTCCTTTCATTCCAGCATCATTCTATCCGCATTCAATCTATTTGAATTAAATTTTCATGTTTAATTTTATATTTATATTAATATTTATCAAATATATATTTCTATTATTAATTTATCATAAATAAAAAAATATAAAAAAGAGTTTATTAGAAGTAGTGATTGATTGACCACAACAGCTGCTCAAGAGATCGAACTAGGTCATCCATTATGCTATAGAAGTTATAAATATTTTTTAGAGTGTCCATGGCATAACATCATAAAATTGGATCTATTTATGGGTATTGAAGTGGTCTTAAATAATTTTTTCAATATTTTTAAATAATTTTCCATTCATTTAAAAAAACTAAAAAAAATAATATCTTTTAAAAATTTTGTTTTTGTCCAAGATGTTTTAAAATTGTGATTACTATGCAAGTAATGAATACTATTAGGTGAAAGAATAATAAATAAAAAATTCTCATATGCAAGAACATAGAAAATACATACAAAAAATAAATATCTATGCCAAAATTGTTAAATAATATATCTGTTCACTGGTGTAGAAACCTGAATTCGAACCTGAGTGAGAACCTGAACCAAAAAGAGTGGTGGAAGATATTTCACAAATAAATTATTATATCAAATAACCTGAGATGGGTGAGAAGAATATATTAAAGGATTTAATTATATAATCCCATCATCATCCATTGCTCAAGGAGATCCCTGAAGAACACATGCTAGCTGATGCTCCTATGGGAGATCAACATTTTTTGGAAGAATCATGGAGTAGATTTGTTAACAATAACATCAAACTTACCCTTCCCATAATTCATATTAGAAAATCAACACCTTTTTACCTCTCTCATTCTTTTGAAGATGATGAATAAGATGAAAATGCTGAGATGGAATTACCAATGGTCTTTCCTAGAGAGATTAATTTCCAAGATGAATTTCTTCAAAGGAAATATTTCATTATTGATTCTTTATGTTTTAATATTACTCTTCCCATAATTATTATTGTAAAATCAACAACTTTTGACCTCTCTCTTTCTTTTGAAGATAATGAAGAAGATGCACATGTTGAGATGAAATTAAAAATGCTCTTTCCTGAACATATCAATTTCCAAGCTGACTTTCTTGAAAGGAAATATTTCTTCATTGATTCTTCATGTTTTAATATTATTAAATCTGATTTTTTTTATAACGTCCCCTTTTTGTAATTTTTTTGACATTCTACAAAGGGATCGGGCATTGAATGTTAATGAAGATTCCACCTAAGTGGTGGTGATCAAATTAGAAGATTCGGAGAATATGGTGGTCCAATGACTACATCTTCTACAACAACTTGGATACCATATGGAGTAGGAAACCACATAAGTCATCAAGGAGCACACCTATTTTATTTTCTCTCTGTGACGTCCCGGACTCAGATTCCACTTAACCGGTGCCCCGAGCACTGTGGCCCACATAGTCTAAAGAAAAACTTCCTGAATGCTAGAGGCTACCGACTAGCAGCGTGGACCTAGGGTGTGTCCGTGGGAAGACTATTCCCTCATTAGTAGAGTGTAGAACAGAAAAAGAAATATAAATGAATAATAAATAATGATCTAAATATAAATAAATAGAAGAAAACTGATATAATAGATAAACAAGAAAAACAATAACTGTATCAATTGGAACAATGATGATATAATGTCGTGTCACATGAAAAATAGAAATCACGGATATAATACAATAGTCCTAACATGTTCCAAAAGTTAAAAGAAAACAAAGTCTACTCCATTAATTCTAAGATCCTACGTGGTTATCTACTTTCAAGATCCATCTTATCATCACACAATCAAGTATTGGAAGTTGTATGCTTCCCTTTTTCAATACCTGAAACCGGCTAATATACTCTACGTACCAAACAGTGCCTATATTGGATGTGAGATAAATCTCAGGGGGCCACCACCAATGATATCAATAACATCTGACCCATGTAATGTAATATAATAATGTGTAGACATACATATATAAAGTAAATAAAGAGGTAAAATATTACTAAATAACCAAGTACCAGCTTCACCCCTCGACTGGTGTTTGAACATATAACTTGTTCATTAATTAAGAAATTACCATTTAATGTTATTAGGTCATGTGAGGCATAACCAATCCTGGCATCACCTCATGATAGTATATATTGTGAACGTCCCAAGGAATGAAAAGGGAACCTGAAAATGATATCCAGTGTGGGAGTTCCAGGGTAATAACCAAGGTAACGTAAATCTTATGGACTACAAACTCAGTAGTATCTGAGTCTAGCTATAGGGGTAAGTGTGTAATCCAATAAGCATAATCCATGGAATTCCATAAAAAGGAACCTACTGAGTCCAAGGTGATTGAGCAAGGTAAAATGGGGATAAGTAAAGACAAGGCCCTATGGGATTTCACCATGGCACCTACTAGTCAATGATGGATCCAAGGAGTGTATCCAAGCTATACTTTAATAAATAAAAAGACCCAATGGTAGAATACTAGGCATCTAAGGAATACAAAAGAACCGGAGTCTAGGTGGGTATCAACCTAAGAAAACTGTATCCTTGAATCGGAATGGGGTTCCCGAGACCCAAGGTTTCCCCCTCCCATAATTCAAGGTGAGATCAAGTCAGTCATTTCCTATTTGATACTGTAATCATATAATAATTAATTTAATTCATGTATTGCATTACATTAGTGTGGATAGGTCATGTAGAGTTAAATCCATTTATTTATTGGTCCAAGCCTTGTCTTCTATTCGTGTGGATAGGCCATGTATTATTAAAACCATTTAATCAAGTCTTAGTTAGCCATTAAGGATTATTTAATTCTTGAGGTTCACCCCACTACCTTACATCAACATGGAAAGGGGTTCTACAGACATGTAACCTTTATTCAATCTCTTTTTATAAAGGGAAATGTATATACATAGTATACTTTCCATTTCACATTTCAGATTTCACTTTTAATAACCATTCAGAAGCACTTACCTTAAACTGGTCAAGTGGTAAGCATACATGGTACATTAAATTATTCCATTATTAGTAATAATAATCCATTTATGTTAAGAGGTATCACCTTTATAAATTTCAAGAAATGGGACACCCGAATGGTGGTTCAAACGTACAGGAACACAAAAAACCCAATTATGGCATAACCGTCGACATGGGGTAGATTGAGTTGTGTGTGTAACCAATTAAAACTAAAAACATAACTAGAAAGTGAATAATCATATGATTCTAACAAGTATAATCATAGAATGTAAATTTAAGATACGGCTTTCAATAAAACTGGTGGGCCCCACACGAACATTCCAATTCCAGTGAACTTTATGGATGAGTTATAGACCACCCACCTTAGGGTTGTACGAGACTTCTCCTCCGGTATCGTCCATTTATTTTCCTTGGATTGGAGTTGATCTAAGAAAAGTTAAAAAAATCTCACATGGAGATATCTAGATCGAGAGCAAAATATAAGAAGAACAGTTAAAGAGGACTTTAGTACTTACCATTGCGTATCCAACGTGATGAATGAAAGCTCAATCAGATGTAGGACGAGGGGGGTCTCTAAATACCTAGAATTTTCCTTCAAAAATATCTAAGTGGGTGAAAAGGAGTAAAATACCACTAGTTCTCAGATTAGGAGGAAGGAGAAGGGTTAATAGATCATTAAGGGTGTTATGGATATTTTACACAGGTTTTTAGCCTGCGTACGGTTTGTCCACACGGTTAGTCAAACCATGTAAAAACCGTGTGATATGGTTCTGTCCAAAAAGTCTTCCTCCACATGTTTTGATCAAATTAAGCACCCTCCATGCATGATTACCTAGTAAAAGGGGGTGTCTACATGGTTTATCAGCATGGCCATGAAGCAACTGTGCGAGGTGCCACTGTCCAAAAAAATACCATCCGCACGGTTTACTCTAAACAGTGTTATGAGTCTGTTTAATCCAAAAAGATGAGTTCTGAGCTCCAAAAAAGCCCCAGACAGCCTCAAAACCATTAATAACTCATTAGGCATCTCCATCATGTCCTAATTAAATATTTAGACCAAAAATTAAAGGATCCATACCTGTGTGAAAAACAGAGTACTTACAGTCTTCCCTCCTTAAAAGAACTTGCCCTGAGTTCTCCTTGCAAGAGAAAGGAAATACACTCTGGTAACAACTTTGGCCATTGAGAACATACATCGGCTTCCCTCTCCCAAGTCTCTCCTAGTACACGACCGTGATGCCATAAAACCCATACGAGGGGGACAATCTTTCCCCGGAGGGCCTTCATGCTTCGTTCAATGATGTGTACAAGATATTCCTCAAAAGTAGCATCAACATATAACTCAATATACTCAGGATAAAAGGTATGATATGGGTCTACAAGGTATTTTTGAAGTTGTGAGACATGAAATACATCATGCTTGGAATTGAACCTCTGAGGTAGTAGCAACCGATAAGCTACCAGCCCGACTCTCTCTAGAATCTCGAATGGCCTGACGTAATGAGGTGAAAACTTTCCCTACATTCTTAACCATATATTCTCCATCCTGGGTGATAACCTATGAAAATAATAATCCACATCCTCTAAATCATGATGTTGTTGATAGATATCAGTATAATATTTCTATGTAGTTTGAGTAGTTTTCATTCACTTCCTGGTCAACATGACTTATTCTGAAGTCTCCTGAATGAGATGAGGACCTAGTTGGGCTGGTTCAGTTGCCTCTATCGAACACAAGGGTGAACAGCATGGTGTACCATATAAGGAATCATAAGAGTCCATCAAAATAGTCTCATGAAAACTGTTATTATAATCAAGATCGATGAGAGGGATATGATTCTCCCAATAACCATTTAAATCAAGGATGCATGTTCGGAGCATATCCTTTAAAACATGTATTGTCTATTCCGATTTTACATCGGTCTGAGGGAGAAAAGATGTGTTTAGCATCACATGGGTTCCCATATCTTTCTTCAAATCCAGTTAGAACTGTGAAGTGAAACAAGAATCACTATCTGAAATGATAGTAAATGGAACCCCGTGTAGTCATATGATCTCACAGACATACAATCTTCCCAATTCATCAACTAAGAAAGTCTCCTGAATAAGAATTAAGTGGGATGTTTGCATTAGTTGGTGAATGAATAACAAGATAGAAACACTACCCTTCAAAGACCTAGGTAAAGTGACTATGAAATATATAGCAACATCTTCTCATTTCCATTCAAGGACTAAAAGGGGCTATAACTGGACTCCAGCTCTTTGATGCTCCGCCTTTACTTACTAACAGATGGAACACCTATTGATAATGCATGAAATCTCATGATTCATCCTAGGAAACCAATACTAGCGGCACATATCTCAATATATCTTCGATATTTTTGGATGAGCTGCCCACTAGGAAGCTTGCGACTCTTTCATTAACTCCTATCTCACATCTGTAGGAACCTAGATACATCCACGTAGACGTTGAACATTGTGTGTGTCCACAGGCCAATCCAGAGGTGGGTTATCTCTTGATATAATCTCATTGAGAACCAAACCATCTGGATCTTAAAATTACATACTCTTCACCTTATCAATGAGGGAAGAGGTAACTATTAAGGTTGAGATCTAAGACTTCTCAGTACTATCATGAAACTCTACATGATGTTCAGAAAATAGGTCCATTAACTTCCATTCATCACTAGCTTCTTATACGACATGTGTTTGAGTTTTCTGACTTAGTGCATCAGCCACCACATTTCCCTTTCCATATGTATAAGCAAGCTCAAAATCAAAGGATTTTAGATATTCAACCCATATTCATTGTTGTAGGTTCATGTCACGCTGAGAAAAGATATACATGAAGCTTTAGTGATCTGTATACACCAAAAAGTGCTCACCCAAAAGATAATGTCCGCAACAATGTAAGGCATGTACAAATGTTGCTAGATCATGGTCGTGGGTCTGGTAAGTTCTCTCTTAAGGCTTTAACTTCCAATATCCATATGCAATGACTCTGTCCTCCCTCATCAACACTACTGTTTGGACAATTCCTGATGCATCAAATAAGACAATATAACCCTTATCGGGTTCTGGAAGAATTAGAATCAGTGCCGAGAGAAGCCTCCCTTTCAGCTCCTGAAAGGTTTTCTCACATGCTTATAACCATGTGTACTTGACACCCTTCATTGTAATACTAGTAAGAGGTGAAGAATGGTGGGAAATGTCTTGTATGAAATGCCTGTAATATCCAACATGCCCTAATAAACACCTGATATCGAACACATTTTTAGATTTCTCCTAGGAAACTAAATCTCTAACCTTTTTAGGCTCAACAGATACTCATGATTCTAAAATAATATGACCTATAATGTGGACCTTTTCGATCTAGAAGTTGAACGTGTCAAGATTGGAATAGAGATGATGCTCTCTCAGTGTACTCGGAACGATATATGATATTTGGCATGGTCATTACGAGTGTATGAATACACTAATATGTCATCCACAAAGACCACAACAAAAGATTCCAAATAGGGATAGAAAACCATATTCATCGAATACATGAAAATAGCAGGCGCATTCGTATGATCGAATAGTATAAAAAGATACTCATACAGACCATACCTGCTACCGAATGCTGTATGAGGTATGTCTGATAGCCTGACTCGCACCTGATGACAACCCAATCTCAGGTCGATCTTAGAGGACACCTTTGTTACTTAGATCTTTTCAATGAAATCATCTATTCAAGGAAGTGGATACTGATTCTTGACCATAATATAGTTCAACCTTCTGTAATACATGCATAAATAGAGAGTTGCATCCTCTTTCTTAGCAAAAAGAATGGGTGAACCACAAGAGGATGTACTAGGCCATATAAAGACTTTGTCCTCTATGTCCTCTATCTATCTTTGGAGATCTTGAATCTCAGTAGGTACTATCTTGTATAAAGGAATAGACCCTAGAGCTACTCCTAGAACAAGAATTATTGTAAAATCTACCTCTCACTTAGGAGGTAGGCCAGAAATTCATCAAGAAAGAGTTCCCTAAAATAATTGACTACTAGAGGGGAATCTATTTGATGAAAACCTTGATCCTCAATGAAAATATTATCAATCTGGGTGGTCACTCCACCTTGCCCATGATTCTTTAGTTGAACACTCCCTTCCTAGACATCCCACTGATCTTTGAAAAAAATGTTGCCTTCTGGTGATGTAAAAGAAACCCATCAATGAAAGCAGAATAAAAACGCGAGATTGTGAACTAACCAGTCCATCCCGAGAATGAAATCATAACCCGTCATCTCGAGAATAAGGAGATTCCACCAGAAAGGGTAACTACCTGCCTCAATGGGACCATCCCTTCACTGGCATGTGCCCTCCATCCATATTCCCAATGGTTTATCAAGGGTCATTACACCATAGTGATACTGTATCTATAGTCTGAGAGTTTCCCTAATAGATAGAGAAATAAAAGAGTTTGAAGTATCTGTATCAAACAAATCATGGAAAATAGTGGAGGATACAAGAATAGTACATCTTACTATAGATGGTCCTCTACCATGATCCTTGGGTATCAGCTGTAGAGCATGTAACTGACTTGATCCATGGCCTTGTGCCACATATGGACCACCAAAATCATGACTTCTCTGCTGGGGATTCTAGTATGTAGGGATCAAAATACCATGGACATGACCTCATCCTCAGATAGAACTTCTAATACTACTCCAACACGCCACCTGGCACGGCATAAAAGAACTAGCTCCTGAAGGTGGAGATAAAGCTTATCCATTTCCACTCGAAGCTAGTGGAAAGCTCCGGCAAAAGAGTTGAAGATGACCCATACGACCACAAGGCCATCACTCAATAGTTTTTTTATCACAAAATGGCTTCTTATGTCCTGGTTTTCCACACTAATGACACACTACAGAGCTATAAAACTAGATTCTATGGCTGACACTTCCCTGATGAAGACCTGAGGGGAACGTTTCCTTCCACGAGAAGGAATAATGGCCTGACACAACATTGATCCTTCAAACCTAGTACTCATGTAATCCCTCAAGTTGAGCTCAATTATAAGGGCCTGATCAACTATTGTAGAGAATGTAGGAAGGAGAAATACATTCACCTAAGTTCAGATGGAGTACTAGAGCCCTTCCTCAAAATTTCTAGAACGTGAAATCTCATCATGAGATAAAAGTAGTGAAATGCACTATAAAGGAGTGAAACGTGCTAAATAATCCATAACTGACATATAACCCAACATGAGATGAATGAACTCTCTGATTCTATCATATCTCAGTCCCTGAGAAAAGAACTGATCATAGAAGGAAGTCTAGAAGTCAACCCATAACATGCCCTGATGATGACTGACCTAGGTAATGACATCCCACCAATGCTTGGCCGAATCCATAAATATGTATGTAGAAATATTGACTCTTCTTTATAGAGTAATGTCTAAATGCTCAAAGATAGACAACATGGACTCTATGTAAGAATCAATAGCCTGAGAACCACCATCCCCTGAAAAAGTTGGAGGATGCTACTGCTAGAACAAGTTGGTCATCATAGGTGAAACCCGTGGAACACCAATCATGGACTGCATCGTACATAAGAAACTATCACAGACTTGGGAATCAATGCTCGGATTAGGTTCAGAAGGTGGTGCCTCAAGTGGAACTGTTGGAAGTAAGACTGGAAGCTTAGGGCCCACCCTGTCTAAAGCATGGTCATCACCACCTTCCTAGAGAATGACTCAAAGATGTCGTGGTGGAATTGGTCTAAAAATTATAAGAACACACCTCAGAAAAATCATATAAGAAAAAGATATAAACACTAGAATAAACTAATCGTTAGAAAACTCGCTACCCAAGGCATACTACCCACACAACCCTCTTAGATGACCAGGTATTGACAAGTTCTCAAGTATAAGTTTTTTGTTATTTTTCAGTTAATTTATATGTTTACTCATTTACCTTTCATAACCATGAAACATAGAGATAAATATGTGCAACCAATTCATTTTATATTTGAAGATTCACTTTATAATGGATAGCTATTTTTCATGAATCAACTCCCATACACCTATCACAAGAAATGACACCCAATTATTTATAGTGTAATGGCTACACTCAGTAAATTACTCATTCCAACCCATGAGGACCCAACAAACACATGAATTGAGATAGAAAATAACTCAATAAATGCCAAATTAATACATGTACAAGAAACTATCCCAACATCTCACAACAATTACAGGAATATCAAGCAATGGAAAGTAGTGAAATGCACTTATATGGACTCGAAATATGAATGACATGTGAATTCAAGGTTCCTATAATGATTCATGTAACAATAATACTTTACCTCATATCATCAGGCTAAGTATGAATTAAATTATCAAAACAGTAATAATCAACAACAGCAAACAACATGTGCATCACGCAATGGTAAAATAATATCAACTATAATATGAAAAAGAAGAACAATAATTACAATTTGGGTCACCTGGATTTTACCCAAAACTAGGGTTTGTGATGCCCAAGAATAGATTATGACCAAGTCCTAATCATTCATATTCTATAATATATTGTCTCCAAACAGTAAATATAGAAAATAAACCACCTTTAATACCACTTTGTGATGTCCTAGACCCAGATTCCACTTAATGGGTACCCTGAGGCAGGTGGGCCACATGGCCTCAAGTGCATCTTCCCGAATGCCAGAGGGTGCCAACTAGAAATGAGGGCCTAGGGTGTGTCCTTGGGGAGACTATTCCCTCATTATCAAAGATTAGAACAATGAAAAAAATATAAATGAATAATGAATAGTGGAAAAAATATAAATAAATAGAGGACAGAAATAGATATAATATATAAATGGGAATAAAAATAACTGTATCAATTGGATGAGTGATGATGTAATGTCATGTCACTAGAAAACTGGAAAGCATGAATACAATACAATCGGCATAACATGTTCCACACTATAAAATAAATCAAAGTCTACTCCAATCATCTCGAGATCCTACTAGGTCATCTGCTATCAAGATCCTTTTTATTAGAACAATATCATGTATCGGATGTTATATGCTTCCATTTTTCAATACATACAACCATGTAAAATACTCAGGGTACCAAACAATTCCCGGAGAGGGTGAGAGATAAATATCATTGGGCCACCACCAATGATGTCTACAACATCTGGCCCATGTAATGGAATATAACAATGTGCATGCATTCATATATAAAGAAAAGAAAGCGGTACAATATAACTAAATAACAATGTACCTACGTCATCCCTTGGCTAGTGTCTGAACATGTAACCAGTTCATTAATTATGAAATTACCATTTAATGTTAATAGGTCACATGTGGCATTATAAGAACTGACATCACCTCGTGATAGTATAACTAGTTATGGTCCCAATACATGGCAAGGAAACCTTAAAATGACATATTGTTAGGGAGTTATAGGGTAATAACCAAGGAAATGTAAATATCACGGACTACTAACTCAGTAGTATCTGAGTCTAGAAAAAAGGGTAAGAGTGTAATCCAAGGAGCATAATTCAAGGAATTCCACAATAAGTTTCCTACAGAGTCCAAGGTGATCGACCAAGGTAAAATGGGGCTAAGAAAAGATAGGGACCTATGGGATTTCACCATGGTACCTACTAGTCAATGTTGGATCCAAGAAGTGTATCTGAGGTATCTTGTAATAAAGAAGGGGACCCAGCAGTTGAATATCGGGCATCCATGGAATATACAAGAACTGGAGCCTAGGAGGGTATCAACCGAAGAGAAATATATCCTTGAATCAGAATGGGGTTCTCGATACCCAAGGTATTCTACTCTCAGAATCCAAGGCAAGATAAAGTCTGTCCATTCCAATTTGATATTTTAATCATGTAATAATTTATTTGGTTCATGTATTTCCTTCCAATAGTTTGGATAAGTCAAGTAGAGTTGAAACCATTTATTTATTGGTCCATGCCTTGTCTTCCATTAGTGTGAATTTGACAAGTTTCATGTCAACTATTTAATCAAGTCTTAGTTATACATTAAGGCCTATCCAATTTTGGAGGATCACTCAACAACATTCCATCAATATGGAAAGGGGTACTATAGACATGTAACCTTTATTCAATCTCTTTTTATCAATGGAAATTTATATAATTAGTATACATTCCATTTCACATTTCACATTTCACTTTCAGTAACCACTCAGAAGAACATACCATTGACGGGTCATGTGGTGAGCATACATGGTACATGCCATTAAAAAATTCCCCATAATAACTATTGATTTATGATAAGAGGGCTCACCTTTAATAAGGTCAGGCAAAGGCACACCTGAATAGTGGCTTAAACATACCTAAACACTAAAAACCCAATTAAATAATAACCTTAAACATGGGGAGGATTGAGTTGTGTGTTAAACCACTAACAACTAATCACATTATTAGAAAGATAAAAATCATAAAATTATAATAAGTATAATCATTGTATTTAAATTTAAGAAAACATTTCAAATGAAAACAATGGACCCCAAATGAACATTCCAAAACCAATTAACCTTAGGGATGAGTTATAGACCACCCACCTTAGTGTTCTACATGCCTTCTCCTTCTGTATAGTACTTTGATTAGCCTTAGATCAGAGTAGATCTAAGAAAAGTTGAAAAAAAATCACATGGAGATATCTAGATTGAGAGTGAAATAGAAGAAGAATGGCTAAAGAGGACAAGAGTACTTACCATGGCACATCCAATGTGATGGACGAAACATTGATCAAATTTCGGACGAATGAGGTATCTTTATCCCTAGTTTTGGATTTCAGAAAACTCCAAATGGGTGAAAAGGGAGGAAAATCCCATTGGTTATCAAATTTGGAGGATGTAAGAGGATTAATAGATCAGTAAGGTCCTTTTGGACATTTTACATAAGTTCTTATGTCACACACAGCTTGTCCGCATGTTTTGTCAAATAGTGAGCAAACTGTGCGAGATTTTTTTGCTCGAAATGTCTTCCTCCACACGTTTTGATCAAAATGTGCACCGTCCATGCATGGTTACCTGGGAAAAAGGTAAATTCACAGTTTTTGGATGCATGTATATGAGGCAACCATGCGAGGTGCCACTATTCGAAAAATACCATCCGAACAATTTACTCTAAACCAGGCTTCGTGTCTGTTTTCCACAAAAACATGGGTTCTAGGATCCGAAAAAGCCCCCAAATCCCTCATAACCTTTACAAACTCATTAGACATCCATATTAGGCTAAAATTAAATATTTATAACGAAAATTAAAGGATCTATACCTTAGTGAAAAACCGGGTTCTTACACCCTCCCACTCATGAACTCAAATTATATCTATCTTATATCTTAGGGTTTGAGAAGTTTCTTATCCTATTTCGGGTTCCCCAATATCAGTGTTTACTGATGAAAACTATAAAAAGTCACATGTGGTGGCTTATCTCAATGAAACCACATCCACTATCTGATTGGGGATAGTAAACTAAAACTACTTGACTTGGGGTAGTAAAAACCTAGCCACCGCTTCAGGGTCAAATAAAGAATTATCACATTTCTATTCCCTTTCTATTTCTTTTTTATTTATTTTTCTTCTGTCTTGTCATTTAATTCTTATAAATTAAATGTGGTATCTTCTAGAAGCTTAACTCAAGGATACTATTTAAAAATAAACTAGGTTGTGTGTTTCCTTTCCGTTATTTTTTTACAGCCCAATTTAAATTCTATGTAAAAAATTTATATATATTATTTAAGTTAAAAAGGGGATAGTAAATGAGAAAATTATGGGGGAAGGATTGAAACTTGTTTTTTTGTATTTTTGTATGATTCTATTATATTTTTTTTTATCTTTTTTTGATTTTTTATGTGTTTATTTTTCATATTTGTTGGGTTTTTTTATTCTTGAACTGAATTGAATACATTGGAAAATTCAAAAAATATAGGTATTTTTTAAAATTTCATGATTTGAATATTTGTGAATATAAATTATTTCTGGATGTATTTTGTTTCTTGATTTTGGATCTTTTAATTTGATGAAGTATGATATATTGTGAAACTCATGTGTACAAGTACTGTCTGAATTGAATATCTTGCCCAACCAGAGAGGTTTCTAAACATTTTAGAAATATTATTTAAATTTACACTTTTATTGAGAGTCTTGAGACATGTTGTGTGATCTAGAACTTTCTATTTTTCTCGTTTTGAATCTGTTAGGGTTAATGTAATGTCTTAAGCATGATTGAGGAACCACTTTCAAATCCCTATATCATTGGACTCTTATTTTGGACTAACTTTACATCTGACCTTTATTAAGACCATAATATCCATTAAATACCTTATTATGAAGGCACATTACAATGCATTTATCCCTTTATAATCTTTCGTAGAAGTTAAATGGATAATTATTTTTGAACTCAAGTGTGGTGGAGGGAGAAGATGAGTTGCATTTTTGTTTCTTGAGAATCTATTTGAGTTTAATTGAAAGTGTTTCCATATTTTTTTCTTCTATGATATACGAAATATCATGATGTAAAGATTAATGGGTGGAACAAAATATAATTATTTATTTGGGAAGGGTATTTAATTTTTTAAGATCAATGGTTTCCTCTCTTTTCTTAAAAAACATGATTCTAGAGAGAAATCCAGATCTACATTCATGCTGAAACAATGATACAATTGGAGAAAAGATGGATGAAATTCAATGATTCAAAAATTTAATGTGCGAGCTTACTAAGGAATTTTTTTGGAGGTAAATCATTTTAGAGCTGATTTAGGAGCACACCGTTCTTGAGAAAATTAGTTTTAATTCATTTACTTCACATTAGAGTTTAACCCTCCTCATTCTGCATTAAGTATTTTTACATTTAAAACCTACCAACCCTCACCCTCAAAACAATCCATGATTGAATTTTTTTGACTCTGGTAATTTAAGATACTAGTAGGATAACAAGCCTATAAATATCACACATGTTCTTGAAAATGAGAAAAAAATCAACATTAAAAATCCTTGAGTGAAGATAGAAATATTTTCTGAGGAGGTAGGTATGACATGAACGTAAGGATAAACATGAAATTCAACAAATTCTTATGAATTTTTTGGAGTTAGGTAATTTTTTCCATGTAGGAGGCATGATATTTTATTTGATATGATAATTGAGTTGTGTTGTCATTTATGCTTTGAGATATGTGTTTTGGTGATGGTATAAGATGATTTCCTCGGAGTGAAATGTTTAAGTGTGGGGGAATTAATAGAGAAAATATTTTACCTCAATTTATTCTTAATTTTAGTGTTTTAATATCACCAAAGTGTTATTTCAAAAAAACTTTTCACATTTTGTGTTTTAAAAATATTTTTGATTTTAAAAGTTTTAATTTATTTTAATGTATCATAAATAAAATTTTATTCAATAATAAAAATTGAAAAATTAATCTTTTTTGGGTTTCTATGTTCAATGGGATTCATTTTATCCTTTAGGACCCAAAGCTCAATCCCCCATTTGATGGCCCAAATCAAGCTGACTAGGCAGGCCTCGAAAAATATATACATATCTGCAGAATTTCATTGATGGGCCAAAATCTCATACATGGATGGACCAAAAGATCTCAAACGTAACATGGATCAAGATAAAATACAGATTAATAACTTTTATAACTTTGTTCGCACATGATTATCCTTTATTAATGGTCATTATTGCATGGGAAAATGAATATTTGGAATATGAACAGTCACCTTCACATAATTTATTTCTTGGATTGAATCAGAAATAACTCATACATCACAATTCTAATAAAGATAAAATTTTGTGAGTCTATATATAAGTAGTACAGGAACAACGTTAAATAGTAATACATTACCAAATTATATCCTTTATTTATTGATCCACACACTTATATTCGGAGGACATATTTACAACCAAATGTTTCACATCTTTTTCTTGTAAAAATGCACTACTTCTTCTTAAAGGGTTGGCAACTCAGGGTATCATTTTTTGGACATAAGCTACAGTTTTTTTGTTTTATTTCTATTTTAATAGTATTCTATGTTTTTAGTATATGTTTGTTTTTTTCTTCATCTTATTCTCTCATATTTTATCTTTTGTGTTTAAACTCTGATCATATCCACTATGATCTCTTATACTTATGATCATGAGTAAATAACATAAGAACGTTCTTGAGAGTTTAACCCAAGTCCTTGATCTATAATTATTATTCTTTCTTCTTTTCTTAAAGTTATTTCAAGGGGGTCTTAGTGGGTAAGGCAGCTTTGTGTCTCCACTTACCACCCATGGTTCAGCTTTAACTTCTACAATATTATCCCTTGATCGAGGAGGTGAATGCAAGGTCTATCGACAATCATTGAGAGCACCATATATTGAAAACTATATGTAGAGGAGGATTTTAACACATACTAGGGAGTGAGTTTATTAATTAAATTCTAAACTAATTAAGAGATAATGAAGGTTCACTCAGGGTGATTCTCTTAAGAATATTTTCGTTTTTCCTAACATCATTATGTCTACGTTCATTCTATATGCATTGCATTTTCAGGTTTAATTACAGTTTTGAATTCTCATTTCTAAAATATTTATTTTGTTTATTTTTATTTCATAAATAAAAAATATAAAAAAAAGTGAATTAGAAGTAGTGATTGATTGACCGTGATATCTCCTCAAGAGATTGACCTAGGTCAGCCGCTGTGCTGCACATAGTTATAAATAATTTTGAGAGCATGTATGAAAATGCTTCATAAGTAAGATATATTGAATCATTATTCCTATTTTTATATGGTTTTATAAATATATTTTTTCACACCCATAACATGAATCTTCCTCATTTCAAAAAATTACAGCATTCTTTCTAACATATTCTTCATTGTCTTTATCAACTTTAGAAAGTTTTATTTTCTATTTGAACTCATAAAATGTTCTTTATAACAAATTCACACAAAAATATCAATAGTAATGATAAGTTATTTACTATTTAATTGATATCCCTATCTATTTAGGGGATATAAATGGAAAATTTCATCGACTCCTCTTAGATAAATTTTACTCAAAAAGAACCCTCAATTTTTATGATCTAAGAACAACAAAAAAGTGTCAAATACATATATATTGGTGTATTGTTATTATAAATTTAATAAAGAGACTTATTTAATTTAGTATGTTGTGGGTAATTATTTTAAATTTTAACCATTTCTCCAATTGGTTTCCATTAACTGAAATTAGATATACTATGTTCCATCAACATCCTCATAACTATCTTAATAAAACATTGTTTATCTCTATTATATACACTATTTTTTGTGGGGTATATAGTGCAGTGAAATTATATAGAATCATATTATTCTCTATGAATACTTTAAATGTTTCATTTATGTATTTATCCCTATAATATGAATAAAATGTCATTAATGAAATACCAAATTATTTTTATGAGATTCCCATGAAATTTTAAACTTTTTTTATACCTCAAACTAGTTTCTTGTGGAAATAATACATGAAATATTAGTAATATATTTAAATAATTATGTAAATTATATATAAACATTTATTTATTTATTTTTCATTAGTCCTCATATAACAAAACATACAAGTTTCAAAGGATGTGTTATTTAAATCTCCACCTGTTTGCATTAACAATTATCGAATTTTCCATGTTTTCATATAGAATACACCAAATTTATCTCATTATTTAGCAATGAAACATTAGAAAAATTATCTCATACAGACAACTTGTTCTTCCACTTTTTCCAATATGGATAAACAATATATTCAACAATTAATTATAACACTACCTTCTCAAGTAACACAAATTCTCATCATCTTCCACTTGAAATAGGCTGCCTCCAGTTCTCTGAACTCATGTCATAACACATCCAAATTTATAATAATTCACAAAAAATTATTATTTTTGAAAGATAAATTCTTTTAATTCATCACATTTATGTGAAAATCTTAATGGTTTTTAATTATAAACCATCAATGCAAATAATTTTTCTTTAGTGTATCATTTACCCGTTTTCCCTCAAAAGTAAGACATTTAAACTCTTAACTCCTTTCAATAACTATAACTACCTTTATCCTTGATCATTGTTTACCTGATTTGATATTTTAGGTTCCTTTAACAAATTTTTTCTTCTTCTGCAATTTAGATATATTTATAATACATTACTTCAATTATCAATTCAACATGAATTCCATGTATTTTTTTTGATTCATTCATTCACTAGAGAACTCTTATTCATTAAATTAAGTAATTAACAAATTTTCTTCGTTATCACTAGGTGACATAACATCTTTTATTTAATTGTCATAAAATTATTCATTTTATATATTTGAAAAAATACTTTTTTTTAAATTTTTAAGAAATTATTTTCTTTTACATTAGGAAGAGACATATTATTGATGAATCATAAAGTCCTGTTTTGATAGAACTTTCTTGATGTCCCATTCTTGTTATTAATTTTATAATTCTTCAAGTTTGGAAATTTTATATTAAATTTCATAATAACTTCGCATTTAATATAATTCAAACTTAGTTTACCTTGATATTCCTCACATTAATTTAAAACACTTCTTAAAATTTTTTATATGAGTTTATCAAAAATCACATCGAAATCTCCACATGAATTTGAATTTTTATCTTTTTTCTTGAACTAATTATACAAATTATAATTATTTAAGGATTTATAAGAAATTTTATTCTTATACTTATTTATTTTATTTTAAAAAATAACATTTCCTTTCCTAATATGTAACCAAAATACTTTTCAAATCATCTGAGGGAAATGAATTTAGATAACAATCATCAAGAGATGAAACTTTTTTATCAATATTGTCTAAAAATAAACAAATAAACTTATTGAAAAATCATCAAATCATATAGTATTTATTTAAAATCTAATATTTATCTCAAAATCTCATTCACTCTAGTAAATAATGCATCTATTATTTCTTATCTAATAATAAAAATGTTTTTAAATTAGGTATGGTGGATTTGATGTTTTTATTATTTTACTCAAACATTCAAGTGTTTAATATTAAAATAATTGTATTAAACTACTTTAATATATGATCCAAAATACATTCATTAATTAATTATTAAAAATTGAATCTATGATAGAATTTTTTTCAGTATCATCAATCTCAATGTTCTTTTTATTAGGAATAGTCATCACAAAAAAATTGTAACTTGTGTAAAACCTTCAGTTTAAATGTTAAGAAAATATATACTCAACAAGAGTAAGTATGAAAACCTTATATCCTTTAAAAAGATTTAATTTTCAATATAAAAAATATGAAAACCATTAATATTAAATTAATTAATATGATATATAATGTGTATACAAATATATAACTTGACTTCAACATTAGAACAAATAAAATCCTTGAACCTTCAACTTCAATTAGTATTGATGTATTTAAAGGAAAACTAAACACAACTCTGATAAAAATTATAGTGTTTAAATAGGAAATAATTAATAACTATAATCATACTCTGAGCTATATTTTTTACTCTAATATAGGTTCTTATGCACTACCATTAAAAACTAATAGGTTGGAATTATCCACTTCCCTATGGGACATATTGGGTAGTTATTATATTCAAACCCTTATGAGGTCCATAATATTACTTAATCACATAGGATGATATCCATACTCTACCTCATACTCACACATGATTTCTACAAAGGATTGAAACACCTTAGATTTATCTGATATAAATTTTAGAATAATCACCACAAGTTATAGTGAGGTTTCTCAAATATTCATGGAGAGGGGGGGTGAATCGGTAAATGAATATATTTTTCATTTATCAAAAATTGACCTTCTTCAATTGTTAATAAGAATAAAAAGGTATTATTAAATATTTATTATTAAACACTAAAATTAAAGAAGTTAATCAATTTAAATTATTGAGATATCCTAAAAATTCACACAGCTATAATGAAAAAATGTTACACAAGGTTCACTATTCAAAATGAATGGCTTTATCCATAGAAATGAATTTTATCATCCATTTCAATAGATCCACTAGTATCATCGATTGGTTAAGGTGATTATGATTTATCCTTGAGATAATGTGAATAAAAATGTACCACGACATAATAAATTTGGTCTTGAAAAAATTAAATATAGATCATCTAATTATAGAAAAAAATATAGTCTTCAATACTATGAAAAATATATAAATTTATACCAATAGAGTACGACTTCTACTCTTCCCAACCAATCACAAAAACTCTAAAATTAAGTGAATAAACACCTATCATTGACCACCAAATATCTTTCTGTAAATCCCACTAAAATATGTTGATGTACATACCAATATTTAATAAAAAACAATAAGAACCTCAATTAAAATAAAGTAAAACCAAAACAATTCATCTTTTTAAAGTAATCCTTCAATGTTTAATTTCTATGGATTCACCCATTATTAATTTTGTTAATGAATAATAATTTTGAATAATATCATATTTTTGGTGTATTATAATTTTTATCCAATATCATATTATCTACATCCACACTCTAATTCATGTCACACACTCCTATATCCCAAAAACCAATCTTGAATTTTGAATTTGAAAATCAGATTCAAAAACAAACTTCCATTTCAACCTTTATAGGCTTCTAATTTTATTCATCCATTATATCAAATATAAATTTCATATAACTATATATATATTGTTTATATGAATTGGGGGTTGGGTTGGATTAGTCTATATAAAACACACAAAGACATATCATTAAAACATCTAAAATATATAAACATACATGAATCATGGTGTAGTGGTATTTATTATAATGAAATGAATATGGTTAAAAATTAATCTATCTCAAACCAAATTTGAAATTGATACTATATCAAAACCCATTGTTTTATAGTATTTATAATTATAGAGTAATAACATTGCTTCCAATATTATTCCATTATATTATAGTGAAATATATTACTCTAAAAAATAATTAAATTTCTATTTTCATTATACCTTTATGTTATAGTGTAATATATGGCTGTAATTATTGAAACCAAATAATTTTTCCCTATATGGTACAATCTCCTCATTACAATTCACAACACAAACATATTTAAATCATATACTTTTTATTGTGATGTGATATATATGTCATAAAAAACAGGTCAAAAATTTTCACATTCATAAAAATAACTACAAAACAATATTTATGTGTTATTATGTGATGTTTTAGCTAACTAATTTCTATAAAATTTTAGAAAAAATATTACCATGTAATAAATAATAAAAATAGTATTTTTTTTATATAGTGAAATGAGTTAGACTCTTCTCTAAAACGTTCAATGATTCCTAAAATTATGTATGTTTTTCATCATTATTTAATTTACGTAATTTAAATACCTAAATTTACTCGAATCAATTAATTAATGAGTAAATAACAAAATAAAACCAAAACACTTAAAATCAAAAAACTTCCACAATTTTAAACAACAATCATCCCTTAAATTGTTCTAGAGTTATAACAATCTACTCAAGAAATCAAACACATTCTTTGGTCAGAAAACACCTTATATTATATAATACGTATGAAATATTGAAATCATATCCAAAAATATTGTTTTATAACCTCAAAATATATTTTTTGGATGTGATATTAAATAACACATATATAGTTTTAAAATGAATTTATAATAATATAATTCCTCATTTACAAAAATTTGTTGTATAACCTCATTGGCCTTTGTTGTATTGACAATGATTATAAATTATAAAAAAATGAGTGGTCACTTGAAAAAAATTAATTCAAATCATGTTATAAATATATTTGGAATTAATCCAATTAAATAAATGTATATAAAGAATAATATACACCAAATTTATCTCATGTTGTATTTATGCATGAAAAACAACACCAAGATGTGATGAAAGTCACAACACTGTGGTTTGGGTAATGGGACATTTTTTTCTATGTTATGGAAATTTTCATGAATTATATGAGATATCATTTGAACGCTTATCCTAAAATTATTATTATGTTATTTGATATTTTAATATATCATTTGAAGATACATTAATAATTAAGTGAATTTTAAATGACTTTACCAATAACTAAATAAACTTCGAGTCTATTGTGAATTTTATAATAGAGAAAAAAGAAAACATAATCCTTTTATAATGTATAAAATTATCAAACTACATAAGACGCCTTTTTTAATGAAGGATTTATTTATAAATGGATTTTAGGGACCTCATTTAGACAATATAGATCAATCAAAAACAAACAAAAACTCTATCTCATTAATTTTCTCCCTTTAACCTATATGTGTTAGTAGCATACCATTGGAGTTAAAGAAGGTCCTACCATGGTGTTTTGGGATTACACTAATCCATAGGATATAAAAAATGTTTAGAATATCAATTTAGTCACTAAGGGGTCTCTATAATCCTCACTAAACAAATAAGTATAAAGTTCAATAGTGTGGCAGACATGGTTAATTTTCATTTTATTTTATTGTGTCCTCTCTTAGATGATATTGTGGTTGGGTTTTATATTTTCATTCAGCTTATCTTGGGAATATATTTATACTACCAGAAACTTCAGTGGTATCAAAGATAGAACAATTATATAATTAGTAAGATGAATATTAAAAAAACGAAACCCAGTTTAGATGTTTTCCATATAAAAATCATGTAGTATATAAAAATATCATATTTTGTTGTAATTTTTTTATTAAAATTTTATAGTAATGAATAAAAAATGAAATTTTTAATATTTAGATAATCGAGTATCATAAAATTATATTTTATCTACCATGGTTTATTTAAGAAGGCTTTTAGCTTATGTTAATTAGATTTCCATATAAATACCATGAAACACCTAATGTGAAAAATGTTATGGGGAAAGCTGTGATGTTTGAAAAAATCTCTATCTAAAATGAAATATATAGAGAACCAAAATTTTTGTTAAAGGTGTAAAATTTTAATAAATATATACCTAAAAAGGATTATGAGGAGACACTATGGAATTGTTTTATCTAATATATAAAAAATTGATTCGTAAAAACCTTGACAAGTGCATTAATATCTACTTAATATTCATGTGTATAAATAAATAAAATTATGAATATTTATTTTATTAAATTTAAAAGAATTAATCTAATGTTTATAATTGAAATACCCAGAATATAAGTAGTTAAATACTATTTATGAAAAACTATTTAGTTTTTTTTCAAAAAAGTCTATTATTTTCTATTTTTTATAAACTTAATTATAAAGCTTTATCATTTTTATAAATATTATGTCTAAAGATTGTATAAAAATTTAGGACTCTCATGATTATTGATATATGGATATTGAGACTCTGGTTTCAACTTCCTAGTAGTCTGGTTCATTAGACACTATTTTACAAAGGATTGGGTTAACTACCCACTGCACCATACTTTCTCTTGAGTAGATTTTGGTTTCATATGGTTCTAAAATTATACAAGAAAGAGTTTAATGTACCTTATACATGATATGTGTTTAGATTTGTGTAGTTATAATTACCTTTATTTTTATTTATTTAAAAAAATTCATTATTTTTTTTATGTTTTATGGATTAATATTTTTGAAACGTATTATTCAACAACCCATATGTTTTTAATAATACATCACTTCTTATTTTTGAATATCCATAAATATGAATTTATATATTTAATTTCATCTTGTATGTATTTTTATATAATGCTCAAAATGATGTTATATAATTAATTATATATAGATTATAATTTTAAGAATATTATATTTACTTTATCATATATGGGATATTTTATATAATGGTTAAATAAATTTCCATAACATAATTTATTATTTTGATGGATATAAAAAGTTATCTAATGATTAGATATATAATAAATGGGTATTCGTGTTAATTATATAAATTTAACTATAAATTTATTATTATAATATTATCAACAATTTTATTAAGGCACAAAATAAAAGGTTAGTTTTTCATTTAAGAAAATAAATTTTTTTATTCAAAATAAATCAAGTTTCCATGCATTATATGTATGAAAATTGTTTTATTGAATATACATTAGTTCATGATTTATTACATAAGAACCCTCATATTACTAGCCAAATGATTGATAATACTAGTTTATTTGGGGAATTAGTCACATTACATTACAACATAAAAATAGGTGGAACACCGACATTATTAAAAAATTCATTAACATGCTCATAATATTCCATCATTCTCAAAACTACATGAGATAACCTGAAGACATACATAAGAATAGGATGACATATAAATCAAAATTATGGCATAAACGTGGCATAACATGATGAAGGTATTAAATGTCATAAAATAGAAATTCCAATGAGACATAAAAGGTATGATAATCATAAGAACAAATAAAGAGGCATGATATAACATGATAACACAAAGGCAGCATGGGAAAGTAGAAACAACGTTAAACATGAAATCATAAATACAGTAAAATAATAAATTCCAATATATCTTAACATGGAGGAGAAATTACCATAATGGATTTGGTTCTCTCAATAATTCCATATATGATCCCCCATGAGACTAAAACATTACCAAATGCATCAAATCACTATATAATTCGAGATGCATCTGTTACTTTCTTATCACTTACATGAAAAAGTGTTCCTCTTAGATCATTTAACACATGGTCATATTTCATCCCATTTAATTCCATTATTATGAATTGTGGGATAAATACTTGGATTTACCCAATCAATGGCGTATAGGTATTTATAGGTGAATACCCTTGAGTGTAAATAACCATGATATTCACAATATAATGGTTTTCTATGAAAAATGATAGTGAAATTTTGAGAGCATAACAACATTACATTAGTTTTCATAAAATGGTTTAATGAGAGAGAAAGGGGTATCTCACAATTTTTAAATAAAACAGATATTAATATCCATGTGGAAAAACAAATCCCCACATTTGGAATTTGAAATAAATGGAATAAAATGAATAAGATTCATGAATCAAGAGAAGGAAATGACCTTTACCTTGAGAGGGTCATTCCAACATATTGGGAGTAGATTATTGATATATTGGGGTATCCTTAGGATGAATATGGAGAGGTTATTTCAGTGTAAGGATGTGATCAATGTCTTTTAGTTAAAAGGAAGAGGATATTGGGTGGGTTTATATAGTAAAAGAGAGTGAAGTTATTTATTATTTCTCAAACCTAGGTTTTGAAATCTATATACTAAATTAATCCAAACCATTAAACTTACCATGGTTTATGACCATGTTTTCTTCCGAATAAGAGTGATTTTTTATAATTAAAAGGTATTAAATCATTAAAATATTACCCCGTGTGACGTGTAAATGAGTCATGTTCCAAAATAAATTGTATTAAATCCATAAAATACAATATATGTTTTGGAGGATTTATAAAGGATTTATAAAATTAATTAAATAAAATAAAAATCACATTATTTTGAAGGGGAAAATATATTTGGTCTTGTATACCTTTTATATCATTTATTACATTACTTTTAGGTTATTTTTTGTCATAATACACAACATATATTTATATTGTATTTAATTTTTATATGACAATTTGATTCTCTCTGAAAATTATGGAAATAATAACCATTGGATAATTTTAATGTGATGATTCCAAAAATAATATTTATTTTATTAAAATAATATTTTAAAATTTTTAATTTTTACTTTTAAAATAAGAAAATATATTTATTAATAAATGAAGGGTATTTTTGAAATTAATATTTTTTGAACTTGTATAAAAATTAAATTGGACTTCATAAATATAATATTATAAATTATATCTAAGAAAAAATATTTAATAAAAATATTTTATTAGAATATAATTTATTTAAAAATCTATTAATTCATCACAATGAATTAGATAATTGAAATTTTATATTTCTTTAAAATAAAATTTCTGTTTTATCATATCAAAATAAAATTCTTGTATAAAGTAACAATTATAAGATGTATATATAACCATTATTATATTGAAAAAAAATTCAAATAATTTTTTTTCTAATATATATCTCTTTATTATACAAAAACAATCCCTTAGGGTAATGTATGTGATGGTGAGATTTTTATAGCGTTGTTTGGCGTACATGGTTTGGGTTGTGATATCGACAAGCGTGAACATCTCCAATAAATGGTTTCTATAATGCTTAAGTTGTTAGATCTAAATTGCGATTAGTAAATGGAAAATCCCATTGATGTTATCTCCCTCAGAAGCTCCGATAAATTGGTTTCATTAGGTACAATCCTACTGGTCGAGATCATCACTTCCATTTTCGATTTCAATTGGATTTAAGAAAACCCAATATTTATAATAATCATATGATCTATATTCATTGGATATATTTTTAATGATTATAATTCTTAATGGTATTTTAAATTCAATAGAATACTCTAAAACCATATAATTTTATGTCTTTTATATAACCATAATACCCAATAGGGCATTTTAATTCAATCAAAAGGGAATTTTATTTATAAGGGTTTAGTTCGTTACAATCTTCCCCCTTACAAACTTTTTCCCGCAAAAAGTTTCATTTTTCACACTAAAATAAATGTGGGTGATTCTATTTCATCACCTCTTCCAGTTCTTATGTATATTCTTTAAAATTTTTGTTTTCCATTTTACATTGGCTAGGTGCATTACATCATTTCATAGAACTTTGTCTCTATGATCAAAGATATTCCCCAACTAATACTCATTTGAAAGATCATTCTCTAATGGTACCACCTATGGATTCATCACATGAAAAGGGTCTGGTATACACTTACTCAAGAGGTATACATGGAAAACATCATGTTCTTGAGATAGGTTAGGTTTTAGTGAAAATTGATAGGCTACTACACTAATGAAATCAAGGATATCAAAGGGACCGATTAATCTCAGAATAAGATTTATCTTATTCAAAAATTTCATGAATTTAATTCAAGGAGATATGTGGAGGAATACTTTATCTCCAACCTCAAAAGCTAGGCCTTGTTCAAGATTGTTAGTAGAACTCTTCTATCGACTTTAGTCATCCCTAACGTTCTATTGAATAATCTTTACATTTCCACCATTTTATCAACAATTATAGAACCTAGTAGTTTGATTGCACTAACTTCTTCCAAACATGAAGGGTTTTTTGAATCTTTTAGCATAAAAAACCTTATAAGGTGTCTTTTTATATTTGAGTGGAAACTATTATTATATGAGAACTCTGCTAGGGTAAGATTTTTATTCTGTACGACTTTGATTCCCATCGAGAATTCTCTCAAAATATCCTCAAGTGTCTGGATAGTCTGCTCAGAGTTTCCATTAGTTTGAGGTTAATTAGACATGATGAAGTAATAATCAGTATTTAGAGAATTTTGGAGACTCTAACAAAACATGGAGATAAATCTTGATTCTCTATCAGATACAATTGATAGTGATTTTTCATGTAGCTTCATCACTTATCTAATGTTTATCCTTGTAAGTTTATCAATTAAGAAGCCCTCTCAGATTGTAATGAAGTGAGTAGTATTTGAATGATGATCCACCACAATGCATATAGAATTATTTCCTCTCGATTTTATTAGAAGACCATGGAAAAAGTCTATAGTTGTGTTTTCCCATTTCCATATTGGTATGGTTAATGTATGTATAATACCCATGGTTTTTTAACTTTTTGGCTTCACATATTGACATACAAGAAAACTTGATGTATATTCTGTGATCTATTTCATAATATTATCCCACCAATAGTTATCTCGATGATATTGACACATCTTTGTGCTCCTTAGATATAGGCAGACGGTCTAATTATGTGTATAATCCAATAAACTGTTTTTAAATCTGGATTTGATAGGACAAATTACCATGACCCAAATCTTACAAATATTTATCATTAATTTTTTACTATAATGATTTACCTTTTAGTATATATTTAACCATATTCCTAATTTCCATATCATCTCTTTGATAATCCTTTATCTTCTCTAATAGGAATGGCTGAGAAATAATTTGTAAAAGGACTAGTGATGTTTTTTCATTTATGATTCCGATTTCCAATTTTTTCAAGTATAAAGTGATAACTTCTTTATAAATTCCCATAAATGATAAAATTATTGGATTCTTTTCTACTTAGATTGTCAACCAATTTATTTTATTTCCCAAGATGTAGTTGATTAAGTAGTCATAGTCCTTAATAATCTATAACCATTATCACTAGAGCATATTCAACCCTCTATGTGGGAATATATACTCGATGCTCTTATGATTCGTATGTTTTAGGTTCCAGGAACAACATAATCACATGATGGGAATATACCAAACTTTGTAAATTTCTAGGATCAATGATTAATCTGAGATCAATACGATGATAAATGCTAGTATCCACATAATTGAATCAAAGATAAAAGATAAAAAACAGAACCCAAAATTGAGAAGATAATATCAACATATTTTGTTTATAATTAATTAAATTAAATTAAAGAATTACCCTTATGGTGATTATTTATTCATTGATACATTCGACCATAGGTCCAAGGTGTATCTTTGTTGCGATGCAGAATCCGAGGATATGATTCATCTAGTAGTAATCCACACGTGCTACACATATCTCCATAAGTTTCCAAAAGGAGTCTCTAGGTGATTGCACAGAAGATCCTTTCACTTGCTATGTCATCCTTTGATCAACTTTATAATCTATTCCTATGTGTTCTCATAGATTCAGTGGAGGGGGATCTCTCTCATTCTTGTGAACATTCTTGGAGAGGGAATATTTCTCTAGGATCAAGAGGTTTTTCCAAGTATGTTGTGCATACAACCATTGGTTATCCAGTCAGATGACCCATTGGATAATTTGAGAATAATAATATAAAGTGGAATTTAATTCAGTAGTTAATAATAAATAATTATCACAAGTTTATTTACTTATTTAATTATTCCATGTGAGACCCCATGTCAAATAATAACAACAACGATATTAATTACAATACTTGTTTTTTACTTTCTGTTTAATTTAAATATCATTTAACAAAATAATATTTTATGTTAATTCTTCCCAGACCCATTACATGGTCCACAAATCCTCCTCAATATTTTTCAAGACTTAAATAATGACTATTTATTTGTTAAATAAATATAATTGCATTATTAACTAATAAGTGAATATTATATCCGTAATAAATTCTCTCAAATAACAAGTGAAGAAATAAATTCAATCAGACATACTTGAATAATTATTAAACCAAAACTATAAATAATATTTATTCAATTTGTTAATTAATAAATTATATAATAGAGATACTGGCACACTTAGTGGTGACCCTCTAGGCCTCTTTCTCGTTGGAATTATATGGGCTTGACTAAAGTCCAAGATTACTATCTAGCAATGGGTCAAGGCACCCAAGAGAAATAATTTGATGTCACTATGACAAGTACCATCAACCCATGTGTCAGATTTCTCATTATTTGACATCCAAGAATTTAACTTGCCTATAGAACACCATGTAAAAAGATTTATTTAGGAAATATCAATTCCATCAAAAGGGCATGAGATATCTACTTACTTATAAGTGAAAAAATAATTCCTTGCATTATTCATAAATGCAGTATTACTTGTGATGTACATAATATATCCTACCTCGCCGTGAACATATGTCATCAAAGTTTTCTTCAATACATCTAATTTTAAAAGTCGTAATACCCATTAATAATAATCTTAATGTCTAAGGACCAATTAGCATGTCCATATATATGAACATCCAATGACACTTATAAATGTTGATTTCCTACTAAAAGGTATTTTTCTAACAATATCCTCCTGGATATTACCAAGGGTTCCCAGCATGAGAAGGTTCTTCAATGTTTCATGAGTCCCCAACCTTAATAGCCTGTATCATTTTTGTACCTTAAAATGATATAATCTGAACATAGAACATATATTCAAGAATTTTGTCATGGCACATCTGCATTCTCACCATATTAGGTATCCTTTATGACATTTTTGTGCAATATCTATTCCTAGGTGATTATACGATAATATGTCACATAGAAGAATAATCATTATGTTATAAGAAGTTTATTAATATTCATACAATGAATACATGTTTATCAAAAAGTAAAAATAATTTGGTTTCTAGGGAACCAACTCTAATAGTCTCAAGCTTGCACTAGAGAACACTACTAACAACCTTTATTCCTCTAGATCTCACAAGATATTCATGCATCTACTGAGATATGCCTTTATTCAATGGGTCCACCATGTTCTTTTATGTGGACACTGTTCTCTCTAAAACTTCACCCCTTTGATATAAATCTCTCAATAGGTGATACATTTTAGAGCATGTTCTTTTTTCATTGATGTGACATTGAATCATTTTAAAGATCCACTACTATAGTCTTATCTCAATACAATGTAATGTGATCCTTATTTCTATATACCATGTCATGATTCTGGACAATGTTCCGAATCTAGATGGATTAATTGGATGCAATAGAAGCCGATATATATTTGGACTCTACTATAAAATCAGTGACAACTGGCTGCTTTGAACTCTTCCAGCTGACAACTCCTCTGTTAAGACAGAAAACATATCCTAATTGTGACTTTAAATCATTCTGATCTATCTGAAAACCTGCATCAACATACCCTATAATGATAAGATACTTCTATCCTCCATACAACGAGAATATATCTGTAGTTATTCATGGATACATAAGGATATTCTTGATAGAAATAAAATGATATTATCATGTATTTGTTTGATATCTGCCTACCATTCTTAGTACATAGGCAACATAAAGTCTGGTACATAAAATGGAATACATGATAGATCCTATCACAAAATACTATGGAATCTTACTTATCTTATCTTTATCATGATGTGTTTAGGGACACATTTTCATGGAAATATGTATACCATGTGACACTGGAAACAATCCACTCATGGATTGTTCCATAATAAATTTCCTTAGTATCTAGTAAATATATATACTTTTACTTAGTCCATGAAGCCTCTTGTATTGATCATAAATGATCTTGATCCCAAGAATGTAGGGTACTACACATAAGTCCTTCATGGATGATCACTTGTTAAACAAGTCCTTGATTGACTGTAAAACAGGTATGTTGTTTACAATAAGTAATATTTCTTCAATACCCAAGTTGGATAATGACCACATTACCATTAAACTTCTTGTAAACACATGGCTCATATTTATTCATAATGAAACCAAATTATCTTATTAATTCATCGAATCAAATTTTCAATGATGTTGATGGTTTTTTTAATCCATAAATGGATCTATAAAACTTTCATACCCTTTTATTATTACCTGGTCTCACAAACTATTCTCGTTGTGTCATATAAACATCTTCTTGAAGGTTCCCATTAAGGAATGCAATTTTGACATCCATCTTACAAGTCTCATAGTCATGGAAATCTGCTATGGAACATATGATTCTTATGGATTTGAACCATGGAAAATGGTGAAAAGGTTTCATCATAGTGAATTCTTTGAGAATATTTAAAACCTTTATCCACTAGCATTACATTATAAGGTCTTTCTTGACCTTCCATGCATATTTTCTTCTTAAATACCCATTTACACCCAAAAGCTTTACATCAACTGGAAAATCAACTAGAACCTAGACTTAGTTGTGATATATGGAATCCACATTAGAATTAATAGCTTTTAGCCATAGTTCATCTTCTGATCTCTCTACTAATTCCTTATTGGATATTGGTTTATCATTGTCCAATAATAATGAGTAACCTTCCTCGGTGACAATGAAACAATATCTCTCTGGTTTCGTTACCTCTCTTGTAAAACTATGCAGTACATGTGTTTTAGGAACTACCTCATCCACGGGGACCTATCAAACTTGTTCCTATACCAACTTCTACGTATCTTAAGCATCAACTTCAACAAAATCAATATTTCTCCCATTATACTTTTTAAGGATGTGCTCCCTCTCAAGAAAGACGACTTGTCAGGAAACATTCAATTTATTATCTGAGGGGTTCTATAGGTAGTATCTCATTTTTTTCATGGGATACTCTATAAATATGCACTATGTTCCTCAAGGTGATATTTTATTGCCTACAAAATCCATAATAAAGGCCTCACATCCCCATACATGTGTATGAGATAATGTGGGTTTCTTTCCACTCCAAAGCCTGAAGGGAATCCCATTTTCCACCATAATTGGTACTTAGTTTAATGTGTATGCCAAATGCTTCAATGCATATCCCCAAAAGGATAATGGATGATCTTAAAGACTCCTCATTGATTGTAGCATGTCCAAAAAGGTATGATTCCTCCTTTCACTAACACATTTCCACTATGGTGTATAAGGTGGAGTGAGTTGAGATTAAATCACAGACTCCCGTAAAAGGTCAATTAACTCTTGGTTATGATACTCTCTACCTTGATCTAATCGGAACATCTTTATCTTATTAAAAATATGATTCTATACTTCATTCTTTAACTACTTTACTTTATCAAAGGATTTAGACTTATACCTCATTAAGTAGATATAGCCATATCTACTCAAGTCATTAGTAAAATTATTGAAATAAGAATATCCACCTATAGATTCTACTAGAAATGGTCCACACAAATCAGTGTGTACCAATCTAATATTATCTATGGCCCTTTAACCCTATCATCAAAATGGTGGGTTGGCCAGTTTCCCTTATAAATAAGCATGGAATCCATCAAGTGGTTTTATATCGGAAAAATCTAAATAACCATCTTGATAAAGATTTGTCAAGGGCTTCTCATTTACGTGACTAAGGTGGTAATTCCACAATTGGGTGTTATATTATTCATTCAAAAAGGGTTTTTATCAATTTGCAATACTTGGTTATCTAAATTTAGTACATATAGAATGTTACTTAAATTCACCACACCATAACATATGTTGTCCTTATGATAGAAACTAAATTTATTTCCAAAGCTAAAAATAATTCCATCTATATCTAAACTCGATATAGAAATTATTTTTTTGGTATCAAAAGGTGCATAATAACATCCATGTAAAACAAAAATCATTCATATCAACAATGTGAAGTGTTAGTCACCAATGGAAAGAGAATCCAACCTCACACCATTGGAAGCTCACAGTTCCACCTCTCCTTTATCATTTTTTTGGAATATACTTGTTTCCAACATTTGAATCCAGATGTGATCCCCACAAGTTGTGTCCAACACCCAATGTGTATAAATGGAAGGATTGCATTGGATAATGAATGAAAAATTGGATTACCCTTTCCTCAAGGTGTAGTTCTTCTTCTTGTGTCCTAAATTTCTACATGAAAAGAATACTTTATTTTTTCCATTGCCCTACCTTTGGTTCTTCTTCTACTTAGTCAGATTGTGCTCAGAAGATTTATGTTGTTCATAAATCTTAGTTCCCTTTGTCTTGTTCTTCCTCTTCCTATTAACCATATGGGTTGTGAGTTTTTCATGCCCCATGTCATTATCCACTTTGAAAATCAGGTCAAGAAGCTCTGACAGACACTTCTCATTATTGCTATAATTCACAATAAAACTAGAGAATGTTTTGTAAAGTGAAGATAGTATGAGATCTGTGTGAAACTAATCTAGGAATTTAATCCCTATGATGTCTAGACCATAAATGTAGCCAAATAACTTGACTAAATGTGGTCCATATGGCGTAGACTCTCTAAGCCTAGTAGTGAACAAAGCATTGGTGATCTCATACCTCTCATGTCTCACCTTATCTTGGTAGAGATCTCGAAGTTGAGACATCATGCTATAAGAATCTATTTCCTCTTTTTGTTTCAAGAGATCACTATTCATAGATGAAAACATGAGGTACTAAACATCCGTAGCATCAGTTAGATGTTTCTCATACATAGAGAGATCCTCATCACTCGCCTCATTTATTGGTGTAACTGATAAAGGCTCTTCTAACAAATAATCATTCCCCTCATGGTGAAAGATACCCCAAAGGCACCATTTCCACTTCTGGAAATTAGTGATTGGATAAGGTTTTCCATATCGAGTATGAATCCCAATTATATGATTGATTTAATTTTGATGTTGTTTCTAAAAATAAGATTAACAAAGTTTTTGTACTTTATCTTGATAAATATTGAAAAATAAATAAATCAATATCAATTAGACTCCCACTATTTTGTTGAAACCCAATAGCCCTCACCATTGGCTTCATATTATCACGTTTCTTGGACATTCTAGCAAAAAGGACCCATATTAAACATTGAATTACCCTAACTAGGGTTGGTCAAGAAACATAAAAGGTTTTAGGTAGTCATTCTAAATACCAAAAACATTAACTCAAAGCTCCTTGATCTGTTGAGTGGACTCCCCAATCTTGAAATCCTTAATTTTGTATTTCCTCATCCTTTGCCTCTCAACTGCACCAAGTGCTGCTAGGGAAGTCAAACCTTGAAATAAACAACTTTAATTCAACTCAAAAACTCAAATTTTAATTTCTTGATAATTTAAAGCACCCCAACTAGGGTTGGTCATGCTCTTTGAACTATGGTTTGATTATAACTGATGTAATGGAAGGCTATACTAACATAATATTTAATTGATGGATTTTATCCTTTATGTGTAAATTTCTATTTTTTATCTTTTCACATACTTGTTAATATTATGTGAGATATACATAAGTGATTAACCATGTATAGATAATATTTACACATAAGCCTTTTTATTTTTAGTTCCATCTTGTATGGTTGTTAGGTCATTATTTATGCGATCATATCCAACATCCATAATAAATAACCATACAACTGATTGAAATAAATAAAGGGTATTCTCATGAGCTTTAATATTGATTATTTTATCTATCAGTTGATAAACAAACCCTAACGTAGGGGATAAACACCTTGGACCATTTATGTTTTGTGTTTACAGATTTCTACCCGTCAACCTTTGTAACTCCTTGGATTGGTTTCGCCTCGACTCCTAACTTGAACTACCTCCACTAGCGTGGGAGCTCCATTCATTACATATAATTTTAACTCACACGTAGTTGAGAGGTAAAAGGGGGTTTACATAAAAGAAACCATGGACATGAATGCCAAACATATTAATGAGGAGAAGGAACACATTCCAACAATTTTAATTTAATAAATAAATTAAAACGGAACCAATCGCATATAAAGGTCTGGTCTAGATCATGATCACCCAAAAAAATGCAATGAATTATGCATGAAATAAAACTAGAATTAAATTATTTAGTTGTTATTATTAAGATGAATTATGGTCGAATCAATTAATCATTATATTTAATTAATCAATCATTTTTATCTTATTCCTTTTCTGAATTTCCTTGAGATTATCATCGATAACTTTCTATATAACTTGTACATTGGAGGAAGCACATTGAATACCCATCAAAAACTACCCAGAATGTATTTATACCTGTATAAACATTATTCTTTATGATATGTAGCATGCACACATAATTATACTTGTAATACAACTCATACATGTTGTGGAGATCTTTGAACATTACACAAATGTTAATTAAACACACACACACACGAAGACACACACACACATATATATAATAAACACCTATCTCATGTTGGGTCTCATCTTCATACACACATGAAGGTACATGTTTCAAGGGTTACATAATATAATAATAAAATTATAAATATGCATAATCTGGAAAAAGTACATGGTGTGTTGATCTGACTACACGACATATAACCTCTTCACCATCCATCAAAAGTCCATACTAGGGAAAAAAGTGTGTTTGGTGAAATTCAGAAATTTTTGGAGTACACACTCCTTATTGACTCCGTATTACCGGGTCACCAACTGGGTAAGCCATATATGGGATACACAACTTGACCCTGACCGGAAGGGACTACATGTCATGTTCAGTGGGCCACACAACATGTATCCATGATGACTGTGATCCATTGTATCATGGACAATATGAAGTGTAAGAATTAACTACACCACGTTTTTTTAATGTACACAACATGAGTAATTTCTTAATTACTCTGGGCACATTGAATACAACTACATGGTGTGTAATCAAGATTACCTGGTGCGTGTAGCAGATTAAATGGTTTGTAATTCTATATACATGGAGTGTAATATTGTGTTACCTTTATACAAGCATTCATGGCTACTAATAATATCTTTTACATAATTTTAATCTAAAAATTATTTGTTTCTGTTAGATCTATGAGAAATTAAATAAGAAGAATATATCTCAAAATTTAGATTACAATAATGATTAAACATGAATCGACATATGAAAATATTAATGTGTAAACAATCAACAAGTTATTTAAACAATTATAAATGAAAATATAACCCCATTGATACCACTTGTAGGTTCTGGGCATAACAGAAGCACATTATGGGAATGTACTCAACTTTGCAAATTACCATGATCGATGGTTAATCTAGGATCATAATGATTATAAACACCAGTATCCAAAAAATTTAATCAATGATTAAAGAAAAAAGAGATAACCCAGAATAGAGAAGATAAGATCAACATATTTTTTTATAATTAATTTAATTAAATTTTAGAATCACCACTGAGTTTAGTCTTTCTTAGTTGATGCGTTCAAACATGGGTCCAAGGTGCGGCTTCATTGCGATGTAGAATTAAAATATAGGATTCCTGTAGCGGTGATCCTCATGTGATCCACATATATCCGGACATTGCCGAAGGATTCTTCGGGTGCTAGAACAAACGATCCTTTCCCCTGCAATGTCTGCCTTTGATTGCCTTGAGAATTACTTCTAAAGCGTTCTCATAGATCTGGTGGAGGATGATCACTCTTATTCTTGAGAGGATTCTTATAGAGGGAAGAGTTATCTAGGATTAAGAGATGTTATCAAAGTTTATTATGCACACAACCATTGGTTAGCTGGTGGAATGACCCCTAGGATAATTAGAGAATAAACATAATGAGGAATTTAATTCAAAGGGGAATAATAAATAATTAACACAAGTTTAATTACTTATTTAATTATTCCATGCAAAACCCCAGGTCAAATGATAATAGAAAAGATATTATTTCCTTTACACGTTCTTAACTTGCTTGTTATATTTAAATACTCTTCAACCAAATAATATTTACTATTATTTCTGACCCGACCCATAACTAGGTCCTCCAATCCTCCTCAATATTTACCAAGCCTTGAATAATGACTATTTATTTATTAAATAAATATAAATTTATTATTTTCAGATAAATAAATATTCAATATACAATATATTTTCTCAAATAACTAGTGATGAAATAAATGAAATCAGGTATACTTGAATAATTATTAAACCACAACTAGGAATAATATTTATTCAACTTATTAGAAAATATATTATTTAACTGAGATACTGACTACACTTAGTGTGTTACCCTCTAAACCTCTTTCTCATTAGCATTAGGTGGGATTTCCTAAATTCCATGATTACTGTCTAGTAACAGTTCAAGGCACCCATGAGAAATAAGTTGATGTCTCAATGACATGTCACCTCATACGAATGCTTATCGTGTATTATAATCACTTAGTCCTGATATCTCTAATAAAGCGTTTTGCAATCAAGTGCCATCAACCCATGTGATCGATTACTCATTCCATGACTTCCTGGAATTGAACATGATTAGAGAACACCATGGGCATGGATTTAGTTAGGCTATATCATTTTCATCAAAGGTCCTATGATATATACTTTTGTATAAGTGAAAAATCCTTTCTCCTGTTATTCATTAATACGGTATTTCTCATGATGCACCCAACATATCCTAAATCTCCATGACCATTCATCATCATAGTTTTCATCAATACATCTAAGCGTGTGACTCATAATTCCCATTAATCATAATCTTAAATTCTATGGACCAATGCACACATCTTTAGATAAGAACATCCAATAACACTTATGAATGTGAATTTCTTACTGGCGGTTCTTATTCTCACAATATCCTCATGGATATTACCAAGGGTGAACACCATGAGAAGGCGCCTCACATTTTCATGAGTCCCCACCTCTGATAGCCTGTATCATTTGTGTCTCTTCAAATGATATCATCCAGCCATAGAACATATAATAAAGACTAGTGTCATAGAACTTATAGGTTCTCATCATATCAGGGATCCACTATGACCTTTTAGTGTGACAACTTTTTTTAGGACATTATCACATACTATGTCACGTAGAGGAAAAATCATGATGTGAAAAGTAGTTTATTAATATTCATCCAATGAATATAGATTTATAATAAAGTACAATGATGTTAGTTTCTAGGGCACCAACTCCAAAATATATATTTCAAACTTATCCTCAAAGAGATAACAATTTTTTATTTTCAGCATGAACATTACTTCGGATAACACTAGATCATGCATTGGGTAGTTTTTTCAGGACCATTAAATTTCCTTAAGGCATAGGCTTTGAATTATTCATTTTGAATAAGTACTCATCCCAAGTCCTTTCTCAAAGAATTATTGTATTTCATGAAAAATTACCCACTTGTCGGTAGAATAAGTATATGTGTAGTGATAGTCCTCTTTGTAAATTCCCTAATGCTTTATTCACATTCATTATTCCTAATAAAATTGAATCCCTTCAGATTTTTTTTCATTTAGAGGTTTTGAAAATCATGAAAAATTTCTCATAAATTAATAATAATACCCAGCTAGTCTAATGAAACTATGAATACATGTCATAGATGTTGGAATTTTCTATCCTTCAATTACTTTGGTATTTTAAGGGTCTAAAGATATCACATTACTTGTGATAATGTTTCCCAAGTATAATAATTCATTAAATAATAACATACATTTTATATACATTGCATAAATATTCTCCCTTAGTAGGGTCTTTAGCATAGTGGTAATATGATCCTTATGATACTCCTTTGTTTTCAATTATATTAGAATATATTTTATAAACACTACAACAAATTAGTTTAGGTAATCTCTAAAGACTCTATGAATCTTGTCCATCATGATTTTTGGAGTGTTAGTGAGTCCGAATGGAATTATAATGAACATATTGTGCCCATATCTTGTATAAGAAGTAGTGTTGGGGATGTCTTATTTCACCCTTACATGATAATACCTGACCGAAGATCCACCTTGGAGAAGTATTGGCATCCATGTAGCGGATCGAATAAGTAATCAAACCATAGTAGAGGATACTAGTTCTTTTTCGTGATATTGTTGATGTCGTGATAATTAATGAAAAGTTATATTGACCCATCCTTCTTCTTGATGAAGAGGAAAAGTAAACCCCATGATAAAGAAATTGAGATCATTAAACCATTATCCATATTATCATGTAGAAATTTGTTTATATCCACATGTTCTACAAAATCCACTCTACAGAGAGTCTTGGATATTGGAAAACAATGTGTAATAAATCGATCGAAATTTCAACCTCTAGGCTTGGGGGAATTCCATGAAATTATATGGGAAGCACTATAGAATATTCCCTCATAATGGGAATGCCTTCAAGGATGATATTTTCCTTATAATCAATCATTTAATCGAGATACACTTTCTCATAGAAAATAATATCCACTCTTGAGATGTTAGTGTTAATGAAGATTCATCCTCTTCCTTGCACATGTATATAATCAGAAAATGATTCACGATATAGAGAGTGATTTCCTTCTCACGAAAATTTTCATTGGTTATATGTTAGGAAATACAACCCATACCTATAGTTTCATAAATTTCCACTAAAGGGAGTACCACATGGTTTGCTGGGAATATCAAACCACAAATTTGGATAGGGGATGGGTTATATAATCTGGATTCAATAATATCCCCATTTTTTATTTTAACTGATAAATATAATTCCAAGATTTGTTGGGGTGTTTGAATAGTTATTCTAACCATGCATGATATGAAAGAATGTGTATAACAAGAATCAAAATTTACATTCACTATTCTTGAATGAAAAACTAGTATACCTATCACCAATTTATTTTTTTCATCCACCTTAGCTGTTGTGATGACCTAAGCTTTCAATTGCGGCTGTGGAGATTGTTCGAAATTATTATCTCCAACCACCCTTGGATTAGTGGTTCTTTTACAATGTTATATTTTTTACTTGTATTTGAAACATTAGAAAATAGGACAAGGGTTGACTTGATCATTCCTCTCTTCCATTACATTGATTGGTTTCTCCCATTGACAATTACTGGATAGGTTCCCTTACTTATCACATCTAAATCATTTTCTCACCCCCTTCAGGAAATTTATGGAGTGATTATTTCCACACTTTTTAGAAGTGGGATGATGAAATTTATTACCACAATTATACTTCTCCATCATACCACTATAAAAACCAATTTTTACTTATTATTACTATGAGACCCTTTATATTCACTGATATCCATTTAAAATTTGATGGCACATCTGAAAATTTCTTCATAGCTATCAAAGAACCATATTTCTAGGGATTTTTGTAAACTCATCATTATCTTACCAAAGAACTAGAAAACATTGCATTAAGGGGTAATAAAAATGTTTGAGGTGTATCATGAATGACTTGTGATGTTTAACTCATATTCCCCAATGTATTCATCATTATTTTTATTTTAGGAAAGAAAATACCTTTCCATTTTAATTTATAGAGTGTGATGAAAAGATTAAAAAAATTCATAAACTTTTTTCACCCCACCACTTCAATCTCATCCTTAGATTCATAATTTTGTTCAATTTACACCACTAATCAACATATCCCTCCACACAATAAACAAACATTGTGAAATTCTACTTCTTATAAAATTAAAATATGGAGAGTATCTTTTTATGGGAGATGATCCATTTTTCAATTATTAAGGGAGTATGTGATCCGTTCAAATTTAAAGGTATTTATCACATAAACGTATGAATTATATACTGTTCTTTCTTATGGATATTTGAGAGTTACTCCTAATTCAAATTTCTATATAATGGCAAAGTCATCTGAGAGAGTGTGATAAAAAATTTTGGGATTCCAATCCACATCAAGTTGGGCATCTTTTTCAATCATCACATTTCCCTTTAAATTGGTTTTCCCTCGGATCCTCCTATTTCCAACCATTTTCTAGAATAAAGTGATAATTAGGGATGAATACATTTAAACTAGTAAAAAAATAATTATGAATACAATAACATTAAATATTTAATTTATAAATGAAATTTGATTCCTTAACTTATGAATTTTGAGGCATCAATTTATGTTATCCATGATCTATTTTCTAATATAGACTATTACATGAATTTTGTATTCCTTTATTAATGGTTCGTAAAAAGTTTTTGAATTTACCAAAGCATATAACAAGAGAGTGTTAAACCAAGTGTTCAATAAGACCCATTATCATGCACCATTTCCCAATCATGTATAGCTCAATACAATGTTTTGGGGCATTACACTTAGGTACATCTATTCCAAAGAAACAACCAATAGTATTATCCAGACAAAGATGTATTTTATAGGAAACTACTTAATATATTCTTTACCAAAATTTAGGGATTTATTATTATGTTTATTCGTATCCATATAATTTTTTCTTGAGTTTTCTAATCCTAATCCCTAAAATAACAAAACATTACTCGGATAGCAACTGTGAAATACCTTTCCTTTAATACAAAATAATTCATGATTTTTTACAAATGAACACACTTATTACAACCTAAAATATTGATAATCCTTGTTTCTTTGGATAACTAGTCACATTAAATTATAAATTAAAAATATGTGTTACATCGTAATTTTTGAAAATGTCTATAATATGTTCATAATATTCAATCATTATTAAGGAAACATGGGATGACCTAGGGATTTACATAAGAAAGGGGTGATCTATATAGCCCAATAATGGAAAAAACATGGAATAACATGAAGAAATTATTACATGTAATAAAATAGGTATTTAAGTGGGCCATAAAAGGGGTGAGAATCATAATAAAGAACTAAGAATAATGATATATCATGATATCATAAAGCCAATACGGAAAGGTGGAAAAATATTTAAACATGAAAACATAAATATAGGTTATGGATAACTTCAATGACGTCATAACATGGTAGAAAAAGAACCACAATGGATTAGGTTCAATCTATAATCGCATACATGATGTATCATGAGACTAAACCATTAACAAATTCATTGTAGTACTATATAATTCTGAGCGCACCCTTTGCTTTTATATCATGTCAGTACATAAGTGTTCCACATATATCATTCAACATAAGATCGTATTTCATCTCATTTAATTCCATGATTATTGATTTTGGGATAAATAAATGTAATTACACAATCAAATGAGTATAGGTATGTCTATCTGAATACCATTGAGTAGAAATAGATATGGTATTCATAAAATAGAGGGTTTTCATGGAAAAATCATAGTGAAATTTCGGCAGCATAATGATAGTAATTAAAGATTCATAAACTGGTTTAATTAGAGTGAAATTCATATATAATCATTTTTAAATAAAAAGTAAATTAATAGGTATATGGTAAAACATATTCCAATATTATTAAATAGAAATAAACGGTATAAAATGAATAATATACGTCAATAAAGATAAGAAAGAATCGATCCCATACCTTGAAATGGTAATTCCAGAAGCTTTGGAGTAGATTATTGAGAGATTGGGGGTTCCTTGGTAGAAATATTGAAAGGTTATGTAAAATTAACGAAACTCTATAATGTTTATTAATGAAGATTAATGGTATATTGGGATGTTTTATATAGGAAAATATAGAAGAGTTCACTAATATTTTTCAAAATTATGTTTTGGAATCTATATAATAAAGTAATCAGAACCAAAATCATTATAATGGTTTTCCCATTATTTATAACAAATAAGAGTGGAGTACATTATTTTTTTATTCTAGGGGCCTAGGTCATTAACATATTACCCATTGGTGATGTGTAAGTGAGTCATCTCCATTCAAAAATGATTTTAAAACCATAAAATATATCATTAGTTTTGGAGGATTCATAAAGGAATTACATAATTAATAAAATAACCTAAAAATAACATTATTTTAAATGGTCTGAATATATTTTGAAATGTATACCTTTTATAGTACTTATTAACACACTTTTGGGTAATTATAATGTTATAATACACACCATATATTTATACTGCATTTAATTTTTACACAAAAATTTGAATCTCATAAAATTATGAAAAATTCACCATTGGATAATTTTGATATGATGATTCCAAAAATAATATCTTTTATTATAATAATTTTCTAAATATGTTCATTTTCAATTTTAAAACAAAAATATACATTTAATGGGAAAAGCTAGTTTTTTGGCAATAATAGTATTCAAACACCTATAAAAATTACATTTAACTTTATAAAATTATATTATAATTTAAATTTAATAATAATATTTAATAATAATATTTTATTAAAATATAATTTATTTTAAAAATAAATTAATTAATCAAAAGGAATGTCTTAGATGAAATTACATATTACCGAAAAATACAATTTGTATTTTATCGTATCAAAATCCAAATCATTTATAAACTAACAATATCAAAAATTAAATATAACAATTATTATATTGAAATTAAAAAATATTCATATTATTAGTTTCTTAATACATATACCTTTATAATTCCAAAAAAACACCCTAAGTATAAGGTTTTAAATGGTGATATTTTCATGGGGTGGTTCGACATACATGGTTTCGGTCATGATCTCGATGAGTTTGAACATATCCCATAAATTGTTTTTTATCATGATTTTTTATTTTTAATCATAGCATGGGATTGGTCAAGGTAAAATAGCATTAATTCTAGATCTCTTAGAAGATCTAATAAATTGAATTTATAGGGTGTTATCCTACTGGTCGAGGCTATCACTTCTTTGGTCTATGATAATTGGATTTATAAAAACCCTATATTTAACCTAATCATATGATCTCCGTTAAATCGATATATGATCAATGGTTATGATGCTTAATAGTTTTTAAAATTTTATAATATATAATAGAACTAAATAACTACAAGTGTTTTCTATAACCCAAATAAAAAATAGGGTATTTTAAATCAATCGCATAAAGAATGTTATTTAGAAAAGTTATGGTCGTTATAATATTGTTTTATTTAAAATTTAAATTAATGAACTTTAAAATGTATATTTGATAACATGTACTATATAATAAATATTTGAAATTAAAAATTATCAAGGTTTATGTTTTTATATGTTTCTATAAAATTTTTCTTTTATGAATAGTAAAATTTTAGTTTTTATTAATACTGTAAATTTTATGACATCATCATAATATTAAAACAACTTAAAAAATATTGTACATTTTATATCAATCATATATGTATTTAATGAATATAATAATTCATTTAAAAATAATATATTGAATTTAGAAACCTATTTTTTGAATTTTTTATCCAAAGTGATAGTTTACTCAAATAAAAATCTATTTTAGTCTTTCTCCTTTAATTAAGTATTCAAAATAATCCATTACTTTTTTATATGGTTTAAATACCATATAAACATAATTTTTTATCATATTAAACTAATAAAATCACTATTATTTATTATCTTTGGCCATAATATGTATAAATTTGTTTTTATGATTAAATATACATTTTTATAAATATTATATTTATTGTGTTATGCATACTTATATTGAAGCTAATTTTAAAAATTAAAATAAATTGAATCAAATAAAATATATATTAAATTTGGAATCATCTTTTTCAAATTATTTTATAATTTAAATTTTATTTTTAGTCATAAAATTAATTTACTAATGTAAAAGTTAGTTACAACAGTAAATACTAAAATAATGTTAAATGGTTAAATTAATGGATAAGATCATAAAGTATGATGATAAATTATATATAAATGTCTGGATAAGGTTATGATAAAACATAGAATATCATATAATCATTAATTATCAAATTTTCATCTAATTTAGTTGAGTATGAAATTACTTTTATATTATGAAATTTGTATTTACGAAAATGCCAACCCTCTCACTTATAAAAGGACACCTCCCCCATCCCTTACAAGACAAGCCTAAAATTATAATTCATAAATATAATATTCTATGTTTCTTCCCTAATAACAATCACCTAAATGTTTTACTTTAGAGCCTCATGTGAATTCCCTAATTCCTTAAAAACCAAGATGGACTTCAGGAGAAGATATAATTTGTTCTTTATAAGTAATAACTTCTTATCAACATATTTTGTTTATATTCTATATAAACCTATTATAAATTATGAATTATCTCTTTAATAACATATAAATTATATCACTATAATTATCCAAAGATTATATTATAATAAATCAATTCATAGTAACACATATCCATTGATTATAACATGTTCTTTTTTGGGCCATTTTGACATACTATACGAATGATGCTGTAAGTTTTTATCATGGATTAGTATAGAAACATAATTAAAGATACGATATGATAGTAATAATTAAATTATTATTTTATTTTTATATTTATTATGTTAATATTTGTATTTAAATAAATATTAATATAACATCTTTTATCCATTAAAAATTACCAAAACAAGTGCATTATAGATTCTATCCCAGAGAACCATACCTGAAGCTCCCATGGAATGAACCTTGAAATTCATGAATAATCATGTAACATATTTTATAGTAACATTATTATTTTCTTAGAATTATATCCTAATAATGGAATGATTAAAAAATATATACCAAAATAGACTTAGGATGGTTTAAATAACTAACAACTGAAAATTAATATTAATTGAAAATAAGTAATAGATTTTTTATAAATGTATATCAAGTATTAATATAAAATGTTAAAAAATAGAATAATATTATTAAATAAAATATTAATGTATTTTATTTTATTATAAAATAGGTTAGAGTGCATTCAACTAACAGGAATACAAGGTAAGGGTTTTGTCATCTCAATTTCTCTTCATTGAGATATGATACACGTAACAACCCAAACATTCATTAATGGAAATCCCTCTTGATCTAATTAAATTTCACTTTTTGTAAAAATTTTATATAAAATTTCAAATTCTTTGGATTTATGTTATGAATTGTGACCACTGATAATATAGTATTTGAACAGTGATCACCTGATTAGTATAAATATAAGGCTTCAAAAAATCCAATTTACTCAGAAAATGGAAGCAATGACCTCATCCAGTAGACGTGCCTCATACAAAGCCCATTTTTCAGATATTTGAAAGGAGGTGGAATCATTGAGATTCGCTCTTGATCAAGCCCAAGCTGAGCTTGAATATGTTAAGCTTGAGCGGGACCATCTATGAGAGAAATGGATGTTGATAGAGATTACCACCTGAGCAATATTATCCGAGCCAGCCCAAGAGTCTGTCACCATCAAACAACTTACTCTTCGGTCATATGTGCGTGTTATTAGGGGTTATGTAATAATAACATAGAATTATGGTTACGTAAATTATTTTTGTATATAACAATGAATATACTTTTATTTTATTATTATTACCATGTAAATAGTTTTTTTTAAATCACAAATAGTAATTTTAGATAATGTTCAAGTAAGAAATATATTTTGATGAATTAATGGATTTTGGAAATAAATAATATTTTTATAAAATATTTTTATTGTTATTAAATTAATATTTATTAAATATAAGTGATTACATAATCTTATTAATGCAATTGTACATTTTATTAAGGTTTAAAAGCCATTTTTTCCAAACACAAGAATTTTTTATAAATGTTGGTTTTTATTTTAAATGAGAAAATTAAAATATTTATAAAATTATTTAGATAAAATAAAAATTATTTCTGGAATCAGGATGTTGAAATTATCCAATGGTTAATTTTTCATAATTTTCTGAGCCTGTCAAATTTTTGGGTAAAAATTAAATATTGTTTATATATATAATATGTTTTATGACATCATAATGACCCAATAGTGATGTAATAAAATACTATAAGCTTTATGTTCGACCAATATAATTTTTAACATTAAAATAATGTGATTTTGGGTTTGTTTGACTTATTTTACAAAGCATTAATGGACCCTTCAAGACCTATTAAACATCTTGTCTTTTTAAATTCTTTTCCTTGGGAGTGTGTCTAACCTCTACATAAGCTAAACCATTATTTTAAGAAGATCGGACTTTGGCCTTATAAAATATTTTTTTCCACCTCCCTTTTCCAGAAACCATGGGAAAAAACCATGGGATGGTTTGTGGTTTGGATTAGTTTAATGTGAGGTGTCCCAAACCTAAATAATTAAGAATTCCATCACCTTTCCTGTATAAACCCACCCAATCTCCCAACTCATCCTCAATCATATCCTTTGTAGTTTTTCAAACCTCTTCCATCCTCTCTATATAATCATCCAAAAGGTTCCCCAAGCTCCCAAGAAGCCTCTCTCAAGCCTCTCTCAAGCCTTTGGTAGCACACTTCCATGTAAGGGTTTTTCTTCCATTCTCATTTTTGTCCAATATTCATTAAATTGTTATGCCCTTTTAATTTCAATTATAAATGTTAGTGTATGGTTCCAAAACTCCACCATATTGTCTTCTTTATGTTTTAATTATGGTATACCCCTTTATATATCATTTAATTCCCCACATGTATACTCGTTACTATGTTGAAATTCTGAATAGAATTTCTATCTCCACTTTTACATTCAAGAAATTATTTTGAATCCTGACTGAAAATGTAAAGACCCGTAAATTTCAACGATTTTCTTTTCTTAACTTCTTTGGGAAATTACGAGTACACAGTTTCTAATGGAACCTGATTCCGAGGCCCAGTGTGCTCGGAATCAATTTCCAAATTTAGCTCGGGTACGTTCAGTGAATGAACGAGCATGTTTTTCTATCTTTTGAACTGGTGCTCAGAATCAAAATACAAGGGCACCGATGAAACTATAGCAGCGGTAATTTCTTAAGAGGACCTTTACCAAAGTTTCATTTTATTGGGAGGAGTTATAAAAAAATTTGGATTAAATGAAAAGTAAAAATAAAATTGTGTTACAATTTTAATTCTTTTACTAAGTATTTATATATTAAGTATGGGGGTTGGGGTGGGACCCACTAGTTAGTAACTACTCTTGAGAGGATAAAGGTTAGGTGAGGACCACACGAGCCTTCATCTTTTCACATTCCCCATAACCCTTTAAACTCCCATTATACCTCCCTTGTATTTAATTATGTGGATCTTCCTATTCCACATTAATAATGCCAACAAATCACTTAATTAATTAGACAAATCATGGATTAATTCATTAAGTGAATTCAATTTTGAATTTTTGTAATTTGAAATGCATGGCTTGAAATAATAAAATAAGAGGAGTCCTATTTTATTGTGTTGGCTTGTTGGGTGAGAATTTGGGGAGAGCTCTATTCTCTTGAAGAACATCCTCCTCAATGAAGAATGACAACACATTATCAAGGATCATCGACTCAGCGACCTGGTTTCTTCTGTCCTCTTCTTCTTCCATGACAATGGGGGAGGCACTGACGTGGAAACTTGCCAACGATGTCATGCCATATAATCTTCTCTCCGCGACAAAGGAAGGTAGACGCTGCTACATCCTCAGATGCTCTCTGTCGACGTTTACAGAACCTCACCCTCGACGCCATTTTCCACGACGCCAACTTTCTTCTTTGTTTGTTGAGGTAGGGGTCATCTTCGATCATGTTTAATTTAAGGTTCCTCGTTGATTAATTTGGCCGAATGTTACCAATGTAACGGGTGGAGATCCGTACACACAAACATGGCCTATTTCTCCTCCGCGCTTTCTTGTTGAACAATATTGATGAGTTGTGGCGAAGGCAGCGTGGTGTCGTTGCACCACGTGAGAAAGAAGAGAACCACAGCCAGAGCGGGCCATGGAGGTGGTGTGTGGCGCCGTCGCACCGCGCCGCAGAGGCCGACGGAACTACGGCCAGAGCGGGCCGGGGCGGAGGTGTGTGGCGTCGTCGCGCAGCGCTGGAGAACCCAAGGGGCCGCGGCCGGGGCGGGCCGCGGCGGAGGGGTGCAGTGACCTCTTATCTTGCCGGTCGGATGTCATCCGTGGGAGTTTTTCCAAGGGAGGCTGGCAGCCGACACCACCTGGAGGCAGGACCCAAAGGGTCCCGCAGTTTAAAAAACGGCCGGCCATAATGGCTGACCGTTTTGGAAATCAAGGGGGTACCCCCCCCCCCACTTTGCACTCTGCTCGGCCGAGAGCCGAGCCGAACCGCGACCGACTTCCGAGCAAGGCCGCAGGCCATGCCGGGCCGGGCCGGGCCGGGCCGCGCCCAATTAGTCCAGACCTGGACCCGGTTCGGGCAGACCCAGGCGGTATTGGGCCGGGTCGGACCGGGCCCAAACCCCCTATTTTCGGATAGATTCGTTCAAACATCCATATCTTGGGATACAGACCTCTGATCGACGCACCTTCAGTTGTGTTGGGATACATGGATCAATATGGTCATTTCGGTATATTACGCTCAAGGTTTTGGGGAAATTTGGGTATGGCCGGGTTGGTTCGAACACGAAACAAACCGGGGCCTCAAAGCAGAAATGCTTATAACATGAGCTCCGGACATCTGATTGACGTGCCATCAACTTTGTTGGATTCCTCATAGTGAGAAAGTTCTTTTGGATTACTCCACTCAAGGTTTGGATGAAGCTGGAGTACGGTCAGGTTGGTTTTAGCTTAAAAACCAGTCGGGCCCCTGGGATGGAAAATCCAATATCTCTCAGACCGGGCGACCGATTGACGCACTGTCTTTCGCGTTGAGTTCCTTTTGAAGAGACAAAAATTTTTGATACATCAAATCTAGACTTTGTGACAGTTGATGTATCGACCCCTTGTCTTGTGGAGTGGACCCTCCCGAAATCGAGCATGCTATGTGCGGGAACCTTAGAGCTGGCTGCGACTGTGATGACAGTGACGATTGTATGTGGATCCTATGTGGGCTCGATAGCGATGAAGACTGTACTTGGATCCTACATGGGTTCGACAGCGAGGACAACTGTACTTGGATACTCCATGGGTTCGACATTGATGACGATTGTACTTGGATCCTATGTGGGTTCAGCAGCGATGGTTACTGTACATGGATCCTACGTGGGATCGGCATCGATGGTTACTGTAGTTGGATCCGACGTGGGTTCGGCAGCGACGAATTCTGTACTTAGATCCTACATGGGTTCGGTAGAGGAGATGATTCAGAAGCTACATCTATCATCTCCACCCATCTTCGTGATTAGTATACCTGTGTGAACTGAGTCTTGACATTCAATCATTATCTTCGATATGATTGACTTATTATCTTGTATGGATTGGGTTGTTCTTTCTTATGTGGATTGGGTTGTACTTTCCTTTGTGGACTAGATTGATATTGGGATCATGAGTTGGAGAAGAACTGGAATTGATGACTTAGGTATATATATGGGCAAATACCTAAGTATAGTTGGTTGATACTTTGTGTTTGTACCTTTCCATTGTGGTTTATCCTTCATGGCTTCTGGGAGACCTTCGGGAGCCTTGGGGTCCCTACAGAGTATCGTATACTCACCCCTGCACGGGCTATGCCCGCACTACGTTGTGTTGTATACAGACGACGGACAACGCTGATCATAGTTGAGACCTGAGGAATGGGACAGTACCTGGAGGTGGACTATCAGGCGGGACATACACGGAGTGGATGGCCGGACTCAAGGAGCCGATGAGACTATTTGTACTCACCCTTCAGGTGGGTGTTCTGAAGGACGTCTTGGTGGTTGCTGCTTACTTTTTCAGCTGTTGTAATTTCGTTTCTCAGTTGTACTGTATTTTCAGTTGGATTTGTATACTTTCCCATTTACTTTCCAGCACATACTTTGGTACTCAGCTACGTAGTGTTTACTTCAGCATACATACTCTGTGGTGTTTGTTTTCTTATATAAAGGCAATTCCTTCCATTTAATCGGGATTTACGCCTTTGGTGCTAGTCGTCAGCCCCTGGCCTATGGAAGGAGGTCTTGGGGTAGTCACAAAAGGGGCCCCGAGGACGGGTCGTGACAAATTGGTATCAGAGGAGTCGGTTCTACCGCAGAACTTATGAATCTGATAATTTCTTCGGTGTGAAGCAATAGTGATTAGGGTATTGAGTGTGGTTATCCATCCAGGGAGTCTAGTGTTGGTGCGGCGGCCGACATATCCATACACTAGGACCCTGAATTCTGATTTCTGACTCAGTGCACAAAAACATTGATTGCATGTGTGTTTCAATGTTTTCTTTGTGATTAATTTGCGTCAGCTCACAAGGTATACAGTATTGACCATGGCACACCTGTTTCTTTTCAGGATTGCCCCATGTAGGCAGCCAGCTAGGGATCCAAGATTTGTGTGAGATGGCATCCCACCGAGTGGCGAGGCCTCAGTGTAGGGCCCCATTACAGCGGAGGCACCGATGGTACCTCTACCCGCCGAGCCACTGATGCCACCAGCCCCAACAACTGAGAGTCCACGTCGACTGAGTTCACTATAGTAGTTTCAGTGTCATATCCCACCGAGGTTCCGTGGTGAGACGGACCCTCAGGCAGCTGAGGATTTGTTGGAGGCTGTTGTTCGAGTCTTCAGATTGGTAGGGACACTAGAAGACCTCATGGTGATCCATGCGGTGAGTCTCCTGCATGCAGCAGCATATAGATGGTGGAGCCTGATGCTCCAGGTGCACGATGAGGCATCTCTACTTTGGACGGACTTCGAGAACCTCTTTTTCTCGGAGTTCATTCCAGCCATCCTCCGTGCGGTGCGCATCCAGGAGTTACTATAGCTGTGGCAGTGCATCATGTCAGTATCCCAGTACTCGGTGAGATTTACTGACCTCTCGTGCTATTCCACTAACATGGTACGAGACCCATTCTTCCAGGACCGGACCTTCGAGCTGGGACTAAGGAACGAGATCAGGACTTCGATGATCTCCCTCAGTATTCTGATGCAGGCAGGAGTACTGGAGCGAGCCCTACTTGTTGAGAGCTTCTATGATAAGCCTACACCAGCAGCGAGGCCTACTGCAGGGCGACATGTAGCGGGGTCTTCTGCAGCTGGTAGTCGATGGATGTCACAGGGGTCCAACCGGACCAGACCATAATGTGGATGACATCAGGATACTTCTTTAGAGGCGCAGGACACACACAGCAGAGCCAGTCATACAAGAGGCAGACAGTGCTATGCATGTGGCGGGCAGGGCCACATGGATCGTGACTGCCTGACCCACCTTGCAGAGGAGAAGAAGACGGTTGAGGGACCACCCAGGCAGAGGCAGAGGTTCAACCATGGTGGTTCACCAGAGCAGGAGGACGTGGCAGAGGAGCTAGCCGAGCAGCGGGTGGTGGATGACGTTTCGAGGCTCTACCACCACCACCACCTGGAGGTCCACCCCGCCCACAGGGAACAGGTGGACAGGGCAGATCACAGCTTCAGGTAGCTGATGCTTACGATCATGGAGCTCCGGAAGTGGGTAGACAAGAGCGGGACTAGCTCCAGGCTTGGAGGCCTTTTTCCATAATGGTTCTAGCTTCATTGACATCGTTGTTTGTGTAACTCCGTGTCTTTTTACTTTGAGTTGCAGTAATAAAAGACACTTGCAATAGTGACATTTGCTTTCTTGTCTTTTGTATGATAATACTAAGAGGTTTCAGTTAAAAACCATTGATATGACCCTCACATATGATATTCCTACTAGAGGAGACCCAGTAACCACACATTGATGTTGACATTGTGACTCAACCCTTAGAGGCGAGAGTTACGATTGGATCTCTTGGTAGCAGCGTCGAGGCCTTACGACATCATCCAAGGCATGAATTACAACTGTTCATGTTAGGATTGACTATATTAGGCAAGGAATGTAGTTCATCTAGGGGATGAGACTGGATTTCTTTTTTCGGAAAAGGAGAAATCTTTGTAGCTTTGTAGAATGTTAATGAAGAAGGGGTAACCCTTCATGTGGTCAGACAGATCTCAGCAGAGCTTCTAGGAGATGAGACAGAGATTGACTAGTGCACCCATCTTGAGGCTACCAGAGGAAGGAGTTGGGTACGTAGTTTACTGCGATGCATCAGGGACTAGACTCAGGTGTGTCCTGATACAGGAGTGGGCAGTGATCACCTATAGATCCCGACAGTTGAGGAAACATGAACAGAACTACGCTACCCATGACCTAGAGTTAGAAGTAGTGGTCTTCGCCATGAAGATGTGGCGACACTATCTGATGGGCAAGTGCTTTATAATCTATTATGACAACCAGAGTCTCAGGTACATCTTCTTGCAGAAGGACCTGAACCTGAGACAACGGCAATGGCTCAAGTTCCTCCAGGACTATGGCTTTGAGATAGTCTATACTCCTAGGAAGATGAACGTAGTAGCTAATGCTCTCATCAGGTGGTCGAGCATTCAACTACTTGGAGAGGCGACATAGTAGCTCGTCGCATTGCTAATATCCTTCATGGATAGAGATGGAGTGTCCTTCCTACAGTCACTCACAGTCACTCATCCACTTCTTCAGCGGGTCAGAGAGGCACAACGTGTGGATGTTGACTGTGAGATGTGGCATGCACTGATTTCCACAAGACAGACACCTAATGGATTTTCTGTAGGAGGAGAGCACGTCATCATTTTCAGAGGACATACTAGAGTACCAACTGCATTACAGGAGGAGGTTCTAAGAGATTTTCACACTTCCCCATTGGTGGTACATCCTGGAGTAGCGAAGATGTACCAGGATGTCAGGCGACATCACTGGTGGCGGGGTATGAAGAAGGTTGTGGCCAAGTTCGTTTCACGATGCCTCACCTGACAATAGATGAAGGCGGAGCATCAGGTACCAGTAGTCTTGGTACATCCCATGGTGGTCCCGGAGTGGAAGTGGGACTTGATAAATATGGATTTCATGACAGGGCTTCCACGTACTTCAAGAGGTCATGACTCCATTTGGGTGATTGTTGACTGACTCACTAAGTCAGCCCACTTCTTACCTACCAGAGAGCAGGGCTCAGTGGAGATCTTGGGATGCCTCTACGTTCAGAAGATCATATGGCTTCATGGTGTGTCAAGGTCTATCATCTCTGATCGATACGCTCACTTTAATTCTTGTCTTCGGAAGGGGTTGTAGGAGGAATTTGGGACGTAGCTTCTCTTGAGCACCACCTTTCACCCTCAGACGGATGGTGAAACCGATAGGACCATTCATACTCTCGAGTACATGCTCCATGAATGTGTCCTCAACTTTGGTCACAGTTTGGAGGATCACCTACCTTTGGTGGAGTTTGTGTACAACAACAGCTACCACTCCACCATCGGGATGGCACTATACAAGGAATTGTACGGCTGACCTTGCTGATCACCTCTGTGCTGGACAGACCCTAGGAGTCAGCACTTGTTGGACCAGAGATGGTCCAGGACATGACGGAGAAGGTACATATCATCTAGGAGTAGATGAGTACAGCTCAGAGCCGACCAAAGTCCTATACTAACAGGAGGCGGAGAACACTGGAGTTTGAGGATGGCGACCACATTTTCTTATGGGTCTCACCTCGACGTGGATTATAAAGATTTGGCCGGGGTGGTATGTTATCTCCACGCTTCATCGGACCATTCCAGGTTCTCTGCAGGGTAGGCGAGGTGGCTTATCGCCTGGCTCTTCCACCTCAGTTGCAGCGGGTGCATGACGTCTTCCATGTATCTCAGTTGAGGAGATATGTGCATGACCCGACGCATATCATTGATCAAGGGGAGCTCTACATCGATAACGGGGAGACATTCACAGAGGTCTCAGTGGAGATCGAGGATCGATAGGAGCGGGTCCTACGTGGACAATCATTTCCTCTACTGCACATCAGGTGGTAGCACGGGAACCTACAGGAGAGCACATGGGAGGGAGAGGCTCAGATGCGTGCATAATTCCCTCATTTGTTTCGCTAGTTTATGGTGTAGCTTTACGGGGACGCAAAGGACTGAGGTGGGAGTAATGTAAAGAACCGTAAATTTCAAGGAAATATTTTTCTTAAATTATTTGGGATTTTACGAGTACACAGTTTCTGACGGCACCTAATTACGAGGCCCGGTGTTCCCGAAATCAATTTCCAATGTTTAGCTTGGTTATGTTCAGTGAACGAATGAGCGTGTTTTTCTATCTTTTGAACCGGTGCATGGAATCGAAATCTGAGGGCACCGATGAAACTGTAGTGTTGGTAATTGCTTAAGAGGACCTTTACAAAAGTTATGTTTTCTTGGGAGGAGTTATAAAAATCGTGGATTAAATGAAAAGTAAAAAAATTTGTTACAATTTTATTTCTTTTACTAAGTAGTTATATCCTAAGTATGGGGGTTGGGGTGGGACCCACTAGTTACTAACTACTCTTGAGAGGATAAAGGTGAGGTGGGGCCTACATGAGCCCTCATCTTTTCACATTACCCATAACCCCTTAAACTCTCTTTAAACCTCCATTGTATTTAGTTATGTTTCTCTTCCTCTTCCACATTAATAATGCCAACAAATAACATAATTAATTAGAAAACTCATGGTTTAATTAATTAATTGAATTCAATTTTGAATTTTTGTAATTTGAAATGCATGTCTTGAAATAATAAAAGAAGAGGAGTCTTATTTTATTGGGTTGGCTTGTTGGATGAGAATATGGGGAGAGCTCTATTCTCTTGAAGAACTTCATCCTCAACGTAGAACGACAACACTTAGTCAAGGATCATCGACTCGGTGACCCGGTTTCTTCCGTCCTCTTCTTCTTCCACGAAAAAGGGGGAGGCATTGACACAGAAACTCGCCAACGATGTCACACCGTATAATCTTTTCTCTGCAACAAAGGAAGGGAGACGTTGCTACCTCCTCGGATGCTCTCCGTCGACGTTTACAGAACCTCACCCCGCGATGCCATTTTTTGCGACGCCGACTTTCGTCATCGTTTGTTGAGGTAGGGTTATCTTCGTTCATGATTAATTTAACGTTATTCATTGATTAATTTGGCCAAATTTTACCAACGTAACGGGAAGAGATCAGACCACACAAACACAGACGATTTATCCTCCCTGCTTTCTTCTTGAACAATATTGATGATTAGTGGTGAAGGCGACATGGTGATGTTCCACCGCGCGAGAATGAAGAGAGTCGCGGCTGGAGCAGGCCATGGCGGTGGTGAACGGTGCCGTCGCGCCGCCCCGGAGAGGCCGAAGGAACCGCGGTCGGAGCGGGCCACGGTGGTGGTACGCGACACCATTGCGCCGCGCTGGAGTACCCAAGGGGCCACCGCCGGGGCAGGCCACGGCGGAGGGGCGCGGCCCCGGCGCGCCGCGCTGGTTGGACAGAAGTCGCGGCCTAATGCCATGGCGGTTTTTCAAATAGGCAGCCGTTTGAGCCAGCCGCCGGTGCCACCTGCAGGCTAGACCTGAAGGGTCCCGCAGTTACAAAAAATGGCTGGCCTTAATGGCTGGACATTTCGGAAATCAGGGTGGAAGCCCCCCCCCCCCCCTTCGCACTCTGCCCAGCTGAGAGCCGAGCCAAACCGCGGCCATCTTCCGAGCTGGGCGGCAGGCCACGCGGGCCGGGCCACCAGTGACGGGCCGGGCCACGCCAGCCAGGCCGGGTCGAACTAGCCGGGCCAGGCTGCACCAGTCGGGCCGCGCCACACCCAATTGGGCAGACCCATACCCGGGTCGGGTTGACCCAGTTTGGGCCGACCCATGAGGTAATCGGCCGGGACGGGCCAGGCCCAAACCCCCTATTTTCGGACAAATTCATTGTAGAGCCCATAACTTGGGCTACAAACCTCTGATCGATGCACCATTAGTTGCATTGGTATCCTTGGATCGATACAGTCATTTTGTTATATTACACTCAAAGTTTCGGAGAACTTTCTATACGGCCGGGTTGGTTCGAACATGAAACCAACCGGGCCCTTGGAGCAAAAACGCTTATAACTTGAGTTTCAGACGTCCGATTGACGTGTCGTAAACTTTTTTGGATTCCTCTTAGTGAGAAGGTTCTTCTGGCTTACGCTTCTTGAGGTTAGGATGCAGCTGGAGTATGGTCGGGTTGGTTTTATCTTAAAAACCAACTGGGCCCCTAAGACGGAAAAGCCAATATCTATCAGACCAGGCGTCCGATTGACGATCCGTCTGTCGCGTTGAGTTCCTTTTGACGGGACGGAACATTATGATACATCAAATATGGACTTTGTAATATTTGATGTATCTATCCCATGGATTTTGGAGCGGAACCTCCCGAAATCGAGCGTGCTGTGTGCAGGAACCCTAGAGCTGGCTGCGACTGCGACGATGATGACGACTGTACGTGGATCCTATGTGGGTTCAACAGCGATGACAATAGTACATGGATCCTACGTTGTATTGAAAGTGAATAAGACTGTACTTGTATCCTCTGTGGGTTCGGCAGCGATATCGACTATACTTGGATCCTACGTGCGTTGGACAATGATGGTTACTGTACTTGGATCCTACGTGGGTTCGACAGCGATGGTTACTGTACTTGGATCCTACGTGGGTTCGGCAGTGACGACTTCTGTACTTGGATCCTACGTGGGTTCGGCAGAGGAGATGATTCATAGGCCACATCTATCATCTCCACCCCTCTTCATGAGTAGTATACCAGTGTGAGATGAGTCTTGACTTTCAATCATTATCTTCGATATGATTGACTTGCTATCCTGTGTGGATTGGGATGTTCTTTCCTGTGTGGATTGGGTTGTGCATTCCTATGTGGACTTGATTGAACATGGGCTCGTGAGTTGGAGAAGAATTGCAATTGATGACTTAGGTATATGTATGGGAATATACCTAAGTAGAGTTTGTTGATACTTTGTGTTTTTACCTTTCCTTTGTAGTTTATCCTTAGTAGATTCTGGGAGACCTTCGGGAGTATCGGGGTCCCAACTGAGTGTCATAAACTCACCCCTGCATGGGCGATGCCCGCACTACATTGTGTTGGTTGTAGATGTCGGACAATGATGATCGTGGTTGAGACCTGAGGAGTGGGGCGGTACCCAGAGGTGGACTATCAGGCGGTACATACACGAAGTGGACGGCCGGACACGAGGACCCAACGAGACTATATGTACTCACACTTTAGGTGGGAGTTCTGGAGGACGTCTTGGTGGTTGTTGATTACTCTTTCAGCTGTTGTACTTTCTTTTCTCAGTTGTACTAAACTTTCAGTTGGGTTTTTATACTGGCCCATTTACTTTCCAACACTTATATTTGTACTCAGTTTACTTAGTTTTTACTTCATCATACGTACTCTGTGGTGTTTTTTTCTTATATAAAGGCAATGCCTTCCTTTTAATCGAGATTTACACCTTTTGTGCTAGTTTCCAGCCCCTGGCCTATAGAATACGGGCTTGGGGTAGTCACAACACGGGCCCCGAGGATGGGTCGTGACCGAAAATTCCATTACAATTGATGGGACATGTATGTATATGAACCCCTAACTGTCCATTTCATGTAAATATTATGAGAGACCCCTTTCTCTCTCATCAACCATTTTTATTAATTCATACATCACGCCTTTACACTGTCGAAATTGCACCGATTTTCCAAGCCAATGTCATTGTGTATAGAATACAATGCCCATTTATCTATCAAGGGTATTCAAATTTATACGCATTTAATTATTGATTATAAAGTTTCATGTATAAATTACACATTCCATTATCGTGGAATAAGTTATTAAGTTTTATGAATCGATGTTATATGATCCATGTGGCTCACTTATGCATGAAATGAAATGTTTAAGAAGGGTGTTCCTTTGTAGTGCTCTTTACGTCATGTGCAATGGGTGTTTACTCATGCTAATTCAAGAAAAATTATGTTTTACTCATTCTTTATGTGAAATGAGTATTTACTCATGCTCCATGTGAAATGAGCCTTGGCTCATGCTAATTCCATGTTAAGTGTTGTTGCCACATTTCCTTGTTATGATTATCATGCTTTATCATCCCATTATGTTTATGCTTCTTTTGTGCACTATTGATATGCCTATTTTCTAACATGTATTGTATACCTCATTTTATTCTATGATTATTCCCTTAATGGGATTTATAGATCACCCTTTTCTTATGCATGTCCTCGTGTTATCCCACACAATGCTAAGTACGAGGGAACGTAGTGGTCATGTAAAGGAAGTTTTCAATAAAGATGTTTTATTTCATATTTTAAGTTGTTATTTAATGATCTTAAGCCCCAAAGACACTAGAACTCTAGATCTTCTATATTGTATCAAGTAATGTTTATGTAATAAATTATGTTTAATTAATTGTGTAATAAAAGATTAGGGTTTTCATAGTTGTTATTAAGGGATAGGGTTAGTTTTTTTTGGGATTAGGATTATAAAACTCTAGTGGAGCTTTAGAGACAAGTATAAGTATAATAGAAACATCCCTATGTTTTTGTGAGTTTTGAGTCAGTGTTTTATCATGAAAATACATCCCTGTCTGGATATGAGAAGGTAGTGGCGGCTCTAGAAAAGATGTATCCTAGGGGTAAAACCCAAAAACACTGATTTGAGCTAGACTCGAACAAGAACTGGTGCACGAAAACGGGACTTGCAACCCTCTTGGTTATGACACACTCGAGGGATATTATTTGGTAAATTCACAAGCTTAGTATGAACCATTATTAATGGATAAAGAAATTACATTAGAATATATGTTAGAAAGTAGATCATGGATAACATAGACTGAGGCCAATAGATTCATATGTTAAGGAAGTAAAATTTATTTATAAGTTGTTAGTTTTGTCCATGGATTACCCTTTATGTGTTACCCCTAACATTCCTTTTATTCCAGCTAATGGCCGGTAATAGGAGGCCTCGGGCTAATAAATGATGTGAAGATCAATGTGATGACTGTACTAATTAGATGTCCAATTCAATGGGAGCGAGAATTGCGAACTTTTTCATGCATCTATCTCAGATAACTCAATATTTGAATAGAAACATGGGTCAAGATGAATGTTCAACCCCTCTAAAAAAGAACAAGATGCTATCAAGAGCTTCATGAGACCAAGGCCTCCTACTTTTAATGGATCATATGATCCCTCAATCATTGAACAATGGATCAACTCCATTGAAAAGATCTTCTACATCCTTCAATGTTCTGAACAAGAGAAGGTTCTCTTGGATGCTTATCGTGTGGTGAGTGAAGCTGATCAATGGTGGGTTTTGATCAAAAATACTAAGCCTGAGGAGGAGATCAAGGCATTGGAACTGAAGGATTTATAGAAGAAGTTTTTCGATAAATATTTTCTGCGCACCCTCCAACTTAAGTTAGAAAGGGACTTCCTTGACCTCATGAAAAGAGATGATGAATCTTTTGAAGAATATGTAGAAAAATTCCCAAGGCTTGCACGATACGATTTCGTCTTTGTCGTTACTCCCGAATGCAAGGTTGAATACATCTTTGGTGGGATGAAACCTAGTGTACGGAAAGTGCTGCCGATCCACGACTTCGACAGTTATGAGGAAATTTTTTGATGTGCCCTCAACATCAAAATGGAGATTGGAGAATCTCAGGAGTATCATGGGGATAACAAACGTAATTTAGACTTCAATTCTGGTCATCCAATGGATAAATCCAATGGTGCTAAGAAGATCCAACACCCCTCTTGCCAAAGGTGTGGAAAGAAGCACCACCAAAATTTCCTGAAGGGGATAAAGAAAAGATTAAGGTGTGGAAGAGAAGGGTACCTAGCTGCTAACTGCCGACAAGAAAAACCAGCAACTGTAATAGAGGAGTGGGAAAATCCAAACAAACCATAATGCTTTGTTCATTGATACAACTATAAAGAACCAGGGAATCTTGAAAATCAGTGCACTAAGCCAAGGGATTTCAGAGGAAATCAACAACCTCCAAGGCATCAAGGGTGAGATTTTTCCATCACTACTACCAATGTGAACCCTGACAGTGAAGTGGTGACAGGTACGCTAGTTATTCATTCAAGAATAAAGAATAGAAATTTTGATTCAGGTTCTATGCAATGTTTTATATCTCAAAAGTTTAGTAGAAAAATCCCAACACCACCACAAATCATGGAATTGAAGATGTCTGTGAGTACCAAAAATGGGGAAATCATTTCATCCCATGAATATAACTCCCCCCCTATCATAAAATATAGATTAATCTTCCTAGAGAAATTCTTCATACTCACTTTGGTGGAATTTGATGAAATTATTGGCATGTATTGGCTTTCCTTATATAGATCCAACATAAATTTCTGTGAGTGGGAAATCACTCTCCATGTGGAGAATGGACCCCCGATTGATTACAAGTGCAAGGAGAAAGATGAATCTTCTTTAGATCCATCATCTCAAGCATGGATATTATTGACCTATGAGCATGCGTAACTGGCTCAGATGATTGAGTCTAAGGAGGAAGCCATCAGAGAAGACATGCCTATTGTGAGGTAATTCGCTGAAGTGTTTCTTGAGGAATTGTATGGACTTACTCTCAGAAGATATTTTGAATTATCAATTGATCTTATACATGGGGAGTCTCCAATATACAAGACTCTATATAGAATGGATGTTGTGGAGCTTGAGGAGCTGAAGTAACAACTATAATAGAATCTAGATAGAGGGTTTATACGCGCATGTGCTTCACTATGGGGTGAACCAGTCCTCTTCATCATGAAGAAAGATAGGTCAATGCGACTTTATATCGATTATCATGATCTTAACAAAATCACGATAAAGAACAATTATCCTCTCCCATGAATAGATAACTTATTCGATCAACTTCGTGGAGCACAATACTTCTCTATGGTAGATTTGCGGTCATGATATTATCAAGTAAGGGTAAGGAAGGAAGATATCCCCAAGACTACTTTTCGTACAAGATACAGGCACTATGAATTCATAGTATTTCCTTTCGGAATCACTAATGATCCTGAAATATTCATGGACATGATGAATAGAGTCTTTAGAGATTACCTCAACAAATTTGTGGTAGTTTTTATAGAGGATATTATGATATACTCCAAAACCAAGTAGGATCATGATGAGCATCTAAGAACTATACTAGAGACCTTGCAGAACGAGAAGCTCTATGAATAGTACGGAAAGTATGATTTTTGGTTGAAAGAGGTCTCATTCATCGCCCATTTCATCATAAGAAATGGTATATATGTGGATCCCTCCAAAATAGATGAAATTGTGGAATGGATGATACCAACATCGATAACAGATATCCATAATTTCTTGGGGTTAACAGGATATTATGGACAATTTGTGAGGAACTTCTCATGATTGTCCAACCTTCTTACTACGATAACTCAGAAGGGAGTAAAGTTTTCTTGTAGTGAAGAATGCGAAGAAAGCTTCAAGGAGTTAAAAATATGGCTTATCACTACACCCATGATCACATTACCCACAAGTGGAGAAATTTTTGTGGTATTTAGTGATGCTTCAAAAAAGGACCTGGGATGTGTGTTGATGCAAATGAAAAATTCATTACCTATGCTTCAAATAAATTGAATGTTCATGAACAAAACTATCCAACACATGATCTCGAGTTTTCTACAGTGTTCTTCACTTTGATAATTTGGCGGCATTATCTGGTTGGGGAGAAGTGTGAAATATATACGGACCATAAGTGCCTCAAGTACATATATTCACACAAGAAAAGTTGAACATGCACCAACGAAGACGGTTAGAGATGATCAATGACTATGACTGCTCAATCCATTACCACCTAAGGAAAGAAAAAAAGGTGGTAGATTCCCTAAGCAGAAAGGTCCCATATATTCAATAATTGATGATAATTGAAAATGATCCAATATTCTTAGATTGGACATGGGAATCATAAAGAAGGGAACAACATCAGTCCTTTCAGAAATGATTTATCAGCCATCACCTTTGGGAAGGTTAGAATATTCAAAAAAAGATGATGTGGGAATTCAGGAAAATGTGGAAGCTATTAAAAAAGGGAAATACTGGGAGTTTAATTTTAATGAAGAAGGAATTTTGAGATTTGTGAAAATAATATGTGTTCCATCAAGTACGGAGATGAAGAAGATACTTTTGGATGATGCACATAGTACAAATTTCTCTATTCACCCAAGAAACACAATGATGTATCGAGATCTCTGAGAGCGTTATTGTTGGGATAATATGAAAAAGGAGGTCATTGAATATACATCAATGTGTCTGGTGTGTCAGTATGTGAAGGCAAAGAGGCAGAAGTCTAAGGGGATGATGCAACCATTGCCTATACCAAAATTGAAATGGGAGAAAATCACCATGGACTTTGTCACCGGACTTCTGAAGACATCCAACGTCAACAATGCAATCTGGGTTGTTTTGGAGCATTTTACAAAGGTTTCACACTTCATTTCTATTGGGGAGAATTTTTCATTGGATCAACTAGCACAAATATATATCAGGGAAGTGGTAAGGATGCATGGAGTACCACTATCTATTATGTCTGATGAAGATCCAAGATTCATCTCTATGTTTTAGAAGAGCCATCAACATGCTCTAAATACTGAACTGAACTTCAGTACAACCTGTAATCCTCAAACTGATAGCCAATCCGAGTAGACTATTCAAACACTTAAGGACATGTTGAGAGCATGTTCAATGGACTTTAGAGAATGATGTGTAAGGACCAGACCCCAGTTACCTGGAGCCGGTGCCTTATTTGATTACGTTGGCATACATACAATGAATATGAATCCTGACGGACCAAATAGTTTAGTATTATTGGATACAATATACATATATAATTTCAACTTTTCAAATGGAATGACAAAACAACACTAATTTATTCCACTACAGTCATCACATCTCCTAGAATATACTTGCAAGTCATTCATAAATTACTTCTTCATGTCTTGAGAAAATGAAACACAAGAAAGGGGTGATATCAGACGCTCAGTAAGAGTAAGAAATACATCAGAAGACAATATAAACTTTAGACATTTTGAATAATTTAAAACACATGCCTTTAATAATAAACAAGATCACATTATGATTGGAATATGAGCTGAGTAAATAATGCCATAATAAAACATAATAATGGGTATTATACTAGTAGAATAACCACATGAATTTTCAAATAATAGCTTCATAATGAGGGGAGTGCATATGTCAGACTTTCAAAAACATTTTTTCATGGCCTCGGCCAAGACGTCTAGTGATTAAGGCCTCGGCCAAAATCCATATCACATTGGGAAAGGCGTCGGCCAATTCTACGTCTAGTTGTCTCATGAGACCTACCGATGCATCGCGGGGATATAGTGGGAACCACCCATCACATAATAAGTCCAATTTATTCTTCATATGAGTGGGGGTAAACATAAACAACAAATATATTCATATCGAAACTATCATATGAAATGTAACTATATTTCCCCAATCATTAAATATAAGACACCAACCATTCAGAATAATATGGTGAATGGTTTTAGGATAGATAATCCAAAATAGAGTTATTCATAAAAAATTAAATCAAATATGGTAGATGACTTCATAAATGATTAAACCTAATAATACCATGTAATCAACATGAGTGTTTAATTAGATGAAAACACCCTTATAAAATCAATAAGCAATTCTGGAGATAAATAATCTTTTATTTTGAAAAGAAGTTTTCTTTTGGAAAAATATTTTTATAAAAACTGATGTGAATTAAGATAGTATTTTCATAATAAAATGAGTAATTTTGTAATGATAATGGTTCCCAAAAACAGATTATATAGTGCCCTTGAAAATATGTATGAATTTTAGAAATTCCCTTGAATCGATCTTGTACTTTTGAAACAATTTTGAAAGTTCCGTTTAAAACGTGAATATATCCATAAAATAAGGAAGAATTATGGTTTTTAAACATATACATGATACTAACACAGAACATATGATGACTATATAACAATACATTAAAATTACATCGAGGTAATTAGACAATGAAAGTATCCTGAATGAAAGTGGAAGTTCGGGTGGAAAAACAATTACCTTAACTCTAAACATGTTCCGCTCATGTACTGAAGCTCCTGGAATATGAAATTATACTTGTTAATAAATTATTTCAGAACCTATTATACATTTATTTAGTTGACCATAATTATGGTTAGTTCATTTATTTCTTTATTGATATGTTATTATATTGAATTTTGTCATTCTGGAGTGTTTGTTTCCATTATTTTCATATTTGGTTCACTTGTTTTTAAGTTATGAAGTTCATTTAGAATGAATATGAATCTCCGGGATTGGAGTTAAAAAATATTAATTAACATAATGAATTGATAATCATCATTTATATCATTTGGTTACATGGAATGGGGATGAATCATTAGATGACAACGACTTCGGTTATTCGGCGGTATTTGGTATATTATGAACTAGTTTTGTCATATAACTTAAGTATATGTACATATTCTGGTTCATGAATATTAATTAGGTTATAAAACATATATTATATTCTAGTTCAACCATGAATATGGTTTAATGACCAGTAATGAAGAAGAAATTGAAGAATGAAACTTCGCTGTCCACGAAGGTTATAAATCGAAACCTCATGGACGTCGATTTCATTTAGAAAAATAAAAAGGAGGGAGTAAGAATATTTATGATGGTTCTTCAATTCACATGATATGAATCCAGTATATAGATTTTAATGGAGTTATCATTGTCATTTTGACAGATGAGGTGAGGATAGGATAGGAAATGAAGATAAATTGAAATGAAACTAATTGAAAAAGAAGGGTGCTTTACCTCTTGCAATAACCGCCTTGAAAAACTCCTTAAGGGAAGGGGGATTGGTCTTTTGGGGAGACCAGAAGCTTCTTGGACGTGGGGAGAGACTAGGGAAGGGTAATTGGGAAGAAATTTGAGGAGCTTCAAGGCTTAGTGGAGTGAAGAGAAGAGGGAGTGGTGAGGGGTTTTTATAGTGGAGGAGAGGACTAAATTTTGAATATTTAATTCATTATTTTATTATTTCCCTCAAGACAACCAATAGTGTGGTTTCATGTGACCCCTAATAGTAATAAGTGCACGTGAGTTCGAACCAAGTGGACTTGAATCACTTTTTATGTCATAAATGGTGTATTTAACTGATAATTTGTATATACAGTATTTTATTGTATTTCACTATTCATAAAAAATTCCAGAATTTCAGAAAAATCCCAAAAATTCACCCCTACCATTGTTAGATATGTAGAATTCAAAAGTAAAATAAAATTTTCAAAAATAATTTTCTAAATATTATTAATTTAATTTTTAAATAAGGTCATAGTTAATTTGAAAAATAACAATCTTGAAGTGCAATCAGTTTTATGCGATATTGAAAAATTAATTAAGATCCCATTATCATATTTCCTTAAGAAAATAAAATAATAATAATATTTACTATTCATAAGGGCCGTATTACTATTTATAAGTGTATGTTACTATTCACTAAAAATCAATTTTGTTCTATTAGACTCCAAATGACTTATTGAACAAAACTCTAGATGACCATTTTTCAAAATTCAAAACATAGAAGGGGAAAAGTTGTGTTTAATGGTTAAATTGTAAAATTTCATTTTATATTTATTTTCAAAACCTTGGGGTGTTACATTCTCTCCTCCTTACAAAAACTTCATCCTTGAAATTCACAGAATATTAGCTAAAAAGATTTGGGTATGTCTTTATCATAAGCTCCTCAGTCTCCCATGTTGCTTCCTCCATCTTATAGTTCTTCCATAGAACCTTTACGAGACGAGTCGTCCGATTTCTGAATACTTGTTCTCTAGTATCAAGAATCATGATAGGCTCTTCATAGTAAGATAGATCTAGCTCAAGTTCCACTTCTTCATAAGTGAGTACATGTGTTGGGTCTGACATGTACTTTCTTAACATTGACATGTGGAACACATTGTGAACCTTGGAGAGACTTGGCAGCATTGCCAAACGATAAGCTACAACTCCAATTTGGTCCATAATTTCAAAAGGTCTGATGTACCTGTGACTTAATTTTCCCTTTTTACCGAATTGTATAATACCATTCCATGGAGATACCTTTAATAAAACGTGATCACCTTCTTGAAATTCAAAATCCTTCCTTCGGTTATCACCATAGCTCTTTTTCCTACTTTGAGCTATTTTGATATGGTTCTGGATAATCTTCACCTTTTCCATTGTTTCTTCAACATGTTTTGGGCCCACGTTCTTTGTTTCACCAACATAATCCCTGCAAGTTGGTGTATGACATCGCCTCCCATATAATGCTTCATATGGTGCCATATGTATACTTGAATGAAATCTATTGTTGTAGGAAAATTATATGAGAGGTAAATACTGATCCCACATGCCTTTAAAATCAAGTGAACAGGACCTCAACATATCTTCCAATGTTTGAATAGTCCGTTCTGATTTTCCTTCGGTCTGTGGGTGGTAGGTAGTTCTCAAACAAAGATCAGTATCTAGGGCCTTCAGAAGAATTTTCCAGAATCTTGATGTGAAACATGGATCATGATCAGAAACAATCGATAGGGGTACTCCATAAAGTCCAAAAAAATCATTAATATTTAGTCTTTCTATACTTTCAAGTGGTAGTTCTTCTTTTATAGAAAGAAAATGTCCTCACTTGGTAAGACGATCAACAATGACCCATATATCATCATTCCTTCTAGGAGTCTTGGGTATTACCATGAAAAATCCCATCCTGATATTATCCCATTTCCACTCAGGTATGGGAAGAGGTTGCAATAATACTCCAGGATGTTTCCTTCTAACTTTCACTTTTTGGAAAACCATACATCTTGACAAAAAATCAGCAATCTCCCTCTTCATGTTGTCCCACAAAAAAATGTTCCTTAAAATCTCTATGCATCTTAGTGCTACCGGGGTGAATAGAGAAATTAGAACTATGATAATCATCTAGCAATTCCATTTTTAGATCAGGTATATTGGAAACACAAAGTCTCTTCCCAAATATCAAAATTCCACCTTTATATACTAAGACACATAATCTCCCATCATTCATAGCATTAATCTTATTTTTAAACTCCTCATCATCAGCCTGAGAAGTTTTTATCCTTTATAGTAAATATGGTTTGACAACCATTTGAAAAATCATTGAAGTTTCACCTTCCATGGTTGTTCCCATATCCGTCTTTACTAGATCCATGATAATAGGATCGCTTTCAACTCTCGTCTTGTCCAATAATCCATGATCCTTTCTGATCCAGGCATTTTTCACCTTATTTGCTTTCCCCAGGTGGTAGTGTATCATGAAATCATAATCCTTGAGTAGTTCAATCCATCTCATTTGCCTCATGTTGAGTTATTTCTGTGAGAAAATATACTTCAAACTCTATTGATCAATATAAATCTCACATTTTTCAACATAGAGATAATGTATTCATATCTTCAAAGAAAATATTACAGCATCTAACTCAAGATCATGAGTAGGATAGTTTTTCTCATTTATTTTTAGCTATCGTGATGCATAAAAAATAACCCTATCATTTTGCATAAGGACACAACCAAGTCCTTTCTTTGAAGCATCACTATAAATAAAAAACCCATCATTCCCAGATGGTAGATTCAATATATAAATATTGACTAATCTTCTCTTCAGTTCTTTGAAAAATTCTTCACAATATTTTGTCCAAAAACATCTAACCCCTCTACGTGTGAGCTTCGTTAGCGGGTTAGCCAGTTGGGAAAAATTCTGCACGAAATGCCAGTAATAACCTGCTAAGACAATAAAAATGATTACCTCAGCTATGTTTGTTGGTATGGTCCAATCTTGGAATGTGTTTTTCATCGCCGGATCAACTAGGATTCCATCCTTAGAGAAAATATGGCTAAGAAATGAAATTTCTTGAATCCAGAATTCACACATGCTAAACTTCCCATATAATTCATGTCTTCTAAGAGTCTTCAGGATAATGTGCAATTGATTTTCATGATCTTCATAGCTTTTGGAGTATACCAATATATCATCAATAAATACCACTAAAAAATCATCAAGATATTCCTTGAAAACTCTTTTCATTAGATCCATGAAGACAGAGGGTGAATTAATCAATCTAAAAGGCATTAATGTAAACTCATAATGCCTGTACCTGGTTTGAAATGCTGTTTTCAGAATTTCTTACTTCTTCACACACAAGTGATGATATCCAGATCGAAGGTAAATATTTGAAAAGTATTGAGCTCCATGCAGTTAGTCAAATAAATCATCAATGTGAGGTAGGGGATACTTTTTCTTTATTGTTATAGCATTGATCTCTCTATAGTCGACACATAACCTCATATATCCATCTTTCATCTTAACAAAAAGGACATGGATTCCCCATGGAGAAACACTAGGGTGAATAAATCCCTTATTACTCAATTTCTCTAGTTGTTTCTTTAGTTCCACTAATTCTACAGTGGCCATTCCATAAGGGTCCTTCGATATGGGCCTTGAACCAGGAATTAAATCAATGGAAAACTCAATTTCTCATTCTGGAGGATGTCCAAGTAAATATTTTGGAAAGACACCAACATATTCTATCACAATAGGTACACACACAATTTGAAAATTCCTTTCCTCACCCATAGTTATTTCGTTCTGTTCCTCTTCAATAATAGAATTTATTTGAGCTATTGGGGGTGGATCTGGATAAGAATCAGGTGGTGACGATTCTGCTCTAAAGATAAGGTTTTCATTATCATCGTCATCAAAAATTGTATCCTCTTTCTTCTTACAATAAATTGTTTCATCATGGTACAAAAGACAATATATACCGAGGATTTTATCAAATTCAATCATGGGTATGTCAATGAGATCAACAGATAAAGAACATTTATTTTCCCTAATGGGAACTGATTAATAGAACTTTGTAGCAATGATACATCCCTTAGGATTTTTGACTGAAAACTCCCTTGTTAAATCAAATTATAAACATCTAATTTTCTTAGAAAACTGGGAAGATATGAAACAATGCGATGATCCAGAATCAAATAAAGAATTGGATAAACTTGAGGAAACAATTAAATTACCCACCACTACGTCAATAGGAACTTCAACTTCTGCAGTTGTGATTGTATAAGATTTTCCTTGATCCCTTGTCCATTTATGTGGCATATTTCATGGACATTTTGAAGAATCATTAGAATAGTGTCCCATCTCACGAAATCTATAACATTGAACATCATTGTCTTCCTTCTTCCCTTTGCAATCACCAGTAAGATGGACATTCTGACCACATTTGTAGCATACTCCTTTTCATTTTATGCATGCACCAGGTTGTTTCTTTCCACAAGTGTCACATGGTGTAAATTCAACTATTCTCTTCTTCCCCATTTCCTCATTTCCTTTAACAGGGTTTTCAATAGCCTATTACTTTTCTTGCATTCCTATAAATTCATAAGACTTAGAGAATCCTTTTTCTATCTTGATGGTACATGATAGTATATCATTATATGATGAAAAACTTTGGGAGACCAGTGCCCACTAGAGGAATGGATTTAGGCCATCAGAGAATCGATCAATTTTTCTCCTTGGATTTCATATGTAGTCCACAACATGTCTTTCTAATCTTGTAAAGTTAGCTTTATACCTTGAAAAATTCTCATCTTCCTTCTTCCTCAGAATCAAGAATTGTCTCTCCATATCTGCTCACTGCTCATGAGGGAAATATTTTTCTAAGAATATTTCCTTAAAATCCCTCGATTTCATCTCTTCTATCTCTTACTCCTCCTTTTTGTTTTGGATTAATGGCCACCACTAATCCGAATCTCTTGATAGACGATATACTGCCATGAAAACCTTATCTCATTCATTACATCCCAAAGTAAGAAACATCTTCTCAAGGGAACATATCAACTCCTCTGCTACAAATGGATTTGTAGTCCTGTTGAATAATGAAGGATGTTGTCACATAAAGTGATCTAGCATGGCTCCTCCACATGGGGGATCCGGATGCTCCATATGGGAAAGGTTATTATTCATAACCTGAGTAAGTTTTCCCAGGATATTTATGAGTTACTCAGCACCAGTAATAGCACCAGATCCAACATCACTCTCTTGCATCATAGGAAAATACCTATAGGGGACACATTTATTCGTTCGATTTCTATTCCATCCACTAGGTTCCATATCTAGATAATGAAATACACTATATTAGGAAATAGATCATAATGTATAATCTTAAATTAAAAATACTAAGAAAAATTGAGATCTTATGCATGGATAATCCCATATTAACAAAAATAGTTTCTTTGAGGAATATTTTACATTTCAATCCTTCATAATGGCTTGTAAAGAAAATGTGAATTATCCTAAGCATATCCCCCATGAGTGTCGTAACCAAGAGTGCAGAAAGGCTCGTTGTCATGCAACAGGTCACATTCGAGTGTAGCTCAAAGCGGTGTTTTCGAGTTTTAACCCTAGGATACATCCTTGCAAGAGTAGCCTCTATGTGCTCATATACAGACATGGATGTATTACATAAATTATCCACATAATATATTCCTTACCAAAATAACAGGACGTTATTGTATGTATTTCCTCAAAGACATACTTAGAGACTCTTCCCTAATTCTACGTTATCTAAATCTAGTTTCCAAATTTTCCACTAAACATCCCTCTAATAGCAACTGTAAGGACCCGACCCTAGTTTCCTAGAGCTGGTGTCTTATTTGATTACATTGGCATACATAAAAGGAATATGAATCCCGAGGGACCAAGTAGTTTAGTATTATTAGAAGCAAGATACATACATATGTTCATCATTACATATGGAATGGAAAAACAACACTAATTTATTCCACTTGAGTCATCATGTCTCCTATATTATGCTTGCAAGTCATTCATAAATTAATTATTCATGCCTTGAGAAAATGAAACATAAGAAAGGGGTGAGATCAGATGCTCAGTAAGAGTAAGTTATACAACGGAAGATAATATAATAATTAGACATGGTGAATAATTGAAAACACATGCGTTTAATAATAAACTTGATCACATTATGTCAGGAATATGATCCGAGTAAATAATTCCACAATAAAACATAATAATGGGTATTCTACTAGTTGAATAACCACACGAACTTTCATCTAATAGCTTCTTAATGAGGGAAGTGCATATTCTGGACATTCTGAAACATTTTGTCATGGCCTCGGCCAAGACTTCTAGTGATTAAGGCCTCTGCCAAAATCCATATCAAATTGGGAAAGGACTTGGCAAATTCCATGTCTAGTTGTCTCATGAGGCCTCCCGGTGCGTCGTGGGGCTATAACGTGCCCTGCTCATCACATAATAAGTCCAATGCATTCCTTATATGAGCGTATATAAACATAAACAACAAATAAATTCATATTGAAACTATCATATGAAATGTAAATATCTTTCCCCAATCTTTAAACATAAAACACTAACCATTCGGAATAATATGGTGAATGGTTTTAGGATAGATAAAATAAAATAAATTTATTCATGAACCATTAAATCAAATATTGTATATTACATCATTAATGATTAAACCCAATAATACCATGGAATCAACATTAGTGTTGAATTAAATGAAAACACTCTTATAAAATTATTAAGCAATTATGGAGACAAATAATCTTTTATTTTGAAAAGAAGAGTTCTTTTGGAAAAATATTTGTATAAAACCAGAAGTGAAGTAAGAAAGTATTTTCATAACAAAATTAGTTATTTTAAAAAGATAATGGTTTTCATAAATATATTATAGCGTGCCCTTTAAAATATGTAAGAATTTGATAAATTCCCTTGAACCGGGTTAGTATTTTTGAAACAATTTTGAATGTTCATTTTAAAATATGTAACTATCAATAAAATAAGGAAGGATTATGGTTTGTAAACATATATATGATACCCAAACAGAACATATGATGATTTCATAACAATAAATAATAATTACATCAAGGTAATTAGAAAATGAATTTATCCCGAATGAATGTGGAAGTTTGGGTGGAAAAACCCTTACCTTAACTCCAAACGTGTTACGCTCTTATACTTAAGCTCCTGAAATATGAAATTATACTTTTTAATAACTTATTTCATAACCTATTAGACATGTATTTATTTTACCATAATTATTGTTAGTTCATTTATGTCTTTATTGGTAAGTTATTGTATTGAATTTTGTAGTTCTAGAGTGTTCGTTTCCTTTATTTTCATATTCGGTTCACTTGTTTTTAAGTAATGAAGTTTATGTGGAATCGTTATGAATCTTAAGGATTGGAATTATAAATTATTAATTAACATAAATAATTGATAATGGTCACTTATATCATTTGGTTACATGGAATGAGGATGAATCATTAGATGACAACCACTTCTATTATTCACCTGTATTTGGAATATTATGAACTAGTTTTGTCATATAACTTAATTATATATACATATTATGGATCCTAAATATTAATTAGGTTATAACACATATATTTTAGTCTGGTTAAACCATGAATATGGTTTCATTACTAGTAATGAAGAAGAAATCAAAGAATGAAACTTCATTGTCCACGAAGGTTATAAATCAGAACCTCACAGACGTCGATTTCGTTTATAAAAATAAAAGGGAGGGAGTAAGAATATTTATGATGGTTCGTCCATTGAAATTATATAAATCTAGTATATAGATTTTACTGAAGTTATCATGTTCATTTGGACAAAGTATGTGAGGAGAGGATAGAAAAATAAGATAAATTGAAATGAAACCAATTGAAAAATAAGGGTGATTTACCTCTTGAAATAACCTCCTTGAAAAACTCTTTAAGGGAAGGGGTTTTGGTCTTTTGGGAAGACCAAAATCTTATTGGACGTGGGGAGAGACTGGGTAAGGGTAATTGGGAAGAACATTGATGAGATTCAAGGCTTAGAGGAGTGAAGAGAAGAGGGAGTGCTGAGGGGGTTTTATAGTTGAGGAGAGGAGTAAATTTGGAATATTTAATTCATTATTTTATTATTTCCCTCAAGACTACCAATAGTGTGGTGTAATGTGACCGCTAATAGTAATAAGTGCATGTGAGTTCAAAAAATGTGGCCTTGCATCACTTGAGATGTCATAAATAGTGTATTTAACTGATAATTTATATGTACTGTATTTTATCATATTTCACTATTCATTAAAAATTCAAGAATTTAAAAAAACTCCCAGAAATTCACCCCTACCATTTTTTGACATGTAAAATTTAAAATTGAAATCCATTTTTCAAAAATAAATTTCTAAATATTATTAATTTAATTTTTAAATAAGGTCATAGTTAATTTGTAAAATAACAATCTTGAAGTGCAATTAGTTTTATGTGACATTGAAAAATTAATTAAGATCCCATTATCATATTTCCATAAGAAAATAAAATAATATTATTATTTACAATTTATAGGGGTCATATTACTATTCATATTACTATTCATAAGGGTATGTTACTATTCACCAAAAATCATGTTTGTTCTATCAGACTCCAAATGACTTACTGAACACAATTCTAGATGACCATTTTTCGAAATTCAAAACATAGAAGAGGAAAAGTTGTGTTTAATGGTTAGATTATAAAATTTCATTTTATATTTATTTTCAAAAACATGGGGTGTTACCTGATGGGATCAACATCTTCCTCTGGTTGAGTTCTCTTATAATAACAGTTTCCACTCGAGCATCCAAATGGCACCATATGATCCCCTTTATAGGAAAAGGTGCAGAACTCCGGTGTATTGGGATAAGGTCGGTGAGCGTAAGCTGCTTGAACCAGAAATGGTCAAATAAATAGGGGAGAAGGTGAAAACCATTTAGCAGCATATCAAGGCAGCGCAGAGACGAAAAAAGAGTTATACAGATAACCATTGACGAGACCTTGAGTTTAAAGTTGGAGACATGGTATTTCTACACATATCTTTGTGAAAGATGGTCTTGAGGATTGGAAAGAAAGGGAAGTTATGTCCATGGTACATCGGCCCCTTCGAGATTCTTGATTGTATCGGGGCTGTGGCCTATCAACTAGAACTTCCACCTACCATGGACATACTACATGATGTCTTTCATGTATCCATCTTAGGTAAGTACATACCAGACCCTTCACATGTACTCTCTTCAGAGGTGGTATAGTTAGAAGATGAACTTTCTTATGAGGAACAACCAGTGATGATCTTAGATCATAGAGAAAAAGTTCTTCTAAATATGATAATTCCCCTCATCAAGGTGTTGTGGAAAAACCAAAAGTTTGAAGGTGTGATGTGGGAATTAGTGGAAATGATGAAACAGAGTTACCAAAATCTATTTTAGTACGGGAAAAAGAACATTTGAGGACGAAATTTCATAAGGGGGGAAGATTATAATGACCCAAACATTCATTAATGGAAATCTATCATGATCTAATTAAATGTCTCTTTCAGTAAAATGTTTATATAAAATTTCAACTTCTTTTTTTTATGTTAATAATTGTGACCATTGCTAATATTTCCGTTGAACAGTGATCACCTGATTAGTATAAATATATGGCTTTAACTAATCCAATTTACTCAAACAAAGGAAGTGATGGCCTCATCCAGTAGACATGCCCTATAAGAATCCCATTTTTCAGAGCTCGGAAAGGAGGTGGATTCATTGGGCTTCGCTCTTGACCAAGCCCAAGTCGCGCTTGAATATGTTAAACTCGAGCGGGACCGCCTACGAGAGAAATGGAAGTTAATAGAAATTACCACCCGAGCAATGTTATCCGAGCCACCCCAAGAGTCTGTCACCATCGCACACCTTACTCTTCGGTCTTATGCGGGTGTTATAAGGGGTTATGTAACAAGAACTTAGCACTATGGTTATGTACATTATTTTTTTATATAATAATGAATATACTTTCATTTTATTATTGTTACCTTATAAATTGTTTTTTTAAAGCACAAATAGTTTTTTTAGTTAATGTTCGACTAAGAAATCTATTTTGATGAATTAATGGATATTTGAATTAAACAATATTTTAATAAAATATTATTATTTTTATTAAATTAATTTTTATTAAATATAAGTGATCGTATAATTTTATGAATGCAATTGTAATTTTTATTAAGGTTTGAAAGACATTTCATCAAAACACATGAATTTCCGATAAATGTTGGATTTTATGTTAAAAGTGAAACTTTACATATTTAGAAAATTATTTAGATAAAATAAATATTATATCTGGAATCCGGATGCTGAAATTATCCAACATTGAATTTTTAATAAATTTCTCTGACAATCGATTTTTTGGGTAAAATTAAAAACCGTTTTAATATATAATGTGTTTTATGACATCATAATGACCCAATAGTGATGTAATCAAATATTAGAAGATTTATTTTCGGCAAATATATGTTTTACCATTAAAATAATGTTATTTTGGGTTATTTGACTTAGTTTACAAAGCATTAATGGACCCTTCAAGACTTATTAAACATCTTGTCTTTTTAAATTGTTTTCCTTGGGAGTGTGACTCACCTCCACATAATCAACCCCATTATTTTAAGAATTTAGGACTTTGGACTTATAAATTATTGTTTTCCAATTCTCTTTTCCAAAAACCATTGGAAAAAACCATGGGCTGGTTTGTTTTTTGGATTAGTTTAATGAGAGGTGTCCCAAACCTAAATAATAAATAATTCTCTCACCTCTCTTATATAAACCCACCCACGATCCAACATACTCCTAACTAAAAGTCTTTGGAGTTCATCAGAAATCTTCCCTAATCTCTCTAAAAGCCTCCCAATGTGACCCAATATCCCAATAAGCCTCTCTCAAGCCTCTCTAAGGCCTTTGGAAGCACACTTCCAAGTAAGGGTTTTTCTTGCTTTCTCATTTTTGTCCAATAGACTTTAAATTGTTATTCGATTTTAATATCAATTATAAATGTTGTAGTAAGGTATCAAAAATCGCCCATACATCCCTATTTATGTTTTAATGATGGGAGACCCATTTTTTCTCTCATTAAATGGCTCCCATGTACACCTGTTACTATGCCAAAATTCTGAATGGAATTTCTCTCTCCTCTTTTATATTCAAGAAATTATTTAGTATCATGAATCTAAATTCCATTAAAATTTTTAGGAAATATATCTATATGAACCCATTACTGTCAATTTAATGTAAATATTTTAAGACACCCCTTTTTATCTCAACAACCATTTTTATGAATTCTTACGTCACGTCGTTACGCTGCCAAAATTGCACCGACTTTCCAAGCCAATATCATTATGTAGTGAATACCATCCACATTTCTCTATCAAGGGTATTAAACTTTATGAAAATTTACTTATTGATTATAAATTATCATGTATGAATTAAAAATTCTTAAATCATTGAATAAATTATAATGTTTCATGAATCCATGTTATATGATCCATGTGGCACACTTGTGCATTAAATGAAATGTTTAAGAATGGTGCGCCCTTATAGTGTTCCAATGCATTAGGTAAAGTATAGTATCATTATACGTCATGTGAAATGGGTGTTTACAAATGATAATTCAAGTGAAATGAGGGTTTACTCATGATTCAAGTGAAATGAGTATTTACTCATGCTCCATGTGCAATGAGCCTCGGTACATGTTAATTCCATGTTAAGTGTCGTTGCCACATTTACATGTTATAATTATCATGCTTTATCATACCATTATGTGTATTCTTATCTCGTTCTCTATTTATTTGCATATTGTCTAACTTTTATTTTATTCCTCATGTTATTCCATGATTATTACCTTACTAGTCTTTATATCTCACCCTTTTCTTATGCATGTCCCCAGGTTATCCCATGCAATGAGAAGTACGGGGGAATGTAGTGGTCATGAAAAGGAAGTTTTCAATAAAGATGTTTTATTTCATGTTTTAAGTTATTACGTAATGATCCTAATCCCCAAAGACACTAGACCTCTCGATCTTCTATACTATATCATGTTATGTTTATGTAATAAATTATGTTTAATTGTGTAATAAAAGATCATGGTTGTCATAATACATAATCACCACATATTTTATTTTTAGTGGTAAATATACTAAAAACTGATGTATTATTATAATATTTATCTTGAAATTAATGGTTTTTAACAACACATTTAATTTTATCTCTTTTTATAGGATTTGATTCAAGTTTTATAAAATTCGTAATGGTTCTCGTTTCAAATTTTATTATTTGAGACATGTTTCGCATTATGAACCTATTTTTCCTTAATATGATGTATATAAAAACTATTTGAAATATTATATCATTATGATCCCTTTATTCATGGTATTTAATGTTCTATTTCAATTTCTCCCCTTAATGGTCTTTCGATCCAAGTGTAATCAAAAGGTGAAATGGTTTCCTTTCCATTCTCACTTTGAATTAGTGATTATTTATATCTAAATTCATAATTGAGGGAATTTTACATTATATCTATATTAAAATCCAAATAAATTATTCTTCTCTACTTATTTATTTTTTACATGTTTTCTTATAATTTCACTTCCACATTGGTTTACAATTCAGTTGAAAGGTTTCCTATTATTATGTTCAACTTTATCTCTTATTTCAGTTGAATATCTTTATCCTCTATATCCATGTTATTTATATTATTTTGTTGATAATATTTTCTATATATAAAAAATTTCATATGTGCATTTTCTATTTTATTTAAATTATTTTAAAATGTTCAAAAATAATTTTTTTAATTTTGTTTTGCGTAGGTCAATTTTAAATTTCATTACAATTGTGAAATGAATCTATTTTTAAACATTTCCCACCTAGATTAATTTTCCGAATTTTATAACTAATGTTTTTTAATAAATATTAATTTTCATGTTTTCATTTTTTTACATAGGAATTTATATTTTCTTTTTTTTTAATTTTTTTAACAATATAAATTATCAAAAGAAAAAGATATTTGTTCTTGTTTTTTTTCAAAGAATATATCTATTGTTCTTATGAATTTTTTTTCTTATATGTCAACATCCTATAAAATTTATTTTTGAAGAACTCGGGACATTATCCAATTATACAAAGTAATGTTTTTCATAATATGGATTATGATGATGTTTTTTAGAAATCTTTCTAAAACCCAATTTTTTCTCATAGGCAAACAAAGATATGATTGGAATTATTAATGTTTTCAAGTCCATGTAATTTAAAATAATTGGTGTATTCTATATCATTTCCATTATTATCTTAATTATATATCTATTACTATATATAGTTTTAATGCCCTATATTATATAAAATAGATTGTAGGGTATTTACCAGTGAAGTTAATCTATTTATTGACTGGGAAATATTAACATTCCATATAATTGGTTTTTGAATAGAAATTTTTATTGATTAATAAGGAATGTTGAGTATGTATGGTATTGTTTATACACTACTTTTATATAATTAATGAATTATAATTATTTATTTTCGGGTGGGGCCTATAATTATATAGTCCAAATTGTATCCTTAGGTCTCATGTGAAAAACGAGTTTGTATATTTAGTGTATGTTTGTATATTTATTTATAATGTATTCACATAAGGAAATGAATGTTTGAATTATCTATAATGACATGTAATGAGTCCTTAGAGGAATAATTTATTCATAATATCATGTAATGAGGCCTTTATGATTTGAATTAAATGCCTACAATTATGCATTTCATCACTATAAAATTACCTAATTTTGAACTTTTGATTATTTATATTTTTGTATTAAAAATTGATAAATTTCATGTTCATATTATAAGTAATATATAAGTAATTTATTATTATTTATTTATACAATATTATTCATTAGTTTATTATTCAATGATAAATTCTGTTATATGCTACCCTTTACCAAGTATCTAAGATAATACCTTTTATTATTTTTCTTTTCCATAGGGAACTAAGATAACTATCATGAATGATTCAAGGGTATTCTTAGATGAATAATAATTTATCCATTAATGAATCAGGTGTTCCATTTTGAGAGTTTGGTTTAGTGCAAACATTTCCATTTTATAAAAGTATGGGTATTTTTATATAATATATTTTACCTATTTATATAATACTCTATAACAGAAAAGGTATCAGGTGTATAAGTGATCCAATACATTCCAAAAATCGTATAATTATGGATGGTTATGTTCTGGCTATCATAGTGGGTATTAATTCCAATGTGTTGAGAATATGATTTTAGTACATGATCTGGAAGTGTGAGTTGGGAATATTATGGTTTGTATCAGATAAAGGTTCTAATAACATTATAAGTTAAGAAGTTATTAATTATGGAAAATTGAATGCCTATAGATACCATAATAGATTAAAACATTTAGTGGTATTTATAAATTGAAAGGCATTTGTACCATTTTGAGGTATTATGTTACTATATTTTTAGATGATTAATTATATTTTGGGATATATTTATTGGGTTGTATGTGGAATATATTATTGGTGTATATATAACCATATTTTTAATGAGTGTTTTAGTTTAATGGTTGTTTGAGTTATTTGGGATTTTATATATTTGGGGCTTCTGTTGAAAGGAATAAAAAGACCATAGAGTTGGTATGTGTTTTGATATTAGGGTAATTATAGTTATTTAAGACAAAGGTATATTGATTTTGGTAATTGGTAGAGTGATACTGATAACATTGGGGATTGAAAATTATTTGTTCGAAATTATATTAATGTTATCTTATAGCAATTTCACTATATTTTTAGGAAAATTACATGATTAAAAAATGAATAGAATAATTATTGGGAAATATGAATTTTAATGAATAATGGATTAAATATTGAGTTATTTTCCAAATTTTTTATGTTACGGAGTTTCAATTTTTTTGGGAAAGGAATAACCAATATATGTTATAGAAAATAGTAAGTATGATTTTTTATTTTTTAGGTATACCAATTTATTGGATAAAGGATAAGATTATTTTAGAGAGAAAATATGAATGTTATTTTCCTGATTTTTGTGTTCAGAATTTGGAAAGGATAATTATCAATAAATTTTAGAGTTTAATTATCTATTGGGATTAGGTGATGAATCATCATGTCATTTTCCAAATAAGTCTTGTTTTGGATTTTACTAAAAATTTGAAAGGAATCTTGGTTTTAATGTGTACAACATGTATTGAATTTCCGTAGGTCTTGTCGAATCATTGGTCTAATTGTTATGTTTTATTTTGTGATGACTATTTTTGAAATATTTTTTTTAACTTTTAATATCTAATTTTTTTTTCAAAGTAAAATGATGTTTTCCCCAAGAATATTTACCAGGAAATTTAATTGGTATTTTTATTCATCAACAAAAACAAACCTTTATTTTACTTATACTATACTAGAGATTTGTTTTTCATACACGATCATTATTAATTACATGGATGGTTTATCCTTTTCAACCCATGTGAAGTGTACCATTTGTTCTCTAGATATTGTCTCAATGTTTTCTAAGGGGGAGAATCTCGTTTAAGGGGATGCTCTAGGGATGCACTGTTTTAGACCCCCATTTTTCTTGTCTCACTGGACCTTTGGAACCTTGGATCCTTGATTTTTTTGTTTGCTCCAATACCCCAGTTTCTATAAATAAAAATATGACTCTGATGGATGTTTTATGATTACTTATACCAAGGAAATTATTGACATTCACTTTCTTAATTATTTTTTTTTCATTAACATTCCCTTAAAATAGTCACTTTCCTATGATCACTAGACATTAAATTTCCACTAAAAGTAAATATTATTAATCATGGATATTTTTATTGATTAAACCACCTAAAATTTCCCAAAATTGTCTTCTATATTGATTTTTTTATCTTTTAAGTAGAATTATTAACAAAACGACATCTTTTACTCAAAACAAATATTTAATGATAAGTCACATTGTTCAATAATTAAATTTATTATTCTATATATAAGGAATTATATGAACATGAATTAATGGTTGGGGCTCTAAATTATATATCCCCTTGATTAATTGATAGTTTCATGAGGAAAATAAGTAAGTTATCATTAAATGAGTTTTTACCCATTGTTTAGAAATGTCTAATAAAAGGTCTTGAATATAGAGGTATCATAATTCCTAAGATCATGATGTCCAATAATTAAATTTTTTTTACATTAATAATATTTTTATTATTATCCATGATATTTTCATTATGATATTATCTCTAAACTATTTGTATTCTAGGTAATTTTTTAAATGACATGTGTTTTTAGTTATTTATGTTTCCATATTGATTATGCTTTATATATCAAGGATAGAAAAGTTATTTAAAATGTAATATATGTTTATTTATTTATATTAAAATATATATTATTGATTATATAATAAGGATAGTCATGTTATTGATTTAGTGACATGTTTGTTATGATATTTACCCTCCCATATTAATTATTGCATATTTATTTGACTTCATTTACTCATAATATATTCCTCCTAACATAATTCTTATAAAGAATTTGACACCACCATTATTTTTTCCATTATCAAGAATCTTGTATGTGTATTATTAATGATATTTAATGAAATTATAGAGGGAATAATGATATACTATAAAATAACTATTTTTTAAATTGTAAATTCAAATGTAATATGGGAATCATGTCTATATCTAGTATACCAAGGCTACTAAAATATTTAGTCCTTAAGAAAGTGATTCCATGTATCTAATTCCAATGTAATAATGTAGGAATCGACTCTAGGTTACAAGACTCGGGGTCACTAAATTTTTCATTAGAGAATATTTATTAGAAACCATGGGAAATAGACTTAGGAAAAAATATATTAGTCAAATAACCCTATTATAGACACTGAGGATAAGTATATAATATCATCTTAATGTTTTAGTAAGGTAGATATTATATGTTTTTTCTTGGAAACAAATATCTATATACATGATAAAAGTGAATATATGTACCTAAGTTTAACAATAAAAAAGGTGTGTTAAGTTAGACTCGAGAAATACAAGGTATATGGAAACACGTCTTACTGCACAACTAGTTTGATACTATATAGAGATATGGTTGGGATAATTAACTTTTTCATTTCAAACCTTTATAAATGATTTGAATTGATTCTGATAATTAATATCCTTTTCAAACCCAAATTTTTTTATATTGAAAAGAAGGTGGTATAATTTATAATTCCATTAGTGATTCATCATAATTATGTGGTTTTCCACTATGATTATTGTTACTCACACAATGAATTTTGGTTTCAAACATTGTTTGAAACCTAGAGGTATTGGGCTATTATTCAATATCATGGAAAATATTGTGATTATGAGCAACCAAATAGTAGGATAATTGGAGTGAAAGATATTTTGATTATTCCTAATCAGTTTTCAAAAAATATGGTTAACAACCAATACCCTAACAAATTACCATACTCTTCAAAGAAGAGTTGGATGGATTTTAATATGAACATAGGTGGTGTAGACTATGGAGGAAAGAAGTATCTATTTCATTGATTTTATAAATGTGTATTGATACACCAAAGAAAACTGTCTCAATATAGTTTGAAAATATTTTACGTTTGAAAAAAAGGCCATAAAGAAATGAATTTATAAGAAAAAATATATAGTATGATGAAATTATAGGGAACCATTTATATTTATTTTTATTAAATTATGGGAACTATGGAATTATTCGAGTCAATGAAATATTCTAAAGGATAACCCATAAAAAAATTAATGAAATTTTTTGAATTAAATTTGTTGAAGTATTTACTTATTAAGATTTTAAAATTAAATTATACAAGTATTTTTACAAATGTTATTTTGGTTATAAAAATAATGAAACATCTATGGATTGTGATAAATTTTAGAATCATATACAAGAAAATTAAAATTGTAATTATAGACACCGTAGTGGGTTTATGATTTCAAGATTAATCATAAGATTAAAGTCATAAACACCTATTTTTTAGGTTTTATGTGATGGTAGTATACTATGATTAATTATTTTTTTAGAAAACATTCATGGGAATATGACCTATTAGTTTTGTATATGAATATTTTTTTGAGGAATAATTCCTTTAAATTTGTGGGCATAAGTTTGAAGATATTTGTAAACATTAGGGTTTGTCATATCATTAATGTTGAGAAAATTGTGGGTTAATACACTTTAAGAATATTATAATAATTATATTAATATTGATTTGAAAAAATGACATCACACATGATGAGTGACAACCCATTTCATTTATCAATGCTACAGAGCATGAACTGATAACTAAAAGAGACAATGCTTTAGTCAATACCACTATACTATGTAATTTTTCTAGTTAATATTATATTTTTTATTAAATTATTTTATGAATAAATATTAATGCTGAACTAGTGGTGTCATTGATGAGGATTATAGATTAATAACATATACTAAAAATATTGGTTTTGGAAAATATTATAAAATATATAGAAATAATTTCCACTCATTTTTGGATATTATGATCATTTAAATGTGAAATCTATTGCTTTAAGTATTAATTTTTTTTTTCGATATCCGTTTTATGGAGTAAGTGATGAATTGGAAATTGTTCAAGGAATAACTAAACAATTTAATTATTCTTATGAAATAGAAAGATATCAAGTAAGTATATTTCATAATATTCTTAGATAGTAAAATAATTTCACAAATTTTGGGAAAGGATATTGAAGATAAATTTTATCATACTATAATTATTCTAAAGAATCAAATGGTCTTCAAAATCATCACTGACATATTTTTTGAGGACTTTAACATTCCATTGACCCTTCAAAATCTTGAGATCAATGATCTCTATCACACTCTATAATTATTGATGATTTTATTTAAGGTTCATGTCATTACATTACATAAATTTTCTCCTCATTGGAAACCAAGTTGTGTGTTATTCAAGATGAACTTCACATGTCTATTTCTCTCTAATCAAGAGGATTTTTTATTAACCCATTTACGATGTGGGTTTTTTTAAACAATGTAATTTCCAAATGTCAAACACATGATTAATGACATCAATTTTAAATTATAAGGACATAATTTATTGATAGTGGAGAGAATGTGACACCCTAAGATTTTAAAATATGAACATTGTGTTCAATATCATGTGAAACATTCAACACCAATCTTAAGAATCCTAGGGAATATATTTCATTAAATATATTATCTTTGATAGCTTTTGAATCATGAATCCCCATTCCTAAATAAATCACAATATATTTTACTATTATAAACATGATTATAAATTGGTGGTTACAAAGAGTAAAAAATAAATTATGAAAATTATTGTATTTTATTGATAAGAAAAAAATAAGAATCATTGAAAAGAAAATTAAATGTTATTTTGATAAAAATGTATTTTCCTAAACAACGGTATAGTAACGTTTTATGAAAATAGTTTAACAATAAATTTTTTGGAAAATTAAATTATAAAAATTAAATTCATTTTTGAAATAATAATATCAAAAATATTCTTATTGTGATTTTTTTTATTTTTATGAAGAGTATTATTTTTTGATGAAAAATGAAAAAGAATATTTTTTATTGAAAATATCCTTTTTGTTTATATAATTTAGAAGGTTAAATTATATCTTTAATTTGTTTTAAATTAAAATGTGTTGAATAATATAAAAATTTTATTAATTTAGTTCCTTTTAATTAATTTAAAATTAAAATGTGATATTAAAATGTTCTACACTTATGAGAATTTTCTCTTTGGAAACCTATTTTTTTGTCAAGTATCCAAGTCTAATTTGAATTGGGATTCTTCAACTTATGTAAATTTAAAATGAAAAAATATATTTCATATTTATAAGATGAATAATTTATATTATCTAAAAATTTAAAATCAATTTTTTACCATAATAAATTTTAAAACCAGTAAATATTAATTATCATTGTTAACGTAAAAACTGATTTATCAGGGGTTAATCTAAACAAATAAGAGTTATAATGACCTAAAAACTTTTCAAAAACTAATTTTATAGAAATATTTAGACCTTATAACTTATATTGTTTGATAATGAAATTTTTTTCTTGGTTTTTGAATTATAAAAATGATGGTGTAATTTATTCTTTTAAAAAATTCCATGTGTGTCCTCTCCCCTACTTATAAAAGGACAACCCCAATATTTGACTCTTCAAACATAAATATCCATTAGTTTCTAAAAATATTGGAAAATATCACTTCATTACTCTCCAAAAAAAATTCTATAGGACTTTTATTGATATAAAAGTCATCCTATTAAGGATTTTTTTGGAAAACCTAAACAAGTTATATGAAGAAGATACATCTTTTTAAATGAGCATTTGTATTTTTTTCTCATTCTAATTCAGTAAAATTTTATTTAACTATAATCATATAATATAATAAATATATTTCATATAGAGATATATTATTATGATCTGTTCATGACCTATATTCATCTCATCTTCCATCAAATGGGAAATGAAACATTTGATCACGTGTAAGGTGTACTATCGCCACACAAACAGATGTAATTATTGTTCCTTATCCTCAGTTAAATTATGGATATAATGTTATATTTAACTCATTTATATTATATTTAATATATTATTATAAATTTGGGGTTATAATATCACAGTTAACATCCTATCTTTAATGTTGTTTAAATTACGATAACATCACTCATGTGTGTGAAAGATTACCTCCTCACAAATCTATGTGAATCATTTTTCCATAATACTATACATAAAATATAATAAAGATAAATTTATTGAATATATTTGATATATATGAAATTATTTTTATTATATAAAGTTAATATATCACACACATCCTTACCCTTTCACCCATTAAGGAAAAAATAATGTCTCTTGTGCGTTGGTATGACCAACCATCTCCTTGAAGCGATGTAATCCATTTTCATCATATTCAAATTTTAATAATGAATATTAAAAATTATTTGATGGAAATAGAGATTTATATAATATTAATATTTTTATAAATATCATCAAACTATAAAAAATGTAAAAGAACCAAAACATTCATGGAAAAACATGCATTTAAAAACAAGGAAATTAACACCCAGAATGATAAAAATAACTAAATATTAATAAAAAACTTGTGGTAAAATGTTATAATGGGATAATATATGTTATTTTAAATATGGATATGGTTATGGTATACAATAATGTCATTTTTAAAACCATTATACAAGAGGTTAAATCACATACAACTAAAATGAAGTATCAGGTAATGGCCTCTGTCTCAGTTTCCCTTCATTGAGGAACTTTTTAATGTTATGCGCTTAATTTCATTTATATGGTGTATATAATCCCCATTTAACCAGTAATATCCTGATTCATTAATAATTTATTTTATTCTACAATTTTTTGAACTATTACATCCATGGAGATTTGGCATAAAAATATCCAAATGGAAATGAATTACATAACACAATTTCTATTTATTGGGTTATATAACTTATTCATTGCCATTGATATTATGTTATTATATCTGTATTGAATTTTGAATATATTATTTTTTATCTCAAATTTTTAATGTGTATTTTCATTTTATACACATAATCAATTTATTAGTCAATTCTCACTTCATCTTTATGAATATTTAATGGTTTATTTCACAATCTCATTGTAATCAAGATTATTTGTTCTTGAATTTACATTAAAGGATATTATTTGATCATTGTATAATAAAACGCTTTATTTTTCATCTCATATAATTATTCATGAATTTATCAATTAATTATACTACTACTATTACAATCTTTTTTCTAAAAATAATTGAGAAAATGTTTTTTTAAAAATCATTTTTATTTCCCTCTTCAATTGAAAATATTTGTTCTTCTAAAACCATGGTTTGAAAGAAATGGGTTACAATATATTTCATGGAATTATTAAAATGATTTATCACAAAATAATTCACCCATGTTTTATTTTTTAAAGTAATATTCATGTTACACCTGACTTTTTATTTTCTTTCTTTGATCTGGTTCATTTAGGGGTATTAGTTTTCTTCTTGGGAACCGAGTGTGGCAGGTCTGAATTTTTGGGGTAATTTTCTATTTTTTTCTATCTTTCACCCAAGGGTTTTCCATTGATTTTTATAAGAATATAGAATTTGGGTTAAACTATAGGTGCAACATGGTTGGATTATGGTAAAGGAAATGGTGCGACCTACAAAGGAAATCATGCGGCCAATTGCATGGTTTTTGACAGCAGCTAACAGACAGTTAACACATAGTTTGTAAACTATGTGAGCTTACTATGTGGAATGTGCCTCTTGGATGGTTAGGGGTGAATGGTTGATACACAGTTTGGGAAACCATGAGAAGAAACCATGTGAATTTTCTAGGTCATTTAAAATTTGAAAATGAACCTTGAGTTTTATCGGGATTAAACACCAAATCCCCTCTTACTCACCCCATTAGACCTCCCAAGCCCTATGTGGCTCTATATTCTCCTATTATATACCTTAGGCCCCAAAATTTTGTTGTATTTGATGTCTATTCATCAAATAAACATTAAGTATGTGGTTATTCTCATTAATTTATCCCTTTATCTACGGTTTCTCATATTCAATCATGGAGTTTCATATCTTATGCGGGATGAGTGGTATTTTAATGTTTTAATCTAGTTATTTATGGTTCAATCATGATTTTTAGTGTTCAATAATACCTTTACAAGGTCTTGTAAGGGTTTGGTTGGGCTTTCACATTATTTTATGGAAGTTTCAACACATGAGGTAGGTGGTTCCATGCTTTAGCAGTTTTAAGTGATTCTAGAATTCTTTGTTCAGTTTATAAATACATTATATGATTGATTTTGGTGGTGAGAATTATGTTTTGAAAATAGTTTTTCATGTATATATGATGAAAGTGTATTTTCTAATGGGAAGGGTTACTCTTTATTTTGTTACGTGTTGTGAGGCTCCTTGGGAGAGTTTTATAATTTATTTTAAGGATTAAAAATTTGATTTCAAAGGAACATGATGTTAGAAAGTATTTGAAAGAAATGTTTAATAAATAAATGGATTTCAATGGGAATATGGATATATTTTGGTGTAATTTTAATTTAACATGTAAATGTTTTAAATTTGGGCAACCACATTTAAAGTGGAATTACATTTTGTGTGGATTTTAAGGGGGCTTGTCCCATGAAAGTAGTTAAGTTAATTATGTGTTTTTATTGGAATGTCACCAAATGGGTTTCATGGATTTTACATGTAGTGTGAAACGTATTTTTAAATGATTTTGGCCCATGTAAAATGAAATGTGGTTTGTTTATGGAAAATGGTGGTTTTCATGTAACGATTTGTGAAATAAAGGATTTTATTTTGTATTTTAAATTATTGGAATCGATTTGTAAATGTGGTGATTCATGATATATTTTAAATGAAGGATTTAGAACTAGGGAATCCTAGGTTACTAGGTGGGATGACTAGATCTAGCACTCTAGTGGTATGGAAGTGGCCAGTTCTAGTTTCACTTTGTTGGATTGACGATTACAACACTAACTGTACAAGGATTGTGATCGGAGACCAATAGGGCCATGGAGTGTCCCCTTCTTGTGTCTTGTCCATGAGAGAGATGATTTTTGTGATTTCTATACCAAATTTCACCGAGGTAAAAGGTTTTAGTGTTCCAGTAAAGCTCGATTTATTCCAGAGATTTAGTATAGTGCTATCTTATGATATTATAATTACGTTATATCGTGCCATCTATCATCATAAAATGGAACTTTATTCTATTTAATTTTATATCAGGATTATTTTATTTAAATATTTATTGTGAAATTTTACCTTTAAATGTGTTGTGATATAATTAGTCTTTCTTAAAATTTTCGTTAAAAAAGTTTCAAGGTTATTTACATAAAGGACCCTATTAAATTGTCCTCTAACATTGAAGCATGGAATCATTTATTTTGGGTGTCTTCCTATTGGTATTTTTCTCACACCAAACATATAACTTTGGGTGTATGTAGTCCTTGTTATTTGTGGCTGAATTAAAAGAAATATGAGTCATGGTGGTTTCAATGGTTTAGTTTGCTAGTATTTCACATGTTGTAGGAATTGGTGGTGTTGACATGAGGGTTATTTCCCTCATCTAGTTCAATGGTTGTTGAAACGTTTTTGGGTTTTCCTTTCCTTTATAGAATTTTGTTTTTGTTTAAAATTATCACACGATGATACCAGAAATTGTTGTACCTTGTTTGGTTATGGTTTCTCATGTGTGTAATATTTATTTTTGTTGTTTTTTGCTTATATAAATGGGTGAAATCATTACAAAAGAATAATTTTGATACCCTGGAATTAGATTTCAGCATTTGAGGATTGGGAACTCATTATATTCCATTCCACATACTAGTTCAGGTATCAGGTCGGATGGAACTCTAGCTTGGTTCATGAAAAAATAGTATCAGAGAATGTAACACTCTTTTAGGCCATGTTATTCGGTGAAAATTCTAGGTATACCAGAGCTTATATTTTCATGTAATGAAAATATGGTATAGATTAAGGTTATTTTCCTGTAAAACTCATTATGATACTTGATTCACTATGGGAAATAGAGTTTTATTTTGGTTATTTGGTTATTGTGGTTTTTTAGTGTTTAGGAAATGGTGTGGGAGTTGGAATAGTGTTTTCTATGATATCACAAGGGTAGAAAATTCATGTGGAGTAGGTGGCATAGTCCTTTATGAATCTTTATGATGGTAGTGTGATTAGCATATGGTCCCTAACAATATAGCCAAGTCTCCCATCAACACTAGTTTCCTCCGGTGATTTTTTGTGACTTTCTAGGTTCTGAATATTATCTAAAAAACATTGTTTTGTAATAGGGGAAAATAGGATTTAAAAGTATAAATGGTTTGTTTTTGGAAAAATAGAATATGAGTTTATGGGATTAGTTTTAATAAATCTTTAGAAAAGAGGATTTTTATAAAATTATTTTTTAATATTGTGGAAATGAGTTTAATGAGAATTATCATTTTATGATAGAAATTTGTGGTTTATTGTAATTTCTTTTTTAGAAAACATGAACTATTTTATGGAGGTTTTTGGAAATAAATTTTAAATGATATTTTTAAACCTACAAAAAAAGTATTTTGAATAGGATGAATTGGAATTTTTGAATGAATTCTATGGGATTTTACTTTTTAAAAGATGAAAAGTGGTTGATGTTAGATGCTTGATTTTTTTATTTGGTGGTTAGTGAACTTTTAAAATATTTTTTGAATTTTTGAAATGGGAATTAAATTGAGAATTTGAGAGTGTGGGTTGAATGTTTGTTTGGAATGTGAAAATGTTTTTGTGACCTATGGTATTTCTATGAGTGGCCACATGTATAAATACATGTGGATGGTTGATGCCATAAATATATGAGTTCCCAAAATGGTACAAGTGTATGTGTGCCCGTTTTGGTATGGGAATATGAATATATGAGGTTACATGAGATACCATTGATCAGTGTCCAATCCACCAAGCCTGTTTACTTTTCAAGAGTTATTTTAAGAGAAAATGTGACATTGTGGTAATTAGTGGTTGTGTGATGTGTGTCTTCTAATTGTTTGAGATTTTTTCATATGAGGTGTTTGAGTTTGAGAACACATTAGTTTGAATTGACTTTTAAGTTTGATTTCAAGTTGATGAGTTGGTATTGAGATAGTGGTTATGAATTCTTTTGAAAAAATGTTTTGGGAAGCCTTTTCGTTGGTTCCCCCTTATAGTTAGTGTATGGTTTGGGTGAAATTCATCCAATTTATTATCCTTGATTGAGTTGTTCATCTCCTTGTCACCAGGTGAACTCCCACACAATTTTTTGATAGAAATTGTGGTGTAGCTATGTGTGGTTTACTATTAGTAGACCCTCCAGTTGATCAACTTGCAGAACTCCTTACAGAGTTCTGGGAGTTGAATCCTCCAATTTTTTGTGATCATGTGAATCCCCTCAAAGAGAAAGAGTGGATATTGGGAATTTAAAGAAACATTAGTTTTCTTGAGATGTTTGAGTCGTTAGAGGTTAATTTTTCTACCTTTATATTTTAAGGTTCAACCTATAAACGGTGAATGGAATTCTAGTGAGGATAGTGGAAGGCATCCTGTGGTTGTTGGTGGTGGAAATAATGTTACGAGGCCTCTATAACATCATATATCTATTTTATGAGAGGAATAATGATGTTTTGTTAGTGTGGAATGTTTAGAAAGAAGAATTCTTCATTTCCATTTGTATAAATACTATGTTGTTTGGGACTCAATTTAAATTCCATTTCATTATAATGATTATTTTTTTTGGAAATGGTAGTGTTTAGTGGTGTTTAGTGGTGCCATATTTTCTAAAAAATGATATAGTGGATGTTGTTGAATATCTCAAGAACCTTTTTTTAATATAAGTGTTTTTCCATTGGGGAATTTTGAATTTCTTTATTTTTGATGGAGGTGTCTTCCTCATGATAATTAATTTCATATTTTCTCACTCAAAGTGAAAATAGATGATTCTTGTGCATGTTATAACTTCTTATCTCGGTGAATTTCCATTACGAGGTTAAGTGAGATACATGGTGTGTGGTGTTCTTTTTGTTTCACTTGGAATACCGTGTGGTCACTCATTAAACAAAAGGAATGTAGTTTGATAAAAAAATTTCAACTTCAACCTATGAGGAAAAAATTGCATGAACCATCTAGGATCTATCCATAAGCCCCAAAGTGAATCTTTTTCATAGTAAATAACTCCAAGGTTGTGAAGGAAACTGGTCCATATTGGTCACCAATGTTGGGTGGGGATACTTTAATTTTCGTAGTGTTTTCAATTTTGTTTTGAGTTTGTTTCATTGGCCCCCCTCTTGTTGGAGATTTGGTTTCTGCAGAAAGTCTCTATGTTGGCCCATGAAGGGTTCTCGTGTTAGTATGTGATAATTGGTTAATATGGTTGGTTCTTATGATGGGTATACCCTCTAAGGTTCTCATTTATATTTATTCTATAGTAATTCAGTGGTCGATCATTTTAAATGGCGAGGAGTCCATTCCGGTCTCCCCGTAGTGATAATTATGTTAATTTTCTAGTGATGGATTAGTATTGGGTTGTCACATTGGAGCTATATAATTTCGATTCAATCCCTTGAGTATGTATTTGGGTTTCTCTGTTCCTAATGGTTTTTTTATGAACTGTTGTGATGATATTTCTTGAGAGTTGGTTTGGGTATGTTTATACATTTTGAATAAGAGGTATTGGTTTCAGTTGGTAATGTCTGTAGTTATCTTGTCTTGAGATATTGGATTAAAAAGTTGTGGTGATTCATTTTCTTTTGATCACTCATCAAGATATGTTTTTTCATTATGGGGTCCAAAGGAGTATGGTGAAGAGTCCATTCTAGCCTCCCGAGTTAAAAATTATTAACCACATTTTCTGTTTTTGGTACTCTTGTTAACTTCACATTTGATGTTTATTGAGAATATCCTAGAGATGTGAAGGAGTATCTGTTTTTTTAGATCAATCAGTTTATGGATTTTCTGGGGTGGAAAGTGGTATGGGTGTGAAAATTGTCACACCCAATTTTTTATTTTCATTCTTAGATCTAGTTTGTTTATGTGTATCAATTTTTCTCTTGGGAACTAGGTGTGAAGAGTCTTAATTTTTGATGTAATTTTATATTTATTTTTTCTCTAGATTATTTCCACAAGATTATACTTCTTTTTTTGGATAAAATTAAGAATTTGGGTTAGAAAACAGGTGGCACACGGTTATGGAAACCATATTCCCTACCTAGGAAATCATGCAGCCAATTGTGTGTTTTTTAGAATGTGGGTAATGAATGGCTAACACATAGTTTTTAAACCTTGAAGAACAATCATGCATCCTATTACTCTTAGATAATTATAGGGGCAGGTTTGATGCATAGTTAGAGAAGATGTGGGGGAAAACACTGCATGTTGTCTAGGTCATTAGAAATTTGAAAATGATCCCTGTGTAATCTTTGGATTTAAACATAGATCTCCTTCTGCTCACCTCATTTAGGCACCCCAACCCTAGGCTCTTCCGTCTCCTCTTCCTAGCTCCCTCGGGACCCTAATTTTTGGTGGATTTTATGTCCATTCAAAAAATAAACATCAATTATGTGGTTCTCCACCTTAGTTTCTCTTCAAATCGATGGTTTCTCTTATACTCTCACAGGGTATCATATCTCCTGTGTATTGGGTTGTATTTTTAGGGTTTAATACTATTCTTTATGGATTTATCTTGATGTTTAGTGTTCTATCTTTACTATATATGGTATTGTTGTGATTTTTTGGGGTTTCATATAATTTAACAGAAATTTACACACATGAGGTAGGTTGTTCCATGATTTAGAATTTTTATACGATTCTAACATGATTTCATGAGTTTATAAATATTTTATAATATTTATTTGTGTGGTGGAAAATATGTTTTGGAAATATTTTGATAGAAATATTTGATGAAAGTGGATTTTCTAAAAGTAATGGTTCTGTTTTCTTGTGCACCTTATCTTGAGGCTCATAGGAAGTGTTTTATGAATTATTTGTAGGATGAAAAATGTGTTTTTAAAGGCAGGAGAGGGGTTAATGTATTTGAAAGTGTGTTTTATAATGGTAATGGATTTTTATGGAAATATTTATTCCTTTTTTAATTAGTTTAAATTATCTTTTAAATAATTTAAATGTTTGGAAGCATGATTAATGTGGAATTACATTATGTGATGATTTGAAAGGAAATTAGCCCATGAAAATGGTTATGTTATTATGTGTTTTTCATGTAATGTCCCTAAATGGGTTTCATGGATTGTGCATTTAGTGTGAAAGGTTTTTTAAATTATTTTGGCCTATATAAAATGAAAAGTTTTTTTATGGAAAATGGTGGTTTCTGGTTAATGATTTTTGAAATTAGTGAGTTCCTTATATATTTGAAATGATTTTCATTAATTCATGAATGTGGTGTTTCATGATATTTGTGAAATAATTGATTTATCACATGGTAATACCCGGTATGAAATTGGGATTACTAGATCTAGTACACCATTTATATAGAAGTGGATTTTCACGGTTTTACTTAGCTTTATTGAATATTATAACACTAGCTAAACATGTATTATGATCTGAGAGCACTAGGCCAACTTTGTGTCTACTTTTTGTGTCTCATGAAAGAGAAATATTATTTTGGTTTTTTCTACACCTAATTTTATAAAGGCTCTAGGTTCTAATGTCACACTTTATCTATATTTACCTTAGGGATTTACACATTGTCCTCTCTTGTGACATGAGAACTATGGTATGCGGTTCCCTCAATCTGCCAAAAGTAGAACATGAGTGTAGTTAATTTTAATGAATTTTTATTTTAGTAAAATTTTCCATTTTAAATTTTACCTTTAAAATTATTTTTATAGAAATGGCCTTTCTTAAAATATTTCCTTAAACAGTTTGTAAATGCTTTTACATAAGTTAGAATGTCAAAGTTCCTTTTAGGGAAGTAGCATTGAGTCATTTATTTTGGGTGTAATCCTATTGGGATTTGGCTCAAACTCTACATCAACATTTGCATGTATGTAGACCTTGTTATATGTGAATGAGGTAATAAATAGATGAGTCGAAGAGGTGTCAATTGTGTAGGTTTCTAGTGTATCACCTGTTGCAGGTATTGGTGGTGGTTGGTTGAGGGTGATGAACCTAATAATTAATAAAAAAATTTGGAATGTTTTGTGTTTTACTTTCCTTATATTATTTTTGTTTTTGGTTAAAATTTTAAAATGATGAATCATAAAATTTTCGTACCAATTTTAGTTATTATTATTCAAGTATGTCTTCTGTTTTTTGTTGTTTATGCATATCTAAATGTGTGAAATAATTACCAATGAATAATGTTGATACCTATGAACTATTTTTCAGACTGTGTTGATTGGGATCCCCCATCGGTCCATGCCAGATACCAAGATGGGTATCGAGTTAGATGGAACTCCAACATGGTTCATGGCACATAGTTTTGTCTTCTAGATAGGGCCATTATGTATTTTACTAAAATTGTGAACGGGATATTTGTTATAATATGTATGACATATTCATAATTTTTCAATGTCATGACCACTCAATGTTATACGGATTAAATTAAATATTTTGAATGTTTTAAATCCAAGAGGCCTAAGATATAGGTGAACCCACTCTTGAAAGACATTATTAAATAAAAAATCATGATATCACAATGTTGGTTTACAATGAAGAGTACACAAGTCACCACACACATCTACCTCAATAAGCAATGAGCATAAATTGGGGCCCCTAAAAGAACATATTGAATGTTTTTGATGAAATATTTATGGTATTTATATTCATCAATGATAAAAACCCTTTATTTTACTTATAGTCTACTTGGGATATGTTGTATTGATACCATGATTATTCATTACATGGATGGTTTATGATACTTTTGACCAAGTAATGTATTGAAATTCACATTATTAATTCATTTTTGTAGTCATTAACTTTCCTATGAATTATTCACTTTTCGGTGATCATTGGATATTAAATTCCCCATAAATATACATATTATTTTTCATAGAAATTTTTATTAGTTAAACCATATATCATTTCTTCAAAAAGTTTTATACATTTAAATCTATTTTTTATGTAGGTAAATATTGATAAATCCATATCATTTAATTAATATGGATATTAAATAATAAGTCTCATTGTTCATTAATTAAATACATTATTCCATATATTAGGAATGATTTTGATATGCTGTTATGGGTGGGTCCAGAAATTATATATCCCATATCTGTATTAGTAATCTCATGAGGTGAATAAGTAATCTTGCATTAAATGTGATTTTTTCATAGTTTTATAGAATCTTGTTAAAGGTTTTGACATTAGAGGTATGATGATGGCTGAGATCCTAATGTACAATAATCAAGTATTTCCTTATAATGAATTAAATATTTATTATTAGTAATTTTAAAATGATATTATCCCTAGATGAATTTCATTATAATTTTTTTATTAAAAGGAATGTGTTTTAAATTATTTACCATACCATATTGATTATTCCATATCTATTCATGATAATCATTTTATTTAATTGGCATGTGTTTTTGGTTATTTACATTTCAATATAGGTTATTCCTTATAAAATCATGATAATGAAGTTATTGATAAAATTAAATGCATGTTCAGATATTTACCTTATCAAATTTATTATTTCATATGTATTATTCTTCATTTACACATGATACATCCCACTTTATTTTTCAATTACTAAGAATTTGGGATCACCTATAATGTCCAGAACCTGGATACCACTCAATAGTGCCTAGAGATATATTGACCACATGGAATCAATCACATCTTCCAAAACACTATAGGCTTCCAACTAGCAGTGAGGGTAACAATGAGGTCCTAAGGGTGTCGATGACGAGACTATTCCTTAAATGCCAATGTGTAACACCGTGGAATCAATTAGAAAAATGTAGAGTATAAGTACAATAACTATACAAGGCATATGTACAATAAATGTATGAAAAGTAGAAAAGGAAAAAAGTATCAAAGCTAGAACAGTGAGCCTCATCATAGATCCATTCTATAATTCTCCTAAGTAAAAATCAAGCACCTATTGTAGGGAACTTTCCCTTATAAGCACTTGCAATCATATAATATGTTTGGGTACCCAAAGGTGGACCAAATAGGGTGTATGATATAATCCCATCATGTAACTACCAAAAATCTATTCCAATCAGTCATTAAATATATATAATAGACTATGAAAGAAATAGTAACTATAATTCATGGAATTACTCAAAAGTAAACATCAAATAATTTTGGTTCTCATTATATAACAAATTAACTTAATATATTTAATTTATAAGGAAAACCTCTAATTTAAAAGTCAGGCCTATATCATTTTACATGATCATTTAAATGGTAGTTCATTAAATAAAAATGTCCTGGGGACTATCATAAATCACAACCTCCCCTGTAAGAACATGTATATATGGATGCCTAAATAGGAAATCCATAAGGTGCATGATGAGATCGAATCGAAGATTATTATTTTTAATGGATGAAACATCATATAAGTAATTTTATTTATTATTCCACTTAGAACCTAAAAATTCATTTAAATTTTTATATTTGAATCCAAGTGTCACTCCATGTATTATAAGATCCACCACTCTATAATTCCATCCATGGGGAACCTCTCAGAAACCCAGGTATTGCTCTAGGTGTGGTATACCATCTTTTCCAATCAATTCTATCTTTATTGGTCCTTTGATGGAGACCAAGTATCACCCATGGAATAATGTTCAAATACCCTTTGAGTCTATCCATGGAATTATTATTTGAATCTATGAGTTACTCGACATATAATAGTCAAATATTTTATGAGTCTGTCCTTGTAAATCCAAGTATCATTCAGGCATAAAAGTCAATAGTGAGATGTGTCCGTCCATGGAACTCTAATATGAATACATGTGTCACTGATTGCTACTAATAATTTAAGAAATTCAATCCAATTGACCAATTCCATAAAAAATATAAATTATCATGTCAAGGTCAATACCAAGAACAATGTATTTGTAACTCACCTAAAAAGGTGAATTAAGTCATTATTTAAGAGAAGAATGCTTGTCCTTAAATCTGTCGCAAGGGAAATATTATTATAACTGGAATCATATGAATAAACAAACAAGTTCATGGAATTGATATCATTTATCTCATAGGGTAATTTAAATTAAAAAATCATGATTAATCAAGAAATTCCATAACATGGTGCAAGGGTCATGTTCATTGTACCCTTCCAACTAACCAATTTAATTACAATTCATAAAAAAAAGTAATTCATCAATTGATTCATAATTGAAATCATCCATTTATAACCCATGGAAAATAAAGTCACACCCCACAATATCCAAGTTCATAAACCATATAAATAGTCTATTTAATTAGTCAACACATCGAAAGGGGTGGTTTCATTTTCAAGGTATTCAACTTGTAACCATTCAACAATGGCCACTTTAATTACATATAACATTCTAAAAAGTTTTTATAATTTAATTTAATTTCAAGGCGATGCTGAAAAATTTGGAATGCATCAAAGTGGAATGTATAAACACCTCAACATTAAAATAAATTCCCGAGACCACCTACCTTTGGTCGGTATTTGATAGCTCATCCTATATCAGTGACTGATTTGACTCATATCAAGATAAAACTCAACAATGGGTGAAGAACCTAATAATACGGAATATTATCTTACAAGGAAATTGTGTGGCTGATATCTAGAATAATTTAGAATGACTAAAAAATTAATCGAGATCTTACTGATGCAGATCCAACAAAATAAACGAAGGTTGAGTTCCATACCAAATAGATCAGATCCTTCAATTCTAGGAATATTCACAAAGGAGAGCTTCAAATGAAAACCTCTTGCTGTTCTAGAGAATATAGAACCTAATTTTTGGTTTGAAAATGATTTTAATTTAATTTAAAATTAAAAAATTTACCAAAACATAATGGGTCCCATGGTTTAGGTGCACATTTTTAAAAACCAAGCACTGACCATGTACGATTATCTATAGTTTAGGGTCACCCGCATGATTTTCTCAAATGATTTGACTAACCACGTGAAAACCATGGACATCATCTCTATAAAAAATGTAGAGATGGTTAAATGTCCATGTATCCCAAATCGAACAATTTCTATGAAGCCGTGTAGCCCATTCGTACTCTCTTACCCTACCCTGTATGGTTTGTTAAACCATGGGGCCTACCCCGTACTGTTTAAAATAACCATACGCTAGTCCATTTTCACCACAATGATTCGCATTTAGGATTTTAATGAGCCACATACACCCCCGAAACCTCCCCAACCACAAAGGAAATTCAAATTGGTCCAAATTTAAACATTTAAACATATAATTGATGGAAACAAAATGATTTATAAACCAAATAAGGACAAGGTTCTAACAAACTTCCCCCCTTAAAGAAATTAATCCATGAAATTCCCTTCTAATGGCGGAGAAGCGTGATCTAAGAATAACTCCATCCAATGTGATCATACATCAAACTACAAATCCATGGTCTCATCCTATAGATGTTTAGCTGCCATATCACCCAATCTAATGAAACTAAATAGCCTCATGGAACCATTACACTATAATCCACATTATGAATAGGATGCACCTCAAAGGACCCATCTACCTGAATAAACCTCTTTGGAATGAATGTCCTGAGACATTTATGAATAGTAACATCATTGATGTGAAACATGGAAGATTTCATACATTGTATGGTACCTCTGAGATGACTAAAACAGATAGGCTATCGACCCGAATCTCTCCCAAATCTAAAATAGACCAACATATCATGGTCAAATATTACCAAATTTCTTGATTCTCCTATGTCCCATCCTTGGTGAAACTTGTATGAAAACTCAATCCCCAAACTTGAACTCTATATATTTTCTACAACAATCAATACATGATTTATAATGAGATTTTACCATAGCCATCTGCTTCTGAATCAATTTAATATGCTTTGTTTTCTCCCAAACAAGAAGAGGTCCAAGAATAGTTGTCCCTCTTTCCTCTAACCAAAACAAGGGTGATCAAAATGACCTACTGTACAAATAATCATAAGGTTCAATTTGAATATAATCCTAAAAGATACGGTTTTTAGTGAATTAAAATAGGGCTATATGCCTCTCACAAAAGCCACTGAAATCTAGGACGCATGCCTGAAACATGTTCTATAACACCTAAATCATGTGATCTAAATATCCATATGTCTACGGGTGGTATGTTGTTCCCAAAATCATTTTTTACCCTTTATATCTTTTTCTAGAACTGCGAAGTAAACAACGAATACCTATCAGAAATGAAAATTTTCATGACTCTGTGATGTCATACTATCTCATAGATATACATCATTCAATGATTATCAAAAATGAATGTTTCCTTGATCAAAAAGAATTTTACAAACCTCATGAGATTGTCAAAAACTACCAAAATGACATCATTACCTATAAGATACGATAATAAACCAATCATGAAATATGTCATGATGTTTGTCCATTTACACTCAGGATTGGGAGGATTCTATAAATGTTTGGCTGGTCACTAATGTTTCAACTTAACCTATTGATAGGTAGAAAAGCTCATAAAAAAGGATCTATATCACTATTCATACCTAGACCTAAGTATTGGAGATGAATATATTGATACATCTTGGTGACATCTGGGTGCACTACCTATTTTGAGTCATGAAAACCCTACATTGTATCCTCACACATGTCTATTGAATCCCATAACCAACCAAATACTCATGGGACGTCATCCTCACCAATGGTCAACTATGGAGGAGGGTCCTCACCTGCCACACTCCCCCATAGGACTAGTTCTTCTGAGTCCGATAGCTACCTTATCCTCACTCTATCTAGTATGGTAGAAGTAATATATATAGATAATATAATAGTATTCATGTGGCTATCATTCACCTCCAAGTGAATCTCAGAGATTAAATATATGAGCACCCACTCACTACAGTCCTAATAAACTGCCTGTATCTGAGTCATCCTACTTAGTGCATTAGCCATTGCATTGCCTATACCAAGTAGGTAGGTAATATTCAAATAGAAATACCAAATGTATTTAACCAACCTTTTCTACCTTATATTCATATCACACTGTTTGAATATGTACTTGAAGATTTTTTTGTCCATATACCACACAAAATTATCTCCTAGTAAGTAATTTATGTAATAAATAAATTCATGAAAATCTATAGCAAGATCAATGATCGTACGTTATCTAGTTCCACTAGTGTGGGCTCAACTACTGAGACCTGTATACCACAACTCTATCACCCTGCATAGAACTATTCATACCTTAATACCTGATGCATTATATTAAATAATGTAACTCTTTTGTCACTCTCAAAAAATATGTATTAGTGATAATGTAAATATTTATTTTAGCTACTTAAAGGCTGTCTCATTGAAATGTAATCAAAAAAACTTCACACCCTTCTTATTCAGAACCATCAAAAAAATTGCTCAGCCTAATAAGTCATGTATGAAATTCCAGTAGAATCCAGACTACCTTAAGAAACAATATAAGTCAATGAAGTTACTGGGATGATCCTTGGAAACTATAGATCTCATATTTTATGGGTCAACTAATACTCTTCTCTCTGAGATAATATTACCCTAAAACTGAACCAGATCTGTCAAAAAATGGAACATTGTGAGCCTACTATATAACTGATGCTCTCTATGTGTATTTATATGATCCCATGATTTTTCTCTGGGTCATATAGATTGTGAGAATACACCATGATATCATCCATGAAAACCACCTCAAATGAATCAAGATATAGATGGAACTCTCAGTTTGTTAGTGCTATAAAGACATCTTAAGTGTTCATGAGACCAAACAATATAACCAATACTTGTATAGACCATACATTCTACAAAACGTTGTGTGTGCTATGTATGAGGGTCTAATATGAACTTGATGACAACTGAGTCTCAAATAAAACATTGATAAGACCTAATATATTCAGAGATATTTGATGATATTATCTATACATGGAAGATGATATCATTTCATAACCATCAAATGGTTCAATTTAGAATAATCCACACACATCTTGAGGGTTTTGACATCCTTTTTCACAAAAAGGATTGACAAAACCCATGAAGATATACAGGGTTGGATATTCCCCTTTTCCTCTAAATCTGATAGCCACCACTTGAACTATTGAATATTAGTAGGATCCATCCTATAACGAGGGATGGATACTGGTGCATATCTTAGAAGTAGATCGATATAGAAATCTACCTATCTCACTGGAGGTAATCCTAAATGGTCATTGGGGAAAACATCTATAAAACAATCATCCACAAGAGGGAAATCAATTTGATGTGTTCCTTAATAATCTAGATATAAAATTGTAATATAGGCGATCATCCCTCCCAAGCGACGATGATCAGGTCCATCTCCGCATGCCTAGACATTCCATTCACCCTTTTGAATGAACTCTTTTCCCTATGGTAATGTAAAGGTCACCCTGTGATTATAGAAATAAATATATGAAAGAAAGGAAGGGATCCAACCAATCCATCCTGATAATGTTATCAAATCCTTTAATATTGAGGAGAAAGAGGTCACATATAATGTGACACTACCAATCTTAAGGGGTAACTCCCTAAACCTATGTAAACCCTCCATTCTAATCCCCAACAAAGAGTCAACCGTCATGAAACCATCATAATTTTGAGCACCGATCCCAATTCCATACATAATGGGAACATATATAATGCTACAAGAATCCCATGTATCAGAAAGTATAAAATCTAATGTAGAGGATACTATAATAGTACCTCTAATAGTAGAAGGTTTTTGATCCTGCTGTCAAAGGTTTGTTGCGCCACATTTACATGGACTGAACTGCAACCTCGTAATACTACCTAGCTACCCTAAGTAGATCCACCCTATTATTTCTATGAAACTGGGGTCTGGCTACCATAACCATGAAAGATCCTCAACCTAATCCTACAAATATTCTTTATCCCCTACCTGATCAGAACATACTAACCTTGCTCCTGAACCTGGTGTCAGTAAAAAACCACTATCACTAGATTCTTATGGAAATGTTCTACCGAAGCATAGTATATGGCCCACCATTCCTTACTATTGACACATGACTAGGTCGCTCTTACACTATGGCCTCATATGTCCTAGCCAAATGCTCTTGCAGTACCCCACATGACTACATGAATATGTATTCTAACTACTAATATAATATTGTGGAAGCTCCAAAAGATGATTCCTACTACTGGTCAATGCAGGACTAGATCTAGATGTTGAACCCCCTAGATCTCACCCCCAACATCTCTCAGGTTACACTATGTGATAACCACCTAATTAACTATTTAAAAAATGGTAGTCATCTGAAATATGTTCACCTATGATCGGATGTCATACTTGGGACCAACCTTAAATATCTTATCTTTCGATAAATCATCACCCATTAGAATAGGTTTGAAGTGATAGAGATAAATAAACTGGGCTGAGTAATCCATAATTGATAGTGCGCCATGCTCTAGGCAAAAGAACCCCTGATCTCTATCATCCATCAATTTCTTGGAATAGAACTAATCATAGAAGGCTGAATGAAAATCTCTCCAAGATATTTTTTTTATAATGATTCATCTGAGTAGTAAAATCCCACCATCTCTTGGAAGAATGACACATCATATATATAGTGGGAATCACCCCCTCTAATGAGGCATATTAGGATTATAAATGATGGAGAATATGGTCTCTATCCATTAATTTGCAACCTATGATCCTATATCCACCCAAAACGTGGACATACGATGATGATAGAACTCACACATAAACTTTTCTATAGTCAGGAAAGGTCACAATGCTCTCTGAATGCTCTATATGAATCGTAATAACTAATCACAAAACTATTCCTCATCCCCTGTGTCTTGTACTAGTACTGGTGTTGCATCTGGAACAACATAAGGATTCACTCCAATCCCATGGACTACCACATTCTAAGTATGATCATCAGCACCCTCCTTGAAAATGGATGAATGTTTTTGTTGTGGAAAGTCTCTACAATTTAAAAAACAAGCCTCATTTTGAGATCATTATCAAACATTGTAGCTCAAAATCACATATAAATAAATAGGATTGGTATAATCGTACCTAAATAAGAACACACCCCTCTTCATTCTCCATGAGTTAGGTATAGGATTCATACATATCATAGATAAGAAAGAGATAGTATCAATTTTCCACTAATTAGGTCGAGTCGGGGTTAGGTTCTCTTCATTAAACAACTCAAGTTTCTATTTCATTCTCATTTATTTATTTACATTTGAATTCATTTTCATTTCACACTTTTATTCTAATTCAATTAAAAAGGTTGAACCAATAGTTCACCAAATTCTGATCCATGAGGGAACATAGTCCATAAGAACCAAAGATTGTCATCCATATAATCAATACCAAAATACATCCAAATATACCTATCAAAATAGTTGAAATATTTATCATGGAACCTATCACAGCATCACACAATAAGTATTGCATCATAAATGGCATGAAAAAATGAAAAACATATGATTTCTAGTAAGTACCTAATTTGATGCATGGGATGGAATACCATAATCTTATCAGGTATAAAAAATATAACCCACAATCATATTGGTAATAAATGCATAAATCAAGTGTGTCACCCAATGGTGGAATCAAATTAACACTAATAGTCAAAATCTAAAAGACATCAATTTAATTCAAGCTAGTTTGGATTGTTTTTGTATGTGGGTTTGCTAAAATAGGGCACAAACCATTAAAAAACATATATTCCTTCCAAACCCTTTATATAGTCTCCAAATAGGAAGTAATACCCTCTAAGACATATTTGAAACCACTTTTTAACGTCCCAAACCTAGTTGCCACCGAACAGTGCCCTAAGCTTGGTTGGCTAAATGGAATTAATCAGATATTTCTTAATTACAATGGATTCTAACTAGTAATGATGTCTTAAATGTTCCCATGAGGATACTATTCACTCAATATAAGAGTGTAACACAATGGAATCAATAAAATCAATTTAGTAGAGCATCATAATATGAAGATAATAAGTAAACTGAGAAATGCTGATAAGTAAAAAATTACCAAAGACATCTCATATTCAAAATGATGATAAATGTCACATGTCTCTAATAAATTACCTAAACATGTCTACAATGAAGATATAAACTATATGTAACCAAATTAAAAAAGGCCAAAAGTATCCCAACTAGCATCATGAGCCTGAGCTTGGCCCCATCCTCTCTTGATTCTGAGCAACCATCAGGAAACTATGGTAGGGATCATTCCCTTATCAACACATGTTACCATATAGTTGGTTTGGTTACACAATGTTGACCCAAATTCAGTGTGTGATATAATCCCAGTAGGCAACCACCAATGATCTATTCCAATTATCCAATTATTATATATAATAGAGTGTTCATGAAATGATAATGACTATGAATGGAAGTACTCAAAAGTAAACTTTCTATAATCTAGGTTCTCATTCTATAACCATTTCATTTAATAAATTTCATTTAAAAGGTAAGTACGTGATTTAACAGTCAATCATGTTTCTTTTAACAAGATTATTTGAACAACAATTCATTTAATCCTCATGTATCCAGACCAATCATAATTCCCAACATCCCTTGTAAGAACATATATCCAATGATTCTTAAATATGTCACCCATAAGGTGTAATTCAAGACTGAATCCATGCTTGAGAATTTTCTTGGTAGACACAACATATAATTCATTTCATTCATTATTCCATTTAAATCCTAAGCCCATCCTTGTAATTTCTCTATTGGAATCGAAGTTTCACTACAGGTATAATATGAACTACTACCCTACAAGCCCAACCATGGCGAACCTCTCAGGAACCCATGTATTTCTTTATGTGAGGCATAACACCTCTTCTAATGGATTTATTACTTGGAAGTCTACTAAGGGAGCTCAAGTATCACTCATGAAATAATGATAAATTTCCCTTTGATTCCATCGCTTAAATTTTCATATGAATCTATGTGTCAGTCAACATAAAATAGTGAAATTTCACTGGGGTCTGTCCTTGGAAAATCAAGTATCACATGAGAATAAAATTCCATATCCAAATGTTTCTATCCATGGTATTCTAATATGAATTCATGTTTCACCCATGGAAATTAATAATTTAGCCAATAAAATTAAATTAATTATTTCTCTATAACATTATCATTTAACATGTCACAGTAAATACCAATAACACTTCATTTTAAACTCACCTCAAAATGTTGCTGAAGTCAACCTTTAATATTAGAAGGCTTAGAATTAATTCACTCACACTAGAAAAATCATTATAACTGGCAGGAAATGCATAAAGAATTTATTTCATGGAACAGAAATAATTTTCTCACATATTAATTTTTATTAAAGAATAAATTATTACTTCATAAAAAAATTGCATGACATGGGCCAAGTGTCATTTTCAGTCATCCCTTCCCATTAACAAATTAAATTACAATTTATAATACAAATAAATTGATTAATTAATTCATAATTAAATTCATACAATTAAAAACCAAGGAAAAGAAAGGCACGACTCAAGGTATCAAATTTCATAAACCGACAAAATGGTCCATTTTATTAATCAACCCACCAAAATGGGTAGTTTAGTTTTTCTGTTATTCAACATTAACTGTTCAATGATGACCTCTTTAATTACATAGGCCATGATAAACAATTTAATGATTTCAATTTCATTTCAATACAATTCATTGAAAATGGGGGAGTGAAAAAAAAATCCATATATAAACACCGAGACTTTTGTAAATAAGCCTACGACCACCTACGTTTGGTTTGTAGTTGATTGCTCTTCCAATATCATCTATTCATTTAATTCAAATTGGGAGAAAAAAAATCAATATAATAAAAACCTAATAACAATTCACATTACAATAATGGTTTTGGAATAACCCTTTTATAATAAAGGAAATGGAAAACATGAAGGATATGGATAGGGTCAAACATGCATTCATGTCCTCATTCTGAGAGAAACAAGGGAATATCAGATATCAAAATCATAAGAATCTTCATAATCAATATACCAGTCATAATCATGTAAGGGACCATGAGACCTAGTGATCATAGCTTACTTCAGATAGGAATATTCCTTTTTAAATCTCTCTTTCTTGGATGGAACAGATTGAAAACCATTGTCATCTGTAACAACATTTTTCTTTTTGACCAAAGCCCGACTATATGATTTTTTTAGTGTCATCCTCAAAATCATTCTAGTTTCCATGGATGCCTTGGGTTTCCCGTTATTTATTTATTTTTTGTTGAATCTTTAATCGATTATAATCATCATTAGAATTTTGTTGCCCCTTAATTATAGAAGAAGGGTGTTCTAGAGGCAATCCAGGTATGAGGCCTCCTTCATCCAATTGAATATTCTCACTATGATCAAGCACCAATGTTAGAGACATTTATATCCTTGACTTAAGAGGCACATGTACCACCTTAAGAGAATTGTCAGGAATAGATTAACCATATTCAAGAGGGTGCACATTTTTTTTATTATTCTTCCTCAATTTCTCCCTATAAAAATCATCAAGGTGTCCCTTTAAATATAAAAAGGCAAAAGCACATCCTTGAGACATTTTTCTTAGACATGTCCAATAGTCTGACACTCTGAACAAAAAATAAGAATTCGTTCATATACCACATTTGAAGAGATATCATCATCTAATACTGAGAAAACAACATTATGTATCGAGATGGATCTTAAATCAATTTCCACTAGGACTCTATCAAAGTGACATAATTTAGCAGTCTCAGTATTTTTATCCATTTTTATCATAATTCCCCCAGTAGAAGCAATATCAAATAACATATTGGGATGTCCTAAGATCCAATTAAGACTAATAATTTTGATCAAAACCTTACCACTAGTATAGTTTTATATAAAATTAATTATAGTGGAAGTCCCACTCATGAAATAATACCATACCTTGCATTAACACGATTGAACCAAAACCCCATACTATGTGGTTCAGATCCTCTGATGAAAAAATGTTGTGGAAGAAACCCCAACCTAAGGGAATACATATAAAAATTGAAAAAACTTGTATCTAAGTTATATTTGGAACTAATTCATAAACTTTAGAAGACATTCCACCATAGAAACGAATAAGCCTCAATATTATGGAGTTTTCAGAAAGTTTTAATCTACCATGAATAACCTTCCTATTAGTTGTCACATGTGCAGTTTCACCTTTGTTGACCGTTCGCTAAAAAGCAATATCTTCAACATTGGAAAAATATCTTTCATTGGGAATCTATATAGCATTTCAGTACCATATTGGGATGTCAATTTACCATATTTCTTATCCATGAGGGTAAGACCAGGTGGGAAATTTCCCACTTCATTCACTAAACTAGATTATTTAGCTTCTTTTATAACCACACCATCTATTATCACATCATTTTCCTCTGCATCCACAACATATTTCACTAAAAACATAAGGAAATCAATTACTAATCCTGTTCAAGTTAGCACGATGTCAACCATATCTGTGTTGCCCGCACTGGCCACCCCCACATCATTTTCTCTGGTCAGCCTTACAACAGCCACCATCGTGGATCCGTGAACACAAATGATTCTGATAGATACATCTAAAAGAATCCTCCAAGATAAAAATGGATCTAAGTAGCTTCCACTCACATCGGTCACCATTGATGCAGAAAAAACCACAAAAGATCTACAAAAAAATATTACGATCAAAGACACATCATCCAATATAAGCGAAAATGGGAGCATGCTTCTTGCACTGATTGCCGCCCCTGGTGTTGATTTGATCAATGTTGTGGCAGCCCTCAACTCAGATCCATTTATCCTATTCTTCTTGGCTTCCGGTGATTTATCTTGTCAATTTTCTACTATAATATGGTGTCCGCCATCCAAACCGTCACTGCAAAGTAGGACAAAACTGAAGAATTAAGGGATTGGAATCACACAAATTTGTCTACACACCGGATCCTCCATTGATGCCCAGTCTCGAGACCCTCACCATACTACATATGGAATATTATCTTACAGCTAAATAGTACAACTGATATCTAGATGAATTATGAATGGATAAAAATGAATCAGGATCATACCGATGTAGATTTGATGATATAGATGATTCTTGAATCTGGTACAAGATAGTGGAGATCCTTCAATTCTAGAAATAGTCACTAAGGAGATATTCAAAGGGTGATTTCTTACTATGTGGGAGAAGAAAGAACCTAATATTTGGTTTTAAAATGATTTTAATTTAATTTAAAATTATAAAATTTCCCAAAATTCAATGGGTTACACTATTGGAAAAACCATGCACTAACAATGATTGATTATCTTTAGGAAAGTGTCACTCAACTGGTTTGACTAATCCTACTAAAACCATGAAAATCACCTCTATAAAAATTGTACTGCAAGATGCATTGTCATGAATCCCGAATCACATCATTTTTCTAAAATTGTATATCATATTCTTTCCATCTTTTATTTTCTCCCATGGTTTGTTAAACCATGCATCCATCCCCACACCGTTTTAGCTAATAGTGCTCCGGCCATTTTCAACTGAAAACGTGGATTCCAGGCTCCTAACCTTCCCCATAATCCCCGATACCACCCTGAACACAAATAGAATTAATATTATCCCATATTAAAACATTTAAATGTAGAATTAAGGGAAAAAATTATCTATACCTCAAAGTAGAACAGGGTTCTTCCATCACCATTATTTTGTTTTCTTTTCCCAAGAATCAAGGAAGTGTACTATGAATGATATGAAAGTATATTATAGATGGATTAATGGAATTCTTAATTAAATTATGTTATCATTTTTATATTTAAATGAAATATGGGAATCATGTGTATATATAGGTTAACAAGACCACTAAAATGCTCAGTCTTTTGGGATGTTATTCCTTATATCTTATACCCATGTAATAAACTAAACACGTGATCTAGTTTACTAGAGTCAAGGCCGATATGTGATATATATGATCACATATGTCTAACATAAGAATAAGGGTATGTGAACAAGATTTTAAATTTTGAAATCCATGACTTGGATATCATAGATCATAATATTGCGTCATTGAATAAAGCTTGAGAGTTTGTAAGACATTAATCATAAAGGAATCCAATAAAACGATCAATGATAGATTAAAATTTGAATAAGTCATGGAACTCTAAAATACACATAATCATATAAAAACATATTTCAAGGCTTCCAAACAAGAAATTCATAATAGATTAGGATTATTATAAGCACCAATGTACCTAATTCAGGTATGGGATAACATACCATATACCATTTTTTAGGCATTGGATAAACTCCCATCTTCTTATTTAGCTCATAAAACATTAATCATTACCTATTAAAACATAGGGAGATAAATTTCCAACCATTAAAACAAATAAAATCATATATATGTGTTCCATAATATTATAAAATACTTTTCAAATATGATTTGATGAAAAGAATTGGGTTTCATAAACATTTCATCAAGTCAATACCTAAGAAAAAATGGGTTTCATAAACATCTTTTCATCATAAAAATAAACCATTTCTAGAAGGAACAAGAGCATTATAATTTTATCACAACCCAAATAAGTAATAATTATCACAAAAGGATTTCATCTTAGATGGAAAATTATATTGAAAGATTACTCGTAACATTTATTGAGGTAAATTACCTTTCCATTTGGAAATAACTTCTTTAAAATATAAGGATTTTGATAATGTTATATAAAAACATACTTTGATAAGAACCTTGAATTCATGTAAAGGAAGAACAAACTATTATTCATTAAATAAGGAATATTTTATCATGCCATATAAATAAAGAAACATTCCTTAAAAATTTTATAGAAAAATCCAAGAAGTGAGTCATTCAGAAAATGACTAGAAAATTCCTTTCAAAATGTTTTGTAAAAATTAAAAAATGGGTAAAAGTGTCATTAATAAATCATTTGGTTGATTTTGAAAATATTCTTGAAAACACTTTTAGAAAACATGGATATAGAAGAAGATGGATTTTTGATCGAATAGAGAAATAATGTAAGCTTTTCTAAAAAATATTTCCTCAATAATTTTAATTACTAAACAGATGAAAATGGTAATATTTCATGAAAATTTATGAATCAAAATGGAATAAAATATCAAAAAAATTAATAAATTACCACATGGTAGACTTCTACAATCCCTAATAATAATGAGACTGTGAAATAAATCTTTTTTACTTTGGTATCTTTCAAATAAAAACCACATGAATGAGAGATCCATAGATTGGTATGTAAATCCCAATAATTTCAATGATAATAAGAAAAAATAAAATTCAATATAATTATATAAACCTCATAAAATAAACACGTGGTGAATATTAAATATATCTCACTGTAGTAAAAGTGAGATGAAAATCCATTACCTTGGGTTGCACTTGCTTCAAATGTATTATAGACTGAAGTATAAGAAATTCAAAATTATAATAGTTCTTAAAAATAATCACATTAATTATTATTATTATATCATATATATTAATTATATATATATATTTAGAGTCATCTATAATGGAATATATGGAAAATGAATCACATTGTTCATGGATATTGTTGGTCATTTGTACATATTAATGTTGTTTTCATCTTCTTATAGATGAAAAAAGGATAGGTAAAAAATAAATCTTCTTTGAAGATTTAATCATAAAATATAAATTATATAAATTCAAAATATCAATCTTCTATACCACCACATAAAAATAAATGTAAAAAATGAATCACATCGGTTTGTGGAGGTCGTAATTCACACATATGTATGAGTAACATTATCATCTTTTATGAGTTTAGTATGAAATAAGGTTGATAGTATATTATTATTACAGAATAATAATTATTTATTAAATATAATATATAAATTTTGAAAAAATTATAATAATGATCCCTGAAATATGGTGATGGAAAATTAATTGTAGCACTATGTGGAGAAGGTAAGTCATACATACACACGAGTAATACTTTCCCTTTCCAATCGATGCATAGAGGGTGGATAATGGTAGATTAATTATCGGTACAAAATTTCATCATATATAAGATATTGAAGTTATTTTTTTTATGAAAATTACTATATATATATACGATTTAGAAAAATGAGTAAATTGAAATAGGTTGTGTAAGACAACAACTACTCTTTCGAGGGGCCACCTTTAGATCCTTTCATAAGGAACTTATTGTTGGTATATTTGAGAGATGATTAACTACAAAAAATTTATAATGATTTATTGTAGGATGTTTTTATGAGGATGGTTGATATAGATGGAAAGAGTTGCATGAAGAATATAAATATGGGGTGGATTTTATAAGGGAGGGAGTGGAAATACTTGGAATTAATTAAAAGATAAAATTATAATAAAGAATTTATTAATCGAAATGGTTCAAAATAACATTTAAATGGATACGGGATGCACTTTTTGACCATAACATATCCCTTTTTTATTGTTTTCTAATATTTTTATAAAATTTAATAAAATATTATTTTTGATAAAATTTTATTAATATCAATTTTGACATAATTAATTTAATTTTACTTAAAATACTAAATAAAATTTTGGAATAAGAATATAATTTTTTAACATAACAATTTTATATAATATTCTTCTAAATAATTAATTAATACATTAACTTACAAAAATTATAATACTTTTAATATTTTTAAAATCATTTATTATATTTTTTTAATTTATTTTAGAAATACTACATCAGTGTTGCATAATAATTTAAGGTCATTGTATAATTAAAAAAAAATTTAAATAATTTTTTTTGGAAAATAATTTCATTATTCTTAAAATTACTATCAATATTATTTCATAACTATTTCCCCTATGTAAACACATAAAGAACATTTAAAACTAAGAATGTGACACTTTGTAGTGTTATTTGTCTGAAATATTATAAATATATTTTTCAAGGATATGTGTTCATTTGAAAAATAAATTTAGATACTATGATAATGCCTGAATGGCCAGAAGGCCTTCTTATTTATTTTTATTATAGATAATACCCCTTTTAAGGGTTGAAGGGGATCCTATACATGACCCATAGGCCCATAGCACAAGGCCCAACATGACCCGTAATACATGACCCGAAGGCCCAGAGGCATACCATGCCAAATACATGACCCGTAGGCCCAACCCACTAGAACTGCCCCCCCTCAGCTTCTGTATCATTGATTTCCTTTACCTCCCCACATGCATTGCTGATCGGCTAGCATTGCCTCATACAAAGCTGCACGGTGCCTGGCCCCGATGGTGGTTGCCATACCCTCCCATTCTTCCAATCCGGTTATCTATGCTTCTGGTGAGTGCTACTGGTGCTCTGATCCTCATTTGGGGCCTTCCTTGTGTGTACTGGGCTACTTCATGGTCTTCAATGGCCCAAAGGCCATGTGGCCCGAAGGCCTTTGATGGCCCAAAGGCCCTGAGACCCGTAGGCCCAAACCGGTGGCCCCAAAGCCCAAATCAGGTGAATAGTCCGTCTAATACAGTATCGAACAGTGCATGCTACTGTGATTGATACAGTTCTTACTACAGTAATGCTATAGTACTGCTACAGTACGTCTACAGTACTTCCACAGTGTCTGCTACAGTACTGCTACAGTACTCCCGGCAATTTTCCTCCACCCAGTTTTGAACCTAGGTCTCTTGGATTCCAAGTAGGAGCCCTTAACACTCAAGTACGGGCTCATTGTCCTTTGGTAATGAGGGTTAAATTAAATTCATCTATAAATAATTAAGGTGAAAAAACATGGCCTTACTGCTTAGTTTTAGCCTAGATTAACTAGATTTACCCTTTACTGAGTAGATAAATTTTACTATTGTTATTATTCATATAGGAAAAAAAGGGACCCATTTACCATATATGAAAATCCTTATTCTAATTATGGAATTAATTTAAAAATTCAATACCTAAAGTTGGTATAAATTAATTTTAATTTTAGAGCAAAATAGGTGACAAAAACATCCTTTTAGAAAAAATCAGTTTATAAGAATAAAATTGGATTTATTTTTATCAAAATACTATAAAAATATTATAAGAATTTTTAAAAAAATTATTGAATATATTATATATAAATTTAATTTAAATCATTCACCAATAGTGATAAATTTAGTATATTTTTTTAAATTAAATTGCCTACAGAAAGAATAGTTATTTATAAAAAATAAATCATTTATTTTTAAATTATTTTGAGTTTCATTTATAATTATTTAATAACAAATTAATTAATTTTATAGATATGTAAACCATAATTTTTCATAATTTAGATATCCCTATTCATACATTCCAATCCAATGTATAGGTGATAACATATAATAATAATATTTTAATAATATATCATGGTTCGTTTATAATTTTTGTTTCATGTAACACTAGTTATCGAAGAAATAAATTTATTCAAAATAATATATCTTAAAATCTAGGAAGATTTATATATTATATAATTAGTGGGTATATTATATTCCCCCAATGAATTAGTTTGTATTAAATGATTTTTTTCTAAATGGGTGCATGAGCGATTATCCTAATCCCAAAAGAGGGCACATAAGTTGTTTATCCAAATTCAAAGAAGGTACATATGTGGTAATCATGATACTTATATGTGATAAATATCATTTTGGGTATCCTTGAAATAATATTTATATAATTATGAATTCTTCAAACATTATTACATTATCTTATGATATCTTCAATTTCTTAGGATATGATCACATGGCTAATGATCTTTCATACTCTTATTATTCAAGTATTTTGATGTGTCAAAGACTGATTCCAAGATTATGTTCTTTGAATTGAAGGGTATGATTTTAGAATTATAATATTATATTATCATAACCATATGCTTGAGTTATGGTTTTATATGATCATGGACTATTACCTCTCATTCTTATCCTTACTGAGCATTTGAGCTCACACTTTCTTATGAATCCATTACCCAAGTTATAAAGAAAGGTTTTAAGTATTTTAGGTCTAAGAGGTGTACTTTGTGAGAATAAATATGTGGTACAAATTTAATATCATTCAATAAATTTTATTATTTTTTATCTAGTCTCAAAATTAACCAATCCTTTATAGTTTTGGGGAATGAATTGTTATGAGATGTAATGAATATTCATATAAAAGTTTGTAATATTTATATATAAAATGCTTGAGTTTCCTCAGTTGGAATTAAAAAACAGTTTAGTTGTTTTTAGATATTGTAATTATATTACTTTTGTGAAAACATTAGGGATAATTCTATGTAAAGGATAATATCACGATTCTTCGTTTAAGTTGATATCATATGGTTTTATTAGTAAATACATCCTTGTATGGATACTAGAAAGTGGATGTGGATATAACATAGTATCACATAGGGGTAAAAATTCTAAAAGAGGGGTATTTGGTATAAAATATATCTTTACTACAACATAATGAGTGTACATAATACGAAACACCATTATAGGCACTCACGGGGGATTTTCTTCAGTCAATTAACCTTTTGTAATAATCATTATGATGGATTTTAAAAGATAATGAATAAGAATGACCTTGGATAAATCTAAAGTGTTATATATTGGAAGTAAGGTGTCATTATTTAGATACAATATGACTAATATTTCCTGATTATATAAATTATGACAGTGATTATTATTTTTCACATTGTGTTTTTTGTTTTAGTTAATGGATGGAACCTGGAGGAATATTTTTAACAATTAATGTGATGGAAAATGAAATTATTTCTATCTGGAGAAAATAAATTTTATGATAAATGGAATTAAATATCTTGTTTATATTCTTACATGATTCTCTTAGGAAATTATTTTTTTTAATCATCTGAACAAGTAAAGGATGGAAAAATGTGATTTTTATTCCATCATGATAAAACAACATCCATCTTTTATGGGGTCCATTAATCCCCCAATTAATGAGAAATAGATCAATACCATTAAGATAATATTTCCCATTATATTGTTGTCAGAACATGAAAAAGTTATTTTTGATATTTATGATTGGAAGGCATAAAATATTAATAATGTACTCTTATCAATAGAATAAGGAAGCACGAGAAAATAGTTATATAAAGTGGGATTATTTTAGGATATTATTTTCTGATAATTAATTTATTTATATTATTTATATGATAATAGATAAGGAATTCCATGTTGTAAATCATATGTATGATTAATCCATTAGTGCCTATGATGAAAATATAAAATGAAATGGGAGGTGGGCATATGGTATTTTAATCCAAACTAAATGAAAAATTTATCAATTATTCAATGTCTTAAGACCATGTATCCAATGGGATTCAGACATAGAAGATTTTAGAATCTATGAATTAATAATTCAATGTGTTTTTAAGGTATAAATGGTTATCATAGTCAACCTTAAATATCATGGATTTGATAATAAATGAAATTGGGAACTCAAATTAAATTCTAACAATAAAAACTACGGTTGTAAGAATACGAAACATCGTTTATGCTATAAGTGTGGAAATAAAATGGAGGAACTTTTCTTTAGGGGACTAATAAAGTCATTAAATATGTAAAGGAATCTCATTAGGCAATAAAATATTTATGTGATGATTATTAGTTAACCAATGGTTTGAATAGAGATAAATAACAACATAATGACCACTGATACTATAGTTTTTCGATTGAGAGAACTATGAGAATTATTCTAACCAGTTAATGATTTCAATAGATAATGATAATGATTGAATCTGTCAGACTATTATGCTCAAATACAATGATAAATCTTATTCAATTGCTATTACTGATGTGGATTATGAGATTAAATTGTTGAAAGGTACCCTTATAATTCACTATAGAATTTAAAATGTCTTTTTTGATCCGGGTTCTACCCACTCTCTATATCTGAAGAATTTTCTAAGGGTAATACATCACCACATCACTGATTAAATTTTAAATCAGTACTGAAACCTCATAATGGTATGACGATCACATAAAAAGTTTATAATTCTTCTCAAACTGAATTTTATCTAAATATTGTTCCTGAAAATATTATTATTCTTTATAGTTTAATTTTATGTGATTTTAGTCCTGGATTGGGTATCTCTATGTAGAACACATATAAATTTTAAATTAAGAGAAGTCATATTTCATATTATTAATTAACATATTATCATTTATTAGTCTAAGGATATATTTTAGAATTTAATGAAAATTAGATCAATTTTATGGGTCCTCCTTTATATTTATAAATGGTATATCTCAAATGGTTGGGGAGATAATCAACATGGAATATTTGATTATTACTTTAGATTTTTTTTGATTTTATTCTAGATTAATTTCCTAGTTTCCCCCTAAATCATGATGTTGAGTTTTCAACAGAACACATACATACTACTATAGATATTTCAAATTGTCAATATTGAATGGCCCTAATTGTATTAGATAAATTGAGGAAATAACTCTAGGAGAATCTTGATAACAAATTCTCTTGAAAAAATTAATCAGAATGGGGTGAACCAATTTAATTTTTTATGAAAATGATGGATCAACGAAACTCTACATTGATTATAGGGAACATAACAAGATCAAAATAAAAAAATAATATGTTATTCCTCATATTGGTGATTTTTACACTATGAGGATATCAATAATTTTACAAGATTAATCTTTACTGTGGAGGCTATCAATTGATTCTTAAAACATTATAAATATATATTATATCATTCTATATGAGGTAAATACACTATTAATTTATACTAATTCCATTTAAACATATAATTCCCCCCAATATTTCAATAAATTTAATGTATATAGTCTTTTGGTATTAACGTAATAATGTTTTTATTGTCTTTATAGAATATATTCTTATAAACACTAAGAGTAAGGAAGACCATAAAGACCAATTGGGAATTGTATTAACGAATACAAGGAATGGGAAACAATTTTCCAAATTTAATAAGTGTTAGTTATAGTTATAGAAAATATCATTATTTGGACATTTAATCATAAGATAAGGTATATCCGTATATAATGAATTGATGGAAGTCAAGGAACATTGTCCCAAACCTACCAATATGACTGAGATACATAGTTTCTTGGATTGGATGGATATTATCAACACATCAGGGAATAATTTCTCATGGATGTTTAATCAACTCACAATGTTATCATAGTAGGGAGTTAAGTTCCCTCAAATTGTTAAATGTGAAGAAAATTTTATCGAGTTAATGGGAGCGGTGGTCAACAGACATGTACTCACGTTACCATATAGTAGAGAAGGGTTTTTGTTTTTAGTGATGTATAAAATATGTTACAAGTATGTGTTATTACGAAAAATTATATGTTGATGTATCATTACTCTCATTAATTGATTTTTTATGAGTATAATTACAAGACCCATGAGAAAGATATAACATAAGTATTCCTTCCATTAATGATATGAAATAATTATCTTTATGGATTAAGGTGCGATATATATACTAATCATAAAATATTAAATTGTATATTATACCATAAAGAGTTTAATATGTTCTATAAAATATATTTGTTGTTGATTAAAGACTACAGAATACAATACCATTTAAGGAAATAAAACAACATGTCTAATTAATAGAGTAAAAAAATATCATGTTGGATTATCTATATCGAGGATCATAGAAGATAATTTGTCTATTAATTTAAAAAGGATGAACATTGAAATGGTTATTGTAGGAGGGAAATCATATCGTTATTAGAGGAGTGTTCAACCATCCATCCATGTGAAGATTAAATAAGTAAAAAATAATGATATAGATATGAAATAGAATAGAGAAATGTTCTTGAGTTCACCCATGATGGTGATATAATGACAATATTTTGGAAAAATATCAGACGTTTGAAGACATATGGAGACCATTAAGATCATATATTGTGGAAAAAATAAAGAAAGATATGGTATATTATGTTTATCGATGCTTTTTATGCCATGAAATTATAGGTGAGAAACATAATTATAAGGGGATGTATTAGTTTTTGTCAATACCTATATATAAATTAGAATTTGAAATTATATAATTTGTCATATGAATCCCCAAGACATCTAAAAGTCATAACGCTATTTTAGTTGTAGTTGATCACCTTATGAAGTCAACACATTTCATTTATATCATGGAAGATTTGTCACTTTATTATATTTCCATGAATTACATTATGGAAGTGGTATGGTTTCATGAATTTACACATTATATTGTATCTGATCAAGGTACAAGGTTCAACTCAAAGTTCAAGAGATGTTTTTGAATAGATTTTGATATAGTTTTGTGCTTCAGTTCTGCCTATCATCCTTAGATAGATGGTCAGTCTGAGGGAACCATTAAAACCCTATACGATGAACAATGATAATTTTATGAAGATTTTAATGACGTTTGGGGTCAACACCTTCCTATTATAAAATTATATTATAATAATAACTTTCAATCGATCATTCAGAAGAATTATTATAAAGACCTCAAAGAAAACATTTTTATAACTCCAACCTGATGTGATAAATTTGGATAAAATTTTTTTTTGGGATATAAGCTGACTAATGAAATGGGATAGAAGGTTGGAGTCATTCAACATAACATCAAGGAAGATAAAAATTTATAAAATAGTTACAATAATAAATTTCTATGAGATGTAGAATTAAATTTTTTTCAGAAATTATTACTATAATTATCTTTATAAGAGAAGGTTATGAGATTTAGAAAGAAGTGAAATTTGATTCATTGGAATTTTATCTGAATTGAGATTCTCGATCAAATAGGTTCAATATATTATCACTAAATTATTCCACAGAATATTTACAAAGTCCACAATGTGTTCCATGTTTATTTTTTATCCATCACATGTACTAAACTCAGATTTTTAACCACAGGAACATGATATTTTTTATTAAGAACAACATTTCTAAATCTTTGATTTTAGATATAATGTTCTACAGAACTAGACTAATCACATGCTTAATGTAATTTATAGGAATAAAAAATTTCAGGAAACTACATGGGCACCAAAGGATGTTATGAAATAGAAATATCGTCATTTTGTTACATTTATGTGATAAAATTTACTAGGAGAAATTCATTTTAAGGGGGTATAATGTCTCATAATTGTATTATATATATATATTCCATTTAATTAATTTTGATGTATTAGATACTGTTCTTTTCAAAAAACCATTATTCTAAATAAATAATGATATTTTATGTCTATTAGAACCTATATAATGGATTATATCATATTAGTAAGATTCAAAACATTATGAAATATATAAATTTTATTTTCAAATGTTTTTATTAATTCCTTGTAAATGAGAATCGATTTTCTAAAAAAATAAATCATTCCATGATCAAAAGACATATTTTTTGAAGAAATATATTTTCTAGGTGTTATTAATTTTTATATAAAAATACAATAAAAAAATTTAAAAAGTGAATTTAATGATATTATTATTTAATTAATAAATAATATTACATACATCAGTTATCCAAGGGTTATGAAAGAACATTGAATCATTTTAAGGTGAAATTAGTTATTTTTTAGATAACAATTTTTATCTGTACAATGTTTTTGGAACATAATAAATTAAATAAATAAATTCTGAATAATTATAATATTGAAAATTTTAAATTACATATTCAATCAAATATCTTATCATCCATATAATAGGTAATACTAGGTTTGAAATAATATTTAATTAAATTTTTTTCATAAAATGAATTTTTATAGTATTGGTTTTGGTTTCCTTTTATATTTACATTTTGATATTAATAATTTCAACTAATAAAAATTCAATTTGGTAAAATATATTCAATATTTTAAATGAAATATTTCCAATACATTTTTAGTTTTTTCATAATGATTATTAAAAATAATAACAATTTTTTCCATGGTTAGGGATATAATTTCTTTTTTAGGGCTTACACTAAGAGATATGGGTAAAGGGTCCACATAATTTTTTTTAAATATTATTGGTTTATGGGGGTTTTAAATTATCTGATATTTAACATTATTTAATATATATTTTTTCAAACTTTTAAAAGAGATCTCCCTTATATTATTTTAATCTTTTATGTAATTAAATTTATGTCCCTCCCCCCATTTATATAAGGGAAAATCTTCTCCTCTATTATTTATAGTCATTGATCCCTATAGATCAGTGAATACAAACACAAAACCTTCCTAGATTCCTTACCTTCATTCTTGAGCTCTTGTTCTTATCTAATGACCACACTAATAAGGCTTGAGGTGTAAGCTATAAGAGGTCTCTTAAAAATATGTAATCATCTTACCCAAATCATTAGAACATCATTTCTTTTTATAATTACTCTAAATCTTTTATATCGATCCAGAAATATGACTCCAGTATCATTAATAAACATAGATGTTTTTATATTTATGGTAAAATCATCTATTAATTTCTTTTCTTCAAATCAGAAGTGAATGTGTGTCTAGGGTGTTTGTGTGGACTACTTCCTACACCTAGAGAAATGATTACTTTTCCATCACTTTTTTAAATTAATGGATACAATGATATATTTAATAAATATATATAATATTTTTGTTATAATTATGATTTTTTATTAATAAAGATATAATTTTTCATTCAATGATTCATTTTTTAGAATATTGAATCAATGTTCTTGTATTTGTAGACACTACAATCTCCATGAATGATGCAATTAATTATTATTTCACTAAATTTAATTGATGATTATAAATATTTATCTAATAGATATATATTATAATTATATCATTATTAAAATTATAGAGATTATGGGACCATGATCTTGATACAAGGATCATAACTTCCAAATCGAAACATTTTTTAAAATCAAAGTAATTAACAAATCCAATGAAAAAAATAAAAGAGATTATTACTTAAAAGGTGAAAAAATGTTGTAAGTAATAAAATTACAGTATTATAATCACGATTAAAATTATTTTGTAGAATTATAATAATTTGAAATTTATTATATGGGAATATAATATTACTTATGAATAATATTGGATATAAGGGAAGGGTTTTATGTTACAATATCATTATTTCATGAGTTTGTTTATGTTTAAATTTTTTGGGATGATATTATATAATATATATATATATATTAATTTTTTATTATTTTCCTAGGATTATTTATAGTTTTTAAAATTTTCAATTTCATTCTACTTTCTCTAAGAACTCAAAATTATGAAATAATTATAACTACCTTTGTTTATTTATTCGGTGTGGAATATTTTTCTTCGACATCCGAAATTTTATTAAACTGTTTTTACGATTATTTTTAGTATTCTCTAATGTATTATTAATGTAACTTTTACCCATGTTATATTTTATAAAATATGTTATAGAAATAATATATTTTAGTTCTTTGAATATGGTACTTTTTACCAAAGGTGTAAAAAGAATCATTATTTTAACATATACCACAAAAATAGATTATCTCTCAATAATAAATATAATTTTTATGTTGATTATTTTTAAAAATATAAAGGTTATTTCCAAAGAAAATTATTTTTCTAACATTATATATTTTTTTATATTTTAAATAATTGATTTAAAATGGAAAAGGGTATTTTCCTTAAAAAATGTTCTCATATTTTATTATTGGAACATTAATATTTGAAAAAATATAATGATGTTACTTATTCTTAAATAGGTATATGATCCATCTATATCATCTTTATTCTTTATATATATATTTATTTTGATTATTTTGATGAAATATTAATGAAACCCATTTTATTTTCCATGGGTTGAAAGAATGATAATTTTTTATGATGTTATGGGATATATATGATGAAATTATGATTATATGATTAGTGGTTTTGTTATATCCATATAATGATTTGGGTAGTTATTAATGTTTTATGAGCTTATTAGTTACAATATGGCTTATCCCAAGCCTAAAATTTAGTACACTAGTGGTTAACCTAATGTCCAAGAAGGAATAAAGGTTGTTATCCCAATCCCAACATGTAATGAATTTATTTGTGGGATTTCTTCGCGTAAGATTTATATTATTATAAATATTGAAAAACATTACACTCTTTTATGACATACTATTTTTATTATGATATGATCAAATGAATCATATTATTTTATTCTTTTATTATTCATGTATTATGAACAATCAAATCCATATTCGATAATCACGATAATTGAGTTTCTAGGTATGATTTACAAATATAGAGATCATATTTTGATACACTTATGATTGTGATATTCTTACATATGATCATTGATTAATATATCCCATATTTATACTTAAGGATCATCTAATTTTAAGCCTTTTTATGTATTGATTCCCTAGTTTATGAAGAATGTACCTAAAGAAGGTCATGATTTTGTAGTGTACTTTGTGAGAAAAGTTTCTGGTGATATTGAAGAAATTTCATGAAATATGATGATTATTTAACTAGTATCCAAGTGAACTAAATCATTATGGCTCTTGAGAATAAATTTTTATGATATGTATTGTGTATTCATAAAAAATGGAGTAATATTTATATAATTAATGCATAGGTAACATTATTAAATTTGATGGTGTAACCATTTAATCTGTTAATATAAGTGAGTTAATGAATCAAGGTGAATTCATCACAAATTTCCTAGAGTCCATATGATATAAAAACTAAAAAGGAAAGTTCAATTGAATATGTATTTAAATTATATTATGGTAACTTATGAGATATCTATTCAAACTATACACAATTTGAAAAAGTGATAATAAAAAGTCTCTCACTATACTACAAAAGTAATTAAAAAGTAATGTTAACTATAAATATTTAATTTAAAAGAGTGATTATGAAAACATAATAGTGGTTAAGGTTTCTTACACAGTAGTTAAAGGTTGAAATATAGGATACTATATATTGGCAGTTGATCACAAATGAAAAAAATGAGAAACACATTCAATATATCAAAAGGAATGATGGAAAACATATCACTTTATGAAATAATATATCTCTTAATATAAAAGTATTTAGAAGCATCAAAATTATTGAGAAGGTAATTAAATTAAATGATATTCCATTTTTTATTGGATTGAGGGAATATATTTCGAGGGTTTCTAAACATTTTCATAACTGGAATGAGGTGATATTCCAATATAAAATTGTTTTTATAATAAAATTCAATGATAGAACACTCTTCATTAATGAATATTGAACATGTAGAATTCTATTCCATTTTTCAAATAATAAAAATTATTATTTCATGAGTTTGAATGTGGTGAATATAAATTTTAAAAAATTATAGGTTATTTCAATAAAATGAACACATATATGAATATAAAATATGAAGCACACATGAATATATTGATGTGAAATTTTTCAAAAATAATTTCTTATGAAACATTATACAAAACAAAATTATGAATAAGATTCCCAAGGTAGTGGACATAAAAAAATATAAATCTATTGGGTTTATAAATTTAGATGTGTATAAAAAAATGATTTTCAAGTCCAATACTAATTATAACTAATTTTTTTACTTTTTTGATGTTTTTAATTTTATGAATTATATATATTTTATAGAGAGTAAATATAGTGATCTTGTGGGGATTAATATCATTCATAGGTGTGACGAAAATAAAACTAAATGTTCTATAAAAAAATATTGGTTTCAAAATAGATACAATTACAATAATTGAGACTTCGAGGAACATGTTTAGAAACATTGAATAAGGAATGAATATAGTCCTCCATACACACCATATATAATTAGATTTTATAAGAAGATGATATAGAGTTTAGTTGACATGTGGAAGACTATGTTATCAAATAATAAAACCTATGATAAATTTTAAAGACAAGACATAATGGATTTTCTCTGCATTACCTATTTGTATTTACACTAGCCATATTTAGTTAACTAACCTAATGATATGTGGGTATGAAAGATGTTGTTGTTTAAAATTTTAAATTTATTTTGAAACCCATTTTATAAAAATGTTAAGGAACTTATTTGGTTATTATAATAATAGAGTTTATGAGGGGATATTACTTGGATACTCACCCAATGGAATGAGTGGATGGGGTTATAAAAAAAATTGTTAAAAATCATCGATAACTATGATATTAATATTTTTTAAGAATCAAAATTTTATATAAATGTCTTTATGCATTCCAAATGAGATGGAATATTCTACATCAGAAATTGTAGGAATACTTAGGATAGACCTAATTATTGTAGTATATTTTCAAAATTTTCTATTATTTTGATAATTTTTACAAATTAGGAAGGAATAGATTAAATACGATCCATCTTTAAATGTATTTAAAAAAATTTGATCCAAAAACATTTCATAGATATAGTAGTAATGGTTTTTAAATCTAAATTGTTATGAAAATTTATGATATAGAGATGTAATTATTCAAGAACCATAATTATTTCATCTAGAAACAGATAAATTTGGCAATTATTATGAATTAATGATTAAACTGAAAATAATATGATATGTCCTTGGAGTGTGTACATAAATATTGGAGTAAAATAACTCATTATGATATTCCAATAATATGTATTTATAGTTAATACATCAACAAAATTATTTGTATTTATAAAATTGATTCAAAAAATTGTTATTGATAAAGTTATAGTAAAACATATTTGAAAAAAATAAAATAATAAATAAATAATACTGTGTATGAATAGAAAATTTACTATAAACTAAGATTTAACAATATATAATATATTATTAAGAATCACATTTAATATATTTGTTACAATTTTTATAAAAAATTTATTGATTATTAGTTTCCATTTAACTAAACAATATGTTCCAGGCTAAGTAATTTTTGAGATTATTTAATTATTTTATGTTTATCTTCATCAGAATGAATAAATGGTTTATGTAAAATGTTCAATAGATCAATAATGATTTTTCAGAAGGAGTTATGATATTTTGTTATTCTTTTCATATAAGAATGATTCAAATGTAGGATTAAATTATTTACATGTTTTGATAATGTTGGAATACCAAGTTTAAATCTTGAGGAATTGAGTTACCATATCAAAAAATATAGTTTTGGAAAAAATATAATTTATGGCATGAATATAGAGAAAAATTTAAAGTGTGCAATGAAATTGATTCATAAGAAAGGATTTGTATGAATAATTTGATTCTTTAGCTATTTTCATTTGTTTCTTAGGAAAACTCCTCATGTAGACTAGTGTAAAAAGTAATTTATAAAGGGAATAGATTTTCTATCTATTTATTTAAATGGTGACATTGATCATGTTATAAATTTCATTGAAGATGCAAATACCACTATTTATAAGACATATTAATAATTGATCAAACTTAAGTTATTAATGTGATCATCTAAAAAGAAATAAATGTATATATTTATCAGTACCATGGTCAAATATATCAATATATATAGTAAATATTTTATACATGATGAATAATGTATTCTAGAAACTGATTATTTCGTATCAATTTTGAATGAAAAAATTATATTTTTATTTACTATAATTCATGATCTCTTGAAATGTTTTTGTTTGTTATTGATGGAAAATGATGGGTTGAGTAAGTGAAAGCAGTGTGATAAAACATGGTGTAATACTAAAAAAGATAAAAATCATTACCACTTTCTAGAAAATGTGTTGTAGAACATTCTTTTAATTAATAGGGTTTAAAAAAATTAATTGCAAAAAATAACAAGTAATATGAGATAGAATAAAAATTAAAAAAATTAGGATAATGATGAAATGATGAATCAATAAAATGAGTTATCATGGATGAAATGATAAAGGTTACATCATGTTTTTTAAATTGACACATGAAATTATAGATTCTTATTATTATGGGATGGTTTCATTTCATTTCCCCAAATGAATATTGAATAAAGTCCATTGCCTATTTTCATTAACATTTTAAAACCTTTTATCATGGATTTGTATGACTAATTTGATTACTATCATTAGTATATTGATATTTCGACATAGTGATCATTAAAATAATATCTAAATATACTTGAAACTGATAATAGAAGAGTTAAATTATCATTCGATTGTTGGTTTGTAAGTGTATCAATCATTTTAGAAGGAGTACTAATGTTTTCTGGAGATTTATTATAGAAGGTAAATGGTTTACTAGCTTGGTGAAATGATTTTTTATTACAATAAAAAATTCAAATTATCTTTCCTTATTTATAATAAATCTATATGTTATTTTAGATTAATGTTTCCATGATCTTTCACATTCATACGACATACAAAATTTCTATCAATAGTTAATCCATATATAAAACATATTATATTGTTTTATAATGATGTATAAGCAGATGAAACAACTCAAAAAATTTCAAGGAATTATATAGTTAAAAAAGAAGGTTTTGATTATAATTTTGTCTTGAGACAATAAAATTAAATTAAGAGAAGGAATTTCAATTCAATTTTCAATAGAAATTAGAAAAATAAAAGTATTTTCTTTATGTTTTTGTAATATCATAAAATTTATTTCATTATTTTTTAGAATTATGGAAAATCGAAAAAATAAATTATAAAATGTTGCATGATACACTTTTAAATCTTAACATAAAAAAGATAATTTTTTCTTACATTATGATTTTATGGATTAATCTATAGTATCAATACAAAATCCTATGTTAATTGTCCTTAATAAATGGAATGTCAATTTTCATGTTTTTCAATGAAAATATATGGGTGGAAAAATTTATTTAGGTGTTCGTATTCTTGATGGTTACAAATTATTATTCAAGTAACATTAAAAAAGTGTTATTACATATGAAGTAAAAATAAAATATCTAAAAACCCATTATTACCATGTCTTGTAACAAGATTTGGTTCCCATTTCTATTTGATATTTACATTCACATAATATTACTTTTTTTATGACATGTAATTTTAATTAATATATTTATACTAAATTACTAATAAGTTTTGTTTAGATATTAAATAGATACCCATTGATTATTGTTTTGGATACAATGAAAATTTTTCTTCAATCATTTTTCTCATGTATTTCACATCTTACTATTCATCACCCTAAATAAGTAATTTTTGGTAGTCTTATTTTGAGTAGTTGGATGTATCCAATAGAAATAGTTATGTCTACATTGAAATATTAAGTGAGAAATAAATATCAACCCTAATGGACTATTTCGAAAGGTTATTTACATAATAATTAATGTATTTTTATTGATCATACATGTCTAATATCAATATGAAGTCTATCAACAAGTGAGAACTGAAGGTGAGCCACATCATGTAATTGATCCTACATTTCCTTCACTTCCCCAAATATGAGTAATATCTACATTTTGATAATTTTGTACATTAATAATGTAATAGTGTGAATGAATCATCATACAATACTATTTAACTATGGTGTGCATCATGATTACATATTTTGAGTAATCTAGAAAAATGATTTTTTATTGTGCTCTTTTTTAACTTCTTCTAAAATATTAATTATAGTATATTTGGTAAGACAATTTCAGAATTATAAAAAGTATTCATCATTTTCTATTTATTGATATTATGTAACAAATTCAGAACAAATATTTTACTACTCTTTTATAATAAAATTTAACAGATTTCATTTTTTCCCTAACATAATCAAATTTATCTATTTATTATTAGATATTGTAATCTTTCCTGTTCTTTGATTATCTATGATTGGTGTATCAAAAAAATTAAAATCATTGTGATTTTTCCAAAATAATGTGGTATGTGATTTTATGGAAATAGTTTTCATTGGAATTAAATTTATAATAAATATTAGTTCAACCAAAATTGAAACCTAGGATAGTGGTTTCATGATAAGTAGAACAATAGAGTTATATGTTAATATATCTGGCATTAAAACCAACAACTAATAAAAATATGTTATTGTTCATTTAGGATTTCCACTACAACGGTAGTTGTCATTGGGCCTTGTGGGGTAGGTTGGCCAGGTCCTAGGATGAAGGTATTATTAATATCATTGATGTCTTGAGTAGGATGTACAACATTCAATCCAAATTAGGTTGGGAGCTAGTTAAAAGTCGAACTCTTTGGGGTAGTTCAACCAATAATAAATTTGGGTTATATTTGAGATTTAAAAGGGGGTTGGTTTATAGATTTTGTAATTTTATTTGGTGTCCTCTTCCGATTCTTTTGGAAAACTCACGTTGGATCATTGTTAGAGGGGACATTGGTTTTTAGAGTCACAATTGGGGTGGTGAGATGCTTAGTTTTCTAGGGTTACCTATCCCAAGTGTTTAATTCAGGGAATGTAGTTGTTATCCACTATTTTTTAAAGCAGTACTCAATGTCCAAAAACATACCATTTTTATAGTATTAATATGAATGAGGAGAATGATTTTTCTAGGTTTATGGAATCTGCATAAGAGACTTTTTATGAAAAATACTACTGTAGAATAGTGTAGCACAATAATGCCTTGATCTATGGGGTTCAATTATAAGTTGCAAAAATATTCATTCTAAATAATCCTTCCTTGTTTGGTGGTTACAAAATACGACTCTTCATATGGATGAGTAGATCAAAAATAAGGATTCCAGATTTCATTGAGGTGCATCTTCAAAATAATTCCACATTAAAAGATGATTTCTCATATTTTTTTAAAGGTGACTGTACATCCATTATATGTAACAATCTTGTTGATTTTACCGGTCTTTCTCTCTATGACTATAATGGTGATGAGTTTATGAACCTCTTGTTTAATGACGTAAATGAGAATTGTAATGAAAAAAGGGGAGGGTACTTCATTTGGTGGCTAACTGCTGGGGTATTTGGGAGGTAGGGAACAAATCCAGATGTGAGGGGTTCTTAACACTGAGCAAAAGGATGGTAGCCATAACTCATTTTCTATAATGTGATATTATTCCACTAATTATGAACTAGTAGTTTGACTAATCTCTCGAGTGCTTCATGAAATCTTTCATCACATATTCCATTATGGTGGGTGTGTCTTCTTGGGGTGTTAGACCAATTGGGTTCCTCCTATATTTGGTTTTAAATACAATGTCGATGGTTCATTAATAGTTGCTATATGCGTGGGGGTGGACTGGTGCATGGATCCAGTGGGTTGTTCATTTTTAGTGCAAATTATGGTCCTGGTGATTCAATGATGGTGTCGTCTTATGCTATGTGCAATGGTATGAAGATGTGAAATAACAAAAATATAGGTCTGTATTTCTTGCATACCGATTCAAGGATTATATTTAACTATATACAGGTTCATATTATGATTCCATGCTCTATTATTTATTTGGTTCTAATATGCAAGGCCATTTTTAATGGATGCATGACCATGATCCACACTTGTATTATAGGGATCCAGGAAGTGGATTATCCTACTCGACGAGTTTTTCCTCATAGTTCATGTATTTGTTTTTCTATTTTTCTCTCTCTTCCATTTGGATGTGTTTTTATTTTCAGTGGATACACCGTCGTACTACACCATTTTAGGCCCCCAAGATTTGTATGTCCTTACTCCATTTATTTTAATAAAAAATAATTATTTAAACAAAATGAATCATTGTATTAAATTACTATACACATGTTTGAGTCACAATGGTGAAATTTAATCAATTTGATTCATTGTCAGGGAAATTAATTCACAAAGATAAATACAGATTTAGAGTTATTGATGTCAAATATCAACATTAAACTAATAAAAATTACATTATTACATCAAAAGAATGACACGCGTTTTTTTTTGTCATCGACCCTTTTGAAAATACGTTTTTTCTTGTTTTTGGTGTCATTTACAGAAATAATTTTGTTTAGGGAATGGATGATATTAATGTTTTTGATGAATCTATCCATACATATTCAATTTTTTAAGGACCTAGATTATTCAGTTGTTAGAATATATTGTGAACTAAAAATTATAACATAGTGAAAATAATGTTGGCACATTTGAATGTATTTACATAATAATATTGAAATATTGTATGTGTTTTTATAAAATTAAAACTTGTTAAAAAAACAAATTTTTTAATTAAAATGTGAAAATTTCAAATGGTTTGTCAATATTGTATCAAAATATGAAAATGAAATGAAATTGTTTTGTAATTTTAAAAATCATTGAATTAAATAGATTTTTTTTCTTTAATTTTTTTAAGTAAACCTGTAATATTATTTTACATATATATTATTTTTATTTATACAATAATACCTTTTTATATTTCTAGGTAATTATTTCTGATTATGATAAAGTTATAAGGATAACTATGCTTAGAAATGAATATTTTATTAGAGATTTATGCTTGTATCCAAAGATCACCACTGTATGTATATTCTAGGATTGGATATTTTGTTATTTCATATGATATATTTTGTTATCATTATGTTTATATTATTATTAATGTTATTTTAAGGTACATTATCATGGTTGTTTTTTAGTTATGTTGTAGATGGTAACAATATGGAAAAGGGTTGGGGTATCACTGATTCTATTGTTCAGCCTACCATCATGCCACTTCATTCATTATGAGGTTATCTAGTTTAACCACGATTCATGAAGCATTAGTAAACATAAGGTCATAATATAATTATCTCATATCCTTATCATTCATACCCAAAATTTCTATATTTATTTATTCCCAAACCCACATACGATGGCAGTGCTCAGGCTCCCATACCTCATTTCTACCGATTCATACAATCCATTATACTGGAAACTACACCTCTATATATCCCACCACCATATCCATATCCATATATATATCCATATCCATATCCATATCCATATCCATATCCACATTCATTTCTATAATTTTATCCATAAACTTTATTCCATCCATCAGTATATTTATCTTCATTGACTATACAATGTAAGTCTACTATAGATATCCACCACCCATAGAGTATACGCCATTATCCTCCAGACATAAAACTCCATAGGTCAATAGATCCCCCATCTACTATAATGTGTTTAAAAATTATTGATCGTTATTAATGAAAATTATTATATATTAATCACATTTACTAACAATTTTTTAGGATTAGCTAAATTTTCTTCCAAAAGATAGGGTTTCATCAAAAATTAGAGAGGGTTTTAATTGATAGAAAAATATTATGGTTGAATAAAATGATGATGAAATTATCATTGGGAAATATCTAAAGGAATGTAAATGTTTTATTTGTACACTTACTGAATAGATTAATATCATTCATATTCAAGTAATAACATAGAGAAAATTCAGAGTCCATGTAAAGGAGAATTCAATATATTATATTTTGGTATGTAATAATAATAAAATTTTATGTTTAATAATTTATAATATTATGTTAAGAAATATTTATTCGGATGAATTATTGTTATAAATTTAATAATGTAAAAAATGTCAATGCCAAATGGTTAATAGAATTTGGTGATATATGGAGAGTATAAAATTATGATTTGTATGCTAGCAGGAAAAAAAGAGTTGATACTGAGCTTGAGGAAACATTGATCATTTTTATTTTCCAATATGGAAGTATAGAGTGATGATTAGGTATTATAAGAGTCTATAATTTTTTTATTAGATCAATATATATTTATATATAATAATTTATTTAGTTGAAAATAATTTTCTAATTATAAATTAATTAGTTTAGTTTTGGTAATATAATTGAATTATTTTTTGTATATATGATAAATTTGATCAAAATAATTAAATAAATATGAAATGAAATACATTCACACTCTTGGAAATCACTTACTTCAAAGAGAAGGAGAAATAAAAATTAATTTAAAATTTAAAGTATTGAACTTAATGTTATTAATATATATATGTATATATTAATTACGAATAAATTTTTATTGGTGTTTCGATGATTTTTGGTTTTTATAGTTTTATGTTTTGGACACAACCATTATTATTTATTCATATTATACAATAATGAAAACTGTCAAAATTCCACATTTCTCACAAAATACACCACATTTAATTTCCTATATTGAAAATAAAAAAAGGACATATACATGAATAATATTGTTTATATATAACATATTTTTGAAATTTGTTTGGGTATGATTTTATAATCCATTAATAATCCCTATCAATTTTATATACATTATTTGAAGAAATATTTATTATTTATCCCTTCACATTCTTAACATCAATGATATATTTTTATTTTAATTCAATAGTCATATCATTTCTTATACCCCTTTTTTTTACTTTAATGTATCTCATGAACTGAAATATTAAAATACTTTGAAAATGAAGATAAACTTTTATCCCCCATTACAAGAAACCACATTTTTCTTTATAGAAACTAGAAAATATAAGTCCTTTACTCACATCCAAAACTTGTTGGATACTTATTGAATTATGACCAAAAGTATATAAAGAAGTATTAATTAGACAAAGTGGGTCTGATATTCATTCTTAGAAGAGTAAATATCTATGTGGTGGCCTCCCCATGTTAATCTTCATGAACAACAATAAGAGAAATATCCAATAGAAAAAGAATAAGTTTCTCATTACGTAAAATTAAATTGACACATTGATAACTTAAAGATTTTTTGAAGTATTCAATATAGACTCTAATTGAGAAACCATCCATCCATTGGAATCTACCACATGAAATCCTATATTTTACTATATAACTTATAATTTAAATTGAAAACTATTTATTGATATTTCTTCACACAATTAATAACTCTATTCATGAAATTACTTCATCAAAATTCCTCCAACATTAACATTAATTTTTAAATTATTCCTTATAGACAATATATTAACATTTCTTATTAGAAAATAACATATCACATCCTTGATGGGAACTATTTTTATATAATTTATTAGCTATCTTTCACTCTTAATAAATTTATTTTCATTGAAATTTAAAAAAATTTATAATTCTTATATATATATATTAATTGATTTCATGAGGGAAAGAATTATGATGTGGAATATCATTACATATAATCCCATGTAATCATGAAAATAAGTTAGAATAATCAAATATAATAATTTCTATTTTATCTTAATTAACATTTAGTAAAGTGTATCTTAATTTCATCATCATATAAACCTTTGAGTAGAAAATTCAAAAAAAAAATTAATATTGTTCGTTAGTATTTATTCATACATTCTTATGATAGTCCAATGAATTGAATTTAGTAAAATTTGTTTTGAATGATTAGTGGGAAATAACAACCTTAATGAACCATCCTTAGGAGATGATTATATCTTTACTTAAGAAAATCCATATCAAAATTATCAAATTGAACTCAATTGAACTATTTAAATCATAGAGGAAAAATAAAATGGTCAGAAGATAATATGAATAAACAAAATTATCCATGAAGATTATATATCAAATCCTTCCAAATTTATAGAGGATCATAATCAGAGAAACTTTAGGGTTAGCCTTTCCCCCACTAGTTTTCCGTATGAGAGAAGAAATCCCTGACGAGGGTTTAAAAAAATACTAAAGGACCATTTATATCACTAATAAAAAAGAAGGAATTATCAACTGTGTGACAACATCCATGTTTTTGTACACATTATGGATTTAAATATGGCCAAAAGGTCGTATTGAGGAATATAAAGTCATGATAAGGAAATTTTTATGGATTGGGACAATCTATCAAAATAATTTAATTACTATTGCTTGGAAGGAGGGTATTAATCTTATGGATATGGGAGGCCTAAGTATCAATTAACTCATAATTTTTAATGATGGTCTCATTGGGAAATTCACATGAAACCTGATCTCTAGGGATGAATCCAATGATTTTATATCTAAAAGATTTAAAGGGAGACTTTTAAATGGATATAAATTCTATCTGACATCCCATGTTTGGACAACAATTACGAAATATTTTCCTTGAATCATGTTTGACATAAAATGGTGTGTAAATAGAGACTCCGATCTAAAATAATGGAGAAATAATTGGCTTGGAATCCCTTTGTAAGATAAAGTAATCATAACCCCTGACTCAGTGCACATGACTATTGCTAATTTGGTTGCAAATCATAGAAGTACAAAGAATCTAGTTCCTAAACATTATAATATAAAAATTTAGAAATATGATTTTATCGATTATGATACCATTTTATGGGAACACAACTGAAATGGGAAATTCAATACCAAGGAACACTATAGTATGGAATTAAATATCTCTATAAGAACCCCAAAATGGATTATAAATTTCAAAGCACTATTCATACAACCGTACAGATTTGTGCTTCTATGGAGGATCTAGAAAAATTTTATTCCCACCAATTGTCAGATTAAAAAAACGGTCAACACATTATGTTAGCATGCTCTCTTTGTTTTGAAAGCTATATGGGATTTCCAACTCTTATTTTTGAGTTGGGACTTTTCCCAGAAATGTTGGTCATATGATGAATACTTGATTAGGACAAATTTTCTTACTCACTTTTAGGTACATGAGATTCTAGAGAGAAAAAATAATAATTTATCTAGTGAACATGTGAATAATATCTTCATGGAATTATTGGATTTAATATTCTATTATATGTGGAATACATAGAATAAAAATTCATTCAACAATCAAGAATCGTCCACTCATCATGGGATGATTTCACTGCACAAGGAGTCATACACTACCTTGGTGGTGTAAACAGAAGGTATGTAAATTTTTTTTGATGATTTGAAATCCATGAGGCTCTTGGGTGTGACAAGCTGGCTGAAGAAACAAAAAATTATGAAATATATATGATGTAGACATCCAATTAATTCATGGATCATGGTCAATGTGGACGGTACTAATTCAGGCATACTGTGACCCTTAGTCTATGGAGGTGTGTTTTGAACACATCATGGTTTTCTCAAAAAAAAATTATATCATTACATTAGAATATGAGTGGCCTAGGAATAAAAGTTACTGGATATTATGTTTGCAATTCAGTATGCCATTCAGTATATATAGTGTTGTTTATAAATTGAGTCAGACTCAAAAATTGCTATCAAGAATTTTTAAGTAAGAACAAGAAATGTGTCGTGGAAAATTATTCTTCATTGGATTGAATGTCTTATGAATATCACACAACTCTATTTGTTCATATAATATGTATATATCGAGTAAAATAAAGTTGAGAAATCCCTATCTATGAAAGATATCATAGATATGAACTTTATGTGGTCCTTTAGGACACTTGACTATTATGTTCCAATGGAAAGTGCAGATATGGATTAGTCTAATACATACCTATCTATGTAATAATCCCTTCTAAATGATATATTTCATTTCTATTTTTAATATAATTTTATTATGACTATCTTCTACCAGATAATAATTTTTTCGGTAAAAAAATAATCATGGTCTTATTATGTATCTGGTTTCACAATGAAACTACCACCCTCTATTTTTGAATTAACAAACACTAGTGAATTAAAACTCAGCCTTTTAAACATAATTATCCACATTAATAAAATCATTTTACATTTATATAATATATACATTTCCAATTCTCAATTAGAAAACAAAAAATCAAAATATTCATTGTACAACTCTCATTAGAATCAACACTCTTTTATATTTACAAACATACACTAGAGTGGGTAATTAAAACCTATCTATTATAGAAATTATCATCCATAAGGAAAAACATCCAAAAATTCCCATAATCTTTATGAGACATAATTTCTTGATGAAATTTACCTCTCTAAATCATCTACTAATAATGGTGATGAAATTTCCCAAACCAAACTTCTCAATAGTTTTCCCCAAAACATGCACATTTTTATGTCATGAGATATTAAAACTATAATGCACAACTCTATGATGATAAAATTATGGAATAGTAATAATTTATTAATATTATTACCTCAATCATGGTATATAATATGAAATTAAAATTCATTTATCATTCATTAATTTATGCAAAATTAAAAAACCATAACCACGTCTGGTTTAGGATTAACAAATATTTCATCGCCAATGTTTATAAAATCACCCCTTCATGAAGGGTTATAACCAAATATATTTTATGTTGTGATACATATAAAAACTTTTTATTCATGATTAATGATCCCAAGAATTCCAAATAATCAACATAATCTGAACACTAACACTTGTGTGACCCCTCATTATATAAATGAAAACACTTCCCCGAGCCCAGATTATAGCCCTACTCTATCAATGAACCGTCTTCATAGGACATGATATCATATGAATTATCTAATATTATCGACCTAACATGCTATAAAAACTAACATATTTCCAATAACAGTGGTCTCTCAACACTCTATTAATAAATAACCTTGTCACCATCATTCAACTACCCATATTTAAATAACTCTAAACACTTTTGAATTATCTTGATGATATACTTGGTTAATTGACATACTCTTTCATTCAGTATTCACCCCATTTTGATTTGCAATTAAATAAATATTATGTTCTAATAACCATGATGGATTACCATTTAAATTTGAAAATAATTTTCACTAAATCAAGGTCATTTTTATCATGTAATAATAAATAAATCACTGCTCATAACTATCATATTTTAATTCACCATATATCAATGTTTAATCAAAACCTATATATATCATCATTTATTCCTCCATGAATTAGTGTTCAAAAATTTTCAAAATGAAAAATCATATATCAATCAGTAATCGTTGATATGGTTTCTCATTGATCATTTAGAGAGTAACAATACAATTGTATTACCAAACATTTATTATTCAATGATATAAGGAGTCTTAAATATTATCATTATAAATATACAAATTCTAGAGTCTCAAAAAATATATAAGTATCAATGAATCCAAAAAATCACCCCAAATTAACCTTACCCACACATTATAATGGCCTGAATTTCACTATATTTTATTAGAAAAATTTCATTTTATATATCCCTTGATGTAAAATGACTCCCAAAAATGTATTAAATAGTGTAATACATGTTTTTTATAAAATAATTTTTTTAACATAATCAATGAATGTGAGATAGAGTAATTTAATCTACGAAATTATATTTTAGTGGAGAAAAACCATATACATTTATTATTGAGTAATACATAAGAAATGTCCCATAAAACCTGAACAAAAGACCTACACTATGAGAGGTCATTATTGTAATGAACTCCACCAAAATGGAATCTCATTGATTGTTTTGAAATAGTAATAAAACCTTACAAACAACTAAATCATAATATAATGGTATAAGGGTAAATTAAAATAATGTATTTTGGGGAATACATGGGGATTCTCATTTAATTTTAATAAATTGTATCAATATATACGTCGATTTAGTTTATTTCCAATTCCTTAGAAAATGTTTTCCACTATAAAAGGAAGGGAAAATCATACTTATCAACTATTGGATTTGTTATCTTTATTTTTTTCATTAACACACATATTAAAAAACCATCTTCTATATAACTTCTTTATCTATATCTCTAAAAATACAACCATGAATAATTTTAATATGGCCTTGTACTTAAAGATATGAACCTAGACTCATATATATTATACTAGGATCACCTTATTCACTTGAAATATAATATGTATGTCCATCAATAATGTTTTTATCATATAGTAAGATTCTATCACATTACATTCTATTATGTTTTGAATTATTATTGTATTTTATTATATTAGGATATAAAAACATTTATTTTACCTTAAGATGGATTGATTTGGGTAAGATAAAATTTTATTCTACTATATTTGGTTCAAATTTATCATATTTTCTATGATTATTATTATGTGTATTTGGTCGAGTCAGAGTAGGAATATTTAGTTTCATTCAAGTGATCTAGAGTATATTTAACTTAGGTTAATTTTGTTAAATTTATCTATGATTTAATTTATTAGATTGAGATTATTTTCATTTGACTATATTTGATTTAGATTAGTATATTTTGACTTCTTTCCATCCATATTGATTCAATTTTAGTCAAGATAAGGGTGTTTTATTGTAGTTTAGTTCAAATTTACATGGTTATATTCCTTTCAATTTAGGCCAATTATATTCTATTTTATTTATTTAAGGAGAGGTTAATTTAACATTCTATATTTCATTTAGATTGTGTAAGTTTATTTAAGTTATATCTATTCTATTTTTCATTGGTCATGATTTTATTTTATTTCTTATTTATTAAGATTAGATAGAATTAATTACTATTCATTTTTTTCAATTCAGTTCATTTTCATTTGTTTTGATTTAGTTAGCCTATATTTTGTTAGTTTTTGTTGTACTTGGTTTGGTTTTCATCAGTTTTACTTACATCAACTTCTATTCTCATATTTTATTACATTTCATTTTGATTATGTTTAATTCAATCTAGTTAAACATATTTTAATTCAATTTGGTATGATTTTGTATATTATTGATAAATTTTGTTTGAGTTTGTATGATAGAATTTAGTATAGTGAAATTCAAATAAATGTGATACAATTCATTTAAATTTAATTTCGGAATGTATATTTATAATAGTTAGACTTCATGTTTTTTGATATCATATTTTTCTTCTCATTTATATTTTATTATCTTTAGTTCTATTAAACAAAATTTTAAATAGTTTATTTTAATAATTATTCAATCAGTTTGGTTTGTTTTTTTGGATTATTTTTTTAATATATAATTCAAACTTTTATTTTTATATTTTTATGTTTTTATTTTAAAATCCAATTTATTTAGACCAATACAATTCACATTATATTAGATTAGTATAACATAATTCATTTCAATTTTGTTTAGTTTTTGGAAAATGTTTTCAATGTTTTTTTTCATTTAAAGTGATATCTTATTATCTTAGATTGGTTTTTTTGTTTATATTGGATTTCTCCAATGAAAACATATATTATATATCCATTTCCACCATTGTATTAGTGTTTTTTATATAAGGAAATAATTATTACATAGGTATATAGATATTCTAATTTTTATTTATTTCGTTTTTTTCTTTGAAAAAATTATTGAATATTAGGGGTCGTGTTCCGTACAGTGCATTATTTTGTACAAGTAGGAAAAATAATGAAAGAACATTGTTAAACAATTATATCGAGAATATTATAGTAAGTGTATTTAAATTTTATTTATTTTGACTAAATCAAATTGATTATATTATTTTATTATTTTAATTTATTTTATATAAACCCAATATATTTCATTAGTGGAAATGTATGAAAAGGAAGATGATAGTTTGGCCTCAAACAATCATCAAAATTTGGTATTATGAGATGAACATCATGGAATGGTGTATTGTTGAATATGAAAGAATATTATGCCATCTAGATACTATTCTTCCAAAAACATTTCTTCATGTACCAGTTATGTTATGGTCAAATAGGATTGAATAAATGCCACAATCAAACAAGAAACACAAAAAGAATATGAAGATAATAAGAGTAAAAAGATGATAAACTAATAGATCAAGAAATCTATACCTTCTCTTTTTCATACACATTAAATAATGGATTCATCAGTAGATGATTATTTTTTAAGACACTTTATTATATTTATGAGGATTCCTATACTACTTCCCCTAATTTAGGCGATGATGCTGACTTTTTTGATAATGTGGATGTCATTGATGATGTTGATAACAATACTTGTATTGTGAGAGGAGGAGATTATATTATTGTTTCTATAGGAGATGTTGATAATGGATGTGATGGGTCTTGAGATATTGACATTGAGGCTCATTTTTTATGTAAACTATATTCTTAGTGTATATCATGAATTTTATTATGTAGTTTCATTTTATTATGGTGATAATTTTTTTTATTTTTTATTATTAACATATATTCTATTGCATGTTTGGTGATTTGGTGTTAGTTTTTTTTATGTAGAGAACTAGATAATATCGTATTTATAAATAAAATAATGGAAGGATATAGACATATTTTGTATCCATAAAAGTAGACATATTTCCATAGTTGGAACTATTTTTATTGGTCCATTTCAACAGATAAAATCCCTTCTTATAAGTAGGTGTGATAAAAGATATATGCATGGTTATAAATAATGATAGAGACCTATATATACAATTTTAATCTATATATTTTCAAATTTTCATTGTAAAAACAATGGCTCTTGGTGGGAGTGGCTGATAAGATAGCCACCGTTTGTTACAATGGAGGTAGTCTTAGTTTCATAGATTCAATCAAAGATGCTGGGATATTTCCATTCCTAAAAACTATGGTTATACGTTACAATCAAAAAATATATTTACATGGATCTCAACCATGGATATAGCCTCTTCCAAATTTATACTCAAATTGGTTCCATGACAAACTAAACCATGGTTATTACCTACATCCATGGTTTTTGCGTATATATCCATGGTTATAAACTGTGGATATAAATAATCTTTCTAGTGGATCATGTTTCCTTCATAGTATACACTACTTTTACTTTCTTGAAACACCATCCTTCTATTATTTGGTGTTCTTCTATACTAAACTATCTTCACAATGTTAATAATAACTCTAGAATGATAGTTTGGAATAATCACATGTTTTCTCACAACAACTATTATAATGTTTGGTTCCTCATTTGGATAAGCTCAGTATTATCCATAGAATCCATTATTAACATCCATTATTAAAATAAAAAGAGGATCAGAAGAGTGATGAAAAATTAAAAGCAAAACATAATTATCTCAATGAATATCATGAAATTAATTACCTTAAAATTCTTACTCTTTTTGACCATAATATTTCATTTCAGTTCAACCTAAATCACTTGGAATTCAATTTAGTATTATTTATTTTCCCTCGTACTTCTTAACCTAGGTATTTAAATAAATATCCCAAAACTAACATGATATTTATTATAATTGTCTAAAACAAAAAATAATTTAAATCTATAATCTAAAAATTCAACATATTTTTTATCCATATACGGGCATATTAGTTAATATAAAACATACCTTATAATTATAATTTTATTTATGTTTTATCTATAAAAATTTTCATATCAGGTTATTTAACATAATTTTTTTCAAGTCCATTATAATGCCTCACAAAGAGAGTGTGAATTTCTGAAGAATATCCCATGTGAATATAATTCCTGGTTTGTAGTCTTAGGCCAACTAATCATGCACAATGTAAATATTTAGTGGACACTCAACCATCAACATTTCGATTTATTTCCCATATTTTATTGTATTACATAATCATATACACATTATAGAATATATATATATATATATATATGTAATTTCAAGAAAAATCATATACACAAATCATCACAAAATTTTTTAGGTTTCTATAATATACTTATTGTTTTCCCATAGACATATCCCTAGATATTTCCACAATTTTTTCATATCAGAATAAAAAATAAATAAACTAATACACAAGAATAAAAAAACACATCATAAAAATTTACTAAACTAATCCTAAAAAATATCAAAAATAATCATTGATACAAACTGATGCACACCTCGTCTACACTCTGGGGTTTGGTGATGAATACACTTTCCTTGAACACTTTATTTGATATAAAGAGAGATAAAATATAGTAAACATACATATATTTCCCTCCATATTGTTATGTTAATCCATTATTCTAACATGTAAACACATAATACCATGAATAGATGGTTTAGTGACTTTAATGGTCATCTGTAGAAGAAAATTATTTTATGATACATGAGACCATTTCTCCTTAACTGATCCATAATAAACCCATTCTATACTTCTCAAAAATTATTGTCATCTTCATAACCAGGGGTAATTGAATCAAAAATGAGGGGTGATCTCAAAAAATAATTAAGGTTAAGAATATTTTATACATATTAATATTTATAAATGAGAATATGAAAAGATTTTTGGGATAATCAAGGAACATAGACATAATATAATAGAATCATACCCAATAAATCATAGATCACAAATCACGAGTCATGGTATTATAAGCCTTTCTATAAGGAAAGTAATGAATCAATAGTTTGTGGGAACATTGGTAAGTGAACATGATAAGTGAGTGTATAAAATTATGATTCCTTATAAATATATCATAGACATTAGCATATGTAAAAATCTCCTTCATAAGTCATAAAACTGCACCTACACTTTTAATACAATATAATTTTACCTTTTTACACATCTCATGTAAAGAACTGTAAAAATTCCAGGGAAATTTTTTCTTAATATTCTTTTGGATATTACAAGAATGAAGTTTCTGACGGAACCCAATTCTGAGGTTCGGTGTGCCCGGAATCATTTTCTATAGATTAGCTCGGGTACATTCAGTGAACGAACGGGCAAGTTTTTCTAACTTTTGAACTGGTGGTCGAAATAGAATTCTGAGGGAACCTATGGAATCGAAGTACTGATATTTTCTTAGAAACACCTTTTTCGGAGTTGCATTTGCTCGGGTGTGGTTTTAAATTTTTCGGGTTAAGTTAATGAAAAAAATAAAATGGGGCAAAGAAGTTATTTTATTTTAAGTTGTTTAACCTATGCTAAGAGGTTAAAGTGGGACCCACAATATCCTACACCACTAGGTAGGATATTTGTGGGGTGGGGCCCACACAATCACTACCTTTTTCAACCCCCTCCATTAATTAAGTAATGCATCTGCAACCCCCCTTTTATGAAAGTCAACCCTTGCGTTTATTTGGATTAATAAATGCCACATTAATTGGGTAGTTTAAACTCCTCAATTAATTCAATCAATTGATTGTTTCAATTAAAATCGTTGGCTTGTGTGTTAATAAAATAAGACAAGTATTATTTTATTTGAGGTTGGTTGTGCGAGAGGGTTTGGGAGAAATAACTCAAGCCGTGAAACACTCCTTCCTTGATGAAGAACATGAAGAACGCAAAGAACGCGAAGAATGCGAAGGACATGAAGAATGCCGACCTCCGACGAAGGTCGACAAGAATGCCAGATCCTCGGAGATCGACAACGCAAAGCCGAAAAATCCATTCTCTGCGACGTGACTATCCCCCTTACCTAACGCCTTCTTTCACGACGTGAAATTCCGCGACGAACCCTCGCTCGATGGGTTGGTTTGTACACAAAACCAACTGGGCCCTCGGAGTGGAAACGCTTATAACTTGAGCTCCGTACGTCCGATTTACATGCCGTCAACTTTGTTCGATTACTCTATGTGAGGAGGACCTTTTGGATTACTCCGATCGAGGTTTGGACATAGTTGGATTATGGTCAGGTTGGTTTTGACTTAAAAACCAACCGGGCCCCTGGGACGAAAAAACTAATAACTTTCAGACTGGGCGTCCGATTGACACGCCGTCTGTGCCGTTGAGTTCTTGTTGACGATACAGAACATTTGGATACATCAACTCCGGACTTCGTGTCAGTTGATGTATCAGCCCCTCGGCTCAAGGAGAAGACCCTCCCGAACGTGCTTGCTGTGTGCGGGAACCCTAGAGCAGGTTGCGACTGCGACGACGATGACGACTGTGCAGAAATCCTCTGTGGATTCGACGGAGATGACTACAGCACTCAGTGATCCTATTTGGATTAGTGCTACCGATCCTATGTGGGTCAGATCCTGTGTGGGTCAGCGCTCAGCGGTCTTGTGTTGGCCAACGCCTACAAATCCTATGTGGGTCTGATCCTGTGTGGGTGATTGCGGGGGTTAGTTTCCTATCGATCCTGTGTGGGTCATTGCGAGGGTCAGTACCTATCGATCCTGTGTGGGTCCGAAGGATTAGATGAATCAGTGGCTACATCTGATCATCTATATCGTCTTATGAAGAAGTATACCTGTGTGAGCTAAATCTTGACTTTCAATCCTTATCATTGATAAGATTGACTTGATATCCTGTTTGGATTACGTTATGCTTTCCTGTGTGGATTGGGTTGTGATTTCCTGTGTGGACTGGGTTGTAATTGTGCTCGGATGTTGGAGCCAAATGAGAATTGATGACTTATGTATATGTATGGGCATATACCTAAGTAGCGTTGGATGTTACTACGTGATTGTATCTTTCCTTTGTGGATTACCCTTTTTCGATTCTGGGAGACCTTCGGGGGTCTCTGGGTCCCTACTGAGTAGCTTATACTCACCCCTGCACGGCTAGGCCCGCACTACGTTGTGTTGGTTGCAGACAACGTACAACGCTGATCGTGTTTGAGGCTTGCGGAGTAGGTTGGTACATGGAGGTGGAGCACTGGGTGGGACGTACTCGGAGCGGATTGCTGGACCTGAGGAGCTGTGGAGGCTATCGGTACCCACCCTTCAGGTGGGTCTTCCAGTGGACAGCTCGAGGCTGCAGCTTTACTTTCTAGTTTATGTACTCCCTTTTTAAGTTGTACTTTACTTTCAGTTTGGGTTTGTATTCTGGCCCACTTACTTTTCTCCACTTACTGTTATACCCAGTTTTTACTTAGTGTTTACTTCTGTTTTCTTGCTCTGTGGTGTTTGTTTACTTTAAAAAGGCAATGCCATCCCTTAATAATGGGAATTATGCCTTGGTGCTTGTCGCCAGCCCATGTCCTATGGAAGGCGGGCTTGGGGTAGTCACAGCACGGGACCCGAGTACGGGTCGTGACAAATTCGTATCAGTGGTGTTCGGTTCTACCGTAGAACTCATGACTCTGATATTTTTCTATGTGAAGAAATAGTGTTGAGTGTATTGAGTGTGGTTATCAGTCCAGGGAGTCCAGTGTTTGTGCAGTGGCCGACGTATCCGTACACCAGGACCCTGACTTCTGATTTCCGACTTAATACATGAAAACCCTGATTGCATGTGTGTTTCAAGTTTTCTTTGTGATTACTTTATGTCACCTCACCAGGTATACTGTTTGACCGTGGCGCACCTGTTTCTTTTTCAGGATGGCCCCATGACGTCATCCAGCCAGGGTTCTGAGCGTTGTACGTGACAACAGTCCAACGAGCGACTAGGCCTCGGTACATGGCCCTTTGACAGCAGAGGAACCGGTGGTACCTCTACCCTTCGAGCCACCGATGCTACCAGCCCCAGCTGCTGACGATGCACGTCGCCTTAGTGCACTGCACAAGTTTCAGTGTCAGCGACCACCCAGGTTTCGCGGGGAGATGGACCCTCAGGCAGCCGAGGATTGGATGGAGGTAGTTGTATGAGTTTTCAGGTTAGTGAGGACACCAGCTGACCTCATGGTGATCCTCGTAGCGAGCCTCCTTCACGCGGCAACAGTAATATGGTGGAGCATGATTCTCTAGGTGCATGATGTGGCATCTCTCCTCGAGACGGACTTTGAGAGCCTCTTCCGCTCGGAGTTCATCCCAGCCACCATCCGTGCGGTGCGCATCTAGGAGCTTCTACAACTGCGACAGGGCAGCTTGACAGTTGCCCAGTACTCAACGATATTTACAGATCTCTCGTGCTATTCGACGGACATGGTCTGGGACCCATTCTTCCAGTCCCGGACCTTCGAGCATGGATTGAGGCATGAGATCAGGGCATCGCTAATCTCCCTCAGCATTTCGACTTAGGAAGGGGTACTGGAGCGATCTCTTCTCATCAAGAGCTTTCTTGCTGAGTCTACACCAGTGGAAAGACCTATAGCAGGGTGGCACGTAGCAGAGTCTTCTGCAGCAAGCAGTCGACGATTGAATCATGGGTCCAGGCAGACCAGACCCTCAGGAAGACAACCTCAGGACAGTGGATCAGAGATGCGGGGAACTCAGTGAAGAGCCAGTCTTTCGAGAGGCAGACAGTGCTACGCATGCGGCGGGCAGGGCCACATGGCTCGTGACTGCCCGATCCGCTGTGCCGAGGAGCAGCAGATGGTTGAGGGACCACCCAGGCAGAGGCAGAGGGTGAACCGTGGAGGTCCACCAGGAGCAGGCGGACGAGGCAGAGGAGCTGGCTGAGCAACAGGTGGTGGGAGACACTTTGAGGCTCTACCACCCCCACCACCAGGATGTCCACCCTGACTACAGAAAGCTGGAGGGCAGAGACATGCACATCTATAGGTAGCGAAGTCCAACGACCATGGCGCGCCCAGGATGATTCGTGGTACTATCTGTGTCTATTCCACCCTTGCTGCAGTTCTTATAGACACAAGAGCGAGTCATTATTTCATAGACACTACCCTTGTTCGAAGCTCAGAGATTCCGACAGAGCCATTGGCTCGATCCTTACGGCTAGAGGCTCCTAAGAGAGTAGAATCGACGATTACACACTGGTGCCGGCAGTGTGATCTTTCTCTAGGAGGTGAGAGCTTCGGATGAGATCTTCTTGTAGCGGCGTTGAGGCCTTATGACATCATCTTGGGGATGCATTGGTTATCTACAGTCCATGATCAGATCGACTGTATTAGGCGCAAGGTGTGGTGTGTACGCACCGACGAGAGTAGGTTCACCTTCACTGGTGAAAAGGGAGCCTTCACAGCATAGGATGGACTCTCACAGAGGATAGGATAGCCCATCACTCATCAGTTGGCTAGAATCATCCTAGGAGAAGTTGACGTGCAGATTCCTAGTTTTCCTGCAGTGGTGGATTAGTATGCGGACGTTTTCCCCGACAATGTTCCAGGACTACCTCATCACAGTGAGGTAGACTTTTATATTGATCTGTACCCCGGGACATCCCCGATATCCACCCCAGCATATCGGATGGCTCCCTCCGAGCTTCGAGAGCTACGGGTATAGTTGGAGGACTTGTAGGGAAAAGGATTCATCTGACCTAGTGTTTCACCTTGGGCTTCCCCGATATTGTTCGCCAAGAAGGCGGATGAGAGATTGAGACTTTGTATCAACTTATCGTCGCCTGAACTAGGTGACAGTGAGGAACAAGTATCCGCTACCGAGGATTGATGACCTCTTTGATCAGCTCAAGGGAGCACGATGGTTCTCAAAGATAGACCTTAGATCAGGATATCATCAGCTCAGATTTCGGGATGAGGACATGCAGAAGACGACCTTCAGATGTCGGTATGGCCACTATGAGTTCTTGGTTATGCCATTCGGCGTAACCAATTCTCCAGTAGTGTTCATGGGCCTCATGAACATGATTTTTTCGCCATACCTAGGTCAATTTGTCATAGTCTTCATTGATGACATTTTGATATACCCGACGACTAAGGAGGAGCACGCCTACCACTTGTGGGTTGTACTGGACACACTCCGAGAGCACCAGATTTATGGAAAACTCTAGAGGTGTCTGTTCTGGTTACGTGAGGTCCACTTCTTAGGACACTTCATCTCTGAGGCGGGATTTGAAGTGAACCCTGCGAAGATCAAGGCAGTGCTAGCTTGAGATCCACCCAGGAGCGTGACAGAGGTGGGAGTTTCTTGGGTCTAGCTGGGTACTATCGGATATTTGTGCAAGACTTATCCAGAGTTTTGGCACCACTCTCAGCTTTAACGAAGAAGGGGAAACCCTTTTTGTGGTCAGACAGATGTCAGTAGAGCTTCCAAGAGCTGAGACAGAGATTGACCAGCACGCCTATCTTGAGGCTACCAGAGGAGGGAGTTGGGTACGTAGTTTACTACGATGCATCAGGAACTAGACTCGGATGTGTCCTGATGTCGTACCGGGCCGTGATCACATATGGATCACCTCAGTTGAGGCATCATGAGTAGAACTACGCTACCCATGACCTGGAGTTAGCAATAATGGTCTTCTCTCTGAAGATGTGGCGACCCTATCTGATGGGAAAGCACTTTACAGTCTATTCTGACCATCAGAGTCTCAGGTACATCTTCTCGTAGAAGGACCTGAACATGAGATAGCGGCAATGGATAGAGTTCCTCCAGGACTATGACTTTGACATAGTCTATACTCCTGGAAAGGGAAACGTAGTAGCCGATGCACTCAGCAAGAGGACGGGAATTCAACTACTTGGGGAGGCGACAGAGCAGCTAGACGCTTTGCAGATATCCTTCATGGATAGAGATGGAGCAACCTTCCATCAGTCACTCACAGTCACTCCTCCACTATTGCAGCGGGTCAGAGAGGCACAGCGTGGGGATGCCGACTGTGAGACGCAACGTGCACAGATATCCTCAGGACAGGCACCTGATGGTTTCTCTATAAGAGGAGAGCACGACCTCCTTTTTAGAGGACGTACCTTGGTACCTGTTTCTTTATGAGATGAGGTTCTAAGAGAGTTTCACACGTCCCCTTTAGCGGTACATCCTGTAGTGGCGAAGATGTACCAGGATCTCAGACGACAGCACTGGTGGCTGGGTATGAAGAAGGTTGTGGTAGAGTTCGTTTCTCGATGCCTCACCTGCCAGCAGGTGAAGGCAGATCACCAGGTACTAGCAGGCTTGACACATCCCTTGGAGGTCCCTAAGTGGAAGTGGGACATCATATCTATGGACTTCGTGACTGGACTTCCATGCACTTCCAGAGGTCAGGACTCCATTTGGGTGATTGTCGACCGACTCACCAGGTCGGATCATTTCTTACCCATCAGAGATCAGGGCTCAGTAGAGAGCTTGGGACGTCTCTACATTCAGTAGATTGTACAGCTTCATGGTGTGCCATCATCTATCCTCTTCGATAGAGATGCTCACTTTACTTCCCGGCTTTGGAAGAGGTTGCAAGAGGCATTTGGGACGTAGCTACGTCTGAGCACTGCCTTTCACCCTCAGAAGGATGGTCAGACGGAGAGGACCATTTAGACTCTCCAGGGCATGCTATGTGCATGTATCCTTGACTTTGGTCATAGCTGGGAGGATCACCTACCCTTGGTGGAGCTTGCGTACAACAATAGCTACCACTCCACCATCGGGATGGCACCATATGAGGCATTGTACAACAGACCTTGCAGATCACCTCTGTGCTAGACAAACCCTGGGGAGTCAACACTTGTGGGACCAGAGATGGTCCAGGCCACGACAGAGAAGGTCCAGGTCATCCAAGAGCGGATGAGGACAGCTCGGAGTTGGCAGAAGTCTTATGCTGACAGGAGGTGGAGGCCACGAGAGTTTGAGGATAGTGACCACGTCTTCTTGCGGGTCTCACCTCGACATGGATTACAGAGATTTGGCCGAGGTGGTAAGTTATCTATGTGCTTCATCAGACCATTCCAGGTCCTCAACAGGATTTGCGAGGTGGCTTATCGCCTGGATCTACCCCCTCAGTTGGACCGGGTGCACGACATCTTCCACGTATCTCAGCTGAGGAGATACATGCATGACCTGACGCATATCATTGCCCATGGGGACTTGGACATTGATGATGGGGTGAATTTTTTGGAGGTCCCGGTGGATATTGAGGATCGACAGGAGCGGGTCCTACGTGGACGGTTGATTACTCTAGTTCACATTAGATGGCAGCATGGGAACCTCCAGGATAGCACTTGGGAGCGGGAGGATCAGATGCGTGCTCAGTACCCACATTTGTTTCTCTAGTTTATGATGTATCTTTACGAGGATGTAAAGCCATGATGTGGGAGTAATGTAAATACCCATAAAAATTCAAGTGAAATTTTTTCTTATTTTTCTTTTGGATTTTATAAGAATGCAGTTTCTGACGGCACATGATTCTGAGGCCCGGTGTTCCTAGAATCATTTTCCAAATTTTAGCTCTGGTACATTCAGTGAACGAATGAGCGGGTTTTTCCAAATTTTGAACCGGTGCTCGAAATCAAATTCTGAGGGCACCGATGGAATCGCAACACTGGTATTTACTTAGAAACACCTTTTCCGGAGTTGCATTTTCTTGGGTGTGGTTTTTAATTTTTCGGGTTAAGTAAATGAATAAAATAAAATGGGGCAACCAAGTTATTTTATTTTAAGTTGTTTAACCTATGCTAAGAGGTTAAAGTGGGACCCACAATATCCTACACCACTAGGTAGGATATTTTTGGGGTGGGGCCCATAGAAGACCCACCTTTTTCAACCCCCCTCCTTTAATTAAGTAACGCACCTGCAACCCCCCTTTTATAAAAGTCAACCCTTGTGTTTATTTGGATTAATAAACACCACATTAATTGGGAGGTTTAAACTCCTCAATTAATTCAATTAATTGATTGTTTAAATTAAAATAGTTGGCTTGTGTGTTCATAAAATAAGACAAGTCTTATATTATTAGAGGTTGGTTGTGCGAGAGGGTTTGGGAGAAATCACTCAAGCTGTGAAACACTCCTTCCTCGATGAAGAACATGAAGAACGCGAAGAACGCGAAGAACGCGAAGAACGCGAAGGACGCGAAGAATTACGACCTTTGACGAAGGTCGAAAAGAATGCCGGATCCTCGGAGATCGACGATGCGACGCTGAAGAATCCTTTCTCCGAGATGTGACGATCCCCCTTTCGTGACACGTTCTAACAATACATGCAATTCTGTCACGAACCCTCGCTCAACGACGCTTGAGGTAAGGGTTTTGGTTCAATTAAATCTATGTGATTTATATCATCGGCGTGTGTTTAAAATTTTTCGGAATCTGTTTAAACCGCTAACGCGGTGGGTGCAGACCAACGAACAAGTCTGAACCCACCGTTTCATCGTTCTTGGTGTGCGGATCAGAGGGAGATGATGAAGTAGGTCGGAGGGGAATTTTGAGGTCTTCACAGTGAATATCTGGTCCCGGAAGGACCGCTGGCAAATATGTCAGGAAAAACGGACCACCGGAGCGCGTCTGGTGGTCTCCGGAAAACCCCGCCGGTTCGCCTCACCGGCACGGCGACGCCCGGCGCGCCGCCGGGAAGGCCCGCCGTGGCTGAACCGACTGCAGTAGGCTGCTGGTCCCACGACCACGCGAGACCGAGGAGGTGGGTACGCGGCGCTAGGCTGCTTCTATTGTCAAGGAGCGGCCCCCATGCGGGGAGTGGCAGTTTCATTCAAATGGCGGCACCCCTTTTTGCGCGGCTGCTCGGCCAGCACCGAGCCGACCCGCGTGGCCAGAGCCGGGCCACCCCGGGCCAGACCAGCCACACTGGGCTGGGACCCGCCTAGCCGGGTCGAACCTGGACCCGGGTCAGGTTGACCTGGTTCAGGTCGACCAAGGGGGTTGGGCCGGGTTAGACCAGGCCCAGACCCCCGATTTTCAGACTGTTTCGGTTTGCTGCCCATAACTTGGGCTACGGACCTCCGATCGATGCACCGTTAGTTGCATAGCAATCCTTGGATTGAGGCGGTCGTTTTGGTATATTACACTCATGGTTTAGGAGTACTTTGGGTTCGGCCATGTTGGGTCGTACACGAAACCAACCGGGCCCTCGGAGAGGAAACACTTATAACTTGAGCTCCGGACGTCCGATTGACATGTCGTCGACTTTGTTGGATTCATATAAGTGAAACATACCTTTTGTCTTACTAAGCTCGCGGTTTGGACATAGTTGGAGAATGTTCATATTGGTTTTGACTTAAAAACCAACCGGGCCCCTGGGACGAAAAAGCCAATAACTCTCAGACCGGGCGTCCGATTGACTCGCGGTCTATGTCGTTGATTTCCTGTTGACGATACAGAACTTTTGGATACATCAACCCAAAATTAATGTCAGATGATGTATTAGACCCTTGGCTCATGGAGCGGATCCTCCCAAACGTGCTTACTGTGTGCGGGAACCCTAGAGCTGGCTGTGACTGCGACGACGATGACGACTGTGCAGAAATCCTCCGTGGAATCGACGACGACGACTACAACACTCAGCAATCCTACGTAGATTAGTGCTACTAATCCTGTGTGGGTCAGATCCTTTGTGGGTCAGCGCTCAACGGTCTTGTATGGGCCAGCGCCAAGAGATCCAGTGTGGGTCCAATCCTGTGTGGGTCATTGCGGGGGTTAGTTACCTATCGATCCTGTGTGGGTCATTGCGGGGGTTAGTACCTATCGATCCTGTGTGGGTATGACGACTTAGATGAATCAGTGGCTAAATCTGATCATCTCTATCGTCTTACAAATAAGTATACATGTGTGAGCTGAATCTTGACATTCAATCCTTATCTTCGATAAGATTGACTTGATATCCTGTGTGGATTATGTATGCTTTCCTGTGTGGATTGGGTTGTGATTTCTTGTGTGGACTGGGTTGTACTTGAGCTCGGATGTTGGAGCCGAAAGAGAATTGATGACTTAGGTATATGAATGGGAATATACATAAGTAGTGATGGATGTTACTTCGTGATTTTATCTTTCCTTTGTGGATTATCTTTTGTGGATTCTGGGAGACCTCTAGGGGACTCGAGGTCCCTACAGAGTAGCTTATACTCACCCCTACACGGGTTATGCCCTCACTACTTTGTGTTGGTTGTAGACGACGGAAAACACTGATAATGGTTTAGGCTTGCGGAGCAGGTCATACCTGGAGGTGGACCATTGGGCGGGACGTACTCGGAGCGGACGAATGGACCCGAGGAGTTGTGGAGGCTATTTTTACCCACCCTTAAGGTGGGACTTGCAGTTGATGGCTCGAGGCTGCGGATTAACTTTTCAGTTACTGTACTCACTTTTTCAGTTGTACTTTACTTTCAGTTTGTGTTTGTATTCTGGCCCACTTACTTTTTTGCACTTACTGTTGTACCCAATTTTTACTTAGTGTTTACTTCTGCTTGCTTTCTCTGTGGTGTTTGTTTACTTTACAAAGGAAATACCTTCCCTTTTTATAGGGAATTACACCTTGGTGCTATTCGCCAGCCCCTGGCCTATGGAAGGTGGGCTTGGGGTAGTCACTGAACGGGCCCCGAGGATGGGTCGTGAAATCTCATTTGGGGGTCACAAACTCCACCCATGGATACATGAAAATATAAATTCACCCATGTATATTTATATCTATAGATTAAAACATTCTATTAATTCATTGGTGGGAGATATAATACCCATCCAAAAATTATTCAATACTTTCATGTTTCATATGAATTCAATCACCTATCATAACACAATGAAACAAAGAAAATTAAATAAATTTCATATCCTTTTAAAAATGATTCACATCAATTAATCATTCATAATTCCAATAATAATTATTATATGAGAAAACCATAGAAAATAAATGGGTATCCAAATATATTAAGTAAAATTCTATTTAAAAACCATTGAATTTAAATGATGAGGTATATATTATTTATAAAATCTATATAAAATTTTTATATTTTGTTAAAAAATTTCCAAATTCCATCAATGTACGGGACATTATTTAATTCCCTAGAATCAAAGTAACAGAATATAGAGTGTTTTTAAAGGGATTTCATTACCATTAAATCATTCTAATCAATATTAAATAATTACGAATGAAATTTTTTTAATGGATTTCCATGAGTATATAACCTTCAAATATTATATGATAATTTATTAGGTATTTCATGTAAAATAAAATCAATGACATTAAAAGGGTTTGAGATTAAAATTACAATTGAAAAAATATTTTCAATTATTTTTTTGAATAACTTTTTTATAATTATTATAATGAAGATTTTTTGATCCATTATTAAATAATTATTCAAAATAATGGAGTTAAGACTTGTAAAAAAATATAAATTTAGTCATAGCATCTATAATGTAGAAATAAAAATGATTTAAGGATTATGTTATGGAAATGTAGAGTAGAAGATAAAATAAATAATCAATAAAGGAAAACGTTTTCAATATTTTAAAAATAATTTTTTTTGAAACCAAATTCATAAAAAATGATTAATAATTATTATATTTGAAAATGGGAAAGGGGGAAGATGAATATTAAATGAGATAATAGGGATGGGTTTCTACAAATATAAAGGGTAACATTAGTAGGAATTAGAAAATATTGACCTCAAAAAATTTCATCATTAAAAAAATCATCATTATTCATAACATTTCCTTACATTTATGGGGAATAAATTCATTATAGAAGAAGAATTTAAATAAAATTTAATTTTATCCCTAAGAGAAATAGAAAATATGATTTTGTATAATTTTATATTTTAAGAAACCATTCATGGAGAAAACAATTTGAAAAAGAAATTTCATAACTCCAGAAAGATTATTTAAGTTGTCAATATCCATTATAGCTTAATATAACTTATAATAAAAACCCCTTGAATGGGAGGGATTTAAAATAAACATCAAATACAATTATGAAAATTTAATTCATTATGAGATACATTGAATATGAATTATTTTTCTAGTGGCTAATTCCTTTTCCAGAGAGCCCAATACTCCTTTAAAGAATAAATAAAAGGTTACATAATTATAAAATATGGTATTTTGTTATAATCATTATCAAAGTGAATGAGCTGATAAAATGGTATGTAATATAACCATGTGAGAACATTGATAACTACTTTATTAGAAATCCCATCCCCCACAGTGTTATTTTCTAAGTAAAAAATAGTAATGATTTAATTGGAACTGTAAAAAAATAATAGACTTTCCATATATCTGGATATGAGTTTCCATAAAAGATTGGTCACAACAATATTAATGGATTAAACAATAGTGGTTTATTAACTTTTATTATAGTGATTTTTCAAATAATTTTGAATAAATATGATACGTAATTAAATTTTTTGAGAATTTTAGCCTCCATAGATTATGATATGCCGCATATACCATTCAGACATCAAAGGATCCTTCAATTGTAATCACAAAAAATAGCAGCAAAACTTTAAGGACCAATCTTAAAATTTAAGGCACCATCAACATTAATTTTAAGTCATCCCAAAATAGTATCTTTTTATAAGACATCAAAATTTTCATTCAGCTATATGTATTTATCAGAAATTCCTAGACTCTATAGTACATTGATGTTGGAGACTTAATTACAAAAAATATTTTTATTGGAGAGGGTCGGCCTCCTTGATCACTGTGGTAATTATCATGAAAGATACCTATAGAATGAATAGTGATTTAATATGAATAATGAAATTACACCCTTTCTATAGGGATTGACACATCTAACTAGAGAAAGTTACAAAAAAATTATGAGTTAAGGAGATAATTGTACAATTATACAAAACTATATATTTGAAACAAGGTATGAAGCTATAGGTTATATGAATTCAAGGAGTCAATATAATGCTTTCTATAATGAATAGGTGGTGGTGTAATTGAGGAAAGAGTTCACTAAAATACTCAATTTGATGGTTTTTTATATGGAACATAAAAAAATATAAAACCAAAGGGCATTAAGAAATAATATATTGGAATTCTATTATGGGAAGGCCTCCAAAAAAGGGTCATGCTTGAAGAAATGATCTAAGTATTATTAAATATTTAATCTAGGTTATTTCATAGTTGAAATGAAAAAATATTATAATGATAAAAATCATGGAGTATAAAATTCCATTTCAAACGGATTATGAGATCAGCATGTCACTGTTAGGATTATAGGAATAATTATTGAGAATGTTGTTAATATCCTCTTGCCAATACATACAGGGAATAACTCTGAAATTATTAATTATATTAAAAATTCTATAGAAAAAATTAAATTAATCCCTTATTTCACTACCTTATTTACACTTATAACCTTTTTTAATGTTCATTTATAATAATTTTTTACAAATATATTATTTTTTTATATTTTTTCATCATTAAATATTATTAGCTTCAATAATTTATTTACTTTATGTTTTGCAACTGGCGCGTTGATTCTTGTTTATAGATTCCATTTTTATCATTACTTGATAATTATTTGAATTGTAATATATGTTTTATAAGTATTTCTAATGTTCTAATTTATTTCAATTTAATATTCAGTGATAATTTTTGAAAATAAAACTAATAGAAATCTCGTTTTCCATATTTTTTTATGATAAAAATTGATATATAAATAATGAGGAAAAATTTATATATAATTTAAAAAAACTTAAAAAATATTTGAAAATTAATGTAAAAGAACACATGTATTTATGTTTCTATATTCATCCATTAATGAAATATATTTTTTTCATTATGATATTTAAACCAACCTAAAGAAAAACAAGTTATAATATTTGGTTGAGTATTGTTATTAATGTAATTCTTTTAGAATAAAAACATTATAAAATAAATATAAAGTTATTATTTATATTTTATTAATTTTATAAACAATATTAAAATAGATATAGATATATAGTAAAATAATATAGTAAGAAAAGTTCACTTTCATGGAGCTGGTAGTCCTCACAATCACAAGAATGATGTATTGATTTTCCATTGAATTTGATGAAGATGGTTAATGATTTATATTTTCAAAGTGATATTAATTTTATTATTATTATCATAATAAATTAAATAAAAATTAATAACCTATCATGAAAGCTGGACATAAAAATACAGATCAAATTTCTTATGGAGGTGATTGTCTACATGTAACATATTTAGAGTTTTATTCTATATAAAAGGGAAAGGGTTGTTAATGATTACTCAATAATCATAATAAATTTTCATTATATTAATAATTATAATTTCATAATAGGATAATTTATAAAATAAATATTAATGAGGTTGATGAAGAAATAAATGATTTGAAATAGAAAGAGAGTAATTATGAATTTTTTCTTACTCCTAGGAAAATTCCTATCGAAAAGAGATTTATCCTTTTATAGGTAAACATTTGAGAATAATCAAAAAACTAAAATGTTTATATGAAATATTTAAAGCTACTTGGGTAGATTTTTATTTAATCTAAGAGGATTAGGTTGTGAAGAGAAATGGGCTAGTAATACCAAATTTATATGTTGGAGTGTCATTTTTGTAATATATAACAGGAAAAGACATTATTATAGTGTAAAAAGGGTCCAATAATTGAAAATAATGGATTGAGTTAAGGGTATGACTTATAAATACTCAACCACAAATTTTAAAACATGTTTTAATGTGTTTGTGTTTATTTTATATTTCGATTTCTATTTTGAAAACTTGGTTTATACTATAGTAATTAAATTTTATGCTATCATAATTACTTTTAACACCTAAAAATAAGACAGACATAATTATATAATTTCAAACTAAGGATACCAAATATATATATTTTATTAAATTACATCTATATATGTATGATTAATTAATATTAACATTAGCCCATGTAATGGGTAAAAACCCAATTTTACAAAATGGGTATTTTTAAGTATTAAAACCTTGTTTAATATAAAATACACAATGTTATTGATTGAAATTAAATTAATTTTTTTATTAATAGAAAAAGGATTATATTTATAACATAAAAATAAATAAAAAAAATATATTTTCTATGATATCGTAAATTAATGTATATTTCAAAAAAAGTAATAGATTGGATGAATATGTATGTTTCAAAATGTTAAGCATGGGTTCTAAAAATTCAAAATAATATTTTTAAAGAAAATAATCTCAATCCAAATTTAAATTATTTTCTTGGTAAAGTTAATATTTTTTTCAATGAACATTTACATTATTATATATTCATAGACTATGTTTTTATTAAAAAAATCATTTTCACTATTCACCAAAAAAATCATTTATTACAGAAAATACCTAATATTAATCCTAAGTTAATATTATTATTACGAACAAAATAAATTTAATTTTTTATTTTATAATATTATAATTAATAATTTAAAATACACCATAAAAAATAATGAAAAATTGTTTCATTGAAAAATAAAAGTTAAAAATATTAATTACACTTATTCTTTTTTCTAATAAATAAATTTTTTTTAATTTTATCTATATATATATTACCTAGATTCATTAAATATTTTTCATAAAAAACCATTTTATAGAAATGAATTTTTTATGAATAATGAGATATCACTGGTTTTATTAATACATTCTTAAAGAAACATTGTTTTTCTCTGAAATTCAAAATAAAAAATGAGTAAAATAAATTTGATAAATAACATATTACATGAATAATTACATTCATATATCCACATAATATCGTGACACATAACCCCCTAAAATATATTTGTTAGATCAAAACATTAAATAATCCATTATTATAGTCACCGGTGGTGACTCAACTATAATAAATGTTAGGGAAATTTCAATGAGCATGAATATATATATCATAAAATATCCCTAATACCATAATTTTTTTCGTTTATATTGTATTTTTAACTTGGGAAACCCATGTGAAGATACATCATTTTAATTCTAGGATAAATGGGCTTTATATGGGTGACATCCAATACACGATGCCATTTATTTACTTTTTTATTGTAGTTTCAGAATATTAATACATACTTTTACCCTCAATAATTTAATGGATATATTATTATTTTTATAATAATAGTTTTACTTTAAAAAAGAATGAAAATATTCCAATTTAATATTTCATATGGATCAAGCAATTGAACATATTTGTTTTTTTATTTAGAAGATATAAAATAAATTCATCAGGATTTACATCATATACTTATCTTCATAGTCATTAGAGTATTGATGTATAGGATTGACATCACAATATTTTTCATATTTCAATTTAAAATATAACTAGACAATGTATGAAGTGGGGAATAAGTATGTGGTTAGTGTAAATTTTTTTAGGTATCTTGAAACCCATAATCCTTATATGCTCAATATAGTGAATAATATTGAATGCATGATGATCCAAAGGAAAAACATCTACAAGATTTCGTGAAAAAGGGTCTTGGATATATCATAACTCTCATGTCTAGTAATATATTAATAATGATATTTAAAATTAGAGAATATGGTGTTATCATCCATGTTTTTAGGATGCATCTGGAGCTCATTAGTCATGGATGATAGAGTAGGGAATTGGATATCCAATGCATCCTTTACATGTTTCTAGTAGATAGTATGATCTTCCTTAGTATATTCTATAAAATAATATTTATCTAAAAATGAAGATGAAAACTTGTAAAACTTGTACACCAAGCATAATACATTCTTAAAGTGCATATACTACTCCTAAATGTTCACACCATTTAGAAGATCGTTTTTATCCATTGCTAGGAATTGTGTGAGAAATGGACTAATAATCCATGGGCATAGAAAATTTATTAAAAATAAAGAGTAAATACAAAAGAAATAAAGGAGATGCCAATTAAAATTGATACAAATATAAGGAACACAAAGAACATAAACCACCATGATCATTAATTAGATTCACCCCCCCTTCCAGGAGATCCGCTATAGTCCTTTTGATGCATAACTCTCCTTCATTTCTTTAGTGATTTCCAAGTGTTTCCTTTGTCAACCGCGTATTATGGGTCATCCTCCTAACACTGATATTAGGCAACATGATTATATATGATAGTTTTTAGTAACAGTGTTGGATGATCTTTATCACATGCAATCATATCACACTCTAGTGCATCATACTTGGAAATGGAATCATTAATAGACATATCTCCATGAAATTCTTGATTGATTCTAGTATCACCAAAATAAGGATCCCTAAACATAAAAGTTAATTCCACCTAAAAAACCTGCACATTATACAGAGAGGAAGAAATAATTGCATCACCTTATGATGATTGTTGGATTCCTTCCCTAATCCCCTCATTATTCTTAAAACCCTTATTCTCCTAATATTCAAGGCAAAGGGAATCAAATTCTAGATTTTTTTTGTGAAATCAAGAATTACAAAGAATTTTGGTGAAGTATCACCCTCTTTCACTCTTCCTCTATCATAAGTAGAATCTTTATAACATGGCACTAGGATATCCCTATATTCTGACTATTTCCTAGTGAATCTATCATTTCTAATAGAGTCTATAAAATCTAGAGTGGTCGGGTGTTTCTTGGAGCCTTCAATCCAATCACCTTAAAATGGATAAAAATCCTTATTTCTCACAGTTGACTTCATAGAGGATGTCATGGTAATATTTTTACAATAAATTCACATAGTAAAGATTCAAACTAATTAAATTTATATTAAATTTAAAAATGGAATCATCAATGACCATATCATTCTCACTTGATCCATCTAGGTATACCTCCTCTTTAGTGCAAAATTTTTGTTCATAAACTTGGTGGACCTACTATGTTTTTCCACCAGGATATGAGAACATAAAATTGGAGGATCTATATTCATTACATTTCCTAGAACCACTAGGAACAAGTTACATCCCACCCCTATCTACAACATCAGCATACACATTAGGTGAGGCCTTACATTGGTCTTCCCAAATTTCCATCAACATGAGAATCATTCCTATTAGAGGCACTCAAATATATAACATTATCATTAGAAAGAGCCTAAACAGAACCATTACGTATGTTATTTCTAGGCACTGTACTAGTAAAAGAGATAGAGGCTCATTCTAGGTGGTTTCCAATTTCTTTCATAAGACTATAAAAATTAGTATCCTTATTAGAAGGCATAAAAGGAGTAACCTTCATCTTTCCATTTAGTTTATCCTAAGCCTAATGATTTCCAAGATTAGTATCATCTTTAGAAGGAAACATAAGATTTACTCAATCAAAAAGGTGCATAAATATAATACAATTTAGTCATATCATGAACCTATGAAAATTACCTCTAGCATGTCCAATTTATATGAATTTAGAGAAACAAATGAGTGGGAAACTCATACTCAATACCATGTTCAATTGAAAATTATTTACCAAAAAGATATACCATCTTAGTAAGTGCTTCATTAAGATAAAATTAAACTAAAATATGGGCGTAGTGACCAAAGGTATACATTTCAGTCCCCTTATGAATCTTTATTAGAGATACAATAACCAACACAATTGTCCTACCATATATTTGGATGAAAAAATAATTCACCCTCTTAACATGGATCTATGATTGTGAAATCATGTTCTTGGATTGAAATGGGTCAAACCAGGGGCTCTAATATTGAAATTGAATGAACCATTGCTTCAAAATTAAAAAAATAATACTTAAATACATTTTTTTAGTCTAGGATATTGAAATTTAATATGATAATATCCCACACCAATGGAAACTGGATGAAAATTATCAAAACCCCATACCTGAAGAAACCATCACTTAAGATCTTTTTTCTTCCATCCAACATTCTTCGACTGAGATATTAACCATGCAATAATGGAGTGTTTACGAGATCAATGTTATTATTAAAGTACATATTTTTTTTCTGAAAAATCATGAGTGATCCATTTCTAGAGATTTAGTTACAAGCCACCACAAAATTTCTCCACAAACTAGGGATGAATCAATCCTTGAAAATAAATTGAGCTCGAATTGTATTTTTGGACTTCAATCACATATATAATATGGAGGAAAAATTATATACCATTTTGAAAAACAAATGAAACTATTTTTAATTTTTTTTCATTATTTCTAAATGTGAAAAATAATAAATTTAGTTTTGTTTTTCAGACACTATTTTATCAAACCTAAATAGGCCACATCATTTTATTTTGAATAAAATATCATGTGAATATTAAATTGTAAAGGATCCATATTACTATTCTCATAAACTAGACTATATAAATGTAAATTACACTAATATATTTAGGTATGGGTTTTAAAACTCAATAAATTGGTTGTTCTTTGATATTTTTACTAGACTTCTTATTATAAAAATACTGACTTGGATTTCCACAACACCTTCTTCCAAAATAGTATTACCCATTCTATTCCCATTAAAAACTCAACACCAAGGTGATTAATTAGAACAATTAACTTTGTTATGACTTATAGATGATTGAAATTATCATCAAGAGTAGCTAAACTAGAAATTTATCTAGTGGAAAATCTTAGCCAAGAAGATGCATGTGATTTCTAACATAATATTTATTTTTTGGAATATTCTTAATCTTTTGAATATGTAGTCTATATTTTAATCAATAAAATACTATTAATATTATATGAATTTAACATATTAATTTAACCATGAATTTGTTAAATTATTTGTGCATAATTCATTGATTTTATTTTATCCTAGGATTGTTTTTATTTTATTACATTCTGTGATTTTCTATTATTAAAAAACACATCACATTACTAAACAGCCATTCACTCAATTCAATAAAATAAACATGTTGTGTGATTATCAACATTATATTATAGTTGGTTTTTTAAGTAGTTGATATATTAAAAAATGACCATAAGGGAATAAATCATTTAGTAATGCTTGGAATGTGTTGTATCATTCCACCATTACCCTTTTTATCAAATTAGTTGGTTTCCCCATAACATAATTTAGATCCATATCACTATTTATGGATATCGTACCATAGATATGATTATTCACACATAGTTGTGGGGAAATATTGGTTTAGGGTTATATTAAAGAATATATGTCCACAAATCCCTATATATAATACGAATATAGGTAATATATAAAGACAATCATATTTAATTTGATGATAAATTCATTATAAAAACCCAAGAAATAAATCATTAAATTCAACAGAAACCTAAAAAATATGTAGTTCTATTAATATCATGTTCATCTGCACATTAAATTAATAAAAACTTAATCTAGCTATAATTCATTTAAATATTTTTATTATAAATAATTTTTTCAAAATCAATAAATTAATTATACAATTCATTCCTTCATTTGTTTTAATGATTTTCCCATAAAAATTGTGATATTTTCATCCAAAATAATTTTGAATATATTAAAATAATTATTTGGATATAAATTTAATTATGTACTCAATTTTTTTAGAAAAGGAACAAGATTTACCCTTTTTCTTCAACCTTATGCCAATTTCTAGGGTTTTCGTGTAAAAAAACATGTGTCATCGCATGAAACAATATATGGCTAATATTTTATATAGTTTGTATCATGAACTCTATACTGGAAAAACATGTATGAATCTATAGAGTTTCATGATGTACAAGGTATGAGGTTTCATGAGTTAAGATTCATAGTATTCCCAAGTGCTATGATTATTTGATATTCCTTGATTATACTTGATGTTTACCGCTAGAAATTCCCATAAAGCACAAGATAAAAAAATTAACCAAATACATCATGTATTTATAGAATTATATGAAATAAATTATTGAACCATTTTAATAAATCACATAATATTCTAAAATACCTGACACATAATTCAAGTTGAAGAACTCTATCACATGGAATGCATGGATCCACAACACATAGTTAAATATCTTTTAATAATCACTCCATATATTCACCCATGTTACATGCCTAGTTACAATATGTGTTTATAACATGGTTTATTTTGAATTACACAACATGTAATAACCTTGTCAAACCATGTATATATCATATTACCATATCACTTGACTAGATGTTAATGAGATGTGTATTAATTACATGTTTTATACTTTGACCACATAACTACCATGATTCCTGAAGGATAAAACTCTACTAGATTATATGATGAGGATGATTGATAAATTTATTATTCACCATATCATGAAAAATTACAATTGGAAATTAATATTTATCTGTAATTATGTCGTATAATGAACCTCTACTCAACATGTTGTGATTTGATTAACTTATTTTGGTGTTGATGTCCATGAGTACAATGCATGTAAATTTTCATTATATGTCTTATAAACATGTCAATCATCCAGAATAAATGGCACTATGTAATGTGATCATTACACATTCTTTATATGATATTAACATATTATTGTAAATACGAAATCGAATGATCATTTTATCTCAACCTTTAAATTAAATATTGAAAAAATATAAATATTTAACTAACAAGAAACTTTTTATTTTATAAAAGATTAATAAATAATTATAAATTAATTAGTTACATCCCATATACCACTTGATGGTTATATAGAACAAAAGAAGTAGTTGGACTTATGAACCATAATAGTTTTCATCAGTTTCATTGTATAAATCATAAAAAATGTAATATAGAAACATTAAAATATTTTGAGAGATGAAATTTTAACAAATAATTTATAAATAATTTATAGAAAGGAATTATCTCACCTTGTTAATTCATTATTTGTTAATGAATATGATGGATCATCTAGTGATATCATCATTATAATGTAGAATCCAATGAAAAACACTATAATGAATCCATATATGATTTATGAATCTCAAAACACTGATAAAAAAATATTAGAGATATTTTGGGGTATCTTATTGTCTTTAGATTTTAATTATTAATCACAATAAGAATAACTTTAGCCTAGATGTATTTTTCGATATTTTATCAGTTTTGAGAGAACGGAGGGCGATAAGTCTCTCATTCCTTAGGGAATTTTATTTAGGCATGAGAGAGATCCCTTTGGTGAAATTTTATATGAAATAATTCATATAACCCGAAAAATGATATAATTTTTGTTGTATAATTAGGTTATATAATTATTTTTTTTCACATTATTCATTAACTAATTAAATAATTCTATTTAAAACCTAAGCCTATTGAATATTGTATTACTATTATTTAATGATGCGAACTAACTCATAAATAATTAAATAACATTTCCAAAAAATAAATAAATTAATATGTATTTAAATGAAATTATATAAAATATATAATATCCATTGTGGACCTTAACTCATCCTATCACACCACCTCAACAATTTTTGAAATTTTAATAATAATTATGTATTTAAGTAAATAAATATCATAATATTAATTCTTAAATAAAATAATAAATAAAATATTAAAATTATTAAAAATAAATATTCATTGAATATTCAACTAAAATATATTTTAAACTGAAATAACTGGTGTTTGAATTTATATGATCAACACAACTTGAATAACTGTTATACTGAGATATTTAGAATAAAATATATATTAAGATCAAATTAAAAAATTTAATAGAGACTCTGAATAAACATGTTGTTTGAGACTCTATATAATACCATATTATTTTAGGTTATATTTGAATTTAAATAAGTTTAATGATTTTTATATCATCTAGTACAGGAAACACTACATATAAATGGAATATTAAATTCTAATGAAATATTATTATTAAATTTTACTGTTATCACCTAGAAAGTTGGATTGTTGAGTGTGAATATGTTTAACTAAATTATAAAAATTATTTATCAATATTTCCATTAATTAAAATTTATTTGTTAACACCTATGAAATTAGTAAAAAATTATAAATGTTAAAAATAATATTGTTTTATATTAAAAAGGTCAAATTTTCTATGTACTGTATTTTTCTATATATTGGGTTCCATGATAACGAATGAACTAAGATTTTGATGAAATATGTTTTCATTAAATGTGAATTTTTTTCCATCATTCCTACATTTATTAACAATTGGTTATAAGAAAATATAAAACATTTTCATATAGAATGAGATATTTTTTTAGAAAACTATATTTATTATGTATAATTTATTTTATAACGAAAAATTGAATTAATTTGTATTTATCAAATATTTTAATATGTTATATAAATAATACAGCCATTAAAATATATAAACATTTATCTAGTGGGTTTTACTAGGTGAAAATAATATTTAATTTAGTTTTATGCTTAAAAATGGATTTTTAAAATATTTTTCATTCCATTTTTCAGAACTATCTTATAATTAATTTCATCCACTTATAAGAATGTATTTCTTTAATATTTTTTCAATATTTAAATCCTTATTTAAAAATTAATTAATGTGATAGAATACCTTTTTTCTCATTATTAATCATAACTAAGAAAAAAATTCATTACTATGGTAAAGGTTTAAATGGTAAACATGAGGTAAAACTAAGGATATGAGGATTAAAATAAAATATGTGTTTTCTAAATCCTATTGGTTATGATTATTTAAAACAAAAATTAATATATATTTAAAATTAGTATGTTTTTTTCTTTATTCCCTTGAATTTTACTTTATTATATTTTAATGTTTTATTTATTTTCAAGAGTGTCACACCCCTCACTTATAAAAGGGAATATCCTCTCCTTTATTATATGAATTACATGATCCCTTGAACATGAACATGTTCAACAGAAAACAATATTCAAACATCCTTATCCATGACCTAGAGGTTATTTTCCTCCAAAATACACATCCAATATTCCTTAAGGTTCTTTTAAAAAGGAGATACACAAGGAGGATTTGTATATAATTACTGATATTTTTAATTTTTATTTAAACCTAAACCTCGTCTAAATGTTATGTTACTTTATTGACATGATTTAATAACAATATTTAATAAAAATATATGTTTTTATGCAGTTGGTATATCCATTTTTCCTCTCTATCCCAACCCTTATAAAATTATAATGCGACTCATGAGTACATGTGGACTACCACCTCTTCAAAGTAATTTTATTCGTTTTTTATTTCTTCTTTACATTGATTTTAACAAGAATATTGTTTATTAATATATATTATACTTATAATATAATTATGATTCATGAAATGTGATTTATTATTTACTTTTATATCATTATAACCATCAAAAAGTAAAAAACATCACTCATGTATACGTATGGACTACTGTCTTCATGAAGTGATGTAATTAATTTAATAAAACAACTTAAAATGGGTGTTTATAAATATTTATATAATGAATAAATTTGATACTTATGAATTGAATACTATTCTATTTATTTTTATGCAATGACCAATTTGCATTGATTTAAACCATCAAATCACAATATTCGGGGAAAATGAACTTGTTTTATCCTGAGTAATGATTTAGATTTATAATTGTTAATAAAGGGTAATTAGAAATTATAAATGAATTTTATATAGTAATATTTATAATAATATAATCCTATAATGTTTTTAAAATAAATATATATTTCTTTTAAAGGTCATCTGAAGGCATAAAATGTAAGACAGTGTAACCCTTTAAGAAATTAATAATTTTTTACATTAAATAAATATAATTTCATCGATATCATTTACTTATTACAACATCAGGTTGCCTCAAAACACTATATAATATTAAATTTTTTTTATTTAAACATAAACATTATAACATAGCCTTTAAATATGGAAGTATTAATAGTATTTCCACATTTATAAATTTACAAATGATATTTTTTAGAAATATAATTTTTTGAATAAACAAGTATGTAATTTTTGGTAAAGTGTTTATATGATTTGAAAATGATTTTATTCAGAAAAATGTTTTTCATTTAATTTTTTAACAAATAATAAAATTACTTTTCACCAATTTAAGAAAACTTATAGTAAAAAATTTAATTTATTTCTTAAATTATCAATAAAAATTATATTAATGTTATTTTTTGAGAATTTTTAGAAGAGTTTCATTTTTCGATGAATAATGAAAAATACTAATTTTGTTTTGAATACCTCTTTTTCATTTAACATATTTACAAAAAAACTGTTTTTAAATGGCTTAAAAGTAAAAGTAATACAATTATAATATTAATAATTTAATTTAGGTCACTGTAAAAAATTTCATATTGAATTTTGATATTAAAACATTTTATACATATGAAAACCTTTTTGTTTGAAAATTGTTTTTTTGTCATGTATGTGTGTTTAATTTTAAATTAAATTATTCCATATATATGAATTGATTTTTTCAAATGAAAGTTATAAATTTTAATTTTGTTTTGACATGGATTGTAATAATGATAGATTTAATGAATATATATTATATAGAATATATAAAATGATTCTAGGAATGAGAATTATTATAGACCCATATTTTTTCAATCATAAAATAATGGAAACAATGTTCATGCGTATGTATGACTGAAAATCTCCATAAATGGTGTAATTCATTTTTATATCATTATCTTTTTTTGATTGAAAAAAAAATTATATAATAAATATAAATGATATTATTATCATTTTTGTAATTCTGGATATTATGGAAATATATTCAATCTTTAATTTATAGAACTAACAAACCAAAACATACATAAAAATGATGTTTTTATCACTGAAAATAATGATATTAATAAAGAAATGTTTAAAAGGGGATGGTGAAATGTTATAAAATAGCAATATATAGTATGATATATTATTATGGTTTCAGAATATATGTATAATAAACCAGTATTTATTTTACATGAGGTTATGAAGTGTATGAATTTAGTCAATTCTTATGGTAAGTTATATTCATATAACATTTATTTATGTGAGTCACATGCCATATTCACCACTTTTTTAATTTTTTCATGTATATAATTCCCATGGATAAATTTTCATTTCTCTTATTATCTAAATTATATGATATACATATCCATCTATGGTTATTACTTTTATAGGGATTATTTTAAAAAAATTTCCATAATGGTAAATGTTTTATTTCAAAATATCATTATTTATCTATATTTTGTATAATTATGTTCGTTATAATGAAATTGTATGGTTTTTCTGTCAATAAACTCATTAATTTTATTATTCTTTTTTAATTTATGAAGATATGTGTTTCCCTTTAATTTTATACATAGTATGTACATAGAAGACTCAAATTATGTATTTAAAAAAATATGAATTTATTTATCACTTCAGTAAAAAATCCTATTTTTCAATTTCTATATTTTTTGATACTTTTTTAATGTTTTTAGGAATATCAAATTGTTTAAATAAAATTTTCCAACTTATTTGAATTTGTATAAATGGTTGAAAATAAATATTCATATCATTTTCTGAACGTGGTACTTTTTAAATTTTACCGAAAATGTGAAAGCATTTATTGTTTTAACATGTAGAAAATAAATAGTATTTCATGTAGTCATGAATGTTAATGATTTGAATAATCCATTATAATTTCACATGGATATTTTACATGAAAATTTTATCATTAATATTTTCCAATTCATTAGAATTTAAATAATATATTTCATAATGGGAAGAATATTTTCATTAAAAATGTATTAATCGAATTTATATTTATTAAGGAAAACAACATTTGGTGTTGCTTATGTTTTACTGGGTATATAATAAAATGGTACCATTTTTATTCTTCATCTGGATAGTTTTAGATTTTGATGATGTGATTTTTATAAAACTCGTTAATTTTTTATGTGTTATTATATTGTGGATTGATGAAATGTTTTTAAACCCGATTTCATTACCTCGTTTATTAAACAATGAAATGATGAATGTTTAATGATTTTATTTCACACGTATTTATGGTTTCCATTATGTTATGGGTGGACCTAGAATTATATATCCCTAGAATTCATTAAGAAATGTTTTATATCTCATTATATTATTATGGGAAGAAAATAAATGTTCATGATCCTCTGTGGGAAACAAGATCCGATAAATTATCCTCAATATGAAATAGGAGTATGTTATTAATCAATGAAGGGAAATATGTTGATGTGATTGATCCACCATGGGGAATAATTTTTGATTCTATATCAAAAATTATTTAATTGTCTCAGTTGTTATCCAAGATATATGAAATGGTTTCTACATATATGGTAGAGCCACAATTAGTTGACTTTAACATTTCATTCATGACTTATTTATGATAATTTCTCACACTTATGATTCATTTATTTTAAAATGATCATATTTTATTCCTTAACTCAAGTATATATTCCATGAATGATTGGGTGTGAACATTATACATTATATTCATGATCACATACACTTATTATTATCTTATTCATTCATATTATCATCAATTGATATCTCCCATGTTTACCATTACTGAGAATATAAAATAACCCTTTTATATGATTCCACTCCCCATATCATAACGAATTGTATTATGTATTATATATATAATATGTGTTTTAGTTATGGATAACTTAGTGGGAGATGATGTAGTTTACTTACCAACTAGCTGTTTATCCATGCATGTTTCCATATGAATTTGAAGCATATGATTCTAGAGTGCATTATTATGTCATGTAATGAAAATTTATATATTAAGATGTGATATCTATGTATGAAATGTGAGATTCATTATAGTATTTATAATAGAAAGGTCTAGTCATCCTTTCAAATTAGGATGAGAAAACATTACTGAGAACCATAAGGATAATTTTAAATATAAGTTATTGTATAGGAAAATATATTTGAATTTTTGTGAAGAAGAGAGAAAGTGGTTTCCAAGAAATGAAAATGTAGTCTAGATCATACAAATGGATTTTGATAAGGTATAATTATACCTAGGGGTAATAACTCCAAAAAATGGAGAATCAACATTTTACTCGATCATTACATGGTGTGAAAAAATAGTCCTCACTATATAACTTTTTTTGACACTCCATGGGGATATGATCTGGAAATTCACAAACTATTTATAAACCATCATGAAGGATTTGAATAGATTATGAATATGAATGGATGAGTTTAATCCTAATATTTCATATACTAAAAATACAGTATGACTACTCATATAACCTATATATTATTTTCATGGTTATTTGGATCACTATTATGATGATTTTTTCTCACACTATGTTTGTTGGTTTTAGTCGATTGCTGAAAATTGAAGGAGTCATGTTACTATTTGAATAAAATTTAAAATTAAATGATTATACTCATGAGAAACCAAACTTTATTAGAGATGGATTGAAAAAATAATTTATATTCTCACACAACATTCTCAATTATTGAATCACTCTGAAATTATAATCACACAGAGGAGGGAACAATATTTAGTTGATTCGATCATATGCTAACATCAACAATCTTTTAGTTTTTTTATTGATAAAGTTGTTTCTAATTAGTGTATTAATACCATTGAAATGATATTTTATGTTCTCTAGTGTATATATATTGTATAAGTCCTTTTGGATGTTTATTATTTTGAAGGTAAAGTTGATCTATGGTGGAATCTTATCTAGAATACAAGGTAAGAGGAAGATATTGAATCCATGATGTGAAGATGAGTTTAGGAGATTATTTTCCCATAAGTAAATCCCTTTTATTATTCTTTTGAAATTATATAAAGAATTTATTGAGTTAAAATGGAAGGATGATTAATAAATTATTACATAGGAAGAAAATTTTATAGGACATGTGACATACACTTCTAGTATCATCATATAACCTAAATGTAAGGTTAATGGATTCTAAAGTAGCTAAATAGATAGTATCTAGAAGAGTTTATCCATAAATTAATTTAGTATATGTGAAAAACTCATTCGTTATGCTATCAAGGGGGAAATATAGATTAGATTCGCTCATCAATCCCTTTATCTTGATATGAAATGATGGTATAAATTCTAAGGAAACCATAAAAAACTTTTGGAGAAGTGTATGATATTTACTTCATGTTCAATGTGTGGAAAGAATCATAGAGGAAATGTTATTAAGTGGAATCAAATTTTTTAATAATTTTAAAAGAATTTAATTAGGAAATATGATGTCGATGTGATGAGAATATTTTAGCTTATGAAATAAATAGAGAGAACACCACATAGAATAAACTACCCAAAGTTCAATGTCTCCAATGCATGGATTGATGGAATTATGGTAACCAATTCAATAATATTAATTCATACTATGATGATTCTCATAAAAAACCTCTTAATTTGAGAGATAACAAAAAAATCTCATGTGATCACTATTTCTAATGAGGGGTGAAACAATGATGTGGTGAACGGTGAACATATCATCAATTATAAAACTCCAATGTCTTATTTGAATTTTGATCTATTGACCCTTTTAGGTCTGAGGAATTTTTGATGGGTTTCAATGTACAATCATAATGATTAGATGTTGAATTAGAAGTGAAAACACATTATGGTATGCTGATCGCATCTCAAATATATGATTCTTATTTTGTTAAATTTTTATGAAATAAATTTTTTAAAAACATGTTATTATCCATACAAATGGATTTTATGTTATCTTAGGTATAATGTTTTTTTCTCTATGTAATGACCACATCAATTATTTATGAATTTAAGGCATGTTGGATCTTCTAAACAAACCAATTTTTTTGTACTAGTGTAACAAAAAATGTGAATGTTTGATGGAAATCACATCCATTTTATGTGTCTTAATTCATATTCAAATGGTGTGTACGTCTTAGTTGTTTATAGAGAATCTCAAAATACCTGATATTCATATTTTTCAATAATTTTTTGAGGTATATCATTAAAATATTTCTATTATTCTACTAAATCATAATGTTAAGTTTTCAATAGAACTCATACCTGGTTCTACATCTATTTTAATAAATCCATATACTACACCCCTAATAGATTTGATGTAATCAAATAAGAAAATATAGAAGTGTCATGAAAAGGAATTCATTCAGCCAATTATGTAACCATAAATCTCACATCTTCTATTGGTTATAAATAAACATGGATCAACATTACTCTACATTGATTATTGGGAACTGAATAATATCCCAATCAAGAACAAGCATCCTCTACCTCGTATTGATAACTAGTTTGATCAACTTTGCAGATCTCAATACATTTCGAATATTGAAATCCATTCTAGATGTTATATATTGAGTTTAAAGAGGTATGATACACCTAAGCCAAAATTTTGTACAAGGTATAAAAACCATAAATACATAGTGATTCAATTTGGTTATACTAATTACCCTCCTATATTCAAGGATTTAATAAATAGAGTCATTAGTGGTCACCCAGATTAGTTTGTGGAATTTGTTATAGTCGATATTCATATATATTCAAAAATAAAATAAGAACATTAATATTACTTGATAATTCTACTGAGTACCCTATGGAAGGACAAAATGTTTGAAAATTTTACAAAGTGTCAATTTTGCCTACAAAAGGATTCACTTTTGGGTCAGATAATCTCAAGATGGGGAATATATATGAATCTAATAAAGTTAAATTTTATTTCAATATGAATAATAACAATAAATTTTATTTGTATCATAAGTTTTATTTGTATATATTTATATTATCAAGAGTTTATAAAAAATTCCTCATGCTTATCTAGTCCACTCACTACATTAACATGGAAAGGATCCATGTTCTATTATACTGATGATTGTGGGGATAATTTCAAAGAAAAAAAGAGAAGGTTATTTAGTAAACCTATTCTAAAAATACACTATAGAATATAAGGGGTTTTTATATTTATTTATTAATCAATGAAGGTACTTAGATGCATTTTCATGTATAATAATATGCCATTGTTTATGACTCAAAATAAATAATGGTTCATGACTAAAATTACCCAGCTCATGATTTGGAGTTACCTATCGTATTTAGTATTATGGTTTTGGTATAATTATCTATATTGGTAAATGTGTGATATATATACTAATTTTAATAGTCTAAAGTATATATTCAAATAGAAATAGTTAAACATGTTTCTTAGAATACTGATAAACCGATTAATCATTATAACTTTTCAATACATTACCACCCTATAAAAGACAAAAAGGTGGATGATGCTTTGAGTCGAAGGGATCGTATTAGCTTATCAATGATGAGGATCAATAAAGATATAATATTTATGAATATAAAATGGATGGATCTAGAAATACTTGTGGAATTGGAAAAGTATTATCTTACTCAAATAAGTGTTAAACCATATTTTCGTGTGATGATTAATGATTCACAAAATAATGATATTGATCTATAGAAGAAGGTGAGAAATGTTACTAAGAATAACTATTATTATTAAAGAATTATAGGTTTCATGAACCATTCAGGTGTAATAGATATACTATATTTAAATAAGGAGTTATTGGATGATGATCTTAATTCATCATTCTCTATTCATAAAAGAATTACAATAATGTATAGAGATATAAAAGAGTATTTCAGTAGGTAAATTATGAAGAGATAGTTTTCTAGGTTTTTATACTAGTGCATGGTGTGTGAGTAAGTTAAATATGAGAGAAAAATTACCAAGGTCACTTTACTACCATAACACATACAAAAATGGAAATGGTAATAAATCATTGTGTATTTTTTCATTGGACTCCCCAAAAAAAATAAAAAAGGAATAATGTTATAAAGGTTATGGTTAATATATTTATAATTCCATAAAACTTCATTGATATAAGAGAATATTTACCTATTGATCACCTATATAGAATATACATTAATTAAGTTTTAATGTTTCCAATAGTTTCCCATTATATTTTATCTAATTGTTATATGAGGTTTACCCAAAAGTTATATTGAATTCTTCATCGATAACTTGAAAAAAAGTTGAGTTTCTATATTTCACATCATCCAAAATAATAGTGTATGTCTAATAGAAAATCTAAAACCACAGTGGATATTCAATGATCATGTTATAAAGAATTAATTTTTTTGGATTTACAACTTCATCTTATCGTGTTTTCATTCAAAAATAGATCTTAATAAATCATTCATATGGATCTTTATGAAGATTTATATGGAAAGAAGTGTATATATTTATTGGTTGGGATATTGATTTAGAAAAAAATCGATTGATACATAGGATAGATAAATTAATTGAAGTGATGGTTATATTCATTAATCAATAGATAATATTAACCTAAATTTAAAAAGCAATGTTATGTTGATAATTGTGGACATGATCTAGAAAATGATGATGGTGTGATGATGTTTTTTTTTTAATTTCATTATGAACTAATGTAATAATAATTATAAATAAAATAATGTTGAGACCTAGGTGAATTTTACCTTTTTTGAATTTTCATTGTGTAGTGAAAGTATCTTATCTCTTGGTTATTCCACCAAAACCTTCTCATGTCCATGATGTGTTCAATGCATATATACTGAGGGTGTATATATCTAATATATCACAAGTTATGTACTCATTATTCAGACCAATATGTCCTGATCATTCCTATTATAAATAACCTATTGAGATTATAGATCATAGATAGAATATTCTACACAACAATACCACTCACCTGGTTAAAGGTTTTTTGTGAAATCACTAATTTGAGTATCCTATATAGGAACCCGAGGATGAGATAAGAAATAAATATCCACATTTTATTATAAAAGTGATAAAAATTTGGAGAAGAAATGATTTTTAAGGGGGTATAATTTTACACCATGATTTTTTATGAAATATTAATTTTTTTATATAAACTCAATTTCTTCGATAGCTTGTGATGAACTCAACTGTAGGTTTGTACAAAAAAAAATATACTATTCAAAATATTATTCATAAAATATTACATTATAATCATTCAATTAAATTTATATGTATGAATAATATAATAAAATTTTTAATGTTAATTATCAATTATTTTTATAAATAAAATATATTGATAATTAAGTGATTATTTTTTGGTAAATATTTAGAATTCTTTGAAAATGTCATTTCTCACCTAATTATTATCATTGATTTTTCATAACCAATAATGAAATTAATTATATCTACTTTTTGAAAATAAAATTTATAAAATGAAATTAATTATTGAAATAAACATCTAAAAATTATCCTACAGAGAATTTTTGAGAAATATGTTAGATGATACATTTTCAATGAATAGTGCAAAATAGTAAATTTAATTGAAAATTGTGTTTTCATTTAAATAATTGAAAAAGTGAAATATTTAAAGAAAATAATGGAGAAATTAGTTAAAACTTTATTTTTATGAATATAATTTAAATCATAAGAACAAATTTTATTTTTAATTTCAATATTAGAACTTTCTATACTTATGAATACGTTTTCTTTAGAAAACCGCTTATTACCAGTGTCTGTGGGTTTAATTTAAATATAATTCTTAGAACATATATGAATTATATTTAGGAAAATTGATTCCATATTCAGAGTCACCATAATTAATATTATAAAGTGTGGATAATTTAGTTTTTTGTAAATAATGATCAGTTAAAATAGTGAAAAATTATTTATCATGGTTAATATTAAAACATGTTATGGAGGGGTTATAATAAAATGATAAGGGTTATAATAACATAAAAACTTGTAAAATTCCTATTGTATGGTTTTATTTAGAATTTATAAATTCTATGGCTATAAAATTATATTTTTTGGATCCATTGTTGTTGTGTAAAACGTGAGTATATATTTCTCTCTTCAAAAATTTAAAGTGTTTCCTCTCCACCAGTTATAAAAGGATGCCACCTATCCTATTCTCTCCACACATCCCAATAATTTTGGTTTGTCTAATACATTGTAAAAATAACATACTAACATACCTCCACATATCTTAGAAGACTTGTTTTGATTATAAAACCCCCATATGAAGGCTTTAGGTGTAAACCAAAAGAGGTTCTTCGAAGAATAGGTATTGTCATGAACCATACAATTTTTTTTAATTTCATATTACGCCTATATAAAATATTATTAAAATATGATGATATAATTTCATTTTTATCGAACACATAATAAGAATTTTTTTGTTAGTGGTATATCTTATATCATTCTACTCTTCAATTGAATGTGAAACGAATCCAACAAACATGTGTACGGTGGGCTACCGCCTCACGAAATGATGTAATTCATCTTCCAAACCCACCATGAAATGATAGATATAATAATGGATTTATCATATTATTATGATATATATGACGTAATTATAATTATGGAATTATAATATAATATCCACAATTATACCTTTTATTCTTTTGGAAAATGATAACATCGCTCGGGTGTATGTGCAAACTACATCCTCCACAAAGCGATGTGATAATTTTCTCATTGTATTGTACAAAGGATGGAAATATTTCTATATTTAATGAATATATATGATATAATTTATAGTAAAATTATTTTGTAATGGGGAATTAATATTTTCCTTTATTTTGTTATATCCATTGAAAAAAAACATCATTTATGCATATGCACAACCTATTTTCTGCAAAAACGGTGTAATTCAATTTTCTATATATAAATTATATGGATGTCAAAAAATATGTATATACTGAATATATAATATATTTATATCATGATTAACATTATATTATTTGTGGAACCATACTCAACGTATAAGGTCCAAAAATATTAAGCCAAAACATACATGAAAAATTAATTAGTTATCACCCAAAAGAATGAATTTAATAAATAAATGTTGTTAAATAAATGGTAAAAGACTAAAAATAAATAAAATATGATTATATATATATATATATTATTTTTCTCATATATATATATAAAATCTATATTCTTAATAAAATATTTTTTAACATGTATTGAGGTAGTAGAGACATATGGAATGAGATATTCTATTAACTTTTTTTTACCTAGGTCACATGCCATATTGACCACTTGTTTATTTTGTGTGGTGTATATAATAACATTTAATGAATTATTATGATTCATATTAAGTAATTTGTCAAATATTAATATCTATATGTGGTTCTTTTATTCCTGGGGATTGTCACCCAATAGTTACAAGACTGGTTAATATTTTAGGTAACAATCTCATTATTCATCAGGAATATTTATGATTAAGTTCTTGAGGATGGAATATTGTTACATATAACTAATTAATAATATTCTATTCATTTTATTTATACAGGAAAAAATTTCTCTTTAATTTTTCAACTATTTATATACTATAGAGACCTAAATAATGTTTATAAAATAATTTGAAATTATTTATCCCTTTAGTTAAAAATAATTTTTCTTCTATGTCGAATTTTGATAAATATTTTATAAATAATGTTATAATATAATACAATGAATGTTTAAATTCATTTTTAACATTTTTTACTCTTTTTTAATTTCTTTAGAAATGAATGTTAATTATGTTTTCCAAATGGGAAATGTTTACCGAAACTGTGAAGGGAATAGTTTTTAACCTGTATGAAATGAGTTTTATTGTACACCATAATGATAAATAAATTAATTAACGATTTCATTACAAGTTTACAATGTTATTTCAAATGAAAATATTCACCTTAGTATTTTTGAAATCTTTAGACTTTACAGAAGTTATTTCCAATTAGAGGGGATTTTTTCTTCCAGAATGATTTAATTAAACTACATTTCATCAAAAACAATAATAATTGTAAATTCTTATATTTTTCTAAATATATGATTAAATGGTACTGAAAATATTATTCTTCTATATGAATTATGACTCCGATTATTATATTTTTACAAATCACATTTATTTTCCATCGGTCATGCAATGGTGGATTAATGAAATGTTTAAGGAACTTGATTTCATTACATGGGTTATGATATGATGAGATGATGAATATTTAATGATTTTATGATAGAAATATGTATGGTTTTAATTATGTGATTAGTAGGCACATAATTATATATCCTTCAAATTTCTGTGTAATGTCTCATATCTCATGGCATAATTATGGGAAATTTTTTGATGTGTTTGATTATATATGGGAAACAAGTTAATTTTCTGGATGTACAATAGGAAACATGAAAATTTTCCTTATCTATTTTGGGAATGAAGCTTATGTGCTTGATCCAAAATGGGAAAAATTTATTCATCACTGAAACATTTTGATATGATGGCATTTGTAGTAAACCTTTAAATATATAATGGTTTCTATTAATATAATGGTGCCATAGTTATATGAGATGGAATTATGATTTATGATTAATTTATGATGATTTCCCTCTTTTATGATTCAAATCTATTGTAATGATCTTAATTTATTCCATGAATCATGTTTATAGTCCATGATATATTTATTATCAACAATATATTTCATACTCATGATATCATAGCCTTATTCTTGCCTTATTATTAATAGGATAATCGAATGATTTTTACTATGTTAACCCTTACTGAGTATCTAAGTTCAACCTTTCCTATGTTTCTTCTCCGAGGTTTTTGAAGAAAGGTATTATGTATGATAATTCTAATACTGGGTTAATTAATGAATAAACAAGTGGGGGATGATGTAGTTCTCATATGAACTGGTTATTGGTCTATAATTTTTTTCAAAGGCACTATACCCCAAATATCCTAGCATAGATTGTTATGTTTTATACACAACTATTCATATATTAAGATGTGATATCTATGTATGAAAAGTGGTGCTTTATATAGAGGTGAAAAATGGTAAGGTTTTATATTGTAATCTCACTTTAATCGGGATTTTATATTCATGATTCTAAATTCATGGAATAATTTTATATTTATCTATCAAAACCCATATATTTTTTCTAATGTTATTTTTTGTGGTTTCAATTTCTTTCCTTTCATTTTCCTATATTTGGTAATTTAAACAACCAATCAAATTTTTTTATGAAATAAATACATTATTTCGTTCTTAGTATGAGAACATATTCTTTCTTGTTAATTTCATTTAAAATGATTTCAACAATTTTATTTTATATTATCAAATGATTATTTAATGTAATTTGTAACCATATATGAATTTTTTCAAATGATTTAGAATCATATTTTACTATATTTTCCAAATATACTACATTTAATTATTATAAAATTTGTAAATTGAATCATTATTTCAATTTTTATGACATAAATGAAATTGTATTCATAAGTATATTTTCTTTCCTTGATTTATACATTAAAATGTTTTATTGTTATTTTATATGAAATAAAATTTGACAATATAATTGTTTTCTCAATTTTGAAATGTTTTGAAAATAATAATATATTTTTTATCATTTTTTCAAAGAGTGGTATAAATATTATTTCAATTATATATTTTTTATCTCTATCAACATCCTTTGACTATTTTTATGATTCACTGTGGATATGATTATATTATATTTTTTTAAGGATTGTGATGATGATGGTCAAAGGATGATTTCATTAAACTAGTTTAATTCATACAGGTTAGTTCAGTTATGATGAAATTATGGATGCTCTTATGATACCATCCAATTTATTTACCTTTATGTCTTATGATTATGTGATGGCTAGCTGTTTAAGAAACCCATTAATTTTCAATGGGTTTTGATATGATGATATTATAAATTTTATTATAATATTGTGGTATATACATAAATAGTTTTTATTATGTGATGGGTGGGATTGAAATTATATTTCCCTAAAATAGATTTGGTAAATATTGATATTTCACGAAATAATATGGATTATAATGGACAGTGAACCCAGTACAATAAGAAAATCTATCAGCTATGATAGTCTTCAGAGTGAACCATGACTATGGATTTTATGTAATGTGATGTGAAGTTAATTTACTATAGGTTAAAATTCACCATGATAGTCCTAAAAGTGATCCTTTTCTATGAAAATTAATGGAATGATGTATTAACACAATCCACTATGAGACTCTATCCACTATGATAATTTTAGTAGTGTTCTAGGTATAATGATATGATTATATAAAATTATGGGATTAGAAAAAATTAATGTTTCTTGGATATTTCTTGTTCTCATGAACGATAATTTATGATGACTGATTATTCAATATTATGAATTATGGGTTTTTTATGATAAAGAGTTATTCCATGAGACACGTTTATTGATCTCTAACTAATTGGGTGTAAATTTCACAGGTTATCATCATGTTCCTATCTTCTTATTATTATGTGATACTCACTTAGGTTAAAATTCATTATATTTTATATGTTTTTCATTAATGTAATATAAGAAAATACTTTATTAAGTTACAATTTCCTAGATTTTGATGAAAATATTTTGGAGTTCCAAGGATCTAATAAAAACTAAGAAGGGGGTTAAATTAGTTGTTCATTTTTATAAGTTTCAAAACATTAAGAAACATAACCCCTATCACCTGTTAAGAATTATTTTTTTAAAAAACTTTAACAAACATTTAATCATGAAAGAGTTGTAAATCATGTAAGGAATACAAAATTTAAAAGCTTTGGCCTCAATATGAGAACATACGTCCTTACCATAGTCACTATCTTGGGTCTATGGAAATCCACTATAATAAAGAATTAAATACAACCTGTTTCAATTCCCATTAGACACCTTCTATATCCCGATAGGAATGATTATACAAACTCTTTTAAGTTAACACGGTTTTCTTAAAGAACAATTGATCAAAACATAAGAATAAAAACACCATGGAATATATTCTACAAATAATGAGTCTAAATCCTTAGTCTAATTCGGCTAAGTCCAATATTCTCAGTATGGTATGGACGGTTCTAATTTTTTCCTTTCCTTAAACACTTAGAGAAAACATCTTCAATATTTTGGGAAACATTAATTTTTAAATCTCCAGTTGTCTGACTTTTCCATGTGTGTGAAAGTTATAAATGAGTGAATGATCTGAGCACATATTTATAGGAAACTCAGCAAATAATGGCGGAAAACATGAAAATATTTACAACTTCGTCAAATATAAAAAGTCATTGAAAATAACTCACACTAAATATAAAATCATTTACTTATTCAAGCCTCTATAAATTTCAAAGAGATTTACATAATATTGAAAATTGTATTTGATAATAATGATTATTGATTCTGATTTTTATAGAAATATGCCCAGAAATTTAGTTTATATTTTCTCAGAAACAATCTTAGATATATGGTTCAGTTTTTCTTAGAAACAAGCTTATAAATGTGGTTCAATTTTTCATAGAAACATGCTTAGAAATGTGGTTCAGTTTTTATCAGAAACATCTGTAGAAATGTGGATCAACTTATTTGAAAAACCATTCTTAGAAAAGTGGTTCAGTTTTCTATGAAACATTCTCAGAAATGTGGTCCTTTTTCTCATAAACATGCTAAAAAGTGGTTTTTTTCATCAAAAACCAATATCAGTATTTATTAGAAAATTGGTTTGTATTTGATCATAATTATAGTTCCAATTTTCTCAGAAATCTGGTTCCGATTTCCTTAGAATTCAGGATCCGATTTTCATAAAATTCAGGTTCTTATTTTCTCAAAATTTAGGTTACAAATTTCATAGAATTCAGGTTCATATTTCCTCAAAATTTAGGTTCTATTTTGTGCTAAATTTATTTTCCAATTTGGGAGGAATTAAAGATCCAATTTTCTTAAAATTTAGGTTCTAATTTACTACGAATTAAGGTTATAATTTTCACAAAATTAAAGATTCAATATATTCATAATTTAGTTTCCGATTTGTGTAGAATTTAGGTTCTATTTTGATCAGAATTCAGGTTCCGATTTTCACAGAATTTATGTTCTGATTTACTTGGAAATCAGATCCGAATATGTATATAATCTTGGTTCCATTTTGACAAGAATTCATGTTACTACTTTCTCAAAATTCAGGTGATGATTTTCTTAGAATTTAGGTTCATATTTTCGTTAGAATACAGGTTCCAATATTTGTAGAATTCAGGTTCTGATTTTCCTAGAATATTGCTCATAATTCTAGTTCTAATTTTTCGTAACAAGTTTCTTAGAAGTTTGGATCTAATATTTCCCAAAATGTTTCTTGAAATTATGGATCTGATGTTTCTCATAATGTTTCCTATAATTTTGGAACCAATTTTTCTTAGAATTTTTCACATTGAAATTCTTCAATCCTCACCACCATTTATATAATAACATTTAACATGAAACCTTTAATGTTTTTTGAATCTTTAATATTAGTAGTGCATAATCTAATATTTTAGAAAGTTTGTGAAACTTTCTATGTTCTGACTCTTCAACAACATAATTTTTCAAGATTCTTGAACAAAAAATAACTTCAACATCATTTTTCAAACTCATCAACATTTTTCATACTCAGAAAATTCTTTATTTCTCATCAAATTCCTTCAAACATAGATAATTCCATTATGCACTATACCGTCCTTGAACTCAATAACTTATTTTTTCTCAATAACAAAGAAAAACATCCATTAACTATGAACATCATATTCTTATACATCAAAAAAATTATTCAAAAAGGTTATTTGTCAATAAATACAACACATCGTTAAAAAAACATGAAAGGTTCTTAAATCTCCCCCTTTGGAATTTTTTATAAACGTTGTTAACAAGTTTTCCAACTTTCATAATATTTTCATAAATGAAGTTTTTGATTTTATCAATACATATCGTTTCTCAAAAGAGAGTGTCCTGAAACTAAACTATTAGATAATGTAATATTTTTTAAGGATTTCTATCCCTCAGTGGCAAGAAATGTTTCTGTACATCTAAAGATAAACTCGCCCATACTCAAACTCTCCATTTCATTTATCTTTATCATTCTTGATTTTATTTTTCTCTCTCATTTTTCTTTTTCTCCCCCATTATATGATAACTAAAACATCATATTCATGAAACAAAGATAAGTAAAAAAGTTATTATAATATAAAATGCATTTTTTACTCTCCCCTATGTCAATTTAATCTAAAAAATAGTGGTGGTAATTCCTTATGAGGATTAGGCAGACAATATAGGAGGCTGGAATTAGAGTTGTAGTCTTAATTTGAAAAACCATTCCCTTGACGTTGGTTTTGTATAGATATCAACAATATAATAAAATGATGGTGCTTATTATAGAAAACTATCTCCCAAAACACATTTTTCTTTTATGAAGTAAAATTTTAAATCATGTGTTTTGATCTTAAGTGTTATAAAATATTCTTAGAATGATCAATTGCACTAGGATTATGACAAAGTATCTTCAATGGTTTAGATACTTTAAATTTCAAATATTTTAGATGAACACTCATCCACATCATTTGAGTATAAACTTGTATAACTAAAATATATTTGGATTCAGATTTTCCCAAAGTTACCGAACGTTTTTTCTTACTATGCCAACATAGACAATATTCACCTAACAAAAATGTTCTTCGTAAAGTTGATTTTATATCATTACCATCACCATCTCCAACCAACAACAATGTAACCACGAAACATTAACCCCCTATTTCTTTTGTATAACGACCCTACGAAGTTGTTCCTTTAACATATCACATAATATTATTTGATGCCAACATATGTGATTCATTCAGATTACTTTGATACCAAGATCATAAAGTCAAAACATAAACAATATCATAATGTGAAACAACAATATAGAGAATACTTACTACCTGCTTTCAAAAATCTTTCTGATTCACCCATATTCTAGAATCATATTTGTTCAAATTTGTACTCACTAAAATAGGAGTCGAGACTTCTTTTGATTATACCTTTCCAAACTTCTTTAACAATTACTTGGAATACTTTTCTTGATATAAAAAATGTATCTTTGTCTTTTTTGAACATTTAATACAATGAAGAAACCTAATTCCACCAACATTGACATTCTAATGTTCTTCTTAATATCTTAATCAAACTCTTCCAAAACCATTTCTTCATCCCAAAAAAATTATATCTTCCACATAAAAAATTAAAATTAATGTTCTTGAGTCAAATTTTTTCACATACAAATTTCTATCAACTTTTCCTTTTGAAAAATTCATCTTTATCAAACAATTTTCATGCATTGAGTACCAATATCGTGGAGTTTATTTCAGCCTATACAAATAATTATTCAATTTATAATTTTTTTTTCATACTCAATTAATTAAAAAACCACAAGGCAAATAAATGTAAAATTATTCATCAATATCACCATTTAAGAAAGATGAATTTACATCCATATGATAAAATTTGTAATTTCAAAGGGTATACAATGTAAGAAATATTGGAATAGTTTCTATCCTTCCAATGGGGGGAAATGTGTCATCAAAATCCACACCATACACCTGTGAATTTCATTTACAAAAAGTCTATCTTTGATTCATGAAACATCTCCACAGTCAGTCAATTTATTTCTGTAAACCCATTTGGTTATGAAAACATTTTTAATTGTTGGACATGGTATAAGATCCCATGTTTCAGTCTTCTCAATCAAATCCAAATCTTCATTTAAAGTATCCACCCATTCATTATGTTGAATAGACTCTAAATCTAATTGTGGTTTATCCTTTAAGAAAAGTGAAGTTTGATTTTCTAATCTCACCTTCCTTCCTGTCTTAAATAGATCCTTCTGATTCCCAATAATGTTTTTACATTCAACCTGCTTTTGTAATGTAGGAAATGTCATGGTTTCATCCATACAATCAATTTCTTAACCACAAGATTGAACCAAATCACGATTAGGTTTTTTTGGATAACATTGATTATTGTTGGATTTCTTTAATGTTTCATCATTAGCATTCTCAAGAACTTTAATTTAGGAACTTTTATTTTCAATTACCTTCAGATAATATGAGTCCACCAACTTCTGGAAATGTTTTTCCAACATTTTTAACATTTCTTATTTGGTGAATAACCCATGAAAGTTCCTTCATCATCTTTATCATCAAACATTCCCAAAACGGTATTTTTTTACTTTAAGTAAACATGGAATTACGAAGACATTAATGTATTTCCATGAGGGTTTATTATAATGCCACATTTTATAAAGAGTAATGTTGGTTCTGATTCTCAACAATAATCTATTATAAATATATACAATAGTACTAATTGCTTATATCCAAGAGAATTTAGAAAGATTGTATTCTTCTAACATACTTCTTCTCATTTCCACCAGGCTCCCATTATTAATTTATTCTACACTATTTTTTATGATATATAGGGACAAATATACTGATGTTTGATATCATGATTTATTATATGGGATTTAAAAGCATTGTTTGAGAATTCAATACCATTATCTATTCTCAACATCATCATTGTAACCCCCAACTCTTTATCAACATATTTTGAGAAGAATTATAACATTTCAATTGCCTCTGACATGTGATTCTTGAATATGATGTTTTTCATCTGAGTGGAATCATCAATAAAAGTGATAATTTAAAAATCCAATTTTTTTTATTGATGTATAATCGGACCACATAGATCAGAAATAATAATCTCAAGTGGTTTTCCAGATTTAATATTAAATCATTTATGTGTTTTGTTAGTCATCTTTCCTATATGGGAAGTAATACAAACATCATTATATCATCTTTTCAATTTTGGAAAATTATGAACAACATTGAAATTAGAATGATTATTCATTTTCTTCATCCCATGGTGGAAAAGTATTCAGTACCACAACTTGTTTTTTTCTTTGGGACTCAAATAACAAGAGTTATTAGATTATCTAATTTGAAAGAGATTCCCACAGATTATTTCTCTTTTTGTAATGAATTTTACTTTTTTCACACTATTGTGGATAAAAGAATCCTTCATGAATATTAATTCTTTATCATCATCAATAAGTTGATTTACACCAAGTAAGTTATGTTTTAACCCATCAATAAGCATTACTTCTTTATATTTCAGTTTCTTTTATTTAATCTATCCCGTTCTAATTCCTTTAATTTTTTAGGAACTATCATTTCCAAAAGTCACTACTCCTCTATCATGATTTACAATATGTACCAAAATTTCTATATCACCTATCATATGTGAATAACAACCACTATTAATAATCAATGGTGTGTTCCTCTTACATTCATTCAAAGATATCTCAAAAACAAAAGCTCTCTCATCAACATTCTTATTTTAAACATTTTCTTCTTTATAATTGTAAGAAACATGTTCTAGATGGAGTGTCATGAATCTTTCATCATGATGAATAGACTAATCACATATTCCATAAACATCTTCCATATATTTAAATTTATTCTTTGTTGGAATGTTTCTGACATCTTGGGAATTAACCGTTTAAACTTTCTATGAGATAGGGAAGTTACTCATTCTTCATTCACTATTTATTCCACTTTATTCAAAACATATTTTGGGTAGAGATACATTATTCCAAAAATTATATTCCCCATGACCATAGGTACTACAACACTAAAAATATCCCTCAAATATTTATTTTCTATTATATAATGAACTTTATCTATAGAAGCATTGTTGAGGTTGGTAACACCTTTCAGCCCTAACATTTTCAGGACATGGAAAATCATTTCCTTTAAGTGAGGATTCAAATTTTTTAGATTTGATAGGTTTCTCACATACTTTTTCAGCCAAATAATTCCCAAAACTTGTTCTAGAACCTGAAATGTTAAAAGAATCAGATGAAGCATTATTTTTGGTAAGAGATTATTTTACCTGATTCTCATAATGAGCATTCACATCAATTTTAAAGGCCTTTGATATTACTTTTGTAGTATTGTTAAAGTTTTCATTCATCTTCCTCATGGTATTTTAAGACTCAATAAGTTTTGATTGCAACTTTTTCACTACTTATTCAATAGATTCTATCTTCTTGATAAGATTTTCAATCTTCTTTCCAAGTTTATCATTTATAGGTTTATATCATAGAATCTTCTGAATGTAGTCATCCTCCTACTTGATGTTTGATTTTCTTACCTCAATAACTTCTTCAAGATCTTTCATAATTACTTTTATTTCATTTTTTAGATATTTTATTTTATCAAGACATGAATTATTTTTTGTTCTCAGATGATAGTATTTATATTTTTTTTCACCACCTTCTTATCTCTATGAGGATTCTTTTGTTTTCTCAACTTTTACAATGATGGTTCTGAAATTTTTTGAACATTTGTCTTTATAATAATCATTGTTAGTTGATTATGATTCAAACTTCATCCTCAACATGCTTCTCTTATTTTCAAATAGTTCTTCTTGAATTTTTTGGAATACTTCTATTCCTTATCATTTTTTTCAACTTCTTCAATTATAGTTTTTCATCGGAATCATATCGAAATTCTACCTCATTTTTCATGGGGAAATTCATAGAGAAGTACCCAATTCCACCACACTAAAAACATTTGTGAGGAATATTTCCTCTAGAATTTACTCTTCCTCTTCGATAGTTCTTATATATAAGATTCATGATTTTTTCATTTAGATCATCATCATCCTTATCCTCAGATTCACAAGGATCGAAATCATCAACTTAATGTATTTTCATCTTTGTCATTGGTTCAAAAAGCCATATCATATTTCATTTTCTTCTAAAATATTAGAGATTTCCTCATTTCATAAGCAACCATGATGTTATGAAATTCATCAAGAGTTGAATCATCGTTATCTTTTAAGGTATAAATTTTAGAATAGAATCATTGAAGAATGGTTCTAATATGTTTTTTCATAATTTTGGAATCATCGAAGACATCATAGAATCCTCTGACGTTGCACCACATTTCTTTAAATTTGGTGATGTATTCATGAATTGTTTCATCAAATCTCATTCTAATGTCTTCATACATACTGCACCTGATTTATAGCTTGGACTCCTTGATTTTTTATTTTCTTTAGAAATTATCTCTAACTTGTCCCACATGCTTTTTGATTTTTGAGACCCATCAACTTCTGATAAAAGTTTTATGATAGGGATATGAAAATAGGATTTATAACCTTTCCATCAAATTCAATATTTATCTCATCAGTGAACGTTGTAGGATTATACTTCTCAATAGGTGGAAAAATGATAGTGAGAACATAAAAAACTTCAAGGAAAATAGATATAAGATAAAGAATTATCATATTTTTCCTTCCATAATAATTTTTACCATTGAATGTAGGAATTCCACCGATATTGAAAAAATTGAAAATATATATGATAAAGATTACACAAGAGAACCTCCCTCTATTACCACCTAATATTCCAAGAATTTAATAACAACCGGGAAGAGGGGGGGTGTTGAATCACTTGTTCCATTTTTATATTCTCCAAAACCGTATGAAAAATAACCCCTGAAAACTGTTTTGATTTATTATCTTATCATCCTTCTAAAATATACTTAATCATGAAATAGTAGTAGATATGTAAGGAATACACAATTTACAAGGATTGGTTTCTATATGATAACCTATGTCCTTTCCATATCCACTCCTATGGGTGTATAGAAATCCACTATAATTAAAAAGTGAATACAACTTTTGTTAGCTTCTGTTTAAAACCATATATCACTAAATAGGAAATATTATACTGACTCCTATTAGTTTACAATGTTTTTTAAAGAACAATTTATCCAAACACAAGTATAAAATCATTGTTCAATATGCTCAATAAATGCTCCGTCCGAATCTCCGGTGCGATTTGGCTAAGTCCGATCTTCTCAGTACTGTAAGGATAGTTCCGATTTTTTTACTTTCCTTAAACCCTGAATGGAAAAGTCATCAATCTGGTGGGAATCCTTCACATTGAATTCTATAGTGCTCCGCATTTTCCATGTGTGTTAAAGTTAAAAATAAGTGAATGATCATAGCACATATCTGTAAGAAAATCAGAAAAAGGGTGGGAAACTAGAAAATATTTCCTACATCCTCAAATGTCAAAAACACTAAAAATATATCCCATTTAATCATCAATATTTGACTTCTTCAAACCTTTTTAAACTTCTCTTAGATTTATTCAAATATGAAATTTTGGTTTGATAATGTTGAATCTTGATGCTGATTTTTCTGGAAACATACTTAGAAATTTAGTTCATTTTTGTGAAAAACATGTTCAGAAACATGGTTCGTTTTTTCTTCGAAACATGTTTAGAAATGTGGTTCATTTTTCCTTAGAAACATGCTCTGAAATGTGGTTTAGTTTTACTCAAAAATATTCTTATAATAGTGGATCAATTTTATCAAAAACAGCCCAGAAAATTGGTATAGTTTTCTTAAAAACATTCTTAGAAAAGTGGATCAATTTTCTTCAGAAAATAGGACCCAATTTGCATAGAAAAAGTTTCCAATTTTCTCAGAATTTATGTTTAAATATTATCAAAAATCAGGTTCTAATTTTTTAAGAATTCAAGGTCTGATGTTTTTTGGAATTTAGGTGTCAATTTCCTCAGAATTTAGGTTCCCATTTGTACGGAATTCATGTTTTGATTAGTGCAGAACTTATGTAATGATTTTCTTTGAATTTAGGTTCCAATTTGATAAGAAATCAGGTTTTTATTTTCTTATAATTCAGGTTCATATTTTCTTAGAATTTAGGTTCGGATTTGTGTAAAATTACGATTCTGATTTGTGCACGATTCAAGTTCTGATTTTTGCAGAATTTAGGTTTTAATTTTTTTTCTCCAGAGTTATAGTTCTAATTTTCTTAGAATTAAGGTTCTTATTTTCTCAGAATTCAGGTTTTTATTTCCTACAAATTCAGGTTTCTATTTGTGTAGAATTTAGGTTCTGATTTTTTCTGAATTCAGGTTTCGATTTTCTCATAATTCATGTTATGCTTTTCTCAGATTTCATGTTTTGATTTCCTTATAATTAAGGTTAAGATTTGTGCAGACATCAGGTTTCAATTTTCCCAAAATGTAACTAAGAATTATAGATCTGATTTTTCTTAAAATGATTCTCATAATTATGGATCCGATATTTCCCAGAATGTTGCTCAAAATTCTGGATCCTGTTTTTCTCAGAATGTTTTTCAAAATTCTGGATCCGATTTTTCATAGAATCTTTCTAATGAAATGTCTTCAAACCACTTCACCATTTATTTAACATCTTTTATCATGAAACATTTCATGATTTTTGATAACATTAATATCAGCAAAGTGTCATCTGATTTTTTTAGAAACTTTGAGAAACAATATAACTTCTAACTCATTAAAAACATACTTATTAATGATTCTTGATCAAAAAATGGAATTTAGTAACATATTTCAAACTGAGAAAATTATTTCATACTCAACATCTAATTTCTTTCTTAGAACCTTCCTTGAAACTTAAAAACCTCATTTAAATTTATAATCTTTTTTAAACTCAATTTGTTCTTTCTTTCTCAACATCAATGTCACACTTCCATCAACCACCAACCTCATATTCCTATATATAAAAACAATTATTCAACAAAAAGGTTAATTTTTTAAAAAATACAAAACTTTTTAAAAAATCACCATAAATGTTCTTCATATTTTATTAGGGGTTTTCTAAAAAGGCTTCTATTTAAGAAGGAATTTAAAGAACACAGTGATGATCATTCATGAAATATGTTTATTTTATGTCTAGTCTCCAAGGAAACATTACAATTATGGTTCTAGGGAATATATTATTTATAGATGTATTGAATATTAAAAAATAATAAAATTTTATGTATGTAATAATTAGTTCATCTTAGTTGGTATTAAAATAGTGTTTTGTTATTTTATGATATTAGTATTAGAAAAAAAATTATCGATAAACCCTAGAATAAGTTTATGTATAGGTTATCATCTTGATCTTCATGTAAAGTAGTTATTTTGTGGCTTCATTGAAATTAAATTCCAATATGAATACAATCAAGTGAATGGAGACTATGGTATAGATAAACTTAGGGGTAGTAACCCTAAATATTCTTGTTTGTTATTAAATTGATCATCACTTTGTTTATGAAAAGGAACTCTAATTGCACACCATGTTTGACGCTCCAAGATGATATTATTAGTTTAATTCAAATTATTATTCTAAATGACTATGTTGAAGGAGTGCATAAAATATATGAAAACCAATGATAATCTATGGTGATATGAGATGAACATAATTTTTAATGGAATAAAATAATGTTTCATTATTTAGTACATTATATAAATTATTTTTACAATAATAAAACCCCTTAGATTTATTATTGAAGTTTGATTCTAACATAATGATTTTCACTCTCAATAAATGGTTTAAACCAGAAATAACTAAGATAAAAATTTGTGGCAAGAATAATTTGGTGGTAGTATAAATGATACAAAAATCAGGATATATTATGAATTAAAAACATTGGGGATAATAAAACATTTGGTTTCAATTTATTATTGAAAAAATGATCCTATGTGAGATTACTAAAACACATAATTAGATAAATATAGATATTTTTGAGAGTTAAGTTGATAATGACCAGTAATGAAATAATATTCAATTACCTATATGCCTTATATATGGGAGAAATCACCATGGGAAACGAATTAATGAAACAAAATGATTCTTTATTTATAGAAATTTTTGGTATTGGGAAGATATAATATCAATGGAAAAATGAACATTTCAATGAATAAAAAAATCAGAATATAGTACCACTAATAGTTTAATATATTAAATTTGGAGGGCTTAGGAATTATCTTAGTCAATGAACTTATCCCATTTCTAGCTGCATGACTAAGGAAATACCCACTTAATGGAATTTTATAAAGTATATTATGATTGTTAAGGCATTCTTATCCTCTACTCTAGATTTGGGGATTTCATATTAATGTTTTCAATAATGTCCACCCTTAAAATATTATTATTATTCCATTAGTGAAATAAGACATGATTTTGATCAGTGATTGTATCTATCTACGTAAATCACATATATATTTCTGGAATATCGATAGTGTATACAATATCCTGAATTAACCTATGATAATCTATAAGTGTGTGGATTGACATGAACTTCCCATGTCAATTATTTCTATCACGTGTGTATTACTATCTATTCTAATGGGATATTTATCTCAATAGGATGGGGAGAATGTCAATATTGATTATATTCCCATTTTTTTGAAATATGTTGACGTACTTTTAGAATAATTTCCTAGAATTACCTTAAATCATGATTTTAATTTTTAAATAGAATTAACATCTGGAGATACACGTATTTTAATTAATCCTTATAGAACATACCTCTTTGAATTACTATAATTCAAAAAGAATTCTAGTTTAATCTTGATGTGTGATTCATTTAACATAGTTCCTCCCCAAGGGCAAACCCGTTTTTCATTTTAAGTAAAAATATTGGTCAATGAATCATTACATAGATTATAGAGAACATATAAATTCCTCTTTAATGAAAAAGTGTCATATACTCTATATCAATTAATTGTTTGATCAATTATGTGGAAGTCAATATTTTTCCTAGATTAATATTCATTATGGATCTCAATAATTGTGAATCTAATATAAAGGTAATTATAATATAACCTTCTATATGAGGAGAAGGCAATATTAATTTCTAGTGATTCTATTTGATCTTATTAAGTACCCTTCAATCTCCATTTATTAAATTAATATAATATTTAGAAATTATCTTAATTAGTTTTGGGTAGTATTTATAAGTCATATTCATAAAATTTCCATGGTCATGGAAGAACATTAATATAATTAAAGGATTTCACTAAAGACTATGAGGAAAAGTTTGTTATATTCCAACTGTACCAAAATTTAATTCTTGATATAAAGGGTTTTATTTTTTGGTCATAATATCTCAACTAATGGTATATTAGTGGATCCTTCAAAGGAAGAAGTTATATAGTAATGTCTAAGACCAACAACAGTAAACACGATTCATGGTTTTATTTTGATGTTTCGATCTTATCAATTCATTTTTGAAAATTTACATAGGAAATAAAATTAAATAAATTAAATGAAATATAAAGTATCAAATTTCAATAGGATTAAGGAATGTGAGGAAAACATTATGCAAATAAATAAAAGTTTGGTCAGTGAACCTATGCTTTTTTAATAAATATTATATAAGGGTTTTAATATATAGATACGTATCAAATATCATAGTAGGATATGTTCTCATTTATAATGACATGATAAAATCTTTTTCCTCACACCAATTAAAAATTAATGTGTGAAATTACTTGGATCTGGATTTTGAGTCCACATTAGTATTTTTTGTATTGGAATTATGTAGGTATTACATATATGGTGAATGATTTTATGCATATATAAATAATTAAATCATGATCTACACATTCACATAGAGAAGGATTTATATACTACAAAGGTGGTGGTTGGATTTGATAATAGGTAATGACTGCTTCTTAAGTTACCACTTTAGGATGGTGAAAGGGTGGTTAATTCTCTGAGTCAGATGGATGATACATTTTTATTCCTGGTGTATATTAAAAGAGACACAATACTAATATATTTGTATAAGATGTATATTTAAATAATCAGTGAAGGTTATATATCAAATCAATCATAGAAGAATATCCAACCATCTATCCATGTGAGGATAAATGAGGCATAGAAGAAAGATGTGGAATTTCTGAAGAAGGTGACAAATGTTCCATATATCAAATATGATTGTTCTAGTATGATATGGTTTAGGAAAAAAAATTTCCCATTAATATCATATTTGAATTAGGATGTGTTAGATAAATCACATATTTAATCATTATCTTTTTATCATGGAATTATGAAAATGTATCAAAATCATAAAGATTTTTTATCATGAGATAATAAGAAATATGATACTTTGGAGTTTTTATATCATTTCATGATATTAAAAATAGTTAAGGTAAGTGATATAAGTTTATGGGTACATGTAAACCATTACCCAGAGTAGAATAGATGTGGGAAAACATCACCATTATGTTGTTATCATATTATTGTGCGACAACTCAATCGTGGACGAATAATGTTCACCAAAAAACATTATAACGAAAAGAAGGGTATTTAAGTTAGAAAAAATCATTATTATTTTGGAAAAAATATATCAATATCCACTTGAATAAGGTAATATGATTTTAATAGTAAATCCCATGATATAAATTTTTTAATAATACATATCTAGTGGAAGGGTATATATTACAATCTAACATTAAATCATTGGTACACTAGTACCCAATCCAACACTGACATGGCCCAAAGGGAATTCTAAATCCATACGTGCTAGAAACTAGCACCATGTCATCATAAATAGTCATAGGGAATGATTTTAACCCACAAAAATAAAAAAATATAAATTAATTATAAATTAATGAGTTGTTGTAATCAAAAAAACTCTTTAGGGAGAAAACTATAATAAAAATATTAAAAAATATCAATCTGGTGAATCGACCAATATAAAATGAAATATCTATCAAGAAAAAAATATAATCTCAGTTTAAAATGCCGAAAAAAAATCAACAAGTCATTTTCATCATTCAAGGTCCCACTAGTAAAGTATACTAATAACTTACAAGGGGAACTTTCCCATTTCATGGACCTTGTATAACAAAATTTACAAACAACTTATGGTAAAGGTTTGGGGTAATGAAAATAAATGAGTAGGATATCCCCAAAAATTCCATTAATATATTTATAGAATAATAATTTAAATATTGATTAATTTTAAAAAAATCATTCCACAAAAAATCATTTCCATATTTTAGTCAAAGAAGTAGTCAAATCAATTAAATAGAAATTATATAATAACCATATTTAAATAATTTTTTTATAAAATATAGGAGGAAGAGTAAATCAGTTCCATAAAAACTATAATGAAATAACAAAATCCTCCAATTCCCCATAGTCATTTTCTATGAGGTTTGTTAGTTCTAATATCTAGGTTCCTTACAAAAATTATTCAATCAATTGTGGATCAATGTGTGTGCATTCACATAAATATCAATCCATTAGAATAGATTCAATTAACTACCCCACAGGGGGAAATCATGCAGAATTTGGTTATGATTGAGTTTTCATATTTGATAAATTAATAGGGGTTTGTATTATTAGAATTCATATCATAATAACAAGCTAACATCTTAAGATCACATGTTTTTTTAAATTAATCAATAAAATCATTGTAAATTCATTATTTTCAATTAAACTCATCATTCACAATTTTAAATCAAAATTTTATATTGCAACATTACATTTCAATTTTGATACAAAATAATAACTGATTTTCATATATATACTCTTAAAAATCGTCTTTAATTTATTTCTATCTTCCTCATGATTATACATAAAATAAATTGATGCCATCTATTCTCAATATCCACCCAATGTTTTTAATTCCTTTGAAAAAGGGTCTTGTTTCACAATTCAATTTCATTTAAAAAAAATCTAAATTTTCCCAAATCTTGATTGAAATATATATTGATATTACATTCCAAATCAACCATGAAATCGATGTCTAAAATGTGGGATGAATACTTACAGAATCACCTACCTTTCTGATACATGACCAACTAATCACCCAAAATAAGAACTTACAATAGAGGGTCAAAAGCCAGTAAGGTTAATGATAAATCCATAAAAACAAAATCCATCAAACAAATATTTAGATCCATTGAAAAGATGAAGACAAATCACTCTAAAATATGTAGAGAAAAAATTAAATAAGTAATCCACAACAATTAGAGGACAGTTATCGGAGAGGGATTAATTTCATCCACATAAACCTTGATCCCTGAAGAAATGGAGTGGAGGAGCCAAAATCCAATAATGATAACATCTTAACTACAAATGGTAAAATTATGATTTTTTAATTAGGGATTAGTATTTATATCATGGATTTATGGCCCTAAATTAATTGTTTATGTGTATTAAAAAAATATTGTTTTATGGTTTGTTTGGAAATGCCTCATTGTTAGAGCTAATTCTGCACATAACCATGTTCCCTTATGGGAACTCTATGGAGTGTCACATATTTTTTTTTGCATGGATAGAAATACTCAACACAAACCATACACTCCCATATATTCAACTAGAATAATATTCATTATTTCTACAAATGGTTTAAAAACCATGATTCAACCATGCACTTCCAAGTTTTACATGTTTCTTTGTTTTTGGGGACAGTAGTTTAAACTAATCATAAAACCCATCCAGAACTATAATATATGGAACATTTTTCCAAGGATTTCTCTCATGGTTTCTCATAACCATGAAATAACAATGCACTATCCCATAAACTATAATGAAATAAAAAATAAATTCAATGAAACCCTAGAGAAAAATGCAGAGGATGATAAACAAAGGGTTTGATGAACCTGAAATATGTTAATGGACTGTTACAACCTCCCTGCCAGTAATTCATTCAGCCCCATGAAATTATATAAAAAATAATCCTTATTGAAGATATTAGGCCACAAATATCTCATCTGTGCCTCATAGTCCCATTCCTATAGTGAATCAAAACCATGATTCTAAATCAATCAAACCAAGGATATGTACATTTGATAAATAACATACATATCAGAATCAACAATATAAACTTGCAAAATATTCTTAGATAAATCAATTTCAACATCAAATTCCTACTAGATCAAGATATGATATGGGTGAGAGAGTTACATTCTATGATACGACATGTGAAACATTTTATGAATAAATATTATCTAAGGAGGAAATAAAAAGTTTCCTAACAACATTCCAATAAGGTCAATAACCTCAAATGTTCCCATATATCTTAGATCCAATGTTCCATGTTTCTCATGTTGTCGATGATGAAACTAAGATGACACATTAAAAAAACCTCCTCACAAGCTGAAAAATAAAATGTGTTTCACTGAAGATTAGTATAATATTTATACAGACTCTATGCCATTGCCATTCTAAAAAAAATTAACTGAATCCTTTTTACCAACTCTTAGAAAAGATGAGGAACAACCATGTATTCCTGACTAATCTATGAGAAAAAAAAATTTACATGCTAAAAAATTACAAGGTCTCAAATGGTCACATCTTGATAGACAATTGAAAACTGATAGTATTGGGGAACCACAACTATTCTCAAGCGGCTATCCTAATAACCATAAATATCTATAATGTTAGATTGAATAACCCCTTCCTGAATTTATATAGCTTTTTTTGTGTGCCAATTTTTCTTTGGATGGTATGCATAGATCTAAGTAAAATGAGATCCCATCAACTCCATGTGTAATCTATAAAAATGATAAAAAAATTTGGGATCCCTATTTAAGACTACAATAGATGGAAATCCAGGGAACATGTTGATATCATGTACATATAGACATCCCATGTCATCAAATTGGGTTTTATCATGACTGTGGATAAAGTGAGCTAATTTGGTCAGCCGAATAATTACAACCCATAATGATATCTCCCATTGAGGGGTATGGAATCACTTGAACATAAAATACATTTTAATATCATCCCACTACATATTTATTAAATGATGTGGTAGAAGAAAACATGAAGTTTTATTCATCTCGGCCCCGAACTACTAATAGGTATGAAAATAAGAAACAAAATAAGTGACATTTCATCTCATAGCTGGCTACCACAATCATCCCCACATATCATAAAACATATTTTTTCCTCCAAAGATAGATTCCAAATGGGAATTAATGAAATCCCACTTCATAGATTATCTTATAGGAAAATTCATGATGTGCCAGCTCTAGAGGAAAAGGATGACCTAAGAAGATTAAGACTACTCTTCACTAGTTTCCACACTATAACAGAAGTTTGTAATGAAAAAAACAACAACTAATGGGGTTTATGTTCTTAAAGAATAATCTCAGTACGATAGGAGGTAAATTCAACGATTTTAAAAATAATTTCTATTTCATCATCCTAAAATCCCAGAAACAAAATATCAAAGAGAGTCATCGAATTCCAATATTATGATGATTCTTTAATAGATTGGTTTGTAAATTTCTAGGTCAAATTGTATAAATGATATTTACCTTACTATGGGTTATAGAAATGATAAAATCAAAATATTTTAGTTATTACACCAATAAAATCTAACATAAATTCAAATATTTTTGGAAGAAGATATATCTCAAGATTTTGGGTTAGAATAAACTAGAAAAGGGTCTACAAAATTTTAATATAGGAAACACCTAAAAGAATGAATCACATTAATGAGTTTGATATTATGAGTATGATATTTCTTCTCATGTAGAATAATATTTTTCAAGCCAAAGACCACCATGTGATCACCCTACATGAGAAAATACCCCAAACCCAAACAGAATGCGTCAAAAAATAGAACAATGCCATGCCCAGCCATTGTAAGAGTTGAAAATGGTATATAAGTCAATGCTCACATCATATAATGAACTCTAATTTATAAATATTGAATCACATACTAACTTTACTCATTTCTATGTGAAATATTTCATTAGAGAATCTAACATTGAAACCTAATTAATGAACTTACAGTAATGACCAACTAATCCTAATAATATCAAAATATCCAAAACAATTCAAATTTATTTCCAAGTAAATAACATCCATCACTTTATCAAGATTTAATAAAATTCCATATTCTAGTACAACATGTCTCTTGAACGACACTTCATAAATGAAGATATTATATATTGTCAATTTTGTGTATTGTCGGTGATATTTAAAAATCTATAGAAGTAATCTCAAAATAACACATGATTCATATCATTTTTTTGAGTAAACAGAAATTTCATACATAAATAACTTGATGATTGATACAAGATTCACATGAAATAAAATATTCATCAGTGAAATAAATAGTCTATGGGAATATATTATTCCAAAAGTCATAAAAAGGTACTCATAATGGCCATACCTATGCCAAAAATATTGTATGCAAGATATTATATTCATTGATTATCAACTAGTGATCACAAAAGGAGATGTCAATATTCAATAACCACTTTAACCATTTAAACTAATTAAAAAATAATAAATATAGGAAAATATATATGTTTTATTTACCATGACTCGAATGAGTTAACTATACTCAATGAAAAGGTGAAGGGTTATGTTATATTTCTTCACAAAAAATTATTTAGTTCTACCCATGGAGAAACATTCATGTAAATGAATCCTTTAATAAATAATTGACCCCAATAGTTATTTAACTCCTATTTTTTATGTAGATACATATAGAAAGAGTGATGAATTTTTTTTTTGTACATGACTCTAAGTTCATACAAATCACTACCTCCCTTATCGATGCTATGATAGAAATGTTAGATGAAAACAAATCGATAAACTTGATCACTATCAGAGGAATATGATATAACATCCCAATTTTCAATTTTATGTGGGTTATTTTATTTATAGTTTAACTACATATGGTAGTGGTGTTTTGGGATTAAAATAGACATTTAGGGACATTTTATAGTTCCCAATTTCAAGGTTCATGGTTAAACTAAATGTACAACCAAAGTTCGAATCCCATGAACAACTTTTAGGAAGTTATTTGCATGTCTACCATGTGGATTGTTTAACCTATAAATTAATCCATGAATCCAAATTATATAGGGGTATTTGTTTCTTTTTGGGGTTTTATGTGGGGTTTATTCCCTTATCTTACACATTTCATTTATTACGATCATGATGCCTCTCACAACCCTCTATCTCTTCCAAATCCCATAAAATGGTTTTTCTTGGTTTTTTACTGGTGATTCTCCACCTAATTTTAAAGTTTAGTGTTACCTTCTTATTATTATTAGGGATTATCCCATTTTCCCTTCTCCTATAACCCTAGTGTCCATTCTTGGTCGATTTCCATTCAATGTTTTGTTCTATAATTGGGGAATTTTATTTGTAAAAAGTTTCAATTTTTTGGGGGTTAATCCAATAGAAACAATGTGTGAATTTATTTATTCTATAGAACATGGTTTGAAGGGGTATTTTATGAATTATTCTTATTTTATTAAATTAAAAAGAGGGTTTTATTTTTGAATTTTACCTTTTCATTGAGAATTAGGCCAAATGTAGTTTTCAAAGGGGGATCCACTTTTTAATGGGATTTTTTTATTTTAAAGGATGGTTTGATTTTATAAATTGAAAATGGATTTTCACTTTATATAGTTTTTTATACCTAGAATATCCTATTTATTTATTTTATAATTATGTTTTAACTCAATTTTTTAAAAAAATATATTTCAATATATATATATGACATAATGTATGGCCTAGTTTTTACTTGGGATGTGATGTTTATTATTCCCTTTTTGAGTCCCCTAATATTGTTATAATGTTATGATATATATGTAATGAATTTTTTCTATTTTATTAATTCTTAACTTATTATTGGTGTGATTTTTAAGGGAAATTTAGGAGGTTTAAAGGATGTTATTTTGGGGTTTTCTCGTGGGAATTTGTTATTTTTATAAAATGGATTATTTTATGGACTACATCTATTACTAGTCTATGGATAGACCAGGGATACTAGTGGTAGTCGGACGTTATTGGGATAGTTGATTTTTTATCACTTAATACTCCCCCTAGATGTAAATAAGTCCTAGAGATATAGATTTTCACTGAGGAGACTAGGTTAGTGTGATTCAATTGACAGATGTGTGATAGTTAACCTATGAGTAATAGGACCACCTGAACATGTGTTGAGTTTTTTTTTCAATCTTCATGGTGTTCCCTCATTTTTTATCCTATATTATGATGTTTATTATATGTTGCAATTTGAGATGAATATTATGTGTATCAACTTGTTTTATGTGTTTATTTCTTATTGATTAATTTTTATGTTGAAAAGTTATGTTTCATGAATTCATTGGAATTATATGTGATATTTTTTTGGATTTTACCTTGTTTCCTTTCATACCTATATTTTTGGGGTGTAAAATATTTCGAAAGGAAACGGGGGAAATTTTTTTCACGCGATGTTCTTAATTTTCATGATTTTGGCATGTATTGAACTATGTGTTGGTTATTTTACAAATTTTAGTCTCTTAAATATAAATGTTTGAAATTAAATTGGAATTGTTTCAATATAACCTTTTAGGTAATGTTTTACAACATGTTTTCTTTGGTAATGTGCATGATCCATGTTTTTTATTTTTATTATTCCATGCAATCGAAAATTAAAACCTCTTTCATTTTATTTATTTCAAACTAGAATTTTCATTTTCTTTTATAAATGGAACAAATTATACCCATGGGGTACACTAAAAGCTTAAAATCACACCCAACGTACTCATATTTGTGGGTATATATTCTTCAGGAAAAGTGTAGGCTTTTGTAAGACTATCTTTTTATGTTGTTTTCCAGTTTCATCTTCTTTAGGAAGATGGTGGTCATTGGGTTAATGGTGGTGACTTTATTGTCACATTGAGATGTTGATTGGTCCATAAATTTTTTAAAATACGTCAAATAAAGATCTGTATCACCTGTTTTGGTGTTAGTTTTTTATCTTATATTATTCTCATAGTCCTTATATAAAATTTTAATATTTATATGATATGTGATTGGATTTTAAATTTTATATTTTTCAAAACATTTTTTAGAAGATTATATATGATTTTTTATGGTAAATCTATCCCCATGTGTTATGATCAATATATTTTATTCTTTTCAATAACTTTTGGGGATTATGGATGCTCATAAGGTATGTTGTGGGCTAGATCAGGAATCCAGAGGATGGATGTCCCAACATGTTTCATTACAAAATAGAATTGTAGCGACCCTTTTATTATTTGGGAGGTGTATTGGGTAGTCTAGAGACTATTATTTTCAACATGGATTGAGTGGATTCTATGGGAAAGCTCATAACTAGCTATTTGACACACTAACCCTCTAGATTCCATGAGAATGTCTTGATTGAGTCTTGATATTGAGCTCATATTTGGACATTTTGATGGATTTTTGAATTTTCTAGAAGATTATTTTGACCAATTTTGAGTTCATCGTTGATACAAGGGTTAAATTTGAGTTTCATAGGTCAAATTATTTATAAGACTCTGGTTTTATGATTAAAATACCCAATCTGGTATATCCTACTATTCCCACTCAACCAAAACAAGCATAATGTAATTTACCCTATCAGATTTTTTTTCTAACTGCTGCTCTTCCTAAAGTCACTAAAATGGAGTATTATAATAGGGTGTTATCCAATAGGTGAGTATTATTTGGGAATTTTATGTAATGTGGTTTGGTGGAGTCTATTTGTTTTAAGTTGTGTTATTGTGTACATGGTTTTTCCCATTAGGTACTTTAGTTTTTTAAAAAGAAAATTTTATTTTCAGAGTGGTAGAGATCATAAATTTTTTTAAAACCATTTCTTGGTGCATTGAAAATCATACATGTTTTGTTTTTAAATTGGGATATGTAAAAATATTTTTTTGGAAAATATTTTTATTTCAAAGGTAGAATTTTTTGAAAAATAAAATTTCTTAATGATTGTGTATTTTAAATTGGTTTATGGGAGATTTTTCTATGAGATGGTTTATTTAAAAGAGTTTTTGTAAATTATATTAGAATAAAGTGTTAGATTTATATTTTATGAAATTTTATATGATGATTATAAAAAATTAAGGGGTTAACCTTTAGTTTAAACGACTTTTTAGACTTGTGGGTCTCGATAATGGGTTGAAATTTTGAGATAAGAGTTGTAAGAAATTGGTTTACATTTAAAATGATAATTTCAATGTGAATTGATTTTTTTTAATTATTATATTTAAATGGTGTATCATTTGATTCCCTTGATTATGGGATATCATATTTTAAGACCATGGGTGGTTGTGGTCATGTATTTTTTTCCTGAGTTCCTCCCATAGTATTATTCGTTTAAGAGAGAGTATTGTTTATAAGGATTATCTTTTGATGGATTTTTTCATATGGTTTTTACTTCCTCTATATAGGATATTGTACCTCAGGTGTAAAATAATTTTAAAATTCACTAGTGTTAAATTTTAAACCTTCTTTGGGATGTTTTTTTAAATATGTTCAAAGTGAATTATTTCTTATAGAAAGATGGTATTCACATGGAAATTCATGTGATACATGGAATTAAAATGAGTGTAAAAGTTTAAAAGTTAATTTAAAAATATATGTTTCAAATTAAAAGTGATTTTACCTCATTTAGTTCATGGAATGAAATTAGAGGTGTGTTTTCTAACATCCTATGGATTTTATTGGGTGATTCATGTAGTGATTTATAGAACATTCTCTAAAATACTTATAAGAAATATTTTTTTATTAAATTTTGATATTTATTAAATTTTTTGACCCTTATATAGGCATATTTTGGAATTTTAAAGTGGTATTTAAACCCATTTAGTGTTTTGAAGTGAATTATTTGACATATGAAATTCTTATTCATTGTGATTTCGAAAAATAATTGGGATGTTTATTTTCAAAAAACATTTCAAGAGCATGGTTTTGATAGAATGGGTTGAATTGGGTCTTCAACCACTGAAAAGTGTCACTTTTGGTGTTTTAATAAAAAGATTTAGTGAATGGGATTGTAACCCTATTTTAAATTGGTTTTCAAAATGATTTGTAATACGAGTTTAGAAAAGAATGGTGTTGTGATTTCACTTATTTTTAGAAAAAGTTTTGGAAAGGTCCCAAATGTGTTTTTTATATTATAATTTTTCTTTTGGAAATTAGTTTATTTTTAGTATACTAAAAAAGTAGTTATTGTTTGAAATTTATTTTATTTTGTTGTTTATTTGGGCTAATTTGGAGAATTTTTTTAAAATACTTTTTTAGTGTTTTAAATTTTGAATATGTGATTTTTGTGTGCTTATATTTTGTTTTGTGAGATGTATTGTGTTTTAAATATAGGCACTCACCTCATTGTTTTATTTAACCTATTTAGAATCCACTGAAATATTCATGTGTAATGAACTATTTTACGGTCAATAATTTGATGATGTGGTAATAAGTAACCTTTGGGTACCTATATAGATTTTTATGATGTATGTTACCATCATCCCTTTGATTACTTATTGGTGTAAATTTAGGGGTTCTATATGGGAAGTCGATTCATGTTGTGATATTAGTTTACCCTTAGATTATAATGATTCAGAACAAGGGCCTATTTTGTCTCTTTTTTTGTGGAATTTCTTAATGTTATACATTATAGTGGTGAGAGGTTAGTTTATTGACAGCTCAATCATGTGGGTGATGAGTTGTTTGAGGTTGGTTTTTCATTGAGTAAATGGCAGGTTGTTTCTAAGTGATTTTTGATTTTTGGAGATATTTCCCTATAGTGGAGGTTTAAATTTGAGATGTTCTTTTTTACACAATTTTTGAGAATTATAACTAATGCGGAGACTTATTACCAATATCCATCTCTTTTTTAGGTCTATATACCAAAGATAATGATTGTTTTCTATAGATATATTTAATATCATTGAGGTTTTAGTAGTTCAAGTTTATGGAATCCTTGTTTCTACAGTGTTTTTTCCTAGGGACCTATCTAGTAGTTCATATTTCATCTCACCTCTCTTTGAAGAGGGTGGGTTATGTAAAGATCATTTACTCTAGTATAGAATCGAAACTATCTAGGGGTATAATGTGGAATTTTGGGAGTTTATGACACCCATAGTGAATCTTTTATGTGGTTTTGTTTGAGGGATGATTTATCCTCTCGAGTTAGAGGTTTTTTTGACAGGATTGGAAAATGCTTAGGGTCTTTCTATAGGAAACAAGGTCAAATGTCATGATTATGATAGACATGAAGCCTATTTGTCTTACCTATATAGCACTTGACAATGGTGATCTACATGTTTACCACATATTTTATTTTACTATCTAAGTAAACCATGAAACCCACTAGAAAATGGGTATTTTTTTCCTTTGGGTTCTTTTTATGTGGGTATTATTTCATTTGCTTCCACATTTATGATCAATTAATCATCAAACCACTCGTAGCTATCATTGTGTATTACAAATCCCATCCAAGGTGATTTTATAGTGATTTCATGGTTAATCTTAACCCAATTTCAAATGTTAGGGTTCCCTTCCTCTGATTCATTGGTTTTCTCTCATTTTCATCTTCTCCACTAACCCCAGTGACCATGAATGGATAATTATAATTCCAATGCAGTTATAAAATTGTGGTTTTAGTCTATAATTTTTGTAACAAATCCCAAGAGTTCTTTTTTTGGTGTATTTGATCAAAGGTGACCTAGTTCCACCACTTGAGGTTGGTGTTTCCAATTAATTAACTTTTATCGAATACTTCCATGAATTGTTGATGGGTTAAGAGTGTTTTTAGTTATTGATGATTTTTTATAATATCTAGGTTGGATTTTCCAATGGTTTTCCATAACGAGGTGTGTTTTTACCATTTAAAAAAATTGTTGAATTTCTTTGTGCAATAGAAGTTTTCTTAAAAGGGGTATTTATTGTGTTCCTGATTTTTTATAAAATACCAATGATGGGTTTCTTTATGAAATGAACATATTATTTTGGATTTTTTTCAAATTGGGTTTTTAGTTAGGGATCCCATTTTTTTAAAAGTGTTTCATTGTTTTAAAGGTTGGTCTAGTTTTATAAAGTCAAAATGGAGTTTTTCATGACATATTTAGGTGTTCTTGGAAGTGTTTAATATTTATTATGGAATTGTGTTTGAAATAAATTTTTTTAAAAGATATTTTGAAATTAATATGATATATGTGATGGCTTGGTTGGAAATTGCGATGTAATGTTAATTGCATCGTTGTCGATCCCACTCATATTGTTATGATGTTATGATATCCATATGATAGATGTTTTCCTATTTGATTCATTTATTAATTATGTGTTTGATATTTTTTATAACGGATGTGTGGGAGGTGGGAAGGGCATTATTATAGTGTTATCCTTGCACTAATTATTATTTTCAAGTTATGAAAATGTTTTTTTACATACAAGATCCATTACTATTTCACGGAGAGACTAATGAAACCAAGTGTGAGGCAGTGGAATTTTTTTGGATATTTGAGATTTAGCACCGACTAGTCCCCAAAAGTTATATATAACACCAATATTGGGGGATTCCAACCAAGGATAATTTGTGGGAGTGATTTGGGTGATGAATTTGTGACCAAAAACCTACGAGAAATAGGTTCACATGTAGTTTTCTTGTGTTGTCCCATTATTCCTCATGGTGTATCCTCATGCTATGTATCCTTTGTTCTGAATTTCTTTATATATTTTCATATGAGATGAATATTTCTTGGATGGACTAGTTTGTTGTGTTGATTCATTATTGGTCTAGTTTTGATTTTGAATTGATCGGTTCTATACATTCATTTGCATTATTTGTGATCTATTTGGTTGTGTTTTTTTATTGTTTCTCCTTATTTCCATTCATACCTATGCATTGGGTGTGTAAAACATTTTAAAGGAAAAATGGGGGAATGGTTATCAAGTAACATTCTATGTTTTCATTTTTTTTAATGTTTTAATGAATGCGTTGGTTACTTTTCAATAGTGAATTGTATTAATGAAAAATGAACATATTTTAATTATAATGGTTTTATATTAAATAATTTATGGATCATTTGAAAACTAGTTTACTTCAGGAACATTTACGATCCATTTTTTGTTTTTTATTATATCCTGTAATGGATAATGAAACCTATTTGATGTATTTTTTTCAGTCAATAATATATGGTTTCATTTATAAAATTAATGAATTGTACTCATTGTGGTATCCAATTATATTCAGCTCAAACCCTACAAACTCATGTTGGAAGGTATGTAGTGTACATGTCCTTTGAATTTGTTTCTAGTTCATGCCTTTTGGGTTGTTTTTTTGTTCTATTTTTTATGAAGAGAGTTATCATTGGTACCATGGTGGTGACTGGAGAGTGACCCTGAGATTTTGACCATTCCTTCAGATTCAAAGAACTTGTTGTCTTGAATTTTTTACCATCTACACTGGTTTTCAATTTGGTTTGTTTTGGATTCTATTGCAGTCTCATAAGTCATTTATCATATGTTTGTTTTTATATGATATATCATTGGTTTCCATCTTATCTATTTATTAAGATTCCTTTTGTGGATGTTTAAATCTGGTTTAACGAGAGTAAAACCATCACCAATATTTATGATCGATACCGTTTCTTAATTTCATCAATTGGGGGGGTCGGGGATACTCCTTGGGTAAGTGGCGGGCCAACTCAAGAGTCTGCAAGATGGATGTCCCATGTTGGTCTAATATAGATCAACACTTAAGGACTCATTATCAAGGCCAATACAAAACATAGAAACCATAATTACCAAATCCTGAATAGGTGTTCTGGATCAAATCTTCTTCAAGACTCATTATCCTTGGAAAACAAATCACACCAATCAATGGAATTAAAGAAGACATCCTAGAGATTGCATTTAATATCGAAATTATGGATAATAAGCCATTACATATTCATATTTTCATCAAATGATTAATATCGAGAACAATAAAGGCCAATTTGACTGTGATATCTGATAATGATATAGAGTAAGAAGGGAATCATGGACCTTTCACTCTTTATTCTGAGTGTCATGGAAATATCCTTCATATAGGACATAATGTCCATAAAATGTTTTAATAAATAAATGATTTAATTATATAAGAAATAATATATACATTAGTATAAAATATTTTAGTCACTAAAGATGACGCTATAATGAAGGTACCTCTCAATATTATTAGACTTGTATTAGTTTCCTTTAGAGAGTCGTCTTTTGTACGAAGAAGCTTCGTTATCGATTCATATGGATGGAAACCCATGGTGATTGAACCATCTAAATACACCATAGTAAATTTTGGATTTGTGAACCTATTCCACTGAAATATATAGAAAATAAATCTAATAAATTCTATACGTGTCCGGATTGACATCTTGAACCACAAATCTTCCCTATTACTGTATAAATCATATTTGAATTCATGATCATGCCACAGAGAAAGCAATATAGTGGTCCATTTGTAGACAATGTATGGGGTAGGGATGTTATATTTCATTATGATCAACCAATATACTCATCAGAAATCTTTTTTAATTTAATGATTCTAATAGAACTAACATTGGGAGTTGGAGGAACTCCCACCAACCCTAACATACAATCTTGGTCATGCTTAACAATCAAAGCTCTATCTAGAACATCTGTATAAGACACAAGACACTAAATGTATACCTAAATTCATATTTTATAATGACGAAAAATAAATAATATTCAAGACATCATCATTACATTAGACACTACCTCAAGAGAAATTTGAAAATTTTCAGCAAATTAGTCTTCAAACTGATTAATGGTTCTATCATTATGGTGAAGGTTGATAATGGTCATATACATCTCCAAAACCATTAATTCTGGATAGAACTAGTACGTAAAATTATATATGAATCCTTTATTCTCCAATAACTCTTATTTTCTTCATTATAACTATTAAATATCACCACCACCTACTAAGACCATTGATCTTAATAGTAACACATTTAACCTTTATTGACTATATGGTTTTCAAGAACTCAAAAAATTAATATTTTTAAAACAATCTTTTACCTCTTGAGGATCATTCGATCTATGTAAATATTTTCATTTATATTGAATCAATTCTAATATAAGATTTAAAGATTCATCCATTGGAGGTTCCATTTTCAAATTTTGAAATAGAACACATGGATTTATCTATCACCGGGTATGAACTAAATTCATAAATATCTAAACTAATTTCTGATTAGATGGAGGGTTCACATTCCATGGTTCATCAATATATCCATCCCAAAGTCTATTCAAATTCATTCGTATAGGAATGGTACTACACAACATAAAAAAGTAACAATAAGGCATCACCAAGGATACTCTGATAATAAACTCAATAAGGATATATAATATTATTACTCCTATTATATAGATTTCATTTTTATGGGATTTAAAAATAGAGAGATCAGATTATTCATCAAAGGGAAATTTCCTAAATATACTTTGTGACTCAGTTAACTATGATGAGAGATGGCCTTGAAATCACTTATAAAATACCACTCAAATATGAAAAATCCTATATCTTACCTAATGTGACATACTATACTACATAAAAATATTGTGTAAAGACACTAAATCTATCAATTGATATAATATTTTCATTAGAAAACCATAATTCCACAGTACAATAATATCCAATCTTACATTGACATGACCCAGAGGTAATTCCTTATCCCATAATGAGTTCTATAAGCAATAAACCATATATTATTTTGTTTAAATAAACACAAGGCATTGAAAATTAGATTTAATATTCATTCCAACATTTTTTTGAATAAAATAGAAGAAATGTTTACCAGAAACATGCTTTAAATGTTCATTTTCCCAAAATATAATTTAATGAATATATCATTTCATTAAGGAATATAATGTAATAATAAATATAGCCAAAAACTATATTTATATTTCATAATGCTGGTTAGTTCCTTTATTTAGGATCCTATAATTGCTCATTAAATTTATCATTGATCAATGCATGCACTTATCCCTAAGTCTTAGGTCATAATGATATAATCAATCACCCACCCATCTGAAAAAATTGCCAAATTTGGTTTAGTTATAGTTATCACAGTCAGTCAATTTCTAGGGGTCAAAGTCATAATGTTACTATCTTAATCACCCCTAACTACATAGCTAAATATATTATCTAAATCAATAAATAAATTCATTATAGACCAATTCTTTTAATTTGGATCCATTTATTCAAATATTCAACATCATATTATTTTAATAAATATTTCCAATAAATTCCTCCCAACATTTTTATTTCCTTTGAAATAGAGTTTTACTTCAAAATTCAATAACTTTTGAAAAACACCTAAAACTTATCAAATAAAGGATTATAATTCCTTTATAAATACATTCCAAATCAATCATGTAATCATGTTCCTATATGTAGGGAAATTTATTTTAATACAATTTAATTGCTTTCATGTGAGAAATTGATCAACCCAAACAGTAACCGACAATATTGAGAATATGATGAGGAATATCAATGAAGAATCAAAATAATATAAATATATAAAATCATGGTTTATATCTAGGAAAATATGAGTCACTATTACTCTGAAATAAAAAGATAATTCATGAAATGGACATTCTAAATCAGTGAGTATACACTTACAAGTGTTATATAAATTATATCTATTGTCACACCAATCATTGAAAAATGGGATTAAAGGATAAAAAATCCTCTATAGAGAGCCTATGAAATTCAATGGGTCAAATTACGATCAATTATGATGTTTTCAAAATTTACAATGGGGGTTTTATTTTATTAGTTAATTGTTTCATAAGATTAATAATTTAATCAAACTGTATCATGGGTTTGGCTATTTAATAAGAGATAATCGTTAACGCAACAATGTACTCATACGGATATTATAGAGAAGGACACATACTTTGGCATTATGGTTATAAAAATCATGTTCCAACGACATGCACCCTCTAAGGGCACTATAAAAGAAAAAATAGTTTATATGCTCAGTTTGAAAATTGTGAAACAACAATACAGTCCCCAAAATCCCATGATTCATCTTTTTAGGGGGTGTCAACATGGATTAAACTAACCATTCACACCTCTCCATAACTTGAGCACATATAACATTTTTTCCTAGAATGACCCGTATGGGTTTCCATAACTATGAATAAACAATGAAATAGCCTATATTTTGAATTTTTTTCTAAAAAACATTAAAAACAACCTAAAACATGACATATAAAAAGGAGTGAAAAAAATGTTTAAATATACCAGAAATTCTTTAATAAGATATTAACCACTACACGATAAAAATTAATAATGGTTCCTATCATGTAACATTTCTCAATGAATTAATAGTTTGACTAAAAAACCATTAAAACCTTTGTAACTTTTAAATCAAAACCCTATTAATGATAGTTCACATTATTTAACATAAAATAAAAATATGACAAAATAATTCATGATGTGACAAGTTAATCTCTTTATATATAACCAAGATAATTAAATTAGATGTATAATACCAGAAATTCATGAAAGGGAGATGTTTTAAATGAAAAACCTTATCAATTTTCATAACATTAAAAAATTTACATTAACCTATAGTATCACATAAATATATAATATAATCACTTTATTATGAATATTACGATTATCGATTTTCATTCATAAAAATTCATTATCTATAATAACTCTTAGGAATTCCCACATTAGGTGTTTATTGTCCTAATTATTTGAACTAATTTCATAATAGTGGTGTTTATATTTAGTATTCAACAAATTTTAATGATTAATAAGTCCTTAATATTACAATAATGGATTTTTTGAAATTATTTTAGATAATATAAAATCCTTTTATGAGTGTTATGGTATTTATCCCTGAATATGAAACTTATAAAAATCATGTTTCTATGATTCTTAACAATCAAAGTGTTTTTTCATAATTAATCAACCAAATAATGATATAATATATTTGGAACCAAAATAAAATCAATATTTACTCATTCATGTAATATTTTTTTTATTATCTTCCTATAGTCATTCATAATATAAATTTATAGTATTCATTAAGTATGTTGTTTAACCGACCCAAAGATCAATATACCATTATTTAATAAATGATTATGAGGTGGTTTTATGATATTATATTTATTCAAGAACAATAATGATATTATTTAATGAATTTCAATATTATATATCATAATTCGAAGAAATTATTAGAATAATTAATGGATATGGATATATTACACTATTTATACAAAATGTTTCCCCTTAGTACATTTATTTTAAATGATTAAATTAGTGATGATCAATTTTTTGATCATATCGTTAATAGGTTCATGAATTAGATATAATAAAACCTTAATAATATCAAATAATAATATCTATTCTTCCATGAAATCAATATATTCATCCTTGTTTGGCACTAGAGGAAAACAAAATATGTTTTGTCGTAGATGGGGTAGTCCTCACAACGCACAAAAAAACATTGTATTTTAAAGGATGGGGTATGTGAATATAAAATGATAAAAAACATAATAAAGTTTTATTAAAATATTTAAATTATTCTAATATAATTTTATTAGTGATTTTATAATAAATTTTATAGAGGGTAATTAAGACAAAAACAAAGTAGTTGATAATACTTAGGTCGGGGACATAAATTTTACTTAGATGTCTCCTTAGAAATGAATGACTTATACTAAATAGTGGTTCCAAGAAGAATTTTATTATTAAATATGGATATATGATAAAAAAATTGGGATTATTTTCAAGGAGAATTTTTAAGGATAATTGGATCTTAAAGTGTTGAATATGTTTCTAATTTATAAGTGAAGAAAAGTGAGGTTTTTGAAATACTAATTGAATTTAATTAAGTTGATTTCACTATTAAAGTGCCAAGGGATTAAAAAAGGGAAAATTGGGGAATTAGGGTTATTTTAAGTTGATCTAATCCTCAAAAATAAATTTTGAATCATGTTTTTATCTTGTTTTGTCATTTCCAACTTAGTATAATCATTTTCACTATTTTTAAATTCCTCAAGAGTAACTATATTTGGAAATTTGTAACTAATTTTAATGAAGAGAATTAAAATAGACCTTATTTAATAATTTGAAACTTATAATATCAAATTTAAAAATAACTTTATCAAATAATATATATATATAGTTATGAATTTTAAATTTTAAAATACAATCACATAAATGTGAAAAATAGTTTTTAGGGAAGAAAAATATTTAGAAATTAATTATTTGTATAAGGTAAAATAATCATGGTTTTTGATTTTATTGACATAACATGAATTATTATAAATATATGATGAATATTTGGCTTCAAATTTATAAAAATAATTCTCAATAAAAAAATACAGGACTAAAAACATATAGAAAACTTTTTTTATATTATTGTGTCATTTTGATTAGTTTTTTAAAAAATTCTATAGGATTTATATACAAAATAATATTTTTAAAATAATTATTTATATTTCTAAAATTAAAATTTTATTATATAATTTTTTTTCCAAATTAAAATTTCATTATTATATAATGAGAAATTAAAATAAATTAAATATTTAATGAAAATTTTTTCTGACTAATAACCAACCATTTATGAAAATGATAGAAAAATATAATTTCAGTTTATATATGATTAATTTGAAAATGATGTAATTTTTTGTTAATTACAAATTAAAATATATATATATATATATATTTAATAAAATCATCAATTTTATTTGAAAAACTAATTTAATTTAAAAATGAAATTTTCATATATATATATACAGTTGTTATTCATATTTCATAATATCTTTAAATTAAATTGGAGTTAATGAATTGTTAATATCAAACATAACATATCATTAATAATTTAATTTCCTTCAAATAGGAAATTTTCTCTCATTAAAGTCAATTTTAAAGAAAAATTATTATTTTTAATAATAAATGATCCTATTAGTCATTTTAGGTATAATAATTTAATTTCATTAATATTAAAACTAAGCATTATTTTCAATATACATGTAATTCATAATTTTGATAAACTTATTTATTATCTCTAATTAATTGGATATTTTTTAAATTTTATACTTATATTATTTATATTCTATCTAAATATATCAATTTTTGTATTTGTTTGGGGTTGCATGTGGAGGATGCTATAAAATATATTGAATTATTCAATGGTAATAAAAAATTATAATTTTGGTGTGTTGTATTCTCCCCCATTAAAAAAATTTCATGAATGATATTTGAATCATAGTAATTTCTATAGAGAACTCATAATTAATAAACACACTGCAAGATGATCATCTAGTGATTTATGTTGTATAATGATCCTTATATATATGAAAAATTAATATAAGCTGTTTAAAAAAATAGTTAACCCATAAAACATTTTATAGTGAATTATAAAGGGGATCAATATCTAGATTTATAATTAATATATTCCTAAAAACCTAGAAATGATTTATATGATAATCATACCACATGGGTTTTTATTTATAAATTTATATCTTATAGTTATTTATAACATACATGACACATGATAGTAGAAAATCTACAGTGAAACTCACTATTTAACATAATACAAGTATTTGTATAGGATTTAGTTATTTTCATGGTTGTTGGTGAATATCACTTTTACTGGCCCATTCACTTGGACATTGAGAAATATAATCCCAAACTTTGATACATTATAAGTACAATAATTTTGAATACTCACACTTTCCCTAAAATTTTATGTCTAGTAAATATCATCTCCACACATATAGAATTTATTTATCCCAGTAAGGAAATTTCCCACATGATTCATCCCACATAATTGACATATAGTAAATTTAATCCTCATTCCTTCATCATCTTTATCACATAATCATTAAGGATACAACATCATTACCTTCAATGATATCTTCTATAAAGCAACTATTTTCACATTTTTATAATAATTTTTAATAAATAGTTTTTATAATGATATTTTTATCACTCTATCTCTCATTCTGATTTTTTGTTAATGTAATATACACAGTGTCATCCCCACCCATGGTTCCTTCTCATTCCAACCAATAGTAAAAAAACGTTATTTATTAGTTATTATCTTTATATATGAATTATGTTATAAAACTATACATAAAACTATCCTCAAGATACATCTCTTTATAAAAATTACATGTTATCCTATAGAACAACAATATATAAAAAATATATTAATATATATCATTAATTGTTCAATGACTGTAACATTTAGTTAAGTTATCTAATACTTATTAACATAATATATAAAATAAGGATCATAAAGTACCATTAAATTTTCATATTATGATTTAAATCTTCGCTCTAAATACAAAATATATCCTTTATAAAACAACATTAGTCACTCATAATATCTTATAATCACAATAAAAAAGAATTCCCAAAAACTATTTGAATCTTCAATAAATTAATCCATAAATATATTTTATATTCTTCTAAATGTTTACTCTATCATTAAACCTCAAATGGAATTAACCACTAGTTCATAATGTGACACACTAGTCACTATATATCATAATCCCAAAAATTGAGAAGAGTTGCTAAAGAAATAGCATGAATCAACTATCAATTTGATGTATAATAATTATCATCAAAAATAATTTTTCAAAATAAAAACACCCTTAATTATCTCAACATAATGTGTATTTAAAAAATAAGTGTTATCCATACCTTAATCATGGGTTTTCCAATATTTATCCCAAAAAATATAAAATGTCCATAAAATTACTTTTCAAGTTTATTAATACCATTTAATATATGTTTGTTATGACTTTTAACTCTATAATACATATGAATAATATGTATATGCATCACATAATCCTCAATAACATTTAGAATATAATAAATTTACATTGATAATTATCATATCAGTAATTAAAATAAAAAAGTGCATCAAGAATTATTATTTTTATAATATCAACCCCTCTATCATAGGTAAGTCTAGGAAGCTCACACATACATAATAATATGAATATAATAAAAATCATAACCATTTACATATTCTCCCATATACTGTTATAAGAAATAGTTATATCAAGATAAAAAACTTCATTAGCTTCATCATTGTGATCCTATTTCAACCAAACACTAAAAATGAAAAAGTTGAGATAATATCCAATTCATGTATATGGAAACATTAATCTTAATTGTTCTCCCATTATAGAAGAATTGTTTTTAAAATATGATAATTTCAGATAATGTTATGAATCTTACTTTTTTTAATCCATAGTTATCCTTGTTCATTGATATATTTGGTTCCCTAAACTAATTAGTTATCCTAATTATTAATTCCGTCATATTTTTTGGAAAATAGAATATGATTAACAATAAAATATCCCATTATAGTGTCTTTGAAGGGGTAAATTTACTGTCTTATTCATGAATCTATTTGATGATTGATTAAATTCCCAACCAACCCATTTCGGGGTGATTACCCCATGGTGAATTTATGCCAAAACTGCATCCATTTTTTATTATCTAAATGTAGACATAATTCTATGAAAAAACACGTAAAATCTACCTTACCTAAATATCAATATGTTATCTAATATTTTGTTGTATTCTAAGGGATTTGATTGATGTTTTCATATCATAATACTTGTATCAAATGTGAATTATTACATTAACATTAAAACATATACTTTTACAAGTTCTTATATATATCATGAAATTTCATCAAGATTATATTATTAACAAAAAAGCCTCAACAATCATCATAATATCCAAACTTATCTAATATTTTATTTGGTACCAACTATGAATCAAAGGACTCGCACTCCCAGTTCTAGTTCTCATATACATTTACATCACACACTTACATTAATTCTAGGTGTAAAATATTAGATATAACTATCCATAATATATGAATTGGAAAATATTATTATATTTTGGTCATATGAATGATCTGTTAAGGTTTTGATATTAAGATATTTTAGGCACATCATAAACTAATGAAGCCCATGTCTTTCTCAAAAAATTAAAATTTATTTTCATTATATATACATATAAGAAAAAATATAATTCATGATAAGAATTCAACAAATCTCATAAATTATTCCACATGGGATAAAAATATTATAATTTTACACAAAAAGTTTTTATACATAATCAATGGAATAAAAAAATAATAAAGTGGTGATCTTATATTCATTGTAAGGGAAAAAAATAATTAATGTAATCATTATATTAACATGGAATACATATTTTGATAAGAATAAATAAATAAAATTAAACCCTAATAATCATGAAACATACTGCATGTTTTATAATTGAAAATAAATCACTATATAGATACCAATAATAATGGTCTCATACTAATGGAATGAATAATATCAGACATCAAAAATCTATTTTCAAGTACTTATTCGATGAAAATTTTCTTATCATAAAGAAAATGGTCAAGAAATCTTGTTTAATTGGGCATGCATAAACCAAATACACTAAAATGTTTTGTACCATGAGTCTTACCAATGAATCTAAGAGATATATATTTGTAGGACCCACCCATCACCTGATTAAGATTAATACATTCACCATAATAGACACAAATACCATTCATACCATTAGTTATGGAATATTTTTCGAATAAAATCTTTATTATATGCATAATAAAGAATAAAACATATCAGTACAAGAACAACATTTCTTAACATTCAAATTAAATCTATATTGGAATACCAATATATGAATGATAATAATTTTCCCCATGTCAACAAAATACATTCATTCTAGGTGAACATCATCCAATTTGAGTTATATAAAATGTGATGATAAAACCACATAGAGAAATGAGTTTTTATTTATGTCAAAATAAGAATAATTTTTACCATATTACATCTATAGAAATAATGTATATGGATTTAGGAAAACATATCACCATTATAAAAATTTAATCTTAGAAGGATATTAGTAATGATGGAAAATATTATAGGAAGGGAATGCTTGAGAGATACTACCAAAAATATGATAATGATTTTATTTGTTTAATTTTATGTTCATTAACACTAATGAAATATATATATATATATTAAATTATAAATAGGAAAACATAAACACTATTAAGGAAAACCCTTTGAAAATTAATAAAAAAATATAAGTGAAAGTGTAAAAGATCTTCTTAAAACCATTTTTTACATTGACGTAAAGATGAAGTTAGACGTCACATACAAAATTTAGTTTCATAATTTGAAGAGAAAACTAAATTAAAACATTAAATTTAATGTAATACCAAATAATGGATCCTTGAAAATCAAATAATTTTTTATAGGAAACGTGGATCTGAAAAATTTCATTATGATAGGAACATTTTCAATAAATTATATTAATTTTGTTAAAAACCCACATAGTTAAAGGAGTAGTAAAACATAAATTACATTTAAACATAATTTTACTAAAAATTTTACAAAATATAATAAAATATGAGGATTATTGAAAAAATTAACTGAATTGCTATCTTAAAGATAAAATATATTAACACAAAAGGGGATTTTATCTACAAAAAATCCTTGTTACTAGGGAAATAGTTATATCAATAGCCAAATAAATAATAAAATATGATTTGGATTGTAAATCCAATGAAAAAAATAACGTGATATAAAATATCGATGTGAAATGAATACACCATCCAGTTGAATCATAGTGATTATCATGTAATATGTATCAACTAAGTTGAATTGAGACTGAGAAAAACCCTTGCATCTTTAGAAACACATTAATCAAAATAACTATAATGTGAGAGATCATAATGTTATAGAAAATTACATTAATAAGAGATTATAATGACATAATTTATGAAATTGGTATTATATACACAACATAAGTGAAATTAGGTTCATAATAAAACATCAGGCCTCTAAGATAAGAATTTGTGAGGAAAACCCTTACCGCTTTTCTTTAAATTTTAAATATAAAATAAAAATATTTATTAAAAGAGAATATGTATTAATATATAAATTTATAATCCTTAAAAATCTATATTTTCAAAAATAAATTTATTATAAAGTCTTACACTGTAGTAATTCATTTGATTTTCACCATTGGGTGTTTATAGTCTTGATCATTTTTATAAGTTACATAATAAATGTTGATGTATTCATTTTTTTCCAATGTTCACTATTAATAGGTCATTATGGACACATATAGATATTTTTAAAGTTATTTATATTGTTCTAAATTCATTTCATCTATTTTTTCTTTATCCTTAATGATGAAATTGATTAGAGGCGTTTTTTATACTTAACTATAAAAGTAAAGTTTATTAATTAATTAATTAAATATTGGGAAAGATAGGTTTTTCCCAACGGTTCTTAGAACCGTTGGGAAAAGTGGTGAAGAAACCTTGTTTTCCCAACAGTTATTACAAACCGTTGGGAAAAAAAGCCCCAAATACCAAATCGAGCCAGCGGCCTCCCCACATTACAGAAGCATTCACCTCGTGTCCTCCTGGAGCGATTTCTTGCAGAAGGACCTCCCAATCCCCACATCGTCCATCAGATCAGCACCTACCAGGTTAGACTCCTATATTTTATCAACGATATAGTTCCAGCTCTTATAAATCATATACTTCTATTCTTGATTTTGTTATTCCAAATTATTAGGGTTTTTGTAAAAATTTATGATTGTTTCATGGTGGTCATGTGCACCACTATAGGTACATTGATTCAATAATTTATTTTGGTATTTCCATAAAATTCGAATACAATTTATTAATGAATCAATGTTGGGTGTTAACATGAAATTCATGTTCTTGATTTTTGTTGAACACCTTATTTATGGTATGGGGTAAGATTATTTAAAGTGTAAACAAATACTTATATAGAATTTCCTTGTAAAACCTGATGGTTTAATTCTAGTTAAATGGAATCATAATTTTTTATGTTATTAATATTTAGTAATTGGTGAGGTGAATCATATATGTTTATGAAAAATAGATCAAGATCATTTAGTATTGGATAGAATTATTCCCTAGTAATGTGAGACCCTTATGTTGTTGGGTGAGTATAGAGTAGTGAGATATATTGCTTGTTACTTACCTTTTTTCAATTCTATGAGCTAATGATGGCATGCACTAATTTTTTGAGATCTTTCAATGTTTTTATGGTTTTGATAGTGATCCATGATGTGTATCCTAGTATGTAAGATCATGTTGGGTATTAGACCCTAGATTGGGTGAATTTGTATGCGGTAGGGTGCTTTCTAGGATGGGTTGTAGTGATGTGATGGTAACTTATGAGAGGGGTGGGTCTTACTAATGTGGATTCATTCTATATCATAAGCATGTAAATATAATTTGTATTATGATAACTAAATGTGAATGATGTGTGATCAAATATTGTCTTATCCTGGAGAATTCCTTGTGATATATTGATATGGTGGCATGAGTGATGATGCATGTGGTGACATGACCAACATACATGTGTTTCATGGTTAGTGATCAATTAGGCTAATGATCCTATGATCATTGGGATGTGAGTCTCAATGATTCAAGAAGAGTTATTAATATGATAACATGAGGGTGTGTTCCTATTTGGTTTTGTCATTCGGTCAGTTTGGACCCCCCCCCACGCGCGTTTATCAAGCGCGCGCACCGCTTAAAGAACGCATAATGAGACCTCCCACGTAGACCGCACGTCCGATTGACGTTCCGTCTGTGTGTGCACGTCGCGAATAATAATGGGATTGTTGTCCTGTGATTTCAGGTCAATCTGATGTCGTCCGCTATGAGTTTGAACGTTAGACGCCCATTTTGGCCGTTTATGACACCAGAACGGTGTTCCCGGTCACCGCGGGCACACGGCACGTCCGATTGACGTGCCTTCTGCTCGCCCACATCACAATTCACTCAATCTTTGATGTCGTCCGATTTCACGCCATTCGGAATTCATTCGGCCAGTTTGGACCCCCCCCCCCCCACGCGCGATTCTCAAGCGCGTGCAACGCTTAAAGAACGCATAATGAGCCCTCCCGCGCAGACCGCACGTCTGATTGATGTGCCTTCGGCGCGTTCATGTCGCGAATAATAATGGTATTGTTGTCCTGTAATTTCAGGGCAATCCGATGTCGTCCTCTATGAGTTTTACCGTTAGACGCCCGTTTTGGCCGTTTATGACACCAGAACGGTGTTCCCGGTCACCGCGGGCACACGACACATCCGATTGATGTGTTGTCTGCTCGAACACATCACAATTCACTCACCCTTTGATGTCGTCCGATTTCAGGCCATTCGGACTTCTTTCGGCCAGTTTGGACCCCCCACGCGCTTTTATCAAGCGCGCGCAACGCTAAAAGAACGCATAATGAGTCCTTCCACGCAGACCGCACGTCTGATTGACGTTCCGTCTACGCGTGCACGTCACAAATAATAATGGGATTTTTGTCCTGTGATTTCAGGTCAATCCGATGTCGTCCGCTATGAGTTTGACCGTTAGAGGCCCGTTTTGGCCGTTTTTGACACCAGAACGGCGTTCCCGGTCACCGCGGGCACACGGCACGTCCGATTGACGTGCCGTCTACTCGACCACATCACAATTAACTCACCCTTTGATGTCGTCCGATTTCAGGCCATTCGGACATCGTTCGTCCAGTTTGGACCCCCCCCCCACCCCCCACCCACACGCGCGTTTATCAAGCGCGCGCAACGCTTAAAGAACGCATAATGAGCCCTCCCATGCAGAACACACGTCCGATTGATGTGTCGTCTGTGCGTGAACATCGAGAATAATAATGGGATTGTTGCCCTGTGATTTCAGGTCAATCTGTTGTCGTTCGCTATGAGTTTGACCGTTAGACGCCTGTTTTGGCCGTTTATGACACCAGAACGGCGTTCCCGGTCACCGCGGGCACACAGAACGTCCGATTGACATGCCCTCTGCTCGATCACATCACAATTTACTCACCCTTTGATGTCGTTCGATTTCAGGCCATTCGGACATCGTTCGGCCAGTTTGGACCCCCCCAAGCGCGTTTATCAGGCACGCACAACGCTTAAAGAGCACATAATGTGCCCTACCGCACAGACCGCACATCCGATTGACATGTCGTCTGCGCGTTCACGTCTCGAATAATAATTTTATTGTTGTACTGTGATATCAGGTCAATCCGATGTCGTCCGCTATGATTTTGACCGTTAGACGCCCGTTTTGGCCCTTTATGACACCAGAACGGCGTTCCCGGTCACCGCGGGAACACGGCACGTCCGATTGACGTGCCGTCTGCTCGACCACATCACAATTCATTCACCCTTTGATGTCGTCCGATTTCAGGCCATTCGGACTTCGTTCGGCCAGTTTGGACCCCCCCCCCCACGCCCGTTTATCAAGCGCGCGCAACGCTTAAAGAACGCATAATGAGCCCTCCCGTGTAGACCGCACGTCCGATTGATGTGCTGTCTGTGCGTGCATGTCGAGAATAATAATGGGATTGTTGTCCTGTGATTTCAGGTCAATCTGTTGTCGTCCGCTATGAGTTTGACCGTTAGACGCCTGTTTTGGCCGTTTATGACACCAGAACGGCGTTCCCGGTCACCGCGGGCACACGGCACGTCCGATTGACATGACCTCTGCTCGACCACATCACAATTTACTCACCCTTTGATGTCGTCGGATTTCAGGTCATTCGGACATCGTTCGGCCAGTTTGGACCCCCCCACGCGCGTTTATCAAGCGCACGCAACGCTTAAAGAACGCATAATGAGCCCTACCGCACAGACCGCACATCCGATTGATGTGCCGTCTCCGCGTACACGTCAATAATAATAATTATAATGTTTCACGGTGGTTTCAGCTCAATCCGAGGTTGTACGCTATGAATTTTCCCGTTGGACGCCCGTTTTGGTCGTTTATAACACCAGAACTGCGTTGTCGGTCACCGCGTGCACACGGCACGTCCGACTGACGTTCCGTCTGCTCGACCACTTCATAAATCACTCACCCGTATTTATCGTCTGATTTCAGGTCATTCCGACATCGTTAGGCCCATTTGGACCCCCCTCACGCGCGTTTACGAAGCGCGCGCATCACTTAAAACACGAATATTGAGCCGTACCGCGCAAACCACACATCCGATTGACGTGAGGTCTGCGCGTACACGTCACGAATAATAATTAGAATATTTCACGGTGGTTTCAGGTGAATTTAAAGTCGTCTGCTATGAATTTGACCGTTTGACGCCCGTTTTGGCCGTTTGTGACACCCGAACTGCGTTCTCGGTCACCGCGGGCACAGGGCACATCCGATTGACGTGACGTCTGCTCGACCACTTCAGAAATCAATCACCCATATTTTTCATCTGATTTCAGGCCATTCCGAAATCGTTTGGCCCGTTTGGACCCCCCCTCACGCGCGTTTACGAAGCGCGCACATCACTTAAAACATGAATATTGAGTCGTACCGTGCAAACCGCACGTCCGATTGACGTGCCGTCTACGCGTACATGTCACTAATAATAATTATGATGTTTCACGGTGGTTTCAGCTCAATCCGAGGTCGTCCCCTATGAATTTGACCGTTGGACGCCCGTTTTGGCCGTTTTTGACACCAGAACTACGTTGTCGGTCACCGCGGGCACACGACACGTCCGATTGACGTGCCGTATGCTCGACCACATCATAAATCACTCACCCGTATTTTTTGTCTGATTTCAGGCCATTCTGACTTCGTTCGGACTGTTTGGACCCCCTCGCGCGCGTTTACGAAGCACGCTAATCACTTAATACACGAATATTGAGCCGTACCGCGCAAACCGCACGTCCGATTGACGTGACCTATGCGCGTACACGTCACGAATAATAATTAGAATGTCTCACGGTGGTTTCAGCTCAATCCAGAGACGCGGTGTGGCCGACACCACTCAAAGTGTCCGTCTTTTGTTTCAAAAGGACGTCATTTTAAGTGAAAAGCATCAACTGGCATACGGAAAACCGACCAAACGCATTCTGAATCTGTTGATAATTTATCCCAACAATCCATGGGTCATATGTGACGTGTACGAGCCAACCTGGGAAGAATCCAAGTCGCGGTGTGGCCGGGATAAGTCTAAGTGGCTCTCTTTTGTTTAAAATGGACACCATTTTAAGTACATACGGAAAAAATGACCAAACGGATTCGGTTTCCATTGAAAATTTATGAGAACGATCCATGGGTAATATGTGACATGTACGAATCAACCCCGCCACAATCGGAGACGCGGTGTGGCCGGCACCACTCAAAGTGTCGGTCTTTTGTTTCAAAAAGACGTCATTTTAAGTGAAAAGCATCAAGTGACATACGAAAAACCAACCAAAGGCATTCAGACTGTGTCGATACTTTAGCACAAGGATCCATTGGTCGTATGTGACGTGTACGAGTCAATCCCGCCTCAATCCGAGGAGCGGTGTGGCCGACATCATTCTAACTGTGTCTCTTTTGTTTAAAATGGACAGGATTATAAGTGAAAAGAACAACTGACATATGCAAAACTGACCAAACGCATTCCGAACCTATTGATAATTTATCACAATGATCCATCGGTCATATGTGACCTGTACGAGCCAACCCGGGCTCAATCCGAGTTGCGGTGTGGCCGAGATTAGTCTAAGTGGCTCTCTTTTGTTTAAAATGGACATCATTTTAAGTACATACGGAAAACCAACCAAACGCATTCGGTTTCCATTGAAACTTTAGGAGAACGATCCATGGGTCCTATGTGACATGTACGAATCATCCTCGCCTCAATCCGACATGCGGTGCGGCTGACACCACTCAAAGTGTCCGTCTTTTGTTTCAAAAGGACATCATTTTAAGTGAAAAGCATCAACTGACATATGCCAAACTGATCAAACACCTACGAGTTCTGTTAAAACTTTAGTAAAATGATCCATGGGTCATATGTGACGTGTACGGGTCAACCCCTCCACAAACAGAGCCACGATGTGGCCGATACCACTCAAACTCTCTCTCTTTTGTTCAAAATGGACTAAATTGTAAGTGAAATCAACAACTGACATACGGGAAACGGACCAAACGCCTTATGATTATATTTAAACATTAGTAAAACAATCCGATGGTCATATGTGACGTGTATGAGCCAACTCTACCTAAATATGAGGCACCGTGGGGCCGGGACCATCCAAACTGCCTCTCTTTTGTTAAAAATGGACAATAGTTTACGTACATACGCCAAACCGATCAAACGGATTCTGATTGTGTTTTAACATTATGAAAATGATACCTGGCTCATATGTGATGTGTACGAGTAAACCCCGTCTCAATCTGAGGCCCGGTGTGGCCGTCACAACTCAAAGTGCCTCTCTTTTTTTTAAATGTATTTAATTTTAAGTGAAAACAACAACTGACATACGAGAAACCGACCAAACGCCTATTAATTATGTCTAAACATTAGGACAACAATCCATGTGTCATATGTGACGTGTACAAGTCAACCCCGCCAAAAACTGAGCCACGGTGTGGCCAGGACTACTCAAAATGTATCTCTTTTGTTAAAAATGGACTAAATTGTAAGTGAAATCAACAACTGACATACGGGAAACGGACCAAACTCCTTCAGATTCTATCGAAACATTAGGACAAAGATCCATGGGTCATATGTGATGTTTACAAGTCAATATCGCCTCAATCCGAGCTGCGGTGTGGCCGGAACTACTCAAACTATCTCTCTTTTGTTTATAATGGACATAATTTTAAGTGAAAACAACAACTGACATACGCCAAACCAACCAAACGACTTCTAATTCTATTAAAATGTTACTAAAATGATCCATAGATCAAATTTGACGTGTACGAGTCAACTCTGCCACAATCTGAGCCGCGGTGTGACCGGGACCACTCAAATTGTCTCTCTTTTGTTCAAAATGGAATAAATTGTAAGTGAAATCAACAACTGACATACGGGAAACTGACGAAACACCTTCGGATTCTATTTATATTTTAGTAAAACGATCCATGGGTCATATGTGATGTGTACGAGTCAACCCCAACTCAATCCGAGGCACCGTGGGGCCGAGACCACCCAAACTGCCTCTCTTTTGTTCCAAAGGGACAATATTTTATGTACATACGCCAAACCGATCAAACAGATTATGATTGTGTTTAAACTTTAGGACAATGATTCATGCCTCATATGTGACGTGTATGAGTCAACCCCGCCTCAATCCGAGGCCCGGTGTGGCCGACACCACTGAAAGTGGCTCTTTTTTTAAAAATGTACTTAATTTTAAGTGAAAACAAAAATTGACATACGGAAAACTGACCAAATGCCTACGGATTCTGTATAAACTTTAGGAAAACAATTCATGGGTCAGATGTGATGTTTACGAGTCAAACCCGCCTCAATCCGAGCCACGGTGTGGCTGGGACCACTAAAACCTCTTCTCTTTTGTTGAAAATGGACTAAATTGTAAGTGAAATCAACAAATGTCATACGGGAAACCGACCAAACGCCTTCGTAATCTATTTACACTTTAGGAAAACAATCCATGGGTCATATTTGATGTGTAAAGTCAATACCACCTCAATCCGAGGCATGGTGAGGCCGACACCACCCAAACCGTCTCTCATATATTAAAAATGGACAACATTTTACATACATACGCCAAAATGATCAAACAAATTCTGATTGTGTTGAAACATTAGGATAACAATCCATGGCTCATATGTGACATGTACGAGTCAACCCCGCCTCAATCCGAGGTCCGTTGGGGCCGACACCACTCCAAGTGTCTCTCTTTTGTTTAAAATGGACATAACTTTAAGTGAAAACAACTGTTGACAAACGCCAAACCAACCAAACGCATTAGGATTCTATTGAAACTTTAGAAAAACGATCCATGGGTCATATTTGACTTTTACGAATCAAACCTACCTCAATCCAAGCCACGGTGTGGCCAGGACCACTCAAATTGTCTCTCTTTTCTTGAAAAGGGACTAAATTGTAAGTGATATCAACAACTGACATACGAGAAACAGACCAAATACCTTCTAATTCTTTTGACACTTTAGTAAAACAATCCATGGGTAATATGTGACATGTACGAGTCAATCCCACCTCAATACGAGTCACCGTGGGGCGGGGACCACCCAAACTACCTCTCATTTGTTCAAAATGGATTAATATTTTACGTACATATGCCAAACCGATCAAACGGATTTTGATTGTGTTGAAACTTAAGGACAATGATCCATGGATCATATTTGATGTGTACCAGTCAACCCAGCCTCAATTTGAGGCATGGTGTGGCACTTACTGAGTTACAAGTGATGAGACTCCTATGAAAATACCTTTTCACTATATATTATAAAAGTGGTTGTCGTATGAATATTGAAATGGGTGTAAATAATATTTGACTTATTGAAACTCTGATTCAACTATACTGGATGATTTTTGTCATATGAAGATTCAAATGGGGAATTATTCACCATGACTCTATTCAAAGATGTGGTGTTCTTTTTTGTTGTTTTAAGTGTGTAAGTGTTTTTGTCATATGAAGATTCAAATGGGGAATTATTCAGCATGACTCTATTCAAAGAGGTGGTGTTTTTTTCAGTGTTGTTTTTTATGCAGGTGTATGCACTGGAGGGGCCACTGGAGGGGATGCTGACAATTCTGAAAATACTGAATACCAACGGTTGTAAACCGTTGGTATACTTTGCCATACTTAAACATATGCCAACGGTTTCAATGAAACCGTTGGGAAAAAATCTATACCAACGGTTGTAAACCGTTGGTATAAGATCAAAGCCATTGAATTCCCAACGGTTTACAACCGTTGGTATAAAATAAAAACCATTGAATTCCCAACGGTTTGATGAAAACCGTTGGGAAAAATACTATACCAACGGTTGTGAACCGTTGGTATAAGATGAGAATAATAGTATTCCCAACGGTTCTAAACCGTTGGGTAAATCTATACCAACGGTTCAGCAAGAACCGTTGGCAAATCCACACCTACAGTGGGCTACCCCAACAGTTTACATCAAACCGTTGGTATATATCTTTCCCCACGCCTTACTTCCCTACGGTTTGGACAACCGTTGGTATAGAATATACCAACGGTTCTCCAGCCTATACCAACGGTTCTAAACCGTTGGTATATCCTTTATTTCTAGTAGTGCTTGATTTTATGCATGGTTAGGGGATGGATTGGTTATAATATAATTATTCTAGATGCCTAATTATATTATTTACTATTTATTAGTGTGATATATCATAACATAAAGTAATTAAAAGAATATTTATTGAATATGGAGGTATTATAGAATCTGAAAAAGGTTGTTATCTTAGCATACATTTTTAAATGATTATAATATGTTCGATTATTTATTGATCATATAATTAATAGGTTCTCTAATTAGTCATACATGAACATTAATAATAAAAAAATATAATTTTTTATATCCTAATACTATCCCAAGATATCATGAACCATCATGGATAACCTGGCACTTTAATACCTAAGCTGGCTCTGACATAGCCCAAACGATGTTTCCGATCCCCAAAAGTTGGTGACTAGAATCTAGCATTATATAAGTCTAAAGGGGGAACTCATTTTCCAAAAAAATAGTAGATGATAAAAGATAAAAGTCAAAAATTTCCACACTCAAAAAAGGATAAGTATTAGAATCAACAGTAACAATAAAAATTCATATAGATTAACATGAAAAACAAATAACAACCAGTAAAAAGTTTCAAAAAAATACCTTGTAAACAATTGGTCAGTAGATACACAAATCAAAATAATCTATCCATGGTCCCATGGATCAATAACATCAAACACCTCAAAGAGGCACATTCTATTTTCTCAGACCAAACATAATAAATTTTATAAATTCCCAATGAAAAGGTAGGGTGGAAGATATTAATCCCAATAGGGTCTCAGCAAGTGTTCCATAATCAATACCATAATAATTTACCATTTTTATATCAATTTAAAAAAAGAAATAGTATTACATTTTCATATGTTAAATCAAAACATTATTTATTTCAAATGGATGGGATATATTTCCAAACGACATTCAAATAGTCTTACATGAACATTTTACATCAAAACCTTTAGAAAAATTTATTTTAATGAATAAAACATATCAATAAATCAATAAAATGTATAATCAAATCATGTATGGTTAGTTCCATGAAAAATATCCCCATGGTATGTTAGTTTCCTGGTAATTGGATCCTCACACATATTATTTATTGATATAGATCTAAATCTGTTTTCATAGTCAAATCAACAACTCATTTAAGGAGCCACAATGTGTGATCAATGTATATCCCTTTAGGGGAGCCACTGTGGGTAATTAAGCTTATCATGATTTATTTAGTGTTTTAATTTTATATCCATTACTCAGGTATCAAGATTCTAGGGTGATTTTTCTCATCACCTACTAACTACCTATGCTTACATGTGGTTCAATAATAAATCCATACATCACTCCAATTTTCAATTCATCATTTCTAATCATTTTAAAATATAACTTCCTAATTTTAGTCTTCAATTTTCCTTTCCCATTGTAAGACCAAATCATAGGTTTTAATAATTACAGTATATTTATAATCATCACTAAATTTAGTAAATTTATTCACATTCAAAGTCAAATCATGTCAACAAAATTATATCCAAATCAAGATAAAATTTTTCAAAAATACACATTACAATTTTAATTCTAATAAAATTAGGGAGATTATCAATTTCCATACAAGTTTTAAATCAATGATCAAATCTTATAGAATTTTATTTTAAAACATTTGAAAACATCAATGAAGAAACATAGGGTTTTAATTGAATGTAAAATACTTATGTAACCACCTATATTTTTAATTATGAAATCAAAATGCACAACACCTACAATGGGGAATGAAAATAAAGAAGAAAGGAATGGATAATCTAGAAAAAAACCATGAATTTATATCCTAAAAAATAATGTTCCGATCTAATAATTTCATGATTAAATATCAAAATATATTGAATAAAAAAATATAGATCAATATAAACCACACACATGGTGGTTCACTCACCGAATGGAGATCAATCTAGATCAATTCTGCATCGATTCACCATGAAAATGATTTCAATGAAAAAATGGCCTATTGGGATCCTCCATGGATGAATAGAATGTGTCAGGTTTGAATAATGGTGATTAGAAAACTAAACTGGGTGGTATAATTCTTTATTAAAAAATTAGATGAATAAAATCCCATACACATGGTTTGCTGGGTTAGGCCAAATGGTTATACAAACTGTATGCCCTAACTAGGCACAATTACTTGAATTTTTTTGGGGTGCATAGATTCAATGCATGGTAAAAATAATTGTATAAGAACTATATATTCCCCACTATTAATGGAATTCATGATTTAGAGGGGTGGAATCATGAGTTATACAAACAAAGTTCCCCTTACAGTGTCTCTCAAAAGGTTGAATGATTTGTTGGGTTAATTGTACAGTTTTCCATAACCATTCTTAAACCATGTGTAGCCCATTGGGATTCCAATATCAATAAAATTATCATTGAATGACACCAAAATAATATCTTTTTAAAATGTAATAAAAAAATGTGTCAATTAATACCTGAATGTAGGTAACTGGACATTACAACCTTTTTACCCAAAAACAATTCTTTCAGCAGAAAGCCTGCCATGAAAACTCCGTATCAAAGAGATAAGGCCACCACCCTCTATTCAGTGCTTCATACTATAATTAATAATGTAAATCAAAACCATGATTCCATATCACATTTTCCAAAGTTATTTTACTCCCATAAGGTACCTTTTTATCAAAATTATCAATCTTAATTGGATGCTCTATCATGCGTAAATTAGGATGAACATCAAAATCCACCCAACCCAAGAAATGAGATGTGTAAGAAATATATTTTTGAATAATTGATACATGGAACATATTTTATATCTACCTGAAATATAATGGTTTTTCTAAACATTACGATACTTCCCCCACCTACCGAAAAACAACAAAATCTTCCACAAATCATAGTGCATGATTCCTCTATTTTATAATCCATCGATGGTCCAAAAGAGGTAGAAATATAAAACAAATGTACCCACTAATTAAAAAAATCTAAAGGTAACCTTCGATGGTCTGAACAAGATTTATATCAACTATTTTCCATTATCATTTTCCAATGAATCAACTAAATATTCACTTTAATTTCATGGATCTGGCTTGGTTTAACCAATGAACATTCACAACTCTCTAACTAACACAATAGAGATTTACAAGGTTGTCCATAAAATTCATGTAGTGACCCAAATATTGACGTACATGGACATTATATTAATTTTTCGGAATACTTAATACATAATAACAACCAAAACTCAAATACCGTAATAGTTTAGTGTCTTTGGAAACTCATATCATAATCTTCTCATCATGGTGAAAGATCTTCAACATCTCCCATAATGATCATCCCCTTTTGTTTTCTTACCTAAAACCCTTCTTTAAATCCTGGGGAAAAGAAAACATATAAAGGGTGAGCTCAAATGCTCAGTAAGGGTAATAATGGATAAAATAAAACAAATCATATACATTTGAACTTAGAAACATGAACATAATGTTTAAAAATCAAAATCTTAAGTAATGACATAAAGCATGGAAGTACTTAAGGCATAGATCATAAAGATACATTAATCATGATAAAGTAGCATGGGAATAAAACATGTAATTGTGGAAACCATTAATCACATTTTATGATTTCCATAGTATCCAAGGAATTGCTTCCAAGACCATGTTAGTGGACAAAGTCCCTTTCTGAATCGAGTTCACTCCTTATTCTAGTCCTGTAAAACCTAACCAGATTAACTTACCATTCCATCCATGTCTATCTCATGAGATATAAATCTTTACCAAATTGATTGGAGGGAGATATAGGTCCCACCCATCTCGTAATTAAATCATTCTATCTTGTGCCACAAAATAAATATAAAACATTCATCATAACCCAAGGAATAAAATGGGTTTCATAAACATCATCCCACCATAAGATAATCCATATAAAACAAATAGACATAATTTCATCATAAGAAAATTGAAACCATTTAAATCGTAGAGAACATATACTTGAAACATACACATATGAAATAGTGTCATCTTAGATGGAAAATGGTTTTTATAAAACACTTGAAATGAATTCTAGAGGAAAATATCATATCTTCTTCAAAATCGTTTTCTTTTCACAAAATTTCATTAAATTTTAAAAGAAAAATATTTTATTGAAAATAGTCCTGAATTCTTGTACAGTAATATTCTTTAAAATAAGGTGTTATGAAAACCGTAAAAAACATTCATTCCATATATGTTAAGAAAACATTCTCCTCTTTCGTTTGCCAGAAAAGTCAAAAAGTTCATCATACGGTAAACAAAAGAAAGATTCCTTCCATAACACAAAGTAAAAGACAAAGAGGGGTAAAAATGAATTTAAACATATAAGGGAGAATTTAAAACAATTTATGAAGAAAATTTTTATGGACATCGATGAGAAATATAACCCTAGTAAATACTTACGTATAAGAAATCTTGAATAAAAATGAGATTGAAAAATTATCCCTTACCTTACGTCTGATATGCTACGTATATATCCGAACCTCCGGTATAATGATTTAAATAATGTAATTGAATTATTACAAAATCATATTCATTGTTATGATATCATATATGGTTCACTTATTACTCTATATTACCCGTTCTTTTGTAAATTCTATGTTAAAGCAGCGTTTTGGGTAAAATCGTTTCATTTATCGTATGTGTTTCGACTTGTTGTTCATGATATTATTACTTATATAATGATTTACTTAATTACATAATTTAAAACATGATTTTTATATATAATATATATTCATCATATACATATATATATGATAGATTGATAAATGCAATGAAATACACCGTTCATGGAGACGGTAGGCTGTACGTACGCATGAACGATGTTTTCATTTCCTTATTGAATTGAATGGAATTAAGTAGATTACATACATATATATATATATGTAAATAAATCCAGTATCATTATTATGTCATATATTTCATTATTATTCATTATATATACTTTATAATCATTCATGAATGGTTAACATGAAGAATGAATCTCATCGCGTCATGGAGACGGTAGTCCGTACATACGCACGAGAGATGATATCATTTCCATGATCATGGAATTGTATTGAAGTGTATGTATAATATTTCAGAATCAATATAAATTTAAAATATTCATATATTGTTATTTATTTACACAAGTATACCCATCCAAGTAAGGTGGTGGTCGAAAACAGATTACACCACGGCGTGGAGACGGTATTTCGTATGTACACACGCGCGGTGATTTCGTTTTCCATAGGATGGAAAGAAGGTGAATTATGGTTGTTTAATATTTAAAATAACATATCAGTATATAACTAATAATATTGTTATTACTTTATAATGAAACAACCAAATAAGAGGAAGTAGAAGAAGAAAGAAACTTGAAAGAGTCAGTAGAAGAGATTACCTCTTCCTCGACGGACCTCCTTTAAACTTCTTCTTAGGGAAGTAGAGTTGGTCATTGAGAAGTCCAGAACCTCCATAATGTTTCTAGGGAATTTTAGAAGATAAATGGGTACGGTTTGTTCGAGCTTCAATGCTCAAAATGGTGTGAAGAGAAGAGGGAAGGGGTGCCCTTTTTAAAAGGGAGGAGAGGGGCACCTTTGGAAAAACTCAAAATATTATTTTATAATAAAGTCATATTCGGTTTATAATAGCTCAAAAATTATTTATTTCGAATATAAAGTGGGTATGGGTCTAAATACCCTCAACCAATAGATTTTAGATAGGTTTGGGTCATTATATTAACCTTATCATTTAGCTTTAACTCCAAGTTAATTAGATTGACATTTACCATGTCACTTAGTATTTTTATATTATATAGTTAATAAACATACCATATAAATTCAAGATAATAAAAAGTGGCCCATTAATGATACACATATCATGATATAAGTATCTTGGATGAACCTTAGGTTTTAAAGAATATAAAAATAATTAATAATATAATATTTATATTAAAAACTATTTTATGTCAATTTTGACACTATTTGGTAAATGATTTTTGTGAAAATCATAACTGCATGATTAGTTCTAAAAAAGTTATATAAATCAATAATAACATGTCATATTAATATATAAAATTAGTTTAATTCATAAAAAGTATCAAATTACATTTATTTGTGTATTTATAACATCAATTATGTTAATATTTCATTAATAATGTAATCACTGTATTATCATTGTATGATAAATAAATTAACTTATTTAATGTCTAAAAATTATAAATAAAATACCATTATTTAGGAATTCGTTTTAGAATTCTAATTAATATTTTAAATCAAATTTATCTGATGTATAACCCTATATTAAAAATGATTTATTTATTAAACATTGATTATAATTTTTTTAACCATTCTTTAAATAAATTAATAATAAATGTCCTAATCTAATCCAAGTGGACATAAATGGTCATATTTTATTCCTAAGGTTGTTTTTATTCTAATTAAACTTATCCAATAGAATTAGGGCATGTTTTAGGGTAATAATAATATCATTTTTACCCTTAATTACCCTCTTTAATTTAACCGTGGTAAATAAAAGTAAAAAGTTACTATTCACCAAAATTTATTTTTATCTCCTTGAACCACATTTTAGTCTTTGATATTAACCGTGTCTCTTGGATTTTCTAAATTCCACTCACAATGCAGTAAAATTATGTTTTATGTAAGTTGGCAAAAAGCTCCTAGGAGGTAGGTAAAAGACGGTGAAAAGTTCAATAAGATTTTTATATATCGAAAATTATTATAAAATGACTCCAATGAATTACATTGAACTTATATTGGTATTATGTATCAATTTTGACTTAAAATAAATTTAAATAAAATAAATATTTATTTAAATAAATATTCAGTTTTAAACTATGACTCAGTGTTTTTTCACTATTCATCAAAATTTGAATGTTTTCAGAAAAACACCAAAAAATCACCCTAAGCTAATTTTGATATTCCGAATCCAAAAATAAAGACCACTTTGAATGATAAAATTTATAAAATTTCAAAAAGTGTGTATTACTATTCATAACGGCTAGTTCATAATAATATTATAATAAGATCTCGTTTAGTGAAACTCGGTATTGCATACTACACATGCTATCGAGGAAGTTCTTGATTGCGTGTAATGCAATCCAAGTCAGGGATGCGTGTCATGAATGCTCTATTTGGTGTTTCGTATAACATAATCAAAACTTATTTCATCTATACATTAAACAAAATCAATACTTAATGTTGCGTAGAATAATTTCCACAAAACGAACTTGAAATTGTTTGTAACACGAGCCAAGAATAGTGTTTTGTAAACTGTAAGCTAATACGGTGTTGTGTATAGCACAAGATAATCCTTGTGTATCATACAACATAACATATGAATGAAATTTAAAAAATATATATCTTATAAAATCTCGGGTTGTTACATTCTACCCCCCTTAAAATGAATTTCGCCCTCGAAATTCGTCGAGGTTATAAATCGTTTACTATTCATAGAAACCCACATTATAAAAAGGAACACTAAAACTTAATTTTAAAAACTAAAGTATGAAACGTAGAGATTACCCAAAGTAACTAATCACTGGGTTTCCATATCGGAGAACATAGGTGAAAATATGGATATGGAAGAAAAATCTAACCATCAAGTTCTGATGGAGATGGTAGAGAACCTGGATATGAAGAAGCCATCAATCACAAAGCCATAAATTCATGATGATCTAAGGTACCATCTGATTCATATGATATAAGATCACTAGGACAACATTTTTGGTTTTTAATATCATTTCCCTAATGCTAAACAAATTGAATTAGAATAAATACTTACTTGATTTTGGTACAATCTCACTATTGTCCGTGCCTTGAAAAATTTCCACTTCATCTCTTAAAGAAATGAATTTGAATTTGTTATTAATGAAGTGTTAGTATATCATGTGATAGAATGATGGGTCATTCCATCTGTTTCAAACAAAAGGTTAGCAAAAGTTATCAAATATACATAAGTCTATCTATGGTGAGGTTAATCATATACGATTCCAAAAAATGAAATTATACTTCATCTATCATACCACTTAATAAAATAAAAATAGTTTCTACTAACCAGGGACTTCTTGTAGGCCATTGGTATGTGATAATGGTCGGCCGCACATGAGTTGTGGGTTCTATTCCCACAGCCTTGTCTGACACGACAGGTTGTTTTCCGTCCCACAAGTTGTCCTTTTTCTAAAATTATATCATTATGACATTCCATCAATAATATTGAAAAAAGTTATAGCCTTAAACAATCCTAACTTGTGTCCAACATAATCCATTCCAGTATTTAGGCTTATCCAAAATACATATGTCCAATCTCACAGCATAAATAAAATGATTACTTGAAATGTCAAATAACAAGAATGTGAATACCATCATTTATACGATATATCTTATTGGTCACATTTCAAACATGTGAATACCTTAATCATGTATTCTCTTGAAAAATGAATACCCATTGAACCTTAGTGAAAACATGAATGTTGCCAAAAGATAATTCTTTCCACATACCAAAATCCCAAAAATTCTATATACTCAAACCAAGATATCACTTAGTCCTTATATCAATCACAAGCTCATTTTATTTTTTCATTATCCATTCATTATGCGCATATCATATTCTTTCTAAAAATATTTCAATCTCTTTTTCATAGTTACCAGTACCATATAATTATCAAAAACCAATACATAGATATTCCAAAATTCCACAATACCATAAAAAAATTCCATGATACTATTTTGAAATCCCGTCACATAAACACTTAATCATTACACAAAATTATTGTAATACTCAACATCACAAATAGTGATCGCATGAGACTTCCATTTATCCTTTTCCTTAAGAGGTTTCTCACGTTGATCATCATTAACCTGTGGATTAGGGAATTTATTAGCATAATGCCCCATTTTCAGGCACTTGAAGAATTGAAGTGTTGGTGGAGCGTTCCATGAAGTCCTTTTTCTATTCACATCATTAGAATCCTTTTCCCATTACTTTGGCAACCAACTGCACGATCAACTTCTTTTCCACACTTAAAAACATTTTCTTTTACCTTTTAAGGAAATCTCCACCATGCTTCATTCCACACATTGAACATAAAGAAACATTCATCTTTTTTTCACCATTGTTATGAGATTTCTCCTTGAACTCCATCTTTCGTTTCCAGTCAAAACCATGAGATGGATATGTAACACCAACTTCCAGTTCTACCTTGATATCAAAATGCACAATTTCTTCATATCTACTGAAGTCTCATATAGATAATGCCCATCAAAGACATGGTTTTAAGACACTAAAAAATCGATCAACTTTACTTTCAGGTTGGATGATAAATCCAGATGCATACCTTGAAAGCCTTATAAAATTCGGCTCGTATATACCAACAGATTGATCATCCTTTTGATTAAGCTCATGTAACTCCTTTTTCATCTTTATTTGAAGAATACAAGGGATGTACTTATTAAAAAAATAATTACTTGAACTCATCCCAATCTATGGATTCAATTTCACCTTGGGGCCTTGTGTTCATAATTAGATTACACCACTGGTCTTCTTCACATTCTAAACGGTAAATAACCAGAATGATTTTTTCATGTTCTGAACAGTGAAGTATGGAAAATATCTTTTCAATGGAACTGATCCATTGTTCAGCAACAAGTGGATCAGAAGACCCATTGAAAGAAGTTGGATGTTGCCTCATGAAGGACTCAATACAAATATTGTTCCCTTCTATACTCATTTCGAAGTCCATAATGATTCATAGCTTGTGTAAGTATAGAAATAAGATTTGGTACTCCATCTCCCATAACATTGGTTTTTTCAGGAGGAAAATAATTTCATTTTCCATTACATTGATCAACACGGTTTCTTTGGGTTCTAGCCATCATCTAAAACCCAAAAAGAATAGTGTGAGAAGAAAAAAACATGCTAGGGAAAACAACATAATAAAGGGGGAGAACCTTCAATATCCGACATCTTAGGTTTAAATCTAAGATCGTTATCATAATTATAACCCTATAACCTATACTTATACTTATCCTTAGGGAAATCTCTAGACATACCTTAGAAATATCTCTAGGGATCTCACGAAAGTATTTGCGTCCTACTTTCCAAAGGTTGACTAAACCTTTCCTCTGATACAATTGTTGAGACCCAAATCTTGACATACATGGACATTACATTAATTTTGCGGAATACTATATATAATAAGAACCAACACTCAAGGACTGTAATAGTTTAGTGTCTTTGGATGCTCGGATCATAACCTTCTATTCGTGGTGAAAGATCTTCAACATCTCCCATAAATATCATCCCCTTTGTTTTCTTACCCAAAACCGTTCTTTAAATCCTAAGGAAAATTAAACATATAAAGGGTGAGCTTAAATGCTCAGTAAGGGTAAGAATGGATAAAATAAAACAAATCATATATATTTTCACTTAAAAACATGAACATAATGTTTATTGATAAAAATCTTGAGAAATGACATAAAACATGGCAGTACATAAGGCATATATCATAATGAAACATTAATCATGATAAAATTGCATGGGAATAAAACATGTAATTGTGGAAACCATTAAGCACATATTATGATTTCCATAGTAGCCAAGACATTGCTGCCAAGACCATCATACTGGACAAAGTCCCTTTCTAGATCGAGTTCACTCCTCATTCCAGTCCTCTAACACTGAACCAGATTAACTTACCATTCCTGCCATGTCTATCTCATGAGATATAAAACATTACCTAATGAATTGGAGGGAGATATAGGACCCACCCATCTCATAATGAAATCATTCTTACTTGTGACACAAAATAAACTTAAAACATTCATCATAACCCAATGAATAAAATGGGTTTCATAAACATCATCCCATAATAAGATAATCCATATAAAAAAATGGATATAATTTCATCAGATGAAAAGTGAAACCATTTAAATCATAGAGAACTTATACTTGAAACATACACATATTAAATAGTTTCATATTATATGGAGAATGGTTTTTATAAAAAACTTAAAATGAATTCTTGAGGAAAATAACATTTCTTCTTCAAAATCATTTTCTTTTCAAAAAATGTCATGAAATTTTAAAAGAAAAGGATTTTGTTGAAAATAGTCATGAAATATTTTTGAGTGAACTTCCTGAAAATAAGGCGTTATGAAAAACCTAAAAAACCATTCATCCCATGTATGTTAAAAAACATTCTCCTCGTACTTTTGCTGGAAAAGTAAAAATGTTCATTATACGGTAAACAAAAGAAAGATTCCTTCCATAAAACAATGTAAAAGTAAAAAATGGGTAATAATGACTTTATACATACATGGGAAAATATTAAACACTTTATGAAAAACATTTTTTTGGACATGGATGAAAAATATAACCCCAGTAAATACTTACGTATAAGAAACCACGAATAAAAATGATATTGAAAAATTATCCCTTAACTTACATCTGATATGATTCGTATGTATCCAAACCTTATGTATAATGATTTAAATAATGTCATTTACTTATTACATATTCAAATTGTTTGTTATTATATCATATATGGTTCACTTATGACTTTATATTACCCGTTCTTTTGTAAATTCAATGTTAAAGCAGTGTTTTGGATAAAATCGTTTCATTCATCATACATGTTTTGACTTGTTGTTCATGATATTATTACTTATATCCTGATTTACTTAATTACATAATTTAAAACATGATTTATATATATAATATATATTCATCATATACATATATATTTGGTAGATCGATAAATGGAATGAGATACACCGTTCATGGAGATGGTAGACCGTACGTACACATGAACATTGATTTTGTTTCCTTATTGAATTGAATAGAATTAAGTAGATGAAATACATATATATATATACACATAAACCCAGTATCTTTATTATATCATATATTTCATTATTATTCATTATATATACTTTATAATCATTCATCAGTGGTTAACATGGAGAATGAATCTCATCGCGTCGTGGAGACGGTAGTCCGTACGTACGCACGAGTGATGATATCATTCCCAGGATCATGGAATTGTATTGAAGTGTATGTATAATATTTCAGAATCAATAACACTTTACAATAATAATATATAGTTATTTATTTAAACCATTATACCCATCCATGTGAGGTGGTGGTCGAAAACAGATTACACCACAGCGTGGAGATGGTATTCCGTATGTACACACGTGCGGTGATTTCATTTTCCGTAGGATAGATAGAAGGTGAAATATGGTTGTTTAATATTTATAATAACATATCAGTATATAATTAATACTTTTTTATTACTTTATAATGAAACAATTAATGTAGATGAAGTAGAAGAAGAAAGAAACTTTAAAGAGTCGGTAGAAGAGATTACCTCTTCCTCGACGTACCTCCTTTAAAATTATTCTTAGGGAAGAAGAGTTGGTCATTTGAGAAGCCCAGAACCACCAAAATGTTTCTAGGGATGTGGAGAAGATAAATGGGAAGGGGTTGGCCGAGCTTCAAGGCTCAAAAGGGTGTGAATCGATGAGGGAAGGGGTGCCCATTTTATAAGGGAGGAGAGGGGAACCTTTGGAAAAACTCAAAATATTAATTTAAAATAAATTCATATTCGGTTTATAATAGCTACAAAATGTTTTATTTCAAATATAAAGTTGTTATGGGTCTAAATACTGTCAACCAATTGATTTTAGACTGGTTTGGGTCATTATATTAAACTTATCGTTTAGTTTTAACTCTTAGTTAATTAGATTGACATTTACCTTGTCACTTTGTATTTTTATATTATATAGTTAATAAACATACCATATACAACCAAGATACCCCCAAGTGGTCCATTAATTATACACCTGTCATTGTATAAATATATTGGCCGAACCTTAAATTTTTAGGAATATTATAACAATTAATAATATAATATTTTTTTTAAAAACTATTTTATGTCAATTTTTTCACTATTTGGTAATTGATTTTTGTGAAAATCATAACAACATGATTAGTTATAAAAAAGTTAATTAAATCAATAATAACATGTCATATTAACCTATAAAATTAGTTTAATTCATAAAAAGTCTCAAATTACATTTATTTGTGTATTTATAACAACAATTATGTTAATATTTCATTAATAAGGTAATTACTGCATCATCATTGTGTCATAAATGAAATAACTGATTTAATGTCTAAAAATTAGAAAATAATATACTATTATGTAGGAAATATTTTTATCTTTCTAATTAATATTTATAGTCGAATTTATCTTATGTATTACCCTATATTAAAAATTATTTAGTTATTAAACTTTGATTTTAACTATTTTAACCCTACTTTATATAAATTAATAATAAATGTCCTAATCTAATCCATGTGGACCTAAATGGTCATATTTTATTCCTATGGTTGTTTTTTGTCGAAATACACTTATCTAATAGAATTGGGACATGTTTTAGGGTAATAATAATATCATTTTACCCATAATTACCCTATTTACATTTAACCGTGGTAAGTAAAAGTAAAAAGTTACTATTCAAAAAAAAATATTTTTATCTCATTGAACCACATTTTAGTTCTTGATATTATCCATTTCTCTCGGATTTTTGAAATTCAACTCACATAAGTGATGAAATTATGTTATATGTAGGTTTGCAAAAAGCTCTTGGAGGTAGGTAAAATACGTTGAAATGTTCAATAAATTTTTTATATATCGATAATTATTATAAAATGACTCCAATGAATTACACATAACATATATAGGTATTATGTATCAATTTTGAAATAAAATAAATTTAAATAAAATAAATATTTATTTAAATAAATATTCGTTTTTAAACTTTGACTCGGTTTTTTTTCACTATTCATCAAAAATTGAATGTTTTTAGAAAAATAAAAAAAATTCACCCAAGCTAATTTCGATATTTCGAATCCAAAAAATGAGGTCCATTTTGAATGATATAATTTATAAAATTTCAAAAATTGGGTATCACTATTCATAACAGCTAGTTCATAATAATATTATAATAATATCTCATTTAGTGAAACTCGGTATAGCATACTCCACACGCTATCGAGGAAGGTCTTTATTGCGTGTAAGGAAAGCCAAGTCAGGGTTGCGTGTAGTGACAGCTCTGTTTGGTGTTTCGTATAACATAATGAAAACATATTTCATTTATACATTAAAAAAATTCTATACTTAATGTTTCATATATTAATTTCCACAAAACAAACTTCAAATTTTGTGAAACACGAGGTAAGAATAGTGTTGCATATACTGTAAGTTAATACGGTGTTGCGTATAGTGCAAAATAATCTTTTTGTATCATACAACATAAGATATGAATGAAATTAATGAAATATATCTTATAAAATCTTGGGCTGTTACAATGCATCAATAGGATCCATCCAAGTCATGGATATATATTTTTTATTATTAGGGTAATTAATTAGTACCAAATAGATGTCCAATTCTCTACTAAAATCGAGGACTCAAGCATGTAAAATTTCCTAAATAATATGTACAAGTCATAAAATCTAGAAATCTTTCTGCATTTTATATTTCATTCTCAAACACACCTAAGAACAAAGTTCCTACTAGAGTACCCTCTAGAAGTGATAAGTAGAATGGGGATCTTCTTTAGAGTATACCGTAGATGAAAATAAATGAAACATGAAAATATCTTACTTATTGAGAAGTTCTAAATCATAAACATTGATTGTATTATGAATCAGTATGATGTTATAATATTTAATCATGCAATTGATCAAAACCAATATATATATTTATTTATTTTTCTAAGGGGTATGTCTAATCCCAACTAAAAATCACATAGATATATCATCATACATTATAGTCAACACTGTATGTATATGATTTAATCAAGAAGGCATCTAGTTCTTGTATATGGACGGTTGATGGGAATAACAATATTAAAAAATGTCACTGATAATCTAGTTCATACCTATCCACAAGAATAATTTATTTATATCATAAAATAATATTTTGATTGTAGGGTACACTACCCACTGAGTATTATGACAGCCCCCACCCTAGCCTTCTTTATGGATAAATGAACAACAAACTGATTAAAAAAAATTATCTTCTCCCTAAAGAGAACTTTTACTCAACAATAGTATCATGACCATAAAAGGAGTAACTAATACCAAATAATTATTTGTCATGTTATTCTTCCTAAATAATTTTCTCTAGATGAATAGAGGACAAATGATCACTTTTCATGAAATCCTTGTCCACCTCCTCCCTCACTCCCAGATGCAATTGTGAAAAAATATCCAACTATTTCTTCTCTGTAGATGATCCTTCTATTTCCTGGGTTAGAATATTCCTACTCAAGGCCCCATAAGTGACATTCCACTTCCTTGGGGTGTAGAAAATTTAAAAATCAAAATAGTATAGGTACATTACCCAACACATTGGATGATGGTTCAAATATATTTGAATGAAAAAATAATATAATTTTATCAGCTTTAAAAATATGATAAACCTTTATCCAATAATAAAATTACATTATCGTCTAACAGTATTCTTCAAAGATAATAATTTTAGATCTTGGGTTAAATAATTCTTCTCATGTGGCCTAAGCTCTGTGGAGACATAGGCTTCCACATAATAACCCCAAATAAGAACACTACCAAAACCTGAAACTAATAAATCTTATAAGACCACATAGCTCTCACCACCTTTAGAAAGAGTTAACCCTAGCATAGAAGTAAAAAATTTCAAATCAACAGAAGAAATTTGAAATTTTTTATTCCATAAGAACTTCTCTCCCTTCCAAGTGAGGTTTGTCATTAGAGAAACTGGAAGTGATAAATCCTTAATAAAACTATGGTATTACCCTACAATGTCCCATAATATTTGTATCTCAAAAAATGAAATAGATACTCATATGTGCTAATAGAATTAACCTTCTTAAGATCAATTAAAATACCATGTTATGAGACCACATGTCCTAATAAATTCACTTCTTGAATCCAAAATCTACACTTTTAATGAATTGTGTAAAATCTGTGATCTCTCATGATTTATAGAACTATTCTAATATGACGCACATGAAACTCCTCTTATAGAAATTAAAATATAATTTAATCTATGTATACCACAATGAAAATATTTAGTTAGTCATGGAAAATTAATTTCTTCAAATCAACAAAGACCAGATGAGAAATGGTTAGACAAAATGGCATCAAACGAAAATCAAAATTTCTATACATACTCATAATAGTAGAATTTAAAATGTAAGATTATTTTATTCTAAGTTGGTGAAAACAATATTGAAGATGAATCTTTGAAAACCACATTTCCACTCTCAACTATTCAAAAAAATAATTAGTTTATTGTAACAAATACTGGTTCTTTACCATAACTCGATTTAGTTTTATGTAATCAATATAGAGGAAAAGTTTTTTTGCTTATTCTCAAATATAATACCTTCCTCCCATGGAGATACACTTGGTTGTTTGATTCCATTCTAAAATATATCATAAAAGTGAGTCAATAACTCTATGAATAATTTTGGTTTCAAGTAGTAAAACAGAATAAATACTGGTTGAGTACAAGGTACCAAATGAATATGAAACTCTACCTATATTACTTGTGGTAGACCAGAGAAATTGGAAGGAAACACATCAAGAAACTCGATGAAATCTAGAGGGAGATCATCACTCAAGGATCTACCTCCAATTAAAAATAAAATGAAGATATTACTCTTCCCAAATTTATAATAGATGATCTGACACTCCTCCACCTTGGGTCCCATTCTCCTTTGAATATATGAAACACAACATCAGGCATAGTAAATGATTACTTTTGAATAAAATAGTCAATTTTGAATTTATTAGTAATAATAAAATGCATCACGATGATGATGGAAAGAGGTATTATGTAAAGAACCATAAAATACCTTGTTAACTCAAATTTTGATAATGATAAAATCCAATCAAGCCAATATAGACCATGTTCTCTTTTTATTTTGAGTGGAATATTAATATCCATCACATATTAAAAAGTATCTTTATGAATATTTAGGAGGATAAAAATATGAGTCGATAAAAACGAGTGAGACGCCCAAGTATCAAATTATTTATTAGCTAATTGTAAAGATATAGTGACGGTACCTCTCACTGTCCCTGGACCTATATCTACTTCTTCTAGAGACTCTTCGACAACATGAAGAAACATCACTCTAAATGTATATAGATGAAACCCCTTAGATCTCAATTTATTTGATTGTGCTATATTAATTTTAGGTTATAATGGGATCATTAAAACACATAGAGAAGAAACAATATGAAACAGTATTCTTAGGTGATATGAACTACTACACAAACAAAAAATCTTAGGTTCCTCTCTACAAACCTTTTTTTTAATGCCCAAACATTCCACACTTGCTAAAATTAAAAGGTACTCTATAAAGAACTAGAGGATGTATAATAGATTCTTTATATTTAGAACCACCATTGGACTCATCAAGAATCTTCTTTACTTTAACGGATCTAACAGAATTACCCTTGTGAGAAAAATGAACTCCAAATAACCAAGACATACTAGTTAGGTCAAGATCAACCATAAAACTAATATCTAGAACATCATCATATGTAGATAGCTTACAAAATAAAACCTAATATTAAATTTCTGATTAAATACACATGTCAAATACTCATGGATTCATATTCTCATTATTTAACAATATAGGAGAAAACTAAATATGATCAACAAAAATGATCTCATACTGATCATGGTCAAGTAATCCTGTTAGAGTTTGAGGAAATCCATGGATTTATCCAAGAATGTTGAATTTTGATTGAACTTATAAAGGAAATCACTCAATATTATTTTCATTCAAATCTATTAGGGTTTTTATCTATCACCACCAAATCCCACCATATCATACTAAGCCCTTTTATCTTAATGGTATCACATTTTAGAATAATCAGATTATGAATTTTGAAGAAATTAGATGTATGAGATATCATTTTCAACTATTATGTAGCCTCTTGAGAATCATTATATCATTGAAACAATGGTTGAATTTAGAAAAATAACTATTGGTAATGATCATGAGATCCCTCCATTGATATTGTGCTACTATATCCTGAATGAGAATGAGTGCAAGTTCTTTTCCGATTGATTTGACATCTCGCAGCACTATCTCAACTAGATTTTAGTCCACTATAGGATTTTCACACTTTGGATCACTAGAATGTTCTTATAGGGGTGTATTAAAACTTCTTCTTAGAGGAATTATGCTACAAAACATTAATATATAACACTAAAGACATCATGAAGGATACATCGATAACCATATCAAATTTGAGATATTGGAATATTAATTTCCTTAAGAAGAAATTTAAATATGGGATTTCATCAAACATGGATCCATGGAAGGGAAAAGTCTAGAATAAGATCAAAAAATTACTCAAGGACACTTTTATCCAAATATAATTGTTGATTTAAGAGTCATTACAAAGAGGTGTGTCTAGAACCTTTCCGAAAACTACCTCCTATATCCCATCAAAACATACCAAAATGCATAATGACATCAGGGAAAGATACTTAACATATACCTTTCATACCATTTCTTTATAAACCTATGTATAAACATGGTACCATGATACCTGATCCGAATCTATAAAAGTATTAAGGGAATTTCTGTTCCCTACAGGTTGTCGCCAAAAACATGGAATTATACATGATCAAGGAATGAACTTGTTTTTCACAAAAATGGAATAAGATAATAGATACAATTAAACAATATCAACAATCCAAAAAGGAGAAGTAAAAAAACAAAAGGTAAAAAATATCGAAATACATAAATAATCTTCCCAAAGAGAACAATAATGAATACAAGTTCAATGTATCAAAATTTCATATTTAATAAGTGTACAACAGCTCCTCCAATAACAATTATATCTCATTGGTCCCAAGTATCATGAAAATCCGCCACCTCCAAGTGGAAATTTCCACTTTCTCAAACCAAGCATAGAATAGTCTACAAATGCTTGACGGAAGGTTAGGGTGTTATCCATAGAGCCCTTTTGGGTTTCACCATGTGTTCTATAATGAATAATAAAAAATTGACCTAAAAAGACAAAGACTTATATTTTCAAATTTTATATCAAAACATTATTTCATTGAAATGGATTGTAGATATCTCAAAACATCTTTAAAATATGTGTAAATGATGATTTTATGGAAAATAGATTATATAAATACGTTGGAATGAATAAAATAGTTGAATAAATCAATGGAATGTATTATCAAATCATGTAACAAAAGCACCATGAAAAATAACCCCAAAGAACATTAGTTTATTTTTTATAGTATCCTCATGTTTCTCATTTATTGACACATATCTAAATATATGTGCACGCTCAAATAAAATCCCCATTCAGGGATCCACAATGTGAAATCAAACTACAACACATTAGGGGAGTCAATTTGGGAAATAAATCCAATTTTGGTTAAGGTAGTGTTGTCATCATATGTTCATTAATATGGGATCAAGATCCTAGAATACTTGTTCTAGTGACATTAAAATTACCCATTCTTAGATGTGTCTCAATAACTGACCAATTAATCAGTCAATGAAATTGGAAAGTAATCATTTCATATCATTTAAAAAAATAAATTCTTAATTTATGTATTCAACATTAATTTCTAATTTAAAAAAAACATATGAATTTATCATTTAATTTAATTCCAAATAATATTTTATTTTAATCCATTTCATCAAGATAAACATTAAATTGTTTCATCATAATTATTTCCAAAATAATCCATCATTTTCATCAATTCACCCAAAAATTTCAATTCGATTGGAATTCGGTTTTTTTGTCATTTTTAATACCCATTTAAAATACATTTTTTTATAATTTAGATAATAATAAATCAAAAAACACATGGTTTTAATTGAATTTAAAATATTTGTGGAACCACATACCTTTTTAATCAAGGAATTCGGAAGAACAACACCCAAAATGGGGAACAGTAATGAAAACCAAAGGCTTTTATGAAATGTAAACCCAAAATAGAATCAATACCCAAAAAATAAAGATTAGATCTTTCAATTACAATAGGATTTTTCAAACACTATGGAGGAGAGAAAGGTTGGTTCGGAGAAACAATACAATTGGATATCCATATATCTATAGGAGATCGATCGAGATTAATATTACTTTGATCCTCCAATAAAAGGGGTTAGAGTGGCCAAATCACATCATGAGATCCTTCAAGAATTGAAAAATATGTAAGGGTTGAATGTGGGATATTATGAACATAAATCACGGGGTTAAAGATCTTTTCAATAATTTACAAAGGATATAAATTTAATATGCATAGTTTTCTATGTAGGTCTACTTGGTTAAACATATCATGTTACCCTAATATTATTCTATTTGGGGTATATATTTTGGCCGCAAAATTAAACTAACAATGAACCATCCATGAATTCTCCACCATCAATGAGGATAATGATTTTGAGGGGTGACTATATGGTTTGGAAAAACTATTTACCCCCTCCCTATATCATTTTACAGGGTTTTTGGTTTTTTGGTTCAAACCACAGGGTTTTCCCTAATAGTGTTATGATAGTTAAAACCCCCTTAAGATTCTAAAATTATAAAAATTATCTCATAAAGACCAAAAACAGGACATGAATCAAAGGATATAAAATAAGGGTTCATGGTATACCCAATACTAGTTAACATAGTGATACATTAGATCAATCCTTGTAAGGAATTAAAGTCAAACTGAATATGTTATTTCACAGAGGCAGTAGTTTATATAAAGCAAGAACAATGGTTTCGTTATCCTTAAAGGATGGGTTGTAAGTATAAATAATTAAAATATCCTTGATAAAGTAAAATTATAATATAAAAATGATACTAAAATTGTTATATGATTCTGGATAAAATTAACTTGAAAGAATATAATTAAGAAAATGTAATTAGTTGCTAATATTAATTTTGGGGACTTAACTTTTCCTTGGGTGTCTCCTCAGAAATAAACATACTATGCTAAATAATATGAACCATATTATTTTTATTGTGAAAGAAAAATCAATATGGACCAATCTGGATGATTTTCAAGGATAAATTGTATAGATAGGTTAGCCTTGAAGGGGTGAAGGTCATACCCTTTTAGGTGAAAAGATGTGTAGTTTCAAAAATAACAATTGAGTATAAAGAATCTATTTTTATTATTAAAGGTTCAAGTGAACATATATGGAAAAAATGAGGAATGAGAGTGATTTTTGGTCAGGACACTCCTCAGCCAACCATTTGGAAACATGTTTTTCAAATGATATATCGTTTATCCATTAGTAAAACTTCTTTTAACATTTTTAGTCTCTACTGAGGTAAATAATTGTTAACATTAATAATTAATTTTAATGAAAATATTAATATTTACATGATTATATATTTTTAGAAAGCTAATTTAAAATTTTAAAAAAAAATTATATAATAAAAATTATATATTTTTAAAAGAAAATTTTAAAATTAAAACACTTAAACATGTAAATCAATTTTTTGGAAAAATAATTTTTTAATATTTATATATATGTAAAAGGTAAAATCATAGGGAATATGAATATTCTATTGACATAATATTAATTATTATAAAACTAATAATGGATATGGGGCTTTCGAGGAAAGATAAAACCAAATATCCCATCAAAAATAATTTATTCAATTAAAATAAAGAAAATTTTTGTCTTATATTAAACTACGTTTTTAATTAATTATAGAAGGGGTTCTATTATTTTTCTATATTAAAATAATATTTCAAAATGAATAATTTTTTTTTGAAATTCATATTTGATTCATAAAATGGTTTTTATTATGTTCTAATTCATTCTTATGTAATGTGAAAGTCAGAAGAATTACCAGATTTGAGATATCATATTATTTTGATAGAAAGATGATATCTTCAAAAAAATCACAAACAATTATAATAAGTCAATTTCGATATGTAGAATTTAATAATGATATCCATGTTTTTATTTTGAAATATCTAAATTTATAATTTTAGGTTATGATTAAAAAATTAAAATATAATTGAATAGCCATTTCAATTTGAAAATGAAAATTTCAAATATTTATTATTGTGATGATTATTTGATATTTTATACAAACTAAATTGGTTTTAAATTTTTATTAATATAAAACATAATTTATCAGTCATCATATTATTTTTTGAAAAAGAATGTTTTATTAAAAAAAATATTTGTTGGAAAAAATTATTTTCTAAAAAATAAATGATATTATTAGTTAATTTAAGTAAACTATTTTAATTCCATTCCTTTTAAATAGACGTAATTTTCAACATACATATACAACCTCAATCGATTTCCCGTATTATTTCCCACTAATTAATTGAATACTTGTTCAAAAGTTATATTTATATATTTATATATTATCTAAATTAATAATGGTCTTGGTTATGTTTAGTTGTATGTGTTTTTAATGCTATTTATTAGTTTTAATTATATAATTTTAATTATATATTATAATTTTGGGGAGTTACATCTATAAACCCTAAAGGTGAATTATAAACAACAATACTAAAAGATTATATATATGTTCTTACTGATCTTTTTTATGTTTCAATCATAAAAAAACATCCCTATATGTAACATTACTATCTTAGAATAATGGAGTTTGTGTCATTATAATAGGGATATGTTTTTATGTTAATGGTATAATCATTTTCTATATCATTCCAATCCTTTGGAAAATGATGATGTCCCTTATTCTTATATTTAAACTTCCATCTCCATGTATCTATGTGATTAATTTTTTATTTACTATTTACATGGATGGAAAAGGATGAATTTAAAGAAAATATATTATATGTAAGATATAATTTTCATTATATAAAGATAAATAATTATGAATCTTTCTTTTTTCCATCCATCGAAAATTAGAAACAACACCTGTATGTACGTATGGACTACCATCTGCATGAAGGGATGTAATTCATTTTTCATCAACAAGTTACATAAATGATTATAATATTTTATAAAATTAATAAATTATATATATATTATATTATTAATATTTTTAGGATGATGAAGCCAGGATTATGGTGAAATCATAAGAACTTTCAAACGAAAACGTGTGGGGAAAATGATGTAGTTCTTAAAAGAATTTTTTAATAAATAACTGTTAATAAAAGATTTATTATAAATTAAAAGGGTAAAATATATCTTAAAATTAAAAATAATATGGTTTTATAATATATATATAAGAAATAAATATTTAATAAATATTAATTTTGACTGATTATAATGGAATATGATACCTATGGTAATGGTTTCTATGGAAATATCAATTTTATTCGGCATTTTTATGCTTAAATATACAATGAGGGAATAATATGTTCTTTATCTATTAAAACCGACACATATTCTTATACTATATTTATTTTTTGGGTTTTATTGTTTACAGTTCCTTGTACTCTCTTTGTTACAAATAATGTACTAGAAAATGTTATTATGAAAGATGACCTTATTTCATATTTTCTCTGAAATATCTTTATTCCATTCCCATATTATTTAATATCATTAACAAAATTATTTTTTACATGATACAATGACATTTCAGTTTCATTATAAATTATATTTTACATTATTTTAAAATGATTCAAAATTAATTTTTTAAAATGTTTTTGGAATAGGCTTCTAAAAATTATTGTAATAAATGTAGAATGAATGTTTATTTTAATATTTTTTAATGAATGAATTTTCTTCTTCCCTGAAAATTCATTGATTATAATACTCCACTATTAGTTTACATGGTCATATACAATGACAGAAATATTATTAATATTATGGGATTTTTTAAAACTGTTATCATAATAAAATTATATTTTTTATATGATTGTAAATAAAGTACTGAATATTAATTCAAAGATATTTTTAATATATGTCAACATACTTTGATTTTTATTATGATTCAATGACGATATAATCTTATGATTCCATTTTCATATATTTATGAACTATGATGAAGATTATATTTTGATGAATTTTGGAAACTCATTTCTTTCCCATGGGTTAGTTATGCTATGATGAGATAATTAAGGATGTTATGATTCTATTAACATCCTTTGACATGATATTTTATGATTATGTGATGATAAGATATTTTTATAAGATATTTATTTTCTAGGGGTTATGATATGTTGATATAATGAATGTAATTTTTACCTTTAGGTACACATATGTATGGTTTTAACGATGTGATGGGAGGTCCTTGATTTTTCTATCCTTCAAATGTATTGGTTATAGATTGACATATCATGATGTAATATGGACTAGAATAGGGATACTAGTTTATTACGGGGCTCTATCCACTATTTTAAATTTGGGAGTGAACAATTAACATAGAAACAATATAATATAGTGTAAACCAAACACATTATAGGACTTTTTCCACTATGATTATCCCTCTAGGGTATGGGGACTAATTAAATGATGAGAATGTGGAGTGAAATCAATCTAGTATAGAAATAAATACACTATAATAATCTAGGTAGTTATCCATTATTATTTAAATGTTTTTCTATGCATGTTTTTATTCCAAAATCATGTGTGTTATGCTTATGATATGTTTTTCAAGATTATAATTAACTATTTTTTATTATAAAATCTTTTAATATACATATTTCATTATGATAAAACATTATCCATTGAATCATTATTAATTATCTATGAAAAACTTGGTATAAATTTCATAAGTTATGATCATATTCTCATACCTCTATTCTTCAATTATGCCAACTAAAAAATAATTATTGATATTTCGTATGATTACCCACACTAATCATCTCATCTCACCCTTTATTATTTTTCTATTTTTTAGGTTATAATGAAACATATTATATATGGTACATCTATGAATGGTGTTATCTTATGGGAACTTGGAATAAGATAATGAACACTTTCTGTGAAATATGTTTATTTTTTTCATATACTAAAATATTAAAAAATACAGTACGATTCAAATAATTTAATGATTAAATAAAGTCTTTAATATTAATAAAAATTAAGTATTATTTATTTTTGTAGTGATTTGGTGATCTCACTTTAGGCCTATTTATCTCATGGAATTAAGTGTGTTGGCCTCATATCCAAGATTATAATCTAGAATCATGCCAGAGATACCATAGAGAAAGATGTTAATTTCAAAATGATAGAAACCTCATTAAAATTACTATTATGTCATATAATACAATTGATAAATATCTATTAAATAAGCTTTCATACATGATCTGTCATCCAAAATTATTTAATATATTTATTCAATTAATTAAAATATCATTTTTAATAAACCTCTATATCAATGGATTTAATCAAATAGTTTCATACAAATAAAAGAGTCTAATATATCATCTTCAACTCTAGGAATGTAAAAATAATTTCTTTTATTATATATAAAATAAATAACACTTATGTAATAACCGTAAAATCTCAATTAACTTCATGAAAAATCATAAATTTTTTCTATAACACATATAATTATTTGATTCATTATATTCATTAATAATAATATCATGTAAAAATTAATAATATAAACATCCACTGATAGGAATATCCAATTAAATAAATAATTGTTAGAATTCCTATTAACAAATCTCTCCCAATAAAGTCCAATCATGGATATTATAGAGTGTGAAACATAATGAGATGAAATATAATATTCATATGCACTTCCAGCACCCTATAGTGTAATCATTTTCTACGACACATATAAATATGTCATCCATACCATATGAAGAAATTAAATATGCAAAATAAATATCTAGGGTAACAATTTTTCAGGGATTTTATTTTAAATTTTGATTTGACATATTCTCTAACTAAATTATTGTTTTATGTCTAGGAATAAGAATCATCATAGTAAAATATTATCATTATTAATATTCAAAACATTTAAAAAATAGGTACTCAAAAGTAAAGCTAAATTAGTTATTGGGAACCAACCCCAATAGATACCATAGGTTAAAAGGTCAACATGAGAATCTACTCTAATCAAATCATAATGGAATTTTATCTATTAGGGTAGGTATTTCTTCTAAAAGGGACACAAAAATAGTGTGAAATACATATGTTATATAAAATATCATATTATATCTAGAAATGGGACATAGCATATATTAGTGAAACAACATAAAATTACTAAGTTGTAGTAATAACATAATAAAAAAATCATTTATCAATATAATAAACATAATATATTAATTTTTCCACGATGAAGAATCACTTTGTGTAAAATATACTACCAAATATAAGGTATTGATGTGGATATGATATTTTATCAAGTGGATTTGTTGGAAATAGTTTGAATACTCAAAGGATTAGTAGTAAAAATTAAATTTATTGTTTTCTAAATGAAAGTAAAATATTTATTTCTTAATGGACATTTTGAAGAATAAATTTTGAATGAAAAACATGAAAGAATTTTTTTTATTGATAAAAAACAATGTATGTCATTTGAATAATGTTTTATGTGGTCTAAATCAATTTCAATATCAATTATATTGATTTCTTGATCAATACATTATAGATTATAGTTTTTAGTGTTGTGGGGTTAATCATTATCTCTATTTCAAAGAAGATAATTATCAATGGATGTGGTATCCTATATATGTGGATGATATGTATATATATGATTCAATTAGTCCCTATGAAAAGAGTTCATATAAATTAGAATGACTGATGTTAATAAGTGAATGAATAATTAATTATTCATTTTCCTTGGTTTTCTGATGAAGGAAATCACATATATTGTTTTCTCTATAAAAATAATAGAAGTAGGAATGGAATGGATTTATATTGGAGGATTTAATGGATGTGACAACATCTGTTACTTCTATGAATTTTTTTCATGTAACAAAAATTTGAGTGATTTCTGAATTGAAATGTTTCCATAATTTTTAGGTGATACATGTCATGTAACATTTATATCATAATACAAAATGAGTAAGAGGTAAAAAATAAATAAAATATAGGATTATGGGGATTTGAAAAATTTGTTACTACACGAAATGTTGTCCATGGTATGGTGTATAAAAAATCTATTAAGATCCTATAATACATAACATTGACAATACTAGACATTATTTTTCATACCAATAATTCCATTACCTATTGAATTTATCTTAGAAAATTCCATTTTAATATCATGAATAAAAAAATTAATAAACCAATAGTAAGGGGAATTTTAATTAATATAATAATTATACATCATAACATGATTTATTAGGAATTATTACTATAGATTGGGTTACTCTAGTGTAGGATATGACGTTTACATTGCGATGTACATTTTATTTTGAATAATATTATATATCATGGATTAATAAAAAGGAATTTTTTTACCTCATTGAGAAATAATGAGGATGAATATAATGTCGCAGCATATGATATTTTTAAAAATTCTATAGGTGAACCAATAACTTGGTGAAATTACCATTGAATTCAAACCTCATATATCAATTATGTGTCATTAAATGCATTTTAAAAACCATAGAAAAAAATCTAGTTAACCATCAAAGTAAAATAATACTGAGATAAAATATATATTGGTAAATAAGAAATATGTTCAAGGTTTGGTGATATTGTAGTATGTGTCTATACAATGTAAAATTTTAGACATTATGATGATGGAACATTCCAAGGATTGTTTTGAGAATCATTAACTTGACAAGGGTGTTCAATCAAATATATTAAGTTAAATTGTTTAGAGAAAAGATCCTTAATCCCCAAAAAATATTTTCATTTTATGTTTGGTGAATAATTGGTAGATTGAACATTTGTTTCATGTGATGGTATAATATCCTTCTTGGATTTATTATGAACGTATAATTTAATCCCTTAAAATAATTAATGAAATTGTTTTGGGATAATCATTAAAGAAGCATATATATGAGCTATTACTTCTACATAAGAGAAGGTATTTTGAGTTGAGATATACACAAGGATGGATATATAAGTTCTTCAATTATATTGATGAAGGGGGAGTATCTCAACTATTGATATAGGGGGAGTTTCTATTATTAGGAATTAAGAGAGAGTGCATAAATGAAGAATTAGAGGGTATTTTATAATATTTAGTTGATAATAATAATATCAAATGTCATTAATAGTTTATTTGTTGGATTATTAGAATTATGTTGTGATTATATAAGATTTGGAGAAATTGTGACAACATCATGTGATCAGAAGAGTTTTTACTGATGATTTTTGAACTATTTTTTTCTCAAGTCAATCCTGACTTGTGTGAGCTTAGATTGAATGAAAAAAATCATTTACTACACTACATGATGTATATTAGTTGTATTTGAATTATGGTATATAAAAAGTGTGATAAAATAGTGAATAACTTCAAGTAATCCCATGTGGTGGATACTTATAGAAGATTATTATAAATATTCTTAGGTTGGGTTTGTTAACGAATATCTTCCAAAAGACTCATAAAATTCCAAATAATGTTTTTCATTATGTTTTTATGAGTTTTGAGAAGATTATAGTGGGTTTAATTAGTTATGTATATATCCAATTTATACACATTTAAAATTGTTCGTTGATGAAGTGGTTAAATTATTCTCAGTGTTAATTTATTGGTTTCTCAATAATGAGTTTTTCTCAAACTATTTTTGTTTCAAAAGAAAAAATTTATAATTATTGAATTATAAGAAACATATAAGGTTATTTTTCAAGTGTTTTTACAAGAAAGTAATGCCTGTGTCAAAATGGATAGGCCATGAACCTGTTTTTTTTAATGCAAAATTATGTGCCACACTACGAGGGTTTCAAACACAACATTATAAATGTGGGTCATGCCATGATTATGTTGAGAATATATATTTAATTTTTCTTATAATTTAGGAATTCTTTTGTGATTTTAATGGAATTGTTTTAATTGAATTTTGGAAAAAATAGTTTGATGAAATTTTCAAGATATTCAATGAAAATTCAAGACTCTACTCAAGTAAATATATGTTAATTATTCATGTGTTTAGAAAAAAAATTCTTATAAAAAAATTAATATTATATTGAGTTCTAGAGAAATATTAGAATGGTTAAATTGATAAATAAAAATTGAGAGATTTGGAGAGATTTTCAAAAAAATTTATTTCTATAAATTCAATTAATTAATCATATTGATAAAGATATAGATTATTTCTCTATATTTATTGGAATTAAATATCACTCTTAATTTGTGGAATATTGTTCTGTTACTTTACTAGGGCACTAATATTTTCTTGAGTAATGATACAAGTGAATTTTAAATCTTTGTAAGGGTTGTAATACTAAAGGGACATTGATTCCACTATGAATTTTTAAAGGAAATTAATTTTCTTATTGTGTATTTTTGTTAACAGGGACATTATTGAGTGTATGATCTTTGGATTCATCCTAGAGATATTAAACAATGTAAAAATTTATTTTCATATCATTATCATATTAAATGAATTCATTATAAAGGAGAGACATGAGTTTCAACAAACCAAGAAACATGAACATTGTGAAAGGTCGTTTTCTATTTTCATTCCAAGATTCATCTCATCTCAATGTATTTTACATTTCTTAAGCCATCATAAACCTATAAAAATATAAAATACATCCTTTTCCCAACATTATAAGTGACTTAAACATATTAATATGATGATAAGACATCCAAACCTAAACATGAATAATCTTTCTATTCAAAGATTATGAGTTTTCCACCATCACAAGTGACATTGAACTAATTTATTGTCTTAGTGTACCTTTTTAATTTTGAAAATTATCATTGTGTTTCCTTTATTACATAAACATATGAATAGTAAAAAAATTCATTTCAAACTAATAGATCCTTGAAATAAGAGAAATATAATGCGTAATAACCTAATAATGTAACAAATAATGATAATTATAATACATTATAAATTTTATGTGTTATCATGTATTAAAAATCATTAACAAGTGAACATATTTTCACTGTAGTATATAACAACTATATTATATATTATTAATGGAAAATGTTTAATTTTATTCTAATAATTTATTATAAGTGAATCCACATAAATTCATCTATATTTATTATATATAAAATAAATTATCACAAAGATATATACAATAAAAAAGGAAATTATATCTCTATCCTTTATATACTTTTTAAATATAAGTAACAATAATTAGGTGTTTTTAAATGTTATTACAATTTAGCAACTTTTTTATCAACCTAGTTATGAAACTCATAGTGTACTCAACAAAAAAATTAAACACAAATAACATAGGTGTTATGTAAGTAAAACAGGTATCCACACAATCTAATGTGAAATATTTGTTCCCAAAATTTAGTTCTCAACAAATCTCTTTTTTGATTGAGTTTATTTTTTATTTTCTAACTATCGTTTTCTTCACAATATATTTACAATATTTAATAGTACACTTAAGTAAAAAATTAAATTAAATTAAATTAACCTCCCCATTTTTTGAAATCATTAATTAAAAATTATTTTTTTATTATGAAATCATTAAATGTAATGAAGATACTCTTTAAAATTAAAAAAATTCATTTATTGTTTATATATATATCATATTATAGAATATTTATATCTCCTATTTTATTACATAAGGAAATTAAGGAATATCATATTCCATGGTGTGGGTATAACATAAGGTGTGGTATAAAAGATATCACATCAATGCATAGAATATCATATTGAATTATATAGATATATCATATTACAAGATTATAAGTGTTGTGATTTTTGGAATCATATTATATGATTCACTAGGTAGTGTGTGATTCATTGTGAAATATAACACTAATTTTTTTATTTGGTCATTCCTTAATGTATGGATATTTTTTGGTATGTTTAATTAATTTAAACAATTAGTGGAATCACATTAATGAATTTATATGACAAATACATATATCATCCATTGGTTACAAATGTTTCAAATAATACATTCTCCATATATTATGTAACATATGAGTAAAAGTATGTAAATATCCATTATGTCTCTAATGACTATTTAATAATATTGAGTCTATAAAAATTTAGTTCAAAATTATTATTTTTCCAAATAATTGTCCTTACTATGATTTTTTTCAAATTTCATTTACTTTAAAAGGTATAAGAGGATAATAGGATTTGAGGAGGATTCAAAAAGAAATAGGGTGATTCAAGATACTATGTGGATACACCACAATGTATGTATTCATTCCATTCATTCTTATGGTTGATATTTAAACACGTGTTTGAAGATAGTAATTGCGTCCATCATTGGGGAAATAAAAACATACAGTATTCTTTTTATATTATTAAGGATTCCTGTTTCATATTATGTTAGATCTGGGTTTGTGGTTCGTTGTTGTCTTCCAATACAAGAAAATGTGTAATTCATATATCCTAAACCTAAGAGTGGTATTAGTGGTAAAAAAATCATTAAATAATTTATAATATTTATTTTAAAATGAATACATATATATACATCAAATTATCTATCATAAAAAATTATATAAATCTCAAGTATTATTTATATAATAAAGGATTTCATAAGAAAAACATGATCGCATCATATAATATAATATAATATTGTCTTAAAAACTATAAATCTACTATCTTTTGAAAGATGAAATGTTTTAAAATATTTAGTCATAATGTATGATGTGGAATATATTTTGTATAATATCATATGTTTGGGGGTTTTAATTTAATGACAATGCCATTATATACTGTTTGAAGTCCAAAAAATAAATGATTTATCACTTAATTGACATCTTTAATATCAAATGATACAATAGTAAAACCATAAAATCAAATATGAATATATCCTAAACTAAAATGGTTAATATGAGATTATATATAATATTTAGTGACACACAAATCATAAAATGAAATATTGGTCTTTGAGCGGAGCCTCAAATTAAGATATTATGAAATAATAAAATCTTATTGAAAATTTTAATTCTATTTTTTTATTATAAATTTTAATAAAATATTTAAGTTTTTGTAGAAATTATAATAAAATGTATTGAGGAATATTTAAATACTTTTTTTATTATTTCATTAATTACAAAATTTTCATTAATATTAATAATTTTTCTCGAAACATTTGTTAAATATTTTTCCATAATATAATTTTTCAAAATTCAAATAACTTTCTTTCAATATGGAATACCTTATGATTTTGATTAATAATAATTAATTATGAATTATATAGATAATATTATTTTTTAAAAATTATCAAAATGAAGAAAAATACAAAGGGGTTTACATTCAACTATGAATTTTTCATAGATGTAAATTTCAACATCTAAATTAAAAATCCTAATATTAGGAATTATTTGAGCCATATAAAATGGTGTAAGGGTAAAAATATGTAATCCAAGGATTAAATATTGTTAAATTTGTGTCATTTTTTAATGTAAAATTTCAACACAAAATTTAGGGAATGAAAAATGATTATATTTAAAATAGCATATATTTAAAACTTTTTTCTATAATTTATAATATGAATAGATCCATATTATAAATTAATATAATGGGTTCATATTTATTCAATTTTTTATTTTCTATAATTAATGGTTGAATTAAATTATGGTAATAATTTCTTGAATTATGGATTATTCATAAAAATTTATGTCATTAATAAATATATGAATTTATGATTTATTTTGGGTTATTATATACATTATTAATAAAAATACATGTAATATTTTTAATAGAGTTTTTGATTAATTTAATGATTAATATTATTATATTAATTATTTTAAATTCATCTAATGATTTACCTAAATTCTATAATAATTGATATATTTTTCTTCCACCATGATGTTGTCTTATTCAATGTTATGAAAATGAATCATGGGGTTAATTATAGTTTATTAAAATTATTCGTTGAACTTATCATGGAATTATGGTCTCACTTGAGTGATGATTCATAGGTAGGGGGTTTTTCAGTTTGAGAAAACACTATTATGGGATTTTGGTTTTTTTCTAAAAAGGTGGGGGTCGGCTACTTGTCGATCCATGTTTACTCATGTAAAGGATATTGGTTTCATATGATTATAAATAATTCTGTGATATATTTTCATTTATCTTAGGCATATGATACTTTTTGATATATATAAATATAGTGGGATATTTTAATTTGGTTTAGTAATACCTGCTATGAGTCATTTAATGAATTACACAATATTATGGTTTGAAAATATTGCTTTGTTAGAATGTATAAGATTCAAAAGTTAGTTTGAGATTCCTTTTAAGTAAAATACTATTCAACATCCTGATCATCCAAAAGGATAGATCTACTAGATTTGGTTCCCTAGAACGAAAATATATGTACATTATGAATAAATGTTTTAATGATTTTTAATATTAACATACTAATTATCACAAAATTATATTCCTTTTATGTAATAATAGGTGTGAAATTGTACCAAGAGTATTTTTCATTCTAAAAGGTAATAGTAAATCCCCTCTATGATAAGAACCTGGAGGTGATACGACATTACTCTCAAATATATGTTCTATATTTAGACGATATCTATTGACGGACAAAAATGACATAAGATATCAGGTGTGAAGACTCATAGGATTTGGAGACACCTTCAGATAGTGTACACCCTTGGTAACATCTTGTAGGTTATTATTAGAATGAGACCTTCCAGTATGAAATATAAATTTATATGTCTCAGTGGATGTTCTTATATGTGAACATGTGTATTGGCCCTTATACTTTAATATTACTACTAATGAGTATTATGTGTCGTGAGCATTGATGTATTGACGAAAACCTTGATGACAGATACTTGAAGCGATGTAGGATACATTTGGTGTCTCACAAGTAATATTGAATTAATGAATATTGAGAGAAAGGATTTATCCCTTCCTTTTATTAACAGATGTTAATATCTCATTTTGTTTCATGGAAATGATATAGCCTAAATAAATCCATGGACATGGTGATTTATAGGCAATTTCTATTTCCAGAATGTCAAATAAAGAGACGTCGACCACATAGTTTGATGGAACTGGAATGAAACCTTCTTGATTTATGATATTGTGATAAAGAGATAATATTAAATATTAAGCATATATATTAGGTAAAATTTCATTGTGGCATTATCTTCTTTGTCAATGGGTTATTTTTCTTGTCACCAGACCCTAGCCTTGGACACTAGGTGGAATCACCTAATGGAACTGTGAAAGAGTCCTAGAGGGTCACATACTATGTGTAAATAAATTATTAGTTAAATAATATATTATTATATATTATATATCAAGTTGAATAAATATTAATCCTAGTTTTGGTTTAATAATTACTCACCAATTCTTAATCACATATATTCTTTCACTAGTTACTGAAGTGAATATAAATGGAGTGCGATATTTAATAAATATATATTTTTCTATTTAATGAATATAATATTTACTTATTTATTAGAGAATAATGTAGTGATATTTATTTAATAAGTAAACAGACAATATTCAAGCCTTGATAAATATTGTGGAGGAATGAAGGACTGGGTTTAATGCTCTTGTGAGAAATAATAAATTTAGAATATTATTTAATTAAATAATATTTATTTTTTGTTTACAAGTTAATTTAATGCCATGAAATGTTATTATTATTATTATTATTATTTTACATAGGTTTTTTCTAGGATTAAATAAATGATCAAAGACATTTTTGTAATTATTTTATTTAAACCCCAGTAATATAAATACTCACCTATATTATTTTATCTATATAAAAAATTAATTTGTCATGGTTTTTCCTAATGGTTTTATAGAACACACTTAATCCCTCAGAGCACCCTTTTCCAAGAACACTCCCAAGAATGGAGAGCAATCATCCTCCACTGGACAAAGGGAAAATCATTGGAAGCTGTTCTTGAAGCGATCAAAGGCGGACAATGAAAGCGCCAGAATCTATCATGGAAACACCAAGAGATTCCTTCAGTGACATATGGAGAATTGTGGACCACTTTTTGATCACTACTATAGGAAATATACAATTGGTTTCTATAATAAAATAAAGGTGGACTACAGATCTGTCACCAGATTCATTAGTGGAGAAATAATTCTAAAAAATGTAACTCTTTATTTAGTTAAATTAATTATAAATAATCTGTAATGAATGTAGTGATCTGAACTAATATATTATACTGAACGTGTCTTCTATTAATTACATTGGAATGATTTCAAGGAATCAATCCATGATAGACCAAGAGTTTCGAATTATCAGTAAAGCAGATACATTCATGAGAAAATAATACACTAATTAAAATATATTTTTTTATTCTAAATAAATAACATCGAGGATAAATTTATTCCATGTAGAATATTTTTGAATATCATTCATAGTACACTTCTTGGATTCCTAGGTAATGAAACATAATAATCTTGAACTCATATTCTATGTAAGGGAAAATATTTTAGAAGAAAAAATGAATCAATGAGAATAGTCAATATGGAATGGTAAATAACTATACAAAATGACATGCAATCAATAAACTAAATAGAAGTGTGTAAACACTATAGAAAGGTAACAACTATAAACACATAACATTCAAATAACTGGATAATGAAAAAAATGTGGTAGGAGTGAATCTTAACTCATGTCATTCAATCAATGAATTGGAAATGAAATGTAACCATAGTTATTTCGATGAAAAATCTCATGGATGAATAATAGCTGAAACTAAAGGGTGGAAATGAATTCTTAATTGATATCTGTCTAATGAAAAATAAATCTAATACCATCAAGAACTTTCAAATGACAGTTTAAAAACCTGAATAGAAACCCATTTAATTTATGCTATTTGTTTATCTCATCTAAACCTATCGATGCATCAATGATATATATATAAAGTCTAAGCTCCACACATCATTACTAGTACAAAGAATTACTCATATCTTATAATTAAAATAAATAATATTCCTTTTTCAAATACAATATTGAATAAAGAAAACATAAGTATAAATATTTCCCCAAAAAATGAAATAACTATCAAAATAGAAACCATTTGAAAAATGGTATACAATTTAGGAAATAGTAATATCAATGATTAAAAAAATGTATAATTATGTGGAAATTCAATGTTCAATGATCATAAGGGATTAAATATTTCAAGGGGAATAAAAAATTATTCAATGAAGTGAATTTTCATACTATCCTTGGCCAAATATATAATAAACCATCCAGAGGAAGAATAATGATGAAATTGATACAAAATATCCCAAGTGGAGTAAAAATTGAGGGGGGTTTTTTCATTTATTAAGTAATATAATAAAATAAAAAAATATTCTTGAGGAAAATATATTATTCTTTGAAAAACAATTTGAAAATATTTTTCATTAAAAATACCTTTTGAAAACATTTAATTTAAAAATAAACCAATTAAACATGAAAAGGAAGCTTTAATTGAATGACTTCAGATAAATCTATAAATGTCATATTCCGTAAAAACATTCCTTTTCTAAGGTAAAAAAGGTTACAAAAATGCCTTATTCAGAAGGCGAAAAAAACATTCCTTTGAAAAATATTATAAAAACTAGGTAAAAATGTCTTTAAAAAATCATTTTTATATGTTAAAAACTCATTTTATAATCATTTTTAGAAGAAATATTTTTTAGAAGAAACTATGTTCTTCGACTAAATAAATAAATGAAGTTAGGTTTCTATAAAATCACTTTCTTAAATATTTATGTACCGAAAAGTGGAAAATGGTAATATAATTGATATAGGTCATTAAGAACCATATCAGATAAAAATTAAATTTTTTATTGAAAAATTATCAAATAATTTCCTTAAATTTAAATTCATGTACAGATAATCTCGAATAAAATTGAGATTACGAAATAAACACTCAAATGGATATAACAACAATGTGAGAATCAATAAATAAGTAGATTATGTGTATCACATATAAATACTCATACGAAAGTCTCAAATACAAAAATAGATATTAAAAAGTGATTAAACACGTAATCATATAAATATTAATGAAAACAAGTATGTAAGATAACACAAATAAAAAAAATTGAGTTATTAAATTCTATTCCACTTGGTACATTTTATCAAAAATATCCTTAAAATAAATACGTAAAATTAAATGATAAATACCATGAATAATGAATTATGAGTAATATTACATGTTAATGTGTCACTATGTACACCAAAAATAAGAAATTCTGTGTATATCATTTAAGTATTTCTAGTGGAAAGAAAATGAGGCATGAATCCCTTACCATGTGTTTCCATTCGAGTGAAGATACTTTAACCTCTTGTATAAGGTATTTAAACATGTTATTAACTCATTAAATAATTTTTTTAATATTTATGATATATTATCTGATCTTATTATAATATCTTATTACCCATTTGATAATAACTTATCATTATTTTAACTATTTTGGGTTTTAATGGTCTAGTTTTCGAGTAAATTTTAACTAGTTTTTTGTTGTTAAAATAAAATATACCATGGTTTAATAATATCTATAATTTATAAAATGATGATAATATCCTATATATCCAAAAAATATTAATCTACAACATTCTATAATGTTTGGAGATAATAAATGAAATTTAATGTTCATGGAGATGGTAGTTCGTATATATGCATGAATGATACCTTAATTGTATTTTAAAATAATTAAAAGTAAATTATATGTATATAAATGTATATTAAATATCCATTACCCTAGTTATGGAATATATTTAATATGTTTGTATTAAAATTATCCTTAATATATTCTATGATTAGTGTTAATGAATCACATCGTTTTGAGGGGGAGATAGTTCACATTTCTTCGAACGATGTTACCGTATTGATGCAAAATGGAAGGTATTAAATTTATTTATTATAAAATGATTATAAAAGTATAAAGAAACAAGAAATATCATATATAATATTTATAAATAGATTTTATATCATAATAACCAAACATGAAAGTTGGTAAAGAAAAAATGAACAATCATCCTTTCCCGAGGCAGTAGTTCGACGTACATAGATACACTATGTTTGTTACCCATTAGAGTAATGTGTGTGTTAGTATAGGTAAAACCCTTAATAACTAATCATATATGTTTATTTAGGATACTGGTGTATTATATGAACATGTATGAAAAATATTTTAGGTTGGGGAGATGTAAATGAATGAAATGAGATCGTTGGAAAGCATTAACTGAATATCATGTAACCGCTTCTGATGTATACCAATGGGATCTCGTGGGATGATTTATGCGCAAATTGAGAATTGAGAGATGATATGAGGGATTTTGGGACTATATTTGGGAATATATTTTCCAAAAAAAAAGTTGTTTGAGAGGTTTGAGGAATGGGTAGAATTGCTGGCCTTTTATAGTGGAGGAGGAGTGGCACTATAATAGAATTTTGAAAAAGAAATTCCTTCCATAATGTTCATGTTGAAATTTGATCCAATAATAGACCCAATTTTATCCATGATCAGATAGGATATATATATATCTAGAAACTATCTCATAGAATACTGTATAGGTTGTGTTAGGCCTTATTATTAATGTTTATCCCTTTATAAAGCATAATTTTCTCTTAGCCGTTGTGATTAATTTTGATCACTTTGAGTAATATATTTGGTAAAAAAATTTGGTATCATTACATATAATATTTTATTATTATTCAAAATATTTAATACATTTCTTCCAAATTACAATAATATAAGTGGTAGATATTATTTTATAATTCATCCCGCATGCGAGACAACAATGTGGGTTTTTATTGTAAAAACTTCTGAAAGATTTCCATGTTTTTAAAATATATTTCAAAGTGAAATTGATACTAATGACATAAATTGTATTAATTGAAAATTATTTAATTAAAATTTTAAACTAATTTAATATATGATTTATTGATATATATAAATTAGAATGAAAAATAGTTTTTAACTAATATTCATTATTTTTAACAATTAATTAAAAAATGAAATGTTTCAGAAATTTATCGACTATTCACCATAAAAAATTATTATGTTTCATTTTCAAATATGATTTTTATATTTATATTTTAAACTAATTAGTGTCAAAATTCATATTTTTAATGGGTTCTCCGTTATAAGGTGATAAAATTGCCATTATAAAAATATCGATTTTTTACGTGTAAAATAGGGTTTGTTCTTAGATTGTGGCTATCAAACCTAATGGATGAATATTAAAAATATATTATTAAATATATAAAATATATTTCTCATTAAAAGTTTTCTATTATTTTAATTATTTATGTTTATTTAGTCAAAACTCTTTTTGAAGCATAATAATAATAATATTTCTTTATATATCCAATTGGATATTATTTTAGTTTCTCATTAATTGGACACCAATTTATTCATTTTATATTTATCTAAACCAAAAAAATTAATATATTAGTTAATACTATTAATAAAAACTAAATAGACTTCTAGGTTATATCAAATTATATTAAAATATATATTTTAATAATATTTTATTGTATGATAAAATTCGGTCTTTGTTGTAACACAAGACTTAGAGGAAGGAATCAATTGCATGTAATGTATGATAACTCAATATTGAATTAACTGAATTATATTGAATCAATTTTTAATATTAAAAATATTATAATGTATGCATTTATTATATCCCCTTACATGTAGGGTGTTTCATGTCATACCCACTGTCAAATACAATGTTGTACTTTAGAATTTTAGGGTGTTACATTCTTCCTACCATAATAAAATGGCATACTAAGGATTTAAACTCTATATTAGTAATAGATGGTTTTATTTTATTTTTTACATTTAAATCCCATATAATTAAAAGGGTTCCTAAAACATCCTCTAGAATATAGAGAATGGTAATTACAAAGGTCACATGGAATAACATATAACTAGGTCTTTAAGAAGGATAACATCAGTGTCAAGTAGAGATACATACTTATAGAAAAAGAATAAATATTTATAGGGAGTGAATGCGGTAATTAATAACAAACAAGTAACTGATAAATATAACATTGAGGTCCTCAAATCAATAAATATATGATTATTTAGAAGACCATTGGTTTATCATAAATTAAGGTATTATGAATGTTTTTTTATTTCGAAGTCACTGTCCTAATTTTTTGTAATTAATTTAGTAACCAATAATAAAATAAAATATTCTTACTTGATAGTTTTAAATTTCATATAAACAAACTAACATTTAGTTTTTATTCAATAAAATTCAAATTCATACATTTACTCCTAGAAATTAATTAAAAATAATGATTTTGAATCCCAAAAGTACTAAAAGAATCTTTTAAAGGATCATAAGGCCTATAAAAGAGTGACAAGTCTAAATTTTTTTCCTTAACTGTATTCCAAAACCAATATTGTTAATATATTAATCTCTAATATTCAAAATTAAAACTATTACTTCCTCATCAACATTTATTCATCAAATGGGTTAACTAAAAATAATGAAACATTAACTATGAAATTGTGAAGGTTAATGGTTGGCATGAAACCCTTATCATCTTCGATCAGGGCTTCAAGACCTATGGACTTGATATATTTGATTAGTTTTCACCAAGATTAAAATTAATAATTTTTTAAAACCATATTAATATATTTTAAAATATAAATATGATGTACTTATTTGAAATAAGGTTAATCACAAATTAGCCATTTACCTATGTGTTTCAATAAATCCTTAATACATAAATACTTTATACATTTATTTCCATATAGGTTCTTCATTAGTCTAGGATATATCCACAGTATCGTTTGATGGATTTATAAATCATAACACATTATATTCAATCTAAAATACCATATGTCACACCTAGGTCATTCATTTTCATTAACTAGTAAAATTATTTATAATGGTTTGTAAATAAAACATAGATTATCATAAGAATATCACAAGACAGTGTCAAACCAGTTGTGTAGAAAGACCTGTTATCGTGTACCAGGTAACCTAGAGTCATAGATAGAACACCTTGTGGGGTAATCACTACAAGTTACATCTGTTCCATAACTATACACACTTTTATTATATAGACATGGATTCTTATCTTCAAATGACCACATAATCTCTACCTTACCAATATTTTAGGATGGTATTCTATAAGTATCCTCAAATTCAATCTTAGGGTTATGTTCTATGTCCTATGATTTATTAAATCTAATTCCCAAGGATGATACTAAACTTCTTTAGATCCCAAAAATAGCATCCCTACCCCAGATAACCCAGAGCCAGTGTCTACTATCAATTATATTGGAATGGTTATATGGAATTAATCCACAAATGACTGAGAGTTTTGAAGTCTTGGGGACCTAGATATATAAATGAGAAAAAAATAATTACATCACAATTTTTTTTCTAAATAAATAACATTCATTATAACTATTTTCCATCAATTATAACCCTACATATCCTTTAATGTATGCTTTTTTTGGATTTATGGGTAAAGAAACATAATAAGGGTGAGCCCAAATTCATTTTAAGGGAAACATATAGAAAACTGAATAATTAATCATTGTGAATAGTCAATATGGGAAGGTAAATAACTGAAAACACATTCAATGTAATAAATAAAACTAATGGAATTGTGTAAAAAAGAAGGAAATTTAACAATTGGAAACACATTCAAATCATATAACTAGATAAGGGAAAAAAAATAAAAACAGAAAGGTAAGAAACCGAAAAATATTCCATTTATTTAATTTAATGAAAATTAATTGTATCCATAGATATTTTTATGGAAAATATCAGGGGAAAATAATAACTAAAACCAAAGGATGAAAATTCTTTCTTAACTGACTTCATGTATAAGGAACATTGAATCATATACCATCAAGACCTTTCACAAGATGGTTTAATACCATGTATAAAAACCTGTTTAACTTGTGAAACTATTTTATCTCATTAGAACCTATCGATTCATCAAGGAACTATATAATGTCTGAGCTCCACCCATCATTATATGTGCAAATAATTACTCAAATCAAATAATAAAAATAAATAAAATGCCTTATAAAATACCCATATTGAATTAATAATACAGAATTATCAATATTTCCCCAAAAAAATTAAATAATCATCAAACTAGACACCATATGTAAAATTTTATATGGTTTAGTCAATAGTAATATCCATTATATATGAGATGGATAATTAAGGGGAAGTCAATGTTCAACGATCATAGGAGATTTAATATTCCAATGGGAATAACAAGTGATTAAAGTATGTGAATGTAAATCCTACACTTGTAAATATCAATTAAAAACCATCTAGTGTAATAATGAGGATGGTATCAATAAAAAAGATCACAAGTGAAGTAAAAATTGAGGGTTTTTATTCTTTATGAAATAAATTAATAACTTATAAAAATATTACTGAGGAAAATTCCATTTTTTTGTAAACCCTTTTGAATATATTATTCTTGAAAATCCATTTTAAAACAATTTCATTTAAAGAAATCCTTCTAAACTTGAAAATTAATCTTCAATGAAATAATGGTAGATAAATACATACATGTCTTATATGGTTAAAAAGAATCATTCATTTTTTGAAACCAAAAATGGTAGAAAAATTCCTTGTTTGGAAAGAGATATGATGATTCTTTCTACAACATTCATAAATGAAAAAATGGGTAAAAATGTATTTAAATATTCATTTGGTAAAGTAAAAAAATTAATTTTTTTAGAAGACATGATTTTTAGAAAAAATAGGTTCTCCGACAAAATTGAGAAATGATGTCGGGTTACAAAAAAATAATTTTCTAAAACATTTGAGTACCAAAGAGTAGAAAAATGGTTCTCTAATTAATAAAGATCATAAATAACTAAAGGATATTAAAATTATACGGTTTATTGAACAATAATATTATAATTTCATTGAATGGAAATTGAAGTACAAATAATCTCGAATAAAATTATGATTGTGAAATAAACACTCAAAAATGATATAATGTTGAAGTTCGAGTTAATAAATGGGTATATTATGTTTATAAAATTTATATCCACATAAGGGATTATTAATTACAAATATATATATATATATATATGTATTTAAATTTCAATATTCACATAATATTATAATATTTATGAAAACAAGTAAATAATATAACTCAATGAAATGAAATTGAATTACAAAATTATATTCCACTTGGTAACTTTAAACTCAAAAATCATTAAATGCAATAATTAAAATTGAAACATAAAATAACATTAAGAAAGAATTATTAGTGATATTACATGTCAATGTGATAGTATATAAACCATATATACGAAATTTGGTGTACACCAATTATGTATGCTTCATTAAAATAAAATGAGACAAGAATACCTTACATTGTGTTTCCTTTTGAGTGAACACCATTTAACCTAATGTATAAAGGGTTTAATCATGTTAATAACTTATAAATATACCTTATTAATATTTATGATATCATTTATTTTCATCTTATAATATCTTATTTCCTGTTTGTTAAAAACCATTATTATTTTTATTATTTTGGTTGTTAATTGCAGAGTTTTTTGAGTAGGTTTTAACTTGTTATATATTGTTATTAATAAATGAATCATGGTTGAAAAATTTAAAAAAATATATCATGGTTACAATATCATATATATCCATTAAATATTTATATATAATATTCTATAATGTTTGGAGATAATAAATGAAATGCATTGTTCATGGGGATAATAGTCTGTACATACATATGGACCCTACTTTCAATGTATTTTAGAAGAATGAAAAGTAAATGATATGTATATACATGTATATAATAAATATAGTACCCTATTTATGTAATATATTTAATATATATTTATTAAAATTATCCTTAATATGTTCCATGTTTAGTGTGAACGAATCAAATCACTTTAAGGGGGTAGTGGTCCACATGTCCACAAATGATGCTATCGTATTAATGAAAAATGGAAAGTATTAAATGAATTTGTTATAAAATAAATATATAATTATATAATTTAATAAATTTAATATATAAAATTTATAAACATAGTATACATTATAATTTCCATCCATGAAATTTGGTAAAGGAAAAATGAACAATCATCATTTTGTGAGGTAGTAGTACAGAGTTCACAAAAACAATATGTTTGCAACCCATTTGATGGAAGTCAGTGTTAGTGTAGGTTTAAACCTTTCTAAAACAAGATAATATTATATTTAGGATAATTGTTTAATAATATGAACATATATGAATAATATTTTAGGTGGTGGATAATTAAATTAAAGATAAGTTATCATTGGAAAACATTACATTAGAAAATAGGAAACTCATTTTGGTGTAATCCAAAGGGATTAATTGGAAGGATTTATCACAAAAGTAGTCATTAAAGTATATTGGAATAGTTTTGGGATGATATTTGTGTAGATATTCTTAGAACCTATTTTTTTTCAGAGGTGTGAGGAATAAGGGGAAGTGGATTCCTTTTACAGTAGAGGAGGAGTTACACCCTTGTAATATTTTGACATTGGAATTTCAACCATGTTTTCTGGTTGAATGTGGACTCAATTTGATCCAATATAAGATAGGGTTGATATACATCCATCAAATATGTATTGGAAATGTTTATAGGTCATTTTAGGAATTAATATTACCTTTTACTTCTTCATTATGCTTAATTTTCTCTTAATTATGGTAATTAAGTTTAATCATTTCTAGTAATCATTTTGGTAAAAAACAAAGAAGAATTTATTATAAATTATAAATTATTCATATTTAGAATATTTAATCCATTTGTTATAAATTCATATCATATAATTGGTAGAAATTAATTTAAAATTCAGCCTGTATGCGGGGCGATAATGACGGGTTTTAATGTAAAAACATCAGAATGTTTGCTATGTTTTTATAATCAATTTCAAAGTGAAATTGATTCTGATTACAAAAATTGTTTTAATTGATAAAAAAAATTATCTAATTAATCTTAAAAACCATTTAAAAGTATAATTTAATATTATAAATAAATTATATGAAAAAGATTTTTGGAACTCAAATTCAATATTTTTAACTATTCATTAAAAAATGAAATGTTTCAAAAAAAATATCAAAAATTCACCCTAACATAATTAAAATATTTCTAATTCATATATGATGTTTATTTTTACATATTAAATCAATTAATGTATCATAATTCATATTTAAAATTGGATCACTATTAAAAGGTGGTAAAATTCCCATTATAAAAATATAGGGTATTAATTGTAAAATAAGTTTTGTTCTTATATTATACATATAAAAAATAATGGATGAATATAAATAATATTTCATTGAATATATAACATATATATTTGATAAAAATCATTAAATAATTCAAATTATTATTTTTATTAACAAAAAACTCTTTTAAAAGCATACAACGAATAATATTTCATTTTATATCAATTGGTTCTTATTTTCATTTCTCATTAGTTGGTAACAAATGAAATAATTTTATATTTATATAAACTATAAAATTTCATACATTAGTTAATACTTTTCATAACCACTAAATTAATCGATTTTTTATATTATATTTTATTATATAATAACATTTTAATAATTTATTTTTGTTCTCTAAAAATATATCTTGATTGTATTGCAAGCCATCGATGAAGGCATCCATTGTGTGTGACACATGATAAATCAGTGTTGCTTGCATTAAAATATATAGAATCTATTTTAAATAGTTAAAATATTATAATGTTTTTGGATATTATATTCTCTTATGAGTTTGGTGTTGCGTGTCATATATGATATCAAATACAATGTTGTACTATAGAATTTCAGGGTGTTACAGTGAACCTATCACTAGTTCTTCCGTGATTACCCCTATTAGATCTCATTCATACAATTTCATAGATCATCATGTTTATCATCATGTTGATATCTTATTTGTCATCAATCATGACAAAAACAGTGTTGGTCATTTCCCCTAACACACTTCTGCTGATCCCAGAACCTACAAGTGGTATCAGTGCAACACATGATTATTTATAACTATTTAAATATCATTGGTGATTTATACATTTTAATTTTGTTTTCAATAGAATTCTATTCATTATTTTAATATTAATTTTGAGATTTTTTTCATACACCTTTTCTTTTCATGGATTTAATCAAGATGATTAATTTTATGAATAAAAAGTTAATTGAGGAACTCATTCAGATGTGACAATGTTTCTGGCCAGGTAACATAAGAGTACACACAGTTTAATTAGAATTAAACATCATATACTATTGTTTAATGCATCAAGTGTTAATTTAAAAAATAAACAAACGGTTTTCACTGATTACACTGAGTATTGATGAGGATAGGCTGGCATACAGTTAGATGGAGTACACATAATATAGACTATGTGCAGTGTTTAGTCCCGTTGAGTCATAAAAATTCCATATATAACCATAAACAGACTACCTGACTAGTGATCGTGTAATTCAGAGATCACATGGAATGTAGAACATTAAAAATGACATTTACTCCATTTTTCATGGTACAATTTACATAATGAGTCCCTAGGCATGTACCTATGATATACTATCAGAGATTTACATTCCATGTAGCTCAGACGAATATGTTGTGTACTTAAACCAAATTACAAATATATAATATTTATTTATTTTAATATACAAAACTTGAAACATGTACATTCTTCAGGTCATAAAGATAAGACATTTCATATGATTGTTTTTAATATAAATAAATATTTAAATGGTTAATTAATATCAGCATAATGTTCATATCTCTACATCGTGTATGAGTTGTATTACAAGTTGTTAGTCTATGTGCATTAAAACATAACATGCGACCGAAATATCATGTAATTTCATGTAATCATTGGAAAAGTACATTTTTATGTAATTATGTGGTATTTATTTTATGCCATATGTCACAAGATTAGAACAATACACGAGTATAACACTTGTCAGGTAGAATCGGATGGGTATTCACTATGTTGCCTCCACGGTCCATTTATATACATAGAAAACCTAAAATGAATTTATTTAATTTGCTCAAAAATATAACGAATGAGAATATAAAGGAAATTTAGGTAAGAATTAAGATATACAAATTTATGGATTAATGATAATAATTAATCGCTTTGAGGGAGAGTTATCTTAAATAAGAACGATTAAGAATTTAATGATTGTTTTGTTATATGTATAATTCATTTCATGACTCTTAATGTCCTTGATCATATAGAAGAATTTTTTGTTGAATTTTTTCATTTAATTTATTATTATATTATATTATTGGATTATGTGCATTCTCTCTTCTTATTTTGTAGGGCCTGCATAAACATGATTTAATTAATTTAAATAATTTTCTACTCACCTACGTGTGAGTAAAAGCATATGTAATGGATAGAGCTCCCAAGATAGTGGAGCTGGTTCATGTTCAAAGCCACGGTGAAACTAATCCATGGAGATACATATGTGGTTTGGTGGAAAGATGTTCCACACACCTTAAATTATTCAATGTGTTTTCCCCTAGGTAATTAATTAGTTTATAAACCATTAGATAAAATAAACATTAGTAATGATAATTATCATCATGATTTATTATTTAATTTTGTTCATGTTTCATAGTTATTTCATTATGGTTGTATTTTTGTGATTAGATAATTTAATGAATTAATGATCATGCAAGAGAAAAATAATATAAATTAGCTTACACATAATTATTTTCTGAGATATGTTTAATCAATTAAGTAATATCACATAATATAAACAATCATGTGATAATGATAATAATTATTAATTTATCCTCCAAGGGATAAAATCCCTAAAAAAATTATATCAGTATAACCTTCAACTACTTTAATTAAAATTAATCCATAGTCAATTTGTTTGACTATCTGGAGTTGGGGGGATTTCACTTATTGTGGAATTAGAACTTGATTTTTTTTGGGTTGAGATAACTCAATTCACATTATGGGTTGGCTACAAAATCAGGACATGGTGTAACTAAGATGAAATGGTTGATAAAATTGTTTTTTTGGGATTTTAGTACCAGGGAGTCCATTTAATAGATCAAGGAACTATGTGTTAATATAGTTAGAATTTCAGATTCCGACCTAAAATCATTATAGTTTCTTGACCAACCTATATTGGGGCAATGATAATGGAAATATGGATCCCTGAAACTATAGTATCTAAGAAACATGATATTCAAAATCCAATGTTAAGGGATATTGGGTTTTGAAAAAATAGTGGGAGAATAAAAAATTTAATATATATTTTTTGTCTAATTTTTTTAGATAAAGTACTAAAATTATTATTATCTTATTATGTAGAGATAACATTAAAATGACACCAAAAATTTCATTATGATTCATACTTTAGAAGGAAAACATTCTCAATAGAACTAATTTTCATGAGTGGAAAAGGTGCATACGTGTCATCCTTTTCTAGGAAAGGAAATTATATGTATTGGAAGAACCTTTTTATGTTTTTGGTAGTAATAAGCTAGGTGATGTAGAGATATCTCCCTTTGAGAAACTTATGAATGATTCTACAAATGTTCTGTGATTCATGTTAACATCCTGGTGTAATTTGAATTTAAATAAAAATGAGGACATGTATTCCTGTAGCATGATGTCTTACCATCAAGATATCTATCAAGAGAAGATGATAATGGGGAGGTATGTGATCTCCAATGTTTATTCCCATCTAATCTTGTAGATTATATTCCAAATAGGCCTCATGTATTCATAGTTATTGGCTACATTGAAAGCTTGATCATTTTAGGGATTAAATTCCCAAATGAGTTGCATATTGACCCTATAGTTTCATCACAACCCAGGACCATCTCCAGCTTTACAGTTACATATAATATGAATAATAGTGGGAATATTCTTCCAAAACATCTTTCTTTAATTCTCCAAGTGGATAAAGAAATAGAGTATAACAAACCCATGGTACTTATGGTGAATAAGAAAATTAGGAAAAATGATAATTTTCCAAATTCCTATAAATACTCTAATTCTTCTTAGAATCATATTTCCATGAAGAAGAACTTCTAGAGGATGTTTAAATAAATCGAGGAAAAAAATTTTTCTCTAGAAATTCCATCCACTAGATGACTAACCACACCCAGAAGAATGATAAATCTAAATTTTAGTTCATATCAACTATAATTATTCAATACCTACACATTTGTTATCAGCTACAAATTTTTGGGCTCATATATATATATATGCAAATATAGGAACCAAGTTGATTTCGAAATATATCCAGAGGAGAGTGGTATCCGAGAGATGATAATAGTGCAAGGCTAGTTACTCTAGCCATTGGTGACTACCACCTATCATTTATAATAGGAATGATTTAGGTTTTTTTATTTTATTTATGTACCTAGAGTTACCAAAACGTATTATTTGTATCATTCCAAGATATATTTGGGATTATTTTCATGTTTAGAAATAAAAGTTAATTATTTAATTAGTAAAACATATGTTATGGTATGGATCTTTTGAATAAAGTTATTTAAATATTATATTATGAAATCCATGTTTGGGAAATTGATAAAGAGTCATGTTCACAAGAATGATATGACACCCATCCATGGCATCACAATATTGGTCATGTATATTAGAATCATTTGGAAAAGATCATTCAAGATTTTTATTTAGACTCCTTTGAGCTAAACCCACTCGATAGATGTCATGTTTATTCTCAAGGTAAAATGAACAAACCACCATTTGGTGGACATTGTGAAAGGACCACATATATTTTAGGATTGGTACACAAGATGTGTCTAGACTATTTCCAATAAAATCTGGAGGTGTAGATTCTAACCTCATATCTTTCACTAATGACTTGAGTAGATATGGCTATGTCTACATAATGAGGTATAAGTACAAGTCCATAGAGAAATTAAAATAATCCGAAAATTAATTATATAATCATCTTCATAATAATAAAAAGAATCGTTTATTATATTGAGGCGGTGAATATCTTAATCAAGAGTTCATTGAATATTTATATGATTTTGGGATTATACCTCAACTCACTCCACCATATACACCATAGTGTAATGGTGTAAATGAAAGGAGGATCCATACCTTTTTAGACATGGTAAGGTCAATAGTAATTCATACATATCATACATTATTCTTTATAGGACATGAATTATAGATTTTTTTATAAACATTAATCCAACTTCCAACTAAAGACAAGAACAGAATTACCATCGAGTTATGGAGTCCAAAGAAACCCATTTTTTCACATACATGTGTTTGGGGTTGCGAGGTGTTTGTTAAGGGATTCTTGGGATACAGACTTGCACCCCGAGGCATGTTGTGTATTTTTATATGGTATCCTAAGGAAAAAATATGATACGACCTATAATACCCCTCATATAAGAAAGAAATTTTCACAAGATAAGTCTTATTTCATGATAGGTAGAACATCCTCAAAAATGATGGTGGGAGAAAGATTCACATTAATGATGTTAATTCTCAAGATGCACAGGAGTTGTACAAGAATAGATTCCAAAATTACCCCATAGATAAAGTAGTTACTCAAAAAAAGTACAGATTAGGATCAAAAGGGATGTATAAGAACCAGAGAGATATGGATTTTTGGTCACTAAATATGGTGACTCATTATTGGATGACAATGATGAACCTAATTCCTACAAGGAGTTAGTAGAGAGCTTAGAAGCTAAGAGATGGCAATAATCTATGAATTTTTAAATTAATTATATGTGTCATAACTAATTTGGGTTATAGTTAAATCACTAGTTGATGTAAATCCCATTGGGTCAAAAGTTGGAATTCAAGAGGAAAATGGGCAAGGAAGATAAAGTAAATTCCTATAAAGCAAGTGTAGTTGCTAAAGGGTTTAAACTACATTAATGAATTGATTATGATGAATCATTTTCACCAGGTTTTATGTTTATATACATCGTAATTCTAATTTCTAAATAATTTTACCATAAATATGAGATTTAAAAGATGGATGATAGGACTACATTAATTAATGGTAACCTTAAAAAAGATGTATGTATGAAACAACTAGATGTTTTTGTGACTCCAGGTGATGCAAATAATATTTTCATATTGGAGAGATCCATTTATGGATTGAAGCAAGAATCCAAGTCATTGAACATTCCATTTGATGAATCCATAAAACAATTTAGATTATTTATGAACTAATGTGATCCATGTGTTTACACGAGTTTTAGTGGAAATGCATTCTTTATACTAGTAATATATAGTGATAAAATATTACATATTGGAAATGACATAGAAGTCATATAATTAGTTTTGGACTAGTAAAAAGTGTGTTTCTTTATAAAGGAAATAGGTTATCAAACATATATTATAGTGATCAAGATCAATCCTGATAGATCTAAGAGGATTCCAAGACTAAGTCAAAGTACATATATTGGCAAGATACTAAAGATATTTTCTATGGAACAATTCAAGAATGGATTGGTTCGATTTTCACATGGTTTAAATATTTCTATGAAAATGTTTCCTCTAACATAACAGGAGATAGTGATCACGAGTAGTATTCCATACACTTCTATGATATGATCAATCATGTATTCCATGTTACATACTATACTTGATGTTCCCAATGTGTTGATCATGGTAGATAGATATCAAGAAGATCTTGGAGAACAACATTAGTTTTCTATAAAGGTTATCCTTTTGTATTTGAAAATAACTAAGGATATATTCATGATATTTGGAGGAGATGAGGATTTAGTTATCAGGAGTTATACCAATGATAGTTTTTAGATTTATTAGAATGATATAAAGTCAAAATCAGGATATGTGTTCTATCTCAACTGAGTAGTTTTGAGCTGGAAGAGTTTAAAGTAGCTAGTTATTATTGATTCTACAGTGAATACCAAGTATATAATGACATATGATGCTACCAAATAATCCATTTGTATTCAGAACATTGTCTATAAGGTTGATGTATTAACTAGTAGTAAAGAACCTATCATGTTGTAATGTGATAATATTATAGCAGTTGATCTTGTAAAAGAGCCATGGCCACACCAATGGACTATGAATATATTATGGAAGTATCACCTCTAGAGGGATTTTGATCATTGGGATGAAGTTTTAGTAAGAAGAGTACCCATAGAAGAGAATGTGGTGGACCCCCTGACTAAAGGCCTATCTCAGCCGAGTCATGAGTATCATGTGAGAGCTAGTGTACCTAAGGTTGTTGGAAGATGGTTATAGTTCAATTGGGAGTCTGTTGGAGTGGGTTCCCTATAAAATAAATCTATGTGCATTCTGATAAATTTTATTCATGATTTGGGATATTAATAAATGATTTATCACCTCATGGTTATTCTTCCTAATAAAATTGTATGTGATAATGTCCTAAGAGAATCTTTTGACAAAAAAGGTTATAACAGTTCTATATTATGATGACAACTTGAAATTATTATGAATCAATTTTTAAATATATATTCTATATCCAGATGAAATCATTTGAGGGACACAAATAATACATGCTATAATGGGTGGAGACTCCTATGACTTTGATTCACCATATCATGGTGTGTTCCCTTAGTAATATCTAGTATGATATTATTGGAACGAGACTCACCAGTAGGAAATACACCTTTATATGTGTCATTCTATGTTCCTATTACAAATGTTTGTATATCCCATTAGAATTTAATATTACTATTAACATGTATTATGAATTGAATACTTTGATTTATTGATGAAAACTGTGATGACAAATGTTTGCGGTGAGGTAGGATACATTGGGTGGGTCATGAATAATATTTCCTTAATGAATAATGAGAAAAAGGATTTTTCCATATTATTCTTTAACAGAATTAAATATCTCATTCCCTTTGATGAAAATGATATAGCCTAAATAAATCCCCATCCATATTGTTATATAGGAATGGGTTTTTCAATAAATTCAAAGAGAGTAGTATCGAGGATATAGGTTGATGGCACCGGCATGGAACCTGCATGATTTGATATATAATGGTAAAGGGATTATATTACATAGTAAGTGTCCTCATATGGTAACATGTTGTTATATAATTAATTAATTTATCAATCTGTGTCCAGGAATGTTTATATACACTTACCATAGATTATAGGCTTTTTAGCCTAATTCCATAGAGAATGAGGCCAATTGAGTCACACACTATGTGTATTCCAAATCAAATTTTAATAATATATTATTATTTATTATTTTACGATATGAATAAATATAATTTCCAAACATGGTCTAACAAAAAATCATGTATTCTTGATCACATTATTTCTATAACCAGTGATTTTTTAGAATGTAATGTGAGTGGAATATTTAATGAATATTTATTTGGTATTTACTGAATATAATATTTATTTATTTATTAGAAAAAATGCTGTGATATTTATGTAATAAATAAATAGGTATCATTCAAGGCCAGATAAATATTGTGGAGGAATGGTGGGATAAGTTTAATGTTCCAGTGAAAAATAATAAAAATTTAATATAATTTAATCAAATAATATTTAATTTTAATTCCTATGTTATGCACATGTAGGGAAATGATAAAAATAATAATATTATTTGACATGGGGTTCTTCTATGATTAAATAAATTACTGAGGTCACTTGTTAAATTATTTTATTTTACCCCTAGAAATATAAATAACCAATTGTGTTAATTTCTCGATAGACCCGATTAATTTTTCATGGTTGTGCACAACCAATTTGGAGAATTATCTTAAGCCTAGATAGATCCTTTATCCAATAAATATCCTAATAAAGGATTTCAATCCTCCACTACTAGATCAAGGAGAATTATTTGGAAGCAGTTGTCAAAACGATCAAAGGTGGATGATGGAAATGCCGAGATCTTCCATTCTAGAACAAGAAGATTACATCAGAGATGTATAGAGATTCATGGAACACATGTGGATCACCACTAGAGGAAATAAATAATTGACTTCAACAATGAAACAATGGTGGACTGTAGATCTGTTACTAGAGTCATCATCGAAGAAATAATTTCTAAAAAGTTAAATATATATTTAATTATTATTTATAAATAATATGGCATTAACCTCTCTCTAGTTTCAGTGTGATTACCATTGTATGATCTCAAGGATCCAATTCCACAGTTCACATCAATTATTGTCATGTAGATATCATATTGGTCATCAATCATGATAAAATGTTTGGCAATTCCCATCGCATGCTTCCACTATTCCCAGAACCTACAAGATCATGATAAATTTGGTTTTACATTTAATATAATGTGTATGTAAAGATGGTTATGGGTGAACATATTAGTACTAGGTTTTTATATCTAGAATGAGTGGTAGGTGGAACATTTTTTTAGAAACCCTTATTATATTAGTATACCATATGAATAATTTGGAGTGGAACTATAAGATGGATTATGATAAGGACTTATCAGATCATCAATAAAAGGGACACTTAGTATATAATTATCAAAGTTATCTTCCTAAGTAAATATATGGTAACATCTTGAGCTTTTAAAAATTAAATACTATGTCAAATAGAATGAAAAATACACCACATCAAACATAAATGAAAAATTAAATAATATTATTTAAATGTTATAGTTATAACCTAATTGTTACAATAGTGGATATGAATAATATTAACTGAATTATGATAATATGGTTTAAAAATTTATATATAATGAATCATTTGTTCACCATTTAATTATAAATGAAAATAAAACCCTTTTAAAAATAAAGGGATATGTTTTTCTGAAAAACTATTTTAAAGTGAACAAGTTTCTTTAATACCAAAAAATAAAAACATCACATATATTAAATAATATTAATGAAATTTATCAATAAAAATTTAATATAATGTTAATTATTAATCCAATTAATTTTTTATAAATGATATAAGAATAAATCAAATTTTTATTCATAAAAGATATATTTTTCTAAAAAGGATCTTTGCCTCATTTTGATGGAACAATTGTTTCAAATCATGAATTTAAACATTTATATATTATAATTTACAATATAAAATTATTAATTAAAATATTAATATAATTTTTTTTTGGAATTTCTGGTACTTTTTTGACAGGTTTCATGTTTTGATAAATAAAGAAAAATACTGAATTTTAATTAAAAATGGTTTTCTGTCAAAATATTTTATTTGTTAAATTATGTTGTTGGTTTGTTTTAATGTATAAATAGATAATTTTTATATCATATAATCCAATTAATGTAATTTTAATATATTTTATAATTAATTTCGATATAAAAACATTTCAATCTTTTAAATGTTGTCACTTTAAAGTCCCGTTTTCTCACCCAGTCAATGAGATTAAATTTAAATTAAATTTTTCTAATACTATATTTCGAAATTTGTAAAATTTATTTCATATTTTTAATCATAAGGTTAAAATATATTAAAATGTTTTCATTTTTATTTGAGGATAATATGAACATACACATTAGTAATTTTTTGTTACCGTAGTGAAGAGTGTATTGAGTAATTAAGGGTAAAAATAATATATTAAATATCATAAAAATACCCCAAAACTTGTCCTATTTTTATTAAATGGTTTTTTTCTTCCAAAATAATCTTGTTTTTGATTTTATGAGATCTTGAACCCACTTTGATGAATTTATTCCATTTATCATATTCCATTTTAATGAAAATCCAATATTGTCATACTTATGTTTGAACAAGTATAAAATTTTTAATATTGGTTTATTTATATTATTTTATTGAATATAAATAGAATTAAAAAATATTAATTTTTTATATTCTAGAAGTATATTTTTTTTCTAATTTTTAGGAATGAAATAATTATCTTAAATTGTTACACAATGATGATGTAGAAATTGTTTAAATAATGGAAATATCAAATATATGATATTAAAAAATTAAAAATAAATATAATTCTGAATAATTAATTTCATCCAATAATTTTATATATGAATTGGATGATTTTTTACATGTTAGATTAATTGGTTCAAATTTATCTTGTTGTCATGATATTGTTAAAATGTCAGTTAATGAATAGTGTCAAAATTGACACTAACAATATTTTATAATAAATAATATTTTATTAAATTATATAAAGTTATAAAAATAATTTAGCCAAATTATTTTAAAAAGGGTTATATGAACATCCATGATTCATTTATGGTTCCTTTTACATTTTATAGTAGTTTTATTAACCTTCAAATAGTAAAAAACTTGTTGTCTCGGAACAAGATAAAGAAGTTATTTAATGGTCAAAGCCAACAGATAAGGATTAAAAAGTAGTGAAAATATTTTTAGTTATCTTTTAATTAATTTATTTACCCCAAAAAATCATATATTTTATATAAAAATCAGTTTTGGGTCATTTTTAAATTAAAATTTCTTTTTATTAATTTAATAGTTTAAACCATTCTAAGAGTGACCCTCCCATATCTTATAAAAGAGAACCTATTATTATTTATTCATCACACTTGAAAACTAATTTTCATATAATATATACCATATTAATTTCATTGAATCCATACCCACATTATATATCTCTTATATTATGATGAGAACCGTCCATAGTGGTCTTGAGTTATTAAAAAAAGACGGAGATCTGAGGAAGATGTATCGTTTTCAATCATGTATTATTAATTCTTACACATCATTAAAATACTCATAAACAATTAAAAAATAATTACTATATTATATTTGATTTGATGATATGTTATTATCTCAATATAATCATCTATATACATATCCATTTTTATAAAATGAGAAAAACAATAATCATTCATGTGTATGACGTACTACCACATCACGAACCAATATAATTCATTTTCTATCACCATATATAATGACATGTTATAATGATGAAATAAATGTTTACATAGGATATTAATGACCTATTTTTCATTATTAAATAATAATATACCATTTTATTTCTTACATTTCCAAGCATAGAAAAATGATAACGTCGTTCGTGAATACATGTGATGCATCAACTCCAAAACACAGTGTGATTAGTTATTTATCACCACATCACATAAATAATATATATAAGTGTATTTAAATCTTTAATATGATAAAAATAATAATATTATCATTATGGAAGTATAAAATGATACTTACTTTTTTCCATAGTGATCATTGAAAAATGAAGACTTTGCTCATGCATATGTACGACTTACCGCCTCTATGATTATAATGTATTTTATTATTAATATCTATATTAAAAGGATGGATTTAAATGTATAATTGATTTATAAAAGTTATTATTATTTCCTGACTATTATTTTGGAGATGATGGACTAATGACCACTTTTTACTATATACATTATACTAATGTCATTTTGGACTCATGTATAGAATATCATAAAAAAGACTAATATGAACTTAAATAATAAATTATTATTATAACAAGATAATAAGTTATATAAAAGGAATAATAAACTTTATAATGGTTATAAATAAATTAAATAATCATCATATGCTTATTACCAATGAATATAAAGACTGTATATGATGAATCAAACTCATGGTAATGGACTTTTTTCAATCTCCTTTCATTGAGGTATATTTTGATGTTATACACCAACCATCTTTTATGAGATGTATATACAAACCTAATTGACTTTTAATTTCATTAGTTTATTTATTATAATATTATTTAATGTTTTTAAATGATTTTATCTCATTTGGATTATTATTTAAATGTTAAAAGTGGTATGAGAAGCTTTGAATGATTGGAGATTAAATTTTGATATCCTTTTCACTATGTTAATATTCATGATATTTATTATTATGGCCATACAAGATTTATAAAAGTAATTTTATGTATTTTTAAAATTTCATTTAATGGTTTTCAAAAGCAATATTTTAACCTATTTTATACGAAATTTTTTTAAAAAATAACCAGTGAAATGTTCTATTCTTAATGTACATAATGACACCAAATTTTCCACCAACATGACTATTATTTAATTTGTAACTTCCTTTTAAATATTGAATATTTTCATAAATTAAAAACATCCTACCATTATTTTAGGATCTTTTATATTAAATACATTTTTGTAACATAAAAGTTTAGTTTTATATGAAATTTATTTTGATATTGGATTAAAATAGTTTTTCAAAGTGTTTTATAAAGAAATATTTTAATAAAGGATATGGTACATGAGAATTATATGATAAGGATTAGCCTGATATAGCTTATATATGGGCTGGACCAGATAGATTCAGTTATGAAAATTACATATTAACATGGGGTAGCCCATATAGCACTAGGGAAGCTCGTTACAGTTTAACATGAGGTTGCCCTTATAGCATTGGGGAAGCCCATTACAACTTCGCATGGGGTGGCCTAGATAGAAATGGGTAAGACCAGAATATTTTAATTGAAATTCATCTATATGGTTATTCTAATTGAAAAGGTTTGGGGGGGGGGGTTTAATGAATATAATGCTTTAAGTCACCTAAAGGAGTATTTATTTCTTCCTATGGGTTTTAATGATTGTCTTAGAGAAAAATTTGTGTTTGTTATTCATGTGAAAATGTTTCATTCCATATGATGAATAAACATTGAAGAGAAATGTAATATTAATTTGAAATTTTATGATTTTACAGAACTAACAGTTTCCTTTATTTTTATATCCCTCAAAAAACTATTGTGCTCATCCCAGGTTTTAAAAATGTATTTCAGAGTGTTTAAGGGGGAATAGATACAATCATGAGATAAGGGGGATAATTGTGATGATTTTTCATAAATGTAAACCATTATTTATTTTAATAAGTTTTATGTTGTGAAAAAATAGATATGAAGTATAATTGTCAACGTATAGCTTAGGGTATTATGTTGTAAGCGGTATCCTAAACATCTAAAAATCTAAACTTAAAAGATCCTTGAATATTAAATACAGTAGAAAAAACTTGAATATGAAAATTTTAAGGCTATGTTATTCTAGTTGGTATCAAAGGACATCTTTAGAAAATTTGGAGATTATGATATTTTCTTAAGAGTTATGGTTATAATCACGGTTTTATAATTATATGTTTTATCATAAGTTAGGAGTCATAAAAACAACTTTTTAACATTTAATTTAGAAAACATTAATTTTACTAGCAGTATTTTTAGAGAAATTTATTTTTCAAGTAATTATGTTTGATTAATTTTTTTGAGGAAAAATATATGTTTTGAGATGATGTTTGTGGTCAAAAAATATTAAGGTTATTTTTTAGGATATTTCTCAAAATTATATAATTATATAAATATTATAATAATATAGTTTTTGAGAAAATTGACAATCCACAAGAGTAATGACAGTCCATCACATCTAGAAAGGCCGTGAGTTTTGAACCCACAAAAAAAGGTTGAAAAGGTTTGATCCCATACCACTATTCTATATAATGTATTGGATAGTAAGAATTTTTATTTATAGTGAAAATATTTTATGGATGAAAAATAATTTGATTTCAGGAACGTATGATTTATCAAATAGATAACTTTTGGATTGTAAAATAAGTTGGTGATTAAGTGACTAATGTTATTTTGGATGACTTATAATATTTTGGGAAATCAATATGATTAATAAAATAGAATAATATGGTATTTTATTTGAAGAATAAAGGTTGAATTATATTTTGGAAGAACATGTAATTTTTTGTGTTTATTTATGTTAATTCGGGTTATTTATGTAAATATTTTGTATATAATCAATATTATAAGGGAAATTAGTTTTTTGTATATGAATTCATGTGAAATTGATGTCATTTGAAGATAATTATTAAAATTTATCATGGAAGACCATGTGATAAAACCCTTTGTGATCTTGGGTTTCAATATTAGTTTTGATTATTTTTTTGAAACTTTAAGGATTTTTCTTTTTTGAATGATCTATGATGAACTTTTTCAATTACTATTGAAATTTTGAGATTAAATTATTTTTTTATGATATAATGGTTAATTAATTTGTGGAATTATCTTACCTTATCTTTTTTTCATCATAATGTCTATAAAGAGGAGGAATAGATAGTCAATATTTTTTGGATTATGTGATTCTCCAAAAGTTTATTCTAGTGATTTCGCACTGGAAATGTTATCATTAATACTAATTATTTAGAGGAAGAGATGATTTTGTGGTGAAAATTTATTAATGGATGAAAATATACTTTTAAAATTAGTATGTTTCCTTATGTTATTAGTACATGTAGTAAAATAATTCCTCAACTCCCTTAAAACAATTATACATCAAAAATGTTATCAGTTTACTTTTCGTACTATGAAATCAGTGAAATTTTAACCCATCACATATTTTAGGTTTTGTGATGGATAACATTATAATTAAAATGTTCTCTATCTATCTAGATAAAAACATGATAGATATTTTTAAATATCATGTCCATGTTTTAATATATGGTATCCTACTATGTATTATATATGGCGACTATTGTAATTTTGTTTTTCTCTTATTATGTAGTAGTTTTATTAATTTTGTTTTTTCTCATGTGGGAATTCAATAATGGCATGTTCAATAGTTGAACCCTTATTACCAAACCCATGTTCAAACTATGAGGAAGAAAATTTATTAAGCGGAAGAATGTAATATGTTGTGTTTTTGAAAATGAAATACTATGTTAGATAACATTGAAAATACACCACATCAAGAAGAAACAAACAATTAGTTTTTTTATTTAAATTTTATCATTATAATGTTGTAAGAATGGAAGGTATGGAAATTATTACTTTAATTATGGAAAAATTGTTTAAAAATGTATATATAAATTATTTTTTGGAAACTATGTTATTATAAATGAAAATAAAACCCTTTTCAAAATAAATGGAAATGTTTTTACTAAAAACTATTTAAATGTCCATAATTGTGTTTTATACCAATATATAAACAAATAAAACATTTTATATAGTATTAATTAATTATATATATATATAATATATAATATATAATATTATTTATTCATCCTCTGTGTTTTCTAGACATAATATAAGTACTAATACTATTTTTACACATAAAAGAAGTGTTTTTCTAAAAAGGCAGTTTTCCACATTTTGATAGCATACTTGATTTAAATATAATTTTTGAAACTTAAAAAAATTATAATATGAAAAATAAAGTTCTTATTTTGATGTTTAATATCCACATTTACCTTGGTACAATTGTCGGTGTTTTTCTGATAAGTTTCATGTTTTAATGAATAGTGAAAATTACTAAATTGAATATCAAAATAGCACTTTTGTCTAGATGATTTATATTGTTAAATTTTATAATTGATTGTTTTTAATGTATAATTATACGAATTTTATATCATCTAATCCAATTTTGGTCAATATAATATATTTCATATTGAATTTGGATATAAAAACATTTCAATCATTTGAAGGTTTTCACTTCAAAAACTAGTTTTTTCACCTCGTCAAAGGTATTTATTTTAAATTAATCTTTGAAAATTATTATTTTTTAATTTAAAAAACTGATTCAATATTTTTAATTATATTTTTTTAATTTATTAAAAATTTCCCTTTTATTTTTTGGACAATTTCAATAGAAACATTAGTAATTGTTTTACAATAGTTAAGGATAAATTAAGTAATTAAGGGTAAAATAATATTATAATAATTATAAAACTACGCTAAAAAGTTCAGTAATTTTATTGGATGAGTTATTATTGAAAAAAACATCCTGGTGATGATTTTCTGACCAATTAAAGCAACTTAAATGAATTTAATATTTTTATAGTATCTTATTTTAATGAAATGTCAAAGATGTCAAAGTTATGTTCTAATAACAATAAAACATTAAGATTAGGTTTATTTAAAATATATATATGACTATGGATAGTAATATTAAGGATAAAATTCATATATTAATAATTGATTGTTTTTAATTTTTTTGGAATGATACAATTACCTTAATGGATTAAACAATGATGATGCAACAATTATTTACTTTACTGAAATATGAAATAAATGATATTAAATATTTTAAATGAATATAAATTGTAATAATTAATTTATTTGGGAATTTTATAGATTAATTGGTCATTTTATTGAATTTTTATAAGAAATGGTTTGAATTTGTCTTAATTTTATGATATTTTTAAAAAGTCATGTAATGAATTGTTTCAAAATTGACAATAATGACATTTTAAAATAAATAGTTTTTTGTTAAATGATATATAATTAATGATTTCAAAAATTAGGCCAACATAGTTTTATAAAGTTCAATTGAACATATAAGGTTCATTTATTATTATTTTATCATTTTATTATAAATATATTAAGCTTCATATAGTAAAAACTCATGTGGTCATAGTAAGAGTTAATAAGTTTGAATAATGGATAAAACCAAAATATAAGGATTAAAAATAGTATAAACATGTATAATTTTAATCAAATAAAATTATTTCAACCCAAAATTATTCTATCTTATAAATAAATCATTTGGATCCATTTTTAATATAAAATTAAATTTTTTTCATTTAATATTTTGAGAAATTCAAAGACTTCGCCTCCCCTCCCTTATAAAAGGGAACCCCTTGATCTATATTATCCACATATAAAAACGTTTTTTGAACTAAATTATGAAGAAATTTATTTATAAAATTTATACCATAGTTATATATATATTATTTTAGGAATAAAAATGCCCTTATTGGTCTTAAGGTGTTAAGCAATGGTGGTGGTCAGATGAAGAGGTATCATTTTTAATAATGTGAATATGTTTTATTTCTTCTTTAGCTTCCTTAAAATATTATTAAAATACTAAGAAATAATATATATAGTATCATATATATTATTTTATTTTATTATGTTAATAATTTAACAAAAATTCACCTCCACATCCATCAAAAGAGAAAATAATTTATCATTCGTGTCTATAGATGGCTACAACATCGTAAACAGATAAAATACTGTTTTTCTTCCCCATATCTCATAAATGGTTATAATGGTGGAATTAATAATTATATATTGTATTAATGAATTATTTTATGTTATTAAATATTAATATATCATTATTTTTCTTACCTTTCCATGAACATAAAATGATTACCTCATTCGTGCTCACGTGTGAACTATTACCTCGACAAAGTGATGTGATACATTTCTCTTCACCACATCACATGGATAATATATATAAGTATATTTAAATTATTAATATAATATTAATGATATTATTATCAATAGGTATTGTTAATATGATACTTACCATCTTTTTATAATGATCATTGAAAAATGAAAATATTACTCATGCGTACGTATGACTTACTGTCTCCATGATTGTAATGTAGTTCATTTTTCATATCTATATTTAATGGATCGATTTAAAAGTATAATTTAATTATAAAAGTGATTAATCTTTTCTGAATATTATTCTAGGGATGATGTAATATTGACAACTTTTGACTACATATATAAAACAATGTCTTTTTGGACTCATGTACTGAATATCATTAAAATGCACGATGTGAACATAAAGAATAAAATAATTGTTATAACATTATAATAAGTAAAATAAAAAATTAATAAACATAAAGGGGGTTATCAAAAAATTAAATAATTAAGCTATGTTTATTATCTATGAATATAATGATTTTACCTAACGAGTCAGACTCAAGGTATGGGACTTTGACTTGATCTTTTTTATTAAGGCATATTGGGATGTCATACAACCAACATTATATACTAGGTGTATATACATACACTTTGACTTAAAATATTAGTAATTAATTTATTTTATTCTTATTTAATGTTTTTTTTAATTTTATTATTTCATGTGGATTTTGATTTTAATGTTTATAGTGGTATGGGACACTTGAAATGATTATAGAATTAATTTCAAAATATTTTTCTTCATGTAAATATTCTTGATATTTATTTTAAATATTTATTTATACAGATACAAAATTTATATATATGATATTTTTTATATATTTTTAATCTCATTAAAATTTTTTGGAAATGAATATTTTTATGTGTTTTATATATATTTTTTTTGGAAAATCACTGAAGGATCGATCAATTTATAAAGAATAAAAAGATGATGAATATTCAACTTCCATAACAATTTTTTAATTTGTATATTCCATTAAAATAATACCTATTTTATTAAAAAATATTCTTCTATATTATATTGGATAGTTGGTATTTAAAAAAAATTCTTATGAAAATTTAATTTTAATAGAAATGTGTTTTTAATATGAGATTAAAAGAGATTTTTGAAAGGGTTTTATCATGAATGTGTTTTATTAATGACATGGTTGTTGATAATTATTTGAAATGGGTGTCCTTGATATATAATATACACAAGGTTTCCTAAATAGCACTAGGAAATCCCATAAAAGCTTAACAAGGGGTGGCCCATATTGGGTTGGGAAATCCCGTTACAGTATAACATTGGGTGGCATATAGAGTGTTGGGTAAGCCCGTTATAGCGGAACATAGAGTTTCCCAGATAGATTCAGCTAAGCCTATAATAGGTTAATTAAAATTCCACACTATTTTTATTCCAATTTAAGGTGTTTTTAATGGGTTTAATGATCTGAATCCTTTAAGTCACCTAAAATAATTTTAATTTCTTATTATGGGTTTTAATGATTTTCTTTGGGATTTTTTTTCATATGAAAATATTTTATTTCATATTCTCAATGAAAATTGATTGTAAAGGTAAAATTTATATGATTTCATTGAATTAATGGTTTCTTTTCTTTTTATCTCCCTTAAAGATTTTTTTTGATCATCCCATGTTTTGAAATTTGTTTCATATGGTTCAAGGGGGAACAGAGAGAAGGATATTATCAAGGGGAAAATTGTGAAGATATTTCAAAAAGATAAATCAAGTTTTATTTTAAATTGTTTTATGTTGCATAAAAATTATATACTGAGTATAAGTTCACACTATTATTGTATCAATTTACATTGTAACCATTTTTCATAATTCTCAAATACTCTAAACTGAAAAGATCCTTGGATGTTAATTCTCATTCAAAATCACTTGAATATGTTATTTTTAAGGCTGATTCATAAAATTGAAAATTGCAGAATCTATTGTGAGTCAAATCTTAGAGAAATAATGTTCTTACCCCACTAATGTTTATAATTTATTTTAAATGGTACATCATTTTAGTACATGTAAATTTAACAAATTTCAATATTGAATGAATATAAAATAGGACACTCATCTGGTGAAAGGTTTTTTAATTGATAAAATTTCAACATCATCATAAAAAATAATATTAAAATAAATCCGTGTGAACAAAGAAAATAATTAATGTAAATATCTAGATTTTTATTGAATCTTTTAAATCATTTTAATGATACACGTAAAAACATGTATGATAGAAAATACATTCCTAAATTTCACAATGCAAATGTTTTTCAATATGTTGATATTGATACTAATGATAAAAATTGGTGAATTATCATGATTTTTATATGTATATATTAGATGTAACCTGAACAAATTAGTTTTCAATATATACTATTTCCTCAATATGATTACATGTTATTAACTTGGAGATAATAATTTTTTCCAATAAAGGGTTTTATAGCCATGGAAATCATTATATAATCATCATTGGAAATTTCCTAATAATATGAATTATTTCAACTAAATTTATAAATATTATATATAAAATATTATAGGATATCTTAATCGGAAATATGATTTTAATGTTTTTATGTAGATTTTAAAAAAAAATTGGTAAAAATTCAAATTAAAAGAATAAAAAGTATATTGTAATGTTTTGTACAATTCCTTTGGTAATTTGGTATGTGTTTTTAAATCCAAAACTATGTTTTGTGGGGGGCGGGGTAAAGGAATCTACTTTATGAATTATTTTTGAATACCTAAACTGTTATATGAAATACCATGCAGATTCCATGTCATGTATTAATGTCATAAAAATCCATTGTTCAATTTTTAAGGAATATGATTCCAAAAAAACATTTTCTGAATTGTATATTTATATACGAGTTAAAAATGAAAATAATAATTGATATGGTATTATTTTTCATTAATACATAGTCTCAAATATTTATTTTATTATTATCTATATCATAAATGAATATTTATTCTCAAATTGATTTGAAAAAATTCATGTATTGTTATCTCAATCATAATGTATTTTAAGAGAATAAATTAGTTAAAAAAGAGTTTTTATATATGAAATAAAATAATATGCATGGTTTATGATTCCTCAAAACTAATAAAATTATTGAAAATGAGACAAGGGAAAAAATTATCTTGTATAAATATTATTTATCTTGGATTTAAGAGTATTTTCAATGATTTTTTTAAAACATGATAAATCTGTATTCCACCATCCATATGTGATGTATTTCAATGTACAAAAGGTGTTATTTTATAATAATGATCTATACACATAGGATATAGTATAAGATATGGTTAGTAATAATTTATTCCGTAATCATTCTCACTAATGAAAATATGTATTACTTCATCACATAAAATAATTTTTTTAATATAGAATGATAATAATAAAATATTATATTTTATAAGATATTAGTGTTTTTATTTTTAAAATAAAATACATAAAATGGTTAAAAAATATAATATTTCAGCTTTAAAAAATAAATTTTAATGTTTTTTAATATTAATAAAGATATTAAGATAAGATTTTAATAAAATTTTGTAAATAGTTATATTTTATTACCATGATGATCTCTATGTGGATAATTTGGAATAGAGTTTAAAGAGACGATGATAATGAATATTGAAGGACGTTTATGTAGATAATATAAATTATTAATATCATAACACTAGAAGTTATGACTTAAAGATGTTTGAATACATATTAAATGAGTTAAAAACATACTATCAACCTTATTGAAACCTATTTACATCATAAATTTTACTCAGAAAAGGAGTTCTGTGGGAGTGTTTTATCAAATGGTTTCATAATACTGTAGTAGGAAATATAGTAAGATTTATTTAGTTTAAAAAAATTAAATGTAAAAATTAAAAATAATTCTAGTACTATTTAATATAAGTTATGCGACTATAACATATATTTATATATATTATTTAAGGAGAAATATAAAATAAAATATTTCATGTTATAGAAAAGGTATGTAATGACCCATAATTTTATTAATCTAATTTCTGCTCATTTAATTATTTAATTTACTATAAAGAAATACGTCACATAGAGAACCCAAGAAACATATTCTCATAAATGAAAAATGAAACATTAGTTATTAACTAAACCCATAAAATTACAATTATTACAATGGGATATCAAATAGATTATAATAAAATTAATATATAAAAATCTAGATCTTCACGATCCACCAAAATGACCACACACACAAACAAAGATTTTGAGTTAAAACCTAATGTTAATAATAAATAATTCATTTTAAAAATTCATGTATAAATAAACTTGGGAGAAAGTGAAATTTAATGATTGAAGAATGGAATACGAGGTATTTTTTGGATGTTGGGAACCCATATGAGCATTATAAATCTGACCATTAGAATAGTAATCTGACTGCTAGAATAGAAATCAAACAATTAGAATATTAATATGAACATTATGAGTTTTAATCTTCCTGATAGAATAATAACCTCACTTATTACTTTTTAAAATAATATCTATGTACATTAGGAGATGATAATATGATATATTTAAACCATATTACATGAAAATATCTTTTAAAAAAATAAGGTGTTTTTAATTTTTTTTAAAAACAAATTATTTAATCACAATTTTAGGATAACTTAAAATAAATCTTATATACATAAATTTGACTTATAAATTTATATTACATTTTTTATATTTATAAAATAATTTTATGAGACTATAACTGATTTTTAATAGTTAATAGAATTGATAATAATATTTAAATTAGATTTTTTAAAATTTATGAGGATTTTAATTAAAATTCATATTTCTCATATAGATAATTTTTTTAAATGGATTCAATATTTAACTCTAAATTTTGAAAAATGTTGACTATGAAATATTTGGTATATTTCAAAAATGGAGAATTTATATGCATAGTGAAATATAATAATTTATTGTATTTAACATTTTAAGCCAAATACAAGAGTATTTTAGTTATGGATAATGTAATAACCTATTATATGTTACTCAAATACAATAGTTACTATATATAGTCAATAGAATCAACCCTTTTGATAATATAGATAAAAAAATATAAACTAATGAATATAATATTTAGAAACACCACATCTTCCCCTTATAAATAACACCCATCATCAATCCTTCTCCTCAAACCTTATAAGCCTTTATTATTTCCAAATATATACCCATCCACATCCTCCCAAATCTTCCCCACATCTATGAGCTAGTGGTACCACCAAAAGGATGATTCTCAGTTTTTAGGGTCCTTCATGGAGATGATATTAAATAGGTAACATTTTCGAACAACCTCTTTAAATTTCTATTCTTATCATCATTCCATAACCCACTTTTTCTAACAAAAAATTATAATTCATGGTTAATGTATATACTATAATTTTATTTTGAAAATGAAATATCTTTTATGCATACATTTTCTCATCTCCTCATAATCAACATAAAACAAAACCATTGTATATATAAAGTACCTAAATTTAAATACATCTATATTACATAAAATATGAATATTATTCATTACAATATATAGAAAATCTACTTCTGAACCACAAAGTTATATTTTCTTTAGAAACTAGGAAACATAAACAACTAGTTCATAAGGAATCTTCATTTTATCCCACATATTTCTTTATATCTCGACCACTTCGTGACATATCTTAATTAATACCCTTCTACATAACATGAGAAAAAGAAAAAAAAGAACGAGTTAGATTAGATGATCATTAAGGGTAAAAAAGGGATATATCAATCATATCATAATCATAATACACAAGAACATAACATTTGAAAATCTTATCCTACATATGAAAGACAGTGATATCATGTGATGAGAAAAATGAATAAGGATCATAATAATTAATGAACATAATATAAAAAGTCAGAACATAATACATGATGTTTTTTGGAATACATATAACCATACAAAATCATTTCATGTTAGTCAAGGCTCATTTCCAAAACCATCATATCATACAAAGTCCATTACTGAACCGAGTTCACTCCTCATTCTAGCCCCATAGTACAGAACTTAGATCATTTACCATTATATAAATTTCTATATCATGAGATATAAATCATTACCCAATGAATTGGAGTAATATATAGGCCCCCACAAATATCATAATGAAATCATTTTTACATTTTCCACAATAACAAAAATATAAAAGCATAACCCAAGGAATAAAATGCATTTCTGTAAACATAATTCCACCATAACATAATCCATGTAAAACAAATGGATTTCATAAATATAAATCTATCATTAATAAAATAAAATCGTACAAATAATAATAATATTATACATGAAAAATAACCCTATAAAATAATTTCATCTTATGTGGAAATTAATTTTGATATAACACTAGAAATTAATTCATGGGGAAAATATCCTCTCTTCTTCAAAAATGATTTCTTTTATAGAAATTGCATAAATTTTTAAATTATTTTTTAAAAAAATTATAATGAAATTATGTAGACGATGCTTCATGGAAATAATTTGTTATAAAGATATAAGAATCCGTTCATGCCATGTTAAAAAAATAGTCTCTTCATACTTCTTCTATAAAAGTCAAAAAGTACCTTATTTCAAACAACGAAAAAATATTTCTTTCATAAAATTTAATAAAAAATAACCAATGGGTATATTGGAACTAAAAAATATAAGGTTTATTGAAATAATGTTATATATTTATGAAACATGGATGCAGATGTTAAATATACCCCAATATTCAAAAGTGTAAAATATTTATTTATTTGATGTAAATTAGACAATAAATAAATAAAATATATCATTTTATATTATAAAATAATTATTAAATATTTTAAAAAATATTTTATGATTTTTAAATAATTTAATTAACATTATTTTGATAGACAATCACTAATGTCAATTCTGACAATATTCAATTCATTGATTTTGAGAGATTTTATGATAACAATTTATCTTCAAACCAACTATTTTATTATATTCCTATGAGGTAATGGTAATCTAAAAATTCACTATACATATTAATTATTCCAAATTATATTAATTTTAATATTATTAATAACATTTATTTGTTATCTCTATTAATTAAATAATTAATACATCAATTTTGAGCAATTATTTAATATTATTTTTGTGTTAAACAAAATTTAAAAATTACATTAAATGATGAATTTAAATGTAATATATTTTATAATAATAATTTTATTCTAATTAATCTTCTAAAAAATACAACATTTAAAATGCTATACTTATTAAATTATGAATGTGACAACTTAAACATCACATTTAATAAAATATTACAAGTATCAAAATATCATTTATAAGTATTCTAATGGTCACTAACAAGGTACTTTGATTTTATGGTCGATATATACTTGATCAGTAAGATTTGTTCAAGTGCTTGGGTTATTTGACAGTTATTATTGTTTTAATAAAAATTGTGTTATTGATTTCTTAACAATTAATTAATTTTTTACATCATCAAAGTATAATCATTTAAGGTAATTATTTATATCTTAAAAATTAAAAACAAATTTCCATAGTAAAGAGAAAACATTTTATAAATAAAATTTTTATTTATAAATTTTTTTTTCTTATGTATAACCTTATATATAAAATGATATAGTTTTTAAAATTTAAGGAAGACATATTTAGATTTTTCTTTAAATAAAATAAATTAAGTGAACTATTCTCATCAAAGTGGCTTATAAAAGACACTATTTAGACCCATGTATAATTTATTTTGTACACAATAATCAAATAATATTAATAAAAGTGTTATGGTATCTTTGTAAAAGGATTATTTCCCTTAGTTACCTGATTTACCCTTTTACTATATTAATAAAAATTATAGAATTTACTATTCATAATGCACAAAAATAAAAAAAAATCTATTTACATAATTTAAAACTACTGATTCTAGATATGGAATAAATTTTTATATTTTCAAAATATATAATTTTAATAATTCATTAAAAATTATTCATGTTTTCATGTAGAGAGAATGAGTTTTTAAAAGTTAAAACATTGAAAAGGATTTAAATGCTTTTACATAAGAATTCAATGTAAAATTAATTCTATTAACAAAAATTATATGGAAGGATAAAAATATATCATATTTTTACTTTAAAACCATTAAATATAATAATTTAACAATATAAATTATTTTTCTTAAAAATGCTTATTTCAATTAAAATTTAGTGCATTTTTACTATTTTTCAAAAATTTGAAAGTTATGAGAAATTTTTTAAAAATTCATCCAAAGTAAATTTTTATATATAGATTATAATGAAAAAGTTTTATTTTTCCTATTAAAATTAGTAATGTGTCAAAATACTGATTTGAAAAGGGTTCTCTATTAAAAAGAGATAAAATTTCCCTTTTTTAAAAATAAAGGTTTTTATATATCGAAGAGAGTTTATTCTTACCATATGAGAAAAATATATTTTAGATGAATATAAAAAATATTTTACTAATTGTATAACAAATATATTTCATTAATTTCATTTAATAAAATTACTTTACTTAATTAATTAATACAAAAATAAAAATATTTAATTGATTTATATTTTTTATAAATAATAGGTAGCATATGAATTCACCATACATTTTCTTATGTTTGTTGAATTTATTCTTGATAACCTACTAGACGAGTTTGGAAGGTCATTTTATACTATAGAAATCTCATGGTTCATTTAAAATCATGATTGCGTGCAATGAAAGCTATTGAAAAATTAAATTATATAGAGAAAATATTTTATAAAAACCTCTGGGTGTTACATTATAACCACCTTAAACTGAATTTCACACTCAAAATTCGTCCGTAGGATAAAACTAGTTAAGTATATATCTCCCTCATAATATCCTCAAGTTATCACACAGCTTCCCCAAATTAGTGGTTCCACCACAAAACTATGAATAAATGAGTGGCGTTGTTTCGCAGAACTTTTTTTTCGCAACATTCCAGAATCCCTATCGGTTGATCTTCATAAGAAATATCTTTCTCTAGTGGTATGAAATTTGAGTTTACTACATGTAAAGGATCATATATTTAATTTTTTATGACAAATACAAGGAACACATCATGAACTTGAGATATATATTTTGAAAGCATCAATCGGTAAGCTACCTTCCCAACAAGATCCATAATTTCAAAATGACCAATATACCCAGGGCTCAACTTTCCCTTCTTTCCAAATCTCATTACTCACTTCCAAGGAGATATTATTTGAAAAACCTTGTCACCCACATTTAACTCCGGTTATTTTCTCCAGATGTTAGTATACCATGTTTCTCAACTCTAAGATGCTTATATGTGTTGTTGAATAGATCTAACATTTTTTTCCATTTCAACAACAAGATCAAGTCCTAATAGATTTCATTCCCCAACCTCATCCCATCATGATGGAGTTATACACTTCTTTTCATTAATGTAATCATAAAGAGCCAGCTAAATACTGGATTGAAAGTTATTTTTAAGAAAATTCCACCAGGGTAGCTTTATATTATAATTACCTTTTAAATCTATAGAGAAATCGTTCAGCATGTCTTATAGATGTTGAATTGTCCTCTCCGACTGACTGTATGTCTAAGGATGATAAGCAGTACTAAAAAATAAATATGTATTGAGATCCTTCTAATGGTTTCTCCAAAAAATTGAAGTAAAACATAGATCCCGATCAGATATAATGAAAAGTCGTACTCTATAAAATCATACCACTTATTATATATAAATCCACGAAAGATGATGACGATATAAATACTCTATAATAACAATTAATTTTCTTGACATCATAAGCTGATAAACTACAAACAATATAGCATTTTTTATATTATATGTTTTGTGATGTCTGACAAAAAAATCCATAATTATATTTCCCCATTTCCATTATTTTGTGGGTAATGGTTGTTATAACCCTTTAGACTTCTATCTCACAGCCTTAACTTGCTCAAAAACCAAGCATCGAGAGACATATTCAGGAACATCTATTTTCCTACCATCCCACAAAAAATACTCTTTTAGGTCATTATACATCCTTGTGATTCTAAATTTAATAGAAAATGAAGAACTTCGAGACTGATACAATATATCCTTCTTTAATTATAGTATGGGAGGATTACAAAACAGGTTCTTGAACCTTATTATTCTATAATAATCAAGTTTAATTCAAGAATATTTATCACAATCTTTTATAACTCTACATCTTCCTTCTAATAATCCTTAATCTTCACTTATATATATGGTTGAACATTCATTTGAGAAAGGTAATATTTCCCCCATCATGTCAAGATCAATCCTTTGAAAATACATATATATTGGATCTTTTGTGATCCACATTATGGATAGGTTATCATGGTCATTTCGACTCAAAGCATCGTCCACCTTGTTCACTATCCTAGGATGGTAAAGTGATGAGAATTCATGATCTTTAATCAACTCCAACCATATTCTTTGACATATATTCATCTAATTTTGTTTTTAAATATCCATTATCATTTCATAATCAGTATATATATCACACCTTTCATAATAACAATAATGCATCCAAATTTTTTGTGGAAATATTACTACCATAAACTCTAAATCTTGAGTTGTTTAATTTTTTTCAAGGATTTTCAATTTTCTTGTCGAAGAAGCTATCCCAATATCATTTTTCATAAGAACACATCAATACCTATTTTTGGATGCGTCACTATAGATCACAAACCTTTATCCACTATAAGGAACTATGATCATAGGTTTGTTGGACAACCTTCTTTTGAGATATTTGAAATTATCTCGACATTCCTCCATCCACAAAAACAAAATTAGTTTTCTAGTAAAAATGGTTACTAGATTGGATAATCATGAAAAATATTACCAATATCTTCGATAATATCAATCCAAACCAAAAAAATTAGATATCAGTTACTGTTGTTGGTCTTGTCCATCATTCAATACCAATAATTTTTACTCGATCCATATGAATCCCCACTTTTGGGATTTTGTATCCCAAAAATGAACCATTTTGAATCAAAAAATCACACTTGGTAAAATTTTCATAAAGTATATACTTTCTCATGATCTTCAGTATAATTCTCAAGTGATCTTCATGTTCTTCATTTCTCTTCAAATAGATAAGAATATCATATATAAATACTACAAAAAACTGATCAAGATATTCTCTAAATACTCAATTAGTTAGATCCATGAATCTAGTAGGGGAATTAGTAAGACCAAAAGGAATCACTATAAATTCAAAGTGTCTATACCTTGTATGGAATTATTTCTTTGGTATATCATCATTCATGATCCATAACTAATGATATCCGGAATAAAGATCAATATTGGAAAATTATTGAGCTCCACGTTATTGGTCGAATAAGTCATTAATGTTGGGAAGAGGATATTTTTCATTGATAGTGATCATGTTATGTTCTTGATAATTGACGTAGAGTCTCATTGATTCATCATTCTTCTTGAACAACATAATCGGTGCACCCCAAGGTGACACACTAGAGAATATGAATTTCTTTTGAGTATTCTATTGGAGTTGTTTCTTTAATTCCTGCAACTCAATTTGGTCTATTCAATAATGTGTCTTTGAAATATGAATAGAAAATGGTATGACTTATATTGAAAACTCAATGTCACGATTTTGAGGGAGACATGGTAATTATTCCAGAATGACACCATAAATATCTCATAAAATGGGTGTATTATTAATTGTGTGTTTCTCCCAAACTATTTGAGATATATGTACCTCATTTATTTGGATAAATACCCATTAGACGGAAGAAAGTTTCCTTAAAAGGTCATACCGATCCTTGCATCTAAAAAAGAATATTGATTGATCTAGATAGGAAAATGTGACTTCCCTTCCATGGAAATTGATTTGAGATCGATATAGATAAATCTAATCCATGTCGAGAGTCAAATAAAATTAATCTATAGGAATGATAACAATATTATTGGGAATCATTTTCCCTTAAAATTCAATAAGAGAAAAATTATAAACTTTTTATGCGATTATTGTGCCATTATGAGTTGCTACAGCTTACACAACATCTAATTGTTGTGGTAATACATCGATACCCATAGAAAATTCACCAAAAATAAAATGTTGGGTGGATCTAGAATCAAATAAAACATTTTCTACTTTAGAATGGATGGTATGGGTACCTTTCACCAATTCATTATTATACACCACATCACCGATAGTGATTGCATGTGACATTCAATTGTCTTTGTCCATAATAGTTTATTGACGTTGATCATCATGAATAACCCATGGAAGAGGGAATTGATTATCATAATTCAGCATTTCCATTCACTTGTATAATTAAAGTGTAGGAGGTGCATTCAGTTGAGCCTTTTCTTAATTCACATCATTAGAGATATTTTTTCCTATCACTTCAGAATTTAACATCCCAATGACCATATTTTCAACACTAAAAACATTTACCAGTTCCTTTAATTCAATTTCCTCCAGTTTCTTTCCACACTTTGAGAATAAATTAAAAAATCATATTCTTTTCTATGTGGCTTTCGATTTTCCCTTGAATTACATTTTTAACTTCTTGTTAATCTCATAGGATTGATGGGTTACTCTTATCTTCATCTCAACCTTCAGAGAAAATAAAAAAATTTCCTCATAGATATTGAATTCCTTTATTGATAATTCCATTCAGAGACATGGTTTTAAGACACAAAAGAATTGAACAATTTTACTTTCAGTTTAGATAATAATTCCATTAGTGTACCTTATATGTCTTGTAAAATAATTTTCTTAAGTACTAAGGGATTCATCATCCTTTTTCATAATTTTGAGTAACTCTTTCTCCATATTTTTTTGAAGAATTTTAGGAAAGTACTTATTGAAATAATAAGTTCATAAAAACATCACATTCCATGGACTCAATTTTATCTTTTTGCCTCCTATTCTGGATAAGGTTACACCTTTGATAAGATTCACCTTCAAAATGATAGGATAATAAGATAAATTTATCATGTTTTTAACATTGGATATCTAAAAATATATATTCAGGGGTACTGATCCATTGTTCAGATACAAATGAATCAAAGGTACCACTAAAAGAGGGTGGACACTTCCTCATGTAGGATTAAATAGAATTTTTTCCCTTATTTTCTCATTTGAAAGTACTTCCTGATTAATAACATGATAAATTTGTGTGAGCACAGCTATAAAATTTATCATTCCTACTCCAATAACATTTGGTTTCTCAGGAAGAAAATCATTGCATTTTCCATCACATTTAGGATTAACATGGTTCCTTCGTGATCTAACTATTAACTAAAACCAAGAATCATAGTGTGATAAACCCAAATAATAATGGAAAAATAACATAATCATAAATAAAATTTCAATTTAGGAGACTTTAGATTTTATCATTGGTTACTCATGATCATTACTAAAACACTGGGATTTTAACCTATACATACAAATATCCTTCGAGCCCTTAATAAGGTCTCCTCATCCCAATTTCAAATGGATAATTATAAACATCTTATAGTACCAATTATAATGACCCCTTACTTTATTATGGAAGAGGATTGAGTTCCCAGCTATTCCTGACACTCCCCAAATTTTAATTATAGAAAAAGACACTGCAGACGCAACAAACAGACAAGGGGAGGGGCGGGGTCAATCGACCCACACACAAAAACCCCAAACAAACCCCAAAAAAGAAAACAAGGAAATAATAAAGAGAAAAGAAAAGGTACAAGACCACAACTCAGTCAACCTCACCCCCAAAATCAGAGAACGAAGTTGGCCCATAACGGTCCCCATCCGCGCTATATCCAGAGGCTACATCTGTGTCTACTGATTCCCATTCTGAGGATTCATATTGTTGGAGAAAAGACTAATAGTAATCCCTTAACCTTTGCTTCTCCTCATCCTGCATCACCTTCGAAGTCTTTATGGGGATATTATATGATGCTCTGGTAGACACTATCCTTGGAAGGTTTAAATAGTCCTTCATCGACTTTTTCCGAGGATCCAGAGATTTATTATCTTTCCCATGACTCATGGAATTTTCTAACAGTGATTTATCCCTATTGATCCAGTATATGTTGGATGAAATCCTACTATTATCATCCCTGAAAAAGGAATATTGCTCGGGAATATTAGGGTTCTTCTAATTTGATGTGCCGACTATAGTCTCATAGGCCTTAGCTTCTATTGCCTCTCCAGGAAAGTGTGCATGAGAATCATCTATAAAAATGGGCACCAAGTGTCCGTCTTCTACAAGAGTATCATCATCCAATTCAGAGAATTCCAAGGCCACCCCTTCAAGAACATCCTTCTTGTGGGAAAACTGCTTGGCACACATGCCATCAAGCCCAACAGAATCATCCACCACAACACTGGCTTCATGAAAAACAACATCATCCCCGGATGCCACACCCACAGAGCCATGAAAAACAATATATCTAGATTTCTCATCATTGGAGACCTCCAGCTTCGCCTGCTGTGTATCTCCAAACCCCCCATTAGCCAATCCATCGATTTGCAAGGTGGAATAATTATTGTCGTCATGCACCACCATGGTATCCCCAACACCCCCATCCTCTAGAATTCTGTCACAGCCTATAGATAGTATGATCCTCTTACTGCATCCAGTTCCCAGGCTGTTACCCCCCATTGTGTGGGTATCCTCCTCATTTGGTGCTGAGGGCCCATGGTCAGTGGCCACCGCAGACACTACCAGCGGAGGAATCTGCTCGTGGTCCTCTTTCCCACTATCCTCAACCATTCCTCGAGACACCAAAATGGAAAACAAGTTATACAATGAAATAAAAGCATCAAACCAAGGAATCCTAATATTTTGAGGTACGGGAAACCCATATCCATTGCTTGTATCAGCCCCCACAACTCCCGAATGGGAATCAACGCCTTTTCCGCTTTCCCACCACTATATAGGTCCTTTTCAAGGCCTTTCTCCGCATCAGCATCACATAGTCTTCCAGCACCCAGCACTTCCAGATATTGCATGCCTTCATCAACAGATGTCTGCAGAACCTGTTTAGGGTATCTCAACATACCCACCACATTGTACACAAAATCCTCGCTTTGTAGGCCTCCTGCACATTTAGTAGGTGTCACCATTTCCCTGATGCAACTAGCTTTCAGGATGTCTTCCAACCCTACTCGAGATACCTCCTCATTACAATTTAAATAACTTCTCAATATGTCAAAAAAAATCCTTAATGGATGGATTACAGGACTGAACCGTGGAATTTTCGAGTGAAGGATCTCCCAAGGATTCTACTGCATCCGCAGTAGAAGCTTGTCCATCACTAGCATTAGCATCTAAAATCGAAGCCTGAGCTGCAAAAGTATGAGCTCCAGGAATTGGCTGCAACATAGGGAATGGAGCAGGACCACTTGCACGCTGGCAAGTGGATTCAGAGTGGCCCATACTCAGGAAAGACAAACAGAATAAGATCCAAGATTCAAAACATACATGTTGGATCCATCGAAGTTCATCCTCTATCTCAACACAAACAGAATTAACCGAGGACTTAGACACATCCACCTCGATGCATATCCGCAGCGCAATGGGGTGACATGCAACACTCATCCATGCATCCATACAGAGAAAGCAGCCAATGAGTTTACCAATGAAGTGGAGAATGGCCAGATTTTGAAATGGGAGACAATGACCAGGAAGAGTGACCCAAAATCCATGGACGAAGGATCTCACTGCAAGTAAAAATCAATAATCCACCAAAACAAATAAAATCTAAATCCATCAATAATCCGCGGTGAAAAAGCCTAGCTGGAAATCAAATCCTCTTCATTCTCAAAACGGATCAGGAAGTGGCGAGCATCTAGTAACCCAACAACATCCTTTTCGTGATGATTTTTAAAGGAGGCAACAAACCTATCAAACACATCAATAGAGGGCCAAATTCTTCCAAATTGGATCACCAGCGAAAGATCCAAATGCACAGAGGTGGAAGAAAGCTCGAGGGAGTAAATCAGCAATGAAGGCACCCCATTCCAACACGCTGGAACTTTAGGGCAGATCTCAATCTCTAGAAATAGAGGAAGTTTCATTGGATCAATAAAGGGAAGGAAACATCGATGCAGGGGAACCCCATCTACCCCCTGCCTGCTCAGGGAGGTGAGGCGGCGCTGCTTCCATTCGCTACATCATCTTGGACCTCAAGAGAGCCAAGAATTCCCATCGTGGCCACGCTGAGAGCTCCGCAGCCATCCTCCACCCCTTACTTTATGTACGTTGATTTTACATTGAATTAGATGAACATTTATTACCTAATATAACAAATAAAAAACATGAATGTATAGGTATAATGTCTTTATAAACTAGTAACCATAAAAAAATTGGTTCATAAGACATATTTATTTTCTCCCATTTATTTTTCCTTAACTAGTCCCATTTTTGGAATAACTTACTTAATAACCTTCTTCATGACCTGGGGAAAAGAAATATATGAATGGTTGTGCTTAGATGCTCAGTAAGTGTAAATAAGGGAGATATCAATCATATCATAATCATAAGACATATGAACACAACAATTGAGAATATTATCCTGCATAAAAAAGATCATGATATCATTCCATGGGATAAATCATGAAATTTCATATGAATCAATTTACATATTCCCAAAATTCATAACACAAGATATCGAGTTTTGTGGAATACACATAATAATATAAAATCATTTCATATTATTCAAGGCTCATTTCAAAGACCACTATAGAGGAAAAACTGTATTACTGAACCGATTTCACTCCACGTTATATCCCTATTTTACTGAACCGAGATCATTTCCCATTCCAGAAATATTTATCTCATGAAATATAAATCTATAAATAATTAATTTTTGGGTGATATAGGTCCTACACATATCATAATGAAATTATTCATAAATGTTCCTGAATGGCATACATCATTCATCACATCCTAATGAATAAAATGGGATTCTTTGAACATTATTCCATAATAACATAATCCATGAAAATAAAATGGATTTAATAAATATAATTCCACAATAAACACAATAAAATCATAGGAAAATTAAGGATATTATACTTTAAATATAACCCTATTAAATAATTGCATCTTATATGGAAATTAATTTTGATATTAACACTTGAAATTAATTCTTTAGGGAAATATCATTTCTTCTTAAAAATGCCTTATTTCTTGAAAATGCCATGCAATTTTAAAAGAAAATAATTTATTTGAAAATAAAATTGAAATCATGTAGAGTAATCTTCAAGGAAATAAGTTGTTATAAATGCATAAAAATTCATTAAAGCCTTATAAGTTAAAAAATCATTTTCCCCATTATTTTTTCTAGAGATTTCAAAAGTACCTCTTATAAAATAATGGCCAAAGATTCAGTTAATACCATTTATTAACAATTCACCAATGGGTAAAACTAACCTTATAAAATTGTACAGGAATATAAATAATATTACATATTTAGGAAATATGGATGCTGATGATAAATATACCCAAATAAATACATTTACATAAACGATCTAAAATAATAATGACATTGTGAAATTATCTCAATTATTAGGTCAAATTTCATTTTTATCTATTCAGACCACCTGTGTGATGATTTAAATAATGTCATTGAATTATTTAAGAATTATATTCATTTTTTATGATATAATATATGATCACATTATCATCCGTTTCTTAACAACCACTACCACAAAACTAGGTTTCAAAAACACCACCATTAAATAGCGCTAAGAAAATCACTGATATATGGTACTTTTAATAGCGGTAAAAAAATAATTGTTACAAGTGGACCTTTATCAGCACTTTTTTAGCATTGATAAAGCCCCCCCCCTTTTCAGAGTTGTTTTTCACTATTAAAGGGGACGACTTTATTATCATGTTTTTTATTATTACTGATAAGGGGGGGGGGCTTATCAGTACTTTTTTCCCTAGCGTTGATAAGGTCTTTATTAATAAAAAAATTCCAAAAAAATAATATATTGATATATAAATATACCAGTATATTTATATTGATATAAATAAAATATATATTTTTTAAATTTGTTTTATATGAGTATAAATAATCATTTCCATTTAATATATAAGATATATAGTGAAAATGGATTATAAAATATCTTCAGATAATTCTTAATTAATATTTTTCTTATTATCATTGACAAATAATCATTTAATAACAATTTAAAGACACACAAAATAAAAAATTTAATAAAATGTCTAAAATAAGATGAAAACTTAACTCAAAATTCAAACTACTCTAACTTTTGATCCGGGTGTAAATATGAGTTATATAACATATCAAATCAATGCCTGCGACGAGCTATATGCGCTAGTGAGAGAAGGGAACCTTATGTCACATTTTTTAGAAAAATTCCCCTAAGGCCACTAAAAAGGAGTTTTTAATCCGGATACCCAATGTTTTTATGATTCAATTGAATTTCATCATCGTTTCAAGGGTTTTTTTACCATTTTCACTAGGGTCTGATATTATTTTGTGGGGTTACATTCATATTCATATTATGGATTTGAAAATTTATTGTTTTTCACAATGTAATTTTATTTATAATCAACAATATAACAATATATATAAATTTTTTATATATTCACCCATAAATATTTAATTTTATAAATAAATAATAAAACATGTTTACATATTAAGTATATATCTCCATATATAAGGCTTATCTAAATAAAAAAATTATATTCATTTTATTTAAAATAAAAATATATTAATATTTATATTTCAATATGATGTGTGTGTGTGTGTGTTTTTGTGTGTGTCTCTATTGAAAAACTAATATATATTATCTATATATTCTAAACGTATGTACATACATATTAATATATAATATTTGAAAATATATATAAATATGTTTAATAATACTAACAAATACACATATAATATATAGGTGTGTGTGTTTTTGTCGTATATATGTATTTATTTATTTATAAACAGACAAGAAAAATATTTTATAAATGTATTTAAAACTGATTTTATAAAAAAAATATTAATATATGAATAAATATACAGATAATAAAAGTATATATTTATAAAAAAATAGATATAAATATATATTAATATACGAATAAATATATAAATATATAAATATAACAATATATGTTTATATATGTATATATATGAATATATATACTAATATACAAATATATATATATATTAATATAACTAAATATATATATTAATCTATATATATATATATTAAAATAAATACATTTTAAGATAGAAGTAAATATAACTATATAAATATAAATAAATATGCATATTATTATATGGAGAGAAAAGTAATATGATGGAGTGGTAAAGCTTAGGCGCCCTCGTAAAAGGTCTTGGGTTCGAATCCAAGTGGAGGCAGGTCGCGCGTGTGGGAGGAATTGATACTAGCACTTTAAAAGGTGGTGGGGTGGCAGCTAGGCATGTGTGCTTGGGGGGGGGGGGGTTGCTAGGGTGTGCAGGTTGGGGGGTGGGGGGTGGGGGTTCTATTAAAGGGGCTTCAAGCACTTTTGAAACCCCTCACTAATATGCATAATTTTTATTTATTTATATATTTTTTGTTTTTTAACATTTATCATCACCTTTTAAAATGTGCGGATATAAGGGGTCCCTTAATAGCGTTAAAAATCACTTATAAAGGACCCATTTATTAGTGCTTTTTATTTTTGTTGATAAAAGACCCATTTTATCGACGATTTTATTATCATTGTTAAAAGGGGTATTTATCGGCGCTTTTTTTAGCACAGTCAACGGAGACCCCCTTTCATCCCCATGATTATTAGTGATTTTTATCTCTGTAAATTTGGTTTTCTTTTTTTGATAAAGGACATATTTTTAGTAGTGAACATTTCATTATTACTTGTTATTCGGGTATTAAATAATTCTTTTTATTATTCTTATTTTATAGAATAAGTTAAGGTTCTCATTAATATTCCATATTTGTTTCATTAAAAAACAATATTAACATAATATATACCATATTTATTCATTATTTAAATTTACATAATAATTATTTAATTAAGACCATGTATAAAAAATCACATCCCATCATGGGGATGGTAGGCCATACATACGGAAAAGGATTGATATAATCCCCAAATTTGTTGAATTGTATTTAATTTCATGGATTATAATATTTAAAAATAAATATATTGTTATAATATTCATATATAGTTATTATTTTCATCATTATACCCATCCAAGTAAGGCGGTGGTGAAAAACATATAACACAATGACTTGGAGACAATTATCTGTACGTACACACGAGTGGTGATTTTGTTATTCATAGGATGGATAAAAAGAGGAATATTATTATTTCATTATTATAATTACATATTAGTATATAAGTGATACATGATTTATTAAAATATTATCAAGAAAATCATAAATAGTTTGTAAAAGAAGTAATAATTTTGAAATAATCGGTAGAGGAGATTAGCGCTTGTTCAACGTGCTTCTGCTACATCTTCTCTTAGAGAACTAGAGTTTGTATTTTAAGAAGAAAAGAACCTATATAATTTTACTATAGATATTGATAATGTAAAATCCAATGAGATATCTAGGATTTGAGGATCTATGTGATGTGAAAAGGTGAGGGAGGATGTGCCCATTTATAACTGAGGTGTGGGGGACTTTTGGTATCTAAAAAAAGATTATTTTTTAATAAATGAAAACCCCATTCAAAAGGAAAAAAATACCCAAATTAGAAGATTAGAATATACATGGTCTCAATTTCATCAACCAATAAATTTTTGACAAGTATTCCTATCAATTTAAACCTAATCGTTTTAATTAACACTTAGTTATTCATATTACTTTTTAACTAGGGAAAGAAATAATTCAATTTTAGGAGGGTAAAATATTTACTTATTTAATTTAAATTAGATTTTAAATAAATAATTATGAACATTTTATATGATATAATAATTATTATATATATTTTAAAACTTTTTGTGGTTTTTGAATAATTTAAAAAATCATTTTGCTGATAAACTATCACTAGTGTCAATTTTGACTCTATTCAATTAATTGATTTTTTAAAATATGAAGATAATAATTTTAAATTATAATCACTATTTTATTATATTTATATGAGGTAAAGGTAATAAAAAAATCAATAGACATATTATTTATCCCAAAATATAATTATATTAAATTTTTTAATAACATTTATTTGTTATCTCAATTAATAGACTTATTACTAAATTAATATTGTGTAATCATTTAATAACCTATTTGTTGAATAATAATTTTAAAAAAATTATAATTATGATAAATTTACTATATTTTATAATAATATTTTTAGTCAAATTTATCATCTATAAAATCCAATATTTAAAATGTTATACTTATTAAATTATGCATCTAAATCTTTAACATCACATTAAATAAAATAATACATGTGTCACAATCTCATCTATAAAGATCCAAATGGTAACTAAATACACCCTCAGATAGTTATTTTCTATATATACTCAATTAATAATATTTAGGAAAGTGTTTGGGTCCTTTAATGGTTATTAAAATTTTAATAAAAATTGTTTTATTGATTTCCCATTAATTAATTAGTTTTTACATCGTTAATGCATAAGCATTTAATGTAATGAAATATTTAATAAAAATTCAAAATAAATTACCATGATAAAGAAAAACATTTTATATTTTAAAGGAGTAGTTATAATTAAACTTATTTTCTTGTGTTACATAATATAAAAAATTACATAGTTATTAAAATTTGAGTAAGACATATTTACATTTTTCAATAAATAAAATATATTAAATGTTCCAATCTCATCAAAGTGGCTTCCATAAGACTCTATTTCAATCCAATGGTAATATAGGTAAAAAAATGTAATTATATTATGAAAACATTTATGGAAATTTTATAATAGTATTCTACCCAATTTACCTTTTTACTGTATTTGTAGAAATTACCAAAGTTACTACTCATAATGCCCAAAAATAAAAATAAGATAATTTCATAATTTGGACCTACTGAATCCAAATATGGAGTCAATTTTTCAAAATTCAAAACACATAAGTTGTATTAATTACATTAAAATAATTCCCATTTTTGGAAAAAGAAAACATGTTTTTAAAAGTTAAAACATTATAAATGATTGAAAGATTTTTACCTTTGAATTTAATGTAAATTTAATGATTTTAACATCCATTATATTTAAGGATTGAAATAGAATATATTTATTTTTTAATACCATTAAATATTATAATTTATCCATAAAATTTTTTCTGATGAATTTTTTTTTTCAATTAAAACATATTGTATATTTACTATTCATGAAAATTTGAATGTTTTCAGAAAATATTAAAAATTCATCCAATGTAAATTTTTATACCTAAATTCCAAAAATCATGTTTTTATATGTCATATAAAAATTATTAATGTGTCCAAATATTAATTTAAAAATGTTTTACCATTAAAATGTGATAAAATATTTCTTTTAAAAAATATAGGTTTTCATACATCAAATAAGGTTTATTCATACCCTGTAAGAACAATATCTATTAGATGAATATAAAAAAATTATTAATTTTATAAAATATATATTTCATTAATTTCATTTAATAATATAAATTCACTCAATTGAATAATAAAAAAATACAAATATATCATTCATTTATATCATTCATAAATAATTGGTAGCGAATGACTTCGCCAAACATATTCATAAGTTAGTTATATTTATTATAGTTGTCCTAATGGATTTATTAATATGGTAATTTTATACTATGGACAACACTTCGTTTGTTTGAACTCATGATTTCACATAATAAAAGCTATTTAAGACTAAATATTATTTTGAGAAAATATTTCATAAAAATATCCGAGTGTTACAGTCTATATTATGTTGTATGACCGCCGTCATGGATGATGAGTTTCTTATACCACTAATACCTTCATTGAAAGATTAAATAGACTTATAATGGTATAAAATTTACTAATTTTTTATTTTATATGTCAATTTTAATTCTGGAATGATTATGGATTTAAAAATAAATAAAATGCAACTTGTTTGAGATGGTCGAGAAAAAATCCAAAATAAACTAAACATTTATCATCAATTTTTTCTTAAATAAATAATATAAATGTGATGGAAAAATGATATATGGGAAAATTTTAACTTTTTTAAGTGAATAAATTGCATTTAATTTCATATATAATGTTTCATTTCAATTTTAAAAGAACCTCTATAAGTATGCATAACTGATCTGACCTCGATACCAAGAAACAAACACTCTCAGAACAATGAAATTGAACTATATAACTCATCAAAATTACCCTGAAATACATAATAAAATTACAATAAATAAAAAATATATGTAATATTTTTTAATTAAGTAATTAATGAATCTAATATTGTTTTTCTAGACATTATGGTCATGTTCAGAATGATTTTAGAACACAAGGTATGAGATCTTTCTAAACCACACTATTTTATTTCAGATAAGGTTTTCATTACTTCAAATCAATTAAATTCTTTATTCCTAAAATATAAAACATCTATATATTGTATATATATACAAAAAATGTACAAAAAGATTATTTAAAATCTCATTCATGGGGATATAATTTTTTATTCGTTCCCTTTTCAATTTCATTTAAAATGATGATTAAAGGAAACTTTTGTCTTTTAATTTACTCATTTATAGTTCCACTCAATGAAATGTCTTAAAATATAAATTTATTCTAAAAATATCATTATTGCGTAGAAAATATATTTTTTCACTTATAGTTTTATAAAACTTATTATTCCAATACCATCATTAAAAACTCATTACTCAACTCACAAATACCTTGATTAAGTGTCACATATGCATTGTACCTAACTTCTTTTTTAATGTATTCACTTATATTTAACATAATTCATCATTATCTATGTTTTTATTTATTTATTTAATTTATCAGAGTTATTTAGAACATTATTTAAGGAAAACCTTTGTGATAAGCCTATTGGATAGAATTTTTTACATGATATTGAAACCCATTTTTTCTATTGGTATTCCTTAAGTTTATACACTATTTCTTATTTCATTATGAGGAACAAATAAGCATGGACATGTCATTACAGGTTAACCACACCTATAACTCTAATGAATTGTTTATTTTTTTAGTCTCTTGAGGCTTTATACATGGGATTTGGGTGTAGACCAAATATATTAAGGGTATATTTCTACGATATGATGACTTCATTATAGTTATCCTTAAATCCAATTTATGTCATGTTATATATTGTCTCTACATACCTATTTCGCCATTTTATTATTATTCCCTGTGTTTTTATTCCTCTATATTTTTATTCACGCGAAATTACTTTTATGTTATGATGTTATTCCCAATAACTCAATTGTTAAGATTCATTTCCATGTTTATTCTCTTACAAGACTTTTTATCTCATCAATTTTTCTATATATTTCCAATGTTTCCATATGAAATTATAGGATCTGAAAGGGAGTTAGGAACTCAGTATAGAGATTAATAAAATGATTTTCAATTCTCGTGTCATTTTTTCTAATTATATACCTAGTCTTATAAAGACACTATACTTTTGTACTTGTATTTTATTTAAAGGATATTTATGTAAAAATTCATGTAAAAATAAAAATAAAAGGATTGTATTTTTATATTCGAAATCATATAATGATATAGTTATATCTTGGTATTAGGACTGGAAAACCTTATTTAGAACCCAAGGGAAAATTCTTTTTGTACGAAAAATTCTAATGGATAACCTTGATTTAGACTTTGGGAACGATAAGGTAATACATAATTTTTATTTAGTTGTTTTTCCTTCTATTTTTATTGTTTACTATTTTTATTCTCATTATCTATGTATGAAAACCCCTACATTTATTCTTCATTTTTTACATAATAAAATTAAATAGGAGAATAAATGAAAACAATCAATGTGATAGGAAATTTTATGATTTACCTAACTATATTCCTAACCAGATGTGATTGAGATCTCATAAATTCATGATATTACTAGATCAACGTGATCATGTTAATAATAATAACTTGAATCATTTGGATCACCCACTTTATCCAAAGAATGATTAAGATTCAGTCAAACCATTTTTTATGAAAAAAACCTCCTACTATTAGGGACATTCTAATCCCTTCATCATAGAACAATGGATTAACTCCATTGAGAAGAAATTAAATTTTCTCTAATTCTTATAAGAATTTAATACCTTATTGGTGCTCTATCATTTGATGCAGAAGACGATCAATGTAGGAAACTAATAAATTACAAAAATTCTAATATGGAAATAGATTCCATGTTTTTGGAACGATTCAGTGAAAATATTTTTCAATAAATATTTTCCTTGAAATATAAATTTTAAAATGGAGGGGGATATCCATACACTAATGAAAAATTAAGAATATTATATTATGATATATTAGTGAAACATGACAAGGCATGCATGGTATGCCTCAAGATTTGTCAAGAACACTGAAAGAAAGATGGAATTGTTCTTTAGTTAATTAAATATGAGTCTATAAAAATAACATGTTAATTAAGACATTGATTGCCATTATTAAATTTTTTGATGTCCTATTATGGTCTTTAGGGATATTGGTGACTCTCAGTGCTCTGAAGGGATCATAGATAAAATGTGAAAAATAAAATTTAGTATGAGAGGATCAACAAGTTTATTTCATGATGGAAACTGAACCCAACATCTCATAGGTCAAAAATGTGGCGGAGAAGAATCTCAAGACTCTCTCAAGGGAAATGTTTTATACATAAAATTTTTAAAATAAGGGAATTAGGATAATCATTTTTTAATTTATATGAATAATTCCACTAACTGGGTGGAATAAATGAATGTTCATTTGAGAACTCATCTTATAGTAATGAATTTTAAATTTATGTAACCCTATAATTATGGGGTAAAATCCCCTATAACTACTGTTTTCTTAGACAATAAACGAAAACAACCTCTAAGGAAGTAAATAATGAAATATACTATCACTACTACTGAGGTGGATCTTGATAATTATATGGTCATAGGTACCCTATTTATTTATTTATGAATACTAAATATACTTTTAGACTTTTATTCTTTATATTATTTCATATCTTTCATGTTAGGTATAAATATTCAATCACCACCAAAAAATATAAATTTTGAGTTATCCATGTGAACATAAATGAGGGAAATTATAGCATATGATGTGTATAAAATCCTCCCCAGTCAATTTTTGTATATCGAACCTCCCAGTGAATCTCATCGTATATCCCTTAGTGTAGTTTGATGTTATATTGGGCATGTATTTTCTATAATTATATTAATCCATCATCTACTATCAAAAGAGGGAGATCACTGTTCACATCTTGAGTCATCCAATGATTATATATTAGGGTAAACTAGTGGATATATATCATTTGTAATCATTCTCTCAAATTTAGATATTATTTCATTATGAGAAATCATAACAAACTAAAATTATTGAGACAAATGATGTAATTATACATGAATACATGAATATTGTGGGGGAATATACTAATACGTTCCATGGGGAATAACCCTATCATCCTCTTGATTGATAGGTTGTGTTTTCAATCAAACATATACCCATTTCTCTTCCCATATCCATGAATCCCTATAATATGGATATTATTTAGTTATAATAAATGAATATGTGTTATAATAGGGTTTTATACACCTCATGCTCCACCGTGGGGTGAATTGTTTCACTTCTTCATGAATAAGGGTAGATTAACAAGACTCTACATTGATTATCTCGAGCTTAATGAATTCACAATGAAGAACAAGATCCCCTTCCACAAATATATGTATTATCCGATTAATAATCTGAGGCAATGAATTTATCCAATATAAAACTTCAGCTGGGATGTCACCAATTAATGATAATGTAAGAAGATATTCCCAAGACATCCTTTCACAAAATTTTTTGACACTACGAGTTCCTAGGGATTCCCTTTAGACACACTATTGATCCGTCAATTTTCATTCAATTAATAGTTATATTCTTCAAAGACTACCTAAAAAAATTGTATACTTTATAGATGATATTATGGTAAACTAAAATCATATGGATGATCCTGAGTAGTATTTTAATATTGTGATAAGGACTTTTAAAATCGATAAACTATATGAAATTTATAGTAATTTTTTTCTAGATATAATAACTATCATTCTTGGGAACTGTTATCACTAAAAAAGTGATATATGTGGATCATTGAATGTTAAATGCAATTGAAGAGTATCTAATTCTAGTATCTATAATTGCGAGGCATTGTTTCTTTAGACTAGCTTGATATTACTGTATATTTATTGGAAAAATAATACAATTTTTAAACCCTCTAACCAAATGTCTTGGATGGGAGTAATGTTTTAGTAGACTAGTTAATGTGATGAGAGCATCAAGGAGAGGAAACAGTGGATTATCACTACACACGAAATAACACTACCCACAAGTAGGGAACTTTTCATGGAATAAAATGATACTTCAGACAAAGGATTAGGTTGTGTACAAATTAAAAATGAGAAAGTGATTGTCAAAACATGATGGAAGATTTGTTTTCATGAGAATAAATATCCCACGCATGATCTGGAGTTATAATTTATGATATCCACCTTAAGAATATAGTGACTTTATCTAAATGGGGAGAATATAGAGATATATACATATCATAAGAACCTAAAATATATATTCACATAGATAGAGATTAATATGAACCATAATAGATGGGTTGAGGTCATCAAGGATTATGAAAGCTTAATCCACTATCATCATGGGAAAATAGTAATGTCGTATAATATCTAATTATAAGGGATAAAACATTATTTTAAATGATGAGAATAAAAAATGATACAATAAATCTAGACTTTTAGAGGAAGGAAATGGAAATCATAATGGATGAATGACCATCATTAGTTTCTAAATTTATTTATCAACCATTCCTTTTAGATATGATTAATGATTCCAAAATACATGACACAAAAATTCAGACGAAATGGAATTCTTCATAAATGTTAAATCCTTGAATTTCAAATTTATTAGGATTGGGTTGTTTTAATTGTGTCATGACTATGTAAACTATTAATACTCATGATAATGATGAATATATTGAATGATGCACATAACTCAACTTTATCCATCCAACTAGGGAATATAAATATGAGTTTAGATGTCTAAGATCACAATTTGTGGAATAAAATAGAGAAGGAGATCGTATAATATACATAAAAGATCCATTTGTGTCATCAATTGATGGTTTAAAAGAAAATGTCTAATGTTGATAAAATAATTACCCATACCTACATGAAAATAGGAATTCATCACTATAGAATTTTTCACCAGTCTTTTGAAGACATCCAAAGGAAATAGTGTTACATGCGTTGTCAGGGATAATATTACAAATACTTCTCACATTATTATAATTCAAGTGGTATTATCACTCATTCAATATTCACATATATACATCATAGAAGTTTTGAGGTTTCATTGAGTACCATTAATGATTTTATTTGATGATGATCTGAGATTACCACTATGTTATGGAATAATGTCCAATATGATCTAAACACTGAGTTGTGATTTAGTATGCCTTGTCATCCAAAAACATGATAGACAATATGAGAGAACTATCCACACATTAGAATACAATTGGATATAATTAGAAATGGACTAAAATGGGGGATGATACGAATATAATTCTCTAGTTACATTATCTTACAACAATAGATAACCCTAAAGTATTCACATGAATCTAGATGTAGACCATTTTTGGAAAAGATGAATAAAACATGAATTCATGGATAATGTTTTTGAATAAAAGTTGTTAGGGTTTGAAATGGTTGTGGAAATGATAGAAAATGTCATGAACATTTAGGAGTACATCCAAGCTACTAAATTTCAACATAATATCTATTCTGAGATTAATCAATGGTACATAGAGATTGTGTTTTGAGATATGGTATTACTTTTTAATATCACCATGGAAGATGGTTATTAGAATTTGGAAGAAGGTAAAGTTAAGACCCAGTTATGTTAAACCCCTAGAGATTGTTGATCACATTAGAGCTATGGTCTACTAACTAGTAATTTCACCCACCATGTCTCAAGTACATAATCTATTCCTCATACCTTTCTTGAGGAGGTACATACCAGATCCCTCACATGTACTAAATTTATAGGTGGTAATAAATGAATATGATTTCTCTTATTAGTTGAATCTAGTGAAGATGTTGGACCATAGAGATAAAGATCTAATCAATAAGAAAACATACATCATTAATATACTATGGTGAACCAATAAGTATAAAGAGGTGATATTAGAAGCAGAGGATCCAATGAAAGATAAATAACCTCACATTTTTAACCATATTATGCAAAAAAATTCAAAGGGAAATTTTATTACTGGGGGAATAATGTAACAACCAATAATATTATTAATCATACTCCCCTTAGTATAATTATATCATGTAATATAAATAATATACATCACATAGAGAATCCAACCAAAATTTATACCCATAAATAAAAAATGATAAATTTCTTATCTTATAAACTAAAATAAATTAAAAATATTACAATCAGATAAGAAATTTTAAATATTAAACTAAATATATGAATAGTTGGATCTGGTCGATAAACCAGAATCACCTCAATCAGGAACATAGATTTTGAAATAAAACATGTTGTTCATAATATAGTTTTTATTTGGAAGATGAAAGTATAAATAAACTTGATTGAATATATAGTTTTTTGAATAATAAATGTATTAAGAAGTATTTATATGAGGTATCTAACCTAGTTGACTATTATAAATCAAAACATTGGAAGACTTACCTGACCATTGTAATAAAAATTTGAAAATAATGAATTGTAATTAGAATGTTTGAATAATAAACTCACCTATTGAAGTGTGAAATAATATTTATGTATCTTATAAAATTAATATATGATATATTTAATCCATTGTGAATGTAAATAAATGTTTAAAGAATAATTAATTACATGATTGAATTTGTTATAAAACTGAAATGTTTTAACATCACTTTTATAATAAATATATGGATATAAAATAAATTTTATTTACATAAAATATATCTATTAATTAATATTATATTATATTATAATGATAAGATAATTCTAGGACAACCTAAGTAATTTTTTAAAGGTTCATAAAATCCTTTGTAAAAATAAAATAGATATGTTTTTGAATAATTGAGTATATAATTAAAAAATTAAAGATCTAATATTTTCAAAATTATATTCATAACATGTATTACAATTTTTAAATCCCTTAGTTGAAAAATGGTTAGGGTGATTTTTGTAATTTTCTAATTTATATGTTGTTTTGGTGAATAGTGAAATATGGAAATTTATGGCATTAAACATTATAAGACAAAAAAACGCTATAATTATGTTATGGATGATGTATGAAGTCATTAGTTTGAAATCAAATACACTAGTTTCTATATATATTCCCAAGAATCGTAATAATTTGTAGTCTTGATTTAGAATAATAAACTAATGAATACATTATTCAAAAACCCTCCTCTCATCCACTTATATATACTACCACTTACCACACTCTCTCCTCACACATTATAAGACTTGAATCCTTGTATATCTATATAAAACCCTATCATACCCACTCTTACCCATTTTAAAGTTGTAATGGTCTCACAAAAAGACTACTTCCATGTTCTTTAATGGTTCCTTCAAGGTGGCTATATTCAAGAGGTAACGTTCTAAATATACTTCTTTTAATATCATTTATTCATCAATATTCCCATCGACCATTCATCCAACATAGAATAATTTTTATACTAGTATATATATAGTAGGTTGTTATATTTATATTTTAATATCTAATATCCACCATGTTTATCATATACACTAATTGATAGAATAAAAAAACCACAGTCTATATTAGGATGGTCATCCACCTTCGTGGAAAATGACTTTTCGTTTTTCCACTAATGGCTTGATAGATGTTTCAATTTCATATCTAATTGTTTAAAATAAACTAATTATGTATACTTTTAAAAAAAATCATTAAAGAGTATATTTCCATATGATTATGTCATGACCTATCCTTGTGGGGCCAGTGTAACCACACCACAAGTCCTCTTATAGTAGGCCAGGGGATGGCGCCTAGCAGTGAGTAGGAATATCTCTAACATTGGAGGCATTTCCTATGTACATGTACGCACACACACATATCCAATACCACAAAATGTTGGAATGTAAAACCCACTAAGATCCAAATGCATTCATACCACTATATCGCTACCAGAGTATAACAGGAAAGTAAAGTGAAATAAAATTAACTGGTCTAGAATACAAGCTGACCAAAACCAACTCTACAAATACAAGTCCAACTTGTAAAAAGATGGTACTGGGATAGTTATCTATAGCCATAGGAACATACCTCAGCCTTACTGATCTATCAAGGAACAATCTAGTCTAGATCGGCATAGGACATCATCAAAAGGCCTCTCTTATACACATGAAATGACATGTGTGGGAAAAGCCTGTGCATTGGTGAGAATAAAAATATGCAGAAGGACACCTCAAAACCACAAAACAGTGAACAAAGGAACATATAGTCAAATCTACACAGTATATCCCTATAATACAAATAAATAGAATATCTGGTTATACTCAATCCATGACATGTAGTCTAGAGGTAAGTCAAAACCACTACCTAACAACACTAGGGATTCATTCTGAAGATTCTATAGAGCACTCATCTGGGGGAATATACTCCTGAGTCTAATTATATATTTCATGAGAAGTATAGTTCATCGGGAACCATCTTGAGAGAGATACACTGATATATCTGAAGATAAATATGACACCGAAGACGAGTATCACATACATGGCCATTGGGTGGTTCAAAAAACTCTATATGGATTAAAATTCTATTTATAGGATCGATTATAAGTAATTTTGTCACACAATACTTAAGACACTCTCTAGGGAATGATGAATGAATTAATGATCCTACTATGTGCCTCTCGGGGGATTCCAAAAAATCTATCTAGAATGTCTTTTTGAAGGTATCATTGTCTTATGAGTAGGAAATGATCTCTACCAACCATTAGCGAAGAGATAGTGGAACAAACCCTAACTATAATTTTCCGCGATATAGAGTACAAGAGAATAAATCCATGTAGAAAGTTATATAAGTCATGTAGTAGGGTCCCACACCATGTCCTATGACCCTATGTACTACTTCTGTACAATAGATCAAGTCATTCCAAACTGTGTCAGGCAGAATATGGGTAAACAATGTGTAGAACAAGTCACATGTTGTTTCCTTCTATCTGGGGTCCACCATGTACTGCATGTGTGTGATGGTAGATGGTCTCAACCATTGAATATCTTCCCATGTACCAGTACATGGGGTAGCCCATGTACATGGTCTTGACCAAGACATGTGGGGTAATACACACCATGTAGGAAAGTCGTGTAATTCACCCATGCCTGTGTACTCCCAGATCACACACCGAGTGGTCCGACGATGAACACACACCATGTATACCATAATATATGTTGTGTAATCTAGAATTTCTAAAACATTTGATTTTTCTCCCATGTATTTTCTTATCTCCCGAGTTCTTCTCTGGGGGTCTGTTCTCCTCGAAACTTCAAATCTAGGGTCATATCACCACTTAAAAATTAAATATATGTGTTTCAGGTTTTCAATCATCTCAAAAATCTGTTTAAATTGATTCTAACACAAACCAATTCAAGAACAGATTCATCTGATTCGCTCTGATTCATGAATCTTCATCACCGCCACACCATAGTTAGGTCATCCTATGGTCGGATATTCAATTTCAGATCGTTGCTCCATGAAATGATGGCACACCAATTTTTCTTTCACAAATTAATCAATGATTGAATAACATGTGTATAAAATATGAGAGATAAAAAATCATGAACAAATATGAGGAATGAAAATCAATCATTGTTCGTTATAGCCTCGATCTTTTCTCAACATAATTATCAGAAAATCAAATAAATTCTAAAAATAATAAAACCCCAATAATCCTGCAATGTATAACCCACCCTGATAGGAAAAATCAAACCACGTTCATCCTATTCGTTTGTTGGTCCTCCTTCATCATTGAATCTATAAAAAGAAAAAAATTCACAAATAACAAATCATATCCAAGAGATATATCATTTATTGTTGAGGATAAATCTTCATCTTGTGATATCAATCAATAATAGAATTCATTGGTCTCTGATCAACAATTCCCTCATCATCGAGAGAATTCTACAGGGTTTTCCTCAAGATCCTCCACAGAATTCTTGGTTTATGAGCCTAACCTTAGATCCCTATCTACATGCATACTTTAAAGAAGAATAATAACTTCTACTATGAAATAGAAAAAATAATATAAATTATCATTTTAGTTTTTTCATAAAAAATTCAAAAAAACTAAATTTCATATCCAACCCAAGTCGGCTGATGTCAAACCGTACATAGGGAAAATTCATTGTTCCAAACAAAATGGTGTCATCAGCTTTCTGATCTGGGAACTCATTTAAAATTTATTCCACTTTTTTAGGAAAACACTAAACATGTTCTATTTAATATTTTAATATTAATAAAACATTTATTATAGATACACGAAGACATCGAACTACACATAGTGTTATTGATTGTTCTTGAAATTAATCCATATAATATTTTAAAAAATAATTCATAGAAAATCATGAACATTACATTATTCCTTCCTTGTGGATTTACATACAAAAATTCCAAAATAAAGGCTACTAAAAAAAGAGGGTATTGAGCATGAATCGGAGCCTCCAATACCCAAGTTCTCTCTTGGAGATTCCTCTTCTACCACCGATCACACACAACTTTATTTTCCACCCATGAAGGTTGCACCCATGCTAATCATGGATATTTACTAGGTACTAAGTGAAATTATATTCATCTAGAGGTTCTAGCTCTCCAAAGTCGATGTCATGTGATGGGTCCTAAACGTACCTCCTCAACTACAACAGGTGGAAGACATTGTGTACTTGGTCCAATAGTGGGGGGAAAATAAAAATTATTCCACCTCACCTACTCTATAAAATATATGATAAGGGTCGATAAACCACATAGATAACTTTCTACCTTGGTAAAACCTCATTAATCCTCATTGAGGTGAATCCTGAAGGAATACATGGTCTCCTTCCCTGAACTCGAATGGCCTACTACAATCCCTTATATAACCAGGATGTAAAATGAGAAACATGATTTGAAACAATCATCGATGGAACTCCAAGGATTTAAACTATCTCCTAAACATAGTGGTGTACTAATATCTCTACATAACACTGCTCTTAGATAGCTTGGAAGTTGGTGAAATTGGTAATTCAATCAATGATCACCAAGAAGGAATCATGCCCCATGAAATACATGGTAAAAATGTCACAAATACCATCTATATCCTTTCCCACATCCATTACAACACCTCATGGGGTTGAGATAAACCCACAGGAACATGATGATTAGCCTTCACTCATTGAAAAGTATGGCACCAAGAAACAAAATCTACCACTCATTTTTTTATTTTTGGCCACCATAACTTACATCGATGGTCCTCGTGCATTTTTACCACACCTACATGTTCCACCAAAGGGTATGTATGAATCTACCCCAGAACCTCCTCCCACAATGAAATTGGTACTACTGTATGACATCTTAAAAGAATGGCATGCTACCCACCTTTTAAATATCTCTCAGTAGCATGCCCCGATGGATATATTAGAACATAGAATCTCATAGTATATATCCTCAATATGTGTCTCCCTGACTTACTATAATATTGGATGGGTAACAACCCTCTATTGGAGGTTAGCTACTCTATCACCATCCACTGAGGATAACTGTAATGAGGTTGACTCCAATAACACCTCATCCAACAGATGGAATGTAGACCGTATACTAAGAGAATATTCCACCACATTCCCCTTCTAAAGAGTATAGTCAACAAAAATGTCATAAACCTAGAGTATATATTGACATTTCCTCTATCTCATGTTTAGATCCTTTTGAGAAAAGATATACATGGGACTTCTGTGATCAAATTAGATGAAAACAGCCAACCCATTAGGTAGTGTCACCACTTCATCATTGTGAAGAATACTATTACTAACTAATGATCATGGGTTGCATAGTTATGCTCATGTGGTCTCAACTAGCATGAACCATGTGAAATAAATACTTTCCTTTGCATTAAGGAATATCCATGACCATTCCCTAATGCATCATATAAAACTAAATACTCGACACCCTACTTTGTCAATGTAATGGTCAGAGTGTTCTTAAAAATATTCCTTTACTATTGACTAGCCTTTTTGCACTTCATTTTCCACACAGAAGGCTTCCCCTTTCGGTCAAAACTATCATAGGTTTTGATACACTAGAGAAATCAGGTATGAATATTATATAATGGTTTTTTAATCCATGGACATTGTGAAACCCTATCACGCTCCTTGGTGGCTCCCTTACTAATTTTTCTTAAACCTTGGATGGGTCTACAACAACTCCATATTCTAAGATAACATTTCCTAGAAAGTTTACCAATAGAATCCAGAACTGGAACTTCATGAGTTTCCCATAAATATAGTACCGTAGAGTACATCCATAACCATAATTAAGTGTTTTTCATGCTCCTCATAATATGACTAGTACCAATGGATATCATCAATAATGACGACCAAAAACTATTGCAAATAAGGCTGAATGATCAAGTTCATGAGTCCCATGAAGACTGCTGGCTAGTTCTTCATACCAAAGGGAATCACCAAGACCTTATAGTAACTATAGCTATATCTAAGAACTATATTCAGCATATCCTCCTCTTTTACATAGAGCTGGGGATATCCTGATCTGAGGTCATCCTTTGAGAACCATCATTACCCTATCAATTGATCACAGTGGCCATCAATTCTGAGTAGTGTATAGTTGTTCCACTTGGTCACCTAGTTGAAACACAGGAAGTCAATAGACAACCTCATGATCCCACCTGCCTTATCAGAAAATATAATTGGGGGTGCCATGGGTGAAATAAAGGGTATCTTGAAGCCCTTATTTTGTAAGTCATCCAATAGTACCCTGAGCTCACAAAGATCTATATGATTAATCTAATATACTTGTGAAGATATCAGTGTCATCCCAGGGTGTACATTAATTAAAAATTATATCTCCCAGTGGGAAGGTAATCCTAGAACATCTTCAGGAAAGATACCCTCATACTCTACCACCACAATTGGAAACTGTAAGCTCATAATAATAGACGCATCAAGGGTCATGCTAGCTAACTAATGAGTAAACAGATGCACCCTCCTATTCATGATTTCATCCTATGCTATCTTGGTTTTCTTTCCTCTAAAAAATGAAAACCCATTTCTATGAAAATAGACTCATTGAACCCTTTTCCTAAAACAGTCAATCTGGGTATGTAGTATGGATAATAAATCTATACCAGTAATGAAATTGTAAGGCCAGAACGCTTCCACCAAGAGGTTCGTATTGATATGATTTCCTCATAGGTTCAGGTCACAATATTAACACACATGTGTGATCAGTAAGTCTTATCTAGTATGTGTCTCCAAGAGTAAGGGTCTAGTAAATAGTTCAACCTAAATGTCTAGGTCTTGAACAAGATATGAGATGAGAATGGTATTACTAGATCATATTTCAATCAGTACTATTGCTAAAATAGAAATTATTTAGATCATACCATGAATTATTCTTGATGACAATGGGTCATATGTATATGCCCCGTGTTACTATCCTTGCACATATCATTTAGCTCTCTGATCCAGTCTTTGACCACCTAGGGGTGGGGGAGGTATCGTGTTGAAACTTTGACCACCTCCCCCAACTCTCCAAAATCCTATTCCATGCCCACATCTCTACTGATCTAGTTGAACCTATCATTATCTATTTCTTGGTGATCCATCCACTATCTCTCTATCAATAGTATGATGGGTTGGACAATATCGAGTAGGAAGTCTCCTTCCATTACTTGAATTGCACCACCTCTCCCTAGGCTGACATGACCCAACTTGTGATTCATGTACTACTTATTCTATGTCCTATGGCCACCTCCTAAATTGTGCCCATTTATGGATCCTTGAGACTAATTTTGGATCCCTACTGCCTAGGTTTTTGCACCTTCGTATCCACTAATGGCGATCACAAGCTATATATACTTAGTTAAGAAGCTGTCAACCACCAAATCCCACTCAAGAACAAAACAAACAGTAAGAACTCATGGAGGGATAAAAGTGGCTTAGATTTATCTATGAAGAACATCTTCAATGGTCAAAACACTTATGTAATAACCTATTACCATATCTATAGAGTTAATAGAAAGGTTTTTTAATCTCGATGAACTATCATCCATGGTCATGCTTCCCAGCAAGACCTAATGAAGACCCTAAATATGTAAAAACATCAGTGTAACTGGTGATAAATCATCCCCAAATGGATTCTAACAATCTTTCCATGAATGATTCACCTCATCATAACTATAGATACCCAATATCAACCATCAAAATCCCTAAACATATAAAAGGATATCCACTAGGACCATCATCTAATCCTCTCATGTCCATACTAGACAAAAGACTCGATTCAACACTTCAAGCACGTCCTCAACTGCCTGAGGGTTAGGTGCGGCTCAGAATCCGAGGTGTATTTATCTCTAAAACTTATGATGTGTGCTCAGCTTCTTCTTATAATAATTAGGTACTATAGGTAACACAAGGATATCTATAGGTTTTGGCATGGTTGGTGAAACACATAAAGGTAATAATTATGGAACTGGCCCCTATATTGAACCCTCATCACCGATGGGGTCATCCTCGAGATCCATCTAATAAACCGTAGCTGGTATAAGTTTTAGGGGAATCTTATAATAAACAAGATTTACCACAAAAAATTAGTATATATGGAGAGATTAATCTATAAGAAAATGGAATCAAAAACCATTACTCTATAACACATGTACCATTATTTTCCCTGCATGTAATGTTCTCAGGTACTGAGTTGAAAAGTAGGTTATCAAAGTCTTGGTGTATGGACACTTCAGATTCTCAACCAACACTAAAGTCCAAGACCTAAATGATGAACTCAAAACAATTAATACTATTTCCCCAATCTAATATCACACACTCCTAGTCCTAATGTCGAACTAACTATCTCTGATACCAATCTGTCATGAACCATCCTAGTGGGGCCCATGCATGGAATCCCCAAGAACACCTTTAATAAAAAAAGGGATAGTGACTAGAACCGAGTAGGAATATCAGTAACATGGTAGGTATTTTATATGTACCTTAATGCACACACACATCTCCAACACTAAAAAATTATGGAATATAAAAAATCACTAAGAACCAAATTCATGTATACCACTAAATCCCAACCAGAGTATGATAGGAATGTAAAGTGTAGAAAATTAAACTTGTACATAATAGATTACCACTGAAAATAAGTCTTTAAAAAAATTCCACCCTATAGAAAATGGTATTGGGTCTTCTATCTATTGCTATAGGACACAACTTAGGCTGTATTATCTCACAAGGCCCCGTATAGTCTTTGTCCACCTAGTACTCTATAAAAAGGTCATTTATATGCATCGGACACAACATGTGCAGCCAAATACAATGCAAGGGTGAGTATAAAAATACTCAGTAGGACACCTCAAAATAAAAAATTCATACATAAACGATGATATAGTCAAATCTACATTGTATATGTATACAACACATATAATAAGAATATCTGGATATAATAAATCGAAGGCCCATAGTCTAGAGGTAAGTTACAAACACTACATACCAACACTAGGTATTTAGTATGGTGATTTGATGAAATCCTAATCCAGGAGAACACACTCTTGAGTCTGATAGCTCTGATGATGTCTGTTTGAGAATTATTGTTCATCGGGAACCTTCATGAGAGAGATACACTGATAGATCTGAAGAAAAATATGATACCACAAAAAAGGATCATAGTCGGGGCCATGAGGTGATACCAAAAACTCCATATTAATAAAATTTATAAGTAGAGGATAGATTCCTAGTGATGTTGGATAGGTCAATATTGAAGTCTCTACCTAGGGTACAAAGAATTAATAGAGGATACTACTCCGGGCCTCTCGAGGGAGTCAAACCACTCTATCTAGGATGTCCTACTGAAGGGATCATAGTACAATGGGTATGAAATGAATCATACCAACCTTATGGGAAGCAATAGGGGAACAAAACCTAAATAAAATAGTCTAATATGTGTAGGAAGATAGAATTAATCCTTGTATAAAGGTATACAACGTAGTTAGTAGGGTCATATGTCGTGTCCCTTTCCCCAAGTACTGCCTGTGTACAATGACTAGCATCATTCCAAACCATTTAATGTAGAATATGGGTACATAAAATGTAGAATAAGTCACATGATGTGTTCTTACATTCAAGGACTACATGTTTACTCCATCCATGTGCTAGTACATAGTGTTAACCCGTGTATATCTTCTAGTGTACTAGTAGACGAGGTTGTCCATGTACTTATTCTAGTCCAAGACGTGTGGTGGAGTAAAACCCGTGTAGGAAACAAGGGTATTCCACCCATTCCCATGTACTATAAGAGTACACACTGAGTGGTTCTCTGATGAACACATGCCAAATATCCTATACTTTATGATGTGTGTTCTAGAATTCCCAGAGCAGTCGAGTTCTTCCTCCCATGCATCGACCGATATCTCATGTTCCGCTTCTGGGGTCCGTTGACCCCAAAAAATAATATACATGGTCTTATCACCACTGAAACATCAAATATCTGTGTTTTAGGCCTTCAATCAGCACAACAATTCATTTAAATCAATTCTAATGCACACTGATCAATGAACGGTTTCATCCGATTCACACTGATTTGTATGTCGTCGTCACCAACACACCACTATTAGGTCTTCCTGAAGTTGAACAATCAATTTCATATTATTACCCCATGAAATGATGATGTAATTATTATTCATTAATAAACACATAGATGAATTAATACCACATGTAAAAGGCCTGAGATAGAAACATAACAAGTAAGTGGAATGAGCCGTGGCCGTTTATAATTTTGGCCTAGATATATTCTAATAATAATGGTCAAAAAATCAAATAAATCCTCAAAATAATCACAGTCAGATAATCCTACAACGTACAACCCACCCTATAAAGAACTATAAAACTACAAATCAACCTATTTTTTAGATGGTATGCGGTCTTATTTGACTCTATGAAAGAGAAAAGTTATAAAAAATAACGAATTCTAACTGGACATTGGATTGTTCTCTATTGTAGATTGATTACAGCTAGTGAGATTTTTCGTGATCGGTGTTCATTGATCTTTGAACCACAGTTCTATCATCGCTGTGGGAATTATATAGGGTTTCTCTCCAGAGCCTCTAGGTGATTCCAGGGTCATGATCCTAACCATAGATCCCTGAGTAAATTCTTACTTAAAATAATAATAATTACTGCATTGTTACATCGAGGGAGCAGAGATAATCAATTAAATATTAAATTTATTTTATTTATTAAAAATGCACAAAAATACTTTTCATATTCAACCATCATAGGTTGATGTTAGGTCATGCCTAATAAAAATTCACTATTCTTAATAGAATAGTGCCCTATAATTTATGCTTCGGGCACATGTTTAGAGGTTATTCCACTTTTTTAGGAAACTTGTGTGCATGTGGTGTTTAATATTTTAATATTATTCAATAATTTATCATGGACACATCAGCCCTATGAATATCACACAGTCTCATCACATGTTCATGACATTAATCAATACAATATTTTGAAAAATAATACATGTATAATCTGGGACATTATAATAAAATAAAATGAAACTTGTTTTAGATGGTTGTAAAACTCACCAAAATAAACTAAATAATTATCCTTAACATTTTATTAAATAAATAATCAAAAATTTTGGAAAAATGATATATGGTTCCATTTAAACATATGGAAGGGAATTAATAACATTTCATTTCACTTTTTTTTCATACCCATTTTACAATAACTTCTATAAGTATACATAAGTTATCCAATCTTGAAACCATGAAAAGAACTCTCCTAAAACAATGAAATTAAACATTATAACTCCTCAAAATATATATAAATGAGAATAATAATATTTTAAATTTTAAATTATATATGTTATAGCTTCAAAATTAAGAAATTATGGAATCTAATTTGGTTATTCATGGCATTAAAGTAAAATTCATATTCATTGTGAAACATAAGGTAGGTGATATCTCTAAAAAACAATATTTTATTTGGGTTATGTATTCTATATATTTACCTCAATTACTATATTAATTCATCTAATATACTTATTATATATTATTTATATATGCCCCAAACATATATATCATGTTTTAACCTTAAATTTTCGAGGAATTGAATGTTTTAATGGGAACCCTCTCAATTGCATTAAAAAGAAAGATTAGAGGGAACTTCTCTCATTTCATTACCTCCTTTAAACTTTTACTCAATGAAATGATTTAAAATTTCAATGGTATAAAAAAATAATAATTTTATGAAAATAATATTATTTCACTTATAGTTTTATAGAAATTATTATTCACTTACCCTCATTAAAGACTCATTACTCATTTCCCCAAAACCCTTCATATGTGGTACTTTTCCAAAGTACATCACCACTTTTTTCAAGTATTCACATCAGTTGAAGATAATTTATCTTGAAATATCTTTATTTTTCATTAATTAATTTTCAAGGATTATTTAACCCCTTATTTTATTAAAAACATTATGATGTGCTCATTGAATATGCTATATGACATGATATTGAGGAACATTTGTTTCCATGCATAATTCATATATTTATACCATATATTTGATTAATTTTTATAGAATACATATTCATGAAAACATTTTGATTGATGAACCCAGATAGCACCCTAAATCATTGGATATTTATTTTGACTTATGAGGAATTATGGATGGGATTATGGAGTAAAACTAATCCATTATAATAATTGTTTCAATATGTGATATCATCTTGGAAGTTATACATGAATCTCTTTTTTCAGGTCATATACTGTCTCCAATTTCTTATATTATCATGATCTTATGATTCCATGTTTCCCTTATTTCTCCATTTGATTATCCCTGATAAATTCCATTTATGTTATATTGTTATTCCCTTTCACATGTATGTTATGCTTCATTTCAATGTTTATTCCATTTCTAGTTTTTTTAGCTCTCCCCCTTTGTCTATGAATTAACTAGGTTATCCTATATAGTTGTTGGATATCAACAAGATTTAGGAACTAATTATGAAGATTAATAAAGAGTAGTCTTATTATAGTTTTTATTATATATTTATTCACAAAGTCTTCTAAATAAAGTAGGTCTTTCGAACCACGGTTTTTTACTTATTGGATAGTTATATTTAGAATAATGTATAAATAGGATTAAAAGGCTTGGTTATTTAAAATTATGTTTCAAAATTTTTAATTTTCTTCCTATTGACCACATATATTCTTAGAAGGTTAATGAAAATTTCCCTCTCAAAGTGGAACTATTAGTTTTCCCAAACCGATATCCCTCATCAATTATTATAGGTTTTGAAAAAGGTTAATGTTAAACATGTTATGATTTTATGTAGAGATAAAAAATATTACAATGAAACATCAAAGGAGTTTCATGTGCAAGATGTCCTCTTAGTGTACCACTTGGTGTGTTATACACTGTATTATGTATAATTGGTTTATATGATTCAAAATCAATCCTAATATATGATTTCTATAATGATATATAATATTATAACATTTATAATATTATTCATTTCCTAAATAATCGTTGATCCAGAACTAATTAGTGGTGGTTTGGTATGTTGTTTTTTATGTCTTTTGTTGAGTTTAACCAAGATGGTATTTATACACACTTATGATGAGTATGTAATCTGGGACCTTGATTTAGAATTATTAACGGAGTGTATAACTATAAATAAATAAAACATTTTATTTTATTACCTATTAGTTGAGGTTAATATGATTTATCAATCAATTATAAGGGATTTCACATGATTAGTACATCCATATGGTCACTTTATAGTCCAAAAATTGATATCATAACTATATTAAAAAAATAATCTATGTACTAATTCTGTTTAATGTATTAGAAAAATGGATTATGTGATCATTCAATCATTTAAATGATACATATATTGGCAATATATATCGATATACTTATGTTTGATAGAGATCAATCCAAATCCATATATTGCTTGAGTAGTATTGATTCATTCTTAGAGGCCTCACATTTTATACATTCTAGAATTTGGGAATACATATTTTATTAATACTATAATGTATCTTGTGTATCCCTTTATAGTTATTTAAATAAAGATATTTTTTTGGAAAACATAAAAAGTATCAATAACTGTGTTTTTTAGTTTATCCAAAATATTTTAATGGACATTCAAAAAGTATTATGTACAATGTGATACACTATAATGTTGATGAATGAATTATAAAATTATTTTAGGAGATATTGAAAAGTGTTTTTATTAATGAATTAAAAATTTATTTTAAATCATCAAATATAATGTAAAATAGAACAAAGTATACATAGATTGACTATATTTTGATGATTGATGAACATTTTCCCTTTAACAAAAACAATATATGTGATGTTTTTAGTATTGTCGTTGTATATGATATGTGTGTTTCATATGGAATGAAATATTGTTATTAAAGTGTAACACCACTATATTTTTTATTTATATGTTTAATTTCATCGATATATTATGATATATACTTCTATGAATCTAAATAAACCTTACTGTAATATACCATTATATCATAGAAACATTGTTGGAGCTATGAATTGGAATAACTACATTTTTAAAAAAATTATAAAGGTTTTATATAATGAAAATATTTTGAGAAATAATTACTCACATTTCAATGTCATAATATACTTTAAAAATACATATTTCCCAAAAAAATCATTTTTTAAAAATTTGTGAAAAATAAATAATTTAATTTATTTAAATTATAATTTTTTTAAAATTATAACGCAATTTTTATCTAATCATATAATTATTATATTATAGTTAATTAATGATTTTTTTTAAAAGATTTTTTTAATGAATAGTTAAAAATACTAATTTTTTCTAAAAAATATATTTTATTTTAAAGAATATGCTTGATTATTTTTTTAATTATATTTAAAATAAAATTTTATTTCATATATATTATTATTAATCCAATTAGGTTTATTATATTAAATTTAATTTTTCCTTTTCAAAAAAAAACTTTTTATAATTAAGAAACCATTTCATCTGAAAAATTTATTTTCAGTTTGTTTTGTGGGTTTAATTTTAAAATTAATTTCACCACGTCAATTTATTAAATTTTGTAAAAAGATTTAATATTATGAATCAAAATTTCAAAAATTGGATTTGATGCCACTTTCATTTTTGACCATGATTAATAATAAAATAGTAATTGTTTGTTAGCTTGTTTAAAGTTAAAACTAGTTCAATAGGGAGGATAAACCAAGAGAAAATAGTATAATTACTAATTATTCAAATCTAAATACTTTTTAATGACCATACTGCATCCTCATTTTATCCAACATTCAGAAAATATGTCTATTTGGAACATTTTTCTTGAGAATGATTTTATAATGTCATAATCTTTTATGATATCCCAATTTTATCTTCTCCCCAATTATAAAATTACACTCCTACCATCCCTTTTTTTACTAAACTGAGTCATATATCTAAAAAACCTGAAAAATATCTCAGAAAATTCCTTAGACACGATCTAGGGGTATTGGTATTCTCAAAAGGCTAACCATATGGTCCTTAAGAGGAGATATAAATGAGTTCTTTTGATGAAGTGGTAATCAAATTAAATGATCACATTCTTTTTATACTTCATATCTTACCACCTATAAATATGTGGTATTTATTATAAAATATATACTTTAATATAATCAATATAGTATAATGATATTATGATTATGAAACCACCGTTATCCACCATATTTTCCATCTTACCATAAGAGAAAGTATCGCTTGTGCGTTTGTGTGCACAACCTCCAACATGTAGTCATTTAATACAAATTACATAACCATCATTCATGGTTAGATATTATGATGAGTTTAATATTTATATTTTATATTACTGGAATAGTTATATTTCTGTAATTATAATTACATATCTACCTTTTTACCTTCCCCTATATTAAAAAATGGTAATGTCACTCTTGCATATGTGTGGATTTCCACCTCCACGAGGAGATATAATAATTATTTTTTATTTTTTATTTAAATGGATGGGATTAGGAAACAATTAAATTTATTTATAGTATTTATTATATATATAATTATTTTTCAAAGGTAATTTATTATTTACCTTTCTTTCATTACAACCGTCCTAATGTGAAAATAGTGACAGTGTATATGTATGACCTACTGTCAACATGAATGGTGTAATTCAATTTTCTATCTCAAAAATTTAATGATTATTATAATTACATATAAATATAATGAATATATAATATGTTAATATCATGAGTAACACTATTGAGATAAATAAACCATGATAAAAATAAAAAGTATCAAATATGCCATAATAAAATATATATGAATAATGAAGCTGTTATCACTCGAAATAATGATTTTATTATTGAATTTCTAAAAAATAGTGATAAATAATTTTATGTAAATAAAATATTGTATTATATATATGATTATATTGGTAAAATATCTATATTTATTATAAATCATTCATTAATTGGTATGAATGAATTCATATCTAGGGTAAGTGTTTATTTCCCAATGTCATCATTATAAAGGTTTGTTAATATTTCTATCTCTCGTGGGTGATTTTTTTATCTTTATATAATAAAAATAATTTAGGGTTTTATCCTATGGATATTTAATTTAATTTAATTTTCCGTTTTCAGTTTCTGTTATTTATTTACTACGGGTACAAAAATTATATTTTTGAGGAAACCCAATTTTATTTTTCTACTAGGCCAAGAATATTTTTTTCAACGTATATAATATCCTTAAAAAGTTTTTAAGAGTTTTTATATTTTAAAAACTGTATAGAAAATATTTTTACCCATAATTTACATTTAGCCTATTTATAAAATTAATCTTTTTTGGAATAAGGTAACTTCTACTTTATACATAATATATGAACTCAATAATTGATTTAATAGACAATATATGTGTTGATATTGAAACCGTTAACACCACACAATGAATATATTATTGCATTAAAATTTTGAAAGTCACTTTTTAATGAAATATTTTTCTTTTATATATATAATGTTTTATATTTTAACTATAAGATTTTCATGTGAAAAGGGTATATTCTTCAAGAAATTATCTAGTGATATTTTTAAAGGGTCTTAATATATTTTAATTTTTATGATGAATCATCCAATTTAATAAGTATATAATATAATAATACCATTAAACATATTTCTCTATGTGTTTTATGGTCATTTTTTATAGGTAACATTTTACAATTCCATATGCTAGTTCTTACAATATGGGAAGTTATTTATTTTAAAGGAATGATGGTTATGTTGTAATGGGTATTCATATAATAAATGAATTATACTTGATAAGTGAGGAGTGTGGAATGAGATTACATATCTCCTTCATGAATTAAGGGGTCCCATGAGAAAAATCATGTTGGTTATTTGGATGAGGATATACCCATTTATATATATGTCATGTCACAAGGCCTCGATAGTAAGTTTAACATGTCTGAAATTATATATTACATAATTAATAAATTAGTTATTAGTTTAGATGTTATTATTTTAATAGTTATGATATACATGGATAGGTTTTATGATAGTGAAATTATTTATATGGAATTATTTTATTATCATTTATTCCTTCCTTAATATCCATTCAATATTTATTTTGTGTTAGTCTCTATTATAAAAATACCCTCACTAAGTATGTGATCTCACCAATTTATTATGTTTTCTATTCATAGGATTCTAGGTAGTAAATTATTATTAATATACAAGCATATGATAGAGGTAATCAATATGGTTTTAATGAAAATACTATTTTTTAATTTGTGTTAAAAAATGTAATTCCATATTTTAGTATGTATCATGTTATGAATGTCAGAAAAACTATTCAATCATTATATATTTGATATCTTATATCTATGAAAAGTGTAATAACTATACCATTGTATTTGGGATACTATGATCTATGTAATTATATCTGGAATTAGATAAACTTAATTATAATCATTAAGAGATAGATTTGGGAAATAATAGATTAGGGAACACTACCATTTGAACAAATTTGAGGATAATTCTAAGTATAAGATAACATATTAATGTTTTGGTAAGGCTGAGATTATGTAATTTTTCTAGAAATAATTATCTCTCACGATATTGAAAGTTGGCATGATTTTTTATAGATTTATCTAGAATTAATAACCCTGAAAAGTGTTGTCTATGTATATTTTGGCCATCTTTCCCATGCCTGGTGAGTGTTCCCTTATAGTTAACCTCATTTGAAACTCATGGGGGATATTGTGGTGTTAATTTATATTTTATTTTTTTTGAAATAATGAAATATTTGAAAATATGTTTTGTGATTTTAAAATATTCCCAAAGAAACTATTTTTATGATACTAATATTAGTTATACATAAATTATAAATTTATTTATTTATTTAATTAGTTCCAAAAGTATACAATTTCATTCATAATGTTATGAACTAATCATTTAAATGCCATTTTTTGAAACAGAACCTAGAATAAAGAATTGAAAACATTTCTATTATTGTAAAATATATTATGATATATCCCCTTAGAAATTTTATGAAGTTGGAACAGATTAAGTTATAACTAAATTGGGCTATCTGACTCTGGTTATGAAGAATAACCTTTACCGTACAATGCCTCCATATAATATTCAATGATGTGTAACAATGTTTGTAAATTTTATATGAAAACAAGCTCCAACATTCAAAAATACCATAAATCCATTTATAGATGAGAATTTCATAAGTTACATAGATTATATATTCAATACTTTATAATTTAATAAAATACATACATTTTCATGGATCTCTATTATCTAAAATGGGAGGTAGATCAATGGTGGTCATTAATTCCAAATACTAAGGATTTGGAGAAAATAAAGAGCATGACATGGAAATATTTTAAGGTAGTTTTCTTAAAAAAATAATTTCCTCATGAACAATAAGTGGATATGGAGAGATATTTCCAATGTCTATGTCAAAAGTAAGTGGGATGTGTTTTGTATAAATCCAATATTAAAATATAATAATGGCATGTTTCAGAATATGTACGCAATACAAAGAGAATGGTTGATCATTTATTTAAATGGATTAGTCAAATCCTCCAAGGGGAACTAGTACCCAAAATATTATCATCATATGAGGATTTATTATCAATTTATATAAAGGAATATAACTTATTATCAAAGTATTATTTCATCAAAGGAATGATTAGATGAAGAAAATAGAAGAGTAAATAAATGGATATGGGTATGAAGATAAATAAAAATATTCCAATATGTGAAACTTTGGGAAGGTGACACCTTTTTACATGAAATAATAGATAATGATTTAGATTTATGAGTGGGGAAAATCCATAATTATCATGAATACAAGGGTAAGGGAGAATCCATAAATGTAAAATTCATTAACTATAAAGAGATGGGGTGTTATTAAAACTATTTCCCCATAAACCGAGGTAACCTAAAAATAATGAATCTAGGAGAAGGCTAAGAAAATAAAATTACAATAGATAATGTTTAAGTTAGTAGATACATGTATAATGGTCACTTATTATCCACTTTAGAAATGTAAATGTTTTATTTGATTATTATTCAAGACACTATTATGTATCTGAATAATTTTTTAAGGGTATCACATTATCAAATAAATGATTAGTTGTTTAGTTTCTGGTGAAAACTTATAAAGGTAGGATGACTACATCACTAAAATATATCTCCACTATAATATATGTTTGTGGGAATGTTTTTCCTTTTAATCATGTTATTCTTCCTCTAGTTTAATTTTGTTTAATTTTTTTTATGGAATATCTCTCTAAAAATATATCCCATTTCAATTGTTTCAAGAAGGATGAGAAATTCAATTTTCTAAATCATCCTTTAATCATATATCGATTCATGGATGAACCTGAACCCACAATGTAAATTACACATGTTATATGAGGTTTCTACCAACTCAAAAGGGATATTTATCCCAAACTGTTTATAAGAATATAAATATTGAAAACATACCAATTGTTGAGTAATATCCTTTTTTATTTTATTCTCACATTATTTGTCTTACCCAAAATCACAATGTTTATTTTACAATATAATTTTTAACGTATGATATAACAATTTCAATGATTCTATATTTAAAGGCAATAATTTAATTTAAATAATTTAAGAAAAAAATAATGCAGAATATAAACAAGGGATTCCTTCATACTAGTGAATCCCAATGGGGGGAACCATTTCATTTTATTAAGAAGAATGTAAAATCAACAAGTCTTTTAATTGTTTATAATTCAAATATAATGATCAATATTAATACCATGTATTCTCTACCTTATATGAATGAATTGTTTATCAATTATGTGGAGTTTTATATTTTTCCATGATAAATCTTCAATTTGGATATCATCAGGTATGGATCACAAAGAAGGATATACCCAAGATAGACATATGTATATGGGTTTTTCATTATTAATATATTTAATTCTATTTAAACTTACCACTTCTCCATAAATATTCATTTGTTTGAATAATAGTGTTTTTAGATATTAATTTGATATGTATGTGGTAGTCTTCATAGAATATATTAAAATATATTTGATGTGAATGGATACACATGAATAAAATTAGATAAATATGATATAGTCCTTGAGGAAAGGGAAGTTTTATGATAAATTTATCAAGTTTGAATATTGGAATCAAAATTTTTCATTTATGGGTCATATAATCTCAAGTGAGGATATATAAATGGATCCTTAAATTATAGATGTTTGGAGAAATAGAATAAACCAACCACTTTATATATAATCCTTTATTTTTCTTGTTTTAGATGGATACTATCAACACTTTTTAGGTATTTATCACAAATATATAATCTAGACTCTATGAGTAATCTTAAGGGGGTTTTGTTCATATGTATTGATGAATGAGAAAATAATTTCAAATATTGAAAGTGAAGTTTGCTTCACAAACCTATGCTTACACTTCCCTATAGTGGAGAAGTGTTTTTTATATATGGTTTAACATAAAGGGACTTGGATGTGTAATAATTCATAAATAAATGGTAAAATCATATACCTCTATCCCATTAAAAGTTCATTTGAAAATAAAATAACTCATGTTTTGGATTTGGAAGTGCAAATTTATTCATTAATGATATAGTAGAATTATCATCATGGTTAATGGTTTGATATATATAAAGATCATAAATGAATGATTTATATATTTATACCAAAATATTTGAATATAAATTAGATAATATGTTTATATTTGATCAATAATTAAGATTTACTAATACATTATAAACTTGGGAAGGTGAAAAAGGAGGATGATGCACTTAGTTATAAAGACCGTCATAGTTTTCTCAATGTTGAGGAATGAAATAGATACAAGACTGACTAATTTTTAGAATATGGATCTTGAATTCATGTGGAATGGGGTTAGATAAAAAATTTTAATGAATCTTCTACAATTAATCCTTAAGATGATTAAGAGTGTAAAAATAAAGGAGTGAAATTGTAGAAGAATGTGAGGAATATTCCTGAATTTATATATGATCATACTGGCTGGATAAGGATCAATAACTGAGTATATTTCCCACAAATAGTATTTATGATGAAGGATTATTTTGATTAATCTCATAATTTATAATTCAATATTCACCCCTGATTTATGATGATATATATACATAAAAATGAGTATTTATGGGGGAATTATATAAAACATTAATAGGTAAGAGAACATATCTCGGTGGTGAGGATGTCAAAAGGTAAAGTATGAGAGATTAATGTCTATATGAGTCTTATTACCATTACCCATACCATAATGGAAATAAGAAATTACCACTATTGATTTTGTCAGTAGACTACCAAAGACATCAAAAGGCCAAAATTTTATATGGGTTCTATAAGATCATCTTACAAAGTCAACAAACTTCATTGCTATTAGTGATGATTTATCCCTTGGTCTAAATTATTGAATATAAATTAAGTAAGTGGTAATGTTTAATAGTGAAAAATTTATATTTTTATTGAATTGGATATAATGATTGCAGTGATGTTCTCGTGAAGTATTCAACATGCGTTGGTTGAAGACTTGAATTTTTTAGTACTTGTCATCCACAGATAAATTTTTACTACAAGAGGGACATTAAAAAATATAAAATTCATTTTGAGATATTATCATATGTATTACAAATTGGTTGAGATAAAAATGATCCTTTTATGAAATTTTATTATAACCATGACTTTAACTCAAGTATTCCGAAGCTTCATTTGGAATCCCTATATTGTAACACCCTAAGATTTTAGCAAATATATATATATATATTTCTAATTAATTTAAATAATTTGATATTTTTATTTACATGAAAAAATTATATTATATTTTGTATATGAAACATCAATTTTTTATTTTGAAATATGAAACATTGATCATAGATTTTTTTACATAACATTGAGTTTAAATAAAATGTGACATATTATTTAAATATAATTATTTAATATGATTGTTTCCACCTAGACTTTGGAATGGTGGGATAGAATAGTATTAAATAAATTATGAAACTATATGGTCAACACATGTATATAAAATTAACTATTTGGTGACCAATTAACTGAATATAAAAATATAATCTATATAAAAATAATGGAAATATTTTCCTATGATAATATTTTTATGAAATCACAAAAATTTTACCTCAAAAAATTAGTCAAAAAAATTTTGGTGAATAATTTTAGTGAAATTTATATATATTATGTTATCAATAAAAATTTTAATTTTATTCTTATGTGATTTTTAGATAATATATATGAATAATTACAATTTCACACTTAAAAACTATATTTTAATAAAACAGATTTTTTTGATTTTTTTGATTTATTATAAAAACAATTCTGAAAAATATAGATACATTATTTGAGAAAATAAATTTTATTTTTTAAATCATGATGTCAAAAATTATCCTATGGTTATTTTTTGAGATTCTCTTGAAAATAATAAATTTTTATGAATAGTGAAAATTCTAAATTTTAACCACATAGTTGTTTTTTTAAATTATTTAGAATATAAAACTATATTTTAAACTATTTTTAAAGTGTAATTAATTAATTTATATTTATACTAATCAAATTATATTCATTTCAATCATGTTTATATTGAAATTGAATATAAAAACTTTGTAAACTTTTAAACATTTTCTCTATGAAAACCCATGTTATCGTTGCATCTGAGGGATTAATTTGAAGTTAAAATTTCACTTATGTGAATTTTAATTTATTAATATTGATTCTAGAATTGGAATAATAATAATTTATATTATTTAAAAATTTAGAATTATGTTTTAACCAGAATTAATAGTGATAATAGACCGAATTAAATATAACTGTTAAGGTAAAAATTTGTTTACATTCAGGGCGGTCAAACTAAAAAGATAAGGGTTAAAATGAACTCAAAACTTGTATAAAATATATTTTATTGACATATGTTTACCTTATAATTTATTATTGTAAATAATACTCTATTTTGGACCATTTTGGCATCTAAAAACGTGGATACATATTTTTTTGAAAAACTTCATGTGCAACAATCAGCTCACTTATATTAGGCCACCTCCAGTCCTATCTTCTTAAAAAACATAAAACACTTTTTCTTCTTAAAATACCTACTTAAATCACTTACCAAAGTCCATCCTAGCATCATATAAGCCTTATTTTGGGAATAAATCCTATCTAGAAATGATTTTAGTTCAAACTTATGGAGGTTACAAAAGAAGAGGTAATGTTCTTCCAATGAGATTTTTTATTTTATTTATATATCTACCTAATTAAATAATTATTAATACATAAATTTATAATATACTAATTATATTATGGATAAAAATATATATTTTTTAATTTAATAAACTATATCCATCTCCAATTATATAAAATGGGTTATGGGATCATCGTTCATGGGTATGACATATTTCTACCTCACATATCTATGTCATTTGTTTTTCCATTACCACCTATCAAGGATCAGATTGTTGATGGGTGTAAATTATATATATAATATTTATAAAATTATAAAAACTATTTATTAATTATATTATATATTCATTTTTTACATTCTATTTTGTAGGGGATATGATAACATAATTTGTGTGTACTGCAGATTACCGCCTTATGAAATGATGTGATTTGTTTTCACTAAAGGTTTGTATGGAAAATTAAAATTTTAAATTAAATAAATATATATGATATAAATTAAATAATAATTATATTAATGATATATTTATCATTACTAAAATATTATATATCATTTTACATACTAACTTTTCAGTTCTTGAATGATGATAATGTTGTTCATGTATATGTGGACGACAACCTTTACGAAGCGATGTTACTGTATTTTCATCAACAAAACACATGTATGATATGTGTAATTATACTTAAAGAAATAATAGGTTATTTTTTATATTATTATCATTATTTAAATATATTTTATTACTCATATATTTTCTATAATGACCTTTGGAAAATGTAATCGTCACTCATGCCTACGTATAACCTACAGTCACCATGATCTTAACTTAATTCATTTCTATAAACCAATATTTATTCTTGTTAATTAAATTATGATTTATTTATATTTATTATAATTATTTAACAATTATAATTACTTATAAAAATGATTAATTATAAATTTAAGGGGGCCGAAAATTACAAATCAAAACATTATGCAAAAATGAAGATATTATTACCAGAAAAGTCACTTTAATATGAATTTTCTAATAAAAAATTATTAAAAGAGAATAATTTTAACATATATTGTTTGATATATATTTTTAGGGTTATATAATATATTTTTTAAACACTTATAATTATTATACATGTGGTTCGATCATGTACGAAGGTAGTTGAGACTTATGGTAAGGGATTTATAGTCTCAATTTTATTTCTGGAAGACATATGAAAATTTACCCGTTCTTTATTTTATGTTGTGTATATACTTCAAATTTTAAATTTTATATAATGAATATAATCCATTTCATGAGATTAAATATCTAATTTTATTTTATTACTTATTGGGACATATGATTCAAAATATTACTACAGTAGTAAGGGGCTTATGTATTAATTTTTACTTTTGTAAGACTCACGATAGAATTACTAACTATTTATCTTATGTCATGTATATAATTACCATGAATAAATTTTCTGATGTTTTTCCCTAATATTTTTTATTTAAATATCTATTTTTGGATGTCTCTTTTATGGTGTGTATAGTTCAAAAATTTTCCAATGCGCTGTGTGATTTTTTTTGCAATTTTTCTTTTTTTTATTCATATGATATGTTATACACCAATATCCTTTATTTAGGGGTATATATTTTAAATTTTACATTTAATATTTTGAATTTATATATATTATTATATTTTATATTTAATTTAATGTTATTAATTCATGTGTTTGATGTTTTAATGTAACCAATGTGGTAATATATTTTGATGAAATCTCATCGTTCATCAGAATTGTTTCTGATTATGCTTCAAATGATGAAATATCATGATATTTATCTCATGAATATCATATTGTTTTTCTTCCCTAGTTATTTAATGATAATAAATGTTTCCATTAATTTTAAAGTCTTTATGTACATAAGAGTTCAAATGCATGTTTTAAATAAAAATGAACTTCTTAGTTGAATACTTTTTTTCATCCAAAACCATGTTTGCTAAAAAAATAAAAAATAGTTTTAACATTTTTCAAAATATTTATTAAATGAATATGTAACCATGTTTTAATTTTTGAAAAATTATTTTTAAATAATATTCGCATCAATTTAAAATAAATTACATTTTTGCTTCTATAAAAAATATGGCAGGAATTATTATTTAAACAATAATGCAAAAAATGAAATGTATCTCTATAATGACCATAATATTCTTTGATGAATCTTATATACTTTCTTCAATGTTATTTTAAAAGAAAATTATTTTCAAAATGTTTTTTGGTTTTATTTTTTTTCAAAGTGGAATAGTTATATTTCATTAGAAATATTTTGAGAGATATTTTAATATAATTTTACATCTAAGATGAAATAGTTTTATATTAATTATGATTTAATAGGGATACAATACAACTGTACAATTATTATTTATTTCTTGTAATGTTTTATTATTTATGATGAAAATATTTTACTGATAACCATTTATATTTGATGGGTTATTACTTGGAAAAATGATTATGAAACCCAATTATTTTACATGGGTTACGATATGATTAAATCATGAAGTGATTTTGAATCATATTTATTTTACATTGGTTATGAATTGATTAAATGTTTATGAATTCCATTTTTTTCATATGTCATGATATGATGAACGTTCTATGATCTTATGGCACAAAAATGTTTGGATTATGTGATATGTGGGATAATTATATATCTCTAATTCAGTGGGTAAATATTATTATTACAACAGATGAAAGAGTGCTCACAAGGTTGTCCCAATCCCAAAAGAAGAGGGTTTAAAGGTTGTTATCCCTACCCCAAAAGAAAAGGGTACATGTAAGGGTTTCCCAATCTTGAAATAAATGCAAGGGTGGTAAACCCAATCCTAACATGTACAGAATTTCTTAATGGTTATCCTCGACATAAAATTTTATATTCTTATATGTATTCTATAATTATATTTTTTATGAAAATGTAATGATCTCATGGATCATGTTATTTGATTCCTTTATTATTATTTATTATAAACCTCTAATAATTATTTCATGACCCAAGATTACAATATTTGATATGTAGGGTGTGGGTTTTAAATGTTATTCTGAAGTTCCATACACTGATGGTCATGTTATGTATGTATATCTTCCTAGTTTAACCTTATTGAGCATCTAAGGACAACCTTTCTTATGATTCCTTTGTAAAGGATGTGATTAAATGTATTTTGTAGGATTAAGAAGGTAAGAAGATCCTTCTAAGAGACATTAAAGATATTTAACAAATTATGAAGATTGTGTTCCATGTTTCCTAAGGCACTAAACAATGGAAGTCCTTAGGATTTTGTTTTTTCAATATAATGAAAAGTCATCTAAACATATGCAATATACATGAATGAAAAATCTGTGACATTATAGTTTGTATCAGAGGAATTATTTAGTTATAATTTGGAAACTAGGTTGATAAAACATTAGTGATATCCTTAAAGATATTTATAAGGATACATATAGTAATTTATCTTATTATAAGTATAAGACTGAGTTTAAGTATAGGAAAATGTCTAGGAATGTTATTAAAAAATTTATCAAGTGGTTTGAAAATAATTTAATCCCTTTTTGGATACTACTAGTGGATGTGGATCTAGAATTGTTGTTCCTATAGGTAATAACTCTGAAAAGGGTGAATTGTTATCGACTCAATTTTTACCAGTTTCATGAAAACCAACATTACTGCGCAACCAGTTAAACACTCTCGGAGGATATTATTTGGAAAATCACAAACCTTTTAACAAAAATCATAAAAAATATAAATATATGTTGATTATGACTGGTCAATTATAAACCAATGTTATGAATGGTTGAAAATAAGGCTTCGTGATTTAGAAATCCTGAAAAATATTTTTCATGATTATTCGTTTATGAAAAAAAATTCATGTACAAAATATTTTTTTTGGTTTTCATCAATGGATAGAACCATATTAGAAATATGCTTAACATTTAATGTCACAGAATATTTATTGATGATATTCCAAATGGGGTGATGAATAGAGTGAATGATATTATGGTTATTCTTAATCTTTTATCATGAAACATGATTAATAACATGCACCATAACAAAATCTCAGTCTCACCAAAGTAGATAATGATGGAGGTAATTGATAGTTAATGTAATGAAGGCCATGGAGGAATATTGACTCAAATTTTAATATGTTGAAAATGTGGGAAGAATCACCCAAGTGAATGACTCAGTAAAAAAAATAATATTTTTCAATTTGTAAGATAAGGAAAAAATAAAATAATTTAGGATGAAAAAGTAAATTATTAGTTAAAAAATGGATGGGAATATTAGAATCCCTATGATATCATCCACGGTTTAATGTTTTAAATGTGAAAATTACAGGAATTAAGAAAATCAATGCCTTGAAGGTAAAATATTATGATGATTATTAGAATGGTTTTTTGAGTACTGATTTGTAATTTGATGATAAATATATAACCAATGTGTTAATGGTCCATTCCTTCCCGACCTATTACTTTTTTTTGGATTTTTTATTATAGGTGTTTGTGAGTTTTTGGTGGAAGTTAGAGGTGCGATAAAGGTGCTTTAGGAATTACAAATCATGCAACTGTATTATATGATGTGATAGAATATTACAAGAGTTTTCCAGGGCTAGTTCAGGATGTGAGGGTTTTCAGGGTCAATTAAATAATAAAATGAATGAAAAATGAATTTTTATGTGGAAACTAGACACTAGGTACTACACAAAATTAAAGGGGATTACACGTATTGTAATACCACAACCATGTAAAGTTCAAAAATTATCTTCAACTGAACATTGTATCCATTTATCTATGATATCTTATTACTCTCATTTGTGAAAACCCTAGGCACCCAGAGGTGTCCTTTAATTTCTTCTTCATCCCTATTTAATCCTTTGACCCTAGTGGTTGTTCTTCATTTATCTGTGGTTTGTCTGTGGTATTTTCTTTCCCCTCCACGATAGATTTTCATCTATTCTTATATCAGGGATCCACTACGATGGTGTTTCATCTGTTTTTGGTATTATTGAGGGTTCATTTTTATAGGTCCTTGGTGTTGTATATGTTTATCCTCAATTTTCATAGTACAATTGTGGTTTATGAGCATTTTTCTTCGCCCTATGGTGCACAACAATTAGAGATCTTCCTTAATTTACGATTACCTTCATTTATCATTAGCGTTAAACATGAGGGAGGGATTTCAATTATCTCTATATTTGGATTAATTTTTATCCAAATTAAATAAATGATTATGAATTAGATAATTTAATTGAAAGTGGCAATGAGTTCGTATCCACATGTTTTTATATATTTGATATAGTTTGGGATATTGTGATTATATGGTTAAAGAACGCAATGGAAAATTGCAACCATTGTTGGATTTGTTGTAATGGATACAGCTTTGGTGGCTTCTTCATGGATGTAAATTGTTTGGTATCAACTTAAAATTTTAAATTTGTTAATTATTAACATTTGGATAATGAATCAGTTTCCACATGATTTGGTTTGTATGATAATGCCCGAAGGAAAAGTAGTGGAATGTGATAAATATTATTGAGAGCCTATAAAATCTTTTGTTGGGATTTGATGTGTGATTTTTCATGGTTTTTACATGGGGGATAGTTTATGGAATGTGTATTCGCATCAGGGTTGTGATGGGCCTAGTATGATTATAAAGCAATGCTACACCACTAGTGGGATGGTAATATGTTTATAGAAGTGGTTGTGAGTATGGGGAGATATTTTTCGTAGAAAAATGGTTTGGGAAGGATGAATTGTGGATGGAAAGTAGTGATTGTTATTGGTAATTCACCTAAGTATTTTCTATGATTAACAATTAAATATATTTACCCTCTATCTAATAGATTGAAATGTGATGTGCAATCGATTTTTGTTAAATAGAGAGGTAATGTATAGAGATGTTAATTTATCTGGGTTCTTCACCTTCTAAAATTAGTGTTTCTATGTTTTTTTATATGCGTATTTCCATGGTAGTTTCCTAGTTTTTGTGGATGGTATGTGAAGGAGTATTAATGGAATGGGTTGAAATGAAAAAATTTATATAATTACTAATTGATAATTATATATTAAAAATGAAATGTGTCTTGTGTACTATTTTTTGTGTAGTTATGCATTTAGAGGTGGAAGAAAACTGATAGTGTTGTGAGTTGGTCAATTTTTTTGTGAACCCATAAGTTGGGATGGAGTGTTTGATACAATAAATATAGTTTAATATTCATATTATTTATATACTAACCACGTACATGTTAAGGATGATGTGCTGATCAACTGCATCATCATGCGGGGGGTGTTTTTTCTAACATCTAGTGAGTAGTACAGATAAATGGGAATCCTATATTTTGTAATATCTCTTCAAGGAGAGGTAGGTATGGCACATGCTATTATTGAAAGAGGTATGTTAGTACTTTATAAGGTGGTTTTGATGGCCCAGGTATTTGTGAGTGAGGTGGTTTTAGATATCCCAGGTGTGTTTTTGATGATATGTGATGTGCTTTCGTAGGTGTCTTCAAGATGAGAGGTGATGTGATGTGTTTTGAGTCCCAATTGTATGCATGTATGATTTTTTTCTTGAATCCTAGTTGTGTGTGATCATGATGTGTTGTGAGTCCTTGGTATTAGCAGGAGGGATGTGATGTGTTATATGAAGCGGATACAAGCTCTATGATATAGGACTTTGGGTGATAATGGTTTGTCAGTGGTAAAGTTGGGAGGGGTACCCTTTCATCAATGTCATTTATATAGTATTATATTACTTGGATTATTTTATTTTTTGATAATTCTTTGGTGATGTCGTAATGGTTAATATTCATATTTCAATTCAGTTTGGTTTTATTAGTTTCTCCCAAGAGCATTATTTTGATACTTTTAAATATTCACAAGAGCCCTCTGTTTTCCCACTGAGTATATTTGTATGCTCAACCTACATATATAATTTTTTTTAGGTTTCTAGGAAGATATCATGAACCATTATGGACATTATTACCTTGGATCTTGATAGTTTTTGTGTCATTTCATTATCTTTACTTTTAGGTATTTAGTTTGGAGACATTTATTTTTAACATTTCTATTTATACATGCATGTGGGATGGTTTTTTTATTTCCCTTTTATATGATGTAGTAAATTTGTAGTGTATGATTCATCATATCTCTCAATATAGTTTCCTTTAAAGTTTAATTCCTCCCTTATTGTCTGATTCTTACACCCTTGGTGCTAGTTTCCAACATAAGGCAAACTATAGGTGGGACTCAATGGTCAGTATCTCCATATCTTCATGGCCAGCCTAAAAGAATTATCTTTGGTGGGGGGGGGGGGTTGTGATAAAGTGAAATTATAACTAATGGTTTTGTGATAAGATGGATATTGGAGTATGGAATATTGAGGATTGAATGGGGTGTTATGGAAATAGTTTTAGTTGACCTTGGTGTGTGTCATAGGCCATTAATACCAGATAAGAAATGGGATTTAAGCCCCCCATGATCCAGTGCATGAGCTCTGTATTTATTGAATAGCCAAGTGAAATGGGTTTCCATGCTGGTTAAAGACCTAGTAATGAAACATGCATCATAATGACTTGTGTTCTTGTTTGAATTGGTTTGTCTGGGAGGGTTAAAATTGATTAAATAAATTAAATTAATTGAAATAATTATTAATTGAGATCCATACTATCAGAAATAGAAAATAATTTTTTACCTTTCAAATATGCATCCTTGTTGTCATTTGTATGTGGATCAAGTAGTGTAGGTTTGGTAGGCTGATACACTTGATCATCATAGGGTTGATCTAGTAGAATATGATGACTAATGGAAGAGGGTGTTGTATGCATTCGATTAGCATGCTTTATGGAATTGTGAGGGAAGTGTTTTAGATGTAGAGATAGAGAGTCGGATAGAGGAGTTGGAGATCAATTTCTTGTTTGATCAAAACCTTGAAAGGGTACATGGTCCCTTTGGTAGTCAGTAAGATGTAGGGAGTTATTCATTGGAGTTGGATGCTTTGTACAGGGGAGAAAAAGAAGGATTATGTTTTTTTGAACAACATTCAAAAGGAGTTTTGTGTAGAGTTCCTTTTGTCGACCATGAAGGCTGTAAAGTGACATTATCTTTTTTCTCTTCAGTAGGGGATAATATAAATATGAGGTAAAGGAATCATGTTCAAGTACCTTATGTTTTTTTACCAACACCTTTTTCTAGATAAGGATCCACATGTAAGACATCTTGAGGAGGCACATCATCCTTCTATCTAGTATTTAGTTACTCCTTTTACATTGTTGACGTATTGAAGGTTCATAAGAATTCATAGGTGGAAGAGAAAATAAACTCATTATGAGGATTGATGAGATAGGGGAACCAACATAGTTCATAGAGGGGAATAATTTTAGTATTAGGTCTCAGGCACCAGGGCCTTTAAGTTTTCAACCACTAGGGAGTCGACCCCAACACCTTCCTTTCCAGCCTTCTAGTGCCAATGTTTTTATTCCTTTTCTTTAGAGCTTTACAAGAGTGTGTTTTGGTTGTGGGGTTCACGGTCATTGCCAGAGCTAGGTCTTAGTTTTACCCTGATCTAAGTTTTGTGGTGGTGGAGAGGATCAACACCAACATCAATTGTAGTTTCCAGTCACACCATTTTAGCAACATGGTGATCATGATCTTTCTCTAATAAGCTGATATATAGTTGGTATATACTGACCTTAGAACGTTACTCATGTTTATGTACCATGACATGAGTTTTTATGTGTAGTTGGTTTTAGTATAAATTCATAGGAGCTTGGTTTGGTCAGTTTCACAGAGTTGAGGCCGTATTTATAGAGGGGCCATAAATCATTAGAGATGTGATTAGTTTGTTTAGTATCCTTTTGGTTCCATGTTTGATTTAGAAGCATCACACTTTTTTATTGCACCCACTCAATCCCACTCCATTGGAAAAGATTTATAGAGTCCTACCATTCACATTGTGTTGAGTACACCATATAGAGGCAATACTATCTTATCTGATTTGTGCCGGTGGCATAGACTGATGATGCGACCACATCAGTACCATGAGGGATGTATTCTTGTTATAGATATCACCATATGCTGTCATCCTTGGAATTTACTTATTTTATTCTGTAGATGCTGTTATAACTTACTTCCAGAGGAGAGTACTTGGGAGAAATATACCTAGATGATTTTCCATTACCTTGAGTTTTTTTGGGTTTTACCTTATTCTATTTTCCCTTATAATGTGATGTACTATTTGGATCCTTTATGTTTTATAAGATGAGATATTTTTCTTGGTTTATGATGTTTCTTGTGTGATGTGTGATAAATTCCTGACATATGAAAAAAGGAGGACTAGATCCATAATTATAACACACTTATTGTGATGCAGTTGAACCTATAAAGGTGAGTAAGTGATACTCAGAGAGGATAGTATCTTTACATGGAGTAAAAAATTCCATGATTTTTTTGTTCAAGATAGTGTGGTTCGTTGGTTTTAGAAGTTGTTGGTTTGGTTTTGGTGGATTTTAATTCGGTTGTGCAGTGGCTATGTAGAGGAATGCCTGTGTGATAGGGGAAGCTTATGGTTGGAAATTGTGTTTTATGGTTGTCTGGGTTGGATTTTTTAGTTGGTTGTTGCATTTGAGGTATGATGAGATCCTTGAGAGATATCTTATGAGGATATTTTTCTGACCCACATTACCTTCTGGGATTGGTTTTAGATTCTCTAGGTTGAGAATCATTTGATAGATATCTTATGTAATTGTTTATTTTCTCCATGTGCGATACATTGTCGAGTGTTTTATTGGAGGTGTTCATGGGAAGTTTCAGGTGTTTTGGTGGATGTTGGAGGTTCAATAGAGGTGGTGTAGGAATTACATGTTGTGTAATTGGATTACACGACATCATAGTTAGTTTCGAACCTTTTCCAGGGATGGTTCATGATGTGAAGTTTTATGGGGTCAATAAACTAAAAAAATGAATAGGTGGTGCATTTTTCAGATGAAATCGTCGAATGGGGATTACAAAATGTGATAGTGGATTACACATTGTGTAATACACCTATTATGTGTTATTTTAAAAATTATTTTTTTCCAAAATTTTATTCATTCGATTGTGCTATATTATAACATGCATTTGGGTGAACCTTAGGTTCCCCGATGTTTCCTTTAAGAACTTTGTCATCCCTCATTGATCCATTCACCATAGAGGTTGTTCATTAGTGATCTTTGGTTGGTCTCTAGTATGTTCTTCCCCCATCTTGGTTGATTTTTTTCCATTATTATCTTTGGGATCCATTATGGTGTTGTTTATTTGGATTAGGGTATTTTTAATGTTTATTTTTTATGGATCGTTGGTGTAGTGTAAGTTAATATGTAGTTATCATGATGCAATTGTTGTAGGTGATAATTATTCTTCACCCGGCAGTGCATAGAAATTTGAAAGCCTCATTAAAGTAAAATTCCATTCATTTCTCATTATTATGAATTATTCAATTGGGGGTTTACTATTATTTATCTATGAATTATGGTCATTCCAGATTAAATAATAGATAAAAATTATTAATTGAATTTAAATGGTCAACGAGGTTTGTTTCGTATGTTTTTACATATTTGACAAAGTTTGTGATACTGTGATTATACCGGCTAAACCCCTGGTAAAAATTATGGCTGTTGATGGCTATGTTACAATGGATACTTATTCTATGGATATTTATTTGATTAATATTGTTTTGATTCACCCTAAAAATGGATATAGGTAAATTATTTACAATTTTATATTGAATCAGTTTCCCTTGTATATGGTTTGTGTAATAATAGCCCAATTAAAAGTAAGTGAATGTGATAAATGTTCTAGTGAACCTGTAAAATAATTTTTGTGATGTGATGTCTGTTTTTTGTGGTTTTTATGTGTGAAGGTGTTGGATGGAATGTGGTTATACAATATGAATGTTATGGTCATAGTATGATTATAAAGTAGGGATGAAAAACTTTTTGTGATGTAATATGTTGCTGGATGTGCTTGTGAGTTGGGGGATTGTTTTGGTTAGTATGGTGGTTTGGGAAGGAGGACTTGAGGAAGGATAATAGTGATTTGAATGAGTAATTAGATCGAGGTTTCTCCATAAATAACAATTAAAAATCTCCACCCCATATCACGGGGATTGATATGTTATGTGCAATGGTTGTGTGTTAAACAGAGAGGTAATGTGGATACTTGTTTACTTATCATGGCTATTCACTTTCTAACGTGATTGTTTATGTATTATTTGATATGAATTTTTTCATTGTACATTCCTAGAATGTTTATATGGTAAAGGAATTAATATATATGGAATGATTGGAAATTATAAAATATAGAGAATGGTTAAGTGATAATTAAATATTGAAAATGAATTGTGGACTGTGTTTTGTTCTGGTGGAGGTATGCATTTAGAGGTGACTGAAAATGTGATGGTGTTGTGAGTTGGTTTTTTTGTTTGTGAACCCAATGAATGGTCTGGATTGATGGATACTATACATAAATATTTACATTCTTCTGATTTCTATATTCACCCAACCCATGTTGAGCACTATGTGCTAAACACTCGTAGTGTCACACATGGGTGGTTTTACTAATATCAAGTGAGGAGTACAGATGGTTGGGTACCCAATAATTTTTAATCTATCTTCCATATAAGGTAGGTATAGAATTGGATGTGATGGATGTAGGTATTTTTTGTGCGTTAGATGGTGATTTTGATGGCCCAGGACTCTTCTGGTGAGATGTTATAGCCTATGTTTTTGTGGGCGAGTTGGTATGTGCTTTCCAAAATGTATTTGGGATGATATGTGAGGTTCTTTCAAATTTTATTCGGGATGATATAGGATGTGATGTGTTTTTAGTCCCATGTGTGTGTGGGAGTTATGTGTTGGTAGGCCCAGGTGTGTGTGTATGTGATGTGTTGTGAGGCCCATGTGTGTGCCGATGTGATGTGATATGGTATAGAGAGGGGATTAAAGCACTTGGACCTATGATCTTGGGCGAGAGTAGTGTACTGGTGGGAAATGGTTGTGGGGTACCATATCATCGATGTTCCTTATATCATTTTATATTAAATGGCTTGAGTTATTTGGTGTGTATGCCTTGGAGATTGGGGTTGTTAGTATACCTTTTTAGGTGCTATCTAGTTATGCAGTTTTCTCCTAGGAGAATTGTACACTTCTTTCCCATGTGAATAAGTGACCTTGGTTTTCCTACTAAGTATATTTTTTCTCGCCCTAAATAAGTAAAATTATTTTCAAGTTTTCTTGATGATATTGTGGTCCATTCTGAAACTTACTATCCCATATCTTTACAATTGTTGTATCGCTGCTTAAACTTTGATTTTTGGGTACTTACTTTGGATACTTTTGTTTGTATCAGTTCTATTTATAAATTCATATGGGATGGTTTTTGGAAATTTATTTTATATTATGTCTTGGGATTTTTGTTGATTATTCATCTTATCTACCAATCATGTTTCATTATAAAGGGTAACACCTCCCATATTGTGATATGTTAACTCCCTTGGTGCTAGACACTATCCCAGGGCCGACCAATGGAGGGAATCTGGAGTCATCACATCCCTTTCATCATTTTTATAAAAGGAGGGATATCTTTGGATCAAGGGGGTTGTGAAAAATGTTAAATGAAAAGGATGATATATTAAGGAATAATATGATATATCCTATCAAGTGGTCAGAGAAAGAAGTTTTATGATTGAAGTATTTATGTATTAGAATTCAAGAATTATGAAATATAAACGGATTGTTTATAACAATTTTTCTATTTATGTATTTAGAGTTTTATTACTATCAACAATGACCTAGAAATGTAATTTAATGGAAATGATATATTTTATGAAAAACCCATTATTATGGGAATTAAAATCCTTAATATCTTCCTAATAATGAGATAATGATATTGGTATTGATAGATGAATGAACGGGTAAATTATATTGGGTGGTATTAATTATCTTGGTACTGTGTAATGCATTTTTTATTCAAGTGGTTTATGCTATCACAGATGGGGTTTACATCATTTTTCAATTTAAGGAATATATAAAAAGATCTATGTTTTATTTAACAAAATAAAAATTATGTATTTTTTAAATATGGTTTTATGTTAATTCAGTTTACTACCATGTTTCTAGAAAATACATGATGGAGGTATTCGCATTTCCAGTATATGAAAATTAATAGATACATTATGTTGTTTGGGGGATTAACGACATGTTCATTTTTGGAAATTTATTGAACATATTTTTGAATTTTAAATTTTAATCATTTGGAAGGGTTATAAGGATAAAAATTTATGGAATGCATTAAATTGATATTTAGAAAAACATTTAAGGATTAATTTATTACTTTAGAATATGATAATTTATATACATTGGATAACCTTAGAAAACCATTTTGTTGTGATGATAACTAAAGATGGATGAATTGAATTATCATTATATATATAAATCTCATGATCTGACGGTACTTCAGGCCTAAAACTTCATTTTCATTTCTTGGTGAAATAGGAGACGTGGAAATTGATGAACAAATAACCAAAGGGTGGGATTGTTCTTATCAAATATGATGAATTGAGTAATTATATATTCTTGAGAATATTATTCAAAATTTGGAAACGTATTTTGAAAGAATATTTTCTATGATTATCACCATTTTTATAAAATCATTGACTTTTCACACCTCTCTAGTCAATGGTATTTTGGTCATTAATCTTCCATGGATCTCCCACTTTATTATAATAAAATAAATGTATCACATTATATAAATATTTATACTTTTCTTCCATGTCCAGATCTCTAATATTCTCCAATTTTTTGTTATCTAGAAACAATGTTTTGTGTCACTTTTGGAAAATGTTATGTCTCAAACATTCTATTTTAAGGGAAGTTTTACTATTAATTTATACAATGTGGGTATCAAAGAAGGGATTTTTTAAATTTTATATGCTACAATTTAAAATTATAATAGATTAAAATATTATTCAATTGAATATGTGGAATAAAACACTATGTTTCTATTTCATTACACACGACACTTATTTTATCTTTTCCTACATGCAATATTGAGTTTCTTTGAAAGCATTCAAAACACCCAAGACTTGGTTTTACCAAACAATAACACACTGTAAATATTTAAATTTAATATTATACTTCTCACATATTTGTTGGAATGGTGGGTAATAATAATATTAACTTACTTATGAAAATAAATATTTTACACATTTATATTATTTACCTAAAATAATTTTAGTTAAAATGATTTTTATTATGATGAAATGATATTTATAAAAGACGATTTAATTCTTCTTAGAGAATATAATATAATATTAAATTTTGTGAATTTAATAAAATTTATTTGAAAAAATAACCTTTATTTTTTATTTTTTAATACTAAGATTTTCTTAGTGTTATTTTTTATAATTTTTCAAATATTTTTTATTTTTGGAATAATATTGGAAAGTACTAAATTTAGTTTAAAAACGGAATTTTCATATAATTAATTTATACTGTTAATTTATATATTAAATTTTATTTAATGTAAAAATAGTTCGAATATACAGATATTAATATTATTTATTTCATTGGAATTATTTTCATATTTTATTTTGATATAAAAACATTACAAAATTATAATCATTTTAACTTTAAAAACTAGCTATCTCGTCACATATACGGGATTCAATTTAAATTAAATTATACCAATTCTGTGATGTAAATTGGTCCAAATAGATTCTATAATTTGAAAAAAAACATTTTATATTATCTAATATGGTAAACATTATTTTTTTGACAATCATTATTAGTGAAATAAAATTAAATTTAAATATATTGATTGTGGTAAATTTGAGTATTCAATGTGGTTAAACATTGAATATAATGTGGAAAATTTACTAAAAATTTTTACAACACCCATTGGATAGAAAAATTTAGAACCATATTTTTTCATTACTTTATTTTTTTTATGAGCTAGTTTTATAGGAATGTGAACAATATAATAAGTTATGTATAGAAAAATACAAAAAAACAAAACATTATAGATTTTAATATTTATAAGGATTAGGGATTGGGAAAATTCACATTGGTTAGGTTATACACATTATTTTGAATGATAAATGAATTTTTTCTCATAATAATTTGTGTTTTATTTTTATAGAAGAATTATTTTCATAAAATTTTTATGAAACAACAACACATTAATTATTTACATATTAACTAATTAAAATAAATGGTACTAAAAATATTAAAAGTGAGGTAAATTGATTTAATTATTGTCTTCAATTAATTTTGTAGATAAATATATCATGTTACATAGTTATAAACAAAATATATTAACATTACATCTTGTTAAGGATATATTTAATTGAATATAAATAAACAATGTCAAAATAGTCATTAATGTTATTTTATAATGAAAAATATTTTATTAAATTGTGAAAATTATTGAAAATTATATCTTATTCGAAGATATTTTTAAATTTTAATAAATAAAAAATATGGTATATTTTTGGAAAATTATTCTGTTATAATTCATATATTTACCATTAAATTGTAAAAACCTGGTTAAAATAGTTATGGTTTAAGTGTTTTTTCAAGTTACTTGAACTTGTGTTAAAATTAAATTTAATAAATAGGATATATATATATATATATATCATATATCATATTTAGAATCATTAGGGAAAAAATTATATTGTACGGATAATTTTATTTTATTCCTAAATGATAAATTATATAGGATAGAAAACGAGATACCATAATGAAGAACCAAAAATGGAAAATAAGATAACATAGGAGATAAAGAACACAACATTTAAAAAAGGTTCTCTATTGAGTGATAGAGGTCTTCTATAACCATATAATACATAAAAAACATAAATTATTTATATTTCAGAAAAATTAAGTAATATGTTTCTCCAAATAATGAATACTTTTAAGTATTTACATGAATTTTACCCCTCTATGACAATAAAAGGGCACCCACTCTCCCCCATTCATCACACATTCTAAACACTTTTGTTTAGACCTGACCTACCAAAATCACTCCCAAACCCCCTCCCAATATACAATAAGATTTATATCTTTCATAAATCAATACTTTTTATGATTTAGTGTAATGCTAAGGAGGATACTCGAAGATTGGGTACCATTTTTATAAAAGCATCTTTATTTTTTTATCCACCTCCTTCGATTCCTATTATAACATGATTATATAAAATCCTCAGTATATTCTATATAGTTATAGGATTTTATGTAATGGTCATGACCAAATAAATTACAAACATCAATCAAATATGTTACATGATTAATTTTTGTTTGTACGGTGGACTACAACCTCATGAACGGATGTCGTGCATTTTTTCATTGCAACCATTCATTTTTGTAAATAATAATGGATTTACTATTTTTATATAATATATACGATATTTATGATGGTAATATTCTTCTAACATTAGTATATCATACAAACCATTAGGCTTTCCATTTTGGGGGAATACAATATTGTCCATCATGTGTACAACGGACTATCGCCTCGGGAATCGATGTGATTCCATCACACATTATATGGAATGTATTAAATCTTTCATTATAAAACAAATGTGATAAATCTGAAATAATAAATATACTTTAATGATAATATATTTATATATATTATTTAGTGTTTTTAATTTCAATATAATAAAATAATTGAAACAATTTTCATGCATACATATGGTCTATCGTTTCTACGAATAATTAATTTCAAACCATGTAAAACAAATTTATGGATTAATAGGAAATAAAAACATAATAAAAATATATGACATTTAAATCCATGTTTTTATTATATTTTGTAAGAAATCATGAACTATGTATGAAAAAAATAATAACAACACAAAATATACTTAAAAAACATGGTAATTGACACTATAAACAAACAAAATAGTGAGACGTTTTTAACAAACTGGTAATAAGATGTTATAAAAGACTAATATATGATATTATAAATATTATTGTGGTTATATTATAAGTTAATTACAAGTTAAAACCACTATAATGTAACTAAAATCGTGGTCAACCTAAATTAAGCATATGGTAAGGGATTTAATCTCAATTTCATTCCATTAAGCCATAATTTAATGTAATCCAATATGCTTTTTATCTAGTGTTTATACTAACCCTTTTACATGTGGTATCATTACTAATAAATTATTCATGGTATTTTCAATTTCAATTTTAATTATTTAATGTAAGTGGATTTGAATTAAAAGTTACTATGAGGTAAATAATTTCATAAATCAATTTTATTTAACTGGGTTGTATTACTTTCTTTTATCCTTAAAATTCTATGATTAAATATATAATTAAATCTGATTATATTATGTTTAATTTCCACTTGTTTTATGTGTTTTTTTAGATAATACACATAATTTATTCATTAAATCGTTCTCACTTGAACATTATTATCATTTTGAGGGATTATTTCATAATTTCATTATCATCATGATTGTTTATTCTTAATATTTAGTTGAATTAAATATTTGGATAATTTTTTAACAAAACATTTAATTGTATTCTACTCCAATTATTCAGGCTATGTTAAATTAATATTAATATTTTACACTATTTAGTATATAAATAAATTGTGACGTTTCTATGAAAATCTATCTTTATTTTTCACTGCATTCAAAAATTTGTTTTCTTCCACACTATGTTTTCTAAAAAACATTTAACCATTTAAAAATGTTTTATCAAAGGAATATTCCCCCTTATAAAATTTCTCATATTTTTCATAGTGATTTTATATTATTTTATTTTTTAAAATTTTATTCATAATGAAAAGTATATTTTAGTATAGAATCTATTTAAAAATGTTTTTATGGTATTTTTATTCATCATTAAAAAATCACTCTATTTTTAATATAATGGGTATATATTGTTAAAATAATTGTTCTTATTCTAGATGGTTTATGATTATTTTGGGCAAGGATAACATTGATATTCAGTTCCTTGATTAATTTTTTAGTCATTAACTTTCCTATGAAATATTCAATCTCATGTGATCATTTAACATTATATTTCCCATAAATATTCATATTATTTATCTTGGATATGGTTACTTATTAATTTGTATCTTATTTTTGAATATGGTGTTATACTTTATGTTTTATTTGACTCACTGAGGAAATATTGATAAATCACAATTATTTACTTAAATATTGATATTAGATGATAAGGAACATTGTTTGTGAATTAAATCTATTATTTAGTTTGTGAGTATTGTATTGGAGCTATAGAAATGGGTGGGTCACTATTAATGACAACCCCTTAATGTACTGTTAGTCTAATGGGATGAATCAGTTGGCTAGAATTTGTTAAATGAGTTTCTATCCATTATTTTTTAACAGTCTTGAGAATTAAACTTGTCGGTAAAGGTTTCATATTCCGGGGAATCATGACATCCAATAATTAATCATTTCATTAATTCATAATTCAATTACTATTATCCGGGATTATTTCACTATGAAAAAAATATTTGGATTCATTTAATTCTCAATTAATTGTTTAAATGGAAGATGGCTTCATTTATTTACCTGTCCATATTGATTATTCCATATCCAACAATTTAAATGGGATGTGAGCTTAGTTATTTACTTTTCCAGATTGACTATTCTTATTTATTTATGATTTATTACAGTGTACTTATCCTTTACTGTGAATTTAATCTCACTATTATTATGTTTCCATTACTAAGGATTAAATTAAGAATAAAATGATTGATATTCAAGGATATTCTAGATGGAATAAAGTTATATTTGTAATAAGTAACGATAAAATTCGTGTATTCAATTGTAATTTAAGAATCATGTTTGTATCAATTTTACATGGACAAATAAACTATTTAGTCACTTGGGAAGCAATTATTGGTATCATATGCCAATGTAATGATAGAAGGCACTAGCTCTAGGATTTTGGGATCAGATCATTATATATGGTATCAAAGTATATTTATTAGAAACCATAGAATCTAGATTTAGAAAATCATAGATTAGAGAACATAAATGGATTCTATAATTTGAGGATATGTATTGAATAGCATCACAATTTTTTTGGAAAGGTAAAGATTATGTGGTTTTTTCTTTCAATAAATCATAGTGTAGGTGTATTGGTTTTGGAATAGAAATACCTAGGGGTAATAACACCAAAATGGAAGCATTTTTCGTGACTTGGTCATCACCTAGTGCATTACAAGTGGCCTTCACACCTAGTTTAACACAACTAGCGGATATTTTTAGCATATTTCATATTTTATTTAGAAACAATTGTGATGTATTTGAATAGATAATGGCATTGAATGACCTATGTTAAACCCTAGACAAAAAAGTCATATGTTGGAAAACTGTTGAAGTATTTATTTAATGGGACTTAAGAATGAAATTGTTGAATAATTTTAACGATAGTATTTTGGATATAAGAATCAAGAAACATATAAAGACTATATTAAATTTTATGAAGAATTTGAGTATTAATTAAAATATAATTTATTGATACCATCATGGAATAAAGAGTTTACGATTGATAATATGTTAAAAGACATAAACACCACTATTTTGGTTTTATTTGATGAGATTCTACAATGATTAATGACATTTGGGAGAAATTCCTGGTAAGTATATTTTTTAGTTGATTTAATTTGAGTAATAATGTATTTAAATTTAATAGACATTATTTTAAAAGCATTTATAACCTAAATAGGAAACATGATCATTAGTGATGGTGTAATTATTGTGAAATAATATTAATAGACTTTTTGAAAAACAAATTGTATTGAAAACCCTAGTGAAAATATTTTTTAATGATTAACTTTATTTTAAGGATTTCAATCACATTTCTGGGAAAATTAAAATATTTATATTAATATAAATTATAAAAAGGATAACCTGTATGTAGAATGAAAAATTAATGCATTTAGAAATGTTGTGGAGATTGATCCCATGATCGAAGGATGATAAGGGTTCCACACCTAACATAGGGCTATATGATGTCCTAGTAAGAATATTATTGTTTTTAGTTAAAATTTTAAAAAAGAAGAATTAATTATTAATCTTGAGTATTAATTATGTTTTTATAGATTAATTTACTAACCCAATTGTTTTTGGAAAATATCAGGATATTGTTAGAAAAAAGTCATTATTTTATATATATTACAAACTATTAAAAAAGTATTTTAATGCTTTAAGCATAAAAAATTAATTTTGGATATTAATTTACCAATGTAAGGGTTGAAATATAAATTGATTGTAGCACAACCAAACTATTAATTTTAATTATAGAAATATAACACGTAATTATATTTCCATAAATTATATTCCTGTTAAAGAATTCATCAATTTCTTGAGGAGGATCTCAAAGAAAAAATTTTATCTTATTAAATTTATATCTGATAAATATGATGGTATATAAAATAATCATAGATATATGGTTTTGAGGTGCTCAAATTTCCATGTCATGGAAACATAGTTATATGTTATTTAATAAAAACATTTTACTCCATATTATATCAGATTAATATAATTTTTTATAAACCCTTTTCAGCTATTTTTTTTCCAAAAAAATGAATTTTCCAATATTAGACTCGGGATTTGCGAGATCAAGTTTAAATTGCAAGGAAGAAATTTATTTAAGGTGGAAAAAATTTAACACCCTAAAATTATAAAGGAATTGAATTTTATTCAATAGTGTATAAGGGATGGAAATTTTTTTATCATAAATTACATGTGATTCTGAGTATATCTTAAACTACACTAAATAATGATTTTTATTGAAATCTTGTGCTACACACAATATGGGGTTTTAGCAAACAAAAATATATATTTTTTATTTAATATGATAGTTAAAAACTAGCATTTTGAATGTATGGTATGAATATAAATAACTAAAATTTTAAAATATTTATTTTACACATGTTTATTAGTTATCTATAATCATTTGAATGACATTGAAATGCTTTCTAAAAAACAATATTGTTTTTAAATGGCTGTCTAAACATGCTTGGTAGAGATTAGTTAATATTAAATTTACCACTTTTATAAAATTTTATGAAAACATAATCTCCATTTACAAAATAAGAATTCCAAAATAATCTTAAGGTTACTGTTTTGTATTTTTCTAAGAAATTACATTTTTAATGAATAATGAATAATAATAAATTTTAATTGGAAAATTCCTCTATGTCTAAAGAATTTTTAATGAAAAATTATATTTGATATTTTTTTAATATCATAATATTTAAATTATGCATACATTAATCTAATTAAGGACATATAAATCAATTTTCATATTGAATCTTTATATAAAAACATTTTTAATGTTTTGGGATTTTCACTTTACAAACTCACACTCTAGTTTTGTTTATGTGATTAAATTTAAATTATATTTTACCACTTATTTGAGTTAAATTTGGAAAAATGGAATCCATATTTAGAATAAGAATAATTCATATATTATAATAATGTCAACATAACTTTTTTACTTTAATGATTAGTGAAAATCGATGAAATTAATTGCAATGATTAAGGTAAATATGTGTCTATTTTATAGTTAAACATAGAATATAAGGTGTCAATCGAACTGTAAAAAATTTTCAACACTAATTTGTTGATATATTTCCACCCTTTGACATTTTATATATTATTATATTTTGAAGGAACAATTTTTCAAGAAACTGGACTATATAATATGTTTCGTAAAATAATACAAAAAAGTAACCTTCCTTGATTTTAAAATTTATAAAGCTTTGGGATAGGGAAAAAAACTACATTGGTTCAGTTATATGATTTATTTTAACATAAAAATTATTTTGGTTCATCTCAATAATGTATATTTAATTTATATTGTTTAAATAGATAATTAAAATGATTAAGAAGTGCCAATGTATTAATTATTTAGTTAATAATTATGTAAAAAAATAATACTAAAAATATTAGAAGTGAGTTAAAATATGTGAATTATCGTTTAAAAATTATTTTTTTGGATGAATATATCATGTAACATATTTGTGAAATTTATATATTCAAATTACATAATTTTCATGAAATTTAAAATTCAAATTAAATATATAATGTCAAAATTTATATTAGTGTTATTTTATAATTAATTATATTTTATTAATTGATTTAAAATAACTAAAAATCATATATTCTGTCAAGTGATTTTAAAATATTAATAAATATAAAATATTATCTACTAATGGGTAAGTGTTTCTATTATAATGTTCATATTGAACATTAAATATTAAAAACATGATTAACGTGGTTACAGTTGATGTGGTGTTTTTTCACTTTACTTGCACTTGTTTTGAAAATAATTTACAACACTAATAGGATACATATTTCACAAATTATATATAATATTTTGAATAATTGTTTATAAATTATCTAGTATGGATAATTTTATTTTATTCTTAAATGACCAATTACATAGGTTAGAAAACAAGATACCATAATGAAAAAAATGAAATGGTAATGTTATAAATCATATGAGTTATGGGAAAAAAATGTTTAAAATATGTGGTATATTGTTTTTTAGAGGTCTGGTTTGAAAACATAATCCCTAAAACCCATTAATTTTCAATATTGGAGCTATTTTAAGTAATATTGAATGCCCAACAGTGAATATGTTTGAGTATTTACAAGAATGTCACACCTACCCAACTATAAAAGGGATCTCACTCTAATCCATTCTTAACACCCTCAATAAACTGGTGTTCATAAAATCCCTAACTGGTTGTTTCAAAAACCCAGTCCCATAATCCTAGATGATTTATTTTTGGTATAAATAAATCATTTTTAGGTTTTAGAGGAAGCCAATGGATCATACCTTAAGAAGTGGTAATGTTTTTCTGAATTAATTTTTATTTTAATCCCTTCTCCCCAACCTTTAATTAATATAATGATTATATAATAACATAAGTATAAAATATATAAATATAGATTTTTTTGTTAATATTGTGACCTTAAAAGTCCCACAATTCCATCAAACAGGTTATAAAATCATTTTTCATGTGTAAGTAGCACTACTACCACACGAGTCGATGTCATTACTTTTTCCATTACCACCTTAAATGGTTGGAAATAATGATGGATTTCTAGTTTATAAATAATATGATTGAAATTTATATTGTTATAATTTTATTTAATTATTATATCACACAAACCATCATGTGTTCCATTTTTTTGGAATATGTTATCGTCGCTCGTGTTTACGGAGAACTATCGCTTAGCGAAGTGTTGTGATTCATTCATAGTTTACATGGAATTTATTAAGGATGAGATTAGTAAGAATATGTGACATATATGAAATAATAATGATACTGTAATTATAACATATATATATATATGATTTACTTTCAACTATTTTAATATAATAAGATAATGGTAACATCGTTCATGCGTATGTACGACCAACGATCTCTATGAATGATGTATTTTATTTCTTATCACGAAATTTTATGAATTAATCTCAATACATATACACTGAATATAAATAATATTGACATAATTTCCTTCATGATTGGAATTAATGTTATTTTAAATTAATATTACCATATATCGACACATTGGTAGTTAAATTATTTGACAAAAGTTTTTAATAAAATTTGACATCATTTATTTATTCCGTCGAAAATATATTTTCTTCCAAAAAATGTTTTCAAAATTTTTTTAAACTTTAAAAAATTAATTATAAAAGGCACTTATACCCTTTAAAATTTGATTTATGTGCATAAAAAATATTTTCAAAGAAATTTATTTTTTTAAAAATAAGTCTAAACAAGAATGTTATTTTCTTAATTAGTTATTTAAAAAGCATTTTACAGTATTTCTATTATACAATGACCAAAACCATTTATTATTTGTTCAATTGATAATTTTTGATCCATAATTATTCTTCCATTAGATCTTTTATGATTTTTTTACCAAGGATAGTATTGATATTCACTTCCTTTTTTCATTTTGTAATAACACCACAAGATTTCATAGTATGCCATATCTTCAAAATAATTCAAAAACTTGCATTACAAGAAACATCGAGTTCAAGCACACCATGACATACCAAACTAGCCGTTAAAAAGTGGTTATAAATAGTATTAACTAAATTTTGACCTTTATATAATCCTTATAATTATTGATTCCATATTATGAGTTTCTTAGACATAATAAAATAATTACTTTTTTCATTTAAAAGAAGTATTTTAAAAAAAAGGCAATTTAACCACCTTTTAATGGAGAACCCTTTTTAAATCCATTTTTTGAAACTTTTATATATTAAATTTGAAAAAATAAAATTGTTTTTTAGAATTGGGGAATAATAATTTAGTTTCAATAAATTTTTGGTCTTTTTTGATAACTTTAATATTTGGGTGAATAGTGAAAATAATATATTTTAATTGAAAACTACTTTTTTAATCAAAATAATTTGTAGTGTTAAATTTTACATTTTATCGTTTTGGAAGTATAAATAGATTATATTTTTACCATATAATCCAATGTTATTCATTAGAAATAATTTCACATTGGAATTGAACATAAACAAGAATCAATCTTTTGTTAGTTATTGTTTCTTAAAAACACACCTTTTGGTTTTGACAACGGGAATTAATTTTAAATTAAAAAATGAAAATTATAGGTTTTGAATTTGGTAAAATAGAATTAATGTTTTAATTAATAATATCAAAATTATCTTAGTGTGAAATTTTGGTATTTTTCTGAAAACTTTCAATTTTCGATGAATAGTGAAAACACAGAGTTATTGGTTAAAAATGACATTTTATTTAAATAATTATTTATTTTATTTAAATTTATTTTAGGTAATAATAGATACATAATAGCTATATAAGTTAAATATAATTCATTGTGGTCATTTTATAATATGTTTAGATATATAAAAATTTTATTGAACTTTTTTCCATGTTTTACCCACCTCCTTGGAGCATTTGCAAATTTGCATAAAATTTACTTTTACCAGTTCTGTGAGTTGAATATTAATAATCCAAGATACATTATTAACCTCAGTAAGTAATTTTTTTTTCAATAAGGAAAAAAATAAATTTTGGTGAATAGTAACTTTTGACTTTTATTTACTACGGTTAAAGGTAAATAGGGTAATTAAGGTAAAAAGAATATTATAATATTAGAAAATTACCTTAAAACTTTTCTTAACCTTGTTGGATGAGTCATGGCCGTCAATGGGCATCCTTGGGTCGATTTGCTGACCCCATGGAGCCACTTGTAAAGGATAATGACACTTTATTTTAATTAACTTAATGTAAAGACAAAAATGACACTAACAAATATCTTTTCGTATAACAAATTTTAAATGCAGTTATATTAGTTATATTTTTTACTATAAATAATAATTGTATAGATAAAAATATTTCCTAAATTATGGAAATTTTTTTATAATTTTTAGACATCATATAAATTAAATTATTGATGACACAATAATGATGTATTATTTACCTCATTATGTAATGATTTAAATAAATAAAATTATTAATATTAAAATTATATCCAAAACCTATCCAATTATTATTGGATGATTTTATCTAGACCATGAGTCCTATTATCTTAATTTTTAATTAGTTTTAGACCTTTAGAAGCCGAATATCCATATATAATAAAATAATATTTTCACACTTTTCTAAAGAGCCCGCCCCCCTTATAAAAGGACACCACTTATAACCCATTCCACACACCACTCAAGCCCTTTGTCTCATCCAAACCTTAACAAAATAATCTCTGCATATCCCCCTATTCCTTATAGAATCCTTAGTTTAGGCATAAGGAACTTAAAGAAGTCATTTTGGTTCAAACCAAAAGAAGTTACCCAAATTAAAGGTAACGTTTTCTCTTAAATTCTTTTGTTTTATTTTACTTTTCCAACCCCCTAAACTCTGTTTATTCCATTATTTTATGACTAAAATAGTATCCTCAAATAAATAGGATGTTTTTATGAGGATTATTTGAACTATACATTCAAACACCTCTATCTAATGGTTGAAGAACATAATGTTTCTTTTTTTTCTGAAATCTAACTCCTCACGAAACGATGATTGTTCGATTATCTTATACCAACTCTCATGGTGGCCATTAAGATGTCACTGTATTTATGTATGATATATATATATATATATTAGGTTTATGTTTTCTTTGTTATTATGTATTTTCCATTTATATCATACCTTTATTGTTTCCATTATTGGTAAAACCTGATAATTTCATTTGAGGAAGTGCCGACTACTACCCCCTCAAAGTATTATGACTCGTCAATGACTTATGTGGGACATATAAAATGTGGGTTAATGATATTATATATGATATTACACTGGAATTATAATATAACTATGTATCATTATGTTTTAATCCCATTAAAATAAAAAATAGAAATTAATGTAGCGGTCATGCATATGTACGACTTACCATATCTATGAATAGTTCATTTCATTTATTATCTAAAAATATTGTGTACAGTTATAAATACATATATATACAAGATATATATGATATATATGAAATCTAAATGAGTAATATCATTCTATAGATAATGGACTTTTGACCATATGAACAATTTATAATTATTACATGTTCATTTTTAACACATGTTGCGAACATCAACAAAATGTCCGATATGAACTCGTCTAATTATATAATTATTATGGAAAGGTAATAAGTGATATAAAAAGAATAATATAAATGAAAATATTATTATGAAAGTATAAATTAACTTAATTTTATTATTCATGAATAACAAGAAATATACGAGCGAGTCAAGTCGGACACGTGGTAAGGGGTTTCTTATCTCACTTTTAATTCAAAGAGATTTCCATTGTTCACCACTTATTTATTTAATGTGTTGTATTGTGTATTTCCATTTTATATATATTATCAGGATTCAATTTATATTAGTGATATTCTGTGATTCATTTAGTGTTTTTTGACTATTTTTCATACGAATTGATTGATTACAACGAGGTAAGGGTTATTTCCTCAATCTCATTATTATCCGAGAATGTCTATGTGTAAGTATTTTCTGGGAAATACTTATCATAGAAACCCATATTTTTTAGAAAATATTTCAACAGAAATATTTTAAGGTTTTATGGGTGGGTATTTTTAACTAGATCATCAATTTAAATGTTTTTATGATTTATCTTTCTAAACCATTTTAATTAATGTCCATGTTTTCAAAAATGATTTTAAGGATTTATTTATATAGATATTAATGTATTGAAATAATAATTATTTTAAAAAGATTTAATGTGGTATGGGAAACTTTGATTAAAAAACCATTTTAAATGACTACCTTTATAAATTGTGAGAATTTTAAATGATTTCCTGAAATAGGTGTATTTCTCTCAATGCATTTTACTAATCATTTTCATCTAAGTCAACATCCTTAATGGATTTTAAACTTGTTTGAAGATGATTTATTATGATACAAATATTCCATATTTTATTGAATGTATTGTGATATGTCTGACTTTGGATGTGTTATTTTTATACCATTCATGGTTTATGGATAAAGTATTGACATTTCGTATGACAGTTTTAATACAAATGATTATGTTATATTTCAACCTTGTCTTATGATGAATATATTGGACTAGTATGTTCCATGTTGTGGACCGGTAAAATTAAGCCCTTCGGGTTGGGTTCTGGTTATAGCAGACCCTCCGGGTTGGAGTCCAGTTATAGAGGCTCTCCGGGATAGAGGCCAGTTATAGAGGCTCTCTGGGATGGAGTCTGGTTACAGAGGCTCTCCAGGATTGGGTCTGGTTATAGTTAGCCCATAGGTACTGGCGAGAGGCCTTGAAACTGAAATTACGGTCTGGAACTATACATTTCCTCATTATGAAATTAATTATTACATGTGGCTATTTGACTAGTAGAATATCCATGTTCATGTTTATAAGGTAATTTTTGATTTATTTTTTTCATAATATGTTCACATATATTTTTAAAAGGATGTTGTTTTATTACACATCTTCCCTTAAAATTTTATAGCTTCCGCTAAATTATTTACCCTTATCGAGCATCTGAGCTCACCCATTTCTTATGTTTTATTTTCCTAGGATATGAAGAAGTTAGTTATGAGTGTCTTGCAAGCATAATCTAAGAGGGTTGGATGTTTCCAATGGAATAAATTACTATTGTTTTTCTTTTCATGTTATAATGTTGATCTTCATGTCTGTAATCTATATTCCAAAATTGCTAAACCGATTGGTCTTTTAGGACTTGATTACTTGTAATCATGACAATGTTACGCAATAATGCATCGACTTTAGGTAACTGGGGTTGGGTCTTTATAGTTGGTATCGGAGAATGTTTATAAATTACCTTGGAAAATAGATTTAGATAAACTCTGACAAGAGAAAATTACCCTAAGATATAATTTGAGGATTATTATAGAATAAATTCCTAGAATTTTGGTAATGCAGATATTTTATAATTTTTCGAAGAAAATACATCCCTATATAGATACGAGCAGGTTGAGGCGGCTCTGGCACATATGTACCTAGTGGTAAAACCCAAAAACACTGATGTGAGCTAGACTCGAAAGAGAACTAGTGCACGACAATGGGCCTTGCTACAGTCTTGGTTAGGACACTCCCAGAGTATATTATTAGGATAACTCTCATTTTATTTACAAATCATTATAAAGGATTTACGAGTATATACCTCATCAAAGAAAATAATTTTATTATTATGGATTATATCCATAATATACTCAATTTACGTGAGGTATTTTACATGTTTGGAATTATTCCTTGAAATTCATACACCGACCTAGTGTATGCCATTGTATATAAATGGAGCCCAGTAGAATGAATGTGAACTCCAACAATACATATGTTCCAAACAGTAAGAATGATCATATATTTCATTGTATTAAGCCAAAATTTAGAAGGAAAATAGTCTCTCATGTATTCTAAACATATGAAGAAATAATATCATGTGTTAATAATATAATTAAACAATTCTTTGAGTCCTATCGATTTGAATGGAAGAAAGATAAGAAAAGTATTGGAGAGAGAAATATGGATTAAGGGAAGAGGGAAAAGAAGGATTTTCCCATATGTGATAACTGTGGAATGAATCACTAGGGTAAATGCTGGAAGGGAATGAGAGTTTGTTATATGTGTGGAAAAAAAGGACACCGAGTACGTGATTTCAAGGGTAAGAAAAATGTTTCAAATGTACAATGATTCATCTGCAAGTAGTTAGGACAGTACAAGAAATCAATGTCCAAATCAATAGAGTATACCCAAAATGCTACTATGGAATAGTAATAAATTTATGATACTACTGAAGATGAAGAGGAATGATTAGATTTCTTACGTTGTTATTAAAGTTTTGTGTCATTTGAGTATTGTATTAATGATGTACATGTTATAAGAGTTATATATTATATAAGGATTGTACTATAGTACTATTTCATTTAGGACTTGAGATTGTGTGGAACCATGAAAAGGGACTCAATATAAGGTAAATATTTTCGAAAATATATGGTTGACAGAATGATAAACCATAATATGGTTTTGATACTGAGGTTGTGATTTTTTAATAATACATGATTTATTTGGATAAATTATATTGGATATTCTTGACTACCTTGAAACTGATTAATTATTTTTATATTCCAACATTGTTGGAGTTTACAACATTTTTTGGATAGAAGGAGTATATCCAGTTTTCTATATGGAATAAGGGACGATGAATGTAATAAATAATGTTTTATGGTAATTCAGAATGTTGTAGTTGACATGTTATTTCATAGATAAAAGGATCTTCATTGTGTTTTCCCTCCTCAAAAATTTTGGACCATGAGTTTGGATAGAAGTATTTTGGATATGTCAAGTTTGATATTATTTTTGGATTGCCATAAAAAGGACTACCCAGAGGTCAGGCGGCAACCCGTCGCGTCCGACAAGGCCGCGAGACTTGGTCCCGCAACCGAAGGGCGACAAGGGTGTATCACTTACCACTTTCCCAAGTGATGTCTTGGATTGAATAATGTAGTTTTTTAAATATTCTCGTAGATGAATTATAAAATCAATTTTTTTGGAACCCTATATGAATAGGATAAATAGAATAATTTTTTATTTTCTATTATCTTTTAGAGTGAAAGATGAGTTTGTGGTAGAAATTAGTTAAAGGATGGAACTCTACATATCAAGTATATTCTTTCTCTTATTATATGAAGAAATTAATTCTTAAACATTAGGTAAGGGATCTTAAAACTAAGAATGTGTTATCCTAATACCTTAGGTTTTGTTGAACTGATGATATTTTAATTCATCATAGATTAATGGCTTTCAGGCCTTCAATTCTACAATGTTTTATGACTGATGACCTTAATAAATACCTGTAAATATTTATGTTTTTCCTCCAATTATGTGTCTCTAATTTCCACCATTTTTATACTAATCGAGATCATAATTTGGTGGGGACTTTTTCATTCCCATTTTCCTGTTATTAAGACTAAATTTTATTAACCAAATTTCTGATTTGGATTTTCCCAAAAAGGAATTTTATATTTTCAACCTCTTATTTTTGAATGACAATTTCAAATTATGAGGATGCAATTCATTGATGCAAGGAAGAATGTAACACCCTATGATTTCATATTATGTCATTTCTTCAAAGTAATTCAATAACTTACACGACAAGCAACACCGAGTTCAAGCGCACCACAACTTACCAAACTAGCCATTCAAAAGAGGTTATGAAAAGTATTAACTAAATTTTGAACTTTATATAATACATATAATTTTAGAATACATATTATGAGTTTCTTAGACATAATAAAAAACATATTCATTTTTTCCGAAAAAAGAGGTTTTTAAAAAAAAATCAATTTTACAAAATTTTTATGGAGAACCCTTTTTAAATCTAATGTTTTAAACTTTTATATATTCAATTTGACAAAATAAACATATTATTTAGAATTCTTACATAATAATTTAGTTTCATTAAATTTTTGGTGTTTTTTTGATAACTTTCATATTTTTGTAAATAGTGAAAAATAAAATATTTTAACTGAAAACAACTTTTTTAATCAAAATAATTTTTAGTGTTAGAATATACATTTTAATGGTTTTGAAGTTAAAATAGATTATATTTTTACCATTTAATATAATTTTATTCATAGGAAATAATTTCACTTTGAAATTGAACAAAAACAAGTATCAATATTTTGTTAGTTATTATTTCGTAAAAACGCTTTTATGTTTTGACAACGGGAATTATGTTTAAATTAAAAAATGTAACTTCAATGTTTTGAATTTATTAAAAGAGAATTAATTTTTTAATTCATAATATCAAAATTATCTTTGGGTGAAATTTTGGTATTTTTCTGAAAACTTTAAACTTTTGATGAATAGTAAAAACACTGAGTTATTGGTTAAAAACGACTATTTATTTAAATTAATAAATATTTATTTAAATTTATTTTATGTCCAAATAGATACATAAAACCTATATATGTTAAATATAATTCATTGGAGTAATTTTATAATAATTATATATATATATATATATATAAATATTATTGAACGTTTTACCATCTTTTACCCACCTCCTAGGAGCATATGCAAATTTGCACAAAAGATAATTTTACTAGTTATATGAGTTGAATTTCAAAAATATGAGAGATAAGATTAACATCATGAAGTGAAATTTGGTTCAATAAGAGAAAATAATATTTGGTGAATAGTAACTTTTGACTTTTATTTACCGTGGTTAAAGGTAAATATGGTAATTATTGTAAAAAGAATATTATAATAATACAAATTTACCTTAACACTTGTCCTGGCCTTATTGGATGAGTCATGGCCGATCAGGGACATCCTTGGGTCGATTTTGGGACCCCATGGAGAGACTTATTAATGAAAATGACAATTTATTTTAATTAACTTAATGTAAATACAAAAATGACATTAACAATATCGTTTAGTATATACATTTTTACATGGGGTTATATAAGTCACATTTTTTACTATAAATAATAATTGGAAAGATAAAATGATTTCCTAAAATATGGTAATTGTTTTATAATTTTTAGACATCATATAAATTAAATTTTTTATGAAATAATAATGATGTAGTATTACCTCATTAAAAAATGATTTAAATAAATAAGATTATTAATATAAAAAAATATCCAAAACCTGTCCAATTCATATTGGATGATTTTATTTCTACCATGAGTCATTTTATATTTTATATTAATTAGTTTTTTCCATTTAGAACCCGAGTATCACTATATAATAAAATAATGTTTTCAGACTTTCCTAAAGAGCCCCTCTCCCTTATAAAAGGACACCAATTCTAACCCATTCCACACACCTCTCAATCTCCTTGGATCATCAAAACCCTACCCAGATAATCTCTAATTATCCCCTTATTCCTTTTATAAGCCTTAACGTAGGCATAAGGCACTTCAATAAGACCTTTTGGATCAAACCAAAGGAAGTTACCCAAATTAAAGGTAACAATTTCTCTTAAATACTTCTATTTTATTTTGTTTTATTTTACTTCTCCAACTCAATAAAATCTTTATATTCCTTTCTTAAATGACAACAAAAGTATCCTCAATATACTAGGATGTTTTTATTAGAAGGATTATAACTACACTTACACACACCTCCATCTAAAGGGTTAAGAACATACTGTTTCAGTTGTTGGAAAACTAACACCTCACGAAACAATGATTGTTCGATTATCTCCTATCACCTCTCATGGTGGCCATTAATATGTAAATGTATTTATATATGATATATATATATTTATTATGTTTATGTTCTCTTTTTTTCATTTATTTTCCATTTATATCATACCTTTATGGTTTCCATTATGGGTAAAACGCGATAATTTAATTTTAGGAAATGCGGACTACCACCTCCTTAAAGTGATATGACTCATTAATGACTTATGTGGGATGTATAAAGTATATAGGTAATGATATTATATATTCTATTATACTTGAAATATTATAAAACTAAGTATCATTATGTTTTATTCCATTAAAATACAAAATTGAAATGAAAGTAGCGTTCATGCATACGTATGGCTTACCCTCTCCATGAATAGTGCATTTCATTTCTTATCTCCAAATGTTATGTACTATTCTAAATACATATATATACTAGACATATTTGATATATATGAAATATAAATGAGTAATATAATTCCATATATAATCAAATTTTGACCACGTGGACAATTTATAATTATAACAAGTTTATTTTTGACACAAGTTGTAACATCGACAAAATGTTTTATATGAAATAAAATAATTAACTAATTGATATAGAAAGGGTATAAGTGATATAAAAGGAATAATAAAGTTGAAAATATTCTTAAGAAATTATAAATTAACTTATGTTTATTATTCTGGAAGAACAAGGAACATACGTGCGAGTCAAGTCGGACACGTGGTAAGGGGTTTCTTATCTCACTTTTAATTCTGTGAGATTTCCTTTGTTCCCCACTTATTTATTGCATGTGGTGTATTGTGTACTTCCACTTTATATATATTATCATGATTCTATTTGTATTCATGATATTCTGTGATTCATTTGGTGGTTATTTACTACTTTTCATACGACTCGATTGATTACAACGAGGTAAGGGTTATATCCTCAATCTCATTATTATCCACGATTGTTCATGTGTAAGTATATTCTGGGACATACTTATCATAGATACCCATATTTTATAAAAATTATTTCAAAAGTAATTTTTTGAGGTTTTATGGGAGGTTCTATTTAACTATATCATCATTTTCTAAGTTTTATAGATTTATCTTTTTAAAGCCTTTTAATTAATGTCTATGTTTACAAAATGATTTTAAGGATTTATTTATATGGACATTAATGTTTTTAAATGATATTTATTTTAAATATTTTAAAAGTAATATGGAAAAATTTGATTCAAAAATCCCTTTTAAATGACTACCTTTATAAATTGTGATAATTTTAAATGATTTCATGAAAAGGTATATTTATCTAAAAAAAATTTATAGAACATTTTCATCTATGTGAACACTCTTTAATAGATTTAAAACTTGTTTGAAGTTGATTCATTGTGATACCAATCTTCCATTTAGTAATGAATGTTTTGTAATATTTTTGACAGTGGATGTGTTATTTTTATACTATTCTTGGTTTATGGATAATTTATTGACATTTTGTATGCTAGTTTTAATAAGAATGTTTATGTTTTATTTCACCATTTTCTTATGATGAATGTATTAGACTAGTATGTTCTAGGTTGGGGACTAGTAAAAGTAAGCCCTTTGGGTTGGGGTCTAGTTACAGGAGACCCTCTGGGTTGAAGTCAGGTTATAGGGGCTCTCCGGGTTAGAGTCCAGTTATAGAGGCTCTCTGGGATGGAGTCCGGTTACAGAGGCTCTCCGGGTTTGGGTACGGTTACAGTTATCCCATTGGTCCTGGCACGAGTCCTTAACCTAGAAATTAAATTCTGGTACTATACATTCTCCCATTATGAAATTAGTTATTAAATTTGATTATTTGACTAGTAGAATATCCACATGCATGTTTATATGGTAATGATTGATTTATTTTTTCCATAATATATTCATGTTTATGTTTAAAATCCTGTTATTTTATTAAACATCTTGCCTTAAAATTTTATAGCTTCCGCTAAATTATTTACCCTTATTGAGCATCTGAGCTCAACAATTTCTTATGTTTTATTTTCCCAGGATATGAAAAAGTTAGTTATCAGTGACTTGTAGGCATAATCTTGGAGGCATAGACGTTTCTAATGGAATAAATTACTGTTGTTTTTCTTTTCAATTTGTAATGATGAACTTTATGTATGTACTCTATTTTACAAGACTTCTAAACTGATCGGTCCTTCAAAACTTGAATCCATGTAATCATGTCAATGTTACTTAATAATGCACCGACTCTAGGAAACTGGGGTTGGGACGTTACATTGTCGTCATTATATTCCCCGTGAAATATTTAATTTGTAATGATCATTAATCATTATATTTCCCCTAAATATCCATATTATTTATCTTTGATATTCTTATTTCTTAAACCAAATCTCAGTTCTACATATGGTGTTTTACTTTTAAATTTATCTGATTTATTGTGTGAATATTGATAAATCTATATTTTTTACTCAATATTGATATTTTATGATAAGGGACATTATTTATGAATTAAATAAATCATTCGATATATGGGGAATGCTTTTGACGCGAAGCCCCGAGTAGGGCATAATTAATAATATCCCCATGAATAAACATGTGTCTCATCTAATGAATTAGTTCGCTATCCTTAGTTAAATAATTTTCTTCAAATTAGTTTTAAATTTATTGAGAATATATCTTGATTGCAATGATTTCCTCTTCCTTTGAAACATGTAGTTTAATAATCATGCACTATTTTCATTTAGAATTCAGTTTTTATTTTACATGAGATTTTCATAATGGAAAATTCTATAGATTCCTTTAATAAATAGTTTATGTATTAAATAGAATGTGTTTTTATTCATTTACCTTGACATATTTATTATTTATTATCCAGTTATCTATATGTAGTGTGAAAAAATTTATTTACCTTGCCACATTGATTATGATTATTGATTTAGTATTTCTTCAAATGTACATAAACCTCACAAAAATATTTAAATCGCCTATATTATTTTCATTCACTATAATTCAATTAATAATAAAAATTTTTATTTGAAATTATATTATAGATATAATAATGTTATCCTTTGAAAAAATATGTTGTATTTTTGTACTAAATTGTAATTGATAAATTTTTATGTATCTATTTTAACAAGACTATTGAATAATTTAAAATTTTGTGATCTGATTTCTTGTATTATATAAAAATGTAAAGGTATTGGTGACTAGGTCTGAGCTATTGGGGTCTGGTTTCTATATTAAAAGTTTGATTACCATGATGCATTTTAAGGTACATATTCATTTTAAGAAGAGAACACTGTAATACCCTTTGATTTTATTATATAACATTTCCAAATTAATTTAATAATTTCAAAAAATTTCATTATAAGATAAAAATAGTTTTGATTTTTTTATAAATAACACTGATTTTTACTACGCTACATGTAACATCAGGCATAGTTTGTGTTTCAATAAATGCTGAGTTTAAACGAAACATATCATATTATTAAAATATTGTTATTAATATAATAGTTACAACAAATCTTTTAAAATGTCACGTGTAAAAGGATTTACTAAATTATAAAAATATATTTTTTACACATGTATATAAAATTATTTCCTTGGGGACTAATAAATTAAAAATAAAATTAAAAACAATTTGAAAATATATAAAATCCTTTTCTAAAAAACTATTTTTAGAAACATAAATTTATTTCACCTCAATAAATTAATCAAATTTTTTTATTATTTGAATGAAATTTATATATTCTATATTAAATAAAATTTTTATCATTAATATTATGTGTTTTCAATCTAATATAAAATAATAAATTTATTTTTAATCTTAAAAGTCATTATTTTTCTAAAAAAAAGATTTATGTCCGTTTGTGTACTTAATTTAAATATAAATTTTTCAAATTTTAGAAAATATATTTAAAAAAATATATTTATTTTTACATATAATAATTTAAAAATTAACTTGGGATAATTTTTTTAGAATTATCTGAAAAAGATTAATTTTTTAATTAATAGTGAAGAATAGTAAATTTTATTTTAAAACTAACATTTCGTTAAAACTATTTATGACGATAAATTATGTTTTAAATTTTTTAAATTAAATTTAGTATAATTATATATCTATTAATTAAATTCAGTTTATTTTAGTAGATTTCATATTGAAATTTGATATGAAAATATTTTATACTTTTTTTCATTTTTTTGACAACCTGCTTTATTATCATTTCTATGGGATTAGTTTTAAATTGAATTTTCCCAATTCTGTAAATTGTAGTAGGAAAACTAGATTAAATGTTTTTGATAATAATAATTTATATTATATTTTGAGATAAAATAATTTTTTGGTTACCAAAATTAATACTGAAAACAATATAAATTAAATTCTTCAATTAACGTAAAAATAGGCTTATGAGAGGGTTAAACAAAATATATAAAGGTTAATATCACATAAATATTAGTCTAAAACATATTGTATTACCATATTTGAATATTATAAAGTATCAAACTTTATAATACTTTTTTCCATTTTGAATCCCCAAAACATGGGTACACCATTTTATTTTCCAAAATTACAAGTGTGTGACTCACCTCACTTATAAAGGCAGCCCTTCTAATCTATTATTCACACATTAAATCCTTTTTGGGGAAATAACTACCCAAATAAATTAAAAAAATACCATTAATCATCCAATATCTTTTATTTTTGGGAGAAATCTAACATAGGTATAATATTGTGGAAAACCTAAATAGGTTTCCTAATGAAGAGATAACACTCTTCAATGATCTTTTTTAATTTATTTCTTTATACACTTTCATTATTTATTATAAATCAATAATGATATATTAACATAAATATATTTAATATATTTATATTTAGTTATGTTAAGTTTATTACCAAAAACCATCTCCACTTCCATCAAATGGGTTGTGAAGTCGTCATTCCTATGTACGACTGACTACCGCTATGGGAATCGATGTCACTTGTTTTTCAATTACCCCATCTCATGGTTGTGAATGATAATGGATATAATATATATATATATAGTATTTGTAAAACTAGTATACATATAGTATTATTATATCATAGAAATATATATATATATATATATAAATATATATTGTTTTCTATTCCATAGAGGATATGATAACGCCGTTCGTTTGTACGATGGACTACAGGCTCGTGAAGCGATGCGATTTTTTTTCATTAACACTTTACATGGAGGATAATTAGAATAAATTAAATAAATATATATATTATATACATAAAATAATTATGATATTAATTAAATATATATCATTCTAAAAATATAATAAGGTTCTTTCTTTATACCTTTTCACTTACTAAAAGATAATAATGTCGTTCATGTAGATGTGGACTACATCCTTCATGAAGCGATGTGAATCATTTTTCATCACCACACCACATGGATGATATGTAAAAGTATATTTAAATGAATATTATGGTATTTATTTTAATAATGTAATTATTGATATATAATAAATTACTTAACTGATTGTCAAAATGATCGTTAAAAAATGGAAACAGTACTCATGCGGACGTATGACCTACAATATAAGTGATCATAAAATACTTCATTTCCCAGAACCATAATTCATGATTGGAATTAAAAAATAATTTATGTATAAATATTATAATTATATCATTATTATTACAGTATATATGGCAGAACCATGATAAATGTAATAGGAATGAATATATTAAATCAAAACATATATAAAAATAAAAGCGGTTATTACCCAAAACATGACTTTAACATGGAATTATTAATAAACATGTAATAAAAGACATAAGAAAAAAAATTGTTGTATATAACATATATATATATATATTATTATATTATATATGTATAATAAACATATTTTTATTACACAGGGGGTTCGAACAAGTACAATGAAATTCGAGGCTCATGGTAAGTGATTTATTGTATGTCTTTTATTTTTATGAGATATATGAAAATTCACCACATGTTTCTTTTTTATGGTGTATTAAATTCCAATTTGACGCATTATATAATGAATGTAATTATTTTCATGATATTTAATTTCTAATTTTTTGTCATTCTTTATTATGTCCTATGATAAAAAAGATCACTAATGTAGTAAGGGATTTCCATCTCACATTTTACTTCTGTGAGATACATGCTAGATTCACTGCATATTTCATTTACGTGGTTTTTATAATATGCATGGATTTATTTTTTTTAATATTATAATTTATGTTTTTGGTATTTAAATATTCATGTTTGGATCTATCTTTCATGGGGTGTATGGTTAATGGGTTCCCAAATCGGTGAGGGAGTTTTGTCTCAATTTTCCTTCTCGGAGACATATGACATTTTTTACAGATATTTGTTTTTATAATGTTTATAAACAACCACTTTAACATGTAATATAAATAATTTATTTATAATGATGATATTTTATATAAAATTTAATTTTATTCCTTCAGGGTTCTTATATTTAAATGTTACCAAAGTATCATGATTTTTATGTTATAATATCTTAGTTTGTTAGGATTGTTTTTTATTATGATTCAATAATGAAAATTATGATCTATATATCATGAAAATTATTAATTTAAATATCCCTTATTTATTTCATGATAATCAATGTTTTACCATAATTTTCTTCTACTTACATACTCAAAAGTTTAAAATGAATGTTTTAAACAAAAGTAGAATTTTTTATTAAAAATACACATTTATTCCAAATCCATGTTTTCTAAAAAAACATTTTTTTTACATTCCTAAAAATATTTATGAAATATGTTTTTAAATTTTTTTTGACGTTTTGTAAAAAACCTCAAAGGGAATATCAACATCATTTCCAAAAAATTTCCAACTGAATTTTTTTGAAAATGTGAAAGAATATTTGTTTTAATGTGTATGACATGAATGAAATTTCCCACTATCATGACCATAATTTTTTTAATCATGATTTATACCATTTTCAATGTAATTTTTTATAAAAATAATTTTAAATAATGTTTTATTTTTCTATAAATGTTTATCATAGTAGAAAAAATATTTTTTCTTGTAATATTACAAGTGATATTTCAAAATAATTTTCCATATAAGATGAAATCCATTGATGTTAATTATGATTTAATATGGATATCATCAAAGGATACTATTCATGTTTTTTTATGAAAGGTTTAGATTTATGATGATATGAATATTATGAAAACTGTTTCTTTTATAAAGGATATAGCATGATAAAATTAATTTAAATGATTCTTATTTTCCATGATTTATACTATGATGAAATGATAAAAATATTATGAAACATGTTCCATTTCATCATGATATTTTATGATGAAATGCTTATGAAATCGATTTTTTTCTTGGGTTCTGATATTATGAATTTTCAATAATCCTTTAGAAGACAAATGTATAGATTATGTGATGGGTATGAACTATATATCCCTCCATTGGTTAATGATTACTATTATTTATGATCAAATGGTACATGAGAGTTTTTAAGATTACCAAAACAAGAGGGTTCATATGATGTTATCGTAATCCCAAAACAAGAGGGTACATAGGAGGTTATTCCCAGAATAAAAGTGATACATGGATGGTTATCCCTATAAAATATTGTTTTTAATTTCTTGGGGGTATGATTGTGATAATATTTTCTATACTTATCTGTATTCCATAATTCTGTGTCTTATGACAATTTTATTCTATCATTTTTCATGTTATTTGACTCCCTTGTGACTAATTTGTCATAAAATCTGAATATCTATGTCATGACTCTAGATTGTGATCTTTGGTATATATGGTATGGTTCTCAAATGTTTTAATCATGTTCTCAAACGATTGTGCTCATATTATGTTAACATATCTCCCTTGTTTTCCCTTACAATGAATCTAAGATCACCCTTTCTTACGTTTCTTTCCCCTGGTTATGAAGAATTAATTTTAACATGGAGTATTAAAGGTGGAAGATATTTATGTGAGACATTTTTTATGTTTCATAAATTTAGAAGATTGTGTTTCATGTTTCCAAATATAGTATACTATCATAGACCTTGGGCATTGTTTGTGTAATGTAATAAATATTCATAGAAAATTTTATAATATCTGTGTATGAGAAGCTTGGGTTTCTATATCTAAGGGAGCTTTTTAAAACTCAAATTATTTGGAATAATGTTTAAGAAAATTGGGACTTTATTTTGATATAGAACTGAAAAATAAGGTTATATCCATTCATATAATAGAATAAAAGACCAAAGTTAAAAATTTTATTCTTAAATTCATCAATCGTATCTATAGTTTGGATTTATTGAGAACGTAATTCTAGGAATTTATCATCAGATTTAGTTAATGAGTTTTTTTGAAAGAATGGAAAGCTAAGCCTTATGTATATTGTCCCATTTAAGAATATTTGATCACATCGAGACAATAACATTTCACTTCAAACATCCACAAAAAATATCAAAAGTTCACTATGTTATCCATCTATCTCTTCCGAGGAAGTATACACCCAATCCTTCAAATTTAATAAAATAAAATTTCATGCCACTGTAGAAATATAAATTCAATGAGGAATAACAAGTGGAGATTCTGGATAATTGAGTGAAATTTCTACAAAATTCAACTACTCACCTGGTCAATGTCTTGGGAAGAAACCATATATTTAAAGAAGATATATTGGAACCTATGGATGTAATGTGGCATAAGTGTCTTGATTTTATTATCAATTTAATTTAATTTTGAGGGTGAAATTCATTTTAATGGGGGGAGAAAGTGGCACCTCGATATTTTATGATATATAAAATTAATTTCCTTGATAGTTTGTGATACATGAAAACTTGAGTCTAAATAAATAATAATATATTTAATTTCTATATCATAGACTATAAAAGGAGTCATATTAATATAAATAACAACACTAGAAGAATTTATAAAGAATTCTTATAATTAAAATATATTGATAAATAAATACTTAATCTTATTAAGTTATTATATTCTTCAAAAAATATATTTTTTCTCAATTTTATTTTTATTTTATTATTTTGAAAAAATAATGTACATAATTTTTTTAAATGTTATAAAATTTAATTTAATAAATGAACTCAAATTTTTTGAATCAATATGTCAATATTAACATAAATTTAATTTTTTTGATAATTTTCTTAAATTATTGGTTTTTTTGGAATAGTATTTTAAACTATTATTATTAAAAACTATACATTAATTTAAAACATATACAATGTAAAATTTAATTATTTTTTAAAAAAATAAAATGATTTAATTTATATTATTAATAATTTAATAATTTTCACAAGATTTAATTATTTTCTGGATTTTTTGTATAAAAACATTTTATACTGAAAAAAAAAATTTCTTCAAAACTAATTTTCATAACATTATGGAAGATTAATTAATATTTAAATTCTTATTCATACATAGATTGAAATTGGGAAAAGTAATTTTATATTTATAATCATAATGTAAAAATTTCACAATCATTCCACATTAATATTTTTTCGTAATGAAATGTTAAAACTATTAATATTTTTCACCATGGTTAAAGTTAAAATGAGTTTACTAGGGGAATTATACCAAGAGATATGGGTATTGTTTCTAATTAATAATCAATAAATAATAGTATATATCTATATTTCAACCTATTTTTATCCTTCATATTTTATTTTGTGTAATGTGAATCATTTGTCCTGATAATTTAATTATAATACTTCAATCATTTATGAAATCCCAAATGTTTGCTATCGCCAACATTTAAAATAACATCAATACCCTTTCTTATATACAAAATAATCTATATATCTATCCCAAACAAATAATGAAAATATATATTATTAAATTCATTAGCCATGTTATATAAGTGTTTTTATTACCAAAAAATAAATTATATGGTCTTTTAAAGGTGATCTAAATGAGCTCTTTCAATGTCGTTTTAATCACTATAAACATAACCATTTTATTTAACATTTTTTAGTTCCTATAAATCATTAGAATTTGTCGTAAAATAATATCTTCAGTATAAAAAATATACTGAAATGTTATACTAATTATTAAACCACCATTATCCACCCTAATTTCTAAAAAATGGGAAGAAAAAGTATCACTCATGCATATGTGTGTAATACTTCCTTCACATGGAGATATAAACAACTTACCCGAAATATATTTTTGGGGTTATTATTATGACTGGTTTACAATTTTTATATGTTATTTAGGAAAAAAATTATTTTTAAATTATAATATCATATCTACCTTCTCACCTTCTAGACTATTTAAGAAAAATAACATTGCTCATACTTATGGGTGGACTACAATGTCGACGAAGTGATGTGATTCATTTTTCATTTCTAATTTTCATACAAGGTAATAAAAATATAATTAATATGTATATGTGAAATAAATTATATAGTATTTATCTAAAATTTTGCATAATAATTTACCTATAATTATTTTCATCTATCAAAAAGATAATACATCATTTATCAGTATGTATTTCTTACCATCACCATGAATGGTGTAATTAGTTTTTAAATATCTAAAATTTGTTGATAATTATATATATATAGTTAACATATATGATATTTATTTTATTATTATAAAGGAATAGAATATGGAACAATTATCAATATAGATGGAATTAAACTAACAAAACAAAAAAACCAGAAAATAAAGCAGTTATCTCATATAAAAATGGTTTTAATAAAGAGTTGTTAATAAATGGTTGATAAAAGGTTATAATTAAATTGCATTTGGTATGATATATAATTTTTCTGTTATATAATATTTTTATAATAAATATATATTTATTATATAGAATTTTTGAACAAATAAAAATGACATCTGACATGGGGTTAGGGTTTATTTCTTAAGATCATCTGTATTTGGGATTGTTTATATTTATGTATCCAATGGTGGAATTAATTATCATTAAATATAAAACCAAATAAATTTTATACTTCATTTTTTATCAATATAATTCACATTTTTTATTTGATTTCCCCTTTTTATATACTCATGATACCGAAATAATGTTTATTATGGAAAACCAACATTTTTTTCTACACAGCTAGAATCTATTTTTACATGTACATGTTTCCAAAAAAATATTTTAAAAAATATTTTTGTAGTTACCAATGATTTATTATAGGAATTTAAACCATGTTTTAATTTTAAAAATATGGTTTCAAATGAATCTTCTTTTTCATTTTCTGAATGAGGTGCTTTGCAAATTTGAACAAAATATGAATAAAATATTTTTTTACAAACATAGTGTGAGGTGAATTTTACACCATAATGACCATATAATTGATTAGATATTCCTATACATTATTCATATTTCACTCTCAAGGAAAATGTTTCAAATAATATTTAGTAATTGTATAAATTCTAAATAAGTTATTTCAATGCGAAAAGTGTTTTTTTCTTAATAAAGATTCTAGTGTTATTTCTAATGCATCTTCATATATTTCAACATAGTTTAATAAATATTATTAATTAATTAGTATATAATCTAATGATACCATATACCATATATATCTATATTTTTATAGTCTATTTTATTTAAAATTGTATTGAAATTTTAATTTGGTGTTAATCAAATAAAGATAGCTGTTGATTTTTAAGGAATATTGAAAATGATCTATTATTTATCCATATAATGAATGAAATGTAATTATTAAGTAATGAGAGGGGATTGAAATAATATAGACCCCCAACGCATTGGTAGGACATATGAGATAGAATAGGTTGGGTATTAGATTAAGATCATAAAAATTTATGTATATGTCTCTGACGTCCTGACTTGGGTGCCACCAAAGGTGACCAGAACCTGGTTGGACACATGGACTCAAGTGTACCTCCCCATATTCTAGAGGGTTCTTCCTAGTAGAAAGGTCATTTTTGTTTCTTTAGAGAGAGTATTCCCTCAATTCATAGTGGATTATAAATTATTTTATATAATATTATGTAATTAGAAACATATGATAAAGTAGAATGAGTAAGTAGTGGAATTCGAACAAAAAAATTCATGCACTAATCAATAACGAACTAAAAATAAATAAACTGAATCATATAAAAAGTCATGATGATTCATGATATTTTTATAATAGACTAGAAAATAGGTATACATGATAGTATGTGATACATGATATATAGACGAAAAAATGAATTAAAAAATTGTCCAAAAATATTAAGAACTGGATAGATCATATTCTACAATGCTCCATCATAAGCATGTAACCATGATAAGGTGTCCAAAGAAGGAAATGTATCTTTATCAACACATGAATAAATATAATATTCCTGACACCCATGGAGGCCAATATAGGGTGTAAGATAAATCCCAGTAGGCCACCAACAATGCTATATATAAAACTCAATCTATGAAATATAAAACGACAGTGTGTAGAAATGTAAATAAGTAAAGAAAACAAAATAATGAAAATACTCCAATGCCTAATTCAGCCTCAAATAGTGACTAAAAATGTATCATTTATTTAATGATGATCCAGTTTATAATAACTATCAAATGTACTATTTATGATAAGAATAATGTAAGGGGATCCAAGTTATGACCAAGGAATCCTATAATAGTGATACTAGTAAAAGTGGATCCAAGGTAATAATTAATGAATCCATTAAATCAATGGTTTATCCAATATAGTAATAATATGAATTGATGCTAAGGGGTTATGATTCTAATCAGTGGGAAAACTCCAAAGGCATCCCAATATAAGTAGTTCATGCCTAGTCTTAGGATCTCATACATGGTAATATGAGATAAGAATGACTAGACTAAGAGGGAAAATCCATGGAACCGTGTGTTCGAAGACATCAATCTAGGTCTGAGGAGTGTGTCCAAAGAATTATTATATCTATAAGATATATAGAAAATCCACTATCTTCAATCTATGAATCCACTATTAGTTAAGGACCATGTTCTAGGGTGGGTATCTCCCATAGAAACCATCTCCTTGAATCTGAATGTCATCCTCTAGGTAACCCTGGAATTCCATTAGTTATCCAAATTTGGATTAAGACTAACCAATCTTATAAAGGTAAAATTTTTCATATGAAATACTCATCTTATACAAAATCTTTTATTTAATTAGGACCATTTAATACTCATTCCATATAATCAACCATTTGTATCATTCCATTCACATTTATTCTATATGATAAGGATAAATATAAAATGTAAACATTTATTAACTTAATTACATATTCAATTATTTTATTCATTAATTTACATTTCATAAAAATAAAAATGTGAGATAATGGCATTCAACCATATTCAATTCATGTATAGTTAAATTTGAGAAGTAATATATATATATATATATATATTATATTTAATCATTTCAAGATTCATATAATTAATTATAACACATAACATATAAGGTTAAAGAGATAAAAATATAATATACAAGGGATATCCAATTCCAGTTTATAATTTATTTAATTTTAGAGGACATACCACTATCAGGGTAAAGCCAGACACCTGAACAATGTCACAGATAAAACCACATGGGTTACCAAGGAATAACTAAGGAAAACCCTACTTGGGGATGATGGAGTCGATCTCATAACCTCTAAATAATTATATATCATATATATAGCGGGCCCTAGAAAATGAGAATAACAATTATAAGCTGGAAATTTCAATAAAATAAGAAATTCCAAATGAAATCCTCATGAGCACAATGACGAATATTTATAAAATGGGAAGACTTGATGGATTAGTCCTATACCACCTATATTGATCATGTAACACTATTATTTACTGGTATCATCTATTATCTTGGTCTAGATCATAATAAAAGAGAATAATAGTTCAACACCCTAAAAATAGCACATATGATCTTGCATCAAAATTAGTCCATTGAGGAGAAGAGAAATGATGAAAGAAGAAAGTTGAATGAAGAGCTTACCTGGAGGATTCCAACATAATAATAATATATCAAATCAGAGATTTGATGATGAAACAAGATCAAAACATTGAAGAGGTAACCTGGGAGATCCTATGGGGAAAAATCCTCCCTTCCACTGGAAATAATAGGAATATGAGAGGGGTGAGTTAATCAAGCTATTTAGGGAATTTTGAACATTTTAATTAGAAAGTCATCAGGTCTCTTGATTTTTTCACATGGGTGTCCAAATTATGCAACAACCATGCACTTACCAGTACAAGGGGACCCACATTATTTCATGAACATGGTTTGACTGACCATGTGCAAAACACATGCATGGATATGTTAAAAATTTCATCGCTACACGCATGGTAATGATCCATTTTATATATGTTTTCATCAAACTATGATTCACATTAATTCCCTCCATCATACCATCGCACAGTTAGGGAAACTACATGAAATTTCTCACACAGTTTTTACCAACTACGCATCATAGTCTATTTATCCATGAGCTGGGGTTTTGAGATCCGAGAAATCCCCATAAAAACCCAAAACAACCATGATCTCATTAGTTATCCAAATAGGTCCCAAATAAATAATAATATTTAAATTAAAAGGATCCATATATTATAATAAAATCAGGATCTTATAGTGTTCCCCCATAAATGAAACTCATCCATGAGTTTACCTTCCACGAGAGAAGAAAATTTGTATCAGAATAACTCTATCCACTAAGCATATACATCATCATACCACTCCCGTGTCTCATCCTTCACATGTATATGCTTCTATATCACCCTTATTAAAGGAAAATACTGGAATTAGAGAGCCTTCATTCTCTTGTCAATGATTCATATGATATTGTTCTCAAATGAAGCAACAAAATCAAACTCAACCACCTTGGGATTGAAATACAAATATGGGACAACATGATAATATAGAAGATATGAAACATGGATTATGTTGTGCCTAGAATGGTATATATATGGTAATAGAAATAGATAGCCTACTGGAAAAAATATATCGATAATGTCAAGTTGTGTCACATAATTAGGAGACATCATCCCTTGAGTCTGAATCTATTTATTATAAATCCTATGTCATACCCATAGGAAAATACAATCCCAAACATCAACCTATAGAGTTTTCATTATATGTTGACGTAATATTTCTATCGGGACTAAGTAGTATACATACACATTCTGATCTGTTAAAACATCTATGATATCTCTTAAAAATGATGAGGACCTAGTAGCCCTGCCTCTCTGGCCTCTAACCACTACTAGGGTGAATTGAATGATTTACCATAAATGGTTTCATAAAAAGACATCTAAATCATATCCTGATATCTATTATTTTGATAAAACTAAATGATAGGGATACTCTTCTCCCAAGAACCACTGAAATCAAGGATGCATACCTGAATCATGTCATCTAAAACATGTACCATATTTTCTGACTACCCATTAATCTGAGGGTGAAATGACATTCATAGAAGAACCTATATAAAAAAATCTCTATGTAACTCGAGTAATAACCTAGACTTGAAAATAGAATACCTCTCTGAAATGATATTATGGGGGATCCCATGTAGAAATTTGACCTCAAGAACATAATGTATTCCTAGTTCATCAACTGGGAATGTCTCATAGATTAAATAGAAGTGGGATACTTTCTTTAGTAAATTTACAACTAATGAAATTAGGACAAAACCTTAAGGTCACCTTAGTAAGACAAATGAAAAATCCATAGAAACATCTTCCCATTTTCATTTTAGGACAAGTAATCGATATAACAAGCCTACATGTCACTAGTACTCCACCTTCATTTGCCGATAGGTGGAACACATAGTGATACAACCCACTATATAACATTACAATAGAGACCACCGATAGTGGTGTGGCATATATCAATACATATAAGAGATACCTGAATTAAATTCCCAAAGAGAATCATATGACTCTCACATAAATTCCTCTCTAATATTTGTGGGAACCATGATATTCCCATATATATTGAAAATGTTAACTCCATTTACAGTACAATCTAGAGGTATTTCGTCCCAAGAAATACTCTCCTACTGAACCAAGCCTTCTGGATCTGAAAAGAGTCTACCCATTACATTATCATGGATTTATGAGGAAAATATCATGTCAATAAGACAAGACTACCTACAAATCTCATGAAACTCTTGATGTAGCCCAAACATTATGCCCATCCTTTTGCTTTCATCACTGGATTCTTGCACGACATTTGACTGGGGTTATAGACTCAATTCATCTCCTATAATATTTCCTCTTCCAATCATATATGAAATCCTAGAGTTGATGGATGGAGGATATTGGACCCATATTTTTTGTCTAAGATTCATGTCAGACGTTAAAAAATATATTTTACTCTCTCATAGTCCGCATATACCAAAAGGTTATCACCCAAGAGATAGTTTCTCTAGAAGCATAATTATTGTACAACAAATGATAGCTCACGGTCATTAGTCAGGTAATTTCTTTCAGGTGGACTCAACTACCGAAAGCGACAAATAATGAATATATACTCATAAATAATCACTAAATCATGATTAATTTCTTATGTATCATTGAAAACTATATGGACTCTCCCAAGATTTGGAAGATCAATATAGGTGTAGAATCTAACCTTCCTTTTAGCTCATATAAGACATTTTCACTTTCATATGACCACAAGAACATCACAAACTTCATTTTAAGACTAGAAAGAGGTGAATCATGAAGTGATAATTATTTTTCGAAATTAAATTAATATACATTGAACCCCATGAAACTCTACATATCAAATTGGTTCATGTAATTCTCTAAGGAATCCACAACACTCACATTATCTCGATCAACTGATACTTCTGTTTATGATATAATATAACTAAACAACTGATGTTTTCCATTCCAAAAGTGGTACTGAGAAATAGTTTCACAAATATCATTCCCTGTCATTGTAATGAAATTGATCACAAGGTGTCTATTATGGTCACTAAGAGTAAGAGAATACATAATGATTTCATCCACAAAGACTATGAAGAAATTATACAGATTGGGGTGGAAATCCAATTCATCAAAGCTATAAAATTGTAGGTGTATTCATAAGATAAAACATCATAACGAGATACTCATAAAGATATACATGATATGAATAGTTTTATGAGGTATTTTTAATTCCTTAATCTCACATGATGATAGCATGATTATAGGTTGATCATAGAGAATACCAAATATCCTTAGAGATTGTCAAAAATATCATCTATACAAGGTAGTGGATACTAGTTTCTAATAGTAATATAGTTCAAACAATAATAATCGATGCATAGCCTAAAATCCTTTCCACCTTATTAGAAAAAATCATGGGAAAACCTCATTAAGAAGTTCTAGTTCTGATAAATCCTTTACACATTTGATAATCCAAATGTCTTTTGTGCTCTTATATCTTAGTTGATTTAATCATTTAGGGTTGAATGGAAATTATAGTAGATACTAGAACAAGAACAATCATGAAATCTACCAATCTCTCAAAAGGATAGCTATAAAAATATTCCAGAAAAACATCCCCCAAATGATATACCATGGGATGAAAATATATCATATGTACTCCCTAACCCCCCCCCCCCATTAAAATACTAGATTTCTAGGTAGTCACTCCTAAAATCCTACGATTCTTTGGTCTAGATCTACCAGAATGGACATTATAATCACCATTGTGGAGATAACTACAACCTTCTGGTGATGTAATAGATTATTTACAGAGATATAAGCCCAGATAGTTAGGATATGTAACCAAATAATCTATCCCATATTAACAGAGATGATTTTTATCTTTAGTATAGTGTGGTCCCAAAAGTAATGATAGAGGCCTACCTTAACGGGGTACCCCATTCACTTATGTATTCCCTCACACTATACACCCAATGGTGTATCCTAGGTCATCACACTATATAAGTAAATAAATTAAATCATAATATATTCTATGGATGACAATGAGATAAAGGAGTGTGAGACACATGTATTGAATAAAACATATAAAATAGTGGATTATACTAGAACAATACATCTTATAGTCAACAATCCTATTCTCTAATCCTCAGGATTAAGTTATAAAGTGTGAAAAATACTGGCTTTGTGGCCTTATGCTATAATTATACTTCCCTAAGCACGTCTGCTCTGCTAGCACTGATAATTAGGAATATGGCTATATGGGCCATACACTCCTCCTCAGCCTATCCTGTCAATGGTACTCAAAATCCCATCCACACATGGCGTAATTGATGCTTCTCCTAAAGGAGGAGTAGGTATGGATACCCTTCAAATTCATGGAGGAATAAAGGTCTTAAGAAATATTCCAAGATAACATATATAGTCATAAGAATTGTTCTGAATAGGGTCCCTATCACATTAATGCTTCATATTCCCTTGTCATCAACACTATTGAAATATAGAAATGTGTTATGTGTGGATACTCAAGATTTTACTGATATAATGAGAAACCTCATGGATACTCTTACTGCTATTGTAAAAACTAGAACCCTATCTCAGTAATAAAACATTTTTCCAACACTTTCAACCTCTCTCAAGTTTCACTTAGAGATAATAGTCTGATAAAAGTTATCAAAAAAGTCAGAAATTGAAAAACAATTACCTATTTGAGGATGGTATACTTAATCCTATCCTCAAAACCTCATTCTCATGATAGATCATCACCATCACTATAGAGAGAAAAGTAGTTTAATATAGTAAAACGAGTGGGGTAGTCCATATCTTACATAGAACACTACTCTAGAGGAATTAGCACTCTGGATCGGTCATCTCTTAGTATATGAGGGAAAATATAATCATAGAAAGTAGTTGGTAAGTCATCCCAATAAATGACTTGATGAACACTGGCATGAGTAGTCACAGCCCACCATAGTTTGGCAGAATCATAAACCATATAGGTGGAACAATTGATACTCCCATTTAGAAACATATCAAGATGCTCAAATATAAATAGAGTAGCCTCTAGACAATGAATAAGACCTCATAGACCACCATCCCCTGTGAAAGTGTGAATATTCAACAACAAAAAATCAAGAGTCAGATCAACCATATTTATTGTAGTATGTAGAACACCATAAATTTACTGCATCATACATTGAATTCCCTAAAAAATTAATAATCAGTACCCAGGTAAGGTATAATAGGTGGTGCCTCTACTGGAACTCCTGGTGGTAAGACTGGTAGATTAGACCCCACCATCTATAGATTGTGGTCTTCATCGCCCTCCGAGTTCACAAATTAAGTATTTCATGGTGGCATGGCTCAAAATATTCCCAGAACACACCATGGATCATTATTTGAGAGCATATTATAGCACTAGCAGAATCATTTCATAAAAACAAGGGCTCACTACCGATGGTACTACCCTAACCACCCACATAGAAAGTCGGGATATTTGTAAATGTTTTAATTTAATTTATAGAGGTTTCAGTTCATAAAGAGTCAATATCACTTTTCTTCTTCATTTATTGGAAACCATTTCATTTTATAAGTCAAAATATTCATTTAATGTTTGGATTTTATTATATACATATGTCCTAATTTGATAAAATGAATCATTATCCATAGCTAATACATTACCATAAACATTATAAATGAAATTTTAACCAATTTAATTTAATGATTCCCCTTCTACATTTGGTCTAAGAATGGAATGAGTGATATACAGTGGATCAAATTGGTTAGTTACCCATCCCAATTCAAGAGGTCCAATATATATCCTGACTTGAAACTAGATATCACTCAATCACAACCAAAGAGTAGCTCATATAACCAGAGGTACACAGTTATCATATGTAGAAACCACTTTATTAGGATGCCACTATCAACCAATATAAGAAAACACTATTTAATTGATGTTGAAACATTAAATAAGCAATCCAGTACAATTTATATGATGTGAGACGAACATTTATATATGTAACTACCATGAAAAACTCATTAATCATATGAAACAGAAGTATCTAAATAAATTAAATGTTCTTATATGGAATTCAATATGCTTGACATGGGAATTATAGGTTCCTATAAGGAGACATTTAACAATGATCCTTATCATTGTAGGACAAGGTAAATATCCTTAAATCATATCAAATATCACTACTAAAGTGCATCACCCAATGATGATAGTATATAAAATGTAATAATAAAAATTGAGAACAACAATTTCCCATTCTTAGGATACATGGTATTTAACCAGAAAGTGGTATAGATACTTCTTGGAACAAGTTAAGAAATTGTTAAAAAATATTCTAATATCCTATGTATATTCCAGAACAATATCTAAAAATAAAACAAAAACTCATCTAATACCACTTTTGACGCCCAATCTTGGGTTCCACTTAAAGGTACCCTAAACCTGGTTGGACACATGGCCTCAAGCGTGCCTCCTTATACGAGAGAGGATTCCATCTTGTAGCAAGAGACTTGTTGTGTTTTTTGGGTACCATTCACTCATTTCAGTGTTGAGAATAGTGAATATAATATTAAAAAAGAAAAATATAAATATATTAATTAATTGAATGATTAAGAAGCAGAATAAATAAATAAAAACCCATGAACTAAATAATAAACTACAAATTTGGAAATTTTATAATATATAAAATTATGATAATACATTTCATGCCTCTACAAAAATGAAAAAAAATGTATACCTAGCTTCAGGAAGTACATGTTATAAAAAATAAAAAAATTCTAAAAACTATCCATGCATCCTATGAACTTTTCTGTTTATCTACTATGAATCTCTATCCAAATATTGAAATCCAGACCTGGTTTCCAATGCCGGACACTTCCCCCTATCAATAACTTCATACATAGAATCTTCTCAAGTACTGTTATTGACCTAGATAGGGTGTGAGATAGATCTCAGTATTCCACCACAAACAGTGTCTATACCATCCATTATATGAAATATTTATAAAAAATGGGCAGGAATAAATTAAAATAAATATAAAACCTTAGTGTAAATACCTCAATACCTAAGTCTTCCTCACATGGTGTATGAACATGTATCATTTAATTAATTATGTTCCAGTTTATAATAATTATTATCCATACTATTTCTGAATGAAATAACATAGGAGGACCTTATGTAAACAAAAGGAATCTTATAATTTTGGTAATAATGATATAGGATCCAAGTTAATAGTCAAGTCACATGTGACCTCAATGTTTAATCATACTTAGTAATAACATACAGTTTGGATAAGGGTGGTCTGAGTGTAATCAAATGGGTAATGCCAAAGCCATTCCACTATAAAGTTTTCTAACTTAGTCTGAGGATATCGTCCAAGTTAAAAAATGATAAGGATGACTAATACCAATTGGGCGAATCCATGGGACCATGTGTCCAAAGACATCAATAATCTACCAAGGAGTATATCAATGAAAGTATAATATTTGGAAAATTGTGAGAGGATCTTAAGAGATCATGTAGAGAATACACTACTAAACAAGGACCTTGTTCCAAGGCAGGGATATCCCTTGTAAACTAGATCCAGGAATTGCAATGGAATCCTCTGAGTGATCAATGAATTCCATTGGGAATCCTATACTAGATTACGTATGAACACTCAAATAAAGTTAAAATGGTCAATATGAAATAGGGAAATTATAAATAAAACATTCATTAATCTAGTCTATTTAATATTCATTCCATTTAATGAACCATTAGGTTCATTCAATTCCCATTCATACTAAATGAAAAAGATAAATGGGATATGTAACAATTTATTACATTGATTCTAAATAAAATTATTTGGTTCATTCAATTACCTTTCATGAACATGAAAAGTATGGAATAAGGACAAAGAACCATATATAATTCATTTATGATTAATAAGGCCATTTGATATCAAAAAATATACTTTCCATTTTATCATTTAAAAATTCATTTATTTAATTGGGACACATTACTTATAAAGGTCAACAGATATATATACAATAAAAAAGGGTTATCCATTTCCAATTCATAATTTTTTTAATTAAATAGGACATACCATTATCAAGGACAAGCCATGCACACAAAACGTTTCATAGAAAAAACATCATGGGTTACCAATGCATAAATAGGCAAACACCATATCTGAGTTGGAAGGAGTTGATGTCATATCCTTTAATGAAGTGAATAAAATATATCAAAGGGAATCTAGGATATGAGAATAATTATTATAATAATGACTAGTGAATTAAATAAGCAATGTCGTATGAAATCAACATGATAACAATGATGATGGTTTATGAAATGATAAGACTTGAGGGATCTATCATATACCAACAACCACATGACTATAAAAATGTCATAATCTAGTATTAGCCATTAGTGTAGTCTAGATCAGATGAAAATGGAAGAACTGATCAAATAACTAAAAATAGGGAAAATATGCTATCATCAAAATAACTCTGTTGAGTAAAAGATAAAATATGAGTGGAAAAAGATTATAGAATAGATTAATAGAAGGATTCAAACATGAAAATCAGATCTCAAATTAGAGTCTGAACATCGATTGGGGTTAAAAACAATGAAGATGGAACAATATAGCTCAAACCGGAAAAATGAAGCATCTCTTCCATTGGAAATGAGATGAATAAAAGAGGAGTGAGTTAATCTGGTCTTTAAGGTTATTTTTCTCATTTACCCTACATTTTTTGGGTCTCATAGTTTGTCTAAACAGTTGGCCAAATCATGTTCAATGATTGCGCCTCCCACTACCTAAGGGGGACCCCACATGGTTTCTTATGCATAGTTTCACTAATTGCGTGCCAACCATATATACATATCTACAAATACAAATAGAGCTAAGAGATCTAGTGTGTGACCCTAATGGAATGGTTTCCTAAAACTGTGAGGCCTCATGAATGCATCTATTTTTCCTTTACACAATAAGAGATACCATGCATACTGTCTCACATGATTAATACCAACCATGTCTCCCAGTACTATTCTCTACTAGCCAGTTTTCGAATCTCCAAACAGGCCCCAAAAACCCTTGAATCATCTATAAAGTCATTATGCGTCAATAAAATGTAAAAATAAATAATTTGAAGGAAATTTAAATGATATGATACTAATAGAAAACCGGGTTCTTAAAATGTCTCCATACAAGGCCTCAACGATAAGATTAAGATGTTTGAAATCATGCATTCCATCATTATGAAATTAGTTATTTATGTTTACATGATTATTATCTTATTTATCATATCCATAGGTATGTTTCAAGAATATTTTATTATTTAAATGGATTTATTTTATATTTTTTATAATTGATTTTTTTTCACCCATTATTTATTCCTTGTTATCTTTTTTTATACAAACATTTACTAAGAATCTGTTATGACACATTTCTTCTATTTCTATTCCTTATGATTCTAGGAAGTGTATGATGATTGATATGAAAGGATATTATAGATGTAATGATGATGTTCTAAATGAAAATACAATGTTTTATTTTATATATTCAAATGTAATGTCAAATTTATCTATAAATCCGTTTTCCAAGACTAATAAACTATTCTAGAAATTGAGATGTCATCTGTTTTATCTAGTAAAAATGTAATAACGAAACACCTACATTGGGCTACTTGGTAATGAGTTTTTATATCAAGACATATCATATGGATTAGTGTAGGTATATATTAATTCATGGTGTAAGAGATATTATGCCACAACACTACCTATCATATTTTATTAAAAGTATATATCATATATTATATCATAACTATTAATATTTGTAGAATCATCTTTAATTTTCAAAGATGTTAATGATTAATGTCAATTTATAAAGGGGAGAAAAAAATATCCATAGAAATATGGATGTTGGAATTAATAATGTGGATGATTATTATTTCGTAGTTCCTTGAAATGTGTGTTCTATATTTAAGAATCACTGTTTCCAGGTGGTTTCCATTGGTTTATTCATGGAACTGGAAACATGCCACATTTCTTTATCCAAAGAGGACCTACTTTCTAAAGGCAGGCATTCTTTAAGTTTTAAACTTTATGATACATAAGAACATGCATTGGTCGAGAGGATGGGAGGTCAGACTCATCACACCCTTTTAGGGGGAATGATGGTCAACTCTTGGACTCTCTTTGTAAAATTAAATTTTTTTCATGAATCCTTATTAATTCACCATGTATATCATAATTCTCCCTTGAAATTTAGAATCACTTATTAAAATGTGTAAAATTTAGAATCATCATTATGCATTCAAGGATCATCATCAATGGAAGCATATGTATGTATTAGAGGATTTCCATCAATGGAATACTCTAATATACTGATTAGAGATTCATTTAATCATAATTGTAATGATACTGGTTTTTAAGCCACTCAGAGTGGCACTCTAGAATTTATTGTCATCCAGGGAGATGAAGGTTTGTTTTGATCTTGAGATCATGCCCCTAAAATGAGCTGCCTACTTATCCTTGTAAAATGAATCATAACAATCATAGTTTAGTGTCTCATAATAGGATAAATCATACATTTTAAGGTCATGTGATAAGTACCTCTAAGAGAAATGTGATTCGTAAAAAAATAGTGCGGGATTTACGCTGAAGCAGCCCGAGGAACATGGAAAGGATATGAGTTTCAAAATAGGATTAGAACATATTGGGAATATGGCCCAAGGATAATAAGGTTGATTTGAAGGGTTGGGTTTGATCCTCAAGGAGGCTTCCTACGTATCCCATATGTATTTGAATCAAAGACCACGTAGTTCGATAAATCTCATAGGAGAGTATGGACCTCTATGAGAGATCAGTTTGGGATTACATCATAAAAAGGATGCCTTATTTATTTTAGGATTGAATTTGGGTCATATTTCATGAGTATGACCAAATTGGAGTAATTTGGGTTGGATTCTTGAGGAGGATATCCAGTGATCTCGGGCCCTGATAGGTCTTCCTATGTATCCTGATTCGAACAGGAATCAGAGTTCTCGTAGTTCCTTCTAATGATTGTTTGTGCACATGTTATAACCATCATGTATCTCTAAGCCCATATGAGTCATTATTGTTGTCCAAAACAAGAGGATATGAAAGATTCATCAAAGGCATTCACACTTCCAAATTTTTCCTCCATGCTGATGAAAGAGGTCGCGTCAACCGTAGAAGAGGGTGAGGAGACAAACCTTATCTCTATTATATTTACATTGGAAAAGGGTCCAATGTAAGGATAAAGGGGTGATGGTGAGGGGATTTTACCAGGATGACTGCTCTGAAATTGGTTCTGGTAGGGGGAATTCTCATAGGATTGAGCGGAATAGCAGGTGTGAATTGTAACTTCTCTACCAAAGACCTGAGGTTATGGGTCACCTCTTTGAGAAGGGAAAGGCCGGAACCAGCCTTCCTCCAAATAGGGAAATTACCAACACTATTTTTGGGAGAAAATTCCATGTGAATATGGATATAAAAACCGAAAAACATCCCATGAATCCTAACCACATTGTGAAAAAATGTGGGAAACCCATGACTATGGAAATACAAACCCAAATAGAAGACACACTGATGTTCTTTAACCAATGGTTTGAGGAGGCGGGAGGTTTTGATGGATGCTTCATATTAGCCCCTTTCAGATAAGGGAGACCAGGATGTTGAGTCAGAAGTCTTCTATTTACTTTTATATCTTGTTTTGGAAATCAAAAATGTCTTTTACCATACTGATCGTTCTATCCATACAGATCGTACTAACCATATAGATTGTACTAACCATGTTGATCGTATTGATCATGATGATCATACTGACCATGTCGATCGTACTGACCATGCTGATTGTACTGACCATGCTGATTGTACTGATCATGCTGATCGTACTGACCATGCTGATCATACTGACCATACAGATCATGATGACCATGCTGATCATTCTGACCATGCTGATCATACTGACCATGCTGATCGTACGGACTATAATTTTCGTACTAACTCTGTCAATCGTATCATACTGACTCTGTCAACTGTACTCACTTTTTTGTATCTTACTTTGTATCATATCAATACATTACATTTAGTAATATTTATTGTACTCATACATTTATCACATGTATGATTTTATTATTTTATCAAAAGACTTGTTTTAGATCAATCATACTCAGGATTATCATGTTTATATGTATTTTGTTTTAACCAATATGATGTCGTTGAGTTAGTTACAAACTAATCAAAATGACGTCGTGCTTTCTATTTCAATATGACCATTATAATACTAGGTCTCCATGTACCTCCATGTTTTTCAGCGAAATCTTACCATTGGAAGAAATATCACTATTGGAACCTGAGGCCTATAAATAAAAGGTCATTTAATGTTGAGAAAGAATAGAAATGATACATTGCTTCTATAAATATCTAGAGAGATACATTGTGACTTCTCTCATGCTCCGTGCGAAAGCCTTGAAACTACAAAACGTAAACAACTCATTCTTAGTTTTTGTATTTCTATAACTGCTTTGATTATGCTTTGTGTGACCGATCATCGTATCGAGGGATTTCAAGGGATTGAAAGATAGAGGTGTCGATTACCTTCAAAATCGAGTGCTTCCAGGGATAGGCAGACAGATTGACCGATCATCGTATTGAGGGCTACAAGGGATAGGCTGACAGACGTACTGATCATCGTATCGAGGGCTTCTAGTGATAGGCAGATAAACATATCGATCATCGTATCTAGGGCTTACCAAGGTGGTGGTAAGACATACCTCTTATCCTAGGGGAAAGGATAACCCTTATCATTGGGTCAAATGAATTGTAATACTTTTATATTTCTGTTGTTGTTTGTATTAGAAAGTAAATTGTATCGTTTCCATTCTTCATTAAACTTTCAATTGTAATTGTTTTAATTGCCAATATTCTTTTACATATTGTATTAATAGATTCTATATGCTTTATGGTAGAATCTATCAAACTTATAGTACTTTGATTATTGTATTCATATTGAATACAATTACTTTACTTTTCTAATAGTATTACATCATATCATACCTTTATATACAAGTCAATTGTGGTTAATTGTATAAGTAGTGAATTGTATTAGTTTAATTCTGTTAAACTAATATCTTTCTTAAGTGTTTAATCACAAAGTTTTTAAAACTACAATTCACCCCCCCCCCTCTTGTATTTTTCCATCTAATATACATATAAGTCTACATATTCGATCTGACAATTGTTATCAGAGGAGGTTTCCACTGATTTTCATTACTAGCTCTATTTCATTCAAATAACGGTTTCAATTATTTACTACACTAACATGTGTAGTGGAAAAGATTTTTTTTCATTAGATGGAAGGGATGAACATTGGATCTATTGACAATCTAAATCCTTTTAGACCACCTATCTTTAATGGGAATGATTATGAGTACTGCAGAGATCGAATGAAGACATTCGTGATCAATACTGGTGTAGACAATTTTATTATGCTTACTTGAGGTTACAAAATTGCAGACAAAGAAGTCAGTACTTTCACTGACCAAGAGAAACAAGAATATCAACTGAATTATAAGGTATGCAATAATTTATTATGATATATGACTAGGAATATATACAACCAGATATATTCTTGTGAAGTAGCCAACTGTATTTGGATGAAATTGGAAGTCACACATTTTGGTACATCTATGTTTATAGAAACAAGAAGAGCAATGCTTTGAGCAGAGTCTCATGGATTTGTTTTCCCTTATGGAGAGCCGGTATGTAATGTGCAACAATGATTTATGACAATTGTAAACAGTTTACAATCTATGTGAGAAAAGGTTCTTGATGGTGAATCTCTTGTAGATAAGATTATAGATATAATGCCAAATGAATGGGAGTCAAAATGGATAGGTATTGATGATAACAGAAAAGTTTCCCAAATTACTCTTGATGAACTCTTTGGAACACTTTTACAGCACGAGATAAGAATGAAAAGAGATGCTGATTTCAACAAGAATAAAAATGGGAATGGAATTGTAGCCTTTACTACTATATCTAAATCTAAAACACCTGAAAGGATAACAAGATACAAAGCCAGGAAAGTTTTTTTATCAGAATCAAGTGATAGTGATCACTCGGATAACGAGTTAGCCAATCTTGCGAGAAGGATGAACAAGATTATGGGAAAGAAAGACTCCCAATACAGATTCAAAAAGAATTATAGGAAGGATAAGAAATATTTAGAGGTAACTTGTTTTGAATGTAAGAAAGTGGGACACAAATGACCTGATTTTCCTTTATTGAAGAGAAAAGACAGAAAGAAGAAACATTTTGAAAGAAATAAGAAAATATATTACCAGAAAAAGAAAAAGAAAGTCTTGAAGGAAAATGATACTTGGAGTGCAAGTGGTAGGGATTCATCAGATAATTCGTCAGAATATGAATCCTCAGGACAGAGGAATTTTGGACTTATTTCCATATTACCAATTGAAGATCATTGTCTCATGGCTAAGGTACACAATGCTGAAGATATTAAAAATGTTTCATTCAATGCAAATTATACTGATAATAGATATTTTTAATCTTCAAATTATTAATCTTCATCATCAAAAGATAATACATTACCTTCTTTTGAAGAAGTATCTAGGTTTGGTAAATTACTTGAGAATGAAAATTCTAAACTCAAGAAAAATCTTGTTAAAGAAAATTCTATAATTTTAATTTTAACCAAAGAAGTATCAGATCTTTCTAATGACCATAATATGAAATATTATGATTTTGAATGTATTTTAAAAACCCTTGAGAAAGTAAAATATGATAAAGATAATCTTTATAAGGATCTAGAAAATGTAATTTCTATGAAAAATGTTTTTTATCCTAAATCTAGTTCAAAATAAATTGTTTTGGATTATAAACAGTAGGTTTTAAAACTAAAATCAGAAATTTTATCATTGAAAAAATGTTTGTCAAACTTTACATGTGGAAATGAAAACTTTTATAAAATGTATTCCAAAATCATACATTTGAGAAATAATTATGGGCATGGTTATACTCATTCCAAACCGGTTTTTAGTTGTAACTATTTTGTTCCTCAAAATACCCCTTTTTGTTCTTTGTGTCAATGTGGTGGACACTTGAAAATAGAGTGTTCTCTAATTAGAACTCAATCTTTAGGATTTCATAAAGCTCATTTTGCAAAAACAAATGTGGATTCCTAAAATTATTTTATCTAACCCTTCTGGATCCAAACTCGATCGGAATTCAAAAAAAAAATTGTTTATTTTTCAGGAAAATGAGAAGTGTACCAACTAAAATATTTGGTACATAGATAGTGGTTGCTCTCGACACATGACCGAAAACAAATATTTCTTTGAAACGATTTTAAAAAAGGTGTAAAGGTTACCTTCAGAGATAATTCTCAAGGAATTATTGTTGGTATAAGTAATATTGTTTTTCTTGGAAAAGTTCTTATCTTAAATTTTTTGTTTGTTAAAGGTCTTATGCACAATCTCATCAGCATAAGTCAATTATGTGATGAAGGATACCTTGTGAATTTTAGAAATGATAAATTTTTAGTTCACAATTCCAAGGATGAGTTTATTATATCTGCCCATAGGCAATATAATGTATACAATATTAACATAGAATACCATAGGAGCCAAAATTTACCATGCTTGTGTGCAATAGAAGACCATTCATGGGTATGGCATAGAAGACAAGGACATTGAAACCTAAAAACCCTATGTAAAATCTCAAAGAAAAGACTTGTAAAGGTACTACCCGATCTTAGATATGATTCTTCAAATGTCTCTGACCCTTGTCAATTTGGAAAGCAACATAAAACCAGATTTAAATCAATTAACAAAGTTTCAACTTCTAATTCATTTCAACTAGTGCATATGGATCTTTTTAGTCCTTCACAAACTTGAAGCATTGGAGGCAAATACTATGTATTTTTTTTAGTTGATGACTTTACTAGATTCACATGGGTCTATTTTTTAACAAAGAAATATGAAGCCTTTTCCTATTTCAAAACATTTAGAGCCCAAGTTAAAAATGAGAAAAACCTACTATTGATAACTAGTCATAGTGATCATGGTGTTGAATTTCAAAATTCTGAATTTGAAACTTTTTGTAGTATGAAAGGTATTACTCACAACTTCTCTGCTCCAAGAACTCCTCAGAAAAATGGTGTTTTTGAAATAAGAAATCGTATTCTTCAGGAAATGATAAGAAACATGTTGAGTGAATACTCAATTGCTAAGCACTTTTGGGCTGAATCTGTTAGTACATCTTTCTATAATATAAATCGGGTTTTAACCATACCGTTTCTTAATAAAACACCTTATGAATTATGGACTGGCCAAAAACCTAAAGTTTCATACTTCAAAGTTTTTGCGTGCAATGTATTCATTCTGAATACAAATGATAATCTACAAAAATTCACACCAAAATCTGATGAAGGAAACTTTCTAGGATACTCCACAACTTCTAAGGCTTATAGAGTTTTCAATAAAAAAAACTTGTACTGTTGAGGAAACAGTACATGTAAAATTTGATGAAACTGATCCTTTTATTTTTAAACTATCCCAACCTACATCCTCAAATGTGTTTTCAAAAAATGATTATCAACCTCTGTTAGAAGATCCTTCATATAAGGAAAATGTTCAACAAGATACTTCTGAAACTTTTTCCCCAGAAGTTTTTCTTCCATATGTTGATGATAATGTTTTACAAAACCCAAATCAATTGTTTCTTAGGAATCATCCCAGTAATAATATCATTGGTGATGTAAATCAACCTGTAAGGATTAGAAATTCCTTATGAAATGAAATAGAACATCTTTCTTTTCTTTCAAAATTTGAACATAAAAGTCCAAGTGAGATCTTAGGTGATGAATATTGGATCAAAGCAATGCAAAATGAACTAAATGAATTTGAGAGGAATCAAGTCTGGACTTTTCTTGGAAGACATAAGGAAACAATTGTAATTGGAGTCAAATGGGTTTTCAGAAACAAATGTGATGAAAATGGAATCATTGTACGAAATAAATAAAGACTTGTTGCTAAGGGATATAATCAACAAGATGGAATAAACTATGAAGAAACATATTCTCCGGTAGCTAGACATGAATATATTCTTATTCTATTATCCTTTGCAGCATACTTTAACTTCAAACTATTTCAAATGGATGTTAAATGTGCTTTAATAAATGGTTTTGTTCAAGAATAAGTTTTCGTCGAACAACCTCCTGGTTTTCTAGACCCAAAACATCCTAATCATGTTTTAAACTTACTAAAGCCCTATATGGTCTTAAAAAATCCCCTAGAGCATGGTATGATTGACTTACATGATTTCTTATACAAATCAATTATTAAAAAAGTACAGCGGATCCAACCGTTTTTATAAAAATGGAAGAAAAAAAATGTTCTGATTGTTCAAATTTATGTTGATGACATCATATTTGGCTAAACATAGCAATCTTTAACTGATTCTTATGCAAATTTAATGAAGTATGAGTTTGAAATGAGTATTATGGGTGAGTTAACATTCTTTTTATGTTTTCAAATTTCCTAAAAACCAGAAGGAACATATATATCCCAACATAAGTATATTAAATATTTACTTAAAAAGTATGGATATGACAATAATAAAAGTATTAGCACTCCAATTGGTACCTAAAATACACTTGATCATGATGAAACTAGGAAACTAGTAGATCAAACAATTTTTAGATGTATGATAGTAAGTTTGATATACATGACAGCTAGTCGACTAGAGTTAATGTTTTATGTATGCTTATGTGCAAGATACCAATCTAATCAAAAAGAATCTCATTTAAAAGCCGTAAAGAGAATCTTTCAGTATTTAAAAGGCACTATGGATTTAGGACTTTTTTACTCTGGAAATGATTTTTTTTTTAAAATGTTTTACAGATGCTGACTTTGGTGGTTGTAGAATGGATAGAAAAAGTACATTTGGAACATGTCATTTCTCAGGAGATTCTCTGGTTTCTTGGTCCTGCAAGAAACAACACTCAGTAGCACTTTCCACTATTGAAGCTCAATATGTAGCAGCTAAGAGTTTTTGTGCTCAGGTGTTGTGGATGCAACACACACTCACTGACTATGGATTGAGTTTTTCCAAAACCCAAATTCTATGTGATAACACTAGTGCCATAGCTCTTAGTAAGAACCCATCACATCATTCTCATGAAAAACACATAGATATTAGGCTTCACTTTCTTAGGGATAACACTCAAAAAGGAGATATTATTTTACAATTCATCGGAACACAAGAACAATATGCTGACATTTTTACAAAACCATTAACTTTCGATAGATATGAGTTTATAAAACAAAATCCCGGAATGATTACATTAAAATAATCATTTATATCTACTTTATGTTGTATAGTTATCCTTACATTAAACAAATCATCTTAGAAACGGGGAGAAAATTTATTATTGTGTTTCTTATTATCTTATGATCATTAATTATTTATTCTTCTAGATTGTGTTTTTGTCTTTCTATTTATCATATTGACAGTTTTATCGTATTATTTACCTATCTGTTTATCGTATTGATAGTATTATCATATTATTTACCTATCTATTTATCGTATTGACAGTTTTATCGTATTATTTACCTATCTATCTACCGTATCGACCGATCATGGTAATGAATTTCTTTTCCTTCGGCATGACCAATCATGGTAATTAATTTCATTTCCATTGGCACGTCCGATCATGGTAATGAATTCCTTTTCCATCGGCACGACCAATCATGGTAATGAATTTATTTTCCATTGGAACGACCAATCATGGTAATGAATTTCTTTTCCATTGGCATGACCAATCATGGTAATGAATTTCTTTCCCATCGGCATGACCGACCATGGTAATGAATTTATTTTCCATCGCCACGTTCGATCATGGTAATGAATTTTTTTTTCCATCAGCATGACCGATCATGGTAATGAATTTTTTTCCATCGGCTCGTCCGATCATGCCAATGAATTTATTTTCCATCGGCTTGTATGTTCATGGTAATGAATTTCTTTTCCATTGGCTCGTCAGTTCGTGGTAATGATATTGTTTTCCATCAGCACATCAGTTCATGGAAACAAATTTGTTTTTCATCAGCATGACAGCTTATTTTATTCTTTTTCTGCGTACGCTTGTGTTTTCTTTTATTGTTAATACTACTAAAACCAAAAAATACCTTACGATTTCTGGTAGGTACATAATTTTTTTTAAAAAAAACATTCTTTACGTTTTAATCTTATCCTTTGGTCTTATATCTTCTAATCTCAACCATAGAAGATCAACAATCACCCTTTTTCTACCTATAAATAGACCCCCTCCTCCCTGAACCCACACCAGTTTTTCAGGATTTGTGGCGAAGATCTGCTCTACTGATTTAAGTCGTCATATGATCATATAGCATGTTCAACTATATGTCTTAGTCCTCTTCCAATACTCTTACATAAATGTATTCAATGATCTTTTCAGAGAAAGATTCTTTCAGAGAAAGGTTAGTTTCTTGGGATTTTTTTGATTCTTACACTTCTACAATCAAAAGAATCATTTTTTTTTAAAATATGGGAGCATTTTTGTGTTGAAAAACCAGTATCCCAAGATCCGGTTCTTATTAATGAAGTCATTCATTTTTACATACCCGTATCGTTTGATAAGAACATGACTATCAACTTTGTTGTGTATGATAGAAAGATTTCTATGTCTGTAAATCAAGCAGCTTATTTTCTGAATGTTTTGATAGAAGGCGATTCTTTATGTCCATGTCAGAAACTACTAGAGGATGTTCGTACGATTAACAAAGAGAATTCTGAAAAGTCTCTATTTATTATAAATGAAGAGAAGAGGAAAGTGGCTCATCTTTCACCAGATAACATATTTCTGTCGCTATGGATGCAAGGTTTTCTTATCCCAAGGAAATGGGATAGAGAGACATTGAAGGTTTCTGATATCTTGATGTTGGACTATCTTTTCAACATGAGAAAAGTAAATCTTATGGGATAAATCTTTGAAATTATTAAAAATGTTAAGTTAGGAGCAATCAAATCCCATTTGATAATGTATCCAGCTATCCTTACAAATTTTATTCTCGAAAGCATGATGTTTTGTAAAATTCCTTTGGAAGGAAATCTGATAGACATGAAGCCATCCTAGATTAGTAAGACTACATTGAAAAAGTTGAATGTTTGTTTTGATCATAATTCAATGATTTTTGTAAAAGATTTAGAAGCAGAATCGTCTCAGAATCAATCATCACCTATACCTGTCAATGATAATTCATCTGTTGTTGCTCCTCAAAAGTCAGATCCACAAACCAGTTCAAATCCAAAGAAAGAACCAAAGTACAGTAAAAAGGATGTGGCAATGTGGAGAAAATAAAGAGAACAGATAAAGGAAGGTGATCCAAAATTTGGTCTTGACCTAGGTGAAGCTTTTGCAAAAGGAATAAGGGTAGTTGAAACCCTTCATGATGAAAATAAAAATAAGACTGTTTTGAAAAGAAAGGCTCAAGACTTTGATATCTCTAAAGTTATGAAAATGGTTGAGGATTGTAGTGCTCAACTAACTGAAGAAGTACATCAAGAACCTATCGTACAGAGTCTTCCAGAAAAAGGAAAAGGGAAACAGATGTTAGAAGAGATAGAGGAAGTTGAAGAAGAGAAAGAGATTTTCTTTTAGAATTATTTCAATGTTCGAAAAAGAGTAGAGAAGAATCTTTCCAAAAGCAGAGTGAAGGTATTAACAAGTTCCTCATAATGATCAAACACCAGTTGAATATTTTAAAACTCCAGATAAAATACCTTCTCAAGCAATCCAAGGTGCTCAATCTTCTCATACTGAAAAAGTTATTGTCATCAGTGATAAAGTGGAAGAAGAAAGAAAGTAGAAAGAAAAAGTACAATGAAAACAACATGTTGTTGACTCATGCTGATCAAATGAACTGCATTCATACGATGAAGATACTGATTCAGAACAAACAATCTCTCTCAAGAGGAGTGGTTATATTGTTCAAGTTTTAAGGAGGGTTGAAAAGACTATTCCTTATTTCCCTATGCTGGAAGGGAAAATTGATTTTATCACTGACAATCAGAGAAAGAAGTTTGTCTCTTTAAGAGAATTGAGAAAGAAATTTTTGATAGTTGAAGATGATTTGAATGTTCTATCTGAAACTTCGGCTGCTCATAAGAAGGCTTGCAACAGGATGACCAAGTGGTCATACGAAAAAAATTTCTCAATGAATGACCATGAGATAACAGTTGAATACATAAGGAGGTTGTCAAACGATCATTTTATTTCATTCAATAAACTTGAAAAAGAAACTGTTGAAAGACTGAATCATGTAACTCAAGGAGAAGATATCCCTTTAGTGAAAGAGTTTCAAGAAAGAATGAATGCATTTCAGTCTGAATTTTTGAATGTTTCATCATTCAAAGATTAATTGGTTTTGTTAAAGAAACAAAATTCTGTGCTATCCAAAGATAACAAGAATTTTCAAGACAGAATTGATACTCTTGAGGAAGTAATCAGAGTCTAGGAGGAGACCATCAAGAATCAAGATCATCTTTTTGCCAACCAATAAGAGCTTCTCAGAACTCAAGGTGATTCAATTTTTGAATACAAGAAAGAAATCAAAAAGATTAAATATGTTCTTCATGAGATGATAATGAAGGAAAAGAAAATAGAAAACAAATGACTGTTGTATTTGTTTTTCCTTTCATATGAAACCTTTCTTTGTTTTGTAATGACATTTATGTTACTATTTCTTTTGTCCTGCATTTCTTTTCTCTAACTCATTCAAGCATCTCAAGATTACCCAATTGTTTTTGTAAGTTACAAAGGGAGAGAATGTTTTATAAATGGGGAGAATGTTTTATAAAGGGGGAGACTATTTAATAAAGGGGGAGAATGTTTTACAAAGGGATAATGTTTTAATCAAATACTTCGAAACCAAGGAAAATTTGTAAATACAATCCTTAGGAAAATACGTACCTAAGGGGGAATTAGTTGTATTCAATTTCATATTCAGAAGAGTTTCCAATAACTCAGGGGGAGATAAGTATTTATTGTTGTCTTTACTTTTTGTTTTGTGCTTTCCAAAAAGGGGGATATTGTTGAGTCAAAAGTCTTCTTTTGAATTGCATATCACGTTTTGGAAATCACAAATGTCTTTTACCATGTTGATCGTACTAACCATACAGATCGTACTAACGATATAGATCGTATTGACCATACTGTTTGTACCGATCATGCTGATAGTACTGATCTTGCGGATCGTACTGATCATGCTGATCGTACTTATCAAGCTGGCTGTACTGACCATGCTGGTCGTACTGACCATTCTACTCATACTGACCATGCTGATCGTACTGACCATGCTGATCGTACTGACCATGCTGATCGTACTGACCATGCTAATCGTACGGACTATAATTTTCATACTGACTCTGTCAATCGTATTGTACTGACTCTGTCAATTGTACTCACTTTTGTGTATCATACTTTGTATCATATCAATATATTACATTTAGTAATACTTATAGTACTCAAACTCTTATCACATGCATGCTTTTATTATTTTATCAAAAGACTTGTTTTAGATCAACCGTAATCTTAATTAACATGTTCATATGTGTTTTGTTTTAACAAATACGATGTCATTGAGTTAGTTAAAAACTAATCAAAAACATGTCATTCATTCTGTTTCACTATGACCATTATAATACCAGGTGTCCAAGTCCCTCCGAGTTTTTCGGAAGAATATGACCATTGGATGAAAAATGACCGCTGGAACTTGAGGCCTATAAATTGGAGGTCATTTGAAGCCGAGAAAGAATAACTATGATACTTTTCTTATATCATGTTCTAGAGAGAGATGATGTGACTTCTCTCATGCTCCATGTGAAAGCCTTGAAATTAAAAAACATCAACTGCTAGTTCTAAGTTTTTGTATTTCTAAAAGTGATTTGTTTGTGCTTTGTGCGACCGATCATCGTATCGAGGGCTTTCAAGTGATTGAAAGACAGAGGTGCCGATTACCTACAAAATCGAGGGCTGTCAGGGATAGGCAGATAGACGATCTGATCATCGTATCGAGGGCTGCCAGGGATAGGTAGACAAACATACCGATCTTTGTATCGAGGGCTGCTAGGGATAGGGAGACATACGTACCAATCATTGTATCGAGGGCTTACCAAGGTGGTGGTAAGACAGACCTATTATCCTAGGTGAAAGGATACCCCTTCTCTTTGGGTCAAAATAATTGTAATACTTTTACATTTCTGCAGTTGTTTGTATTAGAAAGGAATTTGTATTGTTTCCCTTTTTCATTACACTTTCAATTGTAATTGTTTCAATTATAATTATTCTTTTACATATTGTGTTAATAGATTCTATATTATTTATGGTAGAATCTCTCACACTTTTATTACTCTTATTATTGTATTCATCTTGAATACAATTACTTTACTTTTATAATAGTATTACATCATATCATACCTTTATATAAAAGAAAATTGTGGTTAATTGTATTAGTAGTGAATTGTATTAGTTTAATTCTATTAAACTGATATCTTTCTTAAGTGTTTAATCACAATGTTTTTAAACATACAATTCACCCCCATCTTGTATTGTTCCATATAATATACATCTACATATACATATTCGATCCGACATAGGAAAGAGATACCCTTCCATGAATGGATTTTAAAAACTGGTATTTGAGTTAGTCGTGTAGGTCCCTCGCACAAGTATGCCACATAAGTACCCCGCATAGATATATCGTGTAGGTAGACCGAGCATGTATGGCACACAGGCATACCACACAGGTATGGCTGAGGACTGAAGAATGTGAATAACTTTAAAAAATTCTTATACCATTTAATTATCTCTTGTCTCATGGTTTAGAGTGCTACCTAGGACAATTTTAGGGATCTAGGTGAAAGAGTTACGCAATGTAAGCCTCAGAGAGTATTTTCACTTTTTTCAGTATGGAAATGGGGAGCCAAGGGATCTATTTGTAGGCACGAATGGGTCTGGTCGAAGAGATTTTAGACACTCAGGCCCTTCACGTAGCTCCTCCATGCAAGTGCTCCATGTAGGGGTACCAAGAATCTTCTGGTATGGATTTCTTCCACGGAGGTAAGTCACGCACCTCCGTCACGCGTTTTCTCTACAGAGGTGCATAAAAAATCTTCATGTGTGGAGATCTGCCGTGACACTCCATCGAGGAGGTCGGCAGGGCTGGCCGTCCACGGGGGTCCATCGCGTAGGCCGGTCGTGTAGGTCTTCCGCACAGGTCGGCCCTAAAGGTCTCTTCATAGTCCTTTTTGTTAATTTATCAAATAATTTCAACAAAATCCCTCCATCAGAATTGGATCCAAATTGTACAATGAAGGTCGAGTCCTGTGGTGAAAGTTTCTGAAAAATGCAGGCTTCCCGTGTAGGTTTCCTACGCAGATTCATCCAGGAGGTACGACGCGAAGAGGGTGCGTGTAGTCTGGATTAGTAGGTCTTCAGTTGCCTATAAATAGGTCTCACCCTTCACAATTTGTTTTTCATCATCTCCTCTTTCTTAAAAAAAAATTAGCTCTCATTGCGTAGCTCGTTCGCCCAGCTCATATTGCTTTGTGCTCTCATGTAATTTATTTGATACATTTTTCAAGGTAAAATTAATTATACTATGGACCTACACCGAAGGACTTTACCTATGAGATTGTGCTAGGATCCTTCGTGAAGGACCTACGTGACAGACCTCTTCGATGGACCTACATGACATGCCTCATCGAAGGACCTATGTGACATGCATTATCAAAGAACCTACGCAACATGCCTTGTCGAAGGACCTACATGACGGTCCTTATCGAAGGACCTTCTCGAATAGTGTCCTTTGACAAAAAAATTATTTCCTCTTTACAAAATCTGACCTGGAAGTTTTGTAATTTATTTCCAGGAAATAATGACTCATTTGATGATTAATACTAAAGAAGGTAAGTATTGCCAAAATGAAATGATGATGATCGTCAGACTAGACTATTATGACATCATTGGGAGCACTCTTCCAGGGCTATGGAAGGGTCTAATTCCATACCAACATGACTATGCACAATGTCCTTATTTACCCTTGTACGGGGATGAGATTTTGCAAGATTCTCAAGATCAATATATTAAGAAGTACATTCCAAGGAATCGGTTTCTTCAATACTCCAACTGTAACTACATTAATAATAGTGAAAGAGGGGTTCCAATACATGAAGGAACAGTCTGTATTAGCTGCATCCTTAATAATAGTTGTTGTACTCCCGATGTGAAAGATCATGTTGTAGATCCAAGACCACATTGTTATGATTCCACTTTTCGTGCTTCTCACACATATCAATCTAATGGTTGGAAAGGATATTGGGACCTTTGTTCTAGAGGGGTTGTAAAACCCAAGTGGATGTGGGAATTCTGGGTACATCGGACTTGTGAAGAATTCAGAAAGAAGTTATCAGACATTCCTATCTACGAAGCTGTCTGGATGGGGTAAACTTATGTTTATAAAAATGAATTCATTTCTAAATTACTGAGCCGATGGAGTCCACACATGAGATCCTTTTATTTGACTCATGGTAAATTTGGTATTAGTCTCTAATACATTTACCAAATAGCTGGAGTTCCCATTCTTGGGGAAATGTATGATTAATTAATTCCACCTACAATAACACGGTGTACTTCTCCTAGAACACCACCGCTAGCTCATGAATTAGTTAATATAGCACATTATATAACTAAAAAAAGAAGGATATCAATGCTAGTGTTTGGATGGAAGCCTTCTTAGAACCCCAACAAAGGAAGGTCCAATTTGTGGACATCGTACAATTTTTCCTTCTGTAGAAAACTGAGGTAGTTCAGGCACATATTGTCCTACACTGGAAAGAGGTGATTATAAGAACTGGGGATATAATTTCAAACCTAATATAGATGCAAAATTATGCTTATATGCCTTTCTTGATATGTGGCTAAGTGTTTATTTGCTTCCAGTCCGTGAATCTGGAGGTGGTGTAAGATCAGGGACTTTTATCATTGCCGCTAAATTGGTAGTGGGGAAGTATATTGGGATATAAACCCCTTTATTAACAATAATTTACAATAACATACTGCATTTATACAATGGGAAGTCTCTATTTAGGATTCTAGGGCCATTTCAAGTGTCGTGGGTCTGGATTGCAGCACATTTTTCTTCAAACTCAGTGTTGAATTCAGTCAGAGTTCCCAATGGTCGATCACTCCATTTTTAGATAATGTTTTTGGTATTAAGCCCATGAACATGAGACCTGAAGAGGTTCAAAAGGCATTGAATGTATTTGGAGAATTCATATTCCTTCCTTTTGGTAACCCACCAGTTGGAACATTTATTGGTGATGGTAATGAAAAGAATTATGAGATGAGATCTTATATGATGGAATTCATGGATGGCTTATTATTAACCAGGAATGATGGTGAAATTATCTTTGTGGCTTATGTCACCTATAGGTTTGCTCGTGAGTTCAGATTCCATCAACAATCAAATACTTTTCCACCCACGCATGTTAGACAGGAGAAACACACAATGGTAGCAGAAAAATTATGGATTCTAGCATCTTTAGAGGTAATTAAAATTGTCAATTATGCTACCTCCACCAGATGCATTGATTATATTGGAGGCTGGCTATGCCAAATCATGGGAATCTTCATATCCTCAAGGGGATTTGATGAAAGTAATATATCATGTTCCTACTAAAATGATAGTTTCACAGGGAAATTTTGGTAATAATTCTATGACCAGAGATTATACAGATGTTTTGGAGGTTTCAGAGCCCTCAAAATGTCTTCACAAGAGGTATACCGGGAAGACTAGGGCAAAAGAAGCAAAAATTCCAACACTAAGGCGTTCTAGTCACCACCATCAAACAAATATTCTTATTCCATCTGTTGAACTTTCTGAAGAAAGGAGGCCTGATGAAGTTCTCCAATAAAAAGGTGTTGAATCTCCTCCACAGTCAACCATACCATGATTGAATTATGTGTTACCTTCATCCATTCATCATTGGGAGGGTATAACCCGTGATTTTAGGGACACCTGTGCATTTCTTCATCATGGAATTTGAATACCAGATATTGGTGACATCAAGGAACCTTCTAATTGCAATCTGAAATATAACTTGGCTTATATATAGAAGTATATTGTGGAGTTGGAGGTTATTATATATGCAACTGATGAACAAATCCAAGACTCTAAATGAGTATCTCTTATGCTAGACTTAGGTGTCTGTTAAGGGGAAATTATCAACTATGTGGAGGAGTGGGATATTTATTTTAATAATGAGAATGTTTTTCCCTTTTTCTTTTTTCTAAATTATACTTTACCATTTATCAACATTAATCTTGATGAAAATATATTTATACAGCATGAATGTCTAGAAGAAAGATCTGAACCAATTCTCAAATCACCTCGGTTTGGTCCTGCAGGCTCTCCTATCGATGCAACAAATGATCCTTCCATGTTGCCAAAACTTTCTCCTGGTGCAAGGATCATGAATGGGGTAATGGAGATAGATAATCCATAACCATTACCTCAATTTTCCCCTACTAAAAGGATTGTTTCAATCTCTCCCTAGGATTTTGAACAAAAACAGAAGAGAGCAATGAGATTGATTAAAAGGGTTCACCAAAAGAGTTAGTATTTATATGATCCTTAGGGAATACAACATTCTCAATATATTCAGGTAACCACATTTTATCCTCTTGCAGGATCTATGTCTCTCTCATCTCTCAAGGGATTAATAGTTGATTCTTCAAGGCCATAAAAAAAATCCACAGGGGAAACCTAGGTTCATGGTGACAAATATACTATTTTAGTAGATAAATTGTCAAAATATTAAGCTATAACATATCCTAGCTCTGTTGAGAGAGATAAATGTCATGGTAAGATTAAATACAATCCTCATTTGCTTTTATCAAAGGATCCTGAAATAATAAACACTGATATTCCTATTGCTTCAGAAGAATGGAATGAAGATCCAAGGAAATCTATGACCAATGTTGATGTTGACCCAAACATAGAAATACATGATGTTGGAATACCAATTGAAGAGCCAATGCAACAAAATTTTAGCATACCCAATTTAGGCATCAACCAATGTTTGTTGGATACCTTAAATGGAGAGGATGCTGTAACATTTCAGGCAGTATACATAGAAAGGATGGACACCCTTAATCCAAATATTGATATTTCAGGTACCATCAAAGAGTTTGGGGATTTTCATGAATAATTTCAAGAACGTAAGTCCATATTCTTTTATTTTTTTACATAATTGTTCTTCAACTTGATTCTTTACATCAAAATTCACCTTATGCAGCTTTATCTCCAGAAAACTTTTCCAAGGCTCTTCAGGTTCAGGGTGTTCCACTTTATCTTTCTACTGGGAATGGAGAAATATATATAAAGGATCCTTCATCAAGTGATATTGTAAATCCTTCAAATTTCATAACTGAGAAAATTCAAGGAAATGCATCTTCTCAAGAAACATCTACTCAAAACACTGAGGCTTAGAATATGGGGAATGAATCCAATCAAGTAGCTGACTTATTATTGGGTAAATATAGTAAGCTATTTGAATCATATTTGTTTCCTAAATTTGAAACTAATAATGACATTGATTTTATCATTTAATGTTATCAGTTCCTAGATCAGAAGATGAATCTTTTACTATCCCAAGAAAAGTAGAACAAGGCATATCTTTAACCGACCTGCTTATAGTGTACATTTTACCTCATGGTAGTGACTTATATTCAGACTTAGAGATGCAATATTCTCTTGGTATGGCACATAAGAAGACATGGCGACATATCTGGAGCATAATTATCGAAAATCCTTTAGATGAATTGTTGTACCATTTTTTGAAAACTCCTAGCATTATTATGTGTATTGTGATTTGGTGGATTTAATTATCGGCTAGTCTATGATGCCATGAAAGAGACTATTCATTGATGGGAGCAAGAGCATAAGCTATGACAATATTTTGAATAGGATAAAATACACATCAATATTGGTGGCTTTCAAGCTACAATAATTGAGGTGGATGCAAATCCAAACAAGAAATCACTCAAGATTATCTAAATGATCAATGAAACCATGAAGGAGTTGTTATATCTTCAACAGAAATTACAAGCTATCCATAAAAAGCATGAGAAGATGAATAAAAAATTAGGAGAAACCCAATTAGAGGGGATAAATGCCATTTCAACTGATAAAGAAGCACTTCGTGAGGCAGAGGTGGCTGGAGTTTCTCAACTATCTCTACTTCAATGGGTAGCTGATAGATCTTATGAAGTGGTCCAACAAATGGAAATTCATGTGGAGAGTTTATTCTAAAATGTGATAGAGAGGCTCAATTTTGTGGATTTCCCTCTATTTTCATATAACTGAATGAAATTTATTTTGCAATCATAAAAAAATCATCATTCTTGTATTTCATTATTTTGATATGAAAAGTAAATGATGATAATGATTCCTTTATGTAAAACAATCATTATTATAATAATAAGAATGAAATGCTCAAAATTTTATTATTAGGTTGAGGGACATAATGAGCATTATTTGATTATTGCTAAGGTTATATAGATAACCCCAAAAAAAAATTATCTTTTGACCTCTTTTTTTATTAATCAATGTTACCTAAATTGCACAAAAATGTATTTTTAGTGAGCTTGGACTCGACATCTATTTAGGGTTCCCTTTGTAGCTTCTCAATCTAATGTGTACCGAGTCTTTTGTTACTGGCAGTTTCTATTCATGCATGTTGGACTATAATGGGATAATAGTTAGGGTCGAATAACTATGAACAAATTTTCTGAATTAGATTCCTAACAAGAATAAGTGGCTAAGAATTGCTTTTATATTCTTTAACCATTTCCAAGGGAAATCATGATTCATGATTTTTTATGGTCACCAAATCTAAAACCTCTATCAGCATAAGGGGAATCTTTCCTATGAATGACGTTACCATTATTTTACAATCCCATTATGGGGGGCCGTGTTATGAAGGTCCAAATGGGGCATATGCTACATAGACAAATAGTGGTATCTTTTTACTGATAGGCCTGTTATGTTGGCATCTTATGTTAGTCCACCTTAGGGCATGTGCTACATAGTCAAGAAAAATATTTATTTAGGAATTTAACATTTTCTTGGGCTATTTTATTCCAACATAATTCATGAATTGGAAAACCATTTTTATACAAATTTTGTGTATGAGTAATGGTTAAAAAATTTCAGAAAAAGGGAGTTTTTGATATTGTACTGTGCAGCTCTAAGTCATGGAATAAGGACATTGGTACTATTCAAATTTATGTCATGTAGTAAGGAAATTAGTACTGTGCAGTTTTAAGTCATGCAGTGTGGACATTGGCAATGTGCTATTTTAAGTCATGTAGTGGGGACATTGTGTGGATTTCATTTAATGTCTTTAGCTCTGACCAAAGGTATGAGAAAACTGTCCCAAATTTTTTGTAATTTATTTGGAAACATATTATCACATTCAGGTATAGAAGGGAAAACATTAAATTGTGATTTATGAATTTTAGGAACGAAGGGATGATATGGGAAAAGGGATAAAAGAATTAGAGGATGTTTTTCTATGAATGAAATTACCATTATTTGACAAACTTGTTATGGGGGCTGTATTATGCCGAGAAACTAAGGAATATGCTAAATAGCCAAATAATGACATCTTTTGACTTACCGACCTTTTATGTAGGCAACTTATGCAAGGCCTCTTAATGGCACATGATACATAGTCAGGAAACAGAGCTCTCAGAAGTATGACATTCTGTTGCTAAAAATTGAAGACAGTTTATGGGGATTCAGATATTCTGAAACATAGATCTTGGTTTATGGAGAAAGATACCTAAATATGGAAAGGGTATTTTCAATCAAAATATCCCATTTATCAGAGGAATATAACTTTTACAAAGGTTTGACCCAAACGTAAGAGATATGGTGGCTTTAGTTTTAGTCATACAGCTGGGACTAGAAATAGGAAAAATATATAACTTGTGGCCATGTCATTTCAAGGTTATTCCCTAGTGTATTGAACACATGGTGAATGAATTGTGTAAACCATGGTCAGGAAGATTTTTAGATTGTGAGAAAGGTAAAGGGAACAATATACTTGGATGACTATTTTAAAATATCTTTTCTTGTATATTGTCATCAAAGATTATAGGGGACAAAGTTACTATAACTAAAAAAGAAGTTACCATTACTTGAAAAACATATTATTGGGGTTGTATTATACCGGGCCACCTGGGGCATATGTTGCATAGCCAAATAGTGGCATCTTTTGACTGACATGCCTATTATGTTTGAAACTTATGCAAGACCGCCTAAGGGCACGTGTTCTATAGTCACGCAAAAGATCTCTCAAGTATTAGAAATCATGTCTCCAGAAAACATCTGAAAGATTATGAGGATCTGTAAATATTCAAGATTAAGAGTGTGAAATATGGATGAGGGTTTTTATTCAATGTTTGTGAGAAATATTTGAATCAATAATGACCATGATATTTTTGTCCTTTACATAGATCTAACTCATATGTAAAATGGATAATTTCTTTTTTTCCATTGAATGAACATGATGATGTGTAGTTTTAATTCATGCAGTGAGGACATTATACTACGAAGTTTTGAGTCATGTAATAAGGACAATGTTAACCCCATAATAAATTAAAATTCTTTATATAAAGAATCCATTTACCCAATTCCTATGTTCACATGATCTATGCTCGGTGTGAGAAACAAAGAGCAATAAGGGTTTCTTTTATAATGCAAAGGTGATGAAAATGAAGAATAGTTCTATTAGATTTCCGTGCAGTTTAATGTCATGTGGTAAGGAAGAAAATGAACTGATATGAATGAAAAGACATATTGGAACTGGATTAAGGGATAAAACCCAAGTGTCACTATATGTCTTGATGTATAATGAATCGAGTCATACATAGTTCGTAAAACATTCCCTATGATGATTTTATTTTTATACATGAAATAAATGGGTTTTTTATCACATGGATGTGCCTGAGATTGGGGATCTACACATCTCTACGATTCTCATTGAAAATGAGAATCAAGCCATTCATAGTTATTGAAAAATAATTTCTCATGCTAGTGGATTATGACATGAATAATGGTGGCTTTTTTACATGTTTTAAGAGAATAGTAAATCTTAAAATATAATATGGTATAAGGACGAAATCATATGTCTTAATGAAACACTATGTATAGATTTGATTCATATACAGGACGAGAAAAATAAAATAAGATGATTTTGTGATTATGGCTAGGACCAGAATTGGAGATTCAGGCATCTCTACGTATCTCCTTGAAAATGAGAATCAAGCCATACATAGGTCTTGAAACATGGTCTCTATGCAGATATTACTCCGAAATAGGAAAGAGAAGAAATAATGTACTACTAAAGAGTAGTGATGATGTCAATAATGTTTACTTATGGAAACTTCTAGAGTCTTATAGAGAAAATGCTAGTGATACAAATGAAGCCATGTTTTTTAACATCATGCGACAAGGACAAAGACGCTACGCACATTAACGTTATTCATTATGGACACTTATGGTTGTTATGCGATTTAATGTCTTTCAACTATGACATGGGTGCTATGGAGTTTTATGTCTTGCAGTGAGGACAACAATTATGTATATTTACACAAATTATTTCTTCAAGAATCTTGCATTGGTTGGAGTTATAAAAAGTTATCCATCCATTGAGATTAAAGAATAAGCTCCATTTGAATATACCTTATGTATGGAATAAGGTCCTTCCCATTTTAGTTCAAGTTTTGGAGGTTTCTTTCCTGGTATCATTGGATTCCTAAGGACCAATACCAATTCTCCTTGAAGGAATGAACTAAGGAAAACATTCTTATTAAAATATCACACTATTCTATTCTGATGGACTTCTAGATGATGCAAAGTATGCAAACGTTTCTCATCTAAACGTTCCAACTCATTGAACCACTTCTGAGATCTTTTATCTGTAGACATCTGATCACATATTTCATCTCTATGTGAAGGATATTGTATTTTAACTAGAAAAACTACTTTAGTTCCATATACCACTGATTAATGAGTTGCATGGGTAGTAGTACGGGTAGTTTTCCGATAAGCCCAAAAAGAATTCAAATGTTTATCAGGTCATGATTTCTTATCTTAACCCACCATCTTCTGTAATATATTTGATATAGTCTTACTGAAGGCTTCTATCTGTCCATTGGCTACCGCATGATAGCAAGATGAATGGTTGGATTTGATATTCTGTCCTTATACAACTTTTTTACTTCATCAGAACAAAAATTGGTGCCATTGTCCGTCAAAATAGAATGAAGGACGCAAAATATGGTGATGATATTAGTTTTAACAAAACTAACAATTATTTTGGCTCCGACTTCATTAAGTGGTATTATCTTAGCCCATTTAGAGAAGAAGTCAGTAGCAGTGATAATGTACTTGAATTGATTAGCCGTGGATGGAGGATAAGGCCCTACTACATCCATTCCCCATTTGGAAAATGTCCAGGAGTATTTAGCTCTATGTAGCAACTCTTGGGGTTGATGAATGAAGTTGGCATGCGCCAGACATGGATGGCATTTTTCAGTGAAATTTGTACAATCCAGTGTCTTTGAAGGCCAAACATAACCAAGAATTCAGATCTGGTCAGAGAGTCTGTGCCCAGATTGATGGGCACCACAAGATCCTGAATGTACTTCTTTGATGACATCTTTATTCTCTTATCTATCAATACATCTGAAGAGAATTCTATCAAATCCTCACTTTTAAAGGATATTTTGGTGGTCTGGACTATCATAAAAAGTGAAATTGGCCACTCGTCACCGGATATGTTCTTTCTCAGCCTTGTCTAGTGGAAGTACCCCATTATGAATATCTTCCATGATGTATGTTCTCCATCACGTGGTATGACCATATAGTTAAGAAATAGGGAATATTTCATTAATTTCCGCCATTCTAGTTTGAACAAAAGGTAAGACCACACGACGATGGGATATGCTGATAACTGTCTCATCCCAATTTGGATCTGCCAAGGTTCTAGTTATGTTAGATAGTGCATCTGCTTGATCATTTTGTGATCGCGGGATGTAAGACATGTCGGATTTGAGAGATATTTAGCCATTAACCCTCTAAGGTAATCACACAAAGGCATTAACTCTTCTTTTATGATAGAATATTCCCCATTTATTTGTTTTATTACTAATTATAAATCACCATTTACCTTTAAATAATCCATTATCACCTGAACGGAAAATTCCAAACCTGCGATGAGAGCTTGATATCCTGCATCATTGTTGGTACCACCTTACAATTATAGAAAATAATAAGGAAATAATTTCATTTCCGGGGAAAATAAGGACAATTCCTAATCCCAAATTTTTGAGTTTCATATTTTTCAGTCTTTAACCTGTTGGAATTATGGAGGTACCATCAAAATACATTTCCCATGTTTGGGAATTATATTAAATATAGAAGTCCTCTTCACCAGGAAGTTCAATATTAACCGATGTGTCTTACGGAGATAGGTTCTCATCAAGGAAATCAGCCAGATCTTGTAATTTCATTTCCTTTTGAGTCAAAAACTGGATATCAAACTATTGAAAAATAACCACCCACCGTTCTAGATTTTCTGTAAGTATAGGGTGAATTAGGATAAATTTGAGGGGATTATTACGAGACACTAGTTGGACCCCATGATGTTGTATGTAGTGCCTCAATTTCTGAACTACAAATATTAATGCTAGGAATCACTTATAAATACTCAAATATTGAGTTTTTGTATCATGCATAGTTTGAATGAGATAGGAAAGGCTGTTTCCATTCCCAGCCTCATTATTTTGGGCTAGAAAGGAACCTAGTGATAACTCTAAAGCTGTCACATAGAGAATAAGTGTACTTCCTTCAACAAGTGGAATCAATACTGGTGGACTCAAGAGATATTTCTTGAGTATATCAAATGATTCTTTTCAATCTTCAGTCCATTGGTAAGTGACTCCCATTTTTATTAATCTGGTGAATGGTAAACATTTGCCTACCAAATTAGCGATAAAGCACTGAATAAAGGCCAATTGTCCTTAAATTCCTCTTAATTATTTAAAATTTCAAGGAGGTGACATACCAAGGATTGATTTTGTTTTATTTGGATCAACTTAAATAGCATGATGGCATACAAAGAAGTTAATAATCTTTCTCTTGGTTACCCCGAAAGCACATTTTATGGTGTTCATATTCATATTATGTTTCCAAAGTTTGTGAAATATGGTTTCCAAATCAGCCAAGTTATTGGAACTTTGTTTGTATTTGACTACCAAATCATCCACATAACATTCAACATATTCCCCTAAGATGGGTTTGAAGATTCGGTGCATGGAACCTTAGTATGTTGTGACTGCATTCTTTACGCCAATGGGAATTACCCTATAGTAAAACACACCTTGAGGGGCTCTAAAGGCTGTAGATTCTTCATCCTCCATGGCTATTCGAATTTTACTATACCCAGAGTAACCATCATTAAAGGAAAGAGATTCATAGCTAGAAATTACTTCAATTAGAAGTTCTGTAACCGGGACTGGAAAATCATCTTTACGAAAATGCCAGTTAAGATCTCTGAAATCAATGCAGACTCTATTTTTCCAATTCTTATTTTTCACTAGGACAATATTGGAAAGCCATTTGGGATACTAAATTTTCGTAAAAAAATTATCATTTATATTCTTATCAACATCAGATTCAATTTTTGAGGCATGAGTTGGGTGTGCTCTCCTTGCTGCTTGCTTGAATCCACGATGTTCTACTAGAAAACCCAAATGATGGGTGGCTACATCAGTACTAAGACATGGAATTTCAATATAACTCTAAGAAAATATATCTCGATGTTCCTTTTGAAAGGAAGTATACACCACTTGCTCTTTAGAGGTCTTGGCCACACTAATTAGAGTGGGGGTGTGGATCTTCTTCTATACCCAAATTAGTTTCTCTGAGTTTATCCATGGTGGTAGAGAAACCTTCTTCAAATGTTGGAGGATCATCCCTGAGATCTTCCTCTTATTCCTCATTATGTGTTACCTCTTCTATTTCTACTTGCATAGTAGATGACAAGGCAATTCTCCCAAAGTTAGGGGAGTAGTTAGTATTTGAACATACCGAAGAATAATCCACCATATCTTACCCTACTAATGACGAAGGGTCTTCCTTTGGTAAAGAGGGATTAGTGGATTGAGAATCAACATCTTTGTCTTCCTCTAATATTTATACAATTTATTCTATTCTGATTGATGGATTAGAGGCTCGTTTAAGTTCGACAGATGAAATGAAAATATCTCAATTCAAGATTCCATCATTTCATGGTGTATCAATAATTTCTCATATGTTATCAGGATCAATCAAGGAAATTGACATTATGGGAATTACTGGATGAGTGCATAGATTTGGTTTTACACTTTCAAAATTATTGATGGGTAGCACATAATATGTACTCAAAATCATGATTGGATTTGGTGGAATCCTTTCTAGTTCATTCGGAGCATTAACATTGGTTATTTCTTTCATCATGGACTTCATTCCATTTGTGTGATAAAACTCTGCCTCAATGTATTGAGATTCACAGGTATTTAATGGATCCTTGCCACCATACAATTTCTCAATTTGGCCGTTGAAATAATATTTCAGATAATGATGGTATGACGAAGGTATGGCTACATGTTGATACAACCAAGGGCTTCCAAGATGAATATTGAAGTCTGTGTCCTGATGAACAACCATGAAATTTAAATTAGACACAAGATCTCCAAACAAAGTTCTAAGTGTAATTTCTCCCAGATTCTCTTGACCATTATTTTCATATCCTTCAGACATTAAATTAGAAAGAGATAAGTCAGATTTATTTAGGCCCAATTGACGATGTGTATGAAAGGGAATGGGTTTGTCCCCAGAGCCATTATCAATGAAGGCTCATCAAATATCTATGTAATTGACCTTTCAAGACAAATACAATGGTCAGATATGCCTATGTACCACATGGTATAAATCTTCATCAATAAAATATATGAATGCATGACATTCTGCAGAATCTTTCTCTATACGGTAAACCTCAGTAGTAGCAACTTCAGTTTGAAATTCTTGAGGACTTAACAAAGCCTAAATGAGTTCCTATCGATGATCTTTTTATAGATTCAAAGCATCCAGAAAGGAAAACTTGGCCAGTACATGGGATAATTGTTTCAAAACATCATACTTTTGATCTAAACATCTGTGTTTCCCAGCATGAGGATGTGGTTTTGCAGGTTCTTTGGAAGTTGATGCTCTTATTGTAGACATACTTTATGTTGAAGTAGACGTAATAAATACTGTTCATATTGGTAAATTAGAATGATTAAGTGTATTCAACTTCTGAGAAGAAGAAGGTGTGGCTTCTAATTGGTTTTCTAGAATAATTGTGCTAGAACTAGATCTGTTTTTCAAGGAAGTAACTCCTTGTTCTTGTTCAGCTCGAAAAGGGATCTTCCACGAGTTTCTACCACATATATGGTTTGAGAAGGCATAGAGTTAAAATGTTGGTTTCTATAATTCTCAATTCATCCCATGTGTCCTCGACCTTGGCCTCTTCCCATAGTTCATAATTTATCTATAAAGAATTCTGGCTCAATACTATCAGAATTAACATTGTCATAAGGATCCATTAAATGGATAACATTAACAGAACCAAAGATCAATTCTTTGTCTGATGAGGATTCTTTCAGATAGGTTACTTCTGGTTGTACTGTTTGGTAGGACGTTGCACGTGATTTTGAAACAGATGGCATAAAATCTGCCAGGGTTAACGGAAACCTTAGCCTTGAAACAAACTTGTGTTCTTCTGACTTCTCTTTGCCTTTATCATCACATTTCTTCTTTGAGGAATGCCCTTTCTATGAAAATGGTTTTGCTATGGCAGGATTGGTAGAATAAAAATGGGTTGTTTCAAGTGTGGTAATAAATTAACATGATTCTGGTTGATTGTTTTTCTTGATCATCCAATCCTCATATTTTTTCACACTTTTACATTTAACCTCTTTCCATTCTCCATATTCCTTTGGATCAATAATAGTAATACATTCTACATGTGCTGATGAAATTTTCAATTTCATTTTCCCAGAGTCTACCATCTTTTGAAGAAGGTATTTGAAAATAAAGAACTCTTGAATGGGGTGTCCCAATATCTGATGAAAGGGACAATAATTTGTACAAGCTTCATCTCTATCTTTATTTGGATTCTTCATCCTTGTAAACTAAACCAAATTGTTTTATATGGCTAAGATGAAGTAACCGGGAACTTTTTCGTTATCGAAAGAATAAGCATTATTCGATTAATTTCTCAAACTATTTCCTCCTTTGATCTCTTTGATCATCTCGATGAAACGGTCACTGCTGATAATTCTCAGGAAGAGGATCCCTTCAGTATGATGATGGTCTTAATGTAGAAGTAGGTACCGGAGCCTATTTGAGTGTGACTATTGTAGCATCTTCTTTTCCTATACTCCTTCCTGGAACTGGTTGAATTACATGAGTTAACCTTAGTTTCTATAATATAATATTCTTTATGCTGAGTGATTGAAGAAAGGTCTCGAAACCATCCTGTGTATTTCATAGGGATCAATGGGGTGCGTAATTCATCACACAGATTTTCCACACAGATTGGCAGGAAGTCTTTGTGAGGGAGTACTAAACATAAGGAATATGTTAATCCCTTACATCAAGTAATGAAATCTGAAACTTTTTAATTCTCTCTTTGTTTACAATTGGTAATATCAAAACCTATCTTCTGGGTTATTTTGGAGATAAATTGAAGAATGAATTTATGATGGAGTTCTTCCCTCATAGGAATTTACTGAGATTACAAACATGTATTCCAAAAAAAATCTGGTCCTTGTAATGACAATACAAATCACCTAAGAATAACTGATTCTTGTTGTTGAGAACTTCTCATCATAGGATCACAATGAGAAAAAAAATGTGTTAAGTGTTTTTCCAGATCTCCCAAACCATTAAAAATTTGGAATGTAGTATTCACAAAATTTGGTGGGGGAGTAATTGCATCCACCCATTTAGGGTAAGCTCTCTTTTTTAGGTTGAAATGGTTCAAATAATTTCTCCATAGCTTCCAACTGAGTCGTTAATCCCTCAATTGTGTTCATAAGAATATAGGGAATGTCTGGATGATCTGGATTTTGTGTAGGTACTGCAACAAGAATTTGATCTGGTGCAACTTCTTATAAGACCACTAATGGTGGGGTTGATATCTACCTTGGATAACCCATGGGAATAGGTCTATCAAGATGTATGCGAACCTATTTTTATTGTGTACCCAATAAAATGAGTTCATTATCCACATCTGTAGTAACTAAAAATCCCCATTGCTGAGAATCTCCTATAGGATTTGCAAGTTGAGGACTTTCTTAGTGAGTATGTCTAGCAGAAATGTTGTTTCGAAGCAACTCAATATCGAGTCTTTTCTAATCCTTCATTTAACTTTCTTGCTTTGAAAATATTTCATCAGGTGAATGAGATTGACCATATCCAGTGGAAAAGTGATATGAAATCTGAATTTTTTTCCTTTCCCCTTGTTAGATGATTTTCATAGAGGGGGAAGGTGGATATTTGAAGGCATTTATAGGTTCTGGGTAACACTCTGATTTCATGTACACACACCTTCTTCATTTGTCTCAGTGTGTACCATATTGTGGATAAGAACTTCATCTTCTGATTCTCTTGAACATGACTTATTTTCTGGAGTATCTTTTGTAATGGTATTCATAACACTAACTGACACATAATGCATTGATGGAATTTTATCAGCGTTTCGGCGTGATCATCTCCATTTTTTTCTTTCACGAGACCTTGTTCCCCTATATGAAGATTTCCCTAGAACTTTTTGGTGGAAAGTAACATGAATGGAATCATTGGATAGTTCATTTGTATGCTAACTTTGTGGCTTTATCTCTAATAGGGAAAAAAACTGACTTCCGTTGAGGAGGGGATTGTAGATGTGGAAAATCCCCTAGCCTTTCAGGATAGAGTTGATCCTGTTTTTCTTCTTCAAATATTTGAACATTGTATAATGAATTTTAAGGGTAAATTAAATGATCCCCTAGAGTCACAAGCTGTGGTGATTCTTGATCCGCTATAGCTGAAATTCATGCAACCGCTCTTCTGAATTTGTGGATTTTTGTTCGGACATTAGCTGGATTCATCATCTGATAATCACTCAAATCATATGTTTCATAAGATCATTGTGCTCTTTCCAACATTGCAAACTCTGATGTCTGGAATCCTCTAAATGGGATGTCTTCTCAAAATTCTCAGAGTATTGATGAAAAATTATCTCAATAACTTCTTTTCTTTTGGCCTAATTCTGATGAGAACTTGTTAAGGCATGTTCGTGAGCATGCATTTGGTTACATACAAAACCAATTGATTGTGGTAGACCATGGGAAATAACATTACATGAATCCACTTTTAGAAGACTTTGCTGATTTTGGAGTGGAGTGAAATGCAATGATCCATATACAAACCATCCTTTGATGCGAACACTATATGGGGAATCAGAAATTAATTGGCGTAGCCTCAATTAATAATTGAGACATGAACGATGAAGGGTTATCTGTTGTTTTTCAACCCCTGGATGTTAGGAAACTGAAAGAGAAGCCAAGTTATTTGTCATTGTAACCCTTCTATTGCCTTTACGTAATTTTTATATTCATCATATGGAAATACTATGGTTTTAAAATGACAAAGTTTTTCCATAAGTTGAGAAAAATGTCATGAATGCAATCTTCTATCATCATTTTTTTAATAGAAAATTGATAATTTTTCGAAGTCCAGAACATGGCTAGTATTTCTCCTTTAGCTAATTGTTTCTTCATGTTTGTCATGTCTTAATCATCATTCACTATAGGTTTCTCCACTTGGTTTGACCAAAGTGGATGCTCTGTATTAGAAGATAAATGACCAAATGGATTTTTGGGGAATCATCGTTCCCTTAAGATGTCTTCTCACTGAGAAAGTGTTTCACCTGTAAATGACAAGGCATCAGACATGACTTGCCTTGTGATTTCAAGTGCCTCAATATATGAGGGCTTTCTTATTCCTACATTTTCAATTAAGAAATTCTTTTGACAATGCGAGATACTACAGCAGAGAGTACTTTCACAATGAATTCAATAATTGGGAGGATCGCCATGGAGGATTACATCAAAGGATAAATCTTCTTGCTCCTTAGTCTTCTGGACACACTGAGGGTTGCCAAGAATCTCATTTAGAGATAGGAACTCTGGATTGTCCGAATTTTCACGAATCAAGCATTCATGATGAAGTCTCTAATGAGAAATATCAGAATTACAACTACCACTCCCAAAATTTGGTAATGAGAGGGTAGGATCTTGAACAACAACAGATAAATGTCTGAGGGCTTCAAGAACTCCAACATTAAGAGGAGCTAAATCATATCTTGACTCTTGATTTTTCAATGGTGTTTGGTGAGACTTCTTTTAGGATGTTCTATTATACTTATTTGGGGCCACCATGGTTATAATGGGAAGGTGTATGTTCCTGTCTTGGAGTAGTTACTGGAACATACCAATTAACTCCAATAGGAAAGGGTGTATGTTCCCAATACTTTTGTCTGTATGATATGGTGGAAAATGCCCCATGACACTCTTGGACTAGAACATAGGTGTGTATCTACTATAGGATGGCATTCTGATGTTTCATACCATGTGTGGGGATAGATTTATATGTATGATCCCATGATACTGCTGAATTAGTTGTTAAACTATCATGAAATGATTTCAGAATATGGGTGCAGATTTGTGTCTTCCCTTTCACCATTGATAAGATGGGTTTGGTGACTTCAGCAACCTAAATGGGAGTATATGTCCATTTTGTATCTGGAGTATGTGTATGTGCCTACTATTGTCTTCCTTCTCCTAAAAATGGATATTGACTGTACTCACACATGGGGGAAAAGAGCTGGATTTGCCCCACATTTATCATCGGAGCTTTACGACTGACTTCTCCGGGTGCTACCAAACGTGACTGTTGGTAGGCTTGATGAACATTGGCAGTGGTATGTCCATGTTGGATTTTTTTTATCATGTATGGTTGATGGACTACCTTCAATACTAGCAGATGAGACTACTTATAGAATTGGGGATTGTAAACTGGTTTATGATATTGTTTATCAGTTTCCAGCATATTAGAATGGTGGGCCTATTTAAATGCAGTCAGACAAGCCTAATGATTGGCTGATAACATGTGAGCAGGTGTATGTGCCTGTTTGTGGTACTCCACTGGGTTTATGTGGTGTGATTGGTGACTTGCTATCAGACGAGAATGATGATACTGAAAATTAGGACAAACGGTTGTATGTCCCCACTCATTGTTTTCAATCACGCTTGGTTGATGTACTTCTCTAGAAGAGGCAGAGGTGAGAACGTACCACCTGTTTACCAGAAATTTTCCTTGGTGGATCATCTTGCATTCCCAAGTCTAAGAGACCATGGTCGAACATCCAGAGTTAAAATACCCATCATATTGGAGGTGCACTATTGTGTGATTCTGGCGGAGATTACAGATGGGAGTCCTCATGAAGGGCTCTATCATTCTAGAATTGTGGCCTTGTGTGACCTATTGATCCACCTACCTATAGTACATGAGTGTATAGTTATTGCATTTTGGGGATAAGGACCCAAAACGATTGGAGATGGTGGATTGCACCATCTGCTTCATGATCATTGGTCGTTGTTGGCCAGATGATCGAGGATTCAGGTTGACCTGGAGGGCCTGTTGAGCATCCTCCAAATCCGGGATTCTATAATGCTGTCGATATTATTTTACTAGAAAATTAGAGACCCAACATTGAATACGTTGGGATGGTGATAACTTCCTTCCCGAGGATAAAGATCCATCTTGATCAGTGATCGAGAATATCACAGATGTTGTCTTAGAGAAAGCCATTTTTTGTTTTAAGGGAGTTCTGTGGAAAACCGAGAAAAATGAAAAAATCAATTAAATCAATGACCATTAGGATGGATACATGGGTGATTAATTCCTTTCTCTAGACTTCCATTATCTATTGATAGGATCCTAACATGTGGGTAACATTATTAAATTGGTTAAGGATTCACTTCAAGATCACCATTTTTGTTTTATAGTTTCTTGAAACTTGTGTTCTTGATTTAAGAATCACTGTTTCCAGGAAGTTTCCATTGGATTTATTAATTTCACGAGGAACATCCAATAGTTCTTTTCCAAAGAGGACCTTCATTCCAAAGGAAGGTTTTCGTTATGTTGTGAACATTACGATACTTACGAACATGCATTGGTCGATAGGATGGGAGGTTGTACTCATCACACCCTTTTTGGGGGAATTATTGTCTACTCCAGCACTGTCTTTGTAAAATTAAAATATTTTTGTCAATCCTTATTAATTCACCAAAGTATATCAAATGTATCCCTTGAAAATTACAATCACTTATTAATATGTGTAAAACTTAGAATCATCAGTATGCATTCAAGGTTCTTCATCAATTGAATCATTTGTATGTATTCAAGGTTTTCCATCAATGGAATCCTCTAATATACTAATTAGATATTATTTTAATCATTTTTGTGATGATATTGATTTTTAAGCCACTCTGTGGGGTACTTTGGAATTTATTTTCTTCTATGGAGATGTAGGTTAGTTTTGATCTTGGGATCGTGCCAATAAAATGGGCTACCTACATATCCTTGTGAAAGGAATTAGAACACTCATAGTTCAGTGTCGCATAATTGGAAACATCATACCATTTAAGGTCATGTGATAAGGACCTCTAAGTGAAAGGTGCTTAGTCAAAATATAGTGTGGGACTTATGTTGTAGCATACCGTGGAACTTGGTAACAATATGAGTTTCCTAGTAGGATCAGACCCTGTTGGGAATATGGCCTAAGGAGAATAGGGTTGATTGGATGTTTTGGGTTTTAATCTCAAGGAGGCTTCCTACATATCCCATATTGATGGGAATTAAAGCCCTTGTAGTTCGATATTTCTCATAGCAGAGTATGTTCCTATGAGAGAGATGAGTTTGGGATTACGTCCTCAAAAGGATTCCTTGATGATTTGAGGATTGCATTTGGGGCTTATTTTCTAAGGTGGATGCCCAAATTGGGGGAATTAGGGTTGGATACTTGAGGAGGATATCCAGTGAGCTCGGGATCTGAATGAGCTTCCTACGTATCCTAATTTAAATAGGAATTAGAGTTCTTGTAGTTCCTTCTAATGAGTGTTTGTGCACATTTTATAACCATCACGTATCTCTAATCCCATGTGAGTTATGCTCAATGTCAGAAATAAGAGGATTTGAATGATTCAAAAAATGCATTCAAACTTCCAAATTTTTCCTTCATGCTGATGGAAGAGGGTGCGTCGATCGTGGAAGAGGGTGAGGTGACAAGCCATCCCCATGTTCTATTTAAATTGGACAAGGGTCCAATTTAAGGATGAAGGGGTGAAGATATAAGGACCCATCCTTAAACATTACATAATACTGAAATTAATAAATAATTTACATTGAGGATCTTTTCAGGTTTAGAGTTTTATAGAATTAGTCTTAAAAATTACATTACATCTCAAAAATTATAAATTAGAAATTTCTACTCAGTTTCCATTGTTTTAATAAAATAAAAAATCTTGAATAAATTAGACATGTCTAGTTTAATGTTTTAGACAGCATGCATTTTTCTTGATCCCATCCTCAACCCTATTCCACATAATGTCCTATGAAAACCAATTCCAAAATATGGGATGAGCATAAAAAGCTCAGTAAGGGATACACAGAGAAGGAAAACTATTAGATTTTCAAAACAACAAGAAATCCATGAATAATTTATCATAAGTAATACTTTTCCCCTTTATGAAGTAGTAAATGCTCTTCACTAAGTAAAAGATAATATTTACCCTTTTGTAACCAAAATATTTCCATAAACCCCATATAAAGAACACAAAACATATGATGGTAACTTGGGACATAAAAATTCTTAAGTGGAATAACTATACGGTCGACTTCCACAAATATTAATAAATGGTATATCCATACGGTCGACCTCCATACCCAAATGCATTGGAGGTTATAAAGTAAGCACCCATCCAGGTTTATCACGACACCACCCATAATTTGGTTTATCATGGACAAACCCATCAAAATTCCATGTACCATTATCACCCATAAAATATTGCAAATATAAACATTTCACTGATAACATTTCATTCTAAATCACAAGAACTAATTTCAAGATATTGAAATAATCATTCCATTTTCATAGACCATTTAAAAAGAGATTTTTGATTCAAAGTGTCCCATACCACTTTGAAGCTATTAATGGAATTATTATTTGAAAACATTAATTTCAATATAAATAAATAAATAAAACCATTTTTAAAATATGGACATTAAATATAATTATTTAGAATAATAATTCTTTAAAACATTTAAAACAATATTTTAGTTAAACAGTTTTTAACAAAATGAGAGACTCTTGATTACAAATAATTGAGGAATAACATTTAATCAAAACTTTATAATATATGGAGAATAAGGGGATTCATGATATAATATTTCAATTGACATTATATACACCATATAAGAGTGAATTTTTTCATAACAATAATGAAGTCTCAGTGGAAATCTAAATTGAGATGAAATCCCTTATAAAGATGGTATCCTTAAATTAAGGACAAATCAATCACATAATTATGTGTGGAAAATATAAATACACCCAATATAAGGGGATATTAAGTTTACAAAAATCATAAGTAAATCACACATATTCATAGGATGACATATTCAATAAGTACAAGTTGAACCCAATGAGTTGAAATTGGGTTAAGAAGTTCCTTTGTAAATATTCAACAACCTAATGGCGTCACTTTAAAATTCAGAAAATGAGTTAATGAGATAAAATTGGTATCTCATCACTTGGACATAAAATTTACATCAATAAGTATATATAATAACATATCCCAATATAATAAGATGTAAATTAAAAGACATAACAAAAAGAAGTCTTTTAAAAACAGGAGGCTGAAAGGTTCTCCTACCAATTTGGTAACATACAAAACATAGACCACATGAAAGAAAGACCATAAAAAGTAGATTTAAATACCCATAAATGAAATTATATTACACAAAGAGTAAAATAATGGGAATTATGTACACAACTCAAAGTAAATAGTGTCAAATATAGCATGAATCTCACAGGAATAAAAAGTTGGATAAAAACCCCTTACCTCGTTGTTAGCAATCGAGTCCTATGAACAAAAGATAATTACAGCCAAATTAATCCGAAAATAATATGAATATAAAGATAATCATGATAATATATATCAATGGTAGTATAAATTACACCACATGAAATAAATAAGTTGCAAATAGTGGAAATCTCACAGAATTAAAAGTGAGGTAAGAAATCCCCTTAACTCGTGTCCTACTTGACTCGTATGTTCCATGTTATTCTTGAATAATAAACTCAAGATAATATATACTAAATTATGAAACTTTTTAAAGTTTATTATTCCTTTTATATCCCTTATTATCTTTCTATAACAACTAGTTAATTATTTGAGTTCATATTGGATATTTTATCGATGTCAGGAACATGAGTTATAAATGACCTCTTAATAATTACAATTTGACCATGTGGTCAAAAGTAAATTATCTCCAAAATGATATAAATGTTTTATATATAATATATATAATATATATTTTGTTCATATGTATTCATAATATTTTATATCATTATGTGTTAAGAAATGAAATTCACCATTCATGGAAACGGTAAGCTGTACATACGTATGAACTCTACTTTCATTTCAATTTTATATTTAAAAGAATGAAATCCTAATGATACATTGGTATATTATAATTATAGTATAATATAATATGATATTCATGTTACATAATTTCATTTAATCCATCCTATATGTGTCCCATGTATGTCATGGACAAATCATATCATCTTGAGTGGGTGGTAGTCCGCACTACCTCAAATGAAATTATCACGGTTACCCATAATAGAAACCATAATGGTATGCAATAAATGAATAATACAGAAGAATAAAGAAAAAAACATTATATACATAAAATTATAAATTCATTTCCATATTAATGGCCACCATGTTATGTGGTATGAGATAATCTAGAAATCATCTTTTCATGAGGCGTTAGTTTTCCATCCACAAAAACAGTATGTTCTTCACCCATTAGATGGAGGTGTGTGTAAGTATAGTTTTATTCCATATTATAACAACATCATTTTATATTTAGGATACAAGTGTTGTTATAAATCAAAGTAATAAAAATATTTTAAGGGTTGGAGAAGCAAAATAAAACAAAATAAAAAATTAATTTAACAGAAACTCTTACCTTTCATTTGGGTAACTTCCTTTTGTTTGAACCAAAAGGACTTCTTAAAGTGCCTTCTTCATAATTTAAGTATTCTGGGAGGAATAGGGGCATCATGAGAGATTATTTGGGCAGGGTTTCGACGAGCCAATGGGCTTGAGAGGCATGAGTAATGGGTTAGAAGTGATGTCCTTTTATAAGGGGGGGGGAGGGGCTCTTTAGGAAAGTGTGAGACTATTATTTTATTTTATAATGATATTCGATTTACAAAGGTCCAAAACTAATTAAAGTAGAAGATAATATGACTCATGGTATAAATAAAATCATCCAATAAAAATTGGATAGGTTTGGGATGTTGTTTTAATATTTATAATCTTATTTATTTTAATCATTTATTAATGAGGTAAATACTGCATCATTATTGTGTCATATATAATTTAATTTATTTGATGTCTGAAAATTAGAATAAAAATACCAAGATTTATGGAATCTATTTAGATTTAAAATTAATATTTATTTTCGAAATTATAACTTATATAACACCATATGAAAATAATTTACGAAGACAATTTTTTATGTCATTTTTGCCTTTAAATTAAGTTAATTAATCTAAAGTGTCATTATCATTAATAAGTGGCTCCATGTGGTCCCAAAATCGACCCAAGGATTCTCATGGTCAGCCATTACTCATCCAATAAGGTTATTAAAAGTGATAAGGAAAATTTGGAATTATTATAATATTCATTTTACCTTGAATTACCCTATTTACCTTTAACCGCGGTAAATTAAAGTCCAAAGTTATTATTCATCAAAAATTATTATCATCTTATTAAACCATATTTTAGATACTAATAACAACCATGTATTTATTATTTTATAAATTCAATTCACATAAGTGATAAAATATCATTTAAATGAATAATTCAGTTTATTTAACTACCACTAAGTGGTTTCACTGTTCATAAAGAAGTGAAGCTTTTCAGAAAAATTCACAAAATTCAACCTAATCTATACATGATATTAAAAATTCAAAAATGATTTCTATTTTAACAAATTAAAAATATATACTTTTAATTAATTAATTTAAAATTAATTCGCATTTTCCAAACAAATAGCGTGTTTTTAAGAAACAATAACTATCAAAAGATTGACACTGGTTTATGTCTAATTTTAAAATGAAATTAATACCAATGAACACCATTGGATTAAATTGAAAAAATTTCATCTAATTACAATATTAAACCAATTAAAAAGATAATCTATCCATATAAATAAATTATATTAAAAGGAAGTTTTGAATTAAAATACAATAATTTCTCTATTCATCAACAAACTGAATTTTATCAGAAAACGACCAAAGTTTTACCCAAAATAATTTTTATGTACAGATTATAAATAAGAATGTTATTTTATCAAAATGAATGTATAATAGTGACAAAAACTATATTTAAAGAATGTTCAATATCAAAATGTGGTAAATTAACCTTTTAAAGTAAATTATGCTTAAAATTAGATTCATTCACATATTAAGCTACTAACTTTTATTAGATAAATGTAAAAATATTTACCAAACATGTATAATAATATTTTAGTAAGTTTTGTTTCATTACTTCCATTACAATGACTATGCGTTAACTAGTATTTAAAATAATATTATTATATTATTATTTTTCATTATGACTCATCATTGTGTGCAACGTAAGATTTCAAAGAAACCCATTTTTGTGTATTGGGTATGCCATCGATTCATGGAGCCCCCTTTAATGTAAAATTAATATTTAATTAACAAATAAATATAAATATGAAAATGTATTACTGACTAGTTACCTAGGATATTTTATCCTTCCCCCCTTTTGGAAATTGAGTCCTTGGAATTTTAAAACTAGCCATGGAAAATTAATTGAAAGTCCCACATCAAGAAAAGAGTCAATACATATATCACATTAAAAGAAAGAAAGATAAGTACCAAGGTCACCCGAGATAATCTCATACTAGGATTCCATGTTGTAAAACATGGATATGGAAGGGAAAACAAACCATCAAGTTCTGATGGAGTGTTCTAAAAAGCATGGTTAGGCAAAATTTAACCACCAGAAAATCATAAACTTGTGATGGGTTAGAAAGTCTTTGATTCCCCAGTAGGAAAAGTTAACGGTTAATGTTTTTGTTTCAAATTAATTTTCATAAAGTTGAGGAATTTATTTATGATCTTATATGAAAAGATAAGGAAACATACAAACTTTTCATGTAGACTTTCATCCTTTACTAGATTTCTAACACAAACACATATTTTCTCCAAATGATGACAATTCAAGATGACCTATTCACATTAAAATCTCTAAAATCAACATAGAGAGAATAAAATAATCCAAAAAAGAGGAACTATAGATTTCTCATGTATTCAGACCTTAACCAAAACCAAAAATGTTTGTACAAGATCAGATAGTCCACAAAAGGATAATTATTTATAAAAAGAAATAATATTCCTAATCTCAAAAATTCAACAAACAGTACACTAAGTTCAACTAAGAACATTAAATAAACAGCATTACTTAAAATTATTCAATATAATCCAAAAAAATTGATGACCAAAACTCAAAAACAATTAATCGCATAGTCTTCCATAGTAAATCTTAACATTTATCTCCAGATAACATAGACTACATTTAATGTCTCTTACAGATGTGTAATGAAACTAATCACATATTCTCTATGATAGGTTAATAATTTCCATAAATAACCCAAAATAAACTTATTCATAAGATCATATAACTAAAAATAATAACTCATACTAACTAGGGACTTCACGTAGTCCAGTGGTAGGTGATAAATCCTAGTTGTACTTTGCTTGTGGGTTTGATTCCCACAACATTTTTCGACGTGACGGGTTGTCACGCAGTCTGAGTGTTGTTATTTTTCAAGAACTACATATTTTTATAAAATTCCCAAAAATAGATAAATTCATCAAAAAAATAACCATAACATATTTCAACCACAAAGGTTATCTAATGACATTCATTTTTCATCCCAAAATGTATTAACCAGTAGTTGCTCAAATTCAAGGATCATATAAACCCAAATGGTTCTTTATTACTATATCCAAAAAAGAAAAGATAACTATTCCTTGAATAAAATTTTCATATATAAAACATCAGGGTTACACACACAATAAAAAGTCATCTAATGTAATCCCATAATCAAAATAACCTTAATACTTTTAACCATTCCACCATCCTAAAATCTACCATAACTCTTGAATACAATATATATTGACTTCTTACTCATTCAACATTATTAATGATCCATTAACCATTATTTACTAACATATTATAAAATAGTTTTTTCATACAAACAAAATCATAAATCATATCGTAATATTCAATAATATGAAAACATATATTAAGAAATAATCCATACCTTTAATTTGTCATTGTAAGTTTACTCATCCTCAATTGGAATGGAATTAGGTATTGGTAAACATATATCTGTACGATCCTGGTGATCCTATTCCCTAAACAGCTTCATAGGACATCTGTTTGTATAATGACCAAGCACACAATATTTAAAACATTCAATTAATACCTTAGAAAGAACCATTTTTCTCTTTCATAGAGTCAACTAGATGATTCCTTTTTCCATGGCTTGTTCTTCATTTATGACTTTTATTATGACATCTATAGTATCCTCCCATCCCTTTGAAACGTTTTCCTAGGTGTTTCTTCCCACATCATTGACAGATAGGTTTTTGAACAAAATTACCTTTATGATTATTACTTGAAATTCCTTATGGATTTTTTTCTCGCATATACGATTCCATATAAAAATCACCAAGGTATAGGTTGTCAATAAATACTCCAGATTGATGGTTGAGAATAACCAGAAGTGTTCTCATTGCAACCCTCATTTTATTCAGTTTCTCGTTTAGAAAACTGTCACAGTTTTCTTCACATCAACTGTTACTTTGGTGCTTGCTAGATCCATCTATTTACTAAAACCAAAAAGGTCAGTGTGAGTATATCAGTAAAATAATTATAGAATATCTTATGAGGATGGTAAATACCTATTCATGAAACCTTAAACTCATTAAAAACAACTACGACTCATTCTAATATGCTAACCATTATCGTTTTGTTACTTATGCTTAGATAACACCCAAACCTCTAAAGTTATCTAAACCGACCTCTGATACCAACTATAAGGACCCAGCTATAATCATTACATAATATTGAATTAAATGAATAATTCACATTGAGGATCATTTTAGGTTTATAGTTTTATAGAATTAGGAATAACAATTACATTACATCTCAAAAATTACAAAGTAGACACTTCTACCCAGTTTTCATTTTTTTCCTAAAATAAAAACTCTTGAATAAAGGAGACATGTCTAATTCCATGTTTTAGACAACATGAATTTTCCATGATCCCATCCATGACTCTATTCCACATTATACTCTGTGAAAAACATTTCAAAAACATGGGATGATTATGAAAATCTCAGTAAGGGGTTCACAAAGAAGAAAAACTGTTATATTTTTTAAAACAACAAGTAATCCATGAATACTTTATCATAAGTAATACTTTTCCCCTTTATGAAGTAGTAAATACTCTTCACTGAATAAAAGTTCATTGCTTAAACATTTGTAACCAAACGATTACCATAAAACCCATATAAAGAACACATACCATATAAAGATAACTTGGGACATAAACATTCTTAAGTGGAATAATCACATGGCCGACTTCTACAAATATTACTAAATGGAACAACCATACTGCCGACTTCCATACCCAATGTATTAGAGGTTTTAATGTAACCACCCGTCCTAGTTTATCATGGCCCCACCCATCATTTGGTTTATCACGTAACCACCTGTCAAAAGTCCAAGTACCATCATAACACATAAAATATTGAAAATATAAACATTTCACTAATAACATTTCATTTTAAATCCGAAGAAGTAAATTCAAGATATTGAAATAATCATTCAATTTTCATAAACCATTTATAATCAGATTCTTGAATCAAAGTGTCCCATACCACTTTGAATCCTGTAATGGAATTATTATCTTAAAACATTACTATAAATATTAATGAATACCCAAAAAAAATTTAACACTGAAAATAATGATTATGATATATAATAATAAATCATTAAAACATTTAAAACGATATTTTAGTTAAATAGTTTTTAATAAAATGAAAGACTCTTGATTACATATAATTGGGGAATAAAAATGAATTATAAGATTATAATATCATGAGAATAAAGGGATTCATGATATAATTTGTCAAAGGACAGTATATACACCATATAAGAGTGAATTGTTTCATAACAATAATGAAGTCTCAGTGGAAATGTAAATTGAGATGAAATCCCTTATAAACTTGGTATCCTTAAATTAAGGATAAATCAATCACATAATTATGTGTGAAAAATATAAATACACCCAATATAAGTGGATATTATGTGTAAAACAATAAAATTACATTAACAAATATTCATAGGACGACATATTCAAGAAGTAGAAGTTGATCCCAATTAATTGAAATTGGGTTAAGAAGTTCCCTTGTAAAAATTCGACAACCAAACGACGTCAGTTTAAAATTCAAAAAATGAGTTGATGAGATAAAAAGGTTATATCATCACTTTTAAATATAATTTAAATCCATAATTATATAGAAGAACATATTCCAACATAATAAGATGTAAATTAAAATACAAAACAAAAATAAGTCTTTTAAAAAGATGAGGGTGTACGATTCCCTTATCGATTTGGTAACTTACAAAACATACACCACATGATAGAAGGACAATAAAATGTAAGTTTAAATACCCATATATGAACTTATATTACACAAAGAGTAAAATAATGGGCATTACATACACCACCCAAATGAAATAATGACAAATATAGCATGAATCTCTCAGTAATAAAAAGCGACAAAAAACCCTTTACCTCATTGCAAGCAATCAACTCGTATAACCAAAATATAATAACAACCAAATGAATCACAAAATACCATTAATATAATTATAATTATGATAATATATATTAATGTTAGTATCCATTACACTACATGTAATAAATAAGTGGCAATCAATGGAAATCTCACGGAATTAAAAGTGAGATAAGAAATCCCCTTACCTTGTGTCCTACTTGACTCGTATGTTCTGTGTTCTTCTTGAATAATATACTTAAGTTAATTTATAATTCATTAAGAATATTTTTAAATTTTATTGTTCATTTTATATCACTTGTTATCTTTCTATAACAACTAGTTAATTATTTTAGTTCATATTGGATATTTTATTGATGTTCGGAACTTGAGTCCAAAATGAACATGTTATAATTACAATTTGTCCATGTGGTAAAAATTATATTATCTAAAGAATGTTATAAATGTTTTATATATCATATATATCACATATATCCAGTTTATATGTATTTATAATATTCCAATTCATTTGGAGTTAAGAAATGAGACGCACCGTTCATGGAGATGGTAAGCCGTACGTACGCATGAACGCTACTTTCATTTCTATTTTATGTTTAAATGAATGAAATTGAATGATACATTGGTATATTATAATTACATTATAATATCATATGATATTTATGTTACATTATTTCATTAACTCCATCCTTTAAACGAACCATGTATTTTATGAATGAATCCTATCATCTTGGGGGGCGGTAGTCTACACTTCCTCAAATGAAATTATCACATTTACCCATAATGGAAACCATAAATGTATGCTATAAATGAATAATATAGAAGAATAAAGAAAAAATAAACATAATATACATCAAATAAAAATTCATCTCCATATTAATGGCCACCATGTTAGGTGGTATGAGATAAACGAACAATCATCGTTTCGTGAGGTGTTAGTTTACCATCCACAGAAACATTATGTTCTTCACCCATTAGATGGAGGTGTTTGTAAGTATAGTTCGAAACATTATTATAAAAACATACTATTATTTTAATTATACTGGTGTTGTTATAAAATAAATTACTAAAAAGCGTTTAGGAGGTTGGATAAGTAAAATAAAACAAAATAAAAAATAATAATTTAAGAGAAACTTTTACCTTTAATTTGGGTAACTTCCATTGATTAGAACCAAAAGGACTTTTTGCAGTGCCTTCTGCCTAAGGTAAGGCTTCTAAAAAGAATAGGGACATCTTGAGAGATTATTTGGGCAGGGGTTGGATGAGCCAAGGGGATTGATAGGTGTGAGGAATGAGTTAGAAGTTGTGTCCTTTTATAAGGGGTAGGAGGGGCTCTTTAGGAAAGTGTAAAAATATTATTTTATTATATAATGATATTCGGTTTCTAAAGGTCCAAAACTAATTAAATTAAAATATAAGATGACTCATGGTCTAAATAAAATCATTCAATAATAATTGGTCAGGTTTTGGATATTTTCTTAATATTCATAATCTTATTTATTTAAATCATTTATTAATGAGGTACAAACAACATCATTATTGTGTCATATATTATTTAATTTATTTGATGTCTAAAAATTATAATAAAAATACCATGATGTAGTAAACCTTTTTAAATTTCTAATAAGTATTTATAGTCGAAATAATAACTTATATAACACTATGTAAGAAATTAATTTACAAAGAGATATTTATTTATGTCATTTTTGCCTTTAAATTAAGTTAATTAATCTAAAGAGTCATAATAATTCATAAGTGGCTCCATGGGGTCCCAAAATAGACCCAAGGATGAAAATGGTCGGCCATTAGTCATACTATAAGTTTAGTACAGGTGTTATGGAAAATATGGAATTATTTTAATATTGTTATTACCTTATATTACGCTATTTACCTTCAACCGTGGTAAATAAAAGTCAAACGTTACTATTCACCAAACATTATTTTTATCTTATTGAACCATATTTTACTTACTAATAACAACCATGTATGTCGTATTTTATAAATTCAATTCACAGAAGCGGTAAAATTTTATTTAAATGAAAAAGTCAATTTTTTTAACTATTACTTAGTGGTTTCAATATTCATAAAAAAATGAAGCTATTCAGAAAAATACCAAAAATTAATGCAAAGATATATTTGATATTATGAATTCAAAAATGAAGTCTGTTATACCAAATTCAAAACATAGAAGTTTCATTGATTAATTTAAAATTAATTCCCGTTGTCCAAACAAATAGCATGTTTTTAAGAAGCAATAATGATCAAAAGATTGACACTGTTTTATGTCTAATTTCAAAGTGAAATTAATTCTAATGACCACCATTGGATTAAATGGTAAAAATATAATCTAATTAGACTTTAAAACAAATTAAAATTATAATCTAACCATATAAATAAATAATATTTAAAGGCAGTGTTGAATTTAAATACAGTATTTTCACTATTAAACAAAAAACTGATTTTTATCAGAAAAAGATTTTTTTTCACCCAAAGTGAATTTTGATGTCCCTATTCTAAATAATAATATTATTTTATCAAAAATAACATATAAAAGGGACCAAAACTGTATTTAAAGAGGGTTCTCCATCAAAATGCGGTAAATCAACCTCTTAATGTAAATTATGCTTAAAATTAGATTCATTCACATTTTAAGCCTCTAAATTATATTAGATAAATGTAAAAACACTTGACAAACATTTATAATCATATTGTAGTTAGTTTTTTTCATTTCATCAATTACAAAGGCTAGGCGTTAACTACTATTTGAAATAATATTAGTATATTATTATTTTTCAGTACAACTCAGCATTGTGTGCAACGTAAGATTTCATAGAAACCCATTATTCCATATCAGGTATTCCATCGAATCATAGAATCCCATTTAACGTGAAATTAATATTTAATTAACATATATTAATAAATATGAAAATGTCTAACTCATTATTTACATACGATGTTACAGAAGACGAGGGGATTATACCAAGATGGATGCCATGAAATTGGTTCTGGTAGGGGAGGGAGACTTCTCCTATGCTTGCGCGGAACAACACATGAGAAGTGTGACTTCTATACCAGAGAACTGAGGTTCCGTGTCACCGCTTATAGAAGGCCGAGGCTGGTAACCAACTGACCTCCAAATTAGGAACTTCCAAACACTATTTCTTGGAGAAATGTCCATGTTACCATGGATACACAAACCAAAAAACATCCCATGAATACTAACCCCATTGTGAAACAAATGTTGGAATCCTCAAACTGAGGAAATACAATCCCAAATAAGAGACACCCCGTTGTTCCTTACCCAATGGTTTGAGAAGTCCAGAGGTTTTGGTGGAGGCTTCAACTAAGCCCCTTTCAGATAAGCGATCCATAGAAAGAGATACCCTACCATGAATGGATTTTAAAAAGGGTATTTGAGTTGGTTGCATAGGTACCTAATGAAATTATGCCATGTAGGTACACCGTGTAGATATACCGAGTAGGTAGACTGTGCAGGTATGACATTTAGGTATACCGTGCAGGTATGGCATGCAGGTATACCACGCAGGTAAGGCTAATGACTGAAGAATGTGAAGAACTTAAAAACATTCTTATCCCATTAAATTTTCTCTTCTCTCATGGGTTAGAGAGCTACCTGAGACAATTTGAAGGATCTAAGTGAATTAGCTTCGCAATGGGAGCTTTAGAGAGTATTTTTACTTTTTTCAGTCCGGAAATGGGGAGCCCAAAGGATCTATTTGTAGGCACGGATGGGCCTGTTCGAAGAGATGTTGCCCACGCAGGTCATTCATGTAGCTCTTCCGTGTTTTTTAACTGCATAGGGGCATTGTGAATCTTCTGGTGCGGAGTAATTTCTAGAAGGTAAGTCGCACAGCTCCACCACACCGGTGCTCCGCGAAGGTGCATAAAAATCATCAAGCGTAGAGATCTGCCGCGGCGGTCTGCCGTGGAGGTCGGCCATGTAGGTTGTCCATGGAGGTCCACCATGCAGTCTGGCCACATAGGTCCACCGCATAGGTCGGCCACAGAGGTCTCTTCATAGTCCTTTTGGTTAATTTATCAAGTACTGTCAACAATTATATATATCGGGATAAAAAACCAAAAACATATTCTATATATGACAAATAATAAGACAAACAACCTATATAAAAAAAATATTTCTAAAATAAATTCATCTACTATATCACGATGCTATGAAAATTAAGATAAATGATCATTTCTAACTACAATTCAATGTTTTATGTGCACAATATACATAAAATGATGCATAAAATGTGATGCAATGTATAATTTTATATGTATTTCATTATGGAGTATGATGAACATATTAGTGGATATAGTTATATGGAAATATAATAATGGTATCCTTACATTATTTCATTTAGGGTGTTCTATAGAATATTTCTAAAATTCTTATATTACATGACATTATGGTGGTGCCAATTCTATAAAATAACAAAACTGGGATGAATTATAGGGATGTCTATGATCCATTAGGAAACCAAACATTATGTTTCATTGTTCAAATATTAATCTAAAAAGGATATCATTATAGAAGATCCATATGATGAAACATTTATAAGAATCACATGAATTAATTTATTTTATAATTTCATTCTTCATATGGTGTTTACAAAAACCCATGGCTGATGCATTTCTTATACATTATGTATGATATGAGTAAATGAACGGAAACACAAGAAGTGTCTACAAGGACCATATAGACATTCCAATTTCTGTGATAATGGTATAGAAAATTATCTACGGTTTATTTTGACTATTCCTAACATTTCTATCATTTTTAAACATTTCATAATAGGTACTAGCATACTACGGGAATTAATGATGATAACACTAAAAATATGACACTATGAATCATGAGATGACCACATGAATCATGTTTATAGATTTTGGGATTCTAGGAGATATATTATCAATTTTTATTAACTAAATTATTCATGGATATTTTTCATCACAATATGAAAATTGGAATATAGTTAATAAATCACACGGTAACCACTGAAATCCTGTTTCTGGAGTCCATGATATGTAGAGATATTTTATTCAAAATTGGTACTTAAATAGACACTATACAAGAATAAATAGCATTCAGTGGTTCACAGGATTCGATTTACACTTATCCTAGTTATGATGATTTTATTAATGATGTTGTTGGTGGTGTTTTTTTTTGTTTTATATGATAATGTTGGTGTTCCACTTAAGGAATGAGTTGATGGTAGTGATGATGATTGTGAAGGAGGTAGTAGAAGACTCTGAGATAGCCATGATTGAAATTTATGATTATATAATACATTGGATTGTTAAAATATTATTTTTATGAAAATATCATTATATTAGAAGCTCAATATTAATTATGAAATGTATTTATTTAAAGGTGATATTATTCTATGTTTCATTCATAATTTCATATTTTATAGAAAATAACTTGTTTAGAAAATTATATTGTTGTATTGATGTCACAAAATATTTCTTGAATATAATAAATAATTCTATGACAGATTGACAGCTAATATTTTTTATATTATATTTAATTTTCTTCTCCCAAGAATTACTTATCATAGCTACCCATTTCTTATTGCATATATTTGTTTTCAATGATCATGTTTTAAGAATAATCTATATGTTATATATTTATTCCAAAATATGAAAGAAATATATTTATTAATATAAAATTATATTTTTCATATGTTTGTTTTCAATATATTATTTGATTATAATTAAATTTCTAAATTGACTTATTCATTTAATTTAATTATTCCAGTGAAATAAAATGTTACTGTTTTGAGACACCATGAAGTTGAAATTATACTAATAAAATGAATAATATTTTCAATATCTATGTTGTATGTAATATTAATGTAATCTGGAAAAATTTAATGTGTTAATTAATGAGAATATGATTTTTCATATTGATGCTTATATATATGATTGTAATATGATAATGTTAGACTAATAATTTTGTTTGAAATCAAGTTTTTGACATTTTCATGTCATTTTCTATTTTTAATATTTTATGATGTGTTTTTAAATATTCATCACATGTTTTATATATTTTTTATTTTTTAGTCTATTATTGTTACAATAATATTTTTATTTCAATTTTTGTTATTATTTTAATGTGGAAAATATTGGTAGAGAGTTATATTTAAAGAATAACATTTACACTTGTAAAAATATAATATATTAAAAAATTATTTACAATCCTAATACATTTCAATTTTCTAATGTTGTTTTTTTAAAAATAAGTCATATATCGATGAAATAATATATTTTGTTATATTGGAATAATGTGAGTTTTTTATTGATTTTTTAACATTTTATTACATGAAAATTAATGTGAAAACCAGGAAGAAAATTATTGAATTGATGGAAAAGTAACCCCATTTGAAATAAGTTACTCAAATAATTTTTAGATTTTGAATTTAATAATTGAAATTTATCAAACCATACTCTCCTATTAAATTTCTAATTTTAGGGGGTGGAATTACTAAGAATAGATGTGTGGAAGGAAGGAGGTGTTGAGTTGTATGTTATAAATATATAAGGAGGGTACCAGTGTGAGAAAATTCAACATGGAACAACGGTTTGTAACAGTAAAGCTACATGTCTATATATTACTATTGGTTATGAAACTTCATAATGTTTCAAACTAGGATTGGTCTCCATAGAAGATGAATTTTAGTAAAAATAACCTTATCAATACGGTAAAATTGTAAATGTATTATTCAAGGTGTAATATAGTTTTGAGGGGAGGTTAATGGAATCTTAATGGAAGAGTATTTGTTGTTTGGAATTTCAAAATATGAAAATAGGTCATAGTGGTTGGATTTCATGGGTCTATCATGGGAGTTTTTTATTCTAGTATGATTGTTCAAGGAATGGTTATTTAGAGAGTGGAATTTATGGCCCCTTTGTCTTATGGATTTGTATAATATTAATAATTATTACATCATGATGATAATCATGATGAATCATATTAGAGGGTTTGAATGAATTATACGCAGGTAATATTTTGAATATTGTTTTTGTGAACTATGGATCTTCATTAATCCTAGGATAGTTTTGGTAGAATAATATATATCGCACCATGACTTGGTGATTCTAGAAAGTCACAATGTGTTGTTTTAATATCATTTCATGACCATGTATTTTTCTCAAATTTTATAAATCATAAACAACCGTAGATTTATCATAACACATTATATTCTCTTAAAATGAAAGCGATATAAGTATTACCTTAAGACTATATAGAAACACCTTTAACATGTTTTTTCCATTGAGTTAATTTAATGAATATTTATTCCATATTTAGGTATTTAAAAATATTTTTCATCCTTGAATATTTTTTTAACTTCTAAAAAGTTCATGGATGTTGAAGTGGTCTGTTTGGGTTATTTTCAGGGAAGTGAATAATGATTTTAGCTGTGTTCTAGGTTTTAAGGTTCCATTTTTATTATTTTAGCCTCAGGATATCATCATACCATCTTGGATCATATAATTTTACTATAAAAATATCTTTTATGTAGGGTTTTCATGATCCTTTTCTTCTTATTTGTGTAAATTTTGGAAATTGAATGCCTATTATAAAAAAATAACATTATAAACCAACAATTATGAGTTTAATAAAAAGGATTTAATTTTAAATTTTTGTCATTATATTTCATGTTTAGAGAGTTAGATATATTATAAAAACACTATTGTATAGAATCATTTCATATCAAGGTGGAAAATTCCACTATCTAGCCATTTCATCCACAAAAACTAGATTCTTGCATTTAAACTCCATGTTTATTCAATTTATATTTTTTTATGTAAATCTGTATAATGAAATTATAAACATATTTATAGTTCTTAGTCATCCAAAATAACTATGGATATTTTCTAAAAATGATATATACACAAAAATAATAAGTAATTGATATAAAAAATAATACTTATTAATTAATTTTTTAAATCATAAAGTACCATAGAAAATTTTCATTTTATTTAATTTAAAATAACCAAAAAATAAGCAATTAATTACTCAAAATATCATCTTAAATTCAAAAATATTTTCATAAAAAATATCATAAAAAAATTAAAAGATAAAATCTCAATCATAATGGTTTCTTGTAAATTATTGGATTACAAGAAAATATCTTCTTGAACAAAATACATTTCACTCTTGAATGAGGAATATACTTTCCTTCCAAGATGACCTCATTAGAAGTCTTCTTAAAACTAAAATAAATCCCTAAAAATCATTTTCAATCACTCAGAAGATATATAATTACACGAATACATTATATTAATTACAATTTTATATTAACACTTTAAATGGAATAACATACTTAGTTAATTCCAATATATATCCCCTATTGAAAAAATCATTACCTAAATCATATTGGATCTATATTATTTTAAATAATCATTATAAAAAAATGTCAAAGTACAATAAAATACATTAAATTCATATAATAATGAATTTTGAACATAAAATCTCATATAATATAATGTTTAACATATATAGACAATCATTTTCTTGATTTATGTGAAAATATGTATAAAAATCCTTTCTCCCTTGAAAAATAAAAAAATGAAAAAAATATATAAAAGAATAATAAATTGATTATTCATTGAGAAAACATTAATGTTATTGGGGAAATTTTATTAAAAAAGGATTTTAATTATCATCATATATTTTATTTGTGATGTATATTACAAAAAATCCATTTAAATTCTGAAAAATAATTGTGTAGAAAAGGATAAAAACGAATTTATATAACTAATTACATTAAAAATGATTGATTAAAAAATAAAATAAAAAACAATTTGAGTACACAAATATCATTATTTATTATTTTTAGAAATGTACATATGGTGTAAAATAGAGTTTTAAGAAATCGATACACAATTTTAAAATATGTTTTATAGAAAATCCCTCTCCCATAGTCTGACATTCCTTTTATATACATTATATCTTATTTAATAAAATTATAAAAATTTAATAGGTTATTATGAACCATTTTAGTTGTATTCCATTATTATTATAAATTTTGTTTCATTATTTATATTTTCTTATATTGTTACCAAATAAGGTATTTTCACATCAGAATTTTTGATGAAATTCGGTGCATAACACAAAAAACAACCGTTGTATGATGATCGAGGTCATGGTTCCATAATAATTATAATATGAAATGTCGCATAATAATTTTTTTTATAAATTAAATAAAATTTTATAACAAAGAATGTCTTGTTGTAACACCTCAAGAATTTTATGAGAATTATTCTTTTTTATTTAATGTCTTTTTTTGTACGCTTCACCAAGATTATGTTGCGCTATACGTAACACCATATTAGCTTGTAGTATATGCAACACTATTCTTGGCTTGTGATGCACAAAATTTCAAGTTCTTTAGAATAAAATTCATTTTACAAAAATCCAAGTATAGATTTTGATCAATGTATAATTGAACAATGTTTTGAGTATGTTATACGCAACCCCAAAGGAAGATTTCCCAACACGAAACACTGAATTGGCTTTATTACATGCAAGAGCGACCTTCCTCAATAGTGTGTGTTGTACGGAATACCGAGTTTCACTAAACAATGAAATATTGTTATAATATTATTATGAACTAGTTGTTATGAATAGTGTGAACCACATTTTTAATTTTATATCATTATAGTTCATCTTACACATTTTTTGGAATAAGGTATGAGAATAAAATATATTTTTTGAATAAAAGAAGTATTATTAAAAAAACGCAGTTCTGCCACCTTTTGATGGCACACCCACCTTAAATATATTTTTTTACACGTTTATAAGTTCAATTTGATTATATAAAATTATTTATTTCAATAAGTATATAAAAATTTACTTTGGATAATTTCTTAATATTTTTCTGTTGACTTTAATATTTTGATGAATAGTAAAAATACGCTAAATTTTAATTAAAAACATCTTTTTTCACCGAGATAATTTATATGGTTAAATAATAATATTGGATGGTTTTAAAGTATAAATAGATTATATTTTTACCATTTAACATAATTTAATTCATTAGTATTAATTTTACATTGAATTCACGGTTAAAAACATTTCAATCTTTGACAAGGTTTTAACTTTTAAGACCTCTTTTCTTAAAAATGGGATTAATTTAAAATTAATTACAACAACCTTTTTTTTGAATTTTGAAAAATGTATTCCATATCTGGATTCAGTGGGTACAAATTATGTAAATAGCCTACTTTTTGTTGACGTTATGAATAGTAACTACGGTAATTTTTATTTACCACAGTTAAAGGTAAATCCCGTAATTAAGGGTAAACATAATATTATAAAATTCACCTAGGACCAAAACCAATTCTATTGGATGAATAAAATTAGACCCATATCATTAAGGGGTCAGAATAGATTCATTTCATGGACTTTTGACCACGAAAGTGATATAATTATTATTAAAACCAATGAAAGTGACAACATGTCACTCTCTTATATCTTATAAGTGTAGTAATTTCAATTTAGTGATAAACGTAATAAAACTTCAAATATAAATATTATTCAGAAATCTAATAAAATTATCTACATTATAAGAATTTATTTAGAATTTTTAGGGATTAAATAATTATCATTAATGATGACACAATAGTGATGTATAAATTATTTTATTGATTGAAATATCAAATAAATGGTTCTAAAAATATAAAAATAAATATTATATGAACTAATTAATGTTCTAAAAAATTTATATAGATGACTATGACATTTTAGGAGTGTATTAAAGTTTTTTTTGAATATATCCTCTTTGTGGAGTTTATTTAAATTCAAATAAATTAATAGTGTCAAAATCGACACTATTGTTATTTTATAAAAATATCATATTATAAAAAAATTTAAAAATCAAAAATATATTTAATAATTATAAATTGAAATTTATATGTAATAAAATTTTATTAAGTATCCAATTATTGAAACATCACAACACATAAGTAATTATTTATAACAATTTATAATTTATAATTTTATTACCACAAATAAAATTAAATTCATTAAATAATGATAAATCAAGTTGATAAGGTTAAAACTAAATTACCAACAATTATAAATCTAATTGGTTGATGTTATTAAAACCCTATATCATCAAATATTGGGATTTTACTCATTTTTGGAGGTTTTTATGTGGGGTTTCAGTTTATTATAAATTAATATTTTAGAGGTTTCCAAAAGTGCCCCTCTCCTCTCTTATAAAAGGGCACCTCCTCCCTCTCCCCCTCACACCACATTTAGCCTTAAAGATCAGACAAACCCTAATAAGTTCTCTTCTCCACTTCACTATAAAAAAACTAGAGATCCATGTTTTCTTCAAAGGCCAAATTTAGTGTCCTAAGTGGATGTTTAGAAGAGGCGCGTCAAAGAAGAGGTAGTTTCCTTTACCGATTCTTCCAAGTCCATTTCTTCTTGAAATTATTCTTATTTTCTTGTTCCTTAGTAAAGTCACAACATAATTATCACTAATATACTGATATTTTATTATAAATATGAACCATCCCAATTTCACCTTTTATCCATCCTATGGAAAACGAAAACACCGCGCGTGCGTTCATACAGAATACCGTCGCCACGCCGTGGTGTAATCTGTTTTCCCCCACCACATTACTAGGATGGGTATAATGGGGTAAATAATAACTATATATGGTTATTATAACATTATAATAATTTTCAGATATTATATCATCCACTCTAATTCCATTAAATAATTATGGTAATGATATTATCGCTCTTGCGTACGTACGGATTACCGTCTACACGACATGATGAGATTCATTCTCCATGTTAATCATTCATAAATGATTATAAAGTATTTATATAAAATAATCATTAACTATATGACATATTAACTATAATGGATTTATTTATATGTTATTTACTTACTTCTATTCAATTTAATAAGGAAACGAAAACAGCGTTTATGCGTACGTACGACATACCATCTCCATGAATGGTGTATTTCATTATATTTATTGATCTATTATATATAAGTATATTATAAATATATTTTATATATAAATAATATTTTACATTCTCGAAGTACGTAATCATGATCTAAGAAAAGATATGAATAATTACAAGTCAAAACATGAATGATAAATGAAACGATTTTACCCAAAACACTGCTTTAACATGGAATTGACAAATGAACGGGTAATATAAAGTCTTAAGTGAATAATATATGATATCATAAATATTATTATGGTTCCATTACAAGTTAATAGTATGTTTAAACCCACTATATAGGAGTCTTATACACATATGGACGAAATTGGACATAAGGTAAGGGATAATTGTTCAAATCTCATTTTTATCTGAGATTACATATACGTAAGTATTTAATGGGGTTGTATTTTTCATCTATGTCCATAAAAATGTTTTTAAAAATTTTATTAATATTCATCAATGTATGTTTAAAGTCCTTTTTACCCCTATTTTACTTTTACATTATTTTATGGAAGGAATCATTCTTTTTTACTATACGAGGAACTTTTTGAGTGTTCTGGCAAAAGTGCGAGTAGATTGTTTTCTTTTCTCATATACGACATGAACAGATTTTTACAGTTTCATAATGTCAAATTTTCACGAATCTTCTTCTACAATATTTAATTATTATTTCCAATAAAATTATTTTTTAAAAAATTTCTTGGCATTTTTTGAAAATAAAATGATTTTGAAGAAGAAAGTATATTTTCCTCCAAATTCATTTCAAGAGTTTTGTGAAAACTATTTTCCGTATAAGATGAAATTATTTAGTATTACTATGTTTTAAGTATAATGTATCTATTATTTCCATGGTTTTATTCTTCTTACGATGATATGATATCTATTTGTTTTATATGGATTATGTTATGATGGGATGATGTTTATGAAACTCATTTTATTATTTGGGTTAAGAAGAATGACTTATGTTTATTTTATGGAACATGTAAGAATGATTTGATTATGAGATGGGTGGGACCTATATCTCCATCCAATTCATTGGGTAAATATTTACATCTCACGAGATAGACATTGATGGAACAGAAAGTGAATCCGGTTCAGTAATACAGGGCTAGAACTGTAAGAAAACCTGGTTCAGTAATGGACTTTGTCCACTATGATGGTCTTGGAAACAATTACTTGGCTACTATGGAAATAATAAAATGTTTTTAATGATTTGACAAAATTAAATGTTTTATTACCATGATATTTTATCATGATTAATGTTCCTTTATGATCTATGCCTTATGTACTGCCAAGATTTATGTCATTTATTATGTTCATGTTTTTTACGTTCAAATGTTTATGGATTGTTTTAATCTTCTCCATGTTTACCCTTACTGAGCATTTGAGCTCACCATTGTTATGTTTTCTTTTCGCCATGATATAAATAAATGTTTTACCTAATAAAGAAAAAGGGGAAGATATTTATGGGAGATGCTGAAGATCTTTCAACATGATTAGAAGACTCTGTTCCGAGTTTCAAAAGACACTAAACTAAAACGGCCTTTGGGCGTATGTTTTCGTAATGTATTAAGTATTCCACAAAAGTAATGTAATGTATATGTACATCATTTATGGGTCTCTATAGTTGGTATCAGAGTGAAGGTTTAATTAACCTTTGGAAACTAGGATTCCAAAACTGTAGTGAAATCCCTAGAGATATTTCTATGGTATGTCTAGGGATTCCCCTAAGGATAAGTATACATATAGGTTATAGTCCTAGAATTATGGAAATGATCTTCGAATTAGACCTAAGATGTTATATATTAATGGTACTCCCCCTTTAATATTTTGTTTTCCTAGAATGATTTTTGCCTCTCACACTGTTCTTTTAGGGTTTTAGACGATGGATGGAACCCAAAGAAACTGTGTTGATCAATGTAATTAACAATGCAATTATTGTCTTCTAGAAGAAACAAATGTGGTGGGACATGGAGTGAAAAATCTTATTTCTATACTTACACAAGATATGAATCATTCTAGACTTCCAAATGAGCAGAGAAAGGAACAATATTTTATTGAGTCCTTCATGAGGCAACAACCACCTTCTTTTAGTGGGTCTTCTAATCCACTTATTAATGAATAATGGATCAGTACCATTGAAAGGATATTTTCCATAATTCGTTGTACAGAGCATGAAATATCTCATTTTGGCTATTTACTAGTAAGAAGGGGAATCAGACTAGTGGTGGACTCTAATTAAGAATACAAGGCCCCAAGATGAAATTGAATCCATGGAATGGGACGAGTTCACGAACTTATTTTTCAATATGTACTTCAATCGTAATCCTCAAACAAGGATAAAAATTGAGTTCCTTTAGCTTAATCAAAAGGATGATGAATCTGTTGGTATATACGAGGAAAATTTTACCAGGCTTGCAGGGTATGAATCTGGCTTTATCATCCAACTTGAATGTAAAATTGATCGATTCTTCAGTGGATTAAAACCAAGTCTTTGAAGGGAATTAGCTATAAGAGACTTCAATATCTATGAAGAAATTGTTCATTGTGCTATCAAAGTAGAACTTGATGTTTTTGTTACATATTTATCTCATGATTTTGACAAAAAATAAAAGATGGAGTTAAAGGAAAAATCTCATAACAATGGTGAAAAGAATGTGAATGTTTCTTTATGCTCAATGTGTGGAGGGATTCATGGTGGGGATTGTCTAAAAGGAACTAGAAAATGATTCATGTGTGTAAAAGAAGGTCATCGAGCAGCTGAGTCTCGAAGTAATGGGAAAATAGTTTCTAATGACGTGAATAGATAAAAGACTACAGAGAACGCTCCACCAACACCTCAATGCTTCAATTTCAAGGAAATGAGTAATTATGATAATCAATGCCCTAATCCAAGGGTTAATGATGATCGGCGTGAGCAACATCTTAAGTAAAATGACAAAGGGAAGTCACATGCGATCACTATTTTTGATGTTGAGTATGACAATGATTTTGGGAATGATTATGTGTTTATGTAATGGGATTTCAAAATAATATCATGGAATCTCATTTATATTATCATGGAATTTTGAAATATCTATACGTTGTTTTTCAATAAATGTATCGTACTGGTCACCATGAAAAGTGATTGGAATATTTTTGGAAAGCAGATGATATGCACATAATGAAGGGATAAGGAAAAAACAATATATTTGATATTATTAATGAGCTCATGGATGATATAAAGACAAAGTGACATCATGGTTTGTGTATATATGTTTTTTGAGATTTTGGTAAGTGGAAAGAGTTAACATTTGAAAGCATTCATGTTTTCAATAAGGTTCTATTGTAATTCATGTTGCAATAGAATATAATATTAAGTTATTCACAAGTTTGGAATGCGATTGATAAGATATATCTTATGATATACGGGGGATAAATGATGGTATTCACATGCTTGGTTGATGAAATTTATAGAAATAGTTTTCATTATACTATGATCTTGGAAATAAGTATTTTGGATAATTATAATGATTTTAAATGGATTATGTTGGACATAAGGCAATATTTTTTAAAGATATAAATTTTTTGTATATTATTTCTGGAATTTTATAATAGTGTAGTTTTAGAAAAAGGATAACCTGCAGGATGGGTGACAAACCGTCGTGTCGGACAAGGTTGTGGGAATCAAACCCACAACAGAAGTGCGACATGCCTTTATCGCCTACCACAGGCCTACTGGAAGTCCATGGTTTGTATAAATTAGTTTTATTTTATTATGCAGTATGATAGTTGAAGTATAAGTCCATTTTTGGAATCATATATGGTTAGTCTCACCATAAGATGGACTTATGTATATAACTTTTTATAACCTTATGATTGAGTTAGATGGAATGACCTATCATTATGTCGTATGATCTGCTAACACTTCACAGAAGAAAAATTCATCTTTATTTCTTTAAGAGATGAAGTGGAAATTGTTCAAGGCACAAAAAACAGTGAGATTGTACCAAAATCAAGTAAGTATCTCTTTTCATTCTTCAACATTAGGGAAATAATCATGAAAACCGAATTTGTTTTTCCTATTACCCTCATATCTAATGAATCAGATGGTACCTTTGATCATCACAGAGTTATGGTTTTGTTATTGTTTCCTTTTTTATAGCCATGATCTCTACCACTCTTCATCCAAACATTATGGTTAGATTTCTATTCCATATCCATATTTTCACCTATATTCTACTATGTGGAAACCCAATGATGAGTAACTTTGGGTATCCATTATGTTTATAATGTTCCTTTTTAAAATGATGATTTATTATTCCTTTTTACAATGTGGGTTTCAACGAAAGAAACTTTCAAGTAGAAAACAATTTATAACCCTGACGAATTTTGAGGGAGAAATTCACTTAATGGGGGTATAATGTATCCCCTCAAAACTTTTCAGAGAATTATTCTTCTTAATTTGATGTATTTTGTTATACGCTTCAGCAAGATTATCTTGCGCTATACGCAACACTGTATTAGCTTGTAGTATATGCAACACTATTCATGGAATGTGATGCACAAAATTTCAAGTTATTTTGAATAAAATTTATTTTACACAACAATATGTATAGATTTTGATTAATGTATAATTTAAATATATTTTGAGTATGTTATATGCAACACCAAAGGAAGTGTTCCCACACACAAACCTAACTTCGCATGCATTACACACAAGAGCGACCTTTCTCAATAGGGTGTGTTGATCACAATTCCTAGTTTCACTAAACAATGACAAATTATTATAATATTATTATGAACTGGCCGTTAAGAATAATATTAACCTCAATTTTAATTTGATAACATTTTAGGTCATCTTAAACATTTTTTGGAATGAGGTATGAGAAAAAATTTAATTTTTCGAATAAAAGAAGTATTATTCAAAAAATGTAGTTTTGCCGCCTCTTGATAGTGCACCCACATTAAATCTAATTTTTAACACATTTATAAATTAAATTTTATGGAATAAAGTTATTTATTTAAATAAGGATATAAATATTTAATTTGGATAATTTTTTTAATATTTTTCTGTTAACTTTCATATTTTGATGAGTAGTAAAAATAGGCTAAATTCTAATCTAAAACAACTTTTTTCATAGAGATAATTTATATTGTTAAATTATAATATTGAATGGTTGTAGAGTATACATATAATATCTTTTTACCATTTAATATAATTTAAGTCATTAAAATTAATTTTACATTAATGTCATGTGTAAAAACATTTCAATCTTTGACAATGTTTTAACTTTTAAAACCCATTTTCTTAACAATGGGATTAATTTTAACTTTATTACTACATCTTCATTGTTTTGAATTTTCAAAAATGGATTCCATATTTGGATTCAGTGGGTCTATAATATGTTAATAGGTTACATTTAATTTTTTTTGATGTTATGAATATTAACTACAATAATTTTTATTTACTACAGTTAGAGGTAAATCGGGTAATTATGGGTACAAATAAGATTATAAAATTAACCTAAGACCTTAAAAAATTATATTGGATGAATAAAAGTCGTCCCATATCATTTAAGGGTCGTAATAGAGTCATTTTATGGACTTTAGACCATGAAAATGATATAATTATTATCAAAAACAAATAATGTGACAACAAGTCACTCTCTTATATCTTATAAGTGTAATAATTTTAATTTAGTGATAAACCACATAAAACATAGAATATAAATAGTCTCCAGAAACATAATACAATTATAACAACATGAGAATTTATTTAGAATTTTTAGGGATTAAATATTAATCATTAATGATGACACAATTGTGATGTATAAATTTATTTATTTTTTAAAATATCAAATAAATTGTTTTAAAAATATTAAAATAAATATTTTACGAACTAATTAATGTTCTACACAAATTTTATTGATTAATATGACATGTTATGAGTCTATTTAATATTTGTTTTCAAATATATCCTTTGTGTAGATTTTATTTATATTCAAATAAACGAATAGTGTAAAAATTGACAGTATTGTTATTTTATAAAAATAACATATTATAAAATTGTTTAAAAATCACAAATATATTTGATAATTATAAATTGAAATTTATATGGTCAAAAATGTCATAATGTTTCCAATTATAGACAATTCAAAACACATAAGTAATTATTTATAATAATTTAGAATTTAGAATTTTATTACCACAAATAAAATTAAATACATTAAATATTGATAAATCTAGTTGATAAGGTTTTAAATAAATTACCAACAGGTATAAATCTTATTGGTTGATGATATTACAACACTATATCATCTAATATAAGGTGTTGAATCATTTTTTGAGGTTTCTATGTGGGGTTTGAGTTTATTATAAATTAATATTTTAGTGGTTTCCAAAAGTGCCCCTCTCCTCTTTTATAAAAGGACACCTCCTCTGTAACACCCCGAGATTTTATGAAAAATATTGTTTTTAATTATATTTATGTCTTGTGATGTATGCTACAACAAAAGGAGATTTCACTACATGCATCCCTGACTTGGCATGCATTACACGCAATCGCGACCTTCCACGATAGTGTGTGTTGTACGTAGTACCGAGTTTCACTAAAGAACAATATGTTATATAAACTAGCCATTATGAATAGTAAAATAGACTTTTTAAAATTTTATAAATTTTATCTTTAAAAATGGAGTTAATTTTTTTGGATTCGGAATATCGAAATTAGCCTAGGGTTAATTTTTGGTATTTTTCTGTAAACTTTCAATTTTTGATGAATAGTGAAAACACTAGGTTACTATTCAAAAACCTACTTTTTTCTTAAATAATTATTTATTTTATTTAAATTTATTTTTGGCCAAATTGATAAATAATACCTATATAAGTTCAATTTAATTTATTAGAGTCGTTTTATAATAATTTTAGATATATAAAAAATTTATTGAACTTTTCACCGTCTTTTACCCACCTCCTAGGAGAATTTGGAAATTCATATAAAACATAATTTTACCGCTTATGTGAGTGTAATTTTGAAAATATGAGAGACACAGTTAATATCAAGGACTAAAATGTGGTTCAATGAGATGAAAATAATTTTTGGTGAATAGTATGTTTTTACTTTTATTTACCGCATTAAAAATAAATATGGTAATTAAGGGTAAAAATGATATTATTATTACACTAACACGTGTCCTAATTCTATTGGATAAGTGTAATTCATCCAAAAATAACCTTAGGAATAAAATATGACCATTTAGGTCCACATAGATTAGATTAGGACATTTATTATTATTTTATTTAAAGAAGCGTTAAAATAGTTAAAATCAATGTTTAAAAACTAAAACATTTTTAATATAGGGTTATACATAAGATAAATTCGACTATAAATATTAATTAGAAAGCTAAAAATATTTCCTAACTAATTTTATTTTATTTATAATTTTTTGACATTAAATAATTTAGGTTATCGATGACACAATAGTGATGCAGTAATTACCTAAATGATGAAATATTAGAATAATTGATATTATAAGTACCCAAATAAATGTAATTTGATACTTTTTATGAATTACACTAATTTTCTAGGTTAATATTACATGTTATTATTGATTTAATTAACTTATTTCGAGCTAATAATTCTGTTATGATTTTCAAAAAAATCATGTACCAAATAGTGTCAAAATTGACATAAAATAGTTTTTAAAACACATATTATATTATTAATTGTTATTTTATTCATAAAAATCTAAGGATCCTCCAAATGACATATATAAGGTTATATATATTAATAATAAACAACTTTGGATTCGTTTGTCTTGTTATAGTATGTTTATTAACCTTATAATGTAATAAAAAAGAAGACCCAGTGAAAGTAAAATTATTTAACTTAAAGTTAAATCTGAATGATAAGGTTATAATAGAAACCTAAACTTGTATAAATTCTCTTTGATGAGATTATTTTGACCTATTTTATCCTTAGATTATAAATAAATCAATTTTGAGCTATTAAAAACTGAATATGACTTTATAATAAAATAATATTTTTAGTTTTTCCAAAGGTACCCATCTCCTCCCTTATAAAAGGGAACATCCTCCCTCTCTTCCCCACAACACTTTGAGCCTTGAAGCTCGTCCAACCCCTGACAATTTCTCTTCTCCACTTCCCTAGAAACATTCTATAGGTCCTGTTTTTTTTAAAAGACCATTTTTAGTGCCCTAAGAGGAGGTTAAGAAGAGGCTCTTCAAAGAAGAGGAGGTTCAGATACATACGAAGCATGTCAGACATAAGGTAAGGGATAACTATTTCAATCTCATTCAGATCCGAGATTTTTTATTCATAAGTATTTACTAGGTTTATTGTTATCATATAGGACCATGTTTCTGAAAAATGGTTTCATGTATCTTTAATGTCATTTTTACCCATTTTTTACTTTTACTACATGGTATGTAAGGAATATTTCTTTTGCTTACATTACGAGGTAATTTTTCTGACTTTTCTGGAAAAAGTACGAGAAGAATTTATTTTAACTTATATGGAATGAAAGGATTTTTACAGTTTTATAAAGGCTTATTTTCATAAAGCTTCCTCTAAAATATTTCATGACTATTTTCAACAAAATATCTTTCTTTTAATATTGCATGACGTTTTGTGAAAAGAAATTGATTTTAAAGAAGAAATGATATTTTCCTCAAGAATTCATTTCAAGTGTTTGATCAAAACCATTTTTTCATCTAATATGACATTATTTCATATGTGTATGTTTCATGTATAATGTCTATATAATTTATACGGTTTCACTTTTCTTATTATGAAATGATACCTATTTGTTTTATATGGATTGTGTTTTGATGAAATGATGTTTATAAAACCCAATTTATTCTTTGGGTTATGATTAATGGTTTATGATTGTTTTGTGGCACACATAAGAGTGATTTCAATATGACATGGGTGGGTACTCTATATCCCTCCAATGCATTGGGTAACAATTTATATCTCATGAGATAGACATGGTTGGAACAGCGAGTTAATCCGGTTTAGTGTTACAGGGCTGGAACGAGGAGTGAACTCAATTCAGAAAGGGACTTTTTCCACTAAGATGGTCTTGGTAGCAATGGATTGGCTACTATGGAAATCATTACATGTTATTAATGTTTTCCACAATTAAATGATTTATTCCTATGCTATTTTATCAAGATTTATGTTCCTTTATGATATATGCCTTACATACTTCCAAGATTTATGTCTTTGCTCAAGATTTTGATGTTTAGATTTTATGTTCATGCTTTTGCATTCAAATGTTTATGGATTGTTTTATGTTCTCTATACTTACCCTTACAGAGCATTTGAGCTCACCCTTTTTATGTTTTCTTTTCCCCATGATATAATGAAAGGTTTTAGGTAAGAAAACAAAAGGCGAAGATCTTTATGGGAGAAGTTGAAGATCTTTCACCACGATTAGAAGATTAAATTCCGGGTTTCTAAAGACACTAAACTATTACAGTCCATGTGTGTCTGTGTTTGTTTTGTATTTAGTATTCCTCAAAGGTAATGTAATGTTCATGTACGTCAAGCTTTGGGCCTCTATAGTTGGTATCAGAGGAAATGTTTAGTTAACCTTTTGATTCTAGGATGAGATAACTTTAGTGAGATCCCTAGAGATATTTCTATGGTATGTCTTGGGATGTCCCTAAGGATATGTATAAGTATAGGTTATAATCCTAGAATTATGTTAACGATCTTAAAATTAATCCTAAGATGTTAGATATTGAAGGTACTCCCCCTTTATTATGTTGTTTTCCCTAGCATGATTTTTTCCTCTCACACTATTCTTTTTGGGTTTTAGATGATGGATGAAACCCTAAGTAACTGTGTTGATCAATGTAATGGACAATGCAATGATTTTACTCCAGAAAAAACCAATGTTATGGGAGATGGAGTGAAAAATATTTTTGCTATACATACATAAGCTATGAATCATTATGGACTTCCAAATGACAAGAGAAGGGAACAATATTCTATTGAGTCCTTCATGAGGCAACGTCTACCTTCTTTCAGTGGGTCTTCTGATCCACTTGTTGCTGAAAAATGGATCAGTACCCTTGAAAAGATATTTTTAGTTCTTCAATGTTCTGAACATGATAAAGTCATCGTAGTAGTATATCGTTTGGAAGGAGAAGCTGATCAATGGTGGAATCTTATCAATAATATGGGGCCAAGAGATGAAACTGAGTCCATAGAATGGGAGAAGTTCAAGAACCTATTTTTCAATAAGTACTTCCCTCTTATTCTTAGAACAAATATGGAGAAGGAGTTTCTTGAACTAAAGAAAAAGGATGATGAATTTGTTGGTATATACGAAGAGAATTTTAGAAGGCTTGTAAGGTATGCATCTTGCTTTATCATCCAACCTGAATGTAGAGTTGATCGATTCTTCAGTGGCTTAAAACCAAGTCTTCGAAGGGAATTATCTATAAGAGACTTCAGTAGCTATGAATAAATTGTGCATTTTGCTATCATGGTAGAAATGGAAGTTGCTGTTACATATCTATCTCATGGTTTTGACAAGAAACGAAAGATGGAGTTCAAGGAGAAATCTCAGAATAATGGTGAAAATAAGATAAATGTTTCCTTATGCTCAAAGTGTGGAAAGAAGCATAGTGGATATTTTCTTAAAGGGACTAGAAATTGTTTTAACTGTGTAAAAGAAGGTGGTTGAGAAGCTGAGTGTCGAAGTAATGGAAAAAGGGTTGCTAATGATGTGAATAAATAAAAGACTGTAGAGAACGCACCACCAACACTACAATGCTTCAAGTGCAATGAAATGGGGCATTATGCTAATCAATGCCCTAATCCAAGGGTTAATGATGATCGATATGAGCAACCACTTAAGGCAAAGGACAAAGGCAAGTAACCTGGGATCACTATTGGTGATGTTGAATATTAAAATGATGTGGTGGAATGATTAAGTGTTTATGTAATGGTATTCCAAAATAATGTTGTATATAGTATCCTAGAATATTAGAGTATTTATGTATTGGTCTATTGTGGTTTTCAATAATTTTGTGGTATCGGTAACCAGGAAAAGAGATTGAAATATTTTTGGAAAGTAGATGATATGCGCATAATGATAGGATAAGCAGAAAATAATATGTTTGATAGTATTAATGGGATCATGACTGGTATAAGGACAATGTGATATCATGGGTTGAGTATATAGAAATTTTGGGATTTTGGTATGTGGAAAGAGTTAACTTTTGACAACACTCATGTTTTCACTATGGTTCTACGGTAATTCATGTTTCAAAAGAATACATGATTAAGGTATTAACATGTTTGGAATGTGGCCAACAATATATATCTTCTGATATATGGGTGATAAATGATGGTATTCGCATGCTTGTTATGTGAAATTTCAAGTAATCATTTTCTTTATACTGTGAGATTTGACATATGTGTTTTGAATAATCCTAATGATTGGAATAGATTATGTTTGACATAAGATAGTATTGTTTAAGGCTATAACTTTTTCATTATTATTTATGGAAAGTTATAATATTTTATTTTTAGGGAAAAAAAAGGACAACCTGCAGAACGGGTGACAACCTGTCACGTCGGACAAAGCTGTGAGAATCGAACCCACAACCGAAGTGAGACATGCCTTTATTTCCTACCAATGGCCTACAGGAAGTCCCTAGTTAGTATAAACTAGTTTTATTTTATTAAGAGGTATGATAGATGAAGTATAAGTTCATTTATCTAACGATATACTATTAAACTCACCTTAGATGGACTTATGTTTATTTGATAACTTTTTATAAAATTTTGTTTGAGACAGATGGAACGACCCATCATTCTATAGTATGATCTACCAACACCTCAAGAATGAAAAATTCAACTTCAATTATTTGAGAGATGTAGTGGAAATTGTTCAAGGCATGAACAACGATGAGATTATACCAAAATAAAGTAAGTATTTCTTCTAATTCAAATTCTTCAACAATATGGAAATGATCTTGAAAACCAAAAATGTTGTTCTGCTGTCCTCATATACGATGAATAAGATTGTACCTTCAATCATCACTAATTTATGGATTTGTGATTTTTTTATTTTTCATAGCCATGTTCTCTACCACTCTCCATCAGAACTTGATGGTTAGATTTCTCTTCCATATCCATATTTTCACCTATGTTCTCCTATGTGGAAACCCATTGATTAGTTAATTTGGGTAACCGTTATGTTTCATACTTTTGTTTTTAAAGTTAAGTTTTGGTCTTCCATTTTACGATGTGGGAATCAATTAAAGAATCTTTCAAGTAGAAAACAATTTATAACCCCGGAGAATTTCGAGGAAGAAATTAATTTTAAGGGGGGTAGAATGTAACACCCCGATATTTTATTAAAAGTATTCTTTTTAATTTTATTGATCTTATGTGTTGTACACTACACCAAAAGTATCTTGTACTACATGCATCTTCGACATGGCTTGCATTACACACAATCGCGACCTTCCATGATAGTTTGTGTTGTACGCAATACCGAGTTTCACTAAATAATGATATGTTATATAAACATGCTGTTATGAATAGTAATACACAGTTTTTAAAATTTTATAAATTTTATCGTTCTAAATGGACTTCATTTTGGGATTCAGAATATCGAAATTAGCCTATGGTGAATTTTTGGTATTTTTCTGAAAACTTCCAATTTTTTGATGAATAGTGAAAGCACTAGGTTACTTTTCAAAAACAGACATTTTATTTAAATAATTATTTATTTTATTTAAAATTATTTTAGGTAAAAATTGATACATAATACCTATATAAGTTAAATGTAATTCATTGGAGTCATTTTATAATAATTATAGATTTATAAAAATTTTATTGAACTTTTCACCGTCTTTTACCCACCTCCTAGGAGAATTTGGAAATTCATATAAAACTTAATTTTACTGCTTCTGTGAGTGGAATTTCGAAAATTCGAGAGACACAGTTAATATCAAGTACTAAAATTTGGTTCAATGAGATGAAAATAATTTTTTGTGAATAGTAACTTTTTACTTTTATTTGCCACGGTTAAAAGAAAATAGGGTAATTAAGGGTAAAAATGATATTATTATTACCCAAACACATGTCCTAACACTAATAGATAAGTGTAATTTGACCAAAAAAACCTTAGGAATAAAATATGACCATTTAGGTCCACTTGGATTAGATTAGGACATTTATTAAAAATTTATTTAAAGAAGGTTTAAAATAGTTAAAATCAATGTTTAATAACTAAAACATTTTTCATATAAAGTTATACATAAGATAAATTCGACTATAAATATTCATTATAAATATAAAAATATTTCCTACCAAATGGTATTTTATTTATAATATTTATATATTAAATAATTTATGTTATTTTTGAAACCATGGTGATGAAGTAATTACCTAAATAATGAAATACTAAAATAATTGATATTATAAATACCCAAATAAATGTAATTTGAGACTGTTTATGAATTAAACTAATTTTCTAGGCTAATATGACATGTTAGTATTGATTTAATTAACTTTTTTTGAACTAATAATTCTGTTATGATTTTCACAAAAATCAAGTACCAAATAGTGTCAAAATTGACATTAAATAGTTTTTAAAAAAATATTATATTATTAATTGTTATTTTATTCCTAAAAATATAGCGTTCGTAAAAATACCTTAGATAATGATATATATATTAATAATAAACAACTTTTGGTTAGTTTTCCTTGTTATAGTAAGTTTATTAACCTTATAGTGTAAGAAAACAAGAAGACTCGGTGAAAGTAAATTTATTTAACATAAAGTTAAATCTAAATGATAAGGTTAAAATAGAAACCTAAACTTGTATAAATTCTATTGGATGAGAGGATTTCGAGCCATCCACACCTTTTCAAATAAATTTATCAATTTGGAGCTATTAAAAACCGAATATGACATCATAATAAAATAATATTTTTAGTTTTTCCAAAGGTGCCCCTCTCCTCCCTTATAAAAGGGCACCTACTCCCTCTCTTCCTCACACCACCTTGAGCCTTGAAGCTCAGCCAACCCCTAAAAATTTCTCTTCTACACTTCCCTAGAAACATCCTAGAGTTCCTGGTCTTCTTCAAATTCCATTTTTATTGCCCTAAGATGAGGTTGAGAAGAGGCGCTTCAATGAAGAGGAGGTTCAGATACATACGAAGCATATCAAACATAAGGTAAGGGATAACTATTTCAATATCATTCTTATTCGAGATTGTTTATTCGTAAGTATTTACTGGGGTAATTGTTTTCATCCATGTACAGGTTTCCTAAAAATGTTTTCATGTATGTTTAAAATCCTTTTTACCCATTTTTTACTTTTACTACATGGTATGTAAGGAATCATTCTTTTTTTTATGTTACGAGGTACGTTATTGACTTTTCCAGAAAAAGTATGAGAAGAATGTTTTTTTAACTTATACGACATGAAACTATTTTTATGGTTTTATAAGGACTTATTTTCATGAAGCTTCTTCCAAGAGATTTCATGACTATTTTGAAGAAAGTATATTTTTTTAAAATTGCATGACGTTTTGTGTAAAGAAATTGATTTTGAAGAAGAAAGGATATTTTCCTCAAGAATTCATTTTAAGTGTTTTATAAAAACCATTTTTTCATCTAATATGACATTATTTAATATGTGTATGTTTAATGTATAATGTCTCTATGATTTATATGGTTTCACTTTTCTTATTTTTAATGATATCCATTTGTTTTTTATGGATTATGTCATGATGGAATGATGTTTATGAAACCCAATTTATTCTTTGGTTTCTGATGAATGATTTATGATTATTTTGTGGCACACGTAAGAATGATTTCAATATGGTATGGGTGAGACCCATATCTCCCTCCAATGCAGTGGGTAAATATTTATATCTCGTGAGATAGACATGTCAGGAATGATGAGTTAATCTGGTTCCATGTTACATGACTGGAATGAGAAGTGAACTCGATTTAAAAAGGGACTTTGTCCACTAAGATTGTTTTGGCACCAATTCCTTGGATAATATAGAAATAATAACATGTTCTTAATGGTTTCCATAATTACATGATTTATTCCCTTTCTATTTTATCAAGATTGATGTTCCTATATGATATATTCCTTATATACTTCCAAGATTTATTTCTTTGCTCAATATTTTGATATTTAGATTTTATGTTCAATCTTTTGCATTCAAATCTTTATGGATTGTTTTATGTTCTCTATGCTTACCCTTACTGAGCATTTGAGCTCACCCTTTTTATTTTTTCTTTTCCCCATGATATAAAGAAAGGTTTTAGGTAAGAAAACAAAAGGGGAAGATCTTTATGGGAGAAGTTGAAGATCATTCACCATAATTAGAAGATTAAATTCTGGGATTCTAAAGACACTAAAAAATTATTGTCCCTGTGTGTCTGTGTTTGTTATGTATTATGTATTCTGCAAAAGTAATGTAATTTCCATGAACGTCAATCTTTGGGCTTCTACATCCTCCCTCTCCTCCTCACTCCACTATGAGCCTTCATGCTTGGCAAAACACTTCCCGTTTCTCTTCTTAACTTCCCTAAAACATACTAGATGGCCTGGTCTTCTTTGAAGACCAATTTTAGTGCCCTAAGAGGAGGTTTAGAAGAGGCGCATCGAAGAAGAGGTAATATCCTTTACCGATTCATTCATGTTCATTTCTTCTTATACTTCCTCTTATTTTTTTGTTTCATAGTAAATTAATAATATCAATATCACTCATATAATGATATGTTATTATAAATATTAACCAACCCTACTTCACCTTCTATTTATCCTATGGATAACGAAATCACCGTGCCAGCGTACATACGGAATACCGTCGCCACACCGTGGTGTAATATGTTTTTCCACCACCACCTTACATGGATGGGTATAATGGCGTAAATAATAATGATATATGGTTATTATGACATGATACTAATTCTGAGGTATTATATCATCCACTCCAATTCTATTAAACAATTATGGGAACGATATCATCACTCCTGTGTACGTACGGATTACCGTCTCCACGACGCGATGAGTTTCATTCTCCACATTAACCATTCAAGAATGATTATAAAGAATATATATTAAATAATCATGAAATATATGACATATTAACGATACTAGATATATTTATATGTTATTTACTTACTTCCATTCAATTTAATAAGTAAACAAAAACAACGTTCATGCGTACGTACGATCTACCGTCTCCATGAAAGCAGTATTTCATTCCATTTATAAATCTATTATATATATGAATATTCTGAATATATTCTATATATAAATAATTTTTTACATCCTAGAAGTAAGTAATCAAGAAATAAGTAATCATATGAATAATTAAAACTCAAAACACGGATGATAAATGAAATGATTTTACCCAAAACGTTGCTTTAACGTGGAATTGTCAAATGAACGTGTAATATAAAGTATTAAGTGAATAATACATGATATCATAAATATTAATGTGGTTATATTACAAGTTAATAATATGTTTAAACCCACTATACAGGAATCTCAGATATATACAGAAGAAATTGGACATAAGGAAAATGATAATTTTTCAAATCGTATTTTTATCCGAGCTTGCTTATACGTAAGTATTTTCTAGGGTTATATTTTTCATCTATGTCCAGAAAAATGTTTTTCATAATGTGTTTAATATTTTATCAGGTATTTTAAAAGTCATTTTTAAACCTATTTGCCTTTTAAATTATGTTATGGAAGGAATCATTCTCTTGTTTACCATACGGGGAACATTTTGACTTTTTCGGCAAATGTACAAGGAGAATGTTTCCTTTTAAATTATACCGCATGAACCGATTTTTATAGTTTCATAAAAACTAATTTTAATGAAGCTTACTCTACAGTATTTCATGATTATTTTCAAAAAAAATATCCTTTTTTTTAAAATTGAATGGAATTTTGTGAAAATAAAATGATTTTGAAGAAGAAGGGACAATTTTCTCAAAATTCATTTCAAGTGTTTTGTAAAAACTATTTTCCATCTAAGATGACATTATTTAGTATGATTATGTTTCAAGTATAATGTCTCTAATATTTCCATGGTTTGATTCTTCTTATGATGAAATTATATCCATTTATTATGGATTATGTTATAATGGGATGATGTTTATGAAACCAATTTTATTCTTTGGGTTATGATGAATTATTTATGATTATTCTGTGGCACAAGTAAGAATGATTTTATTATGAGATGAGAGGGACCTATATCTCCATCCAATTCATTGGATAATGATTTATATCTCATAAGATAGACATGGCTGGAATGGAAAGTGAATCTAGTTCAGTAATACAAGGATGGAACAGCAAGTAAACCATGTTCAGTAATGGACTTTGTCCACTTCCATGGTCATGGAAACAATTCCTTGGCTACTATGGAAATCATAACATGTTCTTAATGGTTTTCCACAATTATATGTTTTATTTCCATGAAATTTATCATGATTAATGTTCCTTTATGATCTATGCCTTATGTACTGCCAAGATTTATGCCATTCCTTATGTTCATGTTTTTACGTTCAAATGTTTATGGACTGATTTTATGTTTCCATGTTTAACCTTACTGAGAATTTGATCTCACCCTTTTTATGTTTTCTTTTCCCCAAGATATAAATAAAGGTTTTAGGTATGAAAAAAACAGTGAAGATATTTATGGGAGATGTTGAAGATCTTTCACCATGATTAGAAGACTATGTTCCGAGTTTCCAAAGATAGTAAAATAATACGGTCTTTGGGCGTCTATTTTTATAATGTATTAAGTATTCCGAAAAAGTAATGTAATGTCCATATACGTCAAGTATGGGTCATTACATTTGTATACTTGAAAAATTAAACACATCGTTTTGTTGATGTGGTAGTCCACATATACGTTAGAGTGGAATAATTAATTTATGACATAAAGAAAGTTTAGAATGAAAAAAATATATTCCCTTTATAGAATCATAATTATGTTATAATTATAATATATGTTCATTTTATATATAATTTTAACCATATATATGAGGTAAATATGAAAAAAAAACTTATCACTTGTTTGAGGTAGTTGTCTATATGCATGCACCATCAATGTTATCATTTCTAATGATTGAAAAGGTGTTGAAAAAGGGTCATACCCTAAACATAAGGAAATTTTATTATATTTTAGATAAGTAGTTGTTTATAAAATTATGTTTTGGATAGGTATTATGGAGTTTGATGGAGAAATAAACATGAATGAAATTTGGTTATGATTTATAACAATTATATTGAAATCATCATCTTGATTAAACCCTAATAATTCATAGATGCAATTTTAAATTGAAAATAAAAACTATAAAATGACTACATTCATTAATAAGTTATTTTAGGGTGGATTAACATAGGTATGTTGTTGAGTTTTTGTGATTAAGTGATGGTTGTTGGTTCCCTTTTATAAGTTAGGGGAGTTGCACTCTTGTAATTATTCATAACATTTAATAATTATAAACCACTTTATGAAGGTCATATTGTAATATATATATATATATATGTAATTAAAATTATAATGTTATCAAGTAGGAAATAATATCACCCACAAATAATTGACTTGTGATTTAGTGACTATGCAAAAATGTGTTTTCCTTAATTAAACATTTTTACATTTTATAAATTTGATAGTGATACACTACTATTAGTATTCATTAAAAACAAAAAAAAAATTGACCTATTTACTATTTTTAAACATCGTCATCCCAAAATTTAAATAGATTTATCAAGATTGAATATTTATATGTTTAGTTAACTAATATTAATATAAGTGATCAAAATTAAATGAATTTTTTTTTTAAAAAAATATTATAATAAAAGTGATTTTATACCCTAATCATATATAATTATGATTCACAAGGAATTAATTGGTTTATTTTTAAATAAATGGGAAAGGTGTTAATTTATATAAAATAAAAAATTTAATGGTAATTTGAAAATAATTGAAAATATAAAACATTTTATTATAAAAATATGTACTTTTCAACATTCAGATAGAGATTAATATTTTTCAAAAAATCCAAGAAATCACCAATAGTTAAATTTAATTAGAATATTTCAAAAATGAAATAAATTTGATCATATTAAATTTCTAAAATTGACATGTTTATATTTTAAACAATACCATATAATACATGAAAAATAGATTAATAAATAAAATAATATATTTTTTTAATTTTTTAATTGATATTAAATTATTATAATAAATGTAAATTTATAAAATATAATAAATAATATTAATAATATATGAAATTTATTTATTATAAATAATACATGGGTTCTTTCCTTATTTCCCTATTAATGAAATTATTTCATTATAGTTTTTAGAAGACATAAATATGTAATGATGTTTTCCCCTAGAGCCATTTCAGATTCCTAAGATACTTCCACAATCATAAGGTTTTTTCAAAAGACAGTAGTATTTTGATTTATATGATTCCATAATAAGTTATATATGATATTTATTTTTCATTTGTTTTTACTCATATTAAATATTCTATTCCAATTGTACCACCTTTAGGAACACAACATCAGATGCCTCTGGTAAATATTCAAATAATAAAACATGAATCACGCCATGTACCAATGACCAACACAATGGTATTAATAAAAATCACGTCATTGATACCAAATTATCAAAAATTTCATAAGATGAAATAAACCTAGTAATAACTTTCCTCTCTTTAAAAATTTCATAACACCTTTATAAGGATATATTTTAAGAAAAATATGTTTTTTTACGTTAATTGAATGATATTTTTTGGTTATATATATTAATTTTCAACTTGTTTTGTACCCCCATCAAGTGGTATTGATGAATAATTACTTTTGCAACCACCTATTATACAATTATTTGTCAAAAAAATCATTCTACATCCTTTTCCAAACATTATGTACTCTTAATGTACATTTTTTATAATTTGTTAAAAATTTATATCATCATAATATAATTAAAATAGTTATTTAAAAAAATTAAATAGGTAAAATATGTTAATTAGAATATAAATGAAAATTAATTAAATGAAATTTTATAGCACTTATTAGAAATTATGAATCATTTCCTATAATTTTACATCATATTGAGGATGAACAACTGTATTGAAATATAATTCATTACCTAATGAGTCTTGAAGTCCTTCAAAAAAATTAATGGTAAATATAGGAAAATGATCAAATAAAAAATAGGTTGGGACTCTATGGATCAATACTATCTCTATGAGTCATATTCTAGAAATATTATCAAAGTAAAATATATCTTTAATTTGAATAAAAAGTTTTTATTCTAAAAATATATCAAGATAATCCCAAATCACATTATTACCCATAGATTTGATTACAGATCCCACATAAAATCCTTGATAATATTCTAGTATTTCCATTAGATCACTAGATATGACTCATGAATCCCTGACTGTTATAGCTGATTACCATTAACCTATTTTCAATTAAAACATTCCATAGAAAAATAAAAAATTTACTTTTACATTAAATCCCACTAATAATATTCCAAGGCCTTTATACATCTTAGTGTTGTTGTGATGAATTGAAAACACAGAGTTAGGACCTTCACTAAGAAATTTCATCTTCAAATGTGGATCACTTTTCAAATAAAACCTATTTCAAAATAGTATCACACTCTCTATGTCAATGTAAAATGATAGAAACATACCCTTTTAACTAACTGTACTATTTCATGCATACCATGTTCTTCCTTATGAGGAATCTAAATTTGATGAAAAAGTGTTTAATTCAATAGTACCATAAATAAATGAGAATAAGTTTCTGTATGAAAAATTTGTAGGCCATAATACATTATGATATTAATAAAATTATTATATTAAAAACATAGACTAGAAATGGATTCATTAACTACTACACTCAATGCATCATTTAATTTCTAATATTTTCTATGATGATAATGAATTGTGTTTTCATAATCCATTATGAATTCCAACCAATTTCCCTTCCTTGTGTTCAACTCTTCTTTAGAGAATATATATTTAATCAATTATCTTTATTATAAATATTACATTTTACCACATGTAAATGATTTACCTAGTTATTTAAAAATAATACTACATACAAATAAATAACATGCATCAAATAATTATTATCATAGTGATTTAATTATCATGATGCATATTAAATTACCAAATCATATTACATTAGGACCCAAACATGTTCTTTTGATAAATAATTAATGTAATTAATAAAATCACCATTTTTCAATGTCAAGTCTAACACTAGCATTAGAAACCTTGTTTTCCATTATTGAAAAGACTCATAACATTATTCTGTGTAGATTAATTCGAAAATTATTTATGTTAAAATATTTTTTGAGCTATACAACGAGAAATGATTTAAAAAACAATCATTAATAACCCAATAATCCTAGAAAACACCGATTCTTAGTGAAATTTATTGGTTTTGGATACTATTCAACATCATAGATTAACCTGGACCAATGGTTATACTATATAATGATAAAATATCCCCAATGAAAGAAATTATCTCTAACCAATATTTACATTTAAAACATTTTCCATAACATATAACCTATTATAAATTCTATTAAGATATCATTTGATTTTTCCCTAATTCCTCACATATTTTAAAATAAACTGTGATATATTCAAAAAATAATACCACAAGATATTGTAAATAGTTTCAAAAAATACTTTTCATAATATCCATGAATAAATAGGGTGCATTAGTCAACCCAAAAGGCTTAACTTGGATCCCAAAATTCCTATCCATAGTATGAAATTACACATTAAGTGTTTGATCCACCTTCATTTTAAGTAGATGATATTTGAGCCTAATATCAATATTTTAAAAATATTATTCCCTATAAATTTGATTAAACATGTCATCTATATGGGGAAATTAATACTTGATCATAATATAAATTTCATTAAGTTTTATATTTTCAATTAAAAACCACATAGAACTGACCAAAATTTTAACAAAAAAATAGAAGAACCCAAAGGTTAATTATTAGGATGAATAAAAAAATTATCAATAAACCCTTTTAAAATAATTTATAATTCAAATAAATCAAATGGATTAATTTTATATGGTGATTATTAAATGAATTTTCATTTAGGACTATGTTAACTATAAATTCAACCTCTAGATATGGAATAGCTATGGTAAAATCATAAAGAAGTACACCCATATAGTCCTTTTCTACTAGTACATAAAAAACATAAACAACATCACCATTTTAAATAGTTCAATCAAGATAAATTTCAAAACCATGTTAAATATTTTTATCATATTTTTGATTTGGTGCCATAGGTATGAAATAATTCTTAATTACAATTTCAAATTCAGCCAAAAAATTTAATATATCATTCTTATAACTATAATCTATATTATAATGATAAAATGAAAACTGACCTGATGTGTTCTAGAATTGTTGACATTTATTATCTTATATTCATTGAAAATACACAAATGTTAAATATAATTCCAAGGTAAACATTAATTTTCGTCGACTATCTCAAATTGGAACTAATTTGTGTAATTGTTTCAAATATGGGGTTTATTGATATAATCACCTTATATGAAAATTATAAATCCATGATTTCGAAGGTAATATAACTCTTATTGTGTAACGCCCCGACCCCAGTTACCCAGAGTTGGTGCATTATTACATAACATTGGTATGATCACAAGAAATATCAAATCTCGAAACACCGATTGGTTTAGTAGTCTTGGAAACACTAGATATCTTCATAAGTCTTACATTACATCATAAAATGAAAAACTACTACAACAACATATTGTCTCCATAATCCACACTCATATCCCCACATAATATCCCTGCAGGTCATTCATAATTTACTTCTTCACTTCCTGGGAAAAATAAAACATAGAAAAGGGGTGAGCTCAAATGCCCAGTAAGGATAACAATATAGAAGAAACATTCATAAATAAGAATAAACATTTAAGGCAGTGTATAAATAAAACAACAGCCTTTAAAACTTGAACATTCAACATTGTATGGTATAAATAAAATGAAATAATTCCATTTACTCATTCACATGGATATTCTACTAATCGAATAATAACATGAAAAATCACTAACCACTTTCATAATGTTGGAATACATAATACCAGACTATCATAACCACATAGCCAAGGCCTCGTGCCAAGACTACAAATAAGATTTTGTCAAGGCCTTGTGCCAAGACACTAGTTTGTCTCATGAGTCCTACCGATGCATCGAGGAGCTATAGCGGGCTCCACCCGTCACTTACTAAGTCCAATGCATTCCCATATGAAAAGGTTTAAACATAAAATAAACATTCGTATTAAAACTAGCATACGAAATGTCAATAATTTCACCATAAACTATGAATGGTATAAAAATAGCACATCCACAGTCAAACATATCACAAAACCTTCAATACAATATAAAAGTTTTTTATCATAATAAATAAACTTCAAATAATCTTAAAATCCATCAAAGGATGTTGACATAGATGAAATCAAAATTCTTTTTAAAGAAATATCACCTTTTATTTTGAAATCATTTAAGATCCATATAAAATAAAACATTTTCTTTGAAAATAATCTTATAATCTTGTAAGGGAAGCTTTGAAGATTTTATAACGGCGGAAAATAGCCGCACCCGCCGTATAAGTTAAAAAAACATTCTTATCTTAATTCTGTAGAAAAGGTTAAAAAGGACCTTGTTTTGAAAACGATGGAAAGATTCCTTCATAAACCTCTTATAACAAGTCATCCAAGGGTATAAATGACTTTAACCCATATTCTTGTAAATAATAAAAAATGTTTTGAAATACATTTTTAAGAAAACATGGATGTGGATGATAAAGAGATCCCAGTAGATTATTACATATAAACAACCTCGGATAATGAAGAGATTGTGAAATAACCCTTACCTTGTACTTTTCCTTGGTTGGGGTAGGTTAACCTCCTGTATAATGGTGAAATAATTGTTATTAAAATATACAATAATCATACACATTCATATGATATCATATATGATCTTTTAATATTGATTTGATAATAATATCTTAGTATTACTGTTGTTTCGGGTGTTAACTTACTTGTTTTCTTTTATATGTTTTGTTACGTAAGACATGTTTGTAAAGGATAGGTTTTATATTATTCATATCCAGAATGATATCAAGTCCTTAAACATCATTTTTAAATCATCAAATGATAATTATACTTGAATGGATACGATGAGAAATGAATCTCATCGCGTTCGTGGAGACGGTAGTCCGTACGTACGCACGAGCGACAATATCATTCTTTTGATATTAAAATATTATATAAATGAATGGTATATCATATATACAGAATCATTAACATGTTATATTTATTATTTACATGAGTTACACATCATTATTATACCCATCCAAATAATATTATATTGAATAACAATTACACCACGACGTGGAGACGGTAAGCCGTACGTACGCACGTATGGTGGCATGTTATTCAAAGGGTGGATAGAATACTGAATATGGTTGTACCATATTTATAATAACATCACAGTATATATATGATACTGGATTTATTATTTTAGAATGGTAACAACAAAGGAAGAAGAAGTGGAAGAAGAAATGAACTTACAAAAGGGTGGTGAAATCATTACCTCTTCTTCGGGTTCTTCCTTTTTATTTGATCAACAGGGCTCCGTAGGGTGGCTTTCTGATCAAACTAAGGCCCCTAGGTTGTAGTGAGGGAAGTTGGGAGAGTATTTTGGCAGAGTTTGTCCGAACTAAAAGGCTTTGAAGGTGTGAAGAAATGAGAAGGAGGAGTGCCCTTTTATAAGAGGGGTGAGGGGCACCTTTGGAAAAGCTAGAGATATTAGTTTATAATATATTCATATTCGGTTTCCAGTGGCTCCAAAGTTGAATATTCAAAGGTTAAGGTGTGGATAGGTCGAAAACCACTCAACAAAAAGAATTTAGACAGGTTTGGGTACTTATATTAACCTTATATTTAAGTATTAACTCTAAGTTAATTAGTTTCACTTTTACAATGTCTCTTTGTATTTTTATATAATATGGTTAATAAACGTACTATATACATACAAGAGACCCCAAAGTGGTCAATTAATGATGAACCTATCATGATATAAGTCTCTTGGCCGAACCTTATATTTTTAGGAATTTAATATCAATTAATAATATAATATTTGTTTTAAGAACTCTTTTATATCAATTTTGACACTATTCAATAGTTGATTTTTGTGAAACTCATAACAGATTGATTACTTAGAACAAAGTCAATTAAATCAATTCTAATATATCATATTATCCTAGAAAATTTGTTTAATTCATTAAAAGTTTCATATTATATTTATTTGGGTATTTATAATATCAATTATTTTAATTTTTCACTATTATAGTAATTACTGCATCATCATTGTGTCATAAATAAAATAAATTATTTAATGTCTAAAAATTATAAATAAAATATCATTATGTATCAAATCTTTTTATATTTCTAATGAATATTTAAAATCCAAAATCCAACATATATAACCCTATGTAACAATTGTTTTTCTAAAAAATATATGCTTGTGTCATATTTGTATTCATTTTAACTTAATTAAAATAAAGTGTCATTATCACTTGCAAGATCCATGGGGTCCCAAAATCGACCCGAAGATGTCCATGGTCGACCATGTATCAACCAATAGGGTTAAGACACGTTTTAGGGTAATTTAGTATTATTATAATATTATTTTTTAACCCTTATTTACCGGATTTACCCTTAACCATGGTAAATAAAATATTTACCGCAGTAATTATTCAAAATGTCTAAAAATAAAAGTTACCTATTTACACAATTTGAACATCCTGATTCCAAATATGGAATCCATTTTCCTAAATTCAAAGCACAGAAGTGGCAGAAATTAATTTAAAATTAATTCTCGCTGTCAAAACAAAAAACGTGTTTTAAAGAGATAATAACTATCAAAAGATTGACACTTGTTTATGTTCGGGTTAATTGTAAAATTATGTCCAATGACCAACATTATATTAAATGGTAAAAATATATTCTAGATATACTTTAAAACTTCTAAAATTCATAATTTATCACTATTAATTATTTTGATTAAAAAAGTTGTTTTTAATTAAAATTTAGTAATTTTCAGTATTCATCAAAATATGAAAGTTATCCGAAAAGTACCAAAATATCACCTTAGGATAAATTAGATATTCCGAATCAAAAAATGAATTCCATTTTGAAATATAAAATATATATAATTTTAAAAAGTAGGTATTACTATTCATAACGGCAAGTTTGATTGGTTGTTAGAACTCGGTGTTGCGTACAACATACGCTATCGCATTAATCAAAGAGAAGCGTACCGTAGAAGCTTGGGGTGTTACATTCTCCCCTCCTTCAAATAATTTCGTACTCGAAATTTCTAGAATACTATCGCATGAAAAGACCTGGGTGGTTATTCATCATAAGTTCCTCGGGTTCCCACGTTGCCTCTTCCATCTTATGGTTTCTCCAGAAAACTTTTACCAGATGCGTCGTCCGGTTTCTCAGTACTTGTTCTCTCGTATAAAGAATCCTGATGGGCTCTTCGCAATAAGATAGATCGGGTTCCAGTTCTAATTCCTCATAAGTGAGTACATGCGTTGGGTCAGGCATGTATTTCCTCAACAGAGATACGTGGAACACATCGTGAACGTTAGAGAGACTTGGCGGCATTGCCAATCGGTAAGCTACAACCCCAATTAGTTCTAGAATTTCGAAAGGTCCGATGTACCTGGGACTCAATTTACCTTTCTTACCAAAACGTATGACTCCCTTCCACGGAGATACCTTCAGGAAAACATGATCACCAACTTGAAATTCCAAATCCTTCCTTCGATTATCGGCATAGCTCTTCTGCCTACTTTGAGCTGCTTTGATGTGATTTTGGATTACTTTCACCTTTTCCACCGTTTCCTCCACCAGTTCTGGGCCTAGAAGTTTTCTTTCACCAATGTCATCCCAACAGGTTGGTGTACGACATCTCTTTCCGTATAACGCTTCATATGGTGCCATCTGAATACTCGAATGGAAGCTATTGTTATAGGAAAATTCTACGAGAGGTAAGTATTGATCCCACATACCTTGAAAGTCAAGTGAGCAAGATCTCAACATGTCTTCTAGGGTTTGAATAGTCCGTTCTGATTGTCCATCTGTCTGAGGGTGGTAAGCAGTGCTCAAATGAAGTTCAGTATCCAGGGATTTCTGAAGACTTTTCCAAAATCTTGAAGTAAAACAGGGATCACGATCAGAAACAATTGATAGGGATACTCCATGAAGTCTCACAACTTCATTAATATATAGTCTTGCTAGACGTTCTAGGGGTAGATCTTCTCTTATAGCAATAAAATGTGCTGACATGGTAAGACGATCAACAATAACCCATATTGCATCATTCCTTCTAGGAGTATTTGGTAGCCCCATGACAAAGTCCATCGTAATATTGTCCCATTTCCACTCCGGTATGGGAAGAGGTTTCATGACTCCTCCAGGCTGTTGCCTTCCAGCTTTCACTTGTTGACAAACCATACATCTTGACACAAAATCAGCAATCTCCCTCTTCATGTTGTCCCACAAAAAATGTTCCTTCAAATCTCTATACATTTTGGTGCTCCCAGGGTGTATAGAGAAATTGGAACTATGAGCATCATCCAACAATTCCCTTTCTAGATCAGGTAAATCGGGAACACAAAGTCTCTTCCCGAATTTCAAAATTCCATCTTCATACACAAAGTCCCTCAATCTCCCATCATTCACAGCTTTAATCTTATTTTGGAATTCTTCATCATCGGTCTGAGAACTCTTAATCCTTTATAGTAAAGATGGTTTGGCAACCATTTGAAAATGCATTGATGTTTCACCTTCTCTGGTTATTCCCATGTCCATCTTCACTAGATCCATAAAAATTGGATCCCTTTCAATTCTCATATTGTTCAAAACTCCATGGTCTTTTCAACTCAAAGAATCTGCCACCTTGTTTTCCTTCCCCGGGTGGTAGTGTATCGTACAATCATAATCTTTGAGTAATTCAAGCCATCTCTTTTGCCTCATGTTGAGTTCTTTTTGTGAGAAAATATACTTCAAACTCTTGTGATCAGTATAAATCTCACATTTTTCACCATAGAGGTAGTGCCTCCATATCATCAAAGCAAAGATCACACCTGCTAACTCGAGATCATGAGTAGGATAGTTTTGTTCATGAATTTTCAACTGTCGTGATGCATAGGCAATAACTCTATCATTCTGCATAAGGACACAACCAAGTCCTTTCTTCGATGAATCACTATAAATAACGAACCCATCATTCCCCGATGGTAGAGTAAATATAGGAGCATTGACTAATATTTTCTTCAGTTCTTCAAAACATTCTTCACACTCTTTTGTCCAAACAAATTTAACCCCTTTACGTGTGAGCTTCGTTAATGGGTTATCCAATCAGGCAAAATTCTGGATGAAAAGTCGATAATAACCTGCCAAACCAATAAAACTGCGTACCTCAGTTATACTCGTAGGTGCTGGACATTCTTGGATTGCCTTGGTCTTAGAAGGATCAACATAGATTCCATAATTAGAGAAAATATGGCAAAGAAAAGAAATCTCCTGAAGCCAGAATTCACAGTTGCTAAACTTCCCATATAATTCATGCCTCCTCAGAGTCTTCAAGATAATGCGCAAGTGATTTTCATGATCTTCGTAGGTTTTGGAGTATACCAAGATATCATCAATAAATACCACCACAAATTCATCGAGATACTCCTTGAAAACTCTATTCATCAGAGCCATGAATACAGAGGGTGCATTAGTCAATCCAAAAGGCATTACAGTAAACTCGTAATGCCCGTACCTGGTTCGAAATGCTGTATTCGGAATGTCTTCCTTTTTTACACACAACTGATGGTATCCAGATCGAAGGTCAATCTTTGAAAATTATTGAGCTCCATGTAGTTGGTCAAATAAATCATCAATACGAGGTAGGGGATACTTGTTCTTTATCGTAATAGCATTGATCTCCCTGTAGTCAATACATAACCTCATAGATCCATCTTTCTTTTTAACAAAAAGAACAGGGGCTCCCCATGGAGAAACACTAGGGCGAATAAATCCTTTATTACTCAATTCCTCTAGTTGTTTCTTTAGTTCGACTAACTCTACAGTAGCCATTCTGTAAGGGGTCTTCGATATAGGCCTTGATCCAGGAATCAAATCAATGGAAAACTCAACTTCTCATTCTAGAGGATGTCCAGGTAAATCATTCGGAAATACATCTACAAATTCTTTCACAACAGGTACATCCTCTATTTGAACATTCCTTTCCTCACCCGTAGTTATTTCATTCTCTTCCTACCCAATAATTTAATTTAGGTGAGCTATTGATGGTGGATCTAAATAAGAATTAGGTGGTGACGATTCTGCTCTAAAGATAAGGTGTTCCTTGTCATTATCATCAAGAATCGTAACCTCTTTCTTCTTACAATAAATATTCGCATCATAGTCCGAAACCCAGTCCATACCGAGGATTATATCAAACTCAATCATAGGTATGACGATGAGATCAGCGGATAAAGAAAATTTATGTACTCTAATGGGGACTGATTCACAAAACTTTGTTGCAATGATACTTCCCTTAGGAGTTTTAACTGACAACTCCCTTATTAAATCAAATTGGAAATATCTAATTTTCTTAGAAAACTGGGAAGATATGAAACAATGTGACGATCCAGAGTCAAATAATGAATTTGATAAACTTGAGGAAACCATTAAATTACCTGCCACCACGTCTTTTAGAGCTTCTACCTCTGCAGTAGTGATAGCATAAGCCTGGCCTTGATCCCTTGGCCTTTTCTGAGGCAAGTTCTCCTGACGCTTAAAACATGCATTTGCATAATGCCCCATCTCCCTGCAATTGTAGCACTAAACGTTGGTAGCTTCCTTCTTCCCCTTGCTATCACGAGCTTGGTGGCCTTTTTCAGCACACTTGTAACAGACTCCCATTCCCTTCAAGCAAGTACCAGGATGTTTCTTCCCGCATTTACCACAAGATGGATATTCAACCTTTCCCTTCTTCCCCTTATTTCCATTCCCAGATTGATCAGCAGGTCTCTTCTTCTCTTGCTTTGCTTTAAAGTCATAAGACATAGAGAATTCCTTTTCGGTCTTGATAGAAAATGAGACAATGTCTTCGTACGATGAAAAGGATTGTGAGACTAATGCTCGACGAAGAAATGGTTTTAACCCATCAAAGAAATGATCAATCTTACTTCTTGGGTTGCGAATATAATCTCCAGCATACCTCGCTATCCGTGTAAAGTTAGTCTCAAACTTTGTGACATTCTCATCCTCCTTTTGTCTCAGAATCAGAAATTTCCTTTCCATATCTGCTTGATGGTCGCGAGGAAAGTATTTTTCTAAAAACAGATCTTTGAACTCCCTCCATTCCATATTTGATACTTCATCATCTTACTTCATGTTTTGAATTAATGACCACCATTGATCAGCATCTCCAGTGAGGCGGTAAACTGCCATGATAACTTTTTCCCTTTCATTACTCCCCAAAGCCTGAAATATTTTCTCTAGGGAAAATATCCATTGCTCAGCTGCTATGGGATTTGTACTCCCATTGAAAGTTGGTGGTTGTTGCCTCATGAATCGATCTAACATTGATCCTCCACGCTGCGGATCAGGGTGCTCCATACGGGTAAGGTTATTATTCATAACCTGAGTAAGTTGTCCCAGTATGGTGATTAGCTGATCGGCACCAGTTGCATCACCAGCCCCACTATAATTATCTTGAGAAGGAGGGAAATCCCTACATGGAGTGCGTGCATTGATACAGTTTCCATTTCTTCCACTAGGAGCCATTTCTAAATAATGGCATAAACTAGATCAGTTTATGAATCAAAATACATAATCCCATACTTATAAAACACTTAAGATAAATTGAACTATTTATGGATATAATCCATAATCATAAAAATGTTTTCTTTGAGGAATTATATACTCATAAACCCTTCATAATGATTTTTAAAGAAAATGAGAGTTATCCTAAGCATATCCCCCGGGAGTTTCGAAACCAAGAGTGCAGCAAGGCCCGTTGTCGTGCACCAGTTCCCGTTCGAGTCTAGCTCAAAGCGGTGTTTTCGGGTTTTACCCTAGGTACATCTGTGCCAGAGCCGCCTCTACCTGCTCGTATCCAGACAGGGATGTATTGCTCGGAAAACTCACAAAATCTCTACAATACCAAAATTCTAGGAAGTTATTCTATACTAATCCTCAAAGTTCATCTTAGGTCTACGTGCTCTAATCAGAGTTTATCTAAATCTAGCTTCCAAGGTTTGTACTAAACTTCCTCTGATACCAACTGTAATGCCCCGACCCCAGTTACCCAGAGTCGGTGTATTATTACATAACATTAGTATGATCACAAGAAAGATCAAATCTCGAAAGACCGATTGGTTTAGTAGTCTTGGAAACACTAGATATATTCATAAGTCTTACATTACATCATAAAATGAAAAACTACTACAGCAACATATTGTCTCCATAATCCACACTCATATCCCCACATAATATCCCTACAGGTCATTCATAATTTACTTCTTCACTTCCTGGGAAAAATAAAACATAGAAAAGGGGTGAGTTCAAATGCCCAGTAAGGATAACAATATAGCAGAAACATTCATAAATAAGAATAAACATTTAAGGTAATGTATAACTAAAACAACAGCCTTTCAAACTTGAACTTTAAACATTGTATGGCATAAATAAAATGAAATAATTCCATTTACTCATTCACATGGATATTCTACTAATCTAATAATCACATGCAAAATCACTAACCACTTTCATAATGTTGGAATGCATAATGCCAGACTATCATAACCACATAGCCAAGGCCTCGTGCCAAGACTAAAAATAAGATTTGGTCAAGACCTTGTGCCAATACACTAGTTTGTCTCATTAGACCTACCGATGCATCGAGGAGCTATAGCGGGCTCCACCCGTCACTTACTAAGTCCAATGCATTCCCATATGAAAAGGATTAAACATAACATAAACCTTCGTATTAAAACTAGCATACGAAATGTCAATAATTTCACCATAAACTATGAATGGTATAAAAATAACACATCCACAGTCAAACATATCACAAAACCTTCAATACAATATAGAAGTTTTTTATCATAATAAATCAACTTCAAATAATCTTAAAATCCATCAAAGGATGTTGACATAGATGAAATCAAAATTATTTTTAAAGAGATATCTCCTTTTATTTTGAAATCATTTAAGATCCATATAAAATAAAACATTTTCTTTGAAAATATTCTTATAAGCTTGTAAGGGAAGCTTTGAAGATTTTATGACGGCGGAAAATAGCCGCACCCACCGTATAAGTAAAAAAACAATCTTACCTTAATTCGGTCGAAAAGGTTAAAAAGGACCTTGTTTTGAAAACGACAGAAAGATTCCTTCATAAACCTCTTATAACAAGTCAACCAATGGTATAAATGAATTTAAACCATATTCTTGTAAATAATAAAAAATGTTTTGAAATACATTTTTAAGAAAACATGGATGTGGATGATAAAGAGATCCCAGTAGATTATTACATATCAAACAACCTCGGATAATGAAGAGATTGTGATATAACCCTTACCTTGTACTTTTCCTTGGTTGGGGTAGGTTAAACTCCTTTATAATGGTGAAATAATTGTTATTAAATTGTACAATAATCATATACATTAATATGATATCATATATGATCTTTTAATATTGATTTGATAATAATATCTTAGTATTATCGTTGTTTCGGGTGTTAACTTACTTGTTTTCTTTTATATGTTTTGTTACGTAAGAAATGTTTTTAAAGGATAGGTTTTATATTATTCATATAAAGAAAGATATCAAGTCCATAAACATCATTTTTAAATCATCAAATGATAATTATACTTGAATGGATACGATGGAGAATGAATCTCATCGCGTTCGTGGAGACGGTAGTCCGTACGTACGCACGAGCGACAATATCATTCTTTTGATATTAAAATAATATATAAATGGATGGTATATCATATATACAGAATCATTAACATGTTATATTTATTATTTACATGAGTTACACATCATTATTATACCCATCCAAATAATATTATATTGAATAACAATTACACCACGACGTGGAGACGGTAAGTCGTACGTATGCACGTATGGTGACATGTTATTCAAAGGGTGGATAGAATACTGAATATGGTTGTACCATATTTATAATAACATCATAGTATATATATGATACTGGATTTATTATTTTAGAATGGTAACAACAAAGGAAGAAGAAGTGGAAGAATAAATGAACTTAGAAAAGGGTGGTGAAATCATTACCTCTTCTTCGGGTTCTTCCTTTTGATTTGATCAAAAGGGCTCCTTAGGTTGGCTCTCTGATCAAACTAAGGACCCTAGGTTGTAGTGAGGGAAGTTGGGAGAGTATTTGGGTAGAGTTTGGCACAACCAAAAGGCTTTGAAGGTGTGAAGAAATGAGAAGGAGGAGTTCCCTTTTATAAGAGGGGTGAGGGGCACCTTTGGAAAAGATAGATATATTAGTTTATAATAAATTCATATTCGGTTTCCAATGGCTCAAAAGTTGACTATTCAAAGGATAAGGTTGGGATAGGTCGCAAGCCACTCAACCAATAGAATTTAGACAGGTTTGGGTACTTATATTAACCTTATCTTTAAGTATTAACTCGAAGTTAATTAGTTTCACTTTTACAATGTCTCTTTGTATTTTTATATAATATGGTTAATAAATTTACTATATACATCCAAGAGACCCCCAAGTGGTCAATTAATGATGAACCTGTCATGATATAAGTCTCTTGGCCGAACCTTAGATTTTTAGGAATTTAATATCAATTAATAATATAATATTTGTTTTAAGAACTCTTTTATGTCAATTTTGACACTATTCAATAGTTGATTTTTGTGAAACTCATAACAGATTGATTACTTCGAAAACAGTCAATTAAATCAATAAAAATATATCATATTATCCTAGAAAATTAGTTTAATTCATTAAAAGTTTCATATTATATTTATTTGGGTATTTATAATATCAATTATTTTAATTTTTCACTATTATAGTAATTACTGCATCATCATTGTGTCATAAATAAAATAAATTATTTAATGTCTAAAAATTATAAATAAAATATCATTATATAGGAAATCTTGTTATCTTTCTAATGAATATTTATAATCTAAAATCCAACATATATAACCCTATGTAACAATTGTTTACTAAACGATATATGCTTGTGTCATTTTTGTATTCATTTTAACTTAATTAAAATAAAGTGTCATTATCACTTGCAAGTGGATCCATGGGGTCCCAAAATCGACCCAAAGATGTCCATGGTAGACCATGTATCAACCAATAGGGTTAAGACAAGTTTTAGGGTAATTTAGTATTATTATAATATTATTTTTTAACCCTTATTTACCGGATTTACCCATAACCATGGTAAAAAAAATATTTACCGCAGTAATTATTCAAAATGTCTAAAAATAAAAGTTACCTATTTAAACAATTTGAACATCCTGATTCCAAATATGGAATCCATTTTCCTAAATTCAAGTGGCAGAAATTTATTTAAAATTAATTCATGCTGTCAAAACAAAAAGCGTGTTTTTAAGAGATAATAACTATCAAAAGATTGACACTTGTTTATGTTCGGTTTAATTGTAAAATTATGTCCAATGACCAACATTATATTAAATGGTAAAAATATATTCTAAATATACTTTAAAACTACTAAAATTCATAATTTATCACTATTAATTATTTTGATTAAAAAAGTTGTTTTTAATTAAAATTTAGTAATTTTCACTATTCATCAAAATATGAAAGTTATCCGGAAAGTACCAAACTTTTACCTTAGGATAAATTAGATATTCCCAATCCAAAAATGAATTCCATTTTGAAATATAAAATATATATAATTTTAAAAAGTAGGTATTAGTATTCATAACGGCTAGTTTGATTGGTTGTTAGAACTCGGTGTTGCATATAACACACCCTATCGCATTAATCAAAGAGAAGCGTATCGTAGAAGCTTGGGGTGTTACATATTGAATTTTCATACTAAATTTTATCATAGAAAAGCACTACACTAAGAAAAATGAAAATCTTTTTTTCTATAGGTTAAAAATTAGTAAATACTAAATGTGAAAGTTACATGAATGGAAACTATGCTAACCATGCGTACTGGCGATGAAATACCCCCTATATTGATAACTAAAGGTGACATGATATGTATGGTAACTGTGACATAAAATTACCATGACCACTGGTCATGCAGATTTTCCAACCATTCCACACCCCATTCTCATTGTATGTGTGTCTACTATGAGAAGTATCAGTAGAATATGTTTTCCAAAAAATTATACAATGGTCGAAACAACATACATCATAATGAAACTTTATTGACTATGCATCCCCTTAGATGGATAGAATACCAATTATATTAAATTTTTTCTCAAAACAGACTCATAGTCTGCATATTGACTATGTCATTCCCAGCACGCATGCTTAACACAAGTATTTCCCAACTTTTCCTACCATACCACTACTTCTCATGATTTTATAAGACAATCAGAATACCACAATCATCAACATCTTGTAATGAACAAGAACAAGTTACAAAGAATATTGTAGTTAATCTATAGGTTGGTGGATTCTTGAGATGTTTTCTCCACCACTGATTTTCCACCACCTCAAGGAAAATGTGGATGCAGCATAACCTAAAGAGTCTACATTCTACTCCTACCCACATATTCGGGATAAGTGTGGAGTGAAGCCACATCTATAAGATAATTATATTACTACTCTTATATAATTTTTATATCACATTGACAAATGATGACATCCATCCCAGTGATCCATGAGGGAATCCACCCTTCCTGCAAAACCTCTAAGGGAGGATTTTAATTTTATACAGTTTTGAAGGAGATTGTTTCCTTCAGACACCCAAAATTCATGATGAGGGAAAAAGAAATAATTTTAATCTGAAGTAAACATGATAGAATCATCTAATTAAGATCTAAATATATGAATATTTTTATAATATCTCTTCAACATTAAATAGAACCATTTGAAAGATTATGTTTTAAACATCATCTATAAATAAAAATAATTCCTTATAATAAATACAATGACACTAAATACAAACTAGTAAAATTCACCAGCCAATGATGGGAATCTATGTTGCAGATACTAAAAATGTATGATGTTTCATGGTTGAAGAAAAAAAATTTAGGTGCTAAATGAGTTCCATCAACTAAAATAAAAAACAATTTTTTCTTTTGAACATAATGTTGAAACCCATTATGGTGAAATGTTTCCTAACACTCCACCATAAAAAGTGAAATGGGATGGATCATGTGAGGGTTGCTGATGACATACAATATTCATCGAGATTCTTCATTCGTGATGCATGTTAAACATTCATTAAGAAGGCAATATGCTCTTTTCTAAAAGCACAAATTCCTAAATTATATATATAAATAATTTCCCCTTGAATAAATAGAATCATGATATATAATAATTTTTCATATAAATAATTCACTATGTTAGTATAATTAAATTATATAACAACTCGTGATTTAAGGATTACCTAACAGAATGTTGGTTTGGACTATAGTTTTATTTCAACTCAGTATCATTAAATCTCCGATAATGATTCACCGTACATTTTTTTCCACAGAAAATAGAACTACCTCAAATTCCCATGTTGACTAATTTTGATCCCTCGGTGTTCTAAATACTCTATAGAACATAATGTTTTTAATCAATAGAGTTTTACTCTATTTTTATATTTTAATTCATTCTACTTATTATAAGCATTTTCCAAACAAGACACTTAAATTTAATCTGCCACATGCGATAGTAAGTAGCTGATGAATTCAAAGGTGAATAAAGGTATCCAATCATAGGGCTTGAAAAATAAATTAATATAGTAGTCATTTTATTTTTTATCTGAAATTAAATTCCTTGAAATAATTAATCAATGGGATTTAATTGATTATAGGAGGAATAAAAACAAATTGAATAATGATTCAACCTGTGAATTAGGGAATTATCCAAGACCATATAATTACTTCTTAAATTTATTTTAAATACCTCTAATTGTATATACTATTTCATTCAAATTGATCCAAAAAAAATTGGTTTCAATAAACACACAACAATATCTTCTCTAGATAAAATTCATTTCCCATTTTTTACTTATTGTTACATGGGATAAAAAAAAATCTTGTTCTTTATGAAAGGTGAAAAAAAGATGGTTCTATTATTGGGGAGCTTAGTGATTTGATAAAATATTGGATAAATTATTTTTCAAATAAATAGATCTAGTTCTTCCATCCTCACTGGTTTTTATCTCAGGGGTTGGAGAACTATTCTAGCAAGAATAATAACTATAATTAACACAAAAGAATATGAAAATGAGTTTGTCACCATTCCATTGGAATATTCTCATTCCAAAATTTATTCAGCCTCAAAATATATAATAGGTTATGAAAATATGAAAGGTAATATAGATCACGTTAGTAAGACATTGAGATAAATGTATTCACCCAATTTCAATACAAACAATTGACAAATATTATTTAATCATCAATAAGAATATGAAATTAAAACATTATAGATTCGGATACATACAAAGTTTCATGTACTGTCTATTGAAGAACCCAAAGGAACATAATAGTGTTTAAATATTTTTATAATGGATTCAGAACCTGAGGATTCACTGAGGCACATATCAGCTAGAAGACTATCACCTTATCAATTGAAGGGGAATCCAATGTGTGTCTCTAAAATATACATCTTGGAAAAGCCATCTCATTGGTGGAGTTATATAAAACATTCCCCAAAAATTATTTCATTCGTCAATGATTGAAAAACATATAGAAGAAATTTATGGAAGAAAATAGGAAACTAAAAACAGCTTTTCGATTTATATGAGAGATTTAAGAAAAAACTACATCCTCCCCACAACATCCAAATGAAGGACATCACTTATTAGTATTACTCTACCAATTATTGATGGAAAATGTGCACAATGTAATTGATTCTTCATCCGATGGAAAAATCATAGAAAAGTCGCTAGTTGATTTAGAGTTGTGATTGAAAAAATATCCCAAAATTCCCAATAGATTGGTAATAGAACTGAAACCAGAGGAGTAAATGAAGTAATAATTTCCAACTCAACTATTTTAGAAAATAAAATTGAATAATTTACTTCCCTTTTGAGACAATTATTTATGAACAATGTATATGAATCATCACCCACCACAAACCAAGTGTCCTCCCATTGTGCTATTCTAAGTAGTATTTCACTAATTTAACCACTCAAGTAAAAGGTTATGAAAGATGTGATTCTATGTACAAGAGTAAAATAAAAAACATTCCAATTAGGAACAAATGATTTAGATATTTTCCCACAAACCATTTTTAGTTAGGTGACATAAAATTCAAATACAGCCATTTAAAAAGGCTTTTAAACAAAATTTTCATCCCATCACTGTTCCAGATATAGAATTTCCAATCCTTTACAAGATACCAGTAATGAAATTTACAATAACCATCAACGAGGGAAATTCTGTGATATGTAATTGAATATGAAAATCATTAACATACCACCCTCAATGCTCAATGGTCATAGTTGAAGAAATTGAAATGACAATTATGTCATTTCATGATCACCCTCAATAATATGTTAAATAAAGGACTAGGTTAGATTTCTTCTCATAAGATTCCCAAAATTAATGGAAATTTTATTTATATTTTGTTAAATATTATAATATAATTATAAATTGTAAAGGATAACCCAAGGAAATTGAAGATGGAATTGAATAGAAGTAAGAATATAAAGAATATGGCAAAGAAAATGAACTTAATGAGGATACAGTGAAGGAACCATTAATGACACCCCCAAAGAAATCCAAAAATATTTAACACAAAACCCCTTACCTCCATTCATTTTAAAAATTCATGTACCTAGAAAATAATTGAAGAATCATTACAAAACGCCATGATGTAAGTCTTAAAAAATGTTGATATCAATATTCACATTCCGGAAGCCATTCACCATATTCAATATTATTAAAAATTAATTAAGATAATTTGAACTCATATAAGGATATTAAAAAGAAATCAAGAGGTATGACTAGGTAATAGTGTATATTCTTTTATTGCTCCTTAAATCCCTAAAAAATGTGATGATCCATGTACTTTTTCTATTAGTTACATAATTGGTAATCTAAATATTTCCAATTAATTTCATGACTTGGGATCTTCAATAATTGTAGTTTCCTATGACGTACATTATTCTTTTTAGATGGGAGAACATTACCCCCCAGAGGTTGTCTAACTTTCCAATAGGGGTACATTCTATCTGGTATATGTCCATGATGTGGTCCTATTATGTGTACAATGGTACCCATTTCCTACTGATTTTCCATCTTTAACATAGAGGATGACAATGGTAATAATCATACCCCATCATCATGTGTAGCAGATTTCAAAAAACTGATAATAAAAAAATAATCTTTAATTAATGTACACTTTCCATTTTATTTGGTGATGAAATAGTGTATTTTTGTATACTATATTAAATGAAATTACCACATGAAGAACATTCTATTTTTCATATTTTCGTTGAAAAATACTATTCCTCAATAGTGGAAATTGAAATGTTTAAGGACATAATTAGACAAGGTAAATTATGATAAACACCCAAACTATTAGAAAAATCTATTTTTTAAAATGAACTATATATTGGGAAGAGTTCAAGTGTTAATTATGATTATCAAATTAATGGAAGTTAAAATAATTATTTTCTTAAATATGACACTATAGTTACCTCATATTATTAACATGTAGTTGGAATGGAGAACAAATAAATGAATAAATCCCTAGGAAACCCCCTAATATATAGTTAAATGAACTACCCTTAATTATAAAATATTCCATTATAAAGGAGATTAGAAACTTCTATTCTCAATTTCCGATATCATAGAGCCTATCCAAGAGAAACAACTCACGAGTGCTCTTGAAAATAATTCTCAGTCAATATAATTGACATTGGAATACATTCCATGAATTAGTTCTTCCACATCCCTGCACAAAATTTTGTTGAATGATGGATCAAATTCAATGATAAAACCCCATATATGTCTTCATATAATCCTTATAGACATATAAAAAATGTAATTAGTAATAATTATAAAATATTGAATATTATTTACCACCCTAGTCTCCCAAAGGTTGAGTCCCATTAAAATTTTTACAAAGAAAACCGGTTACACAATTTTAATGAATGATGTAAATGAATTAGCAACAATTAGAATCAGGAATAGTTGGTGAGTTTTCATTGACTATTATAGATTCCACTATGTGATAAAAATACCATTTCCCCATACTCTTTATAGACCAAATTCTATAGAGAATATATGTGAATGAACATAATTGACTCTTTTATTTTTTTTCATATTTTAAAGTTATAATATAACACTGTGACCAAGAAAATACCACCATCACATGCACCATAAGTTTGTTATCAATCTATAGGATACCTTTCAGTCCCGTTAATTTCCCTGGTACATTTCAATACTAAAAAGTATGTATTTTCTATGAGTTGATTGAGAGTTTCTTGTATGAATTCATTGATGAATTCACTATGTATGTGAGAAGAATCCAAAACTATGTTGAGGTTCTAGAAAAGGTTTAACGAATATTTATTGAGAAATACTGGGTTTTGAATTTTTAAAAATTCAATTTTATAGTAGATAAATAAAATATTTTTGTCGATTTAATATGTATATAAGGAATAGAAGTTGATAAATGCAATGTTGATGTTAATTATACAAAACCCTACACCACTATTCTTTAGAAAATTATATATTTTTTAGGATTTGATGTATTGTATAGATGGTTTATTGGTAAATCTGAAAAAAAAATTCCCCCAAAATAACCTACTAAAAATGAAATTGATTTTTTATTTGATGATTCATGTATGATAACTTTTGAAAAATTGATAGAATTTATATCCACTACCCCCATTATCTATCCAAAAAACGGTAGTCACTCATAAAAGATATTCTGTGTTTCATCTAACCAAGCATTATAGGATACACTATCCAAAATGATTGATTGGATTCCACTATTGATACACTATACATCACAAACACAATATACATTTTATATTAACTAAAAAACAATAGAGTGAGTTTTTTTTCTGTTGTTTTAACTTTAGGAAAATTTCATTTTAATCTGTAATTAAGTAAAGTAAATATTTATTCTATTCATGAATCCTTAAGATATTTGATCAAGATGGACATTGAAAATATTAAACTAGTGAGATGGATGTTGTTACTACATGAGTTTGACATAAAAATAAGGATAAGAAGGGAAATTAAAATATAGTGGTTGGCCATAGGATATGAATTTATCAGACTACCAATGAAGAACCAATACTAATGACCAGCCTATATGAATCATTCCCTATTTAGGAACTATACATCTTGGACCATGTTCTTTAATATTCTTACATTGTAAATTTTCATGTTACAATAATGGTACAATACATATTTTATAATAAACACAATATTAAATAGAAATATTAATTAAAAAACTTTGTTTGGGAAGACCTTTATTTATGAAGAAAAATTCAATTAAAAAGTCATTATAAGTTTCATTCCTAAAAAATAAATAAATTCTATTCATTCATTTTGTCAAAAAATAGATTGTGGGGGTCATTTTTTACATCAATAAATTGCTCTAAAAATAACGGAACGCAAATTGTGTCCCTAGATCTTTACAAATTCACGTATTTTTTAAATTGCCATAATTAAATTTTACTGATAAAACGTCCAAAATAAAATAAATTCCCCAAAAAAGTGATTTTTTTGTGAGATATTTGATCTAAGGGTAATTTTCCTCATGTTACCATTGACCTTTGATTTTTTATTTTTTTATATATTATTGGATATAAATAATGTGTCTATGTGGATTGAGTCCAATGAAATTCTGACTAATTAGTCATAATACTATGAATGAGTTTCAAAAATAAATTATTTTTTTGATGTTTTGGAATACCTGAGTTTTAAATCCCTATCAAGTAACCAATTATGAAACAAAAACATGGATAACATCATGATGAAATCTGGAGTTTACCCAAAAACCACCAATACCGACCACCCATAATGAGATGTACTGGATTAGGTATCTAACAGAGAAATCAATATTTTTTGGAGAAAGTAGTGCATACCAACCTTAAAGACAAAATTAATATTACAAGAATCACTATGTTTATATATAACTGCCTATAAAACCTTACTAGGTATGTAACCATATTGTACTATTATCATTATACACACCCACATACCTATTGAGCTACAACACAAAGCTTATTTGGATTTCAATAGAGTAAACCTGTAATTTAGAAAGGCTGGATAATAGAGAAAACTAAAAATAATGGATATTTAGGAGTTGAGGAGAAAGGAATATGGGAACTCACTTCTGTATGAGGGAAAAAAATTATTACCATGGGAAACTATTCTAGAAAATAGTGTTTCATGATGGATACAATGTACATCTATCTTCATCAAGGATGATTCTTTTCTCGGGTAAGCATTGTTCTAAATGGATAGGTCCTTAAAGGGTAACAATTACCTTCACTTTTTTTGATCTCGAGATTTAAGGATAAGGTTATAATAATCATATACAAGTAAAAAAACCAATAAGGAAATTGTATGAGTACTTTTGGGGAACACTTATGGAGGAATCATGGATCTTCCTTGCTACATTTCAATAATGAACTAGCAGGGTATCTTCTTCCATTATTTGGGCCTTGCTAGTTATTTTATATTAAACTATTTTTCATGAAAAAAGGATTTCTATAATTTAACTATAAGTGTGATTTATCCATGTGAATGGGAGGAGATAAACATGTTTTTTTTAAAAAAAAATTGATTCGATAAATAGATTTAATTTTTTTCACTTCATACAGTTTTGAAAATTTATCATTTGGTATAATTTTTTATGTTGTATTCAAACATTTATTGAAAATCATTGATATCATTTTTTGTTTTAAAATAAAAGGGATAGTGTTTATTAATTCATTTATTCCTTAATTGGGATACTTATATGATTACTAAGTGGAAATTTACACTATTTTTATGGATTTCTATCTTAGAACGGGGAGGTAGAGTGTGAGTTTATATATTTTTGTGAAATTAATATCGATAATTAAAGTCATTGAAATGTTAAACATAATATGATGTAACGTGACCTATATGATATTGAACACCTTATAGAGAACACATAAATAAAATTATATAGGTTTATTGATCCAGTAATTAAAATGATAAATTGGAATCCCACAATGAGTCTCTGATAAAAAGATTCTGGTTAATTTCTAAAATATCTTCATGCAATTTTCAATCACAATAAGTTCTATACATATTTCTTTGGAACAAAATTATTCTTGGTAAAAATATTCCAACGTCCCGTGTCAATGATGATTTCAATTTGGTGATGGGAATATTGAACCCATAAATAGGGGAAATTTAATTATAACACATTCATTGAATCATTATTTTGAATGTAGAAAATAAAAAATTGGTCTGTGAAAATATAGTAAAGAGGTAAAAATGGATGTTATTTTTGTTAAATCACTAAATCCATTAATATATAATTTTATACAATATTGAATTGAATGTTTTATTTAATTGAAGTGAGGTTTTAGTTTGATTCACATATAAAGCATGAAAGTTTTCATAGTAGAACATGTATCTATTTATTTCTTCTCTAGCTAGTAAATTTAGAAAATAGAAGGATGGTTATTTTTATTTTTGAAATAAAAATTAAAATTCCATGATAAAATTTTCAAGAGTGAAATAGTTTAAGTGTGGGGAAGTGTTGTGAGTTGGAGTTTTTGACATTTATTTCCATTTATTCATTGAAAATACCCTAAAATTAAATTCAATTCTTAGGTAAATATTAATTTTAATTAACTATATGAAATTATAAATTTATTATAAATAGGTTTCTAATATGGTGTTTATTGATATATCAATGTTATAATTTAAATTTTAAAGGCATGATTTGGAATGGAAATTACACTTATTAAATTATCAATGTGAATCTTAATTATTGGAAGACACTACATGAAGAAAAAATATAAATCTTATGTACTGTAGGTTGAAAATTTTCAAAGACAAATTGTGACTATTCCATTCATAGTCACTATGATAACCATAGTTACTGACCATGTGCTACCCCTATAATGAGAACCGAATCTAATGTTGTTTGTATGGAAACCATGCTATTAAATTTCCATGATGACTACTCATAGTCACATTACCACTATACTTCACACCAATATCTTAGTAGATATAACTACTATGATCACCATTAGATCACTATGGGTTCTAAAAAATTACACAAATGAATAAATAGATGACCACATTAAGAAAATAAATGAACCAAGGAATGCCATTAATTGTTAGCATAGCTAAAATCTACACACTTTTTTCAAAACTATCTCGTGGTCAACAAAATGGTCATGTGATTCAAGGTAGAAGTTCCTGCAATGATCATTTCCCCCTCTTACTAATATAAACATACCTATCAAGATGCATTATGTCAACTAGTAGACCCCAATCCTATACATCCCATGATAATAAACAACCCTATCAATTAATGATTGAGGATAATCCAGATATACGGTTCTTCTCCAGATTGTACTCCAGCAAATTACTTACCACTACCTTGAGGAAATGTGAGTCTCAATTACCAAAATGACAACGCGTTTTACTACCACCCAAGGATTTGGGATAAATATTTAGTAAAGACACCTCACATGGAAAATTATAGTTTTACACTAATTTGTCCTAATATCTTCTTTTAATAATGCAATGATTATATAAAGCATTCTATGAGTGAAGGTTCCTGGTCTGGACATCCAATCTAGGAGAATTTTCATTCCTCTTAGTTTCAAAGGGGATAACTACTTTATGACACCAATGTTTCATGATGAAAGACCACGTTCCCATGAGTTTCTAAAGGAAATAAGATATAGGTGAAAAACTAAATCCCACACATTCTGAATAGTTTTAGAAGCTTCCTTAACTATTAAATTGAGCCAACGGGGGGTATAAGTTTCAATCATGTAGTAATAAAGAAAATATTCCCCCCAACGAAATGTAGCACCACAAAAAATAGACAATTGGAATTTGTTTTCTAATGAAGAAACTCATATTTTTATATATTTCAAGGGTATGAAATCCCACAGGTAAAAAATGATTCCTAGGTGCTAAATGAGTCACATCATTTAAATACCATCCCCATTTCCACGTCGAACATAATTAACATAACCATTGACATATGGTTCACAGAAATACTACACTATTGAATGGAAACTAGAATGGATAATTTTAGTATCACTAATTCTTTCAAAAATTAATTATGATCACTCATTATAGATGTGTGTCATCCATACAATAGAATTAATATTGTTCCTTTCTCAATGAATAAAATCCTTAATTCTAGAAAAACAAATGCACATCAAATTGATTGAATAATTTTCTCTAATAATTCATCTATAATAGGAATTAACTATGATGGAATAATTAAATTACAACAGAATAGACTCTTGAAGGTCTTCTTCTAATACTACTAGCATTGAATGTTGCTTTATTTTCATTCAATATCGTTAAAAATATGATGATGGAACACTAATACATTTGTGGGAACACTAATGGAATCCCATCATTTCCCCTATTATGGAATTGTGATTCTTTAATGAACTAACCAGTATATGGATAATAATATTCTAAATTAGTATAGGTTTCTTCTAGTGGTTTCTATTTTTTGTTCTACTTATTATCAACATTAAAAACATAAGACACTTGGATTTAATTAACAGCATGAGATGTTATGAAATATGTGAATTTAATGGGGTATGAAGGTATCTAATCACTAGGCTGGGAAATATAGAAAACACAATGATCATTTTATTCCACTATCTAGTTACAAATTTCCTAAAAAACTAATTAATGAAATTTAATAGATGGGAAGATGAATAAACACCGACCGAACAATTACTCAAAAGGAGAATTAGGGAATGATATAAGACAAACCAATTCTTATTAAACTGAATTTAAAATTGAAAAATTAAATTTTATATTTATTTCCAATTGAACCCAGAAAATAACTTTCAAAACACAAAAGAAAACTGTATTCTTGAGAGACAATTCGAGACCTATTTTTATTACATATTCATAGGATCAAAAAAAATTTATGAGTTTCCTATGATAGACACACATTAAAACCCATTCCCTATTAACGTCAAAACAATAGTGTGAGATATAACAAGATTTATAATAAAAACCATTGAATATATAATCAATGTAATATATTTATAAATCATTGTAATCTTAATAATTCTAAAATATGTTTTTTTTAATTTATCTATTTCGTGAGAAAATATTTCGAATTTTTAATAAAATTTCATTGAATTAAATGATTATGCAGTGCACATATTAAACAAATATTTTGATATATCTGAGTAAACTAGAAATATATATGTCACCACATCATTCCATGGTCTTGAATTTACCATGTTATAAGTGAATGACTTTACATACCCATATTTTAATGTTCATGATGATTACCCTCATTCATGCTATTCATCAGACACAAATAAACATAATGGTCCATCTAATTTCATTTAAAACCACTCAAATCTTGTTTATAATAATTTATGTTACCATTACATTTAATATTTTCTATTAAATCCCTATTAAATTTTAATTACATAAAACATTGATAGAAAAAATTCAATATTTTACCTGAAACATTCTAGGATTCTTTTTACAACAGTTATAAAAAGATGGAAATTTTGAACCATTGGTTTCATATTTCATGGACTGAATAATTGCAATATAATTCTACCCATATCAATTCTTATCATTAAATTTAAAAAAGTAAAAATATTCCATCCCTACCATAGTATCACTTTTCATTAATTTATTATATTAGTAAAATTCATGAGAGTTCAATGATCTTCAAGATAATGGCTTTAATTTGAAGTAAAACATTTCAATATTAATATCATGTAACATAAAAAAATACGGGGCATAAAAGGTCAATCTAGTAATTTTATATTTGTTGATAGTAAAATATTCCTCCTATTTTATTTCTAAAAAATGAATTTTCATCCAATATTGAAAAACGTTATTAAAATTCATCTCAAAGAAATAATCCTCACATATCATCAACATAAATTTATCATTTTTATCATTTTTTCCATCATATTCTTTACCAATGAAAACCATTTTTCATATTCACCTTCAAAAAAATAATTGGAAAGAATTATCATATATTGTTTAGAATAGACCAGCACTTCAAATATATTTTCTAGATAGATTTTCACCATTTATATACCATTAGATATGAGGTTTAACCAAATGTATGATGGTGTTGTTTCCTAATGTTCCCTATTGTAAAAATGATCTAAATCTAAAATTATGGTAAATCTATGACATGTTTAATATGATTAATATTCTATTTCAACTGAGTTAACAAAAATTTAAACTACTCTATAGAAATTCAAACCAATCCCGGTTCTTATACAGAAGGATATTATCGACTTGATTTATTTCAACATCATTCACCAAAATTTCATTCAAATAAAATAATTTTAAAAATACACAGATAAAATTATGAAACATGTAATCCATTATTTTTTTCACTAATATTTTTTAATTCATTCATTAATTTCACTTAAATGTATTTTATTATTGATAAATTTTCCTCTAACATTATTTAAACATTTCACTTATACAAATGATAAAAAATACACCTTAATCAAATGAACATTATGTGTTTTGTAGAAAGAATTAGATATTAATATATTCCATTGGCCAATTAGTTTTAGAGTTTTAGAGAAATAGGAAAAACCCTCAAATGTCCATTGTTACAAATAATTTATACACATAAAAATACATAATTTTTTTTCAATAAAATAAATTTTCATAAATTTAAATTTTTATTTCATTCAAAACATGTTGAATTATTTTTTATGAATCCCCATCGAAAAATGATATAATTTTTTATAGTTCAAATGGATCTTTATTACCATTGAAAAAAATTAATAATTTTTTATGTGTGCCAAAACATTATTAATGGATATAAAATTAATGAAACCCATTAGTATATTTTAATAACCCTGGAATACAATATAATTTTTTGTTTTTTATAATAATCATTGTGGTCAAAACAATCATTTTATAACATAAAAAGTCAAACTCAATTAATTTTAATTTAAATACATATCCCAAAAAATAAAAAATAAAATATCATAATTATATGTGTTTCTTGTAAAACATGGGTAATCTTGGAAATATTTAACTAAAAACATTATTTTCACCTATAAAATCTGCATAATAAGTTTTCTTTAAACATAATCATTAATGTTCCGAAATGTTATTAAAAAATACCCTTTTTTGATTTATTTTATTATGTTAGATTGTTATAGACAACACATTCACTCCATTGGTTTTATCCTATTAGATGTAATTCAGTATTAAGAATCATTGCCATTGATAATATAACTATTATATAGTGATCACATGATTATTATAAATATATTTTTATGGAAAATCCAATTCTCACAAAAAATGTAAATGATGGCCCCAACTAGTAGTATCATACCCTATGATGGCCATAAATTGGAGCATCCAAGGGAGATAACATCACTAGAATTTTACCTTGGTCAATTCCATGTCGATATCTAACAACATAATCATGAGTGAAACTATTTATAGGATAAGTTCACGGTTATTGAGATCATTTCCCAAACCATATTTATCTATCTAACCCATGAAAGTCCAAAAATCTCACACAATACTCTTAGAGTATATGAAGGATTATTATAGGGATATGTATCAAGACCCTAGAAATATGAATATGTACATTGTTTTGTATACAATAAGGAATATATTTTCAGCCTACTGTTGTTATTTCTTAAATTATTTTCATTTTGATAAAATAATGAATGAATTGAATTTTTTGTAAATTTTAAAATTCAATTAACAAATATATGATGTAATGTATTTTTTAAAAGTTTTTATTTTATTAAAATATTAAAACTAAATATTTTTTTATCAAATATAAATGTTCAAATAATTTTAATGAAATGAAATGTAATTTTTATTATCATTTGAAAAACTATTATTTTTCAAGAACCCATCATTTTCAATAAATTTTGGTAATTTATTTTAAAGTAAAAATTCGCTAATTTAGAAAATTATTAAAGATAAATTAGATTATTTTTGGAATTAAAATATAAAATTTTCCAATGGTGACTTTCTCATAATTTTCTGAGACATTCAAATATTTGTGTAAAAATTAAATACCATGTAAATATAGTTTTTGTATTATGAAATAATAATGACCTAAAATTTGATGTAATAAATACCATAAGAGTTATACAAGACCAAATATATGTTATAAAATTTAAATAATTTTATTTTATGTTTATTTTATAAAGAAATTTGGTCTCCTCCAAAACATGCAACATATTTTATGGTTTTAAAATCAATTATTAAGAAGTATGAATCACCACCTCTTAAGAAAGGGAATTATTTTATTATTTTGGACCCTTGAAAATATAAAATAATTTAAACCCCATACATTTGGATGAAAACCAAGGAATCTTTAAGGGATCGTTTTTTTTTTGAATATTTTGTTATCTAGAGTCCAACCCCAAAATAATAATGAAATCCCACTCTTTTCCTATATAAGCCCACCAAATCCTTCATTTCTCATCACTCAAACTTTCTTGAGCACATCCAAACTCTATCCTCTACCTTATAGAGTCCTCCAAAGGTTTCCAAAGATCTTAATAATCCCTTTACATGCCTTTAGATTCATACACTCGGGTATGGGATCCCCACATTTCTCTCCTTCTTTCAATTCAAGTACCTGTTTTGAAATTAGTCTTTATAATTTCAATTGGTTGTATTTTAATTTCTTTCTTTTATTCCATTACTATACAATTTTTTTGATAGTGATACTTGTCATACTCTCTCATTTTACACTTACCTAAGCTGTTACTATGATGAGATTCCCCAAGAGATTTCTCTATTTTTATTTCTATTCAAGAAATTATTTTAAGTTATGTCAATTAAATTACCTTTATTTGTGTTGGAATATATTATTCCATATTACCATTTCTTTAAATTTAATTTATAAATTATTATATCCCCTTTCCATCTCAATATTCCTCCCATGATCCTTTATGTACCGTAGTTACTATGTTAAATTATAGTTACGATTATTTTCTCTATTCATGTTTCTTCAATAATTTATTCCTTTTATTTAAACAATTTTAGTGTGGGATATGATTTTAAATTTACATATTACATCACATTTAATCTATATGTGATTAATGATCAATTTATCTATCATCAATATATTATTACAAATTTTTAGGTGACACTGTTATGCTACCAAAATTTCAACAAGAGTTTCCATGCTAAAATAATTGTGAAGTAAATACCATTCCAATTTTTCTATCAAGGGTATTCACCTCTATGATCATATTTTTATTGATTGGGAAATTTCATATAGGTATTACACATTTCTTTATTGGTGAATAAATTTTGATACTGAATGAATCCATGTTTTATGATCTATGTGTCACACTTAAGCATGAGAATGAAATTATTTTGATGGGTGTGCCCATATATCACTCAAATGAAATGGTTAATGTTTATTATCATGATACATCATGTTGGGATAGGTAGTGAACCTAATTACTTTAGGATAATTTTTTCATCATGATGTTTTAACATATTATCCTTAACATATTTTTATGATTCCGGGTTTTAAATTGTTGCCACATTTCTCATGTATTGATTATCAAGCTATACAATATAATTGTTCTTTTTTATGATTCCTACTCATATTATTCCCCATTTATATACATATTGTATAAAATTTATCTTCTTATTCCATATTTATTACCTTACTAGTCTTTATTGCTCCCCCTTTCTCATTTTGTCCCAAGGTTATCCCAGGCAGTTTTAAGTACAAATTAATATTATGAACATGTTTAGGTGGTTTTCAATAAATATTATGTCTTTAATGTTTAATTTTGTTATGTAAGGTAACAAATTCACAAATACACTATTCATAATGATATTTTGGGTGGTATTAAGGGAGCTCATTTGTAATAAATCATGTATTAATTTGAAATAAAGAGAAGGGTTCTTATATTTTATATCAGATATATAGTTTAGTTAATTTTGGGATTATGATTAGAAAATTATAGTGAATTTCATGGGTATAAGAATGTGTATAAGAAATAATCCCTAAATTTTGATAAGTATAAAGTAAGTGGTTTTCATGAAAATACATCCATGTCTAGATACTATAAGAGGACATAGTTCTGGAAAGTTTTTACCTATGAGTAACAACTCTGATTATGTGTTGGAGGCCTCACTCGGGGTAACATGGAAAAAGACAATGATATTTATTTCTCATATAGTTTGAAACTCTATGGTAATTTTCCTTGATAAATTCAGAATCTCGTTTCAAAACATTATTAATAGAACAAAAACATGCCAACATTAATAAATGTTTGTAAATAGATCATCAATAACATAAATGAAATCCTATAAATTCATAAGTTAAGGAAATAAATTGAATTTATAGGTTATCCCTTTATTATAATTGGATTTCCTTTTATGATATTAATAGTTTAAATATAATAATTTCTAGTTTTCCTTTTATTCTAGAGAATAGACAGAAATATGAAAAATCAGGTAAACAATTAATGTGACATGACTGTAATGACCACCCCAATGATTTTCTAAACCTAATAGGAGTATAAATCATGTAATTCATGACAATAATCTCTCAGTTGAGTTTGGTTATGAATAGAAACCAAGATTATGAGGAGTGTAAAAACCCCTTTAAGCGTGAAAAAGTGACAATCGAGTGCTTTATGTGACAAAGGTCTTTTACATTCGATGGATCATCCAATCCCTTAATAAGGAAATAATGGATCAACTACATTGAGAATATCTTCTATGTCCTTTAATGTTCTGAACAAGAGAATGTTATCGTGTGTTTTTATCTTATGGAAAGTGAAGCTGATCAGTTAGGGAAATTGATCAAGAATATGAATCCAGAGTAAGTGATTGAGGTGATGGATTGGATTGAATTATAGAAAGTGTTTTTCGATAAATATTTTCCAAACACATTCTGTATAAACATGGAAAGGTATTTCCTTTCCCTCAAGAAAAATGATGATGAATCTATTAGGGGCATAAGAAGAAAACATGAAAAATATTAAACGATATACATCCAGTTTTTTAATTACTCATGAAAAGAGGGTTGGCTGCTTATTTGGTTATATAAATCATAGTCTACGGAAAGTTTTCTAGATCTATTACTTTGATATCTATGTGGAAATTTTACAATGTGCCCTTAAACAAGAGATGGAGATTAGAGAAATTAAATTGCATCATAGAGAATAGAAGCCTAAAGTGGTGCTTAAATCTTGTAGTTTGGTGGGTAAATCTATATGTGATAATAAATTCCAACATCCCACTTTTGAATGATGTGGAATAAAGAACCCTAGATATTTTCCTAATGTAATTAATAAATTATTTAGGTGTGGGAAGGAAAATTGTATAACATTTACCGACATGAGAAATCCACTAATATGACAGAGTAAAGGAATAATCCAATCAACTATCAATGCAATGTACATTTCCACTACATCAAGAAACCATGGTACTTTTTAATTAAAATCTCTAATACCAGGGTTTTTTGAGACATCCAATGTCCTCCATGGTACCAAGGGTGAGCATTTTACCATCACAACTGCTAAAGGGAATCCCGACAATAATGTGTTGAATGTTATGCTGAGTATTAATAAAATAATAGAAAATTTACATTATGATTATGTATCTATACATTCATTAATATCACAAAATTTAGTAGAAATATTCGAGCACAACCACAAAGAATGGTGGAAGATTTTTCATTGAATGAAAAAATGGAGATATTATTGTTTCACAATTATATAACTCACCCCTATCACAATTTGTGGGATTAATATCCTAGCGAACGTAGTCATACTCCATTAGGTTTAATTTAACGCAATTATGGTTATGGATTGTACTAACCTTGGTTTCTATTATTTAAACCTTAATTTTTATTTTTTTTGTTTTATGGTGTAAGGATGACAATTGGGAGAGTTAAGAGAACATTTAAAAAAATTTATAGCTAATGGACAGGTGCACAGTCTATACACAGTTTTTACACATCGTGCGGGAATATTTGGAGAACACATTCAAACTTGTTGAATTTGGACATAAGGTTAAACATGGTGTTTGCATAGTTAGGAAGACTGTGCAAGGAGGATTTGAATGGGGTTCCTTAAGGAAGTATCTCACACACGGTTAGCAAACTATTTGTGTAACCATGGGCATAGTCAAATCTAGATCCTTAAAAAAGGATATCACTCATTTTTAATATAACTCCTTCATTTTTCCCCTATGAAACCTTAATTCAATATTCATCTCCATTGATTGTAGGAGAACCTCTCCCAACTATTTTGGAGTCATTATGGAGACCTCCTTTGGCGTTTTCAATCCCAATTCTTGTGGTAAGTGACATTTTTCATAGTTATTTTCATTTTATCGTTGATATACTTAGTACTATGTATCCTATCTTCTTGGTTTATCAGTTATACGTCTTTCATTAATATATCTAGGAGTTTTGATTGAATATACATTGATATTTTTTCATTATATTTCTAGGATAAGAGATCTAAGTTGATTCTGTGATGAATCAACCCAATTTTCATTAGCATTCTTCATTTATTTTCGGTTTTCATTTAAACCTTCGAGGTACGTTGCTTCACTCTCAAATACATGTAGTATAACTGAATGGAATGACTTCAAATTGAATATCTTAGGATTAAGTTATTGTTATTTTTCAATGGAACAATTTTTGGGAATCATCTTTTCTAATGGTTTGGTAAATTTTGGAAATCTAAAAAATTTGGTGTTTTGAATAAGGTGATTTCGTTCTTGGTTTTAAAACATGGAATTTAAAATGGGGATTTTATAGAATAGTTCCACATGGTTTTTTTAATATATTTTCAATAAAAGTAATGTTTTATTAAAATTAATTTTTCTATTTGAATTTGATTTCATGAAGTTTTTCAATAAAATTATTGTTTTGTTGGAAGGGTTTTAATTGGTTGAACACACAAGGACTAGGCTTGGGTTTAGAATGGGATGTAGTGTGTGTTCATATGAATTATAAAGGGATGTATAAAGGAATTAAGGACCACAATTAAAAGGTTGGGACATATATGGGCATGATGTACCCCTGTCACGGTGGTCCACTTATTGATGGTTTAGATGATGGATAACTCACCGCTCACTAGTATAGGGAGATTTATTTGCATGAATCTGTGGAACTGTTGTAAAGAATGGAATGGGTATGATAACAAAAGTATTAATATTTCGTTTTAAATACTTTTGGAGATTTTTAATTGTAATGATGATGTTCTAGGAAATATTTTTTAATAGAACATGTTTTAATTTGGTTATGAACAGTTTTTTAAGCTGGTTTGTGTTGTGTTATAAACTGTTTTGCAGAATTCCATTATATAGATGGTTTTATATAAAAATTCATAACCTTTATATCTTTGTGGAGTGAGTATGAATGTCCTTATGGAAAGACTACTCAGTTTTATACTCACCCTTTCCGGAGAACTTAGGTTCTTTTGCAGATGCAATCATCTAAGACCTGTGAAAAATTGAAATATCACACAGTTTTAGCATCATCATGTGATACAAGGGTAGTTCGGTGATGTTGAAACATGTATCATGTGTATCATGGAGTCTTCTTGTGTTCATTGTGTTATTTTTTTCATATACTATTTTATTTGAAAGTATTTTGTCTTTATCTATGGTACACCTGGGTGGTTCTGAAATTAATGATGTGGTTGTGTCGTCTTTCATTTATTCATGCATCATGTAGTGAGTTGTTTGGTTATGGTTTGTTAAGTTAATGGTGTTATTTTTTAATGTTTAAATATTCCCCCACTTGTATTTGAAACCCTTCGGTATTTATTTCTATCCTTTTGGAAAATTGGGGATGTTACATAAGGCATATTAATGGTTCATTTTATTCTCAAGCCAATGGGAATCAGTATGTCACTACAAATGGTATCATCTTGTTCGTTCCTTGAGGAACTAGTAGTCATAATATTTCATGGAATTAGAGTTAAAAATATTTCTTTCCTATTCCTTGGGTGGTGATCTTAGAAAGGAGTAGGATTGTTGGGACTAGAAATATAGAGTATAAAAAGATGTACCTTACCTTTTTATCCAGAACATAATGATACCAAGGATTTGGTTTCATAAGTGTTTTGGAGACACATATAGGATTATTAAAATGTCATTTTCATGGGTTTATCCAATTATACGAGCATCACATGCATTTAAGAGGAATGATATTCCACTAGGATTGCATATTTTATTTTGGAAGTAATGATTTATGTTTTGACTAAAAGTGCTGATTTTTTAAAAAGTTTGTATCATTTTCAAATGATTGATTTGGAAAATAGTATGGTTGATGTATTTTGAAAATTGTATGATTTTAAAATAGAAATCCACTTGTTTTAAAAAATTAATGATTTTAGAAAAAGCAATGTTATGATAGTTGATGTGATATAATTGGAAATTCAAATCTATTAGTTGCTAGAGAGAATGAATTATCAATTTTTTTGGTTATTTAGAAAATGGAAACAGGTAGGAATTATAGAAACCAATTAGAAGAAGTTTTATATAATGTGGTTGGACCTGAACCACAGCTGAACCAAGAGTTCGTTCAATGTATCGTACAAGCTTTTCATGTTCTGGAAACAGGGAACTGGAGGGATGAGCCATGGCATGTGGATAATTCCATCTAGTTTATGAAGAAAAATCCACCTATATTTTAGAGTGATTCTGAATAAGAAAAGGTATAGTGGGGGTGAACAAGACGAATCATATCATTGATTTCAATATCACACCATCAGAGTTGAAATTCAATTTGGCGACATAAATGCTCAAGGATATGGCACATTAGTGGTGGGATCTAGAAGTGGAAGCTAAATTGGATCAAGGAATTACCTAGGATGATTTTATGAAATTTTTTATCAATATATTATGTAATCACATGATTATTATTTAGTGAAGGATAGATTTCTTTGTCCTGAAAGAGGAAAATCTATCTATCATAGTGTATGTAGCTAAATTTCTTCATTTAGTGTGATTTGGACCAAAATTTGCAGTGAGTGCAGCCTTAGAGGCACTCATATTATAATCAAGGATAAAAAAGGACATTTTCTCAAAGATTTTTCTGCTCTATATTATGTATTATATAGTGATAGTGTATTGAGAGTCAGTGGTTGAATGTGATTACTCAGGATCTATGGGAGGAAAAAGTATGATGATATCTATGATAAATGGTGGGAACTCAAAAGCTGCGAGGAAGAAAAAGATGGACACATATTTCCAAGGTGGGAGGGGGACTCATAATTAGATGGTTGTATCATTGAACTGTCCTCCATGACCCATGAGAAAAAAGGATGTTTCTAATGTGTTTCACTTTACCAAATGAAACAAGAGTGAACCACACAAACTAGGGGATTCCATAACTACAAGTAAAGGGGTCATCTTTAGAGCTTTTGTCAGAGTGCTCTAAGGTCAGGTGCTTGAGACACATCTTAGGTGTTGCATGAATCATATGATTAAATAGGTAAAGGATTGAAAAATGAGTCTCTTTATCAAGGAAGAGATATCCATGGTAATTATATGAACATGATGACTCCTTAGCAAGGGTAATCTCAACAAGGAAACAAGGATAAGTGTGTAATGAAGAAGTAGTTGCATGGAGATGAGAAGATGATTGTGGATGATCTGGTCGGACCATCTATGTTGAGAGGTATGATTCTTTTGAATTATATCCTTATGTGTGTGCTATTTGATACTGGTTAATCACATTCCTTCATTAATTCATGTACAATTGATTTTTTATGTTAAAAACTAGAGATTATTCCCTATATGTTAAATCTATAAACTCTTCTCGGTGAAAGATATTACAAGGCCATCCTATAAAGAGAATGATCAATAACTATTAATAGATCTAAGATGAAATGGGACTTCTCATTGTTGGAGATGGATTTCCATTATGTAATCTTGGGTATCGATTGGTTAACAACATTCAAGGATGACATTATTTATTATAGAAGAGTGGTTAATTTCAGAACTGATGACATCGTAGATCATCCCTTTAAAGGATACAGGGTGGTAAAGATGGGGGAAAAAGATTGTTGGCACCAGTGGTGGGAAAGATCTCTTACCAATTGATGATGTGGATTTTGGAATTGATGGAAGAGATCGAGGTTAGAAGTTTTCTTGCAGTTTTGGATTAATTTCCTGATGTATTTCCTTGGAGCTTATCAGGGTTACAACCTATAAGAGAAATGGAGTTTACGATTGATGTCCTCTTAGGGACCAGCCCATTTTCCCTTCTATATTATAGGATAAAACAAATATAATTAAGGGAATTGAAGGTGTATTTGGAGAATCTGAAATGAAAAGGATTCATTTGGCTATGTATTTATCTATGGGATGCACTCATCTTATTCTTGAGGAGATAAAATTGAACACCAAGGTTTTGGGTTGGTTATCATAATCTTAACCATGTGACGACAATGAGCATAAATCCACTACCATGCATTGATGATATGTTTGATCAATTTTGTTGCGCTTAGTGGTTCCATAAAATTGAATTGTGATTAGGATATGATAAATTTTGAGTTTGGAAGGAATATATTCTGATGAAAAATTTCAAAAGCCAATATAGACACTACGAAAATGTAATTATGCCTTTCGGACTTATGAATGCACAAGTCTTATTAGATTTGATGAATTAGATATTTCAGAGACATCTCGAATCATTTGTTGTGGTACTTTAGGATTACATATTGGTAAATTCAAGGATAGGGTATGAACATGGGAGACCCTTGGCAACAATATTAAGAATCTTGAGAGATCATCGTTTGTATGCCAGATTATAAAAGTGTTATTTTTTGATACAAGAGGTACCCTTTCATGGACACATAATTTCTTTAAAAGGGGTTTCAGTGGATCCTGAAAATATTGAAACGATTTTCTCTTGGAAACCCTTCAAAGAATGTATTTAAGATAAAAAAATTTCTAGGTGAATCAGGTTATTAACAATGATTTGTGTGTTACTTGTCACAACTAGATTCTCCTATGAGAGCTTTAAAAAAAATAACTTTCCATTCTGATAGACTAAGGAACTCCAGAAGTCTTTTTAGGTGTTGAATGCTTGGCTTACATAAGCACCTATATATAATTTTCTAGAATAAAGAAAGGGTATGTGGTGTACTGTTATGCTTCAAGATCTTGATTTGGATGCGTTCTCATGCAAGGAGACCATATGGTTTGTTATGGTTTGAGGCAGTTGAGAGGGCATGAGATGAACTACCAAACCCATAACTTCGAGTTAGCAGTAGTCACTCATGCTTTAATGAATTCACACCATTACCTCTATGGTGAAAATTTAATTGTGTTTATAGATGCTAATAGCATGATACATATTTTCTCACAATGGGATTTGAATCTACAGAAAAGGAGATGGATGTGGTATCTTAATATGTTTTCATTTTGCATTATGTATACACCAGGGAAAGGAAATATGATGGTAGATAGATTATGTAGAAAATAAATATGGTGAGTTGGTGAAAGAGGATTCAGATGAGTGGTTATTGATGTTGGTCTTATCCAACATGCATGTGGAATGTAAATATTGAGGTGATTTTATGGTTTTAATTTTTGTCTTTATGGTTTCTGATTTCATAAATATGGCCAAGAAGCACAGACATCTGATGATGAATGCCTATTTATTAGTTCAAAACCCAACGTTGGGGAGGCCATTGAATGCTGTAAACATGGTGGGAGTTTGGTTTTGTGGTTCATAGCTCATATGATTGTAAATATGGCCTTCTAGGAACAATTTTTTATTTCTTTCCACCATTCGAGATAGGTTGTACATCCGATAATATAGAAGATATATAAGGCATTAAATACATAGTTTTAGTGGATTGGTATGAAAGAAAATGTGGAAGAATTTAGTTCAAGGTGCTTAAATTTTTAGAAAGTTATGTAAGAGAATCAAATACCAGAAGGTATGTTGTATTCTTTAACGATTTCAGTGTGGAAATGGAAGCCCAAAGAGATGAATTTTGTTATAGGACTACCTAGAACAATTTGAAAATATGATTCCATATGGGTGATAGAGGATCAACTAACAACATTGTCACATTTGACCCTTATTCATGAAACTTATATGGTAGGGGGAACTTTCTAAAATATATATATGAGCAGTGTTAAAGAGACATGGAAAACTAGTTTCAATAGTTTCAGATAAAGATTTGAGGTTTAAATCTTGTTTTTGGAAATCCTTACCGAAATCCCTTAGGACTTTATTGACTATGAGTATGATGTATCGTCCTTATATGGATAGAAAATATGAAAGGACAATACAAACATTAAAATACATATTACAGGTTTGTGTAATGGATTTTGGTGGCTCATGGCAAGAGCACGTTCCATTAGTGGAGTACTCTTATAATAACAACTATCAGGCCTCGATATAAACGGATCCTTTCAAATATTTTTATGGGAATATTTATTGTTCTCCATTGTGTTGGTTGGAAATAGGTGATACTTCACTAGTTGGGATGATTATTGTAAAAGAAAAAATATAGAATATTCAGTTGATCAAAAAGAGGATGGTGATGACACAGAGTCATTAGAAATCATATACAAATCATCACTAAAGACTATTGTCATTCCCAGTGAGGGATCATGTGTTCTAGAGGATCTCTCCAAAGCTTAGATTTCATCATTTTGGGATGCATTAAATGTTATATCCAAGATATATTTTACCTTCTTAGATACTAGAATGGGTTTTAGTCATGGAAAATTGATGGGAATTTCCACCATATTTTAGTTTGGTACGTAATTTTATCTACATATCTCAGTTGAAGAAGTATCATCCTGATTATGACCATGTGATCAGATTGGATCATGTTGACCTATAGCCAGATTCTTCATTGGTACATATCCTGGTACAGATTATAGATATGAAAGAGAATATCTTCCGTGGAAAATGAATTAGTCTACTGTATGATTAATGAAAACATAGTTAGATTTAGGAAGAGACTTTGGAGAGTGAGAAGGAAATGAAAGAGAAATGGCCAGAACTCTTTTAGGAGTATGATAGTTTTCTACATTATGAGTTCGAAAATACCAATGGTGGGGAGAATGTAGTACCATCAATTTAGGTTATGTAACCCTTATGTTTTTTTAAATATTTTATGTGTAATGGTGAATGTTGGGAGAGTTGTGAGAACATTGAATATGATTTTGGGGAACAGGAGAGATGTAAATTATATTCATGGTTTTTCCAAGCCATATAGAAATCCAAATAAAAACCGTGCACACTACCAGATTTTCAAAAAAATGCTTCGGAACAATCTATGCATGGTTAGGGAGGTCGTGTGGGGATGCCTTGTAGGGGTTTAATTAAGGCAGTAGCTAACACATTGTCAGTGCACAATTTGTCTAATCATGTGGTCTGACCGTGTGCTGAGTCAATCTAGAACCTTAAAAATATGATTGTAACATCCTGGTTCCAGGTGCCACTCAACGGGTGCCCCAAACCCGGTTCGCCATGTGACCTCAAGAGCATTTCCCCAAACGCCAGAGGCTACCAACTAGCAGCCAGGTCCCAGGTCTGATAGTGGGGAAACATTGCCCTCATTTTTTAATGTGTAGCGCAGCAGAATATAATATAAATCATACAACGATAACGGTAGTAGTAAACCATACAGAACTGAAATGAACTACAGTAGTGGATATAACCAACAATATATTAATAATGATGCTACATGTTTCATGTTCTAAGAAAACAGCCAGAACATGTTATACATCAATATAGTACATCCAAAAGCAGAGTACGACAAAACATAGCAAAACAGCTAGCATCGGCATCATGAGCCTAGGCTCGGTCCCATTCCCTCCTACTCCTCATCAATAGTCAAGTACCTATATAGGGACTCTTTCCCATATCTACACCTGCAACAATGTAATCTATTTGGGACGAAAGGCATGGTCCAAATAGGGTGTGAAAAATAAATCCCAGTAGGCACCCACCAAAGGCTCCTGCCTAACTATGTGTAAGCTTGCAACAACAATGTGGAGTAGTAAAAATGCAATAAAGTAAGCAGTACAAAAAATTAACAAACTACCAGTTATATTTTCATTTTATTATCCATTTAATCCATTTAATTTAAAATAAAACCACAGTGAATATTTTAAATAACCAACTAATGTCCTCAGACATGTAAACTCCTACCCTCTGGTAAAGAGTATCCAACACAAGAATCTTCCCTCAAGCATAACAGATTTTTTCCCTCAGGCGTAGGTAGTGTCGCACACAGGCACAGAATCAGCTTCCCACTAGCACGGAAGAAGTTGACATCAGACCAAAATAACTACTACCATCAGGCTAAATAGTGTAGTACCCACAGGCTAATCACAACAACACCCTTAGGCTAAACAGGTAACCGGGATATTCCAAACATGTAAACAAGCAGTAAACAAGAAATTCTTCTCAAGTAAATTCTACAATTACTACTTTAAAGTCATACCCTCGGGTATCCTATCCAAATAGCTAAATAGTGTAATGCACCCACGGGGTGGTTCCAGATCTAAGAAACAATCCCAACCATCATTTTAATATCACATCTAAATTACTTATTCAATAGGTAATTTAAAAGAGTTATGGCCTCATCCACACGACACCCCAACATGGGTTCGTGGAACAAAATCGCACAAAAAACACGACAGTTGGAAAAATTAACACCAAGACACCTACCTTATACATCAACAAGCGGTATAAACGAACATAGATCCTAGAATCACCCAAGAACGAAGAATATCTAAGGTAAGAAAACATTCATTCAACCTAAAATATCTCCCGTTTTGAAAAGAATTGGTAAACAACACACTAGGAGAACAGAGGGTTTACCCGCGTGGTTCCAACGAGATCGTCTGAGGCGGAATAAGATTCCAGAAGAACACTCGGTGGATCATCAAAGGATTGAACGTCCCCTCCCGGTCCCCTCGTCCGGTTCTAAGACTTCCCTATGAATAGGGGAGGCTAATTCCCTTTTTATGCGAGAAAACAAAGTACACGACATGTACTTCCGAGTACACGGCGTTTACTTGCCATTTTTTAACAGTTCCTCTGGCGGTTTCCTGCCAATGTGGAACTGTTCATCAGCCGAAATGAGTACACAGAATGTACTCATGAGTACATAGCGTGTACTATTGCCCAGCTGGTGGCTGCTCCATCGCCTTACTATTTTGGCCTGCCGACTAATTACACGGCTTGTAAAGGGCCACTACGTGGCGTGTAGTCGGTTTTTATACCCTTCGTCTCCTACATGGCTACACGCCCCGTGTAACCATCCCACATGGCCAAAAGTACACGGTGTGTGGAAAAGTACATGGCGTGTAGATCCAAAATTTAGGATTTCTCCCCATCTTCCATATTTTCCCAAAAACACTTAAGGAAAAGGGAGAAAAAGAAGCCCGTACTTCAAAACTAAGAACCAGGTTATTACAAAGTCCCCCCTTATAGAAATTCATGTCCAAATTTCCCTTCTAAGGGTGGAAAAGATAAATCCATGAACAACTCTAGCCACTGATCATGTGTGTCGGTCTCCCGCACCCAGATTTCATCCTGCACTCAGCCATGCTGCCATAACACCCATACGGGAGGAACTGACTGGCCTTAGAGAACCTTCGTGCTCCTTTAAACGATACAAATCAGATGCTCCTCAAAGGAAACATCCAACTCAAGCTCAACCTCCTCGGGCTGAAAGATGTGAGATGGGTCTGAATGATAGCGGCGCAACTGAGATACATGGAAGACGTCGTGCATGGCCCGGTACCTCTGAGGTAGCTACGACCGATAGGCAACCGTCCCGACTCTCTCCAGAATCTTGAATGACCCCACATACCTCGGTGAAAGTTTACCCTGTCTCTTGATCCTTATGTGTCCCAGCCTCGGTGAAACCCAAAAGAAAACCTGATCCCCGACCACGAACACCAAAGGTCGTCTCTGGCGATCAACATAAGATTTCTAATGAGATTGTGCAGTATCCATCCTCTTCAGAATCAACAGGACCTGCTCAGAAGTATCCTGCCCGAGACGTGGTACCAGTAAAGCTGCATCACCTACCACTAACCAGCACAGAGGAGATCGGCACAACCTACCATATAAAGCCTCGTATGGTTCCATCTCAATCGTTTCCTGAAAACTATTTTTATAAGTAAACTAGAATAAGGGTATATGATTCACCCAAGAGCCCCCAAAGTCTAGGATGCATGCAAGAAGCATGTCCTCAAGCACCTGTATCATACACTTTGACTGGACATCGGTCTGAGGGTGGTATGTGGTGCTCAGAAGCACTTGTGTACCCAGTGCCCTATAAAAACTCTGCCAGAAACGAGACATAAAGAGGGCGTCCCTATCGGAAACAATATAACGAGGGACCCCATGAGGACGTACGATCTCTTGGATATACAGAATTCTGCTCTCGTCAACCCCAAAGGTCTCCTTGATTGGAAAAAACTAAGCTACCTTCGTGATTCTGTCCATGACAACCCACACGACATCATTGCCTCGATGTGACCTCGGAAAACCCATCACGAAATCCATCGCGACATCATCCCATTTACACTAGGGAATGGGAAACTGCTGTAATATCCCTACTAGTCTATGATGCTCGACCTTCACCTTCTGACAGGTGGAATACCTCATAACAAAACCAACTACCTCTCTCTTCATACCCGACCACCAGTACTGACGTCTCAACTCACTGTACATCTTTGTAACCCCGGGATGAACTGCCCAAGCTGAATCATGAAACTCCACCATCATCTAATCATGTATATCCCCTGGAACCCATACTCGTTCATGGAAATGCAGAACTTCATCATCACCTACCGTCTGAACAGGAGAAGGGTCCCCACTTCCCACCGACTCCCGTAGAACTAGGCCTTCTGGATCTAATAGTTTTCTCATCCTCACTCTGTCTAGGAGAGTAGAAGTCATAGCTAAAGATGAAAGATAAGACTACCCCTAACTGTAGTGCACCTCCAGATGCATCTCAGAGAAGAAGGTCATGAGTTTCCACTCACCACTGGCCTTCTGCACCGCATGTATCTGATTCATCCTACTTAGTGAATCAGCTACCGCATTACCTTTACCAAGTGTATAGGAAAGCTCAAAATCTAAGGATTGTAGGTACTCGACCCACCTCCTTTGCCTTAGATTCAAGTCACGCTGATTAAAGATATACTTGAGGCTTCTGTGGTCGGAGAAAATGACAAAATGTTCGCCCAATAAATAATGCCTCCAACAGCGCAACACATGCACAACTTCAGCCAACTCAAGATTAGGCATCGGGTAATTTCGCTCATGTGGCCTCAACTGCCGAGACGCATACGCAACACATCATCGCCCTACATCAACACTGCTCCCATCCCAATACCCGATGCATCACAGTAAACTGTATAGATCTTCCCCTACTATGGGAGTATTAGGATCGATGCTGATGTCAACCTACCTTTCAGATCCTGAAAGGCTATCTTGCAAGCTTCCGACCAAACGAATTTCACACCATTCTTAGTCAAACCCATCAACGGCGTTGCTAAGCGTTAGATGTAATGTATAATGAATCTGTAGTAACCATCCAGTCCTAAGAAACTCTGTATCTCAACCATTTTCTTAGGCTAATCCCAGGAAACTACTCCTCTTACCTTATTTGGGTCTACTGCAACTCCTTACTCTGTGATGATATGACCCAGGATGTGAATTTGGTCCATCCAAAAGTGGAACTTTCAGAGCTTAGCATATATCTTATGCTCTCTTAGCCTACTCAATATGATCTCAAGATGGGTAGCATTTCATGTCGAGTGTGAGAGTACACCAAGATGTCGTCCACGAATACCACCACAAAAGAATCTAGATAAGGATGGAACACACGATTCATCAGATCCATGAAAACTGCTGGCACGTTCGTGAGTCCAAACGGAATAACCATGTACTCATACAGACCATATCCACTCTGAAAAGCGGTAAGCGGTATATCCGATGGTCTCACGCGTAGCTGATGATATCCTGACCTTAATTCAATCTTCGATAACACTCGTGATCCACTAAGCAGATCAAAAAGATCATCTATCCTCGGCAAGGGATATCAGTTCTTAACCATCAACTAGTTATGATTCCGATAATCCACACAATGTCTGAGGGTACCATCTGCCTTCTTCGCAAAAAGGACCAGAGAACTCCAAGGAGAAGTACTTGGTCGGATGAAACCCTTCGCCTGTAACTCCTCTAACTGCCCTTTGAGCTCCTTCAACTCAGGCGTGGCCATCCTATAAGGAGGAATGGACACCTTTGTTGCTCCTGCCACATGCTCAATAGAGAAATCCACCTCACGCTCTGGAGGTAGACCTAAAAAGTCATCTGGAAAGACATCCCTAAAGCAATAAACCCCTAGAGGGAAATCTGTCTGACAAGTCCCTTGATCATCCATATTTAAGTCTGCAATCTGGGTTGTGACTCCACCTCTCCCATGATGCTCTGGTCTAGCTCGACTCACCTGAACATCCCATTCTCCCTTTTATAGAAACTCTCCACCCTCTGGTGACGTGAAACTCACCCAACCATGATATCAGTCTAGAAAGGCTCGAAAGGGAACCAACCAGTCCATCCCGAAAATGACATCATAAGCTGTCATCTCTATAACATAGATGTCCCAAAGAAAGTGACACCCTCCAATCACAAGGGGGCAATCCTTACACTGACGTACACCAGCCGTCCTAGTCCCCAACGGAGTGTCTAGTGTCATGATATCAGATGAAGTAGAAACACAGATCCCAAGGCTCTCCACAACGAGTACGGATATGAAACTATGTGTAGAACCCGTATCGAAAAGCATTGAATATAAGACATAAGCTACTAGAATAGTACCTATGGCTATAAAAGGTCTGGGATCCTGCTCCTTCTGGGTCTGTTGCACTGTGTATGTGTACCCAGTGTCGCGGCCCTGTGACACAACCTGGCTACCCTGAGTTTCCCCCCCTTCTGCCTCTGAGATCCCGGTGTCTGGCTACCATGACCCTGACCACCATCTCTGCCTGCACGCCATGACGTATTCATGTTCCCTGACTGGTAAGAAGCCATTGTCTCTCGAACGCGGAGTCTGCATAGAACCCCTCTCACTAACCATCGGTGGAAACGCACTACAAAAGCGCTGCAGATGAACCATCATGCCGCAAGCTCGACACTCTTCTAGGTCTTGTGAACATTGTGGCCTCTTGTGCCCCTCTCTACCACACTGGTAGCACAAAAATGGCCACATGAAGCATTCTTCTGACTGGTACTACCACCCTGAGATAAGTCCATCTATCTCTTCCTCTTTCCAGCAGAAATAGTACCAGTAACTGGTGATGAACCGCTGTGGCCCACACCACTAGCTTCCCACAGGTTCCTCTCTGTAATCAGTACCTGGTTCACAATATCATATATAGTAGGCAACCTGAAAACATTCACCAGCGCTCGGATGTCATAACGGAGACCATACACAAAGCGCCTATCTCTCAACATCTCATCACCCACTAGTACGGGTGAAAAACGCTGATGCTCGGTAAAGAAAGAAGAATAGTCCATCAGCGACATAGCACCCTGCTGAAGATTCATGAACTCTCAAGCTCTATCTTCCCTCAGCATCTCCAGGAAAAAGAAGTCATAGAAGACTACCTAAAAATCGTCCCATGCTATGTCCCTATGATGCTCTTACTAGGTGGTAACATCCCACCACCTGTTGGAAGAATCGGGCAGCATATAAGTCACGACCTTGATCCTCTGCCCTGGAGGCATCTCAAGATGCTCGAAAATAGCCTACATCAATACTAGCCAAGAATCCATAGCCTATGGTCCACCATCCACTGAAAACGTAGGCGGATGCTGCTACTAGAAGATACGAGTCAGCTCGGCCATTGATGTAGCAGCCTGCGGTGCTCCCTAAAAGGTCTTCATGAACCGCATAAAGCCTTCACGGAACAATGCCTCTGTGCCTATGTCCGGTATAACAGCTGGCGCCGCATCTGGATCTGCTGGAGGATCAACTGGTAGCCCATGGCCCACCATCTCTGGAGTATACTTGTCGCCGCCCTCCTAGTGAACAATGTGTGGTCGTCTAGGCGGCATGACTCTAGAATGTCAAAAACATGCCTTAGATTAAGATTTATCAAGACTGAAGGCGAAGGAACCCCAAAGGGAACAAGATTAAGAAGTCATTTAAACATTTTCAAAACAAGACTACACGGCATGTACAATGACTACACGGTGTGTACATGACTTCCCTTCCCCTTCCCGGGTCCTTCGACACGGCTAAGCCACATGGATTCCGTTAAACAAAACTACACGGCATGTGTAATATCAACATGGCATGTATGGTATTATTTTCCAACTGCCAGTGTTGTTTGTGACATGGCCGACTACTCTGCTTAACACTACACGACGTGTGGCACCCACACACAGCGTGTACATCACCATGTTCCCTACCACATGACTAAGTCCACACGGTCTGTCCCTGGACAAGACAACACGGTGTGTCCCACAGGTATACGGCGTATTCAAGGAGGGGGTGACACCGACCCATGTTTTTAGTTACATGGAAGGCTCCCCAGGTCACACTACACGGCGTGTCCATCATTGACACGATGTGTTCTGTAAAGGAGTTCACCGACCCGTGTTGTTTGTTACATGGCCGGACTCTGGGTCAACACTACACGGAGTGTACCTTAGGTACACGATGTATTTTACCCAAGCCTTTCCCTATCTCGTGTCACCACCCACATGATTTGTGACACCAGAAACGACTACACGGCGTGTACAGAAGCTACACGGCGTGTTCTCCCCAAGCACTTCCCTTCCCCGTGTCGCCGCCCACACGGTTTGTGACACGGGAAGAGACTACACGACGTGTACTCTGATTACACGGCGTGTCCTAAAAAATTTATTTTTCTTCCTGAACAGAAGAACATACACGACGTGTTTAATGTAATACACGGCGTGTATACTGGGAATCCGAACAGTATTCCTTAAAAACTTCACCGCTACCCAGAAAACACTGAAAACCAACATCTAAGTGTCAAATTCTGATCCGTGAGGGCCCATACTCCCCAAGAATCAAAGTTTGGCATCTTATCTATGTTATAACAAAATAAACAATCAATGATCCACCGAATTCCGGTTTATGGGGGCCCATACTCCCCAAAAACCAACGTTTGGCGTTCATTCTATAAACAGCCTCACACAAAAAAATACCCTATCACAAAGCAGGTATTTATCAAGCATCTATCATAACAGCATGCTTTACTAGCACAACAACTATAAAAAAAACATGAAAATTATAATGAAACTATGTGGCATGGAACTATAAATGGAATGTGATTTCTAGAATGTGCCTATATCATGCCTGAGATGACATCCCCTCATCTCATTGGGTTGAAACTAAATAGAACTCATAGATAAAATATAACTAGCACGATTTCAAGTTCGTCACCCAACGGTGAAATAAAATCAAATTTAAATTGGAAAATTAGTTAAATTTCAATCATAAGGTAAATTGGATTTTCCTTATACGCGGTATAGCTATTCTTGGGCACAACTTATTACCAACTACCGGTCCGTCCTATCCATGACTACGACTCCATATAGTAAGTCAAATAAAAGAACTCCTTTGATACCACTTTGTAACTTCCCGGTTCTGGGTTCCTCTCAATGGGTGCCCCGAACCTAGTTCACTAGGTGACCTCAAGCGCATTTCCCCAAATGTCAGAGGCTGCCGACTAGCAGCGAGGGACCATGTCTGATAGTGGGGAAACTATGTCGTCATTTGTCAAATTGTAGCGCAACGGAATATAAAATAAATCATACAACGATAGTGGAAGCAGTAAACCATACAAAACTGAAATAAACTACAGCAGTGGATATAACCAACAGTATATAAATAATAATGCTACATGTTTCAAGTTCTAAGAAAACAGCCATAACATGTTATACATCAATACAGTACAACAAAATGTAGAGTACAACAAAAAAAAAGCAAAACAGCTAGCGGCGGCATCGCGAGCCTAGGCTCGATCCCATTCCCTCCAAGTCCTAATCAACAGTCAAGTACCTATATAGGAACTCTTTCCTTTATCTACACATGTATCAATGTAATCTGTTTGGGCCGAAAAGAATGGCCCAAATACGGTGTGAGAAATAAATCCGAGTAGGCACCCACCAAAGGACCATGCCCAACTGCATGTAAGAATGCAACAACAATGTGCTGTAGTAAAAATGAAATAAAGTAATCAGTACTCAAAAGTAACTAACAACCAGTTATATTTCCATTTTATTATCCTTTTAATACATATTATTTAAAATGTCCCCACATTGAATATTCTAAATAACCAGCTAATGTACTCAGACATGTAAACTCCTACCCTCAGGTAAAGAGTATCCAACACAAGAATCTGCCCTCAGGCATAACATAGTTTTTCCCTCAGGCGTAGGTAGTGTCACCCACAGGCACATAATCAGCTGCCTACAGGGATGGAAGAAGTTGACCTCAGGCCGAAATAACTACTGCACTCGGGCTAAATAGTACATTGCCCACAGACTAATCACAAAAATGCCCTCAGGCTAAATAGTTAGTCGGGCCATGCCCAACATGTAAACAAGCAGTAAAGAAGCAATAAATCTCAAGGAAATTCTACAATTACAACTTTAAAGGCATACCCTCGGGTATCCTGGCCAAATGGAAAAACAGTGGAACGCACCCACAGGGTGGTTCCGGAACCAAGCAATGATTCCAACCAAAATTATAATATCACATTTAAATTACCTATTCAAATATAGGTATTTAAAATATTTATGTCCTCAGCCACATGACACCACAACATGGGTTCACGGCACAAAAACGTAAAAAACACACGACAGTTGGAAAAATTAACACCAAGCCACCTACCTTATACGTCAACGAGTGGTATACCTGATATTCGATCCCAGAATCACCCAAGAACGGTGTAGATCTGAGGTAAGAAAACTTTCATTCAACCTCAAAGAACTCTTGTTTGGATAAGAATTAGTAAACAAAACGTTGGGAGAAGAGAGGGCTTACCTACGCGGTTCCAAGAGATCGTCCGAGGTGGAATCGGATTCCAGACGAACACTTGTAGAATCTTCAAAGGATCGGCCATCCCCTCCGACTCCTCTCGTCAGTTTATAATCCTTACCTGTGAACAGGGGAGGCTATATCCATTTTTATGCGAAAAAAACATATTACACGGCATGTACTTCCGAGTACACGGCATGTACTTCCCATTTTTAACTGTTCCTCTGGCGGTTTCCCTCCAGTGTGGCAATGTTCATCTGCCGACATGAGTACACGACATGTACTCCTGAGTACACAACATGTATTTCCACCCATCTGGCGGCTGCTCCACAACCTTATTATTTTGGCCTGGCGACTGATTAAACGGCTTGTAAGGGACCACTACACAACGTGTAGTCGGTCTTTAAACCATTTATTGCCGACAAGGCTACACGCCACGTGTACCCATCCCACATGGCCAAAATTACACAGCGTGTAGAAAAGTACATGGAGTGTAGTTACAAAATTTATTATTTCTCCCCATTTTCCATATTTTCTCAAAAACACTTATGGAAAATGGAAAAAAATAAGCTCGTACCTCAAAACTAAGAACCTGGTTCTTATAATGATCTCACTCATTTTTGACGTAACTCCTTAATTTTTTTCTTATTCACCCAAAATTAAATATTTCTCTCCATTGAAGGTGGTATAACCTCTCCCAATCATTTTGGAGTCAATCTGTAGCCCTCCTTTGGCGTTTTAAGTCCCGATTCTTGTGGAATGTGACATTCTTCATCATTGTGGTCGCGTTATCTTAGATCTATTTTGATATAATTCTTATATCTTCTTGGTTTCTTATATCAAAACCTATTATGGGTACATCTATTCGTTTGGATTCCAAAAAAGTTTATATTAGGTCTTTATCTTACTAGGGCATTATATCTAAAGCAGTTCCACGAAACATTTACCAAGGTTTCTTGGGCGTTCTTTGTTCGTTTTCAGTTTTTATCAAAACCTTTGAGTTAGGTGGATTCGATATCGACTCCACATAGGTGAAATGACTATAATTATATGAAATGTAATACCTTGTGTTTAATTTATTACTCTATTTATATTGAACAATTTTTAGAAACCCTATATTCGGATGGTTTCGTAAATTGTGGATACCTGAAAAAATGGGTATTTTGTATAAGGTGATTTTGAGATTGGTTTTAAAAAGTGGATTTCAAAATGGTGATTTTATATAATTTTTGGAACATGTATTTGATTAATATGTTTTAAAAAAATGTAGTTGTTTATTTAAATGAATTTGGTTGTTTTAATTTTCTTACAAAAAAGGGTTTCAATAAAATAATAGATTTTTTGAAGGGGTTTGAATTGGTTGAACACACTTGTATTTAGAATGGGTATATCATGGGTCATGTTGTGTGTTAATATGAATTATATTGATATGTATAAGGGTTTGAACACAATCAAATGGTTGAGAAAGATATTGATTTAAATTTCCCCCATCAATGTGGTCCACTAATTGAAGGCATAATCGAATGATAACTCGCCGCTCGTGAGTATATGGAGTTTTATTTTCATGCATGTGTGGGTGTGTTGGACTAAATGGAATGGGTATGCTAAAAAAATATCAGGATGGTGTTTTAAATCCTTGTTGGGTTGCTTTATAAGAACTATGAATTTCTGCGAAATTGGGTTTAATTTCACTTGTTTTCATTGAGTTAAAATAGTTTTTTTAAATGGTTTATCTTGTGTTATAAATTATTTTTTAGAATTGTTTTATATAGATGTATGGATAACCATTATATTCTATTGGTGTGAGTAGTGATATCATTGGGGAAATACTACTGAATTTTATACACATCCATGCTTCGTCACTTTGGTGCTTTTTCTGATACAATCTTTTGGGACATGGGATAAAGTAAAGTATCACACATTTTTAGCACCACCTCATGATAATTGGGGTGTTCGGTGATATTGAATCATTGATCTTATGGGTCATGGTGTCTTGTGGTAATCTTGGATTTATTTGTGTCCTTGTGTTTTTACATTTATAGTTGTTTTTCATACACTATGGTACACTTTTGTGTTTCCTAAAAAAATGAATTGGTTGTGGTGCCTTTAATTTATTCATGAATCATATAGTGAGTTATTTGGTTTTTTTTGTTCGTATAATGGATTTATTTATTTAAGGAAAAATTGTCCCCCAATTTTATTAGAAACCCTTTATTATTTATTTCTAGCCTTTGGCATCCTAAGGATGTCTCTATAGCCATAGTAATGATTCTTTGTATTCTCAAGCCCATTGGAATAAGTGGGTCATTACAGGGATTCACAGTATCAATATAAATCCATCATACATTCCCCTGATAAGGGAATCATTTTTCAAATTGATAATCAACCCCAAATTTTGAATATGTTCAAGGATTTGGAGGAATCGTGTTCATCACTATCATATCAAGAATGTATATTATTTTCTTATGATCAAGATTACAAAGCTAAAATTATTGAGTCAAAGGGAATAACCATCCTCAAAGATGTGCATATTTTGAAGGAATATGATGATGTGTTTCCCTAGAAATTGACTAGCCTTCCACCTAAATTAGAGGTTGGATTTTCTGTTCAGATTATACCGGCGACATTTTCATTATCCTAGACATCATATATAATGGATATTATAAAACACTAGGAGCTAAAGAAACAACTATAGGATAATTTGGATAAATGGTTCATATGCGCAAGCATTTCACATTGGGTTTCACCAATCCTCATTGCCATGAATAAGGATTGATCAATGCCTCTTTGTGTTGATTATCGTAATCTTAACAAGACCATGATAAAGAACATGTATCCTCTTACACATATTGATGACTTGTTTGATAAGCTACATGAATACAAATACTCTTATAAGGTGGGTCTATGTTTGGGATATCACTAAGTTAGGGTGACAATGGAAGATATCCTGAAGACTTCTTTTCGAACAAGGTACATGAACTATGAATTCATAGTAATGCCATTCAAATTTTGTAATACTATAGCCATTTTTATGTACATGATGAATATAGTCTTTAGATATTACCTCAAAAAATTATGGTAATATTTATATATGATATTATAGTATAATACAAAATCAAGGAGGAGTATGAGAAGCATCTGAGAAATGTGTTAAAGACCATATGGATGGATAATCTACGTTCCAAGTAGAAAAAAATGTGAGTTCTAGTTCAAGGATGTATCTTTATCGTGGCATATCATCACCGTCAATGGAATATATGTGGACCCTTTAATGATATACCCAATTTACAGATGATATAGGCCAACACCTATGTTAGATATCCATAGTTTCATTGGGTAAGCTAGGTATTATCATTGATTTTTGATAAATATCTCATGATTATAAAAACCTACTACCAAAATATATAAAAACAGAGTCATGTTTTCTGGGAATGATGAATGTGAATAGGTCTTTAAGGATATGAAATGTAGGCTTTTCAATAACCCTATTCCCAAACAACCCATATGTAGATATTTTTCATGGATTTAAAAAACTCTCAGATGAATGAATTATGACATGTGTTAATGACTGGAAATCATTTTTTCATTTTCTAATGGCTGGTTTAAGGGTTGCCGGTACCCATACAAAACATCACCACTTCAAATTCACCACTTCCCAACAACCAGTTCCAATTCAAATTTTAAATATCAAAATCAAGCAAACCAGATAGCTGCCCTCGATCCCCACGCCATCAAGCCGCACGCCTATCCATGCACCATCGAGCCGCTCACACCCTTGAGACGCACACCTTCCATCGAACCCATCAATTTCACCTACGGGCCTTCTTCATTCATCACCGGAGAGAAACCCTCTGGAATCACTGTGATATAAACACAGACTCATCCAAGACATCACCCACCCCACGATCAACGAATCATTGGTGAGACATGTCGGGGAAACGACTGACGAACCCCTTCATCACAGCCCACCAGAGATACAAAATCAAAACATAAAACAACCATCGTCAACATCTTGAGCCATGGACCACCAAATTTCCTAATATGTGGCGTTTCAAACCACATCCTTCCTTGAAGCGAATAGCATAATCCGCATCAACCAGAACGCCGATGAGCTTCACCATCGACCATCATCACCTTCACCATCAACGGTCTAGATCCAAATCCGTAGTCTGCAAAAAAATGAAACAAACCCAAACACTAATCCAAAGAAAGAAACTTTCCCAAAAAAACCAACTTTGAAACTAAAACCCAGTGCAAAAAAACATCAAGAAACAGTAAATAGGATAACATGACCCAAAAAACTAAAGAAGAACCCAGCTCAAAGCTAGATCCAAATCCCATCGCCACCATCCTGATTTCCCATAGAGGCCACACCCAACCATCCATTACACGCTTTCGAGGACGAAGCACCTCCCTCAACCTACGAAATCTGGTACTCGATCACTGGGAAGTTGTGCCGCTGTGAAACCCTATCCATATAGTGGAATCGAGAAAGGATGATCGAAAATCAAGCACACTATAGAAGTGACCAAACCAAGGAAGCTACTGTCACGAATGGCGGACAGAGAGATGAAGAACGGAGCTTAGCCGGGAGAAGAGAGGGAGGTGGAGACTGGAGAGAAACCCTAGAGCTGTGACGCCCTTTACGGGCTCATCCCCGATGGTGATTATCCTATGACGTTTGATAATGAAAACCAAAAATTCCATAGCTTATTATTCAAGGAAGTTAACTGTTCATGAAGAAAACTATCCAACACATGATCTGGAGTTTGAATATGGGATCTTTTCTTTGAAAATATGGTGGAATTATCTCTATGGGGATATGTGTGAGAAATATACTATTCAAATGATCCAAAAATATATATTCACACAGAATGAGATTAATATGCCCAAGTAATGATTGTTAGATATCTTCAAGGATTGCACCTAATAAATCCACTGACATCTTAGTAAATGAAATATGGTGTAAGAGGATTTATTTACAAAGGACCCAGTAATTATATCATTGATGAGAATCGATATGGATAATATCTTATTGGTTTTTAAGATGATGGAAATGGGAATAAAAAATAATGTAAAATCATTAATCCTTTCACTATTGATATGCTAAAAAGATTTTCTCAAAAATCTTAATGGATGATTAAAGAAATTATATAAGAATTAATAAGGAAGTCGAAACTATATTGAAATAGAAACCATTAGAGATTAATTCTATTGAAGAATGCATTAAGAATGTGTGTTCCATACAATACTGAGCTAAAGAAGGAACTATTGGATGATGAAAATTGTTCAAATTTCTCCATTAACCCAAGCAGCACAAAGATGTTTCAAGATCTTAATGAGTAATATTGGTGGGACAATATGAAGAAAAATAACTGAATATACATCAATGTGCCTAGTTTTCAAGAATGTGAAGGATGAAAATAATAAGTCTTAGGGGATTATGTAACCATTACCCATACCAACATGAAAATGGGAGAACATCACCATAGACTTTTTATCAGACATAAGAAGACATATTGTGGAAACAATGCTATATTGGTTGTTATGGATTGTATTACAATGAATTCTCACTTTACAAATATTTGATAGGACTTCTCACAAGATCAACTGTCATAGATATACAATATATAATTGTTAACGCTACATAGAGTACCAATATCTATTGTATCTGATTCAGATCCAACATCCACCTCTATGTTCTGGGAATTATCTAACATTCACTAAACACGGATCTATACTAAACTTTGGCTTATCATCCTCAATATAATTTCCAATATGATAAGACTCTTCAGACACTGTAATACATGTTTCATGCATATTCTATGGACTTGAAGGTAATATAGGACTAACACCTTCATTTGGTTGAGTTATATTACAAAAAAACATTCCACTAGAGAATCAAAATATCTCCCTATAAAGACATTTATGCTAGGAGGTTCATAAGACCTACATATTGGGATGAAGTTGTGTAACAAAAACTTCTATCTCCTTAAATGGTCTATGACATGGTTGATACAGTTTAGACCATTCAATAAGTCATAAAAAATGCTCGGAGTTGACAAAAGATCTATGATGGAAATCATTGATGAGACATATCTTTTGATGAAAGAGATGGGTCATTACTCAATATATCTCTATAGAAAAGGTTGATGACATTTTTGAAAAATATAAATCTTTTTTCACAGTATATCAGCCCTTTTGAGATCCTTGATCACATCATCGCATTAGCCTACCAACTAGAACTCCCACCAAACCTATCTCAAGTACATGATATGTTTCATGTTTCTATTTTGAGAATGTAAATAATATACTTATCACATGTACAAAAACATCTGGTTGTACCATTATATAATGAACCTTCTTATGAGGATCAACTTGAGAAAATCTTAAATCGTAGAGAATTTTCTCTATAAAATAAGGAAGTGCAGCTAGTCAAAGTGTTGTGTAGGAACCAAAAATTTGAATATGAAAAATGGTAACAAGAAGATGTGATGATGTAGAGTGACCCTAATATGTTTATTACGGGAAAATGAATTTTTGTGGATGAAATTTTTCAAGGTGGAATGATTGTAATGACCTGAATAGGTATAAATAAAATTATCATTTTTTATTTATTTTTTAATGTAATATGGTTATAGAAAACACATGAAAACATTTGGTACTATACTATCATATTTAATTGACTATTATGAATCATTATCATTGATAATAATGCTATTTAATAGTGATAACATTATTTTTATAAATATTGGGTTTTCACAAATCAAATTTCCACAAAGGATGTGATGGAATCAACGAGTATGATCATACCCTATGAGTCCCATATATCTGAAATTATAATAGAGATAACATCACAATGAATTTTCCTTGACCAGGCCCAAGATGAGATCAAAAAACTTAATTATTAGTGAAACCGTTTAAGGGAGAAGTTTAATCTCATCGAGATCATGAATGAAAAAATGTTTTCCAAACCACCCCATGATTGTATAACCATCACACAACTTACTCTTAAGGTGCATGCTACCGTATTAAAGGAATATTTTTCAGGAAACAAGAATTACTAATTTATACATTGTTTTGAAAAAAATAATGAATATATTTTCTAGTAATTATTGTTACTTCATAAATGATTTTCATTTTGATATAATAAAACACATATTGTATTATTTGTTAATATTAAAATTCAATTAACGAATTTATAAAATATTTTATTTTTGAAATAAATAATATTTTAATAAAATATAATTAATTAATATTCTTTAAAATAATATAAATTATTAGATAATTTTTATGAAGTCATGTTATATTTTTATAATGGTTCAGAAAATTGTTATTTTCCAAAAACCAGTCATTTTCAATAAATATAGGTTTTTATTTTAAAAGTTAAAATTCACATATTTAGAGAATTAATTAAATAATATGAATATTATTTTTGGAATCATAATGTTAAAATTATCCAATGGTGAATTTTTCATAATTTCCCCATATAATCGAATTTTCTTGTAATGATTGTGTACCATATAAATATACATTATATATTATTACATCATAATGACCAATAATGAAATGTAATAAATACCATAAATGGTATAGATGATCAAATATATGGGTTACCTTTAAAATAATGTGGTTTTATATTTTATAAATCCATTATGATTATACCAAAACCTCTAATATATTTTAAGGTTTTAAAATAATTTTTTTGTTGTACGTCTCACCAAAAAATAAGAAAAGGAATTCATTTTTTATGTTTGGACATTTAAATTTTTGAATAATTTAAACCACACTTATTTGTCTGAAACCATGGGAAAAACCATGTGATGGTTTATGGATTTTAGTAATTTTTTATGTGTATTCGAAAACCAAAATAATAAATAAATATCTTTGTTTTATTATATAAACCCACCCATGCTCCCATTTACCTTTACTAAAACTCATTTAATCACATTAAAATGTTATCATACAATCTCTAGAGTCCTCCCATGGTGCCCCTATTCTCTCAATAATTCCCTCCCAAGCCTTTGGAGTCACAAACCTAAGCAAGGTATCCCCACTATTTTCTGCTACTTTCAATTCAATAACATTCTTTGAAATTAGTCATTATAATTTCAGTTAGATATATTTAATTTCATTTTTTATGATTCCCATAATTTCTAATTGATGTTATTTTAATGTTATAACATTTATAATATCCCATTCTGACCCTCAAATAAGATGTTACCATGAAGATGTTTCATATGGGATTTCACTTTTCTAAATTCTCTTCTTGAACCTATTTTTTGTTATTTTAGGTAAATATCATTTTATTACATTTGAATATATTAATCCATATTCTAGTTAATTTGTATTTAATTTATAAATTATGATATCCATTTTACATCTCATTAATCCTCCCATGATCCTTTAGGTACACTCGTTACCAAGGAAAAATATATTTTTTATTCTTTTTTCTATTAATGATTCTTCATTACATTAGGAATTATATTTCCAATTTTATAATATTGGGATACAATTTTCAATGTACCTGTTACTGGTTATTTTATTTCTATGTTTTGATATACCCCTTTATGTTTTATCTACCCATTTTAACAAATCATTAATGGTCACCGTTATTATCTAGAAATTTCGACTTGGGTTTCCATGCCAAAACAATTATGTAGTAAATAGCATGCCCATTTTTTCTATCAGGGGTATTCACCATTATAATAATATTCTTATTTATTGGGTCTTTCATGTTTTTATTCCACATTACCTGACTATGGAATAATTTATTTTAATGAATGAATCGATTTTGTATGATCTATGTGGAACACTTCAGCATGATAATGAAATGATTATGATTGGTGTGCCCGGATAGTGCTCCACTTCAATGGGTGATGTTTAGTATCATGGTATATAATTTTCCGATAGTGAGTGAACCAGATTCCATTAATGGACATTTTCATTCAAGATTTCTAATATTTTTATCCTTGATATATTTTTATGATTCGTTGTTTTATGTTGTTTCCATATTTCCCATGTAATGACTATCATGTTATATATTGTCTCAATGTTCATGTTTCCGATATCTACCCTTTTTATTCCCAATTAATATACCATTTTTCTAACATTTATTTCATTATTTGATGTTTATTCCCCTACTGGGCATTATATCCCATCCCTTTCTCATTTTTCTCCTAGTTTATCCCATGTAGTTTTAAGTACGATGGAATATTATGAACATGTTATGGATGTGTTAAATAAAGATGATATTTGTCTTGTATTATATTGTTATTTAATTTACCTTATTCTCAATGAAACTATACATAATGATTCTTTGGTTTGTATTAAGGGTAATATAATATAATAAATCATGTATTAACGTGAAAGAAATCGAATTGTTGTTATATAATCCTGTTATAGTACCTTATAAAATTAAAATACATTTAAGAAAACTCATTTCAAATAATTTAATGTAAATGTAGGCACCATGGGTAATCATCCCCATATCCCTATTACAATAAGCATAATAAGAAATCATAATAATGTAATAACTTACTAGGTTAATTACAAAAATTATTCTTTAATGAACAAAATCAATAAATGGTGCATTAGATAGATCTATCAGGCTCACCACCACCATAAAAAAACATCATGGATTGTAACACACATAAAATACATATAATCATTCATTCACATAATATAAACTCATAAAATATTAAATATTATCCATAAATAAAAAACATTTCAGATTCATATAAAAATATGTATAAAAATAATTATTCAATAAAAAAACATTAAATTAAATATTCCTAGATTTAATGGAAATTAAATATTATTTGAAAAATAATATGCATATATATATGAATTTTTTAAGATAATATGAGTCTAGACCATTGTAAATTGCTTTCATACTATATATATTTACAAAATCTTCCATCACTCCATTTCAATAATAACATGTATAGAAAACATTATAAATACATTACTAAACCAATGTTAGGATATTCAATGAGATAAAAAATTAAATTATAGAATCATTAGAGTATAAAATTAGCCATTTCAATTATTTATTAAATATTGAAATAAATATAAAAGGTTTAGAATGAAAATTTAAAAAAATTATAAAGGTATTTGGAAGATAATCTCAATACATTAGTCTAACTCACCACATATATAATTTAAATAATTTATAGTAAATATTATTTTTATATACACATAGATAGTATTTTTTTGGACCATTTACTTATTATTATATCTTTTATTTCATTTATTATACTATATTATTTAGTGCTTAAATATGTGATGTTCATGTCAGACATTTTGAGGTGGTTGATTTCGTAATCTAAAAACAACATTGGTTTGTTAACCTTGGTAAAGGGGTAAGGGTCCAATTATATATATATAATTAATAATATACTAATTTTAATTTTTATTCATGTAATACTATTTTATATGAATCTATGAATATAGAATAGTAAAATTGAATTTCATCACTTTGGGAAGGTGGATGTCCACTTATACACAAGTGTTGTGTCACCATTTTCCAATGTATAGAAGGTTAAGAAATTTATATATATAATTTCTTACTATAATCATAATAATGTAATAAATATAATATATATTAAATTTATTCTCCATTTTAACAATACAAAACTGGAAATGATGAAAAAATGTCGCTTCATGGATGTGGTAGTCCATACTTACGCATGAGAAACATTAACATTTATGACATATTGAAAAGACATACAAATTCTTATATCATTATAATTATAAGAAATAAAAATATTTGAGATACATATTTCATTATATCAGGATGTTGTGGAATATTTTTTTATGATGTATATGTATAAAAAAACATTAATAGATTCATTAAAGAGTAATAACTCCATATTTGAAAACTAACATTCTCTTGCACATTAATCCATCATGGTTAGTATTTTGGTGTTACTAGAACCTATAAGATGTGGGGATTAGAGTTTTTACTATATTTTTTTAGGTAATGTCTGATATAGTGTTCTTAATTTTTTTTATTAAGTGAGGATAAGAGGTGACATATTATATGTCATGAAAGTGGATGCCTTCGAGTTATTGTTAATTATTAAATATAATAAATCTATTAATCATGCTCATGTGGCACTTAATCTATCACATTTTGATGATATGGTGATATTTAATTAAATTAATTAATCCAATAAGAATTATTAAGAGTGTTCAAGACCATATCACAATATTTTAACCTAAATTAAATCATTTAACCAATAATTAAGCGATATAAATTTCTGAGTCCTCAATTCAATGTAGAAAAAAATAAAATTTAAACCATTACTAAATTTTAACTTCGTTATTCAAATTATGATTCTTTTCATTATATACTTACTACAATTAGAATAAAATAATATTAATATAAACACAAAAAATTCAATGATAAACAATTCATTAGGAGAATATGTTTTAAGTGTAAAGATGAATTTATACAGAAAAAAATATAATAATGATTCATATGGAATAAATTGGATTATTTATAATTAAAAGTTAATAATTTTAATTCAATAAAATATAAAAACACTAGGTTTCGTTGAAAATAAGTTAAATGAAATTATATTTTTACTTAAAGTTAGTATTTTTCAGCATTCTCTTCAAAATAAATAATTATAGTAAAATATAAAAAATTCACCCCCATGAAAAATTTGATATGATTAACCCTAATGTGAAGTCAATTTTATAAAATTTTATTTATAAAAATAATAAATTTAAATTTAAAATAAAACATTAATGTTAATTAAAAAAACATTACTTGGAAAAAACATTTTATTTTTTCATTGAAAAATAATATTAAATTATTGTTTGGATTGAGATTCTATAACATTTATACATGAATAATATTAAGTAATTTAACATTTTTATTATAATAATTAATCGTGCTATGACACCACATATTAAATTGGTTACATTTTATGAAGTTACATTTTAAGATAATGATCTATACCTAATTAAATATAGGGGAATTTTGGTGGATCACGCATGTTTACACATTTCCATGCTATCACTACATTGATTCAAGTATGAACATTATAATGGTTTCATGATGGATTGTTCCTTTCTAATGTTATTTGGGATTAATAATTCAGTTGAATTTTTGAAATTATATTTCATAAATGGTTAGGTAATTGAATATGGTAATTAAATAGTTGTGTCGACTGAAACATAATTTTTTTTATTTCCAAACACTTATAGGGAAAGTGAGAAACCACGGAGCACAACCGCACAAGGACACAACTGACACAACCAACCACAAAGATCACCCGAACAGATAACAAGAACAACCAACACAACCTCTAATAATTATAATAACCATACTCGTCACCACACCCAACATGTGAGTCCTCCTCCGCAGTGGCCGATTCCCATTCAGAAGATGGTTTATAATGCCTCCAAATGGTATCGTCTTAGACCGGGCTCCTCATTTGATCTGGAGAGCACTGCTCCAGGCATAGTTGTATAGATATGCGATTTTTTTCAATGCCAAGATCACTCCTCGATCACGCTTGGAAGATTCTCCAGTAATCGATGAGAGCGGTAGATAAGAGTAATCCTTCCTTGTTTTTCTTCTTGTTAAAGCCAAAAACGTTCCCACATCTTCATTCATCTTCATTTTCCCACCTTGAACTATATCGCTAAAGGATCGAGTGCCAAATTCACTCAGATTTTCATAGTCTCCCCCAGATGCATACCCTCTCCTTCCAAAATGGATCACTGACACAGGTTCCTTGTCTCCCATTTCCTTGCCCTTCCTCATTCCAGGTGTGTTGTCGTCAATCACCGAAAGACACCGAACCCCATCTCCATTTACATTAGGACAGTTCCTCCCTTCACCCTCTACCACTGTATTAATACCCTCTTATTTTCCATTCAAGAATATAGAGACCAATATGGGAATCCCTTCCACCAGCATAAAAGACTCCTCGCGACCCCCCCTTCCAGACATTGGATTCTACTGGTCACCCTCATCCACACCTCTAGGAAAGGCTTCCACAAGATGAGAAACCAAACCAACTTCCGAGAGACTATCAAACCTGTTGCTCACTTGCAAAGGAGATCTCACTTGTAGAGAAGGACCACAATCTTCTCGGATCCTGACAGAACTGGGCACCTCCATAGGAGTCACAACCCCTTTACTATCAACCAATTGTTCAATCACCCCCGCAGTTCTGTTCTTTTGAGGTTCTTAATTCCTCTCCTCACCAGAATAAGTGTCCTCCTGCTGTGAACACTACCTAGAAGGCCCATCCAAATCCTGTCTCAAACTTCTAAAAACTTTAGACACTGTTGGATTGATACCAGATGCTTCCTTCATCACAAGACCAAGGTCACGAGATACAGTTTCCTTGTAAACTCCCTCCGAAGCATCCTACTCCAACAGACGTAGTGTCCGCATCCCGCTGCAACATTCTGGACCATTCCCCCTCTGAACTGAAAAATCCCCCCCGAGCACTACAAGTTCATTAACTTTGGAACCTTACTCCCTCCTTTCTGATACCTTGGATGAAGGTCTCCTTCGGAAAACCTCTAGAGAATGACCCAGGTGATTACAAGATGAACAAAAATCAACCCAATTTTCATAAACGACCCTTTTCTTGCATCTATATTCCTCTCTGATAGTAATCCAAACATAGTACAAAGGAGTCCGAGAGGTATCAACTTCAACGCAGACCCTGGGATTAACCGGGTGACACAGTGCCGCCGTTCGGCTATCCGCACATAAAAACCTCTGGACGAGGTTACCCAATAATCTGATAATAGAAGGATTTTGAAAATGTAATGGGAGGTTTGTAAATCTTACCCAAACTGCTGTCGGGGGAGGATCACGATCCATATGGAAGTCAAATTACCAGCGTAGAAGGATGAAACGAATCCCGTTGCAGCTGTATGGGGCCGTCGACCACAACTTCATAATATCTTCCTCCGATTCGAACTGAATCATGATGTGTTGACTGTCCAATAAACCAACAACCGCCCTTTCTTGGAGATCCCAAGATGAAAAAATGAACCTGTCGAAGGTGCCAACAGAAGGCCTCCTCTGTTTGAATCGAGCAATCAAAGTGAGATTAAGACGCGCTGAGTAATCCATGAACTCCGAAGTCGAAAGATGAAAGTCGGGAACTCCATCGATAATCACAGGGACTTTGGGGTTTATGATGGTGTTTTGGGATTAGGGGCTATATAATGTGATTTAAAATTATGTGTATATGATTTTTTAATAAATCAATGAGAAAATATTATTGAATTATGTGGTACATAATAAATATAATGGATTTAATAATGAACAATATTGAGGATCATGAATGATAAATCTTTGAACGAACAATAATACAATGAATAGTAATGATATGTGGTGTATTCATAACACGTTTATGGAGTTTTTTGGGGGTGGTTTAAATTATATTGGTTTTAGTACATTATGGTTCAAAGCTATGGTGTTATGATGGATGTTGTAAGATATGGTAGGTTTGTTTGGTTACAAGTGTTTTGGATAGTATTTTGTGTTCTTATACAACACCTTATATTTTATTATTATTTTATGACACCCCGATTTCAAATCAATTATTAGGTACTAATTATATATCTTCTACCATTTATTGTGAAGTGTTTTGGGTTGAAGAATAGGTATAATTTCAACAAATCATGATTTCTACACAGTCTTGAAAACCATGCATCCAAAGTGTGTAGCCTACTATAGATTTATATATTATCCCTCATTAGTGTTTTTCAAAAGGGTTGTAAATTGTGCTGGTAAACCATGTAACCCACTTGTATGATTGAACATTTGGCATTACTATTCATTTTTAGTTAACCTTCCTCACAATCTAGGCCCCACTTAAACCATACTACATAGATCCTCCCAAGATACCTTATTCTATTCCAATAGCTTTCCAGGGTGTATTTATAGTGGGGTTTTAGTGGATTTCCACTTGAATCAAAAGGTAAATGCTCCTTTTTTATATCATCACATGCTTTCCCATAATTTACTTTTCTCCTGAAACCCTAATGGTTTTAATTATCCTATTTACATATTTAGGATTTTTATAGAATTTGGGATTTCACTTTTTAAAATATTGGGATATTTAAGGAGACCTATTCTATGGTGTTCATTAGAGGAGGCATGTTCACACCAGTTGAGATAGTTTTTTCCATTCTATTTTCTTTAATTAAATATTTAAATGGATGATTGTTGTTTAAAATATGTTATTTATGATAATTAATTAAATAATTATATTTTGATTTTTAAATATTTTCCAGGCATGGTTGATATTTTCCGTCATATAAAATGGTGGAACTATATAATTAAATGGATGTGAATTTTCAAAATGGTAATTTATACACTCTAATTGTTTAATAAAATTACACTTATTGATTTATTCAAGATAAATGGTTCTATAATATTGACTAGACCATTTTGGATTTGAAAAGTATATTTTTTTAAATAGATTTCCTTATTTTAAGAGTTTTTAAATTGTTTTAAAAAGATTATTCTTTATTTATATAGGGTTTTCCTTTTCTATATAAATTTAATCCCTTGTTTCGAAGAGGTCATATTTTTTAAAAGCATTTGTTTAAGGTAATATGTTTCATTATTCATTTCCTTTAATTGTTGTTGGTATTGGTTTTATGTTATTTTACTGAACTCTAGTAGAATTTTATTATTTATAGGTTGTTTTTAATGTGGATAAAAAGATAAAACACTTGATTTTAAATTCTATGTCATGTCTATACTATTTAGGGAAGGTTATTTAGTAATTTTTTATTACACCCAAGTTATGTCCCATTTTATGTATTTTTTCTTATTCCAGGCATGTTTTAATAGATATATGAATTTTGATCTATAGTTTCTAGTTTTAGATGAGCCTTGTTATTGAATGGGGGTGTTTTTGGTGGAATGTATTTGATGGTTTTGTTTTACTTTTGTTGGGATATGTGATTTCTATGAAATTGAGACAAAAATTATCTATGAAATGAGTAACATTAGGATACTACATGATTACTCAATGGATGTTGGATATTCTTGTTGAGGTTTTTTCATTGTAATGTTTCCCCTAATAAAATATTACAACATTTCATGGTGGTTTACTAATTAGAAAAGTGAGAGAAATTCAGATGATGAGTTGTGTGACAATTTACATGTCTCCAATTGGATCCAATTTTGAGTTTCAATCAATTTTCATAATATTCTCTGTAGTGTTTACTAAAGATATTTATACTTTTTTATGTGTTTATATATGTATGTTCATTCAATGTTCTTATTTATTTAATCATACTTTGATGTATTAGTAATTTATGATTGGTAATTATTACTTTAATGAATTACTTTTATAATTATTATCATTTGTCTCTAACTCTCTATGGATTTTACATTATTATTCATGTCCATTTATTAATCAAATTCATATGATAAGTGTGTGTGTGATATTATTTTAATGTGAATGGAGGAGGTTGTTTTAAAAAATTAGGCACTGTTAACTTATTATTTTGAAATGTATTTTAAAAAATCTAATTGTATTTGTTCAAAATTAGTGTTTTAAAATTAATGCTTTCATTTAACATGGTTTAGGAAAATAGGTAAATTTTCAAAGTTATTATATTGTTTTTGAAATAAAATTTCATTTATGATACCTCTTTGAGATATGTTTTATAATTTTTTTTTAAATAATGTAGTCTAAGGAATTTATTTATTATTTATTTTTTAATAGAAAAGTAAATGACTCCTTTTTCTATTACATTAAAACTTTTTGAAATTGTTTATTTATAATGGTAAATAATATTCCCATGGTTGAATCCTTCTGTCTTCAATCTCACACCCTATAAACTCTTTTTTGTGGGTATGTATAATTCACATGTTCTCTAGGTTCCCATATTATTAATTACTAGTTGGTTTTATACATATTCCTATTGTGAATAATGTGTTGGTGTGTACATGGTTGCAAATTGAGAGTTGCAAGGTAGTGGAAGGGAATGTTTCCTCTATTTAGTTAGACTAATTGTGGCATGAAGTCTATTGACCATTCTAGCCTCCATCATTCAAACCCTTATTTCCCCATTTGGGTGTTTAAATTCTATATATAATAATTGTTTTAATTTTATAAAAAATGTTTTCATAAATCATTTTATAACTTTAATTTTTACGATTCCATTTTTTATGTCCATATTTTTACATTCCATATTGATATTGGCATGGTTTTGAAATTCTTAGAGAGCTCATGTCAGATTTCTTATTAGAACCCAACATTGGTCCTAGTTTTATGGATTTTTAAATCATTCCCATGAACTCACTTTTTATACATTGGCATTTGGTGATAACTTATTAAGATCTCGAACGTGATGTATGCCTTTTGGTAGAAATGTATATGTGATGGTTGGGTTAACCTAGTGTAGTTCAGAACATAAAAGTATTAGTTACCTCTTATATTTTGGGGATGATGGTCAATAAGAGTTAAGACCATTGGAGGAAACATGGTGGGTTCATTGATGTTCTTTTTGAACTCTTATACATGAAATATCACCTATTTCCATGGGTTTTATAGTATATTTGTTTGAATATTATATATTTTAATTTTCTATAAATATATTTGATGAATTTTATTATTAAACTGATATGTAAGAATTAACCAAGAGATGTCATAGGAAATTTTAGGATTGGAAGAAAAAATAGAGGAAAAACATAGGGTACGTGGGTAGGTAACAGGGTCAGTCAAACCATGTGAATTTCATAAGAATTATTTAGTATAACTTCCAATGGATCTCACTTGGCTGGCTGATGGTCATAAAAACTACTCATCTCATACATTCACAGTGGGGAAAGTTTAGAATTTTTATTCAAATATTTTTTAAGACTTTATCCCCTCTTAGAAATGACGGTTCTTATTTTATGTAATAACATTAATCATTTACCACTTTAATGAATTATGGATTTAATTTTATTTTGAATTAATTATTTATAATTTATTATTGTTTTGAAAACCATGTTTTTGGGTTCGTGTATTTATTTTATGATATTTTTTGAACATAGGGACTTATGTTTTGAGGGGTGAAATTATTTTGAGTTGGGAAGGTTTTCAATGGAAGTATTTCATAGGTTTTATGTATGATAGAACTCCTAAAATTCTTTTTGGGTTGTGCTAATTAACATAGAATGTTTTTTATGAAATTGTTGAATGGTTTATAGTGTGTGGGCATAACAGTGAAAATTGTCCCTAATAATTGGGTTCATAATAAAACTATTATATTTGTAATTTTTAATCATTTTTTAAATGGATTGCTAAAGGATATTTTTTATAAACCCATGGTTGCGTTTTGAAAAGGATGTAAGGCTTTGTTAGGCACCTTTAAAATGGAATTATGAAGGGTGTATTGTGATGTGGGTTTTTTTATTTGTGCCTTTGTATCCATTATTTTTTAATTTTGATGATTTGTATGAATGTGGTACTTTTATTATGTTATATAATTTAACACCAAGATTGGAATTTATATTTCAAGAATGGAATCCATAGGGTACTTATTCTACTAATCCATATTTTTTCTGATATGTTTTTTGACTATGAATAGATTTCTGATGGAGTGGACATGTCAAGCTCTCTAAGACCTTGGATTAGGTGAGATATTTTTTCAGTTAGAATCTACAAATTTTTTCTAGTGATCATTGATATTTAGAATAAAATGAGTGGATAGATATGGTCAAAGATATCATTTAGTCACAAGGAACTCTAAACTCCTCAATTTTGAGGTGCAACACTAATTTGTTTATAAGATTATATTTGGTTTTGTGGAGGATCACTATCAAAATTCAACTGTTTTAGACATTATCATTGGGGATATTTCAAGGATGCTGTAAATCATTGGTTTTATCTTGAATGGGGGATAATTTCAATGGTGATGGAATTATTGAGTTTCGAACATGGTGATGTTCTAGTGAACTATAATATAAAATATTTCATCATACATTCATCTCTCAATATTTATTTAGGCACTACTAATTTGAATAAGCCTTTGTTCTTTACTAGTGTCCTTCATCTAGATCATGTATCTTTGGGTTTTTATTTTAGAAAGTTGTTGTTTGTATAGGTTACTTAAAAGGTATAGACCATTATGGCTATGTCAATTGGGAAACCTATAAAAAGTAGAGAATTAACCTCAAATGGTGTTAGTAATGTGATTTGAATAGTGGAATGTGCAATTCATATGTGTTCATAATGTTTGAGAATTCAAGGCTTGATTAATACCTTTTATTGATATTCTGTAAGGGAAATCATTAGTATTGAAACATCCATTGGTTTTATGATATATTTCTCTTTAAAAAAAGATAATTTCATTGATTTTATACTTTTAAAGCAATCTTGGGTTTTCAAAAATAATGAAAAAATGGAAATATTATAAAATGAACATTATATAATATTTAAATCACCACGTAATTATTATCTTAAGATGAACTATTGTTATCTTACAACAAATATTTTCATTTCATTGAATAGTGAAAAATAACAAATTCTGTAAAATGGTCATTTCAGTTCATTTAATCAGGTAATATAAAGGTAACATTCTACTTTAGATTTAGTATTAAAGTTATATGAGATCTATTTGAAATTCAATAATTAATAAATTCCATTATTATTTACAATTTATACTATTTTGATATAAGGTTATTTTTTTATTAATGGCATGTTTTTCAAGAAAACCATTTTTTGTTTCATCTTATGGGGGTTTTAAATTAATTTACTAAATTAATAAGAATTTAATTTGATTAAATGGATTCAATTTTTTTAATTATAATGTTCCAAATTTCATATACTTCCATTTTGTTTTTAGGCATTATGAATTGTAATGATGAAAAAATATAATTCCTTGATAAGGGTTAAATTGGGTAATCATTATTTGAAATAATCTGACAAGGAAGTAAAAAATGGTAAAAAACATGAATTTATTTCATTGGATGGGTTGATTTAGATCATATATACCATAAAATTTAAAATATCCAATTTTGGGGCCATTATCCTCTGATAATGAAATTTATATTATTTTAAGAAAGGGATATATATAAAATGAAACTCTCTTGACTTTACTATCTCTTATATTTTCACATGGGGATACGATTATATTATGAATGAATAAAAAGGATTATTTTTTTCATAATTAAATTAATATGTAGTTGGAAATTTATTTTAAAATTTTAATTATTTTGTAATAAAATTAAATTATTACACAACGTTGACATAGTTCTTTTGCACGATGTGGAAACATATAAGTAAATAATTTTTAAAACATCTAAAGTAATTTAATTAGGATTAAATATGTTTTAAAATTAATGATATATCAAATAATATTTTTTTCTTTATGTTTAAGTTAATTATATTATATTTACATCATTATCTTGATGTATTTAATTTAAAATTAAATGGATAGTTCCAAAAAGAAAATTTCTGTTATTCTATAAAAAATAAATTTTATTAAAATATTTTAAAAAAATACAAGAGGAGAATAAGGGTAATTTTCTATATATTTCAACCCATTTAAATTTATGATAATTTTTCTATTATTAAAGGTCATATTGAAACTATTTATAAATGAAATAATCATTACATTGTTTAGTGATTAAATTATTTAATGAATAGGTTAAACCAAAAATATGTATTGAAATACCAATTAAACCTATCAAAGATTTATTACATGAAGATATTTTATTCATATTATATAATCTTTTTCTAAATCATGGCCTCAACGTTACATTGGAACATTAAAATTAAATAATCATATTTTAATTATTTTATTAATTCCTTATGTGTTCTTTCGTTAAATATAAATATGCACCAACTATCTTCCATTATATACACCATATAGAGCCATATACCTCAACCAATAATTTAAAAAGTCACATAAACATCCATATATAACTTATAGTTTTTTATCGCAAATGACAGACCCTATATCGCTTAAGGTGAGATATAAAGGACCACTCTTAGAGATGTGATAAACATATCCACTTAGCACTTTCATTTTTATTATTTTTTCCACCATAAATTATGTCCTAAAAATTTCAGTATAATAAAAAAGTATTTCACCTACACTAAGATATTATTATTCATACATTATATTATTTATTCACCTAATTCTCCATGAAATGGGAAGCAAAGCCATCACTCAAGTGCACGGTGAAGTACAACATCGTGAATCGATTAATTTGTTTCCAATCACAACCATACATGGATAATCATAATGAATGAACAAAAGAATATATATGATAAATATTCCATAATTATAATTCTATAGTTATAATATATCATCTACTTTATTTTCCTTCCTCTAGTTAACAAATTATAATCTTTCTCTTGTGTATGTATATTCTTCAATCTCCATGAAGAGATGTGATTCCCTTTTGATATCTATTTATCATAGGTGATTTTAAATATGTATATAATGAATATTTACATCATTATAATCATTATATATATTTTTTACCATGATAAATTTTCAAGGACTATATCTTCCGAATCAAAACATATATGAATAATGACATACTTAACACCCAAAAAATAGATATTACTAAATATTGAAAATAAATATTTCAAAAAAAATTAAAAATGGATATTTTTTTATTTTATAGCTATGTATATGGTTCTATTTTTGAAATATAATGTATTTAATTTTATTATTAATGTGTTTGAAATAACTTACGAAGTAATTAAAACATGTTGTAAGTGGTTTCTCAACTCTTTTTCTATTTATTGGGTTATAATTCAATAGTATTGAATATTTTATTCCATGATTGTGTGTGTAATGAAATATGATTATATTATATTGTGTCTAAACTTGTTTTTAGATTAAAATTTATTACACATTATACACTCATTGATTAATTATAACTTCAATTATACAATCATTATAAGGAATTCCATAATAATCTCTACTATATTGAGTTATATTTGGTTTTATGCACCTATTTAGATTAATGTGATATATGATAACTGTTTTATGTATTTAAGAGTGATATATATTTATAAATTATGATTAAAATTTCAATTCATATTTAAAAATTTAATGTGAAACAATTTTAAAGTTATAAATGATTTAATAATTAATCTTATAATATCAATTTCTTGGGATTTCATATAATTTTATATGAATTAATATTATGGTGTATGATTCAAAATATTCATCTATTTTATTTTATTGTGGATATTAATGAATCTAAATTTTTTCCCACTTTTCCTTACTGTTTCACATTAATCATGAAATGAAATATTTAATATAAAATATAATTTTATTCCTATTTTTATTGGGTAAATATTTATTCAATGTCGATATATCTCAAAATTATTTCATAAAAGAATTTTTTATTTATTAAAATGATTTATTAAATAAATTTTCTGTTATAATTGACTTTATAAAATGGATTTAATGAAATATTACAATATTATTTTTCGAAAATGTTATTTTTGACCTTCATTATAAACAGTAAAAAGGTGACTTTTATTTTTATAGTATACATCATTATTTGATTTTCTAGCTTCCATAAATGTTTTACACATTTTAGCATCATATTCAATATTTCAGTTGATTTCAAATGAAAATCATTATTGATTGCTTATTCTAATGGTCCTCTTCAATTTTAGCTATTCCTCCAAAGGTTATGATTTTATTGAAAAACATATATCATTGTGGAATTGATATTCATATTGTATATCTTATTTTTTTATTTAATCTCTCTTTAAATATTCGATCTTTTGTGATCATTTTTAATTGGTAATTATATTTTTGTTAAACATATATATTCTCCCTATGAGGGATATTATGATTTATTACCATTACTACATAAATATTTTTACAATGAATGTTATTTTTTTCACTCGGAGAATCTTCATAAAAAATTACCTTTAATCAATAGAAATATTTGATTATAAGGATTATTATTTATGAATTAAATTGGTCATTAATTGTATGAGGAATTAATTGGAATTATAGATATGGGGGGGGGGGTGGATATAGATATCCCCTCAATGTAACTATATTTTCCATTATAAAAATTAGTTTTATCAAATTATTAAATGGATTTTTCTATATATACTAATTGATTGATCTTTCTTGGAACAAGGCCTTGATGGTAAGATATCATGGTGTATTAAATTATGAAATAAAAAAACAAATATCCTTTTTTTATATTATAATTATTATTATCAATGAATTAATATTATCCGTAGATGCATTTATTTCTCATGCTATTGATTAATGGAATGTGTTTTATGTTATATACAAATATATGATGATTATTCCTTATTTATTCATGATATCTTCTAACGCATGATAATATTTATGAGAATTTAACTCACACTTCATTTATTTTCCTTTTCCCTTGTTATATAGATAGTTATTATGAATAATATTAATCATGAAAGTATTTTTCTTATGTTATCCATTTTATATTACCAATGTAATATTGGCATCATGTATGCATATGGTTTATCAAGACTATTAAACTTTTAATCCATTTGTAATAAGATCATATATATATAATTAAAATGAAGTATAGTACACACTAGTTACAGGTTACTGGAGTTGGAGTCTCAACACTTGTTATTATTGGCATGTTTCGTATAAACCATGGGAACTAGAACTAAAATCAATATCTCTAATATGAGAATTTCATGGATCTAATGTATTATTTCAGAACCATTATTATTGGAGTTATATTTATTTTATAAATCAGCTGACTCAGTGTATTACATTATTTAAAAATGTTTCCTAACATAATAAAGAGAATTAATAGTCATAGTAAATGTATTGATTCCATTTCTGAGAAAACCAATACAGCTGGTGTTGGAATTGATAAGCACATGACTATATTAGATCTCATGACATAGGCTATGAAGAATAACCGTATATGTATGTAGAAAAATGTTATTCTGTAGTTTGATTTTACTATGTTGGATCACTTCATGAGATAGAAGCCTCAATATTTTAATGGAATAATAGTTCCATTAGTAGATGGGAAACTAATTATGTCACTTGAAATATATTATTATCTTTATAATGTAACAATCAGTATTATAAATAAATATATGACAACTTATTATTGTGAGGATAAACCTGAATTCTATAGGTAAAACACTTAAATCATATGGGTTTCTCTACCAACTCAAGAGGTATATTTATCACATATGGGTTGGAAGAAACTCACTATTGACAATATTCTTATTTTATGAGATTTTTATGTATTTCAAAAATATTTACACATTCTTCCTCAAAATCATGTTGTTTCATTTTCAATTGAACTCATATCTGGTTCTATACATATTTCAAATTTTATATATCAAATAGCACAAATTTACTTGTAGGAATTGAAGAAGAAACTCCATCAGAATATTCATAAGGGATTCAATGATATTAGTGAATAAACATGGGGTTCATTTATATTTTTTCTATGAATAAATATTGTTCAATGGTTTTTTTCATTTAATTTTACGAACTAAGAAAACTTTTGGTAATATCAAGTATAATTTACCCCATACCAGGGATGAGTTTGATAAAAAATGATGAGCACAATATTCTTCCATGGTTATTATTTTTTTGATATAACCATCAAATGTCTCAAAGAAAGATATACCCAGGAATTCCTTCTATAGGAGGTATGGTCATCAGGAATTTATAGTAATGCAATTTTGACTTACCAATGATCCTTTAATGAACATGCATTTAAGGATTAAAGACTTTATAGATTACCTTGATCAGTTTGTGGGTTTATTTATTGATTGTATTATTATGTATTTTATGTGAATGGAAGATAACAATGAAAATTTGATAGTTATGATTTTGACATTGATAAATGTGATGATATTTGTAAAATTTATAATGGGTGAATTTTGGCTACAAAAAGTTTCATTATTGGGATATAAAATTTCGTTTGAAGATATATCGATGGATCCACCAAATATGGAAATTGTTTATCAACGACCTAAACCAACATTAGTAAATTAGATATGTAGTTTTATTGGGATGGAGAGATATTTTCAATGGTTATTATATATTTCTAATTAATATTTAATCCTATCACAATGTTGACCTAGATGTGATTGTTGTTTTTTCGACAAATGAAAGTGAGGAAGATTTAAAAGAACTAAATAGAATGTTGGTCAGAACCCTTATGATTAAACTACCATATAGTAGAGAATGATCTATGGTTTATAGTGGTGCATCAGAGAAGGTAGTAAGATAAATCCTGATTCTAAATTATATATTGATAGTACGTTTCTATCCCCAATCCAAAAGTCATGAACAAATTTTCTTGGCCCATGATTTGAAGTTAAGTGTGGTAATTATTTCATTGAATATATAAAGGAATTATCATTATGGTTAATGAATTGATATATATATACATGTAATAAATTCATGACATATATATTTACATAGTAATTTTTGAATATGAACATGAGAATATGGTTAGAGTTGAACAATAGTTATCATTTCTCAATACATTACTAACATGGGATGGGTAACAAGGAGGTTGACGCTATGAGTCAGAATGTACATACTAGTTTTTCTATGATAAGGAAATAGTTCCATTATTTATTGATTTAAAGAAGATAGATAATGAATTATTTATGAAAGGGGATAGATCATATCTTTCACCAATGTAGTATAATCCATCAACCCATACAATTTTTAAGAAGGTGTGGAAGGAAAACATGGAATTATAGAAGAATGTGATGTTTATTCTTGAGATGAAAAATGATCATACTAGAATGATATGGTTAAGAATCTAATTATGTTTTCAATCAATACTATAAATGAAGAAGATTTTATTTGGATAATTTCATAATTTACCAATATCCATTCATCATAGAACTATGAATATTTATGGAGATGTAAAAGAGTAGTATGGGTTGGATAACATGAATATAGATATTGGAGAGTATATATCATGATTCATGGTACATCAACATGTTACATTATAGAGATATAAGTCCAAGGGAATGTTATAATCATCATCCATACCATAATTTAAATTGGAAAATATTACTATGGATTTCATCATTTGACTCCCAAAAACATTGAAAAGGAATAATTTTATTTGGGTTGTAGTCAATTTTCAAATGAAATCCATGCATTTTATAACTATTATGTAAGAATTATCTATTAATGATATTATACTATTTTTTAATTAATAAATTTATGATATTTCATGGGTTACCACTCTCAATAATATCTGATTGGGATCCAAGGTCTATGTTTAAATTCTAGATATTACCTGAGTACGATCTATATATAATGTTCTGTTTTAGTACTACTTATCTTTCACAGATGTATTTTTTAGTTTAAATGGACAATTAAAACTCTAGAAGACATGAAAATAGAATTCTATATAGATTTCAAATGTTTTTTGGATCAACAACTTCCATTGGTAGAATTTTTTAATAATAATATATTTCACTTGATTATTTTGATGGATACTTATAAAGCCCTCTATGGGAAGATGAGATGAAATCCAAAATGTTGGGATTATCTCGGAGAATCAAATCTATTGGGAACTAATATTGAAATTTAAAAGGAAGATAATGTTAAATCTAATCAACATCACATAAGGGTATATCATAGTTGACTAGAATGTTATACTTACAATCATCAGTGAGATATAAAGTTCAATGTTAGGGAAAATGTATTCCAGTTAATATATCCTTGGAAGAATGTTTTTACATTTTGAAATAATGGATGTTTTTCCATAAAAATATTAGTGCCTTACAATCCTTGATCATATTAGAAATGTATCTTATCACTTAGAGCATCCAAAATATATCTCCGAAGTCAATGATGGGTTCCATATATCTATATTGAAGAAGTACATAACTGACCCTTTAAATGCATTGAACATAGAGGTCATACCACTCTATAAATATTTTCCAATAAATGAACAATCTCGGGAGAATATATATCATTGATATAATGTTATATGAATCAAGAGCACTAATTTGGTCACAAATTTGTGGAGAAACAAAATAATTTAACAAGCTACATGGTAATTCAAGGATTTGATGAGGCATAAGTATCTTTATTTTTTTGTATAATACTGATTAAATTTTAGTGGCCAATTTGTTATAATGTGTGGAGAATTTGACTCTATGAGATTATATATATATTTTTATTAAAAGAAAATTAATTCCTTAAATAGTTTTATTAACATGAAACACTAATTTTAAATGAATCAGGAAACCCAATGAGAATATTTTGTGTCAATTATATTATTTATTATAACCCAATTTCATTAATATATTAGTTTTAATATTTTTTATTTTTCTATAACAATTTATTTTTCTATGAATAGTGAAAAATAATAATTTTTAAAAACCGAAAATTCATTCCATTGAATCAATTAATTTAAAAATAAGATTCTAATTTTTGAATTAAAATTAATGTGATGTAAGATAATACTAATTTTTAGTAATATAATTAATTCAATATGATTATTATTTTACATGATTTTTATATAAGTGAATTTTTAGTCATAAAAATGATATATTTCTAAAAGACCCCAATTTTTCAAATATTATTAGACTATTATTAAATTAATTTCTAAAATATGTAAGAATTTTATTCTATGAAATTAAATCTATATTAGGAATCTGTACAATTAATTTTATAAAATATCACCCTTTAAATTTTAGGTGTTATAAATAATAATGTTTGTAAATATTATAACATCGATAATAAGTAAATTAGATATTAATGTTAATAATAATGTCACATGGCATAAAAAATGTATCAAACACATGATGTTATTTTATGGGATGTAAATAATTAGGCAATAAACATCCAAAATGTTAATATATGGATTTTGAGTTCCATTTTATTCTGATAATGCAATTTATATTATTTAAGAAAAGAATAAATACTAAACTTTTAGTCTCTTGACTTTAATTACTATTTATGCTCAAATATGGATTTAAATTTCTTATGAATAAATATAAATGATTATTTTTCCGGAAAACTAATTTTATTTATTATTTTAATGTATTTTTAAAAAAAATTTGATGACTTGAATACCTTAAATGATTACTCAACAGTACTATATGGCATGTCCTCACATTAAAAAAGGAAGAGTAAGTAATTTTTAAATCATTTTAAGTATTTTATTTTTTTATGAATTATGGTGTTGAATGAATTTTAAAATTTAATATTACTGTATTATTATTGTTTTAATTTATTATATTTAAATTCCATTATTTACTTTATATCTTTAAATTCAAATTAAATAAATAGTTTATAAAATGAAAGGAAATATATTTTATGAAAAATAATATTTAATAAATTATTGAAAAATCATAAAATAAATACAGAGGAATAGTAGAATACTAAATGTTATAAAACATCATCTCTTGGCTATTTATGGGTAAAATTTACCTTTAATTGAAAATTTTAAATCTTAAAAATTGTAAATGTTTTTACTACAGTTAATGTTAAAATTATTTAATAAAGGGGATAAAAATGATAAGGTTTATAATACCATATAATACCGTACAAATTTTAATAGATAAAGATATTAATACCATATCCAATATCACATTTGAAATTATGGCCACATGGTGACACATTTAGATGAATTTTAGATTAATATATTAATATTTTTATTCATTCTGGTTATTTTTAATTCATGCAGTCGAAAAAGGAACTGCATATCATATATTATATACACCACATAAGTCCATAAAATTTAACTAAAACATATGGAAAACACTTCCAAAAATACTTATCCATGTCCAATAATTAATTTTCCAAAAACAATTCAACCCCTTGGTACCTTTAGAGGATATCTAAAGGAGATCATTCAATAAAGAGGTAATCATCTTCATCAAGCACAATCATTTTTAGTAATCTATTACCAACATAAACTATTTTCTACACCATAAAATATAATAAAAATAATATCTATAATATATTTACATTTTATTTATTCAATATTATAATAATTATCCCTAGATTTTCCATTAAATGGAAATCGAAACCACCGCTCTTGGGTACGGCAGATTACGGCCCACCAACCGATGTTAATTTTTTCCATCAATGCCTCAAACAACATGTCATAACGATGGAATGAATGAGTATATATGGTAATTATGAAATAATAATATATATATATATATATATGTATTATATACTATATACATAATTTTTATTTGACCTATACCAAAATTACAACTTTGCTCATGTGTACGTATGACCGACCAAGTCAATGAAGCGATGAGATTCAATTTTCATGTCTATTTCTCATAAATAATTTTTCATATTAATACTATGAATATATATTATTTTAATTTCATGGTTAACATTATTCTGATTAAATAAAATTGATAATTATATAGTAACAATAAATTTTGAATGAGAATATTCATGAAAATTGATGCAGTTATCACTTGAAACAATTGTAATACTTAAGATTGTTAAAACATAGGTGATAATACATCATGAATGTAATATATATATATATATATATATATATATATATATATATATATTTCTATTATTTATGTTTATTGAATATAAATTTTCCATACAATAATATAAAATCACTTATGAGAAAAATTGAACCTGTGGTAAGGGGTTTCTCAACACAATTGGCATTCATTAGGTTATACTTAACCTTAATTGGAAATATTATGCTATGATTATGTCTGAAATTCAATATTATTATACTTTAATTTATTTTAATTGTTTATATTTATATTTTTTTACTCCAAATAACTTCATTAACTAATTATTTTGTAAATGATACAATCTTTAAAATGTATTTTATCTCAATTTCCCTAGAATTGAGACATATTTGGTATTATGAACTCATTTTCAATTATTTGGGGTTTATAATTCCACTATAATTCGTCTATCATTAATATATATTTATTAATGATGAATAATTTTCAATTAATGTTACAATTTCAAAGGGTTACAATTTAAAAAATAGTGATTAGCAGAAATTGAATTTTACAAACCCATATTATTTTAATGTTTAAATTCTTTGTTGAAGGAATATTATTTTCTATCCTCTATAAAAATAAAATATTTTTTTATAAAATGGTTATTTAATGTTTTAAAATATTATATTATTACCATAAATATTTTTTTACTTGAATCAATAAAATAAAATTAAAAATTATCTTTTTTCGCTTTTGATCGAGTATATTTTCCCTCAATGTCTGTATTTGTAAAATTTATTCTAAATATTGATTTTATGTGATAAAATGATTTATTATGAAAAATCTATATTATTATAACTTTTTAGAACTTTGGTAATGAATAATTATATCATTATTGAAATGTTCATTTTTTATTTCCTTTAAATAAATTCAAAATGAATTTTTATTTATAACATATACCACTTTGACAAATTTTCCCACCACATTATCGTTTCATGCTATTTAGCTTCATCTATATTATTTTAGTGGGTTTAAAAAGAAAAATCATAAATTTTATATTTTATTTGATGTGTTAAATTCCATTTTTTATTTCTCCAAATAGAATAATTGTATTAAAAAAATATATTCCAAATGAATTTATAATTATATTTTATGACATTTAAATTTTACATTCCTTAAATATCTTTTGAAACATTCACATTCATGTGAAAATTATTCATTTGAAATTAATTTTTTTTAAATATATATATATTTATATATTATTTGAAACATTAATATGATTATTTCTTAATATATATACAATGTGGACATATGATGTTTGACAAGAATATTATTTTATTTATTAGGTTAATCTTTATATTTCGTATTCTTTACTCAATAAATATATTTTTTTTCACAAGTCATAGTGATTATTAATAAAATTGACCTTTCTATATATGATTAATGGATTAGAAATGTAGTGATGGGTGGGGACCTAGTATAGATAACCCCAAGATGAATCCATAGGTCTCATGGGGATAACTTGTTATCCAAACTTATTAAATGGAATTTCGGTGTATACCAACACAATAATTATGATGTCTAGGAACAATGGTAGGATGGTATAATATAATGATTTCTATAATCACGGTCACCAACGGTAGGAATTTTATCATTTAGAATTTATTTTTAATTTTCCATGAATAGATATTATCCAAGGATACATTTTATCATCATGTTATTGATTAAATTACATGTTCTTAATTATTTACTATGACATCATGGTTATGTATTATTTTATACTAATATATTATATTATATGTAGCCATAACAGAGTACACACACCTTCCCATTATTTATTTTCCATTCCAAATAATATGAATCTAGATAGTATGGATAATTTCATGTATGTGAGAATGTTTCCTTTATTATAGTTTGCTTTTAAAAATTTAATATTGGAATGATTTACATATATATTTCATCAAGACTACTAAACTAATCGTTCATTTGGGATGATATCCCTTGTATTGTCCATTAAGATAATAAATTATAAAAATGATCTTGGTAACTTATGTTGGGTTTGATACATGTGTGGTTTTACCTGTCTTATTTAGTTGTTTTGTAAGATGAATTTATATTATAATTCGTTTTCTCACACTCATATTTAATCAAAGACGTGGTTTGTGACATTACATTCAAAGGAGAGAAAAAACTTCTTCCTTCGGTTTTTGGATTTCCCCCTTTTATTTATTCAATTTTATAATAAATTTCAATATCTCTTGTTTCCCCCCCTTATCGTTTGATGTATGGGTGATATTTTTTTATCATTTTAGTTTCTTTTGAGATGTTCATGCATAATTTTTTATAGATCCTATTATCATTGTGAATAGTGTAGAATATGGATTATGTTGTATTGATGGGAAATGATTAAATTCCTTGGATGAGTGTTGGTCTAATAGGGAAAAAAAATTTGTTGGGTAGACCATGAGCCTACAATGTTGGTATTTTCTTTCTATTTCACCAAGAATATGTATTATGTTATTTTTTCCATTGAGTTACCAGTTTTTAAAATTTCATTACTTGAAATATAAAATATTTCACTAATTATTGATTAATTTTTTATTTTATTTCCTTTCTAATATTTTTAGAGTATATTATATGGGCGACCATTGGATGTTTCTTGAGGATTTTCCCTCTTATGTTTTTTAGATCACATAACATATAATTAGGGGAATCATTCATGTATGGTAGTAATAGTTACTTTGGTGTCACTATATATGGTTTCACTACTTTGGATAAATTATAAATTATTATAATACCATTTAATATAGCCACTATGATCGGAGATTTTATGTAGGTATTATTTGTTTTTTTTTTCATTACTCTATCTATGGACTCATAAGGAAATAATTTGATGAGGTCTGTGCATGTATTGGTGCTTCTGTGTATTATTGTATACACGAGGAGTGAAAACCCCAATGTCTTGTTTTGTGAATAATATTCATTTAGAATTTAACATTATTCAGTTCTTAATGAATAATAAACCTATTAATAATGTTTTCCTTAGGTAGTGGGTGTTGTATGTCTCATTTTTTTAGTTTTCATTTCGAGATTTTTGACCTTTTTTTGGTTCTTTCTTTGAGAGAGTTAGCCTTGTCATTTTCCTCTTACCTTCATTATCTATTAATTTCTAGAGGAAGAAAGTAGTTTTCTCTAAAATTTGAGACCCATAAATATTACTTTTATTTATATTTATTCATTATATATCGTGGTCCCTTTAGTTTTTTGGTCATTTAGTTTTAGGAATATGATTTTTTAGATTTTCCCAAGTCCCATGGTTTCAACATGGGTTTTCAAAACATGAAACATAAATATAATGACAGATATATTTTTTAATAATAGTTGTCTACATGGATTCCATATGGCTTGGTAAACCATTCAGGTAATCCATGAACCCCACTCATAAGAGGTTATATTTTTCCTTTTTTTTCTATTTTATTTTATTTTTCCTTTACACTCTACACCAAATAGAAAAATACTAAGTTTCCAAAATATAAGATCTCATATTTTTTCAAATTCATTCCTAGGTGGATATATAATGTGTTATTGGAATATTCCCACATGAATTTTATGAGAAGAGTACATTTTTTCTTAGCTATTTGTTTCTATAATGTTCATATTCACCAAAACCCCTAATAAAAACGATTCAACAATATTCATGGTTACAGTTGTTTGATAATTGAGAAAATTTAAATTTTTATGTGTTGAGAAAACATTGTAGACATATTCTAGTGCTTCTAATTGAATTAATCAATGTTACATCATTTTAGGTTGGTGTTTCTAATATATTTCAATTTATTAAAAAGTTCCATGGATTCATTTCATTTCAACTCTATTATTGAAAAAAATTAAATATTTTCACTTTATCTATATTTAGATTTAATACTGTTTTTATGATTCATTTGGTGTAATCTTTAGTAGAAATGGATGAAATATTTAAATCCATGTTATGTTTTTTAGATGGTATTTAATGATCTCTATGTGATTTATAAATGTCCATTAATATAATTAGATAACAAAAATGATTGGTTCATGGTGTTTTGTCCTAATTTGGATTTATAATGTTGAGAGTTATTTTTGAAAAGGTGTTTTATTTTTTAAGAGGAATCCACATTTTTTTAAATAATATGCTTTCATTAAAAATGAATGTCTTTATTTTTATAAAGGAGATCCCATTTTATAATTAGGTCACCCTTTTCTTTAAAAGGTAATTTCTGGGTTATGTGACTATTTAGGAATTTCAAAAAAAATTGGATATATTCCATGGTGATTTTGGTTATTTCAATTCTAATGCTATTTGTTTTCAAATGTTGTGTTAAAATGGGATTCAAAATATAAAATTCTTATTTTTAAAAATAAGGCCCTATTATAATCTTCAGAAAAAAAATGATTTATTATTTTATGGTTACAACCTAGTTTATCTATTCATATATGCTTGTGTTAATAGTTATATGAATTATTATTCATTTTTAAGTGTTATGGGTTATAGTGTCATTATTTAAGGGGGGTGTTAGAGGTGGAAATTATTTAATTATTGTGTTTTATTTTTATTGGTCCATGAAATTGTAATGAAATAAATATTGGATTGATTATAATACAAATTTATTAAATATGATATTATTAAACCTATTCTATAATTTGAAGAGTCGAGGAATGTCATATATTCAATTTGAGTGTTACACAATAGCAAGTAGCCTTTATTTATTTATTATAACCCTGCAAGGTATTGTCACTGATGATGCAGGTGAGGATGATTTGGATGATGGATAGTGAGACCATTGACAAGTATGATGTTTATTTAAAATTTGATCATACATTACATGTCCCATTAGTCTCTAAGATGTTTCCTCATGATATGTGTCATATTTTATGAACTTTATTTATATATTTTAATATTATATGATTATTAATTGTTTTGATATTACATTGATTTATTCCTTAATTGTGACTAATAAATATTTTTCAATAGCCTTACATATATAATTATATTCATTTCTTATAGATCTCTATTTCTTGTATTTTATTATGATTTTCCCTATATTCATTACTTTGATTAGAATACTGTGTTTTCTGATTTTTATGGAAAAGGTGGTGGTTTATTAATGTTGAATCCATTATAATGTGAGTCTTTTGTAATATATTTTAACAAATATGATTTATTTATCTCAAATGTGGTTTTTTAAATAGAATGATTTGATTTAACAAGTATATTTAGAATGTTAAATGTTTTTATGGTAGTGTTTTCTTTTTTATATGATATTACCTTGAAATAACTCCTTGAACCAGGTTATTTAACGAGGTTTCATAAAAAAGAAAGTATGGAAATATTTTTTTATTTCTATTTTGTGGAAAAGAAATTAAAATATTATTTTATAATTACATTAAATATAGTGGCCTTTGTATATTTATTAATATAATGTAATGGAATTATGGTGGTGTCCCACTGGAATTTGACTCATCCCCAAAAAAACACACCATAAAGTCTATGAAGCCTTCTAATATTATACAATGACCAAAGTTATACCATGCTAGATGGTTTTCCACAATTTATTATTCGTAAGTTGGTTTTTTTACTTAATGATTGTGAATTAAGAATTACAAAGTGGTGTCAGGGTTTTTGTAACATGTTTTAATATATTGGATGTGTTATATTGTGTTTCGACATCCCAATCGTTCGTGTTTTTATCGTATTTTCTGTATTATAAGTTTTCAAATAAATATATAAAAATGGTAATTTGATCTAAGAAATTTTTTTGCAAGTATATTTTTCAATAATTTTATTCAAAATGTTTAGTAGTTCTTATTATAGAATTTCTTATTTAATTTTTCATGGTGGTCAGTTTCAATGAGACCCCATTTCATGTTATTTATTAGAAACCATTGTCCGTTTTGGTTTTTTTAGGGTGAATTTATTCCTACACATTAAATTTTGTTACACTAACAATTTTCATAATCTCGAAATAATTGTGAAATTTTAAATTTCATTTGGAGAAACTGCTATGGTTATGGGTTTGGTTGAACTGGGACAGTTCATTATAGATTTCATAAACAACCTAACCATGTTGGTTAATTTATTACCTATGACAAAATATAGTTGGTGTGGATTATTTTAATCACATTGTAATTTTTTTGTAGTTCGATAGATTGCTAACCCCTCTTCCATGGTCTCTCATTAATTTTAGTAAATATTAATATTTTAGTGTGTGAAGGGTAATTTATGGAAGGGTAGGGAACAAAGTTGATGTCCTTGATGTTCAAGATACCCTATAGTGATATATATAGTAATGTGTTTGTGGATATGGACTAAATTCAATAAAAAATTTATATCATATCTGATGTTGGGGTAGAATGTGCCACATTCCATCCCACTTAAGATCTATAAGGGATAAATCATATTATATTTGACATTGGTTAATGAGGGTTCCAAAACAGAGGGGAATTTTTAGTGATGTTCCATTGATCACATTCTTTTGATACTATTTAACTCAATAGGATATGATATTGGGTTAGTGAGCCATTGTGAGGATGGGTCTAGCTAACCTATTAGAGGTAATAGTTGGTTATAATATCTATTCAAAAAATAATTACAAAACATAGCCATGATTTACATGAAAGTACATGGGTATTATCTAGCTATATATATAAGTATGTTCAACCTAATATATATATAACTGTTTTTTTATAACCAATATGGATTTAGAGAACATGTTTGAAATTAGTAGTTTGTATCTTGAAGCTACTAAGGTATTGTTCCTATAGTTTTCATATCTTATTTTAATTTGGATTATATTTTTTACTATTATGAAAATTAGATGTATTGAGGGATAATTGATATTTTCAATTTATATCATGGTGTTTTTATGGGTTTGTTTTATTTATTCATATTATTCATTAGGGTAATACATCCAATGTTTATGTTTTATACTATTAAGTATAGTAACCAACCTATGGAAAATTAGATGGAGGATTAGAGGTCATTATTTCTTAACAACTAAAACATGAGGGGTTCTAAGTGTTGTTGGGTCCTGACAGAGAGGTTTTATTAATTTTAGTTCATATATGGGAAGGTTATTTAGTTAGGAGATATTAAAGACTCTATGGGATATTAGGGAAACAATATTAATTGATATTTGTATGGGATGATAGGAAGGATTACAGATCATACATTGTATTATAATGATATCTATGTTATGATGAAATGAACAAAATATTTATGAATGTACTGATTAATGTGAAAATTCATTTAGGGTATAGTCCTAGAAGAGGTATATGCATCATGAATATTTTCAATTTTGACTAAATAGGGTAATTTTTTAAATTATATAAACCTTAATAAATAAATTTTAATATACTTCATGTTATTAGTAAAACTTGTTTATTATTCTTTTGATGTATGTATTGGTTTATGGTGAATAAAGGAGTATTGTTTCAGTTATCATTTCATTGATAATCATCATTGTTTATTTAAATTTAATTTAAGGGGTACGTCTAAGAGAAAACTACAATAGTGGCCTAAAATAATGTTGTTCGAGAGAATCCCCTCTGGCTAATTTCACTCCTTAGGATGAAAACAAAAACATGTTGGTATGTAGGCAGTGGAAACATTTTGTGAATCATCCGATATAAGAAAATATGTAACTTTATTTCCCTCTCTATAAGTAACAATTAAATTCATGTGGTTATTGATATACTATTTGCACATATAGATGAGGTATAGAATAGAATATGGGGTGGAGTGTAAACCACAATGAGAGTTAAAAAAAGTTTTGGATCTTGTTTCAACTACCGGAAGTTCAATATTTTTCGTCTTATAAAGGATTATACTAGTCAGCACTACCTGAGCCTCTAACTGATGAAAGTCACCACTCACAAATAATTTTGTGAAATAAATTAAAATGGACCACCTTTTATATTAAACCACACCACACCCTCACATAATACAAGTACTATATTTTCCTTAATTTTTTACATTGTGTGCCATGTTATGCGGGAGCAAGAAGATCCACCGTCCTTGGTGATCAATGGGGGTTATCGGGAGAGGGGTTCTATTTTCGATAATGGGTTTGAAAAAGTGGAATCTAACAAATTATTTCAGTACTAAGAGTGATCAATCAGTATAGTTATTATTGTTTGTACTAGATCAAACAATCATCTTGAGATAACCTCATGTTATACTTTATTCCAAGCATGCCATATTTTCAAAAAAACTCCCGACAACAATAACTACTCACGCCTTCCACTAGATGTTGTTACTCATCACATCAAAGAACCTTAGGTCAATGAAATAGCCTCCTTCAACCTCCTGAGTGTGAATAGTAGTGAAATATTCAATGGTCTTTTATACTGGGCATTCCCTATAAAGTTTTAAATGTTTTTATTGAGCTATTTTTATCTATTTTGTGTTAAAAATTTTGTTTCCATGGATTCATATGTTTCTAGAAACAGAATTTAAGATGACTTATGTGTTTTTTTGGTTTAGGGAAGACATATATTTTTTAAATTAGAACTATAATAAATAATCAGTTCCCCTTAGGATTGTTAAAAATATAAGAATATATATTTTAGTGATTAATTTATTATATTCCTGATAATTGTAGATATTTTGGTAACATGGAGAGAATTTATCAAAGATAAACTGAATTTTTCAACCACATAGTTTTTAAATCATTGTTGGTTCAAGTATATACATTTTTTATATAATGATATGAATGTTAATTTATTCTTGAAATATAGAATGATATGAATATATTAATAAAACCAAAATAATGTGATGAAAGTTTTTATGGTTTTCTAGATTGTGGGTTATTAATAAACATATTTTTTTCCCCAATATTTCAGAAAATATGTCAAATATTTGTTGATTTTTTAGGTTATTCATTTAAATAATAGAATTATCCTAAGACATTATTCTAATACAACAATTGTTGAACTATTAACAATAATTCATTCATGAAAATTGATATTATATTAATTAACGAGTCATTTCATATACTTAATTAATTGTGAATTTTTTTTAGGATTTGTTCATTGTGTTACATCTATTCTGAGCTCTCTTTTCATGATTTATATAAATTTATGCAAAGTTATTGATAATATTTAAATATTATTTTATAAAATTATTTTTTATGTTAATTTATTTAATTATATATATGGGGAACATCAAATTATATAGAAAGGTTTTATGATGCCTTGTTTTTATGAAATAAATAAATTATTTCTATTTTTTAAAATTTATATGTTTTTATTAATTTCCATGGTTTTAAATATGTGGGATTGATGGAAAATTTATCTTTTTGAGAATAAATGTTTTTATTATGGTTTACCATTTATTCTTATAGAAACTAGATTTTCAAAAATAATTATTTTTTTCCCATGTAGTGCGTCATTATGGTAATTTCATTAATTCAGATTTTTTTTCTTGTTATGTAGTAGATATTATTGATTTGTTAAAGGGTTAGTTTATTTATTGTTTGATTTTCTAATGGATACATGAGTAATGTCATTTGAACTGAAAAATAAATGTGTTATTGAAGAAAGGAGCAATATTGGCTGGTTAATTTGGTGTAATTTGACCATAAATGGTGAATTTGGTTAGTGATTTAAGGTATCTGATTTAATATGATCCCTTCAGTATGGTCAAATTTTACATGTTGTGAATGTGTTATTTCATTATTTGAACTAATCTTATGGATTATGATGTTTTGGATAAAATTATTATCACTTACTGATGTCATGGGGTTGTGCTTAGAAAATAGATGATATATTCATGGGATAAGACACATACTAGGTTCAAGATGTATATATTACCAATGTTCCTTGGTGAAGTGTAAGGTATCATGGATAATGAGTGGTCAAAATTGGGCTGGGTTTACATTTAATTTAAAAGGAAACCTAATCATTTTTGTGTTTACATAGCAGTAGATTCACTCTGTGGGGTGTCTTGAGAATGGTGGAATATTATTAAAGGTATATTGAATGGTATTTTCTATAAATAATTAATTTCCTTTCTAAAGGACATGTCTAATCCCCAATATCCATAAAAGGAACTGAGATATGAGCTCTTGAAGAACCTGTTAAGGAAGTCTAATCCATGTGATCTAATGATTCTCATATTCAATATGAGAACCTATATTTGAATCCTCTTGTAATGGATATCTACCCCAGCGTGGGATGTGTTTTGGTGGTAAGGCTAGAGATATGTCACAGAGTAGTTAAATTGTACTTTAATTATAGGTTAGAGGTAAGGTATCATGGATATGTGACCGAGAGACAATTTCACTATGCTAGAAGTAAGTCCTAAGGAGACACATTGAGTTTTGGGGTTATGAAAAATTTTCAATGAAAGATAATTACTCTATAATGGCTTTATTGAGGTGTTGTTTATTTGGTCTATAATTATTATGGTATCATGTTTCAGTTAATGTGATGTGTATTTATTATACTGTAGTTGGGAAACAACACTTTCAGTGGCATATGATTCATGGTACCTGTGGGATTAATTGAGGATGGGGATGAACTAGTAAGATGGTTGAGTATTAATGGGTAGTTGGTTAGGATTATGTAAGTTTTTTGAAAGCATGACGGTTTCCTCAATTTTTCATCCTTATTCCTTTTATAATAAACTTATGTCATGGACTTCTGGATTTAAGGTTAATGTATTTTTCAATAAATATTTTATATCTAATCCTTTTAATATATAGTTAGAAATTTAATTTAATGATTTGGTGTATGTGTGAAATTAAAAATTAATGATTTTATTGATGGATATAAATGATATTTATTTTATTAAAAAATTTGGAGGTTTCTAAATAGAATAGTTATTATTTTGGAAATAAATAAGATTATATGAAAAATTTCCCTAAAATTTCAAAAAATTTTGATGTGGATTTACATATAGTGAGGTGGAGGTTGAGATTTGAGTTTGGGTATTCAATGTAAATATTATTGATCAGGTTGTGCCTTTATTTCATGCAAGTTAGGATCTATTTTGAAAAGTATTTTTAAATCTTTTGAAATTTTCTAGGAGTTCTACTTTTAAATGTGATTCAAGGTTATAGATTAAACTCTTCTATATCAGCTGGTGGTTATTTGTTCATTTTATTTAATATGTATCTCATTTAGTTGTTGGATATTACGATTTTACTCTTTATTCTATTTTTATGATGTGGTATAATTCTTTAATCTATGGTGGATGGTGTGTATTAGATGAATTTTATTCTATAGTAGTAGCATGGTTAGGAATGTCTCTACCTTAGTACTTTTATTATAGGATGCTTTTTTACCAAAAATGAGTGGAATATAAAATAATTTATTCAATGATATTATACATGTTTTTATTTTTCTATGAATGGAAATTATGTTTAATTAGTGGAATTTCCACTATTTTAGTGGTATCTACTAATTAGTTATTGGTAAGTTCACTTCACTGACTTATACTATTGGCTTTTATTATTAGAGAATATAATAATTTTAGAGGTAACAAAATAAATTGACCAAAACATTTCATCTTCTTATATTTATTTTTTTGTCTGTTGAACGTTTTTGAAAGATATTTATTGAATAAAATATGTGTGAAGTAGAAAATTTATCTCAAAGAAAGATAAATTCAGTGTGAGTATATTTTATATAGAGTGAGTGTTGTTTATTGTATAAAAATGTATTTTAATTTATAATTGTAGTAGTGTGTTTCCATATGCCTTTGAGTGAAAAATATCCATAGATAATTGGTTTTAGTAAATTTAACCATGAAATATCTATTGTTATGGGAAATTCTATTTAGTGGCTGTATAAGCATTTGAGGTATTTTTTTTAATATTTCCATAGAAGGGAATTTGTGGTGGGATGATGATATATTTACCATTGTGATTTTTTATGTTTCTTTTTGGATATAAAATTTGAGTATCATAAATTATTCTGAATATTCATGATTTTAATATATGAATGTTAGTATTTTTATGACTCTATATCTAGTGGGGATGTTTTCTATTGATATAGTTTGTAGCAATACTATACTCTGGGTGAATTTGATCATATGTTTTGATTGAGTTGAAGGTGAAATGTTTTTGTGAATTTACAGCACGATTATATATATCTTCATAAGTCCAAGATGGGCCACAACATGAAAATTGGTGTTTCACTATGATTTAGTGTTTTTTAGTTGTCATGATATGCTGATGGCATGTCATAACCCAACAAGGATCTTCCCATCCACAAATTAATTGAAATCATACTTAATTATCATAACAACCTTTCATATTATCTTGAACATCTGGTGATATAAGGTTGTTTTTGCAATATCGTTATCCATTTTAACCTCTTCCCATACTTTATTTATTAATATGTATAATTCTCACCTCTATGTTGATCCAATCACGTTTTCATCTTTCTTCCTTATTTGTAATCATCTGTAGATGATCATGGTTGTGGAAATGGATCTTTAGGGTAATTTTTTATCGTATGGATTATGATTTTAGATATGTTCTAGGTTATAATGGTTCCCTTCATAGGATTTATATCTCAAAATATTATAATCTTCAACTGTATAATGTCTATTTATATCAAAGATTCCAATGAGTTTGGGGACTCATGATCTCTCCCATCATATTTTTATAAATTATGGATATTTCATTCCCACAGTTTCTTTTTAAATAATAATAATGAGAATAAAAAATAAAATGATTCTTCAATATTTAAATTGAGTGTAACTTGTATATATTACATAATGATACATGTTAATTATTTACTATTTCCGTTGATTCAATTTTGAACTTCTTGTGGTTGTAGTGATAACTTCTTATAAGATGTAGTTATTTATTTTTACCTCTATGATTTATTTTTCAAAATCAACTCTCATAAAATACTAGGTATATAAAGATATTAATGAAATAGTTTAGAGAAGTTAGAGATAATGATGTTTCTATTTATAAAATATATAATGAATTAGAATGATATCGTTATACAATAAATGGAACATATAATTTTTATAAAGGTAAAAATATTATTATTATTCGTTATATAATTGATGGTATTTATATGTTAGTTTTTCATTATTGAAATTATTTATGGTCAATTCAGTGAATGGGAAAATATGTAATTGGTGATGTAGTTAGATTACATTATTAGTAAGGGGGTGATGGATGTTGTCGTATGATGTTCAGGTAGTGGCTCTTTATTTTGGAATTCTATGTATGGATGTCAATATGATGGTCGATTCCATGTCATCTGTATTGTTATTTAGGAAATATGGATCTATGGAATTTGATATAAAATGGAAATATAGAATTTTTGAAATAATGAAATAGATAGCGAACAGAGGTTTTTGATTGAAGGGGTATTGAATATAACAAATTGTAACCATAATGATACATAATATGGATACTAACTGATTAATCATGGAATGAATGGTTATAAAATAAAATTAAGAAATATATATATTCAAAACTATTTTATGTTGGTTATTTAGTGATTTTTTATATCATATTGGTGGAAGTAGTTATTGGTCTAATGATGTGGAATTGTGATAGCTACTGTATAATTTGTGGTCAATTTTAGTGTAAACCCTTACAGCTATAATTCCATGAGATTATACTATACCTTTCATATTATTATTGTTATTCATGATCCTCACTCATGTTAAGAAGTTTATTAAAAGTTATTATGTTCCAATTGATTTCTAAAAATTTCCAGGTTGATGAGGGTATATTTAATACTTACCCCTATTACATAAATAACTTTATTTCATTATACATTATTCTATTAGTACACGGTGGGGTCATACAAAGATGTAAGTGGCCATGTAGTTATTTTCACTCATGTTCAGGGTACACTACTCTGATTGATGTAGTTAAGTAGTGTTGGATAAAGATTAATTCTATTATGAGATGTTGTATCTTAAGGGATGTTTGGTTAGATATGACCCAGATCAAATAGACATCAAATCCAGAAGGGTTTTGAGAACAATATAGTTGATTATGTGGATTGACAGTATAAAATTAATGTTGAAGTGGTATCATCGATCATTTGATAATTTTATTTGGATACTATATACCTCTATTGGATGTTATATTTTGTGAAAAATACTTGGTGAAGTTATTAATAATTGATATATTATAATTTAATGTTAATTTGGATGTTCTATCAAGGATGAATATGTGTGCTTCTTGTAAAATTTCATGAGTGGTAATAAAGTTGGTCTTACTAAGTATGCATGTAAGTTAACATGGATATATATAATTGTTTTTCCAGTTTTCTAGGATCTATATATAAACTACGCTAGGGATTAGTATTTCAATAATTGAATCTATTGAAGAGTTTTTCATAGGTCACTTCTTATATTTTATTTTAAGAGATCATTTTTACAAGTAATATGTTGTCACACATTTTGGGATGATAGTAATTTTCTATTTATATCATAGTTTTTATTGGTGGTTATCATATGTATTCTTATGTTTAACATGGGTAATGCCTCCCATTTGAATGTTTTATACAATCAACGTCAGTTTCAATCCTATATAATATTGGAGGTGCGATTTTGTGGTTACTCAAGTGTTCAATTATGACTTAGAAGGTGTTTCTAGTTGGGGAGAACATTCAAAATAATTCTAATTTATTTAAATTGAATTGAATTCTTTTTAATAAAATGATATTTTGTGAATCTGGATAATTATATTTATATTTTAATTTAGGGATGTCTAATCTTCATTATTATTGAAATATAAATATAAATTATATTTTTTATCTACCAAGATACTAAATATTTTCGAATATAATTTACAGTGGTTTTTTTACTATTTAAGAACATGATTTTGATTTAAACGTTTGTTTTTATTAATCTATTTAAAAAAATTCATATTGTTATGATTCAAAAAACCATGGATATATGCTATATATTGTAATAACTCATAATAATCAATAACTGTAGTGGAGCTATCAATTTTTTTAACCATGACAATTGGTATATTCATAGATCTTATAATTAGGATTTAATTAATCACTAAATATATTATGTCAACAGAAACACTTAATTTTTAAACTAAGTTTATTAACCAATTTTGAAGGTGAATACATGCATCACATGTTAATATTTCACTATACAGTATAATGATAGTTTACAGAAACGAAATAATTTTTTTTATCATATCTTTAGACCAAATATATTATATTGAATGTATTTCAAATATTTTATACTTATTTTTATGTGATTTTCAATAGAGAGTTTGTGTTTGCAAGAATGACTTATTCTATGAAGATTTTTTTTATATTTTCATAGTCAAACCATACTCCCACTAATTATTTATAATATTTACCATTAATTTGAAACATTTATGTAATATTATAGAATAATTTATGATTCCTTGTTTATTAATTTACTTTTTTTAAAAATTATTTTCAATTAATCAGGAAATAAATATTATTATTTGTTAAAATTTTTCATAATGAAAATTGGTAAGTACATGTAATTAAAATTTTTAACTATCATCAAAAAAATATATTAAATTACCATTAGAATGTAAATATGGTTCACTATAAAAAATTACTAAACAATTCATCTGTCTAGTAGTAAATCATGTTAAATATTGATTCTCTGTTGGTTATGAAAAATGTGGAAATGATATTTTAATCATTATTTTGAGGATTTTAAATGTAATGTATGAATAATAGAATAATTCACAATTAATTATTTTATTTTGAAAAGTTTTATGATGTTTATTATTTTATAACAATCTTAGTGACTCCTTTAATTATTATATTTATATAGTAGACTCAAATTAATTTTAGAGATTTTGATATTAAAAATGACCAACTATGTTCATGATAAAATTATTATTATTACTAAAAAAATTAGAAATTGTATCACCCTCACCAAGATCTTGATAGATATATTTGTCAATGTATATAAGAATTAGTTTAGTAATGTTAGTTTATCACAATTATAAACACATTAAATTAATTTGGGAATATGAGAAAATATTTATGGATTAAATTAGTTGAATAATAACTACAATCTAAATGTGGTTGTGTCTTAACCCCTTTCCTATCATTTGGTAGAGACTGAGTGAGGGGATTCTGAAATAAATTTTTATTATCCTATGAATATATGGTGATTGAAGTTAGGTTGTATTATGATGAGTTTACTAACAAAAAAATTGTTTTTTTTCAAAAATTATAGACACAATTGATACTAAAATTAACATATAGTAAAAGTAAACATCATTCTTGGATATTATGACTCCAATTTTCATCAATAATTCTAGATTATTATTCGTATTTGATGTTATGTTTTTAAAATTGAGTATTATTAATGACTAATTTTTGGTGAGGTAAGGTTTCATCATGATCGTTTTGTTGATCAACATGTGATATTTGAATACATGGCTACATACAATTAAACTTCTCTTATTTATGAAGAAAAATCAAATAAAACAATTGTGATATTATTGATTATATGAAAAAATTTCAGGCTATATTAAATATAAAACTTGTATTCAATATAATCATGATCATATTTTTATTGGTTATATTTTATGCAGTATATAAACAAATTAGGATGTTTTTGGAACGATACCATTTTCAGTAGTGTGTGTAAGGTTAGAATTTCTTTGTATTTATCAGCATAAGATCATAAATGAGTATAAATAAATATGATTCATAACTATGGAATTTCATGTGTGACTAGTTACATATCAAGAAAATACATTAAACTTATGTTCAAATAGATCTTTATATTTTATTAATTGATCTAATAATGGAAGTTCAGTTATGGAAAAAGGATTTTAGTAGATATATTTTTTCCCTTTAGATATTTTATTTGGGAATGTTGATATTTAATGAGAGCATGGGCAACAAAACATGATTTTTATGTATGAATTCATTGATAATTTATATATTCAATATATAAATTTTGGTTATTTTTATGTGTTTCTTGGGTTAGTGGGGTTTAGGATGTGTGACAGAGAGGACTATCAGGCCCCCAATTGAAATATACCGAAAGTGGGAACTATATACCAATCATCTAGGATTGACCAAAATATATGAATGGTTGTGGTCGTGTAAGTGATGAACATCATCCTACACATTGAGGGAATGTGGTGGGTAAATTATTGGGCATATGGGTACCCATTCAGGGTACGGTGAGCAACCAAATTCTCCACGGGTATTTGAAAATACCTGGAAATTTCATGGAAATTTTTTTTCTTATTTTCTTTGGAATTTTGCGAGTGCGCGGTTTCTGACAGTACCTCATTCCGAGGCCCGATGTGCCCGAAATCAATTCCTGAAGGTTAGCTCGGGTACGTTCAGTGAACGAACGAGCGGGTTTTTCCTAACTTTTCAACCGGTGCTCGTAATCGAAATCTTAGGGCACCGATGAAACCACAGTGCTGGTAATTTCTTAGGAACACCTTTTCTGGAGTTGCGTTTTCTCAGGTGTGGTTATTAAAAAAAGGGTTAACTAATGAATAAAAATAAAATTTGTGCAACAATTTTTATTTTATTTTCTACGTAGTTTAAACCTAAACATGGTGGTTGGAGTGGGACCCACTATATCCAAACTCCATTAGGTAGGATATTAGTGAGGTGGGGCCCACAAAATCCCTACCCCTTCAAATCCCTTAAAAACCTCCCTCATGTAATTAATTGAGTAACACACCCGCACCTTTTTTAAATTCCATGTCAACTCTCGCAATTAATTGGTCAACGCACGTTAATTGATTGTGTTATTTTGAATTTTGAAAGTGTTGGAATAAGTAATAAAATAAGGGAAACCTTATTTTATTATTGATGTTTTTTTGTGCGAGAAGTTTTTATAGAGGAGAAATCTAGTCTTGAAGACCGTTCTTCCTCGTTGAAGAACATGAAGAATGAAGAAGAACGCTGGCCTCTGACGAAAGACGACGAAGAATTCTAGTTCCTCGAAGATCGGCGACGCGATGCCGTGTACCGTGACGCCGATGATCCTATTCTCCGCGACGCCGTGTACCGTGACATCGACGACGCTTATGGATCCTCGTTCCTCAACGCCGTCTTCCGCGATGACCTTTTCCAGCAACGATCGTCATTCGACGACTTCATTATGGTAGGGTTTTTATTTATGTATAATTTAATTCCCTTGTTTCTTTTGTTCAAATGAAAAAAATAATGCGGATCAACTCTTTTTCAAGTTGATCCGCGAATGTTTTAATTGTGGGTTGGGAATTTTGGTATGCTTCAATTTTATTTAAGGGATCATGGAATGGTTTTCTTCAAATTTATTTAAATGAAATTTATTATTCGTTCTTCGTAAAACCATGTCTAATCATGGATATATGATAACTCTTAACACGGAGGGCACGGGCCGAACAAACATAGCCCGACAACCCTCTGCATATTGTTATTGTTGTGCGGATTGACGACGATGATGGAACGGGACCGAAATAGTGATTTGAGGCCTTCACATTAATGTACGGGACCCGAGATGAACATCGGTGCAGACAGAATTGAAAACGGACCACCGGAGCAACTCCGGTGGCCCGAAGACATCATCAGCGGCGCGGGTCGCCGGCGCGGTGGAAGGAGGCGGTGGCGCCCCGGCGCGCCGCCAGGAGAAACCACCACGGCTGAAGCCATGGTGGCAGGAGGCCAGATCCCGCGGCCGCGCAGAATCCGGGGGAGCAGGATGCGGCGCTTGCCGCGTCCTTGGATTGCAAAGTCCACGGGGGACCGCATCCCCCGCTCGGCTCGCTGGCCGAGCCAGTGTGCCACCCGACCGTGCTGGGCCGGGTTGTGCAGACCAGGCCAGGCCACGCACCGCTGGGCCATGCCATGCCCAGCCGCGCTGAGCCACGCCCTACCGAGACGGACCCGGGTCGGGTCGACCCGGTTAGGGCAGACCCAAGGGGGTTGGGCCGGGTCAGACCGGGCCCAGACACCCCATTTTGGGAGCACGTACGGTCTTTTGCCCATATCATGGGCTACAGAAGTCCGATCGATGCACCGTTAGTTGCATAGAGATCCTTAGATCGAGACGGTCGTTTAGGTGTATTACACTGAAGGTTTTGGAGAACCTTGGGTACGACCGGGTTGGTTCGAACATGAAACCAATTAGGCCCTCAGAGCGGAAACGCCTATAACTTGATCTCCGGACGTCCGATTGATGTGTCGTCAAATTTGTTGTATTTCTATTAGTGAGACTGATGTTTTGGCCTACTCATCTCAAGTTTTAGATGTAGTTGGAGTATGGCTGGGTTGGAATGTACCCGAAATCCAACCGGGCCCCTCGAACGGTTAAGCTGATAACATTCAGACCGGACGTCGATTGGTCAAACCGTCAGTGGCGTTGGTAATCACGTTGAGAAGCGGTCCCTATTAGTATACTCTATGTGAGTTCGGGGTACAGTTGAGATACGGTCGGGTTGGTTCTTACACGAAACCAACCGAACCAATTGGACGAAAAGGCTAATAACTCATAGACTGAGCGTCTGATTGACACGTCGTCTGTTGCATTGAGACCCCTATGACAAAGTAGTCCTTTTAGATTGTTCATTGTGGTACTTTGTGATACATATAGTATCGACCTATAGCTCGTGGAGTGGACCCTCATGGAGACAAGTGTACGGAGTACCGAGACTGTGTAGCTGGCTGAGACCTGAAGACTGCTTGTCCGATTTGAGTCGGAGTGACTTGTATGGCCCAGTGGGGAGCACTAATGTATTTGGGTTGCAGACCCATGGTAGAGAGCACAAATGTGTTTGGGTGTCAATCCCGAGATACTCGACAAGAGGAGTACCTCTGCAGGCTATTAGGGGGGGGGGGTGCACTACTGTGTTTGGGTGGCAGACCCCGGCGGAAGCACTACTAGGTTTGGGTGGTTGACCCGCGGTACTCGATAGGAGGAGTATCTCAGCATTCTTAGGTTAGTGAGTAGTACCTCAGTGTCGTGATCAGATCACTGTTCTAGTCAAGGACGGAGGTATTGAGCAGTTATGGTTTCGATAATAAAAAATCATTGTTTGAGCTGATTCATTGACCTTTGTGTTTCCTCATGATTGATATGGGTTACTAGATAACTTACATATATGAGTGGGCATATACCTAAGTAGTGGTTATCTATTGAATTCATATCTGTGTGAAACCTTGTATCTGAGATGGGTTACTTGGTAACTTAGTTATAAGTATGGGCTTATACCTAAGTAAGGGTTATCCATTGAGAACATTATTTGTGTTTATCCATGTTGGATTTACTGAGACCTTGAGGGTCTCGGGGTCCCTACTGAGTATCCTGTACTCACCCCTGCATGGGCCATGCCCACAACTCGTTGTGTTGGTTGCCGATTACGGACATCACTGGTCGTGGTTGAAGCTTGTAGTGTTGGATGGTATATGGTGGTGGATCTCACGACGAGTCAGTACCCAGCGGAGACGGACGGGCCAACGATCGGACGTGTAGTGCTAAGGAGGACATATGTACCTACCCTTCAGGTAGGATTTGTGGTGTACGATCCAAGAGCTTCTTGTCACCCTTTCAACAGTTATCCTTTGAGTTGTACTTTACTTTCAGTTGTAGCTATACCTTTCTTTTGGGATTGTATTTTCGGCCCCTTATACATTCAGTACGTTGTTTACTGATTTAATTAGTGTTTCCTTCCGATTGTACTCTGTAGTTTTTTTTACTTTTATAAAGGAAATGCCTTCCCTTTTTATTGGGATTTAATCCTTTGGTGCTAGTCGCCAGCCCCTAGCCTATAGAAGGAGGGCTTGGGGTAGTCACGACACGGGCCCAGAGGAAAGGTCGTGACAAATTGGTATCAGAGGAGTCGGTTCTACCGCAGAACTTATAAATTTGATATTACTTTTCTATGAAGAAATAGTGTTAAGAGTACTGAGTGTGGTATTCAGTTCAGGGAGTCCAGTGATGGTGTGGGCGGCCAACGTATCCATACACCAGGACCCTGACTACTAATTTCTGACTCATTGCACGAAAACACTATTTTCATGTGTGTTTTCAAAGGTTTTCTCCTTAAAACAGCTCAAAGCAGGTCTGCTCACCAGGTATAATCATTTGACCGTGTCACATCTGTTTCATTCAGGATACCTTTCCACGGAAGATCAGCTAGAGCCATGAGATATGTATGTACTAACAGCCTGCCGAGCGACGAGGGTTCGGTACAGGGGCCTCTTGCAGTTGAGGCACCAGCAGAGGCAGCAGAGGTACTACCATACGTTGGGCCACCAATGCCACCAGCCCCAGCAGCAGGTGATCCATGCTGCTTGAGCGCACTGCACGAGTTCCAGTGCCAGAGGCCACCCAGGTTACGGGGAGAGACGGACCCACATGAGGCTGAGGATTGGCTAGAGGCTGTGGTGTGAGTCTTCAGGATAGTGGGTACACCAGTGGACTTCATAGTTTTCATTGCTGCCAGCCTCCTTCAGGTAGAAGTAGGCAGATGGTGGAGCCGGATGCTCCAGTATTGTGATGGGATGACCTTCACATGGGGAGAATTTGATACCTTTTTCAGTGTTGAGTTTATACCAGCGGCTCTACACCCTGAGTGTGTTCAGGAGCTGTTGCATTTGCCGTAGGATTTTAGAACATTATTTGAGTCATCTGTGGGCAGTAGACTGATGATGCAAGGGTCCAAGAGGACCAGACCACAAGATGGGTGATCTCGGTTTATAGGATCAGTAGTGCGTGGCAGCCAGGGTGGGGTTATATCCAGGCATTCTAGAAATTGACAGTGTTTCTCCTGTGGAAGGAAGGGTCACATGGCACGTGACTGTCTGAATCCCCACATAGTTGATCTGCATGAATTGGATGAGCCACCAATACAGAAGTAGCGGCGGGTGCTTTAGCAATAGTAGAGTAGTGGACAAGGCTGTAGAGATCCGGAATCAGGTGGACAATGGAGGATTTAGTGGATTCCTTTTTCTTCCTTATATTTCTAGTTCCATGTTTTTGTTGTATTTGTGTCTTTGTACTTAGAGCTGATGTAATAAAATACACATATAATTGTGATGTTTGATTTCCTATCCTTTTGTTTGGTTGATATTGAGAGGTCCCGGTTTAAACTGTTTACTTGACCCTGACTTTTGAGATTTCTACTGGAGGAGACCCAGTGACCTCACACTGATACCGACAGTGTGACTCAACCCTTGAAGGTGAGAGTGACTGTTGGATCTCTTGGTAGTAACATTGAGGCCTTACGACATCATCCATGGAAAGAATGCATCATTCATGCCAGGATTGACTATATTAGGTAATGGGCGTGGTTCATCCAGGGGATGAGATTGAGTCTCTCTTTTTGGAAAAGGAGAAATCTTAGCAGCTCTTACAGATCATAGGCAAAGAAGGTGCAGATCATCCAGGAGAAGAAGAAGACTACACAGTGTAGTAAGAAACAGGAAACTGGAACTAGGCTTAGAGACTCGGGCGTGTTAAATTTTTCACGAAGATGATGAATTAAGGAGAGGTGAGTTTTCGAAGCAGCAGACGTGGAGGCAGATCAAGGATAGCATCATGAGGTGGTGTATATTTCAACATGCTACAACTACCCGCCTTATTTTTCCCTGCCAGGCTCAGGGAGCTTGAGGGAAAGGGAAGAGTGCGGCTGCATGTGGTCAAGGAGTGTGACCCAATGGCTCTAATAATGATTCAAGGGATAGTCTGTGTCCACTACTAGCTGCCGTAGTAACAGACGTTGATATGAATAATTCCTTTCTTCCATGAATCTTGCCCCAGACCTAGAGTTTCTGATAAGCCGTAGACTTGACCCTCACGTCTGGAGATACCTTGGGAGGAGACTCGATAATCAAACTTATGCCGACAGTGTGGTCTGGCCTTTGAGCCGAGAGTTTTGGTTGGAATCTCTTGGTGGAAGCTTCTATGCCTTATGACGTTGGTCTTCGTATAGATTGGATTCACAGTTCATGCCCAGATTGACTGTATTAGGCAAAAAGGTTGTGGTTTAACTACATCGTCGGGATGGGTTTTCCTTGTTCGATGAAAAGGAAATCTCAAGCAGCACAGGATAAACACATGCATAGGAGGGTTTGGCCGATCCCTCTTGGGTCGACCAACCTTACCCTCATGGCAGAAGGAGTTTTGAGTTTCAGTTATAATCATGAAATGGTGGCCTCTAGAGTTCGAGGATGGAAATCACGTCCTTATATGGGTCTCTCCTCGACGAGGTTTACAGAGATGTGGTCGAGGCGAAAAGTTATCTCTGATGTTCAACAGACCCTTCTAGGTCCTCAGCAGGGTAGGCGAGGCGGTTTACCGCTTTACCTTTCCACCTCAGCTGCACCCGATGCATGATGTCATCCACGTATCTCAGCTGAGGAGATATGTGCATGATCCTTCACACATAATCGACCTCAGGAAGTAGGGCATCGATGGCAGGGCGACATTCATGGAGGTTCCAGTGGGGATCAAGGATCGACAGAAGTGGATACTACATAGATGGTCGATTCCATAGGTGTGCTTTCACTAGAAGTACGGGGACCTCCCGGTGAGCACATGGGAGGGGAAGGCTTAGATGCGTGCTCAGTACCACTTTTGTTTCCCTTGTTTGTGTTATAGATTTACAGGGACGTAAATCCCTGAGGTGGGAGTAATGTAAAGACCCGTAAATTTCAAGGAATTTTTTTTTATTATTTTCTTTGGAATTTTGCGAGTGCACGGTTTCTGACGACAACTGATTCTGAGGCCCGGTGTGCCCTGAATTAATTTCCAAAGTCTATCTCGAGTACGTTCATTGAAAGAATGAGCTAGTTTTTCTAACTTTTTAAACAGTTCTCGGAATCAAAATATGAGGGCACCAATGAAACCGCAGAGCCGGTAATTGCTTAGTAACACCTTTTCCGGAGTTTCTTTTACTCGGGTGTGGTTATTAAAAAAAGGGTTAACTAATGAATAAAAGTTAAATTTGTGCAACAATTTTTATTTTCTATTCTAAGTAGTTTAAACCTATGCATGGTGGTTGGAGCGGGACCCACTACTTCCTAACTCCAATAGGTAGGATATTAGTGAGGTGGGGCCCACATGAGCCCTACCCCTTAAAATCCCTTAAAAACCTCCCTCGTTTAATTAATTGAGTAACACACCCACACCCCTTTTAAATGGAATGTCAACACTTACAATTAATTGGTCAACAGACGTTAATTGATTGTGATATTTTGAATTTTGAAAGGGTTGTCATAAGTAATAAAATAAGGGAAACCATATTTTATTATTGTTGTTTTGTTGTGTGAGATGTTTTGGAATAGGAGAACTCTAGTCTTGAAGAACATTATTCCTCGTTGAAGTACGCGAAGAAAGACGAAGAACGCCGGCCTTTGACGAAAGACGATGAAGAATGCTAGTTCCTCGGAGATCGACGACACGATGTCGTGTACCGCGATGCCGATGATCCTCTTATCTACAATGCCGTGTACCGCGACGCTTACAGAGCCTCGTTCCGCGATGCCGTCTTCCGCGAAGACCTTTTCCCGCAAGGATCCTCATTCGATGACTTCGTCGAGGTAGGGTTTTTATTTATTTATAATTTAATTCCCTTGTTTCTTTCGTTTAAAAGAAAACAAAGAATGCGGATCAACTTGTTGTCATGTTGATCCGTGAATATTTTAATTGCAGGTTGGGAATTTCGGTATGCTTCAATTTTATTTCAGGGATCGTGGAATGGTTTGCTTCAATTTTATTTAAATAAAATCGATTATTCGTTCTTCGTAAATCCCTGTCTAATCTTGGATATTTGATAACGCCTAAAGCAGAGGGCGCGGCAAAACAAACACGGCTCAACAACCCTCGGCAGATTGTTGTTGGTATGTGAATCAACGACGATGATGGAACGGGACCGAAACAGTGATTTGAGGCCTTTGTAGTAAATTATGGGACCCGAGATGAAAACTGGTGCAAACGAAATTGAAATCAGACCACCGGAGCAACTCTGGTGGCCCGTAGACATCACCGAGCTAGCGTGCCACCCTGCCGGGCCGGGCCGGGTTGGGCGGTCCGGGCAAGGCAGCGACTATCCGGGCCGGGCCACGCCCCACTGGGTCGGACCCGGACCCGGGTCGGGTCGACCCGGTTCGGGCCGACCCAGGGGGGTTGGGTCGGGTCGGACCGGGCCTAGACCCCCCATTTTCGGATCACTTCCGGTCTTTTTCCCATACATTGGGATACGAACCTCCGATCGACGCACAGTCAGTTGCGTGGAGATCCTTGGATCGATTCGGTCGTTTCGGTATATTAAACTCAATATTTTGAAGAACTTTGGGTACGGTCGGATTGGTTCGAACAAGAAACCAACCAAGACCTCGGAGTGGAAAGGCCTATAACTTGAGCTCTGAACATCTGATTGGTGTGACGTCGACTTTGATATATTCCTCTTATTGAGACAGACCTTTTCGATAACTCCGCCCAAGGTTTGGATGTAGTTGGAGTATGGCCAGGTTGGATTGTACCCAAAATCCAACCGGGCCCCTGGAACGGTTAAGCCGATAACTTTCAGACCGGACGTATGTTTGATGAACCGTCAGTGGCATTGGTAATCGCGTTGAGAAATGGTACGTATGAGTATACCCTATGTGAGTTCGGGGTACAGTTGAGATATGTTCGGGTTGGTTCGTACACGAAACCAACCGGCCCCTAGGATGAAAAGGCTAATAACTCACAGACCAGGCGTCCGATTGACGCACCGTCTGTAGCATTGAGACCCATATGAAAAATCATTCTTTTGAGATACTTCTTTTTGGGACTTTGTGAACTTGGTGTATCGACCTGTAGCTTGTGGAGAGGACCCTCCCAGAGATGAGCGTACGGAGTACGGAGACTGTGTAGCTGGATGAGACCTAAAGAATGCTTGTTCAATTCGAGTCAGAGTGACTTGCATAGCCCAGTGGGGAGCACTAATGTGTTTGGGTGGCAGACCCACGGCGAGGAGCACTACTGTGTTTGGGTGGAAGACCCCGGCTGAAGCACTACTGTGTGGGGCTGACCTGCAGTACTCGATAGGAGGAGTACCTCAGTAGTCTTAGGTTAGTGAGCAGTACCTCAGAGTCGTGACAGGATCACTGTACCCGTTAGAGATGGAGCTGTTCAGTAGTTATGGTTTCGATAATAAAAATCCTGGTTTGAGCTTATTCATTGACCTTTGTGTTTCCCCATGATTGAGATGGGTTACTAGATAACTTATGTATATCTATGGGCATATACCTATGTAGTGGTTATCCGTTGACTTCATATCTGTGTGAAACATTGTAGCTGATATGGGTTACTTGGTAACTTAGGTTTATGTATGGGCTTATACCAAATTAAGGGTTATTCATTGAGAACTTTATTTGTGTTTATCCTTGTTGGATTTAGTGACACCTTGAGGGTCTTGGTGTCCCTACTGAGTATCGTATACTCACCCCTACACGGGCTATGCCCGCACCTCGTTGTGTTGGTTGCAGACGATGGACATCACTGATCGTGGTTGAGGCTTCTAGAGCTGGATGGTACCTAGAGGTGGATCTCACGATGAGTTGGTACCCGGAGGTGGATCTCACGATGAGTCGGTACCCGGAGGAGACGGACAGACAGACGATTAGACGTGGGGTGCTGAGGAGGACATCTGTACCTACCATTCAGCTAGGATATGTGGTGGACGATCCTGGAGCTGCTTGTCACCCTTTTAGCAGTTATCCTTTGAGTTGTACTTTACATTCAGTTGTAGTTGTACCTTTCTTTTGGGATTGTATTTCCAGCCCCATGTACTTTCAATACGTTGTTTACTGATTTACTTAGTGTTTGCTTCCGCTTCTACTATGTAGTGTTTTTTTACTTTTATAAAGGCAATGCCTTCCCTTTTTATTGGGATTTACGCCTTTGGTGCTAGTCGCCCACCCCTGGCCTATGGAAGGCTGACTTGGGATAGTCACAGCACGGGCCCTAATGACGAGTCATGACAGTGTTTTCTAAGGATGATACATTAATTTTATAAGTCACCCTCATTTAATTTTTTATATTCCTTCACAACCCCACTCATTAAGAATATTACATTTGTATCCTTAGGCTTTGATGATCTATTTATCTATCCTCTAATTTTTGATTTATATGTAGTTATTCTGGAAGATCTTCCCCAAGGAATAATAAATCCATCCATCCCATATTATAACGATTATATTATTGTTATATTTTTCTTAATTTCAAAAAACTATTTTGAGGAATTTTGGATGAAGGTTGGGATTTATTTGATCATTATTAATTCATAGTGTATGAATCAAATTGTTCTCACCCTTACAATCAAGGTAAGAAGTCCTTACATTGTTCTGGGATTTATATACAGTTGTATGGACCTACATAAATGAGAATGAATGAGTCTTAAAAGTAGCATTCTTCTTTTTGTATTAAAGTTCATCTAGGGTTCAACATTGATATCATTAATACCTCATAGGGTAGAGATAGCTGAAATGAGTCATGTATATTAAAATATCTCCTCATTCAATGACCATATGTAGGGTTCTATGCTTGGGTAAATAGGTCGTAGATTGTGCAATTCAAGAACTGATGGGTGTTGATTATCCTAGGGATTAGAGTATGTGTATGTGTGATGAAAATATTCAAATGTAAAGGATATTTGTGTAATAAGATTGATATTATTGGTGATGTAGAGGGGTTTATTAGAGAGAATCCAGAGGGATACCCTTATGATATTCTTGTACCTTTTATTTTCTATTGGTCTTATGGGTGATCGATTATATTTAATTGATTATTTGACATTACCAATAATTTTTTTATTATATATTGAGATAGATGGTTTTTACCTCATCCGGAGTGAGTGAATAACAAGGAGTGATGTGATGAAATGATAATTTGGATATAGAAGTCACACTGAGTAAGATGATTGGGCCATAATATGATTGTGTATTAATAACTCTATATGACATGTTGCAACTTATGATATGATGGATGACCTCCAAAGTGTGATAGGGGATTATTTTGGACATGATTCAAGACCGTCATTTAGAGAGAGGTGATATTTTCAAAGTTTTATGTGGCCTCCCATGAGTGAGAGAGTATGTTATATATTTTACATGAGATTATACGACAAATGGTATGGTTAGGTTTCACATGTGAATTGAGATGAAACTACTATCCTGTATAGAGATAAATAGGTATGGTTAGGTTTCATAAATGGCAGGTTAGAACATGATTAACTAATAAAAGTAGGTGTTGGATTTTTTATTTTATTCTATCAATGAATATACTATCATATATATTTTACTCATTCTAAAGAATAATTAGTGGTTCCTTTCATGGATTTATACTCAAACTATATACTAGGACCATGATTCATGTGAAAAATTTCTTGCCAGTGTACTAGCTATATAAAAATCCATATATTAGCATACTGGGAATATTAAGTTAGTCTATTATTTAAGGATTTTTAAGATATACTTTTGGATCAATTACTGTTATGTCTCTGATATTAATTCTTTAATCTCATATATATTCACCACAAGTTGGGGGCACTTTTTAAAAATATTTATTGGTAACATGTATCTCTTTTTGATATAGTATGTGATGTTATTACATTTAATCTTCTACTAAGAAAATATATTATTGTTTATTTATTTTTTATATTTACATTATTATTGTTCGTGGTTGTTATATATTAGCATGGGCATAGTTTCCCCGATTTGATAATGTAAGACACCAACATTAGTTGAAAACCTATTATATAATTGGAGGAATGCATGATGTCTTAAATTGTTCTATCTTAGGCATGATGATTCAAGATAGTGAATTTCAAATTTAAATTAGATCCCCTTTTTATTTATAAGTTGGGGTATGTTTTATTGAATATTGGATAACAAAGATTATGAAAAAATATGATTATATCAAGGTAAAAAAATTATTGTGGATGTTTTATTTTTCACTATAATGTGATGGTATTAATTGATTTTTCTGTTATAGTATCACATTGATGTTCTAGGGATATTATGAAGAGATAGTGTATGAGATTTCCAATTTTTTGGTGGCAAGACCACATAGGATATATATCACTATTCGCCCTGTCGGTTAACATGTGATGTTCTTTATTACATTTGATTAATATCTGTGTAAATTAATTTCATGAAAATTATAATATATTTTTTTTCTTAAATAAAATAATTTTGATATCTAATTCAAATAACTTGATCATATAATAAATATTTTATATATAATAGGTATTATTATGCCGGTACCCGTGATATAGGATTATGAAAAGAATCTGTAGTGGTTGAATAAAACAAAGTGTTGTGGGTAGAAAATTAAGGTGCATCTCATAGAGTTTTTATGTGTGCATGTTAACCTATGTTTTTCAAAATTAACTATTTTATTATCAGAAGCCCTTTTTAAGGGCGAAGTGAGAACCTGTACAATTTTTCATTCCATATTTTTTGGAATTTTGAAAAATGATGCATGGATTTCAACCCATTTTTTCACCTAAGGACTAGATTTAAGATGTTTCCAGAGTTGGGAATGTTACTATTATACATAAATATATATAGGATTGTGGGGTTGATGATACAATTGAGGATTTTCTATAGTTTAGTTGTATATTTTAGTAAGGGGTGTTATATATATAACTGATGGTAAGTAGACGTGAACCTGAGGGTAGAACTCGAATGATATAAATTTATTTAGACATACCAATATATCATCCTATAGATTTTTATGGCATATTATGTCATGATGATATTGAGCACTTATGATCATCGAGCTAGTTTTTGAGCTGGTCAATGCATTCAATGATTTGTGGACAATGTAGGAGGAAAACATTATTTAGGGTCTCACTAAGACATGGGGGGGGGGGGGTATAATGATGCACATCAGGGAGAATGATAGCTTATTTTGGGAGGCCTTTAATGACATCTTATTTGAGAGGTTTCTCCTAACTCTAATTTTGGTTCAAGCACAGGAGTCCATAGAGAGATAATAGATAATGATGGCTATAATGAAATATGTTACCTGATTTGTTCATTTGATAGTTATTTTTCCACTATATAAAGGAAATGAGGTCCATATGACTCACAGAAATGTTATAGGAATTCAAATAGAGGTTTGGTTTTAGGTTTGTATGTTCAACTTTGCATCTTAGAATGATGTGGTTTACAAGATTATCCTTGATGGGAAGGTATGGTAGTGGTAGCATGGGCACTATCATCCCATATTCATTGGCTTATAGGCACCCTCTATAATGGACATGTTGATTCAACATTCAATGATTTAATGTGGATCTCAAATGAGATGCACCATTATGGAGAGATAAATTTAGGAAGCATTAGTCGATATATGGTTTTTATTAGTAGTTTAAAAAATAATCATCAAATTTTTATTTTATTTTTTATAGGGGGGATTTAGAAAACTATTGTTATTTTTAGTAAATTGGATAAAAAAATAAATGAAAAATAGCAGAGATTTCTCGTGGTAGTAAATTCCACACCAAAATAAAAAAATTATGTTATTTTTCTTTTATATTATCACTGTCATTTTTAAACCCCGTAACAAAATTATTAATATTAAATAATTATTATTAATTATTTAGAAATAAAATTTATCACTAATAATTGATTAATTATTAATTATTAATTATTTTCAAGCAATAATTACTATTTAAAAAAATTTATTATTTAAATGTTTTATTTTTTTATTTATTAATTATTTAACAAATATAAATTATTAGTTTTTAATTATTAATAACTGTACACATTTGAATTTCAATAAATTCAATTGGACTTATATATATATATATATATATATTAATATTTAATTATATATAAATAAATTTAAATATATATTTATATAATTATTTTTATATTTTAAATATTTCAGACAATTAAAAGGAATACTTCATAAATGAATTTTATAAAAGATTAAATATCATATTATAGTATAATAACATTTTTATATTAATATAAATTTAATATATTCTATTTAATATGATTTATATAATACTAAATATATATTTACAGTTAATATATAATAGATATAATGAATAATAGTATATAAAATAATAATTAATCAAAGTTTATTTTAAAATAACAAATTAATATTGGCTAATAGTCATTAAATAACATTATAATGATTGAAAAATTTATAAAATAAAATAATAAATTAAGATAAGATGAAAAAATCCATGAAATTCAAAGGAGGGTAGTTTTTTCATCTATATAAGACACCTCCCTTTTTCAGGTGAAAATATATTTAATTTAATTTGTTGAATTTTTATTATCCTCATTTTAAATTAGTGGCTTGAAATAATTCACAAACACAAGAGTTTACAACACTTGAAAGTGGTATTCACCACATGTAATCATACCACGAAAAGAGATTACACGGTGTGAAATGGGAGTTCACATCCGATAATTCTGACATGTATCATTGAAAGACGATATGCTATATGATGTTAAATGGGAATTCATGTCATGTAGTTTTGATGAGAAATTTGATTTTAACGTTTTTAAATTTCACATATAGCCTCTTTTGTAAAATCAGTTACAAGTGTTACACAATGTGAAAGGGGGTTTCACATTGTGTAATAATCCTACCTAGGTTTTTTTAAACGAATTTCAACATTGTGCGGCGCTGCAAACTTGTTTTGGATGGCTATAAAAGACTTGTTAACCACACTCCTTCAACATTAAAAAATCAATTAGACCTATACCATGAACTAAAACACGACCGCGCACAGAATCCCAACATCGAAGACCTCCACACACCTCCATTATTGTTGGAGGTCTTCTTGTATAAATTTATGGGAGTCTTATTTAATTCAGAAGTGATCTTACATTAGATCATGGATGTTCAGACATATATTTTCTAAGGGATTATGTCCAGTTATTAATTTTTTCTAGATCCATTACTATGGGATTATCTTATTATTTTTGAGAGGAATCTAGAAGTTGATTGCTATCAGAGACATTTGTATTTTATTCACCTCTTCCTCCGCTTTCAAGGATTCATATATAAATCTTATTCTTTATCTTATTATTGATTGATCATGATCAATTTAGAGACTAATTTTGGTGATAATTCTTCATCATCGTTCTAGATGTGGGTGGTCTAATTTTTAATCCCATGGTCATAATTATCTCTCATATATGAAAGGTGTAGGACTATTAGATTGTTTTAGTTATTGGGACCTCTAATTGAATTAATTAACATGCTAGATTATTTACTTGTGAAATTCAAGAAATTTTGGCATTTAGATATTATTGAATAAGCTAAATTAATCATGATAATAAATAATTATGGGATCGAGATGGTTGAGTTGTCTATAAATAACGATAATTAATAGTTCAATTAATTTTCAATGTAAATGATTGAGATATTGGGATAATTAAAAGTTGAGTAAATTATTAATTTTTCACTTTTTTCATCAAGAATAATTAATATTTTTTGTCGATATTTTCAATTATTAATTAATTTTAGAGTCAATTAAAAGGAAATTGAATTTTTTAATTAATTTCTGAATTAATTAACAAACTAGAATTATTAATTTATGAATGGAATTTTGGGTGTCAGAAGTGGTTTTCTACACCAATGGTATTTGGGGTGCTAAAAAGATGTTATTCACCCATGAAAAAAATAAATGAATAGGAATTTTGGTATTAGACATGGCATTCTTCCCCCAATGGGATTTTAGGTGTTAGACATGGCATTATACCCCAATGATAAGTATATCTATATTGTTTAGAGTTGGGGTGTTAGACATGGAGTTCCATACAAATTATAAATAATAATAAATGGGATTCTAGGTGACAGACATGTGTTTCTACAAAAATGAGATTTTGGTTTTTAGACATGGCATTATACACTAATGATAAATATGTAAAAAAGTTGTGAATCGAATGTGTGATTCGATTAAAACCTCATGGTCCATGTGGTTCATAAAATATTATTGATAATGTAATAACTGTTCAATAATGAGTCGGAATTATTTTATTTATACAACTGTATACACTTTTAGTTGACTTGATTTTATAAACACTCTTTGTGGATGCCTACTGAGTCACACTCACACATAATTCAGGCAACCTAATCGATACCCAAATAGACATTATTATTTCAAGATGGGTTAAGGGATAATTCCCGAGATTATATTGTTAATTTGTGTATGGGGCTTGGATTGGGGAATAATACGTGGTTTGGGACCCACATGGGATTGTTTCATGTCATTCCTTTCTATTTTTAAACACTTGGAAACCTACATTGGCATGGAATTTTTCCATTTCTGTTGGATATTGTATTTTCCTACGTGGTTATACTGAGATGTTTGTATGGTTATGATTATATATACATCCACTATTGTCTATTTATTTTTTCTGGTGTATTAATCTGATAATAGAGGGTATTGTATCACCTCTAAATTACTTACTAGGACCTCACTCTATTAGAAAGCCTTTGGAATATAGGGAGGAAATCCCGGGGTCGTGCATCTATGTGGCTATAGGTACAAGTGCATTAATCCTAGGCCGGCACATTAAAAATTTGTATCAAATGAGTTTTCTTTTATTTTTTTTATTTACTATTTTGGGAAAGGTAAGGAAGAGTTGGGCCTTGGTAATGAGCTCATGCATGGGATTTGCAAACCCATGTATGTGGGAAAACCAACTACTCGGGGTGGGATTGTTGTTGTTACTATTTGTTATTATAGTTTAATGTTATTTAACCATTGGTGACACACTTGTTGTGGGATTTGATTATTATTTATGGAATTTTTTGAGTATTGACTCATGGCCTAGAATTACATGTGATTTTAGTTTCCATGAATCATTCTAGGTACTCAATATTATTTATTACAAGCATCAATTTAGGTTCACATGAGAAAATGGGTTACTGGTAAATTGTTGAACAAAAAATGTTTTCCTTGCTCGTAAAATTTAATTGGACCCTAACATGAAATTAAAAAAGATTGTAAAACGAGGTAAGAAAAGAATAATTCGGTTTCCAAATGAGAAACATGATTGTGAAAATGTGTTTACCTTTTTTAACGATGACCTAGGTGTAGGATGGTTATGGGTAGTGATAGAACCTTGAATTTGATTGTGCATTGAGGATTTGGGGAAAGAATAGTTGTATCATATTGTGTTCCCCTCATTTATAAATTTTTTTAACCTTATGAGTTGTCTCCTAAGGTTCACATTTAAATTTTTAGAGGTATACCTCCAGAAACATTCATATTAAGGGAATGAAAAGAGTACATTGTGCTTTATGATCCTCTATATGTGGAACCTGAGGTACAAATAGTGTGGGTGAGTAATTTGGAGGCCATTTTTGAGATAAAATTACATGTTTCATGCAATTTAAGGGAAGAGGCCTTGGGCAGGCTGTGTGTAGCATATCTGACCTTACGAGGGAGTTCCAATTGCAATAATTTATATCGTTTACTTAAGAGGGAGGACTTGAGGGACATGAGTTCAGGATTGAGTCTATCCAAACTACACTTCACACCTTAAAGACTCCTGTTAAGAGGAGATCCTAGATAGCTACTTACATGTTACATAGACATATGAAGAGTTGCTGGGACATTCAGAATCGGGATGAAGAACTGGAGAGTATAGAGTGGAAGGACTTTTATGATAAGTTATTTGAATTGTTTTACAAAGGAAAAGTAATGCGAGAGAGAGAGTAGTTAAGTTCATGAGGTTTACTCAGCGGAATCTATTTGTGATGGACTATAATAGACACTTTATAGACATACAGTGTTTTTATCATGAATTTGAAGAAGATAAGGCTACATCAGCAAGATGATTTTAGGATTGAATCAAATGTGGAATTAAGTCTCAGATGAGTATTTTTAGGTTGATGAAGATTAAAAATGTGCTAAATAGGGTTGTTATGTTTTGAGGGGAACCTAAAAGAGGCTTCCAGTGGTGGACAAGTGATTTAAATTGGACGGTAAGGTGGTTCGAAATTCTAGAGTAAGTAGGAATTTTATGATAATATCTACTAGAGTAGTGAGAAGAAGAGTAGCCAATCAGGGGGATCAATTACACAAGATCTTACCCACGTTCTTCTCCATCACTGTAGTAAGATGATACATTTTAGAAAAAAATTTCCCAACCACTATTAGAGTGCTGCTCCTACAGAAATAAAGGACATATATATAGGATCTTCACGAACCCTCTGTAGTCTGGTAAAAATGGAGGTGTTAGACAGAACTTGAGTATAAGGAGAGGGTATTCTGCCCCATAGCAGTCTAGAAGTGGGAGTTATACTGGACAAGGTAGTAGAGGAAGTGGATGTGTTTCTTCAGGTAATTATTGATTATATTTTCAGAGCACAAAAAATCAGAGCATTCAGACAACATCATTGGGAAGAGGGGAAGGATAATTACATGTGATGCAACCTAAACTTGTAGATAGTAAGGATGGGCTATAAACATTGAGAGGTAATGTTCTTGTTTCTTCTATATTAGCAAGTGTCTTGTTTGATATTGGTGCCTTAATTATCATAGTTTTTTCTAAACCCTATAATAGTTTATGCCTAGTGGTGGAGTGTGTGAGTGAGATTATGATGATAGATACACCTTTTGGAGTATGGTATAGAGGCATCTGTATGTTAAAGGGATGTTCTCTTGAGATCAGGGAGTATGATTTTCGATGGGATATCTATATTCACAATATAAAGGATTTGATCTAATTTTGGGTATGAACTATCTTGTCACTTTCTAATCCCACATAGACTATTACCCCAAAAGAGTTACATTTACTTCTTCTAAGGGTTTCATTTATATTCATAAGGGAGAGTGGGATATCTAAGAGGGATCAGCAGGGCCAATTACTCAGAAACTGGGAGAGCTCATTGCCCAAGTTTATAGTCTATTATTGGATGATGATGGTGTTATACAATATGTCTTTCCACAGGTATTGAAACTATTTCATGATATCATTATTGATGACTTCTCAGAGATACCACCTAATAGAGATGATGATTTCACTATTGATCTCATGTTGGGGAGTGAGTCGGTATCTATTCCCCCATACAAAATTCCATTGAATGAACATTAAGAGATCAAGACTCAACTGAAGGAGTTTTATGATTATGGATTTATCCATCTAAGTATGTTTCCTTGAGGATCAACTGTATTGATTGAAAAGAATTATTATGGGAGTTTAAGTTTGTGTGTCGATTACCAAATGTGGACAATGATTATTGTAAAGAACCAATATCCTCTTCTGTGTATTGATGATATTTTTGACCAGTTTAAGGTAGCATGCATGTTTTCCATGATTTAATTGAGATTAAGGTATCATCATATGAGAGTTCAAAAATATGATATACCAAAGACTACATAAATAAACAGGTATTGGAAATATGAATTTTTTGTAATTCCATTTGGGTTGAAAAAAACCCGCAACATTGCTTGTGGCCTTAATGAAGAAGATCTTTCATCTATGACAAGATCAATTTCTGGTGGTATTTTTCAATGACATTATGGTGCACTCTAAATCTCTTGACGATCATGCCCAATATATTGAAATATTCCAAATTACACTAAGAGAGCATCAACTATATTCCAAGATATCTAATTTTTTTTTTGGATTGACTATGTACCATTCATGGGACTCATCATAACAATAGAAGGTCTATCAGTGCAACCAAAGAAGGTTTAGGAAACGGTTTATTGGGGGAAACCTGATAATGATTTCGATATGAAATTCTTTCTGGGATTAGATAGATATTATAGGAGATTCATCCAAGCCCTTTCCAATTTGGCAGTACTGGTTTCGGGCTTGACTAAGAAGGGGATAATGATTGAATGGTTTAAAGTGTGTAGGAATGACTTTCATGAGATAAAGAAGTAGTTGATATCAGAAATTATATTGATCATAACTGATTTGGATGAGGAGTACATGGTTTATTGTGATTCTTTTGCGATTGGTCTTGGTGTTTTGGTAATGTAGGTAGATCGATTTTTGGTGTATGGGTCCAGGCAGTTGAGGCCACATGAACAGAATTACGCTACGCAGGATCCTAAGTTGGTAGTTTTTGTTTACTGTTTGAAGTGTTTGTGGCACTATATGTTGGGTGATAATTTTACAGTGTTTAATGATCAAAAAATTTAAAATTGTATCTTCTCGCAATGGGATTTGAATTGTTGGATGTGGAGAGAGGTTGAGTATATTCAATCATTTTATTTTTATATGGAATTTAAAAATGTAATGGGGGACCTTTTGGATGATTAATTGAGTAAGAAAACACAGACTCCAGATATTTTGGAATCTAGTGCTGAGTGGAAGATTATGACATTTCTAGCTGATATGCACATTCTGGTTCACGAGATTTAGGAGAAGATAAATATCATATCAGTTTCAGTGGAGTCTACAATTTGGAGATGGATCCGAGAAAAACAGTAAGAGGATCCAGACATCATTGACATGAGAGAAATATTTAATGGTGGGGAGACACTTTGAGACTAGTTGATATATGAGGATGAGATCATCTACCTGAATAACTGAGTTTTTATGACCAAAATCATGAGATAGGATCTCATGCAAGAGTTTCATACCTCAATGGGTGAAGTGCATCTAGGTGTGGCCAAAATGTATTGTGACCTATGACGATAGTTTTGGTGTAAATTAATAAAAAATGACAATAGTAAGGTCTGTGAAATGATGTTACACCTACCAGTAGGTGATGGAATAGAATTAATGACGTCTAGGTTTTCTACATTCATTTCCCATCCAAGAATGGAAGTGGTATAAAGTGAGTATGTATTGATTCATAGGTCTTCCAAAGTCACGATGTATGATTGATTCTATCTGGGTTCTTTTAGGTCGAATGAAAATGGTAGAACACTTTATACCAACACAAGATACCATTATCATATATTTGTTGAGAGAATTATATGTTCATGGGATGGTTCGTCTCCATGGGGTTCCCCGGACTATAGTTTCATAACACGGTTCATGTATTACTTCACTCTTCTAGAAGGGCCTACAGATAGTTCTTGGTACATTGGTATTATTTAGTGTAGATTTTTACCAAAAGAAAGATGGGTAGCCATAGCGTACTATACCAGTGCATGATGATATGCTATAGGAATGTGTTATGGACTTTAGTGGTTCATGGGTGAAACAATTGGCTCTAGTGGTGGGTCCTATATCAACAGTTATCAGGAAACATAACAAATGTAACCGTATTATTCTCTTCATGGTTATTCATGAAAATCTCAACTATGTTGGTTGGATGCTAGAGAGTTAGAGTTTTTGGGACTACGTCTCATGCCGGTGACATTGGAGAAGGTTTAACGGATTTGTAAACGTATAGTTCTGGCTCAGAGTATGAAAAAGTTGTATGTTGACATGTAGATAATACCTCTAGTGTTTGTAGATGGTGACTATGTTTTCCATCGGGATTTTCCTCAGTTGGGCCACCACAGGATACAAAGGCTGAAAATGTTGGACCCTATGTTTTTTGGGACTTTTTATATAATGGATATAGTTGGGTTAGTGGTATACATGTCAACTCTTCCACAAAAATACATCACTATTCATGATGTTTTCCATGTATCACAAAATTTTGTAGTATCCCCATAACCCTTCTCATGTGATTGATGTTAATGATGTTGATAATGATTTAGATGGGTCCTTGGAGTAGTACCTAATAATTGTGTTGGATTGTAGTGAGAAATTGTAGATGGGATATACTATGAAGATAGTTTGTGTTTTTTGGAAACAAGAAAGAGTTCATGAGGAGTCATGGGAAAGGGAGGCATATATGCAGGCTCAGTGGCACGATCTTCTTGACTCAGAATCATAGAGAGGCAAGAGAGTGTAGCATGTTGATGAGATGTTATAATGTGGGGAGATTGTAAGAATCCATATTTTTTTTGGTGTGAATATTTATAATTTTTGTGGGGAATATGGCTTATCATACATTTAAATTCATGGATTGAAATTATTCACAAACATAAGAGTTTACAACACCTAAAAGTGGTCATCACTATGTCTAATACTACCTAAAATGGAGATTACCTGATGTGAAAGAGGATTTCACATCGTCTAGTTCTAATGTGTATCATCAAATTGAGATACACTACCCGACCTGAAATGGGAAATCACATTGTTTATTTTTTATGATCAGTTTCATATTAATGAATTCCAACCTCATGTAAAGACTCTATAAGAAAATTGGTTATAAACGTTACATATTACAAAAATAGTTTTCACATCATGTAATCATTACACTGATGATTTTTTTAAAAAAACTTCGAATTGTGAAACACTACAAACATGTTTTTTTTCTATAAAAGCTTCATTCAGCACACTCCTTCAACGCAAAACATCCCTTACACCTCATCCTTCGACTAGATCATATCTGTGAACCAAATACTTTGATTGAAGGCCTCTTCACTCCTCCATCCTTATTTTATTTGTTTTGATATCAATTTCTAAGAGTTTTCATTGATCTATAAGTGATCTCAAATCAGATCTTGGATGTATGGACCAATAATTTATGAAGTATTCAATTCAGTTTTTAAAATTCTTTCAAATCTGTGACTAACAGATTATTTGGTTCTTGTAGAGAGGAATCTAGAATTTGATTACTATTATTGATGTATAGATGTTGTCATGGATTCCTCCACTTTTAGGGAGTATAATCTTAATCTTGTTCTTTAATATGTTATTGATTGATCATTCACAAATTGGAGATAGTTCTTGGTGATTTTTCTTCATCCGCATTCTGGTGGTGAGTGGTCTAATTTCTAAATCTTATGTTCATAATTTGTTCTCTTATATTCATGTTGTTGGATTGGAATATTTGTCATCAATTCAGACCTATAACTGAATTAATTATTATGGTAGATTAATTATTTTTGAATGTTGTGAATTTGTGGGATTTTTGGATTTTTGAATAAGATAAATTAATCCAGAGAATTAACAATGATGGGTTTGATATGTTCAAGTTGTTAGTAAATAGGGATAATTAATTAATGAATTAATTATCAATTTAAATTATTGAGAAATTGGGATAATTAAATGTTGAGTTAATTATTATGTTCTCTTTTTTGTATAAAAAATTAGATGGTTAATTAATTATTTATTGTTGATATTTGGAATGATTAATTAATTATAGAGTAAATTGATGGGAAATTGCATTTTTTTAATTTTTGAATTAATTAACGTACTAGAATTAAATAATTTATGAAATTATTAATGAATGGGATTTTGAGAGTTAGACATGTAATTTTACATCAATGGTATTTGGGGTGTTTTACATGGAATTATTCACCAATGATATCAATAAATGAATAGGATTTTGGTTGTTAGACAGGAATTCCGCACCATTGATATTTTGGCTGTTAGACAAGGAATTCTACGCGGATGTTAGATCTATATATATTGTCTAGAATTGAGGTGTTAGTCTAGGTTTCATACATCAATGACAATTAATAACAAATTGTATTTTATGTGATAGACTTTTTTTCTAAACTAAGAAGACTTTGGTATCGAGACACGACATTATACTCTAAGGATATATATGTATAAATGTTGTGAATTGAATGTGTGACATTATTCAAACCTCATAGTCTATGTGGATAATAAAGATTAATTGATAATGTAATAACTATTCCAATATTCATTATAATTATCTTCTTTGTACAATGACAAACACTTGTTATTTGATGGATTTTTTTAGACACCACTGGTGGTGGCATAGAGAGTGGTACTCCCACAATATTTGGGTAGCCTGATTGGTACCAAAAAAATTTATATTGTTACAGGACATGTTATCAGTAATGTTCCTGGATTATATTGTTTTTTGGGGGGGATAGAGCATAGATGAAGAACATGATATGATTTGGGACCCGCTTGGGAGAGTTTAGTGTCTTTCCTTTTTATTGTTTTTTAGACACTTGGACACTTCCATTGGCCTGGAATATAACCATTTCTATTTGAGATGGTTTTTTCAACATGCTTATCCTGTGATATTGGAATGGTTATGATTACATATGCTTCTTAAATTGTCTATTAATTTCCACTCCTGTTTTACTTTGATAAAAGTAGTCATAGTCACGCTATGAAATGACTTACTATACCCTCACTGCAAGTCGTCATCCTCTAACGTATGAGGAGGCACGCCTGGGGTCATGCGGTGGTCCGACTTGGGGCATCGGTGTATGGAACCTGGACTGGGGCATTATAATTTGCCCCATTTGACTGTTAGATAATTCAAATAAAATATTTCAAAGATAAATTCATCATAAAAAAATATGGGATTCAATATTCACTATTTTTTCTCAGTCAAAAATGCAAGAAATGATTCTAAAATACATTTTTTAGTTGGGACACTATAATTTTTGAAAATTAAAAGGTATTCTAGCTACATTAAAGAGGACCATGATGTCTTTTTTTAACATGAGACCAAATTTATTCTCTAAGAATGCATTAATATAGTTATTATTATGTTGAATTTTTTTCCATTTTTCATATTATTATGTTATTTATAAATAAAATTATAAAATTATATATATATTCATGTATTTTTGTATACAAGATTAGTTAGTTACAAAATATTTAAAGCTTTAGATAAATATTATATTGGCATGTGTGTGTGTTTTTGTGTGTGTCTGCATTTATTATGTATCACTATACATGATTTTATATTTATATATTTAATTATTTAACTTTTTATGTGTATTTATATAAATTTATGTATATTTATTTATAAAAACATAGGTTATAGATATTTATAATTATTATAATTTCTTTATGTATATAAATATATTTATTTATTTTAAATATTTATTTGTATTTATCTATATTTATATATTATTTATTTATATATATTAAGTGGATATATATATATATATATGTTTATATATACATATAAATATATGAAAGTATATTTAATTATGTAAATTTATATATATATATATTTATAGATATTTATATTTGATTGGATATATATATATATATAATAATATATAATTATATATATGTGGGTGTTTGTAATTATATATATACATATATCTAAATTTATTTATTTGTAAATATATGTATGTATATTTATCTATCATTATGTATATATATAATTTTATATATTAGTGTATGTGTGGGTGTCGTTGTTCATAGATAATTATTTAAATTTTATAATTTATATTTATTTATAGATATTAATATGTATATTAATATATTATTATATTATATATATATATATAATTATATATATATGTATTTATATAAATTTATGTATATTTTTTAATATTTGTATATATTTACATGTATTAATTGCTGTTTATATGTTTTCATCATTTATTAGTATATATTTTATATTTACAAATATTTATATATATATATATATTGTCAATATATTTATATATTTATGAATATTTTTATTCCTTTATTTGTAAATTACAAATAAATATATGTAGACACACATAGACACACACATAAATAAATGTACATCCATGGATTTTTATGAATATATATATAAGTATAATAAGGTACGTTTAGTGACCACCTAAAGGCTGGAGTGGAGTGAAAAATTATTTTTATAATAACTATTAGTTAAGGGGTTTGAAATATCACAATACACATATATATTATTGATTTTACAAGGAATTCCTGGATGATCTGGGTAATGGTTGGAATAATAAATTATATATATAATTATCAAAATTAAATATAGAAAACAATAGTTAAAACCCCCGTTAATTATTTAGAGTCAGTTCTTAAAATAACTGAAAAATGATTCGTGACACCACATTTCAATGATAAATTACATTTGGAAAAGTTAATGGGTGGCAGTTTTTCACTCCCTCCCAACAGATGAACTCCCCTTATTCATTATTAATAATAACGAACTGAACATTTATATAGTATGTATAGAAGCCTACTAAAGGTATGTTTTTTATGTGGAAGGATGGGTAACTTGGAGAACTTATATTATAGGATGTCACAAATATGATGAGGTCATGGTTCAGGAATTATACAATCATTAATGTATAGGTTTGGGGGCCATACATAATATAATGGCTTTGACTGTGGGGTCTAGCCATGGATCTGGTGGAGGATCATATGGGTATCTTATTTCATAAGTAACCTATGGGACTCTTCATTGGTTGATCCATAGTTTGTGGGTTCGGGGCCATAAATTTGATGGGGGAAGTGTACATTATTTTGACCATGTTTTAAAAGATAGATTAGAGGGATCAACAATAGTGAGAATTACTTGGTTAGTTTATTTTACACATTCTCATCCTTTGTTTCAATTAGGTGTGTCTTTAATTTTATGTCTACTCCGGTTTTATATTATTTTTGGTTTATCATGGAGTTATCCAATAGGATTTTTTACCTTGATGTTCCTCTTAGGAGGATTCAATATTGTATTTAGAGGACGTCATTGTGTTTTATAGTTTCTAAGGGATACAAAAAATTGTGGGATTTCTTTTTCAATGAAACAATGGGCATTGACATCATATTTTTAATAGATTGGATAATTTTCATTGTAATGTCCCATAATTATATAATTTTTTGAAAATTATATAGCATTATATTTAGGCCACACACTCATACAACACGTGATTTTGAGGACTGATGAGCTCCGAATAAGTGTTTAATTTCTTTATGTTTATTTTAAATAACTCGCGTGTGTGGTTATTGCAACATTTAAATGGTTTCCAATATTAAAAATCCTAGGGCACCGTTGCATTTGGAATGATGACTTACCAATGAAAGGACTTAACCTAAACCGGTGATGTCGAGGGAAAAATTTAGTTTATGGAAAAATAATAAAAAATAAATAAAATATTTTTCTTAGGGAAAATAAAATAAACCTTGATGTTTATTTTAATTGAAATTCAAATTTCCATGAAGCATAATGATATTACAACATATGAATAACTGAAGTGTTGTTTCAAAAATTAAACAATGTAATGACGCTGCAATGTAACATAACATAAATTCTAAAACATGTTTTATTCTTTTGATGGGATAATGGAATGTGGGATAGTTTTCACAATCGATTTACTCTGAACATGGAGATTTGGCATCATCAAGAAATGATCAATGAATCACCCACAACGTTGAGTACCATTCTCCCTTAGTTTATTCATCCTTCGAAGGATCATCAAAAACAATGGAGGGATAGGGATCAAGGAACACTATGTGACCTTCACCAATGAACTATCCAACTTAGATGTAGGGTATCAAATTTAATCATGGATTTCCTATTATTCTATTTAAATGATGGACACAAATTAACCCATGAACAGGTTTAACCATGGTTCAATCGTTCTTATAGGAGGTTCTTGACTGCATAATGATTTTGGGCGGAATAGAGTTTATGTTTTAATTTCATTTTTGAATCTTATAAAGGGAGAGAATTAACGTCGTGATGAATGGAATCCGAGGTTTTCTCCTCAAATTGTTGTTTGGATTTCCTCTCCCCTTTATCTTTCTCTTTCATCATGTTCTTCATGAGTTGAAGAACAATCAATCATTGTGCGGCTGTTTCATGGAATAATGAACCATCACAATGAAACCGAAATGGACACAACATGACAAAGGTGCAATAATGACAGTTGCGATCAGATCGAGGCAGTGTGGGAGATATCGCATGCAAACATCTTCTCACAGTAAGGGGGATGCAAGAAGGATTCGCAACCCACATGATGAAAAATGTGGTATGAGGATCCTGAAACCCCTTATGAATCGAAGAACAAACTAGAAGAGCACATTCGGTGGACCACAGAACGGCCCATTGGCATTCTGGTGGTGGCGACAATGGAATTGGCGGTAACAAACACATCGATGTGGCTGTCCGCGTGGAATAGGATGTGGTTTTGGCAGCGATGGAGACCCAGACCCATGGATCATGTCGCAGAGCGTGTGAGGAACAACGACTTGTTGATCCGACCATTGGATATGGTATGGACACAATGGTTTGCTATATCCGAAGTAGATGAACTGTCCCCCATCTAAGGTGTTTAGGCTATAACAGACAGGACAAGCCTAGCTAGTGTGGGCCACGCCCAGCAAGCTGGGTCGACCCAGCAGATGCAGTTAGACCTGGAGGTTTCGGTCATAAACGGTGGGTTAGGTCAAACATGGGTAGTGAGTCCTAGAAAAGATCGACCTCCATGATTGGTCCACGAGCCAGTGGACCCCGTTTTCACTAAATTTCTCATATCCTCCAAATGGAGCATCCATTTGATGTGTTGTTTATGGCGTTGGCACTTCTGCGATGAGGTGTTCCTTCTAGAAAACACCAAGTGAGTTTCTGTGGAGATTGAGATATGACAAATGGCTTGAGGAGTAGATTCTCATAAAATGAAGTTCACTATGAGAATAAATGTTGTAGCTGTGTGTGACAAGAATTATGTGACATGCAGATCTTAGGGGCCTAGTAGCCGAGCAGACCTCAGTGGCCCAACAGACGAGAAGACCTAAGTGTCTCGGTAGTGAGAATACCTTAGTGGACCAACATATGATTAGACCATAGTGGCCTTTTATTTTAGTATACATCAATGGACTAACATATGAGTAGACCTCAATGGCCTGACAGACGACATACCTAAATGGACAGGTAGCTGAGCGGACCGCATGGCCCGATGGATGAGTTGATCATAGAGGCCCGACAAACGTCAGTGTCTCAAAAGGGATGATTCCCTCAATAGTATAATATGTTCCACTTTATGACTAATAATATTTCTTTCTATAATTATGTTATACCTCTGTGAGATGACAATTCATAGTGTGTACTTTTCATTTGTGGCTATTCATTATGGCTTGGGGTCCCTACAATGAATTGTTTTACTCAACCCTACACGAGCTTCTCCCACACATATCAAGTCTTTGGAAGGTGATAAACATATTAATAGAGACCTTGGAGGTCCAGGTTCAGGTGGTACCCAATGATAATGGATATCCGAGGTTTACTCCTACATCTTTTGAAAGAAACTCTTCAATTACCCTTCAGCTAGTATTTTTTATGGACGGATTACCAGTATCCTTTTACTCCCATGTTTACATATTTTCTTTTGTTGGATTTTTATTATGGACCATATTACTTATAACATGTTCTTCTACATTCAATATTTGTCTTAGTGCGACACATGTTTTTCTTTTTAGAATTTGAGGCTAAGGTTAGGAGAGTTCGTTTGTACAGATACATGTAATATGCCTCCCACTTGCAGGATAAAATATATGGTGCTTGTCGCTAGCCCCTGGAATTTGAGAGGAGGGCTTAGGATAGTTAGTAAATAGGTCTCGAGGGATGGGTCATGAATTCTTTTTTCAAAGGAGGTTTGTTCTACTGTAAAGACCGATTTCTATAGTTTTTTTTTTGGGAAATACTCTTTAATGTTTCGAGTTCAACATTCAAGATCAGGGAGTCTAGTATTGGTGTGTCGGTCGGTGTACCCATACACTAGGACCATTAATTCAAATTTTTGACTCTATACATGAATCCACTGGTCTCATGCATGATGGCCCCATTAGGGGGTGCACTGGAATTTCCATCACCCATTGGTCAGAATTTGAAACTGACACTACTAGTAAAGGACACCCAAAGACTAATTGCATTATGTGAGTTTAGTTGAAGATAAATCCTAGGTTTAGGGGTGAGATTGACCCCTAGGTGTCAAAGGATTGGCTCGATGTAGTTATGTGAGTCTTTCATCTAGTGAGGATGCCTCTCGACCGAATAACGATCTTACCTGTGAGACATTTTCATGGAATGGGGGGGGGGAGATGGTTTAGATTAATGATCCAGACATAGGATGAGGAGACCCTAACCTATATATAATTTAAGAACCTATAAAGAGAGGATTTTTTTATAGAGACGTTGCACTTAGTGAACATAGTGGAGCTACTTCACCTACAGTATGGTGGCATGATTGTAGTAGAGTACTCATCCAGATTCACTAAGCTTTATCACTACTCCATGGACATGGTGCATGACCCATTCAATAGGGAAAGAGATTTTGAGTAGGGACTATGTTTGGAGATTAGGGCATACATGGTATTTCATTGCATTCATACTCAATCTGGGGGTTTTAGAGTGATCCCTATTCATGGAGAGATTCCTAGTAGTGTTGGTTCTAGTAGTAGGGGATACCAATAGACACTAGGTGGAAAATGTTTCAAATTTGGGTAGTAGTAAGCAAACATTCATAACCATGTAGGCCAATAATTTTGGGGGATGACCCTAGGTTGCAATATCAGTGGTACACGTCCACCAGTTTAGAGGGAGACATCAGAGGGCTTGGTTGTGCTACTCTTTCAATAGTAAGGGGCACATGGCTCGTGAATTTCTAACGCACCATATAGAAATCTATCCAACGGTCGAGGGACTACTGAGGAGGAGGAAGAGGTTTGATCGGGGTGGTCCCCATGGTTGCATACATGGAATAGGAGATGGATGAGAAGCATGCGGTGGGCGGAGGATCGATGTGCTACCACCGCTACACCCAAGTGGTACACCACGAGCTTCAGGAGCTGGTGGTTAGGGGTGAGGCCAGCTACAGGTGATGGAATCCTATGACCTTGACACTCTATAGATGATTTGAGGTAAGATATATGTGTTCTATACCATGGTTGTAGTTCTTCTAGACACATGTGTCAGTCACTCTTTTAATTCAATGGACCTTTTTTAGAGCTCAAATATTCGAGTGGAGTCATTGACTCGATCCTTACGATTGGAGACATCTAGAGGAGTGGATTCGACGATTACACACTAGTGCAGGAAGTGTGAGATTACTCTAGTAGGAGATATCTTCAGTGGAAATCTCCAAGGAGTGTCATTTAGGCCTTATAATATCATCTTGGGTATTGACTAGTTATCCACAGTTCATTCTCATATTCACTATATTATGCTCAGAGTGTGGTTTTCCATGAGTATGGGACCAAATATTCTTTCACTGATATGAAGGGATACCTTGCAGCACAAGAAGTAATTCCTTTGAGGAGGGTACAACTGATCACTCTCCAATTTCCTAGCCTCACCCTCAGTGTGGTAGATTAGAAGAGTCCTCACATTCTTGTATTGGTGAATGAGTATGAAGACATAATTCTTGAGGATTTTCAGTGATTACTCCTCACTATGAGGACGACTTATACATGGATTTGTACCCCAGGATGGCACTGATATCTACACTAGAAAATCTAATGGATCCCGAGGAGCATCGTAAGTTGAGTGTATAATTAGAGGATTTACAGAAGAAGGGATTTGTGACACCCAACGTTTCACCATGGGGAACCCCAATATTGTTTTCCATGAAGTTAGATAAGTGTTTGTTGTTGTCTGTGGACATTAAGAACATGAAACATGTGACTTTAAAGAACAAGTACCCACTTACAATGATAGATGGCCTCTATGACCAGCTAAAGGGAGTGAGATGGTTATCGAAGATAGACCTCCGATCAGGCTATCATTAGCTTCTTGTATGGGATGCAGATGTAATGAAAAAAACCATAAGGTGTCGGTATGAATACTATGAGATCTTGGTGATGCATTTAGTCAGTAAAAATTCTCCAATAGTGTTTATGGGACTCATGAACAGGATCATCCAGCCTTTTCGTGGCTGGTTCATTGTGGTCATGATTGATGAAATCCTACTGTACTCAGCATCTGAGGGGGGGCATGCTACACACCTAATAATTGTCCTAGATACACTATTGGGGAAACAAAGTTATGGTAATCTCTTGATGTTCCATTTCTAGATTCATTAATTCCACATTTTAAGCCATGTCATTTCAGAGGATGGAATTGGAGTGGATCCCTCAAAGATAGAGGCGATGCATTCTTGGGAGCCACCCAAGAGCATGACTGAGTTACGATGTATCCAGGTTTGGTTGGGTACTATCAGATATTCATTGATGTCTTTTATAGGGTAGAAGAAGACTTATCAGCATAGTAATAGAAGGGATATCACTTCTTATGGACAACGATGTTCCAACAGAGTTTCCAAAAGCAGATAAAAAGACAGATGTGTGCCCCCCTTCTTGAGACTTCTAGAGGAGGGTGTTGGGTATGTAGTATTATACGATGAATCAGAGATATAACTAGGTTGTGTCCTGATATAGGGGAAAGAATTTATTGACTATGGTTTATGGCTGTTTAGGAAGCATGAAAAGAGATACATGAACAATGACCTGGATGATGAAGTAGCGGCCATTTATTTCAAAACATGGAAACACTACTTGATGGGTGTGCGGTTTACCATCCACTCCAACCACAAAATTATCAGGTTTATATTCCCCTATCAGGACATGAACATGAGGTAGTAGTGGTGGATAGAGTTCATCCAATACTATGAATTCGAGATAATCTATACTCATTGGAAGGGGAATGTGGTAGCGGATGTGCTCAGTAGAAGATCCGATTTTCAGTTACTGAGTAAGGCGTCAGAGTAGTAATCTGCGATGTAGATATCCTTCAGGGATAAGGATGAATAATCTCATCATCAGTCGATGGATATCACTTCCCCAATCTTATAGTGAGTTATGGATGAAAAACAAGTATATGTAAACTATAAGTCCTGATGTGCTCATTTATCCTTAGGAAAAACATATGATGGTTTTCAATAAGTGAGGATCATGTCATCCTTTTAATGGGGCACACCATTGTGCTTGTGGTTTCATGGGATGAGGTTCTGAGGGAGTTCTAAACCTCTCCATTGGTGGTACATCCAGGAGTGGAAAAGATGTACTAGGATCTCTGATGTCAATACTGGTGGTCGGCGATGAAGAAGGATGTGGAAGTTTTTTTTCGTGCCTCACTTTTCAGCATATGAAGGCAGAACATTTGGTTTCAGTAGGCTTGACATAGCCACTAGAAGTGTTAGAGTGGATGTTGGATGGTATCTAGAGAGTCTTTGTGATGTATTTACACTACACATCTAGGGGCATGATACCTTATGGGTAGTTATTGAATGACTCTCCAAGTCAAACCACTTCCTACCTATCCAGGTGGAGGGTTCATTAGGGAGGTTGACACACCTCTATCTATAATAGATATTTTGACTCCATGGTGTCCCATAAATGATAGTCTTAGATTAAGAAACAAGATATAAATCCTAGTTTTTGATGGGATTTCAGGAGGCATTCAGGACAAGGAATTTCATGAAAAAAACCTTCCACCCTCAGAAAAATGATCACACGAAGAGGAAAGTCCTGGTATTAAAGGACTTGCTTCATTGTTGAATCATGGAATTCAGTTTTATTTTGGAGGATCACCTACCACTGGTGGTGTTCACATAAATCAATAGCTACATTGGCACCATTGGTATGGATCCATTAGAAGCTCTTTATGGGCGACCGTGAGGATCACTGTTAGGCTGGAAAGACCTAGGTGAGTCATCACTCATGGGTCCAGAGTTGGTGTAAGCCACCACTGATATGGTACAAGTCATCCATGAGTGGATGAGGACAGCACGTAGTTGCAAAAAAGTTTTATGATGACCGAATACAGAGGCAACTGGTGTTTGAGAAGTAAAACATCCTCTGGGTCTCACCGTGAATGGGATTGCAAAGATTTTGAAGGGGTAGAAAGTTGTGTCCAAGATTGATCGGCCCATATGAGATTCTGGGTAGAGTTGGTGAGAAGTAGAAATGCATATATCATCCCCCACATTGATGCATTAGATGAATAATTTATTCCTTGAATCATAGTTGAGGAGGTACGTCCATGACCCATCACACATCGTCGACTGGGGAGAGTTAAACATTGATGATGCTATGACATTTTTGGAGTATCCGATTATAAGGACCTAGCCTCAAAACATATATAATCTTTAATTAAGTTAATAATTCACATTGAGGATATTTTCAGGTTTAGAGTTTTAGAGAATTTGGCCATTACTATTACATTTCTTTTCAAAAATTACAATGTAGAAACTTCTACTAAGTTTCCATTTTTTCACAAAACAAGAATTCTTGAAGAAAAAAGTCATGTCTAGTTCCCTATTTAAGATAGCATGACTTTTCCTTAATCTCATCCTTGACCATAATCTTCTTTATATCCTGGGATAAACATTTGAAAACATGGGATGAGCATAAAAAGCTAAGTAAGGGATACTCAATAGAGGAAAACTATTTTTTTAAACAACATGTAAACCATGAATACATTAACATAAGTAATACTTTTCCCCTTTATAAAGTAGTAAATACTCATCACTAGGTAAAAGATCACTATTTATCCTTTTATAACCAAAATATTACCATAAACCCATTAAATAACACATAACATATAAAGTTAACATGGGACATAAACTTTCTTAAATGGAACAACCATACGGTCGACTTCTACACATATCACTAATTGAAATAACCATATGACAAACTTACATACCCAATGCATTGGAGGTTATAACATAACCACCCATCCTGGTTTTCACGGCACCACCCATCTTTTGGTTTATCATGTAACCACTCGTCAAATTTCTAAGAACCACTATACAATCATAACACATAAAGAAAATATAAAGGAAAGAAAAGATTTCCACATTTCAATCGCAATATATCACATAATTATATTGAAATAAAAAATCCATTATCAAAACCATTTTCAACACCAAAATACATACAATATTATATGGTAATTATTTTCAATGAAAAGAACACTACGGATTTTTAAGGAAGCCATAAAAAAATAATACTCACGGCGGCGGAAAGGTTGTTGTCACCGCTTACGTTAAAAGAAATATTCCATTTTTTCATTTAGTAAAACACTTCATAGAAAAATATTCCATTTTAAATTTCAAGGGTTCTTATATATAGTATAAAATAAATTCTACTATTAGAACAAAATATTCCTTAATGAAAGGAGATTCAGACGAATTCCCTTAACTCGTGTCCGACTTGACATGATCGTTCTTTAATTTTCCTGAATTATAATCTAAAGTAAATTTCTAATTGCTTAATAACCTTTTTCATGTTTATTAGTCCTTTTATATCAATTATGACTATGTTATAAACAATATGTAATCATTTAAGTTAATAATGGTCATTTTGTTGATATTTGGTACTTGAGTCAAAAATGAACACCTTATATTTACAACTTGTCCATGTGGTCAATAGTCCATTATATCCAGAATTATATTCATTATTTAGATATCATATATATCTAATATATATCCAGTATATATATATATATATATATATATATTTATAACAGTACATATCATTTGGAGGTAATAAATGAAATGCACCGTTCATGGAGACGGTAAGCCGTACGTGCGCATGAATGCTACTTCCATTTCTATTTCTTGTTTTAATGGGAATAAAACGTAATGACACATAGTTATATTATAATTCAAGTATAATATCATATATAATATCATTAACTCCATCCTTTATATGTCCCACATATGGCATTAACGAGTCATATCACTTTGAGGGCACGGTAGTCCGCACTTCCTCAAATGAAAATTACCGCGTTTACCCATAATGGAAACCATTATGGTATGATAAAAAAATTAAGAATCATAAAGAAAACATTAACATAATATATATCATATATAAATATATTTCTATCTTAATGACCTCCATGATAGGTGATATGAGATAATCTAACAATCATCGTTTTGTGAGGCGTTAGTTTTCCATCCACAGAAACAATATGTTCTTCACCCATTAGACAGAGGTGTGTGTAAATGTAGTTAAAATACATCTCATAAAAACATCCTAGTATATTTAAGATACCATTTTTGTTATTAAATAATGGAATAAAAAGAGTTTAGGGGTTGGATATGTAAAATAAAAGAAAAGAAGTTAAGATAAATTGTTGCCTTTAATTTGGGTAACTCCCTTTGGTTTGAAATAAAAATGTTTGTTGACGTGAATTATGCCTAAGGTATGGCTTCTAGGTGGAAAACAGGGATTTTTTGAGCTTAATTGGTAAGAGGTTGGAAGAGACAAAAGTCTTGAGTGGTTTGTGGAATTGGTTAGAAATGGTATCCTTTTATAAGGGGGAGGAGGGGCTCTTTAGAAGTGTGTGAAAATATTATTTTATTATATAATTATATTCAGTTTCTAAATTAAAAAAAATCATTAAAGTCAAAGATAAGATGACACATAGTATAAATAATATCATCCAATAAGAATTGTACAGGTTTTGGATAAAATTTTAATCATTATAATCTTATTTATTTAAATCATTTATTAATGAGGTAAATACTGCATCATTTTTGTATCATAAATAATTTAATTTATTCTATATCTAAAAATTATAAAAAATAACATCATATATGAAATTTTTTTATATTTACAGTTAATATTTGTAGTAAAAAAATAGTACTTATATAAAAGCATATAAAAATTAATTTACTAAATGATTTTTGTTTATGTCATTTTTTCCTTTACATTAAATTAATTAATCTAAAGTGTCATTATCATTCATTAGTGGCTTTATGGGGTCTCATAATAGACCCAAGGATTTGGATAGTCAGTGATTACCCATCCAATAAGGTTAGGACAAGTGTTAATCTAATTTTGAATTATTATAATATTCTTTTTACCTTGAATTACCCTATATACTATTAACCGCAGTGAATAAATGACAAAAGTTACTATTCACCAAAAATTATTTCCATCTTATTGAACCACATTTTACTTACTAATAACATCCATGTATGTCAAATTTTCGAAATTCAATTCACATAAGTGGTAAAATACAATTTAAATGAAAATGTTGGTTTTTTTAACTACTACCTAGTGGTTTCACTATTCATCAAAAATTGAAGTTTTTCAGAAACATACCAATAATTAAGCCTAAGATATAATTGATATTCAGAATTCAAAAATGATTTATATTTTACCAAATTATAAACATAGATGTTGCATTAATTAATTTAAAATTAATTTCAGTTGTTAAAACAAATAGCGTGTTTTTAAGAAACAATAACTATCAAAAGATTTAAACTTGTTTATATCCAATTTCAAAGAGAAATTAATTCTAATGACCAACATTGGATTAAATGGTAAAAATATATTTTAATTACACTTTAAAATCTATTAAAAAGATAATATAGTAATATAAATAAATTATATTAAAACGTAGTTTTGAATTAAAATACAATAATTTTCACTATTCATTAAAAAAATGAACTTTATCGGAAAAATTTCAAAAATTTACACAAAGTAAATATTGATGCCCCCATTATATATAAGGATTTTATTTGGTAAAATAGAATATATTAAAGTGACCATAACTATATTTAATGAGGGTTAGCCATTAAAATGTGGTAAATCGACCTTTTAATGTAAATTATGCTTAAAATTAGATTCATTCACATTTTAAGCCTCTAACATTTATTGCATAAAAGTAAATACATTTAAAAAACATGTATAATCATATTGTAGTTATTTTTTATCATTAACGCCAATTAAACGTCTAAGAGTTAACTTCCATTTAAAATTATAATATTATATTATTAGTGTGCAATGTAAGATTTCAACGAAACTCGTTGTTGCGTATCAGGTACGCTAAAGAACATTACAACCCTTTTAAAGTAAAATTAATATTTAATTCAAAAATATTAATAAGTATGAAAATCTCTTATTCTTCAATTAAAATTCATATTTAATTCACAAATATTAACAAGTTTGATATTTACCACACTTCTCATAAGTTCGATATTTACTAGACTTACCACACTAGAAGCACTTTCTAGACTTTGATAAACATTCTCTAGAATGATTTTTACCACACTTATCACAAGTTGGATATTTAGATTTCTTACCTCCAGACCTCTTTGATGAATTATTTCCCTTTTCTTGCCAACTAGACCTTTTATTCTGTTGTTTTTCAATGACCACGTGATCATCGACAAACTCCATTTACACTACTCCTCACATCGAACATGTTTTTTATAGTGTTTGAACTCACGTGAGGCTCATGCTATTCAATATCGTGGCTTCAGTCATGAGTAAAATTGGTTTATCTTAGTATCAAGATCTCAGATGAAATTTGGTGCATACCTTTCTAGTTGAGTGAACATTGCTTCATTTGCAGCCATTGAGTCATCTTCCTACTTCAATTCCATGAATTGTTTTTCTATCCTATGATGAACCACCATTGGAAAATATATCCCAAGAAACATAACTTTTAATTCAACCCAATCAAGAGCATAAATCTCTTCACTATCACCGATATTTTTCACCATCGACCACCACTGATCAACTTCACCTTCAAAATGGTGAACAACGAGACTAAACTTTTTATGTTCTGAACACCCCCTGACATCAAAAATATTTTTATGTGATTTAATCAACCCTTCAGCTAGAACTGGGCAGATGATCCTCTAAATTATGGTGGATATTGCCTTATGAAATGCTCCACTACTGACATGTTCCTCTGTAGTTGATCTGGTTGATCTCGTGCATGGATACCACCACCATTTATAGCCTGAGTCAACTTTTCCATCACTACAACAAACTGTTCAGCTCCGATTCCAACAATCTCTGGTTGTTGATTTTAAACGGTTTTCTTTCTCCTGATGGCATCCCAACATAGATTCCATGTTTCCTCTAGGGAAAACCATTCTAAACACAGAAATATCTTAGGTGAAGCGACATGGTAATCTATAAATGCTATATCATTTCAATATTACCATAAATTTATTTATGGACATTTATTTAACAATACTCTAACTCTAAAAGTTGCCTAAGCCAACCTCTGATACCAACTATAATGATCTGACCATAAAACATACATAATATTGAATTATGTTAATAAATCCCATTTAGGATCTTTTCAAGATTAGAGTTTTAGATAATTAGTTCGTAACTATTACATTTCTTTTAAAAATTTACAATGTAGATACTTCTAATCTGTTTCCATTTTTTTCACAAAACAAAAACTCTTGAAAAAAAGAGTCTTGTCTAGTTCCATGTTTAATATAGCATGACTTTTTCCTTGATCTCATCCTTGACCCTAATCTTCTGTATGTCCTGTGAAAATTATTTGAAAACCTGGTAAGAGCATAAAAAGCTCAGTAAGGGATATACAAAGAAAGAAAAATATTAGTTTCTCAAAAAAATAAGTAAACCATGAATGCATTACCATAAGTAATAATTTTCACCATTATGTAGTAGTAAATACTCTTCACTGAATAAAAGATCACTACTTCACTTTTCTAACAAAAATATTACCATAAAACCCATATAAAGAACACATAACCTATAAAGGTAACATGGGACATAAACAAACTTAAATTGAATAACCATACGATCTACTTCCACACAAATCACTAAATGGAATGGACATACGGCCAACATCCGTACCCAATGCATTGGTGGTTATTACATAACTTTTCGTCCATGTTTTCACGGCACCACCCCTCATTTGGTTTATCACGTAACCACCCGTCAAATGACCAAGTACCATCATAAAATCATAACACATAAAATAAATGAAAAAGGAAAGAAAATATTTCCACATTTCAATCACTATATATCACGTAAATATATTGAAAAAAAGCAATTATCAAAAACATTTTCAATACCAAAATACATAAAAGAGTATATGCTATTTATTTTCCTTGGAAAAAAACATTACGGCTTATTAAGGATGCCAAGGAAAAAATAATACTTGCGGTGGTAGAAAGGAAATTGTCACCGCTTATGTTAAAAGAAACATTCCTTTTTGTCTTTTAGTAAAACAATTCGTAGAAAAATATTCCATTTGATAATTCAAGGGTGTTTATACAGAGTATAAATGATAGTTGTGTATTAAAACAAAATATACCTCAACGAATGGTGATTGAGATGAAGTCCCTTACCTCGTGTCTGACCTGACTTGATCGTTCTTTAATTTTCCTGAATAATATACTAAAGTTAATTTATACTTGATTAAGAACCTTTTTCAAGTTTATTAGTTCTTTTATATCAATTATTACCATTTTATAAACATTATGTATTCATTTAAGTTAATAATGGTCGTTTTGTTGATATTTGGTACTTGAGTCCAAAGTGAACACCATATATTTACAAGTTGTCCATGTGGTCAATAGTTCATTATATCCAAGAATGATATTCATTATTTAGATATCATATATATCATATATTTCTAGTATATATATATATATATATATTTATAATATTACATATCATTTGGAGGTATGAAATGAAATGCATCGTTCATGGAGACGGTAAGTCGTTTGTACGCTTGAACATTACTTCATTTTCTATTTCTTATTTTAATCGAATTAAAACATAACTATATATATATATTATAATTAGACTATAATATCATATATAATATCATTAAATTCATCTTTTAAATGTCCCACATATGGCATTAACGAGTCATATCACTTTGAGGGGGCTGTAGTGCGCACTTCCTCAAATGAAATTATCTCGTTTACCCATAGTGGAAACCATAAATGTATGATATAAAATAAAAATATAGATGCATAAAAAAAATAAACATAATATATATCATATATAAATATATTTCTATTTTAATGGCCACTATGATAGGTGGTAGGAGATAATTGAACAATCATCGTTTCATGAGGCATTAGTTTTCCATCCACCGAAAAAGCATGTTCTTCACCCATTATATGGAGGTGTGTGTAAGTGTAGTTCGAATAATCCTTATAACAACATCCTAGTATATTGATTATACTGTTTTTTTATAAAATAATGGAATAAAATTATTTGAGGGGTTGTAGAAGTAAAATAAAAGAAGATAAGATAAGATAAATTGTTACCTTTAATTTGGGTAACTCCCTTTGATTTGAACCAAAATGGTTTGTTGAATTGCTTTTTTCCTAAGGTAAAGATTCTAGGTGTAAAAGAGGTATGTAGGTAGCTTAATTGGATAGAATTTGGATGAGACAAAAGGCATGATAGGTGTGTGGAATTGGATAGAAATGGTCTCCTTTTATAAGGGGGGAGGGGCTCTTTAGGAAAGTGTTAAAATATTATTTTATTATATAATGATATACAGTTTCTAAAGGTCCAGAAATCATTAAAGTCGAAGTTAAGATGACTTGTGGTCGAAATAATATCATTGAATAGGAATTGGATAGGTTTTGGATATTATTTTAATCATTATAATCTTATGTATTAAAATCATTTATTAATGAGTTAAATACTACATCATTATTGTGTCATAAATAATTTAATGTATTATATATCTAAAATTTTTAAAGAAATACCATGTTGTAGGAAATCTTCATATATTTCCAATTAATATTTATAGTCAAAATGATTACTTATATAACCCCATATAAACATTAATTTACTAAAATATTTTTTATGTCATTTTTTCCTTTACATTAATTTAATTAACCTAAAGTGTCATTATCATTCATAAGAGGCTCCATGGGGTCTCCAAGTCGACCCAAATATTCCCATGGTCGGTCATTACTCATCCAATAATGTTAGGACAATTTTTATGTTAATTTTGAATTATTATAATATTTTGTTTACCATAAATTACCCTATTTAAATTTAACCGCGGTAAATAAAAGTCAAAAGTTACTATTCACCAAAAATTACTTTCATCTTATTGAACAACATTTTACTTATTAATAACAACCATGTATGTCAAATTTTCGAAATTCAATTCAAAAAAGTGGTAAATTTTCATTTAAATGAATAAGTCAGTTTTTTTAACTACTACTTAGTGGTTTCACTATTCATCAAAAATTGATGTTTTTTAGAACAATACCAAAAATTCAGACTAATATATATTTGATATTCAAATTAAAAACTGATGTCTATTTTACCAAATTATAAACATAGAATTTTCATTATTTAATTTAAAATTAATTCTCGTTTTTATAACAAATAGCATGTTTTTAAGAAACAATAATTATCAAAAGATTGACACTTGTTTATGTCCAATTTCAATGTGAAATTAATTATAATTATCAAAATTGTCTTAAATGGTATAAATATATTGTAATCAATCTTTAAAACCAATGAAAAATATAATCAAAACATATAAATAAATAAGATTAAAATTCAGTTTTGAATTAAAATACTATATTTTTCACTATTCATTAAAAATGAACTTTATCAGAAAAATTCCAAAAATTTACAGAAAGTAAATTTGGATATCCCCATTCAAAAAAATTATTTTATTTGGTCAAATATATTGTATTAATGTGACCAAAACTATATTTAAAGAGGGTTCACCATTAAAAGGTGCTAAATCAACCTTTTAATGTAAATTATGCTAAAAATTAGGTTCATTCACATTTTAAGCCCCTAAATTTTGTTGGATAAAAGTAAATACATTTAACAAACAATTTTAATCACAATGTAGTTAGTTTTGTTCATTCCCTACAACAAAAAATCTAGGAGTTAACTTTTATTTAAAATAATAATATTATATTATTAGTGTGCAACAGAAGATTTCAAAGGAACCCATTGTTGTGTATCGGGTACACTATCGAACATAACAACCCTTTTAAAGTAAAATTAATATTTAATTCAAAAATATTAATAAGTATGAAAATATCTTATTCTTCATTTACCTGGGATGCTACATCGATAGTGATTGAGGAATGATATGAGAGGATCTTTTGTGGACAATTGATACCTCGGGTGCACGTTCAGTGGAAGCACAGTTATCTCTAGGATATCACGTGGGAGAGGGAGTATCATATCTGATATCACTACCCCATTTTGTATGTTTAGCCCTTATTTTGGATTATGTGGAAGTGAAGAACTAATGGTGGGGGTAATGAAATGTCCCATAATTGCATGAATTTTTTAAACTATATGGGAATATTTTGAGACCATGCACTTAGACATCAGTTGATTCTTAGGCCGGTTGATCCTAGAATAAGTGTTTTAACTTTAGTTTATGTTTATTTAACATAGTTAATGTGTGATGTTTTTTAACTTCTAAATGGGTGACCATGTGTAAAATTAAGGGCAATATTTTGTCCAAAACGATGAATTTACCTATGAAAGGACTAAACCTCGATGGGTGATGGTCGAGGGAAAAAGATAATTTATTGAATTTTTAAGAAAGATATAATAAAAGATTTTTATTATGGAAAATAAATTTTACCTTAATGTTTATTTTATTTGATGTTTGAATTTTGTTGCAACATAAAAATGTTAAAACTCGAGCATAACTGATATTTTCTTACATAAATGAAAGAACATAAAAATTCTTCAACATAATATAACAGAAATGTTAAAACACATTTTATCAATCTAATGGGATAGTCCAATATAAATTTTTTTGGGACAATCCATATTCTCTGAACATAGAGAATTTGAATTAGTGGGAAACAATCAATGAATCACCTGTGAAGACGAGCACCATTCACCCTTCATTCATCCACCATTCGAAGGATCTCCAACAATAATGGAAGGCTATGGATGAATGACGGACGAACAACAGTGGTGAAATATTCACCAATGAATGATCCAAATTTGAGTTCGGGGATGCTATTTAATCATGTATATCTTGTTCAGTTATTTAAATAACGAACGTTGATCAACCAACAAGTAGGTTGACCTGTTGTTCAATCAATCTTTTAGATTTTTCTTGACTGTGAGACGATTGGTGGAGGGGAATTTTGTTTCATTTTTAATTTCTTTATTGAATCTTCTAACAAGATAAGATAAATTCTATTAAGAATGGCATGGAGGTTCATTCCTCGAATTGTTGTATGGTTTTACTCTCCCATTTAATCTGCACGTTCTTCTCATTCTTAGTGGGTTGGTGAATGGTCAATCATTGCATGACCATTTCTTAGAATAATGATTGGACATCATGGATCCAAAATAGACATGACACGATGGAGGTTTAATGCAAATTGTGGTGATCAGATTGAGTTTGTATAGGGGATAACACATGCAAATGGTTTCAGTCTGAAAGGGGGATGCAACGAGGATTCAAACCCCAAGTGATGAATAATGTTGCATGAGGATCCTGTAACCCCTTCCCGATTAAAGAATAGACCTCCAGAGAAAATCTCGGGGGCCATGGAAAGTCCTTCTGATTCACCAGCATAAAAGATGGTGGTGGAAATAGCAATGTCGATGTAGCTTCACACATGGAGGAGGCCATGACTTTTTCTACGGTGGTGACCCAGACCAACGGCTCAAGCCGCAGGCTGCATGTGGAACAAAAATTTGGCTAGTTGACCATGAGACACTAGATGGATTCGGTGGGTTGTCGTGTCTGGGGTGGATGAACATTCATACTCCCAATAATTCTAGTTCGACCCATCAGATCAAGGGAGACCCAACGATTTGGCTCAGACTCGCTAGATTGGGTCAGACCCAGTCATCCAGTCCAGGCCACAGTCTACTATGAACCACAGTCGGTGGATTTGTAGCGTGGCCATGACAGGTCAGCTACAATCGACCATCTTAGATGATCGATCTATCGCGGGGTGGTCGACCATAAGTATGGTCGAACCATGAAGTAAACCTCCATGGTCGGTGGACCGACCACCTGATCAGTCCACGGGACAGTGGACCCCATTTTTGCTTACATACCCATAAACCCCAAATGAAGTGTTTGTTTGATGAGATGCATATGGTGTTGGGACCCTTGCAATGAGACCATCCCTTTTCCATACGTCTAGTGTGTTTCTATGGAGGTTGAGATAATATCAATGACATGTGGATTATTTTCTCCTAGAATCAAGCCTGCTATAAGTGGAAATACTTTGGATGACTATGACAATAAGGAAGTGATGACGAAACCATAGTGGCGCGGTATGTGATCAAACCTCAATTGACCAATAGACGAGCAGACCTTAATTCCTTTGTAGCCGGGAAGACAATAGTTTCCTGACAGACGAGCATACCTCAAGGGCCCGGTAGCTGAGTAGACCTCAGTGGCTCAGAAGATGATCAGACCTCAGTATCCTGACAAACCATAGTGAATCATCTAGGATGAGACCCTCAACAGTACAAGATGTTCAGATTTATGACTGATAATCATTATATCAATACTTTAATATATACATGTCTGAGCTAAAAAATATTTGTGTGTACATTTTTTTCATTCTATGTGGTTTTGGGTCCCTATTGAGTATTGTGTTACTCACCCATGAACAAGCTTCTCCTTCACATGTCGTGTCTAGTTCAAATGACTGACGCTTTTATAGACCCAAGTGTTATAGGACTAGGTGGTTCCTAGCGTGATCAGATAGGCGAGGTGTACTTATGTGACTTCTGGGATCCACTCTACACCAACCATTTAGGTTGGATTTTATGCAGACATAATATCAGAGACCTTGTACACCCTTTTTTTTACAGTCTGTCTTTTTTGAATTCTTTCACATTTTATTTATAGATTTCACTTCCACATTTAGTGGTTGTCTTAGTGGAATGCATGTTTTCTTTTTCAATATTTTGGGATGGGGTTGTGAGTGTGTGTGTGTGTAGGTACTCAAAAAATGCATCCCACATTTTGGATAAATCCTTTGGCACTAGTCTCTAGCCCTTGGCCTTTGGGAGTCAGGATTGGGGTAGTCACAACACGGGCTATGGGGGATGGGTCATGAAATTCATTTGCGGTGAAATCAATTTCTACCAAGTGATGGTTTCATTTACTTCAATTATGGGAGAGGACAGTGTTATTATTTTCAATGAGATGTGCAGATAACTAGGGAGTTAACCCACCATCATAAACTATTGTGTATTAAAACACATTTTGTGGGAATGAATCTTATTTTGAATTTGGTAACGGTTAAATCTACTTTTCATTTATTAGTTTATTTTTTCTACAGTTTCTTTCTCAATGAATTTTTAGGGTTTGTCCCAAAAAAGGGATTTAGTTCTCAATTAATATCGTGTTGGGTGTTGATGCAATATCATCACCAATTTATCATTTAAAACCATCTAATATATTAGAGTTGAATATGGATATTTAGAATGCTGAGGTGACATGATTTTTTCATCAAAGTACATATCATTATAGTACCCTTGTTTTATTCTCCACAAAGGTTGATGGTAGTCCCATGTTGTTTTTGGATTATTAAAAGTTGACCTATATTACAATATCCATTACCAAATACAGATAGAAACTTTGATCTATTGAGGGGAGCCTGATAGTTCCCCAAGATTGAGGTAACATCACAACATAACTTACCACTAAACCATTATATGGATTTGTTGGTTACACGGCCTCAAGCACACATCTCTATATGCTAGAGGCTTCTAACTAGAAGTGAGGGAGTAATGGTTGTTATTTGGGGAGAGTACACCCTCATAATCGGTGTTTCACAGTGGTATTAGAGAATATAAATAGAAGAAAACATTGAATGTATTAAATAAATAGGTAACATAGAAGAATAATATTAATAATATTAAATTGAATAAAATAGACCAATAAAATATATACAAGAATGCATGAAAAATTTTGGAACTCAATCTAAAATATTAAACATGTAGCATTATTTTAAAATAGGAAAAATACAGGAGTCATGAAAAGAAATGAACTAAAAATTCCAAAGGTGATACCCACAAGAATTATGAGCTCTATATCAGTGTATTTCACATAAATCACATCTATATGCAAACATAAATAAACAAGGTGCAATGTCTTGAAAACAAGAATGTCTACTAAGGCACCCGAGTAAAATGGTGGCTCGAGAAGGGTGTGAGATATAAATCTCATTAGGCCAGCAACCATGGTGTTTAACCCAATGTAGATAGAAAAAAATTATTTATACATTGTGAATATATTGAAAAATAATTATCGTAATTATAATTAATAAACAACCTATCCATGTTCTTAATGGACACCTGATGGGAATACCAATATCATCTCAAAGCCATAATAGGTCTGAACATGTCCAAGAACTTAAGGGACACTTGATGGCTATATATTACGGAGCGGACTAGGATGTAACATGTCAACATCCAACGTCAATTATATAAGTTTTCAATCACTACTCATGGGGTAATAAGCCATATATATATATATATATATTGTCGGATTGTACTGGGATGTAACACGCAGTCATCCAACATTCAGTTTAAGTCCTAATAAGATGTACTCATTGGGTAGTAAGGATAAAACATATATTTTTTTCTAGAGGGGATATGGATGTAACACACCACTACCCAACATCCATTCTATAAGATGATCACCCCTAATCATAGGGTAGTAAGGCTTATATATATATATATTAGTGTATTGGACTGTCACATAACCTAAAGGCATCCAAAATCCATTCTACGATATGATAGTATCTAAACATGGAGTAGTAATCCCAATATTTATATAATTTACTAGAGTGGAATGGGATGAAACACACAGGATTCCAACTTCCAGTCTTTGAATTGATAAGCTCTACTATTGGGGTAGTAGGCCCAATATCCTGATAGAGTGTGGTTCACCACACTTATCACTCAGGTTGGAGTGTTTTCACTCCCTGGAAGCACTCTAGAAGGTATACGACACCCACAATGTAGAGACACATACCTGACGTATGTAGACATTACATTACTTTTGCAAAATAATTAATACATAACAAGAACCAACACTCAAGGACCGTAATAGTTTAGTGGCTTTGAAAATTTCAAACATAATCTTCTAATCTTGGTGAAAGATCTTCAACATCTCCCACAAAGATCTTCTCTTTAGTTTTTACCTAAAACATTTCTTTATATCATGGGGAAAATAAAACATATAAATAGTGAGATCAAATGCTCAGTAATTGTAAGCATGGTGAAAATAAAACAAACCATATACATTTGAACTTCAAAACATGAACATAAGGTTTAAACAACAAAATCTTGAGTTGTGAAATAAATCTTTGCAGTACGTAAGGAATAGGTCATAAAGGAACATCAGTCATGATAAAATAGTGGGGGAATAAAAAATTTACTTGTGTAAAAACCTTAATAACTTGATATGATTTCCATAGTAGCTAAGGCAATGATGCCAAGGCCATCTTAGTGGACAAAGTCCCTTTCTGAATTGAGTTCACTCCTCATTCCCATCCTGTATCACTGAACCTGATTAACTTATTGTTCCAGCCTTGTCTATCTCATGAGATATAAATTGTTACACAATTCATTATAGGAAGATATAGGTCCCACACATCTCATATTGAAAACATTCTTACGTGTGCCACACCACAACAATAAATCAAGCATAATAACCCAATGAACAAAATGGGTTTCATAAATATCATCCCATAATAATGTAATCTATTTAAAACAAATGGATATCATTACATCATAAAAATAATCAAACCATGTAAATAATAGAGACATTATATATGAAACATAATCATACAAAATAATTTCATCTTATATGGAAAATAGTTTTGACAAAACACTTGAAATGAATTTTTGAGGAGAATATCATTTCTTCTTCAAAATCATTTTCTTTTCACAAAATTCCATGAAATCTTAAAAGAAAAGAATTCTATTGAAAATAATCATGAAATCATGTGGATTAAGATTTATGAAAATAAGGATTTATGAAACAGTAAAAATTTGTTCTTGCCGTATAAGTTAAAAAAAATTATTCTCGTACTTTTCCCAGAAAAGTCAAAAAGTACCTCATATGGTAAACAAAAGAAATTTTCCTTACATACCATGTAGTAAAATTAAAAACTGTGTAAAAAATAATTTAAACATACAATAAATCATTTTTATAAAAAAGGTACATTGATGATATATATAACCCCACTAAATAGTTACGAATAAACAATCTCGGAAAAAAAAGAGATTTACAAAATTATCCATTACCTTATGTCTGATATGCTTTGTATGTGTCCGAACCTCCAGTATAATGATTTAAATAATGTCATTGAATTTTTATAAAATCATATTCATTGTTGTGATATCATATATGGTTCAATTATGACATTATATTACTCATTATTTTGTAAATTCCATGTTAAAGCAACATTTTGGGTAAAATCGTTTCATTTATCATACATGTTTCGATTTTTTGTTCTTGACATTATTAATCGTATCCTGATTTACTTAATTTCAGAATGTAAAACATGATTTATATATAATATATATTCATTATATAGATATATGTGATAGATCGATAAATCGAATGAAATACACCGTTCATGGAGACGGTAGGTCGTACGTACGCATGAATGTTGTTTTTGTTTCCACGTGTGTACAAAAATCCAGAATCATTATTATGTAATATCTTTAATTATTACTTATTATATATATATTCTTTATAATCATACTTGAATGGTTAATCATGGAAAATGAATCTCATCATGTTCTTGGAGACGGTAGTCCATACATACGCACGAGCGATGATATCGTTCCCATAATTATTGAATAGAATTGGAGTGAATGATATAATATCTCAGAATTAGTATGATGTTATAATAACTATATATAGTTATTATTTACACCATTACACCCATCCAAGTAAGGTGGTGGTGGAAAAACTAATTACACCACGGCGTAGAGATGGTATTCCGTACGTACGCACACGCAGTGATTTCCTATTACATAGGATGGATAGAAGGTGAAATGGAGTTGTTTCATATTTATAATATCATATAAGTATATTTTTGGTACATATTGTATTACTTTACAATTAAAAAACTAAACAAGAAGAAGTTGAAGAAGAAATAAACTAGAAAGAATCGGTAGAAGAGATTACCGCTTCTTCGACGCACCTCCTTTAACCTTCATCTTACGAGACTAGAATTGATCTTCTGATAAGACCAAAACCTCCGGAATGTTTATAGGGAAGTTGAGAAGAGAAATGGGCTGGGGTTGGCCAAGAATGAAGGCTCAATGTTTTTTGAAGAGGAGATGGAGGAGGTTCCCTTTAATAAGGGAGGAGAGGGGCACCTTGGGAATTATAAGAAATATTAATTTATAATAAATTCCATCCCCACATAAAAACCACCAAAAATGACTCAATTACAAGATGATATGAGTTAGGTTTGTAATATCATCAACCAATAAAATTTATAAATCTTGTGAATTTATTTTAAAACTTATCAAATTGATTTATCCTTATTTAATCTATTTAATTTTATTTGTGGTAATAATATTCTAAATTTTAAATTGATATAAATAATTACTTATGTGCTGTGAATTATCCATAATTAGATAATTTATGGAATTTTAGACCATATAAACTTAAATATATAATTTTTAAATATTTTTCTGGTTTTTAAACAATTATATAATATGTTATTTTTATAAAATAACAATAGTGTCAATTTTGAAACTATTCATTTAATTGAATTTAAATAAAATCTAAATTGAGGATATATTCAAAATAAAAGATTTATTAGATTCATAGCATGTCATATTGATCAATAAAATTAGTGGAGAACATTAAATAGTTCATATAATATTTTTTTATATTTTTAAAACCATTTATTTGATATTTCTATCAATAAATTAATTTCAACCCCACTATTATGACATCGTTAATGATACTTATTTAATCCCTGAAAATTATAAATAAATTCCCATGATGTAGATAAATATATTAACTTTCTGGATACTATTCATGTTCGATGTTTTATGAATATTAACACTAAATTAAAATATTTACACTTATAAGATTTAAGAGAGTGACAGATTGTCACATTCTATAGTTTTAATAATAATTACATCATTTTCATGGTCCAATGTCCATGAAATGAATCTATTCCGACCCTTAGGTTATATGGGTCTGCTTTTATTGATCCAATAAAATTTTGGCAAGTTTTAGAGTAATCTTATAATCTTATTTTTACCCTTAAATACTCGATTTTCCTTTAACTGTAGTAAATACAAATTACCGTAGTTACTATTCATAATATAAACAAATTAAAAGTAACCTATTAACATAATTTTCACCCAATGAATCTAAATATAGAATCCATTTTTTAAAATTCAAAACCCAAAAGTTGCGGTAATTAATTTAAAATTAATCTCGTTGTTAAGCGAACGAGTTTTAAAAGTTAAAACATTGCAAAAGATCAAAATGTTTTTACATATGAATTCAATGTAAAATTAGTGATAATGACATAAATTATATTAAATACTAAAAATAAATTCTATTTATACTTTAAAACCATTCAATATTATAATTTAACCATATAAAATATTGCGATTAAAAAATTTGTTTTTAATTAAAATACAATGTGTTTTTTCTATTCATTAAAATATGAATGTTATTAGAATAATATGAAAATTTTATCCCATGTAAATTTTTATATCCTTATTCCAAATAAGAATTTTATTTTGTCAAATTGAACATATAAAAATGTCAAAAACTAGATTTAAATTGGGTTCCCCATCAAAGGCGGCAAAACTGCATTTTTTTTTAAAAATACTTATTTTACCCAAAAATTTTATTTTGTTGTCATACCATGTTCTAGAAAATATATAAGATGAATAATAAAGTTATAAAATTAAAAAATTAGTTAATAATGTTCATAACTAATAGTCCATAATAATATTATTACAATATATCGTTGTTTAGTGAAACCCGGTATTGCGTACAATACACGCTATCGAGGAAGGTCATGATTGCGTGTCATGCAAGCCAAGTCAAGGTTGCATGTAGTGCAAGACTCCTTTGTTGTTGTGTATAACATAGTCCAACCATATTCCAGTTATACATTGAATATATATATATATATACACTCAATGTTGCATAGAATAACTACTATCAAACAAACATGAAATTTTGTGTAACACGATCCAAGAATAGAGTTGCGTATACTATAAGCTAATACGGTGTTGCGTATAACGCAAGATAATATTTGTGTAGCATACAAAAAAAATACATCAATGAAATTAAAAATAATAATTCTCATAAAATCACTGGTTGTTACATTCTACCCCCATTAAAAAGAATTTCACCCTCAAAATTTGTCAGGGTTATAAATGGTTTTCTACTTGAAAGTATCATAAATAAGAAACCCACATCTTAAAAAGGAATAAAAAAACATTACTATAAAAACTAAATTATGAAATTTAATGGTTTCCCAAATTAACTAATCAATGGGTTTCCACATATGAGAACATAGGTGAAAATATGGATATGGAAGAGAAATCTAACCATCAAGTTCTGATGGAGAGTGGTAGAGAACATATATATGAAAAAATCCAACAATCAAAAAGCCATAAATTTGTGATGATCTAAGGTACCATATGATTCATTGGATATGAGGACATTAGGACAACATTTTTGGTTTTCAAGATCATTTCCCTAATGTTGAAGAATTTTTGAATTAAAAGAAATACTTACTTGATTTTGGTAAAATCTCATTGTTGTTCGTGCCTCGAACAATTTCCATATCATATCTTAAATAAATGATGTTGAATTTGTCTTCCGTGAAGTGTTAGCGGATCGTGTGATAGAATGATAGGTCATTCCATCTGTCTCAAACATAATGTTATCAATAGTTATGTACATAAGTCTATTTATGGTGAGATTAATCGTACGTGGTTCCAAAAAATGGACTTACACTTCATCTATCATACCACTTAATAAAATAAACCTAATTTCTACAAACCAAGGACTTCCAATAGTCCAATGGTAGGTGATAAAGGCCTGTCGTACTTTGGTTGTGGGTTCGATTCCCACAGCCTTGTCCGACGTGAAGGGTTAACACCCGTCCTGAAGGTTTTCCTTTTTCTAAAACTACATTATTATAACATCACATCAATAATATCAGAACAAAATTATATCCTTAACAAATACTTACATATGTCCAACATAACCCATTATAATATTTAGGCTTATCTAAAATACTTATGTGCATGCTCATAGTATAAAGAAAACAATGACCAGAAATGTCATCTACTGAGCATGTTAATACCATCATTTATCCCCCATATATCATACGATATATCTTGTTGGTCACATTACAAACATGTGAATACCCATTTAATCTTAGAGAAAACATGAATGCTGTCAAAATTTAACTCTTTATACATACCAAAATCCCAAAATTTCTATGTACTCAAACCATAATATAACTTTGTCCTTCTATCAGTCATGAGCTCATTTCATTTTCTCTTTATCCCTTCATTATGCGCATATCATCTTATTTCCAAAAATATTTCAATCACTTTTCATGGATACCAGTACCATATAATTATGGAAAACAAATACATAGATATTCCAAAATTCCACAATACCATAAATGAGATTCCATGATACTGTTTTGAAATCCCATTACATAAACACTTAATCATTCCCCAACATCATTTTCATACTCAACATCACAAATATTGATCGCATGTGACTTCCCATTATCCTTTTCCTTAAGAGGTTGCTCACGTCGATCATCATTTACCTTGGGATTAGGGAATTGATTAGAATAATTCCCCATTTCCTTGCACTTGAAGCATTTAGGTGTTGGTGGAGCGTTCTATATAGTCTTTTATGAGTTCACATCATTACTTTGACACTCGGATACTCGATGACCTTCTTTCCCACACATAAAACATTTTCTAGACCCTTTAAGACAATCTCCACCATGCTTCATTCCACACATTGATCGTAAAGAAACATTCGTCTTCTTTTCACCATTGTTTTGAGATTTTTCCATAAACTCCATCTTTATTTTCTTGTCAAAACCATGAGATGAATATGTAACACCAACATTCATTTTTACCTTGATAGCAAAAAGAACAATTTCTTCATAGATACAGAAGTATTTTATAGCTAATTCCCTTCGAAGACTTGGTTTTAAGACACTGAAGAATCGATCAACTTTTCTTTCATGTTGAATGACAAAACCAGATTCATACCTTGCAATCCTTGTAAAATTCGCCTTTTATATACCAACAGATTAGTCATCCTTTTTGTTAAGCTCATGTAACTCCTTCTCCATCATTGTTTAAAGAATAAGAGGGAAGTACTTATTGAAAAACAGTTTCTTGAACTCATTCCATTCCATGGATTCAATTTCATCTTGGGGCCTTGTATTCATAATTAGAGTCCACCATTGGTCTGATTTACCTTCTAAACGGTAAATAGCTAAAATGACTTTTTCATGTTCTGAACATTAAAGTATGGAAAATATGTTTTTAATGGTAATGATCTATTTTTCAGAAACAAGTGGATCAGAAGACAAGTTGAAATAAGGTAGACATTGCCTCATTAAGGACTCAATAGAATATTATTCCCTTCTCGGCTCATTTGGAAGTCCTGAATGATTCATGGATTGTGTAAGTATAGCAATAAGATTTTTCACTCCATCTCCCATAACTTTGGTTTTTTAAGGAGGAAAATCATTGCATCGTTCATTACATTGATCAACACAGTTCATTTAGGTTCCATCCATCATCTAAAACCCAAAAATAATAGTGTGAGAGGAAAAATCATGAGAGGAAAACAAAATAATAAAGGGGAAGTACCTTCAATTTCTAACATCTTAGTTTTAATTATAATATCATTACCGTAATTCTAGTACTATAATATATAATTATACTTAACCTTAGGGACATCCCTAGACATACCTTAGAAATATCTCTAGGGATATCACTAAATCTCTCACATCTGAGTTTCCAAAGGTTGACTAAAACATCCCTCTGATACCAACTGTAGAGACCCATACTTTATTTACATAGACATTACATTACTTTTTCTGAATAATTAATACATAACAAGAACCAACACTCAAGGACCGTAATAGTATAGTGTCTTTCGAAACTTGGAACATAATCTTCTAATCTTGGTGAAAGATCTTCAACATCTCCCATAAAGATCGTCCCTTTATTTTTTTACCTAAAACGTTTCTTTATATCCTGGGGAAAAGAAAAAATATATAGGGTCAGCTAAAATTCTTAGTAAGGGTAATCACGGAGAAAATAAAACAAACCATATACGTTTGAAATTAAAAACATGAAAATAAGGTTTAAACATCAAAATCTTGAGTTGTGAAATAAATCTTTGTAGTACATAAGGAATAGGTCATAATGGAACATAAATCATGATAAAATATCATGGTAATAAAACATTAAATTGTGGAAAACATTAAGCACATGATATGATATCCATAGTAGCTAAGGCATTGTTTCCAAGACCATCTTAGTGGACAAAGTCCCTTTCTGAATCGAGTTCACTCCTCGTTCTAGTCCTGTATCACTGAACCGGGTAAACATACCATTCCATCCATGTGTATCTCATGAGATATAAATCTTTACCCAATGCATTGGAGGGAGATATAGGTCCCACCCATATCATATTTAAATCATTCTTACGTGTGCGACAACACAATCATAAATCATGCATCCTAACCCTATGAATTAAATGGGTTTCATGAACATCATCCCATAATAACGTAATCCATATAAAAAAATGGATATCATTTCATCATAAAAATAATCAAACCATATAAATAATAGAGACATTATACATGGAACATAATCGTACTAAATAATGTCATTTTAGATGGAAAATAGTTTCGACAAAACACTTGAAAATAATTCTTGGGGAAAATATCCTTTCTTCTTCAAAATCATTTTCTTTTCACAAAATTCCATGAAATTTTAAAAGAACATGATTTTTTCAAAATAATCATGAAATATTATGGAGGAAGCTTCCTGAAAATAAGGCTTTATGAAACTTTAAAAATTTGTTCATGCCGTATGAGTTAAAAAAACATTATTCTCGTACTTTTTCCAAAAAAGTCAAAAAGTACCTCGTATGGTAAACAAAAGAAATATTCCTTACATACCATGTATTAAAAGTCAAAAATGGGTATAAAGGACTTTAAAAATACATGAAATCATTTTTATAAAATTGGTACATGGATGATATATATAACCATACTAAATACTTACGAATAAACAATATCAGATAAAAACGAGATTTGAAAAATTATATGTTACCTTATGTCTGATATGATTCGTATGTATCTGAACCTCTTGTATAATGATTTAAATAATGTCATTTAAATATTACATAATTATATTCATTGTTATGATATCATATATGGTTCAATTATGAATTTACATTACCCGTTCTTTTGTAAATTCCATGTTAAAGCATCGTTTTGGGTAAAATCGTTTCATTTATCGTACATGTTTTTATTTGTTGTTCTTGATATTATTACTCATATACATATTTACTTAATTTCATAATTTAAAACATGATTTATATATAATATATATTAAGTATATAAATATATGTGATATATCGATAAATGGAATGAAATACCCCGTTCATGGAGACGGTTGGTCGTACGTACGCATGAATGTCGTTTTCATTTCCACATGTGTACAAAAATCCAGAATCATTATTATGTAATATATTTCCTGATTATTTATTATATATATATACTTTATAATCATACTTTAATTATTACTCATGGAAAATGAATCTCATCGTGTTCATGGAGACGGTAGTCCGTACATACGCACGAGCAATGATATCGTTCCCATAATTATTCAATAGAATTGGAGTGAATGATATAATATCATAGAATCACTATGATGTTATAATAACTATATATAGTTATTATTTACACCATTATACCCATCAATGTAAGGTGGTGGTGGAAAAACTAATTACACCACGGCGTGGAGACGGTATTCCATACGTACGCATGCGCTGGGATATCATTTTCCATATGATGGATAGAAGGTGAAATGGGGTTGTTTCATATTTATAATACCATATCAGTATATTAGTTATACTTTATTTATTAAATTAAATGAAACAACTAAATAAGAAGTTGTTGAAAAAGAAAGAAACTTGAAAGAATCGGTAGAAGATATTACCTCTTCTTCGACGCACCTCCTTTAAGCTTCCTCTTAAGGGACTAGTGTTGGTATTTTGAGAAGACCAAAACATCCATAATGTTTCTAGGGAAGTGGAGAAGTGAAATTGGTAGGGTTTGTCTAAGATTGAAGTCTCAAAGTGTTGTGAAGAGGATAGGGAGGAGGTTCCCTTTTATAAGGGAGGGGAGGGGCACCTTTGGAATTATAAGAAATATTAATTTATAATAAATTACAACCCCACTTAAAAACCACCAAAAATGACTCAATTAGAATATGATATGTGATAGGGTTGTAATATCATCAATAAATAAAATTTAGACATTCTGTGAATTTTTTTTAAACCTAATCAAATTGATTTATCCTTATTTAATCTATTTAATTTTATTTGTGGTAATAATATTCTAAATTTTAAATTGTTATACATAATTACTTATGTTCTGTTAATTATACATAATTAGATACGTAATTAAATTTTATATCATATAAATTTAAATTTATAATTTTTAAATATTTTTGTGATTTTTAAACAATTTTATAGATTGTTATTTTTATAAAATAACAATAGTGTCCATTTTGAAACTATTCAATTATTTGAATTTGAATAAAAACCACATTGAGGATATTTTCAAAATAAAAGCTTTAATAGATTCATAACATGTCATATTTATCTATGAAATTAGTGGAGAACATTAAATAGTTCATATAACAAGTATTTTAATATTTTTAAAACCATTTATTTGATATTTCAATCAATGAAATAATTTCAACATAACTATTGTATCACGTTTAATAATTATTATTTAATCCCCAAAAAATTCTAAAAAAAATTAAAATGATTTATATAATGTTATTACCTTTCTGGAGACTATTAAGTTTCAATGTTTTATGAATTTTATCACTAAATTAAAATTATCACACTTATAAGTATTAAGAGAGTGACATATTATCACCTTTTTTAGTTTTAATAATAATTACATAATTTTCATGGTCAAAGGTCCATGAAATGAATCTATTCCGACCCTTATGTGACATGAGTCGACTTTTAATCATCCAATAGAATTTTGGAAAGTGTTAGTTTTATTTTAAAATCTTATTTTAACCCTTAATTACCCGATTTACCTTTAACTATAGTAAATATAAATTACTGTAGTTACTATTCATTATATAAAAAAATAAAAGTAACCTATTAACATAATTTGGACCCACTGAATCCAAATATGGAATCCATTTTTAAAAATTCTAAACACTTAAGTTACAGTAATTAATTTAAAATTAATCTCATTGTTAAGAAAGCAGGTTTTAAAAGTTAAAACATTGCTAAAGATTGAAATATTTTTACATATGAAATCAATGTGAAATTAGTGATAATGACATAAACTATATTAAATTGTAGAAATATATTCTATTTATACTTTAAAACCATTAGATATTATAATTTAACCATATAAATTATTGCGATGAAAAAGTTGTTTTTAATTAAAATATAACTTGTTTTTACTATACATTAAAATATGAATGTTATCAGAATAATATGAAAATTTTATCCAAAGTAAATTTTTATATCCAAATTCCAAAGAAGAATTTTATTTTGTCAAATTGAACTTATAAACAAGTCAAAAAGTCGATTTAATGTGGGTGCGCCATGAAAAGGCCGAAAAACTGCAATTTTTTTAAAAAATTTATTTTACCTGAAAAATTTATTTTGTTCTCATACCATGTTCTAGATAAAGTGTAAGATGAATAATAATGTTATAAAATTCAAAATTTATTTAATACTATTCATAACGGCTAGTCCATAAAAATATTATAAAAATATATCGTTGTTTAGTGAAACCCGAAATTGCGTACAACACACGCTATCAAGGAAGGTCGCGATTGGGTGTAATGCAAGCCAAGTCTGGGATGTGTGTAGTGCAAGACTCTTTTGTTGTTGCGTATAAAAAAATCCAACCATATTCCACTTATAATTGAATATATATATATATATACAGACACTCAATGTTGCGTAGAATAACTACTATCAAACAAACATGAAATTGTGTGTAACACGATCCAAGAATAGTGTTGTGTATACTATAAGCTAATATGGTGTTGCGTATAGTGCAAGATAATCTTTGTGTAGTGTAAAAAAAAGACATCAAAGAAATTAAAAAGAATAATTCTCATAAAATATCGGGTTGTTACATTCTACCCCCCTTAAAATGAATTTTTCCCTCCAAATTCGTGGGGGTTATAAATGGTTTTATACTTGAAAGTTTCATTAATAGAAACCCACATCGTAAAAAGGAATACCGAAACTTAACATTAAAAATTAAAGTATGAAATGTTACAGTTACCCAAATTAACTAATCACTAGGTTTCTACATAGGAGAACATAAGTGAAAATATGGATATAGAAGAGAAATCTAACCATTATGTTCTGATGGAGAGTGCTAGAGAACATGGCTATCAAAAATCCAACAATCACAAAGCCATAAATGTGTGATTATCTAATATACCATCTGATTCATCATATATGAGGACACTAGGACAACATTTTTGGTTTCCACGATCATTTCCCTAATGTTGAAGAATTTTTGAATTAAAATAAATACTTACATGGTTTTTCTACAATCTCATTATTGTTCGTTCCTTGAACAATTTTCACTTCATCTCTTAAATAAATGAAGTTGAATTTGTCTTCTGTGAAGTGTTAGCAGATCATGTGATAGAATGATAGGTCATTCCATCTGTCTCAAACATAATGTTAGCAATATTTATATACAAAAGTCCATTTACGGTGAGATTAATCATATATGGTTCCAAAAATGGACTTATACTTCAAATATCATAAAACTAAATAAAATAAAACTAATTTCTACAAACCAGGGACTTCCTATAGGCCAATGGTAGGCGATAAAGGCCTGTCGCACTTCGGTTGTGGGTTCAATTCCCACAGCCTTGTCCGATGTGACGGGTTGACGCCCATCCGGTAGGTTGTCATTTTTATAAAACTACAATATTATAACACCCCATCAATAATATCAGAAAAAAAATTCTATCCTTAAAAAATACTAACTTATGTCCAACATGAACCATTCCAATCTTTAGGCTTTTCAAAAATACTTCTGTCCATGCCCATAGTATAAATAAAACAATTACCTGAAATTTCATCTACCGAGCATGTGAATACCATCATTTATCCCCCATATATCATAGGATATATCTTATTGGTCACATTCCAAACATGTGAATACCTATTTAATCTTAGAGAAAACATGAATTCTATCAAATGTTAACTCATTCTACATACCAAAATCCCAAAATTTCTATATACTCAAACCATAATATAACTGTGTCTTTATATCAGTCATGAGAACATTTCATTTTAACTTTATCCCTTCATTATGTGCATATAATATTCTTTCCAAAAAATATTTCAATCACTTTACATGGTTACCAGAACCATATAATTATGAAAAACAAATACATATATATTCCCAAATTCCACAATTCCATAAATGAGATTCCATGATACTATTTTTAAATCCCATTACATAAACACTTAATCGTTCCCCAAAATCATTTTCATACTCAACATCACAAATAGTGATCACATGTGACTTCCCTTTATCCTTTTTTTAGAGGTTGCTCACATCGATCATCATTAACCCTGGGATTAGGGCATTGATTAGAATAATGCACATTTCCTTGCACTTGAAGCATTGAAGTGTTGGTGGAGCGTTCTCTGTAGTATTTTCTCAGTTCACATCATTACATCGACACTCAGATACTCGATGAACTTCTTTCCCACACTTAAAACATTTTATAGTCCCCTTAAGACAATCTCCACCATGCTTACTTCCACACTTTGAGCATAAAGAAACATTCGTATTCTTTTCACCATTATTTTGAGATTTTTCCTTGAACTCCATCTTTCTTTTCTTATCAAAACCATGAGATTAATATGTAACAACAACTTCCATTTCTACCTAGATAGCACAACGCACAATTTCTTCATATATACTGAATTATCTTATAGCTTATGCCCTTCGAACACTTGGTTTTAGGCCACTGAAGAATCGATCAACTTTACTTTCAGGTTGAATGATAAAGCCAGATGCATACCTTCCAAGACTTGTAAAATTCGCCTCGTATATACCAACAGATTCATAATCCTTCTTCTTAAGATCAAGGAATTCATTATCCATATTTGTTGGAAGAATATGAGTGAAGTAATCATTGAAAAACAAGTTATTTAACTCGTTCCATTCCTTAGATTCAATTTTATCTTGGGGCCTTGTATTCTTAATTAGTGTACACCACTGGTCTGCTTCACCTTCTAAACTAAAAAAATATAAAATTAATTTTTCATATTCTAAAAAGAGAAGTATGGAAAATATCATTTCAATGTTAATGATCTATTGTTCAGCAACAAGTGGATTAGAAGACCCGTAGAAAGAAGGTAAATGTTTCCTCGTTAAGGACTCAATAGAATATTGTTCCCCTCTCGACTCATTTGGATGTCCAGAATGATTCATAGCTTGTGTAAGTATAGAAATAATATTTTTCACTCCATATTCGATAAATTTGGTTTGTTCAGGAGGACAATCATTGCATCTTCCATTACATTTATCAATACAGTACCTTCGGGTTCCATCCATCGTCTAAAACCAAAAAAGAATAGTGTGAGAGGAAAAATCATGATAGGAATACAACATAATAAAAGGGGAGTACCTTCAATATCTAACATCTTAGGTTTAATTATAATATCGTTACCATAATTCTAGGACTATAACCTATACCTATACTTATCTGTACGGACATCCCTAGACATACCTTAGAAATATCTCTAGGGATCTCACTAAAGATCTCACATCCGAGTTTCTAAAGGTTGACTAAAACATCCCTCTGATACCAACTGTAGAGACCCGTACTTGACATACATAGACATTAAATTACTTTTTTGTAATAATTAATACATAAAAAGAACCAACACTCAAGGACCGTAATATTTTAGTGTCTTTGGAAACATGGAACATAATCTTCTAATCTTGGTGAAAGATCTTCAACATCTCCCATAGCGATCTTCCATTTCTTTTTTACCAAAAACCATTCTTTATATCCTGGGGAAAAGAAAACATACAAAGGGTGAGATCAAATTCTCAGTAAGGGTAAGCATTAAGAAAATAAAACAAACCATATACATTTGAACTTTATAACATGATCATAAGGTTTAAATATCAAAATCCTGAGTTGTGAAATAAATCTTTGCAGTATGTAAGGAATGGATCATAAAGGAACATGAATCATGATAATATAGAATGGGAATAAAACATTTAATTGGGGAAAAACATTAATCACATGATATTATTTCTATAGTAGCTAAGGCATTTCTGCCAAGACCATCATAGTGGACATTGTCCCTTTCTGAATCGAGTTCACTCCTCGTTCCAGTCCTGTATCACAGAACTAGAATAACTTATCGTTCCAGCCATGTCTATCTCATGAGATATAAATCATTACCCAATGAATTTGAGGGAGATATAGGTCCCAACAATCTCATATTGAAATCATTCTTACGTGTGCCACAACACTATCATAAATCATGCATCATAACCCAAAGAATAAAATGGGTTTCATAAACATCATCCCATCATAACGTAATCCATATAAAACAAATGGATATCATTTCATCATAAAAAGAATCAAACAATGTAAATTATGGATACATTATACATGAAACATAATCATACTAAATAATGTCATCTTAGATAGAAAATAGTTTTGACAAAACACCTGAAATGAATTCTTGAGGAAAATATCCTTTCTTCTTTAAAATCATTTTCTTTTCACAAAATTCCATGAAATTTTAAAAGAAAACGATTTTGTTGAAATTAATCATGAAATATTGTGGAGGAAGCTTCATGAAAATAAGGCTTTATGAAACCTTAAAAATTCTTTCATGTCATATAAGTAAAAAAACATTATTCTCGTACTCATTCAAGAAAAGTCAAAAAGTACCTCGTCTGGTAAAAAAAGAAAGATTCTTTACACACCTTGTATTAAAAGAAAAAAATTGATAAAAATGACTCTAAACATACATGAAATCATTTTTAGAATACAGGGACATGGATGATATATATAACCCCAGTAAATACTAATGAATAAACAATCTCGGATGAAAACGAGATTTGAAAAATTATCCCTTACCTTATGTCTGATATGCTTCATATGTATCTGAACATCCTGTATAATGATTTATATAATGTCATTGAATTATTAAAGAATCATATTCATTGTTATGATATCATATATATGGTTCAATTATGACTTTATATTACCTGTTCTTTTGTAAATTCCAAATCAAAGAAGCGTTTTGGGTAAAATAGTTTCATTTATTATACATGTTTTGGTTTGTTTTTCTTTATATTATTACTCATATCCTAATTTAATTAATTTCAGAATGTAAAACATTAATTATATATAATATATATTCAGTATACAAATATATGTGATAGATCTATAAATGGAATGAAATACACCGTTCATGGAGACGGTAGGCCGTACGTATGCATGAACATTGTTTTCGTTTCCATATGTGTATAAAAATCCAGAATCATTATTATGTAATATCATTGATGATTATTTATTATATATATATACTTTATAATCATACTTGAATGGTTAATCATGGAAAATGAATCTGATCGAGTTCGTGGAGACTGTAGTCCGTACATAAGCATGAGCGATTATATCGTTCCCATAATTATTGAATAGAAATGGAGTGAATGATATAATATCTCAGAATAAGTATGATTTTATAATAACTATATATTGTTATTAATTACACCATTATATCCATCCAAGTAACGTGGTGGTGGAAAACTAAATACACCACGGCGTGGAGACGGTATTGCGCACGTACACACGCGTGGTGATTTCATTTTCCATAGGATGGATAGAAGGTGAAATGGGGTTGTATAATATTTATAATATCATATCAGTATATTACTGATACTGATTTTATTACTTTACAATTAAACAACTAAATAATAGGATGTTTAAGAAGAAAGAAACTTGAAAGAATCGGTAGAAGAGATTACCTCTTCTTCGACGCACCTTCTTTAACCTTCCTCTTAAGGGACTAGAATTGATCTTCTGAGAAGACCAAAACCTCCAGAATGTTTATAGGGATGTTGAGAAGAGAAATGGGTAGGGGTTGGCCAAGCATGAAGGCTCAATGTTTTTTGAAGAGGAGATGGAGGAGGTTCCCTTTTGTAAGGGAGGAGAGGGCACCTTGGGAATTATAAGAAATATTAATTTATAATAAATTCCAACCCCACATAAAAACCACCAAAAATGACTCAATTATAAGATGATATGAGTCAGGTTTGTAATATCATCAACCAATAAAATTTATAAATCTTGTGAATTTATTTTAAACCTTGTCAAATTGATTTATCCTTATTTAATCTATTTAATTTTATTTGTGGTAATAATATTCTAAATTTTAAATTGCTATAAATAATTACTTATGTGATATGAATTATAAATAATTAGATACTTTATGACATTATAGACCATATAAATTTAAATTTATAGTTTTTAAATATTTTTGTGATTTTTAAACAATTTTATAATATGTTATTTTTTGAAAATAACAATAGTGTCAATTTTGACACTGTTCATTTATTTGAATTTAAATGAAATCTAAATTGACTATATATTCAAAAAAAAGATTTAATAGATTCATAACATGTAATACTTGTCTATAAAATTAGTGGAGAACATTAAATAGTTCATATAATATTTATTTTAATATTTTTAAAACCATTTATTTGATATTTTAATCACTAAAATAATTTCAACATCACTATTGTGTCACCTTTAATGATAATTATTTAATCCCTAAAAATAATAATTAAATTCAAATGATGTATATAATTTTACTATATTTCTGGAGACTATTAATTTTTTGTCGTTTTATGATGTTTATCACTAAATTAAAATTATTACACTTATAAGATTTTAGAGAGTGACATATTGTCGCTCTCTTTAGTTTTAATAATAATTACATCATTTTCATGGTCAAAGGTCCATGGAATTAATATATTCAGACCCTTAGGTGATATGGGTAGACTTTTATTCATCCAATAGAATGTTGGAATGGGTTACGGTAATTTTAGAATCTTATATTTACCCTTAAATACCCGATTTACCTTTAACTGTAGTAAATAAAAATTACCGTAGTTACTATTCATAATATAAAAAAATAAAAGTAACCTATTAACATAATTTGGACCCACTGAATCCAAATATGGAATCCATTTTTTAAAATTCAAAACACAGAAGTTTTGGTAATTAATTTAAAATTAATCTCATTATTAAGAAAATGGGTTTTAAAAGTTAAAACATTGCCAAAGATTGAAATGTTTTTACATATGAGTTCAATGTAGAATTAGTAATAATGAAATAAATTATATTAAATGGAAAAAATATATTCTATTTATAATTTAAAACCATTCCATATTATAATTTAACACTATAAATTATTGTAATTAAAAAAATTGTTTTTAATTAAAATATAACGTGTTTTTTACTATTCATTAAAATATTAAAGTTATCAGAATAATATGAAAAATTTATCCAATGTACATTTTTATATCCTGATTCCAAAGAAGAATTTTACTTGTCAAATTTTACTTATAAACATGTCAAAAACTAGATTTAATGTGGGTGCGCCATCAAAAGACGGAAAAACTGTATTTTTTGAAAAATACTTATTTTACATGAAAAATTTATTTTGTTCTCATACCATGTTCTATAAAATGTCTTAGATAAATAATAATGTTAGAAGATTCAAAATGTGTTAATACTATTCATAAAGGATAGTCCATAAAAATATTATTACAATATATCGTTGTTTAGTGAAACCTGGTATTGCGTATAACAGACGCTATCGAGGAAGGTCGCGATTGCGTGTAATGCAAGCCAAGTCAGGGTTGCGTGTAGTGCATGAATCCTATGGTTTTGTGTATAAAAAAACCAAACATATTCTAATTATACATCGAATATATATATATATATACACTCAATGTTGCGTAGAATAACTACTATCAAACAAAAATGAAATTGTGTGTAACACGATCCAAGAATAGTGTTTTGTATACTACAAGATAATACGTTGTTGCATATAGAGCAAGATAATCATGGTGTAGCATACAAAAAAATACATCAAGGAAATTAAAAAGAATAATTCTCATAAAATCTCAGGTTGTTACACACAATCCCACCACCCAAATTGAAGAAGTGGTGTGGGTGACTATTCCCAACACCTATGTAATTGAGTGTGAGTCACTATGCTCATCATAACTCCATTACGTTCATTTTAGGACTCTATAATGGTATATCATATGTACAACTAGAATGTGTCATTTACCTATGACCTATCCTCATTTACAGCTAATTATACAATATAATCATTTCCATTGTTTAGGAGAAGAACATAAGGAATTACCTCTTATGTCACCTCACCAATTCCTTCAAAATGACCAAGGCATGATCATGTATAAAGAATGAAACATGAAGAAAAAAATATCATGCGATCCATTAATTAGGTTTCACTTACTCTAAATATTTACATTTTAAAAGAAACATTTTATATGGAAATGGGGTTGTTAGCCGAGTGGTACCTGCTGGTTGTACGCTTCGCTCTCAAGGGGAACTTTTCGAGGCTTGGGTCCCACCAGACTCAGACACTGTGCATATTATGCACAATGCGATTCAATTCCATCTGCCTAGCTGGGTAACGTGCGACATGCTCTGGGGCCTGGTGGGGCCCCCTTAGTGAGAGTCGAGCATTTACCTTACACACACTTTTCACATGCACCTCAGCCCTATTGGAGAGGATTTGAAAAGTGCATCCAAGAGACCCGAGATCAAATCTAGGTGGAGACATATTTTCAGGGGGACTGTAGCAGAACTGTAGCATGTACTGTTCGGCAGTGTAGCAGCCATAACTATTCTTCCATATGGGCCTCCAAGCCACCGATTTGGGCCCCAGGTCCTGTATGGCCTTTGGGCCACCCAAGGCCTTCAGGCCAGTTGTATCTCAAGGCCTTCAAGCCAGATTAAGGCCTTTTGGCCACCCCAAGGCCTTAATCCCATTAGATTATGAATACATATCAGTCAGACTACAAAGGAACACACTTTAGATAAGGATTTAGGGCAGGTGCATTCACTAGAGTAGAGCTAACTGGAATTGGAAGAACGAGAGGGTATGGATTTTCCATCAGTCCTAGGAATCTACAACATTTCATAGGATAGCTAGTAGACCAGACCGATGAAGGTGGAGTGCTGATCATCATGACATATCCTAGGGAGGAGCAGTTCCAAGTTTTCTTGTCTGGGTAATTCCCTCTATGACCTATGGGTCATGTAATTTTCTCTAAGCCTTCGGGCCTTGTAAGGGTTCCACCTCATCCCTTGAAAGTTGAATTATCAAAATAATAATAAAATGAAGGCCTTCGGGCCATTCGGTAATTTTATAATACATAAATTAAGGGGTATTTTTCCACCATCCAAAGGTACCACTTCATTTCAGAATCATTTGGCCCATTTCATTATAAAGGAATCAACCATCCCGATTTATCCATTTATTAAATATATGTGGAAAACCAACCATTTGGTACAAGACATCCCACTCAAGGTCACCAGACACAATTTTTATAAACAAGGAAAATTGATTTATGGAACAAGTTGCATGTTCATTTCAATTAAAGGATGCCACTATCTTATTTAATCCATCCGAATAAATTCCAATTACATTTCTTACAGGAAATTAAATATATCACATATAGGTCTTGCTATACAAATTCAACTTATTTAACAACATCCATAAGGGCCATGTTCTAAACATGATATAAAATATTCTATAAAAATGAAACAAGTATATAGGAAGTCCCATTCAATAATATATGCATACTAGAAATCATAATTCATCGCTATGTGTTTTCAAAGATAGAACACCTCCATTGGAGTGGTTTTATTAAAAATCCAAGATTATTTTGTCAAAACTAAACATTTATGATAACTAGGAATTTTATAAATGGTCACAATTTTCCTTATCAATGAATCTTTAAGGAGACAACTAATTCATATTATATTAAAAGAGAGTGGAATGGGATACCACCTTAAAGAGGAACCAAACCGAACACTCAGTACTTAAAAAATTTGATAACAGAACTCTAATTCTCTCCACACTTATAAACACATATATTCATATATATTTTATGTATCACATAATACAATGCACATATTCACCTATCAATACTTGAATATGTAAAATGATGATATATAAATATACAAAGATACTTGTGTATGTGGATGCAAGCCTTCATGAAGTTGTCATGAACTCTACAATTAAATAAATGAACTCAAAAACACCATAGGAAGGAACAAAACACTCAAAGAATAATACCATGAACTCATAAATCCAAAGAAATCTAATTACAGTATGATAATAAATGAATAAATATGAAAAAACATACTGTAAATCTATTTAACGGAGCCAAATCTATCAAAACCTCTTTGTATTCAACTGTAGTATCCATAATATGAAAAAAGGGGTCCCAAGAGTTTCTTCACAAGCCTTAACATCAAAATAAATAAAAAATAAATGGATTATCCCAAACCATAGGTTATTCCAAACCTCATCGAGCAATGGGGATAAGGGAAATTAGGCTAAATTAGAGAGAAGAGGATGATGAGACCTAACCTTGACAGGTCAAAGAGTAAACATGAAGAAAATCCAGTGGAAAACTAATCAGAGAAAGAGATATGGAGTGGGGGATGCACTTTCTATAGGGGTTTAGGCTACTATGGTCATACAAGGAGGGTAATGGAGAGGGATACACCTTTGAGGTTCTTAAAACCAAACATAATAATAATAAATAATAAAAATAAAGATAATAAAAAATTATAATAAAAATAAAAATATTATTATTATAATTAAAATATTTCATTCTTATTTCTTTCAATCTTCATTTAACATCATTTATTTCATTTTAATTTTAATTTTAATTTAATTTATTTCAATTTTAAAACTGCCTCTCGTTGCTCATAAAACTCCTCAACACACCAGAAATACTTTTCAGGCCTTCACCTAATTCCAAAAAACATAACATTGAGGGGTTGTGAATCTCAGAATTAAGATATTATATTCATTTTTAAAATCACCCTTAGTACATGAAAATTTTCAAAAAACTTTTATTCTTCATTAGGTTCAAAACATATGTCATTAAAACCTTCCCACTTTAGAACATATTGTCACTGAGATGCCTTAGGGAACAATGATCGCACAACTTTACCTACAGGGGTCATTAGTATTTGTTCAAATGGTTGTGTTTTATTTCGGAATGCCCAACTCACCTTTAATAACCAATAATGAACACTACAATTACGCAATTACAACTTGATCTAGTGCTCATTTTTCAAATAATACACTGAGGGGACTCTCAAATGATATCATTTAGCTACAAACATGATCACTTCATTTTGTCGTTATGCATTGGGCCAAAGGTTCATCCCACCATAATCTATAAAGTTGAGTGGGAAATTCCAAACCACAGTCTATCCCACCATCACAACTTTTCTTTTCAAATCATGATTCCATGAATTTTAATGAAATTACAAGTGTGATTTTGAGCATACAAAATAGTCAATCACCCAATTACCTCATTTTAACTAGTCGGGAAGGATTTTTTTTGAAATTCCCTTGTTGACACAAACCAAAATCATATCTACCAAGAAACATGAAAGAAATAGTTTTCCACCAACCATTTACATAGAGAAACAGGAAAATAGGCCAAACCAATCCATCTAACAAATCCTCAGGTGCTTGGTATAGAAGACTAGTGTATTTCAAATAGAACTATGATTGATTCTCCCAAGGCATCTCACATATATAGTAAACGGTCACACCAAAGTATACAACCGGCGTCTAGTGACGTTCCACTACAAGAACAATGGTGACCTCTATATCCATCCAACTAGAATCATCAAACATTAAAAATTGACTCTGATCATGATGACATGTATGAGGTAACCTCATATTTTTTAGATTGGAGATCAAGTAACTAACCTAAAATTTTCAACAAATAATATTTACGAGAAGGAAATTGGTAAAACATTGACTACGGCTAGAATAGTATTCTCTTGGTGGTTGAGTCAGGATAAATTTCTGGTGTCCAAGTGACTATCCATGGACTTGTTACTTGGGAAACCAAGGATTACTCAATACTAGCAAAGCCTAGATAAGAACAATGTTCCAATGTGAGACACTGAAAGAGTTCACCGAAACAATACCAATAGCTTGTAAAGATTTTTCCTAGTGTAAAAATGATTTTATCTAACAACATCAAAGAAGATGTCAATATAGGGGACATGTTGAACTATTAGAAGAATACACATATAAGATTTTAAGGATTACCAGTATGAAAATGGATAAACCATTAATTGTCGACACTTTTTACGAAACTCGAATTCACTGGCCGACGCGTCATTATAACTGATGAGAAAAACCATTTCAACCTGAGGCCTTACATGATCATTTATACATAACTAATGATTTAATTCAAATACCAACATTACATTCTTAAGGATTTCATACACCACCAAAACATCTAATTCTTTAAACCAAGAAAGAATTTAGTATTTAAAACATGAATGTCTCAAGGTATTTCAAGAAAAAACAACCATACCATAATGGTCCATCTTGTTGTGTTCCTTCTACTTGAAAAGGGAAAGAATTCTAGAAGTTACAGGATGATCCCCACCTTAGGAGTGGCAGTAACGTTAAAAATTAGCCACTCACAAGCATTTTACATCCCAAAAAACCTTAAACTAATGTGTGTAGATCCTATGATCCATGTCACAATGTAAAATCATATAAAAAATCTATACTAGAACAATATGAATTTCAAAACACTTGAGTATTTGAAAATACATATCGAGCATTGGGAAGAACTGATTCATTAATTTTCATGTTACTATACTTAGAGAAGACCTGAGACCGCACTCAATAACACAAGGCTTAAAGTTTAAACTAAACTCAACAGGTTTATTTTATCATTTAGCACTTTGCAGATACCGCATATACCAACTCACACAACCCCAATATTTCCCAAGAAAATGAAACATCGTAATACTATCCATAGGTTGTATTCCCTATGAATTCTATTATTAGATATCTATACCAAATTTTTAGTCACATGTCATATTGCTCCATATCACCTTTATCATGGATGACACCATGCCAAGTATTCAATGATTGAGAAGAAAAAAGGCTCAACTAACATATGACTATCTGGTCGTGCCTCAGAAATGTCTACCAAGTTAACGTTGAGAATTAATCAATGATGACACCCTCAAAGAGGGTCTAATACATAATTACCACTCATATGAACAATGGGGTCATTATAAACACAATGTACGACAAGGAACACCAATACCCAAATGAAATAAAATGATAGAAAACTAATGGAATCAAAAAGGAAGGTACATTATAAGGGTTCAACCTACCATGGGATATCCCCTTACGGAATCACAAACATTGACCCAATTGAGGTCACATCAAATAGAAGGTCACCATACTTAAAATATGACCATCTATGCCATTGCTAAATAAAATAAAGCCTATTTAAAATTCCGATGCTTTTGTTCTGAGGACACTCAAAAGAGAAACTCAAACTACCCTTACATGAGGGGTTTCAATAGAGGAAACCACATCACGTTCCATTTCCAATCACTTTACATTTAGTCACTTTTAACCTTTTACGTACTATAAAATATATAATTCAAAGTATAAAGTAAACTTTTAAATCAAAACAATAGGAACATGATTTTTAACAACCAACTCAAAGAAAAACAAGTGAGTTTCATTAAAATTAATTTTTATGAATTTTACATTAATGGACATATATACATATAATATTCAATTTATCAACATAAAATCATTTTTAACACATAAGGAGGCCTACGAGGGTCCAACTAATCCAACTTGGGTTCTCTTAAAAGAAACCAAATAGTAGATACTCAATTGTTTTAGGTTTTAAACACCTAGATAAAGTTATCCCTTAAGTTACATGTCCCAACTGACATACAAGTGTCTGATTTCACTTTTTATATGGTAACCAATTTCATTGCATAGTAAAAAAAATTAATTATTATTTTTTAACCATTTTAAACATAACATTGTCATATATATAAAGTGTCTAGCGACATCAGTTTCCATATACATGTCCATAAGTTTTACATATGCATTACATGTGGCATTTGGTTCTCATTTTTATAAAATAAATTTACTTTCAGAATATAAAATAGTTATATATAAATGTTTGATTATATGGGATTCCATTTCCAATTCCATAAAGTACCCATACACTTTATGAATATAAAACTAGCTTCCGTTAATCACAACTCGTAAATTTATCCCACTAAACCATCTATCAATGCATCAAAATAGAACTATCATGTCATTTAGATCATCTAACATAGAAAACATGATAATTAATTACCTTAATAGGTATAAATTCAATCATGGAATACCACTCAAGGCCCAAAATAAAAATAACAAGACAATTGAAAAATGAAATGACCTGACATTTCATATGATTGACATGTTAATGTTCTATGTTCTTATGATGATTCATGTCATGATTTATATTTTCCATTCCGGGCCAAGGGAAAATTTGCATAAAATTCCATAAATCACCAGTAATAGAAAATACACTAATCACTTAACGTGAAATAAAAAAAATATAAAATAATATAATGGACATCATTTCTAGCCGTTTTCACTTGGTTATTTCCGCATACGTGGGTTGATTAGTACCAACCACGATTATTAACCAAGAACTGACATATTCCTAGCCTCTGGTAAACCAACCCAAAACATAATGAGAATTGAAAAATTGACGCTCTGATGCCACTTTGTAACATCCTGACCCAACATTCCACTAAACCAGTAACCGTATTAATGGGTCACATAGCCTCAAGCTTGTCAACCTATTTGCTAGAGGCATCTGACTAGTTGTGAGTGTGTAAAGGTGGTTCGGTGGGGATACTATACCCTCATAATAAGAGTTTCACATTGGTATAACAAAACATAAATAGTTTAAAAAATGAGATTAGTAAATAAAAAGATAAAATAGTAGTATATGATTAGTACTATTCAATTGAATAAAATAGTTCAATGAATGTTTATATAAGTATGACTAACAGATGATGATACATAAACTGAAACATTAAAAATGAAACATAATTTTCAAAATATCACAAATACAAGTCTTAAGAAATGAAATGAACTAAAAAGTCCAAAGGATATTGGCATGAACATCCTAAGATTCAGATCTGTCTTTGGCTCCTAACTTGCATGTATAAGCACAAAACGACAAGAAAGACCCAAAGACTTATGAACGAGAAAGACTACGTGGGTAACTTAGTGCATTAGTGTCCCGATAAGGGTGTGAGATATAAATCTCAATAGCCCAAAACCTTTGGTTTTTAACACAATCCATATATTGAAAAATGATTTAAACCTAGTGCATGTATTGATAAATAATTAACATAATGTAATTAATAAACAACACATACAGGTTCCTAAGGGGCACCAGATGGGTATGCCAACTTCAAATCAGAATCAGAATATGTATAAACATGTCACAATATATTTATATATAGTATATATATTTACATAAATAAATTTAATGGAGTGCACAACGACATCACATGAAGACATTTAACATCTAGTCTACGAGTTGGTATGCTCTACTCACTGGAACGTAAGTCCGATATAAATATTTTGCTAGAGTGAATTGAGACATAACTAGAAGGAATCCAAAATTCAGTCTATGAAATGATAACCTATACTCGTGACGTAGAAATCCTGTCAAATATAAATTTTCTTGTAGGGGACCGAGAGGTAACAAACATGCATCCAACATTTAGCCTATGAACTAATATGCTCCACTCATGGGGTAGTAATCCTAATATATATATATATATATATATATTGTTGGAGTGGACTGGGAAGTAACAAACAAGCGTCCAACATCCATTATATGAGTTGATAAGCTCTACTCATGGGGTAGTAATCCTAAAATATATATATTTTTCTGGAGTGGATCATGATATAACATGCGTGCATCAACCATCCAGTCTACGAGACAATAATCACTACTCATAGGGTAGTTAGCCCAACATCTAGATAGAATAGGGGTTGTAACCCCTATCACATGGGATAGAAATTGATCATACCATGGCAACATTCTAGATGGAATATGGAACTCATAAGCTCATCAACCATATTAAGTAATTGGTGAGGTTCATCATTCCTAACACCGATGTACATGAGAGCAAGTCATTGTCCTCGTCAGACATCCCTTACCATCATTCCACACATTATAATAACATATCAGATGTATAATTTGAATGGGGTATCTACAACCCACCCATACTGATTTATATTTCATTATAAAAAATAATAATTTCTACAATTTTCAAGATGAACATAATGCATTACCTCTTATGTTACATCCTCTAGCCTTTAAAAAATACCAAGTAATGATTATGTAAAAATCTTGATAGATGAGGATAAACCTCTAATGAGATCCTTTAATAATGTTTTTCTCAATATAAACTAATAAATATCAAAAGAATCACTTCATAAGATATAAATTAAGGGGAATGACCTCACCATCCCAAGGTACCACTTCATTTGATAACAATTTGGTCCATTTTATTATAAAAGAAAAAAAATCATCACGCCTTATCATTTTAATAAATATATATTAAAACCAAATATTTGGTATAATCCATCTTACTCAAGGTCAGCAAAATAAAATTTATTAAACTTTGAAAATTGTTTTAAGGTATAAGTGTCATGGTCATTCTAATTAACGAATCTGAATCTCTAATTTAAGACATCGTAATCATGACCATTTAGATTTCTTCACGGAATGGAAATCTATAACATGTGGGCCTTCCTGTTCTAAGTCTAATCATTTATGAAAATTCATTAGGGGTATTTTCTAAAAATGATTTAAAAAGTTCTACAAAAAAAAAACAAAATTTGAGGAAGAACAATTCAATAAGAAAATTATGCTAGAAATAAGTATTCGTCACTGTGAATTTTCGATGATAGTTCACCTCCAAAGGAGGGGTTTTATTACAAAACCATTATTTTGATTATCAAACGAAACATTTATCAGATGTATTCATTTTAAAAATTATAACAATTTAATTTATAATATCCTCAAAAAGCATGAAATTAATTAATTTTAAATTAAAAGAGAGTGGAATTGGATCCTACATTAAAGAGGAATCATTCCAAACATTTATCAATTGACAAATTTGACAAAAAACTCAAATTATCCTCACACCTACACAAACATACATTCTTATATATCTATATATATATCCCTAAATCCAATGCACATATTCTACTCAGAATGAGGAAATATGTAAAGAAAATAAATATATATATACACACACACACATACATACCTATGTCTATGGGAAAAAACATTCATGAATTCATAATGCACATTATAATTAAATCTAGGAACTAAAAAACACTGCATCAAAGACCAATAAACTCAACTAAAAATATAAGGAACTCATAAATCACAAAATCCCAAATTATAAAATGAGAAAAACAAAATAACAAAGTAAAAAATCACGGAAAATCGATGGCAGTAAGACAAATCGATCCAAACCACTTCATGTTCAGCAGTGGTTGTTGGAAAACAACCAATGGAGTCCCGATTGATTCTCCACACACCATAACATTAGATGAAAACCACATCATCTAGAATATCCCAAACCCTTGGTTCATATTATCCTCAATGGGTAATGGGGAGAAGGGAAATCAACCTAAAATGGGATAGAATAGGGAGAGGAGACATTACCTTAATGGATCAAAGACAGAATTTGAAGAAAATCTAGTGGATAATCGAACAAAGATGGTTTCATGGAGTGGGGGTCGCACACTCCAAACAGTTTCGACCAAGTGTGTGTCTCATGAGGAGGGTAAGGGAGAGGAAGACCCAGTAAAGGTTATTAAAAGTATAAATAATAATAAATAATCATAATAATAATAAATAATATTAGTATTATTTTTTTCATTAAAAAATATCAACTCTATTTCTTTTGTTTTTCATTTAACCTCTTTTAATTCATCTTCATTTCAATTTTTATTTTATGTAATACATTTTAAAAATAGTATCTTTGTGCTCTCAATACTCCTTAAAAATCACGGTGAAATTGTATGACCATCACCCAAGACAAAAAACATGACATTGAAGTGTACTGTCTATCATAAATATGTTCTAAAGTATAGTTTCAAAATTGGCCAGTCCAATATACAAAAAAGTTCATAAACCATTACATTTTTGTCTGGTTCAAAACATGTATTTTTATAATTTACATGTGATGGAGCTTCCCCCAATTTCATTTCCAAGTATGGGATATGTCAAAGATGTTGTTTATGGGATGCAATTAGTTTTATGATTAATTTATGATGTGTTTTGGTCTAAATAATGTACCAGTAGTGTTCATGGAACTCATGAACCATATCATCCATCCATAGAAGGGAATATTTTTATGGTGTGAATTGATGAAATAATAGTATACTCATGGAAGGGATTTTTAAATAACAAAATCCTAGATATTGTGTTGAGTATGATTCAATAATATTGGGTTTCTATTACAGAAATTTAGTGTATCGTTTTTTTCAAGAGGGTGATTACTTTTGAATGTTATTTAAGTGGTTTTGATCATCATTGGCCCATATAATGTGGTGGAGGAGTTGTCTTGGGGATAAGTATGGAATAAAAAAATATTTTTTACTATTTTATGAATATTTAAAACACTTTATTCAAGACCTCTTACACATAGTTGAACTCATGATAAGGTTATCAAAGAATGGGGAGATGCTTGAGTAGACCAGTCGGTCTGAATAGGATTTCCATGAGTTGAAAACAAGGAGGATGTATGCTCAAAATCTAATTTTGTGATACACATAGATTGGTTATACCATTTATAATGATGCATGAAAGTCATGACAAGTATATTTTCTATATCTATGATATTTCATAGTCACATATAGATATCGTCGTATATGTCTCCATTAGAGGAACTAAAATTCCCCTTATATTAAGACAGAAGTTATTGTTCACGTCTTAATGTATTGGCCTCATGATCAAATCAGTGATAGATTTGTCATCAACATAGACCACAAGATCTTATGGTATATATTCTCTGAGTATGAATTAATAATCCAATAGGTGGAATGAGTAATGTACTTATAAAGAATTAATTTTGAGATGGAGTACTCCCAACAGAAGGGTTTGTTATCATAGATGATCCTGGAAAAAATAATCACTAAGAGGGAGTCTACTTATATTATATTGAGTGGAAGATAGTAATATTTCTCTCTATTTGGAAGGATTGAATTTTAGAGGGATGAGGTGCAATTACCTATGAAAACATGATCATTAACCCTTCACAAATATGAAAAGTGATAAATATCCTAGATGTTGGTTTATTTTACCTTATGATTTTTGAGTGACACGTTGGAGATGAAACAATCCTAGGATAGTATCAAGAAAAGTGTTAGGTTATATATATAAATGGAAGGGTAGTGAAACCTAAATCTAAAAAATAGGATTTGATGAGGCACTACCATGCCTCTTGTTTGATGGTTTATCCTGGCATTTCAAATATGTATCCAGATATTGGGCATAATTTTTGCTGGCTTGGTATAAGTATTGATGTCACTGTGTATGTTTATGTTGGCTTCGCCTATCAAAGATTAAGATATTATAGCAATACAAATATTTTATACTTTAACACCTTATAATTATACTTTTTATGTAGTATAATGTGACCATGGGCATTAACATGAAAACCTATGTCCTTGTGGAGTCATGATATTGTGTGGGTGGTAAGTGACTGACTGATGAAGGCTTTAAATTTTGACCCTTTCTTGATGGATTAGTTTTGGGATGATAAAGGTACATTATATACCTAGATAATAATGTGAATACATTGGGTATATATGTGATTAGTATTATTGTAACACCCCATGCTTCCACATTACGTTTCTCTTTGAATAATGCAATAGCTTTCGATGTACGCAAGTTCAAGTTCCAACACACCACAACCAATCAAACCATCCATTTAGAATATTAATACCTACTTTTTGAAATTTTATAAATTTTATTTTTCAAAATGGAAATCAATTTTGGATTCATAATATTAAAATTTGCTTAGGGTGAGTTTTTTGTATTTCTCTGAAAACATTCAATTTTTGATGACTAGTGAAAAACACTAAGTCACTGTTTAAAACCAACTTTTTATTTAAATAATTAGTTATTTTATATAAATTTTTTTAGGTCATAATTTTTACATGATAACTATATATGTTCAATGTAATTCATTGGAGTTATTTTTTATTAATATTAGATATATAAAATGTTATTAAACATTTAAGTCTTTTACCCACCTTCTAGATACATTTGAAAATTTGCATAAAACATAATTTTAATGCATCTATTAAATGAATTTCAAATAACCAAGAGACATGGTTGACATGAATATGTAAAATTTGGTTTAATATGAATAAATTATTTTTTATTAAACAATAACTCTTGAATTTCATTTACCATAGTTAAAAGTAAATATGGATATTAAAGGTAAAAATATTATAATAATTATCCTAAAACATTTAATAATTTTATTGGATAAGTGTATTTAACTGAAATCAACCTTACAATTAAAATATGATCCTTTTGTCCCACTTGTATTAGATTTGGACATTTATTATTATTTTATTTAAAAAATAGTTTAAAGTGTTAAATTCAATTTTTAATAACCAAAATATTTTTAATATAGGGTTATAAATAGGATTAATTATACAATAAATATTCATTAGAAAGATAAAAATATTTCCTACATAATGGTATTTTATTTATAAATTTTAGACATTAAATAATTAAATTTATTTATGACTGAATGATGATGCATCAATTATCATATTATTGAATGAATAAAATAATTGACAGTATAAATATTAATACAATTGAAAATTGAGACTTTTGATGTATTCCAAAAAAAAATTAGTTTAATAAGACATGTTAGGGTTGAGTAAATAAATTGTTTTCTATGTGAAATTTTTTTTATTACTTTCAGAAAAACCAAATACTAAATGGTGTCAAAATTGACTTAAATGAGTTTTTCAAACAAATACTATATTATTAAATGATATAATATTCTTAAAAATCTTAGGTTTAGACACAAGACATAGATAAGTTTCGATATATCAATAATGAACCACTTGGGGTTATCCTGGGTTTTTATAGTAGCTTTATTAACCATTTATTCTAATAATACTAGAATACATGGTAAAAGTTAAACAGTTTAACTAAGAGTTAAATCTAAAAGAAAAGGTTAATATGGTGACCAAAACCAATCTATAACCTGTCGGTAGAATGAATTTCGATCCATCCCCACCTTATCCTCATAATAAATCCATTTGAATCCATTATAAATGTAATGACCCAGATTTTTAAATTTAAATTTTTTAAAATATATTTAATTAATATGAGTCTGCGAAAATTTACGGCTTCTGATTCCGAGGAATGGTGTGCCCGGAATGAATTCTTGATCTTTTTTGAAGGTATCTTCACTAAACACGCAGGAGAAATTTTCTATAACTGAATTGAAGCTTAGATTAGAAATTTGGGGGCACCGTTGAATCCACAGTGCGAAGATTCTCATGAGGGAGTCTTCACTTTGACAATAGATGGTCGGGAGAAAAAGATAGTTTTTTACAATTAAGAGAATAATAAAATAACAATGTTATTTTATTTTTCTTTCCCTATCCTCCAAGAGATGAGTGATGGTGGTGGGAAAAATGACATGTCAACCCATTAAATGGCTTGGTTCCTCCTTATTCATGTAACCTCACCGTTGTAATTAAGAAGGTTCCTTAATTAAAATAATCCCATTAATTCCACCTGCGTTTCTCACCCTCACCCTATCCTAATAAAATGGAGATCAGGGTATAATGTTGGAAAGGCTTCACCAAGAGATGAAGCGCTGGAAATGTACCGCGACACCAACCACTTGGAGGATGAGAATGATTCCAGCGAGCATTGACGATTGCCACTAATGCATGAAAAAACGATGATGATAAAGAGGTTCAGTCGATCATCATTAACAAACGACTCTTCCAGGTCAGGGGTTTATTTTATGAAGTGGTATTTGATGAATTAAAACTTCTCCCACTTTATATCACATTAACGGGGAGGGTGTGGGACAAACGGACAAGGCACAAAACCCCCTCCCCCTCATCGCTCATGCTTCGTTCTTCAGGGACGGTTTCATCAGATGATGGAAATGTGAAATAACATTTCACGCTATGACAGAGAAAACATGGGAGATAAATATGTGCATACGATACCATGAATGGACACCAGAGCATGTTCGGTGACCCGTAGGTAAAACTACCAGCACGCCATGTTGGCGGTGGCCGGAGGTGGTCAGAGGACACCAGCAGAAACTAGCAGCGGGGGGTGGAAGGCGGCGTGTGCTAACGTGATGTGGTGGCTTAACCGATCCCACCGCGTGGGACAAGGGTGGTGCCCATAGGTGCCGCTGGTGGATGCAGTCATGGCCAGCAGGTTGTGGGAGGATAGTGTGATGTGGTTGGCGTCGTGTCGTGTTAGCGAAACCTGGTCGGGAAAAGAGTCGACCGTTAAATGTGGTGGGGTTGTACCCTACCAGCTGGCGAACAGTCCCGCAAGCATGGGGCTAGAAGGACATAATGGTCCACCTTTGGAAGGACCGAGCCAGTATGGGATGAGAAGTACCTGCGACCTGAAAGGCAAGTGTGGGTGGGCTGAGCCCCACCCAGATGGTCGAGCAAACCACTTCCTGGGCCCGTGAACCAAACCATGCCGACCCCGTTGGGCCAGACCCAGTGAACTGGGATGACCCTTGATGGGATGGACCTAGGAGGGGTCAAATAATCCCTGGGACCCATTCCTTCTGGAGGGTCTGACCAAGTCAGACCAGGCCCATTCCCTACCAGTCCCCCGAATAAATAAATGCACGTAACTCACAAACTAACTGTATGATTGAAACACCGTCAGTGGTGTTGGGGCGCCTTTTGTGAAGCAATCCCTTTTCCATATTTTAGCATCCACAACCGAGTTGGGCCGGACCATGGTTTGATCACCATCATTTTATAGAAAGGGATTCAACTAACAAATCAGACATCAGGTTGACGCGCAGTCTATTGTGTTAGAACCCTAAGGATGCGGCTGTCAATTTGAGATACTCCATGATCCTTTTGGTGGATTTTGGGGTATGTTTGTTTTGGATTTACCAAAAATCCAATCGGGACCATGGCACTAAATGTCCAATTACATATAGACTGAGAGTTCGTTTGACACGCCACCATTTTCATTAGGACCCTTACGAAAAGACAGATCATCGAGTTACTTCTACTTGGGAATTCATGCTAGTTGAAATATGAACGATGTCTTGAGGAGAGGTTCCCCTAGAATCAAGCATGCTTTGAGTAGGAATCTAGTGACAGGTAGTGAGGTGGGGGTTGGAGATAGATCATACGGAGGTTAGTACCGAGTGATCCAATGTGTGACAACACTGATACTGTGTGGGTCAGCGCTCAACAATCCTGTGTGGATTAGCATATACTGATCCTATGTGGTTCGGATCCTATGTGGGTCAGTGCTCGTTGATTTTTTGTGGGTCAGCGCATACTGATAATTGTGGGTTAGATCCTCTGAGGGTCAGCACTCTGGGATCTTGTGTGGGTTGGCACATACCGATCCTATGTGGGTCAGGTCATGTATGGATCATTGCGAGGGTCAATACCTATCGACTCCAGGTGAGTTGGATCCTATGTGGTCATTACGAGGGATAGAATCTATCGACACTGGGTGGGTTGGATCTAGTGTGGTTCATTGCGGGGGTTAGTACCTATCGATCTTGTGTCTGTCAGACTGCATATGGACAAAAATATTGCCTCTTGAAAAAATAAAATGATCTTGTTTGGTGAATAATTATATGTACTTCTATACATCATTAATATCTAGTTTGAGCTGAGACTCTGTTTGAGTAGTGTCTATTTATTTGTGATTTGTGATTGAGGTCTTTCTTTGGGGGTTTTCCTTTTTGGAACTGTGGGAGACCTTCGGGGGTCTTGGGGACCCTATTTAGTATTGTTATCCTCACCCCTTCATGGGCTTCACCCGCACCTTGTTTTGTCTTGTACAGACGATGTGCATATGGGCTAAGACTCGAGGGAGCCAGGACCAGGTGGTAAATAGAGGATACGGGCTGACGTGGAGGGTTGTAGAGAAGATCTATACTTACCCTTCTAGTGGGATTCTTGGTGGGCAATCTAGTAGTTGTTTTATCTTTCTAGGTGGTCTTGCATCCCAACCCCTTTAATTTCGGAACACTTTTTACTATTGTTGTTTACTTCTTGGTTGCTTCTTTTTGTGTTCTTGGCATGTGTGTTTGTATAGGATTAAAGGCAATGCCATTCCATTCTAGGGATAACCTTTTTTAGTGCAGGTCACCAACCCTTGGCCTACATAAGGCAGGCTTGGGGTAGTCACGGCATGGGCCTCATGGGACAATTAATGAAAAAGTTTTATCAGGGGAGTCGGTTCTACACAAGAACCAGGACTCTGATCTGATTTTTAATCGAGAAATAGTGTTAAGTGTTTTGAGTGTGTTTTTCTGTTTGGGGGATCCAGTATTGTCGTGACATCCAAAGAAACCATACACTAGGACCCTGAATTCTGATTTCCAACATGGTGTAGAAAAATACTGATTGCGGGTGTTTTGGAAGTGTTTTTACCTTTGACCTCTCTAAGTCAACTCACAATGCATAACTTTTCACTATGGTGCACCTGTTTTCTTCTAGATGACACCATGTAGATAGCCATCCAGGATTCCAACGAGAGTACACGATGAAGGATCACCAAGTGATGAGGCCTCAGTGTAGGGCCCTCTTACAACGTTATCACATTTGGGTGGTGTACCAGCAGCACCAATACCTGTTGGCCAGTCTTTGCCACCAGCCCCACCATTAGATGGTGCATGCCGACTGAACACGTTGCATGCGTTTCAGTGGCAGAGGCATCCAATGTTATAAGGTGATATGGATCTGAAGGAGGATGAGGACTGGCTGGAGGCTGTGGCCAGAGATTTTCACCTCTTCGGGACACCAGCCGACTTGATGGGGATCCTGACATCCAGTCTTTTCTAGGGAGAATCAGGGAGATGGTGGATCCTGACGCATCAGACGCACGATGAGGTGACCCTCACATGGAAGATTCTGATGGCCTCTTCAGGGTAGATATCATCTTAGTGACTCTACGCATTTTGTGTATACAAGAATTACTACACATGCAGCTGGGCAGTTTGACTATGGCCTAGTACTCGACGAGGATTACTGACCTCCCACACTACTCTACCGACATGGTGAAGGACCCTATCTTTAGATTTTGGACTTTCGAGCTGGGAATCTAATGGGAGACCCGAGCTTCGATGGTATCTCCCAGCATCTCAACACATGCTGGATTGATAGAGAGATAACATTTGGTGAATAGATTTTTTGCAGAGCAGACACTGATCGCAAGACCCACCACTGGGCTACACGTAGAAGAGTCATTTGCAGTTTGTAGTAGGAAAATGAAACAGAGTTCCTAGCAGACCATACCTTCTTGTGGATGACCACAGGATGCATGGTTGGAGGTGTGGAGTTTGGGAGGGAGAAGAGGTCAGTTGGAAGGCAATGTGTGATTAATGTTTGGGGGGTAGGGCCAATTGGATTGCGAATACCCGACCCACTGTACTGAGGATCTACAAAAGGTAAAGGTACCTCCAAGGTAGAGGTAGAGATTTGATCTAGGAGTTCTGTAGGGTGGAAGTCTTGGAAGAGGAGCAGGCTATGTAGTAGCTGGTGGATGGAAATTTGAGGTTCTACCGCCACCACCACCAGGGTGTCCACCCCGACCACAGGGAGAAAGTGGACAGGGGTGAGCACAACTACTGTAGGTAGAGGCCTATGACCATGGAACTGCAGATATGATTACATATATGATTTGTGTCTATTACATCATAAGTGTAGTACTTATAAACACAGGTTCCAATCACTCATTCATTTCCATGACAATCATTCAGAGCATGGAGATTATAGTGGAGTCGTTGGCTCCATCCTTATTATTAGTGTCTCCTATGGGAGAATATTCAAGTATTACATAGTGGTGTCAGACATGTGATCTTACTCCAGGAGGAGAGATATTTGGTTGGGATCTTCTAGTAGCGGTTTCAAGGCCTTACGACATCATCTTGGGTACGAACTAGTTTTCGACAGTCCATTATCAGTTTGACTGTATTAGGCGCAATGTGTAGTGTGTCTATGAGGAAGGGATTAGGTTTTCCTTCATCGACATGAAGGGAACCATTTCATTGCATAATTTACTTACCCGTAGGAGGGTGTAGCCGATCACACATCAATTGGCTAGACTTAACATCGAGGTAGTTTATGTTGAGAGTCCAAGCTATCCTATAGTTATGGACCAACATGCCGATGTCTTCCCTGATGATATTCCATGAAAACATCCTTTAAGAGATGGGGACTTCTACATCAAAATTTACCCTGTGATGACACCAATATGCAATCCATTATAACTGATGTCTTCTGTGGAGCTTTTTGATTTATGGGTGCAACTGGAGGACTTGTATAGGAAGGGGTTTATAAATCCCAATGTTCCTCCATGGAAAGCCCCGATTTTTTTCACTAAGAAAGCATATGGGAGGTTGAGGCTCTTTGTGGATAATTAGAACATGAACCAGGTGAGCGTGATTATCAATTATCCACTTTTGGGGATTGATGATCTCTTTGATCAGCTGAAGGGAGCTTGTTTGTTTTTGAAGATAGTCTTCAGATCATGCTATCATCAGCTCAGGGAATGAGATGAGGATGTACAAAAGATGACCATCATATGTCAGTATGGATAAAATGAGTACTTGGTTATTCCATTCTGTGTGACCAATGCCCCTATAGTGTTCATGGGACTCATGAACCGGATCTTTCATCCATTCCTCGATTGCTTAATGGTTGTCTTCACTGATGACATCTTGGTGTACTTGACATCGATGGAAGAACATGCCTATCATCAATAGATAATACTTGATACACTATGAGATCACCTGATTTTTGGTAATCTCTTGATGTTCTAGTTTGGGATATGGGAGGTCCACTTTCTGGGACACGTTATCTCAGAGGCTATAGTTTCTGTAGATTCAGCGAAGATAGAGGATGTGCTTTCTTGGGAGCCACCCAAGATTGTGACTGACGTGAAGAGTTTCCTATGGTTGGCTAGGTAATATCGGAGATTCATACATAACTTTTCCAGAATTATGGAATGTTTCCATCATTGATGAAGAAGGGACAACACTTTCTATAGATGGAGAGATGCTGATAGAGTTTTCAAGAGCTGAGGCATAGACTGATAGGTGTCCCCATATTGAGACTTTCAGAAGAGGGTGTTGGGTATGTAGCCTATTGTGATGTGTCAGGGTCCGGACTAAGTGGTGTCATGATGTTGGAGAGATCATTGATCACCTATGTATCACGACATTTGAGACAACTTGAGAAGAAATACACTACCCATGACCTAGAGTAAGCAGTAGTGTTCCTTGCACTGAAGAAGTGGTGGCACTACATGACGGGAAAACATTTTTCATTCTAATATGGTCACAAGAGTCTCAGGTATATCTTCCCACACAAGGACCTAATCCTGAGTCATCAAAATTGGCTAGAGTTCCTCTGGGACTATGACTTTGATATAGTGTACACTTCTAGAAATTTGAATATAGTAGAAGACACACACAGCAGGAGGTCCAGTCTACAGTTGCTATGTGATGCGACAGAGCAGCTCGCCGCATTGCAGATATCCTTTATGGATAGAGATGGAGCATCTTACCTCTAGTAAATGAGTGTCACTCCCCCACTTCTTTAGCGTGTTCAGGAGGCACAACTTAGGGACATTGACTGTGAGGCTTGACGTGCTCAGATATCCTTAGGACATGCACCTAATGGATTTTCAGATGTTGGAGAGCACATCAACCACTTCAGAGGACGTACCACGGTTCCAGTGGCACTATGGGAGGAGGTGCTAAGGGAGTTCTATACATACCCTATGGAGGTAAATCCTGGTGAGGTAAAGATATACCAAGAATTTAGGTGTGAACACTGGTGGCCAGGGATGAAGAAGGAAGTGGCTGATTTTGTTTTACGATGCCTCACATGTCAACAAGTAAAGGCCGAGCATCAGGTTCCAGTTGGTTAGCGCAACAACCTTAGGTACCGGAGTGGAAGTGGAATGATATATCCATGGACACTTTGACAAGGCTACCACAAATGCCTAGGGGAAATGATTCCATCTGGGGGATCGTTGACAGACTCCCCATGTCGGCCCACTTCATACCGATCCAAGAGCAGGGATCAGTAGGGGGCTTAGGACGTCTTTATGTACAAAAGATTTTACGGATTCATGGGGTTCCATAGAAGATCGTCTCTGAAACTGACACACATTTTACATCCTAGTTGGGTAAGGTATTACAAGAGGCGTTCGAGACTCAGATACACTTGAGCACCGCCTTTCACCCTTAGATGGAAGGTTAGATAGAGCAGACCATAGAGACACTCGACGACATGCTTCATGTTTAGGTCCTATAATTTGGCCATAGTTGGGGGGATCACATTCCCTTGGTGGAGTTTGCAAACAACAATAGTTATCACTCTACCATTGATATGGAACTTTTCGAGGCCTTGTACACTCGACCCTACAGATCACCTCTATGATGGACATGCCTGGTGGAGTCAGCACTTATGGTTCCAGAGTAGGTATGGGCTACCACTGAGAAGGTTCAGAGGATACAGATGTAGATAAAGACTACAAATACTATACATATGTATTATGCTGGCTGGAGATGGAGACCTTTGGAGATGGAGGAGGGAGATCGTTTCTTCTAATGGGTCTCAGCACAAGGAGGTTTGTGGAGATTTGACTAGGGTGACAAGCAACCTAAGAGGTTCATCGGACCCTTTTAGACTCTTAGTAGAGCTGGTGAGGTGGTTTATCTCCCAGATCTTGCCCCATAGATACAGTAGGTGCATGATGTTTTCCACATGTTGTAGTTGAGGAAGTACATGGATGATTCATCACACATTATGGATTTGGGCGGGCTAGATATTGATGATGGGGCGATATTTAAGGAGGTTCTATTGGAGATTGAGTATTGATAAGGGCATGCCATTTTTTGGAATATTGATACCTCTGGTGCATGTTAATTGGAATCATGGGGACTTCTAGGATAGCACGTGGTATCAGGAGGCTCAAATTTGTTCCCAATACCCCAATTGGTTTCATTAGTGTATGTTGTGGCATTTAGGGATAAAAAGCTCTAAGGTAGGAAGAATGTAAAGACCTGAATTTTTCATTTAATTTTTTTAAAATATATGGAATTATTATGAGTCCATGAAAATTTACGGCGCATGATTTCGAGGCCTGGTGTTCCCAGAATATGATTCTGAACTTTTATTAAGGTACGTCCTGTAAACGCACGAGCGATGTTTTCTATCTTCTAAACCAGTGCTCGGATTAAAAATACGAGGGCACAATTTAATCTGTAGTACCGATATTCTCTTAAGGGATGCTTCAAAACAACCACATAAGGTCGGGATAAAAATATAGTTTTTGGATATTTAAGAGAATAATATAACAACAAAGTTATTTTATTTTTATTTATCCTTTCCTCCAATAAATGAGAAGTGCTGGCAGGATCGATGAAAAGCCAGACCATTAAATGTATTGAATTCTCTTTATTCTTGTTACTGAACTATTATAGTTAGGAAGGACCCTTAATTAAATGAACCCCATTAATTCCACGTGATTTACTCACCCTCCCACTCTCTTATTTATATTGAGATCGAGGAAGAGTGTTAGAAGGACTTTACTAAGGGTCGAAGCTCTAGATAATTACCACAATGTCAACCACTTGGAGGATGAGTTTGGTTCTAGTGAGCAGTGATGAGCCCCACCGAAGCACAAACCGATGAAGATGATGAAGGAATTATGTTAATCGACATCAGTGAACAATTCATCCAGGTATGGGGTTTAATTTTTGACATTTTCATTGATGAATTAAATATTCTCCCGCTTGCTATCAGATTAACGCGGAGTGTGTGGGGAAAATGAACAAGGCCCGAACCCTCTGCCACATTGCTCATGCTTTGTTCATCAGGGAAGATATCCACAGATGATAAAAATTCTAAATAGTTGGTCACGCTCTAACGACGACTGCATATGAGATCCATAGGCACAGAAGGCACCAAGAATGGACAATGGATCACATCCGGTGACCCATAGAAGAAACCACTGGCACGCCATGTTGGAAATGACAGGAGGACACCAGCGAAAACTAGCTGCGAGTGGTGGAATGCGGCGCATGATGGCGTACCGCGACAGCCAAGGGCAGCGGACCTGAGCCAGATGCGAGGGACAATCGCGCCGCCCGCGACCATCAAGCTGTGAGAAGAAGAGGCGGTGTGGAACGCATCACACCATGTTGGCGAAACCCAGTCGATCTAATGGCCGACTGTTAATTGTTTTGGGGCAGTGCCCAATAAGTTGGTGAATGACCCTGAAAGCATGAGGGAATTGAGAGGCAACAGTCTGCCTTCGGGTAGACTGAGCCAGTGTAGGTGGGCCGAGGCCCACCCGACAAGCTGGGCCAACCACATCTCGAGCCCGTGAACCAAACCAGGCCACCTCAAAAGGTCAAACCATGTGAACTAGGTATCCCTTAATGGGGTTGACCTTGGAAGGGTAAGATAAACCTAGGGACTCATAGCGTTCGGCTGGTCTGATCGAGTCGGACCAGGCCCCGACCCAATCAGTCCCCAGATAAATAAGCACCCATAACTCATGAACTGGGTGTCTGATTGACATCGCATTAGTGTATTTGGGGCCCCATGGGAAGAGGTCCCTTTGGAATATTCTGGTGGGCATAACCGAGTCGGGAAAGACCGAGGTGATATCACCCCCATTTCACGGAAAGGGATGCAACTAAAAAATCAGGCTTCTGGTTGACGCGCCTTCTATTTTGTTGCAACCCTTAGGAAGAAGTGGTCATTTGGTTATAATCCAAGAGTGTCTTTGAGGATGATGGAGTATGGTTAGGTTGGATTGACCCAAAATCCAACTGGGCCCTCGACACTAAAATGCCAATAACATACAGACCGAGTGTCTGATTGACACATTATCTTTTGCATTGGGACCCTTACGACATGACAGATCATCAAGTTACTTCTTAATGATACTTTCTATAAGTTGAAATATGGAAGATGGCTTGAGGAGTGGTTTTCCCTGAGTAAAGCATGCAATGAGCGGGATTCCAGTGGTTGGAAGTGAGGTGAAGGGTGGAGACAGATCATACATAGCTTAGTACTGAGCGATCCAGTGTGGGTCATTGTAGCGGTTAGTACTTATCGACTTTGGGTAGGTCGGATCCAGTGTGGGTCATTGCAAGGGTTAGTACCTATCGATCCAATGTGGGTCAGACTCTGTATGGCCAACAACAATGCCTCTTGACAGAATAAGATGATCTTACTTCGCGACTAATCATATGTACTTCTATACATCACTAATACCTTGTTTGATCTAAGACTCTATTTGAGATGTTTCTTTTTTCTTCGTGCATTGAGATTGAGGTCTTTCATTGTGGCTTTTCCTTTTTGGAACTCAGGGATACCATCGGGGGTCTCAGAGTCCTTACTGAGTATTGTTATAGTCACCCCTACATGGGCTTCAACCACACCATGTTGTGTCTTGTGCCAACGATAAGCAGTTGGGCTGAGACTTATGGGAGCTAGGACTAGGAGATACACGGAGGAGACATGTTGACGTGGAGTGTTGTGGAGACGATCTATACCTACCATTCAAGTATGATCCTCGATGGAAGATCTAGGAGATGTTTTCTCTTTTCATTTGTAATTGTACATTTAATTTTCACTTGTATTCCAGCCCCATTACTTTTTGTACACTTTTTACTATAGCAGTTTACTTCGTGATTTCTTCTTTTTGTGTTCTTGGCTTGTGTGTTTGTACAGGATTAAAGGAAATTCCTTCCAATTTAAGGGTTACTCCTTTTGGGTGATAGTCGCCAACCCCTGGCCTATGGAAGGTGATAGTAGGGTAGTCACGGGACGGGCCCCAGGGGATGGGTCATGACAATAAACCAAATATGATTGTATAATAAAATAATATTTCAAGATTTTTCAAAAGTGAACCTCACCTAAATTATAATGGGTACTTCCCCTTCCCTAAAAATCACACCTCCAAAGCAATTTGGCTTGGACAAACCCTGCTAAAATATCCTCCCTACTACCCTCAATTAAACATAGAGGCCATTCATTGATCAGAATCCAACCTAAGGATCCCTTTGGATCAAATCAAAAGGAAACACCCGAAGAAGAGGTAAAATATAATCACCTCTTTCAATGGTCTTTTCTTCTTCCACGTCCTCGTTATATTTTGTTTCTATACCAAAAGAATAACCCCGATACCTTATATATACAGTGATTTTATTATAAATATGGTACAACCAAATTCATTATTCTATTTATCCTATGAAATATAAAGGCACCATACATGCATATGTATGACTTACAATCTCCATGTCATGGTGTCGTTTTTAATTAAACACATAATTATTTGGATGGGTATAATAATTGGTATAATTGATTAAAATAATAAATATTACCTGACAATTATTCTTTATATATTATATAACATCCAATTACATACTATTTCACCCTTAATAAAAAGATATTTTGACTCGTCCGTACGTACGTATTACCGTATCCATGAAGTTTATTAGATTCATTCCCCATTGTAATAATTCAAGAATAATTTTCATTTTATGATTTAAAAAATTGTTTAATAACTTAATACCATAATGTATATGAATCAAATACATCCTATCTATAACAAACATGACTTTTGTAACAAAACATATAAAAGAAAAACGAATCAGTTAACTCCCAAAACAGTGATAATATAGAAATATTTTTAACAAAGAAACATTATAAGATCATAAATGATATAATATTTATATATGTGGTTCTTGTATAATTTATTAAAAATTATTTAAATATTATACATGATGTTAATGAACCCTCGATCAATGAAAAGTAAAAGGAAATGGTAAATTCTACAATCTCTTCATTATCTGAGGATTTTTATACACAAGTATCTACTAGGGTTTCTTTATCATCCACATCCATGTATTTTTAAAAAGTATTTCAAAACATTTTAACTATTTCATATACTATGGGTTAAAGTCATTTATAACAATTTTTTACTTTTCATAAAATTTTTATAAATTAATATTTCTATACTTTTCCAAATTAGGTCCTTTACAAGCTTTTCGAAAAAATTAAGGAAAGAATTGGTTTTTAACTTACACAGCGAGTACGACTATTTTTTTCCTTGTAACACCTTCAAATATTCCATTAGAATCATTTTAAAAAAATTCTAAATAAATGTTTTTTTAATTATGTGATTTTAAAATGATTTCAATATATAATGAGATATTTCTCTCAAATAGTTTTGATTTCATCAATGTTAATAAACTTTGATGGATTTTACACTTGTTTGAAGTTGCTTTATTATGATACAATCGTCCATATTGTATATAAGGTTTTTTTGTACGTTTGACTATGGATGTTTTATTTTTATACCATTTATGGTTTATAGTTAATGTATTAACATTTCATATTCTGGTTTTAATAAGACTGTTTATGTTATGTTTCAACCTTTCTATATGAGAAATGAATTGGAATTTGTAAGTTAAATGTGGCGCTCGCTATAGCTTTTCGATTCATCAGCAGGTCTAATGAGTCAAACTAATGTCTTGGCACAAGGCCTTGAGAAAATCTAATTTGTAGTCTTGGAACGAGGCCTTGACTATGTGGTTATGATGTGAAATATTATTCATTCCATCATTATGGGATTGGATATTGATTTTACTTATGATTATTTGACTAGTAGAATGTCCATATTAAAAAGGAAATGGAATTATTTGATTTTTCTTGGCCATATTATGCAGGATTTTATGTTTAAAAGGATTCTATTTTAGTCTTATACATTTCCTTAAATGTTTATGCTTATTTATGATAGTTTTTTCTATATTTCTATCCTTACTATGCATCATATCTCACCCCTTTATATGTTTTATTTTTCCCAAGATGAGAAGAAGTATATTATGATTAAACTATAAGAATGAGATAAGCAATATGAGTGTGTTCAAAGGGGACACAATGTTTTTTTCATTTCATGATTAATGTAAAACTTATGTATGTATCTATCACTTCTAAGGCTATTAAAATTATCATTATTTAGAGACATGATCTCTTGTGATCATGAAAATGTTATGTAATAATGCACAGACTCTGGGTAACTACGGTCAGGGTGTTATAGTTTGTATTAGAGGAAGTTCAGAACATGACATGGAAACTAGATATAGAAAAACTCAGACTAGTGAACATTATCCTAAGGTAGGCATTGAGGATTAGTATAGATGAACTTACTAGAATTTTTTTAATGTAAAAATTTTGTGAGTTTTCCCAGAAATACACCCCTGTCTAGATACAAGAAGGTTGAGGTGGCTATGGCACAGATGTAGCTAGGTGAGAAAACTCTAACAAGGAGTTTCAGGCTTGACTAGGGGTATCCTGGTACCCGACAATCGGCCTTGATGCACTCTTGGTTATGAAAATCTTGCGGGATATTCATATGATAATTCACATTTTATTGAAAACCCATTAATAAGGATTTATGATTAATTAACTACTTAATGAATTTTTTTTATTATGGATGATATACATAAATTGTTCAATTTATGTTTGGTATTTTACTAGTTTGGAATTATGTATTGTGATTTAGAAACCAATCTAGTGTATTCAATTGTTTACAAATGGAGAATAATAGAAGGAGTGGAAACTATATCAATTCAAGTCATCCATGTAGGTATTTTCCTCCTACTCAAGATAATTAGAGTGAAGCTGGTCATGCAATTGGTGCTAAACAACTTATAACCATACTGGGAAAACTCACTCAGGTTATGAAGAATAAAATTACCCATATGGAGCACCCTGATCCACAATGTGGAGGATCAATGTTAGAATGCTTCATGAGGCAATAAACTCCAAAATTAAATGGGACTGCAAATCCAGTTGTATTTGAGTAATGGATATGTTCCTTAGAGAAAATATTTCATTCATTGGGGATTAGAGAAATGGAAATAGTTTTCATGATAATTTATCACCTCACGGGAGATGTAGATCAACTATGGTCATTAATTAAAACACAAAGTAGGATGGAGAAGTATTAAATTTGGAATGGAGGGATTTTAAAGAACTTATCATAGAAAAATAATTTCCTCGTGACCATCGAGTAGATATGGAAAGGAAATTTCAGAGTCTGAGGAAAAAGGAGGATGAGAATGTCACAATGTTTGAGTCTAACTTTACAAGGTTAACAAGGAATGCATCAGATTCTATATGTAACCCAAGGAGTAAGATTGACTTATTCACTTATGGGTTATAACCATTTCTTCGTAGAGTATTAGTCCCATTGAACTTATAATTATAAGAAGATATTGTCTCATGCGATATCAGAAATGAAAAATAATTCTCCAGGGCTTACTAATTTAATGAAAAGAAAGGGAGGAAGTGATATGTTGAACACTCTCGAAATGGAAATAAGGGGAAGAAGGTTAAAGTTGAATTTCCATCCAGTAGAAAATGTGGGAAGAAACACCCTTGTACTTTCTAGAAGGGAATGTGAGTCTTTTAAAAGTGTAGTAAAAAAGGAAACCAAGATCATGATTGCAAGGGAAAGAAACAAGCTATTAATGTTTAATTCTACTATTTTAGAGAAATGGGGAATAATGCAAATAAATTTCATAAGATCCAAGGAAACATACCTTAGATATGTCCACGGGAGCAATGAAATTCTCATTCGATCTCTACCGGTGATGATGAAGCTCCGAATGAAGTGGTGGTAGGTAATTTAATAGTTACCTCAAATTTTTCCAATGAATTATTTAATTCTTGATCATCTCATTGTTTCATATCTTCCCAGTTTGTTAAGAAAAAGAGATATTTTTAATTTGATTTAACAAGGGAGTTATCAATTAAAACATCAAAGGGAAGCATCATTGCAACAATGTTTTGTGAATCAGTTCCCATAAGTGCATATAAACATGCTTTATCTGCTTATCTCATCATCATATTCATGATTGAATTTTGTATATTCGAATTTATGGATTTTCCTTTAGAACATGATGCAAATATTTACTTTTATGAAGAATGAGGATACAATTTTCGATGATGAAAATGAGTAACATATCTATAGAGCAGAAATATCACCATCTGATTCTTATCTAGATCCACCCCTGTAGATCTACTAAATTCAATTATTGTGGAGGAAGAGAATGAAATAACTATGGTTGAGGAAATAAAATTACCAATATATGATGTACCTAATGTTGACGAATATGTTGATGTGTTTCTATTGGATTTAACTACACATCATCTAGAATGAGAAATTGAGTTTTCCATTGATTTAATACTTGGTTCAAGGCCCATATCAAAGTCCCATTATAGAATGGCCATTGTGGAATTAGTGAAACTAATGATACAACTAGAGGAGTTGAGTAATAAATGATTTATTCTCCCTATTTTTTCTCAATGGGCATCCCTTATACTTTTTTCTAAGAATAAAGAAGGATATATGAGGTTGTGTATTGACTACATTGAAATCAACAATATAACAATAAAGAACAAGTATCCCCTAAGTCACATTGGTGATTTATTAAATAAAATTTAGTGAGCTCAATATTTCTCAATGATTGACCTTCGATATGGATATCATCAATTGTAGTGGAAGAACTAAGAAATTCCTAAGACATCATTTCGTTCTAGGTATGGGAATTATGAGTTTATAATAATGCTTTTTGGACTGACTAATGCACCCTATATCTTCATGGATCTAATGAATATAGTTTTCAAGGAATATCTTGATGACTTTTTAGTGTTATTTACTGATGATATATAGGTTGACAAAAACATCTATGAAGATCATGAAAATCACATGAGCACTATTGTAATGTCTCTTAGAAGAAATTTATTAGAAGGCAATTTTATCAAGTGTGAATTCTGGAATAAGGACAATTTTTTTCTTGGACATATTGTCTCTAAGGATAGAATCCATGTTTTTCATTCAATGAAAAGAGCAATACAATAATAGCCAGCACTGACGAGTATAACTAAGGTACCTAGTTCTATTGGTTTAGTAGGTTATTATCAGAGATTTTTCCACGATTTTTCCAGATTGGATAACCCATTAGTCAATTGTCCTATCTTGACTCTACAATCAGGGAATGATGTGTTTGTAATTTATAAGAATTCTTCAAATAATAAACATGGTTGTGCCCTTATATAGAGTGATAGAGTTATTTCCAATGCATCACAAAAACCAGAAATTCATGAATGAAACTATCCCAGATATGTTATTGAGTTAGAAACTGTAATACTTCCTTTGAAGATATGGAGACACTATATCTATGGTGAAAAATGTGACACATATACTAATCATAAGAGTTTGAAGTATATCATATCATAGAAAGAACTCAACATGAGGCAAATATAATGGCTTGAACTACTTCAGGATTATGATTAAACTATAAAATACCCCTCTAGGAAGGAAAATAATGTGGCTAAAGCATTGAGGAGAAAGGATCATGGAGCTCAGAACAAGATGAGAGTTGAAAGGGATCCTTTGTTCATGGATATAAAAAAGAAGGATATGGGAATAATCATGGAAGGTGAAACTTCAATACTTTTTTCAAATGGTTTCCTATCCATCTTTACAAGAAAGGATAAGTTGTTCTCTGACTAATGATGAAGAGTTTCAAATGAAATTTAAAGATGTGAATGATTTGAGATTGATCGACTTCGTATACGAAGATGGGAATTAATATTTTTGGGAAAAGTCATTGTGTTCCTGACATACCTGATCTAAAAAGGGAATTTTTGGATGATGCTCATAGCTTCAATTTCTCTATACACTCTAGTAGCACTAAGATGTATAGAGATTTCAAGGAACATATTTGGTGGGAAAAAATGAAGAGGGTGATTGCTAATTATGTGTCAATATGTATGGTTTGTCAATATGTTAAGGCTGGAAGACAACATCTGGGAGGAGTCATGCAAACTCTTCCCATACCTGAGTGGATATGGGATGATATTCTGATGGACTTTTTCATGGGACTACAAAATAATCCTAGAATAAATGATTCAAAATGGGCCATTGTTGATTGTCTTACCATGTCAGCACAATTTTTTTCTATATGAGAAGATTTACCACTAGAGTGTTTCACAAGACAATATACTAATGATTTGTTAATACATCAGGGATCCCCACTATTGATTTTTTTATCGTGATCCCTATTTTACATCATGATTAAGGAAAATTCATCAGAAGCCCCTAGATACTGAACTTCCACTGAGCACTACCTACCACCATCAAACTGATGGACAATTATAATAGACTATTCAAAACATAAAAGACATGCTGAGATCTTTCGCACATGACATTCAAGGTATGTGGGATCAATATTCACCTTTGGTAGAATTTTCCAATAACAATAGCTTCCATTTAAGTATTCATATGGCGCCAAAAGAAGTTTTTAATGTAAAGAGATTTTTTACACAAAATTATTGGGATGATGTTGGTGAATGTAAACTCAAAGGCCACAAAATTGTTGAGGAAACACTGTAAAAGGTGAATATTATCCAAACCCACATCAAAGTAACTCAATCTAGGAAAAAGTGATTTACATATAAATGAAGTAAGGATTTGGAATTCCATGTAAGTGATCATGTTTTCTTAAAGGTATCTCCATAGAAGGGTGTTGTACAATTTTTTTAAGAAGGGTAAATTAAGTCCTAGGTACATCAGACCTTTCGAAATTCTAGAATGAATTGGTGTTGTATGTTATCTTTTGGAAATATCTCCAAGTCTCTCTAAAGTTCATGATGTGCTATATGTACCACTATTGATAAAATACATGACCGACCCAACACTTGTACTCACCAATGAAGAAATAGAAATGGAACCTAATATGTCTTATTATAAAGAGACTTTTAAGATTCTTGATATTAGAGAAGAAGTGTTGGGAAACGGGATGGCTTGTCTGGTAAAAGTTCGAAAGAGAAACCATAAGATGGAACAAGAAATGTGGGAACCTGGGGAACTTATGATGAAGAACCACTGGAATCTTTTTATGAAGTAGTATTCAAGAAATTTGGCAGATGAAATTATTTGAAGGAGGGAAGAATGTAACACCCCAACCTTCAACGGTATGATTATTTTTTATTAATGCAATAGCATGCATTGTACGCCACTTCATGTTCCAACACAGCACGACCAATCAAACTAGCAGTTATGAATAGCAATACCAATTTTTTTAAATCATTGAAATTTTATTTTTCAAAATGGACTTCGTTTTTGGATTCAGAATATCAATATTAGCTTAGGGTGAATTTAAGGTATTTTTTGGAAAACTTTCAATTTGTGATGAATAGTGAGAATCAATGTGTTATTGTTTAAAACTAAATTATAATTTAAATAATCAGTTATTTTATTTAAATTTATTTTAGGTCAAAATATACATATAATTCCTATATGTGTTAAATGAAAATCATTGGAGTCATTTTATACTAAACTTAGATTTATAAAATTTTATTGAACTTTTTACGTATTTTACCCAACTCTTAGGCACATTTTCAAATTTGAATAAAACATAAGTTTATAGAATATGTGAATTGAATTTAAAAAATCTGACAGACACGGTTGATATTAGTAAGTAAAATGGGGTTCAATATCATGAAAATAATTTTTCGTGAATAATAACTGTTGAATTTTATTTACCATGGTTAAAAATAAATATGGCAATTAAAGGAAATTTTTTTATAATAATTACCCTAACACATGTCTTAATTATATTGGATAATCATATTTTGAACAAAATCAACCTTAATAATAAAATATGATCCTTTTGGTCTACTTGGATTTTATTTGTAAATTTATTATTATTTTATTTAAAGAAGAGTTAAAAGTTTTATGTTCAATGTTTAATAACTAAAATATTTTTAATATAGGTTTATACATAAGATAAATTCGATTATAAATATTCAGTAGAAAGATAAAAATATTTCCTACATAATGGTTTTTTATTTATAATTTTTAGACATTGAATAATTAAATTTATTTAAGACACATCGATGATGCAACAATTACCTTATTATTGAAAGATTAAAATAATTGTTATAAAAAATAATAATATAATAGTAAATTAAAAATATTAATGTATTCCGGGAAATTTATTTGTTAATATGACATGTTAGGGTTTATTAAATAGTTTTTTCAAATGATAATTTTTTTATTACATTCAAAAAATCCAAATACTATATATTGTCAAAATTGATTTAAATGAGTTTTAAAAACAAATACTATATTAGTAATTGATATAATATTCTTAAAAATATATGGATCGGACAAAGGATATAGATAATGTTAGGTATATGAATAATTATCCACTTGGGGTTTTCTTGGATTTTTATAGTATGTTTATGAAACATTTATTATAATAATACAAGAATACATGATAAAAGTTAAACTGTTTATCTAATAGTTAAATCTAAAAATAAGGATACTCTAGTGTCCAAAACCTATCTTAAACCTATTGGTTGAGTGTTTATTCTACCCATCTCCACCATATCCCTAAAATAAATCATTTTTAATCCATTTTAAACTGAATATGATTGTATAATAAAAAAACATTTCAAGCTTTTCCTAATGCCACCCTCACCTCTCTTATAAAAGGGAAATTCCCATTCTCTCAAAATCACACCACCAAATCGATTTGAATCTGCAAAACCCTACTCAAATATCCTCCCAACTACCATCACATCAAATTATAGGCCATAATTTGATCAAAATCCAACATAAGTACCCCTTTTGGTCAAATCAAAAGGAAGCACCTGAAGAAGATGTAAAAATTTCATCACCTCTTTCAATGTTCTGTTCTTCTTCCACTTACAATTTCTTTTTTTTACCATAAAAAAATAAAAAATCTAGTACGTTAAATAGACTGGGATGTTGTTATAAATATGGTGCAATCATATTCCTTATTTAATCCATCCTATGAGTGAAAAAGTCACCAAACGTGTGTATGTACGACTTACCGTCTCCACGTCGTGGTGTAGTTTGTTATTCAACACTTTATTATATGTACAAGTATAATAATGAGTAAAATTGATTTAAATAATAAATATAACAGGTCAAGGAAAATTTATATATGATATTCCATGGAATTACATACAATTTCACCAACAATAGAATGATATTGTCGCTCGTGCGTACGTACGGATTACCATCTCCCCGAACACAATGAGATTCATTCTCCATAATAATAATTGAAGAGAAATTTTAATTTTATTATTAAAAATATTTTTTAAGAACTTAATATCATTATGTATATGTATCAAATAAATCTGATCCATTGAAATCATGAATTACATATCAAAACATAAAATGGAAAATGAATCAGTTAACACATGAAACAATGATACTACAGAAATATTAATAACAAAGCAATATTAGAAGATCATATATGATATAATATTTATGTATGTGGATGTTGAATAATTTAATAACAATAATGTAACTTTTATACAAAAGTTTAATGTAACCTCAATCATGTACAAGTACACTGTATGCATTAATTATAAAATCTCTTCATTATCTGAGGTTGTTTATACGTGAGTATCTACTAGGACCTCTTTATCATCCACATCCATGTCTATTAAAAATTTATTTCAAAACATTTTGACAATTTACTAGAGTATGGTTTAAATTCATTTATACCCTTATTTGAATTTTTATAAAATTTTTATAAAGGAATCTTTCCATCAGTTTCTAAACATGGTCTTTTACGTTCTTTTCGAACAAATGAAGGAAAGAATGATATTTTAAATTAAATGGGGAGTGCGGCTATTTTCTGCCATTATAACACCTTCAAAGCATCCCTTAAAATGTTATAATAATATATTCAAGATAAATGTTATATTTTTTAATTATTTTACTTTTAAATGATATCAAAATATAATGATATATTTCTATCAAACAGTTTTGATTTCATCGATGTCAACATCCTTTGATAAATTTTACAGTTCTTAAAGATGAATTATTATGATACAATCCTCCATATTGTATTGAAGGTTTTCTTATATGTTTAATTGTGGATGTGTTATTTTTATATAATTCAAGGTTTATGGTTAATGTATTATCATTTCTTATGCTAGTTTTAATAAGAATATTTATGTTATTTTTCATCCTTTTCATATGAGGAATGCATTGGACAATGTAAGTGACATGTGGAGCTCACTATAGCTCCATGATGCATCAGTAGGTCTCATGAGACAAACTAGTGTCTTGGAACAAGGCCTTGAAAAAATATTATTTTTAGTCTTGGCATGATGCCATGTCTATGGTGTTATGATGTTCGGCATTATGCATTCTATCATTATGAAATTGGCTACTGATATTACATGTGATTATTCGACTAGTAGAATATCCATGTGAATAAGTAAATGGAATAATTTAATTTATCTTTTCCATATTATATGGAAATTTAAGTTTAAAAGGCATGTTTTTTGCCTTATAAATTTCCGTAAATGTTTCGGTTTATTTATGATAGTTTCTTCTATATTATTATCCTTACTGGGCATCTGAGCTCCCCTTTTCTATGTTTTATTTTTCCCAGGATGCGAATAAGTATATTAGGATTAATCTATAGGAATAGGCTATGGGATATGAGTGTGTTCAAAGGGAACACAATTTTGTTTTTTTAATTTCATGATTAAATGTAAAACTTATGTATGTATCTAGCACTTCTATAGATACTAATTTAACTAGTCTTTGGAGACTTGATCTATTGTTATCTTTCCAATGTTATGTAACAAGGAGCCAACTCTAGGTGACTAGGGTAGGGGCATTGCAATTATATTGGGACGTGTAATTCATGTATAAATGCTTCTAGGTTTTATAGTAAACCCATAGTTATGAGTTAAAAATTGGTATAGTGCATAAATCATAACAAATAGATATCCTAATAAGATAATTAGGATACTAAAGTATATTCTCATGTCATGTTTCCTTGATTTTATTAGATAATGGGATGAATATATATCATTTTAAGTGACTGAATATAAAAATATCTTTTATCATGTGGTCCATATGGCCCACATCGATGCAAATTATTATAGTTGAAGACCCTCGTAGTTGTGATGGTTATAGATGGGGATTTTGTAGTTGTATAGTCTAGGTTGGACAAGGTGACCCAAAAGTGAGTTTTGTTGATCTAAATGATGTTAATTTAGTCTTATAAAATCAAGTTCTTATATTTCTAGCATAGTTGACAAGAACTATTATTATTTTTAATGGACATGTTGTTGTTTTTTCTATTATTTCTCAGACTAAGGCATCAATATATAAGTATAAAAGGAATTATCCTTCCCTGGTTTGTAGGTGTATTGTACTCTTAATAGTTTACTATTAATGTAGATAAGATGTTCTTTTTTCTTCAACAGAATCGATATATGCTAGATGTGTTTCTCATTTTTTAGCTCCAGTATTATGAACTCATCATTACATGCATTATCAATAACGAAAATGTCGAGTTTCTATTGGATGTGTCATTTTAGGATCTCCTAGTTAGTATTGTGTATCGCACATATATCATTATGCGAGTGAATTCATTGGAACCAATCTAGTTATTATAATAGATTAAAAATATATTGGTGGTGACCAAGGAGTGGAATTTTCAGGTGTTATCCTAATAGATGGAGATATTTGGAAATGTTCTATATGTAAGCTTATATTGGATGAGAATATATAATGGGATGACTTTGTAAAAATGATCAAATTCTATGTATTAATTTGAGGCTGATTTATACCATTAAAGCACATATGTTTCACTATGTTGAAGTGTTTTCATGGATTTGAGGCATTCAGATGAATAAAAATGAGGGAAACTGCCCCATGTATATTATTCAGTAAAAGGGCACCGAGAACCTGATCAATGAAGGGTTTGGTACATAGTGGTATTATTGGTAATGTTAATTAATTTGAATTTCCATTTATAAATTTGTAATAACCCCTTAGAATACAATCATTCAATATAATTACACAAGTATAATGATAAAAATAAAAAATTATATTATTCCATAACATGACCATAATTATGTATTATTTGTTAAATTAATATATTAATTTTTATTTATATGATATTTAAAAATTTAGAAATACAATTTATTCCATAATTTTCCTATGCAGTCCTCTACAAAATTTATAAAACCACTAAAAATAAAACCAATAGTGAAATAATTTTTACTCATTAAATAAATCAACAAACATAAAATTCACTAAAATGAAAAATTATTTGTTCCATATTAATATAATAGAATTAATATTTATATAAATATATTCAATGAGAAGGACAATACATAAATACATATTTAATATCTTGTGAGTAATAAACATAAGATAAAATTTGATTCCTATGTTATAACATCCAATATTAGATGGTTGAATTTATGTTATCAACATTATAAGAATAAATTTTTTTCCAAAATTCATGAAGTATATTTATGATAAATATTAAATACATTATAATTTATTGAGATTATGAAGACATATAGAATATTAACCTCTAGTCCACTTTCTATTTTTTATATAGTGAACATACCCAAAATTCATGATCAACATCTAAGAACCCTTCAAGAAACCTATATAGAATATAGTTAATTCTAAAACATTAGGACCTTATTATGAATTTTATTATATAATAAAATATATTAGTCAAGCAATATAATCAAGAGTTATAACAACTTATAACTTCACCTTTAATGGTTGATTTATCATTCCTTGAGTTTCAGAAATTTACCCATCCATAAACCACTATGGCCAAGGATTTAATCAGATAGTTCCATTCTAATAAAATATAAACTTTTATAATGATCAATTAATATGTAATGAACAAATAATTAATAGAGTTAATATAGTAATTCCATATCAATTATGACACACCTTAAATATACTACATCACTGTTAGAATTTTTCATCATAATTTTCATCTAGACAACAAATTATATTATTAATGATATTAATTGAAAAAAAATCAATGCTAAATACTAATAAAAGTGTTCCAAAATAGGAATATCCAATGATATATAAATATGAGGAGTTCTATTTGGTGGGTATTAAATCATTACCTTCATTATTATATGAATCAATTGTGAACATCATGAAAATACATCTCGATGTTTAATAATCATTCATAAATTAATAAATAAATAACAATTTTTTCCCGTTAGAAAAATATAATCTATAACACAATAAAAATATTAACTAATATTTTCAGAACATGTTTATGTTCTAATTATAATGTTAAACATTCTATCAAATTTTTTTAAAAAATAGTCAAAGTAAATTATAACATTGATATATCACAAAAAATATTTATGATTGGTATGATATTTTTTTAAATATTTTGGGAATCAAAATTATAATCCCATATAATTCTACTATACCAACCCAAATAGAATCCCACTTACACTAAATCAAACAACTATATAATAACATATTATTTCTCACATGATAATATTTCTTCTATAAAGGTTTGGTTATAGTATTTATGTGTTCCACTTTCATCTATACCTACAATTCTCATTGTGATATCAGCACCTTGTGAATAATTACTCAAGAGGTAATATCCTTAAATATAAAACTAATATCTTAAATAATTCAGGATATTTTTTTGACAAAATCTAGGACATAATATTAGAAAAATGTATAATATTACTGTATTTTTCTTTGCTGATACAGTTCTATGAAATGATACGAATATTTTGCTAAAATTCTTTTTAAGATACAATAGAAGCCTCAATATTATAAAAATTTATTGATATGGTATAAATTGGGTTTAATATTCTTTTATTTGTTTTTTTCATAGATTATATATAATATATATGATAAAATTTATTTTTATGAAATTGTTTTCATGTTTTCTGGAAAAATATCATTCTTACTTCTCTAATTTCATGAAATACAACTTTAATCTATTCCCAATTAATTTTAGAAAACATTTAGTTGTTCCATATATAATTGTAATGGTTTTCATTGATATTTTTCTCATCCAAAATAGTATTCATTGTTATTACATATCTTGTATTAGTTGATAGATTCAAAAAAATAATGTGTATGAAATCTATTCAATATAATAATCTCCCCATGTTCCGTGACATGTCCACATTAAGAGATTGTATGTCATGTTATATAAGAACGAAATAAATCTTGAATTATACTATAATGAAATTTTAAAAAACTTATCAATGTGTGTAAAATGTTTTGATATATGACGAACCATATTTTTTTCTCAGAATAACCGATTTTATGTGGGATTATTTTTTCACATTATGTCTTTCTTATAGAAATTTTCTAATATTATTCTTAAGTAACTCTAGAGGTAATTTTTTTTCCAAATCATATCAATATATTTTACATAAATAATATTACTTTTCAAATTAATATTATTTATACAAATATCTCAAATAGTTTATTAATCAATCCAATATCTCTTTTGGATTCATTAATATTTATATCCCATGATGGTGATTCTTCTTTCAATATAAGAATCGATTTATGATGCTTTCATAAAATATTCAAATTATTTAGTCTCACCAACCCTTCTAGTCCAGAAATACAATAAATTTTCATATTTTTTTTATTATGTACTATGGTATTGATAACATTTTTTAAAAAGATCATGTTCATATAACGGTTATATGATAATAATAATTCAAAATTATGTTAACAAGATGGAAGGGGAAAGGATTCATGACAGACTGTGCCTTGAAATCACTTGGAACATCCAATAACCAATAATATCATATAATTTCCAACCATGACACTAATTTCTAGTTTCTTCATAAATACCCACCAATAGATTTACATCAACAATAGAAACCATTAAATTACTGAACATTATTGTTTTTTTGGGATCCATTTTGAATTTGAATATAATTTCAAATATAAACTAGGTTTTATTTACAACCTCCATATAGTATTATTTATTCTATTATACAAATATAGAAATTATCATAAAAAATATAAAACAACATTTTTGTTTTATGTTTCCTATATAGCATATGTCTTGGGGAAAATTCACCCACTATGTCATGTGGAAATAGTTTTCTTAAACAAAGTTAAGTGGGTTTAGATATTTGACTCATTTTACATAAAAATTTCACTCATTGTCTAAGAGTATATGTGATTCCTTATTATTAAATATATTTAGTCACTTGGATGTTACCATTCTATAACAATGATAATTATTTATAAGGTAAATTTTTGGATATCATTCTAAGAGGCATGTACTTTTATTCTTGAGTTCGTATATATCTAAATATATCTTTAACATCTTTTTTTCAAAAAAGAACATGATAATGTGGAATAATGGATTTATGTAATGTGATAAATTTTATGAAATCCATTATTTAATTTAGTTAGAATTTGGTAATGTGTTGACGTTGTTAATTTTTAAACCTGTCTTAAATAGAAATTTGGAAACTATTCAAGAGTTATAAAACACATCATCAACCCTCTTTTAAGAACAATATTCACTTTGATGTATTTAAGGTAATTTGAGATTATTAACAACTCTAATATACATTTAAATGATTTTTGAATACTTGGTTATGAAATTCTATGAATAAAATACTAGAATGATGATATATCATTTACAAAGTACATTCATTACTAAACTTAATAAACATAAAATCCATTAATGATTTATCATTATGTGTATAGATATAACTCTCACTTATCTTAAAATGAATTTATACATATCATGTAAAACAAATTCTAAAAAATCTATGGATTTATGATATTAAATATCGAAAAGATCTTCTTTCTTCAAACACAATATCTACCTCAATAGAGCTAATATATCTATCTCTAATGATTATAAATATACATTAAACTATATATTTTTAAGTTATTTTTTAATTTTATTAAAACTAAATTTCCACACATGGGTACTTTGTTCGTCTTGTTTTTTATATTACTAATTTTTTACTGATATTTGAAATTATTGACTCATGTATTGATAAACTATTAATTATTTATTATATAAATTAATTATATTTAATTAAAATATGATATAATTTATTTTTATACATTGAACTAGATCATATGATTTTTTAAAACTATATATAAAACAATAGTTTCCTGAGAATAAATCCTATTGGTAATGATTTATTATGAAATTCATCATAGTTTTCATTGGAATCTCACTTATTCAGTTCTTTAAGAATTTTATCTTACTTATTACAATATTTCATAAAAATATTAGTCCATGAAGATGAATTTAATAATTTTAGTTACAAATATTATTTAATATGAAATATGTTAAATATAAATATTAATTTACATACCTTATGCAGAAGTACTGTTTAAATTCATTACTGATTTGTTGAAATTCTTTATCATTTGAAACTACTTGATACACATGATGCAAATAAAATTATATTAATTGTTATCACACCAAATATTTTACATATTTTATATATTTTTAAAAACACATTTTAATATAGAATATTAATAGTGTTTTAAACCTTGCCACTTACTTAATTCACTATAGGAGGTGAGATACCATGTTCCCACCAATCTATATCATCTTGGAAAAGTATAGTGAAAATAATCCTAAGCAGCTTATCTATACTATTCATCTTGTAATTATAAATATATTTAAATAATCTGAGTTGTAACGAAGATAAAATGAGATTAATGGGGATGTTTTATCTATACGGAAGCCCAACATCACTAACAGACTGACATACTTCAATATCATGAGTGAAATAATATTTTCTACGTACTCGTCTTATAGTTTATGCCTATATAGTGTACTGAAAACATTGTCAAATATTACCATTATTTAACATTTTCATGATATATAGATTAGTTTTCTTGTTGTATACATACCTATATTCATATTGAATCATTAGAAGTATGAAAACAACTAAAAATGCAATGGATATCTAAAAAGTCCACTATTTCCCTCTTAAAATATTTATTTTCACTTTTTTAATTCATTATGGTTGATGATTTAGAATATTGGATTCTATTACATAATGAAAATTTTCCTATAGTAGTGCAACACTCAAGTTCATGTTCCATTAATGAGAATTTGGTCTATTGAGGATTTTAATCATTCCATAACTATTTATTGAAATTTTATATATCATATAAAATATAATTTTCCTAAATTATCTTGATTAATATTTATGATATAATAAATTACTTTTCTTAGTATGTGAATAATTTATCAAATCCCATCATAATTTAATATTGGATTCAAAATAATCTAGGTATGTGGTATTACATTGTTAGGGATCCAAATTCCCATTAACATATACAAGACAATAGTACTTAAAATATCTCAAAAAAAATTTATTCTCATTTATTTCCAACTACATTTACACATAGTTCATTGATATATTGAGTGGACTCCCTAATAGTTAAATCCCATTATACAATTTCATAAACTATTTTCCTAAAAAATATATTCATTATTCAATGGTTGTTACCCATAATACCTGCTTGGTTATGAAAATTTAATATCATTGCTATAACATCTTGATAACAGATAATAAATCTCACTATAGCATGATAAGTAATTTTGTTATGGTTTCAACATTACCTAAATGATGGTAGGAAATATTATAAGAAAATATAATGATCAAGGGTTTTATAAAATTATATATAATAATATTTTATATTATTCATAACAATATTTTTATTTTAAAATATAATTCACATAATAATTTTACAGTATTTGTTAAAATAATTTTCAAAATAAAATTTTATTCCTTTTTATTTTTTTAATTATTGATAATTTATTTCCAACATATGATAGAATTTAATCATAAAAATAAATCATTCATCATATAAAAAATATATAAAAATGTAATTAATAAATAAGATTAATAAGTGATATGATTATGAGATTTTTAGAAACCTGATGGTCTACCAAGAAGAGATAAATAAATTGAACATAGAGTAAATAAGACTGTGATCCCATGAATAGATAAAATTTCATCATTTCACTATTTTTCTATGCATCATAGTTCAATTCCTCTCTTCTTAGATTTGAACAATCTCTTTTATCTTGGATCTCAAACCATTAAAAATGTTTACAAACTCACATGTGAGGGGGTGCATGAGGATTAGTGTTACATAAATTAATACTTCAATATATATGATACTAATTAATAATGTAGTGAAGGATGATTTACAGATCATCATATATATATATATATTGAATTATCACATAATACCCTAAAATAAAATATTAAATATGATAACTAAATCAAAACAACACTTAATTCAATAAATCTCTCAATCAATCATTACATAAAATAATTATTCTTTTTGAAATTATATAATTCATTTCAATTCATTATAAATAAGATAAATTCATTGGAAATAATGAAATTATCATCTGTCTTATTTATTAATTTTTTTCCTCATTATTCCATCCAAAAAAGCATTGATACATAATAATAATCCCATCTTGTATTATCTTTTAATAAATTAAATTAATAAAAATTTAAGTACTAAAATAATAATTTACGTGGAGTTTACTCAAGAGGTAAAACAACTTGTACATTTTATGTAAAATAAAATATATTTTTGTAATTTAATGCTTATGGGGTGTGTAGTTTTAGCAAAATAATCATGCGATTCTTTTTGACTAAGTTCCATGACATGTATTGTGTACAAACATGGAATGAATTTCCGTATGACGTGTTGTGATGTACAAGACATGTTGTTTTATGGGTGAACACACATAGAATTTGTGGAATTTATGACCAGATGAAATGATATAAATATATAGGATGTGGCTGATCGACAATGCATGTGATGTACCAAAAATCTATAACAATCATTATAAATCATGTATTTGATACATAGAAAACCTAAATCATAATACATATATTATATATTAAAGTTATAATATGAATTATATCAAAATGAATATTTATATGAATAAATTATTTATTTTATTCCATCTATGATGTACACATGATCCATCTTCCACATAAGATATATTTTCTTAGGACAATTCATCAAGTGAAACCATCATGAGGATTTCTATTCATGTGATGAATGTAAAATCTATCTTTAAAAATTACACATGAATTATAAATACATGAGTAAATAAAATTGAATCAATGTGTATTCTTATAAGATATATAAATCCCCTTATATGTATTGTAAATGGGTGTGTGTGATTCTATATATATTTTTTGATACTTTCTATACCATAATTAGATCATCATATTTACTCTTTTCACTGCAACATGTTAGATGAACATGAGTGAGGAAAGACCCATCTGGTATGATAATACATTTCTTCTACCCAATGATACTCCCAGAGGTGGGGGGTATTTTAGCTTCCACTTTTTTAGATTTATAATATACATCAAAAAATGACCAACATTTTGTAGTGGCTTCTTTGGTGAATATTAATGGTCTTTCAACATTATCCATTTCTATTTACATATAAAATTTTCTTATATCCTTTACGGAGATCCTTGGATAAGGGATTGTGATCACTTCTTCTTGATCTAATAAATTTTAATTTACTAATTTGATTTCCACTAGTGGTATCAATGTATAATATAATTTAGCTTTATTAAATCATTCATGAAATGAAATCGAAACTGAAGAATAATGAAAATTCATAATTCTAGAAATTCAATTCTAATGATGGATAACATTTCTACAGTTGGGATTCATAAAAGTAAATGAGGTGTTACCTTTAGAAACCATTGATACATAAAGTTAACCAGATCCTTACCTTTATACAACACAGACATTGGATGACCATGACACATATTGAGGTCTACCCATACATTGAATTAACTACACAAATTCTACCTAGAAGTGAGATAGAAAACTACCCTAAGAGAATATATAACAACATACCCCTATGTGAGATTTACAAAAATAAGGTATCTATCATGAAATAATTATGGAATTTCATACTACATTTTTGTAAATTGGTATTGAAATAATATTCTATGTGTTACCATTAAACAGAAAAGAACTCCAGTATTTTCTTCTAGCTAGTTGTCTATGAAAATATAAATTATTTTACCATAATAAAGGTCAAAACTCATACACAATGGCAAGTGATAATATTTATGTTTTCATTTATATACTATAAATTGAATTGGATTATTTATAAACATTTTGTAAATAATAATAAAAGATATTATTTGATCAGCGTACACTTAGAAAGATTTTTTATGATTAAAATTTATAAATTAATAAAAAATAAATAAATATGTTTTGAATAAATATTTTTATGTTAAATATTAATAATACTAAATTTCAATGTTTCAAATTCTTGTTAATATATGTTCTATTATGTTTATGAATTAAAAATTAAAAAATCATTTTACAATCATAAAAGTTTAATTTTTAATGTGTTAATATTTTAGATAAATAAATCAAAAATATTTTTTTTATATTTATAATTAAATATAATTGATATTTAATTATTTAATTTTTTAGAATTTATTATGGTATTATTTTAAATTATATGTACGTGATATTTAGTTTTTTTTAAATGTTTACTTAATAGAAATAATATAAAAAATTATTTTTAATTCCAAAATAACAAATATATATCATTAAAAAATATATATAAAGAAGAATCTAAAGGTGATCACATTAAATTGAATATAAAAATTATTAATTCATAGTTACAGAATTTCTATAATGCTAGATAATTTAAAAAATGGTCTCTATTTACCTTTTATTTGTTAATTATTCATATTTGACTATCTCATGTTTGAATATATCAATTGAACATTAATTTAAATGAATACTACAATCCATATTCATAGATATAATGTATTTATTTTATAAATGATAATAAATTAGTTGAATTATTAAACTATATCTTCATGATAGATCATTATATTACGTGCTAGGTATGAAAATGAATTTTATTTGGAATCGATCTTAACATTGATTTCTACATGGAGTTACAAACATAAATTTAGTTGACATTTATATTTTGGGCATATTACTTGTTATATAAATCAGGATTTTAATTTTATATCGATTAAAAAATCTATAGGTAGTGAGAATTTTCACCACACTACATGTAGTCCATGAGGATTGTGCCTTGTCATGAAAGGTATATGGGGTAGGATTAGTCATGTAGAGAGAGTAAATATCATATAAATCTACACCTTTACAAAAAAATAATGTCCCTTACACATATATTTGATTTGAATTTGTGTATACATACCCTAAATCAATTTTTGGTAGAGTAACACAAAAATGGTGGTTGTGTGAAGAGTTACATATCAATATGGTTCAAACAAATTTGTTTAGTCAGGTGAATATTATTCTTAAAAATGATAATATAACTACTAATAAATATAATGTAATAACATGAAATAATAATTTTTGATTAAATCTATATATATTAAAAATATTTTTGTCCATTCCAAAATGAAACACTTCAAGACAATGAATATTCATTTGGGTAGGATAATCCATAGTAATGTGCCCACAGATTGTCTTTTGTTAGGAATACCTGTAATATATAAAACTGGACCATCCATGGAATATTCTTCCCTTGATGGATTCCTCTTCATTTTCATTTAGAAGTATATTAATGGATTTTTATCTCGGTTACAGATATTTAGGGACCCCATATGATGTATTCTATAGGAATAGGGTTAAGTGAATCCATATATTTTTTTTGATAAAGTGTCATCCACTAAAATATCAATGAGTCATATGTATTATTTTTGCTAATTTTACCAACATAAATAATTAAATAGTTATATAAATTCTATATAGTAATCAATAAAAAATAAAATATATATATTCAATCACTAATTGTATATGATGTTTAGGGTCACCATTTCATTGGGATCCCATTTCATTAAATTAATTCCTAAATGACTATAATAACTATTACAAATATGATAATAGAATCAATTTTTGATATATTTATTCATAATTAAATACATAGTGAGATCAATCCCTGATATTGAAATGCCAAACAGTATTAATTGCATCGATTAAAACCAAAATTTTGGAATTTTTTCAATGTCAGAAGAAAGATTATATATGTTGGAGTGACCCTCACTATGAAACTAACAAGAGAATGTTTCCAACAAAATTCTTGGATTACTATCAGAATTTGTGTAAAGATAATAATTAATTCTACACATTAATGATGGTTTACATAGAGTTTGACAAAAGAAAACAACATGAGACACTGGATTCCTATCAAATGATTTATAGCATGAGAAAGATTAATATAGAAAAAGAAAAATGTGAATGCAATGATGTAAATCAATAAATTTTTTCGTGTGATGTGATGGAGGAAACATCAATATTCAGACCTGTACACAATATTATGGGTTATATCGATTATATGGAGAGGTTGCTTCAACTATAAAGATTGAAATAGTGGCATATTTCAATCTACTATCACTAATTAAAAAGATCCAGTTGTTTGTTGAGAACTATAAAATGAATGAACAATGTAATCCTTTACAAGGTCACCTCAATATTTTGAGTATTGTTGAGTTAGACATGGGATGTCTAGGTTCAGGTACTATGTTAATGATTGAAAATGAGAAAAGTAATGGTTTTAGAAAAAATGTGATGAAAAGAGATCATAAAAACACCACACCACCTATCAATCCAAGAATGTAGAAGGAAGCACAATGATGTCATTATGGTACCATTTCCTGTTATAAAAGATAATATCTAGATTAATTGAGAGAATATAATTATCATAGTTGAATCTACACAGTAGGTATATATGTTATTGAAAATAGTTATTTCAATTGAATTGTATGTGATACCAACTATATATTTAAAATGTTTTATAAATATATAGTAAATCATTATAAGAACCAAACTAAATAATTCAATGATTGACATTAATGTAGGTATCTAAGTAGTTTAAAGAATCTATATATTAGTACTTTGAAGCTTCTATCATAGTTGAATAAGTTTGAAAATGTTAATCCCTCAATATTATCATGATTAGAGAATATAAATAGTGGTATATTATATGAAATTATAGTAGGGTTTATTAAATATAGTTTATTATTTGTTTATTTATGTAAAAATATTTAAAAGATACTGAAAATATACTATTTTTGTGGGGAAATTCATCCCACTATTATTAATGGATATGCGTCGAATATATTATTTAATTAAATTAAATTTTACCGAATTCCCTCAATGTGTTTGAATCATTGATGTCTAATTATAGATAAAATTTCAACATAGAAAATTTCTATTGGATAAAAGTTCAAACCATATGAATATAATTTTTTTATGTGTTGGAAAATATTTATTAAATAATGCAATCATGGACATCTAAATTCATGGTTCACAAAATGGATAATTTTTTTAAGATATGTTTATTTTAAATTCTTAATGGTGATTATAAAACTGCATAGAATTTTCCAAAGATGTATAATTTTTAGAGAATTTAATCCATTAATGTTTAAGGGGATTTTATACTAAATTCATTTATTTTAATGTTATTTTAGTAATATTGGAGTTCAAAATCAAGAAAATATTTAATATGTCTCATATTATTCATTAAAAGGATAAAGAAAAGAGTTTTTGTTTTGTAAACTATGAATGTAAATGCTTATTTCATCCTCAATACATTCTATATTAATGATTTATATATTAACCATTTCACTTATATGTTAAAAAATTATTAGTGAAATATTATTTATGAGAAAAATTAGATGATTAATTATGTAGAAATTGTTTCTAAATCATTGGATTCTATAATATATTTTCAGAAAATTATATGGCTAAAAAATTATTAATGAATAACTTTTTATCCAAATATTGCTAAAAAAATAATGGAATGTGACCCTACCATCCATTGGTTTCCTATTTTGTAAAATAGTACTATTCCATTCAGTAAAATTTTTTCAATAACGTAGAATAACATACATTATATGGTACGAATAATTTCTTTTTGAAATTTTCCATTTAAAAGAAAGTAAATGTAATTTACTAACCTGTTTTTTGGGCTTCACACAGGGATATCTTAATTTTAATTTATTGAATAGGATTCTCTTTGGATTATGTTTTGACATAGTTAACTTAAAAGTTAACAAATAATTTATTTTATCAGTTTGACATAAATTTTTTGCTCATATGATATATTAAAGTGTTAATGATATATGGTAGTAATGAAAAATATATAAGGTTAAATTTAGTTAACATGAATAATTTACAATCAATATTTTATATTCGATTGTAAAATTAAAATTTAAAAGTTAATTTGAAAAAAAATAAAAAAGAGTTTTTTGTATTGTGAGAAATTTAAATGTAAAGAGTTATATTAGTAATGTAATAGTGAAAATTTCACTTTATCTAAAAGGGTTTTGAATGTACTGGTAAACAATAATGTATATAGAATAATTATTTCATTGAAATATTTTATATATATGGTTTGAAAAATGATGTAGATGAAAATAGAAGGTTTTCTAATTAGGAAGCTATAGTTAAAGTCAAAAAAATTGTTGTGAGGAATTTCAGAACATTGATTTGATTTAAAGAGATTAATAATTTTAAATACAATTCCTAAATATAACTATTATTCAAACTATATTATTTTTGATATTTTATTAGTAATGTGTATTTGTTAGTGTTTTATGTGATTCAAATATATAGATCTAATTGGAATTACATATTATGTAATGAGTAATTAAAACCCCTAAAATGTATACATACATAAGACTGATTATATAGTTTATCATTTATGATGTGATATATAAGTGAATATGTGGGGTTGGTTAACTATTCTTAAAAACTATTAATGATATAAAATGTATAATATTAGAGTCAATCTCAATTATACTATTCTTATTTTTTTTATTTATAAATAGTAATATAGATATATATTTTTTGAAGAGTATTGATAATTTTGAACTCAAATTATGCCATTGAGTTTACCCTAACATATATTCACTATGAAGAATTATATATTATGATGAAACGTTAATGTGAGAGTGTGTAGGATTCTCAAATAAATATATAGAATTTTCTCATGAGGTGTAAAATAAAGAACCATATTACTTTAATATATTAGTTTCATTAATAGTTATACCACATATTGTGTCATACAGATACCATTCATGTACTAGGGGTGCATGGATTAGATTTTCCACCCCATCACCTGATGACAGAGAGATACCAAGCAAGATAACCTTAATATTTTGATACCCTATGTATGAAAATATTTATATTTACACACCTAATATGATTCTTATTGGTTATAGTACTGATCTAGACGTTACCTAAACTTTAACTGATATGCAATTTGCCCTCTTGTATAATGAGTATGATATACAGGCCCTTAATTGAGATATTTTATGGAGTATTGGGATGAACCTATAAAGATCATGGGATGTGGTTATCAGTTTATATGAGTGAAATTTGATGTCATCATCCATGGAAATGGTTGAAATGTGATATATAAATCAACAACATCTGTATATACTCAGGGAATTATTGATTGTTTTGTAGCCAATATGGGACTAACATACTCTATGGCCAATAATTATATTATATCTCATAAATGGGTAAATATGAGATCTCTTATATTCATTAGAATAATACAAAGAGATATAAGTATATAAACAAGTGTATCTAATAGACATAATTCTTGGTAAATTTATAGAATGGGTAGAATTGATACTTTTCTAGAGGAAAATTTATTCTTACTAAATTGAATCTAGAGATTCATGTTTTTTTCTCAAAAATATAAAGGATTGTGGGGTTAGAGTTTGGGTTTTATAGAATGGTGATTGAATTTGAATCAGAGAGATTTTCTAAATCTATTTTAGACAATATCTTGAGGTTTTGGATGGTAATTCTCAAGGAATTAAAAATGATGTGGTGCCCAATAAAGTTAATAATATCATTCCAAAAGTGTGTTGAAATATATTCAAAATTATTTCTAGAAAATGTTTCATATGATATTTCATATGATTTGAAATAATGTTAAATGAAACAAGGATATTATTGGAACAATTTTTTAATGATCACAAAATCATGTTCCTTATGATACAGAGAATTTTTATGTTTCCCTTATCCCTTTATTCAAAAGGCACATTAGTTTAATTCAAATAAGGATAACTCATCGCCAGAGAATAACCAACCACCATGGATGAATCATATTGATATGGAAAGTTGACAAAGTATATATCACAAAAAGGCAATGTACCACCATTGAGGACAACTCCCAATCAATGTAAAAGAATGGAAAATTGTTGGAAAAACTAACCATTTCCTACGTCTCACCACCAGCACTAAAATATGACTATGTATAGTAATCACCTTCCATTAAATATTTGTCACCACCAGAACCAAAAAATTTCTAAATACAAGAATAAACTATCATAATCCTGACTCACAACTAGATCCATTCACCACCATATCATGACATCACCAGACCATATCACAATTCCAAAGACTTACTACCCCGATTTTCTATTTATTTCAAAATTAATATTTATAATGGATAGTTTATCAATATTAATTACGAAACATATTTTAATTATTTTAACATAAATTCTATATGCAGATTCATTAATTTTCTCTTCAGAAAAGTAGTATAAGTATAAGAGGATCCAGATGATTCTTTTTTATACCATTTAAATAGTTTAAATTTGATGTAGACTCCCTCTTGTGGAGAATAATGGTAGATAGATATATGAAAATAAATATGTACACCGAGATATATTCTTGCACATGAAATTTTCGATGTCAACATATTGATGAACCTAAAGAACACCATTTTTGAGAACGAAGACATTGCAGCTTGCCTTTAAATGTTTGTGAAATAGTGGAAGAGGTCATGTGTGTATTAGAGTCACGAGATGTAGAGCTTATAAAAAATATAAAATTAAATCTTTTATATAATTTTATATGATTTGTTTTTTAATTCCATTTAAATTAATAGTAGTGTATTTATAATCTATATTTATGCACAAACATAGTCATTATCGCATGCGTTAATCAAAAAAATACATAGATATCTTCTAAAATAATTTTTACTCGTGTTTCCTATATATAATTTGGTAGTGGCCCCTCTATTCCCTGTTATATTTTGATTCTCATGATTACTGTGGAAGAGGCCATGTGTGTATTCGATAGTTATTTTACCATTTTCACCCAATCTTGGGTTTTTATAATAGATTATTGTTATAAAATCATCTTAGTAATATGTGATTTAAAATTGGAGAGGATTATGTTTCGACTTGAGTGTAATCCTCTTGTATTCATTTTATGATGTTACTTTATTTTTTTATCTATTAACTTTATATGTTACAAAACAAAATATATTTTAAAATATAAAAAAATTTAATACATAGATATTTAGTCTTAATGAGTCTTTATATAAGAATATGTTTTAGTAAATAGATTTCCCAAGATAAAGCGGGTTAAAAAAAATTTAACATCGAATTAGTCAATCTTTTGAGAAAACATTAATAAATTCAAATCATATAACGATATTCTCTATTGTCTAATTGGGATTTTTTAAAATTAATGGTAATATTTTATTTAACCCTATATTTGATTGACGTTTTATAAGGTTCTCAATTCAACCCTTCTTAAGTTACACACATGGATCGACATTTTCTATCAGATTTTTTTAATGTTTGTTACATAATATAGTTTTCAACATTTATTTTAGTTAATTTTTAAAGATAATAATTTTCTATCATCTCAAAATTTATATAGTTAAATTGATAATAGGCTGGAAGGTTATACTTCTTACAAAAATAGTTTTAATGGTTAAAATTATGGTCAAATGAAGAAGAAAATAAAAGTTCATATAAATAGTAAAGGAATTAATATATGGTATTCTATTGAGGATATTTAAGAATCTCTTTAGGATCTTATAAATGATTGGTGGGATTATATCAATATTGATTATAATAATAATTTCAAATCTAGGAATGTTAGTTATTATTCACTAGGTGATGATGAATTCAATAGAATATCTTCTTGAAAAAAACCTATGAATATAGGTAAATTTTAGTAATCTCACATGAAGGAAACAGAAATTCTAAATAAATCAGACTGAATAACAATAAAATTAAATATGATACATTTAAGATTATTTTTGATGATCTAATGGCATACATTTATCTCATGTACCAGAAAATTTTAAAAACCGTTTTCTTTATTGGAAATCAAATATCTGACAATGATGAGTTTATGAGAATACTTTGATGAGTACTTGAAGGATATAGGGGGACATTAGTATCAATTAGGGAATAATTTGATATTAGAAATCATTCAGTTAATTAAATAATAAGAAAATTGATTATTTACAAATAAGAGATGAATGTCATCATATAAGAGGATAAAGAACCCAAAAGAAAATAAGTTCCTTTCATTTATATTACCACCAAACAAAAATAAAATAATAATGAAAAGAAACAAGATAATAATCCAAGTGATATTGAGCCACCATTAGTCCTTGATGAAGATATGTACTATCTGGAAAAAATATTTTAGAATTTATATTAGAAGAATATTTTTTTAGAAATAATAGTTACAAAGTATTGTATGATTGGAAAGGAAACAAGAAAAATGATTGGAATAGATAAAAAAACTCAAAGTTGATAACCTTATATGAATTCAAGAGAAAATGAAATGTTAATAAAGACTATTCAATATTAAAATATAACTACAAATAAAAGGGCATGGAAAGAAAACTCAAGAAATCCATGAATGAAAACCGGAGTGCCTATGAGGATAGATAATGAGACCCAGACTCTACTCATGATTTGAAGTCTAACTTATCCAACATGTTCTTCTTGAAAAAAGTCACTAAATTAACTCATGTATCTACTATTGTATCTATTCATAATTTTTATCATTCTAAAATTGATCAAAATGAATATGATATGTCTCAAAAAAATTTATTAGTTCTTTAAAATTCATCAGGATAATTTCAATGAACTTAATAGAAAATATAATGATTTGAAGAAACAACATGTTATTTATGAATGTATTTATACTGATCTTACTATTGATATAAGAAATAAGTATTAGTTGTTAAAGGATAATATTGAACCAAAAAACTAAAATAAGAAACATAAATATATTTAGAATGATTTATTAATTGTAGAGAATATCTAACATAAATATTAGGAAATGATAGTGCTCCAAATTATGTTACAGCTATAGGCTATCACCCTAGACAAAGAAGAATAGTTTAGAGCACATATATAACTAAATATAAATATGAAATCTATACTACCATATATTATTCCAGAGGTCCTAAATGATTTTTAATATCAAGAAGCATACAATACTATTACAGGAAACCCATTAATAATTTGGCTTCCAAGAGCTATAACTTCTAAAAATTTATGACCTGGAAAAATTTGGCTACTGAAATCATTGTTGGTATAAACATATTTTTTCATAAACATTTTTGAATAACTCTTGTATAATTATTTGGTACTATAACAATGTATTTTCCCAAAATATGATAGGATAGTAAAAAATATTTAGGATATTCATAAATGATTATGGTTTTCATGTCACCCATGGTGAAAATTATAATGGAAATATCATCGACCTTAGCCAAGTTGGTAACACCAATTCAATTTCACTTTCTAATGTATGGATTGTTGATGGTTTAAAATATAACCTATTTAGTATTTAATTGTTATTAGATGATGGTTTTTATGTCATGTTTAAAAACAACGCACGTAATGTTGTAAGTTTAATGAATTAATTAATATTTAATGTGTTATGAAATAATAATTCTTATGCTGTTAATATGGATTCAATGATTTATCAATATTTTTCCTTCCCAAGTTCCTTTCATGAGGAATATTTTATTTGGCATGGGAGACTAGGACACTATAATATTAACTAAATTAGGAAGAATACTTTTAATGGATTAGTTAATGATCTACCAAAACATGAGTTCTAAAGGAAAATATTTTAAAATCTTATTAAAGTGGGAAATAACACAATATTTATTATAAATTAATAAAATAAGTTTCAAATTTTCAACATCTTGAGTTTTTCATCTGGATTTATTTAGACCATCCTGAGTCACTAGTATAAATGGGATGGACTTTATATATCTACTAGTATATGTATTTTAGAATAATAGTTGGGTATTTTTTTGGATTTAAATAGTGAATCCTGCTCATATTTTACCTATTATTAGAGATCTATAGAAAACGTAAGTGGAATTAGAATTGAGACCTTATGAAGTGACAAAGACTATAAGACTAAAAATCAAGGCATTGAATCCTTTTTCTCAAAAAATGGTTATAGTCATGACTTAAATTTTCATAGGTCCCCTCATTAGAATGGAGATGTAGAAATACTAAATAAAATACATCATGATATATTAAGGACAGTACTAAATTAAATGAAATAACTATATAATTTTTGGTAAAAGTTGTGAATATAACCTGTTATATAATCAATTGAGTCTTAATTAGACATATCATAATGAAGACCACTTATGAGCTTTGGAATAACATAAATCCTTATTTTAATCACATTAGTATTTTGGTTACAAAGACTTTAATCTTTACACTATTCAAAATCTTCACATGTTTCCCTCCAAAAATTGGTAAAGGAATTTTCCTAGGTTATTTAACCTCCAGTAAATCTTATGGAGTTTTTAATAAGACGAATAAGGCCACATAAGATTCTATTCACAGATAATTATATGAGATATATCCTCATGAACATAAGACCTATTTATAAAACCATGAGGATAATTTATCTTCTTTTAACATAAATTCACAACCTGGTGTTTATGTAGAAAATGAAGAAGAAAAATCTTCATATTCTATGGAACATCCAAAAAATGAATATGAACCAATAGAGAATCCAGAGATTACCAACCCCTCTTTTTCTAGACCTATTAGGTCCCCTAAAAACATTCTATTAATTTAGTAGTTGGAGACCTTGATTGATGTACATTGACTTTAGATTCCCTATGATATTAGGTTGAATATCAAGCATTATTGTCACATATTGAACAAAATAACATCAATGATGAAATCAATGATGAATTCTGGGTAATGGTCATGTCAAAAAAACTAAATTAAATTGAATTAAATGAGGCATTAGAGCTTATTGATTGACCCAATGACACCATGACTATAGTAAATAAATTGGTTTTTATAAATGAGGTAGATGAATCAGATACTATAATATGAAAAAAAGCGAGACATGTTGCATAAGGGTGTATTCATGAAGAAGGAATAGAATATGAAGATTTATTTTCACCAGTAGAAATACATAAATCTATTAGAATACTACATACCTATGAAGTATGTCTATATTTCAAAATTTATCAGCTGGATGTCAAAATGGCATTCTTAAATGTGTGTACAGTTGGGGGTGTTTTTGATGACCCCCCCCCCCCGATTTTTAAAATTCTCATTTTCCAAATAGTGTTATCAAATTATCAAATAGTTTATATGGTTTGAAATGATGTCCCAAATCTTGGTATGACATGCACACCTTATTTAGTATTTCATTGGGGTTGAAAATGCTATAGTTGATCCAAACCTATTTATAAAACTAATTTTAAAATATGTTTTATTTATACAGATTTATATATATTAGATTATCTTTGAATCTTCTAATAATTATTTATGAATCATTTTTTCAAGAATAATGAAAAAAATATTTTAAATGGGTTAAAATAGTGATCTAAAATTACTTATTTGTATTAATATTTTTCAAAATAAATATTAAATTATTTTAAATTGAAAAAATTATACTATATATATTTTATAGTATTTTAATATGGATAAAACTAAATGTTTTGATACTCATATGGGTCCCAGCAATAAAATTGATCTTGAGGATTCTGAGAAACCATTGGATCAAAATAATTATAGTGTTATTATTGGATTTCTTATCTAATTAACTGCAATCCAACCTGATAAAATGCTTAGTACGTGCAGGTGTTCTTATTATTAAGAAAACCCAAAAGAGTCACATTTTCATGATGTAATTTTTAAAAATATCTAATATATACTACCAATTTAGGTCTACTTTACCAAATAGGATACACATATAAATCATTTGTCTATTCTGATTCTTCTTTTGGGAGATCCATCTTATATTGAAAAAAACCTCTAGAACATGTGACATTTTAGGAATCTCACTTGTATCAGGGTATTGTATGAAAAAATGGAACTCTCTAATTCTAAATCTATGTACATATATTCAAGTAGATATTGTTCACAAATTTTGTGGATGAAACTCGCATTACTAGACTATAGATATCAATTCCAAAATTTCCATATAATTTATTACCAAACAATTTCTTTAAATATTACTAAGAATATTGTGTCACATTCTAGAAGAAAAAATAATGATGTATGAAATCACTTTCTGAGATATAATTCCCAATAGGGTGATATAACTCTTGAATACATTGGTACATAACCTCAACATTCTTATATAATCTCTAAGCCATTTATGTATGATAGAATGATCTATATCAAACATGATTATGGTATGATTAATTTTTTTGAGCTTGATTTTCTACAAATCATTGTTTTTATTTATCACTATTGTGATTTCTCACAAATTTTATTTCTCACTATTACGATTATTAAAATTTGTGATTTATCACCATTTTGATTTATCACCGCTATGATTTTTCACTGTTTTTATTTCTGACTATTTTGATATATCACCATTTAATTTCTCACTATAATCAAATATCACACTATTCAAATTTTATACAATTGGACTTCCACACCATTTAAATTTCACAAAATTGTAATTTCACACCATTCTGATTCCACGCTATTTGAAATTTTCCTCATTGGTTTTCCTTCAACATTGAAAATCCCATTCCATTTTTGTTTTTTCCTTCTTTAAATTTTATGTCATCATCATTCTATTAATTTTTCAAATAATGTATTTATTTAATTTGTTAATTCATTAATTGATTTATATTTAATCCGATTTTTATTTTTATTTTACAAATACCTAAAATTCGAAATGATATAAATGAGATGATTTATCTAATTTCAATAATCTTAACTCTCACTCATTTTCCCTCAACCCATTTTCCATCCATTTCTCTCCCGACTATTGACCTACCACCTTATTTGACTATACTTGTCGAGTTATTCTATATGGTATGAATGAAGTGAGATTCATAATTTTCTCTAGATGAGATAAGTCCATCAATGAATCATAAAGGGGGGTCTAGTTGTTTTCTTCTATAGATCCCATGAATCCTGATATTTTGATGATAGTTCTAGTACCCAATAAAACAATTCAAGAAGAATAGATTTGGTTGAGAAAATATTTGATGTTGAACGTTCTATAAATTCTTGGATCGATGTAATGGATCCCTTATAATTAAACATAAAAATATCCTATGATTTTGAATGTGTATTATCAGTCTTTAGAGTTCTATTTTGATGATAGTAAAGGTTGTATACGAATAATGATCGATGAAAGGAAAGTCATCTCTTATTTAAAAAAGTGTAATAGATTTTTGAATGTTGCACATGAATGAGATGAAAAATATTATCATGGAATCATTCTAGATGATGGTGATTATTTTATCTATGAATATTCGTTAACTAAGTTAATTGGTTTTGTATTATATAGAATACCAATATCATCTAAAATTGGTGGTGAATGTCGGTTAGTTTTAAAATTCATGCATCATTTTATTTGTTCAAGAAATGAATAATTTGATAACATAAGGTATCAAGATGTCTACCTATTGTTTTTTGTTTGGAAAAAATCCCTCAAGCCATCATTGAAGCATTTTTGAGGTGTTTGTGTTTGTTGAAAAAGTGGACATCAGAGTTGTGATTGTTGAAAATGAAAAAAAATGACATACAAATTTGTTGCAAAGAGGATTTCATGAAGGAATGTAGAGTTCAAGAGCTGAGGTCAACGATCCATGTTTGATTCAAGAAAGTTGAAAAAAGGAATGGATGATCTGGAGGTGGTACAAAAGAACAGATATAAGGCGGCACCGTTTTCATGTGTTTGCCAAATTTTTGGGCCGGAAAATCGACAAATGAAGAAAAGTGTTTTTGGCAAAGGGAGTTGCGCTCTGAGGACTTTAAATATAGGAAACATGAGCGCCATATTCTTTTCAAGATCAGAAGATCAAAATATGGCTAAGGAAACAGGTTCACGCAAGTTTGGGAGTTGGTCGCGCAAGTGTCTAAGAGGATATAAGACTTGCGCGCCAAGACTGGGTGGCGCAGGTGACTTGTGCACCGTCACGCAGAGGGGTCAATTTTCCTATAAATACTAGACCACCCCTGTTCATTCTTTACCGGAGTTCAACACTTTGAGAAATTAGAGCTCCCGTCGCGCAGGTGTGGTGGTCGCGCAAGTGGTGTGTGTGGTCACGCAGGTGGGACTAGCGCACCAGGGTGATAGTTTTGCGCCAGTTTTTGAAGCTGCGCACCAGTGTGAAGTTTCACACCAATATTGGTTTGGGCGTAAAAGTAAGAGAGTCACGCAAGTTTGGAGTTTGGGAAGCTTGTGTCACGCAAGTGTCTGAGGAGGACTTACACGCCCGTTGTGACATGTGCGCCGATACTTGCACGCCGAGTTAGACCTGTGCGCCAAGTAAGGTTTATTTCTAGTAGTGATTTTCGGCCTGCGTGGAAGCTGGAAGTTTTCCTGATTCCTTCGTTGCAAAGAGATATTAATCTACGGGTGAAAATTGGGCTTCAGCAGAGCATCTACTTATAGAGAAAGATGCATTCCTTCATGCAAATGAAGAGACCTACAGGTCTATAAACTCTGAGTGGATTCCTTCCAAGAGCAGTGAGCAAAGGAAGAGAAAGAGGGTGATCCTCTCCACCGGCAGTGAGCCAGAGAGAGAGATAAACAGGGAGTGAACGTTGGTGAAGCAGTGAGATGACCCTAAACATTGTAATGGTAGTGAGCATGGGCATAGAAGTGATCTAGCCCAAACATTGTAATCCACATCTAGTGAAGTTTAGTGGAATTGGTACAACCGGAAACTTGTCGGTGTATGCTCCTTGGACGTAGACCTTTGCGGTGAACCAAGTAAAATTGTTGTTTCCTGTGCATGCTTTACTTTCTGTTTACATTGTGCAACAGGAAAGAGAGAGAAGAGTGTTTTTTAACAGTGAAACAAGATAAGAATGAGGGTTAATTTTAAATTAGTCATACCCTGATTCAACCCCCCCCCCCCCTCTTAGGGTATTCATCCTTGTGACCCTAACATGGTTTTTATAATGAGGTGAGAAGATAAACCTGTATAGATACCTTATGCATCACTTGTTGCAAATGACCAAGACCATATTAATATATAACTCCATATCTACCTGAATTTTATCTCGTCTATGTTAGAAAAAAAATAATTAGTTGTTTAAGGGGATGAATATATTTTATAATAATTTTTTTCCTAATATGAATAATCTTGAAATGGATGAAATTTAGTTGGAATAATTGGAAAACAAAACGGGTAGATGATTGGAAAATGTTTTATGATGAGTTCAATGTTATAGACCATCATTCAGGAAAAAATCTTCTAGACCCTGGCCTAGAGCCAAATGAGGTTATTGATTATTTAGATAAATAAGAAGAATATTTTCTCCCTTTAGAGATGATGAAGTGAAGAAATTTCAGGTAGATGAATCAAGTTATCCAGATATGTATAATAGTTCTATAACTATCATCTATGGTGATCCTAATCATCCTTTGACACTCAATGTTAGGGAGAATATTTTTAATGTAGGTAGTGATGTGGATGTGGCATAAGTTGTTGGTGAGAATTGGTTTAAGATTAATTCCAAATCATCTGAGGAAAATGAAAATGGGGAAAATGGGGATGAGGAAGTAGATGGATATAAAGATGAAGAAAGAGAATATGTGAATGGTAATGGATATGGTAATTGAAATGATTGTGATGATGAATGTAACCCTAATGGTTATAGTAACATAATTATAGTTGAGGATTGGAAATAACTCCAGCTCTTACCCCTTCTCCTGAAGTTTTTATTTATAGATCATCATACTGACCCAACATTGTTGAAGAACTAAACCTAGATGCTAATGAAAAGAAATATGCCTCAATTTCGGGGGAGAAATCTTCATGTTTGTAAACTCACTTAGTTGATCCTAATTTTCGTAGTGATCTTATTGATCCTACATATTTTTTTGAGAAGACTACTATCGAATGTTCAGTGGAAACCTAGATGGGGTTGCTCATATAGTTGGGATGTTAGTTGTTGAATTTAAGGAAGTTTCCCCAACTATTTATGATTTTCTAGGTGAAGTAAGTAGATCTTTTTATACACCAACATTTGAGACCCCTGTTGTTATAGCTATTGTAGTTGTGTTTGTAGCTACAATATATATAGTGGTTGAGACTCTAAGTATGTTGTTTGATAGTTGGATTACTCTAATGTATGAGGAGTATGGTATGTTTAATATTAGTATAACAAATAATAGTGGACATTAACATTGAAAATAAATAGACACTGAGGGATATTTGGTGAATTGTATTATTGTTACAGTTCGGTTGGAGAGGGTTGTTTCTAATATTTTTTCAGTCTCTGAGAAATGATCACTTGTACCTTTCCTTGATATCCACTTGTTTTTATTGTTGTTTTCACAAGAGATGACTTGAAATCTTTTATAGAAAATAATATATATTTTTTATTATAGTGTGATTCTCAAGATTCAAGAATCTAATTTCTCAATGTTATGTGAATGAGATCCAACATATTTATTTGAGATAGTGAAACAACATATTCATCAAAAAACAATGAACCACATACATGAAGTAGATATTGAAGATTGGAGACTTGTAGGTGAACTTGATATTGTGAGATCTATGTTGGAAGGGATACATACACCATTTTCCTCTTTTTAAGATTCTTCCCTTAAGAAGGTGGAGAATATACATCAGTAGCATCAAGTTATAATATTCCTCCCCCAAATGTTTTTAATGTTTATATTCTCATACTTGTTGAACGAGAATAACCCAAAGATAATTCAGTTGGTGAACCCTATGAACATTAGGAATGTTTGAGGAAATTTGGGCATAATATTTATCATGTTCAAATGATGGTCAGGGAGTACATGAAATACATTAATTTTAATAGTGAATCCATAACAAAGCCATCAAGTATTATTTAAATTGGATATATTTTGAACATGAGATGATTACCAATTTCTTTTAATTACATGAGAATTAGAGAATGCCACCAATTAACCAAGACATTAAAGAGTGTTTTAACTAGTTGAAGGTAATGAAGCCTCTTATATTGTTTTTTATAGAAGAAAACAATGATTTTTTCAGTTCAATAGAGAGAGGAAAAAATATAACCATGGAATTCATAAATCTCATGAAGTTGTTTCTACATGTTCTGGGAACTACTGGGATGGATCATGTGTACATTCATGTTAAAACTCACCAAACCCCTATAGCTACTCTTCTAGATTACATCAGGCCTAGATTGAACAAAGACACTAATTCACCTTTAACATCCCATTTCAAGTATTTATCTCTCTCCAAAAGATGTTGTTGAACACCTCATACCAATCCTCATTAGAGAGACTCCTTCACTAACTCGTATTCCTATATCCATTCCCAAAGCTCTTCATGTTTTGATATTGATCCTTATGCTTTGGATAAATTGAAAGGGAAAAGGCTTTGATAAACCTGCAACCCCATATGATAAAAATAATTGATCCTAGGTGTTTTTTTTTTTGTATTTTGTGGGATGTTTTTTGTGAAACATATTTTTAATTGTTTTTAATTATACCCTAGGTTTATTATCTATAAAAACCATAAAGTTATTATTACTCAGTTTATTTCCATTATCTATGCTATCCTTTAATTTTTTAATAATCCCAAAATGGAGAGAAGGTTTTTGGAATTTATTTTTATATAATTTATTCATATTTCTTTTATTCATCTTTAGTAATGTTCTATCTACATGACATTGATATAATTTTATATCATTTACATTTTTTTGATGCATTGGTTTATAAAATTCCATGATTTGTTATCATAAATAGGGGGATATTATTAGAACCATAGTTTTATTTATCACAAAGTCATGTTACTTATTATATTAATATGTTTTATGTTTTCTATTATTCCTTTATAATATATGGTTGATTAGAGAAATTTGACTAAGTATGAGTCACCACTAAAGAATCACCAAGTACCAAGGTTAACCCACCGCCAAGATGGGAATTTGACTATGTAAGAGTCACCATGAAATAATGGCTCACCATTGAGGAAAACACACTAATAATGTGGAAAATGGAAAAATGATCCAAACACTCACAGCTTATTATATATCACCACCAGAACCAAAATTTTTCTATATACAATAATCTCTTACCATCAGCTATTTCCAACCATCGACACAAATATTTGGTGTTGTAATCTAATAACCTACATTTATCATACCTCACCCCTAGATCCAATCACTACCTGATCAAGACAATGCCAGACTATTTCTTAATTATAATGACTCAATGTTATAGTTTTATGATTATGTTAAATTTAATATTTCTAGCTGCTATATTATCAAATTTAATGCCAAAACATATTCTATTTAATAATCTAAAAATTTTATACAGATATTCATTATGAAATGTGTAAAAGATGTAGTATGTGGAGAATTAGATCTAGATGATTCTTTTTTATGATTCTACTGTTAACAGATGAAGAAGAATCCCTCGTACAAATCATATCACTGAATAGAGACAAGAAAAGACACACATACCATAAAATATCTCCATGCATAAAAAATGAACTTTGAAAATTTTGATGAACCTGAATAACATCAATTTATGAGAACATAATTTATAAATCTTTCCTTCACACATATATGAAGGAGTGGATCTATTGAGGAAATAGTTTATGAAACTCTATTCTGCTAGAAATTTCTGAAACATGAATTGAGGTGAATTTCAAAATAAATTCATAGATTCATGAGCTTTAAATCTTATAATAAAAAGAAAACAACATCATTTCTATACCATTAAATGATAAATTTTACTATTTAATTTACATTAGGAGTAGTATGTGTATTGTATGTATTTTTTGATATACAATGTCTCATTCATTAAAATGGAAGATAAATAGATCTATCCTCAAATAAAATTTACTTTTTTTCCCACGAATAATATAGAATAGGTCCCTATGTGTCATGTTATCTTTTGATTCCCATGGTTACTATTGAAGATTTCATGTGTGGTAGGTACAATTGTTTTACTATTTTTACCTGATATAGGTTATGGATCATAGATTATTACTGTCTAATCTACTATGAAAAAGGTGATTTCCAATTGGAGAGGATTAAATATATACAATATAATGAAAATATTGTAATCATTTTCCAATATTCATTTTATTTATTATCAGTTTTATTTATTTGTTTCAAAATTGAATTATTTTTAAAATATAAACAAAATAAATACTATGATAATAAGTATTAAATACCGTTTATATATGATTTTTTTTAAATTGATTACAAAAATTCAAATGGGTTTCAAATATTTTTTTTGACTTCAAATTAATCTATCTTAGGATAAATATTTCAAAAGATCAAATCTTATATCAATCAGATATTTTGGCTAACTATGCTATTTTAAAATTAATTAGGTGATTTTATATAACTTTTTCTTGAATGAAAATAAGTTGAACCAATAGAACATGTTGGGTACATAGTTCACACCCCCTCTTGAGTTACTCGGTTGGACAAACAGAAATTATAGATTTAGTGTTTGTGGAAGATTAACTCATATATAAACATTATACTTATATATATATGATTTATATATGTTCTATTTTAACATACACAAAAATTATAATTTACATGCATAAATAATTTATAATATTCTATCTACCATGGACACCATATCTATATTACACATAAAATATCATTTATCAGGCCATTTCATAGAATGAAACATTTAGGAGGAGTTCCAATCTTATAAAAAATGTATAAAAATGTCATGAAACTTACTCAATCATTTCAAGGAAAAGAGTAATCTAAATATAACTGAGTAAATTTTTTATTTTCTTTATAATTCCACAGCCATATAATGGTAGTTCATGTGTGTGATTCATTATACATGGTCACGCCTCTCTATAAACCATAGCACCAATCATCATTAATATTTTCCCTATGATTTTATTGAACACTACAAGTTAATAAGTATTCATAATATATGTTGGGACATTCATTTTTTTGGATACCTCCAAATGTGGGAATATTTTTCACCAAAATTTTTATCTCCATAATTTACAGAAGATTATGATCAAAAAGTTATTGTAACTCCATTAGTACACTGTTAGTGGCTTTATGGTGTTAATTATTATTTATATATATATATATTTCAGATATATTTCATATATATCCTCAGGTAAGTAATTTGGATCTGTTCTATTTCATCAAATAATTTTTACAAGACTCATTTAATTCCATTTAGGAGTTGAAAAAATAATGTAGAACCTAATTATTAACATTGAATACCCACCTGAAATGTGAAAAATAACATGATGTGTACCTAATGTGGAATTACAAAAGCCAAATAGTGTGTCTAACGAGTTACACATCACGTTATTTGTGTCACACATAAATTATTATTCATTTTAACCCACATAATGTTCCAAATTTATAATAATTTACCTATTATGTATTTTCTCATGTCATATAACATATACAACTAGTTAGACACTATGTAATTGATGTCTAGAACATTATCTCATCTATAATTTATTATGTCATTTGTAATGTTACTTCATGGTTGACTACACAAAAAACCATAATTAACATGCAGATTAACATATTATAGTTACAAAATGTGTACAATTACTACACATCATTGATTAATGATCAAACTATATGCCACATAAGATGTAAATATGGAATATGAATAACATGATGTATTGATCCAAAAAACAATCCAAGATTATCATAGTCCACTCCTTATGTTGTTAACCACTGGTTCACAATGTGTAATTTCCATTACTCATTTTGTATTCATTTCACTAATCTATAATACTTGGAACATTTATATGGGACCATTGAATGTTATCCACTTGCCTTATCTCATTCTTGGCCATTATTTTTTTCTAAAAATTTATATCAAATGTTACTTTATTTTCATTATTGAAATGAAAACCAAAAATAAAAACTAAATATATTGATCAAATGCTTTTAAAAAAATTATAGATTATAATGTTACTACTCTAATACAACATGAAGGTTCTAGGGTGTAGTCTAAGAATTATTTGAGTGCTATATTTTGGAGTTTTAATAGGATTCAATAGCTAAATCCTAATGACATAAAAAACAAAAAATTGAATCAAATAAATGTGATCTTTCAAATATAATTTTTAATTATTTTTAAATAACAATTTCTTCAAACATGATAAAACATATTTGAAAAATTTTAGATACCCTTCCTGTGTCATTATTATTTTCTTTTTGATTGTAAATAGTGATTAATCTATTATTATCCCCATTTTTTCCACAAATCATTGTATAAATTTCTTGTTCATTTTATTTCTAGTGAAAATGAATATAAATATTAACATCATTTTTCATCGAGAACAATAATTAGTTCTTTTATTTGTTTTAAATTATTGGGATGGTTGGTGGAGGAAATTCTCTCTTAGGATAGAGATATTTTTCAATATTTAATATATTATAAACACTACCTCTCACCTTTGAAAAATAATATATGTTATAATAAATACCTTGGGTTAATATTCGGGAATTATGTAACAACGCATTATAAAATAAAAAGTTAAAGTAATTTTACATGTATGTGTATATGTATATTATTATTATTATCATTATCATTATATCCCCTGACCTGAAATTATTTTAACTATATTTGATAAATATTTAAATTAATATTTTTTAAATAATAACAAATATAATATATAATTTTCATTGAGTTGTTAATCACAACCAATCGATCCGTAATGAAATTTATTAGACTTTGGATAAAATAATATTTAACAAATAAAAATTTATTTTTTAAAATAAATAAATTGATATAATATTCAATAATCCAAAAAATAAATATTTATTTTAATATCTTCAAACGTAAATAAATATATATATAAATATATTTACTAAAATGGTGACCTAATAAATATTTATTTACTACATTGTGAATAATAAATAGTAGATAATATTCAACTGACATATTATAAACATGAATATATTATTATTAAATGTATATGATCAATAATGCAAGAATTATTACTATTCCATAAGTATATAATAGTATTTAATCTTAAAATTAAATTTAATAGAATTTAATGAGATTTTTGATATGCTAAATGTGTCATATTTTAGGTTTTAATCATATTGGGACTAAGTGAAAATACTTTATGTACAATATCATCAATTTGTAGTTGGTTACGACACCTATATTGAATGAAGCCAGTCTAAAATTATAATAACCATCCTACGAATGGTATATTTCATATAGTCAATTTTCCCTAACATCTCAATTGGTATGATACATAGTTGTGTCGTCACCCTATATTCTAGACTAATTATCCCTTACATTTTTGAAATGAACTCATCGATGAAATTAGAGGGCCAACAATTTAATTAAATAGATCAATTTCAATTAGTGGTGAAAAGATATCTAAATCAACAAATATGGATGAAACAAAATCGTGACATAATCTATTAATTCTAGATTTCTTATGACACACCCAATGCATTCTACATCACCATGAGAATATATCATCATAATCTTCAACCAAACATTGTATTTTACAACTAAAGATATTCATTAATAATAATTTCAACTATAATGGATAATAAAATTGTTCGTAGATAGAAATATTAAATGAAACATGAAAAATATGGAATTCCTATTGAAAAGTTTGTCATATTGTACTACCTTGTTACATATAAACATATTTTAAAATCATTGAAAAGGTATCAATATCATATGATCGCCAATCAGTTGATATCAAACATAAACAATGTCACAATAGATAAAATTAGGTGTAGAATATTGACATGGAGACTTTTGGTTCTCATTATATCCAACACTGAGTGATGGGGTTTTGTTTCAAATTTTATTGATTACCATCTTTGAGTGAGTGGTGATGGTCAGGGTCTAGGTCAATAATACCATTTTATTTTTTTCAATTACAACCATTTTTAGGATTTGTTTGTCTTCCTAATATGGGTGTACATAAAAAATTCTTGAAGATGAAGATCCATTGCTATGGGAATGAACTAATGTTATTGCATGTGTTTTTTGGATAAAATAGAGTATATATATAAATGTGTCAAATGATTTCCTAGGTTCTCTATGAGTTCCGAGAATGCTGATGGTGGTTTTGAGTTTTGTGGCAGAACTGGCCAGTTTTTGTCAGTCAGGCTGTTACACAACACGTAAAGTGATTATTTTTTGTGAAATGGGCTCTAGGATGATGTCATGAATCTAGTTTAGGGCGTTAATTTTATATGGCATGTATTTTAATTTTATATTGTCTAATAGAAAAATATGGGTTTTACTGAAAAAGGGACATGTTTAGCCACATTTTCTACCATCATTGAATTAACGTTAGGTAGTTGGATTACACCCCACTAAAATATCACATGTTATGGTTTTAGGGAACCATATGAGTTATTTTTATTTCTCTCATCATTATATCCTCCCCCTATCAACACAAATCATTCCCTGGGTGATATTAGATATATCTTCCCCTTCTGTATAATCCATTCGGTTATCAATTATCTGGGGAGTTACTCTATGCCCATTTAGGCAACCATTCATTCTTTCTTACATTTTCATTTTTCATTGTAGTGGTGTTTTCCATAGTTATTTTTCATATTCGTGATGTGATAGTGTTTTTTATCAATCCTTTGTTGTTTCTTAACATTCCTTATCATTCTAAGGATTATCACTTGTTTTCCAATCATCGTTGTTAAAGGTGGCTATGTTTATAAAATTTTACAATATTCATTTTTATATAACAGCTTAATTTGATCATTTAAATATTTTTATTGGTAATTTAATTTAGAGTGTTTATTGAATTTTTGTGATTTACTGTTTCATGGTTTTTCATTTGAAAAAAAATTAAAGGGGGTTTCCTTAAGAACAATTTTTTTACTATAATTTTTTTTCAAAACACCAAAGCAGTGGGAATTGGTTTTCAAAAATGATTTATAAATGGTGATAAAGGTTCATAAATTTATTTTTACAACATTTGCTAACAATTTTATATATGAGGATGTGTCATATGGAATCACTTGATGGTATTTCATGGATATGTGTTTACATTGTCACTTTATCATGCATTGATATTCTTTCATATTTTTATAACATCATGTTTTCATATTTTTGGGTTTTAGAATATGAATGGATTTTATGAAAACGAATTATAAAATTATTTAAAAAGGGATTTGTTTTTATGAAAATTCATTATCGATTTTTATTTTAATAAAATATATGACATTTTCATTCATCATATTAGACCTCGTACAACTTTTATTGTGGTATCCTATTGGGATTTACGATCGCAGACTTTTTCATTTTCCATTGGGGTGTAGATATTGTATTTAATTATTGAGCTAAAGGTAAGGTAATGTTATTGAATATCAGTTTCCAATTCAACTTTTTACTCCATATCATGGTGGTTTAGAGGAGATTGTTGATCACATGGGGAATTACTGGTCTTATATGATCCATTTATTTTGGTTTATCATGTATTTCTTGGATTGTATGGTTCTGGTGGTAGATTTTTCTTCATTTTTTAATTTAGTTGTATGTATTATTTCATTATATTCATAAATTTTTTTTTCTCTATGTTTCACCACACCATGTGGTGGTTGGATTATATTTATAGCTTCGTTAACTATGGATGGTCTATTAAAATCTGGTATCAAATAAAAATCTCAGCCTGAAGTGTGTTAACATTTCATGATTTTGGTCCTATGTCTTGGGTAGACATGAGCTAAAACTGTCTGAATTTATATAGTAAGTGTTTTAAAGGGTCCTATCCATGTCACACTCATGACTAATCCCAATTTTCCAAGGGTGGTTTTGAAATTTTTACCTAGATTGATTCATTTGAATTGAGGTTATTTGAATGAATATTATAGGATATTTATTTAAACACAACTTCTCCTTTTTAAATATTGTATTTCAATGGAAGAATTCATAATTTAATTGAATAATTTCTCTTTTAAATCATTGTTTTTATTTTTGAATGTGCTACTAAGATTTTGTAATGTTCTCACGATCTAATTGGTTATTGTATTATCATTATTTTTCAATGAAATTTATAATACCACATCTACATCTGGTATAGGATACTATGAGACATGATCCATAGTCAAATCTTCCAATGGACCCTTATTTCATTAAAGTTGTAGTCCACACCATTTGGAATCTGGTACTAGTTGGAGTTTAGAACGTAGGGTGTCTAGTAGATAATGGGTACTAGTTTACTAAGAATCATCCTCGCATATTATGTGGTGATAATTGATTATTGGAATTTTAGGACTGGCATGAGATAATTGAGAGAATATTCAACATCATAAAGACACCTACTGACTAGAATTTGGGGTTTTCCACATACATTCTGGAGACGAAGGAATGGAGATGAAGTGACTGAATTGTGAAATACATGTTGCATTGGGATCTCAATATGGATTATATCATGAAAATCATTAATCATTAGTTTTACCCTGTGATGATGCTTTAGGAAAAGATCGAGGAGTTTATGACCATATAGAAAGGGGAGCATACCATTGTGGAATGTGTGAATTTTATTTCTAAGATGGTACATCTGACACTGAATCTCGTCCCTAATGAGTACTTAATGGCTCTATGTATTGACTTGGGATTGAGGAATACTATTAGATTAATGTTAATTATCATGTTGCTTATGGAATTTGTAAAGGTATTTGACAAAATTATATTGGTTGGGAAACACGTAGTTGTGAAGATAGGATTTGGTAGAGATATAATAGTTGTAGTCTTTAGCAAGGGAGTATATTTGAAACACAAAATAATGAACAAAGGTAGATGATTTTATTCAGGATAGGTAATTGGAGATTATTTTGGACAGCAGTTTATGTTTTTCTATCGTTGTGGGGACTATGTGATACCAAGAAAATTCATGGAAAGGCTCCCAAGACATTGAATCTTTATAGAATATCTAGCCATATGAAATTATTTTGTTATAGGATATCTGAGGGTTATAAAGTAGGATCAATATACCCCAAATAAATTTTGGTTTGTTATGATTCATTCATGGGTGATTGGTCATATCATTGTGAATTTGTGGATTTTTATGTGTCTAAGAATGATTAGGGAGGGTATGAGGCCATAAATATTTATGGAGTGGAATATCCACCTGGGGAATCTGAAGTAAGGTCGGCTACATTAAGAGTTATTTTATTTATTTCATTTAATAGGGTTTTAGATTTATTTGATATAGGTCTTACTCAGTCTTTTATAAAACAAAAGTTGGGTTTTCTATTAGGATTGTGTTTGGAACTTAATCCATTCAGCTTTGATCATTACTTAAATTTAGTAATAAAGACATAAACAGTTGTTTAGTTCCCCATGTGTTGGGTGATGACAGTCAAGATCAAGGTGGTATTTTCCTTTTTAGATCATGATTTTTCTATATTTAAAATTACTATCAACATAGATTTTATAATAATTTTTAAGGTCGTGATTTAGTTTTATCTTCATCTGGTAGAGTTATTTTTTACCAATGAGGCCACTCATGTTTTTCAGTGTAATTGGTACTCTAGATCTAGAAGGAAATGGAATATTATTCCTAAATATGGGCTAATCTCATGGTAGTTTCCTAGGACATTTCTTGAAACAATTAACCATTTTATTGTTAGTAATATTCCTTTCATGGTGTGCCCAGACCAAATGGTCTTTACTGGTGAATTTTTGGTTTATCACCACATATTGAGGTCATGTTTTATATTGAACTTCTCCATGATATGATTCCCAATTCTATGTCATCTTATCCGATATAACATGATGAGTTGTTCGAACTTATGATCCATCATGAAGACCTAGAGGTTACTAGATTTATTCTTCTTAGCATGTCACCATAGTCTTTGAGAGTCCTTTTTGATAATAATAATTGTGGGAGGTTCATACAATTTGTTGACTATCAGAAGATTAATCTGATGACCATTAAGTAAAAATATATGTAACCGAGATAGATGATATTTTTGAATAGCTTAGAGTGGAATATATGTATTCAAATATTTACCATCGATCATAATGAAACCATTTCATGTTCTAAGAATTTTATATACAGAAGACAATGTTTAAGAGTTAGTATGGGAATTTTGATTATATTATTATGACATTTAGTCAAATTAGTTATCCTCTGGTGTTTATGGATTTGATGAATTAGATACTTCAGTAGGTTTTGGTAACTTTTTTTGATGTTTTTTGGGTGATATTTTTGTGTACTCTATGTCATATGAGGGGCACAAGGGCTATTTGAATATCATTCTTCAACCCTTGAAAAAAAATCTTCTATATGGTATTCTCTCCAAATGTTATTATTGGGTTTTGGAAGTGAAATGTTTGGGAAATTTGATATCATAAATGGATGTATAAATGGATATAAAAAAGGTACAATGTAATGAACCACCAATTATCATTGGCTTTAGAGTGTAACAAGTCATTACATGGACTTAAACGACATCCCCTAGGGGCCAAAGGCTGGCAATAAATGTCGAAGGGCTTCAAATTACATGGGGGATGATTTACCCTTTAAATGGAAACAACCAACAACCAAAGAAAACTAGATAACCATCTCCATGAAACCAACATATGATGCATGATTTAAAAACCAAAACAACTCAACCATTATTTTTATAATAAAGCAACCATGTGCAAAAATGGAGTACAAAACCAAATTAGAGTAAACAACAGAAAGACAACTACAAGACTTCAAGATGACAACTCAACTCCATGCGCCACAAGCCCCAAGATCCAACATCACGAACCAGCCCAAGAGTCACTAAGTAGTTCCATAAACGTGTGACACTTTACCTTTTTCAACATCTCGATATATGACATATGAAAAATCACCGTCGTGCCAAAGTAGGGGGTGAGTAATGGAAATCAGTAGGTTTTCCCTGATGACTTCCTATCACATGCCTCTAGGATAAAACATGTTACCACATTTATATAAAACAATTTATATAAAACAATTCCAAAACATTTCACAACATAACAAGTTCCATGTCAAATCCAGTTTCCAACAAAAACCATTTTCCACCAAAAGCAACCAAGCAATTCCCAATCAAATTCACATTTCCATTACAACACTTTCATTCCATTTCACAAATCCACACAACCTACCATTTCAAAAACTGTGAAATGCACTGTGCATGCATCATTATGACAGTTCCATACTCATGAGCAGTCTCTCGTCGATCAACCAAGTCTTTACAAGGTAATTATTCCCCATGTGCCATTACACTTTTGGCACAGAGCACAAGTTTGAATTTCAACCAATCCTCATAAATGAAATATGGACACACACTCCAAGTATTCCCAAAAACCACACCATTTCAACCATTCCAAAACCATTTCAATAAAACGTCCCTTTTATTGAAAACATTTTTCCTGCAAACCATTTTCCAAATCCAGCAAAGCCATATTTTAAAATAAAGAAACCAAAACACTTTTCACAAACCATTCTTTCAATTTCTACAATTCCACCAAATCCCATAAATCATCAGTAAAGAGATTTATAACATGCTTTGCACCACAATTTCAAAATTTAAAACCAAGAAATTTCTCAAATTTGAACTAAGCCTTTATGTTATGAGAAAGAGGAATAGAGAGTGAAGCCACCTACCTCAAGAAATTGGGAGAAACCAAGTCACGAACGACAAACGCTCAAGAACACCGGGCTGATTCTCCAAAAACCCTTCTTATATCTCTTCTCTTAACACAACCAAGACAAAATTTTGTTGTATTTGGCATCTACACCCTTAGATCTACCCATAACAGGCATAGATCTAAGAAAACGAGATAAGAGGAGAAGTAGATCAAATTAGATCTAAGAAACCGATCAAGAACGATCACATACCTTAAGAATCCATCTTCGATTCACTAAGAGAAGCCTTTGGATCACCTTCAGAACGCTTGGGAGAAGTTTTACAACCTTCAAGGGAGAGTAATCCCGAGTTAGGGCCTCTTAGGATCTTTAAACAATGAAATTAAAGGCATAAAGAGTTAGATCTATAATTTTAGGATCTAATTTTATGTGACCTCCCAGTTAGTCCACATGGTTTGACAAACCATGCACTAACCGTGCGTTAGCTTCTGCCTCGGCCATCCTTTACACATGACCTCATCGCACGGTTTCCCTTAACCGTGCGCTGACCATGCGGAATCCAATGCCTCCCCAGTCATCCACACACAGTTTCACTGCACGGTATAGACTAACCCTGCGCCACACGTTCGCCTTCACATTTTCTTCAAACTTCAAACCAGGATCTCCCGACTCTCCTAAACGTCACCCTTAACTTTTAAAACCAAGAAAAGCATCATGTAAAGGTTATATACCAAAAACTGGTGGTACAAAATTCTCCCCACCATTGTCCTTTCCGTCCCTAGAAAGTAGAAAACCAATGCTTGTTTGAAAGAGTTCTGGCCACTGCTCTATCATTTCTTTCTCGTGTTCCCATGTCTCTTCCTGAATCTGACCATGTTGCCACAAAACCCACACTAGACCGATGCTTTTTTCATACAAGACTTTATCCTACCTATCCACAATTTGCACCAAGATATGTACCAACGATGTATCCGACTCTTGGTCAACATGATCCCATCTGATCACATGGTCAGTATTAGGATGATTCTTCTTCAACTGAGATACATGGAACACATTATGCACTGCACTGAACCGTGGTGGTAATTCCAACTGATCTGCCACCTCTTCAACCCATTACAGTATCTCAAAAGGGTCTGTATATCAAGGATATAATTTTCCCTACTTCCCAAAATGACGTTGTCCAAGCCGTGGAGAGATTCTCAAAAAGATGTCATCACTCAGTGCAAACAACAACGTTCTTTGGTGATGATCTGTATAATATTTCTGACGACTCTGAGCCGTCTCCATCCTCATCCTAATCAACTGAATCATCTCTGTTGTTTCTTGGAAAAGGCTCAGCTCGAGTAGTAATGTTTCACCAGTTTTCACCCAGCATAGTGGAGATCAACATGGACTCTCATACAATGCTTCAAACGGAGCTATGCGTATCGAGGCTTGATTGATGTTATTGTATGAGAACTCCACTAAGGGCATATGCTCCACCCATGAGCCACCAAAATCCATTACACAAGACCACAACATGTATTACAACATCTTTATTGTCTGCTTGGATTTCCCATCCGGTTGAGTGTGATTTGCCGTGCTCATAGTCAACTGAGTCTGAAGGGATTGTTGTAAGGATTTCTAGAAATTAGATGTGAACCTCGGATCTCTATTTGAGATGATAGACACTGGTACACCATGTGTCTTTAACACTTCCCATATATATATTTTTGAAAGATAATCCACTGTATGGGTTTCACAAATAGGAATGAAATGGGCCAACCTGGTTAGACGATCCACTATCACCCAAATGGCATCGTGTTTCCGGACCGTTCATGGAAGACCTATAACAAAATCCATTGCAATATGATCCCATTTCCACATTGGGATAGGTAAAGACTATAACATACCTAATGGCCACTGATGTTCTTCATTAACTTGTTGACAAGTTAAATACCTTGAAACTAATTCAGCTACCTTTCATTTCATGCCGCCCTACCAAAACTGCGCCTTCAACGCCTTATACATCTATTGTGTACTCGGATTTACAACCCATCTCGAATGGTGGTAGGAATGAAAGAGTTGCTCCTAAAAAACCATGGGTACAACCATCCGATTTTTGAAACACAATACTGAACTCCCATACAGCTTCCATCCATCAATGGTCTCCCAACCATTGAGTTTTGAGCTCATTGCAACACAATCTACATCGGATTCCTGTGCCTCTTTTACTATATCCACAAAATCAGGAACAAGTGTAGCTGAAAAGAAAATAGAATCATCACCTTGGTCTTCACATTCCACAGGCATGTTGGCTAAGACCGACATAAACTGCCATTCGTCTGAAGCTTCTTTAGCCAACAGAGCATACAACTTACCGCTTATTGCATCGGCTACCAAATTTCCCTTACCCAGTGTATACATTATTTCAAAGTTTAACATTTGAAGATACTCCTTCCATCTCCTCTGCCTCAGAATCAAATCTCACTATGAGAAAATGTGTTTCAATCTTTTGTGATCTGTAAACACCATAAATTTATCCCCAAAGAGATTGTGTTTCAATGTTTTCAAAGCATGGACGACTGCAGCTAACTCCAAATCGGTTTTTGGGTAATTCTTATTATACACCCTCAACTTAATTGAACCATAAGAAACAAAAAGGTCTTATTTAATGAGAACATAACCCAACCCGATTCCTGAAGCGTCACAATACACCATATACCCCTATCCTTATTCGGGATAAATCAAGATGGGTGTTGATGTAAGGCAAACTTTGAACTCTTGAAAAGATCTCTGGAATTATTCCGTCCATTGAAATGCATTGTTCTTCTTTTTCAATGATTTCATAGGTAAAGTTAGTTGTGAGAAGTCACAGAAAAATCATCAGTAATAACCAAATAGACCAAGAAAACTTCATATTTCAAAGACATTCATCGGTGGTTTCCAAGAAAGAACAGCTTCTATATTTTCAGGATCCACTGAAACACCTTTCTCAGAAACAAAATGGACCAAAAAGTATACCTCTTATATCCAAAAATCACACTTTGATAATTTGGAATACAACTGATGGTCTCTCAATATTTCCAACACTATCGCCATGTGTTTCTCATGATCAGACCTTGTTCTTGAATACAGCAATATGTCATCCACAAACACCACAACAAAAGAATGCAGATATGGATGAAATATCCAATTCATCAAATCCATAAAGACCACTGGTGCATTCGTAATACCAAAATTCATGACTACATATTCGTAGTGGCCATATCTTCTTTGGAAGGATTTCTTCGGAATATCCTCCTTCCGGACTTGCAACTGGTTATATCCTGACTGTAAGTCAATTTTGGAGAACCACTGAGCTCCCCTCAATTGATCAAACAGGTCATCAATGCATGGAAGTGGATATCTATTCTTTATCGTAACTTGGTTAAGTTTACAATAATCCACACATAGGCTCAAAGTTCCATCTACTTTTTTTACAAACAAAGCCTGTGCTACCCACGGAGACACGCTTGGCCGAATAAAACCATTACTTTCCAGCTGCTCTAACTACACATTAAATTCCTTTAACTCCATTGGTACCATCCTATAAGATGGAAGTGAGACAGGACTGGTCCCCAGAAGGAGATCAATTGTAAACTCCACTTATCTTACAAGTGGTAACCCTGAGAAGTTTTTAGGAAAAACATTAGAAAATTGATCCACCACAGCTGGAAAACTATTTTCTTCACTCTCTTCCAATGATTCCAAATTCAACGCTGCCAATTAGTAAGATATCGTTCCCACCAATGGTGCCAATGGGCTCTTTGCACCTTTCTGTACTATTATCTCTCCTCTGATGAGATGCTCCATGTCGTCCTCAGTCATGAAACTAACCGTTCTCTTATAAAATTCGATGTAATCCCTAAAGGTTTTCAACCAATCCATACCCAGGATTACATCATAGATGTCCAAATCCAACATGGATAAGTCCCATTTCAGCTCAGCTCCATCAAAAGTTACAACACATGCTCTACACACGAAGGATTGACATTCTCTTTCACCAAGAGGAGTTTACAGTTTTAACATAGTAGTCAGCATTTAAAGTTTTAAGTTCAGAAAATCAGAAATTAGTGATGTAAGAAAAGAATGGGATGCACCAGTATCGAACAACACATGCATTATGGTATAATTGAAAATAATAGTACCTCTCACCGTAGATGGTCCAGACTGGTCATCCACAATCACTGGTTCCGCTCTATATAATTTATTTGTTGCTTCACTTTTCTCTTTATAGCCTTTTTGAGATTGCCCTGCCTGAGGAGTCACGGTATTCCTAGAATCTCCATAACTAGCGTTGTTCTGCTGGAGAGACTGGTTTTTATGTCTATGTCCTGTCGAAGCATAGGATGCTTGCGATGCTTGGGAAGTGTCATGCGCACCCGACCTCAAAGCACTACACCAATATTGCTGAAGATGACCCATATTGATGCAATTATGGAATGCTCTTGGTGGTTCTGTATATTCTCGTTTCATGTGGTCAATCACACCACACTGAAAACACCCAGCTTTCATCATGGGTCATGGAGGAGGATTCACCAACCCAGCTGTCTGATTCTGATTTTCACTCACACCTTGGAAGTAGGTGTCCCTCTTTCACTTGTTCCCAGCATTAGAGTTCCCGCCCGTTCCCATGGTTATCATTAGACTTCCTCCTCCCATAAAAATTGAGATGTCTCTTTCAGCTATTGTTGCTCTGTTTACCATCTCCGTATAGTCCATAATACAAAGCACAACTATCTTCAAACGAATCTCCTGTTGCAACCCTGATTCAAATATGTGTGCCTTCAGCGACGCACTTGCTGCAACCTCCGGTGAAAAGCACACTAAATTCATGAATTTAGCTGCATAATCCATGAAAAAGAGATTCTCCTACTTCAGGCTGAAAAATTCAGTTGCCCTCTGGATCATGAACGTGTGAGGATATAATTTTTTATTAAACAATTCCTCAAATTCCTCCCAGCCCAGGCCTTGATCCAACTTAGCCTCACCACTAGCTCCCACCACTGTTGTGCAAGATCCTCCAACATATACGTCACCAACTTCAATTTCATCTCTACTTTTCTATCGATGAAATAGAATATATGATTCATCCTACTGAGCCACACCTCCGCTCTTTCTGGTTCATAATCACCCCGAATGATGGGTGGATTCTGCTTTAGGAATTGGATAGAATAGTCTATATGCCTTGACTCATCCCTCTGATTCCCCATATACACAGCCTGGAATTATTGAACTATACTCTGAACCAACTCATGGTTCACACGTTGTTCAGGTGAAACCACATTCTCCACAGCCACTTCCGTTTGGTTTCTACGATGCCTAGCGGGTGCCATTTTCTATACAAACAACGTGCGTTGTTAGTCCCACTTCCTAGCAACTGAAGGATTAACATTTTAAATTCAACCACATCAACTATCACCATATTGTTTCTCAAAAAAACCTTTTCCTATGTTCAACAATTTTTTAAAACATTCCAAATACTTTTTGAAAATCAATCCATTCTCAAAAATACCCCAATTACCATGTTTCCAAAGTCGTTGAGTTGAAAACAATTTCTTCATTTTTCAAAAAACATTATTACCGTGCCTGAAATCCTTACTCATTCCTCATAATGAGATATGCAATCGTAGTGGGAATTCATTCCTCTATAACGCATGTCATGCTCATCTCATTGGCTAAACCCATGACAATGAGATTTCCAACATTCTAGAAGTGTATCCAAAACACTTATGTACCAATCACCATGGTAACTTGAAGTTCAGCATAAACGGGTTAGCTACGTCATTTTATGCTATACATTTCAAGTTCCAACAATCCTAATCCTGTCCAAAATGAAAACCCAAGGAATAGACAAGAAGGAATTTCAACTCCAAGACCAAGAACATCGATGACCACTTGTTAGGAAAGGACCAAACAAGCTGATACCATTTGTAAGGACCCGCCAATTTTCATTGGCTTGAGAGTGTAACAAGTCATTAATTATCCTTAAGAGACATCCCCAAGGCACCAAAGGATAGCAATAAATGTCGAAGGTCTTCAAATTACATGGGGGAATATTTAACCTTTAAATGGAAACAACCAACAACCAAAGAAAACTAGATAAACATATCCAAGCAACCACTATATGATGCTTGATTTAAAACCCAAAACAACTCAACCATTATTTTCATAATAAACCAACCAAGTGAAACAAAGGATTACAAAACCAAATTAGAGTAAACAACGAAAAGACAACTATAAGACATCAAGATTACATCCCAACTCCATGCTCCACAAGCTCCAAGCTCCAACATCATGAACAAGCCCAAGAGTCACGAAGTAGTGCTATAAACATGTGACAGTTTACATTTTCCAACATCCCGGTATATGAAATCTGCAAAATCACCATCATGCCAAATTAGGGTGTGAGTAATGAAATTCAGTATGTTTTCGCCGATGACTTCCTAACCCATGCCTCTAGGATAAAACATGTTAGCACATTTATATAAAACAATTTATATAAAACCATTCCTAAACATTTCACAACATAGAAAGTTCCATGTCAAATCCATTTTCTAACAAAAACCATTTTCCAAAAAAACCATCCAAGAAATGTTTCCCAGTAAAATTCACATTTTCATTTTGGAACATTCATTTCATTTCACAAATCCACACAACCAACCATTTCACAACCCTTGAAATCCAATATACATGCATCGTTATGACAGTTCCATACTCACAAGTGGTCTCTCATTGATCTACCAAGTCGTCACAAGGTAATTATTCTCTATGTGAATTTAAACTTTTGGAACCGAGCACAAGGTCATATTTCAATCAAGCCTCATAAATGAAATATGGACACACACACCAAGTACGCCCAAAAACCACACCATTTCAACCATACCAAAACCATTTCAATACAACAACCCTTTTATTGGAAACCTTTTTCCCGCAAACTATTTTCCAAATCCAGCAAAGCCATATTTTAAAATCAACATTTTAAAATCATGAAACCAAAACACTTTGCACAAACCATTCTTTCAATTTCCACAATTCCACCAAAACCCATAAATCGTCACTAAAGAGATTTATAACATGCTTTGAACCACAATTTCAAAATTTAAAACAATGAAATTTAATCAATTTGAACTAAGACTACATGATCTAAGAAAGAGGAATCAATAATGAAGCCACCTACCTCAACAAATTGGGTGAAACCAAGCCACAGATGAAGAACGCTCAAGAACACTGGGCTGATTCTCTAAAAAACCCTCCATAGATCTCTTCTCCTAACACAAACCCGACCAAATATTTTCATATTTGGCATCCAAACCCTTAGATCTACCAATAATAGGCATAGATCTAGGAAAACGAGTGAAGATGAGAAGTATATCTAAGTATATCTAAGAAACCGATCAAGAACGATCACATACCATCAGAATACGGCTTCAATTCACCAAGATAAGCCTTCAGATCACCTATAGAACCCTTGGGAGAAGTTTTCCAACCTTCAAGGGAGTGTAATCCTGAGTTAGGGCCACTTAAGAGATTTAAACAAGGAAATTAAATGCAAAATGAGTTAAATATACAATTTTAGGATCTAATTTTATGTGACCGCATGGTTAGTCCACATGGTTTGACAAACCATGCGCTAACCGTGCGTTAGCTTCTGCCTCGACCATCCATCACGCATGGCCTCATTGCACGGTTTCCATTAACTGTGCACCGACCATGCGGAAGCCACTACCTCCCCAGTCATCCACACATAGTTTGGCCGCACGGTTTAGACTAGCCGTGCGCCACCCGTGCGCCTTCCACTTTGCCTCAAACATCAAACTAGGATCTCTTGAATCTCCCAAACGTCACCCTTAACTTTTAAAACCAAGAAAATCATAAATTAAGGGTTACATACCCAAAAATAGGGGTAATACATACAAACAGTTATATCCAATGGTAATTCTATAAAAGTGTTTATGATTTGATTCATATTGGGTTTGGATGGTTACTATGGGTTATATGTTTAATATTTCAATAGTTTCTCACCTTCATTGAGTACTTGAACCCCTAAGGGTGAACTATCATAGTATAAATAAAATTCTAAGAGGTATTTTTATGGGATGAAGGTGAATTTGACATCAACACAACTTTTAAAATCAACATTTTAAAATCATGAAACCAAAACACTTTGCAAAAACCATTCTTTCAATTTCCACAATTCCACCAAAACCCATAAATCATCACTAAAGAGATTTATAACATGCTTTGAACCACAATTTCAAAATTTAAAACAATTAAATTTAATCAATTTGAACTAAGACTACATGATCTAAGAAAGAGGAATCAATAATGAAGCCACCTACCTCAACAAATTGGGTGAAACCAAGCCACAGATGAAGAACTCTCAAGAACACTGGGCTGATTCCCTAAAAAACCCTCCATAGATCTCTTCTCCTAACACAAACCCAACCAAATATTTTCATATTTGGAATCTAAACCCTTAGATCTACCAATAATAGGCATAGATCTAGGAAAACGAGTGAAGATGAGAAGTATATCTAAGTATATCTAAGAAACCGATCAAGAACGATCACATACCATCAGAATACGGCTTCAATTCACCAAGAGAAGCCTTCAGATCACCTATAGAACCCTTGGGAGAAGTTTTCCAACCTTCAAGGGAGTGTAATCCTGAGTTAGGGCCACTTAAGAGATTTAAAAAAGGAAATTAAATGCAAAATGAGTTAAATATACAATTTTAGGATCTAATTTTATGTGACCGCATGGTTAGTCCACATGGTTTGACAAACCATGCGCTAACCGTGCGTTAGCTTCTGCCTCGACCATCCATCACGCATGGCCTCATTGCACGGTTTCCATTAACTGTACACCGACCATGCGGAAGCCACTACCTCCCCAGTCATCCACGCACAGTTTGGCCGCAAGGTTTAGACTAGCTGTGCGCCACCCGTGCGCCTTCCCCTTTGCCTCAAACATCAAACTAGGTTCTCTTGAATCTCCCAAACGTCACCCTTAACATTTAAAACCAATAAAATCATAAATTAAGGGTTACATACCCAAAAATAGGTGTAATACATACAAACAGTTATATCCAATGGTAATTCTATAAAAGTGTTTATGATTTGATTCATATTGGGTTTGGATGGTTACTATGGGTTATATGTTTAATATTTCTATAGTTTCTCACCTTCATTGAGTACTTGAACCCCTAAGGGTGAACTATCATAGTATAAATAAAATTATAAGAGGTATTTTTATGGGATGAAGGTGAAGTTGACATCAACACAACTTTTAAAATCAACATTTTAAAATCATGAAACCAAAACACTTTGCAAAAACCATTCTTTCAATTTCCACAATTCCACCAAAACCCATAAATCGTCACTAAAGAGATTTATAACATGATTTGAACCACAATTTCAAAATTTAAAACAATTAAATTTAATCAATTTCAATTAATACTACATGATCTAAGAAAGAGGAATCAATAATTAAGACACCTACCTCAACAAATTGGGTGAAACCAAGCCACGGATGAAGAACGCTCAAGAACACTGGGCCGATTCTCTAAAAAACCCTCCATAGATCTCTTCTCCTAACACAAACCCGACCAAATATTTTCATATTTGGCATCCAAACCCTTAGATCTACCAATAATAGGCATAGATCTAGGAAAACGAGTGAAGATGAGAAGTATATCTAAGTATATCTAAGAAACCGATCAAGAACGATCACATACCATCAGAATACGGCTTCAATTCACCAAGAGAAGCCTTCAGATCACCTACAGAACCCTTGGGAGAAGTTTTCCAACCTTCAAGGGAGTGTAATCCTGAGTTATGGGCACTTAAGATATTTAAACAAGGAAATTAAAGGCAAAATGAGTTAAATATACAATTTTAGGATCTAATTTTATGTGACCGCATGGTTAGTCCACATGGTTTGACAAACCATGCGCTAACCGTGCGTTAGCTTCTGCCTCGACCATCCATCATGCATGGCCTCATTGCACGGTTTCCATTAACTGTGCACCGACCATGCGGAAGCCACTACCTCCCCAGTCATCCACGCACAGTTTGGCCGCACGGTTTAGACTAGCCGTGCGCCACCCGTGCGCCTTCCCCTTTGCCTCAAACATCAAACTAGGATCTCTTGAATCTCCCAAACGTCACCCTTAACTTTTAAAACCAAGAAAATCATAAATTAAGGGTTACATACCCAAAAATAGGGGTAATACATACAAACAGTTATATCCAATGGTAATTCTATAAAAGTGTTTATGATTTGATTCATATTGGGTTTGGATGGTTACTATGGGTTATATGTTTAATATTTCTATAGTTTCTCACCTTCATTGAGTACTTGAACCCCTAAGGGTGAACTATCTTAGTATAAATAAAATTCTAAGAGGTATTTTGATGGGATGAAGGTGAATTTGACATCAACACAACTTTTATTTCATCTAAAACTAGGTTTGGGTTATGATGTTTTCTACAATAATTCTAGTATGTGTTTTGGACTTGTCTAGATGTTGAGGATAATAGTTGGAGCATATGGATCATGAAATTTACTCCATTATGATAAAAACTTCCCCACACATGATTGAAAGTGGTTAGGGGTATTCATGCACTTGAAATTTGGTGACAATGCATTTTTGGGGAGTGTTTTACTATTTATTATAATGGAATGAAATAAATTTTTACTCATATAGATATATATGTGAAATAGAGACGTTGGGTGAAGTACCTATTGAATTTTGATAATGATATTGTGCATACCCATGGGAAATAAAATGTGTTTATCTATTCATTGAGAAGAAACATGCCAACACAATATGTGATGGAATAGGTTAAGGAATGTTTTATGATATATTTATTTACTGAGATGAGTTAGGGGATACAATAGGAAATTCTAGATGTGATATTACCATAAAGAAAATTTGACTCATTGTTTGGAGAATGAGTTTGGTTTGAGTATGAGATAGACCGAGAGTGACAAAACATGGGAAAAGCCTTTATAGTGGAAGGACATTGGGTGGGTGGTCTCTATCTCTCATTAGAGCTTTATTATTTCATCTCTTGTTTATTTTTCATATTTACCTTAGTTAGGAGTAGATATATAATTGATATAGGTTTCTTTGGTCTAAGTACCATTGCACTTACATTATTTATCTTGAATTGTGATGTTGGTATTTGAGGTAGTGGATGATACAATTTATTTTAGATTTTGAATCATGTTGTCCTATCTGTTGGATAATTAAGGATGAGCACTAGAGACCTACTAGTTTTTGATAACCCTTACACATTATGATATTGAAATAGATGATATTTCCAAAGATTTCATCATTTTTTACATAGACATGAAGTGGGAAAGATGTGATTAGGGTGATCATTGATTGAATCTTGTTATCTGTGCATTCACTCTCTCTCATAGAGATAATGAAATTGTAACATCTTGTGTACTTGTATGTCCAAGAGATTGTGAGATGTCATTGTGTTACCCCTATAGTTATGTATGATAGTGAAATGAGGTTAAAATCATGTTTTTAGAATGGGTTTTAGGAGGAAATGGGTTCCTAAACTAAATATGTTGTGGCTTATCATTCGAATGTGGATGGATAAATAGAGAGGAATATCCAGGTTCCTGAGTATATGCTTTACGCTTTTCTGGAATGAGTGTTGTTTATGGGACAATTTATATGGTGAAGTTGATCTAGAAGAGATTGATAATGACATATATTTGTCAAAAATATTTTGATCACTAACGTCATCAATAGGAATTTGAGAAATGTGATTAGTTATTTCTAAATGTATCACTGCACTTGGGACATCATTTATTGTGTTGTCAGGGTATGTTGGCATCAATTTTTGTGGGCCCCTATGATAATGGTGGGCGACTTTGAATGGTGGAAAAGCAGTCGGACCTGCACTCTAGGTTTATATATATCCTTGAAAAATTTCAATTCTCCTAATTGAGGAGGTATGTAACAGATCTCCCCGATGTGATTGGATTAGAGGATGATAATCTTGAGACTAACACCACTACATTGGGGAATCCAATCATGTTTATTGATCAACGAGAAAAAGTACTTCATGGTAAAATGATTAATCTAGTTCAGGTCATATGGTAGTGTGGGAATGAAATTGACAAGACACGGGAAATAGAATTATTGTTTAATAAATAGTCACCTTAATATTTGGCGAGTCCATCAATCTAAGGTAATTATGGGGGAATAAATCATTTAATGTGGGGGTGACTATAACACCATGTTATTATTAATAGCTATACCCCATTTCCAATGTTGTATATCATCATTGTTTGGTTGTGTTTTCCGAATTATCAGTGATTCATAAAATTTACATAGGGAAATTACCTAATTTTTATGGATTTATGTATGTTTAAATTAATTTATTCATTTTGTAAAAGTGTCAATGGACATAAAGGGTTCTCACTGAGTTCATAGAATATCAAAATATGTTTTTGGTATTTTTTGTGAGACAAGAAAGTTTGTTGTCTGTAGGGTGATTACACACCGTGTAATGAGATTATAGGCTATGTAATATGAATTGAGAATATTCTTTGAATCTAGTTTAGGGCATTATGTTTAGAAACTGTGTATTTGGAGTTTATGTTGTGTATTGTAATAAAATGAGGTTTTTATAAGAAGGTGACACATTTTACATAATTTTTATCCTTCATGGAATTCACATCATGTAATTGGATTACACACCATGTAAATCTCACATGTTCGGTTTTTTTTGTTTCCATTTGATATATTATCATTTCTATCAACCATGAAACCTCCCTATATAGACTCAAAGAACACCCTTGTCAATTTTCAAGATCATGTCTCCTTCAAGATCATTTGTTCGGTGATCAATCATTAGGGTTGTTACCATGTGGCACTCAGGGTAACTATTCCTTATTGATTTCGTTGTATTTGGTCTTTATAGAAGGAGTTTCCATATTTATATTAAATATTTGTGATTGGATAGTGTTTTATAATCATCCTTTTATGTTTTTGGACATGCATTGCCTTCTAAGGTCAATCTCTTGGTTTCTAATCAACGTTGTCAAATGCGGCTAGGTTTATACTATTTTTAGGTAAGTATTTCTATAAAATAAGTTAATTTGTGGAATTTATGACTATTATAGATAAACTCATTATTTCATTTAATTGAGGTAATTTTTGGTTCAGGGGGTTTGAAGGGAGGATAATAGTTTTTAATGGGTTTTTATCTAAAATTGATTATTTTGAATTTGAAAAACGGTCTTTCAAAAATTAATGTAATTGTAAATGGATTTGAAAAAAGGATTATAAATGGTGAGAATGGTTTTTAAATGTAAGATGACAATCAGGGCACTTTGGGATCCTTATGTTCATTGGGAAAAATACATAGGAAGACTAAGTGTGTTTGGAACATGTAGTGGTTATTTTTTTGGTATCGAAAAACTATAGTAGAACATGATAGAGGATGGAACCAAAATTCGGTCCGGTTTAGGATATTATATATCTAGTACATTTTTTCCCTTGGATAGATCCCAAATAACATTTTTCTATTTCATTAACATGTTTTTATCGCATGATAGTTTTATAATGGGGTTTTTTCATATGTTGTTATATTATATTGATTCACATGGAATCACATGATGGTATATCATGGATATATGTTTTATTTGTTTACTTATGATGAATTGATATGATTTTTTATTTTTATCAATTCTTCTTGGCATATTTTTGGTTTTGAGAATATGAAATAATTTTATGGAAACTAAAGGGAAAAATATTTACAAATGGGTTTTGATTTATAAATATTATTTGTAAATATATTTTTGTTCTAAAGGATAAAACTATTCCATACTTGCTATTTGAACATGTCTTGAAACAACGGAGTTATCCTAATATCCTTTACTTTCACACTATATTTTTTAATTTTGGAATTTGAAGATATTTTATTTGAGTACATAGGTAAATGGAAGGGTATATTATGGAATTTTGTTTTCAAATTTCATAATTAATTTCAAAAAATGGTGGTTTGTTGGTAACAATTGGTCACATATAGACTTGTTCGTCTTATCTGATTCCTTCTGTTTGGGATTATTTTGTATGGATTAGTTTTTATGGATTTGGTTGGATATTTTTATATTTTTGTAATGTGGTTTTATATCTTTTTTTTATTAATGAAGTTTTTCCTGTATATTGGTTTCACCTCACCATGTATCGGCCTAGCTGGGTCTAGAGTTTAGTTGACCTAAGATGGTCAGTTACATGATCTATTTCATCACATGAGTGACATGATTTGATATGCAGTATGTGGTTTCTCAAGTGATATAGAATGACCATTGAAATTATTTTTTAAATTTAACATGAGTAAGAATGTGACATTCATGATTTGGGATAATCAGGTGAATAAAGATGACTTTTATATCTAGCACAGAATCAATGCAGTTATGTACTCTCTTATTAGTAGTTTGTTTAGCATATAATGAACAAAAGAATAAGTATTTTTTTTGTTTATTTTTTTCAATCAAATTATTTATTTTTGTATAATAAATACACTAACACTAAGTATGTGTTGGTGGTTTCACACTTGAATTATTACTTTCACCCTATATGAGAGCCTATATTCATGTATATACTTTTTTCTCTAGAATAAATCTATGGGAAGGAGATTTATTTCGAGATACTAATCATGTATAGTTGGTTGGGTATTTGAATCAATATAAATACATACACAGGACACATTTCTTGAAAATCCACTGATATTATGTTGTTTTATTATTTAAAACAAGTATTGATCAACTGTATATTGTGTAACACCTATGGAAAAGGTATACATAAAAAGAATAATGTTACCTCCCATGTCCACAAGGTGCCCATTTTATTTCTGGAGGATACCTAATTAGAAGTCCACAATGGAGAATGTATGGACTAATGTATTTTTAGAATGGGTGACCTCATGGATAGTTTCATAGGGTGTGTATGAGTGAGGATAAAAATGAAAGAAAATTATGGGAAAAATAATTAGTTTAATAAAAATTTCCATGCGTAATATCTTATGATATTCTATAATCAAAACCATGTGATTATAGGTGACTTATGGGGTCAGGTGACTTGGTTCATGGGAAACGGATCTGGGTTTTGAAAACTAGTATTAAATACAATACCTAGAAAATAATTGTAGAGGTATTTCCAGGGTTTGATGATTGGGGTCCAAAACGAGGGTTTTGTACATTAATGTTGTTTAAAGAGTAACAACTATAAAAAAAATTGACATAAAGTGATATATATTACTACACATTTCAACAAGGTGGAAAATTATTTATGGAAGCATACATAATTAGGACTCCATAGTTAAGCATGCTTGGAATAGAGTAGGGTCAGGTTTGGTGACATGATGTAGTGTTTCTTATGGTGTGTGTGGGGGAGGAAAAACACTATGATAGAAATATTTCGGACATATGAGGCTAGTTATTAATATCCTATTGGGTTATGAGATAGAAAATAAGGTATTTAAGGACACCCGTGGTGTTATGATTAATAATTCATGGTCTATGGAGGTCGTTTGTGACATATGAGGAACCCCTTTAGCTATAATGTATAAGTGACTTTTATCCCATAATCATATATAATGTTATTCTATAAATATTTGTATTTTTAAATTTTATCAAATTATTTTTATTAATTTATTTATTTCTAAAATTATTTTTCAGAATTTATACTTAGTAAAGAGGGAACCATCCCTCCATTTTATGGCATGTCCCCTCACATATAGTTGGCTTCCTCTTAGATTAATGGTAATTGAAAATATACCATTATATTAGTACAACTCAAAAGTGGTGATTCAATCCATGATGTTATAAAATTAGAGTTTTAAATTAATAAATAGATTTAGTTTTTTTTGAACATAGTAATATATTCTTTTTAGGAAAAAATAATTTATTCTTTAATGAATACAATATCATAAATTTTATCAGGATAATCAGTTTTCATTTACATGTTATTTATAACAAATTTGGAATCGACTATATTTTTTAATTCCCAAGTCTATTAAATTATTTTTCATTGTGGTCTAAAGTGGTGATATGATATTTTTTCTTCTAAATTATGAAAATTGTATTCTTTTTACAAATAAGAGTATGTGATTAAAATTATATATATTGTTTATATACATTTACTTGAAATTATATTTTATTGGGGGATTATTTATAAAACTAATGAGTATTAAATTGTGGGTTATCTTTTAAATTTTAATTATTTTAGACTCAATGATACCCAGGTTTTTCGATATATATGTGGCCATATCAGATCTACACCTTTTTTAAACATGATTTTTTATTAGTAGGAATATTTATTGGAAAAATGATTACTGGTTGTTACACTAAGGTGAGATTTTTATACCTCAATGGTTGATCAATCAATGTGTAAATCACTATTTATTACATAGTAATGATTTCATTAACACCAAAATCAATTTGATCAATGTGTTTTAATCGGTAAATTATATTATTATTTTTAATTTTTTTTAATTTCTTATTTAAATATTTTTCTTTTTTCATTATCATTTTCCATTATGAAGTACTAGATGTCATGAACCAATGTTTTGATTGGGGGTTATTGTGTCAATGTAAGGCCTTGAAACCCTAATAATTTTTCCCTTTGGTCACTTCTTATGCTTCTCTTATACTACATAATATATAATTTTAATATATAAAAAGTAAATTACATTTATATACCATCTACCCAATCATTCAAATGTTGTCTATGTCTATTTTTTTAAATTAATAGTATTTATAGATCTTAGATTAAATAGAACTATATATAGTAGATTGTGCTGGACATTTATTGAAACATAGTGTTTGGAAGACCTTATTTAGTATTTTTATTAATGTTTAAGGAAGAAAAAATGTGTGAATATAATTATAGAATAATTAAATTGATTAATATTTAAATTAAATAATCATTAATCTACCTCCTTCTTTAGAGGGGTAACATTAAAACAACTTCCATAGTGGGTATTGGTGAGTATGTTTTTTTGAAAAATCACCATGTCAAGAAGTGTTAGAGGATTGGGATCATGGTAAATTTATAATAGAATGAGAGTGAATAATCTCCAACATTTATGTCATGTCAATCTAATTATTGAGTAAGACCTCTATGTTATTAGGGTAGAGCTAGAGAAAAATCTATAACACTAGTAACCCAGATATAGTGTCTACATTGTTATATTATAATGAAATACATGAGACCACATCACTAAGGATTAATAAATTTAGTTTTCTTGATGAATGATATATACGCAAGATTACAATATTAATTTAGAAATTGAAAATAAATAATAAAAGATAGATTATCATTTCCATAATATTACTCATAAAATAATTTTCCATATCTAAATGAAATAAAAAAATGGTTGAGTTTAGATGCTCAATAAGTGTAATTTGTAGTGGAATAAATCATTGGTAAATAATAAATAATGATTATAGAAAGGTAAATAAATGAATATATGTGATATTTAATCAATAACATGAGAACTAAATGTATACATAGATAATATCAATGATTTAATCATTAGGATAATATTATTTGAATTCTAAATAAAAGAAATAAATAATATCATTCATCATTTTATCATAAATCATGATAACATTAACATAATATTCTAGAACCAACTAAATTTAATCAAATGTATGTATACTATGAAATACCATTTAATACATCCAGGGAATTGGGTTGTATCATTGGAGAAGTAAAATTAATGATGGTAAATATATAAAATGATCCTATCAATCATTTTATTACCAATGAAATGCACATATATTTAATGATAAATTTAATATATGAACAAATTTCCTTCTAAATATTTTTTTGTGTTGAGTAAATGATAATAAATATTTATTTTTTTCTAAGTTAATCAAACTACTATAACAGAAAAATAACAATTATAGAAATGTTATATGGTTTAGTAAATAATCATTTAAATGATTAAAATGTCACGGATATTTAATAGAAATTTAATGTCTAAAAATAAAAGGAATGAAAATGATGAATAATATTGTTATTGGCTTCGAAATTAGTAATATATATAATAAAAGCATCAGTTAATCAGAAATATAGGGTTTCTATAAAAATAATCTTTTATAAAAATAAGAAAATGAAGGGAAAAAATAAAAATTAGTTCCTTATTAATGTTTTTATAATTTTATATTAATTTAAATCCCATAGATGATAAAAAATAGCATAAATCTATTATATAATAAGGAAAATACATTAAAACATATAAATTTAAAATCTACATTCCTTTGGAATTCTTGTAAAACCTATAAAAAATTACCTTAAAAAAGATAAAAATATTACATTCAATTATTATAATAAGTCATCGATGAAAATATATCTACGTAATAAATAATTTAAGTAAGTAAAGAGAACTTTTGAATTTTTTTTGATAATTTTGGATAATAAATTAAAAATAATTGATTAAAAAGCTAAATACGATTATATGTTTTTAAATAATTTCGTAGTTCAATGAAAGTTAAAATGATAAGAAAATTTGGAAGAAAATATAATAATTTTAAATTTTTAGTGGGTAAGAAAATATATAGATTTTATGAAGAATATATTATATTCTTCCTTTAGTGAAAATAAGAAAAATTCCAAAAAAATTATATTCTAGAATAAATTATAACTTAATAGTTAATAATTGAATTGAAAACCCTTGAAATATTAAACCAGAATTGAAAAATAAATCATCTATCATAAATATATAGTCATGTTTAATAGATCACATGGTTGGATAATACACCAAATTAATGTAAATAGTTACATAATATAAAAAATGTCTCTATATAGTGGAAAAAATGAGATCAAATCTCATACATCAAGTTCAACAATCATCAAAAGTTATATTACCTAATTTATAATAAATTTTAATAAATTATAATTTTTTTCAAAATTAATAAACATAATTAAATAATAATATATAATCCAATTATAACATTTTAACACAACTTTATTAGTGGCTCATTAAAATCATTGTTTCTAGGTGCTAATTGAATATTTTTTCTGATAATTTTGGTTTGGTGGATCAGGTTTTTGTAAAATTACTATTAATGCATCATATTTAAAATATTTATCAATATATATATATAATATTATTAATATATATTATTATTGATCCATAGAATTGAGAGATAGAGATATTAATTACATTGTTCATGATGATGGTAGGTCGTACATAAACATGAACAACCATTTAACATTTCAATGATTAGAATGAAAGAACAGAAAATTTTAATTAACCTTAATATAATCATTATTATATAATACATATCATATTTTTTCATTAAAAATATCCTAATTACTATCCATGTAGAGTGTAAATCAAAAAAGGATTACATCACTTCATGGAGGTGGAAATTTAAATGTACTAATGAGCGATGTTGTTGTTTTCCAATGGATTGGATGATTAGAAGTTAAATGATGTATTATATTTCTAAAAACAAAATAAATTTATAAATATAATATATACTGATTGTTACCATATTTATAAAATTCCAAATTATTGGGTGATTAAAGGAAAATTTCACTACTACATGAAGATGGTAAGTTGTACGTACCCACGAGTGATGTATTTGGAATCCTGGGAATGGAAATGATGTGGAATTTTTATATCCAAAAATCATATTGAAATATTAATATATTTATGATAATTGGGTTGTTATTTTTAATTTTTTACTATATATATATATATTTATACACATAGATATGATGTTAAATAGGAAATAAACATGAATTGTTTAGAAAGGATGATTACCTTTTATTCAGGAGAATTTATTTAGATCCTTTATTAAGGACCATTAGTATATAGTTTTTATATGAAAATAAACTCTATTTATTTATATATATAATTTGATAATATTAATGAGTAGGTTATTATATAGATATGTTTCTCAAAAATGAGTAATGAAAACAACAAATATGTGTAATTTTCATGTGTGGGGAGGGGCACTCTTTTAATTTTATAAAAAATTTGAATAAAATAAAGCCACATTCATGGACAAGAGGTTAAAAAGCGACAATAATTTAATGATAATTAAGATAATGTGCTAATAAAATAAGAAAATAAAATATATATGGGGTGAGATATCATTTTAAACCATATCTATTTGATTACCTCCATTTTTAATCATTTCTATCCTTAAAAGTGATAAAGACTATTTCAATAGTACTGGGTTATAATTTTAGATATAAGATGAAAATTTTATAATAAATGACAAGTAATGAAATGTGCGACCATATCATAACCCCATTTTCATATATCATGATTTTACAAATTTTAAATATTTTAAATAAATACGATTTTCATAAAAAACATTAATGTCATTTTTAACACAATTCATTTAATTTTACATTAAAAACATAAAAAGTAATATACAACTATAATATAAATCTTTATAAAAAATTATTAATATTATATATGTATCTAAAGAATTTATGTTTAACTATATATCAACCAAAAATTATTACTCTTCATGTTTTTTAAAATCATATACAAGATTTTTCTACTACTTGCACGAGGACTATGTTAGAATTCCATAGGAATTTAATATAAATATATCATTGATATAAATTTAAAAAAAAATCTAATTTAAATACCTAATAAATATTTTAAATTACTATATGAAACCCAAATTGTGTTATTTTTCTCCACATCAAACAATATTATTGATATTAAAAGATAAAAAATTGATATATTTTTACTTTACCTTTTACTTAAATACAACGAAGATCAAAATACATCATAAATGTAAAAATGTCATATTTTAAATGTTTTAATGAAAATGGATAAAATAGAATCATCCAATTGAAAAAATATATTCATTTCAATGATTTTTAATCCTAAATAAATTTATTTTCAAATTTAATTATCTACTTTACTCTTTAATGAGGTGATAAATTTTACCATTGTTACTATAAAAAATATATAAAAATAATGAGGTCATATTAAACAAATTCAAATCATAATTAAAAATTTTAAATATGTTTTATAAAATAATTCCTTATATATTGTATACATTAATTTAATAATTACTCTACAAAATGTGATACTAAATGAATTTGTAGACAAAATGAATATCAATATTACACATTGGGGTATATGAAAATAATATAAAATGTTGACCCAAATGTACTATTTAATATATTTATAATCAAATTTATTATATATATAATTAAATATAAACAATAATTTTACTCTTATATAACACTATTTTGAGAAAATAATTGATATTTTTATAAAAAAAGAATATTTTACTATAGTATAGAAAATATTTTAACACAAATAATCCTAAAAAGTTAATAATGATATTATGGGTACAAAAATTATAAAAATATATCATAATAATATTTAAATAGGTTATAAATATTCTTTTAAATTCAATGTTGTGTGAAATGAATTGTATTAATGAAATTTAAATTTTTTGAAAATAAATATATCATAAAATATCAGAATATTATATTCTATACCTCTTATAAAAATTTATCCCTTGAAATCCAGTAACTCTAAAATAAAAAAAATAAGAAATATTCTACATCATCACATCATCACATCATCATAATCCCATTCATCTTTCAAACTTTTATGGTTTCCAAAAAAAATTGACTACCTGTGTTTTTTTCAGATCTTTGTCCTTCTATGATCTAGAATCTCAACTAGTTGATATTTATTAGATAGGTCATAATCTAAATATAATATCTGTAATTTTATTACATGTGAAGGGTTACGAATGTCTTCCATAAGAGATATTTACGGAACACATTATGAACATAAAAGACAATCTGTGGTAGCACTATGTATTATGATAACATCCCGGTATGATAAATAATTTTAAAGGACAAAATATAACTAAAGATCAATATACCCTTATTATCTAGTCATATTACATTATTCCATGGATATATTGATAGGAATACCTTTTCCCAGCATCAAACACTAAATCCCACTAAACCTTTTTAGCATATATTTTCTATCGACCATTAGATTCTCTTATGAGTTGTTGAAAAGTTATAACATTCTTGTCGATTTCATAAGATTGATCAAGTCTAAATAGCATCATTTATCTACCTTCACCTCAACATTATGGAGTTATAAAATTCTATACATAGTGTTCCATATAAGAATCTATTTGAATGAAAAATTGAATGCAATTTTTGTATAAAAATACCAATAGATGATGTCGATCCCTACTACCAACAAAATAAATAAAGAAATCTCTCAACATCTATTCAAGATATTTAATGGTCCTATCACACTGATCCTATGTATGAGAATGATAAGTAGTAATTAAACATAATATTGTATCAAGATCCTATTGAGTGATTTCTTAGAACATAGAGATAACCCACAGATCACGATTAGAATCGATAAGTGAGGTTCTCTATAATATCAATGAAAATAGTTAGTTGATAATAGAGTAATATGATAAGGAGGAAACTATTCTCAAATATTGATTTTTAAGGTGGTCATATAAATCCAAAATAGAAATATTCCCATTAGATTTTTTATAGGATTTCAAAGAAGAAATCAATGGTATAATTTTCTTATTCCTATTATTGTTTAGGTAACAGTTGTAATATCTATTGAGGCTTTTATCTCTCATCCATAAGAAATGAAATCAAGAAACGTGATGAATGCTCTAAAACAACCATTTTCACATATTCCCACCATAAATACTCATCCAGAACTATATATAATATAATAATTCATAAATTAGTAAAGAATGAGGAATTATGGGATCCATCCAACATATAATTCATCATGTTTAGTGCTTGTGAGACACAAAATTGGTTTCAAATACATATCATTCCATAATGATAATGGTTTAATTTTAAAATATTCCTAACCTTCATATATAATTCCACATCTTTATTTTTAATCATTATAATCTTTTCATTGATGAATGAATGCACATTTATTTCATAAAGATAACATTTTTCAAATTTTGGAAATATCACATGATTAAACCACTATAAATACACAAAATATTGGATAACTTTCAATCCTAATAATGTAAAAGGCATGGTTTTTCTGATATACAGAATCATCCATCTTTTTTTCCTTCCAAAGGTTGTAATTTATAGAGAATTCATAATATCTGATTGCCTCCAATATTCTTATATGGATCATATTCAATTGATTATTTTTAAATTTTTATTTTGGAGGATATTATATATATATATATTCCACACCAATCAACATATAGATAATTCCATTTTATCTTCAGTGAAATTAATACCACTTATATCTTAAAATAATGGGATGGGTAAGTTATCTAAAGAAATTTCTATTGGTGAGAGTTATAATTTATCACTGAATAATTCATAAAGATTATTCATCCAATTACCTACATAAATGCATCAATATATATTTGAAACCCTTCTCCATAGTAGGGTAATGAATGAAAATGAGTGATAACTAACATTATCCCAAGGTATTAAAAATTTCCTCACATTAATATATCCAAATAACATACCCACGTCCACGTCAACATGGATATTGGATTAGATTATCATGAAAAATATCTAGTCATGAGTAAACATTATTCAAGCAACCCATGAAATTAAAAAATATTAGATAACATGGTTGATCTATGAAATTTATCATATACCTCTATATTTTACATATCCACTTATATGCCCTAAAATGAGTTTATATAGTCGAATAATGAAACTTTCTAAATCCAAGATTCAAAATAGGTTTATTTTAATAAAACTTATCTTTCCCCATAGTGTTTAGAAAAATTATTAATCGATTTTCATGAACACCATATATCTTTTTATATATAATCATATCATATAAAAAGAGTCTAGAAAATTATTAAAGATAGTATATAATGACTATATTCACAAAATATATCAAGATAATTGGAGAATTGGTACTTCCAAATGGGGTTACTATAAATTCATAAGGGTTATATCTCATTTGTAAGGTCGTATATGTTATATCCTATTTCATTATCCATAACCAATAATATCTAAATAAAATATCTACCCTTGAAAAATAATGACCTCCTCATAATTGATAACATTATCATTAATATGAGGTAGATGATACATGTTTTCAATATTGATGTTATTAAGTTCCAAAATTACCATTTAAATGACACATTTACCAATTATTATTAAAAATGAAATGTGTACAATAGAGAGATACAGTAGTCTAAATGAATCTATTATTTTCTACATCAATTCCTATAAATTAATAACATACATTATATATAGATTCATTGAAACAGGTTTAACTCTAAATATGTGTTTTACTAAAAATTATGATTCACGATTCAAGGGATGACTAGGTAACCCTAAAGTAAAGTCATCAAAAATATACTATACAATATCTATATCATTGATTTTGAGTGTTTCCCCGACCATATAAGATAAATATAATCCACTAATAGGTAAAAACCCATATAATGGAATTAATTTTGACTGGGATATCTGTTTTAGCGTCTTATCAATAAAAAATCAGGGGATGATTTGGAATATAGAATTTAACTTCCTGAGGAAAATATATTCTTTTCTAGAAAAATAACTTATTTTCAATTAAAAATGGATTAGAATTACAATTAGGCATGGGAATATTATATCACATGAAGTGGTCTATCATAGGTTAATCAAGCTGTAAAAAAACTAGTCCTCCATATAAGTAAGGTTATTCGTTATATATGGATTAAGGTAACCTAATATGGCCATTATCCACTTGGCTGAAACACCATCTATATTAGCTTATAGGGAAAGGAAATACCTATTTAATACATGTTTCAATTCCCATTTTATATTGAGTAAATATCCCAAAATAATGGAACCCACTTAGTTATCTTATAATCACCCACAATATTGATCTATAAAACAAAAAATTAAAATAGTAAAAGTTCTAAAAAATTATAAATGATTATAGTAATTTTAGTGATTACTATATTCTTTTAAAATATAGATCCCATGTTTAATTTTACACTATCCATAATAACTATAGATTTCAAAAATATAGTAACTCTTGTCCATTGTCTATTATGTTACATTAGAATATGATACATGGATCACATCACAAAGGGTCATTCAGTTTAGAAATGTTGAACAACCAGATGCAATAATGGTTCCCATATTATAATGGAAATATAAAAAAAATTATATAAAAAAAATTCTCTTATTCATATATTAGTAGTAATAACCTTCTACATATCATATGTAAAGGAAAACAAATGTCATGTGAACTTAGATTCTCAATAAGGGTTACGTATAGAAAATAATATAATGAGAAAAATAAGGAATAATCAATATGGGAACTTGAATAAATTAAACCACATTCAATTTAATCAATAACTAGGGAATAAAATTAATCCATTTATAATATTAATCCATTTGCACTAGGGGTAACAATAATGAAATTAATAATGTTTAAAATTAATAATTTTTGATATAATGATCTCATACATAGTTATATTATTAATATAAAATCCAAAAAATAAGATAGTTCAATTGATGGATTGGTATACACATAAAAACCCATTTAGTAGTCCATAAAATTGGTTTTCACTTTAGAAATATCGATTCATTCTATGGATATCAATAACTAGTCCCCATTAATAACTGAATTTCTAAAAAATTCATTATATATTGATTTTGTGTGGGAGGTGTGTGAAACCTTGTTGTGCTTCCATCACAGTTAATGCTATTGGCATAGGGGGTGAAACATATTCTTTGATAGATGTCACCACTGCATTGTCTATTGGGTGGGGCGATGAAACAATTTCCCTAGATTACCTTTACATTTCTTTCCCAATGGTTACTTGAGACTATTTTTAAACATTAGGGTATGGCTTCCTTATGGAAAATATTCCAATGTTTTTATAGTGGGTATCCACTATTATTATTCTTTAGTAGAGGTTCTATTGATTTTCATATTTAAAAAAGTGGTATTTCCCATAAAAATTTAAAAATAAATGATCAATCTAATTCATAAAAATTATGTCTTATCAACAAATTTCTTTGTTGAGTAGAGAATATTTAATTGTAATATTTTTCCTAGTAATCCAAATAAATTTTATACTAAAACATTTTATTTTGAAATGGTATACAGTTTTTTCTATATTAATATAAATGTATAAATAATATGTATATTTAAGGGAAATTAAATTTCTACGAATACCAAGAAATATTATTCTTTAAGACTATATTAATTATCAAAAAATTAATATGAGATAAAACATGATCGTTAGTTCGTTAGAAATATAAGCCTTGTATTAAAATCATGTATTTTGAATAAAAAATAAAATTTGGTGTTTAATATTACAATAGTGTTTAATTAAAGAGTTACCTTTTTAAAACCATTAATGACATATTTAATGAGCTAAATATCAAAAAATAGAGGTGTAAAAATTAATTAATACTTTATATGTAAAAAATAATCAATCTTTTCCACTTATTACATAGACATTAAAAAATAAACATTAAAAATAAAATTATATTTTTTTGAATATTATAAAAATTAGTAGATAAAATAAATATCATAAATAAATAATTATACTAAATATTAATTAATTTTATAAAAATACATTAAAAGTTTGAAAATTGTTGAAAATTATCCCAATAATAAAGACAAATAAGAGAAAAATTTCATTTAAATATTTTTAATATATAAATATGTGAGAAACATAGGAATAACTATAATAAGATATGTAATCTGGTTAAATATCTATATCATAATAAAATACATCATGTCTATAAAGGATTTTGTATAAGATTCCTTGTACAAATATAACAGCAATCCAAAAAAAGTGATAATATAGAATATTTTTTTACCTATTTGGTTACTTTTAAATTTTCACCCATTGAAAGAGTAAATATGAATATTAACTATAATAATTATTAATAAATAGATATTCATGTTAAATACATCATAGGGGAAGTATATTTACCACATAATAGTATGTAGGTGCAAAATACCTAATTTGTCTCAATAGAGTTGTTATTGATATAGAATCCATTAAATATAGTTTTACATGAATCAAAAGTGATATAACATACAATATAATAAATTATAATTTTTACCAGATCCTAATACATACATACAACATCATATAAGATCCACCAATAACATTTCCACGACTATTTATGAATAATTTCTTAGTAAAATCATTATTTTTTGTTGACAACTATTTCATTTTTCAATAGTATTATATTGGTGTTACAGTCATTGAACATTTATTATGGTTATATCATATCTAGAAAATAATTGATGATATAAATATCATATATATTCAATATAAATATAAATATATATATATATATATATACATTCATAAAATAAAATATCTAGATTGAATAATGAATTACACAGTTCATGGAGACCATAGGTCATACGTATGAATGAAAGTTGTTTTCCCTATTTAACAAATGGAATGAAATAATATAAAATAATAATTAAACTTTTAATAATCATTATTATACAATATATATCATATTTATATATCAAATACATCCATTATACCAATAATGTATATTCGAAATGATAAATGGATAAGATTACTTCAAGGACATGGTAGTCCACACATACGCATGAGAGGCATCATAAATTTTCATTAGATTTGATGGTAATATGTTAAATGATATCTCATATATCTATGACCTTAAATATTTTATATATTTTAATATGTAGTCATTATCTTTATATTTAATCCCATCTAAATAAATGTTTGATGAAAAAGGATTTACACTACTACGTGGACACACTATGTCATACGTATGAATGAGTGATGTTTTCTATTTTCATAGCATCAAAATGATTTAAAAAATAGTTTTCCCAAAATTGTGTTAACATCTTATTAAATATAATAATTTTTATTTATTATTTTATAATTGGAAAAATTTATTTATATAATAGAGAAAAAATATAAACTTATAAAAATCAATAAAGATGAATACATCTTCATTGGAATAAATATTTTAGATTTATTCATAAGACACTTTGGAATTATATATTAAGGAAAAAATAAAATCTAATTTTTTGCTATATATGATTATAAGATAATTTTTCTAGGTTTTTCATTTATATGAGTCTTAAGATATTGTAACGAAATAAGGGAAGGGGTTTCCTTTTATTAGCAATGGGAATAGAACACTCTAATATATTAAGAAAATATAATAAAGTCGCATTCACATCCAATTGGTTTCAAAGTGAAATTTAGTAATAGATAAATAATAAATTTTCATAATATAATATTATAAATAATTTTATATAAGTTTAGATTACATTTAAATCCTTATCGGTTTTATTAAATCCTTTATCAATCATTTTTAACAACAACAAGAGTAACAACTATTTCGATATTAATGGGTTATTATTTTAATTATTAGGTCTTAATTTGACCAAAAATAAAAAATGTATAGAATTTTAAACAAAATAAATTCACCTTTTCCAATATTATTTTTAGTATTTCTAAATAATTTATCAAAATATTATATTCAAAAAATATCATTATTTTTATTTTTAAACTCTTTTTTATTAAACATTAAATACATCAGGAAAATGTATAATTGAAATATAAAAGTTTAAAATAACTATAATATATTAAGTTTATCTAGAAAATTAATGGTTAACTATAAATCATAATAAAAACAACATTTAAAATTTTTAAAAATCATTACCATTATTTTTCAACTACAATCAAAACAACTATGATTGTTTAGTGATTGAATTTAATGTTATCATGTCATTAATAAAAATTAAAAAGAAATTACCATGATAAAAATCATTAATATTTAAAATAAAAATATAGAGCCAATTTTTTTTATAATATCTTTTAATTTTATAGTTAATAATTGAAAGAAGTGTGATTTTATGATGTATCAATTACTTAATTATTATAAAGGATAAAATCAATGTTAAATAGAATAAATGTCATTCATTAAAATTTTGGGTGCTTATTGGTGTAATATACTCATCCAATGAAATAAAGGAATGTGTTTTAATTATTTAGATCCCTATAACATTAGTTTTCAACATTATTTACTTGATTTATCCTTAACTTTGTTAATACATTTTACAACTATAACTATTGATAATATCTAAAAATAAAATGCAAAAATTAAATTTATTTGAAAACATGATTAAAAATATAGAATATATTTTATCATATTTAAATCCTTTCACATTTAAAAATTAGTTAAAAAATTAAACCACCATATTTGACAACAAATGATTTTCCAAAAAACACAGTTTAAGCCTAAAAATTGACGTGTATCAAAATCATGAAAAATATAGATACTAATATAATTAATTAAATATTATAAACAAATTGTATCTTATATCAAATTATATTAATAATACATTGGGAAATTTAAATTACTATATTTATATAAAATAAATAACAATATTATGATAAAAAGATAATTTTCACTATTTACAGAAAGATAAATCTTTATAAAAAACACCAGAAAATTCAATGTAGTCTAATTAAGAAATTTTGATTCAATAAAATAAAAACCTATATCATAATAATATTTCAATATATTGTAATTTTTTTAGAATCAATTATGTGGGTAATTCTAGATGTCCAAAAATATGTTTTATTTTAAAAAATATATATCATAAAATATCAAGCTGTTACAACCAAGGTAGGATGGAGGTGATTAAATTTATCAATCTCGACTTGGATTGAGGTATAAATTCATTATATATATTTTTTAAAATGGATGGTCATATCAATCTCATAGGGTTCACTCATAGATGAAACTCATATCTTAAAATTTGAAAATGTTGAGTTGAAAAAATAAAAATAAAATATAGATATATAAAAAGAATTCAAATTAAAATTTATCAGTTTTGGGAAATGTAAATTGCCTCAATGGAGGAGAGAGGAAATTTCAATATTTATTGAATAAATTTCATTTATTTTTAGAGAAATTGAGCCACAACATATATGTAATGCATTCATGATAATAAATACGTGTTCTATTATATTTCATTCTAAAATACTTTTACATCTGAAATAAATATTCAACATATTCACATGTACACTTATTTGATAGTTAACTTCATCCATTTAATATATAACTTTTTTGAAAATATATTATATATCTCCATAAAGCTATTGTGAAATAAACATTTTTCCATTTTCTTTCCATGATAATCCCATATGAAATTTTCATCTGTAACTCAATGCCCTCATCACCGGAGAAGGATGATAATTTTTGGGATATTACTATACAAATAACACTGCATTTTACTAGGTGCCATAAATATATCAGTTATATGAAATATAAAATTCCTAATTTTGTATCTATTTTTCTGAAAATCAGAATTCAATTTATATTTATTTTTATATACATTAAAGCCATCTTGATTTTGTTTCTATATATATATTATATCTTTATATTGTTTATATTATAATTAACTAAAAGTATTTTATTATCATATGAATCCCTATAACAATGAACTAATCATTAATTAAATTTCATGAATTGTATTCATTATAATACGGTTATGTGATACTAATTTTGGTACAACCAAATTCAACAATCCTATATATTATAATTTGTATTTTTTTGAGAATATCTATAAATTGAACTTATCTTTTAAGAATGAATGATTCTAAAAAACTCTCAATTGAGAGATGCTTTATCATTTCCGTTATTTTGAAAGATTTATTTGAATTTTATATGAATGATTAATTTCATAAATATTATATTATGTGAGGTTTCATTGTAAATTCAAAATTTATTATTTTTTGTAATCATTCGACTTTTATTCCTACTAATCAATAGATTTGGATGTTAAATATTATCCATGTTATCATTGATATTAACATAATTTTGTAGTGAAATATTCTTCCATTAAATTAATTTATTTTATGATTTCTATGAATAAGAATTAATTTCCTTCATCGTAATTGTCACGACCCGTCCTCCGGGCCCATGTCGCGATTACCCCAAGCTCGCCTTCCATAGGCCAGGGGCTGGTGACTAGCACCAAAGGCATAAATCCCAATAACTGGGAAGGCATTGCCTTTATTAAAGTAAACAATACACCATAGAGTACAAGCGGAAGTAAAACACTAAGTAAAACTAAAACAAGCTGTGCTGAAAGTAAAGGGGCTGGAAATACAATCCCAACTGTAAAGTACAAGTAAAAAAGATAAAATAGCCGGAAGGTGACAAGCAGCTCCTGGATTGTCCACCAAGGATCCTACCTGAACGGTAGGTACAGATAGCGCACCTCCTGGATCATACCTTATGGATCCTACCTGAAAGGTAGGTATAGATAGCCTCCACAATGCTCTCGCCCATCAACCTCCTCCGAGTGTCGCCTCGTCATGAAGTCCACCACCAGATATTGTCTCATCGTGAGGTCCACCTCCGGGTACCGTCCAATCCTCAAACACTCGGCCTCTGACTGCGTTTCCCGTCTTCTGTAACCAACACAACGAGGTGTGGGCATATCCCGTGCAGGGGTGAGTATAACGATACTTAGTAGGTACCCTGAGACCCTCAAAGTCTCACTAAATACAACAAGGATAACCACAAAGAAGATCTCAACAGATAACCTCTACCTAGGTATATGCCCATACATATACCCAATTTATCAAGTAACCCATCTCAATCATGAGGAAACACAAATATTATAAAATAAATGGATAACCACTAACCAGGTATATGTCTATAGATATACCTAAGTTATCAAGTGACCCATCTCAATAACAAGGTAAACACAAAGGTCATAGACTCAGCTCAAACCAGGATTTTCATTATCGAAACCGTAACTGCTGAAGAGCCCCATCTCTGGAGTGTACAGTGGTCCTGTCACGACTCCGAGATACTTCTCACTATCCTAAGACTGCTAAGGTACTCATCCTGTCAAGTACTGCGAGCCAGCCACCCAAACACAGTAGTGCTTCCCACCGGGGTATGCCACCCAAACACAGTAGTGCACACCCCCTAATAGCTTGCAAAGGTACTCTCCGGACGAGTACTGCAGGTCTGCACTGTCACACAGGTAGTGCTACATCCTCCATGGGTCTGCACCCAACAAATTAGTGGGAATTCCACTGGGCTATTCGATTCACTCCAAGTCGATTCGGTCAAACAGTCATCAGGTCTCAGCCGGCTACACGGTCTCTGTACTCCGAATGCTCATCTCCAGGAGGGTCCGCTCCACGAGCTACATGTCTATACTCCAAGTATCTCAAAGTCCCATGAAGAAGTATCTCAAAGGAACGCCTCGCCATAAGGGTCTCAACGCAACAGAGGTCGCGTCAATCGGACGCCCGGTCTATGATTTATTAGCCTTTTCATCCCAGGGGCCTGGTTGGTTTCGTGTGCGAACCAACCCGACCATATCTCAACTTTACCCCAAACTCTCATAGGGTATACTCAAAGGGAGCGTTTCTCAATGTTATTTTCAATGCCGCTGACGGTTCGTCAAACAGATGTTCGGTATGAAAGTTATCGGCTTTTTCGTTCTAGGGGCCTGGTTGGATTTTGGGTACAATCCAACCCGACCATACTCCAACTGTGTCCAAACCTCATATGATGTATGCCAAAAGATCTGTCTCATCCAGAGGAATCCAACAAAGTCGACGGCACGTCAATCGGACGCCCGGTCCTTACGTTATATGTGTTTCCGCTCTGAGGGACCGGTTGGTTTCAGGTTCGAACCAACCCGGCCGTACATCAAATGACACCGGTTAATCAAACCGGTGACACCATTGCGATCAATACAGAAAAACACACGATATGGACTACCCATTGGTCCAAAACGGATAGTCGTTGAAAATGTTTCATTTCACCGCAAAACTCGTGAACCGGGCCTCGTGGGGCCCGCGCCTCAACCTCGACTTAAATATCAAAAATTGGTCTTCAAACATCTGTCTTAATTACAGGGTCGCAACGTCGCAGACGGTTCGTCATTACGACACCGTATGAGAGAGATATGTCCGTTACAAGATCCCATAATAATAATAATATTATTATTATTCGGTGTTTCGTGGGCCCGAGCCACGAACCAGAATTTAATATTCAACATTAGACTTGAATCGACCGTATTAATGACGGGATTATATCGCCACTGACGGCAAGCTAATCGGACGTCACACGCATGAGTTATGGTGGGTCGAAGATTTAATAATAATATTAAATCTATTATTTTTCCAAGCACTTCGGGTACCCGATCCAAAAACCCGAAAAAGACATCCAATATTGGACTCATAAATTCCTTCTCGAAGTCAGGGTCACACTTCCACTAACGGTTCACGAAACTGAGGTCGCACGAAGAAGATATCGTCAAAATACGGTTCTCCCAATGAAAATAATAATAACATTATTATATTATTATTATTTTTAATTTAACTTAATTTTTAACTTAACACACCCAAAAGCCATGCACCACCACCCAAACTAGCGCCTCCTCTTCTTTAAGCATGGCCACCACCTTTGGCTGCCCTGCAGCTGCGCCTCCAGATCATTCCATACTCCATACCGACTTCAATTTAACTCAGAAAAAAGATATGAACGCATATCCTTGATCCTCGGGTCGAGATCTTCGCATCTGTATGTCGTGCTCAGGGAAACATTGAGTTTCCAGCGTCAATAAATATTTGGACTCCTCCTTCCACAAGCCATTGCATCTTCGTTCCATGCCCGAAAAATTAAACGATCGCATATTTGTGATCCTTATGTCGAGGGCTTCGCATCCATATATTGCACTCAACAAAACTCCGTATTTCCAGCGTCAATAAATATTTGGACATTGAAGAATGCACGAAGAACACATGAAATATAAAAAGAATAAGGATAATGGTTTATGTGTAGGATGATGATCATGTTAATTTTGTCATCATTGTCGTGAATTTAGGATATGAAGAATCAATAAAACAAATTCAAACAAATACAAAAACCCCTACAGTTTTCCCTGCAAACAAGAATTCCCAACCCGCAAAGATATTCTTTGTGGATCATCTTAATGATGAGTTGATCCGGGTTCTTTGTTTTAGAAGGAACAACCAGGGGAATAATATCATTCTCAAATTAATCCCCCTACCTCGATTCACAAAGTTTAATTTCTTGATGAAGAAAAGGAAAGCTCCGTTGTTCCGTAGACGTTGCCGTGGGATGACGGTGTCGCTTCATCAAGCATCGAGAAAAAGGAAGCCGAGGTTGGCACCGGCCTTCTTCACGTTCTTCAACGATGAGGATGGAGTTCTTCGTGGAAGGATGAAACTCTTCAAAAACTAGAACTCTCCTAAAAACTCAACTCCACAAGCTAAAACCCAGATAAAATAAGACACCACTTATTTTATTACTTAAGACATCCATTTCAAAAATCCAAAATTCAAAACCTAACATACATAATTAAATGATCTGAAGTTGTCATATTAATTAGTGTTTAGGTGGCATGAATTAATGTGGGAGGTGAGGAGTAACTCAATTAATGTTTATAGGGGATAGGGAATTTCAAAACGTGGGGGCTCGTGTGAGCCCCACCTCACCCTTAATCCTCTCATGGGAAGTTAACAACCAGTGGGTCCCACTCAAACTCCCACACCTAGGATCTAACACCTAGAAAAGAGAAATTAAGTTGAGACACAACTTAATTTTCACTTAAACCGCTTAGCGAACAAATAAAAATAAAACAATTATATTTTTATTCCCCACTTTTTTTACCCCAACACCCAAGCAGACACACCTTCAGAAAAGGTGTTCCTATGCAATTACTGGTGCTGCGGTTTCATCAGTTCCCTCAGATTTCGATTCTGAGTACCGGTTCAAAAGATATAAAAACCCACATGTACGTTTACTGAACGTACCCGAAAAAAAGTTCGGAAAATTATTATCAGTCACCCTCGACCCGCGCCGGTCAAGGTCAAGCACTGCCTAAGTGAAATACGCCCCAACGAATCCAATGGTACTCTCATATTTTCAATCCGAGTTACCGTTTAAAGGATACAAATTTTTGAATAAAATAATTGTCATTTAATTATTTTATTTGCGGCTAAAAACTAACTTTTTCTAGTGTCCCGCGTCGGCCGAAGTTAGTATCTTCCGAAATAAACCATTCCTTCACGAGTTTAGAAGTTGTCTTATATTTTTAATTCGAGCTACCGTTTGTGAGTTATAAGCATTTGAAAAATAAAATAATTTATTTAATTATTTTATTTATTGTTAAGCCATTTTTGGAATTTCTCACAGGATGCCCGTGCCGACTAAACTTAAGTCCCTCCTAGGGTAAACCCGCCATCCTGAGTGTAACGGTGCCCTCAGATTTCTGATCCGAGTAACTGTTTAATATTCATTACACTTTTTCAGTAAAACTGCTTATGCGTGTTAATTTAAGCTTAACAAAACTTCGGAAATTGATTTCGGGCACACCGGGCCTCGGAATCAGGTACCGTTAGAAAATACGTTCTTGTAAAATCTCAAAGAATTTAAGAAAAAAGTTTCCTTAAAATTTTCGAGTCTTTACAGTAATTAATGAGGATAGGAGCAATTGATCATCCTTCTGCTGATATTAGCGATTTTCATAGCATTGAGTATGAACTTACTAATATTTTTGTTAAAAAGGTTTCTTATTCGGATCCTATGCACCTTGGTTCTTGTTTCTAAATCTCATATACCTTTTTTATAATAGAAAATAGTTCTGTAATATGATATTCTCTTTAATAATAACCCCTTATAGGATTATGATTAATCTTTTAATAATCCATTATTCCTTACATTTATCTATGCCATTTTTCATATATACTTTTATGTTTTGTTTATAATTTTATCATCTGATAGTTTTATTTTATGTTTCAATTTATTCATTGATATAACTGTTATTTTTTTAAAAATAAAATCTCTATAAAAATATACACATATGTGTGTGAGTAATATTTTGATCCAGTATATTAAATTATATCAAACCACCACCAGAAGCTTTTAGTTATGCATATCCTAGGAAAAAATTTGTATCAAATATGATTTCTATTTTTACGTTAAACATTATGTTAAAAAATGTATCTATGTTTCATCTTGTATTGATAATTTTTGTAAAACAGTATCTATTTCAATTTCCTTTTTGGAACTTACAATATTATTTTTACCATAACTATTTACTAGAGGAATGTTCTTTGTTATTTGTGGTATGCACACTACTGAATATAATAATTAAAAATGTGAATCAAAATTAATGATATTACATTTATTGTATAATATTTTTATGTTGGAATGTTTGTAGGAAAATATTTCATAAATAAAATATTAAAAAAATTCTCATTCTAATAGGTGAATTCTCAATTATAGATAACACTATATTGAAATTCACACATATTGAGAAGGAATAATATTAACATAATTTTTATTAGAGGAATAATTTTTTTACACAATTCACTGAATTTTATATATATTCATGTTTCATATAATTGATAATAATATAGTATACAGAATAAATATGATGTAACTACTGTTGAAACAATAATGTTTTTTAGAGTGAAGATAGCTATGAATAGATTTTTCTATAAATAATTTACCTTTTCAGGTGAATATTTTATTCAAACAAATTCGTGTAGCATGAAAGTTTTGACTAACAAACAACCACTATGTGATAAATATCTATATGATGTTAATTTAGATAAAAAGATCATAGTAATTACTATTTAATAATATACAACCCAAAGAAATTAAATTGTTGACACTCATTATATCACGACATTTATATTAGATGACTTGATTAGTTCTATTAACTATAAAAAATGTTGTGTAAATATAGATACTAAAATTAATCTAAAAATAAAGGATCTTTATTTTCAATTGCTTCAATATGGTTAACATTTAGAGAAAAATAACAAAAAGCAGGTTCATTGAAGATACAATATGGTTGGAATTTAGAATATATTATTATGGAACGATGTTAAGGTGATTTTTCTCAATTTCTGTAGTGGATAAACATATTTAAGAGAAATAAATACATATAGATAAAATATTAGAATAAAAAATTATATATATAAGGATAAATTTTATATGAATGGTTTTAATTATGAATGTAAAAAATCTATTGTATACTTCTCTTGATTATCATATGTTGAAAATAAGGAAAAATAATCTATGTGATCATCAAATAAAAAAATATGGGCCGATTTCAATGATAATGAAAATAATTTAATCACTAAAGATGCTCAATTTGTATCAACTAGTTCATATTATTTCTATGTTGATAGGTATAAGATCATTATTTTTCATGTGTAGGACCAATATAATGAATTGTTTTTCCTGGAAAAGGCCCACTTGATACTACTATATATTTATCCATGGATTTTTATTTTTTATTTTTATTCGACGTTAAGGATAATGATAAGACACAATCCCTTTAAGATATGGATAAATATTTATCTACTAAATATAATATAAATAAAATTTAGAACATTGATGATGATAAAGAAGAGTAATATCTTGTTATATATAAAAATAAAAATCTAAGACTCCATAATAAGTAATATAAAATTATAGAGTAGGTAGATAAAAAGAAATATGAGGAATATGTTTCTATGGATAACATTATGAAATTAAACAGTAAACATAAGAAAGGAATATTTTTCTTACATATTTAGATTATGGTAAAAGGGTTCTTAGTCTAAAATTTGATATATTGAGTTTAGAGAAATAGAATTCAAATATTATTATTTGAAAGAAATTATTTAATGAACATTAATAACTACTGAATCCAATAATAAAAAATCATAGAGTAGTATATAATAATAATATAATACATCGTTCAAAATTAATAAATTTTGACATTAATAGAGATTTTTTTAAAAACTTTCCAATGGGGTGGATAAAGAAGCAATAAGTTTTCATTGAAAAATTTAAATTTTATATAACTCATTATTAATGTAATTAAAATGATATTCTAGAAAAAAGTATAATGAGAGTTCAAAAATTTTCAGTATCAATGGATAATTTTGATAAAAACTTTATACTATAGAGCATCTAGACTCCAAGGAAATAATATTTGGTCAAAAAAAAGACATTATTTTATAAAATTATACCATAACATCAAATTACTATATAACATTTACTAGAAAAAATTATTTCCTTAATCATACTCATGAAATTTGGACTCTTACTTTTTAATTATTATTCTTACATATAATTTCACACAATAATAGTTTTTCTTTATATATTAACTGATAGTTAGAGGAATAGTTTTTTATGGGATCCTTATAAAAAGTTAGCTTTAAATATTTTTTTAACTCAACTAGATAGTGGATGATTCCCCTTATTTAGAAACTTATTATGAAGTAAAAATTTATAACTTAAATTATATTCAACTCTAAATAATTAATGTTATATTTGAACTACTTCTAGAACCATCATCAAAATATTAAGATATATCTTTATATCAAGTGATATTTTCTAAATTTTTCTATCTATTATATAATTATCTTATGGGATTTGTGAAAATTCATTTGTGATAATATTTTTCCTTTTTTATTTTATAAATTATAGTATATTTAATTCATTTCTTACCTTTAATTATTTACATCAATAGAGGTAACTATATATTATTTTAAATAAATTTATATTTTTATTCTTTCTAAGAGATTTGACATCACTAAAATTCTTAGAAAATATATAGACCATTAGATGAGTTGAGATCAACAGCTAAGATATGTTCCTAAAGAATTTTTATAAACTTTTCTAGGTATGTTTTAAATATTATAAATATTTGTATAATTTATAACATAAATTCATGTTCACTATTGGAAATAATCAATAATGATTTAGAATATTAAATTTGAATTCTTATAAGGGAAATTTTATATTAAATAATACATGTGGAAGGGTTTTATACAAAAAATTAATCATATATATAGAGGGGTCCTCTTTTTCAATGATGGGATCTCATTTTTTTAGTAACGAATAAAAGCTATTTTACCCTAAAATAATCTTAAATATTGATTGAATTAAAACTTTTTTTGATAAAATGGTGTCAGAAAGGTGAATTTTAATATTATAGAGATTTATTTTCTACCAATATTAAGTAATTCATTTAATAAGTAATTCTTGTGCATGAAAGCGAAGAAATTTTCTTGTTTCACAAAAAATGGTGATTTTGAATGTCTTAATTAAATAAGACCTTCGGAAACATTATTAATTATGAAAAATTTAGTTCACAAATTACCCCATCTAGATTCAAAATCAATTATTTTCTTCCAATGTATTATAATAAATTTAATTCCAATTAATTGATATAATGATACCATAAAAATTAAAAATATTTAGATTCATTGATTTCTATTTTTGTTAATAAATTCCACCTTGTGATATTTATTTCATACTATATGAATGATAAATGTTCTAGTATATTAAAGATAAAAAAAATTTAAGACTCCAATGAACATAATCATCTCTCATGATAATATTATAGAAGGAGTGTGTAATGTGATTTTTATAACATATAAAGGGTCAAGGAATACCCTATAAATAATGAATAGATATCAAGAATGAAACTATTTTATGATTTTATCAAAAAATTATTTATAGAAAAATAATTAAAATAATATATATTGAATCATATATATGAGAAAAATAAGCTGGAAGAAATTAAATATTCCATTCAACGTTCATCTATAATAGAATCACTCAAGTAAAGGAATAATATGTTTATGTAAGTCGGGGTAAGATTTAAAGAGGGTTGAATTACATATAAATATAACTATAAAATTACTCTATTTAATATAATCCCTTATCATACATGAATTCAACATGTGAATAAAATAATAAAATATAAGGTGAACCTAATGGAATAAAAATTTATGAAATAAAAATGAAAAACATTGATTAAGGTGTTTGGAAATAGAGCTTTAATTTTCACTTACATATCCTCCATCAAGAATACACGAGAGGTTATATAGATCATCTGGTGTTAATGGAATCCAAGAACCAAAAGTATATGTAAACTTATAGTTCTAATAGAAATCAGAACAAAATGTGGACCCCTACTTTTAATTGAAACCAAAGACAAACCCCTAATTTACATGTGGTGGGAACCAAAAGAATATAATTTACATGCTTATTTTTATAAACACATTATAAATATATTAAAAATTAAAATTCTTAAGGTGATTATGAAATATTTCATGAGGGTGAAATAAGGTAGAATATTATAATGTATGTAATACAGTATGGGATAAAACTGATAAATGGAAAAGGAAAAATCAAAATGGATTATATAAGTTATGTCTTGGGGTACATTAAAGAAAGGATTTTTTCCTTATAAGCAACTTGAAAATTTAATTCGTGGATTAATATGGAATCATTTTGAGGAAAATATTTCCATAGATATTCATAGATGAAATAGAATCCCCTAAATGTCTATTTATAGCCTTCATAGGAGTTTGAGGAGTCTTGGGGTGAGACAAAAACTGAATGATCCAAATCATGTGTTTAAATGATCTCACTTAGTAAATAGTTATAGTCTTGGATTGAAGATAGTTGTGTCATGGAACAGTATATTTCACTAAGGGTAGGTCTTTATGGAATAAAGAAATAGGGCTTTTGAATGAATTCATCAAGGATATATGGGGGTATTGTTGATCAGGTGGTACTAACAACATTTCATTTAAGCTACAAAGTGTAGAAATATTTCACAAAATTCCTATGTAATGGTAATTAACCATATAGTATGCACTAACCTATTTTTATAGAATCTATGGTTTTATAATATCATTGATTTAAATATATTTATTGTTACTATAAAGGGTTTTATTAGATGGTTTTTTAATATATAATAATCTTTTAATTGTGTCAGATTTATTATTTCGTATTCGTTTGTGGAATTAGGTAGAGTATTTTTGTGTAACGATACAGAAAAGTTAATTTTGTTACATTAAAATTGTTAAAATGCCTTTATTTATTGTGATAATAAACATTTTTTTATATTCAATAATATCATCCTGATTTATAATGAAAGTAATATTTTATGATTAAGTTAATGGATAAGAGAAAAAGTGAATGGTGAATGAATAAGGGGGAAACGAAAAAAAATTAAATATTATTCCTATAAAATAATATGTTCTCCCCTTAAATCATGATCCTTCTCTATTATTTCAAAAATATCACTTAAAAATGATCTTCCCCATATTTGAAACATCTATATTTTACATATCTCTTATTATACATTAGAATATTCTCGATATACATTATAACTTTATCTCAAACTTTTATGAGAAAATATGTGTATAAATCAAAAATATTATATTGATAAGAGGAAAGAATGAATAAGTTAATCAATGTGATCATGAAAAGAAGAATGTTAAAATTTGAATATTATTTTTTAAAAACGAAATAAATAAAAAATATATAATAAAATCAAGAAAAAAATTATAATCTATATATAAAAATAGATAAAATTTATAATTATTCCACTACCAGAACCCCCTGAATTGTATTAAAACATTCTAAATCAAGTGGTTTTGGGAAGATATATTTGAGACTATGCATTGTGATAATTTATTCTAACATGATATATCCTTCTAAAAGTGTTCTATGAATGTTTGAAAGTATATATAAATGTATTTTATGCATCTAGGATGAATATGGTTTCTAAATATTATAATGGAACTAGAATTATCACATTTAATTGGATCATGATGAAATGTTAACCTAAAATCTAAGATATTTTTCTTCATTCATAAAACTATGTTTTAAAAACTCACAGCTGCTATATAATATATGTGGGATTTAGAAATAGAAACATATTTTTATTTTAACTATTTTAAGAGTTTAAAGAATGTGATAGAAGATGAAAATATACACATGCATTTTTTATACCTTATTGACATCCACCATTATTAGAATTGGAATAGCATTAATGATTAGAAGAGGTTGTTTTATAATAAAATAAACCATTATTTTTCTATACTTTTTCAAAAATAAATATTATTTTATGGGAAAATAAAATTTGAGTCATTGGGATGGTGTTATAAATAATTTTAAAGGTAAAATCATTACATAATGTCTTTTAAAATCCTATTAAGTTATTCCATAATACAAAACATACTTCTATAAATCTGTAAGTCAATAAATTTATTGGCTTCTCCCAATGTTATATTATAATAAATAATCATAAGTGTCTTAATATCCTTATCATGGTCGAGTATAATTTTATCTAGAAGTTATTTAGTCTGTTTTAATTGGATTAGAAAAGGTTCATCCTTTTTTTTGATAGATTTGAACCCTAGGAAATAATTTTAACACACCCCTAAAAAACATTTAATTTTTTTCATAACATTGGAAAATTAATTTCTTATAAATTCATTAGTTAATACAAAAATTTCAGAATTTACATAGATTGGTGAAATTAATAGGTTAATTGATATAACTTTTAGATTAAAATATTGAATCATATTTTTCCATTTAAAAATAATTTGTTAAAATAAAATAAGCTAACCTTTCAAGCCAAGACTAGGGGTCTAATTTTAAACCATATAAAGGTATGATTAACTAAAAAACAAAATTTATTATTATTGTATTTTAAAAACTATGATATTTTTCCACAAAAACGTTTTGTTAAATAAGATTATATTTTTAAAAAAACCTCTTAACACCATTTTGTAAATATTTGATAATTAGGATGGGTGGAAAATTCGCATAATATTCTAAAATATTCTTGCTGAGAAACATCAGTGAAGGTATACCCATAGTGAATTATTTATTCTTGATTAATGTCTTTGGATATGAGTTCATCTCTGTTACAAGTGATGTTACCTTTTGAATTTAATTTATTTCTATAACCAATTTTCGAAAAATAATAGGATTGTAGTTAAAATTTCAGTAAAGGTAAAAATATATTTTTTATTTTCATTTGTTTACCTCTTCATTCATAGAAAAACCCCCAATATTAATTTTAAATAGTATCATCAAGGTCTATAGTTTATAGAGAAGAAATAAACAAACCATTATCAACATCATTTTAAATTGAATCTATAGTATGTGTACCATCTTGTAGATCAACAGTAATATTTTATAAAGGATTTTCATTTGATTTTATTCAAAGTGTTTACACAAGGGGATACATGGAAATACAGCCATGATTTTCTATTTTGGATTTGGTGGATCATTCAATGTGAATATTTCAATGATATACATAATATATTTTATTTGGGATGAAGGATTAATAATTCTTTCACTAAAATTTATATGAATAGTTTATCTAATGTTTTTGGTTCTTTTATTGAAGACTCAGTAAGATTTATGTGACTTCCTATAACCAATAATGATTAAATCATCATATTTTGTATCACACTTTCTTAGGGTTTTGTTAGTGTAAATAATATAACAGTTACATTCCAAAAATTTGAAAAAAATCAGAATTTAATTTTTCCAATGTTCAGAATAAGTTATTTTTTAAATGTGTCTTTTGAGAACTTGTACTATAAAAAACAAGTGGTGTTTACCACATCATCTTATTGGTATTAGGGGATTTCAAAATAATTCATGAATAATCTTAATATTCCATTAATATTTTGATTTCATCTTTATAATAAAGCATTATTATAAAAATTATAAAAGGTAAAAATTTAATATTATTACATAATAAACCAAAAAGTTCAATAGTATCAATGATGTCAAAATATAACCCATTATAAGTTCTTATGGAATGGTGTTTTTCCATTTTTTAATTTTTTTACCATATTGGAAAATTTTATGATAAAATTATATGAATAATTTTATTATTATATAAAATAACAATACCAATCATGTATAATTATTGAATATTATATAGGAATATGATCTTATTTCTATACTTTCAATATGATCTGGTAAAAAATATTAAAGTGAAAAAGATTAAGGGATTTAAATGATGATACCTTTTCATTAGTTTCAAAGGTATTTTTTAATAATATGGTTTATGGTTCACAAACAATATTACCATTCAAAATTACTTTTGGTAAATTTCATAATGGAGGAATTCAATTGATAAAAATGTGTGTGTGTGTGTGTCCTATAGTGACCATGGTGTAAATGACAAAACCATGACTCGGTATCTCAAATTCTCAAATATTTAATATTCAGTGAATAAATAGAACATAATTGGATAATATTAAAACTTTTACAAAAAATATATAATTTTGTTTACATTGGTTTTATTAAATTTGATCAAATCATTTTTGAATGTTATTTTAAGACCATTTTCATGACGTTGGATAAGGTATAATTTTTTTATTAAACAATAAATGAATAAAACATCTACTAAACATATTATTAAAAAACCCAAATTAACGATAAAATTATATTACTTCAGGAATTACCATAAAAAGTCATATATTTACCATCAATTAGTTAAAATTTGTTGAATTAAGAAGGCTCTCCACACATGTTTCAAAGGAATATATTGTCCATAAAACATTTTTCATTTTTCTATTTATTATTTATAAATATTTCCTATAAAATTAAGAAATTATTATATTTGTTACATGAATTTGGAGTCCAAATATACTATCTATGAGGGTGTTTGGTACTGAAACAACTCTAGAATATTATTACTGAGATGATATTTAGGATGAAATATAGATACTTTTTATTCTATTGTATTGTGTGTTTTTTCAATTACATATTGGAATTAAATCCATGTTTATGAGATAATAATTAATTTTTTTTTTAGAAATTCATTTTACCAATGATATATTTTGAAAAACTATAAATATTAAAAACAAAATAAAATTATAATCTTGAAGTCATTCAAAAATATATATTTTATTTAGATATTGTACCCCTTGCGTGTATTTCATGAGATAAATTTTGAAGCCATTTATAGTTGATTAAATATTTTCACATTTATTTGGTTATTTTATTTTGATTTTAATTGATATTTTCTGGATTTTATATTGATTATTTCCATTATGTGTTGGATTATAATTCATGTTATCTTAATTTTACTTAGATTTTAGTTTTAAAAAATTACCTTGAAATAGATCACAATAATATTTTTTATATTTAGATATTTGGTGATTAGAAGTTGATAAATTTTTTAGAGGTATAAAAAGATGTATTAAATATTACTTCAATACTAACATCGTGTTAAAGTATGATATGCATAGATCCCTCGTCGATTCATTCACTAGAGGAGAATGAATCGTCAATTTAACTATAGGACAAAACATTGAAGGACTTATTTCTTTCAACCTTCACATTCTTATATTTTTTTATGAAGGGGAATTCATTCCTAATGTGTCTATTATTCTAATATTCAAAGAACACCAATTATTGTTCACTTTCTAAATCCTCTATTTTGTAAAATTAGAATTATTTCATTTTTCATACTAATTTGTTCATCTTCTTACTTATATGGGCCATTTCAACACCACCACACGAGTAAGCTTTAATTTCACTGAAATAAATCTCCTTCTTCTCCATTAATTTTCTAGATTTTATCATATCTATTCACTTCATAGTGATATAATATGTTATAAATTATCTATTTAGATCATCCACCGACAGGTTCTTTATGTCCTTATCTTTTTTTAATGTATTCACCTTAGGTGTCCAACTATATGTTAAATCCCAAAGTATATTCTTCACTAGATTTTATTAATTAATAATATCAAAAATATAAATTATTCCATTGTATATGGTAACAAATCACATAAGAATATATGTAGTAGATTCAATATAATGTATAATAAAACATTTAAACTCATGCATATACATATCCAGAATAGAAACATTAACATTAGTTGATCCATCATGAGTAACTTCTATGAGATTATAAATGTCATGATAATTATATATATATATATACACACAATTAGTGTTAGTTTTTTTAACCCAATATAGGGAGTTCATAACATTATAATTTAATTCAAAATAAGAAATATCATCAAGTGTCAATTTTTTTATTTTTCACATGTAAAAATATATCCATTAATAACAATTTTCTATCTGGTAATACCAATATATATAAGAAATGTTGACATACGATATTCAAATAATTATAGTTTAAAAACATTAAATATGGTGCATGAATAATATAATTCCCTACAATTTCAATATGTTTGTTTGAATAATACTATATTTAAAATAAAAAACATTAAAACTTGATAAGATATTTAAAAAAATTTTCGAGGAAACATATTTTTAGAATGATACTGAGAACTATAGAGATACCAAATATTGGTCAAATTGGCATGGAAATATATAGTGAATTTCCATTGAAAATAACTCTAAACTATTCTATAGAATAAAATTGATTATCAAAGAAGAATAATATTATAAAAAATAAAATAAAATTAAGGAGAGCTTAGAGAAATAATTTTTTATCATTAAATGGAACCAATTGATAAAGGATATCGAAAATAACTATAGAATGAGACCATCTGTCATCTCCTCTCAAGAAGACTTGAGAGGGTTATATTGATCCCATGGGTTTAAAAAAAACTAACAATGAAATGATTAATAAATAATATGAACAAAAATAATATCCTTAGATTAAAAAGAAACCATGAACCAAGAAGACTTAGTTTCATAGAGGTGATATTCTAATGTGGAATTTGAAAATTCTAATAGATATTTTTTACAATCTCTTTACAATTCAAAAAGATCATTCTTGAAAATTTCAAAGATTGTGAAGGATAAAGGTAAAGAAGAAAAAGGTAGGTGAATACATATTCAAAAATACAATAAGTGATTAATATGTCTAAATATAAATGAAGTAGATAAAATATTGTAGATGAAAATTATTAGTACCCTTTGAAGAAAGATGTTTTCATGGACCTCTCTTAGAGTTGTTTATTAAGGATCGATCTAGTGTTTTGTAGTCTAAATTAGTGGACATAATTGTTTATGGATTAAATCCAATCCTCTATTGTCATCAATTTATATCCCTCACCAGTATTTGAGGTGTCCATGTTTTATCAAAGTGATTATTGTCCCAAATAATGGCCATTAAAATCATCATTTAATGCTCATAAATTTTTCTGGATCCATAAATAGTGCAATTTCGTTTAATTCTCTTTATTATGGAGGAGGCCAATGTGGAACTTGTTTTTTGGGATATTTCTTTGGTTCATTAATGATCTATGGAGGTCTTATTGATCCTACTATATTTGTGGTGTGAATATTTAGAATATTCATCGACGAATCATGCATAAACGGTCTACAATGTGGTCATTCACCATGTGGCATGACCTTACACGAGTTTGTAGGAACTGAGGTATGACTATGATGAGTATTTTTTGGATTTTATCCATGACACTCATAGTGGAAATTTGATTTATTATTACTATAGAGCTCTACTTAATCAAACATAATGTTCCACAAAGGTTTTTGATAGAGAACTGACTGTTTCCATGTAATGATGTTGTCATTATAGTTTATTTAGTTAGAAAATGTTAAAAACACATTAAGTGATATTTATCATAAGATCATGTTATCGGTTCAACATTATATTTGGTCATAGGATTAAAAATAAATAATTTCTATTAATATGTATGTATAGAACATCAAAAATATACTCATTGAGTTTAAAATGAGTATATATGAAAATAAGTGTAGGTTAGATTTTTTTAATTTTATCAACCTTAGAAGTTAAATTTTTAACTCTAGTCCCATACTCTGAGATGTTTTGTTAAAAATAAAAACATTAATTATTATCTACGATTCCAAGTGAGATGATATAATATAAACTTGAATTTATTTCATTATAATTATATAATTTAAAAATTACCTCACCCAAGTATTCCTACAATATATGAAACTAAATGTTTAGTGTCATTAGACATTAGCTTCCTAAAAATATTATTTTACATATTCATAAATATTTCTCTATAATCACAATATATAGGACATCCTATTAAATATATCATATGGTATAATAATTTAATAACCTATGTAATGGTAAATCATGAGAAAAGTGAGATGAAACACTCAATATGGGGAAAAATAAAACATTTCATCAAGGGTAACATCATAAGAATGCGAGAAAAAAATTATCATGGGAGTAATAACTTATTAATATAAACATGGAATAATAACAATTATCTATATGGCATAATGAAAATACATATAATCTCAAATGAAGAAATGTATAATGTGCCATTCTAGTTCAGAATCATGTGGAAATAATCATGATAAATGGATTTTTACATAATCTTATAACCTAATAATGATTCATAAGAATATTTTTAGGAAATAAAATAATTATAAACATATCTATTTGAATCATGTCCACTATCAATATTATCATCACTGCTAACCTCACCATTATCATGTTCAAAATTTTGAAAATAGATAACCACATGGTATACATGCATAATTATGAGAACACATATAATTTTATCCTGTCCATGTTAAATATTTTGATCATAGAGGGTTTCACCATTACCATGATCAATATATTGAGCATAGCTAAATGTATTATGTCCATACTCAATCCTGTGAATATATATTACCCCATCACATTCATGATAAAAATAATTACATAATTAGGAATGATAATAAAACAATTATATTTTAGTTATATTTAGGACCACAACCATCTCATAATGGTAATCTATATGCATTTGTTTCACACAAAATAAATCATGTAACATATCATGAATAGCCCATGGATTAACCTTTTTTCATTATAGTTCTAACTATTATAGTATAAAATGAATTCAATAGTCAGATTAGTTTATATATAAAACTCAATAACAAAATATTTGTTTTTATAAATGAATTAAAATGTTGATTTAGGGACCATTTCACTAAGGTATATAGATATTATTTTGGTATCTAGGAAAATATAAGATAAATCAAAAATATATTTTCCAAAATAATATTAAACATTATAATTAAAGGCTCTGTATTGGTTCACATTATAAATCATATTTATATATGATATCCTGAAGAAATATTCTAACACTCTTTTATAGAAACCCTAACCTTTTACACATATCATTACATGATATTAAGCATAATTAAAAATCATATTACAGGCCAATGATGGTTATGTCTAGTGTCTAGGAATATTATGTACATAAAACTGAAAACATGGAATTAAATAAAAAAAATTTAATTTAATATTTACAATAGTTCCTAACATTATTTGATACCTTAATTTGGAATAGGATAACATGGGGATATCAAGAAAAAATGGATGAGGTAAATTTTTAGTACGGGAATAATAATAATAATAATGATTGGAACATAGGATAGAAGGCACGACACAAGGATATAAAAAAGCATAAAACATGATTAAACATAAGGAATAATAACAAATACAATATAGTATCATATAAACATGGAATAATACTAATTTAAAATAAATATAAAATATGATTTAATCATGATTCATGTCTCAATGAAAATAGAGTATCATGAGTCAAAGCAAACCACCAGAATCGTTGCATATGGAGCATGAGTGAAGGATAACCTCCAAGACCGTTGCACATAACATCTCTTGAGACCAAACATTATCCAACGAATTGGAGTAATTTAAAGGTGAACACATCATAACATGTTCATGAATATGTCTTCCAAATAAATAATCATTTATAATCAATCCTACACAAACATAAGGGTACCGAGGGAATGAAATCAGTATCCTAATAATGTCATAAAAAATAAAAATTGGTCTTATGATAAATCTTTCCATAATGTAATGATATTAGATCATGAAAGTATAATAATAAGTTATTATTTTAATACATAATGATACGTGATGTCAAATTTAAGTGATGTCATGTAAAAATATTATCTATGAAACATTAGATTTTAAACAGTTTAGTGTAGTTTAAGGAAAATATTAAAGATCATTTCAAAAATGAAAAGGGAATAATAATTTCTATAATATAATATGAGAACTTAGAATTTTTTAATTATAAAATTATTGATTTTCTATGGTTAATGGTTGCATAATGAATATTTTAGAGTTCATTTGAAATTGTGTATGAATTTAAAAAGTTCCCTTAAAACAATCTTACTTCTCAGGAAGAATTGATAAAAGAACCACTTTAAAATATGTGTATCCCCAAAATAGAATGATGAATGGATATTGATACCCAAGATTGTAAAATATTAAAACCATTTATATTATGTCTATAAAATGAAAATATTAATAAATTTTGTCAAAAATTAAGATTGAGTAACCCAAAAGAGTAATGGATATTTGGGTAGAATCACTTACCTCAAGTTTGAAGGCGTTATTCACTTGATATTGTTGTCCCACAGAACAGAATATTATTCATGAAATAAAAATTATATAAACTACAATATATTTAATTTATTTATTATATCCTTATTACGTTCATTCATTTTCTTTTGGATTGGTCAATAGGTTCAATTTCATTGTTTAGGAGAATATATTTCATTGGTTTTCATGATCGGTTCACATATATACAAGTATAGATTACCACGTAAGATGATGATGGTTGTACATAATTGAAGTTATATGTTATTAGATAACATCTAAAAAATTAAATGGTTATTAAATTAATTTGGTTATTTGAGGTGAGGATGTATCATTAAATAAAATAGTAATGATGCATGTTTCGGTTAATTGGAGTTTATTGGATCACAACGATCACATTATGCTTTATAAATTAACACCATTTGTACAAAACTATTCCCAAAAATCAAATAGGATATATTAAATAATTAATTTTATATTTCAACAATAAAATGTATTTCATGAACAGAACTGTAGATAATAAAATAAATTAAAACCCTATTGTCATTGAAAGTGATAAATTAACACATATATGATGGTGTTTCTATTTCTAGAATAAAAATAGGGGAAAGAGAGATGATTTACAGTTATTACATTATCATAACAATATTATAGTAAATTTAATGTACTATAATTATCACACTAATTGGATGATGAGGGGTGACAATAGAAAATAATACAAAGGAACTTGAAATGAAATTGAAAGAAAACAGAATAGGGTTTTACCTCTAGATTCCTTCCTCTTAGGAACCTCCACATGTGATAGGTTTTGGTATCATTATGAAACAAAGTTATCCTAGCAGTGGGAGAGGGAATTATGTGGTGATTAGATTAGAATTTGGACTACTGTCAAGGCTTGAGAGGTGTGAGGAGAAGAGGTGGTGAGGGTTGGATTTTATAATGAAGGATAAGAGAGTTTTCTCCATATTTAATTCATTACCTTATTATTTTTCTCATGAGAAGAAATTGTTCACAAATTAGAGAATAAATATAGTAATAATATTATTTGACTTCAAACTAATGGTTCTTACATCCTCAATGAAATAATAAATTGTGTATTTAACAAATTTTGTATTTATACCGTAAATTATCATATTTCACTATTCACAAAAATTCAATTATTTTTTAAAATAAAAAAATTACCCTAACCATTTTCCTATATTTAGAATCCAAAATTGATTCATTTTTATGAATATAATTATCTAAATATTAGAAATTTATTTTTTTAATTAAAACTATAATTTACTTTAAAAATATAAATTGTAAAATTTAAACCACTTTTTTAACACTTTGAAAAATTAATTATTGTCTCTTAAATATATATTATATTTATATTAAATTAAAATAACTTTTTATGAATACATTTTATATAAATAAATTTTCTTTTAAATTGTTACATTAATCATAAAATAGTAATTAAATATATATGAATTAAAAAATACAAACACATAATTAATAATTTTTAAATTATTTATTTACTTATAAAATGATATAATCAAGTCATATAGAAACTTATAATATAGTTAAATATTATTTATACTTTCATTGGTGATGTTACGATTACATTGGCCATTATACTATTCATAAAGGTTAAATAACTATTCCAAAGGTCAATATACTATTTTCATTGGTAAATGATTTTTAACTTTTATAGATACATTTTATTTCACGCATTATTCATTTATAATGATTTTATTTTGTTTTATATGTACAATTTTGTGTTTATAGTATAATAAATAATTATAATAATGAAATTACATTAATAAAACATTGGGTTGTCCAATTGTTCACCCCCTATGAAATTTCTCCATCATAATTTCATTTTACATTCTAAGATAAAAACAATAGTGGGTACCTTTCCATCATCACTTCATCTAATTACCAATTTGTCTCTTCGTCATTGTGGTTCCACCATAGTACATTGACCCAGTGCGTAGTCTTTTTATGTAGAAAATTATATTTATAATCCAAGATCGTCACTAGATGCTCCTCATAAGAAATATCACTCTCCAACTATACTACCTCTAATGAAATTACATTTGAAGGATCTGGTATATACTTCATTATTAGGTATATGTGGAATACATCATGTACATTAGACATGGTAGCCAGAATTGCTTGTCGATAGTACATAACTCCAACATGATCAAAAAATTTGAAGGGGCTAATGCACCTAGGACTAAACATTCTTTCCTTACCAAATCCCATGACATTTTTCCATGTAGATATGTGGAAGAATAACATGTCTCCCACAATAAAATGATGGAATCATCAATGATTGTATTCATAGTTATTTTTTAAAAAAATTGGGCTTTATTGATGTGATGTTAAATGGTTTTCACCTTTTCCACTATTTATTCAATCATTTTAGGCCCTAGAAGCTTACTCTAATAGACATCATTCCAATCTGTCGATGTACTACACCATTTCCCATAAAGGTATTTATATGGTGTCATTTTGATGCTCAAGTGGAAACTATTTTTGTAAGGGGACTCAACCATTGATAGGTTTTTAACACACACTCCTTTGAATTCCATTGATCATGCTCTCAATTGGTATTGTTGTGTCTGAATATTTTTCTCAGACTGGCCATCAGTTTGAGAATGATAGCCCCCCTTGATGTTCTACTCTGTGCTCATAGCATGATAGTGAATTTTCCGAAACATTTATGTGAATCTCGCATCTCAATTAGATACAAAAGACAGTGGTACACCATGAAACCTTACCAGTTACTTGATGTATAACAATGTAATTTGATCTGGTTAGATGTCCATTTGAATTTCAATAAAGTGATATGACTTTGGAAGAAAATTAAAAATGACCCAAGTAGCATTGTTATCTTTGAATGTACTTGTATGTCTAGTGACAAAGCCCATGGTAATGTTCTACCACCTCCTTGTTTGTATGGGCAGTGGTTTCATTATCCTATAAGACTTTTTTTGTCCATATTTTATTTTCTTACATACTAGTCACATTTATGTATATTTATAAATATCATTCTTTATATTTTCCAACCACTTGTTCTCTCAAAGATCTTGATACCTCATTGTTCTCCTTGGGTGAATTCGGATGGCAGATCTATGTGCATAATTCAAGAGAACATCTATATCCCTAAATTGGATGGTACACATAATCACGACCCATATTTTACAACTCCTTTGTAATCAATCATGAACTCAGTAGATTTCCCATTTCTGATAGATTCCACTATTTTCTAAATTTTCACATCTTTTTATTGAGCATCAATTATTTTATCTATGAGGGATGGTTGAGAAAACATTTGAGAGAGGATTGATTATGTTCCTTCCTTAATTATTTCCATGTACATCCTATTCAAATATATGAAAATTTTATCCTTATCCATTATCACCATTGATAAAGATGATTGATTGTTTCTACTTAGAGCAGCTGCAACCTTATTTTCCCCTACTAGGATTGTAGTGTATTGAGAAGTCCTATTACATGATGAGATCTAACTATATTTTTTGGAATATATTATGTTATTTCTATGTGGATTTATATTTTATACTCTTGTTATTATTATATATGTAACACTTCATCCCATAGAGAATGCCACAATATTTTCAATACAAATATCACAACCGCAAGCTCTAGATCATGTGTGGGATAGTTATTCTTATGGATTTTCAACTTACAAAAGGCATAGGATATCACATTATAATTTTTCATTAGAACATATTCTAATACTTTCTTTGAAGCATAAATGTACATCACAAAGGGTTACCAACTTTTCTGAAGTGAAAGTAATGGTCTAGTGATAACCCTATTTTTGAGCTCCATAAAGCATTCCTTGCATTCGTGAGTCTAGAAAAATTTCACTCCCTTCCATATCACCTTAATTATTTTTTTTTAAACCAAGATATCTTTTTCTAAAATTTTCAATAATACCTACATAGACCAATTAATCTATGGATCACCATTATTGATTTTATCATGGGCCACTCTTCGATTTCCTTTGTCTTGGAAGTGTCAATAGGTATCCCTTTTCTAGAGATTCCATACCTCAAGAATAATACTTCCTCCATCATGAACTCATATTTTTTGTACTTTTCAAAAAAAAATCCCTTTAATAAGTATTCAACACAGTATTCAAATTATCTTCATGGTCATTGTTTCTCTAAGAGTAGATCAGTATATCATCGATGAAGACTACCAAATTTTTTTAAGGTAATATCTAAAAGATCTATTAATTAAATCTAATAGAATATATGGAGCATTAGTGAGTCTGAAAGGAATCATTATGATCTTATTGTTTCCATACCTCATTCAAAAAGAAGTATGGGGAATATCTCACTTCCTCATCATTATTTAGTGATATCTCGGCTAATGATCTACGTTATAGAAATAATTGTCTCTACATTGCTCATCAAACAAGTCATATATCTATGTAAGGGGATACATGTTCATTATCATGATTTTATTGAGCTCAGAATAATCAACACAGAGGTTCATTGATCCATCCTTCTTTTTAACAAATAGGATTGGTGCACCCCATGGTGAAGCACTCGGGTGAATAAAACCCTTATCTAGATTCTCCTGTAAATTCTTCTTCAGCTCTTATAGCTCAATGGTTTCCATTATATAAGATGTATATAATATTTGTAGGGAACCAAGAATAAGTTAAATTATGAACACTAAATCTAGGTCCGGAGAAATACCAGGAAACTCTTTAGGGAATACATCATTGTAATCCATCATGATGGGCATGTATTAGAGCATGATTCTATCCTTTGTCTCAATTATGTGAGAAAGATATGATCTCTCATAATGAAAAAATATCCAAACATGAGATCTTGATTCTTAATGAGATTCATCTAACACTTTACTCTTATAAAAATTAGAGGATTCTTTGGGATGTGAAGAGTGATATCAATTTCCTGACTGTTGATGTTGGATATGTATAGATAGTGCTAACCAATTCTTAAAATAGAGTCAAGCAACATAAAAGGATGTATTACAATATTTCATGGGAGTTTTAATCCAAAAACATTAACCATGGATGAGTTATATACTTTGGATTCAATAATTTCCCCATTTTCAATTCTAATGGATAATTCAACATCTATATTTAGAGGTGGGGATTTAACACTTATTCTAAAGTTACATGATATAAAAGAATATGTATAACTATAATATAATAGCATGTTCACTATTCATGAATGAATAACTAGCATACCTATCACCACATCATTTTATGGATCCACCATAGCTGTAGTGGTAGTATAATCCTTCCATTTTTTACTTGGATGTTATTTTCGATTGCCTCCAACAACCCCTGGTTTATGGAAATTGTTCATATAATTCCTATGTTCCTTACAGTTGAAACCCTACACTAATACCTGAGAATTGATAAAAAAACATCCTTTATTATTTCACATTAGTGGAATTTTTCATATCCCTTCTGTATTTCTTAGAATGATGACCCATTATTTAACACTTGATAGCATTTTTGGTTCCCTATAGATAGTTCCTAGGATTCTTCATCCAACAATTATGAAACATGGGATATTCAATATTCTTTCGATCATGGGATTTAATTGATGACCCACCCATATTGGACTCCATTTTCCATTTTTTTCACTTAGACCATGACACCATTGAGAGTCTCTGATCTCTATTTAAACCATTAGGGCATAATTTTCAATATCCTAATAACTGTCGAAGTCATGAATCACCAATGCATTTCATTTACAGAGCATTAGTCCACTAAAGAAGTGATACACCTTACTTTTTTTGTTCATAGAAAATCTAATATCATATATTCCAATACTTTTAATGCTTTCTTAATATCCCCCATTAGACTTATCTTACTTCTACTTAAGTATAAGGAACTCTGTTTCCATCTTAAGTTGGAGGGTTTAGGTAAAATAAATATTGAAATACATTATCTTTAATTCCTCTTAATCCATAGAACCAATTTCTTCATGGGGATTCATATTCATGATTAATGTCAACAACTTATCAGCTTCCCCATAAAAACAATTAACCTCCAGCACAACATTCTATTATTCTAATCACTGTAGAATAGATAATATCTTTTCAATGGAGTTAATCCGCTGTTCCCCATAGGAGGGTATCATAAGATCCATTAACCATGGGAAGCCATCATTTCATGAAGAATTGAACACAAACATTCACTTTAGATAGAGTATGATGGAATTCCACATGATTCATGTTATTATTCATAACTTGAGTGAGTTACGTATGTACTGTCAGGATGTTTGGAGCCCCCATCCCATTTATATTTTGAATATCATTAGGAAAATCATCACATTTTTTATCACATTAAATTATTGAACATATTCTTCTATTACCATCATTTAAATAAAAAATATTGTTCAATAGGGGTGATTTAATAATTATCTAAAATGCATAAAAGGAATGTTTTAACATAAAAGGATAAACTTGTAATGAAAAAGTTATCGTAACTTGTGATTCCTTATGTTTATATACATGTTATACATGATATGATTCTTAACATATAGACATATGGGAATGTATTTTTGTTCCATTAATAACGAATCACAATGATATTATGAATTTACCAATGAATATACCATGGGAGTGTCAAATAATGTGTATAGTATGACCAGTTGTCATGTAGTAGGTAACCCCAAGTCAAAACCAGAACACATTATCAATGTTGTTACTCCTAGGTACATCAATCCCAAAACTGCAGTTACTTGTATTGTCCAGACACGGATGTATTTCATGATAAACCAGTTACTCTGTACTCACCAAAATTTAGGGATGTTTTATTATAAATAGTCTTATCCCTAGGGTTCTTTCAAAAGTGTTGTATTCCTAATCTCCCAAAATAGTTTAACCTAGCATCGAATAAACACTATAAAAAACCCTATCCTTTTACACATATCATTTAATGATATTAAGAATAATAAAACATTATATTATAATGAATGTATTGTAAAGTCTAGTGTCCTGGAAGACTAAGTACATAAAACTAAAATCCTAACATCCCTTGATCCCTAACATCCCTTGATCCCTTATATTATCATAGGATAATATAGGGATAACATGAATATAGGTATGGGCTAAAATCCCAATAAGATAATAATCATAAGAATAAATCTTAGCACCTGTGATAAAGGGCATGAAATTATGATATAAAAGGGCATGGAAAATGATAAAACATAAAGAATCGCAACATATAAGAAAAGGGATCATATAATCATGGAATCATAGTAATTTTGAAGAAACATAAAACATTATTATATAAAAATTCATGTCTCATTTCATAGTTAGTATCACAAATCAAGGCTAACCACTAAGGTCGTTGCACATAGAGCACGAGTCAAGGCTTACTGCTAAAACCAATACTCAAAATGTCACGAGACTAAACATTAACCAATGAATTTGGGTGGTGCCTAGGAACACACATCATAAATGTTTCTTGAATATGTTTTCCATATAAATAATCATACATATTCAGTCATACATAAATATAATTGTACCCATGGAATTAAATTGGTATCACAATCTTGACATAAAGCATAACTAATGGGTGTATCATAAAAGTGTCCACGAAGGAATGTAATTAGATAATTCATTATCAATAATTAGGAATAATAGTAATATATAATGATATTTTATGTCATATTTTAGTGATATCATGTAAAAATAGTACTTAAGAAACATTACATTAAGAACATTTTTATGCGGTTTAAGGGTAATATCAATGATCATTTATAATAGAAAAGGGAACAATCTTTTATATAAACCCAGAAGTGAACCAAGAAGGATTTAATAATAAAATTTGTGTTTTTATAAGGATATTGGTTTCTTAAAATATATTATATAGTGCACTTCAAAATGGGTATGAATTTTGGAAGTTCCCTTAAAACGGGCTTGCTTATCCCGAATAATTAATAATGGAACCACAAAAAATATGAATATCCCCAAAAGATAATGATTAATAGATATTGCTAAACAAGTTTAGAATATATAAACATCATTTAATAATATTTAAAATATATTGATAAATTCTTTTGGGAAATAATAACGATAGAGAAACCTGAAAGAATAATGAAGGTTAGGGTAGAATCCCTTAGATTAAGTCCATTGGTGTTCATCACATGATCTCAATGTCCTAGATAACCCAATTAGATTCTTTATTTAGTAATTACCTAAAAAAATTAATATGTAATTGATTTATTATAACCTTATTAAGTTCATTTATGGCCTTTTATGTGTTAAGAGGATAAATTTCATTGAAAGGAGCATTTGTTTCCATGGTTTCTATGATCAGTTTACATATATAAATATAGAGATAATCATATAATATGAGATTTGTTGTATAGAATTTAGTTTATATTTACTATATAACATCCATAATTTTAAATGGTTATATAATTTATTTGGTTATTTGGGTTGAGTATGAATCATTATATAAAACACTAAGGATAACTATTTTTGTTAATTGGCTAGTTTTTATCCCAAAGAAATAATTTTGTTTTATAAATTAATACCATTTGTAAAAAATGATTCAAGAACATCTGATAGGATATATTAAAGAAATATTTATCTATTTAAAATATATAAATGGTTTGATGACATTAATTTAAGATTGTAATAGAAATTGGAAACATGTCGTCCGTGAATGTGATAAATTAACACATCTTGGTAGGTGTTTCAATTTCTTGTATAAAAGGAGGGTAAATGAGTGATGATGATGAATTATTCCAATAAAATAAAAAAATTAGAGTAATTTTATGTTAGTGGAGTTATCACATCAATTTAATGAGGATAGGTGAGAAAAGAAAATTATGAAATGGAACTTGAAATGGAATGGAAGGAATAAATAAGTGGGTTTTACCTCTTGATTCCTTCCACTTGAGAAACCGTATAGTGGAGAGTTTTTGGAATTATAATGAGACAAAGAGCTCTTAGACATAGTAGATCAGATTAGGGATATATTTTGGAAAAATAGGGACCATCCACACAAATTTAGTTGTATGAGGAGAAGAGGTGGTGAGGGGTGGTTTGTATAGTAGACAAGTGTGGAGTTTTCAAAATATTTAATTCATTAGTTTATTATTTGGATCGAGATAAGAAACAGGAAAGATTATTGAGACTAAAAAAATTAATTATATCATGTGAGTTATAACCAATGGGGATTACATCATATCAGACTCAATAAATATTGTAGTTAATATACAATGTATATATACTGTAAATTATTGTATTTCATTATTCAAAAAAAATATTCATGTATTTTAGAAAAATCCGCAATATTTACTCTAACCATTTATAAATGTATAGAATTATAAAATGGAATCCATTTTATGAAAGTATTTCTCTAAATATAAGAACATTAGTTTTTTATTAAAATCATAATATACATGAAAATACAAATTTTAAAATTAAAACTACTTTTCTAACACATCAAGAAATTAATTAATGTCTCATAATTTCTTTAAACCATGTGAAATCAAAATTTTGTTTTATGAATACATTTTATGAAAATATATTTTATTTTAAATTGTTAAATTAATCATAAAATTTTAATTGAATATACATGACTTAAAAAAATTCAAACACTTATATATATTTTTTAAATATATTTATTTACTCATACTGTGATATAATTATACCATATTGACACTTAAAAGATGGATAAATTTTATTTATAATTTTATTGGTGAGGTTACTATTTTATGGGTTGGTTTACTATTCATATGGATTAAATTACAATTCCAAAGGTTATGTTACTATTTTATCAGTAAATGCTCCTCAACTTTTAGAGATACCTTTTATTTCACTCATTCATCATTAATACGGTTTATATTTTGATTTATATGTAATATTATTTTATTATACTATAAAAAATAATTATAATCAGGGATTTCCATTGATAAAAAATTGAGTCATCCCCCTTTTTAATGTAATATAAATATAATTTTTAAAAAATTTCATAGTCGTTTTCTAGTGGATATGTCAAGTGACTGAAAAAACATAGAAAAATAAAAGGAACAAAATTATTAATCTAAAATAAAATTTTTAAAATCAAATTTCTAAAAATAGTAAAGAGGAATCTTTTCAAAGTATAAAAATAAAAATATAAATAAGAAAAGAGATAATACATATTTTAATTTCCAAAATAATACTAACTTTCTTTGTAAATACCGTATGTATATATTTAAGCTAAAACCAATAAAGAGTTTGAGGATTATTTTAATGATGTTTTACTTTTTTTGTAAAAAAAATCATTGAGAAAGTTTTTTCACTAAAAAAATAAATTTATTGAAAGGGGATTTGTTATATAAAAAAATAATTTAGTTATTAAGAATTACATAGAAGAACTAATTGGATAAATAAAGATATAATTCATTAAGGGGATTTGAGTTAGCAAAAACCATTAAGGATTTGGTAACCGTTGAATCAAAACAGCTTTATTGGGAGAACCTTATATGGATATTTAAATACCTTTTGCATCATTTATATTATTCTGAAAATACATCAATATGATGAATATGAATGATACAAAGTAAAATGAGTGGTGAATATAAAATATAGCCAAGTGAATAAAAATTTAAATGGAAAATCATTTTCCATACCGATTTATATCCATGAAAGATAATTAACCGACAATATAATAAAAATAAAAATAAAAAAATATATATTTTTAAGTTCATTAATATATAATAAATTTTATATAATTTATTTTTAATCAATCCCTATAAATATATCAGATAAATATATTTTATTTTAATAATTCTATTTCAATGAATTTTTTAGTTTTTTATTGGTTTCATAATGGGGATATAATCCATAACTATTTTGTAAACATATTATTCCTATGATTATTAAAGAAACTATAAGAGATGTTTCATAATTATTTTACTATTCTAATATTATTATGTTAGTTTTTTAACTAAATTTATAGATAATGAAATCAATGGTGAGTTTGTTTTAGGGAATTTATTGATATCATTATATTACTTAATAATGATCATCATGTTATTTTTCATCAGTTTAGATACATATAAATAAAATATATTAAAATATAATATAATATCTATTAATTAAATAAATATTTATAACCATATATTTAATGAGGTAATAAAAATGAAACAAGCCATCCATGGAGGCGTTAGTATGCACGTACAAATGAGTGACATTTTACTTTTACATTGAATGTGAGAAGTGGATGGTAGATAGTTAATTTAAAATTATAAAATTAAAAAAATTTAATAAATATAATATTTATTTTTTAAATTTATTCTTATAACTATCCATGTGAGGCATTGATAACAAAAAAAATTATCGTTCATGGATTTAGTACTATGAAAATACACATGACCTATGATTTCATCTCTTCAAACCGTATAGATGAAGATAAAAAATGAGTATACCATAAACATATTAATATTTTAGTATAAATATAATTATAAAATAATTATGTAAATTATTGTGGGTAGACCTTATTTTGATGTGGTATCGTAAGAATATATAATGAAATTTATTATAAATTGATTGATTTGGGAAAAATTACGTTATTTATTTGAATAAATATGTTTGAAAATGTATTAGACATTTTATTTTTTGAATTTTATTAATATGATATCATATAAGACATGTATAAGTTTTTTGAGAAAGGATTTTAGTAATATTTGGTCAATCTAATGGTTTGTAGTATGAGGAGAAGTGGGATGGTGAATGACTCATATTATAAGTGAGGGGAGTGGCATTTTTGTAATAACAGACACACTATCCAAGGAATTTGGCTCCAAATTAGGGGAATAATGATGATTGGATGAGTTAATTATGATACATATCTCAAATAATAATTTTGAGTCATGAATTTTCATGATTTATGTATTTTAGTCCTTGGATTTATCCTTTTACCATTTTGAATTTAACGATGGTATCTAATTCTTACGTAATTAATTTTTTTTACTAAAACCCAAAATGGACCATACTACATAATCCGTAATATTTATTTCCAATTATGATTCCTATTTTTATTTTCTATAATTTCTAAAATATTAAATAATAATTAAATAATAATAAATTTATAATTCAATAAAATAGTTTTGGTGAAAAATGAAATACTAGTTCTAAAATGTCAAATAAAGGTTTTAAAATTAAATAATTTGTTTTTAAATGAATAATTACATTTATAAAATTTTTTATTATTAATAAAAAAGTTTTAAAAATTTAATGAAATGATTATATCCAAGTGATATCACAAATGTAATGGTATTTGGAAAAAATTTAGTTGTCATTATTCACCTAAAATTAATTTTTTTTGAAAAACCCAAAAAATTCAATCGAATATTATATTTTATTATTTAATTAAAATATTATGTTAATTTGTTATAATAAAAATTCATGAAATAAGGATTTTATCTTTTAAATAGAAAAGATTAAATGAATTCTAATTTTACATTGGAAAATGAGATCTTCATATATTAAGCATTCATATTATTACTTCTTATAAATTAATAATTAAATTATATTTATGGTATTATTTATACAAACATTATATTTTATCATCAATTCACCATAATAAATATAGTTAGTTAAAAAAAAGTGCACAACATAAAATAGGAATTTGATAAAAAAAAGTATATTTTTCAATATAAAAAGAAAATTTTCTTAATAAATGACTCGTGATAAATATTGAATATTTTTAAATTTTTTCACTGTGTATATAATCAATATAATTTATTTAAATGATAATTTATTGGTGATTAATTTCAATAATATAAAAATATTTGACACTTTTAGGATAATTATTATTTTCAATTGAAATTGAACCAATTAAAATTAAAAATAATTACTTATCTTATGAAAATTTAATTTTGTAAATATATTGATCATAAAATACATATTTTTATTTTATAAAAAAATATTTCATAAAATTATTTATAATGGAAAATAATATTTTCTAAAATATTATATTATTATTTTGGTATTTAATCCTAATGGAATAAAATTTAAATTGGTTTTTAACAATAAAAAACATCTTTATACTTATTGGATACTTGAATATACAATGACTGTATCTTCATACACCACAAGTAAAAAAGGAAATATAAAAGGATACCATATTCACACTCAATATATTTCCGACTACCATATTTCATTCATATATATATATATATAAATATACTAAAATCATTCAATTCATCTTCACTTTATAAGTCAGAGTTCTCATTCTATATTACCGAATATTTATAATTCTTAAAAAAAAAATGTTTTTAATTATATTTGTATTACTAGTTAAGATAATGGTGATTCTAAAGGGTGACAATGATCAAAGGTATCTCATGGTATTAAAGATATTATTCTAACAACCTAGGGGATCGTATACTAAGTGATTTCAAATGTATTAATATTTTTGAATTAGATATAAAATATAAATTAAAATGAAGTCTATGTTAACTATCATATACTATATACAACAATCCATTCTTTGAAATATTGAGTTTCAAGCAAGACTGAGTTCTACCAAACAAAAATATAATATTATTATTATTATTATTTAATCTGGTATTTATCTCTTAGATGTAAGATTAATGAGTATTAATATATATTACTATATTATGTTTACATATATTTATAAAATATTTTTCAACCACCAAATAGATTATATAGGCATACAATAATAATTAATCATGTTTTAGACATAAAAAATGATTTTATATAAAAAAAAGTTTTTACACATTTTAATGGAGCACTTTTTTAAAATTTATATTTTGATAATTTTATGAAATTTATTTTAAAAAAAATAAACGTCAGTTTTTAAGTGTAAAAAAAATTAGCCTTCGGTCCTTTTTTGAATTTTTTTTAGATGTTTATTTTTTTTATGAATAGTGAAAAACATTATATATTAACTAAAAAATGCATTTTCATGTAAATTATTTACATTTTTAAAATATATTATGAATATTTTATGAGATATAATTAGTAAATAATACATCAATAAACCAAATTTAGGTCATTCCATTAGTAGAAAATTGTATATTCTTGTCGGTTTTTTATAAATTTTGATGTTGGTTTTTAATTGTCATATCTAAATGAGATTTTAAAAAAAAGAAGCTTCAACATCAATTTTTATAATTTTGATATATATAAAACAATTATATATCCATTTACAGTAATTTTTTGTAATTCCCATACACTAGTTACCCAGAGTCGGTGCATTATTAAATAATATTGGCGTGATACAAGGAATCTTGTCCTGAAAGACAGATCAGTTTTGTATCCCTGGTAGTACTAGATATATACATATGTTTTACATTACAAAATTAAATAAAAAACATTATGTCTCCTTTTAACACAATTATCTCCCTTAGACTATCCCTGCAGGTCAGTTATAATATACTTCTTCCCATCCTGGAAAAAAATCATTGAATGGGGTGAGCTTAGGTGATTAGTAAGGATAACAATATTGAGGAAACATTCATAAACAATAAAAATTTAACGAAATGTATATGACAAAAATACATGAATTTTAAACATAAACATGACCATAATGTGGAAACGATAAATAAAAAAACTCCATTTACTTATTCACATTGATATTCTACTAGTTGAATAATCACATGTAAAATCAATAGCCAATTTCATAATGATGAAGTGCATAATGTCAGACATCATAACCATATAGTCAAGGCCTCGTACCAAGACTACAAATAAGATTTTTTCAAGGAATTGTGCTAAGACACAAGTTTGTCTCACAAGACCAACCGATGCATCGAGGAGCTATAGATGGATCCACCCATCACTTACTAGGTTCAATGCATTCCTTATATGAAAAGGTTGAAGCAAAAATAAATATTCGTATTAAAACATGCATACAAAATGTCCAGAAATTATCTACAACCCTTAATGGTATAAAAATAACATATCCACAGTGAATCATATTACAAAACCTTCAATAAAATATGGAATATTTTATCGTAATAAATCAACTTCAAACAAGTGTAAAATCCATCAAAGGATGTTGACATTGATGAAATAAAAACTATTTGAGAGAAATATCTATTTCTATTATGAAATCATTTATAATTCATGTAATTCTAAAAGAAGAAATTTATTTTAAATTTTCTTATAATTTTCTAAGGTAATCTTTTAAGATTTTATAACGATATAAAATAGCCTCACTCGCTGTGTATGTTAAAAAACATTCTTTCCATAATTTTGTCGAAAAGGTCGTAAAGGACCTTGTTTGGAAAATGATGGAAATATTCCTTCATTAAAATTGTATAAAAATTCAAACAAGGGTATAAATGACATTAACCCATTGTCTATGAAATATTATAAATTTTTTGAAATACTTTTTAAAAAATTACGGATGTGGATGAAAAAGAGGTCCCAGTAGATACTCACATATAAATGACCTTTGATAAAGAAGAGATTGTATAATTAACCCATAACATTTACTTTTACTTGATCTAGTGAATTTTCAAATCTTATATAATAGTTAAATCATTGTTATTAAATTATAAAATAACCACATACATTAAAATGGTATCGTATTTGGTCTTTTAATATTGCTTTGTTAAAACTATTTTAGTAGTATCAACATTTCGGGTGTTAACTAATTCGTTTTCCTTTATATTCTTGGTTAAGTATGCCATGTTTGTTATGGATATAATGTATTTTATTCATATCAAGAATGATATTATGTTATTAAACATTATTTTTAATCATAAAATGAATTTTTTTCTTTAATGGTTATGATGGGGAATGAATTTAATCGTGTTCATAGAGATGGTAATCCGTACGTACGCAAGAGCAACAATATCATTATATTTTTGGTGAAATCATATGTAATTGGATGGTATATCCTATATAAAGATTCCATAACATGTTATATATATTATTCACATCAGTTATACTCATTAGTATACCAATCCAAAATAATGAAGTGTCTGAATAACAAACTACACCATGATGAGGAGACAGGAACTTGTACGTACGCAAATACGGTGATTTGCATTCATTGGATGGATAGAATAATGAATATGGTTACACCATATTTATAATAACATCATAGATTTTATAAGGTACTTTATTTATTATTTTGGTATGTAAACAACAAATAAATAGGATGTGGAAGAAGAAATGAACATTGAAAAATGTGGTGAATTTATTACATCTTCTTCACCTGTATCCATTTGAGTTGATCTAAAGGGCTTCTTATGTGGAATTTATTATCAATTTAATTCATATAGTTCTAAGTGGGGGTGGATGGGAGGATATTTGATCCAGTTTTTTCTCAGCCAAATGTCTTTGGAGGTGTGATTTTGAGAGAAGGTGATTTACAGTTTTATAAGATAGGTGATGGTCACTTTTGAAAAAACATCAAATATTATTTTATTATACAATCATATTCGTAATATAATTGCTCAAAAATTATTTATATATAGTATAATACAAGTATGGGTTGAAAACCATTCAACCAATAGGTTTTAGATTGGTTTAGATCACCATATTAATCTTATCTTGTAGATTTAACTCTTAGTTAAATAGTTTTACTTTTACCATTTATTCTTGTATTATTACAATAAATTGCTAATAAACATACAATAAAAACCCAATAGAACACCAAGTGGTTAAATATTATTATATATAAACTTATCTAGTTTATTTTTCTAATACATATATTTTTAGGAATAATTTATCAATTAATAATATAGTATTTGTTTTAAAAACTCATTCACGTCAATTTTGACAATATTTCGTATTTCGTTTATGTGAAACTCATAACAGCATCATCACATCAAAAAAATTTATATAATCAACCATAACATGTCACAACAACCTATAAAATTAGTGTAATTCACTAGAAGTCTAAATTTTCATTTATTTGGATATTTATAATATCAAATATATTATTCTATCATTAATAAGTTAATTACTACATCATCATTGTGTCATAAATATATTTAATTATATAATGTCTAAGAATTATAAATAAAATACCATTATGTATGAAATATTATTAGTTGTATAATTAATATTTGTAGTATAATTTATCTTATGCATATCCCTATATAAAAATGTTTTTGTTATTAAACATTGAATTTAACACTTTTAACTCTTCTTTCAATAATGTAATGACAAATGTCCTAATCTAATACATGTGGACCAAAAGGATCATATTTTATTTCTAAGGTTTTTTTTGGTTCAAATAAAATATATAATATAACTAGAAAATGTTTTAGGGTAATTATAATATCATTTTTACCTTTAATTACCCTATGTACTTTTAACAGAGGTAAATAAAAGTCAAAAGTTACTATTCACCAAAAATTATTTTCATCTTATTGAACTAAATTTTACATCATAATATCAACCATTTCACCTAGATTTTTTAAATTCAATTCATATAAGTGATAAAATTATGTTTTATGCAAATTTTCTAACCTGCCTCGATGGTGGGTAAAAGATGGTAAAAAGATCAATAAAAATTTATATATTAATATCATTATAAAATGACTACAACGAACTACATTCAACATGTATTGGTATTATTTATCTTTTTTACCTAATATACATTTAAATAAGATAACTAATTATTTAAATAAAATGTCATTTTTAATCAATAACGTAGTGTTTTTCACTATTTATCTTAAATTGAATGTTTTTAGAAAAATACAAAAAATTCACCCTAAGAAAATTTTGATATCCATAATCCAAAATTGAAGTCCATTTTAAAAAATAAAATTCATAATAATTCAAAAAGTGGGTATTTCTCTTCATAAAAATTATTTTTATTGGTTGTGGTGTGTTAAAACTCAATGTTGTGTACAACGCAAGGTATTGCATTATTCAAAGGGAAACATATCGTGGAAGCTTGAGGTGTTACATTCTTCCCTAATTAAAATAATTTCTTTCTCTAAATTTATTAAATATTACATCATAAAAAGATTTGGTTGGTTCTTCATCATATTTTCCTCAGGTTCCCACGTTGCCTCTTCCATCTTTTGATTTCTCCAACAAAAATCACTAGAAGAGTCATCTAGTTTCTCAACACATTTTCTCTAGTATCAAGAATTATGATAGGCTCTTCTCAATTATAATGGTTGGGTTCTAGTTCTATTTCTTCATAAGAGAGTACATGTGTTTCGTCCGGAATTTATTTTCTCAATAGTTATATGTGGAAAACATCATGATCTTGGGAGAGATTTGGCGGAATTTCCAAATGATAACATACAACTCCAATTCATTCAAGAATTTTGAATGGTAAGATGTACCTGGGACATAATTTATGCTTCGTACTAAAATGTATAACATCCTTCCAGGGAGATACCTTCAAGAAAACATGTTACCCTAATTGAAACAAAAAATCCATTTTCGGTTATCGGCATATATCATTTGCCAACTTTGAGCTGCTTTGATGTGGGTTTAGATAAACATCAACATTTCCATTGTTTCTTCAACATGTTTTATTCCTACAAGATTTCTTTCAAAAACATCATCTATACAAGTTGGTGTGAGACATATCTTTCCATATAATGCTTCATATGGTTCTATATGAATACATGAATGGAAGCTATTATTATTGGAAAATTATAAAAGATTTACATATTAATCCCACATACCCTGAAAGTCAAGTGAGAAATATCACAACAAGTATTCTATGGTTTGAATAGTCTGTTCAGATAGTCCATTAGTTTGAGGGTGGTAGGAAGTGCTCAAACAAAATTCAGTAACCAAGGACTTATGCAAACTTTTCCAGAATCATGATATAAAATGGGGATCACGATCAGAAACAATCGATACGAGTACTCCATGAAGCCTCACAACTTCATTAATATATAACCTTGCTAGACGTTCAAGTGATAAAACTTCTCTTATAGCAAGAAAATGTGAGGACTTGGTATGATTATCAACAATAACCCATATTACATCATTCCATTTAGGATTATTTTGTAGTCCAATCACATAGTCAATCGTAATATCATTCCATTTCACATCATGTATGGGTAGAGGTTTCATTACTCCTCTAGGATGTTGTCTTGTAGTATTCATAGGTTGACAGACTATACATCATGAAAAATAATCAGAAATATCTCTCTTCATGATGTCCCACCAAAAATGTTCCTTCAAATCACTATACATCGTTGTGCTACGAGTGTGTATAATGAAAATATAGCTATGAGAATCATCCAACAATATCCTTTTTAGATCAGGTATATCAGGAACACAATGTCTCTTCCCAAATTTCACAATCACATCTTCATATACGAAGTCGATCAATCTCCCATCATTCATAGCTATAATTTTCTTTTGAAACTCCCCATCCTCATTATGAGATTTTTTTAACCTTTTAGTAATTATTTTTAGAAACCATTTGAAAAATTATTGATGTTTCACCTTCCATGATTATTCCAATATCCATCTTTACTAGATCCATGAAGATAGGATCCCTTTCAACTCGCATCTTGTTCAAAACTACATGATCCACCTGCTCAAAGCATTTGTGACATTATTTTTCCTTCCCCAGGTGGAAGTGTATAGTGAAATCACAATCCTTAAGTAGTTCTAGCCAACGTCATTGCCTCATGTAGAGTTCTTTATGTGATAAAATATACTCCAAACTCTTGTGATTGGTATATATCTCACATTTTCACTACAGAGATAGTGTCTAAATATCTTCAAAGTATTTATTACAACTTCTAACTCAATATCACGAGTGAGATAGTTTGGATCATGAATTTTTAGCGGTCGTGACGCACAAGAAATAAATCTATAATTCCGCATAAGGACGCAACCATGATCTTTCTTTGAAGCATCACTATAAATAACAAACACATCATACCCCGATAGTAGAGTGAAGATATGAGCATTGACAAATCTTCTCTTGAGTTCTTCGAATCATTCTTCACATCTCTTGCCAAAAAAATTTAACCCCTTTACGTGTGATCTTGGTTAATATTTTATCCAATCATGAAAAATTCTGGACTAAATGTTGATAATAACTTAATAAACCAATAAAAATGCATACATCAGTTATACTCGTCGCTTTTTTCCATTATTGTATTTGTCTTTTCTCAAAACGATCAATAGAGATTCTATCCTTATAGACAACATAGAAAAGAAAAGAAATTTCCTCAAACCATAATCCACACTTCCCAAACTTCCCGTATAATTCATTTCATTTGAGGGTTTTTAGAAAAGTACACTAATGATTTTAATGATCTTAATAGCATTTTGAGTATACCCAGATATCATCAATAAATACCACTAAAAAGTCATCAAGATATTCCTTAAAAACCCTATTCATTAAATCCATGAAAATAAAGGGTGAGTTAGCCTATTTAAAAGGAATTACTATAAACTAATAATGCCTGTACCTTGTTCGAAATGAGATTTTCAAAGTTTTCTCCTTCGTCACACACAACTGATGATATCTATATTGAAGGTAAATTGTTAAAAAATATAAAGCTTCCTGAAGTTTATCAAATAAATCATCAATGCGAGGTAGATGATACTTGTTCTTTATTATTATAGCATTGATCTCCCAATAGTCAATGCACAACCTCATAGATCCATGTTTTTCTTAAAAAAGAATAGATGATCCCCATAGAGAAATACTAGGGTGAAAAAATACTTTATTACTCAATTACTCTAGTTCTTTCTTTAGTTACACTAATTCCATAGTGGTCATTCTATAAGGGGTCCTCGATATGGGTCTTGAACTAGGAATTAAATTAATGGAAAACTCAATTTCTCATTCTAGAGGATGTCCAGGTAAATCCTCTAAAAACACAACAATATATTCTTTCACAATATGTATATTATATATTTAAACATTATATTTCTCACCTATAGTTATTTCATTCTCTACCTCTCTAATAATTGAATTTAGTAGAGCTACTAGGGGTGGATCTAGATAAGAATATGGTGGTGATGTTTCTGCTCTAAAGATAGAGTACTCCTTATCATCATCAAAAAAATTAACCTCCCTCTCCTTAAAATAAGTATTTGCATCATGGTCTAAAATCCAATTTATATCGTGGATTATATCAAATCCAATCGTGGGTATGATGATTAGATCAGCAGATGGAAAAAATTTATATGCCCTAATGGGAACTGATTCAAAGAACATGGTTGCAATGATACATACCTTAAATGTTTTGACTGACAACTCCCTTGATAAATCAAATTAGAAATATCTAATTTTCATAGAAAACAAGGAAGATATGAAACAATGCTATGATCCAGAATGAAATAAAGCAGTGGCTAAGCTTGAGGAACCCACTAAATTATATACCACCACGTCTTTCGGAGTTTGAACATCAGCAGTATTGATTTCATAATATTGGCCTTGATCACTTCCTTTTTAGTAACGTTTCCTTAGTGCTTAAGACAGTCATTTTCATATTGCCCCATTCCTCTACAATTGTAGCATTCAACATTGACAACCACTTTCTTACTCGTGCAATCACGAGCTTGGTGGACTTTTTCACCACACTTGTTACAAACTCCCATTACCTTTAGGCAAGTACTAGGGTGTTTCTTCCCAAATTTACGACATGATAGAAATTCAACTCTTCCCTTCTTCCCCTTATTTCCATTTCTAGAGTGTTCAGTAGATCTCTTCTTCTCTTTCTTTGCATTAAATTATATGACTCAGAAAATGAATTTTCTATCTTGGTTGCACATGAGAAAATATCATCGTACGATGAGAAGGATTGTAAGACTAATTCCTGACAGAGAAATGGTTTTAACCCATCAAAGAATCAATCAATCTTACTCCTTGGGTTTCATATTTAATCTACTGCATGCATTTCCAACCCTGTATTGTTAGGCTCATACTTTGTGACATTCTCGTCATCCTTTTCCCTCAGACTCAGAAATTGTCTTTCTATATCATCTCAATGGTCATGAGGAAATTATTTTTCTATGAAAATATCTTTAAAATCTCTCTATTTCATATTGGGTACTTCTTCATATTCATTTGTGTTTTGAATTGATGGACATTATTTATCTTCATTCCCCATGAGGTGATAAACTGCTATGCCAACTTTTTCCATTTTTCTACTCCCCAAGGAATGAAATATTTTCTCTAAGGAACATATCTATTCCTCAGGTACCAATGGATTTGTAGTACCATTGAATATTGGTTGTTGTTTCCTCATGAAGTGACCTAACATTTATCCTTCGCATTGTGGATCATGGTGCTCTATATGGGTGTGATTATTATTCATAACCTAAGTAACATGTCTGAGTATAGTGATAATATGATCAACAATAGTTGCCTCACTGGTTCTACTATAATTATCTTGAGCTTGATGGAAATCCCTACATGGATTACGTGCATTGATATAGTTTCCATTCCTTCCACTGGGTGTGATTTATAAACAATGGAATACAATAGATTAGTTTATGAATCATAATAAACAATTCTAAACTTTTATAAAACATAACATAAATTGAACAGTTATATATATTCCATAATTATAGAAATTTTTTCTTTGGGGAGGTATATACTCATAAATACTTCATAATATTTTGTAATGAAAATGTGATTTATCCTAAGTATATCCCCCATGAGTGTCATAACCAAGAGTAAAGTAAGGTCTGTTGTCGTGTACCAGGATACCCCTGGGAAAGCATGAAACTCCTTATCGGAATATTCCCTCCTAGGTATATTTGTGCCAGAGCCACCTCTACCTGCTCATATCCACACATGGATGTATTTCTTGGAAAACTCACAAATTCTCCACGTTACCAAAATTCTAGGATGTTCTTCAATACTAATCCTTAATGTATATCATTGGGTAATGGTATCTAATAAGTGTTTTTCTAAATCTATATTCCAAGGATTGAACTAATGTTCTATGATACCAACTTTGATGCCCCAACCCTAGATACCAAGTGTCGATGCATTATTACCTAACATTGGAAAGATACAAGGTATCATGTCCCGTAAGACAGATTAGTTTAGTATCATTGGAAGTACTAGATACATACTTAAGTTTTACATTAAATCATGAATTAAAGAAATAAAATTTTGTCTCCTTTTAAAAAAATAATCTCCCTTATACTATCTCTATAGGTCAGCTATTATATACATCTTCTCATCCTAGGAAAAATAAAGCATATAAAGGGGTCAACTCAGGTTCTTAGTAAGGATAACAGTAAAGCAGAAACTTTCATAAATAAGAACAAACAATTAAGGAAATGTATAAGACTAAAACACCTGAATTTTAAACATAAAAATGAGCATAATGTGGAAAATATAAATCAAATAATTTAATTTTACTTATTCACATGGATAATCTACTAGTTTAATAATCACACTTATCATCAATATCCAATTTCATAATGCTGGAATCTATAATGATGGACATCATAACCACATATTTAAGGCCTCATGCCAAGAATTAAAATATGATTTTGTCAAGGACATGTGCCAAGACAATAGTTTGTCTCATGATACCTATCGATGCTTCGAGGAGTTATAGCGGGCTCCAGCCATCACTTACTAAGTCCAACACATTTCCTATATGAAAAAGATGAAACATAACATAAAAATTAGTATTAAAACATGACTAAAAAAATTTGAATACGTTATCAATAAACCATTAATATTATAAAAATAACACATCCACATTAAAAAATATCACAAAACCATTAATAGAATATGGAATATTGTATCATAATAAATCAACTTCAAAAAATTGTAAAATCCGTGAAAGGATGTTAACATAGATGAAATCAAAACTGTTTGAGAGAAATATATATTCCATGATCATGGGTACATTAACATATTGTATAGTAGTTAATTAAATATTTTTAAATTATATAAGAACCACATACATAAATATGTTGTCATATATGATCATCCAATATAGCATTGTTAAGAATATTTCAGTTGTATCATCATTTTCGGTGTTATCTGATTTGTTTTCCTTTTTATACTTGTTTACATAAGACATGTTTGTTATGAATAGTATGTATTTGACTTATATACATAATGATATTATGTTTGTAAAAATTATTTTTAATCCTAAAATGAAAATTATTCTTCAATGTTTATGATGAGGAAAAAATTTCATCGCGTTCATGGAGACAGTAATCTGTATGTACGCACGAGCGACAATATCATTCTATTGATGGTGAAATAGTATGTAATTGGATGGTATATCATATATATAGAATCCATAACATGTTATATTTATTATTTACATCAGTTATTCTCATTATTATACCCATACAAAATAATTAATTGTTTGAATAACAAAGTACACCACGATGTGGAGACGGTAAGTCGTACATACGCAAGTATGGTGACTTTCCATTCATAGGATGGATATAATAATGAATATGGTTGTACAATAATTATAATAAAATCACAATATGTATAAGTTACTGGATTTATTATTTTGTTTTGGAGACATAATAGAACTAAGAATATGAAGAAGAAATGAACTTTGAAAAAGGTGGTGAAATTATTACCTCTTCTCCGGGAGTTTCCTTTTGAGTTGATCAAAAGGGATCCTTAGGTTGGCTTTCAGATAAAAGTAAGGCCACTAGAAATAATTAAGGGTAGTTGGTAGGATATTTGATCATGGTTTGGCTATAAAAAATGGATTTTGAGGTGTGATTTTGAGAGAAGGGAAAATACACTTTTAGAGGAGAGATGATGGTCACTTTAGGAAAGGCATGAAATATTATTTTATTATAATATCATATTCGGTGTATAATGGATCCAAAATTATTTATTTCGATTCTAAGGTGGTTATGGGTATAAAAAATCTCAACCAGTATTTTTTATATAGGTTTAGGTCTCCATATTTACTGTATCTATTATATTTAACTCGTAGTTACATAGTTTAACTTTTACAATTTATTCTTGTATTATTATAAAAAATGGTTAATAAATTTACTATAAAAATCCCAGAGAACCCCAAGTGGTTCATTATTAATTTATATATATTTATATAAGTCCTTAAAAAAAATTATATTCTTAGGAATATTATATCAATTAATAATATTGTATTTGTTTTAAATACTCATTTATGTCAATTTTGACACTATTTTGTATCTTGTTTCTGTGAAATTAATAACAACATTACACATCAATTAAATTGATATAATAAACCCTAACATGTCATTTTAACCTATAAAATTAGTGTAATTCATCAAAGGCCTCAATTAACATTTATTCTGATATTTATAATATTAAATATTTTAATAGTTCATTAATAAGGTAATTACTTCATCATCATTTAGTCATAGATAAGTTTAATTATCTAATCTCTAAAAATTATAAATAAAACCCCATTCTGTAGGAAATATTTTTATATTTATAATGAGTCTTTATAGTTTAATTTATCTTATGTATAAACCTATATGAAAAATGTTTTTGTTATTAAACATTGAATTTACACTTTTAACTCTTCTTTAAACAAAATAATAATAAATGTTAAAATCTAATCCAAGTGGACCAAAAGGGTCATATTTTATTCCTAAGTTTGATTTTAGTCGAAATAAACTTATCCAATAGAATTAGGACATGTGTTAGGGTAATTTTAATATAATTTTTACCTTTAATTACCATATTTAGTTTTAACCGTGGTAAATAAAAGTTAAAAGATACTATACAGAAAAATTAATTTTCAACTTATTGATCCACATTTTACTTAATGATATCAAATACATCTCTGGGATTTTCAAAATTCAATTCACAGAAGCTGTAAAATTATGTTTTTTCCAAATTTGCTAACGTGCCTAGAAGGTGGTTTAAAGCGGGAAAAAGTTCAATAAAATTTTATATATCTAATAGTATTATAAAATGATGCCAATGAATTGAATTGAACATTTATAGGTATTATGTATTTACTTTTACATAATATTAATTTTTATTAAATAAGTGATTATTTAAATAAAATGTCAGTTTTAACTAATAACTTAGTGTTTTTCACTATTCATCAAAAAATAAAAGTTTTCAGAAAAATATATCAAATTCACCCTTAGATAATTTTGATATTATGAATAAAAAAATGAATTCCAGCCTTGTAAATGAAAATTAAAATTTCATAATGGTGGTATTAACTCTCATAATGTAACTTTGATAGGTCTCTATGTGTCAAAAGTTGTTTGTGACACATAAATTGAATATGGTCAAAACCCTGGATGTAAACATAATTGAGTAAGTGGTTTTGTATTAAATTAGAATAAGTGAAATAAAATAAGTTATAAAATTAAAAATTCTTCTAGAGAAATTAATTAATTAATATATGTTTATTATTCATAAAGACGAAGACACACAAGACAAGTCTAACCAATGGTAGTGACTTTGTATCTATCCTCTTTCATAGAGACATATTTTGATGTCACACACCCAAATTATTTTAAGAGATATATATAAAGAATCTTTGACATAAAATATATTTAAAAAATATATTATCATGTTTTTTAATGATTTTCTAAATGTTATTCTCTTATGGGGGTTTTGATTCAACAGTTTTGAAGTGGTGTGGGACACTTTGAATAAAAATCACTTTTTAAATGTTTAAAGATTGAATTTCAAAATCATTTACTCCATGAAAATTTTATTTATATTATTTAATATGTCTATTCTTCTGTACATAAAAGGATAATAGAAGACATTTTAATCTATTTTGAATTTCATTCAAATGCCTCAAAAAATGAATATTTTTACTCTTTCTATAAGAAATGTTGTACATTATTTATAAATGACAAAAGGAATTTTATTTTTAATATATTTTATGCCAATAACTTCTCCCCCATCATGACCATTATGTGAAATTTCTCTTTTAGTACAAGGTTTCATGTTTTTAAAACAGAAAAATCCATCTTTTACTTTTTTGGGTATTTTTTTTTGAAGATGTGTTTTGAAAATAGATTGATTATTTCAATAAAATGAATCATTTTGTTATGAAGGATATGTTAATAAATTATAAAATTTAGTTTTTATGATTATATACTGGTTATGGGACATTTGATGGTTGGTTACATTTGAAAAAATATTGGGTGGTTATTTTATAAACCAATGAAGGGTAGTTCCTTGATATACCTAGGACATGTGGGACTGTGATAACCCTCCAATGCATTGGATATGGAATTCAACCATTTGGTTATTCTATTTTCTAGAGTGAAATTTATGGAAGTGAACCACATTGTTATTTAATTTATAATAATGTAAATAATAATTATTTCTCAATATACCTTTATGTGTTGTCTATGATTTTTATGGGTTTTATGGTAATCTTATGATTAAAAAAAGGGTAGTACTGAGCATATTTTCATATGATTGTATTTAAAAATTAAGAAGGGTGAAAAATAATACATTTGGATAAAATTTTAATGAGTGTTCATGTTTTCATGGGTATAACAACATTCATTATCTTCTTATCCTTGACTAAGATGACAGTTCTCATCCAAAATTATAAATTTTTTTCACAGGATTTAAAGATGGGTAAGGGAATCAAAATAGTCAAGAAAAAATCCTAGAAGATTTTCTATGAGAGAAATAATGATTTATTTTAAACTTTTTATATTATAGAAAAAATATATACCAATCGAAAGTGTCCACTTTGAATTAGGTGGGTTTTTAAGGCCTGAGTGATGACCAAATTCTCTAAAACTATAAACTATAAAATATATTTACGAAGAAATAAATTAATTTCATTGATGATACTAAATAATATTAAATGTATAAATTGATTTCCTTATAATTATTCATTTTTATTTAGATACTCTTTTAATTAATTCAATTTTAATGGATTAAATAAGCCATGGTATGCAATGAATAGTTTTATGTACTCTTTTGTAGTGTTTAATCTTAATAAATGAATGGGAGATTTATTTTTTTAGGTTTTCTTTAGGAAGAAGTATGTTGAATATGGTAATTTTTTAATGAAAATAATAAACCAAAATCATTTATTTTTTCATTCCCCATAATATAAAATGTTTTTCCAAATTATTTTAATTATAAATTATAAATTAAAATACATAATGGTTTATAAAAGATAAACATTACTGAATATAAAATTCCTACTAGGTATAAACCTTAGTATCATAGGTAAGACTGAAAACACATATGTACCATTAGAATAAGATTATTCCAAATATTGAGTTTATATTTAATTATTTGTGCTAGATACCCCTAAAAATTATAAATTAAAACCCATTAAAATAATTTTCCTAGAGATTTCATAGTGAGAATTAAATTTTTATATGATCATCACTTTATTTGGAATATGATATCTATTTTATGTATTTTAGTAATTAGTATAGGGTTTATGTAGATATATCTAATCCATTTAAAAAAACACAAAAAAATCATCAAAATAAAGTATAATAATAATTTTACAATTCCCATTTCCAAAAACATGAATTAGGTATGAATTAATAATAAATCTAAAATTTCCCCCCTATAGTCTAGTTTTAAATATTTACAGTGGTGATTAGATTTTTTCTAGAAATCATATGTGATATAATATATTTGATACAAATAGATTAAAATTATAAGAAATAAAATTTTTTGTCGACGATTCCTAATTCACTACAATGATAGCCCTAAAATTTCTCTTTATAGTTCCCTTGGACTTAGTGGTATCTTATCCATACTATCTACATTAGTCTCAAGGTCATATAATTTTTTTCATAATTACTAAAATACATGATTTTGATGTATATTATTTTTTATGTTGTGTTAAGTTGGATCATTATATCCTCTATTTTATTAGAAGGCCTCATTATATATATTCTAAAATTATAAACCCAATAGTGAATACACACACACATGAAACAATTTCATCAAATTTTTATATATTACCTTTTTTTATTCTTAAAAAATTATTAACATATATGAAGCTTAATATTATACTCTCCATGATAATTATTAAAAAAATATATAAAAAAACATCATATCCTTTTTTAACGAGTATAAGAATCGGTTAATGTTCTGGTTAATAATTAAAACTCTATATTAAAAAGTGTGAAAAACCACAATATTTTCAAAACATGTATCCAATAAATTTGGTTTATAATTGTGAAAATCACTACATTTTCCTTCATATACCTTAGTAAATAATTTTCCCTTTGAAAAAAAATTATTTCAATAAAGGAATAATGTGTGATTTTAATAATAAAAATTGTGTATTTATTAAGGACAACTATTACATTAGATGATATAACACAAAAATAGTTTCTATAATATAACATCAAAATCATTAAGTTTAACCAAGGTTATTCAAGTTTATTTAGTTATTAGGTCAAGAAACCTATCTAGTTTTATTTTACATCATTATATCCTATATAATTATTACATAATTGTTATTGAAGTGAAAGTGAATTACTAATTCATATCCCTCCTCTGTGTCAAAATAGATTTGTAGTATGGCATGCTTGTCATGTATTGAGTGAAGATATGGTTATTAATAAATAATCTATTTTAAATGTTGTTATTGATAAGTAAATCTATTATAGAGCCTTTATAAACATGTTTTTATCTATATATGGTTGTTATTTCGATGAATCCACCCTCTTTATACATTATTATAATTTTAGGTTTTTTTTATTAATAAGAAATTATCCAATTTGTGGTTTCACTAATTTTATTATTATTCAAATTCAAAAAAATAACATATAATATAGAAAAACAATCTTTTACAAAAACTAAGGAATCACAAATCCACACTCTTAGAACTCTTGTTAAGAAAAATGTTTCATTTCTAGCCTCAGTGCACAGTGACAAGAACCATGAAAAACATGCATATATTTGACATTTATTCAATATTTTTTAAGCTTCATTTCACCAATATTCACTTATTTTTCAAACCGAACATTTTAATTTCATTATATATTAAATACATAAAAATATTAATTCATGTATTCTTGAACATTTCTCATTGATTTCCTTATACTTTACACCCTTCTAGACATTATATATGTCAAACTCGTCAACATAACCAAGTAAAAGGTGAAACATAATAAGGGTTATTTTCATGAACTCAATAAGGAATGTACTAATCAATATGACCCAAAGGGTTAGATCTAAATCATGTGAGGAAACATGATAGTGTGGGGAAATAACTTATTGAAAAGAAGACAAAACGCCAATATTTTTCCTTAAGGAATAATTTAAGGACATGTAATTTCAAATGATGAAAACGAAACCATGGTATAGGAGTGATGAGTCATGAGAAACTAATCATCATACACATATTATAACATAAATATATAAATTATAAATTTAGAAAATTATAATATTTGAAAAGGAAAGAATTAGGAAAATATGTAGCTTTATTATTTCCCCACTCAATAATGGGAACATTGCTACCACATCATGTACACACTGAATCCTATGAATATAGATAATTACAATAGGATCACAATAAATATTTTAAACATATATATCATCATATAATTTATACCCAGTCCGATGATCATATCTAACTATTTCATTTCCATGTTTTATCATGTTAACAATGTTAACTTTTTCATACACATGTCAATTCATGTGAGCATAGCTAAAAGAATCGTTTCCGCACAAAACATCATTATATCATTAGATGAAAATCCTTAAACAATTGATTATTGGACTATATAATTCAACACATATATCATGAGGGTATACCAGAATCATTTTTTTCATAAAAAATCAGTAATATATCTTATCATTAAGAACCCATTTTAAAAATATTTTTTATAACATTTCCAAATGTTAGCGTATAAAATCAACACAGTAGTTAGATTTTATGATACCTAAAATTAATTTACATAAAATAAGTGTTTCAAAAGATAATTTAGTGTTATATGTAATGGCCCATACCCACCTGGTCTATTACTTTTCCAAATTGTATTGTTTGGGGTACATTGGGGACCATCGATGAACCATTTAGGAGTTCTCCAAATTCTAGGATTAGAAGAATAGTGGAATCGACGATTGTCGGTGGCACTTTTGGGTTGTCCATAGCACTAATTGGCATTAGTGTCATGGTGACGGTGCGAGGGAGATGGTTCCAGGGTGACATTGTCAGGATGTTGGCGTCATCTTGATGGTGCCAGGGCGACAGTGCTAAGGTGACAGTCACTCACCTAATTGTGATTCCATACCTATTTTTCTAAGACCTTACAGTTTTTCCCAATAACATATCATTTTATGTAAAAGTGTTTTAATACCCCTTTCTAAAGTCATATATTTTCAGTAAAATATTTTTTAAGCCCCCAATAGTCATGTGATTCTTGATTTAACAAAATTTGTGTCCTTTTTCATTGGGGTCACACCTTGGTTGTGTTTTACACTTTCACCCTTGTTACAAATTTTTCTCGGTTTCAAGGAAATCTTTTAACTCATTGCCATTATCTCCCCCATCTTCGATTAAAATTATTAAATCCCAATGTGTGGAACCACCTAACCACATGCTTGAGCCACGATTTGACTTTTAGGTACTTTGAAATAATCACCCTGATTTTAGGAACTTTCCTTTTGTTATGTGAATATCCACTCTTCATAATTACTTTCCATTCTCTAAAGTAAGAAATAGAGACTTACTCTGAAGATGAATCATGCGCTCATGCTGGAGCACTTCCTGCCCAGCCTTGAAGCCCTAGAGTTTTCCATTACTATAATTTTTTCATCCGCATTTATTGACATGAGGATAAATTCATTGATCATGAATCATCTAGGAAGGGTTTTCCTTCATCTCTATTTACTGCGTATCATTTGGGATGGGTATGATAATGTTTTCCATGGGATGTGGATGAATCCAAACCTTAAAAAAAGATAATAAATAGTCTCTAATGAATAAAGGGGTGTGTTTGATGATGATATTGCTTTATTATCTTTTATATTTTTATGTTATGTATTGTATGGGATTATGCCCGCGGAAAATCATGGTTGTTGGTGGTCCTTTCTTGCGCACTAATGAACCTCAGTTATTCTGGATAATCATGTGATTAAATGGATGTAACATTGAAACTTCTTAATCACATAATGTTGGACAACAAAATGTATTCCCAATGAATACAACTCCCTATGTGTCACCCTAGTAAACCAAACATAAAGAAGGTACTTGAAAAATGGTGTGGTTCAACTTGAAAAATACCTTGCTCTGTTATGCTAACACACACAGTTGTTCTGGTTGATGCTTGTGGGGATGGGATCTCCTTTTGTTCAGTTATTGGTTGTAGATTTGAGGCCATGTGGGGGTCGTATGTTGGGTCTTCGTTTTCATCCAGTACATTTCGGGATCTCACTGGTCCGTTTTGTTATTTTCACTTTACAAGGGAACCAGGGGTGAGTTCTTGAATTACATCTTGGAGGTTTTCCATCAGTTGTTGTCTTCACTTGTGGCTATGCCTGTTAGTATCCCAGTTATGAAGGAATATTTAAAAATAAATCACTTAAACATGATAACCAAAATTTTTACAATGGGAGAATTGTTTTCCTGAAATGGGTTGTGTTCCGTTTTTGGTTGTTGTGTGTTTTTGTATAAATAGTAACAAGGGTGGTTGTGCTTTCTTTGTGTTTAATCTAATTTTCTATTTCATAACACATAGGTTAGGATGATTATTTGTTTAATTATATGTATAAATTTAGTTCTTTTGTTTCTTATCGTTACCCCACCCATGTTGTGCACTCTTTGTCGAACACCCCCATTTCATTGGGGAGGGTGAATTTCCCAACATTCTTATGAGTGGCTGGTTATTAACTTCTTTCTTCTCCCTCTCCCAGGTACCCAATAAATATACAGGAATTTTGTGGTGGCCTATGGTATATTAGGGCCCATGACTCTTTGGGTAGAATGTGTTGTGGTTTTTGGCCCAAGTGTGCACGGGAAAGTTTGATCCCCAAGTATCATCGGGATGAGTCTATGGTGTCTTCAGGCGGGATAGTGGTTGTTCTGGCTTATGAGTCATCCAGTTTAGTAGTGGTTTTTGTGGCCTTTGTGTTTGCAGGCATGGAAATGTGTGGTACTGTTAGCCTAGGTGTGTGTGGGAGGGATGCATGGTGATGGCCCATAAGGTTGTTGTTAGGGTGGAAGTGGGACAACTGTGAGACTTGTGGGGGAGGTCTCACGCATAATATGTCCAAAATATCCCATGGGAAAGAGGTGTGGGATAACCAAATATAGATGTTCTATTACTATTAATTGACCTGACTTTCATTATTTGGTGAGTGTTCCTTGGAGAGGATGGGGGAATAGTTTACTTTCTAGGTTTTTTGGTTACCACTTTTCTCATGGGGCATTTGAATGTCTCCCCACTTGTGCACGAGAGCTTTTGGTTTTCCCTACTGAGTATACCGGTATTATCACCATAAGTATATAAATATTTTTTATGATTTCTAATAGGATTTTAGGGACCATGCCTTAACTTACATGCTTGGGCATTGGTAGCTGCCTTTTCATCTTTACTTTATTTTGGTACATTCTATTAGAGTTTTTTTGTACAATGTATAAGTTTATTTTGTACATGCATATAGAAATGGAGTTTGGACTTATCTTTACTTTCAGTATTTAGGGTTTTTTGGAATTTACCAACATATCTCCCAATCTTTTCTATAAAAAACGTTTAATGCATTCCTTATAACATGTGATTCTATAACCTTGGTGCTAGTCGACACTCTAGGTCCTATTGAAGGTGAGAATCGGGGGTCATTTTCTCTCATTCAACATGAAGAATGAAGGTTTGGGATTTTGGATATCCCCTCCCTCATCTTGGTGAAGGTGGGTCATGATAGAATGGTATCAAAGGCTTATAGATGAATGATAGGATATATATTGGGGTTTGGAACAATGATGATTTCATGGGATGGTAGGGAAAGAGTGTTAAGAAATCTTGGTGTATGAAATAGGCTAGAGAATACTTTCTAGGATGCTGGATATTAGGGCCCCTTGTGATCCTATGCAAGGACTCTGGACCTACCGAATGACCAAGTGAGGCTACACTGATTGCAAGTTAGATACCCTAGGAAAGATACATGAATCATAATGATTCGTGTTCTTGTGTTTTTTGGGTGTTTGGGGATTTTAAAATAAACAAAAAATTTAGGAAAAATTTAAACGGAGTCTTCTACACTACTCAGGATTAGGAATTCCTTATTTAACACACATCTATGGCACCGAGATGATTTCCATGAGTAGTGTGGGAGATCGAGGCCCATGTGGATGATTTGATTGATCAACAGGGGGCTGATCAAGAGGAGGAGGATGACCAGTAGAAGAAGAAGCTTCTTTCCTTTCAATGATAGACACTCGAGAAGTACGAGGGTAGTGTATTAGACATGGAGATTGAGAGCTGGATTGAGGAGTTGGTGATAGAATTCATCTTGATCCAAGCACCAGCTGAGTATTGAGTTCCTCAAGCTATATTCCATATGTGGTGAGTGGAATGTTAGTGGTGGATGCTCTATCTCGGGGAGAAGAAGGAGGCTGAGGTTTCATGTACTAACCTTGAGAGGGATTTCCATGTAGAATTGTTTTCATCCAAAATGTTGTCCAGGAAGTGATAGGATACAATATCCCTTCAGTAGGGGAGTATGTCAGTAAGGGATTTGGGGATCATGTTCAACGATCTTCTTCATTTCTCTCCAGACCTCTTCCCAGATGGGGAATCACATGAATGGAGCTTAGAGTATGCACTCAGACCTTACATGCAGTACGATGGTACTCCCTTAACTCTACCTAAGTACATGGAGGATCAGAAGAATGATGCAGTGGTGGATAGGATGCCCATGTATGGAGGTATTCCATGAGAGGGGATTCAGTTGAGCTTGTCAAAGGGGAAGGCCGTTAGTAGAAGTCCTCTAGCATTAGGGCTTTCCAGGTTTCGACTAGTGTGGAGTTGGACCCAACAGTTCATGATTCGATCTACCAACCCTTGCCCTTTCTCAACGATCATTGGACAGAAGTGATTAATCTGTGGTAACTATGGGTTTCTTCAGAATCAGTGCCTTGACTGAGTGCAATAAAATGGAGGTGGGCAGGTGGAACAACCACCTCATCACCCACAGATTCTAGCCATACCCTTTCAGTAGCACCAGAAAGGATAGAGATCCCTCACTCCTCCGAGAGTAGACTTTGCAAGAGGAGTCCGACCTTAGGGTTCTTCTCATGGACATTAAGCAAGGCATGTTTGGGGAGGCAACTGACCTTTGAGGGGAAGAGGAGCTAGGAATGGGAAGTTGCATGTCGCTGAGGCAGTAGTTCCAGTAGGGCCAGAGGCCGTTCAAGGTACGATCAACTTGTTTAGTATTTTTGAATCTTCATTGTTTTATTTATGATCTTCACACTCTTTCATTACACCCAGTCTTGAAAATTATCTATGTCTAGACATAGAGAGTCTTCTTGTTACCTATGTATTTAGTATGCCATTTTGAGGCCAGACCAACATGTATTATGTTTGATGAGGATTTAGACTGATGTTGGGGCCACTTCAGTGCAGTGGTGACCTTGTTTTGATACCGATACAACCATATGATGTCATTTTAGGCATATACTAGTTGTTCTATATGTGTTCCATTATTTACTACTTCTGGGGAAGGGTCATGTTCTCAGATATGGGTGGTCAGCGTGTAGCATTTGTTGGCAAGTGGGGTTTCTGAGAGGCCAGCCAATGTGTGGAGCCCCTTGTTTCTATGCTAGCCAAGATGTCATTGTAACTATAGGACTCATAGATGGTGGAAGTCTCAGGGATCATTAGTGAGTTCCTATACATCTTCCCTGAAGAGGTTGTGATCCTACAACCTCGACGTGATATTGAGTATGGGATATAATTACAACCCAGTTCCCATCCGGTTTCAATGGCTCCCTATTGGATGGTTCCATCTGAGTTGTGGGATTTTCAGATCCTGGTTGATGACCTGTTAATGAAGGATTTTATCTACTAGAGAATGTCACAATTGGGTGCTCTAGTTTGGTTCGTGAAGAAGGAATATGGTGGTCTTAGGTGGCGTATAGTCTATCGAAGACTAAATATGGAAATGGTCAAGAACTGTTACCCCATCCGGAGTATCGAATTTTTTTTACCAGTATAAGTGATCATGTTGGTTTTCTAAGATTGACCTAATGTGTGGATATCACTAGTTTAGGGTGAAGGTGGGTGACATCTCGAAGAGTGATTTCATATGAACATATGGGAACATTGAGTTTGACATTACAAACAAACCAACAATGTTCATGGGGATCATGAACTCCCTTTTCCGTGAATATCTGAACTGATTCATAGTTGGGTTTATTGATGACATCATGATCTACTCAAGATGATAGAAGGATCACACTAAGAATTTCGGGACTGTTTTAGAGGTCCCCTGACACCACCAGCTCTATGGGATGTTGTACAAGGGCATGTTCTGAACATGAGACGTTCATTTCCATGGACACGTGGTGTCCCAGCCAGGAATAGAAGTGGAACCATCAAATATAGAAGTGGTTGTTTCTTGGTAATCTTCCAAGAATGAAGTGGAGGTTCATAGTTTCCATGATATGTAAGGTTACTACAAGAAGTTCATTCCCAACATCCCTCATGTTTCCGCAACTTCGATAACTTTTATCAACAAAGACTAGGCATTCATTTGGAGTGAGCAGTTCCAAGAAGCCTATAGTTATCTAAAAAAATAGCTAGTTAGTTCCCTAATGTTGAGGTATCGAGAGTAAGGGGAAATGTTGGAACTATTCTGTGATGTGTCCGGTCTAGTCTTGGGGTGTGTGATGATGCAACAATGGGGAGTGATCTCTTATGGGTCTAAGAAGTTACGTCCTCATGAATGTAATTATTCCACCCATGACTTGGTACTTACAGCTATAGTGTTCGTGCTGATGTTGTGGTGTCAATACATCATCATGGAATGCTTCGTGGTCTTCACAGATCACAATAGCATGATGTAAGTTTTCTCCCAGCGATACCTAAACATGAAACAACATAGGTGGATGGGGTTTCTTTAGGACTATGAATTTGAGATCTCCTACATCCTAGCTAATGGGAACTTAATGGCCGATGATTTGAGCCGAAATTCATAGATAGATTGGTTTGGGAGTCAATGGATGCTTGGAATACAATGGAGGAGTTGGATACCATAGACCTGGATGCAAGGATAGAGGATGGTAGGGGATGTCTATTTCAGATGTTATTGTAGTCTTCCATGGTACAGAAGGTGGAAGAGTCCCATTGGGGTGATATGGAGGCTGAAGTGATGTTTGATTGGGTTATCTTGGTAAATTCATCAGAATAATGGTCAAAAGATGGTCAGAATCAGATGTTGTTTCATGGAAAGCTGTTTTTCCTAGTGTCAATGTGTGAGAGAGTTATCAGAAAGTTCTATAACTCGCCCTTGGAGTTACAAACATGAGTTTATAAAATTTTCTAGGGCTTGAGGGGTCAGTTTTTGTGGCCTTGGGTGAAGTTAGTAGTGGCAGTGTTTGTTGAAAAGGGACTTGTCTGTCAGCAAGTGAAGGCTGAACATTGTGTTCCTAGTAGCCTGTTGCAGCCCTTAGACATTCCTGAGGGAAAGTGGGATGACATATCGATGGGTTTCATCTCAGGACTAACCAGAGTAGAGGTAGGATGTGATTCCATCTCGGTACTGGTAAATCAATTGACAAAATCAACTCACTTCATAGAAATTATGGAGTTGAGCAAAGTGGATGCCTTGGCGCAAAATAAAGTGGGTGAGATTGTGTGGTTTCAGAGTGTTCCCAGAACCATCATCCTAGATCGGGATACACGCTTTACATCTGAAATCTGGAAGGTACTATAATGTGATACTGTCACATAGCTCTACCTTTGCACTACATTCCACCCTTATATTTATGGGCATAAAGAGAGGCCCATAAAGACATTAGAGAATATGTTGCGGGCTTGGATTCTGGACTTCATAGGATCGTGGGTATGACACTTTCCTCTTTTATATTATTCCTACAACAATAGCTATCATTATACCATTTAAATGTCTCTATTTGATGCCTTGTATTGAAGGCCATGTTGTTCACCTGTGTGCTGGATCAAGGTTGGAGAAGAAGGTGTTCATATCCCAGAGGAGGTGTAGTGCACAACGGAGAAGGTACATCTTGTCTGTGAGAGGATGAAGGCAGCTCAGGACTGGCAGAAGTCATATGATGATCATAAGAGGTCACCCACTAGGTTTTATGTTGGGGACCATGTGTTCATAAAGGTATCCCCTCAGTGTGGGTAGATGATGTTCGACATGGGTATTATTCTTTCTTCTAATCTAGTCAGTACATTCAAGGTGTAGTGGTGGGTTGGAGAAGTGGATTTTCAGCTTGCACTACCACCACCATTACAGAGGTTCCACAATGTATTCCACGTGTCTCATTTCTATCATTATCTTCACGATGACCTACATGTCCTTGACTAGGGGGAGTTTGATATTATAGAAGATGCAACGTTTGTGGAGCGACCAGTGATGATCAAGGATCATGAGGAGAAGGTGCTTGGTGGGAGCATCATTCACATAGGTTGTGTTTTTTGGGGGCATGATGGCCTTTGTCATAGTACATGGTAATGGGAGGCAAATATGCATGCCATGTACACGAAGCTGTTTTGAGTTTTTTTGTGCATGTTTTCTTTTAAACTGTGATGTAGTGCATTACCTTGTTAACTATATGAAGGGATGTTTTCCCTTCTTAGAATGTGTGTGTATGTCCTAACTGTGGGGAGGGGAGGAAAGGATCCATAATCAAGATGGATTATGGTGAATGTGACTAAAACCATGGGGGTGAGTTAGTGTCGCCCATATTGAATAGTATCTTGACATGGAGGAAGGGACTCCCTAACACATAAGTCTGGATGGTGTTACCTTTATATGTTTGTGTTATTTTTTTCTTAGGTGAAAAGAGCGGTAGTGTATCCATAGTTGTTCAGAAGATAGATGAGGGAGAGTTGTTCCGATATATCGACAATTGTTACGACTTTTGAACAAGTCTAGGGTTTTTGTCCCTAATAGGTATCTTACGAGGTGGTTTTTTGGACCACATTACATTTTTTGGTTCACTCTTGAGTACACAAGGGATTGAATTGTTGGAGAGGTAATTGATGTAATGGACCAGAACCACCTGTTCCATTAAATTTCAAAATTTTGATGTTTAGGGTTTCATGGGAAACATGGATGACTCATTAAAAAGTTTTACAAATTTCAGGATAAAACGAACGGTGGCACCGATGAGCGTCAGTGGAAGAAATGGGTGTCAGTGGAACAGATTGGTATCAGGGTCAAAGATTAGCATTTTTGGAACTTATGGGAATCGTTGGCACTAATGGTCCATCCATAGCACCAATCGACATTGGCGCCGGGGTGATGGTGCTAGAGTGATAGTGCTAGGGCGACGGTGGCTCAGCTAGTGGTGTGTCCTTATCTGTTTTTCTGGGGTGATCCAGTTTTTCCCTAGAAAGGTATCTTATGACATAAAGTTGTTTTAATACCCCTTCAATGGAATTTTAATCTAGTAAAATATGTTTAAATCCGATAATAGTATGGTGATCCATGAGTTTCCATAATGTGTGTCCCTTTTCATTGGTGTCACACCATTGTCTTGTTTTACAATTTCACCCATGTTACATGTTATTCCCAAATTAAAAGAAATCAATTAAGTCATAACCATTATCTACACCTTCTCTAAGGAGTATTTTTAAATCCAAATTAATCCAAACATGTGAAACCTCCCAACCCCATGCTTGAGCCCTGATCTATATTTTATGTACATCAAAATCATCACCCTGATTTTAGGATCTGAACATTTCTTAATACAAGATGATTTATTCATAATTCCGATCCATTATCTAATGTACACATTAGAGGATTACTCTAGAGACAAATCATGCACCCAGATGGAACCCTTCCCACTCAGCCTTAAAGCACTCGAGTTTTTATTTCCTAAAATTCTTGCATCACATGTTCTTGGTGCGATGATAAAACATAAGTCCTTGATCATATGGGCAGGGTTTTCATTCCTCTCTCTTTATTTTGAATCATGTGGGGTAGGTATGATATTGTTTTCCTTGGGATGTGGATGAAACCAAACCATAACAAAGATAATAAATGAACTCTAAAGAATGAAGGGGTGTTTTGGAGTATCATGTCTCTGTATTTTATTTTATATTATTTTTTATGGTGTGAGTTGTATGGGCTTATTTACACTATAAATTGTAACATTTGGTGGTCCTTTTTTGCGCAATAATGATCCTATATTTTTCTATATAATATTTTTATTGAATGGGTGTAACATAGAAAATGTTTAATTACGTAAAGGTGGATGATTAAATGGATGAACAATGAATAATAATCCTTGTTTGATCACCCCTGTTATCCGAACTAATGGAAGGAACATGATAATTGGTGGGATTAAACCTGAAAAATCCCTTAATCTATTCTACTAATACAAATTGATGCTCTACTTGATAGTTGTGGGGATGGGATATTTTTTTGTTCAGTTTTTTGTTGTGGATTTGAGGTCTTGTGGGGGTCGTATGTTAGGTATTGGTTTTGTTCCAGTACATCAACGGATCTCACTAGTCCCTTTTTTGTTGTGACATTACAAGAGAACCGGGTGTGAATGATTAAATTGGCGATTGGCGGTTTTCAATTAGATATTATATTGGCTTGTGGAAACACATATTAGTTTCCCAGTAGTGAAGGAATATTTAAAATGGAATCACTTGAACATGATAAGATGAATGCGTATAAAGGGGAGATTATTTAACAAAAATGGGTTCTGTTCTGGTTGTGGAAGTTGTGTGTTCATGTATGAATAGTAATGAGGTTTTTGTTCTTTGGTTGTGCATGGTCTGGTTGATTATTTTAGAACCATTAGGTTGGGATGAGTGTTTGTTTAATTATTTGTATAATTTTAGTTATTTGGATTTGTATTCTCACTGCACCAATGATGAGCACTCTGTGCCGAACTCCACCATTTCTTAGGGGATGGTGCTTTTTCCAACATTATTATTGGTGAATTGTTATTATCTCATTTCTTCTCCCTCTACCAGGTAGCATGAGACTCTTTTTATAGGCTATAATGGCCTAACATATATTTTGGGCCAAGACTCTTTGGTTATGGTGTGTTGTATTGGTTGGACAAGGTGTGTGTGGGTAGGTATGTCTCCCAAGTGTCATTGGGATGAGGCCCAATTTTGTTTGGGTGTGACATTGGTTGTTCTAGACTAGGTGTCTTTGGGTGTGGTAGTAGTTTTGGTTTCCCAAGTGTTTGCAGGTAGGGACATGTGGGGGTTTTTAAGCCCCCGTGTTTGCAAGAGGGATGTGTGGTGATAGACAAGAAGGTTGTCGTTGGGGTTGTAGGGGGACTATAGTGAGGCTTGTGGAGGAAGTCTGGCGCGTAGGATGACTAAATAACTAGTGGGAAAGGGGTGCGGGGTACCCAAATATCGATATGCAATTATAATTACATTATAAGACTTGTGTTATTTGGGGTGTGTTCCTTGGTGAGGATTGGTGGATAGTTTTCTTGCTTGGTGTATTAGTGACGTCTTTTCTAACAAGGCATTAGAATGTATCCCCACTTGTGCAAGAGAAATTTTGGTTTTCCTTAATGAATATACCTATATACTAACCCAACATATATAATTCTGAATTCAGGTTTCCAAGAAGACTTTAAGGATCGTGTTATACCATACTATCTTGAGCATTGGGAGTTGTCTTTACTATTTTTCTTTCTTTTGGTAATATCCTTTTGAGTTTTCCTGTAATATGTATTTGTTTATTTGGGACATGCATATAGAAATGGATTTTGGTTTTACCTTTACTTTCATAATTTGGATTTTTTTGGGATTTACCATCTTATCACATGATCTTTTCTATATAAAAAAGTAATTCCTTCTATACTATGTGTGATTCTACTCCCTTATTGCTAGTCCCCACACTGGGTCCTATTGAAGGTGGGACTCAGGGGGTCATTATCTCTCCTTCAATATGAATAAAAAAGGGTCTGGTAGTTGTATGTCCCTTCCATAATCTTGGGGAAGGAGGGTTGTAACGCCCTAACCCTAATTACCAAAATTCAGTACATTATTACATAACATCGGCATGATCACAAGAGATCATGTACTGAAATACCGATCAATTTAGCACCCTTGGAAGTACTAGATAAATACATACGTTTTACATTACATTAGAAAATGGAAATAAACATTATATTCCCTTTGAACACACTCAAATCATTTAGCCAATTCCTGTAGGTCAATGAAAATATACTTCTTCACGTCTTGGGTAAATAAAACCAAAGATATGGGTGAGCTCAGATTCCCAGTAAGGATAAGAATATAGAAGAGACTATCATAAATAAGTATGAACATTTAAGGAAATGTATAAGAGTAAAAGACAATATTTTTAAAATTAAACTTCAGCATAAAATGGGAATGATTAATCAAATAATTCCATTTACTAATTAACATGGATATTCTACTAGTTCAATAATCACATGTAATATCAATAGCTAATTTAAAAATGATGGAATGAAAAATGTTGGACATCATAACCACATAGTCAAGGCCTTGTGTCAAGGATTCAAATAAAAATTTTGTAAAGGCATTATCCAAGACACTAATTTGTCTCACGAGACCTACCAATGCATCCAGTGGATACAACGGCCCCCTCTGGTAACTTACTACATCTAATTTATTACATATATCAAAATATTGACACATAACATAAACATTTGAATTAAAACTAGAATAAGAAATATCAATACACTAACCATCAAAGATGAATGGCATAAAAATAAAACATACAAAATAAAAATTATCATATGTCATTCAATTAAATATGGAATATTGTATTATAATAAATCAACCTAATTCAAGAATAATATCTAGTATATAATGTCGAAAAAGTTAAAAATGATCAGTAAAACAGTTTGAGGGGAAAATAAATTTTTCATGAAATCATTTAAAGGTCACACAATTAATAAAGGAATTAATTTAAAATATATTTCTGAATCAATGATTACCATAACACTTTTAAATTTTTTAATGGAATTTTCATTTTAAAACAATCATGTCCATATTAATAAATCCCAAAAATCATTTCGAAAACCTGGAAATTAATTAAATTTCTTTTGAAAAAAAAATCATTAAAACATTTAAAATGATGATCTTTCTTAAGATTACCTTCAACAAAACATTAAAATATTTCTTTTAAAAAAAATTATGAAACATGAACATGGATTATAAATATGTCTCAGTGAATACTTACACATAAACAATCTCAGATAATAATGAGATTGAGGAATTAACCCTTACCTTTTACTTTTCATTAGTCGAGGTTATGTTTAACCTCCCATATAATGACTATAGTACGTTATTAAATTATAATAGAATCGTATTAATATTTATGATATCATATGTGATTCTTTTTTTACATTATACTCCCCATATAATAATAATTCCCCTGTAAGAGTAATATTTCTAGTAATAATCATTTTCATTATCATACATGTTTAAACAGGTTATTCTTGATCGTATAACATATATCATGATTTATATACATCTAGAATATAAAAAAAATTATATATCATATATATTAAGAATATAAATATGTAATGTAAACAGATATATGATATTGAAACACTATTCATGGAGACGGTAGTCCGTATGTAAGCATGAACATTGTTTCCGTTTTCTTATTGTATAGTATCGAAGTAAGTAATCGACATATATTTATCTACATAAAAATATATTATCCGACTTACAATATTATTTTAATATACCACATTATTAATCAATATATACATTTTTATAAACATTCTTGACGGGTCATTGTTGAAGATTATTCTCATAGTGTCGTAGAGAGGGTAATCTGTACATACGCACAAGCGAAAATATCATTCTATTGATGGTGAAATGATGTTTAATTGGATGGTATATTAAATATAAATGAATATTACCATGTTATATTTATTATTTATATTATTTATACTCATTATTATACACATCCAATTAAGATTTTGCTGAATATCAAACAACAACATGACGTGGAGACAGTAAGCCGTAGTTATACCCGCATTGTGACTTTGTTAATCATATGATAGATAGACTAATGAATATAATTGTACCATATTTAAAATTAAATATCATAATTTATAAGGTACTGGAGTTATTATTTTTTCATGGAAGCAACAAAAAAATATGATGTAGAAGATGTAAAGATCATTAAAAGTGGTGATAAAATAATTATCTTTTCTACAGGTGTTAAATTTTTATTTGAACGAAATTCTACCATAGGTTGGATTTCTGCACAAGGAAAAGCCTCTAAATTGAAGTGAGGGATGTTGGGATGATATTTGAGTAGGGTTTGGCTGAGGAAAATGGCTTTGGATGTGTGAATTTAAGATTTGTGGATGTGCCCTTTTACAAAAGAGGTGAGTGGTACTTTAGAAAATGCTTGAAATTGTAATTTATTATAAAATCATTCTCGGTTTCTAATAGATCCAAATGTATTCATTTCTAGGATAAGGTGGGGATGGTTCAAAATACTATAAACTAATAGGTTTTAGACATGTTTAGTAAACCATATTAACCCAATCTTTTAGATTTAACTCTTAGTTAAATAGTTTAAGTCTTACCATGTCTTCATGTATTTTTATATTACATGGTTAATAAACACACTATAAAACTCCAATAAAACCTCAAGTGGTTCATTACTGACCTATATATCATTATATATGTTCTTTGGCCGAATCATATATGTTTTAGAATATTATATAATTTATTAAAATAGTATTTGTTTTAAAAGCTCATTTATGTCATTTTCGACACTATTAAGCATTTGTTTTATGTTAAAGTCATCACAACGTAATTACATGGAAGAAAATACAATGAATCAACCCTAAAATGCCATATTCACTGAGGAAATTAATTTATGGAATAAAATGTCACTATTTACAATTTTTTTATTTTTATAAAGTCAATTATTTTAATCATTCATTAATAATGTAATTATTGCATCATCATTGTTTCATAAGTAAATTTAATTATTCAATGTCTAACAATTTTAAATAAAATACCATAAGGTAGGAAATATATTTAGATTTGTAATGAATATTTATAGTCTAATTTATCTTATGTGTAACTATATATTAAAAATGGTTTAGTTAATAAAATGTGAATTTAATAATTTTAACTCTTCTTTAAATAAAATGTAATAAATATATTAATCTTACCCAAGTGAATAAGAAAGAATCATATTTTTTATAAGGATTATTGTTGTCGAAAAGAAAATAACTAATATAAATAGTATTGGTATTGGGGTAATTTTATATTATTATAAAATTATTTTTAACTTTAATAACCCTATTTACTTTTAAGTGTGGTAAATAAAATTCAAATGTTACTATTCACTAAAAATTATTTTCATCCTATTTAGCCCCATTTTACTTAATTATGTCTAAAGTGTCTCTCAATGTTTTGTAATTTAGTTCACAAAAGAGGTAAAATAATGTTTTATGCAAATTTGAAAATGTGCATAGAAGGTGGGTAAAAGTCGTTATAGAACTCAATAAAATTTTATACATATAGTCTTATTATAAAAAGACTCAAATAACTTAAATTGGACTAATATATTTATTATTTATCTATTTTTAATTTATGATAAACTTTCAATTAAAAAATATTATTAAAATGAAATAGTCGGTTTGTATGTACTATGTAGTATTTTTTCACTATTCCTAAAAAATTTAATGTTTTCAGAAAAATACAAATATTCACCCATAATGAATTTTGATATTCAGAATTAAAAAATAATGTCTATTTTATCTTATTCAGTTTTTATGATTGTATAAAATTAATTTTTTTTATTTTTCACGAAAGAACATAAAATTAAATGTTTTAATAAAATTTAGTTTCTAAATATGTAACTATTTTAACACATCTTAAATATTTATTTATAAATATGTTTTATTATTGTGAAAAAATTATGAATAAATTTAAAAATTTACATGTTAATATTCTATATTAATATATAATTCATAAATAAATATATCATTTAAATACATATAATACCAATATGTTGTTTCAAAGAAACTCAATATTTCTTATAAAGCAAACCAAGTCAGTGTTGCATGAAATATAAGCTATTAAATTACTTTAAAGAGATAATATACTATTAAATCTTGGGTTGTAACATACTCCCCTTGTTCAATAAACTGCATCCTCACAATTTGAATTTTTTTTCAAAAATAAAGAGTTGAAAATAAAAAATATATTTGTGGAAAACCCACATTAGAAATAGGGTTAATAAAAATTAGTTTTAATAAGATGTTAAGGGAAATGAAAAATTCACCACCAATTTAGTATTTCAAATAGTATGACATTGGTAGCAATTAGAGACACATAATTTGAGGAAAAGTGTAAATATTTATAGAGAGTTATTGAGGTCATCAATCTCAAAAAAAGTGAACAATAAATGTAAAATTTATTACCTCAAAGCCATAAATATATCTGGATTTAAAATATCACTGGTTCAAAAAATCAAACGGTATTATGATAACACATTATTGGTTTTATGATCTTTTCCCTAGTGTTTATGGAAATAATACTTGAAAAGTAGAATTACATGTTTTAAATAGTTTCTACCACAAAGCCATCTTTCACTCTAAAAGATAATTAAACTAAAAAATATTCTATTTATCTTAATTATATAGGGTTCCAAAAAATTGAATTTATAATCTGTCAGACCATTTAAAAAAACTACATTATAAAAACGAGGACATCATGTATGTCAGTGGTAAGGGATGCACCCTTGTCACCCTTCGGTCGCGGGTTCATGTCATGTGGCCTTACCGGACGCGATGGGTTATCACCGGACTTCGAGGATTTCCTTACAATAGTAATAAAAAAACCATCTTAAGAAACATTTTAACCATAAACAATTGTATCCAATGTCCAAATCAATCAATTCAAATCTTTAGACTTATGAAAAAAAATTTGTTCAAACTAACAGTCTGAAATTTTACACCGATAGTAAACATAACATAATGATGATCTCCTTTATCACATAACAACATGTGAATATTTTCACCATTTATTTTATTAAAACATAGTAACAATCTAAATTACCATAAAACATTATTTGAATAGTTATGTACTTTTTTATTCCCTATATAAAACATAGAATCCCATATATAGTCCTTAAATCCCAAAATGTTGTAATCTCCAACAATTATGGAATAAAAAAACCATTAATTATTTCCAAGGTAGTCAACAATATCCAATATACTCTATCCAACTCAATTATCTCTTATTCAAAAATCATTTCCTTAGCCTCAATACTATTTTAAGGTTAACCATTCTCTCAACCATATATTTTCCAAAATGTTTAACCTACTATTGAGTCACTTTTTTGGTATGAAAATATCTAAAATCTTTAATGAAATAGTACTATAGTACAATAATTACATACTCTATTGTTAAGATAACTTTTACGTCAGAAATACAATATTCGAATGATATAATTCATTAATAAAAATATAAAAACACATACTATTACTCTTCATCTGTGGTAGTATCATAACATGATTATTATCAAATTGAATCATTTGGGTATAATTTGATGACTTAAAAATTGATTTTTGTAGTGTCTCAACTCCATGCATGTGCAGAATTGTAGATTAAAACCTTCTTCTTACCCTTACAATCACGTACTTGGTGTAAATTTTTACACACTTATAATAAACTCTCAATCCATTCAAACAATTACCAATGTGATTCTTTATATAGTTATCACGTGTGGGAAATTCCTTCTTCCCCTTCTTCCCTTTACCCATCTTCTTCTCTTCCATCATCTTGTTCTATTTCTTCTCTTTAATGCCATAGAACACAAATAATTTATTAACTATCTTGTTTACACATGATACTATTTATTCAAATGATTAGAAAACATGGAACACTATTTTCATACTAAATATTGTTATATGATCATGAAAGATATGGTCCTTCTTACTCTTCGGATTAATCATATTCCATGAGTTCTCATTCAATATATTGGATGCAATTTTTAAATGACTACATAAAATAGGATAGATAATATCTTAATTTATAATACTAAAAATAGAAAAATTCTCAACATAAAATGATTATTTTCACATATCTAGTATCATAATTATAAAAATATTTTATTTGCTGACATATTTACTCATAAATCCGTCATAATGGTTTGTAAGGAAAATATGAATTATCCAAAGCATATCCCTTAGTAGTGCCAAACAAGGTGTACATTAAGGTCCATTGTTGTGTACCAGTATACCCTGAGTCATGCCCCAAACTCCTTGTTAGATTTTTCACTGCTTGGAACATCTATGCTAGAACCACATCTACTTGTGGTATCCAGACAAGAATGTATTACTTAGAAACCCCACATAGTATCTATATTAACAAAATTTTTGTACGTCATTCTATAATAATCCTCAAATCCTTTATTATGGTAATGTTTTTTAATCATATTTTATCTAAATCTAGTTTACATGTTTATACCAAAACATCATTTGATACAAACTCTAATGACCCATCCCTAGTTACCAAAAGTCAGGGCATTATTACAATACATTGGAATGACCACAAGAGATCAAGTCCTTAATTTCTGATCAGTTTAGTAGCCTTAAAAGTATTAGATACATATATACGTTTTAAATTACATTAAGAAATGGTAAAACAGAAAACATTGTGTCCCCTTTGAACACACTCAAATACCATAGTCTATTCATTCAGGTCATTCATAAAAATATTCTACTCATCCTGGGAAAATAAAACATTAGAAAAGGGTGATATCATATGATCTGTAAGAATAATAATACAATAGAGAATATCATAACTATGAATAAATATTTATGGAAATGTTTAACACTAAAAAAAATTCCGTTTAAACATAAAATTAATCATTAAATGTAAACGAAAAATAAAATAGTTCAATTTACGTATTCAGATTAATATTCTATTAGTCAAATAATCACATGTAATATCAACATATAATTACATAATGATGGAATGCATAATGCTGAACATCATAACCATGTAATCAAGGCCTAGTTCCAAGAGTAAAAATAACAATTTTGTTAAGTCCTTGTGCCAATAAACTAATTTATCTCATGATACCTACAGATTCATCAAGGGCTTAACGAGGGCCTCTCCCATCACTTACTATGTCCAATGCATTCCTCATATGAAAATGCTGAAACAGAACATTAACATTTGTATTAAAACTGGCATACAAAATGTCAATAATTTAATCATAAAACATCAATGGTATAAAAATAGCACACCCACAATCAAACATATCAAAACTCATTCAATACAATATGAAAGATTCTATTATAATAAATCAACCTCAATAAAGAGTAATATATATTAATTGATGTCGACATAGTTGAAAATGATCAGTAAAACTCTTAAAGAGAAAAATCAATTTTTTATGAAATAATTTTGAAGTCACAAAATTAATAAAGTCATTTAAAAGAGTTTAATGAATAATAGTGTCCCAGACCACATTAAACCTTTTAAAGGAACTAAAATTTTAAATCAATCATATCCATATAAATAAATCCATAAAATTATTTTGAAAACAAATACATTAATATTAAAAAATTAGAAAAATAAATCATTATAACATTTAAAATGATAATTTTCAAAATATTCCCTTCCACAAAACCATAAATTATTCCTTTCGGAAAATTTTATTACGAAACATGGGCATCGATTATAAATATTTCCCACTAAAAACATACACATGAACAATCTCAGATAATAAGAAGATTGAGGAATTAATAATTACATTGTACTTTCATGTAGTCGAGGGTACGTTTAACCTCCTGTATAATGACCATAGTATGTTATTAAATTATACCAGAACCCTTTTAATATTTATTTTATCATATATTATTCATTTATTACATTATACAACTTATTTAATAATAATGACTATGTTAAAGTAATATTTTGGGTAATAATTATTTTTAATATTGTATGTGTTTTAACATGTTATTCTTGATAATATCACATAGATCATGATTTACATACTTAAAGAATATAAAAAATGATTTATATATCATATATATTTATAATATAATTATTTATAATAGTTAGATATATGAAATGGAATCATCTTTCATGGTGATGGAAGTCCGTAAGTAAGCATGATCGTTGTTTCATTTTATTATCATATAGTATAGAAGTAAATAATCGAAATATAGCTATCTATATAAATATATATTATTCCAGTAGAAATACTATTTCATATACCTCATAATTAATCAATATATATATATATTTATAGAAATTCATGAAGGGTGATCTTTCAAGATGAATGTCATCGCGTCATAGAGACGGTAAGCCGTACGTATGCACACGCGACAATATCATTCAATTGATGGTGAAATGATGTTTAATTGGATGTTGTATTACTTATACATAATATTTAACATTTTATATTAATTATTTAAATTAATTATAATAAGTATTATACCGATCCAAATAATGTAGTGTTGAATAAGAAACTACACCAGGACGTGGAGATGGTAAGCTGTACGTACGCATGTATGGTGTCATTGTCATTCATAGGATAGATGGAATAATAAATATTTTAGTACCATTTTTATAATAGCATCTCATCATGTAGAATATATAAGAGTTATTATTTCAGTATGGTAACAACAAAGAAAGAGGATGTATAAGAAGAGAAGAACATTAAAAGAGGTGATAAAATAATTACCTCTTATTCGGGTGATTCAATATGATTTAAATAGAAGTTCTCATTAGGTTGGATTTATGCTCAAGGTATGGCTGATAAGTTGATTTGAGGGATTTTGAGATGATATTGCAGTAGGGGATGGCTAATACAAATAGATTTGGTGGTGTGAATTTGAGAGAAGGGGAATTTCCCTTTTATAAGAGAGGTGAGGGGCCATTTAAAAAAAATCCTAAAATTTAATTTATTATAAAATACTTTTCTGTAGATAATATCTCCAAATGAATTTATTTCAAGGATAAGGTGGATATGGGTCTAAATAATCTTAACCAGTAAACATTAGATAAGTTTAGGTCAACGTATTAACCTTATCTTTTAGATTTATCTCTTAGTTTAATAGTTTATCCTTTACCATGTATTCTTGTATTTTTATATTACATGGTTAATTAACATACTATAAATTGATAAGTGAACCTAAAGTGTTTCATTAATGACATATCAATAATTATATAACTTCTTTTCCCTTATATAATATTTTTAGGAATATTATGTCAGTTAATAAAATAGTATTTGTTTTTAAAACTCATTTATATCAATTTTGACACTATTTATATTTGTTTTATTATAGTCATTCCAACATAATTACTTAGAAAAAATACATTGAATCAATTTTAACATGTCATATTAAATTATAATACTTTTGTATGGCATCAAAAGTCGCAATGTACATTTATTTTGATATTTATAAAATAAGTAATTTAATTATTTCATTAATAAGGTAATTACTTCATCATAATTGTGTCATAAATAACAATAATTATTAAATGTCTTAGAATTATAAATAAAATAAATTAATGTGGTAAATTGTTTTATTTTTCTAATGAATATTTATAGTCATATATACTTTATCTATAACTATGTATTAGAAATGGTTTAGTTAATAAAAATTTAATAAAACACTTTTAACTCTTCTTTAAATAAAATTTAATAATTGTCCTAATCTAACCCAAGTGAATTAAAAAGGATCATATATTTTTGTAATAAGGTTTATTTTGGTCTAGATACAGTTATTCAATATAATTAGTTTGTGTTTTGTTGTAATTTTATATTATTATAATATCTTTTAGTTTAAATTACACTATTTACTTTTAATTGTGGTAAATTTAATTCAAAAGAAACTATTCACAAAAAAAATATTTTAATCCTATTGAACCACATTTTATTTTTTAATTTCAACTATGTCTCTTGGATATTTGAAATTTAATTAACAAAATTTGTAAAATTATGTTTTATGAAAATATCCAAACATTCCTTGAAGGTGGGTAAAGGACATTAAAAAATTCAATAACATTATATATATATACTCTTATTACAAAACAACTCAAATGGAATAAATTGAACTAATAAATGTATTATTTTTATATTTTTACATTATGATTATGTTTTAACTAAAAATAATTATTGAAATCAAAATGTTGGTTTGTAAGTACTATGTATTATTTGTTAACTATTAATAAAAAATTTAATGTTTTTAGGAAAATATAAAAAATTCAACCTAAGATAATTTTGACATTACCAATTAAAAAATGAAGTTTATTTTACCTAATTCATTTTTTATGAGTGTCTAAAATTTAATTTTTTATAGTTCACAAAAGGACATAAAAGTAGTTCTTTTATGAAAATAGATTTTGTAAATATATATCTATGTTATCAAAACATATTCATTTCATTATTAATATGTTTTATTTATGTTAAAACATTATACATAACATTTAAAATTTAAATTTAACTTTTCATATTAAAATATATAATTGATAAATAAATATATTATTTAAATAATTATAATATTAATGTGTTGTTTCATAGAAACTCAATCTAGCATATAATCGAAGCCAAATCGGTGTTGCGTGGAATATAAGTTGTTAAATTACATTAAATAGATAACGTACTATGAAATCATGGGGTGTTACCCGAGTCAAGACAATATGTAATTAAATCATTTATCTAATAGAGGTTGATTATTTAGAGTTAATGTCTAAAATGACATAATATACAAAAAATGTGTTTTAATAAAAAAATTGTATTATGATAAAACACAAAGTTATCAGTCTTTTTAAAATTATTCTTTGAATATTTTGGCATGAATTTTTTTAAACTATTTGGATAGGAATATACAAAATAATTCTATGAAAATGGCATAAATTTTTTCTAGTGTAAATATTGATATTAAGAGAAAACATTTGATCAAGAAATAAAAATTTATCAATATTTTAAATTACCATTGTTGATACTCACATCATAAAAATAGTAACACCAATTATTTTTTAAATTATATATAAATTATATTAATTAAAAATAAATAAATAATATTTTAATTTTATAATAATAATGGAAATAAATTTAGAATGAAAAGAAATTGATAGGGTAGAGAACCCAATTAATTATGAAACAAAGTATTCTTAAAAATGTTAGACATTTATGTGAATGAAATTAATCACGGATTGGATTTCAAATAAATATCATTTTTCCACAAAATAATTGAATAGTAGAATAAAAATAAAACATTGGTTGTAAGAAAGAAATAATAGATGAAAAAAGTTCGTGAATAATTTTTATAGATCATTTAAAGGGATTTGAGATAACAAAAAAAAAATTAAAACATTATTAACCTTTGAATCAAAACCTACTAAAAGAGAAAAAATAGTTGGATTTTTAAAACAATTGAAAATCAATTTATGTATTATTAAAATAAATATATGTTTTGTATATACACCAAATAATATAAAGCTATTGGTGAATGTGGAATATATCTCATAAATAAAAAATGAGATGGGGAAAAAACTACCTTATTCTTCAACTGCGATGAAATAAATTTATCAACCTGTATAACAAAAAAAATTAACATAATAAAGAATATAATAACAATATTAAAATTTGAAACTTTATATAAATTATTCATAATCATTTATACCATATGTACTAATTTTTAATTGTTTATCTTCATTATCAAATAATTTTTATTTTAATTATTTCTATGGGTTACATAAGGGAGATATCAACCTTAATTATTTGGGAAAAAATTCATCTTCCTCGAATTATTCAAGGTAATATAATCGAATATCAATATTAGTTTTTATTTTCCCAGTATACATCCATGTGATTTTTTATTATGGTTCACAAAGAATAAATTAATGATTGTGTTGTTTTATGTAATTTGAAAATATCAAAAAAACACTTTATTGTGGTTATTGAGTTTTTTATTCATATAAAACCATAAAATTTACATATAGTAGTACATTATATAATATATATTGATCAAATTAATTTTCAAAACCATCCATGTAAGGATGAGATGAAAATGAAAAATGTCATCCATGGAGGAGCTAGTCTATACATACATAGGAACGATGTTTTTATTTTCAAATGAATAATAGGGGAGGAAGGTATACTGTGATATTACCAATAAATAAAATTATTGGTATCTTTGATAACAAAGGAAATTCATTGGTATGGAATTTTATTATATGTGGCTGAGTTTTTTACAATAATTTATGATGGGTTTAACTCTTCTTAATTTTAACTAATATGTTTATTCATGGATACTGAAACTGCCAATGGTAGTCATATCTAAAAAGACTCATGGACCTACATTCAAAAGGCATGAATTAATTAGAGAACATGGACAATGGAACATACTAAAGTACATTGGACATTAATATGTGAAGTTGAGCTCATCACACCCTTTTGGGTGTAACTATTCCCAATTTATTGTATCCCATATAGATTTAGGATATGTTCTCAAATCCTTTTTTCATTCTTATATTTTTATACTTGGATCATCCTGAGGTAAAAATAAACTTTGAACGTGTATGAATCCATATTCATCTGCATGTATATGAGGATCTTCATTCATAGGGATAATTACATGTTTCCATGATTTTCTATAAATGGTTTACTTTTAAGGGTGGATTAGAGATACTTTGGTCATTAATTCAGATGATAATGGTTTGATCCATGTGGTGAGGTTCTCTGTAGTTTCTTATCATACATATTGTTGAAATTTTTTCTGAGGTCAGGATTGAACACCTAATATGATATTACTATGTATCCTCTTCGGAGGAATCAATATCGATGTAGTTTAGTACCACCTAACTAGGAACATCAAGCATTAAAATCATATGAATAGGACTGAACCACGTATTTAAATGTCATGTTTTTTTGATGTCATGGTGAATGGTTCCTCATTAATGTTTGGTGTGGGAGTTATGACATGGCAGCCCAAGGTTCCCATAGGAGACATGGTCTTCAAGGTGGATATGACCATGATGATAATGTGTCCTGGATAACATTAAGATTAATTTGGGTGTTGGTATTGGACATTAGGAAGGATCTTTACATATCCTAGTCAGTTGGAAATTATGTCCCACCTAGTTCATTATGTTTGGACTTATGGCTTATTAGAGGCTCATTCGAATGGAGTTTGGGGTTTGAATCTATGGAGAAGGCTTATTTGAATGTATGTGATCATTTATATGTCATGATATAAACTAACCTCTTTGCCTATGTGAGTCATTATCAACATGAGAAATATGAAAAAAAGTATATCTGAAGATCAAATGAACCAATCTGTCCACTATTGGGAGAGTTATTAAGACCAAATGGTGAAAGAGTGGGATTATGAGTGGTCATGTTGTCTTTTATTTTGGTAGATAGGATAGTCACATTTGGTGACCCATAGGGAAACCTCTAGAGATGGAGAATATAAGAAATGTTGATGCCTCTAATATGAAATACTAGGGGCTTAATCCATGAAGGATTCCCTTTCGATCCATATCAAAGGTAGGAATGTCTAGAACATGCCCTCAAAGAATTGAAATTTTAGTGACTCTGTGTTATCCCATGAACAAGGAGGTTCACATGAGCATATCCAAGTGATTAACCCTTATTAGAACTAAACTATAGACCAGAAAAGATTTTGACGGTCCACCTGGTTGTGAAGGATACACATCTAACACCACTTACCATGGGTATGAACACTAGAGAGGATACTTTGATATGAACAATAATTTTAACATACATGACATGTGGCTTCAAAAGAGTCCTGGCCTGATTCTATTAGGATGGTTCGTAGAGGGGCCAAATAAGTGCCAATTATATGATGGAGCGTAGTTATAGGAGGGGGATAGTAGAAATACTTATGATTCCTCATTATATGAAAATGGTTCGTATGTTTGATGTGTTACCTTTATTATTGGATTTTCCATGAATTTGAAGGTACTGTCTATGCAACATAGATCTATGTGAACATGGGTTCTTCCCATATAGAATGTTATTATGTTTGGATAAATTCCACCTGCATAGTGTTTCTCTGCATGGGGTCACATTCCTCCCACACAACATATTGTTGTGATGGGAAGGGTTCCACCCATGTTGTGTTTGATTACAAGTGGTTCATGTCTTCAAAGGGTCCATCCTTTTATGCCCAATGGAATAGCATCAGAAAGAAGAATATAAGTTTTTAGATTATTGGATGGATTTTATTTCTTCATTAATTATATATAGTGATATTACCAAATTTGAATATAAGGATCTATCCTAATTATTATCCAAGGCTTAACCTTTTCTATCTTATTCTCATTGTTCATCCCTTCGGTCAGTTTTTCGGTTCTCCTCTGTAGTCTTATATTGAAGAACAGAGGGACAAGATACCGACAAGGACAGTCTCTGATGGTGTGCCATGGGGTTTCTTCTGTAGGAGACAAAAGAAGATTCCACATCTTATGAATGAATTATTTCGTAATGGGGTGTCTATTTATCAGGATGATAATCATTGGTAGGCCACACAAATAACATAGTTTCGTTTTGGGGCATTGACGATACCATTTCATCCCAAAAATGTTTTGTTTGGTGGGGACACTATTTCGTGGTGAAGGAAATCACCATATACCCACAAAAAGGAAAGGTTTCATTTGTTGGTGTCAGTTGTAACTTTTGGTCCCACTAAGGATTTCATTCGTTGGGCGCTTCAAGATGTGGTGGAATGTCATGAAGAGTGACGGTCCAGATAGCAATTTTTACTATGCAGACCCGAACCATTTATTCATGTAATCATCCCCATTGAAATTTTTTCTTCAAATTCTTCTTCTAGGTTTATTTATACCATTTTACATTTTCATTGTATTATATTCGTCTTTAATATTTAATTATCGTATCCCAAATAAATTCCCTCCATTGGAATGTGTTTCGATTTGGATGAAGTGGAAGTTGTTCTGGTAAAGAAATTGGTTCTATTTTGAACCATTTTTTGTATGAAATATGACATATAAGTGGGGGTCGCACCTATAAATTGTGGGAATAGCTTTTTTTTACTTTAAATATTTCTCTCAGCGAACTGGGAAGTTCACGAACACTCAATTTCCCTCAACATCTACAATTAATTTCCTCTTAGGAGATAAATTTTATAGGAATTAGAACTTATCATCCATGAGTAGTAATTCCTGATCATCCATATAGAAGATATATGATTTTAATGTGGAGTATTTGGTTGATTAAACTCCTAGTGGTCCAATGGTTCATGGACTCATGATTTGGGAATTCATTGTTTGTGGGCCCTCACTTTATATGTTGCTATTTTTGTTAACATTGATATGAAATCTTTTCAACGAATCTCACATTATTTGGACAAACCTATCAAAGTGGCAGAATAGATATGGATTGCACCTTGAAAACCATTATTATGTGATGTGTAATCATGGATAACAATATGGAAGGAAATTTCTATCATCACATCATACATCAGAAGGGAATTCTAATGAACCACATTTCATCAGAGCTTTTGAACTTACCAATTATCCAATTGACTAACAAATTACAACTTCCAACTTAAATATCATTCTCAAATTCCACTATTTAAGTAGAATTCTCCTTCAGCTTGGTTTAAAATTCCTCATGTTTTCACCAAATTGATCATCTATACTACATGGAAAATAATTTATGGGTTAGGTCAAGGGAAATTATTTTTTATGAATGGTTATTTATGGACTCAAAGAAATCAACATAGCCACAATCACACCATAACAATATTATGTATGAGTCTATCTTTCCATATATATCCCCACATTAGTATACCCCAATGGTGGTTGGAGTTCCATGTGAGGCATGTGGTATGGAGGGATTTTCCCAGATGAATATGCATGGGATTTCATTATATACTAAAATTGCAGGGAATTTTCCTTAAGACTACAATTTGTTGGATTATATCTGGAAGTATAGTTTTATCAGTATGTAGTTTACTCACTGAAATAAATATTTCCTATATTGGAAATTCCCTAGTTTTCAAGCACTAATAATTTTCTCATCTCACCTGGTAATGTTTGGACCACCTTATGGTCTATCTACTAATTAAGGGTAATACCTATTCATGGTAATATGAGTGATGAATTTCTCATACATAATATTCATGGGAAAACACCAAATAAGTATCTCCTTTTGGGATAAAACTTCTGACTATGGGAGAGTAATTTATCAGTAATACCATCTTGTCTCGCTCACTAATTACATTTAATGATTGGATTATGTGGTTTCTATAAGTTAGCAGTTGAATAATAAATGTCAGCCAAATCAGGACTCTTTAAATCAATAGTCACAAGGAATTCATGGTTCACAAAATGGTACTCTCAAATAATGCCAATATACTATTTGGGGATATAGAATCCACCAAGACAATTCTCTTAACTTAAGGCTAGATGGATTTTTTACCATGTTCCTGAGTGGATGGATATTCCTATCTAGTGATGCCTATAATAGTGCCAGAGTCTATACCCTGATGATGGAAACCAAACTAGAATAGGGAAACCCCTCAAAATATTTTTCCCAACCTCACATGTATTTATGTACAATTGGATTATAAGGAGGAGTGAATATTCATGCATCACCATAAAGGTCCATTTCAATTCTTATATGGTTGTGTGGTGGAACATAATCTATGTTTTGAGTATCAGCCTTCCAAAACAATTCCTTACTCTAAATTTCACCCTTTTATACTCAATATTTCTTTCATTCATCTAAAATCCCTTGATACCAATGGAATTTTTGAGCTGTTAAATGAAATTTCACAATTTTGTTTCACGCCTTATCTGTCATACTTTGGAGTGGTGGTGGATTAAGGAAGGGGTTCTCTAGAAGAATGTTCCTACATCATCTCATTGTGAGATAAAATTATGACTTCTTGAGTAGAAGTGGTAAAAATTATAGAACCATAAACCCCTTATGTGTTTTTATAGAAATTAGGATGACTTTAATAGGATGCATCTTTATCCATCAGTTAGATCAAAACAGAATTGCACCAAGTCATTCATAATAAATTGTGGACGATGATGATGTTTGGGGGTTATAGTATTAAAATCATCATACTACCCATATGATGATCAACTAACTAATAAGGGGAGTATTCCCAAATGTGGTTTGGAGTACTATCCTAATTTAGTTTTATGTCATTCAGTCTAATCGGTGCAGAAACTATTGGCCACCCCCTGTTCTTTGCATAATAACCTATCTATTCCCATATATGTTGGAGGAATACATTCTTATCATCATTATAAACATTATTTTAGTTCTTCATTCGCATGTACTCACTCTATGGGGAGTTTTTTTAGTCCCATTAATTTTGACTAATACTGTTGTAAATCTCCCTAAGACTGATCCAATTAGTATAGAATTTGGCATCACTGTGATTTTTTCCCACCTTGTCAGCTTTTCTTATGAGAATATGAAGTTTATATAGATGGAGTATTTTCCAACAGGTGTGTCACATTTCATAGTGAGCATGTTTATCATAAATATTACCTTGGAATATATACCTTTTAAAGTGGATGAATGTGGAGAGGATCCCTATGTTTCCATTGAATATTAGGTTGTGTGGAAATGGAATTGGCACCAAATTGACACTATTATCACAGTGACCCCTCTAGAATAAAATAATTGATAGGTATGAAAACATTCACTATATTTTCCATTTTTAGGATTTTTTTTTGCATTATCAAACCCTGTAAATCATTATCCATCATATAATCATTTCTTGAGAGGAAATGGATGCTTTTAAACCGTACCTTTATCTATTTTCTAGTTACAAACATCATACATAGGATTTAATGGATACAACTGTTGATCTAAATCACCTAGTTGCTGATGAATCAAAATCTAGAGATAAATTTGTTGTAAATACTATGGATCTATGAGAATGTGATGATCACATACGTTGGTTACATGCACATATTTCATAATCAAATTATAAATTTTATGACATCAAGAAAAAGGATTGATATATTGGGGCCTTCATTAATTTTTTTTCATAATATGTGAATGAAAATCTAGGCAATGGATTAGTTAGGAGTGGACCATTGATGACTTGTGCTAATAAGTAGATTAATTTCTAAATAAAGTGAGAATAGATTCACTATATTCTATTTGAATGTTATAATCTTTTTTTCATATTTGGATTTATTATTTATTAGTGCTAATGGGAGACTCTGGTATGTCAATGATCATCTATTCTCATTTAACAATATAAAAATTTGCTTCCCTCTAATGAAAATCCATTATCTATTCCAAAAATGAAAATTGAAAATAAATGGGATCATTTTGAATGATAATCCTCACTTGATATCAATTTATGTTGCCACCTAGGATATAAAATGTGACAAGATCTTGTAATACTATATCTATTTATTGAGCCATGGGACTTAGTGAGAATAGTTTTGACTATTTGTAGGATTAAATGATGAACCATACAAACTTTATGTCTTTTATTTTACCTCATTGTCTTAAGTCCAATCTTGTGTGGACTTATAGGACATAACTAGATATTTTGTTAGGCTTCAATTTTTGGTTTTCCAATCTCACATGTTTTCAGCATATTTTTTTATTGCCTAATTATTTTCCAAATTCATGAAAAACATATGTTAAAGAAGTTATTACACAACATTTAACTAATTTCCCATTCCTAGTTTTCAATGAGGTGTGTATCATGTATCTTTTCATGGTCATTTTAATGTCTCACAACATGGACTAATTAAAAATATTTCTAGGTCAAATAAAATTTTCCATGAGTTATGGGATGAGAACTCCAATAGGGATATCTATCTGGGAATGTCCAAATATTATTCAGGCACGAACGAGGGATTTTTGGACCTTTCTTATTTGATTTATTGATCTATGACAAGATATAAGGAATGTATGTGAGGAGTAACCATTAGAACAGTTTCCATCATGATGTTTTGGAGGCATACAGAAGTAAGAAACCCCTCTACTAAGGAAAAATTGGTCATTGGTTGGAAAACCTTTTTGTGAGAAACTTATGCAGATCTAGTTGGGTCTTATTTAGAATAGTAAACCAAATTATTCAATAGGACACTGACCCTCTATTTTTGATTGTATGTAATTCAATAAAACTAATATTTCTCATGACCTCAATGGGTGGCTTCTCAAGAGAATGATATCTTTATATGATGAGGGTCTCTATACTGGCACTGGTCAAGAATGTGAAAGACTCATACATGAATTGGTAATGAGTAAAATAGGGATAGAGAATGATTTAGTTTAATGGTGTTTAACTAGTACGTATACCATGTTGCTTAATGTATTATGAAAAGGGCATTAATGGTCTAACATTAATGGTCACTTATCATTGACTGAGGGATAAATAATTTTAAATTTTCATGGTAAACTATGCAATAATACCAAATAATCGTTATTCTTGATGGGGATAAGTTATAATTTTTAATCCTTGTGTTTATAAATATGAGGGGTTATATGGGAAGAAAACATCATTGGGGCGTAAGGATATTGGAAGAGCCTCTTCTGGGGATGAATATTATTTTGGTTGAAATTTCTTCTTTATGGGTGACTTATGCAGATCCAACTAGGGAATATTGTGTATAGTAAAAAAAGGTGCACCGAAGACATCAAACCTCCATTTGTGATGGAAATGGAGGTTTATGGTGGTCTGTACATAACTAGGTGTAGATTTAGGATTGTGAAAGGAATTTACCAGAATATGAAAATTTAATTTCATGTTGAAATTTTCCGAGAATGTGTAGAAATGATTTTCTTTCACATGTCAGATCCATATGATAGAATGAAGTATTTTTTTGTGATTACTGGGCCTGATATATAAGGATCGAGCATATCTAACTATATCACAAAACTGATAATCAATCTAAACATAGTTATTCGAAGGATCCCCATGTAGGTATGACCCATGAATATAGGTGGTACATTGTTAACTATTGTTGTGGTTGGACCTAGGATTAATGTACTTGGATCAATATGTATCCTCCAATGGTATGAATAGATCCATACATAGATCCTAGAATCATTCTATTTAGTGTCATGAGACTAGGATAACAAACATATTGTTTAACATCGTGTTAATAGAAAGTCATCCTTGAAGTTTAACATCATACAGTGATGACATTTTTAGGTCTTACAGTCTTATCTCATATGATTAAGACCATATGTCTTGGAAATGATGTGAAAAAGGAGGATCATCATTCTAAGATGTTCTAACATGCCTCAGATGTGGGGGTAAAGAAATTGTAAAATAATATTTCACTGTTTTCAGATCAGGAGAAATGATATAGAGAAAAAATTTCATTAGAGAATAAGAAGATAAAATATGCCTCTCTTATTGGCTAATTTACATTTGGTAGATATTCTATTTTTGTGGAATAACTATGTAGATCCGACTGAGGAATTTGTTCTATATTCAAACAAATGTTTTTTAAGAACACTGACCCACTCCACCTCCAATAGATATAGGAATATTGTGAAGATATGATATTTCATGGAAAATAGAGTGCGATGAATGAATCTAATGAGTCCATGTACTCCTGAAACATTTAGATTACAACTACGCATGGAGTATAAAATTCCTTACATAGATCTAAATAATATGTCAGGGGTTCATTTTTGTTTCCTTGATAGGTCCTTGAAAGAAGAACCACAACATTTGATATCTTATATAGATTTTTGTTTGAATACATGAAATGAAGACATTTATCCCATGGATGAGACTATGAAATGAGGTATTAACATCAAAACATACTAATCAAAATTATAAACAATCCACACAATGTTCTTAATGTATGATAAAGTTAAATGTTTTCTGAAAAGGACATTCTATATGTAGCTTAACATCAACATTATAGGGTTATGTTTACCTATGAGAAAAAGAAATATTGTGGACGGAAATGTGATTAAAGACTCAAGAGTCACTAAATATCAAAAAATTGATGGAATCAATACTTATTTAGTTATAAAAACAAATTTGACCACATAGTTTAATATCATTTTCTTATGAAATATATAATTTCTTTTATGTTTTGGATCCTAGTACCATTGAAACCATGATGTGGATTGATATACATTGATCAGGGAGGAAATACCTTCCTGAAACTCATAATCCCTTGTGAGTTGAGATCATTGTTATAATCGAATGATGTAAATGTGTTAATTCTTCACATAGTGGAAATAAAATGAAGGGTCTGGGAATTTTGAAAGTGTGGTAGCTGAAATAGGGTTTGAAATATGGTCATCACTACATATCTCAATATAATGAGAATCAAACCACATGTAGCTATGGGACCCTTTTCATTTTAATGTCATATGATATGGTAAAAGGTGACTTGATGTGAAAGAGTGTGAATGATGCAGTTGGACCTAAAATTAAAAATATGGGCATACTACGTATCATTTGATGAAATGAATCAATCCACACATAGTTTTGGGAAGTCTCCATGTGAAAATCTGACCTGTATATAGGTAGGATGGAATTCAATTGTTCACTGTGGATAGACCCTTGATTTGTGATTTATGGTTCAATATGTAACATGTGATGACAGGAATCATGATATACATAGTTGGGAATGGTAACACTCATTAAAGGCCAAATTCTTATGCAGAGGGGGAATTTCCTATGAAATTTTTTATTTATAACAATTAGACAAGGGATTGGAGATACCCATATCACTACATTTCTTGTATTATAAGTAATAAATCCACATGTAGTTAAAAATGTGCTACCCTACACATATTTCCCTTATGTGCAGGGAGATGGTGCTTTTCCTGAAATGGAAGTATAAATAGGACTCGGTTTAGAGTCCCCTCTATTGATTTAGTTTTTATTCAGGGGAGGGATAATTTCTTATTTTTCATGATTGTGCCCAAGAAATAGTGTCAGTGTATCAATATGTATCCCATTTAATTAGAATCAAGACAAATTTAGTTTATGAAGAAAGTTCGAAGCGTGGGTCTAAACAGTATATAGGGAGGTTTTTTATAACATTTGGGGTGAATAGACTAGGATATAAAATCCAGGTGTTGCTACATGTCATGTGTGGACAGGAATTGATGTGAATGCAGTTATTGAATATGGCATGGTAGGTGACCAATTCTAAGGGCGATGTCCTCTCAGGTGGGACCATTATAGAGATATTTAGTTTCACATCATAAATCAAGGAAATTAGTGTCACGAAGTTTATTTTCTTAGGACTTGGATGATTCCCTCTTAGGTGAAACCATTATGTGGCTATGTATTTTAACTTCATACAGTAAAGAAAATTGGTGCTATTCAATTTATTATCTTGTGACTAGGATGATGTACCATAATGTGTAACATCATCGAATCATGATGACTATCTCTAGTATTAATGGGAATGAGGATTTTTTGGACTGATGAGAATCATAATCCTGATGAAAAAGGAGCCATCAATGCCACTCGATGGTACAAAATCATCTTATAAATAAAGGGAAATTTGTGGCTGGGAATAACACATGAGGTCAACAAATAATTACACATCCCATGATGATAGGAATAATTCTATGTATAGTTCTTGAAGTTCCATAATTTTCAACATCACAAGATCACGATTATTGACAGTGTGGTTTTATATCAAGAAATTATGATGATGCACCATTCAGTTTAATATCATGTGACTACGATGATGTACCATATAGTTTATAATCATTCGATTTTGATGATGTACTATGTAGTTTAATGTTACATCATCTGGATGATTGTATTTCATAGTTATGGGAAGGAAGATTTTGTGTTCCAGTGATAAAAAAACATTATTTAAAAATAATCATCGAGTCCAATAACAGGTAAGAAAATATTATTATAAATGGATGTATATTTGTGGTTGGGCCTAACACAGGAAGTCTAAACAATACTATGTATCATGTGATTACAAAAATCAAGAAACATGTAGCTCCTGGGGTACCATGTAATTAAATGTCAAGTGATCAATAAGATGTACCATGTATTTTAAAATCATGCAATTAGGATAATTGTATCTTATGATTAAATAAAAATGTTTTTCGTAACCTAGAATTGGTGGTGGTTGTGGTAAGTTTCTGGTCGATCAAGATCAAAGAATAGAGTCCATTGGTGTATACTCTATGTATATAATATGGTCCCACTTATTTGTCCTATAATTTTAGAGGTTTCTTTCTATGTATCATCAGAGTCCTGAGGACCAATACCATATCTTCTTAAAGAGAATACAAGAGTTTATTTTTTGTTAAAGGATCATGAATTCCAGTTTTTGTGGACTTCCAAATGTTTCGTGGTGTGAAATCTATTCCCCTCCAATCACCCTTATTCATCAAGATATTTTTTGGGATTGGTCATCTTGGATAACTAATTGAATATGGGGAAAAAGTGATGGAAATTGACTTTTGATGGGAAAGAGGTCAAATGTCGCATATAAAAATGTTTATGTGGTGTCCTGTGTGGAAGTGTGGTTCATTTTCTTGTAAGCCCATAAGGCATGTAGTATCTTGTATTATTAAATTTTATTATCATTATCTACCCTCATATAGAGTTTATTTGAAAGGGTTTTGATGAAGGAATCTATTTATTCATTAGCCACTACATGGTAGTTGGATGAATGGTCAAACATGATGCCATAATACTTATATGTATATATATATATATATATAAATTAAATTCAGCTATAAAAAATTGGTGGTGTTGTCCATAATTATTTTATGAGGGACACCAAATCAGCTGATGATGTATGATCTCATAAATCTAATGATGTTTTATTGGAAAACCTCATTGAGGTGCATGGATTCATCCCACTAGGATAAAAAATTGGATTTGATGAGAATGTACATAAACTTATTGGCCATAGCATGATGATATTGTACAACAACAACCATTCCACATATGGAAAATTTCTATGAGTATTTTTCTGTACAAAGAAACTCTGGGGATTAGTGAATGATGTTCACATGAACTTAAAAATAATGAACCTTTTTTGTGAATTTAGTGTAGTCTTATTTGACAGGGGGAAATTAGAAACCAACCCTTTGAATTTGATAGAAAATCAAGGATCCAAACTAGTGGATGTCGTAACCACTAATGTGAACTTCTATTAGGATAACAGTGGTATCTTCATCATTAATGCACATTAGAGGGACCCCATCAAGTCTCCTCTTGTAGATGACCAATAGAATATTCATGTAATCATATAAAACAATTTTTATTACTCGTCTTTGTATTTTTTCTTTCTCGGCTTTAACTAGAGGGAGATATTCCATTTAATGGTTGTAAATAGTGGGTTTAATCCAACAAATGATAAGTCCATACTGTTCAAATATAGTTTTAATCCCATAAATCTCATTTATGATGGATTGAACGATAGGTGAGAAAATATAGTAGTGTTCAATGATGATGATTGTTTCATCATAGTCTGCGTTAGCTAGAAATGTAGATGAATTTTCCATTGAATCACTTGGTTATTCTTTGACTGTGGGATGTGAGTCAATGTTATCTCCAAATAGAATTATTGAAATAGTCCCTATATGTGGCTCAGAATGGGGATTAAATCTCCCCTTTTAATGGAATAATCCTCATTGGTGTGCTTCATCACTAGTTTTGAATCTCATTTTATCTTTAAGTGACTGAAATATACCTAAAGTATCGGATCTCTCCCTAGAACGAGAGCATGATACTATGTTTTATTTTTTTGATCCCTTTCAATAATATTAATGAGTAAGGTGAGACTACCTTTGGGGGAGAGATGGGCACGACTCCTATCCCCACATTTTTGAGCATGGGGTATACTATTCACATCCATATTGGACTTAGGGATGCACCATCAAAATATATCTCCCATATCTAGGGTCCCTCTAGAATAGATAAAACCAATTTATTGGGTATATCAGTAAACAATGAATTCATTTCATCAAAGGGGTGCTGCACAAAAAATTAGCTAACTACTACCCATTGACCACATTCTATGGAACCAAATAAATGTTAAAATATTTTATGATGTCCATCGACTATGACAGTCATCCAACCAACATTAGGAAACTAATAATTTACTTGATTATGTAGCTATGAGTTCCAAGAAAGCTCATGAGACTATAGATAGTGCCTCATCCTATGGTCTGCAAAGATTAGTGCATGAAATATCATCTTGAAATCTAAATATGGATTCATAGAATCGATCAAGTAACTACTATGATAATAATGTCAATAATAACTGGTGTTTTCATTTTTTTGAGCATTGATGGAATTCAGTGACATCTATAATGATTTTAGATACAAAATGAGTAGCCTTTTTTCAACCCGCACCATCAGCACTGGCTGGATCAAGAGATATTTTATGAGACTATTAAGTTCTTCTTGAAAATAATTAGTACAATGATATGTAACCCTTTCATTATTGTATTGAAAGAACGACATAGTCTTGCAAGGTAATCTATGAAGCATCGAATATTGGAAAATTTTCATTAAAGTCTTCTAAACACTATGAGGTTGTGAGGGGGTGAAATTCAAAATATATCATATTTCTTATCGAGGATGAATTCAATGATATTATGTCATATTATGGAGCCTAGAAATCCCTGAGGCTACACCAAATGAACACATCAAGGGGTTCATTTTCCTGATGTGTAATTACATTTTTTTTGAAATATTCATGATATTCCAAGTGGTCTGAGTGATGTCATATGAATTCATCGACATATAATTTTACCGACATTCATATGAAAGGTTTGAACATGTGATGCATGGCTCATTATTACATATGACCAACCTTATTTAAGAAAAAACGAATTACCTAAAAGAAAAATACTCCTTGTGGTTCCCTAAAAGAAAAATACTTTTTCATCTTCCTTGAACATTCAAATTTTTATAAATATTGAATATACATCAATGAAATAGTGATACTAATATCCAACTATTTCTTCGAATAACTTTTCTACTATCAGGGCTCGAATATCATCCTTTGAGCAGAGTCAGATTGGATCACTAAAATCTATGCAGACACATGATTTTCTCATTTTTATTATTGATCGGTATGATATTGTCCAGACACATAGGATATTATTCCTAACTAATTAAATTTACACTTATTATATTGTCAACATTATCTTCAATTTGGTATTTATGAGATAGTTTTACATTTTTGATTTCTTATGTATATCCTCAATGGTCTTCTGTAAGGCCTAGTTGGTGAGTGTACACCTAACGATTGAGACCCCATATTTCTATGTAATTATAGGTGAATATATCCCAATGTTTCTTCATGAATGTGGTATATACCTCTCTATCCTTATATGAATTGATATCAGTAGTTAGGGTGTGCTATGAGTCTTCTTCAATACCAAGATTTATTTGACTAATTTCATCAATGGTGGAATAAACATCCTACGCAAATGATGGAGGGGAATCCCTAAGGTCCTCCTCCTATTTTCCCTCCTCTTCAAGTTTTTCATCTTTCATCAATAGAGGAAACAATAGTGGGAAAAGTTCTCCAGTGTTTTGGTAGGATCTAATATCTTGGGATTCAAAAAATGAAACACCTTCCTTTGACCAAGATGGAAATGTAGGATTTCCATGACTATCTAGTAAGGATGGAGTGATAGATGGAGTAAGAATATCTTAATCCTCTTTGGGTGGCGAGACATCCTATTCTACCTCAACTGGTGAAGAAAGAGTAACCTAGAGATCTGGGGATGTAATGAGGGAATTTTCATCCGAGCGTTTATCACTGTTTAGGGAGTCCAAAAACATTTCATCACTGTTATACCCATTGTTCATGACTAAAACCATAATGATTGATGAATATGTTCATCTATTTGGGCTCATATACCCAAATTTATTATTGGGAAATACATACACTTCCTTGAAATGTTTCAATGGGTTGGTAAAGATAATTTCTAGACCATTCGAGGTGGTGACCCAAGCAACACCCTCATCCAGGGGTTTTTCCATTCGTTATTATTGATTCATTATTTGATATAAAGAATCTTATAGGATTATAATAGTTCCTCATCAGTGTACAATGTCTCAAATTTTCCATTAATGTAGTATTTGATGCACTGATGGTACGATGAGGGTATTTTCTCATGTTGATGTAATGAGGGACTTCCTATAATAACATTGATATTAATGTTCTTATGAATTAACATAAATTTTGAGTTGTCTAATAGGTCACCAAACTAATCCTTGAGAATGATTTGGCTAAATGTATTTTTTTCACTTTTATATAGCCATGCAGTGTTATAGTAGAAGGCACATGGTTATCCTCATTGTAGCCTAGATGGTGATGTATTCATACAAGAAATATGATAACCATATATCAATTTTCAATGACATCTTGTATAAAATCAACACCATTTACCCTATAAGAAACATATAATGGTCTGATTTTACCTTATATAAAACAACATCACCATGATTTGTAAAGGAATTAAATTATGAGGATTACATAGGATCACTCTTTTTCCGATTGAACTCATCAACAGAAACCCAATATTTTAACTCATATGGACTTTTAAATTCCTTTATGAGAACTTTGATGAGGTCTTTTGACATTATAATAGTATCTAGAATTGATATCTTGGTCGATACCAAGGATAAAATTTTAAAAATTTCATACTACCTGTCTAAATGAATGTGCTTTCCCATGTGGGGATTCCCTTTCATAGGTTCTGTAGGGTATAGATCAATTGATGTGGCTGGATCAACCATTGAAACTAGAGATAGGGGTGCTCCTTTGGTGGGTTGGGTTGGGATGGTCTGCCTATCTGTTGTGGGTGATCTAACATTTGTACCCCCTCCAAATAATACCACATAGTGATAAACATGGGGTGGATTTTGGCGTATGTAGGGTTATTCTTCTAGCCCCTTAAAACCATCTTATGTGCTCTTCCATGAGTTTCTTCATCATTGAATGTTCGAGTAGGGATGTGGTTGGAATTATATTTGTAACCACAACTACATATTCCATAGAATCCTTGGCTCTTGTGGCCTATTACATTAGTTCCCCAATCGGTTGTGTGGAACTCAGGTTTGTATCCATACTCATTATCAGAGATGGGTTCCATTATGTGACTTCCACTAATGTAACTGAAGATTAAATCCTCATATAAGGATTCATTTTTGTGGTTAAATGTGACTTGTGGATGTATTTGGTGGGGGAAGATATCGTTGTTAGAAATATGAATGCATAAGTTCTGAGAGAGTAAATGATGGATTTGGACTAGATGATGGTCCATCCTCATGTGATAGATCCAATTCATTTCTATCCGGACCCTTTTTTAAATTCTAGATTTTGGTGGTTGGTGGGGTTGAGGGCATTGATTATATTGTAGTGGAAGATTATTGGGGGGGGGTTGTTGGTTGTTTAAATTATACCTGGGGAATACCATGACTTCAGTTGATTTCCTTTCATTTCATCCAACCATCTAACATCTTTGAGCTTATTCTAATTATTATTTACACAAACCTCCTTCCTCATGGTGTGTAGTGTAAAAATACACCACTTACACCGGTGGATTTCCCAACATTACATTAATGAAATCAATAATTCTTTATAGGATATATTTGTAGATGGTACATTAATGAATGTACATCATAAAATCTATAGAAAGGGGATATAATATGGCAAGACATAAAGACCTACCTGGTCATTCCTATTAAGCTCTAGAGAGTTGAGTAAATCATTATCCATATCAACTATAAAATATTAATGGACTTAATCAAATCAGAATGAGTAATCCTTTTTTTATTCTACCTCGAATTGATTTCACCAGGGAACCCCATGATCTTACTAGAATGGTTGGGGATATTTTTGATTACTAGGTTGTGATACATGATATCACACAGGTTTTGGAGCATGATCTAGAGTGGATTCTATCATAAGTGTGATAGATGCTTCCTCCTCATTTCTATCTATTTTCCATGTGATAGGTGTAGTTATTCAGGACTTGAACATGGTATAATGTATGGAATCTTCTTTTTGAAGGGAAATGAAGGATAAATAATGAAACCAACCTATATATTTTACAAGTATGAGTGGTGATCCCATCTCATAGGTAAGTTTCTATATGAAAATATTAAGAAGATTTTTTTCGGGAAGTGGTGATTTCAAATAATTGTTCATCTATATCCATATGTCAATGAAAAATGAGACTCTCTCATTTTATCACTATTTTAAAATTGATAGGCCACTATTTGTTGTCTTTTGTATAATTAAGCTAAACTAAAATAGGAATTGTCAATAGATATCATCACATCGAGTGATTGGATTTTCGAAAAACCTGGTGTTCCATAGAAAATTCTATTTATTACATGGTTCGCATGGAGCTTCTATGTTTCATTACTTCTTATTTGTCATTTGTTACCACCATATGATCAAAATGGGATACAAAGTGTGTCATATATTGTTTTGGGTCACATAATCCTTTGAAAATTAGAAATTTAGGACCCTCAAATGTTAGATGGGATGAGGTGTGGCTCACCCTGTCAGGGTGAGGGTTCTCTTCCACATGTACTAGTGAATGATGCTCCTTTAAATCTTACAATTGAGCTGTCAATTACTCGATGGTGTCAATAATACCTTGATGAGTGTTCTATTGAATATGATTTTTTATAGATTTAGAAATCCACATGATCTCATATTCTATTTCTACCATCATTTGAGGGTAATAACGGACTGGGAACATCTTTTGAGTGTTTTACTGAACCTGTTACAGTTTCCTTCTCAAGGGAGAGGAATATTGATATCTATCCATGACTGGGTCCAGGTAAACCGATGGTGAAATAACCTATTTGGCATGATGTCTAGGATATTCTTCAATTGATGAGTTAAATCCCATTTGTTGAGGTAGACCTATTGGATGTTTAGGTTGAGGGTCTTCTCGTTGATCATATTGTATGGGAACCCTATGTCAGAGTAACCCGACACTGAGTCTCCTCAACTCTTTCATTTATTCCTCCTCTTGAGAAAATATTTCATTGACCATAGGAAGCTCTTCCAGATTTAGTGGATGTATAAGATCATATATGACATTAGCCTTATTCATTGTATATATTTTTTGAGGAAGTAAATGATTGATCAAAGGATTACCCAAATTTAGGGAGATACTTTGATTTTGAGAACATAGACCTTCATTCTCAGTATAGATCTTATAATGGGTGGAACTATCCTCTCATTTATCCTCTTAATTTTCATTATATATGGTTCCATATTTATTTTTGGAAACCATGATATATACTAATACATAATTCAATTTGGTCATTCTATTGGGTGAAGAATGATTGAGGATATTTATGAAATTTTTTGGATCTCTCCCTTTCCTTTTAGGACCCTTTTAGTGCTTCATAGAAAAGGTTGACTTAGAGGGAATGTCTATGAAACCTGCTCGGCTGCCTCACTTCTGGAGGAATGGGATATGTGGCATGATGGATTGGGAAACCCTACTTATTATCATAGTCTCAAAATGGAAAAATTTTGTTTTCTTTTCTGGGGTGTTTGAGATAAATATACCCCAAACCTATGGGTTGAAGTTTACCCTATACATTCAATGTTGTTCATTAGAGTTTATTTGTTTTCCTTGGGTGGATTGTTTTGTTAAATGTTTCCCTAACCCTACAAGATAAGGAAATCTTCTAAAGATGATACTACCACTCCTATAATTGCTCAATTAATCTCCTACATATCATTTCATGGGTGGTCTTGATACAATGCTGGGTGTACAAGAAAACATCTTGATATCATGGAAATTAGTAGTTCTTGATGATTTAATTCCCTTAAGTGATAATCCTAGTGAAAATTACTAGCTTCCCAGTTCATATATTTTTATGGGGGACTGAAACTTTTGACACTAATTCAAGGACGACTCTTTTGGTGTGAGTTTACTTTCCCTAGTTGGGGTTATTCATAATACATGTCGTAGAATAATGAAATTAAATGATGTAATTTCTTGTGGGTTATGCTGAATAGGGAATGGGGTGAAATGTAATTATCCTTGTTTTCAACATTTCTATGTATATAAATCAAGGAGGGGAATCAACAATTATACAAAGAAAATCATGTAACACATTGATGAAGGCATATTGAATATCATTCCGTCACTTCTATGATAGTGGTCACAATAAATATATATGGGATTCAATGTCGATTTGGTAATGATTATCTCCCAATATTTTGAAAATTTATACATAACTATTGTAAGGAATGAATTATTCATTCATTTGGAATAGATTATTCTAGAGATTCAAAAAGATTTTGTTTTTTCATTCTTTATGAAATTCCATTTGATTGTAGAATTGTGAAGTAGATCAGAAACAAAAGATAATGGGTATATAATCCTCAGAAAATTTTATTCTCATGAGAAAAGTAATCATTATTTCTTATATGATAGAATAATCTACATGATAATCCCAACATGAGTTCTTCTTGACAGTTTTATCACAACTAGTAGGTCTAATAGAGGTCTTGTTGGTATTAGAAAGCTCTAGAGGTGGATCAGAGGATGAGCATTACGTCGTGTCAACTTCTAGTTGAGAAGGGATATTTATTTTCATTAATATGGTATCTAACTTTTATTGACCCACCATTCCATGTTCCACATAATATGGGGGATTTATTGATTTTTAATTATAAAGGGGAGGTACTTCTTGCTGAAATAATATTTAACTATGATGAGGAACATCCCAACGAATGTGATCATGGTGAGGAAAACCATCACAGATCTATGTCCTACTGGAGGGAGAATTTATTCAAACTATAACCTAGGGAGGACCTATAGTATGGGAAAAAAAGGGAGGAACTTTTGTTTGATTCATCTTCTAGACATGAGTAGGGCTACAATGATGATCTTTAGATGATATGTTCTTTTGATCAATTGTCTTGTTCCCGAAAAGAGTGATTTTGTGGTATGTACTTTGGGGAGGTCCTCCTGAGTTTTATGTAATAATTTTGTGGGGAGGAACTTTATTAATTATATTATCACTTATGTAATTTGGTAATAGATTGGAAGGATAATGGTCCAATAGTGATATGTGTTTGATGGATTTACGTACTCTACATTCCAGTTGATAAGGGTTATAATTATACGCTTCATTTTCCAGTTGTCTTTGACATGATTTCTTTTTAGATGCACTCTTTTGGGTGATTTGGGACACTTTATTTATGCGAATAACATCATATATGGGTGCATGTTAGAGTGGCTTCCATGATGTTGTTGGTATATACATAACTGTTTGTATAATTTTGATTGGATATATGTGTTTCCTTGAGCATCCACAAAAGTGGACCTATTTACCCCAATAAGAATGAGTAGTTGTGCCTCATACTATTTTTTATTTAAAATGGAATATTTTTGATGACCCTCTTGGATTGGTGAAGGGATGCATGTCTTCTCCTCAGTGACCAACAAGTTGTGTTGATGAGTCACCCACATTAGACGGTAGGGTTATGGGCATAACACCATGCAATTTCAATTGATGTAATCACATATTGGAATGTCTATAGGATATGGATAGGTATTGGTATCCGATCTTCCATAATTTTTATATGATTCATGATACATCATTGTCGGGAATAGGAATATACTACCATGATAATGTGGTAGTAGAAATATGTGTCTACTTCGGTCCCCTATTTCTTATTTTTAGGATGAAAATCCTCTTGTTTAGGAGTAGAGGTAAAAGTCCTCCCAATATTCAAAATTGGGATATGTCTGTTTCTTTCTAAAATTTCCACCATATTTTCTTAAACTACTACAAAAAGGGGAAAGTGAAGCGCTACACATTTATCAGCGCTTTTTAAAAGCACTGATAAAGGGGGAATTTATCAGCACTAAAAAAGCAATGATAAAGTCCCCCCTTTATCAGCGCTTTTACAGAAGCGCAGATATAGGGGGGGTCTTTATCATTGCTTTTATATAAGCACTGATAAAGACCCACCCTTTATCACCACATCTGTAAAAGTGTTGATAAAGACCTCCCATTTATCAGTGCTTTTATAAAAAGCGTTGATAAAGGATAAAATTAAAAAAAAAATTAAAAACATTTATTAATATATAAATCTATAAATCTATTGATATTGATATAAATATAATATTTATTTTTTAAATATGTTTTAGAAATGATGATTGGAAATCAAATATAAATGTATATGATATTTAGTAAGAAAGGCTGATAAAATAATTTAAAAAATATGTTTAATTAATAATTATGTAATTTTTATCCACCAATAGTCATGTAATAACACTTTGACTATAAAAAAATAAATAAATAAATAAAATATCAAAAATATGTTGAAAACACAACTCAAACATCAAACAGTCATACCTTTGGATCCACGACTCCGTTTGAGCTCTACACTATATAAAATCAAAGCTTGCGATGAGCTCTATAGCCCTATTGATTGGTGGATCTCGTCCAAGGTTTTTTTTAGGCCAAAAAAGGCCCATAAGTCCTCCAAAACTGAGTTTTTAGTTGGGGTACCCTAATTTTTTTACCATTAAAGCATCTATAACATATGATACAGCTGTCTGATAAATGTGTACCATATATCATATTGAATACCATTTCCCTTTCTTCGATATTACTGATTGTGGAGCTGAAACAGACTCCTGGATTAGAAATTATTGTCGTTTTAACATTCAAATGCCTCTAACTTCTGATCCGGATGTTCGTTTTTCTTGTACCACATATCATATCGAAGAATGTTTCATGTTTGTTGATTTCACTAGTTTTAGAGTTGAAACAGACTTCTAGATTAGAATTTATAGTTTTTTAACATTCTCGATGTCTTCTCACATCCTCATTTCTATGTATTCATTCATAACTATATAAATACATGTATATATATATATATATTTCTGTGTGTTTGTATTTGTTGTATATATGTATGTATTTATTTATTTATTTATAAAAACACATAAAAACACATATTCTATAAATGTATTGGAAATAAATCTTATAAATAAATATTAATATACAAATAAATATATGGATAAGAAATTATAACTATATCTATATATATATATATATTAATATACGAATATATATATATATATATATTAATATAACTAAATAAATTTATATTAATATGGATCTGTATTAATATATGAATACATATAACTATATATATATAACTTGATATATTATTAAAGGGAGTACAAAACAAAATGGCTAAGTGGTATAGTTGCAGAGCGAAAGCGGGGAGGTCCTGTGTAGGAATTCTAGTGGCAGTAGGGTCGCGCGGGTGCAGTGAAGCGGGGTGCAATGTGCAAACCACCCACGAATTATTATTATTTTTAATTTTTTCCAATTTTTTTGACATTTATCAGTGCTAAAAAATAGCCCTGATAAATGGGACCCCCCCCCCTTTATTAGTGATGTGATTTACAACGCTCATAAAATCTCTAATAAAGGGGTTTTTAGCACTGATAAAAGCATCTTTTATAGTAGTGATGGTGGTCTAGATATAAACATGCATTGATTTCTTAATGATTTTCTTTTTTCCATTATATTTTTCTAATGGTCTTGATATGGATCCACATGAATTTGTATCTAATTATTATTTTTGGTAATATATCACGGATTGGATTCAATTGATTGAAAAGGAATATATATAAATTCACATGGTTTTTATCATATTTTCCTGACAAGATTAATGAGAATTAGTAAGAATTTTTGTCTGCTTGTAGTTTTACACTATATTTGACTAACATGATTCACATGAATGAGCAGTAATTTGTATCATATTATGGTTTTATAATTTATTTTCATTGAGGGAATGATGTGAATGAGTAGGAATTTCCATTAGATCATAGTTTTTAATCATATTTTACTGAAAGGATTCATATGCATCGGCATGAATCTGCACCTTCTCATAGTTTTCATCATATTTACATGGGTTACATGATGTGAAAAATAATGAATTTGTGTGTTCCCATTTTTTTCATGGTACAAGACTGAGAGTCTTGATAAGAGTGAGAATAAATATAAATCTACACATAGGCTACCAGTGTATTCGTCTAAAGAGGTTTTTGTCCATTAGATGGAAATTGTTTCATCCCTAAGATATGTGATGTATTTTTATGAAAAGATTAATTAGAGTGGGAAAGAATATTCATATTCCCATAGGTTGAAAACATATTTACAAGGTGGAAATCTACAACATGAATAAGGATGATGTCCTCTTCCTTCTTTTTTGATTTTTGGCGTTTGTGATCTGGCTTGGGGACTTGGGACCATTGACTATGGTTATGGACTATAGGGTGGTATCCTCTTCATGGTGAGGATACTAAGAGGCATGAAAATGAAAATGATTACTACCTATAGGGACCCTTAGAAGGAAACCCTGTGTTTTAGGGATTATGTTTTTTGTGACAAATTCATCAGCCTCCTTTTTGTATGATAAGAACCCATTACGAAGTTCAAAGGGACAGGATCCAGAAATTGGTGGAGACCATTATTAGGTCCATCTAGTTATAGACCATTAATCATCGCATGGTAGATGGATGACAAGTCTACATGGACTGGGGGTCTTGTCAAGATTCCTATAGGGTTGTGAGAATACCATTGTGGAAGTACTCATAGACAAATTCATTTGAAACCTGTGATTGAAGATGTTGAGTGGGTGATGGTTTCCTCCATTGTGTTACGGAATTGTATTGTGTAGTGGCTGATTCACATGTCCATGAAGGCTATTGAGATTACATTTGATTGAATTGTGTATTGATGAAATGTTCTTGAAATATTTGTGGCCAATACATACAATAAAATATCATCAAAATATCATATCACTACCACATGAAAAGTTAGTGGGCTCATTTTGACCTCTTCCATTTTGGATGTGAAAGTGGATGAATACGGGGTAACAGCTCCACCATGGATAATGAATTACTCTAAGTTCACTATTTTGTTTCCAACACAAATTGGGAAATATAAGAGTTTATTATAGGGTGTTGATATTTCTACAATCATTTATATTGGTTCTAATACATCTGAACAAACTCCAATTTGGTTTTTCATAGATCAGAAGACAACCAATAGATCATATATCCTTGACGACTCATATACCTACATTCCAAAAGAATGGGTTTGTTGGGGAACTTTACCAACCACAATTATGACATTACATTGGTTGAGAGTGTGGGAGGTTAGGATCACCACAACCATTTGCGGTAACAATTTCTTATTTCAGATATCTCTTATAGATTTTTGATATGAATGCAAATCCTTTTTTCTTTAAAAAGTAATTATATGAGGAACACGCGGAGGTAAAAATTAATTATGAACATACATGGGACTAGAATCATCTTTTCAAGAACACTCCCTCCAAATATAACCTTCTAGGTATCGATATGATGAAAGGAATATAGTGACCCCTCGAGCCCTGCCTTTAATAGGACATGGGGTGGTGACTATCACCAATGGAATATAATCTCACAAACATGGAAGCCATTTCCATTTTTATAGAATAATATCAGGAGATAAGACGGTCAACATCCAAAATCTTTGAGCATAATATATATATGTAAATAAAACCAAATACCCCCCCCATGCATGTTTCTAAATGTAACTGATATAGAACTGAGAGTTTGGAATGTAAATACCAAAAGAAAGCTAAGTATTGAAAAAACAAATACCCCTAACATCCATGCTAATACATCCCATCACGGTCCAAAAAATCATATTTTAATCTTGAAAACGGTTTTATATACATATTTTGATCATGGATGTATACTCTATAGTAAAATCTAATGTCTATCATGCACAAGTGAAGAGGCATACTAATTCCCATTTTAGAAAATAGCCAAAAACAAAATCACCGAACAAGGTATATTGACCACCCCAACCTCACCTATGGAATGCTCACCAATTAACACAAGTAAAATAAAATAATGAAACAAGAAAATTGAAATTTGGTTAACCTACACCACATCCCACTGGTTAAATGATCATCCCAAATAGGGAACGTCCTGGCACTACCACACTCTTCCACAGTCCCCACTATCCCAACCCACCCACACAGACCTGGGTCACAAACAAAACTAAATTTATGATCACACACTACTAGGAAACAAACCATTTCACATTCTTACCCATAGAAACATAGGACTTATCTTGAAGACACCTGGGAATGCCCAAAATACCTCATCTGGAAGAAACCTAGGAATCACACCTCACTCGCATACACTGGGTACTATTCCTAAAGCCATTTCATCAATCCAAATGAATCTTAGGAAATCCAGTACTAGAAGTTGGATCAGAGAATAACTAATAACTAGTCATCTAACCTATAACAATGATGTTGAGAAAGGCACCCTCTATAATAACAATGGGGTTGTTCATCACATAATTCTCAACCAGGGTGTGGTATATATAGAAATAATAGGGAACTGCAATTGTATGTATATAGAAATTAAATACCCAACCCAACCTTTGAGTTCTCAAGAAAACAACCACCCCATGACACTTTGACCATTGATGCGACCTATACAATTTCGACATAAAATAAAAGGACACAATTCAATTTCATGTTTTCCATCCAATTTATCATTAAACCATTTCTATTCATTATTAAATAGTTCATTTATAAAAAACCATAAGTACTGGGAAACGACTAAACACAAGACATAACAAGCAACACCACTAAGGTCATTTAATAAAGAAAAAATAATATAAAATAAAGTATGTCTGCATTAATATATGTTCATGTCACGTTCTAAACAAACAAAACACCTTAAAAGCCCTATATGATTACACAATGATGTCCAATGGTCCAACATCCTCATTGCACAACACAATTGTCATGTAACCTTGATGCACAACACAATAGTCTCATGGCCTCGTTACACCACACATGTTCATCCATTCAACAATAAACCCAAACCACACATTTTTTCACTGCAAACATACCACCTTATAACCATGAAAACAAACATGACACAAAATGACCACTTCGTATTCATCCAAACCAAACACAAAACCACAACCATCCCAAACATTACATTACCTGTCATATCAAATGAAAACACAATTTTCATATTAACAAGAACCCTGTTATTTATTTCATTTCATAATTCATGGATTATCATAGAAACATGGGAAGGAAAAATCAATATGGAATCTGTTCATTAGCCAAGTTTACATTTTAACCAATTCCCATTTCCATGTGATAACCAATATCCATCCAACATGAAACTTGTTTATTGTGAAAGCAAGGAAAACCATTAACCAAGATTTTAGTAGGGCGTTTATCCCGTAAAATTCAACCATATCACAACACAACCATGGTTGTACAAAGAATGTGTACACTCCCAACATCCCCAGTAAATTAAATTATATAGTTATTAATCTATATATATGGTGGACCAACAATGATCTATAAGAAAATATATATCCCTATACTAGATACAGAAACATTGATTAATGAATGAGAAACCCAACCTCATGGAATATTTATGATTCTTCCTTGAACCGTAGGGTAAAGAAGAAATATCGTAATCAAAGATTGCATGGCTAGAAACACGGATCAACCTATTATACACCAAAGGGTTATAAAAATTCTACTAAAAAGTTCATCCCATGATAACCCGAATTACAGAATGGGAGGAAAACAAGAAAAAATTGATGAAATGGAGTTGAAAACATACAACACGTCAATAAAATATCATCCATGAACGACCAATAGATTTTATTGACCATGGAGGGAAGAGTTGAGCTAGATGATATCATTGGGGCACCTACGGTTTGATTAATGAAAGTGGAGAAGAATGAATGAATGAATGAAATAAAATATTTGGCCAAAAAAATATTACAATAAAACATGACCATTGTATTACATGATGTGTAATAGCATGTCACATCAAGTAACCCTTTGAGTTCTACTTCAGCCTAAAAACCATAAACTCTTAGAATTATTTTAATTTTAAGAGCTTGAATCCCCTCACACCGTGAACCCTTCCATACAAGGCGTGAACCCAAGATTCAAGTCGTGTAACCTCACTACACAACGTTTAATCCTCCCACATAGAGCCTTTATCATTTGAACCTCCTTAAATCCCCTTAAAATATCCCTAACCCCTAAACACACAATGTAATGGATGGGGGGAACACATACAATTACATCAGATACCTCTCAAATGATTCTCTCCCTCAATAATTTAATACCAAACCCAGAAGAAATAGGGGTTCAAATAACCACCCTCTGAGATACATATCAATGATTAACCATACAATATCATTCAAAAGCTATTATAAAACATCGACATCCAATAATAAATCCTCCGACATCTACTACCCCAATCGACCACAAGACAAACAAAAAAAGCACAAGAAATCCACACTTCTGAAGACATGAAACAGAGAATTACTTCTTCCATGTCAAGATAATATCTTCTCTGGGAAGAACTGACCATCCCACAGGGGTTTAATCACCTCTCAATTAATGTGTATTGTTTATGAATTGGGTTCACCCATCATCAGGGTCATGAAAATATAACATGTTACATGTCATAGAAACAACTCATCTCTTAATGAATAAGGCTCAAAGAATTAAATCACAAAGCAAAGTACACAAGAAAAAATCAAAATAGCTCTGGGTACTGGGCATGCAACTGCACTTATCACTCCCAAGTACTCTCCCCCATGCCACCATGCCTCCACGACACACAAACAAAGGGAATGACCAACCACACAACCCCACATCCAACAATCTAGGACCTGCACTGGCTGCTCCATGAATGTTGTGCCATCCTTGATATCTAACTATCCCCACTCAATGAAATAGGAGTCATCATGATGATGCCAATTAAGTTGGGAGATGTGAATGAATTCATGGATCATCTTCATCTGTTGTGTCAATGCCAGCTGAAATTCTGCCTCCCTTACTCTTCCCAATATATTAGAAGGTCTGTTGAACCTGTGAGAAATCTTACTCTCTCTACTGAACCTCTTGTTCACACGTTGAGGGGAAGCATTAAAAAACATGTGGTCTCAAACCACATACTCAAAAGGCCACCATATACAATTGAGATATGAATTCTTCTAGTCCTCATCTTCCTTAATACTCTCACATATGATCTAAAATTTCTATATCATTCTATACACTACCTATGAACCATGAAAAGATGTCTCCAAATATTTATCCATCAAAAGTTTAACTACACGATCTCCTATATAAATATTCATATAAATCAAAAAAATGGTAGAGTGATTGATATTATATTAAGAATTCTCTTATAGGGGCATGTGTCATACCCATGTTCCTCTGAAGTCTATAACACTTGCCCACAAAATATCCTCTAAATTCTAAATGGTATTCTCTATATTACCACATGTTTGACTATAGAAGGTAGTGTTATGGTGTATCTTAGTGCCAAAAGAAACTGAAATCCCTTTCAGACGTGTGAGGTAAATCCTATTTCCATGTCCAAAAAAATGGATCTCAAAACACTATACAGGTGAACCATGTTATCCACATACCTCTGGACCATCTAATACACTATGCTTGACTCCTTGATTGATAAGAAATGTGTAGATATTGTCAGGTTATCCACCACCAACCATATTACATCATAGGTTCCATGATCCCTAGGTAGTCCTATGATGAAATCCGTATACTAGTCATTACACTTACACTTCTGGATATATACAGGCTACAAAGAACCATTGGGAACATGGTTCTCAACCTTCATATGCTAGACTACTAATATCTTTTCCACAAACTATGTCACATCCAGCTTCATATTAGAAGACCAAATAAGCCCCCCAAGCCACACTAAATCTTATAAACTCTTAGGTGAACAGCTAAAGGTGATCTATGGATATAACGGAGAACACCCTCATGGACCACCATTGTAACAAACCACTTATAATTAAACAAAATATTATTATAACCATCCTCTATCCATCCCTCTAGAGAATCACTCAAGTTAAAGTGATCATGCATCACATCTTCCTTTGAGTCTCCCCTAATACGTATCCATATGCTACATCAAAGACGACTGCATTTTCATATAAAATAGGATACCCCTTCCACCGTCCATTATTTAATCTATGTGAAAGGAAGAAAACACCTTCTCTATCTTACAAGCATCCATAGATTCCCGTACAACCTCTCTCTATGACTTATAGATCAAAGCGTCAACTATAATGTTCCCATTTTTGGAGTTGTAAGATATATAGAAATAATAGTCCTGAAGAAACTATATCCACCTCCTCTATCACAAGTTTAGAATCGATGGGAAATGATATGTGTGATTCTCTTGTGATATGTGAAGACTATAAAGCACTCCCTAATGTGGTAATGCCACCACAACATTATCAAAAGGAATAAAACATCTAGATCCATATCCTGGGTGGAAAAGATAGATTCATTGGGATGTAACTTCCTAGAACCATAAGATATCACTCCCCATCTCATTATGATCACACTTCCCAAGAACAGACGTGACGAAACATAAAGCACCTCAAACAACAACCATTCCTTTGAAAACTAGACAACTGGAGAACTGACTATTTTCCCCATCAAGTATCAGAAAGTTTCCTAAAACTGGTCACTTTACATGAATGAACGGTCCTTCCTGGTCAAATACAACAATAGATCTTTAAATCGATAAACAGATGATATAATGATATGGTAATAGGCTACTCGACTAAGAAAAATGTAACCCTCTGCAAACTTCTTGGGTGATTCCGAAGAAATTATTGACTTAACAATCAACGAGTCCACCATTATACCCTAATGAGACACTTCATATCTAATGAAGTGAATGTACCATGTAAAAAACATGTAGTTGGACATAATTCCATAGAACTTGTGGCATCAAAGAACCTCCAGGATAATCTTGAGATGCTCGGTATTCTCCTCCACTTACATTGAGTAGATCCGAATGTCATCAACAAATAAGATGATGAAATAGTCTAGGAACACCCAAAAGGAGGTGTTTATAAGTCGCATGAACACAACCTATGTGTTTGTTTCACTGAACGACACTACCACAAACTCGAAGTGACCATTCCTATTCTTGAAATAAGACATTTGAATGTCACCCTCCTTTACCTTCAATTGGTGATACACAGACCACTGATCGGTCTTAGAAAAACAACTAGAAACCCTCAGTATGACGAAAAGATAATATATTATTGAGAGAGGGTAATAGTTCTTGACCATTCTAGAATCATCCTCTAGTAGTGTATGAACAACCTCAGACCACCATCTTCCTTATCTGGAAACAAGAAAAGAGAACTCCATGGTGACACACTAGGCCAGATAAAGACCTTCATCATTCAATCGTATATCTAAATCTACAACAATTGTATCTTTGAAGATACCATCTGATATGGAGCAATCAAAATCGAATAATTAATGAGATGCAAATATATACCTAAATAAACATCATGTCAAGGGGGTAGGGTCACAAAATCCTCATGAAAAACATCTAAGAACTCTCCAAAAACTCTAGGAACCCCAAATATCTAATCATCAACCGACTCCACTAAGATCATGGATAATAAGGAATGAAGAGGCTCCACACACCGACTACTCATCAGAAAAATATTCCTGCCAAATAAATCCAAACATTTTCCATTTAGGTCTGAAAACATGACTCTTCTCTTGAAGTGGTTGATACAAGAATGAAAAGATTACATCTTTTTAATTCCAAGGATGAAATTGTATGGTTTCATCTGAAATAGAAAAAGATCTTTATATGACTAATGTGGTCCCATCATCAGTCAACATCCCCAGAAAACATCAACAATCTATTATGACATCTGACTAGTATACTCAATAATAGGGGAGCATCAAATATCTATATGTCTAATACCAGAGCAAGGGATATATTGGGTGAAAAAAATAGAGTATGAATCTCCTGAATAAAACAAGGATCAAACAAGAGTTCTAAATAGGAGATTGTACCTTGAATGATATTTGGACCTACTAGAACTGCAACCCCTATTTTGTGCAACATACCACACCCAGCTCCTCTTCACCTCTACTAAAAACTGAATCCCTAACCTTTCATAGGTCAAGGACCCTAAAGATCTCCCTGAGCTCACCATCCACATGTTAATTAACCCCTATGTGGAGCAGGAGCATACTATACCTACCGCTAAATCGACATGGCTGACAACTACTACAGAGGAGGGTACTTAAAAATATCACCTCCACCATACTAATCTCTAACTCGGAAATGAATATGAAGGTATTCGTGACCTCGATAAGTGAAATAGCTTGGTTCCAATCCAATGGGAAATGAATGTGGACTAGAAGTTTAGAACTCAAATTTCTGGGGTCGGCTCCATGTTGGCCAAAACTAGGATGGATGTAGAGCTTCAGACATACTGCCTTTAGCCTCTCCCATTGAAGAGTTAGGTTGAATCCCCTCTTACCAATATCCTCCTCATTATTGCATCCTCTCAAATACCCTGTCCTTCTTCTAAACCTCTGTGTATGATAGCAAGGTGAAGGGAGTAACTATATACTGGAGAGAAGGAAGTAGTGACTCCTCCAAGCATCTCGCCCAAGACACCTCATCCAGAAATCGTTCTAGATCAAATCAATGTTGATCCTTGAACATTATCCCAAAATCCCATACCTACATACTCCCAGGATAGAGGTAGAGTTTTTACTTCATCTTCTTTGTCTTCATGGTTTAGGAATGTAATTCAGCATGGAAGTCCTTCTCAAAATCATCATAGAAAACATATTCCTCTTTTATCAACCCTAGGTATATCATCCACCACTAATGTGCATCTAACATTATCTGTTGAAGCACCAATGGAATCTAGTACTACTTTGGAGCATGGATTAGGTTGAAGTTCATTTAATGATCTGCAATCCGGCTCTCCATCTCTATGTCTGAAATGATACCCTCATACATTTCCAGAGTATAGCACTGGAAAACACCTAGAATTCTATGTCACTTTTTTTCCTCCTCCAGATCAACCCTGTGTTGATCAACTATATTGGAATGAAGAGCCTCAATAGCCTAACCAAATCAGAGATGATTACTGGATTCCATAGCTTAAAAGTATACAAGGAACTACTAAGACTGAGTAGTATTGAATTATATTTAATGTTAATTTTTTAAATTTAATATCACTAAAAACCCAATTGAAATAAGAAAAAAGTCACCAGGATGCATTCAAAATTCCTAGGGTCTCTACCCTACAAATAGTGTATCCTCAATTGGTCGCTCGGTAGACTCGGAGTCCATGTATAAAATCATAGGGGGGATGAAAATCCCATGTCCCAGCAGGTATTCCCATGACTATGTCATGCACAAAGGTTACCAAACAATGTTTCCCTACCAACCCATGGAAACCTAAAATTGTATAACTCCAAAACTCGTCATATATCTCAACCATAACATCTGATAACATTATATCATGACCCTCTCCCCCCAAAGAAAACACTCATGGGTTTGAAAATAATTATGCTAGATAATGAAAAAGGAGTCTGCCTTTAGTAGGCCCCAAGGTGGCAACTAGCACCAAGGTTATATAATCACAAAAACATGGAATAAATTTCACTTTTTATAGAATAAGATCAAGAGATAAGATTGTCAAACCTGAACAAATATAAGAACTATATATATAAGTAATGAAACCCAAAATCCACCCTACAAGCATGTTTCTAAATGTAATTGATACAATTGTGAGAGTCTCTAATGTAAACACAAAAATAAATCTAATAAGTGATGGAAAATATTTCCCATAATGTCCATGCTAGTAATAATGAGCACGATCTTCCAAATTCTCATGGAAACACGAAAATTGTTTTATATATATATATAGGGTGAACATACAATTATACTCTGTTGGAAAATCCAAAGTTTCTCATGCACAGGTGAAGAAGTATACAAATTCCCCTATGAGAAAATAGAAGAAACAAAAATCACTTAACAAGGTATATTATCCACCACAACATCAACAAAGGAACACTCACAAAATAACACAAGTCCAGAAAAGTAATGAAATAATATCATCGATATTTAGGTACCCCAAACCACTTCCCACTAGTTAATTTCTCTTACCTAATAGTGAATGTCTGGATGCTACCACACTATTCTACATTCCCGACTACCAAAACCTTATTTCACACACATGGGCCAACAAAAATTCCATATTCTTGCCTGTATACACCTATTCTTCACCCTAAAGACCCTTGGGAAAGCACAACCTACCTCATCCTAAAGAATCCTGTGATACAGACCTCACCCACATACATCAGGTATTATTACTCAAGCCATTACATTTTAACCATGTAATATTCAGTGATCACTGTATATAAGAGGTAGTAGAGAAGACCTAATAAGCAACCATCCATCATACCAATGGGATTTTAGGAAAGACACCCTCACCCATAACAGTGAGGGTGATTAGAAAATAGTGCTCAACTATGGTGGGGTATATATAAAAATCCCAATGAACTACAAGTATAGGTTTATAGGTATCAAACCTTCATCCACACATATGGTTTCTCATGAAAAAATACACCACATGAAACTACCGCCTTTACTGCTTCCTCTAAAATGAAATCACCACATAACAGTCCACAAGCCGATTTCATGTTTTCCAACCAATTTTGAATATAACCATTTCTATTCATTTTTAAATAGTTTATACATAAAAACCATCACTACTGAGAAACTACTAAATATAATTAATAATAAGAAATACCCATAAGGTCTTCTAAAAAAGAAAAAATATAGGAAACTATAGTAGGTTGACATTCATCTATGTTCATGTCATGTACCAAGGAAAAAAACACTTATACACAACCCCATCTAGTAACACATCATTGAACAATTATCCCGCAGTCTCGCTACACCACATGATAACCCCAAAGCCTCAATCAACCGCATAATACTCAGGTTACCTTACTACACCACACAATTTTATCCAGTCCACAATTAACCCACATTGCACAACTGTTCTCCACAAACATACCACCCCAAAATGAAGAAAACCCACAAGCCACAATGTGACCACTTAAAATTTCATCCACTCTGCACACATAACCACAACCATCCCACACATCACATTACCCTACATATCAATGAAAAGCACAATTTTTATACCCACTGGAACCCCTTGAATTCTCTAACCTCATAATTTAGGGGTTATCATGGAAATGAGGAAAGGAAAAAAAATCTTGGTGCATCCATTAATTAGCCAAGCATATGTTTTATCCAATTCACATTCTCTGGTGTTTTACAAGATCCAACCAATATTCAACTTGTTTAGTGTTCATGAATGGACCACCAATGACCATGATTTTAAGTGGTGAGTTTATCTAATACAAATCCAAAAAATCAAAAGCAGATCAATGCCATAAAAATAATGCAAACACCACCCACATCCCCATTAAATTTAATTATAAAATTCTTTATATTTAATTTCATTGGAAATAATATGATTCACAAGAAACAAAATTAGATCCCAAAAACATTATAAACAAAAAAATATAAATGAAGGAGGAACCCTACCATGAAAAATCTTTTGGAATCATCTATGCACCATAGGTTGAATAAGAATGACTGCAAGTGATGATCACACTACTATAAACACAGATCAACAATTCCACACCAAAGGGTTATCAAAATTATTGGGAAATGATAATATATAGATAACCTGAATTTTATTAGAAAATTATTGGGGAGTAACAAGTTAAAATGGATGAAAATGAGTGGAAGAAACCATAGGCTGATAATGGATCTACCACGAACAGCCACCAGATTCGATTGAATAAGTATGATGTAGTGTGGATCGAAGATCTCCTTGGGATGCCGAGGGTTCATCTAAAGTGAGAGGTAATGAAGAAATGACCAAATGAAATAAACTTTTTTAACGAAAAAAACTTCATATAAACCCATATTGGGGTATTACATCCCATGAAATACCATGTCACATCATGTATCCCTTTGAGGTTCACTTTCGGTAAAAAACTCATCACCTCTTGGATTTATTTTATGTTTTAGACCCCAAATCCCTTCATGTACATTACCCTTTCATAAAATCTGTTATCCCAATATTCACATCGTGTAACCTCATTACATGTCTTGTAATCCCCCCACTGACATCCAGTAGCAACTTAACCACTCTAAACCGTCTCATAGCATCTCCAACCCCACAAACTCGCAAAGTATCAAACATGGGGAACAAAGACTGTTACATATTTTCATGTATATTAGGATATTATCTAATAGAGATACTTGTATTAGTTCTAAATTTTCATTCATTGGTACCCTTTTATCGAGAGATTAAAGATTCTTTGGGTGTCCATTAGTAATATATTTTTTAAACCATGTGGTGAGGTGGTCTGATGCTTGTTGTTATCCAAGGAGACCAAAGTTGTTAATATTTTGGGATCAAACTCATATGATGGGATCCCTATGAATCCTCATGAGATAAATCAAAAACCACATATACTAGTGACACTTAACAGGGCACATAACCTTTTAATGTCATGCAACAAGTATCGAACCAATAATTTTAATGGCATTCAGTAAGGTAGTCTAGGTGAAAGGTGTCTAGTCATAAATTGTGTGAGATTTATTACAAGGTGTCGTGAGGTAACCAAAAGAGATGTTGTCTTATATAAGAATATGAACCTATTGAGAATGTTTCTAGGTAAATATGAGGGAGAATTTGTGTGGTTTTTTGAACCTCATGGTGGCTTCCTATGTATCCCAGTTAGTTGGGAATTGATGCCCATGAAGTTTTGTAAGATTGGACTTACACCTTATAGGAGATCCAATAAAATGGATGGTGGGTAATAACTATATAAAAAGTCCCATTTTTAGATTGGGATCATTTATATTTCATGATTCATACTATCCTTAAATCTCACGTGATCCATCCTTTGTTAAGAAAAAATAAGAAGCAATAGATCAGATGATAATATGACATAATCTTCCTGCTAGGGGATGAGGTTTGAATCCAAAATGGAGAGAGAGAGGTGGAGGGATTTTTAGTTTCCCCACAACCTCTTTTATTTAGGTAGTCAGGATAGTCATATATGGCCACCCATCCAGAAACCTCCTAGACTAGAGAATATGATAAAGAGAAACATCTCTTATAAGAATTACTAAGGAATTACTCTATGAGTTACACCATTCATGTCCCAGAGGATGAGAGGAATGTCTAAAAATATTCCTTATCGATGGGAAAGGATAGTGGTTCTCATCCATCCTTAAAAGGGTTAGGTTCATGTGTTCCCCTACATGGTTGGAACCTTCATTTCCATGAGAATGTCGACTTGAAAGCATTATGAGTGTACCCATTATTGATGTGGTAACACAGGAGACTCTACATTCCAAGGGTAATTGTACTCTAGAGGAGACTTTGATGTGCCCGATAATATGAACATATATGTCATGTGTCTTCAAAAATGGCCCATGGCCTGATACCATTAGAATGGTTGGTAGAGTGGAAAATGTGGGGCCTGATGATAAAATGAAATGGATTAATGGGTAGTGGAGAGTACAACACCCGAATATTTCTCATTCCATATAACATGTTCTTATCTAAGATGGGGTTCCATTGGCATGTAATATTTATATGTGGGTGATAATATCATTTATGTGGCATTGTTCTATTGAGACATGAGTTTTACCAGTGTAACATGTTTCTATGAGGGACTAGGATCTTATCATGTAGCATTTTGTTTTGGTGGGCCAGCTTCCTCTTGTGTATCATTTTCTTTCTATGGAAGGGTTCTTCCGGCATATAGTATTTCTACATGGGGTGATTTTACACAAAGAGTTCATATGTTTATGCATTGTGGAATTTCATCTGTAAGGAGGTTTTATGATTGTTGAAAAATTGATGGAATTTATTTCATATGTGGGATTACCGATTAGTGATTTATGTATATCTCCCAATTAATCTCTTGAGATCTGTTTGTTTTGTATAAATCTTGTTGGTTTTCCCATTGTTCCTCATTTCGATTCCCCATGGGGGTCTTTTGTAAATGAAAATAAGGAAAAGATACCAGTATGGATGGTCATCTACATTTGGTTGTAGAGATTCTTTTGTAAGATCTTAAATAGGATTCCCCAATCCACGATAATGTTTTTTTATGGGGGTGTGGGGGGGGGACATTCAGGGGGACCGAAATCAACATCTCACCCTAAAAAAGAATTTGTTTTTCTTGGAACCAATAGCAGCATATCATCCTATTAATGATATAAATTAGGAGGGAATTCTATTTGTGGGATTGAAATAATAATATGGAAAGGAAAATGGATGTGTTTTGGTTGAGATTGGAATAAGTAAAATCTCATTCAGCAAAGGATTTCATTCACGATGTTCTTTATTATGTGTAATATTTCCTTGCTGAGTGGCGTCTATCATAGCATTTTTTTGCAATGTGGACTTGAACCAATACTTTTTGGCTCCGTACCTTTTAAATTTTATTCAAAAAATTATGTTAGAGTGGTATGAATATATTTATTGTATGTGGAAGAGGGTGATTTAAAAAAAATACAAATGAAAAGTAGTGATTTGGGAATTTTTACCCTAAACATCAGAATAAGTCCACTATAAATTGATTTTTTCCTTCATGGGATGTTTTTTTAAATAGGATACTACATCCAGGACCAATATAGGTGTGTTTTGGATATACATATATTTTTCAAATTAAATGTAATGTGATCTGAGAATTAGTCAGTGGTTAAGGTACTATATTATATTTTTGGGGAGTGAAATTTTTGTCATAAGGGGTGAATTATTTATGGAATGTGGCTCCAAATTTGTTAAAAAGTCAATATAGAAGCAGTTAAGTTAGGGAAATCTATCATCCTCTTAATTAGAGACATTTTTTTGACATGTATTAGTTCTTTACCAAATATATTTAACCCTTTTACCATTTTTCTTTTATCATGGCATCTAATATTTATATGAACTATTAAATTTTTATGCTAAAAATTATAATGGGCCATCTTATATAATTTTAGAATTCTTACTCCAAATATGAATTTCATATTTTTTTTACAGTTTTTAACAAATTAATAATGTAATTTTAAAATATTATTTGAATATTTCATTAAAAACAGTTCTGCAGAAAAATATAACTTATTTTTAAAAATATGAAATAATGGTTTTAAAATTAAATTAAATTTTTTTAAATCTATAATGTTATTTAAATAATACATATACAGTCAATAAATTTTAAAAAAATTAATCATTACTTATATTCAAATTTTTTCATAACAGTCACTATATTTTTAAAAATGATATTTATATCTACTCATTAAAAATCATTATTTTCTAAAAAAATCCCATGAAATTAGTATATGATTATATTTTTTGGATTATTTAATAAATTATTATAGTTTTTTTAATTTAAAATCTAAATTTTAGGGAATTATCTTATATATATAATGGAAAATGTTATTGTAATATATGATGAAATTTAATTTATTAACTATTCTAGCCTTTCATTACCATTAATTAAAATATAAATTCATTTAAACATCGTATATATAGAAAAAATATATATAATAATTATTTAATCATAATATATATATTTTAAATTATATTTCATAGCATATAAAAAGTAATCTTTTAAAAAAATTTATTTCTATGAATAAAATGAAATTATTATAAATACGTACCTGAAAATAAAAATTGGATGCTTGAAAATTTACTTACATTTATTATATCATTAAATTTCAAATAAATTTTACTAGAATAATTCATTATTAGCGATTAATTTTATAATGATAAAAACCTACAAATTTTAAAAAATAGTTTTTTTTGATAATGACTTATAGCCAAATGAAATTAAAATTAATTTTGGAAATTATAATCATTTAAATTTTCCACATGGAAGTGATAATGTGAATCCAACCATGGTCATCCTTGGGTTGATTTTGGGACCTCATGGAGCAACTTTGAAGTGATAATGAAATTATAAATTAAATAATCTAATGTAGCGAAAAAAATAACAAAATAAAATATCTTTTAGTAAAACAATTTCTATATAATGTCATATAATTTTTCTATTCGGCTATAAATATTAATTAGAAAGATAAAAATATTTACTACCTCAGGATGTTTTATTTATAGTTTTTAGACATAATATAAATATATTTATTTATGACACAATGATGATGAGGTATTTTCATTATTAATGAAAGAATCAAATAAATTGTGTTATAGATGTTAAAATAAATATAATTTGAATGTTTTGATTCCATCCAAGAATTTTATTGGTTAATGTGAAATTTTAGGACTTATTATATTTTTTTTATTCGAAGTAATAATGATTTTATGAATTTAGAAAAAACAAAATACCAAATAGTGTCAAAATTGATATAAAAGAATATTTAAAAAAATATGACATTATTAATTGATATTCTATTCTAACACTAAAAGGATCAGTAAAAAGACTTTTATAATGATAGGTGTGTCATTAATGAACCACATGGGGTTCTATGGGATATATATATTATGTTTATTAACCATATAATATAAAAATATAAAGAGACATGATAAATGTCAAACTATTTTAGTAAAAGTTAAATCTATAATATAAGGTTAATATAGTGACCCAAACCTGTCTAAAACCAATTGGTTGAGTGGTGAGAGACCCATAATCACCTTATCCTTAAAAAATCAATTTTGGATCCATTAAAAATAGAAAATGATTTTATTTTAAAATTAGTTTTCTAGCTTTTCCTAAGGTCCCCTCACCCCTCTTATAAAAGGGAACTCCCCCTTCTCTCTAATTCACAGATTGAATGCCATTTGGCTTGGAAAAAACCTACCCAAATACCCTCGCAACTATGCTTACTTCATCTTAGAGGCCTTACATTAGTCATAAATCCATCCTAAGGAGCCTTTCTGATTAAATCAAAAGGAATAATATGAATAAGAGGTAAATATTTCATCACCTCTTTCAAGTTCCTTTCTTCTTCCACTTCCACCTTCTTTGTTGTTCCCATTATAAAATAGTAACTCTAGTATCTTATATATACTATGATGTTATTATAAATATGGGACAACCATATTCATTATTCTATCCATCCTTTGAATAACATGTCACCATACGTGCGTACGTAAGACTTACCGTCTCCATGTTATAGTGTAATTGTTATTCAATACATTATTATTTGGATGGTTATAATAATGATGTGTAATTGATATAAATAATTAATATAACATGATAATTATTATGTATATATGATATATTATCCAATTATGTAATATTTTAATATCAAAATAATGATATTGTCGTTCGTGTGTATGCACGACATACAGTCTCCATGAACATGATGAGATTCATTCCCCATCATATCCATTCAAGAATAATTTTCATTTGATGATAAAAAATTGTATTTAATGAATTTATATAATTATTTATATGAATATGATAAATTCCATCCATAAAAAATATGACTCAAATAACAAATAATATAATGGAAAAAAAATCTGTTAACACCAGATACAACGATAATACTAAGATATTATTAACAAATCAATGTTAAAAGATAATATATGATATCATATTAATGTAAATTATTATTTAATAATTTAATAAAAATTATTTCACCATTATACATGAGATTAACCCACCCTCAACCAAGGATAAGTACAAGTTAAGGGTTAATTTCACAATCTCTTTATTTTCCAAGGTTGTTTTTACGTAAGTATATGTTGGGACATCTTTATCATCCACATCCATGTCTCATAAAAATGTATTTCAAATTTTTTTCACTATTTAATAGTATATGGGTTAAATTCATTTATACCCTTATTTTACTTTTTTAAAAATGGTTTAGAAAGGAATATTTCCATCGTTTCCCAAAAAAGTTAACTTATGACATTTTCGATAAAATTAAGGTAAGAATGTTATTTTACTTATACAGTGGGTGCGGTTATTTTCTGCTGTAGTAACATTGATGAAGCTTACCTTATAAGCATATAAGAATATTTTCAAAATAAATTTTTTCTTTATAATTATGTTATTATTAAATGATTTCAAAATAGAAATAGATATTTCTCTAAAAAAGGTTTTGATTTCATCTATGTCAACATCCTTTGATGGATTTTAAATTTATTTGAAGATGATTTATTATGATACCAAACTTCCATATTGTTTTGAAGGTTTTGTGATATTTTTGATTGTGGATGTGCTATTTTTATACCATTCATGGTTTATCATTAAAGTATTGAAATTTCGTATGATATTTTTAATATGAATGTTTATGTTATATTTCAACATACTCATATGAGGAATGTATTAGACTTAGTAAGTGACGGGTGGAGCCATCTATAGCTCCTTGATGCATTAGTAGGTTTCATGAGAAAACTAGACATGGAATTGGCTGAGGCCTTTCACAATTTGATATATGATTTTTTCCAAGGCCTTAATCATTTTTAGACGTCTTGGATGAGGCCTTGAAAATTTTTTCACAATGTCTGGCATTATAAATTCCCTCATTATGAAAATAATATTGATGGTTCATGTGGAAATTTTACAAGTAGAATACCCATGATTATGTTTTATTATAGAATTATTTACTCATCTCATATTCCTTCAATAAAATTATTCATGTTTATTATTGGTAAAGTCATGTGGTTTTAATTATTCATCATGCACAATATTTATGTTATCTTCCTCTGTATTACTTACCCTTACTGAGCATTTGAGAACACCCCTTTATTTTGTTTCATATTCCCAGGATATGAAGAATTTAATTATGAGTGACATGCAGGTATAATCTATAAGGAATGGATGTTTCTAATGGAAGAAATTCATTTTGTATTTCTTTTCATGTTGTAATGTTGAACTTATGTATGAATCTTGTTTCCAATAATACTAAACTGATTGGTCTTTCGAGACATGATTTCATTATGATCATGCCAATTTTATGTAATAATGCATTGACTCTGGGTAACTAGGTTTAGAGTGTTACATGTGTAGGGTGTTTGGAAACAACTCACACAACCATACTGTTTTTTATATTTAATTATTTTATTACTCAAAATTTATAATAATAAATAATTATTATCCCAAAAATTTTGTGTCTTATGAGAAATTCGAGACAACAATTAGGTATATTATGTGTGTTTTTCCCTATATAGGGTATAACTTTTATACATTTCTGTTGGTTGAAAACATTATATGAGAAAATAAACTTTTTATATTTAGTTAAATTATTATTTTTAAGATTAAATTATAAATAATTATTATCTCCCAAGTAGTGAATTTTATAAAAAATTCTAAGACCACTGTTAGGTCTGAGTAATGGGGTTTATCCTAAGTGTGAAATTATGTTTTCAGTTTCAAGAGTTTGACATCATCGCACATGATAATTCTCTTTTTACATTTATTTAAATTTTTATTATTATTTTTAAATAACAAATAAATAATATATCTCAAACAGAGAATTATATTAGAAATATGAGACAACCATTAGGTCTGGGACATGGAGTTTACCCTATGTGGGGAAAAAATTTATATGTTTCTAATGTTTGATAGCTTCATGCATTATAATACCTTTTTTATATTTAATTAAATTATTACTTGGATTTTAATTAACTAAATAAATTTTTAATTATTTTCATCATCTTCTCCACGTTATTCCACTTTTTTTGACATAGAATTTTTTTTAATGATTCAATTTTATCCTGTTTTGACACATAAAAAATTGAGATTTTTTAATTAGATGAATATAATCACTTTTCTATTAAGATTTAGATAAAATAGAAGAATAATTTGGATCATTATTGATGTAAATGTTGGGACATAAATGAAAACAATAATTTCTATTGTTATTATTATATTTTAAAATTTAATAAATTTTTTATTTGATTATTTTTTTGGCAGATAACACATAATTATAATAAATGAATTAATAATATTATTATCTTGTTAATAAAAAATAATATAAAATTATGTGTGTAATTGATTGTTTTCACTAAATTATTGGGAAAATGTTTTATATGGGTGAATTATTTTGTAAAATATGTAATAATGTTGATATTATTACTTGTCCCACATAAATGATATGGTGTGATTAATGTAAATTTATTAAATATCATTATTAAATGAAGGTGGTTGGTGAATCGTCATTACTGGTAATGATGAGATATATTTAATAATCATCCTCATGATTGTTGTTATAATTATTAATATCAAATGGAGAATATAATAGTATTTTATAAAATAAAAATATTTATACATATATATCTATCAAATATATATATATATATATATTACTACAAAAGTATATATATTCTATGTTTGAGCATATATATGGAATATATATATACACATGTGTCTATGTATAGATTAATTTTTTTATATAAATAATGTTTTTTAAATAATACATACAAATAAATTATTATATATATATTACATGAGATGACCATTTAAATATAATTAATTTTAATTATATGTATTTGAAATGGAAATTGAATAAAATGTGCAAGGGTTATATGGGTAAACTACACACAAGAACATGAGTAAATAAAAATGATAAAGTCGAATTATTAAGAGAGAGGAATTTGATTGTGGAATTGAATTAAAAAAAATGCTTAAAAGGGATATAGGGATGTTCTTTGTGTTGCAGAAATGAAGAGATTATCCTATTTGCACGTGTATCTCCCTCCATCCCCAATTATTTTTATTAAATTTTATTTTTTTTCTTTCAAACATCTATATTAAATATGTATTTTGATATTCATCTCAATTATGCATTATCAGTGTCATTAGATTCTTCTTGAAAAGTAGAATTTTATTCCTATGCATTTCTTCATGGATATGAGGTAAATTGTTAACATATAGTTTAATATTTTTAATTATCAAATATAGAGATAATTTGAAATAATGTGAAAATAGTGATGGTTCAATGATTTTTTGGTGTGTGATCGTATTCTAGTTGGGTGCAAGCATGATACGAGTGATAATAACTTTTGTAAACCTTGACACCAACAAAGAAAAATGTGAGGAAGGAAGTTCCTTACCTCTTGGGATCTCATTTACACATGATTATTTATTTTATTTATGAGTTTTCTTAATTGATACTATGTATGATTATGATACCCTGTGTCTATGTGTAACCCATGAGACATGTTGTGATCCCATGAGGAAAATTAGTGCAATGTTTTCTAGGTGTGATTTTTATCACATGATGTTATGTATTCTTATTTATTTTTCATGATTATATATTATGATATGCTTGTCATTATATGAAACATCCTTTATGTATGATGCCTTGATTTAGAGGTATCGTTCTTGGTGCTCAGAATAGGTGGACCATTGTGACAAGTATACACCTTATAAGGGGAGTACACTTGAATTTCAATTATTTTTTTGATTGTGCCAAGAACATGGTTAAAATACGATGTAATATACTATCGAGGTTACACTCAATGACTAAATATATACCTCCTCGATCCCAATTTATTTCTCAATAAGTATTCTGAACATGATATCAATGATTTCGTGATACCATGGAGCAGTGTTGAGGATACACTCAATGAATTATTATCCAAGTATTGGGTTTCTCAATTTCTAGTTTATTTTCGATTAGTGAACTCAATTCCTAGTTAATATATGAATAGTATTGTTGTTTCCTTGTTTATTTCTGGGTGCTAACCTCAAATCCATGATATTGAACTACATTCCATACTTGAGGATTAGAGATAAAATAGTTGCATATACACTCAATTCCATGAGTTTGTCAAGAAACAAAATGTACTAGCTTGATGTATAGTTTTCTTATTAACAACATATTTCATGGTTTCTATGGGATAATCAATTATATATATAAAGAATACATTTTAAGAATAGGGTATTTTGAAAAGATACATCAATCATTTTAAATTTTTTTCACACAGTTATATCTTTATCAATTTTAAATGAATGTTCTTATGGGTGACATGTCCCGAGATCACTCAGGAATTATACCCAAGAATAAATATGATCTTAATGGTATAAATATTATCTCAAGAATATAAATATGATATTTGGAAATCACTGAAGGTATGGATACTAATAATTCACATTAGTTTCACAAAATCAACCCAAGAAAAATGTTTGGGAAATTTCCATTACATGAATCTACTAATTCCCTAAAATCAGACGTCATCATTTTAATATCAATGATACACTTTAATAATTAAATTATTCATTTTACTCATTCAATATCATTTATATCATAATATAATTCATGGAATCACAGGATTCCAAATAATCTCATTTACCCAAGATAAGTAATGTAAAATATTAATTAAAACAAGGGTTTTCATTTGTCGAATTTAAATATCAAATCATGTTATTGGAAAAAAATATGAGTGTTTAAAATCAAAATATTAAAATTGAACTCCCTTTCCCTTGAGGTTTAGAACTTATTATTTATTGATCATTTTATGTTTTCCTCATGTTATTATTAACCTTTAGAAAATAATTACTTAATTAAGCACAAGAATCATGTCATTTAGCTCAAAATGATAAGAGGGAGTAAAATTCATAATAAAATAATCCTAAGAATGAAATTGAAATCTAAATTACAAGAATTAATGTAGTAAGATAAATCTTGTTATGATTCTCCAAGTGGGTCCTAAATCTTTACTGCCTCCAATGGGTGGTACAAACTATTATCCATAATATTTTGGGTGCTAGAGATTCTTGTATTTGAAGCACTAAATGTATAATTTTCAACATATTTTATTTCCTTCTTAGTGAGTAATCATCCATGAAAAGAGTATACAATATCCATCCCCTTAACAACTATGTATATCTTTTATAGCGGGGGGGGGGGGGGGTTGGATGAAGTATGTATGCTCCTCCTCCTTGGTTTATAAAAATTAAACTCCCCTATTTCTCTTAGTGTTAGGTCATAATGAGATGCATGAATTTAATTATCAAAGGAAAAGTAACTAAGTAATTTTACTTAAAAAAAATTGAATATATATTTTTTAAATGAAACTTGTCACTTTAAATATGAACTAGGTAAATCATGTTTTCCATAGACTCAATAACATGAACTTCCTCATGGGATTTATCACATATATTTTCATCAAAAAATAGGATCTCCATATGTTCCTTAGTAGGATCATGTTCATTTTCTTGAAATTCTTCTATTGCATTGAAGGAATTGACGAAAAATGAGAATTTAAAACAATAAGGGGTGGTTCTAAAAATAGATTTAATTAAATCAAATAAGATAGAGTTCAAGAAATGATCATATCCTTAAGTTGGTTCTGGCTTAGTGTATTTTTTCGCAATAACATCCTCTTGAATGTAATTCTCAATGGATGAATGCAGGTAGTCAGGATCCTCCATATCATCTTCAAATTCCACCACATTGGTGGTTTCGGTATCACTAATGGTAAGAAATAGGTCATCTTGTGTTGCTTTTTCAATCGTGTACATGGGAATATCTCATTACATTTTATTTTCTTCTAAATCACACTAATATTGATATGAATCATTTTATATATTCATATTTGTACAGGAGTCTTCTTCTTTGATTTCTACTTATTCATATTCCTATTTGATTTTAATTTTAAAATGGTTGGGTTTTTGATGTTTTTTAAGTGTTATATCAACCTCTTTGATGTCTGTATTGAAATTAGGGAAACCAATGGCAATTCATAAATGATGTTGGATCTTTTTATTTGGGGAGATCAAGTGGAACATCATATTTGTTAGATAAGTTGTCTATATCTTATTGATCATCCACATCAGGTACTTTATTAGGTTCTAGTTTCTCCTTCAATTTATAAATGTGTTCAAATACTTTTTCAGATCTTATCATACATTTTTCTATGATTTATCTAAGTTCATGAATATTTGATATATTATTTCCTTCTTGAGCAACTTTATATTGTTTTCGTTGTTTCTAGAGTTGTGAGTAATCTCACAATTTATAATTAACCAATTTTGAATATGTCATGGATGAAGACTTTGTCATGAGGTTTTTATTAAATCAATGAAAACTATATTTAATTATAGAATATAATATATATATATATATATATAAACTAATGGGATCCATGAAAACAAATCCAATTTCGACACGCACATATCATAGAGTGAGGGAAAATAAAAAAAATTCCTAAAAACCATAGGTTTCCCATGGTCATTGCACTTGAGGATCTGTATCAGTTATTCACCTATAAATTAGATTTCATCTGAACTAATTATTTTTCTATCTTATGTTTTATGAAAAAATGGAATGGAAATGACTTTACAAATTAAAAAAAATATAACTATATTAACATGAAATGATAAAAAAGTTAAGAATAAATTACTTGGATTTTTGGTTTTTTATGGGATCCATCATTATCCATACTGGTGTTTAGATTATATTTGATGATTTAATTATAAGACCTCATGAATTAATTATTGTTCTATAATTTAGTGGATGGAAACATTTAATCCATTTAAGAATCTTAATTTCACCACCTCATGTAATCAAGGATGATAGAACACCTCATTCAAGAGTGTGACATCTCTCAAGACCTGGCTACAAAATATTCCATTTCATACACAAAATATATTAACTCCATTATATGATGTCATTTTAGGTAGTTTAAGGGTGGGAAAAGATTTAATAACATAATTGAAATTAGTTTATGTTTAGTTTTGTGGTGTAAAATCTCAACAATTGTGAATCCTTACACTTTCTCATCACAAACATAATAAAACTAATGAATTCAAGTACAAAATAAATAAAATTACCAATTACCTTCACTTGTCCACACCATGGGTTTGACCCTAATTTTTTAGGGTAATAGGTAATGGTGGAATGAAAAAAAATGATAATAAAATAAAAAATGATAAAATAATGATTATGAAAAAATAATATGAATAAAAACACATACATGATAACCTAAAATAAGAATATATGATAAAGAATAACGCAAGAAGAAAAGATGGATAAAAAGATAGCGATGAATAAAAAGTGTGTGTGTAAGAAGATATAAAATAATAACTATGAATGAATTATAATTTAATTAAATAAAACAAATTTAAATATAATAAAAATAGAAATAAATGAATAAAAGCGATTGGTGTATCAACATCCCCTCTAGAATCTATCCTCCAATATTTGGATACTGTAATACCAACCACAATGCTGAATATTGCCATGGATCCTTCTTATAATTGGTGAACATTTATGTTTTCTATTAAACGTCCAAATTTAAAATATATTAGAAATGTATTAAAGAATTAATTACACCATTAATAAGTTACACTCATTCTAGATGAATGTTTCCTAAATCATCTAACAATTAGTAGTGTCTAATGGCCACATTAATAAAGGAATATCTCCATGAAAAAAATGTTCGAACAAAAATTCTTGTAATATTTAAAATCCATCAAGAATCAACTTACATGGAAGTGTGTTGAATGAGTTATGGATCGTTTTCATAAGAGGGTTCCCCTTTATCGGCCAGAACAATTTCTGAACATGATTTATTTTTCAGGGCATGTGTATATTCAAACCATCCTATGGTATAATTAAAGGATCTAAATCCCATAAATAAATTAATAATTCAAAAAAATAATCACAGTACTAGGATAATTATTGTAAAAACTATACTCAAAATACCCAATTGATATAAATTTTTTCATATAATAGAATAAGGAATTTTTTTCATATTTACCCAAAATAAGAAAAATGTAAAAAAAATGATACAAATAAACTATAATTAAAATGATTGGAGGGTTTTTAAAGATATTATAGGACCTAAAATTTCTTTTATTTATTATCTACTTTAATTACTATAGAAGGCATTCCACTTTGGGAGCTATTAATTATATACCATGTATGATATCTTTATTTTTCGCAGTTACTCTAAATATTTATTCATTATCCTAATATTATTTTTTATTTACCTTCTAGATAACATGATAGAATGGTTATAATCCATCCACTATCGTATTTAGACTGTCATGGATAGTCAGAATCCACTTGTGTATGGGGAGACATTCATTAGGTCATGTGGGTTTCTGAATCGAACATGGTGGTCTGGATTGGGATGTTACAAATATGTATCAGAGGTTTAGGATTCACTATATAATTTATTCATCTTTAAAGTATTTATTTAATGTTTTCAAATGATAAAAAGATTGGGAATATATTAGTGGAACTATGTTTGTTCATAACTGAAACTGTATAGTGGACCTCTGAGTTTCCATATTTGGCGTAAATTATATTTTTTTATTGATGATTAAACTCACCATGCTTATTACACATGATGTTTAAATGTGATTTATAAGATTTATGATGCATTATTACTTTATTAATTGGTACATTGGTTTAAATTCTATTTATATTTACATACAGTTATTATTGGGCTACCTAATAGTTCATTAATTAAATGACCTGATTTCTACTATCTATTTGGGATAGTTTCTCATTGTGTTATCCAACTGGGTTACATTCTGATGTGATATATCATTATTGACATTAATTATATGAACTGATCCGGACATTGTGTATATATATATATGATCATTTTGAATAAATGTAGGGATGAAATCAAGTGTTATTACTAGGAGGGATATAACATGGGTAAAGTGAATACTCTTAAAAGAAACTAATGTGATACCATAGACTGGGTAATGCATTCTTTTATTCACAGTATTATTTATTTTGAGAAATTCTTCATCAGAGTCATATTAGTAAAGGTTTTATGTTTAAAATTGGTGGTTTGAGTTGTATAATAAATACCTCTATTGATAGATCTCATGGATGAGAAGTTTATAGAGGGGGATAATTATAATATCCTGAATTTTTTAAAGATGATAAAAACCATCATTGATACTAATATATGTTTTTTAAGTTAAAATTTTATTTTTGAATAAAAATAACATAATAGATTATTTAAAGGCATTTCGTAAGGTTAAAAACCCATTTAACAACATAGAATATTATTTGGAATATTTTTTAGAGTTGGGATGTGAGATAATGCATGATTTTGAAGAATGTAGAGCCTCATTGAAAACACAATAATTATTATTAATATCATATATTATGCATTCACTATTAATAAGAAAATAATTTAGTATCTCCTAAATGGTGTGTTGCATGAGAAATTCTAGACAACTATTTGGTTTGAGATGTTGTTTTTAACCTTGTTGTGGAATAACATTTTTGAGCATCAGAAATTTTGTTAGATCATATGTAAGGATATGTTATCCGATATTTTTATTATATTAATCCTTGAATGTAATTTAATACTTATCAAATGGTTTGTTTTATAAGAAATCCAATACATCTATTAGGTTGGGGATGTGGGGTTTACCCAAAATAAGACATAACTTGTATGCTATTCGGGTGTTGGGAAACATCACACATGATAATACCCTTTTTAAATTTAATTATATTATTATTGAGAATTTGAAATAATAAATAATTAATATACCTGAAATGATTGGTTGTCTTCAAAATCTAACAGCACCATTAGCTATAGGATTTGGGGTTTACCTTAGGTGGTGTATAACATTTTTTGGTGTTGTATTTTTGGAAATAAGAAATACAATAATACAATTATTATATTTTTTTTTATTATTATTATTAAACAATAAATTACTAATACCTCTCAAACGGTGTATCATATAATAAATCATTGGTCACTTGTTGTTATGGGATTTGGGGTATACACTTGACATGGAATAACATTTATACGAATCAGGTGTTTGGAAACATTTCACATGATAATACAATTTGTATATTTAATTATATTAATATCATTATTTTTAAATAATAAATAATTAATATTTCTGAAATGGTGCATAGTATAAAAAATCTGAGAACACCATTAGGTCTAGGACATGGCATTTACCCTAGGTTGAATATTACTTTTTTGCGCATTGAGTGTTTGGGAAAATGGCACACTATAATGCATTTTGAAATTTAAATTATTTTATTATTATGAATTTAATTAATTAAATATTATTTAAATTATTTTCATGATCTTCTCCATGATTTTCCAATATTTTTGGTCAAATACATTTTTTCAAAAGTTTCTATTTTATCAAGTTTGACCCATTAAAAATTAAAATCCCATAATAAGTTGAATATAATCACTCCATTAAAGTTTGGATGAAATATAAAATAAATTTGAAACACTAATAGTGGAAATGTTGCGACATATATAATGAAATTAAAAAAATAATAAATTTTGTTATTAAAATCATTATTATTATAAAATTAATAAAATTGGTATTTAAATAGTTTTTTGAAAGGTAAGAAAATAATTATAATAAATATATTATTATTATTATTTCAAAAATATAATAGAAAATGTTATTTGTAATTAAATATTAATTTTTATTTATTTGATGATAATGTGTTCCTCCATGGGTGAATTTTTGGGAGGATAGATAATGATATGGATATTATTACTTGTCCCTCCTAAATTTAATGGTGAGATAAATTTAAATTTATTATTATTTGTTTATTTAATGATTTTTGTTGGAAAACCCATAATGGTGATAATGATGAGAGATATTTAATAATAATCATTATTATTGTTGTTAATATTGTCATTATAAAATTTAAAAATATTTTTTATACTATTACAAAATTTAAAAATTTTGTACAGACATATATATATATATGCTAGTCAATAATATATATGTATATCCATTTTTTTGAATATATATATATATATATATATATATATATTTGTGTGTGTGGGGGGGGTATGTATACACATCTATGTGTAAATAAATATTATAATTACAAATAATGTGTTTTTAAAGAATCTGTAACTATATATATATTCATATATATACATATGTACTTATTTATTGAGATTCCCTCTTAAATATATGTCATGGATTATTTTATATATTTAAAAGGAAAATTGAAAAAAATGTGAAAGGGTTATATGTGTGTGTTTCACATAAAAATATGTCTAAGTAAAAATGATAAAGTGCACTTATAAAGAGAGAATAATTTAATGAGTTATTGAATATATATATATATATAATGGTTATATGGGGATGTTCTTTGTATCGAATAAATGAGGATATTATTATATATCTCACCCTCTCTTCTATTCTTTTTATTTTATTCATTAATTTTCTAAATTGAATAACTTTTTTGATAGTGATCAGAATTTCATGTCGTTAGTGTTGTTGGATTTGTATCTAGAAGTAGAATTTTTTTCCAAAGCATATTTTTAATGGTGATGAGAAAATTATTTTATATATAATTTAATCATTTTAATTATCAAAGATAGAGCTAACTATAAACAATTTTGAAACAAGGATAGTTCATGGAGTCATTGTCCTATGATCTTCAGATTGGGTGTGAGAGTGGTTTGGGTGACAATAACCATTGTAAATCTCAAAGATGACTTGGAAAACAGGGAGGTGGAAAGTTCCTTATCTCATGGGATCTCATTTATACATGCAGCTATATTTGAAATATGTGTTGGATTAATTGATATTATGATTGATTGTGATCTAATGTGGTGGGGTGTGTAGCAAATTAGAAATATTTTTATTCTAGAAGTGATATAATTGTAGCCTTTTGATGATTTCCTGTTTTTGACTGATGTTTTGTTTGATAATTTATTTCTCATTAATACATATTATGATATGCTTATCAAAGTATTCTATATCATGTATATATGTTTCATTTTTTAGAGGTACCATTCTTGGTGCTCAGAACAGGTTGAAAGTAATGACATGTATTCACCATAGTGGGGTAGTATACTTGACATTCATTATTTTTTGATGACGGACATGAGAAAAGGGTGGAGATATGGTGGCATGTCTTTCGGAGGCTACAATCAATGCATGTGTATCGTGTTTCTTGATGCCTAATTGATTTTAGATTGATGTACACAAGGAATATTTTTTTTGAGAACCCTTCATTACATGAGGTCAAAGATATGATGATACCATAGAGCCATGTTATGGATTCAATGAGGTCACTATAAGGTATGTACTGGATTGCCCAATGTTTAGTTGATTTTTGAGTAGGGCACTTGATTACTAGTCGATGTTTGATCATCATGATATATTCCTAGTTGATATGCGAGTGACACCATAGATGTTTAGATTCAAAAAAAGTTATACATGAGGGCCAGGGAGGACCATGTTTCACATACACATGAAACCATGAGATTTTCAAACAAAAAAATGAAATAGTCTGATGACTAGTTTGGTTACCAATGACTTTTTCAAGATATGGATTTCAAGGATCATGTACTGGTCCATTTATTGAAGGATTTTTAGAGCCATGCAGTAGGCCATTCAGAGATGGATACTGAGAAACATAAAGTGGTAAATGTTTCTGTATACATTCCATGATTGCCTTTCATTCATGAAGATTAATTATGTACGATAGTAGATTTAGTAGTGAATTGGTTAGTTCATCACCATTATGTTTTTATTTTTATGTCTATATTATTATTACACATTGATCATTATTAAGTAATACACTTTGATAATTGAGCACAAAAGGTAAGGATTCATTAGTGGTATTCTAAAGAGTATTTTACTCACTCCCTACATAGTAATTTTGTTGTACTCTTAAATTCCAAGAGAAACCCAGTGAAGGGAATGTGCCTAATGGTGGATGTTTGAGTAGGACGAGTACTAAGTTCGATTGGATTGGGACAGATATCAGAAGACCCCATTGTTGTTTTTATTTACTATCTAATTTCATTACATAGACATATTTCCACTTTGGGAGTTTTGATTTATACATATTTTATTATATCATTAGTATTTTCATTTACATTGATTATTTTTTCATTCGTCGGTTATTTTTATTTATTGGACCACTCGATGCCATATGACATAGGTATAGTCTCCCCAAATTCTGATTTAGACCTTCTCAGAAAGTCATTAACCTCATGCATACGAAGGGGCATGCATGAGTATATGTGGCATTTCTGCTCAGACTTGGTAGTTTGGGTTAGGATGTTAGATTTATTTTATTATGGAAGTCACATTGTCACTATCAATTCTTGAGATCCTCCTTTTTCATCATCATTAAAAACTTCTTCGTCAAATTCTATTTCTATGGATTTGGAAAGTTCATTAGAATATGTTATCTCGAAGTCCCAATCATTATACCTTTATTAAGTATTAATGTCAAAAATATATTTTATAGAATAAGATCCAAATATAATGATCTCATTCTTGTTTCAAAAAAAAAATTAAATTAAAAATACCTAAATGTTATATGCTAGAATTGATTTTATGGCATGAATGATGATGAATCTCAATCCTGTCATCATATTTATATTTTATACATCTCACATAAAGAGATATAACACCCATTAATTACACTACAATAAAATATTTTTGGAGTTGGTCCAGAAAATGTTGATTCATAAGACTTTTCATTAGGATATTGTTTATGGAATTTTTGAATGGATAAATAAAAATACTTGATGAAATAATATATATTTAGGGTTTTTACCACTGTATGAATCTTATATTAGATATATCCAAAGAGGTTCCTTCTCTAGAATGAATGTGTAGAAACTCAGGCCTTCTATACATTAAATAATACACTTGATTATATTTCCAAATTTAATGTTGATTTATCAAATTTAAAATTAGATTACAATTGAAACTTTTGGAAAATTAACAACATGTCCAATTATATTAAAAATAATATCTATATCTAACATCTTTTAAACTAAAATACCTTTTTTTAATATGTTTTAGATGTTGTCATAGACTATTAAGATGATTTTCATGAGAAAAAAGGGACAAATAAAGATTCAAAAAATAAATCGATTAGTGTTTAAAAATAATCATAGGATTCGAAAAATAGATTAATAAAGCATGATAAGTTTATTTCAATATATTTAAAGAAAGAATAATTTTCCATATTATTTTTATCTTATTGACATTTAACTATTCTAAATACAATTTTAATATTATAAATTATTAATAAAAACTTATAATATTTTATTATTTCATTGAATATTACATTATTTTGTTGTCTATTTTTATTATTTTATATTTAGTCTTTCTTTATAAATTTTTATTAACACTAAAAGAAGAGATATTTTTTGTATTTCTATTCCTTTATAAAATCAATGAAGATTTATTCAAGAGGGAGATACCATGGAAAGATACAAAATGAGGTGTAAATGTAGCAACCCTGACAATTGTATCCCAGAGCTAGTGTATGATTTATCACATTAGAATAACATATAAGTAATTACATCCTAAATGAAAAAATATTTTAATAGTCTTGATAAACAAGATTTATATTTCTATATTTCATTATATTTTGAATCAAAATTTACAACATAATTCTTTTATAGAACAACATTATTCTCTCTAGAATATCATTTCGCAGAAATCCCAGAACACATCATGGAATCTTGGGGAAAAGAAAAATATTAATGGTGAGGAAAAACGACATGTATGCATTAAATAGAATAGAAATGATCGTGAATCAATAATGAATATTCAACATTTAAAGTTAAATAAATGAAAGCAATTTATAATTTAAAAAACTATACTATCATGATATGATAATGCATAATAAATATGAAATGTTAAATAACTGAACACACATGACATTTAATCCATAAAATTACTATCATAATTAGATAAGGATTAATAAATATAGAAAGGTAAATAAGTGAAAACTTATTCCATTTATTAAATAAACTAAGAATGAAATGAATCCAGAAAATATATCATATAAAAATATCTGGGATAAATATAATAGAATTATCAATGACTGATGTTTTTAATTTTTATACTTCATGATCATAGGTATCATGATACCTCTAAAGTCACGTCCTTTCACAAGAATATATAAAAAATTTGGGGTAGGTATAAATTAAAAAACCATTTACCTATGACTATCCAATTGATTCGTCTCCTGATACAATTGAGGTATTGAGGTGATATCTATAACCTCGCCCCACCTATATCTATAGGTCCAAAAAAATTCCTCAAAATAAAATAATTTACTTAATTAATAAACAATATACCTTATTGTTTAATATCTAATTTAGAGAAATAATATGGATCATAAATATATCCATAATCAATCTAATTAGATTAAATATAACAAACAATATTTAGAAATAAGATACCTTTAATGAAATAAAAATATCCAAGATAAATAATATAGATATTTATGGGAAATTTAATACCATATAATCATAGGAATGGAAGTGTTTAAAGTTAATGTTAATGACCAAAAAAATGAAAAGTGAAATGGAGTTTCATTACATCCCTGGGTAAAAATGATCATGAAGCATCCATATAAAAAATTATGTTATTACCAATCAAACAAATACTCATTTGAGTATGTGTAAGTATTTTTTCCCTTGATGAATTAAAAAACCAAAAAAACATAGTTAATTACTTTCTCAAAAAAATGTTCTCAAGAACTTTCGAAAAAAAAATTTCAATAATAATTATCTAAAAATATTATAAAGGATTATTTAAAATATATATTGGTTTTTATGGAAGTAAATTCCATACATTCAATGAATAATAAACCCGTGATTCTTTTACATTTTTATTAAAACATAAATTATACTTATTTGAAAAAACACATGAAAGATCATTTAAAAATAGTTTTTAAAAGTCAAAATGGTTAAAAATATCTCAAAAAAATATTTTAAAATGGTTAAAATAATAATTGAAAAGATTTTTATAGAATATGGTATTATAAGAAAATATATTCAAATTGAAGAGATAAATGAAGTATTATTTTCATAAAAAAATTTATTAATAATTTTAATTACCATATGGTTGAAAATTTGTTATATGACATGAAAATTTCATGAATAACAAGAGAATAAGAAAATTAAAGGATTTTATTAGATAATGAATGAATAATTTTCTTCAATGTAATCTCAAGTATAAAAAATCATGACTAAAATGATATGGTGAAATAATCGTTGAAAAATGTTCTCAAATTGAAGTGAGAATAAATTTATTATTAGATCATATGTATCAAATTTAAATCAAAAAAATTTATATATAAATCATAATATTGTAATGATTCAATATACATATTGTAGAGACCCATACTTAACATACATAGACATTACATTACTTTTTTGGAATACATAATACATTACAAAAACAAACGCCCAAAGACTGTAATAGTTTAGTGTCTTTAGAAACTCGTAACATAGTCTTCTAATAAAGGTGAAAGATCTTCAACATCTCCCATAAATATCAACCCCTTTTTTTCTTACCTAAAAACATTATTTATATCCTGGGGAAATAAAAACATAAAAAGTGTGAGCTTAATTGCTCAGTAAGGGTAAACATTGATAATATTAAAACAATCCATAAATATTTGAATGTAAAAACATGAACATAATAAATGACATAAATCTTGGTATTACATAAGGAATAAATCATAAAGAAACATTAATCATGATAAAATATCATGGGAATAAGACATGTAATTTTTTTATACCATTAAGAACATGTTATCATTATCATAGTAGTCAAGGAATTGTTTCTAAGACTATCATAGTGGACATAGTCCATTACTGAACCGGGATTACTTATCGTTCCAGCCCTGTATTATTGAACCAGATCCACTTGTCGTTCCAGCCATGTCTATCTAATGAGATATAAATCATTCCCCAATGCATTGGAGGGATATATAGGTCCCACCCATCTCATAATGAAATAATTCTTAATTTTACCACAAAATAAACATAAATCATTCATCATAACCCAATGAATAAAATGGGTTTCATAAACATCAACCCATCATAACATAATTCATATAAAACAAATGGATAGCATCTCATCATAAGAAGAATCAAACCATGGAAATAATAGAGATGTTATACTTGAAACACAATCATACTAAATAATGTCATCTTAGATGTAAAATATTTTTGACAAAACACTTGAAATGATTTTTTAGGAAAATATCCTTTCTTCTTCAAAATCATTTTATTTTCAAAAAATGCGATCAATTTTAAAATAAAACGATTTTGTTGAAAATAATCATGAAATCTTGTAGAGGAAGCTTCATGAAAACTTGGCATTATGAAACTGTAAAAATCCGTTCATGCCGTATAATTTAAAAGATATCATTCTCCTTGTACTTTTTCCGGAAACGTAAAAAAGATCCTCGTATGGTATAGAAAAGAAATATTTCTTCCAAAACTCAATTTAAAAGTCAAAGAGGGGTAAAAATGACTTTAATTATACATGGAAGAATATTAAAAACTTTATGAAAATCATTTTTATGGACATAGATTAAAACTATAACCCCATTAAATACTTATGTATAAGCAATCTTGGATAAAAATGAGATGTGAAAATTTATCCCATACCTTATGTCCAATTTCATCCGTATGTGTCAGAGACTCATTTTCATCGACGCGCCTCTTCTAAACCTCCTCTTAGGGCACTAAATTTGGTCTTTGAAGAAGACCAGGACCCCTAGTATGTTTCTAGGGAAGTGTAGAAGATAAATTTTTGGGGTTTGGACGAGCATGAAGGCTCAAAGTGGTGTGGGTAGGAGAGGGAGGAGGATCCCTTTTAGATGAGAGGAGAGGTTCACTTTTGGAATCCTCTAAAATAATAATTTATAATAAACTCAAACCCCACATAAAAACATCCAAAAATAACTCAAATTTGAAGATTAGTTGATATTGGGTTGTAATATCATCATGCAATAAGATTTAGACATGTTGGTAATTTATTTTAAACCTTATCAACTTGATATATCATTATTTAATCTATTTAATTTTATTTGTGGTAATAAAATTATGAATTTTAATTTGTTATAAATAATTAATTGTGTGGTGTTAATTGTCCATAATTGGATCATTTATGAAATTTTAGACCTGATAAATTTAAATTTATAATTATTAAATATATTTGTGATTTTTAAACAATTTTATAATATGTTATTTTTATAAAATAACAATTGTGTCAATTTTGACACTATTCATTTATTTGAATTTAAATAAAATCCACATGGAGGATATATTCTAAAAAATATATTTAATAGACTCCTAACATGTCATATTCATCTAGATATTTTTTGGAGAACATTAATTAGTTCATATAATATTTATTTTAATATTTTTAATACCATTTATTTGATATTTCAATCAATAAAATAATTTATACATCACTACTGGGTCATCATTAATTATAATTATATAATCCCTAAAAATTCTAAATAAATTCTCATGATGTATATAATTTTATTAAATTTATGGAAAATATTTATATTGGAAGTTTAATGAGGTTTATCGCTAAATTAAAATTATTACACTTATAAGATATAAGATAGTGACATGTTGTCACTTTCGTTGGTTTTAATAATAATTATTTCATTTTCATAGTCAAAAGTCCATGAAATGAATCTATTCCAACCATTAAATGATATGGTTTGAATTTTATTCTTTCAATATAATTTTGGATGGTCTTAGGGTAATTTTATAATCTTATTTTTAAACATAATTACCCGATTTACCATTAACTGTAGTAAATTAAAAGTACCATAGTTACTATTCATAACATCAAAAAAAGTAACGTATTAACATAATTTGGACACACATAATCCAAATATGGAGTCCATTTTTTAAAATTCAAAACAAATAAGTTGGAGTAATTAATTTAAAATTTATCTCGTTGTTAAGAAAACATGATTTAAAAGTTAAAACATTTCCAAAGATTGAAATGTTTTTACCCATGAATTCAATGTAACCTTATTGGCAATGACTTAAATTATATATAATGGTAAAAATGTATTCTATTTATACTTAAAAACCACTAAATATTATAATTTTACCATATAAATTTTCTCGAAGAAAAAACATTTTTTAATTAAAATTTAGCGTATTTTTACTATTCATCAACATATGAAAGTTAACATAAAAATATTAAAATATTATCCAAAGTAAATTTTAATATCCTTATTGAAATCAATAATTGTATTTCATCAAATATAACTTATAAAATGTGTCAAAATCTAGATTTAATGTGGGTGTGCCATCAAAAGGAGGAAAAACTGCATTTTTTGAAACATACTTCTTTTATTTGAAAAATTGATTTTTTTCTCATACCTCTTTCCAAAAAATGTTTTCAGATGAACTATAATGTTATAAAATGAAAAATTAAATGTTCTCAGCTGCATGCCAATGTTTGTGTCCCTTCCTAGCAGAATCCATCCACTGATAAGATCTAAAATGAACCCAACCAGCCTAACCATAACTTTCTTCTCAGTACCTACACTAAATCCCCATGTCTTCCACTAACTATCCTCCACAAGGAACCTATACATGTGCCCCAATCATTTTTGAACCCCCTTTGACCAGGTTGTATGACTCACAAGAAACATTCCATGTATAGAGGAATTCATAAAGTGACTGAACCACCACATAAAGTAGTTTTCCCTCACTAACTGGTCATCCTACCTTGTCACTTGTTCTATCAGTGCCTTTTCCAGCGGTGAAATCTTCTCCAGGTCTTCCCATGTAATCGTTAAAGAGAGGAACTAATTATACATTTCCCCCAGTATCAGGACCCCCGAGATTTTGTTCAAGTCCTGTAAAAGAATTACAACCTTACCATGGTGAAAATGGAAAGTGTTGTTCCTCAACAAACACCAGCTCAGAAACTCTGACATTAGTTGATTCAACTATTAGATATGTAATTTGGAGTCCCATTCTACCTCGTATAGGCCCAATAACCTCAGCCCTACCCAGAACTCCTCACATAAGGGACATACCCATTAATCCCATGACCATTCATCTAGTAAGTATCCTCACTAGCTCAGATCCCACTCATCGGTCCATACCTTCTATGAGTTCCCCAAGGCTACCTTCAGAATGGTGTGATACAACAGTGGAGATACCTCTAGGTGCAATTACTTCCCATCAATGTTTTTGACCTAGTTATAAAAAAATCATCCTTGATAGGTGTTTAATCCTCCCAAATATGATCTTTGGCTACCCCGAACCACTAGAGATGACATGGTGTACATCTCAACCAGTAGGTTAGATTTAACCTTCTCTCCATAGGAATGAAAACATCATCCCTCTGACCGAAGCCATATAGAGGCAACCTTTTTCATAATGGGTAGATCATCTGAATCTCTGACAGCATATCCACCAGTGACTCATCATCTAAATGGTTCCATACATAATCCATGAAACAAAGTTTATTCTCTATTATTCACTTCAGGGAGAGTCCACATGGTCCCCTAGAAATATTCCTGGTGAGAAATTCAATCTTCAATGTTTTTGGTTTTTTTTCTGGTTCATAGAGCACGTTCTCGGAGCTCATTTGTGAAGAACTGTCGCTGAGCTATTTTAAAACAAGAGATCATATATCCCCGGAAAAAAATTCATAGAAACAAGCCATGAAGAGAATTCTTGTTTAGTTAAAAGAGTCACTGTGAACCATAGAGAAAAAGCCCTGATTTTCAATGAACAATTAGAGAGCATGCAGATATTTTCCAATCAAGAGAAAAATCCCTAAAATGAGAAGTTGGTAAAAGAAAAAATAGAGGTCAGTCTCCCCTATTTATAGGAAACAACTCTTTGTGGCGCTCCTAACCTGCGCATCTCTACTCTGTATCACGACCCGGCTCCGCAATCCGGCTTTGTGATTCACATAGAATATTAGTGACATTCCATCAGATAGTGACCCTTGTCATATCCTCGGCTCTATGTCTGAGGGGGGTGGGGGAATTTGTAGGCACCAAAATATTTTATAGGAAAACGGCACAAAAAGGAAACCCATTCCAAAGGGGTTTCCATGTGAGGGTCTTTCGCAGATTCCCTTAGCACCGTAGCTGACACGAAGGCGAAGCCCCCTTTACTGTCTCCATGGAGTAAAAGTGGAGGGAAGTTCTATGGTTATGACACAATTGACCAGGATCAACATGTTGTAGAGGGAACTGGATCAGCCTTTGCAATCTACAAGAACATGATAAATTCCATCAAAAGCATGGCAGTGGAATATAAGGAGATATATACGCTGAGGATGAGATGACTGTTGACTCCTTAGTTATGAAAAACATGACACAATCTATGGTTTATCATAGAGCACCATGTGGATTTTCACTGGGCTATCCCTGCTTCCCACCACCCATATCCTATAAATATCGGGATCACCTCAAGACCAATTAAAGGATACCATGACATTTCACCTTATCATCTCTCAAATTGAAAATCACCATCCACTCTGAAAAACCTTAAAAAAATGAGCTCTTAAAGGTACTCAATCATTAAGAAGTACCCTTTCCTTAAGTCAAATACAAACCCTCTTTAAGTAGGGATGCCCTTCACATTTCCGAAGGTCCATCGCAAAGGAAGATATCCCTAAGGGATCTCTAGTCTTCACAATGCACTCATGCTTCGCAAAGTACCCTCCCTAAACATGTGAACTATATTAAAATGCATGATCAATATGCTTCGCAAAGCACATTGCTTGGGAGGGATAAGCTTTTCAAGGTACTCTTTCTTCATGAGGTCCTACTCCGTGAAATCCATTCTACATAGTGAAGAACTCTCCATATGCACCAATACCCTATTATCATGCTAGGCCACTTGACTTCGCGAATCATAACCAATCGCGAAGTCCCTTCCTATGTAGAGCACTAGAGGTTTACAAGGTCTTTTCCAATGAATCCATTTGATTAACAAATCCTTCTTATATATGACCCTCCATGTTTTTACCATGTGATTTCAAGGTCTCTTCGGTTGTGCTTCATTTTGTGTTAAATAGCATCATGATTCATTGCATAGGTATGCTAATGGATATTGCTTCTTCGCGTAACCAAGTTAAGATGGGCCACTCAGTGGATCACTCCACAACACCCCCACACTATGCCACTTCCAATTCCTTCCCTTCTCCAAGTGTGGGTGGATATTAGTTATGTAAGTCATAGGGATACGAAGTGAAGTTTTCTCATCCAGGATGCATCACATTAAATTTCCACGCACTATCATCCTCACCACATGAAGTAAAACTGTGGCCTCACCCAAGAAATATATATTGGGTTCCCCACCTCAGACATTATCCACACCCACTCATTTCCACAGGAGTGATATCTTACTCACATGGAATGACATCCTCTTTGTTGGAGTGGTGTTTGTCCGTGGGGAAGGGAAATCATCTTGGTTGATGCACCTATCCTTTCTTGAGGGAGGTAGAATCTATCCTCCTCCTCTATTCATCCATGCTAAATACTAGAGGATAGATGGGAACATGGAATTTTGTTACCCCGTCCCTATCCCTCATGGAATTTTCACCATCAAGCATACTTCTAAAGAGTAAGTCCCAATATCCATCTCCCTTGGATGCTAACCACACAAAATCCCTTCATTAAACATTGTCCTACTAACCAAAATTAAGACCCATACTCCACTTCCTGCATATGCATCATTTGCGGCGTGATAGTCAGGTCTTTACTGCCTCTTGTTTCACACACTGATCATGACTCAATGGGCTTATTTAAGCATTGAACCTGACATCCTTCATGGGTATCTTTGGCTTGTTATACCCAAACCTACCAAACTACATGGAATTTGATACTTGTATCCTATGAATGGTATGCAAGATTCCTCCCTGAGGTTCAAGACCAACACCTACATATCCCGACCCCTTCATGTCGGTTCACCTTCATCCTACAAGATGTTAAAATCTATCCCCCATTCTGAACTAAGTGGACATTGATCCTTGCATCCTAGGAATGGTACATAGAAAGCTTCCTTAAGGTTCAAGCTCAACACCTACTTGTCCCGACCCCCTCACGTCGGTTCACCTTCTTCCCACATGACGTTAAACTGTATCCCTCGTTCGGAACTACGTGGTCTTTGATCCTTGTCTCCTTAGAAATGTACATAGGAAGCCTCCATTAGGCTCAATCCCAACACCCATTAGTCCCGACCACTTCACTTCATTCCACCCTTGTCCTGCACGATGTTAAACTATACGCCCCTTTTATCTTGCAAGACTTCAAAATGTACCCATTTCAACTTTGTGGACATTGAACCTCATCTCTTAGACAAGGTACGTAGGAAGCCTCCCTAATGTTCATGCCCAATCGAATGTAAGCCGTTGTGATACCCAATTAACGGTAGCACGTTGTGATGAAAAATTGATGATAAGATGTTGTGATGCCCAATCGATGATAATACATTGGACCCCCAACCAGCGATAAGACATTGGAACCCTTGTTAGCAGTAAGCTGTTGTCAACCCCAAAATTTGGGAAGAAATTTTATCCCCATTTAGTAGCAAGCCATTGTAGTCTGCAATCGATAGTAATCCATTGTAGTCCACTTTACGGGGACCCACATTTCTAGTCATTCCACATGGAATCAGACCAACCCTAGCTGCTATCCATGCGTAAGCCCCAGTATATAGTCAGATTGTTGTCCTAAGCGCACACCCTAATTCAATACCCCCCATACAAAACTATGTGGACTTATATTCCATAGCCCGAGGATATATAGGAATCCTCGTTGTGGTTCAAGAACAACATTCATGTCCCATAATGGTCTCTCCTTAGATAATATTTGTTTCCTGATGGCCATGCTGTATCCCGGAGGTTCTACTTCCTCTAGATCCCATCCATCTATCCATTCTCATAGGCCGCCTCCTCAGGATACCCATCGGCCCACCAAACTACGTGGAATTTGATTCCCTACCATGGGGATACGTATGAATTATCTTCTAGGCTCAATCCCAAAATCATTGTTGTCCTCACGTTAGTTCCATATCATTCTCCATCCACCATAAACCATTCATATCAACCATGATTCTTACTCGAGTTGCCACATCTCGATAACATCATGTCATCCACTTTATCAATACTCCTAGAAGCAATCGGGTAACTAACCACGCATTATCCATAGTATAAGTGTTAATTGATGGGGTTGTACCCCGATAATCCAATCTTATTTCTGTTTTGATTAGTCTGATCTTTCTTCTCTTGATGTTAAACTCACGACAAACCCTGTGTTAAACATGGGAAGATGAGGAAAATCTCAGATGCATGCCTATGGAAAATAATTTCCAGCACTCGACGTGGGATGCATAAGGATTTCACTCCATTGAGAAGTCCTACCACATGGTGAAGAAATCCAGAAGAATTTGTGTTCCAGCTTCCAAACACAACAGTGATGTCCAACATGACTACTACATTAACTGAAGGTTTTTCCCCTGACTCAACCTCTTAGATTGTCATGATAGGAGAAGTACAATTAACATGCATCCCTAAAGACATGGAACTGTGAGGAGTTTCAAGAACATGGTCTTATGTCTATTAGGGAGACCCGGTCTAGGTGATGAGTTACAAGGAGGAATCCCCAGAAGGAGGAACTCACATCCCATCATATCATTTCGGCCAAGGAGCAAACATCCCTGAGTAAGAGACATATGTCGCCCACCATTGGAAAGTAGGAATATGAGGAAACAATCAGTGCATACTCCAAATAATGGATGCGCACATAGCGAAAGTGTCAGAATAAATATGTATCACATAAAACTAATTAGGTTCTTAATATTACAATATTCCTCAATGAATGGAAATTGAGACAAAGTCTGTTACCTTGTCTTCCTTTTGGTTGAATGTGCATTAATATCCTTTATAGTTCAATAAAAATTGTTATTAACATATTCAAGAACCATATTAATTTATAAAATTTCATATAATATCCTTTTATAACTTATTATCACCTACTCATTAAAAACAGTTTCATTATTTTGATTTTTTCAGGTGTTAATTTCATTGTTTTCTCATCCGTTCTTCATTATGAATACCTAAGATATTTTGTGTATAATGTTGTGGAATCATACACATAATAATATTGAAATAATTATAATATTCATATATAATTTAATATTTTTATACAAATCACGAAATATTTTTTTGAGAAATGAAGTATGTTACGATCATTGAAATGTTAAGTCATAAATTGGCATGGGTAACACTTCCATCTTTCAAAGATCATAATGGATAGTTGGTAAGTATTATTTTATCATTAAATAATGATATTAATATCATAAATACCATATAGTTTCTTTAAATGTAATATATTATATCAACCATGTGGTGTGGTGAGAAAAAAAGAGCAACATGACTCTATGAAGGCGGTACTCCACACATAGACGAATAATGTTATCATCTTTATGTGAGTGAAAATTTATGAATGAAACTGATATGTTTTATATTATAATTATAAATTTGTGATGAATATCATAATTATTTTATTTATATCACATATAATTATTAAAATCATCATTATTAAGTTCCATGTAATGCATTGTTGAAAAAAAGAATCACATTAGTTCGTGAGGTGGTAGTCCGCCATAAAAAAGAGTGACATTATCGTATCTTGTATGGAATATAATATATAAAGTTATATAGGATTTAATTAAAATATATGTATATTAATTTTATCAATATAATATATATTATTTATATCCATCATCATACCCACTATAGGAGTTTTTGAATGAAAACACGTCACATCGGTACTCGAGATGGTTGTCTGCAGTAAACACAACAAGCATTATTGTTTCCCTTTCTAGTGAATAAGATATAAATACTAGTCATTTTGTTAAGATAATAAAATAACAGTATATAAAATAAAACATTTTCAACATATAATCACTAATTATGAATATCTGATAGAGGTGGTGGAAAAAATGACACAAAAACACATAGTTAGTAATTTTAACTCTTCTTGGACCACCTCTTTTGAATTATACATAATGTTGTCTTCGAATGAATTTATGACCAAGTGATAGATTCTAAAATGAGGTGAATGATGTTTTTATGTTTTTTGGGTAGGTCTTGAATGTGAAATGGTTTTTAAAGAGAGAATAATGACAGGCAGTGGGTGGACTTTTCGATGTATGGTGAGTGGCACACTAAAACATTTTAAAAATAAAATGGTGTACAAATATTTTTCACATGAAAAAAGGTTCAAAATTAGAGTATTCATGAGGCTTATACATGATAGGGTCGGTATATGGCCATCCAATATGATTTATAAATGTGTTTAGGGTAATTTATCACTTATCTGTTTAGTTTCATCCCCCGATAAAACCAACTTTTACCTTACCCGTGTTATATAACATTAATGGTTTGCAATATTAATTTTTGTCAAAAATTATGTTGAAAATCTCTAAAATGTAAATTATTCTGGTCCCAAATATGTTATCCATTTTCCAAAATTTCATTCACAAATGATGTTACATCCAAAGATTTTAAAATATGAACGTCATATTTGATAAAATGCATGTCACACAAACCCAAACATAAAAGGAATATAACAGACTGAAAATTTACAATATATTTAATATTTGATCTAAATTTAATATATTCTATATATTCCAACACAGTAAACAATGGGATAATACCAAACAAAATTTTGTCATGATTAGTGCACTTAATTTAAAATAAAATTTTTACAATTTCATAAAATTTATGTTGGAAAATAAAATTCATTTTTGAAATTTGAAAGTTAAAATTATCTTAGGGTGAATATTTCAGTTATTTCTGGGAAGTTACATTTTTTTATGTATCGTAAAAAAATATAGAATTTTAATTGAAAAAATTCTTTTAATTTAAATAATTAAAAGTATAAAATTATATTTCAGATTGATTTTACTGTAAAATTTGTTCAAATTTTATATCATTAAGTCCAATTTATTTAATTTTAATCATTTTCAAATTTTATTTTTATATGTAAACTCTGTAAAATTTTGAATATTTATACTTTAAAAACATGCTTTATCAATAATTTTGTGGGACTAAATTTAAATTAAATCATTGAACTTATGTGAATTGAATTTAGAGAAATTAATTTCACATTTGGAATTATCCTTTTTTATAATATCTAATAAGTTTAACATAATTTTAGAACAAAATTAATAGTGAATGCGGTAAAAATTAATTACCCTAGTTATGGAATAAATGTTTTTACCAATGAGTTAAAATAGGATTATTAGAGTGAAATGGCCTAAAATATTGTCTTAATTTTATTTAATGAGATTATTTAGACCATTTTTTCAAATATTTTGAAATATGTAAATTTAGTCCACCATTCGTCTTAATATGACCCAAATAATATGTTATGTAAAGTAAAATACCAAAAGATACTTTTCATACGTTAAATATATATAATGAAATGGGATATGGAAACAATAAAAAATTGTGTTGTTATACATCTTTTTTTGACATAAAAATCGGTATCTATTTTCTAAATATTTTATAATTTAATATTAGAGATAAATTTGTTACATAAAATCCATAATAAATTCCTACACAATAATTATTTAGGTAAAAATATAAATTAAATCATAATAATAATAAAAGTGATGTAAATTGACTGAATTGTTGGGTTACATTAATTTTATATATTATTATATCATGTTAAAATGTTTTTATCATAATATATTCAAATTATAACCCTGTAATGATAATTTTAAATCAATTCAAATGAATAATTTCAACATTGGAATTAATGTTATTTTATCTAAAAATATATTTTATTAAATGACTTATAATTAGTAAAAATTCAATATTATTACTAGTTATTTCTATATAAAATTAAATATCAACTATGTTCTATTAGGGGAAAAATTTATTTTTTAAATTTTAATATTTACCTCTAAATGGTAAAAACTCTATTAAAGTAGTTAAGGTTAAAAAAAAGTTGTGCATGATCATGCACATGGGTTAAAATAACTTATAAACAATATAGGTTTTTATTTGATAAATTTTATATAATATTAATGATCATTGGGAAATAAATATATAATTATATTCACTTTAATTTATTCTTAAAGGATAAATTAACAAAATTAGAAAACTAGTCACCATAGTGAAAAACAAAAATGGTAAAAATAAAGAGTCTCCAATGTTAAAGAAAGATGTATTATAAACATGTATATCAGTATGTGGAAGTGTATTTCAATGACAATATCATATCATAAAACCATTATTTAACACTTTTGGAACCACTTTAGGTAATATTAACATCTCAATAATTAATACTTATGGGAATTTACAGGGATTCCACTCATCCTAAACAATATATGAGAACTCACTCCCCACACTTATTCAAACCTATAAATACATATGTGTCAGGAAAACCTATCCATGAAACTTCCCAAATTCCATCCCCTCATCCTAGAATTCATATATTGGGATTAAATCCAACCTTTTAAGGATTTAGTATAGTCTTAATGAGGATACAGAAAAAAGAGTTAATATTTTCAGTAAGCATCATTATTTTATTTCTTTCACCACTTCATTTAATTTTTATTAAACTATAATGATGTAAAAACCTCTATATAATCCACTTAAATTAAATTTTTTATAATTATGGTATTACCTAAAACTATCTCCACTTCTATCAAATGGGTTACGAAAACATTATTTGTGTGTAAGAATGATTACCAACTCACGACCTGATGTCATTCATTTTTTCAATTCCAACCACTAAAATTTGTGTATGATGATTTTTATAAATTATATATATTATTTTATTAAAATATTAATAAATAGGTATCCAAATAATCATTTATATTTTTTAATATCCATTTATTAGGTTATATGATAATGTCGCTCATGTGTTTAACAAACTACTGCCTCATGAAACAATGTGATTATTTTTTCACCAACACTTTAAATATACATAGATATTGAGAATGTTAATGATGTTATTTGATATAAATGACATAGTTATAATATTAATTACATAAATATCATCATATAAAGATCAAATATATGTACACACCATTTTATTTCCTTTCATTTCACTAATATAAACATGATAACATCATTCATATACTCATGGAATACCTCCTTCAAGAAGTGATGTTACTAATCTGATTATAGAGGAGCAATGTTTTATGCCTATAGAGAGGATACATATAGCCTTGGGATGTGGTTAAAAGTAATAGGTTACACTTTTATTGTATTGTCTCAAAGGAGATGTTGATTAGTGGTGGTTATTGATCCAGAATACTGAGGAGGAATATGAAACTGAACATAGGTAATGGAATGATTTTATGTTTTAATTTCATTATAAATATTTACCTCGTGAATAGAAATAAAACATAAAGAAAAAGTTCATTAGATTAATGAAAATTGAATAAGAAAGGGTTGTAGAGTATAAATCATTCTTTATACGGTTAGCTAGATATGCAACACATTTCATATTCAACAAAGATTGAAGGAATGATTATTTCATTGAAGGGAAAAATAAATGTCTCTAAATAGAACTAGTCTCTCAATTTTTTTTACATATGATTAAATAGATTTATGTTCTATCTAGATATTGAATTAAATAACTAGTTATTAAATATTCAATGTGAAGCATGAAAAGAACAGGATTGTGGGGTAAAAAGATAAAGTGAAGAAGGGAAATAAATATTTACCCATATGTGATAATTTTGGATAGAATCACCCTATTAAAGTCATAAAGGGATTGAATTTTGTTTATAAGTTTTTAGAAATGGGTCACGATAAAAAACCAAAAAGGAAGTAAAAAACTAGTTATTCAGTTTTTCATTTTAAAGGATAAAGGTTAATATTGAAATTAATTTCCAAATAATTAGGGGATTATCCCTTATAAGAAGATAAGGGATCAAGTGAAATATAATTTTAATGATATAAGAATGTGGAACGATCATTGTGCTCATTAATTTGTATAATTATAATTTGTTCTAAAAGTATATTATTGATGACATTGAGGTCATAGGATTTGTGAAGTGTACAATGATTTTACTACAATAATTTTTCAATAATGATATGGAAGTGTATGTTAAATGGTGATAATAAAAACAAATTCTGTGGAATGTTGATATTCATGGGAAACACATGAATGAGGGAAAGATAACCATTAATATGTTCTTGATGTTGAGATAATGATGTTGAGATAAAGAGATAATTGATATAGATAAAGTAAATTGGATATTACTATAAATAATAGAACTGATTAATAATTCTTCAAAAGGGTAGTTTATGTTTTCATTGATGGACATAAAATCATTTTTGGATTCAAGGAATATATTTAATAATTTTAGTTTTATTTTAGGAATAAAGAATCATGCAAGTTATTAATAAGGTTTTTTGGTAATTCAATTTATTACGATCTTTTAAGAGAGTACATGATGAAGGTATTCATAATATTTATATGTGATGATAATGATTTAATTTAAGTTATTTGATGGATTAATGGTAAGTTCAGTTTGGTAATTTAGTTACATAATTTCTAATATTTTGTATAATGATATTTTGGAAGGCTTATAAGGTAAAACATTTATGAAAGGGATTTTGTTGAATATTTTGAACGGTTTTAATGGATAATATATCACATTCCCTATGATTTGTTTTCATATTTTAAAACTTAAGCTTACTATTTTTTTTGGAAAATAGATTGAGATATACGTAATGAACAATCACACTTTTAGGGGTCTTATAATCTATTAAAAGTGAATTTTAGTGATATAGTCATAAGAAAATAAATTTTGGATATTAATTTTTGGGGTAATAGATGAATTGAAAAAAAAACTAAAGGATTATATTATGAATATGAATAGGGACATATAAAGTAATTATATTTCATTATATTATTAGACCGTAAAATTGTTTTTTAACATTATGAAAATGGATCTTGAAATAAAATTTAATCTTATTTCTATAATTTCAGATGATATTAATGTCATTTTCACACCTATATTGTTTTTGTATTTGTGACTATTAAAATTCTTCTGATCAACCACATTCTGGTGAATAATGTTTTCTATCACTACCCATCAGTATTTTGGTGTTAGTTTTCTCTTTATTGTCTATGTTTTCATTTCCAAAATATTTTCTCAATACAAGAATCATAGTTATGTGATTATTTTAGATGAATTACACAATTACACAATTATCTATTATTAGTAGTATGTTTTATTTACTTTGTTATGATTTGGTTTTTTCACTAACTAATTTTCAAATTTCAATCCTGTTATTAGTATGATCAATATTAAATTGTGAGGACATAATTTATTTAAGTTTGGAAGAACAGAACGCCATGAATAAATAAAATACAAACAAAATATTAGATATCATGTATTACATGAAACAATAAGATTCAATGTAATATAAATTTCTGATACATTATGATATATTCACTATTTTAAATAAATTTCAAATATTTTATAGCTTACAATGAACACAATACTTGGTTTAAACAAAAAATGTTTACTCAGGCTTTGTGCACTTAATTTTAAATGAAATTTTATCAATTTTAGAAATTTTAAATGATAAAATAAAATCAATTTTTTAAATTAGAATAACAAAATTATATTAGTGTTAATTTTTTCCTTTTTTATGAGATGTATCATTTTAAATGAATATTGAATTTTTTTGAATTTTAATTGAAAACATATATATTTTTTAAATAGTTTATATTGTTAAATTATATTATTTTTTGATTATAAAGTAAAGTTATTTCAATTTTATTCCAATTATACAGATTTAGGTCACTATAATCATTTTTATATATAATTCTGATATAAAAAATAGTAAACAATCTGGAGGATTTTCACTTTAAAATACATCATTTTCGATACATTTGATGGATTAATACAAAATAAAATTGCACCACATATGATAAATGAACTTCAAAAAATGATTTTCATAGTTATAATCAACAATATTTATAATTTATATGAAGATTTAATTTTTTACCAAAATTATTACTTAATGGATTAAATATTATTTACCATGGTTCTGGTAAAAATGTGTTTATATTGGGGGGGTTAAACAATATTGATAAGAGTGAATAACATAAAATATTATGTTAAATTTTTTATTTGGTTTATTATAACCTTTTCCATTGAATTCTATAAAATATTTCAATTAATTCCCATTTTTTATGGAATATAACCCGTATAATAAGTTGAGTACATAAAAAGACCAAAAAGATAAGTTTGGTGTATTTAAAATAAATAAAGTCATTGGATAGGGAAAAATAGCATGGGAATGTTTATAAATATTATATTGAAATAAAAATTATTTTTTTATCAAAATAATTTATTTTTATTTTTATGATATGAATTATGTACTTAAATTTCATAAGAAATTTCAACGTAGCAATTATTTAGTTAAAAAAATAATATAAGGATGCTAATAAAAAAAGACTGAAGTAAATTAGATGAATTATTTTATGGTTTATTTACAATAATATACCCTTTATCAGAGGATTGAAATTAATATATTTGAGTTATATTATGTTATGGATATTTTAAAATTAAATTTAAATGAGTAATGTTAAAAATGACATTAATGATATTTGGTGATTAATTATATTTTATTAAATGATTTAAAATAATATAAAAATAAAATGATATTAAAAGTTATTTTTATATTAAAATAAATATCAAATATGTTCCAGTAATGAACTAATTAATCTTTTATAATGACTATAATCACCCCTAAATGGTAAAACTTTTGTTAGCACAGTGAAGGTTAAAACGGTGTTTTTGGATGATCACGTGCTTGTTTTAAAATAAATTATGAATACTTATAAAATTTTTATTTGATGAAATGTATTTTATATTTATAATATGTTGGTAAAAATTATTTAATAAGTTTAACTTTTATTTTTTCTTAAATGTTAAATTACTTATTTTATGAAACTAGTTACAGTACTGAAAACCCAAAATGAAAAAATAAGAAAATTTTGATGTTAAGGAATAAAATGTTTAAAACACGTGTTTCATTGTGTGATGGAGGTGTGTCTTAGCTATACAATACCTAAAAACCATTAATTACCAATTTTGGATCAAATTTAGTTAATATTGAACTCCCAATAGTTAATAATTTTCTGTATTTACTAGGATGCCACTCCTCCTCAACTTTAAAAGGGAACTAACTTACCTAACATATTCACACCTTTCAATAAAAATGATTCATCTATCTCCTTACATGATCTCTTCCCAATTTTCCTCACTTCATGCAAGAATACTTGATTTGGTAAAAAAATATAACATGTTTTATATTAAAGAAAATTTAAATGAGGATACCCGAAGAAGATGTAACATTTTTTAATAAGCATCATTATATAACTTAATTTTCCACCGCATTAATTTTATAATAAATCATGATGATTTAATAACATCTATATGTTCCATATAAATTTATTTTTTTATTATATTTGAATAACCTAAACCCATATCCAGTTCCGTAAAATGGGTTACGAAATACTCATTCGTGTGTATGATGGACAACCACCTCGCGAATTGGTCTCATTCATCTTCCCATCTCCAAATATAATTATTGGGTATAATGGTGGATATAAAGTATATAAATAATATTTATAATATATAAATATATCTATAATCACTATCTCATTTATATCCTTTTAACTTACATTCGATATGAGATATGATACCAACACACGTGTGTACAATGGACTACTACCTCACAAAGTGATGTGATTTGTCTTTCACCGACGCTTAACAAAAAAAAATTATTGGTACATAGTAAATTATTATATGTAATATACATGAAATAATTATTATATTCATGAAATATTTATCACTCTGTAATGATTTTTTATATAATTATTATTGTCTTTCTTTTATTTTCCCTCACATAATGATGATAACATCATTCGTTTATGTGTGTGATACCACATTGACGCAGAGTTGTAACTCCCTTCTAATCACCAAACCACACAGATTATATATATATATATATATTTATTATATTTTATTAATTATATTATGATAATTTTACAAAGGTATTAAATTGTTAACCCCATTTTAATAATGATCAGAGAAAAATATAAATGTTACCCATGCATACATACGACCTACCGCCCCTATGATCATAACATGCATCATTTTTCATAACCATCATTGATGATTTGATTAATAAGATTAATTGATGAAAAATATGATAAATAATTAATTATTATTTTTAAGGGTATTATGTTACTCTGTATTATGTACATGAATAAGATATTTAACGGCAAGACACAGAAATGAAAGCAAGACAACTAACTCTCAAAATAATAAAACTCCAAAATTATTATTAATGAATGGGAGATAAGATGTTTTGAATGGATCATATATGATATTATAAATATTAATATGTCTCTTTTATGAGTTAATAACATATTTAAAAATATTTTCCAATAGGTTATATAATTTATTGTCATAAGGGAGTGTGAGGTATTGGATTTTGTTTCAATTTTCATTCCATTGAGAGTTATATGTTATTATTCACCATGTAAATTTTATGTGGTTTATATACATCCCCTTTGACATGTAATATAATTATTAATTCATACTTTATGATATTTTTATTTCCAATTTGAACAATTTTATCTATGGGGATTCGACTAGAAATTTAACAACTGTTGAATGTTATTGTGAAATTTCACTTTATTTTTTGATTAATAACATTCCGCTGAATCAATCACTTTATTGTTATCATTTTTCATTAGGAATTGAATCTCTCTTATATATCCATATTATTTTTTTATGAATATGATTATTTCATATTCCATGTAGGATTTTTACATACCATGTTCACTTAGTAAATATTTTGTCTAAATGGGGTAATACTGATAAATATGTATCCCATACTCAATAAGGATACAAATAGTTAAGAATTTTTTTTAAAAAAATTAAATAAATTATTTTATATATGAGGAATGCATTGGACATGTATGATATGGGTTAAAGACTATTTATATAAATCCCCATGATGCATTTTTAGTCTCCCGATATGAATCAATTAGTCAAATTAGATGGGGTTTTACTAGTATGTTCAAACAATATTTTGAAAGGCCTTCAAGGTAAAGGCTTTATGTGCCTAGGAAAAAATGCATTCAATAATTAAGTATTTCCTTCTTTTGGAATTTTTTTCTTATTATTAGACATTATATGTTCTCTAAATTATTATCTATGGATGGATTTTATTCTTAATTTTTTATTAAATTAATTGTGATTCAGTTTTTTACCATTCCGTATTTATTTTTCCTTATATCACCCTGATAATCTTATTTTTTAAATAGAATGTGTGTTTAGTTTTCTACCTTAACATGTGGATTATGATTATTCATTAATGGTAGCTTCCACTAAACCTAAACATTTCTGATAATTTTAGTTCAACCTTATTTTTATTCCATTCCCAAATTTATGAATATGAATTCTTATAAAAAATTTCAATGATGTAGATAGTTTACTTTTTTATGCTTTAATTTCTTTTCCCAATGAATAATGGATATCATGCAAGTATCTAAATTTCCAAAAATACTAAACTGATCGGTCCCTTAGGATTTGACCCATTATCTCTATTATAATGTACTAATATGAGGCACCAACTTTGAGATATGTGGGTCAAGGTCATTAAAAAATCCTTGAAATGTAATTTAAAATTAATATTCCATATTTGACAAGAAATAAGGGTTTTAAAGAGAAAATGTTCAAATCTTTATAATGTTCTTATTTAAAAAATCAGAAGGAAAAATATTAAAATGGCCAAACTTTTATTAATTTACATATAAAAGAAATACTTTTACATTTAAACTAGTTTAAAATATAATTTAACATTATAAATAATTTTCAAAAAATGAAAAATCTCAATTAATAATTTTTATTTTCAGTACTCGTTAAAAAATGTAACATTTATGAAAAATTCCAAAACACAGCCGAAAGATAATTCTGAAATATTGATTAAAAATTTATGTTAATTTTATAAAATAGATTATCTAAAATTGGTAAAAATTTATTTTTAATTTGGTTGAAAAAAGGGCGAGTAAACTATACCTTAGAAAAATAAATTATTTCGAAAAACATATCTTTTGATATTAAATGATTTTTTATATCAACCAATATATAACCATAATGTTCCGAATTTAGTTTGTAATATTTATATTCAGCATTTTAATTGTTAGGATATAATGGTATATTATATTTTTTTTCATTGTATCTTGGGTTTCTGTGTTCCTCAATATATTAAAGAGAATAAATATAATGAAATATATTCCATTGGATGTTTAAATTCGTTGTTGCATGTCAAATATGATATAAAAAATTAGTGTTCATTTGTTAATTTTTTATGGTCATTTATTTACCCCATCATAAATAAATTTATTTAAAAAAAATTTAAATATTTTTGCTGAAATAACGGTTTTAGAATTTGAATATTAATTTTTAGAAAAAAAATCAGAAATATGATAAAAAAATATCCCCTTAATAAGAGTGAAAGGGAAATGTGAAGGTCATACAGAATAACACATTACATGGTTTATACATAGGATATCATATATGGAATTATAAATATAGATTTGGAAGAAAATTATAAATAATTAGGTAAGTGGTATATTTATTTAATCATATGAAATTGAATTATATGTGGAAATATAAGGACCTCAAAACCATAAATCTATGTTGATTTAAAATTCTATCTTATATATCTGATATAAATATAATATGGTATAATTTTTGTCCCTATCATTCTTATAATGTTGATAAATTATTTTACTATCTAATAATATACAGAAATATTATTACATGATTAATTTCTTTTTCATAATCACGGTTTTAACCTTTGGTTATTCGTCGATCTATTTCTAATTCATCTCTTACACTAAAAAATTATGATAAAAATTGATGTTTTTATGCACGAATCAATAAATTTTAATTTTAACAAATCAGAGAATTTATAAATGAGTGAACTGTGTTTCTGTATGTCTCTAACTATTATTAAAATATAATATTAGTAGTAATTTTTTAGATAATAAAAATTTAATATATATATCTCAAAATTAAAAGTACTAATTCAACATTATTTTTTATCCATAATATTTTTTATTTATAAATAATGACATATTAAAAAGAGCATCGTGTTGGTTAGTGTTAGACACTACACCCATATCATCCTTTTTCTTGTGTTTAATACCAAGGGCCTTGCTGGGCCAGGATGTTTATCACCCATCCTATGAATTATTGTTTTTATAAAACTATATTAATAGATTTCTAATAATATTCCAAAAAATATATGAAGGGAAACATTGAAATAAATGTAATCATTAAATATATTTTTTCTTAAGTATTTCAATACATCTTTTTCCCACAAAGTATAATAATATTATTTAACTATTATTGTGATGAAAATAATGATCATATTAATAGTAAATTGTGTTAATAACTTTATACTTATGTCTATAAAAAGTTAATGCATTATTTTACAAAACAAATCCATATAAAAATATACATTCCATAAATTTCTACCAAAATATCTTTACTCTTGGAAGACTCTAATAACATAAAACCAAAAAATAATTTTATTGAATATGAACTTATGATCAATCTTAAAATCATAAACCTCGGATGGCGTCATTGACTCTTAATATAATAAAGACACATATTCTTCTAAAATTGAACTCAATTTGTATACGTTTCATGATTATTATAACCTAAATATTAGTTTTAATATATTTCATCTGTTATATTCTTTAATCACAATACCTAAATATATCATCAATTTTATTTCAAAAAATGTTTTCTCAGGATCTAGGGGTTAATATTAAAAATATTGAATTTACTCAAACAATTCCCAAGTTCCTTTATTTTATGACAATAAAATATAAATGGATCCCTAAAATATATTTCTTTTTTTATATAATAGTCTTCATTATTCCTCCTAAATACTTCTATTATGCCCTTATTTTCCAAACATATATAATTTTACTATTTCATTTATTCATCTTATTGGGTGTCTCATTATTTTTTTATCACATTATTGAAATCAAGCCTTCTTTCTTTCATATCCTCCACCACTTTTTCTCTTATAAAACACTATCCTTCTCTTATTTTTTGAATGTGGTAGTTGTTTAAGGTATAGGTTGTTAATAATATTTTAGGATAACTGTGATAGTAGAATCATGGTAACTTTCACTCATATATTCATCTGATTTAGTTGTTTATTTTCAAATAATATCCCTTAATATTCAATGTATATAAGATTCAATCAAGATCGATCCATTGACAATATCCAAAAATAATAGATTGAGGAAAAATAATTATATTGGGAAACCATATAATAGTTTAATTTATTTTAAGTCATGAAAAATTATTATCAATATAATACACCTTAGGATTCACCTCGGTTATACATTTTCATCATCTATTTAAATCCTTCATAATGGTTTGAAAATAAAGTGTGAATTATCCTAAGTATATCCCGTGATATTTCCAATTTGCGAGCATTATAAGGCTCGTTTTACCCCAAGTGATAATCTGGTGAAGCCAATTATTCCCTTTTGTGATTTATTACCCTTAAGTATATCTATTTTAGAACCAATTCTACTTGTAGTATCTAGAAATGTATGTATTTTTAGTAAAATGCACATAGTATGCATATTTCAAAAACATTTGGATGTTCTTTTATACTTCTCATCAATGTAAAACATAGGGTTATGGTCCTTAATCTATTTTTTTCTCAATCTAGTTCCCAAGTATCTTATTAATCATTCTATGATACAAAGTATATTGATGCTGAACACTGTGGCCCAAATATGGGGTTAACATTATTAAATTTTCTCAAGATATGAGGAATCCTGTCATAATGAACCAAATAATTTAGTTGAATTAGTTTAATAGATACATACTCAATTATTTAATTACATTTGAAATCCCAAATTACATCATAATTTTTTTCAAGAATAAAATTATTTTCTCAAGAATATAATTTCAAATAAATCTTAGTACAATTCCTGGAACCCTAGGTAAAGGAAAAAAATAATTGGAGAGAAAATGTTGAGTAAGGGATAAGTACAATGGAAGCCATAAGAAAACAATAAAAAATAATCCATTTGGAAAGTAAATAAATGAACACACATTCAATTTAACAAACTTAAATATCATGATATGATAAGTCAAATTAATATGGATAGTTAAATAACTAAACATATGTTCTATTTAATAATTTACATTAATATCATAAATTTATAAGGAATAATCAATATTGAAAGTAAAATAATGGAAAAAAGGTCTATTTAATCAATAAACTAAAAATGAAATGTGTTTGTAGATAATATCATTTCAAAAATATCATAGGAAAGGTAATTGTATTTTAAATTCCGGAATCACCTATTTATTGTATGTCATGATCATAGGCATCGTGATGCCTCTACCATCAAGATGATTAATAATATGGTAAATTTTTTTTGAATATATACAATAGAAACCCATTTATCTATGTAAACCCAATTGAGTCAACTAATGTGAATAAAGTTGAATCAAGGTGATATTAAAAATTGGTACCACCTATATCTGAATGTCCAAAATAAGTCCCTATATATTAAATAATCGATTTAATTCATGAACACTATGCCTTTCCATTAAATATCCATATTGAATAATTAATAAAAATTACAAATATTTACCTAATAAATCAAATAATTTTAATCATAAAACAACAAATGTACACGCGAGATATAGATTAAGCATCAAAAATTCTTTTAATAAATACTATGGATATTTAGTAAAAGTTAATGAATAATGATCACCAAGAAGTGAATATTTAACAGGAATGATAATGACTAAAAAATGAATAAATAAAGTGAATGTCAAAAAAACCTTTGTCAAAATGGTCATAATCCATCAATAGAAATTATAAGGATAATCTCAGTCTAACATAAAAGAATTTGAGTATGAACAAATTGTTTTTTTCATTGAAAAATACATAATCTATTAAACAACATTTAAAAAATTACTTAAAAAGTAAATTCAAAAAAGAACAAAAATAATTTTAATTTAAAATAATATAAGAAACATATAATGAAATCTCTAAAACATTTATTGTTCTTAACGGACTAAAATTATGTACATGCTGAGAATAAAAAAACAATCATTCCTTTCACATTTTGTATAGAATCCAAACATTCTGTATTTAGAAAGAGACATGAAGAATCATTTAAAAAAAACATAAAAATTCAATATTAATAAAAATTTATATAATAAATTATTTTTTAATGGTTAAAAAGAGACTTTAAAACTTTTTTAGAGATCATGTTTTGGTATTAAATTGTATTTCTGACCGATGATAGAAGTGTATTTGTATTTTTGTAAAAATAGTTCAAAAAAATTTAAGTTACAAAGTTTGATATAATTGTTCAATTAGTTAAAACTTTAATTATTAAATACAAGATAAGAAAATTAAAGGGATTTATTATTCAATTATCAAATAATTTTAGTTTTCATATACTTAATCATAAAAAAATATTGATTAAAATGAGATAATGAAATCATCCATTATAACGATCCTATAATTGAAGAGAGAATTAACCAATGAATCAATTGTGTGATTAAAATGTAAATTCATATATATTAATTGGATAAAAAATATAATATATTAAAAAATAGTCACATAGTAAAAAAAATATGAAAGAAAAAAAAACAATTAATATAACCCAATGGAAATGAACTGAGTTATGAAATAACTTACATAGTGGTAATTTTCAAGTAAAATCCCCATGGATTAAATAATTTATATTAATACATAAATAAACCTAATTTTTAATTAATAAAGATATTATATATAAAAGGGACAACATATACACCATATAAAATATTTTGGGTTCATAATATTATAATATTTCTCTATGAATAGAATTTTGAGAGGAATTACCTTACCTCACACATCCATTTGGATGCGCATTATTTAACCACCTGTGTAGTGTTAATTAAAATTCTATTAACTTATTAAAGACCCATATTAGTAAATAATATTTTATATGAGATAATTTTATAACATATTATCACTCGTTTTTTAAAAATGTTTCATTACTTTTATTGTTTCGGGAGTAAATTACTGTGTTTTTGCAATCGTTCTTCATTATGAAAGTTTTTATTCATATTCATATTATATAGTTGCATAATCTAAATAATATTAATTAATATATATTTATCACATTTATACATAAATTATTCTTTTAATACATATCATTATATATGTTTTGATAAATGATGTATGTTACAATCATCAAGATGGTAGGTCAAACATATACATTGGTTACATTTCCATTTTCAATATTTATAATAACATAAAGGGATGTTGTACTTTTTCTATATAGAATTATAATAATATAAGGACCCGGCCTTATTATTATTTATTATTTAATTAAATTAATAATTCACATTGAGGATCTTTTCAGGTTTAGAGTTTTAGAGAATTAGGACATAACTATTACATCTCAAATATTACAAAGTAGACACATCTACTCAGCTTCCATTTTTTCACAAAATAAAAACTCTTGAACACAATAGTCATGAGTAGTTATTTGTTTTAGATAGCCTAACATTTCCTTGATATCATCCTTGACCCTATTCATCTTTATGTCCTGTGAAAAAAATTTCAAAAAAACATAGGATGAGCATAAAAAGCTCAGTAAGGGTTATAACAATACGGAAACAAAACATCAGTCTATGTATACATATGAATAAATGAAATCATACTTTACTCATAAAACATATGCAATTTAACATACCTCATTAAATCATATGATTTACAAATAACTCATAGAAATCATAAGACATAATGGTATCTTGAGGCATTCATAACATTCATACGTAGGGATTTACCCTCCTGGTTACGTTTGGAATACCCATCATAGTATATTCCCTAAATCTCTTCATAGAAACCTTAACATTTAACTCATTCATGTTACACAATGCATTAAAGAACTATATGTGGCTCACCCGCCATTAGTTTCTCACGGAACCACCCATCTTCATAAACAATGCCCAAGAAACCATAACATAATCATAGAACATAACTTAAGCATAAATGAAAGATAACATTCCCACATTTCAATAACAATATAACATTTTAAGATATTGAAATAAAGAATCCATTCTAAAAACCATTTTCAAAACCATTTAAAACATTTAATAAAGAGATTTTGGAATCAAAGTGTCCCATAACACTTTGAATATTTTAGCATTTTAAACCATTAATATCCATAAAAATAAATCCATAAAACCATTTTGAAAACATGTATATTAATGAGAAATATTTATAAGAATATATCATTAAAACATTTAAAATGATACTTTAGTTAAAGGGTTTTTAACAAAATGAGAGACACTTGAATACAATAATTGAGGAATAACATTTAATTAGAAATTTATAATATCATGAGAATAAAGGGATTCATGATATAATATTCCAAATGATAGTATATACACCATATAAGAGTGAATTGATGCATAACAACAATGAAGTCTCAATAGAAATGTAAGATGAGATGAAATCCCTTATAAAGAATGTATCCTTAAATTAAGGATAAATCAATCTCATAATTATCTGTGAAAAAAATAAATACACCCAATATAAGTGGATATTATGTTTCAAACAACCATATGTCATTCACACATATTAATAGGATGATATATTCAATAACTACAAGTTGAACCCAAAGAAATCGAAATTGGGTTAAGAAGTTCCCTTGGTAAAATTCGACAGCCTAACGACGTCACTTTAAAATTCATAAAATTGGTTTATGAGAGAGAAAATGGTATCTCATCACTTGGACATAAAATTTACATCAATAAGGATATTGAAGAACATATCCCAACATAAAAACATGTAAATTAAATGGCATAACAAAATAAGTCTTTTAAAAAGAGGAGTGTGAAAGATTCCCTTACCGATTTGGGAAACTTTCGAAGCATACACCCCATGAATGAAGGGTCATACAATGAAGATTTAAATACCCATAAATGAGAGTATATTATACAAATATTAAAATAATGGGCAGTACATACACCACACAAAAGGAAATAGTGTCAAATGTAGCATTAATCTCACGGGAATAAAAAGTGAGATGAAAATCCCCTTTTGAAAATTCGGCAGCCTAACGACGCCACATAAAATGTAGAAAAATGGATTGATGAGATAAAATAGGGTATATTATCATATTATCATAAAATTTATAGTAATAAGAATATAAAATAAAATTCCCCATCAAAATAAATAAGAGCTTAAATTAATTTACATAAAAAAGAGTACTTAAAAAGAAAGAGAGAGGTAGGATCCCTTACCTCAAGTCCGACTTGTCTTGTTCGTTTATTTATATTCCTGAATAATAAACATTGGTCAATTTATAATTTCATAAGGAAATACTTTAAAAATTATTATTCAGTTCATATCACATATTATAATTTTATAATAATTGGTTAATAATGTGAGTTCGTATCAGACATTTTTGTCGATGTTTGGTACATGAGTCAAAAATGAACATGTTTGAAAATTATTGTCCATGTAGTTATAAGTAAATCATCTCCAGAATAGTATTAATGATTTTAATATCATATATATCTGTTATATATTCATTTAATACTATTAAATAACATTTGAAGATAAAAAGAAATGAAATGCACCATTCATGGAGACAGTATGTCGTACGTACGCATGAATGCTACTTTCATTTCTTTGTCATATTAATAGAATTAAAAATATTTGAGAGATATATATATTATAATTCCAGTATAATATATATGATATATAGGTCACATAAGTTCATTAATTTAATTATTTATACATTTCGTGTATTGCATGAATGAGTCACGTCACGTGAGGTGGCGGTAGTCCACACTTCTTCGTATGAAATTATCTTATTTGCACAACCTGAAAAGCATAAAGGTATGTTTTAAATATAAAATAAATAAGAATATGGAAAACATAAATACCATATATATCATATAGAAAATACAGTGACATCATAATAGCCACCATTAAAGGTGTTAAGAGGGGATTGAACAATCATCTTTTCGTGAGACAGTAATTCGCCATCCACAGAAATAGTATGTTCTTTAACCATTGTAGAGGTGTGTGTAAGTGTAGCTCGAATCCTTCACATAACAACATCCTAGTATATTGAAGATAATTTTTCTATTACAAAAGAAATTCATAAAAAGATTTTAGGGGTTTGGAAAAGAAAAATAAAACAAAAGAACACAAGTGAAGACATTACCTTTAAATCATGTAACTCTTCTTGGTTTGAACCAAAAGGGTTTCTTGAAGAGAATTCTGCCAAAGGTGAGGCTTAAATGATGAAGAGAGGGATGTTTATAGATGAAATGGGCAGGGGTTGGCCGGGCCAAAGGCTTGAGATGTGTGGGTAATGTGGGAGAGGTGGCGCCTTTTATAAGAGAAGAGGTGGGGCACTCTTGGAATGTTATAAACTATTACATTATTATAAAATGATTTTCCGATTTTAAAGGTCCCAATAGGATATATTTCTAGGATAAGGTGATAAGGTTTCGAAATAAACCAATACAATAGGTTTGTGACAAGTTTATGGCTTAGATTGTACCCTATCTTCTCATTTTATTTAAATCGTTCATTTATGAGGTAATCACTGCAACATCACGGTGTCATAAATAAATTAATTTTTTTAATATATAAAAATTATAGAAAAACTGTCATGATGTAGGAACTATTTTTAGATTTATAATGAATACTTATATTAAAAAATATTACTTGAATAACCCCATGTAAAAATTGTTTTAGTAAAACAATACATGTTTGTGAAATTTTAATTTTAACTTTAAATAAAAAGTTATTAATGTCATTTTCCAACCAAAGTGGCTCCATGGGGTCCCCAAGTTGACCCATGGATTGTCTTGGTCGGCCATGACTCATCCAATAAGGTTAGGAAATGTGTAAAGGTCATTTAATATTATTATAACATTATCTTTACCTTAAATTACACTAATTACCTTTAATCGCGATTAATAAAACTTAAAAGTTACTATTCACCAAAAAATTATTTTAATCACATTAAACCACATTTTACTTCATAATGACAACCATGTATGTCAGATTTTTGAAAATCAAATCACAGAAGTGGTGAAGTTTCTTTTAAAGGAAAATCAGTTTCTTTAACTTCCACTTAGTGGTTTCACTATTCATCAAAAATTGAGGTTTTTCAGAAAAATACCAAAAATTCATCCTAAGATATATTTGATATTTAGAATTAAAAAATGATTTCTTTTATAAAAAATTCAAATAATATAATTTTCATTAATTAATTTAATAATTCATTCCCGCTGTCAAAACAAATAGCGTGTTTTTAAGAAACAATATCTATTAAAAGATTGACACTAGTTTAAGTCCAATTTCAAAGTGAAATTAATTCTAATGACCACCATCTGATTAAATTCTAAAAATATTTTCTAAATACACTTTAATCTCAATTAAAAATATAATCTATCCATATAAATAAATCAGATTAAAAGGAGGTTTTGAATTAAAATGCAACATTTTCACTAAAAATGATCTTTATTAGAAAAATAACAAAAATTTATACATAGTAAATTTTGATGTCTAGATTCTAAAGAAGGATTTTCTTTTGTCCAATACAACATATAAAATTGTCAAAAGTATATTTAAAAAGGGTTCTCTATCAAAAGGCGATTAATCGACCATTTGATGAATATTAGAAGATTTATGCTTAAAATTAGATTTATTTGAATTTTAAGCCTCTAACATTTATTGGATAAAAGTAAAAATATTTGTCAAACATATATAATCATTTTGCAGTCAGTTCTGTTCATTCACACCATTAAAATGGCTAGTCATTAACTACCACTTAAAATAATATTATTTTATTATTAGAGTGTAGTGTAAGATTTCAAAGAAACTCGTTGTTGCGTATTTGGAATGACATCGAGCATAGCATTCCCTTTAAAGTAATATTAATATTTTTTTAACAAATATAGATAAATATGAAAATTTCATATTATTTATTTACCTGGGGTATTACATCCTTCCCCCATTTGGGAATTACGTCCTTGCAATTTTAAAATTGTTCTTGGAAACTTCATTGAAAATCCCACATCGGAAGAAGAGTCAGTAAAGCTATCACTTTAAAATAAATAAACAGAAGTACAAAGGTCACCCGAGTTAACCCGTACTAGGATTCCATGTTGGAAGACATGGACATGGAGGAGAAAACAAAGGGTCATGTTCAGATGAAGAGTGATAGAAAACATGTTTAGGATAAAGTTAACCACAACAAAATCACAAACTTGTGATGGGTTAAATGGTATTTGATACCCTAGTAAGGAAAATTTACAAACTACATTTTTTTAAGTAAATTTTCATTGAGTAATTTATTTATGAGTTTCACTAAAACATAATGAAGCATACTTACTTGTTATGCTGACTTTCAACTTTTACTAGATTTCTTACACAAACTCATATTTTCTTCAAAAGACGAGTATTTAGGATGACTTGTTCACATTAAGAGAGATATAATCAACTTCTAGTGAATCACCTAATCCACAAAAGAGAACTATATACTTCCCATTTTTTTAGAACTTAACCAAAACTAAAACCAAAAAGGTTAGTATGAGATCATATAATACCCAAAAAGGATAATCCTTTATATATAACAAAAATCTATTCTTAATCTCCAAAAATTTTCAAACAATACCCAAAGTTCAACAAAGGCCATTCAATAAAAATTTATCCATAAAATTCTATAAAGTAAACCAAACTAATATTGAAACCCAAATTTTTGAAGGATTTAATCACATAGTCTCCTAAGATAAATCTTAACATTTTTCTCCAAAATAACATCAGTTACTCTTAATGTCTCATACTGAAAAGTAATTAACCTAATCACATATGCTCCATGATAGGTTAATAATTTCCATAGATAACCCAAAATCAACGTATTCTAGATTCATAAGATCATCTAACTAAAAATAATTAGTCAAACTAACCAGGGACTTCCCATAGTCCAGTGGTAGGTGATAAATACCAGTCTCACTTTGGTTGTGGGTTCAATTCCTGTAGCTTTTTCAGACGTGACTGGTTTTCACACAGTCTCCTTGTTGTCCATTTTCCAAAACTACATAATTCTTATCACATTACCCATAATGTGATAAAATCTTCAAAAAAACCATAACATAATTTAACCTCAAGTTTATCTCATGTCATTCATATTCCATCATAAAATATAATAACCCATAATTCTCAAAAGTAATGATCATATAAGCCATAATGGTTACCTTTATAATTATTACCTGAACTTCCACATCGAGTTGGTTCTCTCGTACATGATGCATTAGAGAACTTTCCAAGGTTCAAGTGGTTGATCATGACTCCTGATAGTTGGTTTATAATAACATGATATTTCTCATTGAATCCCCCATTTAATCTAGTCTCTTAATCAGAGAACCACCACAGTTTCTTTCAAACCCATTGTCACATTGGTGCCTGCTAGATCCATCCATTTACTACAACAAAAAATGTCAGTGTGATTATATAAACAAAATCATCATGTACTAATGAGGAAGATAAACCCTAAGATATATTTAGTCATTCAATTTATCTAAAAACTAGGAATCTTTCTGAAATCATTTCCATTATGGTATTGTCACTTATGCTTAATAAATACCCTAACCTCGAAAGTTATATAAACCGACCTTTTATACCAACTATAAGGACCCGTCATTAAACATTACTTATTATTGAATTAAATGAATAATTCACATTGAGGATCTTTTCAGGTTTAGAGTTTTATAGAATTAGGACATAACTATTACATCTCAAAGATTACAAAGTAGAAACATCTACTAAGCTTCCATTTTTTTCACAAACTAAAAACTCCTAAACACAAGATTCATGTCTAGTTCCTTGTTTTAGACTACATGACATTTCCTTGATCCCATCCTTTACCCTATTCATCTTTATATCTTGTGAAAAACATTTCAAAAAAACTTAGGATGAGCATAAAAATATCAGTAAGGGTTATAACAATACAGGAACAAAACATTAGTCCATGTATACATAAGAATCAATGAAATCATACATTACTCATAAAACATATGCAATTTAACAAACCTCATGAAATCATAAGATTTACGAATAACTCATAGAAATCATAAGAAATAAAGGTAACTTGTGGCATTTATAACATTCTTACGTAGGGATTAACCCTCTTGGTTACGTTTGGAATACCCATCGCAGTATATTACCTAAATCTCTTCGGAGAATCCTTAACGTTTAACTCCTTTGCGTTACCCAATGAATTGGAGAGCTATATCGGGCTCACCCGCCCTTAGTTTATCACAGAACCACCCGTCTTCATAAACAATGCCCAAGAACTTTAACATAATCATAGCACATAACTTAATCATAAAGGAAAGACATAATTACCACATTTCAATAACAATTTTACATTTTAATATATTGAAATAATGAATCCATTCTAAAAACCATTTTCAAAACCATTTAAAACATTTAATTATATGATTTTTGAATCAAAGTGTCACATACCACTTTGAAGATTTTAACATTTTAAACCATTAATATCCAAATAAATAAATCCTTAAAACCATTTTGATAACATGGATATTAATGAGAAATATTTATAATAATAAATCATTAAAACATTTAAAACGATATCTTAGTTAAAGTGTTTTTAAAAAAATGAGAGACACTTGAATACAATAATTGAGGAATAACATTTAATCAGAACTTTATAATATCATGAGAGTAAAGGGATTCATGATATAATATTTGAAAGGACAGTATATACACCATATAATAGTGAATTGGTGCATAACAACAATGAAGTCCCAATAGAAATGTAAAATGAGAAGAAATCCCTTATAAAGAAGGTATCATTAAATCAAGGATAAATCAATCTCATAATTATGTGTGAAAAATATAAATACACCCAATATAAGTGGATATTATGTGTAAAACAACCATATGTCATTCACATATATTCATAGTATGACATATTCAATAACTACAAGTTGAACCCAAAGAAACCGAAATTGGGTTAAGAAGTTCCCTTGGTAAAATTCGACAGCCTAATGGCATCACTTTAAAATTCATAAAATTATATGATGAGGGAGAAAATGGTATATAATCATTTGGACATAAAATTTACATCAATAAGGATATAGAAGAACATATACCAACATAAAAAGATGTAAATTAAAAGATATAACAAAATAAGACTTTTAAGAAGAGGAGTGTGATAGGTTCCCTTACCGATTTGGGCAACTTTCAAAATGTACACCCCATGAATGAAGGGTCATACAATGAAGATGTAAATACCAATAAATTAGAGTGTATTATAAAAATAGTAAAATAATGGGCAGTACATACACCACAAAAAAGGAAATAGTTTCAAATTTAGCATGAATCTCATTGGAATAAAAAGTGAGATGAAAATCCCCTTTGGAAAACTCGGCAGCCTAACGACACCACATAAAACATCCAAAAATGGATTGATGAGATCAAATATGATATACTATCATATTAACATAAAATATAAAGAAATATAAATATAAAATAACATCCCCCAACATAATAAATAGGAGCATAAATTAAGTTATATAAAAATAGTACTTAAAAAGAAAGAGAGAGGTAGGATCTCTTACCTCATGTCCGACTTGTCTTGTTCGTTTCTTTATATTCCTGAATAATAAACTTTTGTCAATTTAAAATTTCTTAAGGACCTCCTTTAAATATTATTATTCAGTTCATATCACATATTATAATGTTATAATAATTGTTTAATAATGTGAGTTCATATCAGACATTTTTTTGGATGTTTGGTACATGAGTCAAACATGAACTTCTTCGAAAATGATTTTCCATGTAGTTATAACTAAATCATATACATAATAGTATTAATGATTTAAATATAATATATATCCAGTATATATTCATTTTATACTATTCCATAACATTTGGAGATAAAAATAAAAGAAATGCACCGTTCATGGAGACAGTAGGCCGTATGTACGCATGAACACTACTTTCATTTCTTTGTCATATTAATGGAATTAAATATTATTGAGATATATATATAATAATTCCATTATAATATATATTTTATATAGGTAACATAAGTTCATTAATTTTATTCTTTATACATTCCATGTATTTCATGAACGAGTCACATCACTTGAGGGGGCGGTAGTCCACACTTCCTCGTATGAAATTATCGCATTTTCACAACATGCAAAGCATAAAGGTATGTTTTAAATATAAAATACAGAAGAATATAGAAAAAATAAATACCATATATATCATATATGAAATACAGTGACATCATAATGGCCACCAAGAAAGGTGTTAAGAGAAGATTGAACAATCATCATTTCGTGAGGCAGTAATTCGCCATCCACAGAAACAGTATGTTCTTTAACCATTAGACGGAGTTGTGTGTAAGTGTTGCTCGAATCCTTCACATAAAAATATCCTAGTATATTGAATATATTGTTTTTGTTACAAAAGAAAGGAATAAATATATTTTAGGGGTTTGTAGAAGCAAAATAAAACAAAAGAACACAAGTGAAGACAATACCTTTAAATCCGGTAACTCCTCTTGGTTTGAACCAAAAGGGATTCTTGAAGAGCATTCAGCGAAAGGTAAGGATTCAATGATGAAGAGAGGGATGTGGGGAGATAAAATTGGCAGATTTTGTCCATGCCAAAGGATTTAGAGGTGTGGGTAAGGTGGTAGAGGTGGGGGCCTTTTATAAGAGAAGATGAGGGGCACTCTTGGAACGTTATAAACTATTACTTTATTATAAAATGATTTTCGAATTTTAAAGGTCCCAAAAGGATACATTTCGATGCTAAAGAGATAAGGTTTAGAAATCCACCCATATAATTGGTTTGTGACAAGTGTAAGACTTATATTTCACCATATCTTCTCATTTTATTTAAATCGTTCATTTATGAGGTAATCACTGCATCATCACGGTGTCATAAATAAATTAATTTATTTAATGTCTAAAAATTATAAAAAAATATCATGATATAGGATATCACTTTATATTTATAATGAATATTTATAGAAAAAACTATGACTTGTATAAACTCATGTTAAAATTTTTTTAGTAAAACAATAAATGTTTGTGACATTTTAATTTTAACATTAAATAAAAAGTTATTAATGTCATTTTCCAACCAAAGTGGCTCCATGGGGTCCCCAAGTTGACCCATGGATTGTCTTTGTCGGACATGACTCATCCAATAAGAGTAGGACATGTGTCAAGGTCATTTAATATTATTATAACATTATCTTTACCTTAAATGACACTAATTACTTTTAATCACGATTAATAAAACTTAAAAGTTACTATTCACCGTAAAATTACATTAATCTCATTGAACAAAATTTTACTACCTAATGACAACCATGTATGTCAGATTTTGGAAAATCAAATCAAAGAATTTGTAAAGTTTCATTTAAATGAAAAATCAGTTTCTTTAACTACCACTTAGTGGTTTCACCACTCATCAAAAATTGAAGTTTTTCAGAAAAATACCAAAAATTCACCCTAAGCTATATTTTATATTCTGAATTAAAAAATGATGCCTATTTAAAAAAATTAAAAATATATAAGTTTCACTAATTAATTTAATAATTCATTCCCACTGTCAAAACAAATAGCGTGTTTTTAAGAAACAATATCTATTAAATGATTAACTCTTGTTTAAGTCCAATTTCAAAGTGAAATTAATTACAATGACCACCATCTGATTAAATGGTAAAAATATATTATAAATTCACATTAATATCAATTAAAAATATAATCTATCCATATAAATAAATCAGATTAAAAGGAGGTTTTTCATTAAAATGCATCATTTTCACTAAAAATGATCTTTATCGAAAAAATAACAAAAAATTACACAAAGTAAATTTTGATATCTAGATTCTATAGAAGGATTTTATTTTTTCAAAGACAGCATATAAAATTGTCAAAAGTATATTTAAAAAGGTTTCTCCATCAAGTGGTTGTTAATCGACCTTTTAATGAATATTAGAAGATTTATGCTTAAAATTCGATTAATTTTCATTTTAAGCCTATAAAATTTATTGGATAAAAGTAAAAATATTTGAAAAAAATATATAATAATTTTTTAGTTAGTTCCATTCATTCCCACCATTACATCGGCTAGGCATGATCTACCATTTAAAATAATATTATTTTATTATTAGAGTGCAATGTATGATTTCAAAGAAACTCGTTGTTGCGTATTGGGTATGCCATCGAGCATAGAATTCCATTCAAAGTAATATTAATATTTTATTCACAAATATGGATAAATATGAAATTGTCATATTCTTTATTTACCTGGGGTGTTACAAATAATAAGGTAAATATGATATTATTTCCTTAAAAATAATTATATATATCATCTACATGATGTATTTATGAAAACATATTCATGGAGCTTCATGAAGGCGGTAATCCACATTAATAGTAATGATTTTATCATCATTAAATGAGTGAAAAGGAATGAAATAAAAAATATATATTATTATTTAATGAAAATAAATACATCATTAATATCATAATTAATTAATTTATATCATATATGTTTATTAAAATTATCCTTATTACATTCCATTGAAATCATTTGTGAAAAAAAACGAACCACATCGCTTGCCAAGGTAGTACTCTCTATACACTAGAGTGACATTATTATATCCCCAATAGAAAGGAATGTAAAAAAATTATATTGGACATAATTAATCTAAAGGAATAATTATATTATAAAAATCATATATATACCTCATATCCACCATCATACCCAAATGTGAGGTGTGCTGATGGAAAATGTGTCACATCTATCAGTGAGGTTATATCCTTCCCAACATACGAGCAATGTTATCGTTTCCCATTTGATGGAAGAGGATATATATAGGTCATAAAAATAATATAATAACATAATATTATATTTTATATAATTTTGTTTTTATATAATCATAAAATTAAAATATTATAAGGATTTTGAGGATGAAATAGAACAAAATCGCCTGGATAATAATTTTATCTCTTCTCAAAACACTTCCTTAAGATTATACATAATGTATTACAAGAATGAATTAATGAAAAAAGTATTATAGGATGAGGTTATGTAATATTGTAATTTATATGGGTGTTTATTGGATGAAATAATTGTTTTTAATGTGTGAATAAGGTTGGAGTGTGGTTGGTCTTTAATAAATGAGGTCAGTGGCACACTTTTAATTTATTTATAAAAATGGTGTATAAATGTTTTTCACATAATAAAAGATTAAAAATTCATGTTATATTGAGTCGTACACATTATGATGTCAAAATATAGAAATATAATATATTTTATTCCAGTTTTTATGTTATGTTAACAATAATATTTTTTTCTTTTAACACCCACCAAATATTTTTCACCTTAACCAAGGTATATAATTTTTATTTTTTCCACAATTAATATTGGCAAAAAAATTAAGTAGAACTATTATATCATATAAGTAACTTATAATAAAATTTATTAATAAATTTTTTAAAATTTCATTCACAAAAATGAAAAAAAATCATATTAAATTAATCCTAGAGAGTTGATGACAGAGTGATTTTTCAACAACAAAATATTAAAAAGTTTACTCTGTTTTTATATAAAAATTAAAAAAAAATTAAAATAACACAATTTGAAAAACTGATATATAATTGACTAATGCTAATTAAAAAATAAATTTATATATAATTTAGAAAAAAATAGTTTTTAATTAACATTCAATATTGTTCACTATTGTTAAAAAAACAATTCCAACATTATAGAAAATTAACCATAAGTTAATTTTCATATGAAATTTAAAAAATAAATAAAATTATAATAAATAAATTTCTTAAATTTGGTAATATTTAATTTTAATTTATGTGCGCAAAGTGTGACAAAACTGAATTTTTTAAAACAAACATTTTTAAAACACTTTTTTTCTATTGAATGATTCTTAATTTATTTCTAAAAAATATACAACCATATTTTCCAAAATCTGGTTATTAATATTCATACTAATCAATTTACTGGCTACGTTATAATGATATACTATTTTATTGTTCATTTAATCTATATGGTGCTTGTTCTACAGGTTATCAGAGAGATTAAATTTGAGGAAATATATTTTATTGGCTGTTTATGCCTAGTGTTGTGTGTCACATATACTATTAAAAATAATGCTCATTCATTTAAAATATCATGATGTTATAGTAAAAACTATATAAATTATATTGAGTTATATATTTAATTTATTTTTCCATATTAAATAATACTTTATATGATTCATCATGACACTTTAATTCTTCACTCATTATTATTTTTTAAAAACATAAATAGTGGGAGCTTTTAAAGAGGAGAAGCATTTCCTTCATATTTAAAATAACTTGTTATATATTGGTATGCCTTAAATAATTTGACTAATATGTTTTTATAGATTGTTAAAATGAATATTTCCATAGATTATGGTGATTAAATAATTTATGTTTTTCTATCTCTTCATCACAAAGGGGGAGTTATGGAAATGTTTTATGTTATTTGAGTGATGTTTTTTGAGTTCTAAAAAATTAAATACTATAGTAATTAGGGATATTCTATAATGTAATTATTCTAGATTTTAAATTCAATAAGGATTTCCATTATAATTTATAAGGTGTTCACCTATATAAATTTCATTCACTCTTATCTCCCCTTTCATGTTATGTGATTGTAAAAATAAGGGATATTAAGATGTAAAATCATTATATTTCATTGATTTTTTTATAACACATTAAAAATTGTACTAAGTTTTATTTAAATTAAATATCACAATTTTTTTATTCAATAAATTATAATGTACATTTTTATATACTAAAATTAACCCAAATAATATTATTATCATCTATAAGTTTATAAAGGATTCATTTATCATTAGGAAGTTATAATAAATTTAATTTGCTTGAAAACGATGATATCATTATGATTGTATTTTAAATAAAAATGATTAGTATAAATATTACCATTTTAATTTTGATACCATAAAATCTATAAATTGAATCCATATTCAACAAATAAAAGATACTAAAAAATAATCAATCCAGAGCATGTTAATCATAATATTTATTATGAGAGATTCGTTGGAACAATTTTTATTTTTAATTTCCTTAGAACTTACAATAATCAAGTTATTATTATATAATCTATAAGAAACATTTATTTGAACAATTATATGTTCAATAATGTTATCCAATGAGATTATGGGGCTAAATATGTTTTTATTTGAATGATTATTTTGATGAATTATGGGGATTATACTTTCTATAGACCATACTAATTGATGAGGAGCTCATGGAAAATACTTCTTAATGGAAAAACACTATTGTATAATTCTATTAGTCTAGAACATGTTCCTTTTGATGGGATTTAGTAATTGAATAACCTTATGTGGATCATGTTCATCATGATTCCAGTTATCAAACCTCACATATATTTTTTAAAAAAGCAGAGGTATGTAATTAAAAATATTTGATAACATATATAGTTTATATGTGTATATAGGGTTTTATATAATGCACCACGTTTTTTCTTTTAACTGTACTTAATTTCCTATTATTTTTTATTCATAATTTTGTTATGTTTCGTAACTATTGATATTTTTTTTCTTCATTTATTAACTTGTTATTACGATGAATTTTATGAAATTACATATGACAATAGAGTGTGAGAAAAATTTTATCCGTTATTTCATTAAGATAACATAATTTCCCTCTCTAAGATAACATAATCACCCACGTGGATATTACTTTTACATCTAATTTTTTATAATTTAATATTCTCTTAATAGACCTTATTATGTATCTCTAACAAAACAACCTTTATCATACAATCCAAATTAAGGCACAAAAATGCATAAATTTCTAAATAATTACCACATTTATCAACATGCTTGTTGGATGAAAAAAATTAATATTTCATCATGAAGTACAATTATTTATCATTTAATAATCGTCAAATAAAATTATATATTAGTTGAATTTTTTCCACCAATTACTTGAATACCTAATTTTTTCAATGATATAGTACACACTAAATACAAAAATCAGTATATAAATTTCTTGTTCCCCATCTAACATAATTAATAATCTATTTCTTCATATTGACTTATTAATTTATTCATGGATAAAAACAATATTAGCCCACATATTACACACTAACATTATTTTTATTACTTGTTACACACAACTAATTATTTTAACCCCACAGGTATATTAATATTTATTTTTTCAACCTCTACTATAGATATCACTGAAAAAATTGGTACCATCATATACCTATAAATTTATCTAAGTGTTAAATCACTAAGACATATCCTTAAATAACATAAACATTATTTCACAAACATCACAATGTCCAAGTATTGTAATCACGAATTTCCATTATAAATACTTAAATATACCATTTATGAACAATGGTATGTGGATTGTAAACCTTGATATAAATGAAACATCCAAATACTAATGCATAAATATTTTTTATATGTAATAAATTTTATCCTTGGAATTTGAAAAAATCACCATATCTACATAAGATACTCATGATATTTGACAATAAAGGAAATCTCAGTCTAATATATATTGGCCCATTAGAGATCCTTGATTACATCGATGTGATGAACTGTCTACAGGAACTGCGACCTATCATGTCTTAAGTTTACGATTTTTTCCATGTATCCCTCTTGAAAAAGTATATACTAGACCCCTAACATAGGCTGAATCAATAGTTGGTACCCTTGGATACTGATATTTAATATGAGGAGAAACTGATGAAGATCTTAGATCATAAAACAGATTTATTTAAAATTAGTAATTTCACCTTGTAAATGTGGTATGGAGAAACCATAATTTTGAAGAATCCATGTTGGAACTAAAGGATGAGACGATATAGAGTCGTCGTTATCTATATAAATCTATGTAATGAATATTTTGTGGAAAAAACATATGAAGGTGGACGATTAAAATGTCCAAACATTAATAAATAAATTTAATTTTTTGTTTGAATTCAATTCCTTACTATGTATTATGGTTATATTAAACACATGAACTTAGTTTTTTTCCTTATATCTTATCGTATTTCAAATACCTTTATGAATCATAATTTTTTATAAAATAACAATTGTACAGTGATCATATGATTTGTATAAATATTGGTTTATGATAAATCCAGTTGATAATGAAAAAAGATACAATGACCTCAAACAGAAGGATCATACTCTATGAAGCCCATTTATCAGAACTTCTTAAGGAGATATCATCAAGAGGATTTTTCATTGACAAAATCCAATATAATATCATATAAATAAATAATTAGTTGAACTATTTAGGAGATAAGATCAAGATCGTTAAGATCATGATCCAAATAACGTATGACAGACCACCCCATGAAAATCACATCATCGCAAACCTTACCCTTATGGTGTTTTCTGTTGTAATAAATGGATATGTTTCCAGACCATAATAATATTAATATGTATAAATTATTTTCAATAGAATAAAATTGATATATTCTTTTTATTGAAATTACTTTATAAATTATATTTATTTGGATATGAGAAAACAAAAAAAATGTATTTTTGGTTATTATAAAATTCCAATTAAGAGAATATTTTTGATGATATAATAAATTTAAAAAAATAAATGATATTTTAATATAATTATATTATTAAATAATATATATTAATTATTGTTTATAAAATAAATTTTTGATGTAAAAAAATTTATTACAAGGGTTCGAAAAATGTTTTTGTAAAAAGAAAATAATTTCTTGATAAATATATATTATTTTTTAAAAAGTAAATATTTACATATTTGGAAGATTATTTTGATAATATAAAAAATTTTTTGAATAAAATTTTCAACATTTACTAACAGTGTATTTCTTATAATTTTATGAGATAGTTCAACTTTCAGATAAAAATAAAATACATTTTAAATGTATTGTGTGTATTATAACATCATAGTGACCTAAAAATGATATAATGTGTGATATAAAGGTTATCAAAGACTATGTTTTTGTTTCACCTTTAAAATATTTTTTTTGTAGATATTTTATTACTTTTATGAATCCTTTATGGATCCTCTAAAATGCATTATTATATTTTATGGTTTTAAAATTAATTCTCTATAAACATGAGTCAAATCCACAACACATGGAGTAATTGTTTATTGACATAATCCTTATTGAATATAAAATAAATATATCCACTCAAATTTGGAATACACTATGGGTATAAACCATGGTAGGGTTCTTAGTTTTGATTAATTTTTTATATAGAGTTAAAAACCTATTTATATGAAATTAATAAAAGATCCCCTTTATTTTTCTATATAATCTGACCAAATATCCAATTCTTATTCACTAAATAACCATTACAAACATCCTTCATCTTCCATTTCATATCCATATTCTCCCAAGGTGATTTTAATCTCCCAATAATATCTTTCCTATATTTTTGAATCACCCTATCAAGGTAAGGGACCTCTCTCTTGTCTTTCCTATTATATAACTTTCTTTTTATTAAGCCTCATGAATCCCAATTGGTTATACATTAATTCATTTTTAAATATATCTCTACTCTCCAATTGGTTTTAAAATAATATTTTTATCCTTGTCCATTTTATGATTTACCTATGTCATTAATAAGTCAAAATTTAATAAGGGATCCTATTATTCTCCTCGTTATTCATGATTATTCTAAATTGTAAGCCTTTTATTTATAATTCCAAATGCTGGGATTTGTTTTAAACACCCCTATTAATATCCATTTAATTTATAAATTATTACAAGAACCTTGTTCTTTTATTAAATATGCAAAGTAATCATTATGTACTCCCATTATATTGCCGAATCTTAACTTATGTTTTTCCATGACAAGTGTTTGTGTTGTGAATACCATCGCTATTTACACTAAATGGTATTCACCTAAACATACATATACATATTTTATTTGGAAATTCCATGTATTTATTCCAAGATACATGACCCAATAATTAAATTCAGGTAAATACTATTATATTTTTAATGATCATTGTGGTTGACACACGCATGTACATATAATGAAAGCAATTGGTTCATCCAAAATTGTATAGAGCTATATTCAATGGGTAAAACTTTATTCTCATGATACATCATATATGAGATTAATGAGTGAATGTAATAAAATATTGGACTTTCCCGTAATGATATTATGTTCTAGAAGTTATAATTGACATTTTCTATGATTTCATGTTTATAGTTGTTTCCAAATATCTCATGTTTCCATTATGTTATCATGAAATATCGTGACTCATTTTCATGTTTATAAATATCCACCATTTTATTCTCCATTTAAATTTCCTAATTTTAAGCATGTAAAACATTCATCATGTTATGCATTTTTTATTCCCTTACTAGGCATTATAGCTCACCCCTTTCATTTATATGTGCCATGGTTATCCATGTAGTTTTAGAAACGATGCAATGATATGGGAATTTTAAGGAAGTTTGCATAAAGTTTCTATACCACCCCTATTTTATGTTGTCATCAGATGTAACTAATTACCCAAAGACACTAGAATTATCTATCTTATAGGATATTTGAAGTGTATTACTGTGTAATAAATCATTAATTAATATTAAAAAAATACAGGGGATTCCATAAATTTCATATACCTCGACACTCAATTATCTAGACTAAGGCCTACATTTCTAATTAAACATCCATGGGAAATCCCTTAATCTCAACAAGGTTGGAGTACATTCGACTAAGATAGATTTATGTTAAGTGGTTATTATTCTAAAATTTATTCTCTTGAGACATGTTTCCTATTATGTTGAATAATATTATTCATATTCTTTGATTACTCCCTAATGGAGTTATTTTACCATTACATGTAATTCATGGGGATCAAATATCTATATTGTTCTATTCCATTGAATAGTTTTTTATTCAAAGGATACCATAGTTGTCAGGTATTTTTTGTATCTTAATATTAATTCATTGAGATGCGATGTGTATTCAGTAATTGTGTTTCTTTTTTGTGTACATATATTTTCTACGGATTTATTTTATCATAATTTTCGTGAAATAAAATATATTTACAAATCCTTCTTGATATCCCATTTCATGGGTTTTGGATTCAAGTGTTACTAAAGTTGTGATGTCTTTGGATATCTAAAATAAACATTCATAATGTTATAACACACCTTCAAGAACTTATTTCTTCTATGATTTTTCAATTTCTCCCCATGATTTAATTTCTTGGTAATTTATCTTCCCCTCTTTCTAGGATTATTTTTTTATTCAATAATTTTACATTAAATAATTGTTTCAACAAATAATATATCATTGGTGAGAATCATTTTCATCCTATTTACGGATGGTTTTACCTCCTCTTCCATATTTCTATTTCCCTCCATTGTCATCAAATGTATTTTGGTACCTAATAATGCTTTATATCAGATGATGTTTATATCCCTTATACTTTATAAAGATTATGTTTTTTGATTATTTATGATTTTAGTTTTCAATAAAGTTATTTCAAATATTAAAAAGATTTTCCATCCATTAAAAATAATTATTCCACTTAAAAATTATTATAAAACCCCTTATATACTTTTGAAGGATCCATCATTTAATACAATATTTAATATTAATTTTTTTCAATAATTTTTACTTCAACATTTTAAAAATGAATTTTTTATATTACCCAAAACATCTCCTTCTAAGAGTATAGTTAAAGAATTTTCTAAAAAATATTTTTTTGATGTCTCACACCATATGTTCATTATTCATTATAAATCCTAATTTTTAATATGTAAAATTATTTTTCAAATGAAGTTAATTCTTGATGAGTTTCAATATAATATAAAAATAGAAACATATTTTTTGACGTATTGTTTTTATTTTTTAAAAGGAATCCTTTATTTTAAATGTTATTTTTAGGCTTCTATTTTAATACAGAAATATTCTTGTGTTTATATCTCATCTCAATGATTTTTTAAAGTATACTTCTATTATAAATTTTTTACAAAACCAATTTTATTATTTTAAAAGTATTTTTAGAAAAAACAATATAAGAATATTTCATTTTAATGAATAATAGTTATTGAGTATTTAATCACATTAAAAGGTGTTTTCTCACATAATTAAATACTGACTTATAAAATTAGAAAAAAAAATAGTTTCACGTCAATGTTAACATCCATAATTTATATTATGTTACACTGGGGATTTTTTTAATCCGTAATCTATTCTAATTATTTTTATGTTTTATGGAATCTTATAGGAATGTTTTACAAAAAACATATATATTTTAAATAGGATAATTAATGAATGTATTAATGATTAATATTTTCATGTTATAAATGAAACCATATGTATATATGATTATTATTTTTAAAATTAGATCCCTATATTTCTCTCCAATGCATTATGAAAGGATTTATATCTCATTAGTTAATTTTGGTAATCATGTAGTGATATCATCTCTACTATGTTACGTGAAACTATCAATGATCCCTAATCCATTATATTAGAATTTGAATTCCCTTTTTAGTTTAACATCTTTCCATTAAAACTAATTTCTGTTACATTCCATGTCATTCTGCTTATAAATATGACCTATATCTCATGTTTATTATCTTATGATTCCCCACTCTGCTTCCATGGTAAATTATCATTTATTTGAGATTTCATTTCCTTATTTTATGATTTTTGGATAAACCCTATTATTCAATGTAATTTTTAATATGATATTTATCCCATTTCCTTTTTTCTCATATTCTTATGATCCAAACCATTACAAATTGGTGATAGGATTTTTCTTGTTGATCATTTTATCCACCCCCATTATTATGTTTCCCTTCCCAAGGTTATGAATAGGATTATAAATTATGAAAATTATAGAATGTTGTCAAAATTTTCTTCAATGGTAGAGAAATGATTGTGAGTTTTCTAATAAATGTTTCATATATTACTTGTCCCCAAAGCCACTAAACCATCCATTTATTTGATTTAGTTATTGTTTATGAGTAGAAATTATTACGTTATGTAATTGTTATAAATTAAATATATGTTTATCTCAATTTATATCAAATATAGTGCTTCAAGAAAGTGCATTTAGAACTAGATTGTAGAGAATGGGTTTAGTTTATTATAAATAATTTCCCCCATTTGTTTTAGTTTTTCATCAACAAATACCCCAATTATAAAAATAATATATGTAATTTTTATTTTAATTCCACATTCTACAATTTTATATATATTTATAGGAATTCAAAATTCATTTTGTAATGTTATTTTGAGAAATATACCTCATGTTTCCTCCCCCTCAAGGGATGAACTCACGTACTCTTCCTCATGGAAGATATGACTCTCTTTAGGGAACTCATTATAATATACCCAAATGGGAAAACATATCAACCTCATTTAACCCTTTATATGTTATCCAAATATGGTCAACCTCATTATCTTTAATTTCATATATTAGTGAAAATTTTATTTCTTTAGCATTAATATTATTTTGTGAATGGTCTATTGTTTATGTTGTTTCTAACTATTGAAGACAAGTTTTGGGAAATTATTTTTTCATATTCCCATGTACATTAGGTTTTTTTGTAAATTATTTTTAGTCTAAAAAATATAGTAATAAACAATTTTTGCTTTATTATATTCTGTATATTTAACTATGTAGGGAATCTATCATATTCATTTGATCATGTCCTCAACATAATCCACACACATCTTTTAAATATTCAATAATGATTTTTAATAATATTTTGAATTTTTGTAATGGAATTCATTAAATGTGAGTATTCCCACATCTAAATATCAAAGCTACACTTTAGTTCATACAACATACATATAAATGTTATATCAAATGACCCAGAATATGATTGGTTTCCATATATTTAACATATTTAAAGACCCAAATTTATTATATATATAAATATTATATATCAATAGGTAAATAATAAGAACATAATATAATTGTCTACACATGATTCATTTTGGTCATGTTCCTTTATAAACATGGTAACCTAATATACTAGCCCATAAGAGATGTATGACATCTACAACTATGATATTTATAACTAGTTATATTCTTAGACATATCATACATAAAACCTTTATTCATATTTTATTGAAACAAACATGAAAATGGGGGATATTAGAGGCTCAATAAGGGTAAATAAGGGAGATATCGACCAAACATTATAATAAGGGTATGAGAAGATGATATTAACATTTGGAAAACCATACCCTAATTATCATAGATTGAAAAATGAATCATGGATTATGTCACGGATGTCCATAAGTCATCATAAATAAAAGAGATAATAATAATTACTCAGGAGATAAAATATTATCATAATATTTAGATTTAAATCATACACATAATATTTGAAAATCATATTTCAAGGATATCCACCAAGGCATTCATAACATTTTAGGGTTTGGAAAACCACTCGTGACCTGCATCGGTCATGGGATAAACTCTCATGTGCCCTATTTTGGGTTTGTGTGAACATCCTGTATAACCAAATTCAGGCTTTGGATAATAACACATGTACCCACTTTTGTTTTTGTGAAAACATCACATGTACCCTTTGAGATTGTATAAAATTAATCCTTACCCAATGAATTAGAAGGAAAAAAAAGGTACCAACCATCACAATATTGATATAATTATTTTCCATAATAGAATAAAACATTTATAATATAATAAAAAATATATAAATAAAATGGGTTTTATAAACATTTCATCATAGAATAACCAATAGAAATGATTTGGATTTCATAATAATATCATAAATTCATCATCGTAGAACATCTTGAAAATAATTGGGTTTCCTAAAAATATCATCATAGCATTAATAAAAAACATAGATCAAGAATATGTAAGGTATAACTAGATCACATACTTAGTAAATCATAGTTTACATCAAATGATTTAATCTTATTGGGGAAATAATTTCTAAATACCACTTGAAATGATGTGAAATATGTATTTTTATGAAATAACCATAGGATCAAAAATAAATATGTTTATTTAGTGATTTATCATAATATTTGGTAAATTGAAGGAAAATAATAAACAATCCCTATTAACGACATGATTGTAACATAATCATTTACAGCTACATTATAAATTTTATCATAAGACCCATCAAATAAGTAAAATTATATGAATATTTATATCCCATAATTTTCATGAAAAGGAAAATAATATAAATTCATGTGAAGTAAATACACCACAAAAAAAACAAGTGGTGTATAATTAATGTATCCTATAGAAATAAAAGTGAGATGCCAATAATTTATCACTTGGAAACATTTGAATCATATGCCCCATGAATGAATAAAATTAAATGAATCCTTATATATCATGATAATAAATAATTTCATGATACTAAATTCTAAACGTTTATTTATATAATTTTTAAAATAATATATGAGTATTTCATTACAAATGTCCCAAAGAATAAAAATTGAGAAAAAAATATACTACTATAGGTCTCAAATACATTCATACAAGTTTGAACCTGCAATTTAATAAATAAATGTTTACTATAAATGTAATAGAAAATAATAATCATATTTATAATACCATTTATTATTTACTAATGTATTTTTATTAACTATTTATCGACAATTCATTGCTAATATAATGTTTTGAGTAATAATAGTTTCATTTTTCATGAATTATTTGGTTTGGTTTCTTTAGTATTTCAATTTTGATCAAAGTAACATAATCTCCAGACTTTTAACCATGAAACAAATTTCATATATATTCATTATATATGTTTTTATATTAATTCAATAATGTTATAAATTGAAAATGAATTAAACCATTCTGTGATATGATAGTCCATATGTATGCTTCAATACTGTTTCAATTTTTTACAATGGATGAAATAAGAAAATGTTAAAAAATTTATTTCATTTAAAAAATAATTTTTATTTTATATATATCATATATATTAATTTATTTTTCCTTTTTTACATTCCATGTAAAGCATTTGACTAAAAAAATCACATAGATACTAGAGGCAATAGGCTGCCTTACACATGAACAACGTTTTCAAAACCCCCCCAAAAAATTGAATATAATATGATATAAGAGATATTAAATATTAAAAGGTATAATAATGTCACAAATATAATATATATGAATTACATAGAGAATTATATGTATATATGAAAGGTGGAGATGGAAAACATGTTACATTAGTTCGTGAGGTCGTAGTTCTTCATACACATGATCGATGAGTTTGTATCCAATTTAAAGGAAGAGTAGATATATTTAGGTGATACAATTAACATAATAACATATAATTATATGGTATATAATTCTTTTATTATATTATCGATATTTAAAAATATTTTAAGGAGGAATAAGTATAAATAATAAAAAAACACATGCCTATGAATTTTATCTCTTCTTTAGAGGACCTCTTTATGGTTATACCTAAATCCATCCTAGGTGGGTTTAAAAATAAAATAAAGACTCTCAGATTTGAGAAGTGAAATAAGGAATTTATTATGTAGGTGTTTTATAAACGAAATTATTTTTAAATTGTTTAGAGGAGATGATTGGGGGTTTCCTTTGATAAGTGTAGGATAAGACAAACCTGTAATTTATGAAAAGAATAATTTGTACCAATTATTTTCACATTGTAAAAGTATCCAATATAATCAATTATCTAAAATTATTTGTTATAATATAAGTACATTTCCATTAAATGTGTTTTGGAGATGTTTTAGGTCATTTTTCCCTTTATCTTTTTTACTTTACCCTAGTAAAAATATTTTTATCGTAGGAGTGGAAATTATTATTTACTATTTTTTCTCTTCATTTTAACAAAAAATTAATTTCAACATGTTATATAAAGATAATAATAAATATCAAAAATAATGAATCCATTTTTTCAAAATTCAATTCACATAAATGGTAAATTTTATTGTTAAATTAAACTCATAGACGTAAGAAAAATATTTTCTTTCCAAAGAGAGCATTTCCAAAACACTGAAAAGTTTTTTTCATCATAATTTAGTATGAAATTTATAATAAATAAAAAATTACGATAAATTATAATATAATTTATTTAATTTCAAATTTTAATCTTTTTAAAACAAAATTGAACCTTATATTTTCTTTAAATGGAAAGGTAGTTTTCAATGAAACAAGTAATTTCCATTCTTCTTCAAAAAACTTTTTTCCGAAAAATCAAAAAAATCACCCAATGAAAATGTTAGAACATTGATTAAAAATTTAAAGTTAATTTTCTCAAGTAATTATTTTTATTTCAAAAAATGAATTTATTTTACACAAAAAGAAATAAAAATAAATTTTTGTGAAAAAATTATTTCTCAAAGAATACAAAGAATTTACTAAAAATTAAGTACATTTTGATCAATATAATTAATTCATTTAAAACTATAATAATTAATTTTAAAATTTATTTTTTCCAATCCAATATTCATTATTTAACAAAATAATGATTAAAAAGAGACACCCAAGGACTGTATTAGTTTATTGTCTTCGAAAACTCAGAACATAATCTTATAATCATGGTGAAATATCTTCAACATATCCCATAAATAACTTCCCCATTTGTTTTCATATATAAAACCATTAATTATATCCTGTGGAAAATAAAACCTAAAAATGGATGAGCATAAATCATTAGTAAGTGTAAACATTGAGAACATAAAACAATCCATAAACATTTGAATGTAAAAACATGAACATAATGATTAAACATCAAAATCTTGAGCAATGAACTAAATAATGGTAGTACATAAGGCATAGATCATAATAGAATGTTAAACATGATATAATTGCATTGCCATAAAACATTTAATTGTGGAAAAATAATAAGCACATATTATGATTTCTATAGTATCCATGGAATTACTATAAAGACCATCATAGTGGTCGATGTCCATTACTAAACTAGTTTTACATGTCGTTCTAGCCTAGTATTACTGATAAATATTTACTTTTCATTCCATCCATTTCAATCGCAATAGATATAAATAATTACCCAATGCATTTGAGGGAGATATATTTTCCACCAATCACATATTTAAATCATTCATAAATGTGCCACGAAACATAAATCATGCATCACCACATAACCCAAGAAATAAAATGGTCTTCATAAATATAATTTCATCCTAACACAATCCTTATACAAGATCATTCCACCATTTATGAAATTAAATGATTGTAATAATTCGGATAGAATAATTTCCCTATTTAAGAACACAATCAAAGACGAAAAATAATTTTGATAAAACAATTCAACTTAGTTCTAGAGGGAAGCATCCTTTATTCTTCAAAAACATTTTCTTTTTATAAATTGTTTCCAATTTTTAAAAGAAGATAATTTTGTGGAAAATTATCTTGAAATTTTATAGAGTATGCTTCTTGGAAATAAGTCTTCATGAAACCAAAAAAATCCATTCATTTCGTATAAGTTAAATATAAAAATTCTCCTTGTCCTTTTTCCGGAAAAGTAAAAAACTTCTTCAAATGGTATACAAAAGAAATATTCTTTCCATACCACATAGTAAAAGTAAAAAAGGGGTAAAAATGACTATAAGTATACATATGTTAATATTCATAATTTAATGAATATATGTATGATAAATAAATCCCCAATAAATACTTAAGAATAAACAATCTTGAATAAAATGGATATTTGAAAAGTTATCCCTTATCTTAGGTCTGATTTCTTCTGTATGTGTCTGTAACTCCTATATTGTAGGAAAATATTATTAAACTATAATAAAACCATAATAATATTTAGGATATAATATATTATTCAATTACAACTTTATATTACCTGTTCATTTGTCAATTTCATTTTAAATTAACATTTTCGGTAATAATCGTTTCATTTATCGTACGTGTTTGGACTTGTTATTCATTATATGATTACATATATCAAGATTTACATAATTCTAGAATGTAAAAAATAGTTTATATATTATATATATGTAGTAAATAAATATATATAATAGATCGATAAATGGAATGGAATACACCGTTAATTCGGATGGTAGGTTGTACGTACGCAAGGACGTTGTTTTCGTTTCCTTATTAAATTGAATGTAATTAAGTAAATGAAATATATATATATATACATAAATACAGTAGCATTATTATGTCTTATATTTCTGGATTATTTATTATATATAATTTATAATCATTCTTTATTTGGTGTGTGCTCTTGTATGTGTATGTGCAAGCATATATATATGTGTGTGTGTGTGTGTGTTTATGTCTTTATGTATGTTTATATATATGTGTATCTATTTTTGTTTGTTATTTGTATGTCTGCATACATATATTAATATGATATTATATAATAAGAATGAATTTTTCCAATTTCACATATATCATTATACTATGTATATATATGTAATTTATAGTAGGGTGGACTGAAATAAATCAAAAAATAGACACACACACACATAGATGTGACCCATTATGTCAACAATCATCCTTCCCCATAAGAAATGACACACACACTATACATATTTAATTACAATACATGGATCATAGGACCATAGGCACAGAGGCCAAATAAAATAGGTGGAATGAAGTTTAAATACATGTATTCAAACCAAATGAGTATGCTATGACATTCCTCATCATATAACCGATTTCTCAAATCCCCCTGTCAGTAGTCATCACACCGTGTTGTTAATCTGAATGATGTGTCACCCACACAATGAATTATTTCATCATGTTATACTGTAATTCATAATTGTAAGGAATTAGAATTTCCATGTATTTTTTTAAATATATGGGAATTTTATGAGTCCGCAAATATTGACGGAACATGATTCTGAGGCCCGGTGTGCCCGGAATAAATTTCTGAACTTTTCTTCGGGTACATTTAGTAAATGTTTAAGTGGGTTTTTGTAACCTTTGAACCAGTACTCAGAATTGAAATCTGAGGGCACCGTTGAACTCACAGCTCCAGTATTCGCATAAGGATACCTTCACGTCGATCACAGTGGGTCGAGAGTGAATGATAAATTTTGTGCTTATTCGTGAAAGAATAAAATAAAGTAAAATTGTGTAACATTTTATTTTCTTTTGAACCTTCCATTGGAGGTTATGGGGGTGGGGACCACTGATCCTAAAACCCCCAAATTGAATTTAATGGTAGGGATCACCTAAACCCTCCTAATGTGAGAAACCTCTTGAACTCCTACTTCAATGAGGGAGGTGACCTTTGGTATCCTTTAAATTAATTATGCTAACACAACCCATTTAATGATTCCAATTAAATGATGGCAACTTAATTGTGACAACAGTTAAACTGTTTAATCATATTTTATGTTGGCACCTCTTCCTTTGAGAGAGGATTTTTGTGTTGGAAAAGTAGAGTGGAGACCTTTGGAAGTGCTTCTCCAATGGAGAACGTCAATGGAGATCTCTTCTCATTAAATGATTCTTTCTCCAAATTCCTTCGAAGGATCTCCAAAAACAAATGAACTGACGATTGGGGAAACACTGTCATCACTGACTTCATATTTTTCCTCTCCACACCGACGTCGTTGGAGGTGACTTGATTCGGGATCGACAAACGCCAATTCGTCTCATCCAGGAGCAATCTAAAACTGCACCATCGAGGTAGGGGTTTAGTTTTGTATGATTATATATTCCCATGTTCTTTCCTTCTAAAACAAACAACAAGGATCAACTCTATAACTAGTTGATCTGCATGATGTTTTCTTTATAGTTTTGGGAATAATCACTGTGGGATGTTGTAGGGTTTTATGTTTTGCATTCAAGATTTTGTTGAGTTGTTTGCATGGCTCCAACATGGAGTGTGCGGGCCAAACAAGCATGGCTCGACCACTCTGTCATTCTTATTTTATTACTTGATCTTCGTGATGGAAAAAATAAGCTTTGTGACATGGTGACAAACGAACCCGGCGGCCGACACACTGCCGGCCGCGACGAAGGCGGCGGCCCCACGAATCCTCACCGCCTCGCGACCTCCGTCGCCCGTAGCCTCCACTGCCCAAGGCCTTGCTGCCCCCCGAGGCCTCCCCACCCCACGGCCCTCCGTAACCCCATGGCTTCACTACCTCACGGACCTCCATGCCACCCTGTGGCCTTGCCGCCCACGACCCCCCGACCCCCGTGGCCCTCCATGCCGCCATGCACCCCGCTAGCCCTCACAGATCTCGTGACCTTCACGGCCCCTGCGGCCTCTGCGCTGCCCCACGCTGCCCAGGCTAGGCCGTCAGGCTGGACCACCCAACGCATCCCAGGCCGGACCCCATGGGTTTAGTCAGGTCGACCCAAACTGGGTCGGCCCTGGCCGGATCGGACCGGACCCAGACCCATTTCGACCCATTAATGCTATTTTGGCCATAACATTGGCTTTAGGCATCCATTTGACAAACCATTACCGATTCTGTAAACCATGGAGTTAGATGGTACCTTTGGTATACCCCACTAGAGTTTTGGATAATGTTGGAGTATGGTCGAGTTGGATCGAGCACGAATCCAACCGGGCCCTCGAAAATAAAAGGATAATAAATCACAGATCGGGTGTCTGATTGATACACCGTCTATTGAGTTGTGACCCTTATGATGTGGCGGTCCTTTTGGATTCTTTTTTGTGGGTCTTTGTGGTAGATGGAGTATCAACCAATGGTGTGAGGAGAAGACTCTCCTGGAGATGAGCAAGCTTAGTGTGGGATCCCTGTAGCTAGTTGTGACTTAAGAAAGAGATCCATCGTGGGTCTGTGAATGAGGGACCCATAGGGAACTGCTCTAGGATTCCATGCGGGACTACCCAATAGATCTTGTGTGGGTGAAAACCTAGCGATCCTGTGTGGGTCAACACCGAGTGATCCTATGTGGGTCAATACATAGTGATCCTTCCTGGATCTGCCTCTTAACAGTGTAAGACGATTCAATAGTTACATCTAATCATATTTACTACTATACCTTAGTTATACCTTGTGTGATTTGCGTTCGTACCTCAGCAGTACTTTCCTTTGTGGTAATACCTTGGTGGTATTCTTTTTTCTGGCGTACCAGTGTGGTACTTATCTTTGTGGTGTTCCTTCCTTTAAGAAATAGTTGAGCTTTGGGCTTTGTGTTGAACTCTGTGTTTTTCTCATGATTGAGATTGGTATTCTTGATAACATAGGTATATGTATGGGCATATACCTATGTAGGGTTGTCACTTGATTTCATGCCTTATGGTTTATCCTTAGTAGATTTTGTGAGACCTTGAGGGTCTCGGGGTCCCTACTGAGTATCGTTATACTCACCCCTACATGGGATATGCCCGCACATTGTTGTGTTTGGTGTAGATGACAGACATCGCTAATTGAGGCTGAGGGTACCAGGACCAGACATGGCCTTGAGGTGGAGCATACGACGTGTCAGTACACAGAGGAGATGGGTGGATGTGGAGTGTTGAGGAGGCGATCTGTACCTACCCTTCATGTTGGAACCTCGGAGGATGACCAAGTAGTTACCTACCTTTTTCTTCAGTTGTATTGTTTTTAAGTTGTACTTTTACCTTTACCATTGGGCTTATATTTCGTCCCCTTTTTTACTTTCAACACTCATTTTCCCAAACAGTTGACTTATGTTCGTATCTTGATGTGTGCTTGGTTGCATGTGTTTATATGTTATAAAGGCAATGCCTTCCCGATTAAATGGTATATGCTTTTCAGTGCTAGTCGCCAGCCCCAGACATATGGATGGCGGGCATGTGGTACTCACGGCACGGGCTTTGGGGGACTAGTCATGACAAAATGGTATCAGATGAGTCAGTTCTGTTGTAGAACATAAGACTCTAATATTTTTAACAAAAATAGTATTAATTATAGTGAGTGTGGTAATCAGTTTAAGTAATCAAGTGTTGGTGTGGCGGCCGACTTATCCATACTCCAGGACCATGACATTAGATTTCTGACTCAGTGTAGAAAAACACGTATTGCATGTGTGTTTTGAAGAGTTTTCATTGTGATCTCTTTGAGTCAGCTCACTAGCTATAACTTTTTTACTGTGGTGCACCTATTTCATTTCAGGATGTCTCCACGCAGATATCTAGCTAGGGTTTCGGGTATTGCACGCACTGATAGCCCACCGTGCGATGAGGCCTCGGTGCAAAGCCCTCTTCCATTAGAGGAACTAATGGAGGCACCAGCGGTACCATTTTCAGTTGGGCCACCGAAGCCACCAGCCTCAGTAGTAGAGTGTGCATGCCGATTGAGCATGTCGCACGAGTTCCAGCACCAGAGGACACCCAGGTTCAGGGGATAGATGGACCCACATGCAGCTAAGGATTGGCTGGGGCCATTGTGAGAGTCTTTCGACTAGTAGGGACACCATTCGATCTCATAGTGATTGTTTCTGTCGGTCTTCTACAGGAAGTAGCTGGAAGATGGTAGATGTTGATGCTCCAGGCTCACAACGAGGTTAAATTTCTTTGGGCAGACTTTGAGAGCCTATTTTGGGAAGAGTTTGTTCCAGTGACTCTTTGTGTAGTGCACATACAGGAGATTCTTCATCTGTATTAGAGGAGAATGACTGTGGCTTAGTACTCAGCGAGGTTCACTGACCTCCCACACTACTCTACTGATATGGTGCGAGACCCATTCTTCAGGGCCCGGACCTTCTAGCATGGGCTCAGGTGAGAGGCCAGGGCTTCGATGATTTCTATTAGCATTCCGACAGAAGAATGGGTGTTAGAGAGAGACCTCTTAGTGGAGAGTTTCCTTGTTGAGCAGTCACCAAAAGAAAGACCCACCACCAGTCAGCATATAGTAGATTCTTCAACATCTGGCACCAGACAGATGTCATAAAGGTCCAAGAGGAATAGACCTACAGGTGGACGATCCCAGGATTTAAGGTCGGTTGTACAGGGCACTCGAGGCAGATCCATTCATACCAAGAGTGGGTCGTGTTACGCATGTGGAAGGAATGGCCACATGGCTCGTGACTTTCTGACCCGTCATAAAGAAGATCTACAGACAGTCGAAGGACCACCCAGGCATATACAAGGGTTCAACTGAGGAGGTCCGCAGGGAGCAGGCAGATGTGGCAGAGGAGCTGGTCGTGCAACTGGTGGTGGGTGATGATTCGAGATGTTACAGTCACCACCACCAGGATGTCCACCCCGACCGTAGGGATCAATAAGAAAAGGGTGAGATCAACTCCTGGCAGCTGAGGCCTACGATCACAGTGCTCTAGAGATGACACGAGGTATGATTTGTGTCTACTCCTCCTTAGCTTCATTAATTATAGACACAATTTCTAGTCATTCTTTTATTTCCACTGGCCTAGTTCGGAGCATAGAGATTACAGTAGAGTCATTGGCTCGATCCTTACGGCTATAGACTCATACAGAAGTGGATTCGACGATTACGCACTAGTGTCGGCACTGCGAGCTTACTCTAGGAGGCGAGAGTTTTAGCTGGGATCTCCTAGTAGCAACGTCGAGGCCTTACGACGTCATCTTGGGTATGGACTTGTTATCTACAGTCCATTATCAGATTTACTGTATTAGCCACAAAGTGCAGTGTGTCTGCCTGGATGGGACCTGGTTTACCTTCACCAGTAAAAAGGGAGGCTTTGCAGAAAAAGATGGACTTAATCGGAGGAGAGTACAGTTGATCACTCATCAGTTAGCTAGCCTTACCCTCATATTAGTTGATGTGGAGAGTCTGAGTTATCCTGTAGTGGTGGACCAGTACGCGGATGACATCCCTGATGATGTTTTGGGTCTACCTTCCCATAGATATGTGGACATTTACATTGAATTGTACCCCAGGATGGCATCTATGTCTACACCAACATATTGGATGCATCCCATAGAGCTTCATGAGCTACGGGTACTGCTAGAGTTCTTGCGGACGAAGGGATTCATTCGTCCTAGTCTTTCTCCTTGGGCAGCCCCGATTTTGTTCACCAAGAAGGCGAATGTGAGTTCGAGTCTTTGTGTTGACTATCGGTGCCTAAACCAGGTGAATGTGAAGAACATGTACCCACATTTGAAGATTTTTTACCTCTTTGATGAGATGAAAATATCCTGGTGGTTATCGAAGATAGATCTCAGATCATGCTATCAACATCTCAGAGTACAAGATGAGGATGTGTAGAATAATTATTTCAATTTTCGGTACGTACATTACGAGTTCTTGGTTATTCCATTCAGTGTGACCAACGCTCTAGCAGTGTTTAGGGGACTCATAAATGGGATCCATCAGACATACCTAGATTTCTTTGTAGTAGTCTTCATCGATGACATTCTGATCTACTCGACTATTGAGTGGAAGCATGCCTATCATTTTTAGGTAGTACTGGACACACTCAGAGAGAACCAGCTTTATGGTAAGCTCTCAAAGTGCCAGTTCTGGATCAGAGAGGTTCACTTTCAAGTATATGTCAAATCAGAGGCTGGAGTTACTATGGATCTAGTTATGATTGAGGCGGTACATTATTGGGAGCCACCCAGGAGTGTGATGGAGGTACGAAATTTCCTGGGTTTGGCCGGATACTAACAGAAATTTATGCTAGATTTATTCATAGTTGCAGCACCTTTATCATTTTTTATGAAGAAGGGGAAAACATTCGTGTGGTCGAAGAGATACCAGTAGAGTTTTCAGGAGCTGAGACAGAAGTTGACTAGTGCCCCCATCTTGAGGCTTCCATAGGAGGGTGTAGGGTGCGTAGTCTACTGCGGCGCATAAAGGAGAGGACATGGATGTGTCCTGCAGCAGGAGCGAGTGGTGATCACATATGGTTCTCAACAGATGAGAAAACTTGTGATGAACTACGCTACCCATGACCTGGATTTAGTAGAAATGGTCTTCGCCTGGAAGATGTGGTGACATTACATGATGGGCGAGTGGTTTACAGTGTACTCTGATCATAAGAGTCTCAAGTATATCATCTCTCAGAAGGATCTGAATCTCGGACAATGATATTGGCTTGACTTCCCCCAAGACTATGACTCCGATATAGTGTATACTCATGGGAAGGGGAATGTTGCAGTAGATGCACTCAGCCAGAGATTTGGTATACAGCTTCTAGGTGAGGTGATGGGGTAGTTGGCCGGTTTGAAGATATCCTTTGTAGATCAGGATGGAGTAGTTTTTATTCGTTCTCTTACAATCACTCCCCCACTTATTTTGTGATTCAATGAGGTGCAACATGGGGATGCTGACAGCGAGGCTGGACATGCTCAAATATCCACAGGGCATGCAGCTATTGGATTTTCTGAATGTGGGGAGCAGGTCATCCTCTTCAGAGGACGTAACACAGTTCCAATGATGGTTAGAGAGGAAGTGATGAGGTATTTCCCCACATCCCTTCTAGTGGTACATCTAGGAGTGGTGAAGATGTACTGGGATATCCAACGACAGCACTGGGGTCCAAGAATGAAGAAAGTAGTAGCAGAGATTGTTTCTTGGTTCCTCAGTTGTCAGCAAGTGAAGGAGGAGAATCAGGTTCCAGCATGATTGGTTCAATTTTTGGAGGTCCCAGAGTGGATGTGGGATGGGATATCCATGTAAATTTTGACAGGACTTCCACATACATCCAGGGGTCATTACTCAATTTGGGTGATTTTCAACCGACTCACCATGTCGGCCCACTTCCTACTGATCATAGAGAAGGGTTCAGTAGAGAGTTTGGGATGCTTCTATATACAAGAGATTGTGTGGATACATGGAGTACCATCAATTATTGTCTTCAATCGTGATGACAATTTTACTTCCCGACTATGGAAGGGGTTATTGGAGGCTTTCGGGAAGTAGCTTCATTTGAGCGCCGCCTTCCATCCTCAAACGGGTGGTCAGATTGAGAGAACCATTCAGACCCTCGAGTACATGATGCGTGCTTGCATCCTTTACTTCGTCCACAGCTGGGAGGATCGTTTTACTTTGGTGGAGTACTCATACAACAATAGCTGTTACTCAACCATTGGGATGGCACCTTTTGAGGAGTTGTACGAGTGACCTTGCAGATCACCTTTCGGCTGGACTAACCCAGTGGAGTCAACACTAGTGGGACCAGAGGTAGTACAAGAAACAACAGAGAAAGTGTAGATCATCCATTAGTGGATGATGACTGCATAGAGCAGGCAGAAGTCTTATAACAATAGGATATGGAGACCAATGGAGTTCGAGGATGGCAATCGCGTCTTTCTACGGGTCTCACCCCGATGAAGTTTATAGATATCTGGTCGAGGTGGAAAGTTAGCTCTGAGGTTCATCAGACCTTTTCAGGTCCTTAGAGGAGTTGGTGAGGAGACTTACCTCTTAACACTTCCCCCTCAGTTTCACCTGGTGAATGATTTCTTCCACGTATCTTAATTGAGGAGATACATGCACGACCCATCCCACGTCATCGACCATGGTGAGCTAGACATCGACGATGGCAGGATGTTTTCGAAGGATTCCGTTGAGATTGAGGATCAAAAGGAGTGGTTAATTCATGGGCAGTTGATACCTTTGGTGAGAGTTCTTTGGCAGCATGGGAACCTCTAGGAGGGCACATGGGATTGGGAGGCTCAAATACATGCTTAGTACCCCCCACATGTTTTACTAATTTTGTGATGTGTCTTTCGGGGATGCAAAGCCCTGAGGTGGGGAGAATATAATGACCTGTAATTGCCTTGTATTTTTTTAAAATATATGGGAATTTTTCGAGTCCGCAAAAATTGATGGCACATGATTCCGAGGCCTAGTGTTCCCGAAATTATTTTCTAAACTTTTTTTGGTACGTTCAGTAAACGTGCGAGTTGGTTTTTGTAACATTTGAACTGGTGCTCAGAATTGAAATCTGAGGGCACCATTTAACTCTCAGCGCAGATATTCACTTAAGGATATCTTCACCTCAATCATAGTGGGTCGAGAGTGAAAGATAATTTTTGCTCTTATTCATGAATGAATAAAATACAATTAAATATTGTAACATTTTATTTTCTTTTGAACCTCCCATGTGAGGTTATGGATGTGGGGACAACCTAACCTAAAACCCCCAATATGAATTTAAGGGTAGGGACCACCCGAACCCTCCTAATGTGAGAAACCTCTCGAACTCTCTCTTTAATGAGGGAGGTGACCTTTGGAATCATTTAATTTAATAATGCCAATGCAACCCACATAATTATTCCAATTAAATGATGATAACTTAATAGTGCAAAAAATTAAAATGTTAAACCATATTTTATGTTGGAAACTCATCCTTTGAGAGAGGATTTTTGGGTTGGAAAAGTAGAGGAGAGAACATGTGGAAGAGATTCTCCAATTAAGAATGCCAATGAAGAAATCTTCTCCTTCCATGATTCTTTATCCAAACTCTGTCAAAGGATCTCCAATGACGACTGGACCGACAATCGAGGAAATTTCATCATCACTGACTTCATCTTTTTCTCTCCTCACAGATGTCATTGAAGGAGACTTGTTTCGGGATCAACAAACACCAATCCGTCTCAACCATGGGCAATCTTCAACCGAACCATCGAGGTAGGTGTTTATTTGTGTATGATTATATATTCCCATGTTCATTACTTCTCAAACAAACAACGTGGATCAACTCTATAACTAATTGATCAATGGATGTTTTCTTTGAGGGTTTTATAATAATCATTGTGGGAGGTTATAGGGTTTGATGTTCTTCATTCAATATTTTGTTGAGCGGCTTGCTATCACTCTATTGCAGATGGTGCGTGAAAACCAAATATGGCCTGACTCATCTGACATTATTCTTGGATGGTGTGGTCTTCGCGATGGAAAAATTCCGCTTTGCGCCACGACAACAAACGGATGCTGCGCCAGGCCCATCACCAGCTGAGACGAAGGCACTGGGCCAGTGGCTCCTCGCCGCCCCGCGGCCTCAGCCGCACATGGCCACCGCCGCCCCACGGCCTCCATCGTTTATGGCCGCTACCGCCCTGAGGCATCGCGCCGCCCGTGACCTCCACCGTCCGTCGTCGCCGCCGTCCTGCAGCCTCGTGCCACCTGTGGCCTTGATGTCTCACGGCATCGCAAACCCCCATGGCCTTGACGACCTGCGGCCCTACCCAATCCCACAGATTTCCTGCCTCGCGGCCCTCCATGCTACCCCAAAAACTCTCCCATGCATGTCCCTCCACACCACATGGCTTCCTTGCCGCTCCGCAGCCCTCTGCGCCGCCACGCGGCCCCGGCGGCTCCTGCATCCTTCACAGCCCCCGCAACATATGCGTCGTCTCACGCTGCCCAGGCTGGCCCGCCAGGCTGGACCATCCAGCACGGGTCGGGTTCACCCAAACCAGGTCGGCCGAGGCCGGATCAGGCCAGATTGGTCCGACCGGGTCAGACCAGACCCAGACCCACTACGACCCATTTACGCTCTTTTGGCCATAACTTTGGCACCAAGGGTTCATTTGACAAACCATAAACGGAACTGTAAAATAGGGAGCGCGATAGTTCCTTTGTAATACCCCACTGGAGTTTTTGATAATTTTGTAATACGGTCCGGTTGGATCGAGCATGAATCCAACCGGGCCCTCGAGACTAAAAGGATAATAACTGAAAGATCGAGAGTCTGATTGACGCACTGTCTCTGCCATTGGGACCACTATGACATGGAAGTCCTTTGGGATACATTTTCATTGGACTTTGTGGAAATTGGAGTATCAAATAGTGGCTGGAGGAGAGGACTCTCTCAGAGATGAGAAAGCTTATTGCGGTACCCTATAGCTGGCTGTGACTTGAGAAATAGATCCTTTGTGGGTCTGTGATTGAGGGTCCCACATGGAACCACTCTAGGATTCCATGCGGGAATACCCTAGTGATCATGTGTGGGTCGGCACCAAGTGATCATGTGTGGGTTAGAACTTAGGGATCCTTCATGGATCATCCTCTTAACAGAGTAAGATGATTCAGTAGTTACATCAAATCATCTTTACTACTATACCTTAGTTATACCTGGTGTGAGCTGAGTCCATACCCGAGCAGTACATTCCTTTGTGGTAATACCTTGGCGGTATTCTTCTATGTGGTGTACCTGTGTTGTATTTACCTTTGTGGTATTCTTTCCTTTGTCAAACAATTGAGCATTGGACTATGAGTTGAACTATGTGTTTTCCTCATGATTTAGATTGGTATTCTTGATAACTTAGGTATATGTATGAGCATATACCTAAGTAGGATTATCTGTTGATTTCATGCCTTGTGGATTATCCGTGGAAAATGTTTTGAGAACTTGAGGGTCTAAGGGTCCCTGAAGTGTATCGTTATACTCTCCCCTACACAGGCTATGCCCGAACCTTATTGTGTTTGGTTCAGACGAAGAACAACGCTGATTGAGGCTGAGGGTACCAAGACTAGATGAGGCTTTGAGGTGGTGCATACGACGTTTCGGTACGCAGAGGATATGGGTGGATGTGGAGTGATGAGGAGGAGATCTGTACATACCATTCGGGTAGGAACCTCGAAGGACGACCCAATAGCTGCCTTCCTTTTTTTCAGTTGTGTTGTTTTGTAGTTGTACTTGTACCTTTACCATTGGTCTTGTATTCTATACCATTTTTACATTAAACACTCTTTTTGGTATACATTTCACTTGTGTTTTTATCTTGCTGTGTTCTTAGATTCTTGTGTTTATAGGTTATAAGGGCAATGCCTTCTCGGTTATAGGGAATTTGTCTTTCGTTGTTAGTCGCCAGCCCCTGGCCTATGGAAGGTGGGCTTGGGTTAGTCACGACATAGGCCCTAGGGTACGGGTCGTGACAATCATGGAATTGAACCCCTTCATACTATAGTAGATATCCTATTGAGAATAGTAATAGATGATCTTCTTCATCACACCTTTCTATATTTCGATCTTCCCACTTGATGATGCCTCTCTTTCACCTCACTAAATCGTCTACAAGTTGTGCTGCACTATCTGACTAGACACACTTCTTTGACAGTTACATTAAAGGAAACCAATATATCCCACATTGGACAGACATGGGTTTAGATGGATGGTAGTAACTCATTAGTGCACTTATCCCAATTTAAATCCACTCACCCGGCATCACATGCGTGTACCCCTGATATACTGCATGCCTTTTACACCAACCTTTTCACAAGGACTAGTTATGTCACTTATTTGCCAACAATGATAATCTAGAGGCCATGTGGCCAAGTGGCCTTTTTTATTGATGGATAGCTCAGGAGTTTAGTGAATCACTGATCAATTTTTATCTTATTAGACTATTTGGGATGGATAATATTTTTCCTTCAGTACCCTGCCATTGTAAAAATAATAGTACATACACTTCTATATAGTTGAATTACTGCTATACTTTCTACTAAAATTTCCTCCCAAAATGATCTAAACCTAGAGTTTTGTGAATAATTATAGGGGATTTAGCACACATGCACAATTCAAACTACAATTTACAAATTAATAAAAAAATATTAATATTTTCTCATTTAAAATATTTTTTATTTTTTATTTTTTATTTTATTCATCTTTAATATTTATTTATTTTTATTCTTAAATTTCATTCATTTTCAATACTATAAATTTAATATTTTTGTAATTTACTCATACTTAATAATTATATAATTTTTTTTATTTAATAATATTTTATTTATTCTGTATGTTTTCAATTTGGGTATTAAATATTTATTAAAACTATCTATAGTCAGAGCGTACAGGTTTCTAGCCATAAAAAATCAACCCCTTAGATTATTAGTTATTAGTGGACCGATCCTGACCAGACTCGTTTATTAATCGGTCCTTGAAAAAAATGGACATAAATTGATTCTGGAAGAAAACTATCATGATCGCATAATATATTAGTAAATTAAATAAACATTATATAATTAGATTTTTAATAAAGGTAAATGTAATAACATTATATATATATATCCATTTCTATATAAATACATATATTAATAAATATAAAGGTTGTCTATATACAATAAATTCACATTATTATTAATAGTATTTATATTTTTGATATTATTAATATTATATATATATATATATAACAGTCTTTAATAAATTTAAATATTCATAAATTTAAAAAAACATATAATTATAAAATAACTTAATTCGTTAGGGCACGTTACTTAATGTTTCACTAATTAAATCTCGAGACTAACCTTATTATTAACTGTGCTTTTTAAATTTATGCTTATATAATTATCATGCGTAAACAGTTATGCAATAAAAGGCCATTCTATCAAGTCAAGCTAATCATGCTAGACAAGCCCCATGGAAAATGTATGTGTCTCATATTTATTAATTTTTATTATAGTATTTTTATGTTTCAATCTTAATATAATTTTTATCGAATAAATTTTTATTTTAATTAATTTTAAAACTTTCGTATTTTAATTTAATATTTAATATTTTATCATTCTGATATCAATATTTATTTATTTTTTTATAAAATTATTAAATATAATTTAATAGATTTTTTTTAATTTTAGTATTTTTAAAAAATTATTCAAATGTATTTAAAACAATTATTTATTTTTAATATTCATTCATTTAATACTATATATTAAATCATAATTTTGTTCAATTTAATAATTGAAAATAATTATTATTTTTTTATATTAACCATTTAAATGTATTGTAATTTATTCATTTAAAATGATTATTCATTTATAATTACGAAATTTTACTGATTGTTAATATCATCCCTCAAATTCTTTTTAAATTTATTCATTTCTAAAATTTATTTATACATTTTAATTTATTGATATTTCATATTATAATTTTTTTATAATTCATATAATTAATATTTATTTGTTTTTGATTAAATTTTTTACTGATATCATTTTCTAATTACAATGTATTATTTTTAAATTATTATGTTGTAAATATTTTTAATTTATATGGAATTTTTTATATTTATTCATTTTTTATTCTAAAATTTATTCACTTAAAAAAAATTATATTATTTAATTACGATTATTAAATATTCATCATTTATTATTATTCTATCTTATTAATTTTTCTTAATAAATTTTATTCAAATTTAACATTTATTCATTTAATATTATGTATTCATTATTATGATTTATGTAATTTATTTATTATTATGTATGTATGTGTGTGTGATGTATACATGTATTTATTTTTGTGTTTGTGTATGAGTATATATGTATGTATGTTTGTATTTATATATAATTAATTTACCTAGATTTTTAAAATTATAATTGACATACCAAAAATCATTAGAGTAGACTACAATTTTAATATATCTTATATTAATATGAATATGAATATTTTAATTATAGTTATTTATTTTCATTGAAAATATTTTTTTATTTAATTTTTTTTTCTCAAAATATAATTAATAATATTTATAATGATTTTTAAAAAAAATTAAATTCATTTATATAAATAATTAATTATTTAAAATATTATTATAAATATTTAAATAAAATCATTTTTATTACATATTAAAATAATATTATAAAAATTTATGTAATTATTTATTTATTTTAATGACTTCATATTTAAATATAATTTTTATTTTTTAATAAAATTTATTTTAATTTTTGTTGATATTAATTTTTTTATTATTTATATTATTTATTCATTTCTATATTTTTTTTAAAATTTCTTCTATTATTATTATCCAATTTTATTTATTATTATTATTAATTAATTTTTAATATTTTTAAATTTTTAATGTTTTATTTATTCATTTATTTAATATTTTTTAAAATTATTCATTACGTTAATATTTATTCGTATATATTTATTAATAATATTTAATATATTTATAATATTTACATCTGATATAAATATTATTTACTCATTTTTATTTTATTGTTTTTTTATTTTATATTTTTATAAAATTATTATTTAATCATTTTTAATTATAAATTTAACAAATATTCTATGAAATGCACCTTTTAATATTTATTCATTGTTAATTTTTTATAAAAATTTACATAATATATATTATGGTATTTATTTTTCATTGCTAAAATTTGTTGGAAGTGCACTAAAACTCGACCACCACGCTATGCTATTTCTTATGATTCCTTGATCTATAACCAAAAGCACAATTTTCTAGAATACGATGAATATGGTTGCCACAACATTCTCTAATCGATTTTCATTAGTTATAAATTATTTATGAATGTGTTATTAATGCTTACAATCACATTAAATGAGATCAAGGTAGATTTCCCAAGATATAGTAACACATGTGATGTGTTATATATTAATGTCTATTAATGAAGTAACATTGATGATCCTATATAATAATGTGATCCTTATCTAGTTGGGAGTGCATTCATTTATTCTCAATAGTGAGATCTATTTATTTGAAAAAATAAACCCACTTCCTTCCTAAGGCACGTTCATTATTCCACCATGGTGTTAGCACCCCTTCGGGTATTTCAGAGTCCTCAAAAAACATTTATGGATCCACTAACCAGTCCCTCCATTTTCCAGGAGGTAGGAGAAATATGTCTACAACCCCCATTAGAATTATCAAATTTACTCCATCATGGAATAATATAGAGGATATTGATATTTAGGCATTTGATGTACATTGTTTATGCTCCATTTTAAATATATTGTTTCATGATTGTTTCATGGAGATACATTTTCCTATGTGTAGGATTCACTTAAACTATCAATGATCATATGATGATTGAATTAAACAGAACAGTGGTATCAAAGAAATTTTCTTTAAGGAAAAAACATGTTTAATATTCGATTTTTGAATAAAACAATTCATTGTCACTAGAATATAGTAGTCACCTTGGCGTCATTACACTGTCTTCAAAACAATTTGATCACCATCAACATGCTATAGTTCAAGGCGTGGTGCACCTTTAGTTTTTCACTACATAAAGATATTAAAACTTACATGTAACTAAGACACCACATGCTGTTATCATGCACCATGTGAGGTGAAACAGTTTGGATTTCTTTTATGACAGCTCATTTCACTTTTCTCCTCAACGTCAGACATTAATGTAGAAGGTCTAAATAAATATTATTTACTGGTTACCTTTACTGTAACACCATGAGATTTTATGAAAAATATTATTTTAATTTCTTTTATGTCTTGTGTTGTACGCTACACCAAAATTAGCTTGTACTATACTCAAAACCGTATTAGCTTGCAGTATACGCAACGCTATTCGTGGATTATGTTACACACAATTTCATGTTCATTTGATAATAGTTATTCTATGAAACATTGAGTGCATATATATATATATATATTCAATGTATAAATGAAATATGGTTGGATTCTCTTATACGAGACAATAAATTAGTCTTGTACAACACACAACCCTGAATTGGCATGCATTACACGCAATCACGACCTTCTTCGATAGCATGTGTTGTACGCAATACTGGGTTTTACTAAACAACGATATATAATTATAATATTATTAACTAGCCGTTATGAATAGTATTAAATAAATTTTTAATTTTATAACATTATTATTCATCTTACACTTTTCTAGATCATTGTATGAGAACAAAATAAATTTTTCGGGTAAAATAAGTATATTTCAAAAAATGAAGTTTTTCCATCTTTTGATGGAGCACCCATTTTAAATATAATTTTTTAAAATTTTATAAGTTAAATTTAACAAAATAAACTTCTATTTTTGAATCAGGATATAAAAATTTACATTGGATAAAGTTTTGATATTTTTCTGATAACTTTCATATTTTAATAAATAGTAAAAACACGATATATTTTAATACAAAACTTTTTTTTTCATCATAATAATTTATATTGTTAAATTATAATATTGAATGGTTTTAAAGTATATATAGAATATATTTTTACCATTTAATATTATTTATTTAATTTCCATTGATTTTACATTGAATTTGTAGTTTAAATCAATTCAATCTTTTACAATGTTTTAAACAAAAACCAATTTTCTTTTGACAACAAGATTAACTTTAATTTAATTTCTGCAACTTCTTTGTATTGAATTTCAAAAAATGGATTCCATATATGGAATCAGTGGTTCCAAATTATGTTAATAGGCAACATTTTATTTTTGGGAATTATGAATAGTAACTAAGGTAAATTTTATTTACCATAGTTAAAGGTAAATCAGGTAATTAAAGGTAAATATAATATTATAAAATTACCCTAAGAACTTCCAAAACTATATTTGATGAATAAAAGTAGACCCATATCCCTTAAGGGTCGGAATAGATTAATTTCATGGACTTTTGACCATGGAAATGACATAATTATTAATAAAACCAAAGAAAGTGACAATATGTCACTCTCTTAAATCTTATAAGTATAATAATTTTAAAATAGTGATCAACTTCATGAAATTTCGAAAATGAATAGTCTTCAGAAATATAATAAAAGTAGCTACATCATTTTAATTTATTTAAAATTTTTAGGGATTAAATAATTATCATTAAAGGTGACACAATAGTGATGTTCAAATTATTTTATTGATTGAAATATCAAATAAATTGTTTAAAAATATAAAAATAAATATTAAATGAATTATTTAATGTTCTATATGAATTTTATAAATATATATGACATTTTATGAAGCTATTAAATATTTTAGTTCGAACATATATTTTGTGTGGATTTTATTTAAATTCATGTAAATGAATAGTGTCAAAATTGACACAATTGTTATTTTATAAAAATAACATAATATAAAATTGTTTAAAAATCACAAAAATATTTAAAAAATTAAAATTAAAATTTAAATGGACTAAAATTTCATAAATTATTCAATTATGGAATATTCACAACACATAAGTAATTATTTATAACAATTTAAAATTTAGAATCTTATTACCACAAATAAAGTTAATAGATTAAATAAGGATAAATCAAGTTGATAATGTTTGAAATAAATTCTAAACATCTATAAATGTTATTGGATGATTATATTACAACCCTATCTCATCAAATATTCTAATATGAGTCATTTTTCGAGGTTTTTAATTGGGGTTTCAATTTATTGTAAATTAATATTTCTTATGTTTCCAAAGGCACCCCTCTCCTCCCATATAAAAAGGGAACCCCTTCCCTCTTATCTTCACACCATTTTGAGCTTTGGAGCTCGTCCAAACCCTGCCAATTCCTCTTCCAAACCTATCTAGTTATATCATAGAGATTCTTTTCTTCTCAAAATACCAACCCTAGTGCCCTAAGAAGAAGATTAAAGGAGGTGCGTCGAAGAAGAGGTAATCTCTTCTACGGATTCTTTCATGTTTCTTTCTTCTTCAACTTTTTCATCATTAGTTGTTTCATTATAAAGTAATAACATCAGTATTACTTATATACTGATATGTTATTATAAATATTAAACAACCCCATTTCACCTTCTATCCATCCTACAGAAAACAAAATCATCGTGCGTGCATACGTACAGAATACCGTCTCCACGACGTGGTGTAATCTGTTTTTCCACCACTACCTTACTTGGATGGGTATAATTGTGTAAATAATAACTATATAAGATTATTATAACATCATACTGGTTTTATGATATTATATAATCCACTCTAATTCCATTCAATAAATATGGGAATGATATCATCGCTCGTGCGTATGTACGGATTACCGTTTCCACGATGCGATGAGATTCATTTTCCATGTAAACAATTCAATAATGATTATAAAGTATATATAATGAATAATAATGATATATATGACATAATAATGATACTGGATTTATGTAAATGTTTTTTAATTATATCCATTCAATTAGTAAATGAAAACAGCGTTCATGCGTACGTACGGTCTACCATCTCCATGAACAGTGTATTTCATTCCATTTATCGATCTATTATATATATTTATATTTTGAATATATATTATATATAAATCATGTTTTTAATTCTATAAGTGATTTAATAATGATATAAGTAATAATAATATCAAGAAAAACAAGTCTTAACGTGTACAATAAATGAAACGATTTTTACCCAAAACGTTGCATTAACATAGAATTTACAAAAGAACGGGTAATATAAAGTCATAAGTGAACCATATCTGATATCATAACAATTATTATGATTCTGTAATAAAGAAATGAAATTATTTAAATAATTATATGGGAGGTTTGGATACATACGAAGCATATCAGACATAAGGTGAGGGATAATTATTCCAATCTCGTTCTTATCCGAGATTGTTTATTCGTAAGTATTTACTGGGGTTATTGATGTCATCCATGTCCATGTTCTCTAAAAATTGTTTCATGTAAATTTAAAGTCCTTTTTTCCAATTTTTGACTTTTAATTCATGGTATGTAAAGAACCTTTCTTTTGTTTACCACATGAGGTACTTTTTTCGACTATTCCGACAAAAGTACGAGGAGAATGTTTTTTTAACTTATAAGGCTTGAATGGATTTTTATGGTTTCTTAACACATTATTTTCAGGAATCTTACTCTACAAGATTTCATGAATATTTTCAACAAAATCTTTTTCTTTTAAAATTACATTGCATTTTGTGAAAATAAAATGATTTTGAATAAGAAAGGATATTTTCCTCAAGAATTTATTTTGAGTTATTTATCAAAACCATTTTCCATCTAAGATGAACTTCTTTCATATGTGTATGTTTCAAGTATAATTTCTCAATGATTTACATGGTGTCACTTCTCTTATGATGAAATTATATCCATTTGTTTTATATGGATTATGTTATGATGGGATGATGGTTATGAAACTCATTTTATTCTCTGGGTTATGATTAATGTTTTATGTTTATGTTGTGGCACACGTAAGAATGATTTCATTATGAGATATGTGGGAACTATTTCTCCATCCAATGCATTGTGTAAAGATTTATATCTCATCAGATAGACTGGAACGACAAGTTAATCTCGTTCAGTGATACAGGACTGGAATGAGGAGTGAACTCGATTTAGTAAGGGACATTTTCCTCCAAGATGTTCTTGGCAGCAATGCCTTGGCTACTATGGATATCATAATATGTGCTTAATGGTTTCCACAATAACATGTTTTATTCCCATGCTGTTTTATCATGATTAATGTTTCTTTATGATCTATGCCTTACGTACTTTCAGGTTTTATTTCAGTACTCACGATTTTGATGTTTAAACATTATGTATATGTTTTTAAGTTCAAATGTATATGGTTTGTTTTATTTTCTCCATTATTTTTTTAGTGAGAATTTGAGCTCACCCTTTATATTTTTTATTTTCCCCAGGATATAAAGAAAGGTTTTAGATAAGAAAACAAAAGGGGAAGATCTTTATCGGAGATGTTGAAGATCTTTCACCATGATTAAGAGATTTTGTTTCGAGTTTCCAAAGACAGTAAACTATTATGGTACTTTGGTGTCTATTTTTGTTATGTATTAGAAATTCCACAAAAGTATTGTAATGTTTATGAACGCCATGCTTTGGGTCTCTACAGTTGGTATTAGAAGAATGGTTTAGTCAACCATTGGAAACTAGGATGTGAAAACTTTAGTGAGATCCCTAGAGATATTTTTATGGTATGTCATGGGATGTCCCTAAGGTTATGTATAAGTATAGGTTACAGTCCAAGAATTATGATAATGATCATGAATAACCTAGGATTAAACCTATGATGTTATATATTGAAAGTAATCCTCTTGATTATGTTGTTTTCCCTAGCATGATTTTTTCCTCTCATACTATTTTTTTGGGTTTTAGACAATGGTTGGATCCCGAAGGAACCATCTTAATAAATGCAATGGACAATGCAATGATGGTCCTCCTGAATAATACAATTTTATGGGAGATGGAGTGAATAAGCTTATTGATATACTTACGCAAGCTATGAATCATTATGGACTTCCAAATGAGAAGATAAGGGAAAAATATTCTATCGAGTCCTTGATGAGACAACGTCCACCTTCTTTCAATGGGTCTTCTGATCCACTTGTTGGTGAACAATGGATCAGTACAATTGAAAAGATATTTTCTATAATTCATTGTTCATAACATGAAAAATTAATTCTGTCTATTTAGCGTTTAGGAGGTGAAGCATAACAACGGTGGACTCTAATTAATAATACGAGGCCCCGAGATGAAATTAAATCCATGGAATGGGATGAGTTCAAGAAAATATTTTTCAATAAGTAAATCCCTCGTATTCTTCGAACAAAGAACGAAAAGGATTTCCTTGAGCTTAAGAAAAAGGATGATGAATCTGTTGGTATATATGAAGCGAATTTTACAAGGCTTGAAAGGTATCCATCTGGCTTTATCATTCAACCTGAAAGTAAAGTCGATCAATTCTTCAGTGTCTTAAAACCTGGAATTTAAAGGGCATTAGCTATAAGAGACTTTTGTACCTATAAAGAAATTGTGTGTTGTGCTATCAAGGTAGAACTGGAAGTTGGTGTTACATATCCATCTCATGGTTTTGACATGAAACGAAAAATTGAGTTCAAGGAGAAATCTCGGAAAAATGGTGAAAAACCTATTAATGTTTCTTTATGCTCAAAGTGTGGAATGAAGAATCATGGATATTGTCTAAAAGGTACTCAAAAATGTTTCGAGTGTGGAAAATAAGGTCATCGAGCAACTGAGTGTCGAAGTAATGGGAAAAATATTTCTAAAGACATGAATAGAGAAAAGACTACCGAGAACTCTCCACCAACACTTCAATGCTTCAAGTGCAAGTAAATGGGGCATTATGCTAATCAATGCTCTAATCCAAGGGTTAATGATGATCGACATGAGCAACCTCTTAAGTCAAAGGATAAAGGGAAGTCACATGCGATCACAATTTGTGATGTTGAGTATGACAACGATGTTATGGAATGAATAATTGTTTATGTAACAGTATTCCGAGATAATGTTGTGGAATCTCATTTAAAGTATCATGTAATATTAGAATATCAATGTATTGGATCATTGTGGTTTTTAATAATTTTATGGTACTGGTTACCCTAAAAAGTGATTGAAATATTTTTGGAAAGTAGATGAAATGCACATAATGAAGGGATAAGGAGAAAATAATTTGTATGATAGTAATCATGAGCTCATGAATAACATAAGGACTAAGTGATATCATGTTTTGAGTATATATAAATTTTGGGATTGCGGTATGTGGAAAGAGTTAGCTTTTGACATCATTCATGTTTTCACTAAGTTTCAATGGGTATTAATTTTTCCAGAGAATACATGATTAAGGTATTCACATGATTGAAATGTGATCAACAAGATATATCAGGGATAAATGATGGTATTCACATGTTCAGTAGATTACATTTCTAATAATTGTTTTCTTTATACTATAAGCTTGGACAAAAGTATTTTGGATAAGCCTAATGATATTAAATGGATTATGTTTGACATAAGTTAGTATTGTTTAAGGCTAGAACTGTTTTCGATATTACTGATGGAATCTTATAATTATTTATTTTTAGAAAAATGACAACCTGCAGGATGGGCGACAACCCGTCGCGTCAGACAAGGCTGTGATAATCAAACCCAAAACCGAAGTGCGACATGCCTTTATAACCTACCACTGGCCGACAGGAAGTCCCTGGTTAGTAGAAACTAATTTTATTTTATTAAGCGGTATGATAGATAAAGAATAAGTCCATTTTTGGAACCATATATGATTAATCTCACTATAATATGGACTTATGTATATAACTTCTGCTAACCTTATGTTTGAGATAGATGGAATGACCTTTCATTCTATCGCATGCTCTACTAACACTTCATGAATAAAAAATTAAACTTCATTTCTTTAAGAGATGGCGTTAAATTATTCAAGGCACGGACAACGGTGATATTGTACAAAAATCGTGTAAGTATTTCTTTTAATTCATCAACTTTAGGGAAATGATCTTGAAAACCCAAAACATTGTCCTAGTGTCCTCATATCCGATTAATCTGATGGTACCTTAGATCATCCCAAATTTATGGCTTTGTGATTTTTGTCTTTTTCATAGACATGTTCTCTACCACTCTCCATCAGAACTTGATGGTTATATTTATCTTTCATATCCATAATTACACCTATGTTCTCCTATGTGGAAACCCAGTGATTAGTTAATTTGGGTAAACGTTACATTTCATACTTTAATTTTTAAAGATATGTTTTGGTATTCCTTTTTATGATGTGGGATTCTATTTATGAAACTTTCAAGTAGCAAACCATTTATAACCCCGACGAATTTCGAGGGAAAAATTAATTTTAAGGGGGATAGAATGTAACACCCCCAAGATTTTATGAAAAATATTCTTTTAATTTCACTGATATCTTGTGTTGTATGCTACACCAAAATTATCTTGTACTATACTCAACACTATATTAGCTTGCAGTATTCGCAATGCTATTCTTGGATCGTGTTACACAAAATTTCAAGTTTGTTTGATAGTAGTTATTCTACGCAACATTGTGTGTTTATATATATATTTATATATATTAAATGTATGAAGGAAATATGGTTTGATTCTCTTATACAAGACAACAAAGGAGTCATTCACTACACGCAACCCTAACTTGGCTTGCATTACACACAATCATGACCTTCTTCGATAGCGTGTGTTGTACGCAATACCAGGTTTCACTAAACAATGATATATGATTATAATATTATTAACTAGAATTTATGAGTATTATTAACTATATTTTGAATTTTATAACATTATTATTCATCTTTCACATTTTATAGAACATGGTATGAGAACAAAATAAATTTTTCGGGTAAAATAAGTGTTTTTAAATAAATGCAGTTTTGCCGCCTTTTGATGGCGCACGCATTTTAAATATAATTTTTGAAAAGTTTATATGTTAAATATTACAAAACAAACTTCTAATTTTGAATCAGGATATACAAATTTACATTGGATAATCTTTTGATATTTTTCTGATAACTTTCATATTTTAATAAATAGTAAAAGCACACTATATTTTAATTAAAAACAACTTTTTTCATCATAATTATTTATATGGTTAAATTATAATATTGAATTGTTTTAAAGTATAAATAGAATATATTTTTACCATTTAATATAATTTATGTTATTAGCATTGATTTTACATTAAATTCATAGGTTAAATCAATTCAATCTTTTGCAATATTTTAAACAAAATCTCGTTTTCTTTTGACAACAAGATTAAATTTAATTTAATTTCTGCATATTATGTGTATTGAATTTGAAAACATGTATTCCATATTTGGAATCAGTGGGTTCAAATTATGTTAATAGGCTGTTTTTTATTTTTGGGAATTATGAATAGTAACTACGGTAAATTTTATTTACCATAGTTAAAGGTAAATCTGGTAATTAAGGGTAAATATAATATTATAAAATTACCCTAACACCTTCAAAAACTCTATTGGATAAATAAAATTTGACCCATATCACTTAAGGGTCGGAATAGATTAATTTCACGGACTTTTGACTCGGAATATGACATAATTATTAATAAAACCAAAGAAAGTGACAATATGTCACTCCCTTAAATCTTATAAGTATAATAATTTTAATATAGTGATAAACTTCATGAAATTTCAAAAATGAATAGTCTCCAGAAAGATAATAAATTTATCTACATCATGTGAATTTATTTAAAAATTTTAGGGATTAAATAATATCATTAAAGGTGACACAATAGTGATGTTAAAATTATTTTATTGATTGAAATATAAAATAAATGGTTTTAAAAATATTATAATAAATATTATATGAAATATTTAATGTTATACATGAATTTTATAGATATATTTGATATTTTATGAAGCTATTAAATATTTTATTTTGAACATATCTTCTGTTTAGATTTTATTTAAATTCAAGTAAATGAATAGAGTCAAAATTGACACAACTGTTATTTTATAAAAATAACATAATAGAAAATTGTTTAAAAATCACAAAACTATTTAAAAATTTAAAATTAAAATTTATATGGTAAAAAATGTCATAATTTATCCAATTATGGAAAATTAAAAACACATAAGTAATTATTTATAACAATTTAAAATTTATAATCTTATTACCACAAATAAAGTTAATAGATTAAATAAGGATAAATCAAGTTGATAATGTTTAAAATAAATTCTCAACATGTCTAAATTTTATTGTATGATGATATTACAACCCTATATCATCTAATATTCGAATATTAGTCATTTTTTAGGTTTTTAAGTGGGGTTTCAATTTATTATAAATTAATATTTCTTATGTTTCTAAAGGTGCCCCTCTCCTCCCTTATAAAAAGGGCACAACTTACCTCTTCTCTTCACACCATTTTGAGCTTTGAAGCTCGTCAAACCCTGAAAATTCATCTTCCCAACCTATCTAGTTATATCATATAGGTTCTGTTCTTCTCAAAAACCAACCCTAGTGCCCTAAGAAGATGTTTAAAGGAGGTGTGTCGAAGAAGAGGTAATCTCTTCTACTGATTCTTTCATGCTTCTTTCTTATTCAACTTCTTCTTCATTAGTTGTTTCATTATAAATTAATTACATCAGTATTTAATATATACTGATATGTTATTATAAATATTAAACAACCCCATTTCACCTTCTATCCATCCTATGGAAAAAAAATCATTGTGCGTGCGTACATACGGAATACCGTCTCCACGCCGTGGTGTAATCTGTTTTTCAACCCCCACCATACTTGGATGGTTATAATGGTGTAAAGAATTACTATATATTATTATTATAAAATTATACTAATTCTATGATATTATATCATCCACTCTAATTCCATTCAATAAATATGGGAATGATATCATCGCTCGTGCGTACGTACGGATTACCGTCTCCACGACGCGATGAGATTCATTTTCCATGTTAACAATTCAATAATGATTATAAAGTATATATAATGAATAATAATGATATATATGACATAATAATGATACTGTATTTATTTAAATATTACTTACATCCATTCAATAAGTAAACAAAACCAGTGTTCATGCGTACGTACGGTCTACCGTCTCCATGAACGGTGTATTTTGTTCCATTTATCGATCTATTATATATATTTATATTATGAATATATATTATATATAAATCATGTTTTAAATTCTGGAAGTAATTAAATAATGATATAAGTAATAATAATATCAAGAACAATGAGTATAAACGTGTACGATAAATGAAATGATTTTTACCCAAAACGCTGCTTTAACATGGAATTTACAAAATAACAGGTAATATAAAGTCATTAGTGAACCATATATGATATAATAACAATTAATATGATTCTTTAATAAGTCAATGACATTTTTTAAATCATTATACAGGAGGTTTGGATACAAACAAAGCATATCAGACATAAGGTAAGGGATAATTATTCCAATCTCGTTCTTATCCGAGATTGTTTATTCGTAAGTATTTACTGGGGTTATTGTTGACATCCATGTCCATGTTTTCTAAAAATGGTTTCATGTATTTTTAATGTCCTTTTTACCCATTTTTGAATTTTACTTCATGGTATGTAAAGAAAATTTCTTTTTTTACCATACGAAGTACTTTTTTTGAATTTTGCGACAAAAGTACGAGAAGAATGTTTTTTTAACTTATACAGAATAAATGGATTTTTACGGTCTCATAACAACTTATTTTCATGAAGCTTGCTCTACAAGATTTCATGACTATTTTCAACTAAATCCTTTTATTTTAAAATTACATGTAATTTTGTGAAACGAAAATGCTTTTGAGTAAGAAAGGATATTTTCCTCAAGAAATTATTTCAAGTGTTTTATCAAAACCATTTTCGATCTAAGATGACATTATTTCATATGTGTATGTTTCAAGTATAATGTCTCTATGATTCACATGGTTTCACTTATATTATGATGAAATGATATCCATTTGTTTTATATGGATTATTTTATGATGGGATAGTGGTTATGAAACCCATTTTATTCTTTGGGTTATGATGAATGTTTTATGTTTATGTTGTGGCACACGTAAGAATGATTTAATTATGAGATGGGTTAGACCTATATATCCCTCCAATGCATTGGATAAATATTTATATCTCATGAGATAGACATGGCTGGAATGGAAAGTTAATTCGGTTCAGTGATACAGGACTGGAATGAGGAGTGAACTCGATTCAGTAAGGGACATTGTCCTCCAAGATGTTCTTGGCGGCAATTCCTTGGCTACTATGGAAATCATAACATGTGATTAATGGGTTCCACAATAACATGTTTTATTACCATGCTATTTAATCATGATTAATGTTTCTTTATGATCTATGCCTTATGTACTGCCAGGTTTTATGTCATTGCTCAAGATTATAATGTTTATACATTATGTTCATGTTTTTATGTTCAAATGTATATGGTTTGTTTTATTTTCTCCATGCTTACCCTTACTGAGCATTTGAGCTCACCCTTTATATGTTTTATTTTCCCCAGTATATAAAGAATGTTTTTAGGTAAGAAAACAAAAGGGTAAGATCTTTATTGGAGATGTTGAAGATCTTTCACCATTATTAGAAGATTATGTTCCGAGTTTCCAAAGATACTAAATTATTACGGTCCTTTAGTGTCTGTTTTTGTTATGTATTAGATATTCCGCAAAAGTATTGTAATGTTTATGTACATCAAGCTTTGGGTGTCTTCATTTACCTAATGTGTTTCATGTAATGGTATGTCTAGGGTACCCATATTTTTATTTGTACCACGTTTGATTCCTATCCTCTTACCTTCATGTGGATTTTATACACAATGGTAATATGATATTACATATTTATAGTATGGGGATTATATATAAGGGTAAAGAGAGAAAAGTTGAAAACTATGTTTATCAAAAAAATTAATTTAATTGGTTATAAAATATTTATAAATAATATTCAAATGTTATTTGGGAAAATTCTAATTTATAATTGATAAATTATTTGTTTAATTATATACAAGGATTATAAATAAATAATTTAATGTTGTTGAAACATTTAAATTCTATAATATTAATTGTAAATATTTAAAATGTATTTTTTTTAATTATATGTCTTATCATATGATCTACAAATAAAAATTTTGTATATAAATCATAATATATAATTTATAATGGGTTTGTAATTATAATGCAGGGACAAAATGTACCAATGATTTGGTAAAAAAGTGGCACATGCTCTTACAAGGAAACCATGTTATTGGGGTTCAATCCCTAATGGAATCCCATTATTGGAGGGATGGTTAACATTGTTATTTTACCCGTAATTTAGCAACATTATTGTAGCGGTTCTATTACTGCAGAAAAATACTTTTCATATGTGGGATTTTAGGCCATTTATTATGTCTTTAAGGAAACTAAAACTCCATGAAATGAACACATGGAATTTATTCTATCAATTTAATATATGTGCGAGACATGATATATGATGTCTAAAATCTTGATGAATCAATTAGGTGGAAGATGTATTGGGGCACATAGGTGAAACTGGGTGGGAGGCCTCGAAATATAGAAAAGTGTGATGACACATATCATCATCCATCTATCATGGAATGGATTGTATCCTTGACTTGTGACTCTCATCATAGTGATAGTAGTCAAATAATTTCATGAAATAAGATAAAACTATAGTATGATTCCTCATCGGCATTGACAGTTTAGTAACATGAAGGGGAATAGTTCTACTCGAACCTATCTTTTGAACATCCTACCACACATTGATTTGGGATAGAGGCATTCCATATCCTAGTGAATTTGGGCCATAATGATACAAAAACATGATATAGAGTGACAAAACATCCATCACCATTAATATAGGTTTAATGTCTTATGAGGGGGGGGTTGTGGATTGAGACTCTTGTCACGACATGACAGGGGATACTCAAAATTGGCCCTCACTCAATCTACTTCAATAGAATATGATAAACAATTAACTATTCCTTTGGAACATAGCTCATCATTATATGGGTTTTTGGGTGATTAAAATTTAGTTTCCAAAAATCCATAGGGACTTTAAAAGATTGAAATTGTAACAAAATAGTTCTAGTCGGTTTATGTGAATCCATACAGGGAAGGAAGAGTTTTGACCAACTTTGGTGCTTGGGGGTGTAAGTTATTATAATTTTTCAATCACATATACCTAATATAAATATATAACTATGTAAAAAAATTGAATATTTAAAAAGTTTTTATTTAAAAATATAATCTATTTATAACTAGTTTTAATTGTTCAAATTAAATGGGGATCATATTTAAGGATATTTTTTAGACAACATTACAGTTTTTAATGATCCACATTAGAAATAATAAATTAAATTTTATATAAAATGTAATATTTCATATTATATTTTGTGTAAAATATTTCATATTCAAAGTTTTGGATTATTCATAATTATAGCAAATTTATAAAAAGGATTTATACGAGAAAGACCAGGAACCAGTTGGAACCGGCCCTAATAAAAAGAGAATAAAAGGAAAAAAAAGTCAAGTGTACAAGTGGTTATTACATAAACGAGTCTGCATCACACCACATCTATCAACCTCCAATAGTGGGGCACAAAAATCAAGAGCCGTGAATGACCGTATCCCTCTATGATTAATGAGTTCCCTCTTTGACAATGTGTACACTACCTGATTAGCCTCCCAATATACATGTGAAACATCCACATGCATTTGGGTGATCATGCTATGATAGTCAACCCACTAAGGATGCATACACCAATGAACCTGACACATCTTGGTTCTCAAAGCATGAACCGTAGTGTACGAATCAGATTCGATCTATATATATTATCAGTTAAACTAGATAGCATACCTGATAACATAAATCATTTCCCCTAATTCAGTTTCAATGGCAGTTCCAATTCCAATGGAATTATAGAAGCATCCCTTTACAAACCCATGATATGTTTGGAACACACCAACACAACCTAAAGGACCTGGTGCACCCAACACAGCCCCATAAACATTAACCTTGAGGCAAGGCACAATGGCTGGTATCCACCGAAACTATTTCAGCATCTGAGGCACGTGTGGTCAACCTGAAACACCAAGAATTCATAGAATTTTCAGATCAAAGATAGTGATAAACATGGAAACACCCTGAATAGTCAAAGAAGCATAAACATCCCTGTGTACAGTCGTGATTCCTTGCTTAACAGTTGAGTGTACCCCACTGAACAATGCTGCATTTCAGGCTTCCCATATGGATACAATTATAGAAGAAATAGTAGCCAACAAAAGGTTATAAATTTGGGCACTGAAGTAGTCATGTTGCAGGTCAGAAAATATCTCTATAACTATCTTTCATGTGTCAAAAACAATCCTAGATAAAGAGCCAACATATTCCTAGAGTTACTTGCCCTGACTGCATTCCAAAAAAACATTTCTTTCGAGTCCTCATCAGCCTTACAAAAAGAACACATAGAGTCCCTCTAAATACCAGCCCTCTTGAGATAATCACCTGTGGGAATTTGATTTCCCATATTTTCCAAATTAGAAAGAGTCTTGATGGTCGAATTAAACAAGCGCTAAATTGAATAAGCCAAGAAGGTGGAGGAGTTTGTCCCCCACAAGGATTCATGAAAAAATCCATGAAATTAATCTACCGAGCTCTCCTATGAGTCCAAATAAATGTGTCATGATCCATAAAATAATACTTATTGATTTCAGTCTCCACATTTACAGGAATATTAAATACTTTATAATGCATATGGGAGAGTAAACCTGAGATAGAGAAAGGGGAAGCTTCAGGTGGCACATTAAGATCACAAAGGGGTAGTGTGAACCACTTTGTGCTCCAACAGTTCAACGTGGAGTCCAGGAACACCAACCATTTGGTATCCTGAATATATCCTTAGAAAAAATGCTTGAGAGAATCCCAAACAGATGAGGCAAAGTAATAATTGCAACCATTGAGAAGCCTCTTGGTGATTCTGTTCGATAGAAAGTCATCATCATCATCATGAGAAATCAGGTTCCAAGTGAATTTCCCAATCAAACCATCATTAATCGTACAGAGGTCCTTGATTTCAAGGCCCCCCATCTCCATAGGCTTGATTCACTCCTTCCACGCCACTGTAATAAACATCATCTCATGTGGTGATCCCGTCCATATTAAATTATGTACCATGCTCCGAAGCTCCTTGAGAAGTCCTCTCAACCATCAATAGAGGAAGAAGGAATAAACAAACACTGATTTGATCCCCGATTTAACAAGGTAGACCCTCTCAGTCGAGGACATAGCATATCCTTTCTAGTTGGCCATATAATGTAAAATACCAGCATGAATACCCTCCAAGTACTGCCTTTTCACTTTTCCCCAAACAGTGGGACCCCAAGGTACTGTAAAGGCAGGGATCCCCTCCTCACCCAAATATACCTAACAATTCTGTTCCTTTTCCCAACCGAAACACCATTCCCAAAAACAATGGAAGACTTATCCCAACTAATGGTCTGGCTAGAAACCTCCTCATAGTGATTAAAAAGGTCTTTAATAGAGGATATAGTTCTTCTTTATGCTTGGACAAGTAATAATATATCATCTGCAAAAAATAGATGTGATGGGGCGTGGCCACTCACACCTTCCCTAATCAGCTTGAAGAGATTCATTAGAGCAAGGTCATTAATACTCCTACTATGGAAATCCGCTACAACGAAAAAAAGAATACCAAAAATGGGGTCACATTGCCGTACTCTCCTAGTGCAAGGAAAAAACCCTCGGGGAACCATTAACAAGGATTGATAGCCTTAAATATCCACGTATGACATGAATCATATTCACAAACCCATTAGATAATTCATACCTTCCAAGGACATCCATAAGGAATATCCATTTATGTTTATAAAATGCCTTGGAAATATCACATTTTAGAGAAAAATTCCATTCCTTTGACTTTTTCCTCATTTGGTCGACACTTTCAGAGGCCATGAAGATGCACTTTTCGATGTTCCTCCTTGGGAAAAATCCAAACTGTTTAACATTAATCATGTCATCAACCAAAGCACCCATCCTGCACACCCAAATTTTACTAATATGTTTGGGTAGTGTGTTCCTGAGAGCAATTGGCCTGAATTCCTTGATGTCAATAACATTCTATTTCTTTGGGATGAGAGCAATAAAATAAGGGTTCATTCCATGGGGTATGCATGAATGGGAGAATAAATCCTTAATGGTCTACTCAATATCATTCTGCAGAATTTCCCAGTTAGATAAGAATTTTTTTTAGTGAATCCATCAGGGCCTGGGAAACTCTCAATATTAAGAGATATAAGAGAAGATCTGATCTCCTATTTCTTGGGGGAGAATCAGAAGATTATTTGAGTGTTCATCAATACATGGGATGATGTTGTCAACCATGCAGTGAATACTAGACTAACCATTATCAGAATATATTCCCTTCAAGTGTTAAACAACAACTAGAGCTATCAAAATTTCTTCGGTGTAAAAATTACCCCCAATGTTGATCACTTTGTTCCCTGCATACACCGTGTTTTCCTTATGTAACCTGTTGAAGAACATGGAGTTCTTGTCGCCATCTTTTAAAAATTTCACATTCAGTTGATTTATTACCAATATTTCCTTCACCATTAATAGATCATCAAGTCTCTTATGGGCTGTTATTTCCTCTCTAGATAGGATAGGTTTCCATTCATGGAAGATCTGAGTCATGGCTATCTCCTCCTATGACTCCCTGATATCCTCATCAATTTTTGAAAATGTTTTTTTGCTCCATTCCCATATGAGCCCATTAAGATGCTTATGATTCACATTCAATCTCTTGAGAGGTCTCTCAATGGATTTAGTCTTCCATTACTCCAAGACAAGTTCCCTGCATACTGGAATAACATGCCACCAATTGTTGAATCGAAAGGGAAGAGGGGATGACCTTGTCAACTGAGCGTTGACATCAAGAACAATTGGATTATGGTTAGAACGGTGTTTATGAAGTGTGAATCTGGATAATCCATGGGTTGTATCATGGTTATTAATATAGAAAAAACATATATCATTATTTCTAGCTTGTTTCCCCTCACATGTGTACCTACACTATGTGAAATTAGAACCAGCTATGTGAACTTGATCTAGATTACAGTAATCAATGCACTGAGAAAATTCAGCAGCAGTAGTCCAATTAATGTTGGCTCCAATTTTCTCCTCAGACTTCAACACTTTGTCAAAATCACCAATAAGCATCCATTTTTTCATCCATCCTCCTAGAGGTGTCTTTGAGTTCCTCCCATAAATCCCTAATCTTATTATAAGATGTTGAAGCAAAAACCAAAGATATTGAAATATCATGTCTAGCATAATTGTAATTAACCAAAACACTTTGAATCCCACTATCATAGAATTTAATCGTAGTATCATTCCTTCTTAACACCCACAGGTGGTCTATAGGGGATGCATGCTGATTTTTGGAGACAAAGTTGTATCCTAGGGAGCCCCATTTGAATCCCATCATGTTTTCAAAGAGATCATTATGTTCGACAATATTGAAAAAAATCGGCTTATAAGTTATAATATAATGTTGAAGGGCCCTGACCTTATTAGAATTTTCCTTCCCTTTGCAATTCCAACAGAAATTCCTCATTTTTTATTGGCCATGCCTCTTGTCAGAGGCCCCCCTTATCGGTCTAACGAGGCTTTCTTTTTCCCTATCTTCCCTTGTCTAACCTGCCCTTTCTTCAAACCATGCATAGGGGAAATGATGCTATTGGGTTCCTTATTCACCTAGTTTTCCCCACTAACACCCTTCTCTTTACCAGTGTACTGATTATGTGTATCAGTGGCAGCATGTGGTGCCATACCATTGGAAACAACAATAGCCTCAACTGGTCTATCTATGCCATATTCTGTGGATCGCTTTCCCTCCAACAGCTTTTCCATAATGTCTTCACTCAACAGCCCAACTATTCCATCATTACCACAACCACTGGGCACAATAGAAATCTCTCCTGGGTAGGCCATGACTAATTCAATGTGTCGTGCACCACTGTTGATACCATCCGACCTACCACTAGGGTAAGTAGTTACACGCCCTGTAATGATTGTAACAGACTCAGTATGTTGAGCCTCTTCTACCTCAAATTCCTATAGTCTTCCACTCAATGGCATGAAGATATTCCTCGATTTTAGAGGAGGGTGACAACCCACCGTATGCCTCTTCCGGGCATCCTTAGAGGGGGAAATCTGGGTGAAATTTCTTTCTGGATCAAAAAATGGATGGTGATCTATATCCATATCATTGCCACTCTCATGAGACTCTATTATACTAGGTGAACCAACCTGAGTGGCATCGTGATCAGCCCCCGAACAGTCAGGTGTTCTCCTCTCCACATGATTAGTGGAATCACACTAAGTAGGGGAAACCTACCTATCCACCACTAGAACACTACCGGGGGAAGAGTGTGTCACATTAGTTCTCTCAGCCAGACCCTCTATAGCTAATACATGCCCAATCATATCCCCATTGTGAATCAGATCATTCATCATGGTCACAGAGGAAGAGCCCCTAATATTCATTATTTCATTCGGCCTATTTCCAAGTCCTTGGCCTCCTCCCTTTCTCTCTAGGGGCTCCATAAAACCTTTTTCCTTCCACTTTCTTCTTATACACATGCTCTCATCATGACCCTTCATCTTACAAAAAAAGACATTCTATGTCCTGCTTGTACCCACCAGTCATATGTCCAAAGAACAAGTATCTCGAGAAAAACATAAGCTTCCTCTCAGTTAAAATGTCAAGTTTCATGTTTTCATCCCTCATTGTAAGAACCACCTCCTCAAAAAGCATTCTTGACAAGTCAACATCAACCAAGAGTCTTGAATAATGTCCAAGCCTTTGATTTTCTATTTATCAATCCATTCAAATGGGGTTTCCTACAGAAAATGAAATGATGTAAAGGATCCTTGGGTGCCAATATAACCTATTTATCTTTCATATTATGATCCATAATTGAGTGTGAGTATTACAGACATTCATTGGATCAAAATTTTGATCTCATTCCGGCACATTCAGAAAGCCAGGGCTCAAGGAAATAGTTCCTTGGATCCATGATCTCTGCTTGCCATCATCCAAGGGGAAGACCACTTTGTAGTACCCCCTTCCCATCGCAATCATTTTTTAGTCTTCACATCCCCAATCCACTAAAACCCTTTTCATCATATCTTTAAATTTCCATATCTGCTCACCCTCAGTAATGATGACTCTCACAACAATCGAATACCGGCATAGCTTGATCGGTTACTCAACGACTTACTGATTGGATAAGATATGAGAAGTCCTCACCTTCTATATCACTCTCCCAGTTGGAGGGGCTTCGTAATCTGAGAAGGAGGGTCTGGCTGCATTTCTCACCACTTCTGCAAAATTTTTCTTTATCCTAGTGGGTTCATTCAAAAGAACTCACTTGATAACTTCACCGTTCATTATGAACGCGAAAATCTCCCTGATTTATTCATTGTTAAAATTTTTTTAATAATTTCTATACTATAGTTTAACTTTAATACAACTTATATAAGATATATCCTTGAATTTCATGCTAGAGAGAACTCTATAATTTTTTTTCATTCACTTTTACCTCATTTTATAATATCTATTATGATATTCAGAATAATTATTAAATATTTTTATTTCATATTAGTTGTTATAATTATCATAAATTGAATAATCTATTGAGTACAGTATCCTCAAGTAGATTAAAATGGGGTTAGACATGCTACGATCATGGAGGCGTGTGCCATTTATAGAAAGGGGAATGGGGTTGAGTATCTATCACTATGTACTTACTCATGTGGCTATTTTCAATCTAAAGAAACTATGAAAAATAATATTAATAGTAATTATATTGTACAAATTTTATTCATTAAATATTTATAAATATTTTTTTATTTTTTGGTGATTAACACAAACTCATAGATTGTGTAAATGGTTCCACATTAATGTTGTCTAAACGAATTAATTTTGTTGTTAGAATACAGATTCCAACAACAAATCTTAAGAAGAATGCATACATAAAATTGAATAAAACATCATAATATAATGATTATATAATATAAAAGAATTATTAATTTAATACTAAAATTATGTATATTAAATTTGTGAGACCATAAAATGGATAACCCTTAAATGCTATGTGTGATATTCCTTCCAATATAACACTAGTCAAGAACATGATCATCCAACTCAGTATGTTATTCCACAGATGGATACCTATGTATTATCATCATAAGTGAATGGAATTAAAAGATAACTCTTGATTATCCATTGGTAGTTCTGGTAATAGTGATGTTCCATTGGATTGAACATTGATTTCCTAGTTTTTCATTTTACATGGGTTAGACTAGTTGGGGGACTATAATTGGATTAGTGTATTAGAGTAATAAAGTTGAGATTATCCATATGTGGGATATGGACAAATTTTTTACGTCACAGCATTACAAGGGTAAGATCTATAGTGATTAGGATGACCCCCTGCCTAAATAATTTAGTGGTTTGAGAAACATCATAACATACTGGTTTCTTAGTAAAATGTGGATCTTGGAACACTAAATGGATATTACATTTGAGGTCATCATTTTTAGTGATTTCACTATCATTAAAAGTAATCAATGAAATTTTATAAAACATGATAATCACTACTTGTTATATAATATTTATATGTTATAGAAATTTTCACATTAGTAATAGTAAGATAAAAAATAGACGTGTCCTATAAAATATATAAATGTCAGTATCTATGGTGGATAATTGTTATCAATGAGAAAACTTTAAGGGATATAGGTGTAAATTTTCTAGATATTAATTCCTCCAACTCTGACCCATGTGTACTTTATATTAGGTGTATGTAATACATTTGGGCCATTAAACACTTACTTAGATATATTAGAGAGTTGGTGAAGGGTGAATTATATATTTGTTTCGGTAATTGAGTAGGATTTTTTGGTTAGAAATCGATACGTATGGTCTTAATATAAATAGTGGATGAGTTCTAGAATTGATCAACTAATTTATTTTTCCCTCCATAAATGAATTTTAATTTTATTTCATGTTTATAAAATATTATTTTTCACTCATTCTTAAGAAAAATAGTAGTTCTATATACTAAAATAAGATGTTTTAGGCATTTGAATATATAATTAATGTATTATATATTATTGATTTGTATAATAAGATTTATAAAAATCATAATAACAAGTATTGTGTTGATTATAATCATACTGACCTTTAGCATTTACAACTCAGACATATAAATTAGGAACACATAATGAAGGATTTTTGGACTCAAATTTGTTTGAATCATTTGAGAATTGTGAGTCCTATTTTTGGAAAGATGATCAAATAATATTTTGCGAAAAAGTTAAAAGGGGTGTTTGAATATTGGATATCGTACATATTGTTGTATGTGGACCAATAAACACATGAGATAATGTTTTTTTTGTTACATCATAACTTTTATGGGTGAATTTATTTTTTAATAATATTTTTTCTAATGAAACAAAAGTATGAAACTTTTGAAAAGTTCATAGATCTTAAGAATTAACTGTTAAATCAGATCACGGTGGTGAATAATTATGATATGAAATCAAATATCGTATGAATGTCTGTAGATTTTTATCACAACCCACACCTCATGGAACACCACAATTTTATAGTGTGTTTGAAAGGAGGAATCACAACTTGTTATAAAATATTCAATCAATGGTGAGTATATGTGACCATATAATTATATTTTTGGGTTCTAATCTTGAGACTGTTTCCATATTACTAAATTACATTCCATATAAATAAAATATAAAGATACCCTATGTGATATAATATGATAACTTCTCTAGTTTTCAGTTTATGAATACTTAAGGTTTTTAAGAACACACATAATGATTGTATTCAGATAAAAATAAACCTATATTAGAAAAATTATTGGATTTTTGACACCCAATGAAATTGAATGATATAATATATTTATTCCAATTTATGAACAAAAATCTATTTACCATACTATTGTTTTTTATGATAAGTATTTCAAAATCTGAGAAGTCATTGGGTGGAATATTTGGTTTTTAGATGTTCACAACCCATAAAATGGATGTTTTCTTGTGATATAAATTGATTAGATTTCATGAAGTGATGTGGATGAATAATTGAATCAAATTACATTAGTGTCTTTATGATCTTACTGGATTCACCTAGAACACAAGAGATATGCATTTATCATGTACAATGACAATAAAGTTACATTTATAAGTAATGAACCTACATCCAACCATCATTCTATTAGGAGTGATGATTCCAATAAATGCTTAAAATCCATGGAATCTGGGAGAGGATCTATGTACATAAACCATGATGATAACATTGTAGATAAACAAGAAGGAATAATACCCATAGGGTGAAAAATGGTTTCCAATCCGAAAATTGACATATATTTTAGTGTTCCTATATATAGATTTCACCAAGTAAAAATGGGTTACATAAATTATTAAATATTGACAATGAAAAGGTATTTTATTAAATTTCATATATAATATTAATTTATATATTTCTAGCCATAGAAACTACTTTTAATTTTGATATATATAATATGTTTATCAAAACTTCTTTCTTTTAAGATAATTTAACAGTGGAAATGTAATTGATACATCTTGATATTTTTTATGTTATCATCGTGTTCTTTCATGTTTGAAATCCAAAATAGTCCAGTTATAGACTGAATTATGCTTATAAGAGTTATAATATATGGATGTATGATGTAATAAAAGATGATGGCTTTACAAAAAACATGAATTATTTATCAATATTAAAATAGGTTAATGGGATTACAATATCATCTCTAATATCGTATGTAAACAATATAATACTTATCTGAACTGAAATCACTACACATAATTTTGTTTTAATGTGGATGGATAAATATTTATCATTTAAATAAATGGGCGATGATACCTAAAAAAATGTCTACTGACCTATATTGATTGATATAAGTGATTTCTTAGCCTACGTAATAACACATGTTTCGGTAATGTAATAAAGAGGTTTAGCAAGGTGAATTCATGGATGTGGACTTTACTAGTGTTTCATTTAATGAGTTATATATATTTAGTATCAACATAAATAGTTAGAATGTATGGGTAAAATTATTATACATCTATAATAGGTTCTATAATTAATAACATGTTTTTTACTCAACCCAATGTCTCTTATTTCTTGAGAATAATTAGTAAATACCATAGTAATCATGGTCATAGTCACTAGTTTTCTATGAAAAATAAAATTAATTACTTGATAATTACTAAGTATTCATTCATGGTCAATGGGAGAGTGTATGATACACATTTAGAAGGTTACATAGGTGTGAGATTTCAACTCAATATAGTTGATATGAAATCTAATTCTAGATTTTAGTTTTTTCTAAATGAAGAAGTTGTCATTTAAAAAAGTTATAAACCAGTCACAATAGGGGAATATAAAATAGAGATATAGTATATATATACATTAGATGATGTTAGGGAATATGGATAGATCAATAATTTCATTACCAAACATGGAATGGTTTCTGTCATTAAGGAAGAAATTAAGCTATATTGTGATAGAATGGTGGTTTTTCTCAGGTTAATGAACCATAGTCTCACCAAAAATACTAAAAACATCTTTCTCAAATACTATCTCATCTGAGAGATCATTGAAAGGGGTGATTCAAATATTAGTTTGGTGGCTAAATTGGATAATGTTGTAGATCCATTAATGAAACCATTATCAAAACAACCACATTAGGTCTATACTTAATCTATTATTGTTATACCCATTGTATATTAATTATAATGTTTTTAAAAATATTCTTTTTTTATAATTAATTTAATATCCATTTATAATTTATTCATACATGTGGTAATTTTATTTAAATTAATGAACAAGCCATAAAATCCCGAAAAAATAGAACATTTAGTTTTCCCTAACCGATGGTCATTATATGTTATTATGGATTGTGATGACATGATAAAGATATCTTGAAATTTTTTATAATCAATAAAAATAGTTGTCTTAAGATATGAATATCGGATTCTTCAGGTAATTGATTGAGAATTATTACTTAGACTATATTGTCATATTATATTTTATGGAATGGAATAGAGTCATCAATATACATAGGGGTGTATTCTCATTATCAATCCATCTTACATAAAGACTGAAAAATATCTAGAATTAGAACCTATATACATTGTTACTCTAATTATACAAGTAAAAATATAAACATAGCTATTCTGGGTATGGTTGGGTATTTCCCAGATGATGTCACCAGTTAGAGTGGAATCATAATGGGATTTTTTTCTTATATTATATGAAAATATATTTAACCCTCGATTGAATTAAACTAAGGATTGTTTTTTAAATTCTTAGTTGAGTAATGTATGATGAGTTCAACTACTATGATGAGGGTCATGGCATACAATAATTTTTTAGATGAATGACATGTGATAAACTCATTTAGTTGTTCAACCTTTTTTCAAATAATTAGAAAAATATGAGTTCGATTATACAAGATTAACATCTTCTATATCTAGTTCTCAATTGGTATCAAATTAAAAGGGACTATATAGGGTTGTATTTAATGTATATTATTAATATTATTGTGTACATGTTCATAGAGATATATGGGTATATTTTATGGGGACAATATTAGAACCCTTAGTAGAATGAGATTCATTGATACCTTGATACATGCAACTATTTTATTACATCAATGGAATGTGTATTTAATATTTCTTTTCAATAAAACTAAGGCCCTCATGGTCACAACATAATTCCCTTGGATGAGAATAATGTTTTTTATTATTTTTTTTTAGAAATTAAAATAGATTGATGAAATCTGATCCAAAAGTGATTTTGGATGTATTTATAGAGAGTGATGAAGTTATTAATAATATCATTAGAATATTTTACTGAAAGATTTATATTATTGAAAGTGAACTAAATTTGGAACAATTATACCATGGTTGTGCATATGATATCATGATTTATATTTGACTTTACAATTTTCACAAATATATTTAATGTGGTTTTCACATCCTCGTCCACTCAGTTTTCTTCTATTCAAAATCCATTATGACTTTTTTTTAATTTTTTCAATTGCATTGAATGGGTTCAATTTATATTTTCTAATATGTAGTGAAAAATTTGATGAATTACATATTTAAATCATCTAATGTATAGTCATCAATGAGACTATATATAGATGTTATCATTCTCATATTGGGTCGGAATTAATGTAATTACCTATAAATTAAATAACCCATGATTACATTATTGATAACAGGGTTTCCACTTCCAAAAAATTTTGGGATCTTTTCAATTTACAGTATTAAAGGGTAAATAAAATATCTTACATATTAGACCTTTATAATAAAAAGTGGAAACATCCATTATATGTCCATTTTATTCCACTAAAACAAGATTCTTAAATTTAATGACATTTTTCATTCAAAACTCATTATATTCTTTTAATATGGATATAGAGACCCAAGGCTTGACATACATGGACATTAAATTACTTTTTCGGAATACTTAATACATAACAAAAACCAGCACTCATGGACCGTAATAATTTAGTGTCTTTGGAATCATGGAATATAAACTTCTAATCATGTTGAAAGATCTTCAACATCTCCCATAACAATCTTCCCCTTTTTGTTTCCTTACCTAAAACCATTATTTTAATCTTGTGGAAAAAAGGGTGAGCTAAAATCCTCAGTAAGGGTAAGCATGGAGAAAATAAAACAAACCATATACATTTGAACTAAAAAACATGAACATAATGTTTAAACATCAAAATCTTGAGAAATGAAATAAAACCCGGCAGTACGTAAGGAATAGATCATAATGAAACATTAATCATGATAAAAAAGCTTGGGAATAAAACATGTTATTTTGGAAACCATTAACCACATGATATGATTTCCATAGTAGCCAAGTCATTGCTGCCAAGACCATCTTAGTGGACAAATACCCTTACTGAACCGGGTTTACTTGTCATTCCAGTCCTGTATTACTGAACCAGATTTACTTGTCGTTTCAGCCATGTCTATATCATGAGATATAAATCTTTACCCAATGCATTAGATGGAGATATAGGTCCCACACATCTCATAATTAAATCATTTTTACTTGTGCCACAAAATAAAATTAAAACATTCATCATAACCCAAAGAATAAAATGGGATTCATAAATATCATCCCCTCATAACATAATCCATATAAAACAAATAGATATAACTGTTGGGCGGAGAGTGATGGCAAGAGGGGGGTGAATTGCCTTTTAAAAAAAATTAACAATTTAAAAGCAAAGTTAAAAGTGCAGCGGAAATAAAAGAGGCAGGACACAAAACTTGATAACGGAGTTCGGCTTAAACCAAAGCCTACGTCTCCGCTCCCAACTCAACCGTTGAGAGATTTACTACCACTTGCTTTTTAATGGTTTTAGCAAGAAACCCACTAGACATTAAGGTAGTCTAGAACCTATTACAGCTTTCTTTTAATGGTTGAGAAAGAACCCACTAGCCTTCTTACAGGTGAAGGCTAGCTCACCTATGACTCAAGCCTTTTAAAGGGAAGTCTTGACTAACCTCTTCACACCTTGAAGGTGGTGTGAAAACCCAAGCAAAAAGAGGATGAGATAAAGAGGGGTTTGTAGGCACAAACCCAAATTGATGCTCAAAAAGATAAAACAAGAAAAACCGTAATGTGGAGAAGTATTGGGTGCCAATGGACCGCTTTCTTTTTAATGGTTTTAGCAAGAAACCCACTAGACTTTAAGGTAGTCTAGAACCTATTACAGCTTTCTTTTAATGGTTGAGCAAGAACCCACTAGCCTTCATACAGGTGAAGGCTAGCTCACCTATGACTCAAGCCTTTTAAAGGGAAGGCTTGACTAACCTCTTCACACCTTGAAGGTGGTGTGAAAACCCAAGCAAAAAGAGGATGAGAGAAAGAGGGGTTTGTAGTCACAAACCCAAATTGATGATCAAAAAGATAAAACAAGAAAACCCGTAATGTTGAGAAGTCTTGGGCGCCAATGGATTGATTGGAGTTGATGAAGAGTGCTCCCAAGCTTCTTTGATGGTGCTCCTTGGATGTGGAAGTGGGTTGGAGCTGATGGGGATCTTTGAGGGAATGTATCGGAGGTTCGCCAAATAATGGAAAAATGTTCTCTTGGGCTACCGTATGTTTCCGGGGCTTCCTAGTCCTTTATTTATAGAGGGGGGAACCCTCAAATGGCCTTTGGGGGTCTTCGGAGCTGTTGGAGAGGCCTTCGGTGCCTTTGGTGGTCAAGTGGACAAGTCTGGTCAAAGCCCAACGGCTAGTTTGACTGGCTCCACCGGCTGACCGGTGCTTGGCCACCGGTTGGCCGGTGGTTTGGAAAATGGAGGTCCTTCTGCCCAGGCGCCACCGGCTGGCCGGTGAGGAGGCCACCGGTTGGCCGGTGCTGAGACAGTAGGTGACACTATTTGTCTAGGTTCCACCGGCTGGCCGGTGATGGGACACCGGTTTGCCGGTGGTCTGGACAGAGGGGATGCCTTCTGTCTAGACTCCACCGGCTGGCCGGTGGTCATCCACCGGTTGGCCGGTGGACTGAAATCAGTCCACTTTTGCCTTCTCACTTTCTTGGCCCAATTCCTTGGCAACCTGAAATCATGCCTATCATCCAAAAACACTTAAAACAAGATTAGATAAATAAGAGAGTGATTGTGATCATGAAAATTAAACCACGAGGGGTACGAGAGGTACAACAATCTCCCCCTATTTTGATGATCACAATCACCAAAACAAGCAATGTAAAAGACTGAAATGAAAGGCATGCTTTAAAGGATAAATTGAAAAGTAAAGCAAAGTATGAGAGAAAGATTTCTCCCCCAATCAACCAAGAATTTCTCCCCCTTTGTGATTATCAAAATAGCACGGGGCATAAAACTTGATTGAGGGAAAGGTTGAAAAACAAGATAGAGTTTTTAAACCAATTGAAATTTTTGAAATTTTAATTGAATGTTTTGAAAATGAAAGTTTTGAAAATAAAGCAAAAAGGCTTAACGATCCTAACTCCCCCTAAATAAAAACAACAAATCACCAGGGAGAGGATTTTAGAACCGAGACAAATTTTGGTCCGGTGAGACTCGCTAAAAGGGATTTTTCAATCCATACTTGTCTAGTGGCGGGTCTTATCCTATGAAATTCATCATTAAAGAAAATGGTTTTGGGCCTTCCATACCGGGCATTTTTGCAATTGCACTCATAAATTAAGTGCCCGGGTTTTTTACAATAGTTGCAAAATTTATATTGGGAGCTCCCCTTACAAAAATAGTAGGAGAATGGGAAGAGGAAGCTTGCTTGGAATATCCAAGCCCTTGGGTGGTTCTAGATATGCATTGGGAACCAAGGAGCTTCGAGAGGTTATGTTCACCTTCGGTGAACTTAGCTAGGGATTCCCTTAAATCCTTGATTGTTGATTCCATAGAATCAACATCGGGAAGGTTTTGGATCTTGAGGGACACCTCCTCCTTTTCTTTGAGAAGTTGTTCCTTTTCGGAAGAAAGTTTTTTGAAATTCTTTTTTAAGGCAATAAATTTGGAAGAAAGTTCGTGAAAACCTTCCTCCAATTGATCTCTAGCATGTTGGAGATCCTCATAAGATAAATGATTGAAAGAATTTGAAGAACTAGAGGATGAGGAGTCGGAAGAGGATACCTCATGAAATGCCATTAGGCATTTTTTACCGTTGTCGCTTGACGAGGAGGAGGAGGAGGAGGATGTGGAGCTATCACTCCATGTGGCCTTGAATGCCTTCTTCTTTTCCTTTTTCTTGGCCTTTTTCTTGTTGAGTGGACAATCGGTCTTGTAATGGCCTTTCTTTCCACACCCGTAACATGTTACCTCGGGCTCGGATTTTTCATTGGGTTGAGCCTTACGGGATTTCTACTTCTTGTGCTTCTTCATGAATTTGTGCATTTTGCGGGCAAGATTCTCCATTTCTGAATCGCCGCTTGAAGAGGAAGACGATGAGGAGGAGGAGCTTTCTTTTTTTTGAACTTTGAAGGCGATGTTCTTTGGAACTTTGATCGGTTTTCCTTCCTTTTCATCTTGCCTCCTCATGGTGATCTCGTAGGTCATGAGGGATCCGATGAGCTCTTCGACCGGCATGTTCTTGATGTCTTTTGCTTCTTGGATTGCCGTGAATTTCGGTGCCCATGAGCTTGGTAGGATCCAAAGTATCTTCTTGACCATCATTTCTGCAGACACATCATCACCAAGGGACTTTCTCCCATTGCAAACATCAGTAAAACGTGTAAACATTTCAGTAATATTTTCAGATGGATGCATGGTAAAAGACTCAAAATCATAACGGTACATGTCCAATCGAGTATCCTTAACTTTGTTGGTCCCCTCATGGGTAACCTCCAATAGTTTCCAGATTTCATGAGATGAAGTGTATGTGGAAACTCGATTGAATTCATTACGATCAAGGCCGCAATGAAGAGCGTTCATGGCTTTGCCATTAAGCTCGAAATTTTTAATATCGGCTTGGGTCCATTTGGATTCATCGGGAGAAGAGAGAGAGTAACCATACATGACAATTTTATAAATAGGATAAACTATACTTCTAAGAAAAGTTGTCATGCGGGTTTTCCAATAGGTATAGTCGATTCCATCAAAGAATGGAGCACGACCCAAAGAATAGCCTTCGGGGGCGAAAGAAGTTGAAGCCATCACAATGGATCTTGAATTTGAAACCGGTTAGGGTATTACTCAAATTTTGCCTTTGATACCAATTGTTGGGCGGAGAGTGATGGCAAGAGGGGGGGTGAATTGCCTTTTAAAAAATAATTAACAATTTAAAAACAAAGTTAAAAGTGCAACGGAAATAAAAGAGGAAAGACACAAAACTTGATACGGAGTTCGGCTTAAACCAAAGCCTACGTCTCTGCTCCCAACTCAACCGTTGAGAGATTTACTACCGCTTTCTTTTTAATGGTTTTAGCAAGAAACCCACTAGACTTTAAGGTAGTCTAGAACCTATTACATCTTTATTTTAATGGTTGAGCAAGAACCCACTAGCCTTCTTACAGGTGAAGGCTAGCTCACCTATGACTCAAGCCTTTTAAAGGGAAGGCTTGACTAACCTCTTCACACCTTGAAGGTGGTGTGAAAACCCAAGAAAAAAGAGGATGAGAGAAAGAGGGGTTTGTAGGCACAAACCCAGATTGATGCTCAAAAAGATAAAACAAGAAAAACCGTAATGTGGAGAAGTCTTGGGCGCCAATGGATTGATTGGAGTTGATGAAGAGCGCTCCCAAGCTTCTTTGATGGTGCTCCTTGGATGTGGAAGTGGGTTGGAGCTGATGGGGATCTTTGAGGGAATGCACCGGAGGTTCGCCAAATAATGGAAAAAAGTTCCTGTGGGCTACCGTACGTTTTCGGGGCTTCCTAGTCCTTTATTTATAGAGGGGGAACCGTCAAATGGCCTTTGGGGGTCTTCGGAGCCGTTGGAGAGGCATTCGGAGCCGTTGGGGGTCAAGTGGACAAGTCTGGTCAAAGCCCAACGGCTAGTTTGACTGGCTCCACCGGCTGACCGGTGCTTGGCCACCGGTTGGACGGTGCTTTGGAAAATGGAGGTCCTTCTGCCCAGGCGCCACCGGCTGGCCGGTGAGGAGGCCACCGGTTGGCCGGTGCTGAGACAGTAGGTGACACTATTTTTCTGGGTTCCACCGGCTGGCCGGTGATGGGACACTGGTTGGCCGGTGGTCTGGACAGAGGGGATGCCTTCTGTCTAGACTCCACCGGCTGGCCGGTGGTCATCCACCGGTTGGCCGGTGGACTGAAATCAGTCCACTTTTTCCCTCTCTCTTTCTTGGCCCAATTCCTTGGCAACCTGAAATCATGCCTATCATCCAAAAACACTTAAAACAATATTAGATAAATAAGAGAGTGATTGTGATCATGAAAATTAAACCACGAGGGTTACGAGAGGTACAAAAATAACTTCATCATAAGAGAAGTAAAACCTTGTAAATCATTGAGACATTATACTTGAAACATACACATATGAAATAACGTCATCATAGATGGAAAATGGTTTTGATAAAACACTTGAAATGAATTCTTGAGGAAAATATCCTTTCTTCTTCAAAATCATTTTCTTTTCAAAAACTACCATGAAATCTTGAAAGAAAAGTATTTTGTTTAAAATAGTCATAAAATTTTGTAGAGGAAACTTCATTTAAATAAGTCGTTTTGAAACCATAAAAATCCATTCACGCTGTATAAGTTAAAAATAACATTTTTCTCGTACTTTTGTCAGAAAAGTCAAAAAGTTCCTCATATGGTAAACAAAGGAAAGATTCCTACCATAACACAAAGTAAAAGTCATAGAGGGGTAAACATGACATTACAAATATGTGGAAGAATATTAAAAACATTATGGAAAACATTTTATGGGCATGGATGAAATATATAACCCCAGTAAATACTTACGTTTAAGCAATCTCGGATAAAAATAACTTTTTCAAAATTATCTCTTACCTTAGGTCTGATATGCCTCGTATGTATCCGAACCTCCTGTATAATCATTTAAATAATGACATTGAATTATTAAATAATAATATTTGTTGTGATGATATCATATATGGTTCGCTTATGACTCTATATTACCCGTTGTTTTGTAAATTCATGTTAAAGTTATTTTTTGGGTAAAATCTTTTCATTTATCGTCTGTGTTTTGACATGTAATTATTAATAAGATTACTTAGATCATGATTACTTAATTCCATAATATAAAACATGATTTATATATAATATATATTCAGAAGATACAAATATATAATAGATTGATAAATGGAAAGAAATACATCGTTCATGGAGACGGTAGGCCTTACGTACGCATGAACGCTGTTTTCATTTCCTTATTGAATTGAATGGAATTAAGTAGATGAAATACATATATATATATATATACACACAAATCCAGTAGCATTATTATGTCATATATTTCATGATTAATTATTATATATTCTTTATAATCATTCTTGAATTGTTATCATGGAAAATGAATCTCATCGCGTCGTGGAGACGGTATCCATACGTACGCACGAGCGATGATATCATTCCCATATTTGTTGAATGTAATTGGAGTGAATGATATAATATCATAGAATCATTATTATGTTATAATAATAATATGTAGTTATTATTTACACCATTATACCCATCCAAGTAAGGTGGAGGTGGAAAAACAGATTACACCACGGCGTGGAGACGGTATTCCGTACATACGCACGTGTGGTGATTTCATTTTCTTATGATGGATAGAAGGTGAGATAGGGTAGTTTTATATTTATAATAACATATCATTATATGATGAATACTTATGTTATTACTTCATAATGAAACAAATAATGAAGAGGAAGTATAAGAAGAAAGAAACTTGAAGAGTCGGTAGAAGAGATTACCTCTTCCTCGATGCACCTCCTTTAAACATTTTCTTAGGGAACTAGAGTATGTATTTTGAGAAGACTATAACCTCTATAATATAACTATAGAGGTTTATAAGATTAATAGTAAGGGTTTGGCCGATCTTTAAGGCTCAAATGGGTGTGGAGAGAAGAGGGAAGGGGTGACCTTTTTATAAGGGAGGAGAGGGGCACCTTTGAAAAAACTTAAAATATTATTTTATAATAAAGTCATATTCGTTTTATAATAGCTCCAAATTGATTTATTTCTAATATAAAGTGGGTATGGGTCGAAATACTTTTAACCAATTGGTTTTAGACAAGTTTGGGTTACTATTTTAACCTTATCATTTAGATTTAACTCTATGTTAAATAATTTAACTTTTACAGTGTCTTCTTGTTTTCTTACACTGTATGGTTAATAAAATTACTATAAAAACCAAAAAGAACCCCAAATGGTTAATTATTAAAATATATAATCTTATCTAAGTCATTTTTCCGAACCTTAGATTTTTAGGAATATATTAACAATTAATAATATAATATGTGTTTTAATAACTATTATATGTTAATTTTGATACTATTTTGTAATTGATTTTTTTGAAAATAAAAACAACATGATTAGTTCTAAAAAATTTAATATAATCAATTATAACATGTCTTATTAACATATAAAATTAGATTAATTCATAAAATGCCTCAAATTACATTTATTTGGGTATTTATAACATCAATTATGTTAATATTTCATCAATAAGGTAATTACGGTATCGTCATTATGTCATAAATAAATTAAATTATTTATGTGTAAAAATTATAAATAAAATACCATTATGTAGGAAATCATTTTATATTTTTAATGAATATTTATATTTTATTTTATCTTTTTTATAACTCAATATTAAAAATGTTTTAGTTATTAAACTTTGAATTTATATATTTTAACTCTTCTTTAAATAATATAATAATAAGTGTCCTAATCTAATCCAAGTGGACCTAAAGGGTGATATTTTATTCCTAAGTTTGTTGTTGGTCAAATTAATCTTATCCAATAGAATTAGGACATGTGTTAGGGTAATAATAAAATCATTTTTACCCTTAATTACCCTATTTACTTTTAACCGTGGTAAATAAAAGTAAAAATTTACTATTTACCAAAAATTATTTTTATCTTATTGAACCACATTTTACTCCTTGATATTAACCGTGTCTCTCTTATTTTGAAAATTCCACTCATAGAATCGGTAATATTATGTTTTATGTAAATTTTCAAATTCTCTTCGGAGGTGGGTAAAATACAGTGAAAAGTTCAATAAAATTTTTAATATCTAAAATTTTTATAAAATGACTCCAATGAATAACATTGAACATATATAAGTATTATGGATCAATTTTGACCTAAAATAAACTTAAATAAAATAAATAATTATTTAAATAAAATTTTGGTTTTTAAATAGTAACCGAGTGTTTACACTATTAATAAAAAATTTTAAGTTTTCAGAAAAATTCCAAAAATTCACCCTAGGCTAATTTAGATATTCCGAATCGAAAAATGAAGTCCATTTTGAAAGATAAAATTTATAAAATTTCAAAAAGTGGGTATTACTATTCATAATGGCTAGTTCATAGTAATATTATAATAATATCTCGTTTAGTGAAACTCGGTTTTCTGTACTACACACGCTATCGAGGAAGGTCTTGATTTCATTTAATGCAAGCAAAGTCAGGGTTGTGTGTAGTGAAAGCTCCATTTGGGTTTTCATATAACATAATCAAAACTTATTTCATTTATACATTAAACAAAATCTATACTTAATGTTGCGTAGAATAATTTCCACAAATGAACTTGAAATTGTGTGTAACAGGAGCCAAGAATAGTATTGCGTATAATGCAAGATAATACAGTGTTGCATATAGTACAAGATAATTTTTGTGTCATGTAAAAAACAAGGCATCAATGAAATTAAAAAGAATAATTCTAATAAAATCTCGGGATGTCACATTCTACCCCCCTTAAAATGAATTTTTCCCTCGAAATTCGTCGAGGTTATAAATGGTTTACTACTTGAAAGCATCATTCATAGAAACCCACATTATAAAAAGTAATACGAAAACTTCATTTCAAAAATTAATGTAAGAAATTTAACGGTTACCCAGATTAACTCATCAATGGGTTTCCACATAGAAGAACATAGGTAGAAATATGGATATGGAAGTAAAATTGAACCATCAAGTTCTAATGGAGAGTGGTAGAGGACATGGCTATGATAATTCCAACACTCACAAAGCCATAAATTTTTGATGATCTAAGGGACCATATGATTCATCATATATGAGGGAACTAGGAAAAAATTTTTGGTTTTCAAGATAATTTCTCTAAAGTTAATGAATTAAAAGAAATACTTACATGATTTTGGTACAATCTCACTCTTCCCGGTGCCTTGAACAATTTATACTTCATCTCTTAAAGAAACTAAGTTTAATTTGTTATTCATGAAGAGTTAGAAGATAATGTGATAGAATTATGGGTCATTCCATCTGTTTCAATCAAAAGGTTAGCAAAAGTTATCAAATATACATAAGTCCATTTATGGTGATGTTAATCATATATGATTCCAAAAATGAATTTATACTTCATCTATAAAACCACTTAATAAAACAAAACTAGTTTATACTAACCTAGTACTTCCTGTAGGCAAATGGGAGGTGATAAAGGCCTCTCTCACTTTGGTTGTGGGTTCGATTCTTGCAACCTTCTCCGACATGACGGGTTGTCTCACGTCCTGCAGGTTGACACTTTTTCTAAAACTACACTATTATAACATTCCTAAAATAATATCGAAAAAAATTCTATCCTTAAAAAATACTATCTGATGTCCAACATAATCCATTCCAATATTTGGGTTATCCAAAATACATATGTCTAATCTCATAGTCTAAAGAAAACAATTACTATAAAGTTCACATAACAATCATGTGAATAACATCATTTATCCCCCATATATCATATGATATATCTTGTGGGTCACATTCCAAACATGTTAATACCTTAATCATGTCTTCTTTTGAAAGATGAATTACCATATAACCTTAGTGTAAACATGAATGCTGTCAAAACTTAACTCCTTCCACATACCAAAATCCCAAAAGTTTTTATATACTAAAAAAATTAGATAACTTTGTCCTTATATGAGCCATGAGATCATGAATACTATCATACATATTATTTTCTCCTTATCCCTTCCTTATGTGCATTTTATCTGATTTCCAAAAATATTTCAATCACTTTTCATGGTTACTAGTACCATATAGTTATTTAATACCAATACATATATATTCCAAAATTCTACGATACCATAAATGAGATTCCATGAAACTAATTTGAAATCCCATTATATAAATACTTAATCATTCCACTACATCATTGTCATACTCAACATCACAAATAGTGATCACATGTGACTTCCCTTTATCCTATTCCTTAAGAGGTTTCTCACATCGATCATCATTAACCCTTGTATTAGGGCATTGATTAGCATAATTCCCCATTTCCTTGCACTTGAAGCATTGAAGTGTTAGTGGAGCATTCTCGGTAGTATTTTATCTAATGATCTCATTAAAACCCTTTTTACCATTAATTTAGCACTCAGGTGCTTTATGACCTTCTTTTCCACACTTGAAACATTTTTAGTGCCTTTTATACAATCTCTGCCAAGCTTCCTTCCACACTTTTAGCAGAAAGAGCATTCATATTCTTTTCACAATTGTTCTGAGATTTATCCTTGAACTCTATATTTCATTTCTTGTCAAATCCATGAGATGGATATGCAACACCAACTTCTAGTTCTAACTTGATAGCACAACACGCAATTTCTTCATAGCTACTGAAGTCTCTTATAGATAATGCCCTTCGAATACTAGGTTTTAATCCACTGAAGAATCGATCAACATTACTTTTAGGTTGGATGATAAATCCATATGCATACCTTTCAAGCCTTGTAAAATTTGCTTCGTATATACCAACATATTCATCATCCTTTTTCTTAAGCTCAAGGAACTCCTTTTGCATCTTTGTTTGAAGAATTTGAGGGAAGTACTTATTGAAAAATAATTTCTTGAACTCATCCCATTCCATGGATTCAATTTCATCTCGGGGCCTCGTATGCTTACTTATAGTCCACCATTGATATGCTTCACCTTCTAAAAGTTAAACAACCAGAATGATCTTTTCATGTTCTGAACATTGATGTACGGAAAATATCTTTTCAATGGTACTGATCCATTGTTCATCAACAAGTGGATCAGAAGACCCACTGAAAGGAGGTGGACGTTGCCTCATGAATGACTCAATAGAGTATTGTTCACTTCTATGCTCATTTGGATGTACAGAATGATTCATTGATTGCGTAAGTATAGAAAAAATATTTTGTACTTCATCTTCCATAACATTGGTTTGTTCAGGAGGACAATCATTGCATGGTCCATTACATTGATCAGCATTGTTCCTTCAGGTTCCAACCATCTTCAAAAAACCCAAAAATAATAGTGTAAGAGGAAAAAATCATGCTAGTAAAACAACATAATAACGGGGTATTACTTTCAATATCTACCATCCTAGGTTTAATTATATGATCGTTACCGTAATCGTAGGACTATAAGCTATACTTATACTTAAACTTCGGGACATCCCTAGACATACCGTAGAAATATCTCTATGGATATCACTAAAGTTTTCACATCCTACTTTCTAAAGGTCAACTAATCCTTCCCTCTGATACCAACTGTAGAGACCCAAAGCTTAACATACATGGACATTACATTACATTTGCAGAATACTTAATACATAACAAAAACCAACACTCAAGGACTATAACAGTTTAGTGTCTTTAGAAACTTGGAATATAAACTTCTAATCATGTTGAAAGATCTTCAACATCTCCCATAACGATATTCCCCTTTTTGTTTCCTTATCTAAAACCATTCCATTAATCCTGGTGAAAAAAAGGGTGAGCTCAAATTCTCAGTAAGGGTAAGCATTGGAAAATTAAACAAACCATATACATTTGAACTTAAAAACATGAACATAATGTTTAAACATCAAAATATTGAGCAATGACATAAAACCTGGTAGTACGTAAGGTATAGATCATAAAGAAACATTAATCATGATAAAACAACATGGTAATAAAATATGTTATTGTGGCAACCATTAAGCACATGATATGATTTCAATATTAGCCAAGGCATTGCTGCCAAAATCATCTTTGGGGACAATGTCCCTTACTGAACTGGGTTTACTTGCCGTTATAGCCCTGTATTACTGAACCAGATTTACTTTCCATTTCTTGGAGGGAGATATAGGTCCCACCCATATCATAATGAAATCATTCTTACTTGTGCCACAAAATAAACATAAAACATTCATCACAACTCATTGAATAAAGTGGGTTTCATAAACATCATCCTATCATAACATTGTCCATATAAAACAAATGGATATAATTTCATCATAATAGAAGTAAAACCATGTAAATCATAGAGACATTATACTTGAAAAATACACATATGAAATAATGTCATCTTAGATGGAAAATGGTTTTGATAAAACACATGAAATGAATTCTTGAGGAAAATATACTTTCATCTTCAAAATCATTTTCATTTCACAAAATGTCATGCAATCTGAAATGAAAAGTATTTTTTTTGAAAATAGTAATAAAATTTTTTATAGGAAAGTTCATTGAAATAAGTATTTATGAAACCATAAAAATCCATTCATGCCGTATAAGTTAAAAATAACATTCTTCTCGTACTTTTGTCTTAAAAGTCAAAAAATTCCTTATATTGTAAACAAAAGAATGATTTATTCCATAACACAAAGTAAAATTAAAAGAGGGGTAAAAGTGACATTAAACATACATGGAATAATATTAAACACTATATTAAATACATTTTACGAGCATGGATGAAAAATATACCCCCAGTAAATACTTAGGTATAAGCAATCTCGTATAAAAAATGATATGCACAAAATTATCCCTTACCTTAGGTCCGATATGCTTCATATGTATCCAAACCTCCTGTATAATGATTTAAATAATGTCATTTAATTATTACAGAATCATATTCATTGTTATGATTTCATATATGGTTCACTTATGACATTATATTACACGTTCTTTTGTAAATTAATGTTAAAGTAGAGTTTTGGGTAAAATCGTTTCATTTATAGTCCGTATTTTGACTTGTAATTATTAATATGATTACTTAGATCTTGATTACTTAATTATAGAATATAAAAAATGATTTATATATAAGATATATTCATAATATACATATATATATTAGATTGATAAATGGAAAGAAATACACCGTTCATGGAGATGGTAGGCCGTACGTACGCATGAACGCTGTTTTCATTTCCTTATTGAATTGAATGGAATTAAGTAGATGAAATAAATATATTAGAATTATTGTGTCATATATTTCATTATTAATTATTATATATAATTTATAATAATTATTGAATTATTAACATGGAAAATGAATCTCATCGCGTTGTGGAGACGGTAATCTGCACGTAAGCACGATCGATGATATTGTTCCCATATTTATTGAATGTAATTAGAGTGAATGATATAATATCTTAAATCAGTATTATGTTATAATAATAATATGTAGATATTCTTTACACCATTATATCCATCCAAGTAAGGTGGTGGTGGAAAAACAGATTACACCACGGCGTGGAGTTGGTATTCCGTAAATACGCACGTGTGGTGATTTCATTTTATTTAGGATGGATAGAAGGTAAAATAGGGTTGTTTGATATTTATAATAAAATATCATTATATGAGGGATACTTATGTTATTACTTCATAATGAAACAACTAAAGAAGTGGAAGTATAAGAAGAATGAAACTTGAATGAGTCGGTAGAAGAGATTACCTCTTCCTCGACGCACCTCCTTTAAGATTTTTCTTAGGGAACTATAGTTGGTATTTTAAGAAGACCAGAACCTCTATGATATAACTATAGAGGTTTATAAGATTAATTTTCAGGTGTTGGATGAGATTAATGGTGGTGTGAAGAGAATAGGTAAGGGGTGCCCTTTTATAAGGGAGGAGAGGGGAACCTTTGAAAAAACATAAAATATTATTTTATAATGCATCCATATTCGTTTTATAATAGCTAAAAATTGATTTATTTCAAACTTAAAGTGGTTATGGGTCGCAATAATGATAACCAATATGTTTTAGATAAGTTTAGGTAACTATTTTAATCTTATCATTTAGATTTAACTCTAAGTTAAATAATTTAACCATTATTGTTTCTTCTTGTTTTCTTGCACTATATGGTTAATAAACATACAATAACAACCCAAACGAACTCCAAGTAGTTAATTATTAATATATATAACATTATATAAGTTATTTTTCCAATCCTTAGATTTATAAGAATATAATAACAATTAATAATATAATATTTGTTTTAAAAAATATTTTATGTCAATTTTGACACTATTTGGTAATTGATTTTTGTGAAAATCATAACAACATGATTAGTTCTAAAAAAGTTAATATAACAAATAATAACATGTCATATTAACCTAGAAATTAGTGTAATTCATAAAAAGAATCAAATTACATTTATTTGGGTATTTATAACATCAATTATGTTAATATTTCATTAATAAGGTAATTACTGCATCATCATTGTGTCATAAATAAACTAAATTATTTATGTATAAAAATTATATATTAAATACCATTATGTAGGAAATATTTTTATCTTATTAATTAATATTTATAGTCTAATTTATCTTATTTATAACCCTATATTAAAAAAAATTTAGTTATTAAACTTTGATTTTATCTATTTTAACTCTTCTTTAAATAAAATAATAATAAGTGTCCTAATATAATCCAAGTGAACCTAAAGGGAAATATTTTAGTCTTAAGGATGTTTTTGGTCAAATTACACTTATACAATAGAATTAGTACATGTGTTAGGATAATAATAATATCATTTTTACCCTTAATTACCATATTTACTTTTAACCGTGGTAAATAAATGTAAAAAGTTACTATTCACCAAAAATTGTTTTTATCTTATTGAACCACATTTTATAACTTGATATTAACCGTGTCTCTTGGATTTTCGAAATTCCTCTCACAGAAGTGGTAAAATTAAGTTTTATGTAAATTTTCAAATTCTCCAAAAAGGTGGGTAAAAGACGGTGAAAAGTTCAATAAAATTTTTACATATCTAAAATTATTATAAAATGACTCCAATTAATTACAGTGAACTTATATAGGTATTATGTATCAATTTTGACCTAAAATAAATTTAAATAAAATATTTAATTATTTAAATAAAAAGTCGGTTTTTAAATAGTAACCTAGTGTTTTCACTATTCATAAAAAATTGAATGTTTTTAGAAAAATAGAAAAAATTCACCCTAGTCTAATTTTGATATTCCGAATCCAAAAATGAAGTCCATTTTGAAAGATAGAATTTATAAAATTTCAAAAAGTGGGTATTACTATTCATAATAGCTAGTTCATAACAATATTATATTAATATCTCGTTTAGTGAAACTCGGTATTGCGTACTACACACGCTATTGAGGAAGGTCTTGATTGTGTGTAATGCAAGACAAGTTAGGGATGCGTGTAGTAAAAGCTACGTTTGGTGTTGTGTATAATATAATCAAAACTTATTTCATTTCTATATGAAACAAATTCTATACTTAATGTTGTGTTGAACAATTTCCACAAAATGAAGATGAAATTGTGTGTTACACAAGCCAAGAATAGTGTTGCGTATACTGCAAGCTAATACGGTGTTGCATATAGTACAAGCTAATTTTGGTGCCACGTACAACACAAGACATCAATGAAATTAAAAAGAATAATTCTCATAAAATCTTGGGTAGTTACAATGGATCACCAAAACAAAAATATAGTACTTGATATACTTACTACATATCTTTATGTCTTTTGAAAAACATTTTAAAATATTTGATGAGTTAAAAGAAGCTCAATAAGGGATATAAAAATAAATAAAACTCATTTTAACCTTTTAAATTCATCAAAACGCATAGTGGTTTCTCTCTTTACCCAAAATAGACATCGTGTTTAAAATAATCACATACATATTATTGAAATAAACTTGGTACCAAAAGTTTTACATAAAATATGTTATATGAAAGAATAAATTCAATATTATAATTCATGATGGTTTCTTAAAAAATGGATATTTTTTCCATAAAGCAATCCTTTTACCCATGAGATATTATAAATAAATGAATTTTAATTTACTTATATTATGAAATAGAAAAATCATATAACAACCATCAACAAACTGGAATATGAAATACATCCATGGATACAAGGTTAATAATCCAATGGGTAATAGTAACTTCATTCATAATAATGAAATTTATAATATAAGGCATCATAATTATATCTCTGATGCCTTCTTCCAATATATCATGAATGTATCATTACGACCTCTTTCAAGCACGTAATAAATAATTTGGAAGGTATACACCTCATAATATGGATAATTTCTCTCAACAGACATATTGATAAATCAAGGGGCTATAATGGGCCCCATATTTCACTTACTAAGACCTATGCATTCATCATATAAATTAAGAGAATAAAAATTAAATACTTAATCAGTATAATCAGTCATATTGAAATACTATCAAATGAAATGTTGATATTTTCCATATTAATAAATAAAACAATATGATCATAAGCTCTCTGGAGAAATAACGTGGATACTACCATTAGTTTATATCCTAAATAAAGTCTAATAATCAGAAAATGATGTTGAAATAGATGAAAATACCTTTAAAATAACACTCAACCCTTTCTTTAAAAACATGAGAAATATATCATTTTATTTTGATTACATTTTAAATAAAAACTTCCTAAATATTAAAAAAAGTGAAATTCTATGAAAATAAACATAAAAAATTATAATAGTAGAATCAAATAAAATATTTTTCATGAATTTAGGCTGATCTATTCATGTCGTATAAATAAAATGAGAACAATATTTTCATGTTTTTATAGAAAGTATAAAGAGATTCATACGGATTCTTTTGGAATGGATTCTATATAATCATTTCAAAACAAAGTAAAAAAATCATTAAATAATAAATAATAGTGATTAAAACATAAATTAGAACATTCCTGAAACATTTTATTACTATTTAGAAATATGTTTTATAGGGAAACATTAAAACATGGGATTAAATGTAAATACCTTACCTTAAGATAGACATTCCACATACTTTATTCAAGACCAATATTATAAATTCATGACTATAAACATTACACAATCTAATGTTAAGTCAAGAATTATAATTGAGAATCACTTTAGGTTTAGAGATTTAGGGAATTAATCCATAACTCATACATTACTACTCAAATATTAAAAAGTAGACACACTTACTCACAATCAATTTTTTCATAAAATAAAAAACATTTAAAAAGAAACATGGTTTTGTTTCATTTTTAAACGTCATAAATGATTTATGATCTCATCATTGACTCAATTCTTCTTTAAATCATGTAAAAAACATTTCATAACCTGGAATGATCATAAAAATCTCAGTAATGGGTTCACAAGTAAGGAAAACTAATTTACTTGCAAAAACATGTAAACCATGAATAATTTAGGATAATGTAATACTTTTCACCTCTACAAAGCAGTAAATACAATTCACTGAATATATTCTCATTTCTTACTATTTTTGAATTCCAAATTTTACCATAAAACCAACTAGAGGAAACATATTACATATAAAGGATCTTGGGACGTAATCATACATAAATGGAATTACCCTAAAGTCGACTTACACATATTGATCTTACAAATGGAATAACCATACGACCGACTTCCATACCGAATGCATTTGAGTTTATAACGTAACCATACGTACTTAGATTATTACAGAAACACCCATATATGGATTATCAAATAACCACCCATATTTGGATTATCACACAACCACCCGTCAAATGTCCATGTACTATTATATAATCATAACACATAAAAGATTACAATTTTAAAACATTCACTCATAAAATTTAATTTTAAATCACAAGAAATCATTTCATGATATTAAAATATTATATCTAATTTTAAAATAACTTTTCATACCAAAAGACCCAATAAATTAATAAGGGATTTCTTTTCCTTTTAGAGACAACAAGCCTTATAGAGGTATCGAAATATCAAATAAAGGTTAGGGTGGCGGAGAATTCATTGTCCCTACATACATTTAAAAACATTCTCTTATAATTTTTTAATGAAATTAAAACGCTTCTTATAAAAATATTAAATTGGAATACCTTGGAATGAATTAAAAGAAAAAGGATTTTATTATTCACCTTATAAAGGAATGTGGAGTATAACCTCAAAATATGCCTCAATTGAATGTGATTAAGATTAGAAACCTTACCATGAGTTTGATTCACCATGTTTGTTCCATTTTCCTCTTAAATAATAATATTTCTTTAATTTATACTTGATTCAGAACATTTTTATCTTTATTAATTCATTTATATCATTAATTACCATGGTATAAAAATTTGTTAATTATTTGAGTTCATGTTAGATGTTTGGTAGATATTCGATACTATAGTCGTAAGTGAACATGGTTTGATGTCACAGGTCCATGTGTTCATAATTACTTCATCTCTAGAATAATTTTCATGGAATTATTATCATTTTTATATATAAATTATACTTTTAAATCAAACTATGATGTATGTTAATAAAAAAAATAACCACATTATATTCATAGAGATAATAAGTCGTACATAAGAATGAGTAATGCTTTCCATTTTTTATTGATCATTATAGAAAGAAGGTATGTATTATTTTATATTTCTTTAATTATCATAAAATAATTAATATAATATTAATCTCTTAAATATTTTAATATATATCATACAATTGATTTAGTTAATAAAAAAAGTAACATCACTTCATGGAGGTTATAGTTTACACGTACGCACGAATGACATTATCATATTTATGTGAATATAAATTCATAATGTAATTGATATATTATTATCATATAATGATTTGTATTTTTTGAATATAAAAATGAACATTATTATAATCAAAAAATATAGATGTCTATGGAAAAATAATTTAATCTATTCATAGAGGAGATAGTTCAGACGTACGCACAAACGATTTATTCCATTTCCATTTGTTGGAGGTGGAGATGGATTCAGGTGATGATATTAACATAATAAAATCTAATTATATTTATGATAGTAAAATTATTATTTAATCTTGTATGAATAATATTTTATGGATGTGGAAGATGAAATAAAACAGAAATACAAAAATAAAAACATTTCATTTCCTTCGGATGAGCACCTTTCACAACACCTTAACACCTATAAGGTTGGTGTTATTACTAGACTAATGCTTAAAAAATATGGGGAGGAATTATCGGATGGGGTTTGGGAAGATCTGGAATGAACCAAATGGTTTTTTAAGTGTGATTAACAGATAAGAATGGGTGCCTTTTTATACAAGAGGGGAGGGGAACCTTTGGAATTATTATAAGTATTAAATTAGTATAAATTCAATTTTAATTCAAAATGGACCAAAATCATTGAGTTATAATATAGGATGATTCTGTGTTGAAATATAATAATCGTAATGAAAATTATATAAGTTATAGTATTTTGTTAATCCTTACACTTTTGTTTTAACCCATTTTAACTATTACCATTTTATCAAGTAATTTATCATTATTGGGTTAAATTAATTACCAAAGAATACCAAATGACCAATTAATGAGTCATTTATGACATTTTATGAGTTATATAAATTTTTTTCCGAATATAATTTTTTTTTTAAAATTATATCATTTAATTAAATATTTTATATTTTAAAATACAAATTTTGTGAATGTTGAGACTATTCATTACATGACTTTTTGAAAATAACATAAAAAATGATTCTTTAGAAAAAAATAATTTAAATAAATCCTAAAATTTTATATTCATCTAAAAAATTCTTTTATAGAATCAAATAATTAAAATTATATTTATTTTAATATTATTTATATAATTTATATGATTATATCTTTTATACATATATTGTTACGTCATATTTGTGTCATAAATAATTTTAATTATTTAATTAATAAAAATTATAAATAAATTACCATGATTTTGGTAATATTTGTACCTTTACAATGAATATTAATAGTTGAATATATCACTTAGATAAACCAATATTAAAAAAAATTTAGTTTGAAGATACATATTTATGACATTCTTTCCTTTACTTTAAATTAAATGTTATAAATTTCATAATCATGCCCGTGTGGCTTACAGTGGAAAAATATTTATCTCAAGGATTCTCATGATCGATTCTAACACATCAAATAATATTAAGACAAGTTTTAGGGTAATTTTATAATATTATAATATTAATTTTATAATTAATTACACTATTCAACTTTAACCGCGATAAATAAAATACTAATGTTACTATTCATAAAAAATGATCCTATCAAACCTATTTTTTTATTGAGCACAACCATGTATGTCTCTTTGTGAAAATTAAATTCACATAACTAGTTAAATTAGTTTAGACACTAATCTATTTTATGGAATGAGACAATTAGTTTTTTAAGTAAAACATTCAAATGTTCACATAGTTTTTCTCTTTAATTATTATTTGAAAAAGAATCGAATTATCTACATTTGGTTAAATAATAAATAAATTAATATAATTATTCCCAAAAACTATGTAAAATTATAATCTAACAATATAAATATGTTAAATGAAAGGTAAATATTAATTTAAATGCATTATTTTTTTACTATTCATTAAAATTATAATTTAATCCGAAAAATACAAAAAATTCAACAAAGGTAAATTTTGGAATCCTTATTTATATTAATATGTTTATTACATAAAATATAAAATATAAAATAGAATAATACTAGATTTAAAAATGTTTCTCCATCACAAAGGTGTCAAAATGAATTTTTTTAAAAATACTCCTTTTATTTATAAGATAAAAAATTTCATATATCATTTCTAGAAAACATATAATATGACATTTAAATGTAATATTTAATTTATATTTCTGTAAAACAATTTTAAAATATTGATTTTATTATTTTATAACCACAATTATTCACTGATAAATAGTTTTTCATAAAAACACATCCATTATATTAAATAAGTTTTTACCTTAATTTCCCATTAGTTATCTGACCAATGAATCATCAAATAAATATGTGTAAACCCTATATTCTTAATTTTGTTAATATAATTCATTCCCAATATTCTAATGACTATGATATGACTACAACTTAATATAATAATATTAATAATATATTATTTTTTTAATAACTCAGCCTTGTGTGGAATGTTGGATTTTGGAGAAACCCATTATTGTGTGTCGAGTATGATATATTAGATATCATCCATTTTAAATTAAAATTAATATCTAATTAATAACTATTAACATAAATTTGTTATTCTATAATTACCTAGGATGTTACATCCTTCCCCTGTTTTAGAAATTGCATTATTACAATTTAAAATTTGCACTCAGCAACTAACGTTTCACCTTTCAAATTAATTCATCGAAATTAAAAATTGGAAAGATCAAATAAAACATTCATATTAAAAAAATAAAGTGAAGTACAATGGTCACCCAAGATAAAACATACTAGGATTCCATATAAGAAAAACAAGGATATGGAAGAAAAAGTAACCATCATTTTCCGATGGAGAGTGATTGAAAACATGATCTGGAAAAAATTAATATCAGAAATCCACAAAACTATAAGGGTTAAATCATCGTTGATTTTATAGTGGGTACAAATAAATATAAAATGATTTTTTTAACATAATTTTCATAAAGTTATGAAATTTTTTTAATAATTATAATAATAACATAAGGAATTATACTTATTTGACAAGTAGAGTTTCATCAATTAATCAAATTCCAACCCAAAACCGACTTTTTATATAAACGATGAGTATTTAAGATGTATTTTTCCTTCCGAAAACATTAAAATGAACTTCTATATAAACACATAATTTAAAAAAGATTAAAAATATTTGTCTAATTCTTTTAGACATTAAACATAACTAAAATGGTCAATACAAGATATAGTAATTATCCAAAAAGAAAAAAAATAATTGAAGAAAAAAAGTTCAATTTCTCAAATTAAACCATAAAACCCTGAAATAAACATATACCACTCCACAAATATCCATCGTAATGATTCTTCCAAATAATCCATACTATGATTGAAACTCATAATCTAGATGTATTTGATCACATATTCTTCCAAGATAAATATTAACATTTATCTCCAAATAAAATGAATCACTCATAATGTCTAATTCTAAAATGTAATTAACCTAATCAAATATTATCCATGTTAGGTTAATAATTTCCATAAACAACATGAATCAACATAATTCCACAGTAAAACCATATATTCATCCAAAATATAATTCAGCCATCACTCCACTATTAAAATCCCAAGGTATTCTATTTACCAGAGTCATATAATTCTCCCAAAATAGTGAACATCCTCCAAAATAAATTTCATAAATTAATCCCCAAATCATTTTACAATAAAAATTTATCCATTTGATAAAACACAGATTCCCAAAATCCTTTTATTCTAATTCATTAAACTTGTTTAGGAAAAATGGAAATTTTGTAATTACAAGGGGCTTCATGTAGGTAAGTTTTAATAGAGACACCCTCATCACCCTTCAATTGTGGGTTAGATCCTCACAGCCTTACCAGACTTGACAGGTTGTCACACATATTGTGAGATGTCCCTTTTTATAAAACTAAAAAATAACCATAAACATTTTTTTCCTCAAAGGATATATCATACGTTTCAGTTTTCATAAAAATAATTATAATCCCTTAATTACCTCAAAAAACATAATTAAATGTTAACCCTAATGGTTATCCAATACCATATAATTATATCCACATAATAAAATATAATTCTTATTTGATTAACATTTTCACATAACAATATTCATGGTTACATATACTAGAATCATTCATTTAAAGTAATCCCGTCATCAGAAGGAAATTAGTACTTTTAATCATTTCATCATCCATATATCTGACATAATTGTCGAATCCCTTATATATAGTATTCTTAATCATTAAACATTTTTCATTTTCCCTTAATAATAATTTTTCCTTATTATACCTTAATATATTTTTCCAATTATAAAAAACACGAATCATGTCTTAAGTTTCAATAATGTCAAAACATGAGTCAAGAAATACTCCATATATTTTATATGAAATTAACAGTTTCCTCATCTTTAGTTGGAATAGAATTAGTTATTCCTAAATATATATTTTTATTGTTATATTGATATCATTCCAGACCATTATTTTGAGGACATCAATTTTCATAATGAAAATATTCTCCACATTTAAACCATTCAATTGTCAACTTAGAAGGAACTTTTTTCCCTTTTCAGGAGTCAACTAAACTCTTACTTTATCCTTGGTACATAATTGCGTTATATCCATCATTACATTTTCTATAATATCTTCCATCCCATTAAATAAATTTCCAAGTCATTTACTTCCAAATCCGGGACAAATATGTGGTTTAATATACATACCATTATGATCATTATTACTGGATATTCCATAAGTATTTGTTTCTCTAATATATGATGCATCACAAAAATCACTGAGGTTCATGTTGTTAATAATCAATCCTAATAGTTGGTTTAGAATTACCCCAAGATTTTTCACTATAGCTCCCATTTCATTCGTTTTCTTATTTAGGTAACTAACAGATTTTCCTTTACAACCATTATTACTTTTTTGCCTAATGGATCTATCCATTTACTAATACAGAAAAGGCTAGAGTGATTATATCAATAAAATAATCATATACTATCTTCTGAGGAAGATAAAAACTAAGATATACTTATTCATGTTATATTAAAATCATTCAATTTATCTAAAATAAATATGACTCTTCTTATCATGGTATCAATTATAGTAATATGCAACTTGTAACTTATTATTAAATAACACCCTAACCACTAATTTTATCTAAATTGAACAAGGATACCAACTATAAGGCCTCGATCGTAGATAGTACACAATCACGAGTTATGTCTATAATTAGAAATAAGGATCTTTTCGTATTTAGATATTTATGAAATTTTTCCATTACTCCTACATAACAACTCAAAAAAAATTAGACACATGTACTCACTATCCATTTGATCATTAATTAAAAAAACGTTTAAAAATATACATGGTTTTGTTTCATGGTTGTCCTTCATAACATTTCATTGATCCGATATGTGACTCCATTATTCATTAAATCCTTTTATTGTTTTTCAAAATATGGGATGAGCATAAAAAATCCACAAGGGATTCACTAAAAAAACTGTAAGTCTCGAAAAAAATATTTACCATGATTACTTTATCATAATGTAATATTATCACCTTTAAGAAGTCTTAAATAAACTTTACTAAATATAATCTCATTGATTAGACTTATTGTATAAAAAAGATAGTCTTAAAACTTATTGGTAGAAACATGTTACATATAATTGTAACAAGTGATATAATCATACTAAAATATAATAACCAAATGCTCGAATTCCACACTTATTACACTTACAAATTAAATATCCTTACATCTACCTTCCATACCCATCGCATTGGAGTTTATAAAATAACAACCAATCCTTGGTTTATAATGGAATCAACTATCATTGGATTATCACCTAACCGTCCATCATTTTTTTATCTATCATGTAACCACATATAAAATTTCCAAGTACCATTATATAAAAAGAACACATAAAATATTGAAATTATCTTCACTTAACTAATAAAATCTCATTTTCAATCACACGAAACCATTTGAAGTTATTAAAATATTCAATCCACTTTTAGAATCATTTTTAATTCCAAAACACCCAAAAAGTATATAAAGGATTTATTTTCCTTTTAAAATCATTAAGTCTTATTGAGTAGGAAAATTATCAAATGATGTTTATAGAGGCTAATAAGTTATATTCACCACATAAGTTAAATAACCTATACTTTTCTCACTTTGTAAGGAATGTTAATAGGTTTTTATAAAAATATTTCTTTTGAAAACCTTGGAATAAATTAAAAGTAAAAGGGGTTTATTATACAACTTATTAAATAAGGTGGTGTATATCATCAAAATATGCCTCACTGAAATGATATTCATCCAAAGTCCCTTATATTGAGTTCGATCCTTCACGTATGCTCTCTGTTCGTGAATAATAATCATATGTTTATTAATAATTTATTTAGAAACATTACAATTTTATTATATCATTTATATAATTAATTACAAACTTATAATAATTAATTTATTATTTTAGTTCATGTAATAAATTTTGAGGATATTTATTACTCGATTCTCATATAAACATAGTATGATATCACCAGTCCATGTGGTCATATGTCCTTCATCTCGAGAATAATATTCATTACACCCCAAACACTGATTTCCTAAATATGGTGCTAAAACTTGTAGTGTATGTGTTTTCATAATTGAAAATGAATAATTACACATTAATTTTACACAATTGGGTACCTTTACACGAATAGATTATATATAATTAGATACAACTATTACATTTCCAAAAAAAAATTACAAAAATACAATTAAATAAACAAAATAATATTCATTGTACTGCCTCTATATAGGAAAATACAACAACAATAAATAAACTAAAAGATTAGAAAATTAATTTAAAATGTATGGTTAATATTTAAAATACCCCGTAATGAGTTTTAAAATAATAATAAATTCTTATAAAACATTTCCATGAAATAATCATTCATACATAAAAAATATTTTCATAATGTTTGTATACAATGTAAATAATCTTAGGAAAAATATAATTTCTCAAAATAATTATAATTGAAATATATTTGGTAATTTTCCATTTAGATTAATAATTTATGTTGGATCATTCGTGATATATGGAATATCATAATAAAAACCATAACACAAGGTCGCTTGACATAACTCATTTGGAACAAAGTTACCTTTATACTTATGGGTCCACCCCACATAATGTTACGTAACTTACTAGTTCCAAATTTTGAAAACATTTACCCTATAACTACTTTTCTCATTCCAAACCCAGAAAAATTGAAAATAAATACAAACTATTATTTTCTTTTAATGTAAATTATAGTTCTCATAACATGTCAAAAACATTTAATCAATAATTTCTATAATAATATAAAGGATAATCTCATACCTTAAATAACAATTATTATTTATAATTCATACATTAAAATGATATAAAATCAAAATGCATACATGATCAAAAAAATGATTGGGATGTCACTTATAATTTATATGATAGACATACCTATTTATTCATGACATATAAATGGGTGAAAATACAATTCTACACATGAAATAATAGCTTGTTTAAGAATAACACATGAAAAGATTACAAATATTATTAATAAAATATCTATAAATGAAATATAAACTGTAAAATGATAGACCATGAGAAATTTCAATCCTTTACATATAGAATTGGAAATGGATATCTAACCCTTCTTAATTTTTTTAAAAAATCATTATACATTTATGTATACATACGCATAAATTTATTATACATAAAATGATAGAATATACATTGAATCAAACCCTTTGATAAAAATAAACAATTTTATTACAACATATTAGGTTAGGGATAATATTTAAAACAAAACATCTATTTAATATAATCTTCAAATTATATATATATATATATATATATATTATAACCAACATAATTTTCATAAAAATAAAAATAAACCCATGAAAACCATAGGATTTTGAAATGATATTTTAAATCATAACATCTTTCATATATATACACTGAAATGTTTTTGTAATATAGGTTTATATATACATATATACAAAAATATATATGACCTAAAAATAATTTGAAGAAGAATAATAAATACTTACAAGTTGAAAATAATTTTACCCCTTAAAAAATATAAGATTAAAAATAATTGTTAAAACAGAAACCTTATATCTTATTTTAGGAATATATATCATCATATATGTATATAAATATTTACATATATATGTAATATATATATGTGTGTGTGAATATTTGTAAAACAAAAATAGTTGGGTAAAATAAAATAAACCCTTACATGTTTTTGGATCAATTGAGGGAAATGAGACTCCTGGAATTTGGGAAAGGCAAAATGGGGGCCTTGGAATGATGAGGGTTGGGGGGGGTTCTTGGGAGAAAATATGGATTTATAAACTCTATAAAACAAAATATATTATTTGATCAATTCACAGATGGAAACAGTGGATAATTTGAGATCAAAATCAGTTGTTTTGCTTTTCATAATATATATATATTAGAATTCCTATTCTATAAGTGATGAAAAATATCAAAAAGGTTAGGATCCTTTGACACATAGACAAAAAAATTTGAGTCAACAATTATTTTTATTATCTTTTATTTTATTTTATTTTGTATAATTTTTTTTTGTTTTTAGAACATTCATGTGTCATTTTTTAAGTTCTGTCATCTTTATTTTTTTCTAAACTCATGTTTGTTTCTTTCTTCAATTTTTGTCAAGTCAAAATTATTAATTTATTTTTTCATTATTTTTTCATTTCGTGTTTCCACTTCTGTTTCCTCCCCTTTTATTAACTATTATTTTCCTCTCTTTTTGGTTTTTTCAAATCAATAATACATTTTTATATTTAATAATCTTTTCGTTTTTTTACATTGCGTTTTTTTACCACATCACGTTTTTTGTCTTTTATTATTATTTTTATCATTTATTTTAGTGTTTTTAGATATAATAAAATAAAACATTTATTAAGTTGATAATTCATGTCACCCATTTTTTGACCTATATATATAATATTAATTTTTTGATAATAAAATTATTATATATATTTAAATTATAAAATTTATAAACTTAAAAGACCTCATATATTCAGATATTTATAAACATCGTGATTTTAATTAATTTCTATTCATTATTTATATTTCATAAACTAAAAATTATAACTGAATATCTTTATAATCTTTTTTAAAATATATCATTATGACATAAAAATAATTATATTTTTATATATATTTCAAGGGATTATTATTTATTGTAACCAAAGTATATAAAAACATAGTTTATTTAGTTGACATATAAAATTGAAATCAAATATATTAATATTCATTTTATTAAAACAAATATTTTATAAAAAAGCATATTTTCTTTTTAAAAAATTATTTATTATGAATATTAAATATTTATTTATTTCAATAATTTATTCCACCTCAAAATTTTAATTGAATTTAAATATCGGTAATTCATTTTTCTAAACATATTAAATTCGAAATTATTTATATTACAACATATAATACTTGAAAATAATATATTATAAAAAATTAATATGAAATAATGTATGAAAACTAAATTTTTATAATGTCATAAAATCATAATTTAATAATCTAATATTTTATCTTATATAATAAAGTTATATTTTTTTAAGAAAAATTAATTCAAATCTATTTTTGAAAAAATAACTTTATGAAATTATTTATTAAAATTATATTACTGGGTTGTATTAATATTCATGACATTATTATAAATTTTATTCAAAAATTAAACTTTTCATTCAATCTATGTAGTGTGGTTATGAAAAATAAACAACATTATATTCATGGAGATGGTAAGTCGTACATACGAATGAACAACATTTTCCATTTTTCATTGATCATCATGAAAAGAGCGTAATTATTATTTTACCTTTCCATAATGATCATAACATCATTAATATCATATTAAAATTTTCAATATACTTATATCTATATCATATAATTGATGTAATGAATTAAAATGAGTCACATCGCTTCGTAGAGGTGATAGTTTACACAAACGCACGAACCACGTTATCATTTTTATGCCCATGTAAAGTATGAGCATAATTTATTTATTATTATCATATAATTATTAATATTTCATGAAAATTATATATGAATATTATTATGACCAGTCATGAGTTATGGTTATGAAAAATGAATTAGATCGGTTCATGGAGGCTATAGTTCACACGTTTGCAGGTTTGATTAATTCATCTCCAATTTAATGGAAGTGTAGATGGATTTAGGTAATGATATTGAAAATATAAAAACAAATTATATTGAGGACATAAGATTTAATGGATGTGGAAGAATATCTAAAATATAAATACTTTAATAAAAACATTACCTTAACTTTGGATTGGAACATTTCATAATAGATTAACACCTCTATGGAAAGTGTTATGCCTAAAGAATGGCTTCAAGAATGTGGGAAGGGATTCTAGGAAGGGTTTTGGGATGATCTTGTCTGAACCAAAAGGTTTTGGATGTGTAAGTAATAGAGTGGAATGAGTTCCTTTTTATAGGAGATGGGAGAGGTACCATTGGAATTATTAGAAGTTTTAAATTACAATAAATTCAATTTAAATATAAAGTTGATAAAAATGCATTTATTTATAATATATGATGAGTATGGGTCAAAATAAAATAATCTAATTAAAATTATAAATATTTTAGAATATTTTAATCCTTATCTTTTTTTTAACCCCTTTTAACTCTTTCCATTTTATCATGTAATTTACTATTAGATGGTTAAAATAATTACCAAATCATTCCAAACGGCCAATAAATGAGTCATTGCTGAATGTTTTTTAGTTTTATCATCTTTTATTATGAGTAAAATTTATTTATAAGGTTTATATCATTTAATTAAATATATTATATTTCAAAATTAGAATTAAGTAAATTTCAACACTATTAATTACATGACATTTTTAAAATATCATAGAAACATGATTCCTGTGAGAAAACTACATTAAATCAATACTAAAAGGTCATATCCCGTCCATTAAATTCTTACATGGCATCATATATTTCATATTATTGATTTTTATTACTATTAATATCAGTTAATTGATTCTTTCTTTAATAAATCTAATGCTACCTCACCATTTTGTCATTGTTAAATTTAATTATTTAATTAATGAAGACTATAAATAAATTTTCCTATTTTAGGTAATATTTTAAATATTATATTTACTATACATTGTTAAATTTTTCACTTACATAACCCGATTTTAAATTTTTTTAGTAAGAAGAGTCAAATTTATGAGATTTGTTTCTCAACCTTAAATTAAATGTTATAAATGTCATAATCACACCCATTTGGCATTCAAAAGTCACAATATCAGCTCAAGGAGGTCTGTGGTCTATACTATCTCATTAAATAATATTATTAAATGTGTTAGGGTAATTTTATAATATTATTACATTAATTTTACCTTTAATTACCCTATTGATCTTTAACCATGGTATATAAAATAATAAAGATAATATTCCCCAAAAAATATTTTGATACTATTGGGCCACATTTTTCATACTGAGTACAACCATATATGGAAATTTTTTTAAATTCAACTCATAGAAGTGGTTAAATTAGGTTTAACACTAAACCCATTGACGGATCAAAAAATTGATTTTTAAGTAAAACATTCAAAAGTTCTCATAGTTTTTCATTTCAATTTTCATTTAAAAAAGAATCAAATTAACTATATGAGATTAACTGATAAAAAAGTATTTAATTATACATTAAAACCATGTAAAGAATAATCTAACTATAAAAAAAATTATATGAAAATACAATTTTAATTAAAATGGATTATTTTTCACTATTCATAAAAATACGAATTTATTCATAAAAATATCAAAAATAGAAAAATAATATATTTTAATTTCCATGAAAAAACGAATTACTCTATTTTATCATATAAAAAATATAAATGACAAAAAATAGATTTAAAAAGGGGTCACCATCAAAATGCTGTAAAAATGCCTTTTCTGAAAAAAGAACTTTTTATTAAAAAATTGAATTTCTTATTATATAATCTCTTGAAAACATATAAGATTAATTTTTATAATCATTTTTTATTTATATTTCAATAATATAATCAAACAAGAGTGATTTTATTGTTTTATATGCACAATTATTTAATCATAAATAATTTTTCAAAAAAACACATCATTTATATTCAATTCGTTTTTATTTCAATTTTCAATTAATTTTATAACCAATGAATCAATTTTTAAACACGTTAATACTATATTTTCATAATTTAGTTATTAGTGTTCAATACCGTCGTTCTAATGCTTTTGCGATAATTAAAAAATAAAATAATTATATTAATTATTTATTAGTTTTTAGTTTAACTCGGCCTTCTATGAAATGTAAAACTTTAGGTAAACCAATTGTTGTGTTTTGGGTATGCTATTAGACGTAACATCCTTTTAAAAGTAAAATTACTATCTAAATCAAAATTATTTATAAAAAATTATTATTCTATAATTACATTGGATGTTACGAATATAATAAAAATATATTAATTATTTACAATTTTAAAGGCATTTTTCATATTTATTCACTTCTAATAATCCATTTTATTACTTGAATTATTTTTTGTTATATATTTATTATATCAATTATAATTACATCATATGTTTTGAGTATGTTAGTTTAATAATTCCAACACAACTTCCGTAGTTTGAACAACGTAAATAGGGTCATAATACCATCATCTTTAGAATGTTAACAATTAAATCATTATAAGCTTTCTAAGTTAAATACAGTTATAGAATCCTACATGAATGGAGAAAATGATAAATTAATCACATCACTTCATAAAGGAGGTGGTTCACAAGAACACATGAGCCATTTTTTTGTTTTTTTTAATTTGAGGAAGGATAAAATATAAGTAATATATTATATTAAATATAAATAATTATTTCATGAAGATTATATATGTTAAATAAATCCAATATAAAAATCACCCTTTTGAAGAAGTGATAAAAAGTTGAACACATTACTTTATAGAGGTTTATGTCCAAACTCATGTATCAGTGGTGATTTCATTCCATAGAATATAGAAAATGATATTATAAGGGGTTGTTAAATTAAAACCATAACATTTCTGTATAGTTAATATAGTAATTTTTCTAATCATAATGGTTAAAAAATAATTTAAATAGGTATACTATGAAATAAAAAGAAGGAACTCATTTAAGAGTTATACCCCTTCCTTAGAAATCCTCTATTGGGTTATACCTTAAGCCTTCCAAGGATTCCCTTTGGGGAATACCAGAAGATATTTGAAGTGTCGAAATAATATATGATGGTATTGTGGAATATAATGGACAAACTAAATGGATCAATTTTTTTGAAAAAGAGTGGGGAGGGGAAGTGATGTGGGTATATATCTTGTTAATACTTGTAATATTAATACATAATATGTTTTTAACCCATGTAAAGTGGAACCAAAGTTCTCTAAAATGCCTTTTTAAGGGTATAAGGTCTTAATAAATTAAGCAAGAAAAATTTTAACAAGATTTTTTTTCCTTTTAGACTTTATATTTTGGATAAATCCCCTCTTTAACCATGTTTAACCATAACAATTATAACATTATTTTCATCTATTAATGGCAATGAAACTAAACTTAATAATTCTAAGTGGAATATAAATGAACCATTAATGATATTATACATAATATCCCGTAAATGATAGTTAATAAAATATTTATACTATTTTTAAATATTTAAAATTTATTTTGAAACATTAAATCTCATTTAAATTCATTATTGATACAATTCACAAAATTAGAATTTTAATATGTAATGAAAATGATGAAATTATAATATAATATACTTAACCCATAATTATACAAAACAATTATACATAATTTTAGTGGGAAACATTAATTTATTAAATGAATTATAAGTATAATGTTTTTAAAAATCGTTTAATTTCATTTTCTACAGTTTTTACAATAGTTCAATGAAATATGTGTAACTATTCAAGATAATTATAGAACCTTTAAAAATAAAAATAATCAGTTACTATCATAACTATATTTTAATATTGATCAATTTTTTCTTTTTTATTCTTTCATATATCATTATTATCAATATCCAAATCATACCAACATAAAAAGTGAGGGAGATTGATATTTTTTTATTGCGTTACATATATATTATCAAATCTTTAATAAAAATAATACAGTGGACGTTATCAATATATAGTGGGATAAAAATGAAATATTTTATAATTTTAATTTATTTTGGATGAAAATTTTCATATAATGTTATCAAATTAACTGTTTGATAAATTCTTAAGCCATATCCCATAATTTTGACATTGGTTAACCAATTATTCCCTTTACCGTGGTGATAAAATTTTAACATTTTCGCAATTAATAATGTCATATTAACATCACTGATAAATTTAAAAATCATTATTCAAAATATGAAATCAAATTTTCAAGATTGATTTTGTAAAAGTGGTAGAAATAAATTTTAATATAAGTGAAAAAATTGCAATGAACAACGGGTTTTTAAATTAAATTTATGCAAAAAAATTAAATTATACCAAAATAAAATATAATTTTAATGTCCTAACTAAATCCACAAGTTAAAATAATATTTTCCAAAAAGCATCATTCATGAATCCCCATTTATCGGATGCTTATAACTAGCATTGATGTTCTAAGTCAGTTGGTGGTAAGACTATACCATCTTTATCATGTCATCATGTAGTTAAAAATAAATTAAATATAATAATAATAAACAAATAATCAAAATAATAATTTATAAACTGAATAGATGAAAAACTTTCATATGATAAAAGTATCTCCTAAAGTGTTAATCCTTCCCAGTGCATAAGTAGTAGATAAATAATTAAACAATGGTGAGACCTCTAGAGTCTATATAAGGCTACATTATCTCTATAATCCTTTGTTTAGACATCCATAATAGGTCTTCTGAACACAACTAAATATCTAACAATTAAATATACAAGTGCACTGAAATTCTTGAGTAGGGTGTGAGAACATAACTCATTATGACACTTCCAATGCATCATCATCCATGAGTTATAATGTATAAAAAGTGTATGAAATAATTATAATAAATTTATGATGATCATAAACACACAATCCAAAACTAAGCAGTCATGATATATCCAAGGAAGCACAGACAACCAGTCATACATTCATTTGCACCATGCAAGGTGGATAAATTTAGTTGTCAATAATAACCCAAACTAGTCACAATCTTGTAAATCAGGAGCTAAGCTTCTTAATGGTGTTGTGTGTACTTGATTTACAACATCCTCCTGTCATAAAGTGAATCATGATACCCAACATACTCTATAATTGAGTAACATTTTACTTGGTAGACAATATATCTTGAGATCAAGTCACTTAAGGTATCTGGGCTACCTTGAGTGCATCCTCGACATAGTCACTATGGAATACTCATAGCTCTACCCTGTACTCTAGTCCTTCATCACCAGCATTGCAATTGAAGAACACTACCCCTAAATGATATGTATTTCACATGATGGTACAAATTTATCAAGTACAAAAACAACAACTAATGAAATTGTAACACACATCACATTGTAAATCATGATTGAAAACTTGACAGCATGTGTAAAATAATATCACCAAGTAAATGTTTAAAAAAATATCAAACTTGATTCCTACTATTTTATTAATTCTAATAGAAACAATATCATAATGTGTTTCTCATGCTACAAACTCATCCAAATGTGATCATAATCATGTATGGTAGTTAATTATTAAAAATATATATTAGGGAATCTGGTGTAAACAAGATCTCAAGAAGTTGAAGAGCTTCCAGTCTAATTATTATCTAGGTAAACATCAAGGTTCATCGATGCAGGTGTCAACCAAACCATTTCCATACTCTAGCTGTTACACAACCACATTCCAAGGACTGAAAGAACTATCTCCAAACCAATATGAAAATGGTTATCATGTAACATAATGGGAAACTAAATAAAGTTTAGAAGATATTAAAATAGATGGTGACCTATTAGAAATACCTCAAGACAAGTCGGAAGGATTTATGGATGTCCGTAAGGTTCCATGGATTAAGTAGGTTACTACAGATTGGCGGTATATAGACAGACAAAATACCGTAGTGTTGTACCTACCACAATAGTGTGTGGGTGAATTAGGAGAAGACCACCATGGTACATGACTAATGCTTGCAATGTGGACTCTCTACCAACTGAATACCTTGGGATTGGGATGAGGCACTATAGTGTGGAAGGGACTAGAAAACATCATTCAGGGTGAATTGAGGAAGATCATTTGTACAAAAAAAAGTCTATTTCTTGCTTATATAATGAATAAGTAGAAGTTATACAACATATAGTCATCTCTTCATCCCTTCAGTTTTCTTCAAATGATATTTACTAATGAGGAAGGAATTTTTATTGGTGTCATATATAGGGGAACCATCAGGGGTTGGTTCCATGTGATGATTTCTTATAAATCCACTTGAAACAACACTCTTCAATTCTGAAATGCCTTCCAAGAATTTAATATATAACATTATTTTTAAGAATATTTTCATCATAAAAACCACAATGAGACCAATATCTATAACTCATATTTTAAGAGGCTTTGGGTTGGGGTCTAATGCACTATGACACAACCTCTAACGAACCAACACTTTATAGTTGCATAAATGGTGTAAACTTGCAACACAGTTACTGTAGAGACCCAAATATTGACTTATATAGACATTACATTACTTTTAAGGAATAGTTAATACATGACAAAAATAGACGCCCAAAGACAGTATTAGTTTAGTGTCTTTGGAAACTCCGAACGTAATCTTCTAATCATGGTGAAAGATTTTCAACATCTCCCATAATGATCTTCCCCTTTTGGTTTTCTTACCTAAAAACTTTCTTTATATCCTGGGAAAAAGAAAACATAAAAAGGATGAGCTCAAATTTTCATTAAGGGTAAACAAAGAGAACATAAAACAATCCATAAACATTTGAATGCAAAAACATGAACATAAAATCTAAACATCAAAATCTTGAACAAAGACATAAATATTGGATATACATAAGGCATATATCATAATGGAACATCAATCATGATAAAATATCATGGGAATAAAACATGTGATTGTGCAAACCATTATGTACATGATATGATTTCCATAGAAGAAAAGGCATTGCTACCAAGACCATCTTAGTGGACAAAGTCCTTTTCTAAATTGAGTTCACTCCTCGTTCCAATCCTGTATCACTGTACCAGATTAACGTACCATTCCAGCCATGTCTAAATCATGAGATATAAATCTTTACCCAATGCATTGGACCGATATATAGGTCCCACCCATCTCATAATGAAATCATTCTTTCGTGTGCCACAAAATCATAAATCATACATCATACCATAACCCATGTAATAGAATGGGATTCTTAAACATCATGCCATCAAAACCAAATCCATATAAAAAAATGGATATCATTTCATCATAAGAAGAATAAAACCATGTAAATAATGGATACATTATACTTGAAACATAAACATATTAAATAATGTCATTTTAGATGGAAAATAGTTCTGATAAAATACATGAAATTAATTCTTGAGGAAAATATCCTTTCTTCTTCCAAATAATTTTATTTTCAAAAAATGCCATGAAATTTTAAAATAAAAGGGTTTTGTTGAAAATAATCATGCAATAATGTTGAATAAGCTTTATGAAAATGATTCGTTATGAACTCGTAAAAATCTGTTCACGCCATATCAGTTAAAAATAACATTCTCTTCGTACTTTTTTCGGAAAAGTAAAAAAGTTCTTCATGTGGTAAACAAAAGTAAGATTCCTTTCATAACATGTGGTAAAATTAAAAAATGTGTAAAGAGGAAATTAAACATACATGAAACTTTTTTTAGAAAATAGGTACATGGATGATAACAAAAACCCCAGTAAATACTTACGAATAAACAATCTTGGATAAGAGCGAGATTGGAATAGTTATCCCTTACCTTATGTCTGATATGCTTCGTATGTATCTGAACATCCTGTATAATGATTTAAATAATGTCATTTACTTATTACAGATTCATATTCATTGTTATGATATCATATATGGTTTACTTATGAATTTATATTACCCGTTCTTTTGTAAATTCGATGTAAAAGCAGTGATTTGGGTAAAATCGTTTCATATATTGTACGTGTTTCGACTTGTTGTTCTTAATATTATTACTTATATCCTGATTTACTTAATTACAGAATTTAAAACATGATTTATATATAATATATATTCAGCATATACATATATATATGATAGATCAATAAATGGAATGGAATAAACCTTTCATGGAGATGGTATGTCTTACGTAACCATGAACGTTGTTTTTGTTTCCTTATTGAATTGAATGGAATTAAGTAGATAAAATACACACATATATATATATAAAGTATCATTATTATGTCATATTTTTCATTATTATTCATTATATATACTTTATAATCATTCATTAATGGTTAACATGGAGAATGAATCTCATCGCGTCGTGGAGACGGTAGTCTGTACGTACGCACGAGCGATGATATCATTCTCATGATCATGGAATTGTATTTAAGAGTATGTATAATATTTTCAAAATCAATATCACTTTACAATAATCATATATAGTTATTTATTTACACCATTATACCCATACAGGTAAGTTGGTGGTCGAAAACCGATTACACCATGGCGTGGAGACGTTATTCTGTACGTACGCACGCGCGGTGATTTCATTTTCTGTAGGATGGATAGAAGGTGAAATAGGGTATTTTCATATTTATAATAAAATATCAGTATATAAGTAATAATTATGTAATTACTTTATAATGAGACAACTAATTAATAAGAAGTAGAAGAAGAATGAATCTCGAGAGAATCGGATGAAGAGATTACCTCTTTTTCGACACACCTCCTTTAAGCTTCCTCTTAAAGAAGTAGAGTTTGTATTTTGAGAAGACCAGAACGGCTAGAATGTTTCTAGGGAAGTGGAGAAGAGAAATGGGAAGGTTTTTAACGAGCTTCAAGGCTTAAAAGGGTGTGGAGAGAAGAGGGAAGGGGTTCTCTTTTTATAAGGGAGGGGAGGGGCACCTTTGGAAAAACTTAAAATATTATTTTATTATAAAGACGTATTCGAGTTTTAATACCTTTGAATTTATTTATTTCTAATATAAGGTGGTAATTGGTCGAATTATGTTCAACCAATAGGTTTTAGACAAGTTTAGGTTACTATTTTAATCTTATATTTTCGATTTAACTCTAAGTTAAATAATTTTACTTTTACCGCGTCTTCTCGTTTTCTTACACTATATGGTTAATAAACATAATATAAAAAACCAAAAGAACCCCAAGTGGTTCATTATTAATTTATATAACCTTATCTAAGTCATTTTTCCAAACCTTAGATTTTTAGGAAAAAAATTACAATTAATAATATAATATTTTTTTTAAACTATTTTATGTCAATTTTCGCACTATTTGGTAATTGATTTTTTTGAAACTCATAAAAGCATGATTAGTTCGATCCAAGTTAATTAAATCTATAATAACATGTCATATGAACCAATAAAATTAGTGGTATTTGTAAAAAATCTCAAATTACATTTTTTAGGGTATTTATAACATCAATTATGTTAATATTTCATTAATAAGGTAATTACTGCATCATCATTCTGTCATAAATAAATTTACTTATTTAATGTATAAAAATTTCAAATTAAATACCAATAGGTAGAAAAGATTTTTATATTTCTAATGAATATTTATAGTAGATTTTATCTTATATATAACCCTATATTAAAAATGTTTTAGTTATTAAAATTTGATTTTAACTATTTTAACTCTTCTTTAAATAAAATAATAATAAATGTCCTAATCTAATCAAAGTGGACATAAAGGGAAATATTTTATTCTTAAGGTTTTTTTGTTCGAATTACTCTTATCAAAGAGAATTAGGATATGTGTTAGTGTAATAATAATATCATTTTTACCCTTATTTACCCTATTTACTTTAATTTGTGTAAAATAAATGTAAAAAGTTACTATTCACCAAAAATTATTTTTATCTTATTGAACCAGATTTTACTCATTGATATTAACTGTGTCTCTCGTATTTTCAAAATTCCACTCATAGAAGCGGTAAAATTATGTTTTATGTAAATTTGCCAAAAGCTCCTAGGAGGTAGGTAAAAGACGGTGGAAAGTTCAAAAAAAAATTTATATATCTAAAATTATTATAAAATGACTCCAATGAATCACATTAAACATATATAGGTATTATGTATCAATTTTTACCTAAAATCAATTTAAATAAAATAAATAATTATTTAAATAAAAAAGTCGGTTTTTAAATAGTAGCCCAGTGTTTTCACCATTCATCAAAAATTGAATGTTTTCCGAAAACTACAAAAAATTCACCCTAGGCTAATTTCGATATTATGAATCCAAAAATGAATTCCATTTTGAAAGATAAAATTTATAAAATTTCAAAAATTAGGTATTACTATTCATAATGGCTAGTTTATATAATATTTTAATAACATATCATTGTTTAGTGAAACTTGATATTGCGTACAACACACACTATCATGAAAGGTTGTGATTGCGTGTAATGTAAGCCAAGTCATGGTTGCGTGTAGTGCAAGACTCCTTTGTTGTTGGGTATAACAGAATACAACAATATTTTATTTATTCATTGAATATATATATATATACACTCATTGTTGCGTAGAATAACTACAATCAAACAAACGTGAAATTGTGTGTAACATGATCCACAAATAGTGTTGCGTATACTGCAAGATAATACGGTGTTTCATATAGCACAATATAATCTTGGTGTAGCATACAAAAAAAGACATCAAAGAAATTAAAAATAATAATTCTCATAAAATCTCAGGTTGTTACATTCTACCCCCCTTAAAATGAATTTCACCCTCGAAATTCGTTGAGGTTATAAATGGTTTTCTACTTGAAAGTTTCATTAATTGAAACCCACATGGTAAAATGGAATACCAAAACATAACTTTAAAAACAAAAGTATGAAACATAATGGTTACCCAAATTAACTAATCACTATGTTTCCGCATATGAGAACATAGGTGAAAATATTGATATGGAAGAGAAATCTAACCATCGCGTTCTGATGGAGAGTGGTAGGGAACATGGCTATGAAAAATCCAACAATCACAAAGACATAAATTTTTTATGATCTAAGGTACCATCTTATTCATCATATATGAGGACTCTAGGACATCATTTTTGGTTTTCAGGACCATTTCCCTAAAGTTGAAGAATTAGAAGAAATACTTACTCTATTTCGGTACAATCTCATCTTTGTTCGTGCCTTGTAAAATTTCCACTTCATCCCTTAAAGAAATGAAGATGAATTTGTCATTATTGAAGTGTTAGCAGATCATGAGATAGAATGATGGGTCATTCCATCTGTCTCAAACAAAAGGTTAGCAAAAGTTATAAGTCCATATTATGGTGATATTAATCGTATATGGTTCCAAAAATGGACTTATACTTCATCTATCATAGCGCTTAATAAAATAAAACCATTTTCTACTAACCAGGGACATCTTGTAGGCCAGTTTTATGCAATAATGGCTTGTCGCACTTCAATTGTGGGTTCTATTCCCATAGCCTTGTCCGATGCAACGGGTTGTCGTCTGTCCTGCAGATTGTCCTTTTTCTAAAACTACACTATTATAAAATTACAGAAATAATTTTGAAAAAAAAAGTTCTATCCTTAAACAATACTATTTGATGTCCAACATAACCCTTTCCAATATTTAGACTTATCCAAAATACATCTATCAAATCTCATAGTATAAATAAAATGATTACTAGAAAGGTCACATAAATAGAACGTGAATACCATCATTTATCATACGATATATCTTTTTGGTCACATTCCAAATAGGTGAATTACTTAATTGTGTATTCTCTTAAAAAATGAATACACATTGAACTTTTGTGAAAACATGAATGCAGTTAAAAGTTAACTCTTTCCACATACCAAAATCCCAAAAAATTTATATACTCAAACCATGATATCACTTAGTCCTTATATCAATCATGAGCAGATGAATACTATCAGACATATTATTTTCTCCATATCCATTCATTATGTGCATATCATCTTCTTTCCAAAAATATCTGAATATCCTTTCATGGATACCGGTACTATTCAACATATACTTTCAAATACATTAGAAAATACAATAGTGTAACAATACTTAGATGATTCTTTATTCCATGGTACCATTAACTATACAACATAACTCTTGATAAACATATATCATTCCATTACCTTCTTAAACCATCGACAAAGCTTCAACACTTCTTTCATCTCATATATCATTTGTAGTCTCCTCATCATCATCCACATAAATACTACCCTTATGACCATGCTGATTCACTTAATTAGATTTTCCCTGCATTTGTTTGTATAATTCCCATCCATTCCACATTTAAAAAATCTAATCATTTTTGATATCATAGAAATACCCACATACTTCTCCATCGTGTTAACTAAACCTTTTCCTTTTCACATACTGCATTTGTGCCCTTCTTTTCCACACCCAAAGAATCTTCTAGTTCCTTTGAAAAATTCTCCTTGATGCCTCTTCCCACATGATATACATGAGAGAAATTGAACATTCATTCCTCTACGATCATCATGAAACTCCATATTTCTCTTATTAGCTGAGTCGGGAAACTTTCCAAAGTTGAGATTATTGATCATATTATGAGATTGATGATTAGGCATAATAACGATGTTTGGACTTCCAAATCCCATTTCATTTGGCTTCTCATGAAGAATATCATTCCATTGTCCATTATATCCACCATTATCGTGAATCTTCCTGTTTCAAGCCATTTTCTAAAACCCAAAAATAATAGTGTGAGAGGAAAAAATCATGCTAGAGAAAACTACATAATAAAGGGGCAGTACCATCAATATATAACATCTTAGGTTAAATTATAAGATCGTTACTGTAATTCTAGGACTATAACCTATATTTATACTTATCCTTAGTGACATCCCTAGACATACCTTAGAATTATTTATAGGGATTTCACTAAAGTTTTCGCATCCTAGTTTCCAATGGTTAACTAAACCTTCACTCTGATACCAACTATAGAGACCCAAATCTTGACATACATGGACATTACATTACTTTTTCAGAATTCTTAATACATGAGAAAAATAGATGCCCAACAACCTGTTTAGTTTAGTGTCTTTGGAACCTCGGAACATAATCTTCTAATCATGGTGAAAGATCTTCAACATCTCCCATAAAGATCTTCCACTTTTGGTTTTCTTACCTAAAACCTTTATTTATATCCCGGGGAAAAGAAAACATAAAAATGTTAAGCTCAAATTCCCAGTAAGGGTAAACATAGAGAACATAAAACAATCCATAAACATTTGAATGAAAAAACTTGAACATAAAATCTAAACATCAAAATCTTGAGCAAAGACATAAATCGTGGAAGTACGTATGGAATATATTATAAAGGAACATCAATCATGATAAAATAGCATGGGAATAAAACATGTGATCGTGGAAACAATTAAGCATATGATATGATTTCCATAGAAGCCATGGCATTGCTGTCAAGACCATCTTAGTGGACAAAGTCCCTTTCTGAATCGAGTTCACTCCTCGTTCCGGTCCTGTATAACTGAACCAGATTAACATACCATTCTAGCCATATCTATCACATGAGATATAAATCTTTACCCAATGCATCGGAGGGAGATATAGGTCCCACCCATCTCATAATGAAATCATTATTTCATGTGCCACAAAATCATACATCATACATCATAGAATAACCAATGTAATGGAATGAGATTATTAAACATCATTCCATCATAACATAATCCATATAAAAAATGGATATAATTTCATCATAAGAATAATCAAACAATTTAAATAATGGAGACATTATACTTGAAACATAAACATATTACATAATTTCATTTTAGATAGAAAATAGTTCTGATAAAACTCATGAAATTAATTCTTGGGGAAAATACACTTTCTTCTTCAAAATCATTTTCTTTTCACATAATTCCATGCAATTTAAAAAGAAAAGTTTTTTTTTGAAAATAATCATGCAATCTTGTAGTGAAATCTTCATTAAAATGAGGCGTTATGAAGCTGTAAATATCCATTCACGCCGTATAAGCTAAAAATAACATTCTCCTCGTACTATTTTCGGAAAAGTCAAAAAGTTCCTCGTGTGGTAAAAAAAGTAAGATTCCTTTCATAACATGTGGTAAAATTCAAAAATGGGTAAATATGAAATTAAACATATATTAAAACTTTTTTTAGAAAACAGGTACATGGATGATAACAAAACCCCCATTAAATAATTACGAATAAACAATCTCGGATAAGAGCGAGATTCGAATAGTTATCCCATACCTTATGTCTGATATGATTCATATGTATCCGAACCTCCTGTATAATTATTTAAATAATTTCATTGACTTTTTACAGAATCATATTGTAATACCCCAGGTAAATAAAGAATATGACATTTTCATATTTGTCCATATTTGTGAATAAAATATTAATATGACTTTAAAGGGGATGCTATGCTCGATGGCGTACCCAACACGCAACAACGAGTTTCTTGGGAATCTTACGTTGCACTCTAATAATAAAATAATTTTATTTTAAATGGTAGTTAACATGTAGCCGTTGTATTGGCGGGAATGGATAGAAATAACTAAAATATGATTATATATGTTTTTAAATGTTTTTACATTTATCCAATAAAAGATAGAGGCTTAAAATACAAAAAGAATTCAATTTTAGGCATATATGCCCTAGTTTTCACTAAAGGTTCACTTATCGCCTTTTGATGGTGAACCGTCATTAAATTTAGTTTTTTTATCTCTTAAAAATTCTTTTGGACCAAATAAAACTCTTATTAAGAATCGGGACATCAAATTTTACTTTGTGTAATTTTTTGGTATTTTTCCGATAAAGTTCATTTTTCCATGAATAGTGTAAAATGTTGTGTTTTAATTCAAAACCTCTTTTTAATATAATTTATTTATATGATTAGATAATATTTTGAATTGGTTTTAAAGTGAAATTTGAAAATATTTTTACCATTAAATCCAATAGTGGTCATTGGAATTAATTTCACTTTGAAATCTGACTTAAACTAGTGTCAATCTTTTGATACTTATTGTTTTATGAAAACACGCTATTTGCGCTGACAGCGGAAATTAATTATTAAATTAATTAATGTGACTAAAATGTTTTGAATTTTGTAAAACGGACTTCATTTTTGAATTCGTAATATCAATTATAGCTTAGGGGGAATTTTTGGGATTTTTCTGAAAAACTTCAATTTTTGATGAATAGTGAAACCACTAAGTGGTACTTATAAAAACTGATTTTCCGTTTAAATGAAATTTTGCCATCATTGTGTTTTTATTTTCAAAAATCCGACATACATGGTTGTCATTAAGAAGTAAAATGTGGTTCAATGAGACTAAAATAATTTTTTGGTTAATAGTAACTTATTAAGTTTTTAATCGCGATTAGTGGTAATTAGTGTAGTTTAAGGTAAAAATAATGCTTTAATAAAATAAGATGAGCTTTACACATTTCCTACCCTAATTGGTTGTGTCATGGCCGACCATGACAAGCCATGGGTCAAATTGGGGACCCCATGGATCCACTGTTGTTGGGAAATGACATAAATTACTTTTTATTTAATGTTGAAGTGAAAATGACACAAACATAATATGTTTTAAAAAAACAATTTTTAAGTGGGGTTATACAAGTCCAAATTTTGATTATAAATAGTCATTGGAAAGCTAAAAAGATTGCCTATATCATAGTATTTTGTTTATAATTTTTAGACATTAAAGAAATTAAATTATTTATGAAATAATAATGATGCAGCGTTGACATCATCATTTGATGATTTAATTAAAATGGAAAGATAATGAAAACTCTACAACCTACACATGTCCAAAACCAATTGTATGAGTGTATTTCGACGCCTTATCACCTTATACACGAAGTATATCAATGTGGGACCTTTTAAAACCGAAACACATTTTCAAATAAAGTAATATTTCCTTACTTTCCAAAAGTGCCCCTCCTCTCCTCTTATAAAAGTCCCCCACCTCTACCTCATTTCACACACTTTTCAAGACTTTGGCTCTGCCAACCCCTGACCATTTACTCTCTCCACATCACTCTCCTCATCCTAGATGATTCCCTTTGGGCATAATCCTTTCAAAGGAAGCCTTTAGGCTCAAATCAAAAGGAGTTACACTTTTAAAGGTAATTCGTTCTCTCATGTTCATTTGTTTTATTTTGCTTCTCCAACCCCATAAACTCTTTTTATTTACTTCTTTTGTAACAACACCAGTATCTTCATTATACTAGGATGTTGTTATAAGATTTATTCTAGCTACACTCTCACACAAATACATCAAATGGTTAAAGAACATACGGTTTCCGTGGATGGTGAAATTATGCCTCCCGAAACGATGATTGTTCAATACTCATTTAACTCCTTCAAAGGAGGCCATTATGATGTCACTATTTTTATATATGATATATAATATGTTTATGTTTTATTTATGCTTCTGTATTTTTCATTTTTGTCTTACCTTTATGGCTTCCATTATGGGTATACGCGATATCTTCATTTAAGAAAGTGCGGACTACCGCCCCCTCAAAGTGATTTGATTCGTTAAATACCATATGTGGGATGTATAAAGGATGGAAATATGATATTATATATGATATTATACTGGAATTATAATATACCTTTATATCATTATTATTCCATTCTATAAAATTTGAAATAAAAATGAAAGTAGCGTTCATGCGTACGTACGGCTTACCGTCTCCATGAACGGTGCATTTCATTTCTTACCTATAAATGTTTATGTAATGTTATAAATGCATGCATGTACTGGATATATATGACATATATGATATCTACATAATGAATACAATTCTGGATATAATAAACATTTGGCCACACGAACAACATGTAATTGTAAGAAGACCACTTTCGACTTAAGAACCAAATATCGGCAAAACAAATATTATTAACTTAAATGATTACATAATGTTTGTGACATGGTAATAAGTGGTATAAACGTAATAATGAACTTGAAAAAGGGTTCTTAAGGAATTATAAATTAACTCAAGTTTATTATTCAGGAGATTAAAGAACGATCGAGTCAAGTCGGACCCGGGGTAAGGGATCCTACAACTCTCTTTCTTTTTAAGTACACTCTTTTATGTCATTTCTTTTAAGCTCATCTTTCTAATGATTGGGATGTTCTTTTATATTACTCATACTTTAATTTTTATGTTCATGTAATGAGAGACCCTATTCTCTCTCATCAATCCATTTTGGATGTTTTGAGTGGCGCCGTTAGGCTGCCGAACTTTCGTAAGAGATCTAACCTCTCTCTTTCTTTTTAAGTACTCTCCTTTATGTCACTTCTTTTAAACTCCTCCTTGCAATGTTGGGGGATTTTCTTTTATATTACACTTGCTGTAAATTCTATTGTAATATGATGGGATACTCTATTTGATCTCATCAATCCATATTCGGAAGTTTTATGTGGCGCCGTTTGGCTGCTGAGTTTTCGTAAGTGATTTTTCATCTCACTTTTATTCCCGTGAGATTTATGCTACATTTGCCACACATTCCCTTGAGTGGTGTATGTACTGCCCATTCTTCTACTCTTTGTGTAATATACTTTAGTTTATGAGTATTTACATCAATTATCTTTTGTCCTTCTTTCGTGGGGTGTATGTTTTGAAAGATACCCAAGTCGGTAAGGGAACCTTTCACCCTCCTCTTTTTTAAAAAGACTTCTTTTGTTGGGTCTTTTAATTTACATATAGTTATGTTGGGATATGTTCTCATATATCCTTATTGATGTAAATTTTATGTCCAAGTGATGAGATACTCTTTTTATCTCTCATCAACTCTTTTTGATGTGATGTCGTTAGGCTGTCAAGGGAACTTTTTAACCCAATTTCGATTTCTTTGGGTTCAACATGTAGTCATTGAATATGTCGTCCATTGAATATGTGTGAATGACCTTTTTACACTCAATATCCACTTATATTGGGTGTATTTATATTTGTCACACATAGTTTTGAGATTGATTTGTCCTTAAATTAAGGATACCTTCTTTATAAGGGATTTCATCACATTTGACATTTCTATTGAGGGTTCATTGTTGTTATGCACCAATTCACTCTTATATGGTGTATATACTGTCCTTTGGAGTATTATATCATGAGTCCAGTTATTCTCATTATATTATAATGTTTTGACTAAATGTTATTCCTCAACTATTGTATTCAAGTGTCTCTAATTTTGGTAAAACCACTTTAACCAAAATATCGTTTTAAATGTTTTAATTATTTGTTCTTATTAATATCCATGTTTTCAAAATGGTTTTAAGGATTTATTTATATGGATATTAATGGTTTAAAATTTTAAGCTTCAAGGTGGTATGGGACACTTTGATTCAAAAATCTCTTTATTAAATGTTTTAAATGGTTTTGGAAATGGTTTCTTTTTGAATGGATTCATTATTTTAATATCCTAAAATGTTATATTGTGATTGAAATGTAGAAATGTTATGTTTCCTTTATTCATGTTTATGTGATACGATTATGTTATGGTTCTTGGGCATTGTTATGAAGACGGGTGGTTCCGTGATAAACTAAGGGCGGGTGAGCCCGTTATAGCTCTCCAATGCATTGGGTAACGCGAAGGAGTGAAACGTTAAGGTTTCTCCGAAGAGATTTTAGGGAATATACTATGATGGGTATTCCAAACGTAACCAAGAGGGTTACTCCCTACGTAAGAATGTTATGAATGCCTCAAGTTACCTTTATGTCTTATGTTTTCTAGGATTTATTCATGGTTTGATGAGGTATGTTAAAGTGCCAATGTTTTATGGGTAAAGTATGATTTCATTATTATGTATATATGAACTCATGTTTCCTTTCCATATTTTTATAACCCTTACTGAGCTTTTTATGCTCATCCCAAGTTTTTGAAATGTTTCTCACAGGTCAAGGGAAAGGTACATGATGTGATGATAGTGTCAAGGATGTGTCAAGAAAGAATCCATGTTATATTTTAAATATGTTTCCGTTGATGGGAAGAATGAATACTGTCTTTTATGTAACCACTTCGTTTAAATGTGGAATGTAATGAAAGTTTCATGATCTAATTCTCTAAAACTCTAAACCTGAAAAGATCCTCAATGTGTAATCTTGTAATAACTCAAGATTAAGTAAGGTTTAAGGCTGGGGCCTTATAGTTGGTATCAGAGGTCGGTTTAGATAACTTTAGAGGTTAGGGTATTCTTTAAGCATAAGTGACATTACCATAATGGTTAGGATTTCAGAAAAAGTCCTAGTTTTAGATAAAGTAAATGAGTGAGTGTATCTTAGTGTTTACCTTCCTCGTTAGTACATGATGGTTTTGTTGATATACTCACACTGACATTTCAGTTTTTAGTGAATGGATGGATCTAGCAGGCACCAAAGAGACAACAGGTTTGAAGGAAACTCTGGTGGTTCTCTGATTAAGAGACTAGATAAGATGGAGGATTCAATGAGGAAACTCATGGTTGTTCTAAACCAAATATCAAGGAGTCATGATCAACCACTTGAACCTTGGTATGTTTTATAATGCATCATGTACGAGATGACCAATCGATGTGGAAGTTCAGGTAATAATTAAAAAGGTAACCATTAGGGTTTATATGATCCTTACTTTTTAGGTAATTATGGGTTACTCTATGATATGATGGAAAATGAAAGGAATGAGATAAACTTGAGGATAAAATATGTTATGATTATTTTTGAAGATTTTATCTCATTTTGGGGAATGTTTTAAGAATTATATATTTTTGGAAAAAGGACAACACACAGACCGTGTGACAACCCGTCGCGTCGGACAAAGCTGCGGGAATCGAACCCACAACCAAAGTGCGACTGGTATTTATCACCTACCACTGGACTACGTGAAGTCCCTGGTTAGTTTGACCGATTATTTTTAGTTATATGATTTTATGAATTAAGAGAAAGTTTATTTTGGGTTATTTATGAAAATGATTAACCTATCATGGAGGATATGTGATTAGGTTAATTACTTTTCAATACGATACTTTAGGAGCAACGAATGTTGTTTGGAGATAAATGTTACGATTTAACTTGGAAGACTATGTGACTAAATCCTTCAAATATTTGGGTTTCAATATTATATTGGTTTACTTTGAAGAATTTTATGGACAAATTGATTATAGAATGGTCCTCGTTGAACTTTGGGTTTTGTTGGACAAATTTTGGAGGTTAAGAATAGATTTTCTTTTTATAAAGGGTTACCCTTTTCTGGATTATCTGATCTTGTACTAGCCTTTTTGGTTTTGTTTTTGGTTAAAGTCTAAAGACATGGGAAGTATATAGTTCTCTTTTGTGGATTAGGTGATTTTCTAAAAGTTGATTATAGTACTCTTAATGTGAACAAGTCTTCCTAAATACTCATCTTTTGGAGAAAATATGAGTTTGTGTAAGGAATCTAATAAAAGTTGAAAGCCAATATGATAAGTGATTATGTTTCCTTATTCCTCAATAAAAATTAACTTAAAACAAAAATTTTGTCTATTAACTTTTCCTACTGGGGAATCGAATACCGTTTAACCCATCACAAGTTTGTGATTTTCTCATGGTTATCTTTCTCCTAAACATGTTTTCTATCACTCTCCATCAGAACATGACCCTTTGTTTTTTCCTCCATGTCCATATTTTCATACTTGGAATCCTAGTATGGGTTAACTCGGGTGACCTTTGTACTTATATTTCTTTATTTTAAAGTGTTTGTTTTACCGACTTTTGTTCCGATGTGGGACTTTCAAGGATGTTTCAAAGCGCAATTTTAAAATTGCGAGGACGCAATTCCCAAAAGGGGGGAAGGATGTAACACCCCAGGTAAATAAAGAATATGACATTTTCATATTTGTCCATATTTGTGAATAAAATATTAATATGACTTTAAAGGGGATGCTATGCTCGATGGCGTACCCAACACGCAACAACGAGTTTCTTGGGAATCTTACGTTGCACTCTAATAATAAAATAATTTTATTTTAAATGGTAGTTAACATGTAGTCGTTGTATTGGCGGGAATGGATAGAAATAACTAAAATATGATTATATATGTTTTTAAATGTTTTTACATTTATCCAATAAACGATAGAGGCTTAAAATACAAAAAGAATTCAATTTTAGGCATATATGCCCTAGTTTTCACTAAAGGTTCACTTATCGCCTTTTGATGGTGAACCGTCATTAAATATAGTTTTGTTCACTCTTAAACATTCTTTGGGACCAAATAAAACTCTTATTAAGAATCGGGACATCAAATTTTACTTTGTGTAATTTTTTGGTATTTTTCGGATAAAGTTCATTTTTTCATGAATAGTGTAAAATGTTGTGTTTTAATTCAAAACATCTTTTTAAAATAATTTATTTATATGATTAGATAATATTTTGAATTTGTTTTCAAGTGAAATTTGAAAATATTTTTACCATTAAATCCAATAGTGGTCGTTGGAATTAATTTCACTTTGAAATCAGACTTAAACTAGTGTCAATCTTTTGATACTTATTGTTTTATGAAAACACGCTATTTGCGCTGACAGCGGGAATTAATTATTAAATTAACTAATGTGACTAATATGTTTTGAATTTTGTAAAACAGACTTAATTTTAGAATTAATAATATCAATTATAGCTTAGGGTGAATTTTTGGGATTTTTCTGAAAAACTTCAATTTTTGATGAATAGTGAAACCACTAAGTGGTACTTATAAAAACTGATTTTCCGTTTAAATGAAATTTTACCATAATTGTGTTTTGATTTTCAAAAATCCGACATACATGGTTGTCATTAAGAAGTAAAATGTGGTTCAATGAGATTAAAATAATTTTTTGGTGAATAGTAACTTATTAAGTTTTTAATCGCGATTAGTGGTAATTAGTGTAGTTTAATGTAAGAATAATGCTTTAATAAAATAAGATGAGATTTACACATGTCCTACCCTAATTGGTTGTTTCATGGCCGACCATGACAAGCCATGGGTCAACTTGGGGACCCCATGGATCCACTTTTGTTGGGAAATGACATAAATTACTTTTTATTTAATGTTGAAGTGAAAATGACACAAACATAATATGTTTTACAAAAACAATTTTTAAGTGGGGTTATACAAGTCCAAATTTTGATTATAAATAGTAATTGAAAAGATAAAAAGATTTAATATATCATAGTATATTTTTTTATAATTTTTAGACATTAAAGAAATTAAATTATTTATGACATAATAATGATGCAGCGTTGACATCATCATTTGACGATTTAATTAAAATGGAAAGATAATGAAAACTCTACAACCTACACATGTCCAAAACCAATTGTATGAGTGTATTTCGAAGCCTTATCACCTTATACACGAATTCTATCAATGTGGGACCTTTTAAAACCGAAACACATTTTCAAATAAAGTAATATTTCCTTACTTTCCAAAAGTGCCCCTCCTCTCCTCTTATAAAAGGCCCCCACCTCTACCTCATTTCACACACTTCTCAAGCCTTTGGCTCGGCCAACCCCTACCCATTTACTCTCTCCGCATCCCTCTCCTCATCCTAGAGGATTCCCTTTGGGCAGAATCCTTTCAAAGGAAGCCTTTAGGCTCAAATCAAAAGGAGTTACACTTTTAAAGGTAATTTGTTCTCTCATGTTCATTTGTTTTATTTTGCTTCTCCAACCCCCTAAACTCTTTTTATTTACTTCTTTTGTAACAACACCAGTATCTTCATTATACTAGGATGTTGTTATAATATTTATTCGATCTACACTCTCACACAACTACATCAAATGGTTAAAGAACATACGGTTTCCGTGGATGGTGAAATTCTGCCTCCCAAAATGATGATTGTTCAATACTCATTTAACACATTCAAAGGTGGCCATTATGATGTCACTATTTTTATATATGATATATAATATGTTTATGTTTTATTTATGCTTCTGTATTTTTCATTTTTGTCTTACCTTTATGGCTTCCATTATGGGTATACGCGATATCTTCATTTAAGGAAGTGCGGACTACCGCCCCCTCAAAGTGATTTGATTCGTTAAATACCATATGTGGGATGTATAAAGGATGGAAATATGATATTATATATGATATTATACTGGAATTATAATATAACTTTATATCATTATTATTCCATTCTATAAAATTCGAAATAAAAATGAAAGTAGCGTTCATGCGTACGTACGGCTTACCGTCTCCATGAACGGTGCATTTCATTTCTTACCTCTAAATGATTATGTAATGTTATAAATGCATGCATGTACTGGATATATATGACATATATGATATCTACATAATGAATACAATTCTGGATATAATAAACATTTGGCCACACGAACAACATGTAATTGTAAGAAGACCACTTTCGACTTAAGAACCAAATATCGGCAAAACAAATATTATTAACTTAAATGATTACATAATGTTTGTGACATGGTAATAAGTGGTATAAAAGTAATAATAAACTTGAAAAAGGGTTCTTAAGGAAGTATAAATTAACTCAAGTTTATTATTCAGGAGATTAAAGAACGATCGAGTCAAGTCGGACCCGAGGTAAGGGATCCTACAACTCTCTTTCTTTTTAAGTACACTCTTTTATGTCGTTTCTTTTAAGCTCATCTTTCTTATGATTGGGATGTTATTTTATATTAATCCTACTGTAATTTGTATGTTCATGTGATGAGAGACCCTATTCTCTCTCATCAATCCATTTTGGAAGTTTTGAGTGGCGCCGTTAGGCTGCCGAACTTTCGTAAGAGATCTAACCTCTCTCTTTCTTTTTAAGTACTCTCCTTTATGTCACTTCTTTTAAACTCCTCCTTGCAATGTTAGGGGATTTTCTTTTATATTACACTTGCTGTAAATTCTATTGTAATATGATGGGATACTCTATTTGATCTCATCAATCCATATTCGGAAGTTTTATGTGGCGCCGTTAGGCTGCCGAGTTTTCGTAAGTGATTTTTCATCTCACTTTTATTCCCGTGAGATTTATGCTACATTTGCCACAAATTCCCTTGAGTGGTGTATGTACTGCCCATTATTATACTCTTTGTGTAATATACTTTCGTTTATGAGTATTTACATCAATTATCTTTTGTCCTTCTTTCGTGGGGTGTATGTTTTGAAAGATACCCAAGTCGGTAAGGGAACCTTTCACCCTCCTCTTTTTTAAAAAGACTTCATTTGTTGGGTCTTTTAATTTACATATAGTTATGTTGGGATATGTTCTCATATATCCTTATTGATTTAAATTTTATGTCCAAGTGATGAGATACTATTTTTATCTCTCATCAACTCTTTTTGATGTGATGCCGTTAGGCTGTCAAGGGAACTTTTTAACCCAATTTCGATTTCTTTGGGTTCAACATGTAGTCATTGAATATGTCGTCCATTGAATATGTGTGAATGACCTTTTTACACTTAATATCCACTTATATTGGGTGTATTTATATTTTTCACACATAGTTTTGAGATTTATTTGTCCTTAAATTAAGGATACCTTCTTTATAAGGGATTTCATCACATTTGACATTTCTATTGAGGGTTCATTGTTGTTATGCACCAATTCACTCTTATATGGTGTATATACTGTCCTTTGGAGTATTATATCATGAATCCATTTATTCTCATGATATTATAATGTTTTGACTAAATGTTATTCCTCAACTATTGTATTCAAGTGTCTCTAATTTTGGTAAAACCACTTTAACCAAAATATCATTTTAAATGTTTTAATTAATTGTTCTTATTAATATCCATGTTTTCAAAATGGTTTTAAGGATTTATTTATATGGATATTAATGGTTTAAAATTTTAAGCTTCAAGGTGGTATGGGACACTTTGATTCAAAAATCTCTTTATTAAATGTTTTAAATGGTTTTGGAAATGGTTTCTTTTTGAATGGATTCATTATTTCAATATCCTAAAATGTTATATTTTGATTGAAATGTGGAAATGTTATGTTTCCTTTATTCATGTTTATGTGATATGATTATGTTATGGTTCTTGGGCATTGTTATGAAGACGGGTGGTTCCGTGATAAACTAAGGGCGGGTGAGCCCGTTGTAGCTCTCCAATGCATTGGGTAACGCGAAGGAGTGAAACGTTAAGGTTTCTCCGAAGAGATTTTAGGGAATATACTGTGATGGGTATTCCAAACGTAACCAAGAGGGTTACTCCCTACGTAAGAATGTTATGAATGCCTCAAGTTACCTTTATGTCTTATGTTTTCTATGATTTATTCATGGTTTGATGAGGTATGTTAAAGTGCCTATGTTTTAAGGGTAAAGTATGATTTCATTATTATGTATATATGAACTCATGTTTCCTTTCCATATTTTTATAACCCTTACTGAGCTTTTTATGCTCATCCCAAGTTTTTGAAATGTTTCTCACAGGTCAAGGGAAAGGTACATGATGTGATGATAGTGTCAAGGATGTGTCAAGAAAGAATCCATGTTATATTTTAAATATGTTTCCGTTGATGGGAAGAATGAATACTTTCTTTTATGTAACCACTTCGTTTAAATGTGGAATGTAATGAAAGTTTCATGATCTAATTCTCTAAAACTCTAAACCTGAAAAGATCCTCAATGTGTAATCTTGTAATAACTCAAGATTAAGTAAGGTTTAAGGTTGGGGCCTTATACATATTCATTGTTATGATATCATATATGGTTTACTTATGACTTTATATTACCTGTTCTTTTGTAAATTCAATGTAAAACAGCGATTTGGGTAAAATCGTTTAATTTATTGTACGTGTTTCGACGTGTTGTTCTTAATATAATTATTTATATCTTTATTTACTTAGTTCCATAATTTAAAACAAGATTTATATATAATATATATTCATCATATACATATATATATATGTAGATAGATTAATGAAATGAAATTCACTGTTCATGGTGACGGTAGGTCGTACGTACGCATGAACGCTGTTTTTGTTTCCTTATTAAATTGAATGGAATTAAGTAGATGACATACATATATATATACATAAATTCAGTATCATTATTATGTCAAATATTTAATTATTATTAATTATATATAATTTATAATCATTCATGAATGGTTAACATGGAGAATGATTCTCATTGTGTCGTGGAGACGGTAGTCCCTACGTACGCACGAGCGATGATATCATTCCCATGATCGTGGAATTATATTTAAGTGTATTTATAATATCTCATTGTAGATACCCGTATCCTGACGTACATTTACATTACATTACTTTTGCGGAATACTTAGTACATAACAAAAACACACACACAAGGATCGTAATAGTTTAGTGTCTTTGGAAACTCGGAACGTAATCTTCTAATCGTGGTGAAATATCTTCAATATCTCCCATAAAGATCTTCCTTTTTTTTAACTAAAACCTTTCTTTATATCCTGGGGAAAAGAAAACATAAAAGGGTGAGCTCAAATGCTCAGTAAGGGTAAACAAAAGAAATATCAATCACATCATATACATAAGCATATAACTTTTGGAAATCTTAACCTGCAAAAGAGATCATAATTTCATAACATGGGGTAAATCATGGCAGTGAAATGTAATCACAATAATCATAACTTAAAACATGGAACTTTGTGGCATACACACATAATCATAGAGAATCATTTCTTGTTAGTCATGACTCATTGCCAAGACTATCTTAGTGGACAAAGTCCCTTTCTGAATCGAGCAACCCTCGTTTCAGTCCTGTTTCACTGAACCGGTATAACCTACCATTCCAGCCATGTCTATCTCATGAGATATAAAATCTTTACCCAATGCATTGGAGGGAGATATAGGTCCCACCCATCTTATAATGAATCCTTTCTTATGTGTGCCACATAATCATAAAACATACATCATCGCATAACACATGTAACAAAAATGGGATTCTTGAAACATCATGACATCATAAATCAATTCATATAAGATAAAGGAATTCATAAACATAATTCCATCACAACATAGTCAAATCAATGTAAAAATATGGATAGAAACAGAACCCTTTATTATCTTAGATGGAAAATAATTTTGATAAAACACTTGAATTGAATTCTTGAGGAAAATATCCTTTCTTCTTCAAAATCAATTTCTTTTCACAAAACATCATGCAATTTTAAAAGAAAGAGATTTTATTGAAAATAGTCATGAAATCTTTTAGAGAAAGCTTCATTAAAATAAGGCTTTATAAAACAGTAGAAATCCGTTCGTGCCGTATAAGTTAAAAAAAACATTCTTCGTACTTTTGTCGGAAAAGTCAAAAAGTACCTCGTACGAAAAACGACAAAAGATTCCTTTCATACGTATTACTAAAAACTCAATGAAGGGTAAAAATGGATTTAAACAATTTTAGGTGGATGTAAATAATATTACATATTGAGTAAACATGGATGTGGATGATAAAATACACCCCAGTAAATACTTACGAATAAACAATCTCGGATAAAAATGAGATTGTGATATTTCCCTTACCTTAGGTCCGACTTGCTTTGTAAGTGTCCGAACCTCCTGTATAATTATTTAAATCATGTTATTGACTTATTACAGAATCATATTCATTGTTATGATATCATATATGGTTCACTTATGACATTATATTACCCGTTCTTTTGTAAATTCCATGTTAAAGAAGCGTTTTGGGTAAAATCGTTTCATTTATCGTAGGTGTTTTGACTTGTTGTTCTTGACATCATTATTACTTATATCATGATTTACTTACTTCCAGAATATAAAATATGATTTATATATCATATATATTCAGTATATATACATATATAATAGGTAGATAAATAAAATGAAAAACACCATTCATGGAGACGGTAGTCCGTACGTACGCATGAACACTGTTTTCCTTTCCTTATTGTCTTGAAATGGAAGTAAGTAGATGACATACATATGTATATATATACATAAATCCAGTAGATTTATAATGTCATATATTTCATTATTATTTCTTATATATACATTATAATCATTCTTAAATGGTTAACATGGAGAATGAATCTCATCGCGTCGTGGAGACGGTATTCCGTACGTACGCACGAGCGATGATATCATTTCTATAAATATTGAATTGAATTGGAGTGGATTATAAAATATATCAGAATCAATATGATGTTGTAATAACTATGTATAGTTATTCTTTACACCATTATACCCATCCATGTAAGGTGGTGGTGGAAAATAGATTACACCACGGCGTGGAGACGGTATTCCGTACGTACGCACGCGCGGTGATTTCTTTTTCCGTAGGATGGATAGATGGTGAAATAGGTTTGTTTCATACTTATAATAAAATATCAGTATATGAGTGATACTGATGTTATTACTTCATAATGAAACAACCTAAGAAGAAGAAGTGGAAGAAGAAATAAAGATGAAAGAATTGGTAACGGTAATTACCTCTTCTTTGAAGTGCCTCTTTGAGACCTCCTCTTAGGGCACTAAAATTGGTCTTTGAGGAAGACCAGAACCTCTAGGATGTTGCTAGGGAAGTGGAGAGGATAAATTGGCAGGGGTTGTCCGAGCTTGAGTGCTCAAATTGGTGTGAGGCGGAGGGGGAGGAGATGTCCTTTTATAGGGGAGGAGAGGGGCACCTTAGGAATATCTCAAAATATTATTTTATATTAAAGTCAAAATCGGTTTATAATGGTTCCAAAGGGTCTTATTTCGAATCTAAAGTGGGGATGGGTCGAAATCCTATCAACCAATAAGATTTAGACAAGTTTAGGGTATTATTTTCACCTTATCAATTAGATTTAACTCTAAGTTAAATAATTTAACTTTTACGGTGTCTTTTTGTTTTCTTTCACTATGTGGTAAATACACTTACTATAACATGCCAAACAAACCCCAAATTGTTTATTATTAATATATATATATCCTTATCTAAGTCATTTGGCCTAACCTTAGATTTTTAGGAATAAACGAACAATTAATAATATAATATTTGATTTAAAAACTATTTTGTGTCAATTTTGACACTATTTGATATATGATTTTTGTGAAAGTCATAACAGAATTATATGTTCGAACCAAGTTGATTAAATCAACATTAATATATCATAGTAACCTAGAAAATTATTGGAATTCATAAAAAAAATTCAAATTACATTTATTTTGGTGTTTATAACATCAATTATGTCAATATTTCATTAATAAGATAATTACTGCATCATCGTTGTGTCATAAATAAATTAAATTAATTGATGTCTAAAAATTACAAATAAAATACCATCATGTAGGAAATCTTTTTAGCTTTCTAATGAATATTTACAATCGAATTTATCTTATGTATAACCCCATATTAAAAATTATTTACTTATTATACTTTGATTTTAACTATTTTAACCTTTCTTTAAATAAATTAATAATAAATGTCCTAATCTAATCCAAGTGGGCCTAAATGGTCATATTTTATTCCTAAGTTTGTTTTTGGTCGAATTACACTTGTCCAATAGAATTAGTACATGTGTTAGGGTAATATTAATATCATATTTATCCTTAGTTACCCTATTTACTATTAACCGTGGTAAAAAAAGTAAAAAGTTACTATTCACCAAAAATTTATTTTCATCTCATTGAACCACATTTTAGTCCTTGATATTAACTGTGTCTCTCGGATTTTCGAAATTCCATTCACAGAAGCGGTAAAATTATGTTTTATGCAAAATTCAGTTTTTAACCTACCACTTAGTGGTTTCACTATTCATCAAAAATTGAAGTTTTTCAGAAAAATGCCAAAATTTCACCCTAAGCTATAATTGATATTCCGAATTCAAAAATGATTTATATTTTACAAAATTCCCAACATATAAGTTGAATTAATTAATTTTATAATTAAATCCCACTGTTAAAACAAATAGCGTGTTTTTAAGAAACAATATCTATCAAAAGATTGACATTTGATTATGTCTGGTTTAAATGTGAAATTACAACCAATGACCAACATTGTATTAAGTTGTAAAAATATATTCTAAATATACTTTAAAACCACTCAAATTAATGATTTATCACTATTAATTATTTCGATTAAAAAAGTTGTTTTTAATTATAATTTAGTAATTTTCACTATTCATCAGAATATGAAAGTTATCCGAAAAGTACCAAAATTTCACCTTAGGCTAAATTCGATACTCCGAATCCAAAAATGAAGTCCATTTTGAGAGTTAAAATTTCTAAAATTTAAAAAGTGGTTATTACTATTCATAACGGCTAGTTTTAATAATATTTTAATAGCATATCATTGTTTCATGAAACTCAGGATTACGTACCACACACGCTATCGAGGAAGGTTGCGATTGCGTGTAATGCAAGGCAAGTCAAGGATGCGTGTTGTGCAAGCTCCTTTTGGTGTAGCGTATAACACAAGACATTAGTGAAATTAAAAAGAATATTTTTCATAAAATCTTGGGTTGTTACACTCATAATCAATATAACTTTACAATAATAATATATAGGTATTTATTTACACCATTATACCCATCCAAGTATGGTGGTGGTAAAAAACAGATTACACCACGGCGTGGAGACGGTATTCCATACGTACGCACACACGGTGATTTCATTTTCTGTAGGATGGATAGAAAGTGAAATAGGGTTGTTTAATATTTATAATAACATATCAGTATATATGTAATACAGATGTTATTACATTATAATGAGACAACTAAAGAAGAATAAGTAGAAGAAGAAAAAAACTCGAGAGAATCGGAACAAGAGATTACCTCTTCTTCGGTGCACCTCCATTAAGATTCCTCTTAAGGAAGTAGAGTTGGTCTTTTGAGAAGAAAAAAACCTCCAGAATGATTCTAGGGAAGCGTAGAAGATAAATTGGCAGGGTTTGGCTGAGCTTCAAGGATCAATATGGTGTGAAGAGAAGAGGGAAGGGGTGCCCTTTTTATAAGGGAGGATAGGGGCACCTTTGAAAAAACATAAAATATTATTTTATTATAAAGTAATATTCGATTTTTAATAGCTCCAAGTTGATTTATATCAAATATGAGGTGGGTATGGGTCTAAATACTTTCAAAAAATTGTTTTTAGACAAGTTTAGGTAACTATTTTAACCATATCTTTTAGATTTAACTCTAAGTTAAATAATTTAACTTTTACCGTGTCTTCTTGTTTTCTAACACTGTATGGTTAATAAACTTACTATAACAAGCCAAAAGAACCCAAATTGGTTCATTATTAATATATATAACCTTATATAAGTCATTTGGACGAACCTTATATTTTTAGGAATAAAATAACAAGTAATAATATAAGATTTCTTTAAAAAACTATTTTATGTCAATTTTGACACTATTTGGTAATTTACTTTGGTGAAACTCATAACAACATTATTACTTCGAACCAAGTTAATTAAAGAAATAATAAAATATAATATTAACATATAAAATTAATGGGACTTGTAAAATTACTCAAATATAATTTATTTGTTTATTTATAACATCAATTATGTTAACATTTCATTAATAAGGTAATTACTGCATCATCATTGTGTCATAAATAAATAAACATATTTAATGTCTAAAAGTTAAAAATAAAATACCATTGTGTATGAAATATTTTTATATTTCTAATTAATATTTATAGTCGAATGTATCTTATTTATAACCATATATTTAAGAGGTTTTAGTTATTAAACTTTGATTTTAACTATTTTAACTCTTCTTTAAATAAAATAATCATAAATGTCCTAATCTTATCCAAGTGGACCTAAAGGGAAATATTTTATTCCTAATGTTGTTTTTGGTCGAATTACACTTATCCAATAGAAATATTACATGTGTTAGGGTAATAATAATATCATTTTTACCCTTAATTACCCTATTTACTTTTAACCGTGGTAAATAAAAGTAAAAAGTTACTATTCACCAAAAACTATTTTTATCTTATTAAACAACATTTTACTCCTTGATATTAACTGTGTCTCTAGTATTTTCTAAATTCCACTCACAAAAGTGGTAAAATTAAGTTTTATATAAATTTTCAAAAAGCTCCTAGGAGGTAGGTAAAAGACTGTGGGAAGTTCAATAAAATTCTTATATATCTAAAATTATCATAGAATGACTCCAATGAATCACATTGAACTTATATAGGTATAATGTACGAATTTTTACCTAAAATAAATTTAAATAAAATAAATAATTATTTAAATAAAAAGTCGGGTTTTAAATAGTAACCCAGTATTTTCACTATTCATCAAAAATTGAAATTTTTCATAAAAATACCAAAAATTCACCCTAGGATAATTTCGATATTCTGAATCCAAAAATGAAGTCCATTTTGAAAGATAAAATTTAAAAAATTTAAAAAATAGGGTATTACTATTCATAAAGTCTATTTTGTATAATATTTTAATAACATATCATTGTTTAGTGAGATTCGATATTGCGTAAAACACACACTATCTTGAAAGGTCGTGATTGCGTGTATTGTAAGGCAAGTTAGGGTTGCGTGTAGTGCAAGACTCTTTGATGTTGTGTATAACAGAATCCAAAAATATTTCATTTATACATTGAATATATATATATATATACATTCAATGTTGCGTAGAATAACTACTATCAAACAAACTTGAAACAGTATGTAACACGATCTAAGAATACTGTTGCTTATACTGCAAGCTAATACTGGGTTGCGTTTAGCGCAAGATAATCTTGGTGTAGCATACAAAAAAAGACAACAATTAAATGAAAAAGAATAATTCTCATAAAATCTCGGGTTCTTACAATTACCAATATTGTAAATCCTTTGGCTATTTAGAACAACCCAACTTCCACAATACCAATAAGGTGAAACCATAACCCCCATGGTACACTTGACTCGACTATAGAATGGTCTTGTGAAATGCATCTTACCACATCCCACCAAATAAAAGTCACAAAAAGTCACATTTAAACAAGAATAACCTCCTCAAATCCCATAACATTTTTCCTAAACATTGATCAACTCAAAAAAATTGAGAATAATTGAATTAAGGACTTAATGAATGAGATATAATGTTAGGGTTTTATAATTATCCCCCATAAAAGACTTCTCATACATAATATGTGTCTCAAGGTTTCTATTTGAACACCTCATACAAATATTTTTAAACTCCTTCTTCTCAATCCAAAGCCTCATCCTAGATCTTCCAATACTTCTATTGAATCTAGACATGTGGTCTCATCATCCCTCAGATGATTTTATCACTAGAATTTATGATTTTGACCAAAAAATCAATATAAGATGAATCCACTTACAAATCAATTTCCTCATGGTCTATAGCATGTTCATGGTTGTGTATGCATCATTGATACTATGAATTCTAAAACACATCAGGAATTTATCAATAACATGGAGGAATCTCTAGACAGTACTTCTATATCCTATCCCACTTAATGATTTCCAAAGTTCCAATAAAACATGGATCCAGTTTACCATTCATTCATAGACATCGATGACCTGACCATGGAATCACTCTCAAGAAAACTAGACCCAACATAATGGAATATAAAGGTCTCCTTATGCGGTCATTATATAAGATCTTCATTCATAAATTGGTTACCAACCCATTCTAAACCATTTGAACACTATTGAGGTTCTCATGAAACATAATGGGCCCTACAAATACACCCTTTCCAACGTCCTGACAAGAAAGAGGAAAAAAACCTAGCCTCTCACATAGAGCCTCATAAGGTGCCATATAACATGAATCATGGTAACTATTGGGGAATGAAAAATCATCCAAGGAAATATGATAATAACAATCTCAAAAAAGTTCTAAAACACATTCTCAATGAATACCCTTTAATATGTATATTGTCTCCTTGGATTATCTATATGTCTAAAAATGGTCCATTATGCTCAATAACAGATAATTCCCCAGGGACTTTTGTATGCACTACCAAAACCATGATGTTAAAATTGAGTCAGCTTCCAAAATAAATCTCTTGGGTACTCTATGTAATCATATGATCTCATTTATTTATATCTTTCCAATCCCATCCCCCGGTGTGAGTCTCTTTGATCATTAAAAATGGTGAAACATTAATCAATAGATTAATGATCACCGAGATAGTGTCCAAAATCCTCGGGTTCCTAGGTAACCCCAACAAAATGACTATCATGACATCTACACACATTTATATGCGCACCAAAATTGGTTAGTTAAAACAAATATCATGTTATTTCTCAACCTTCTGCCTATGACAGATATGGAATTGGGAGACAAACTCAACAATATCCCTCTTCATCTAAGGCCACCATAACTATTTAGATAATTCATGATACATTTTAATTTCTCTATAATGTACTAGTAATATAAGGGTAAGGATATCCGTTTTTATATTCTGTATTATGGATGAAGGTACGAGAAATCAATCATGGACCTTGATAAAATTTTCATCATTCAAGTATAACCTAGGTATCTGACCATCTTTAGCAAGTTGTACGTAGAATGCAACACACTATGGGCCTGATTACATGCCAATATTCACCTAGTCTACAAGTCACAATGTGATTACTAATGGGGAACAAGTAATTGATCCTTGATCCTTTGAAGCATAAATCCATTACATAGTAAAAAAGGTTATCATTCGCTACCACACATCTGAAGGCCACACTCCATGATCCTACTCATCCACTACCTAAAATCATAATGAATACCAAAAGCATTACCCTTCACTACTGCATAAGAGATATCTAAGTAAAACATCTATAAATAATAATCACACTTCCACTGCCTTAGACTCACGTATCTCGATTTTAATACATATATAAGTCTAGTATATTCCATGAACACTAAAAATTATCACATGGAATAGAAAATTTCACCATAAATTCCATGCTTAAACCATATATTACATTTATAGATCATAATTAGGGAACATCCACTCAAGAATTAAAATCTAAAAAGATAAAGAACTAACTAACTTATATACATACAATAATAACAGTCCAAAACCAATGCCTGATGCATCACAATAGATTTCATAACCAATACAATGAATAAGTAGTTTCAGTACTGGAGCTGTCGTCATCCTTTTCTTCAACTCAAATAAATCATCATCACAGAAGTCTAACCACTATAATTTCATCCAATAATTCATTATAAATTACATTATTGATATTAGTTAGTATAAATCTCATATAATAAATAAGTAACATCCCACAATTCCAAGAAAACTCAAAATATCAATAAAATTACAGAGAAATGTAAAGGATATGAGTGTCTCAAGTTTATGTGGGTCTATAGAAGTTACTATCTCAAACACAACATTATTGAATAATATCATGTCCCATGTCATGAATTCACTCATTTAGAGCTTTGAGTATAGTCAATATTCCCAAAGTGTACTAAAAATGATGAGGTGTTTTCAATGTTACTTCATTGTTAATGATTATATAAGGACGTAATATATGAACACCATGACAAAAGATTCCATATATGGGTGAAATATATTATTCATTATTTCCATTAACTCTAATTACATGTTTATTAACCATAAAAACAACAACAAGTATTCATTCCACCCATAATTTCTTTAAAACACTTTCACTAGAAATCCCTTCCCTATATCTGGAAACTGGTGATAGATCAATGGAAGAACAATCATGGATAATGACCTATATCACTGTTACTTATTGAATTTATCATATGATCCTAGGTAAATTTTATTGGTCCTTTACAATTATGTATTTCATCTTATGGTAATCAACACAATGTCAAAGACTACAATTCATCTTCTTCGTAAACAACAGAAGTGAATCTCATGGTGAGGTACACCGTCTATAAAATCCCTTCCACATTGACTCATCATGATTGTTCTTGAGATCCTTTAGTATAGGCTATTCCATATGATACATGGTTTTGAAATGGGATAAATACCCAACACAACCATGAACTCATATTCAACTCCTTTACCTAGAGGATGTACTATGAAATCGTCTAGAAATATGCTCTAATTGATTTTTACAATGTAAGGGATATTGAGGGATTTTTCATTGATCATATTGACGGTGAAAGTACTACTATATAACTTGTAATCATCTCTATATTACTCAATTCTAGTCTATCTCTTCCTACTCCCCGTTCCAACAGTCTGGTTATCACGTATCTCTCTTTATTTGGTGAGGTAAAAGACACCCATCTAAAATTGAAATTAATGTGGGACTAGAAGTTGGGGACGCAATCTATTCCAAAATTAAAATTTAAGGACATTATCTCCAAAGTCATGAATTCTAAATGTTTTCCATAACAACTGACAACTATTGGAAACTCACAGAATTTGTAGAGACCGTCCATCTTTATTCCTATTGGAGTATCAAGTGATACTATCCTAGAGGATAATATGACCCATTGGTCAATTATATAACATAAATGTGTTGATATTAATGAATGGGAATAACTACTATCAGACAAGGTAACAGATGAATTGGGTGTAATTAATATTCTACCTAAAATAGTAGATGGCCCCTCTCCATTGTCTATTGGAGTCTAAACCACATCATATACTAGAAAAGTCTCAACTTCGTAGCCATATCTCAGATCTGTATGACCAGTTTCAGTCTTCTAATGAGAACCATTGATAGACCTATAACACCCTAATCATGTCGTTTTTTACCTACTAGATGAAGATATTAAAAAAATTCAAGGTGTCCATTCCTACCTCATTTCTGACATCTACATTAGTTCTATGGGTATACCAAACTATTGTGTCCAAACATCCCATAATTTAACAACTATGAAAAAATTTTAAAAGGACCTAAAGAGGATAAACTATGTTACATGTTCATACCACATATCTACTTCATGACCATGTCCTTCTACTTCTTGTTGTCAGAAGTAAAAATCATGGAAGTTGTACAGGTTCCTCCAATCTGAGTAGTGATCTATATGAAATGGCAATATACTCATCCATCCTACAAATCCATTTTATTGGTTAAGGACATACAAGGAACCTTTGTGTATGAATCTATGTCAATGATATTATCCTGAAATCCAATTATTTTTTAGAGACCAACATTGAACTTCATTTACAACTAAGCATTATTTGAATCTAAAATCATATTAAAAAAATTCAATCGTAGTAAAACAAGCAGGCAATAATGATTATATTATATACTCCTACTGAAACACTAAAAAAATAATGTCTGAATTTTTTCCAAACTATCTTATGGAAGAAATATATTAAAAAAATTAGGTTATTACCTACGAATAAACTCTCTCATATCATAAAGTCAGACCTTTGACTCCTAACTAATTTTTGATGAGTCACTGTAGCATGAACACCACCAGCTTCAGTGTTCAGTCCACTAGTTCCTAGAAAAGGTCAATGATACCCTCTATGATTCCCACCAAATTTTCAGAGTCATGTGGTATTTTGGTTTCCTATAATGCTAGAGGATACTGTGTTTATAAATCCCTAGCACTGTCAACCAATGATATTTGTGGTGTATGGAATGTTACCACTACTTCCACCATTGGGAAAGGTGTGGGAACATGCTCAAGAGAACCCTCCTCCTTTGATAGCAATCCACTCGAACATATTTGTGGAGAAAATTATACAACATAAAGAACATTAAGAACAATATCACATCGTAACCAGTTTCAGTAATCACACATGGATTACATAGAATATATTTCTAAACCCAAGGTATTCATTCCTCCCAGAAACCAGAATCTCCATCCTTTCACATTTTCCACAAAAATTATATATATCCTAACAGAACCACATTCCAAGTTTAAAATATTATTGATAGTGAATATATATCATAATTAAATGGAAAAGTAGATATAAAAAACAATAGAAACAATCCCAAACACATACCACAAATGATGTAACTTAATTAAAGGGAAACTCTACAACACAAATATTGGTATATATATGTCCTATAAAACTACGAGTATGGTCATGATGTATCAGTAAACATGAAATTTTATATATCACATATAAGAATCTTATGCATCACACAAGTTGAATTTATTCAATGGTAATAGAAAAACATGATTTACCACTTCATCTAAAATTAATGTTGAACTATGATGTGTTGGAAAACCACTATCGTAGTTTCCCTACCCAAGTTTCTCCTTTTTGATGTCCTTTTTACCCTATCCCCAATCATAGAAAAGACAATAATAAATTTGTGAATCCTATAGTTTCATTCCATTTTGTAACACCCAAACTCACACCATTAGGTCTGATTCGAAGTGAAAAATAACTACATGCACACCTCCTTAAATGAAATAGTTTTCCAACTAAAATTGGGGGTATAAGTCTATTGTTGGGGATAAAATAAACTATATACCATGTCATCTAGTAGATAAAAATGATATGGTATAAAACATGCCTCGTTAATAATAAGATTAATTATGTAGAAACTGATAGGTTGATATAAATTTCATTCATTAAAGGTTGCACTAAAAGTGGTTAGATTTTTTCGAGCATAAAAAGTAGATAAATAAATATATAGGCTACATAGGGTCCTCTAAAGTCAATAATCATTTGTTTCAACTCTATACTCCTCTTATCAACTATCCACTATAGTAAATTTTCCCTTTATCGGGATCTGTTTTCCATGAAATATTAATGTGTAGGGAAATTATCAAGTATAGTTTGAGTACCTGGCTCATTAGGACACCCCTAGTCATCTTAAAACTAGACTTGTCTTGTATAAAAAGTGCATGACATAATAGTATCAAATGTGTAATGATCATTAACAAACAATCCATTACCAAATAGTCATGCGCTATTATGGACACCACAAACCCCCCAACTATATAGAAATTATATTTATACAGGAAGGATAAAGAGATGTGTCAATATTAACCCAAAATATCTTAAATCATGTGACTCAAGAGCTCATATTACTCATGGTTTCATGCATACATGCTACATGATGTCCTATATTCATCAAGTGTATCATGCACCCCAACATCCTATTGTCATGAGTAACATGTTACATGGATGTTATGATACCTCGTGTGTATGGTAAAGTGAACAATAGAAAAGGACACCATAGAATCCTCATAGCTCTACCCTAAGATAATCTCCCTCAGCACCAACATCAATTGATAAAAACACTCTCCATATAAGGAATTCAGATCTAATCAATGTCTACCTCTCTCAAGTACCAATATAACTTCTATGGAAATAATAAAATACATCACATGGTGATGCATGATAACAAACGTTACATTATGAGATAAATAATATCACCATGTCAATATTTGAATAAACAAAAAACATGGAATCAATCAATTATGACAAGTCCCATTTTGAAAATATATTACCAACTCTCACAGGTTATACACTCATATTCATTAGATCAAAATAAAAATCAATATTTATTTATACCATAAAAATTAAATATGACAATATATGGAAGTAAGATCCCAAGAAGGTGAGGAACTCCCTACCTCACAATTGTCAAGGTCAAAATTAAGTTTCATTGACCAAAACATCACCTAACCACATTCATATACAAATAGAATCAGAATAATCCTCGACAGTCTCTTAAAAAATTTCCAAACCAACATGGCAGTGGTTTTGACTAAGGAAAGGACAAAAATGACCCGGGGTATAACAAATTCTTAACAGAGGTCATCCTACGTAAATCCACAATCCTTATTGAAAGTATTCATCAATGTATAAAAGGTTAAAAGAAGATATTTGGGGGATTTGGAAGGTATTTTTACAAGAACACACCACCACAACTTAAGACATACCACCGTGGTGTTTAACTGGGATAGGAGAATAAAACCAAAACAAAGGATTGATGGCTTCCATGTGGACTCTCTATCACCAAAACATGATGGGCCGAAGATGAGGAAATGTGGTACAGAAAGCACTGGATGATGAATTTGATGAAATATTAAGGATGAAATTCATCACATTACAAGTCTGAGTCACATTCTGTAAAGATATAATGATATGTTCTATAGTTTGTATTCCACTATAATGCACAAAATATGTCTTGGAATAATGTAAAATGAAGTGTAAATAATAGGTATATGTGATGTATTAAGGGGAATATTCATAGATTCAATAAGTGTGATGACTTCTCATAATTACCCTTAAGGACCAACTATTCAATTCGGAAATTCATTCCCGAAATTCAAATAACAATATCATTTTAAAGAATATTAACACCTCAAAGACCCCAAACAGACCAATATTTTTAATAGACAGAGAAACAAGGTCTATGGTGTGGATTAAGACTTTATGTTTCCAAATAACTAAACCACTATGTAAATAGCTATGGTTTATCATTTCATCACCATGGAAACCATGAAAAACCCTTTAGAAATTTTTTCTTTCCTTATTCGACTATATTACTACTACTTTGTCTTATCCACCAAGGTATAGATAACTCCTATGTTTAATCATAATGTTCCCTATAACATATCATCTATTACTATCAAAATGTCACAAAACTTATATTTAACCATTTCAAATTTCCACAGTGACCATAAACCATTATATAAAAAAGGATCAACTTAAAAATAAGACAATATGGGAAAGAAGTATTTCATTAAGGAGAGAAACATTTCAGGATTTATAAAAATTATTATTTATACATAATTAATAATATTATTTTAATAAAAGTGTTCTTAAGTTAATTTAAAAGAAGAACCAAAATAGAGTGAGATTTATAAGTTAATAAATATAAATAATATAAATATTTTTTTACAGTTATCAGAATTTTCAACTATTCACTAAAAAATAAATCCTTTAAAAAAATTCGATAAAATATATCATAACCTTATTATGAAAATATTATTTTAAAATGTTTCACATTTTAAAATTTAATATTACTATATGTTGTAGACATTAATCATGGTATTCATGCACAAAAATTAATAAAAAAGTTATTATGAAATAATTTTTTAATTGTATAAAAAGAATTTATATCCAATCCTAATATTTTAACTACCTTGGCATGGATGTAAATTTATATTATTAATTATATAATCTATTAATTTTATTCAAAACATTAATATATAATGATACAATTATTTTTAAAAAAATAATTTTCACATATAAATTATTTTAAAAAAAAATATCTCTTTCAATCATATATGATATTATATATAATTTACATCTTATTTCTAGGAAATTAATTAGTAAATTTATATTAAGAAAAAAAAATTACATATATTTTATAATATAGTTATTTTTATTCATTCCCACTAAACTAACAACTAGGTTATAATGGTAAAATTTATATAGTAAAACTTCTATAGTGTATCATAGTTTTTTATGCTTGATGTTTCATGTGGTACGTTACATAAAATATAGAATTATTTATTGGATAATTACATATTAAAACATATGGGTGTTATCATTTATTCATTCAAGTAGGGTAAACTATTTAATAGAAATATAAAAATATCTCCCTGCTCAAAGTTCATTCATGTTTTCACAAAGGCGCTATCACACCTTTGGGAATTCATAAATCCTCAAAATATTTTCATTAATTGAGTATCCAATGTCCCATGGAGTATAGAAGCATATATATATTTACCATCATGGTCCTTATCAAATGTACTAAATCATGGAAGAGGATTTAATTTTCTGATATTCATGTATTTTACGTATGAAATTTTATGCTATGTTTTGTTGGATATTTTGGCATGTTTGATTCCTAAACACTGATTTCCATATGTTTTTATTTTTGATCCATGGCCAGTGATCATATGATGATCAATTAAAACCAATTAGTACTAGAAATGGAAAACTAAACCTATATCAATGATAAAAAATTTATCAGGCATAAATTTTTGTTTTATTATTTCTTTTTAACACTAATATAACATAAGAATTTTTCACTACCAGTCATAGAATTTATGAATGTTAACATTATATACACATATATTTTAAGTGAAAATAGAGTTATATTTTTTTCCTATGGATTTTTTTTAGTGTTGATATAAAAAATTTTCCATTAAAAAGAAAAATAACTAATCATTTTACTCACTCATGTAATTCAATATATTCATAAATTGAATCAATAATGTGACTCTTTAGAATTACATGGATGAATTGTGACCCACAAAATCAAAGGTATAGAATGAAAATATTCTTTTATGTATACTTATCCTATTTTTCTTAATTGTTGGAATTATTTTTAAATTTTTCTATCAAATTCCCACATCTCTATTTTCATCCATCGAGCCCCTATTATTGTTTTTTATTGCCCATTAGCTTCCATGAAAATTTTAATCCATCATTAATCCCTACACCCTATTGATAAGTTCATACACTTCCTAGTTCCTTAGTTTTTTCATGGATGTTTTAATATGTTTACATTTTATAGGTTTGATATATATAGTTTAGGTACAATAAATAGTCATTAAATTAAATGTCGATAAACTATTTATAGAAACCCAACATGAAATTTCATATCAATTTAACCATGTATATATATATATATATTCCCTAAAAGTTATATGATGGAAAGTGATGTTCACTGGGTATAAAATTTCATGTTATCTTCTCCTTTGAGTTTTCAAACTTTGGAGGATTTTTATGGTAAATAAAAATACTATAAAAAATATTTTTAACTAAAATTTTGAAATAGGATTACATAATATCTAAAATTAAATCATTTATTTATAATTATTTTACACAGTCATTCTTTATATATAAATGTGATTAAAAATAGTTGGAATTATTATATATTGAATATATATATAGAAATGAAGATCAGATGTAATTGAATATTCATATATTCTGAAATCCTTAATTAAATTAAAAAAAATCCTCATTTAACAATGCTTCTTATAAAGGATAACAAAAATATAATGTTATTTTATATATACAAGAATATTAATTATAAAACACCAATTAATCCTTGAAGTGTACTCCACTAAAATTAAACATCATGGAGAATGTTGTATTTCTCATTTAATTATTGTATATTTAAGGATCCCTATCTAATAGAGCTTGTGGAAATGAGGTTGAATATATATATTAACCAATATTCAGAAAGATAACATGTGTTTAACCTTAAATTAATATAACCAATAAAACTACAACGTAATCGGGAAATATTGGTAACGACTAATTTATCATCATTCATAACATTATTTTCATTTGAACTATAACCTTGATAATTACATTGTTTAAATAAGTAGTTTTCGTTTATTATACATCATTATTGAATTTATTAAATGATTATACATTTTCCTCGAATGAATGTATATTTTAGAGTATGTTTTAAAAGTGGAATATATTATTGTCTTGATAATAATGATGTAAAATGTCTATTGGATACAAAAAAAATATTAATTGATTTAATTTATGATTTATATGGTTTAACATATTCAATAATCACTTTAAATGGTAATAAAGGAATGATTCTTTAGTTTTCATTAAATCATATGGAATTTTTATTTATTTCAATAAAAAATTTATATCCATTTTAAAGAATATATGGATGTATATAAAAAGAATCTCATGTTCGGATTAACGATCATAACTTATGTGTATTATCTATATATGAATATTATTGAATAAAATTAGAAGGATATGAATTGAAAATTGATGGATTCCAATATTATCGAAATATTTTTGGAGGATGGGTTATAGAGTCTATCATGTTTGGAAAAGAGAATTTATATGACACGTCACAAATAAGTTTTCTATTATTACATTACTATTAATCATGGAAAATTTTCTATATGGGTTGATGTAACACCTGATTTGTCATAGAATAGATCAAAGTTTTACATTTGGGACTAAACATAGTGGATAACTTAATATATATAGTGATTCGGAAAAAATTAACTTAATTGATTATCTAATATGACTGTGAGAGTAGACGATGATGAAAATCAAAATGAAGATATGATTACTAGTTTAGAAGATTATGATGATAGTAATTTGGAAATTATGATGATAAATGAAGATTACATTCATGATTTTACACTTATATTTGAGATTTTAAATATTATTTTAAAGAATTCATTATATATAGGTTGTACTTTGTATCAAATATTTTTTTCCATATTAGTCCTATAAAATATAAAATAATGAAATAGATGGATATTCTTCTTCTTTATAGAAGAAAATTCTATCATAAATAATAATGTCATGAAGATAAATAACTTCCTACTGAATCAAATGATTCAAAATGAATACTATATTCAATGAGTATGATCATTGAAAGAATACATATGTCTCTAGATGACTGCATGTTGTGTCAAATAGACCACAGATGACATAAAAATATTATTTAGTGTGGTTCATCTTGATACATGAAATATTAATTCAGTCCTTTAAAATATGTATTATAATTTCAAATATTTTAAAGGATTTCACACCTATTTAGAACAGAGGATACTGTAATGAAATTAGTATGGGATGTAGAGCCAAGAATAAAAAATGGATAACTTAATTACTCACTAGAATCTCATCAATGGAATAAAATTAATAACATGTATTATGAATTTCCAAATATCCAAAGAAACCTCTACCTTTCCCTATCTATAGATTAAATAAATCATTTTTGTTTGAAAAGTATCTTCTACAATATATGGCTTGTTCTGATTGAAAATTAATACTTTCCACTATATCTATTCATGGATCACATATATAGTATGTTATCTTTTTTATATCTAGCCCAAAAGAGTAGGGATAATGATATCGATGCTCATTCGGACAATTTAGTCAATTATTTGAAATTAAGGTGGGATTTAGGTGTCACATTACCTGGTTCTTATATAAATAAATATTTTATCTTGAGATCTATGTTTTACATGCTAATAAATTACTTTACTACTTATGGAAACTTTTTATAATATAATAATAATGGAATTAAAGGGTATACCATTAGTGAACAAGGTAGACACATCGTCTAGTTGAATCATTCATCAAAGATTGTGTTTCTAAGACAAATTTTTTTTATCCTGAGGGAATAAATACCAATCCTGAAAGACATCATCTAATGTTAATTCAAAATAAGGTAAAAACCTATCCACAATAATATGTGATAGGAAATTTGAGAAAGTGAAAGATATTTCCACTATTATTGGAAAACCTTTTTCAAGAAATCATATGAAAATAGGTTGGAAAATTTTATTTTTTAAAATTACAATAAAAGTCATTTGGACATCATAAATTTTCATGATTTTATTCATATAAGAAAAAATATTTGATTGTTTCATTGAAACAATACAAAATGTACCTGAAAAAAATGTAATTAAGGTTAGGTTACACATGATTAAAATGTGGATAAAAGAATATTTAGAACTTTTGATGGGGGAATGGTGGAATTTCCTTCCTGTAGTATCATTCATTCTTTTAAAAGAAGAGATGTATTATTTTTTCAACATCATGAATGGTGTACAATTTTTAGAGGGGTCTTCATCAAATATCCAGAGTATCATTAAAATGATAATGTTATTTTAAGGGGGATAAAATTACATGACTGTCATGTTTTTATGTATGATTTAATACATTTATCTTTATATTTCATTATACCTATAATTATTCAACACGCATTAACCAATATTTTTTTTCAATGCTAAATGTCATAATGTTATAGGTCTGACATTGTTACTAACTATATAACATAAAATTTTATCCTATTAAGGTAATTAAAAATGTTTTACCACTACACTTATTTTATATAATGGGTCACATGATAGTAAACATTGTTATTTTTATCCATCAATGTGGTAATGTACATCATATATGGATGTACCCATTTGAATGGTATATAGGAATTTTGATTGGGTACATAAAAAATAAATTCTTCAAGATAGTTTTATTCTAAAGTGATATAATATTGTTGAGGATTTTGAAATATCTATCATCCATATATCATATGTGAAAAACATGGGCCACCAAAAATCTCATCAAAATAAGTAGCTTTTATTTGTTGGATATTTTTGAAGAGAAATTTTTTCAATTTGCTTTATAATGTTGGGGTAGGCACCGTTTTATGTTATATATAACAGTTTAAAGTTTTTACTATATGATGAATTTGAAAAAGAACTTTTCAGGCATTTGAATCCATTATTGTTGATGATATAGATATAAAATACTCATAATCAAAAAAATTGGATGGTTTCAAAGATATATTTTGAAGTTTTCTTCTATAAATAAGAATTAAATTTTAGAATTAATATGATGGAGACAAAGGTTACCAATTATAAAAATTCCAACATTAGTATCCTAAAAATAGTGTCCTCATAATTGAATTTTCATTAGTTATACTAGATTTAATCCAAAAGGAATGAATATTTTATTAGTCATGGTAAACCAAATATATACCTTCATTCCATATTACATTGTGGAAATGTATAAAAACTATCTAAAAGTAAATATTTTGTATTAGTGAACTCATTCAAGTATTAATTTTTCATATCATAGGAAAAGGAAACGAAATAATAGTGAGATCAAATTCTCAGTAAGGATTATGTAGAGTGGAAAATTAAAATAATTAATATGGTACAATCAGTATTTTAAATTAAATAACTAGAAACAAATTTCAATTAATAAATAACATGATCATGAAATTTATACAAGGTTAATATCAATAAAGTTAATATAAGGATAATAATAAATGAATTATCAATAATGGAAATACATAATGTTGAACATCATTATCTTAGATATCATGATATATTTACCATTAGGTTCTTCTTCCAAGACAATTGAATAAATTAATAGGTGTACACCGAAAACCCATTTAATAAGGATAGCCAAATGGTTTGTCTCATGAGACATATTGATGCATCGTGAGGTTTTCAATAATTGGAACTAGCAATCAATACATGTTTAATACATTTATCTTAAATTGAATGATTGATTTAATTTATAAACATCACTACATTTAAAAAAAATATCTATATTCATTAAAGAATATATTATATTATGTATTTCCATGTCAATCAAATATCCTTCCTAATAAAACAATATATCTAAAAATGGTATATTATTTTAGAAATAATAATATACAAAATATAAAGAATACGGATATTTAAGAAAAATGTAATGTCAAATTAAAAATGATCATAAATACTTGAATGTTTCAATAAAAATTTAATGACTACAAAATTAATAAGAGAATAAACCTGACCATCAATACATTAATAATATAGATATTTTATTAAAATCATTTCCATTAGAGAATAATGGAAAATGGATGAAATTTAATTACATAAGAATTCATCAAAGAGTTTTCTTTTTAAATCCATAAGAAATTTTATATGTATCTAAAATATGATAAAACAGATTTGGTGTTGGGAAAACCATTTAATAGTGCAACCATTATGAAATATTCCTTTTGATTTTTTGCAAAGAAATAAAAATAAATAACACATCAAAATACATTCAGAATATTCTTTAATTTTTTTTAAAATTTCATTGGAAAAATATAATAAAAATTTCATTTTAATAAATATAAATTAATTTCTAAAATCAATTTTAAAATTGAGACATTGATGAATAATAAACTCCATAAAAAAGGGAAATATAATTGTCATTTATTTTAAACATTTATTTGGATGGTTAATGTTAAAAATAGAATAAATGTTGGGTAAATGTATGAAAATTATTTAATTATTTAGTGTATAATAAAATAGATATAATTAAACTATGATATATTATGTTATTTTATCAATGATAATAAGAGAAACCCCATAACATATTGAGATTTTAAAATAATTTCCTACCTCTTTTGTAACATTATATAGTAATCCTAAATTGAAACTTTTATCATCATTAATAAATATATATTAATGTTAGATACCTAAATGGGGTAGTATATACACCACAAAAAAATAAATAGGTTCATTATTCCAAATATGCCTTAATGGAGTGAAAACTGAGACAAAATCCTTTAGAGTGAATATATTTTTAAAGTGAGAGTTAATTAGATAAGTGATTATGTGTGTCAAATTTAAATAAAAAAATATTTTTATGTAAATAATAAAATATTAATATATTATTTCACACATAATTATGGATGAACATTTTTAGTGATGTTGAATTGCAACCCAATGTATAGAAATTGATTAAAAAACCTCTAACTTCAATCTCGTATTTCCTCATAAGTGATTTTTCCTCCAATGTAACAAAATTTTAAATATTATGCATAAATAAAAGAACCATATTCAGATGAACAATATCATATATGATCTATTTTTAAATCTTATCTCATGGTTTTTAAATATCTTTTAATATTGTCACTCTATAGGGTGTTAAAACTTTCCTTCTTCTTGAGAATTTTTGTTCGATAGTTATGTTCCTTGTACGATGATTTTAATTACATCGTTAAATTTATTAATAATGATAGAAACATAATATATATTCAATATATGTATTTTTATTTATTTATTTATTTATCCATAAATGATAAAGATACAAAAAATAATTACACTTCACATAAACACTGTTTTCAATTCTCATCGGATGGATGAAAAGAACATTAGATGAAAAATCACCAATAAAAAACTATTATATCATATATGACAGATATATTTTTTAACTACATCCTTATTACCATACAAGTATGCCAAAAAAGGAAAATGGATCACATCACTTCATTGAGGTGGTAGTCCACACAAACACATGAACAACGTTATTATTTTCCAACAGATTTGAAGGTAAGAAGGTATATATGATATTATAATTAAATATGTGTAATTATTTAATAAATTTCATATATACTATTTAGTTCCATATTTATAAATATCCAAGTACAACAATGATGAAAAAAAATACACTAATATGTGGAAATTGTAATATGTATATATACACGAGAGATGTCTTAACATTATATAGGATAAGAATTATAGGGAAAATGGGTGTCCCATAATATTAATATAATATTATTGTATTTATTATTTCGGATTAATTTTCTTAATATGCTTAAAATATATTTAGTGGATGTACAAGAAAATTGAAATTTTAAAGAGATGGTAAATTTGATTACCTCTTCTCTTGTAAAATTCCTTTAGATACGTTCTTAAACACCCTTGGATTGGTATTTAAAGAACACCGTAAAATCTTATTCAATTCTATGTATATTTAAAAGATAATGTTTTAGGGTTTGGGTGAAATATATCTCTCAATGTTTTTTAAATAAAAAAATAAGGGGTGTCCATTTATAAGTGTGGGGGGGGGAATATTGTAATTTTTTAAAATATTAAAATATATCAAATACACTTTAATATAAAATTTGATAAACATTTACAGGGATTATGATATAATGAGGATATGGTCCCAATATAACCATAGAATTATATTTATATAGGTTTTAATATCATTTTGAAACAATATTTTTTATTAAACCCTTCATTATCAATTTTTAACATTAGTAGATTTATCAAGAATTTCAATATTAAATGTTTCAAATTTAATAATATGGTGAGAATTAGAACATAAATGTAGAATGTAATAATATTTAGTACATTTTCAAACATAATTTCCCCATTTTAATATTTTTAATATTTTTTTAAATACCCAAGCTTAATGTACATGGACATTACATTACGTTTGTGGAATAATTAATACATGACACAAACAGATTCCCAAAGACTATATTAGTTTAGTGAATTTGGAAACATGGAACATAATCTCTAAAAAATGTGGATGATCTTCAATATCTCCCAAAAAGATCTTCCAATTTTGTGTTACTAAATTAATCCTTTCTTTATATCCCGGGGAAAAGAAAACATAAAAAGGGTAAGCTCAAATGCCGAGTAAGAGTAAACATGGGGAGCATAAAACAAACGATAATCATAAGGATGTAAAAACATGAACATAAATTTAAAATATCAAAATCATGAGTCATTAAATAAATATTGGTATTATAAAAGGCATGGACCATAAAGAAACAATAACCATGCTAAAATAGAATTGGCATACAACATGGAATTGTTGAAAAAAATAAGCCCATAATATGATTTCCATAGTAGCCAAGGCATTGCGAGAAAGACCATAATTGTCAAAAACGCACCCTACTTTACCGGGTTTATATGCCGGTCCAGCGTTGTATTACTGAACTAGATACAATTTTCATTCCAACCATGTATTACTGAACCGGATTTACTTGTCATTCCAGTCATGTATATATCATGAGATAAAAGTCATTACCCAATTCATTGGAGGGAGATTATAATGTCCTGGAATTTCTGTATGAATTTTTTTTGATTGTGTGGAATTATTTAGAGTCTGCAAAATAAGAAGATGCGTGATTCTGAGGCCCAGTGTGGCCCGATTGATATGTTGAATATTTTCTAAAAAATAAATAGCGTACATGAGTGGGTTTCCTAAAAAATTCAAATTACTCATAAATGGGTGCCCGAATTAGAAATCTGAGGGAATTGTTGCATTTAGGATAGAGGGTTTACCATAGGCATGACAAATGTTTTGTCAGCGAAGGCCTCTAGTAGGTAAACAAAAAAATGGCACAACCGTAGATAAACTAATTAAATAAAATTATATTAATTTTCAAATACTTATAACTCACCAACAATAACTCATATTGAAAATATGAGACCACAGATGAACTCGTGGGTGTATGCTTTCCTTTGAATGATACTAACATTGGCCGATGTGGGAAACTAGTGACTGTGAGTTTTTTATTGTGAATAATATAATAATGTTAGAATTAATTTATTGTTAAAATCCATAACATCTAAATGGTAACTCAGATTGAGAATCCGAGAGTACCATTTTTTTGTTGGGATGCGTTTCCCTTATGTAGAGACTATCCTTGACAGGTTCAGGTCGAGGGTGACTTTTAATAATTTTATGAAATTTGTTTCAAGTAACATTCAATAAACCCGTGAGCAGCATTTCTTATCTTTTGAACTAGTGCATAGTTTAAAAATCTGAGGGCACCATTGAATCTACAGCTCTGTGATACACTTAAGGGAGTATTCACTTCAACCGTAGTATGTAAGGTTAAAAAAGATAGATTTTTGGACTTTTAAAAGAATAATAGAACAACATACCTTTTTTATTGTCTTTATATGTTCTCCTCAAATGAAAAAGTAGCAACACTGGACCAGCGATGTATAAAGCCATTAAATGGCTTGACCCTTCAAATCCTATGTAACCATGATGTTGGAAATTAGGAAGTTTCATAATTAATAAACCCTCATAAATCCCATGAACGTAAGACAACCTTCCCCTCTCTTATTTATATAGTCCTTGGGAGAGGTATCGAAACTACTTCACCAAGAAATGAAGTGCTGAGAAAGTGTCATAATTCCAAACCCTTGGAGGAAGGAGCAGGTTCCAGCAGGTGGCAGCATGTGATGCAGAATCACAAACAATAAGATGATGCTTGAGAAGCATCCTTGGAATCTTGTTGCGAGGACATCGAACACTGACTCACTTCCTCAATCCCAGGCGCTCACCATCGTTTTTGATTTAGGGATTTGATTTGTGTTTAATCTATGTGATTATTGAATTCTTCAATCCCCCAAATTATTGAAAGATATCGAAGAGGGCGTAGGACTAAATAACCTGACCCAAACACACCTCTTCCTTTCTACCCTTGTGTTCTCCATGGAAGACGACCAACGCGATGACACCAATCGGCTACGATGGAGGCGACATGACATCGCGCATGAAAAGAGGAGTCCACAACACTATGTTTTGGTGGTTAGTGGAGAGGTCAGCAATGACCATCCGCAGAGGAGGTGCGACATGCCTTCATGCGCCACTGGTGAGCAAGGGGTGACAGTTGAAGCCGCCGCAGGTGAAGGAGATGATCGACACACTGGCTGGCTGCAGAAGATGAGGGCGGCGCGACTATCTCGCCACCTATGAGAAAGGGGTCATTGCTGACACCATGGCGGAGGAGGAACCTGCACCTCCAGAGGGTTCCATGGAGATCGGGTGGCGCCCATGTGGTACTTCCACTTCACAAGAAGAACAACCCTTGGGCTCTTTGGGAGACAGGTGGTCTCACCCCCCCCCCCCCCGTACTGGTTAGGGTAGACCCCACCGCGGTGTCGACTGGCAGGCCGCACACCCTTGCGGTCTGGGCCACCCCCCTTATGGGTCGTATCACCCCCTTGTGGGTCAGGCTTCCCCTTTCGAGCTAGGCCACCCCGCAGCCTAGTGGGCCAAGCCCGCTGTGGCCTAGCCCATTTCGGGTCGGGTCGACCAGACCCAGACCTGACCAGACCTAAAAACACTTAAAGGGACATATCTTGAGAACCATACGTCCATTTGACTAACCGTCTATGATGCTGGGATACATAGATCGAGACAGTTCCCTTAGTAAAGTCCACTTGAGTTTTGGAGATAGTTGGGCTACAACTGGGTTGGATCGATCTCAAATCCAACCGGGCCCTCGGAACTAAAATTCTTATAACTCAGCAAATGAGATTCTGATTGATGCACCATTTTTCGCGTTGAAACCCTAACAACATGGTGGTCCTTTGGGATACTCCTTTGTGGAGCATAGTGGTGGTCGAGGTACGACCGATATCTCAAGGGGTAGATTCTATGGAACATAAGAGCAACAATTGCACGAAGTCATGTACCTGGATGTAATGTAATGAATGAACATTGATCCTATGTGGGTAAACATCTATGGATCCTATGTGGGTCAGTATCTATCAAGTCATGTGTGGTTCAGCACTCAATAATCTTTTATGGGTCAGCACATACCGATCATGTGTGGGTCATATCGTGTGTGGGTCAGCAGGGGTTATTAAATATCGATCCTATGTGGGTCGGAACCAGTGCCTCTAAACAGAATAAGAAGATCTATATTATTACTAATCTTATGTACTTATGTACTTATGTTACACCTAATTGTGAGCTGAGAGTTTTACCTTCGTGGTGTTGTCTTCGTGATGTTACATGTGTGTACTTCTGTCTTCATGGTGTTACCTGTGTGGTTCTTCAATCCCCGTGGTGTTACATGTGTGGTACTTTTATCTTCATGTTGTTACCTGTGTTCTACTTCTATCTTCATGGTGTTACTTTTTTGTTACTTCTATCTCCTTGGTGTGACATGTTTGATAATTTTACCTTCGTGGTGTTATCTTCATGATGTTACCTGTGTGGTACTTCTATCTTCGTGGTGTAACATGTGTGGTACTTCTACCTTCATGGTGTTAGCTGGGAGGCACTTTTAGCTTCGTGGTGTTACATGTGGGGTACTTTTATCTTTTTTGCGTTACCTGTGTGGTTTTTCTACCTTCGCGGAGTTACCTTTCAGCTATCCTTCCATCATATACAAGATGAGTATGTCATGACTACTTAGGTATGTGTATGGGTATATACCTACAAAATGTTGATGTAAATCGCTTCATGCTTTGATTTGTGTTTTTTTTGTGGGATTTTCCATGGTGGAATATTGGGAGACCTTCGGGGGTCACGGGGTCCCTACTGAGTGTTGTTATACTCTCCTCAGCACAGGATTTACCTGAACAATGTTGTGTCTTGTGCAGAGGACATGCAACATTGATAGAGGCTAAGAGAGTAAGGACTGGATGGTGATCGGAGGTGGACCATTTGTCATAATGTGATGCAGGGACTACTGATCATGAGTTGTACCTTCCCTTCTAGTAGGGTATATTGTGGATGAACCAAAAGCTATTCTATACTTTTAGTTGTATTTTTAATTTTCATTTGTACTTATAATTTTCCATTGACTTTGTATTCTGGCCCATTTACATTCAGTACACTTTTACTACAGTAGCTTACTTCATGGTTTCTTGTTGTTTTATTCTTGGACCGTGTGTCTGTAAATATTAAAGGGTTATGCCTTCCCGTTTTAGGGATACGCCTTTCTGGTGTTGGTCACCAGCCCCTGTCCTATGGAAGGCGGGCATGTGGTACTCATAGCATGGGCCCCGAGGGATGGGTCGTGACAAAGTGGTATTAGAGGAGTTGATTATACCAAAGATCTAGGACTCTGATCTTTTCAATGGAGAAATAGTGTTAAGTGTTTTCAATGTGGTTTTTAGTTTCGGTAGTCCAGTGTTGGTGTCGGAGCCAACGTATCCATACAACAGGACCCTGAATTTTTTTTCCTACTCGGCGCATGGAAACTCTGATTGCGTGTGTTTTGGAAATTTGTTTTCTTGGTTTCATTGGAGTCATCTCACCAGTTATAAATTTATAACTGTGGAGAACCTATTCCATATCAGGATTCCACTACATAGATAGCCAGCTAGAATTCTCGAGATAGAAACTAATGACAACCCACTGAGCGACAGAGATCTGGTGCAGGGCCCTCTTACTATGTTGGCACCTTCATGTGATGTTCCAGTAGTACCACCGTCTGTTGGGAAGTAGTTAACACCAGCCACACTTGTTTATGGTGCATTCCAACTGAGTGCATTGCACGATTTCTAGTAGTAGAGGTCTATGTGGTTTCGAGGCGAGACAGATTCCCAGGTAGCAGAAAGCTGGATGGAGACTATGGCTAGAGTTTTCCACCTAGTTGAGACACCATTAGACCATATATCGATCCTAGATGCTATTATTTATCATTGATTGACCATGAGGATGGTCCTCATTATGATGTGGCTTCGGTACATGAACCATTTCCTGTGATGGTACCTTTGAGTAGTGTTCCATCTATATCACTACCCATTGGTCTGCAATTACAACTGGCGGAACCGGTAGAGGACACATGTAGGCTTAGTGCTTTACACTTATTTCAGCATCAAATACCCTTGGTTTCTGAGGTTATCCCTTCTCCCATGCCATTAAGGACTGTCTTGAGGAGGTGACTAAGTTTCCATCTAGCCCGGACACCATTCAAACAAATGGTGATCCTGGTAGAGAGCCCTCTATGTGGCTCAACAGGACGATGACAAGGTTTGGAATACCTTGATCTTGAAATGAAGTGACTTTTCAGTGGACAAGATCAAGAGCCTTACTCAAATAAGGGGGCCTCCTTCCATGAAGTACTAAGGTATGAGAGTTCCCTAGAGCTTCTACAGCATCGGTAGGAGGACATGATAGCAGCTGAGTATTCATTATGGTGTACTGATCATCCCAAGTACTCGATGAATATAGTACGATCAGTGCTTCCAAACTTGGACTTACGAGCAAGGTATGTTTAGGCACATACAAGACTGCATTATCCCACTATCCATTACTACATATTTTAAGGTGCTAGAGAGAACCTTTTTTGTTGAATTTTTTTCGGTTGAGTGGATATAACCATTGAATGATAGCCATGGGAAAGCAGAATACTAATGCCAGTCAAAGAGGCTTAGGCAAGTAAAATGTTTCCGGAAGGGGAAGTGATAGGGACAAGTGATTTTTCAGGGAAATGGAAGTGGTAGTTGAGATAGGAGAGTAGTATGAGGTAGTGTACATTTTGATATGTTACAACCACCACCCCAATGTGGTCCCCACTTGGCTCATGGAGCTGAATGATAGGGGATGGGAGTAGATACATGAGGTTAAGGGGTGTGACCCAAGGGCTCCATGAATGATTATATGTAGAGTCAGTGTCTACTACTAGTTTTCGTATTAATAGACATTAGAACTATTCATTCCTTCTCTCCTTGAATCTTTTTCAAGACTGAGAGTTTCCAGCTAAACCGTTGACTTTACCCTTACTTCTAGAGATACACTAGGGAGGAGAGTCGAAAATCACACTTATACTGATAGTGTGATCTGATGCTTGAGGCTAGATTTTTGATTGGAACCTCTTAGTGACAGCATCAAGGTTTTATGATGTTAGTTTGGGTATGGACTGGACAACCATAGTTCATACTCAGATTGACTATATTAGGATAAATGGTTGTGGTTTATCTATAATGTTGTAATGGGACATTCATTGGTAAACGAATATGAAATCCAAGGTAGCACAAGATAAACTCATGCATAGGAGGGTGTGGAAGATCACTCTTGAGTTGGCCAGTCTTACCCTCATGGTAGTAGGAGTTTTCAGTTTTCAGTTTCCATAAAGAGTGGCAGAGTGTGGGGACATCATTTAAAAAGATGTTTCCAAGATTAACTCTCTGAAGGGAGAGGTACTTTTTCTTTGGCTGGGTACTGCAGGAGTTGTGAACCATTCTTCTCCAGGGTAGAGGCACCCTTATCATCTTTGACAAAGATTGGGGAGCCTTTCTTGTGGACGAAGTAGTGTCAGTAGAGCTTTTATGATCTGAGACTATGATGATTTATAGAGTTCCTACATGACTATGACTTTGAGATAGTCTATAATTCTAGGTAGGGGAATGTTTTAGAATATTCCCTTACCTGGAGGACTAGTCTGCAGTTGCTGGGTGAGATGATAGAGCAGCTAGGTGCATTGCAGATATCCTTTATGGATAAAGATGGAGCAGCATACCTCTAGACTATGACAGTCACTCCCCCACTCCTTCTGTGGGTCCGGTAGGTGAATCTTGAGGACATTGACTGTGAGGCTCGACAAGCTTAGATATCCTCAGGACACACACCTAATGTATTTTTTGAAGGCGGGGATCACATCATCCTCTTCAGAGGATGCACCATGGTACTGGTGGTTCTAAAGGAGGAGCTGTTGATGGAGATCCATGTATCCCATTTGACAGTATATCTTGAAGTGGGGAAGATGTACCAGGACCTCTAATTTTAGTACTGGCGGCCTGGGACGAAGAATGCAGTGGCATAGTTTATATTAAAATGCCTCACTTTTCAGCATGTGAAGACTGCATAGAGCTAGAAGAAGTCCTATGCCGATAAGTGACGTAGATCCTTGGAGTTTGAGGAGGGAGACAATGTCTTCCTACTGGTCTCTCCTGGATGAGGATTGTGAAGGTTTAGCCGAGGCGGAATTCTATCTCTAAGGATCATCATACCATTCAAGATTCTTAGTAGAGTGGGCGAGGTGGCGTACTATCTATCTATTCCCCCTCAAATGCATCTGGTGCATACTGTTTTCCATGTGTCGCAATTAAGAAGATGTGCGCATGATCAATCACACGTTATCGACCTGGGAGTGTTGAACTTTGATGGTGGGGGATAATTTTACGGAGTTCCCAGTGAAGATAGAAGATCGATAAGATTGAGTCCTTCATGGACGGTTGATCCCTATGGTGCAAGTTCGGTGGCAGTATAGGGACCTCTAGGAGAGAACATGGGATCGAGAGGCTCATATTCTTGTTCAGTACCCGAATTTGTTTGACATGACTCTGTTTAGATTTCGTGGATGTAATTCCTTAAGGTGGGGAGAAAGTAATGTCCCAGAATTTCCATATAATTGTTATAGGGAATTATTTTGAGACCGCAAAATCTAACTGTGTGTGATTTCGAGGCCCGGAGTGCCCGGAATGATCTGTCAAAGTTTTTCTAAACATTAATTAGTTTTTATGAGTTGTTTTCCAGAAAAAAGTGTAATAACTCTTTAATGGGTTCCTGGATCAGAAATCTGAGGGCACCATTGTGTTCATGATATCTGGTTTACTCTAGGAAAAAAATAATTTTAGTTAGTGCAAGCCTCTAGTGGGAAAACCCAAAAATGGCACAATAGTAAATAAAATAATTAAATAAACTTATTTTATTTTTCAAATTCTAATAACCCATGAACTGTAACTCAGATTGATAATCTGAGACCACTGGTGAAAATTTTTACGGTATGCTTTACTTAAAATGATACTAAATTGGCCAGTAGGGGCCAAAAATGAATGTTAGTTTTTGGTCGTTAATAAAATAATTAGGTAACATATATTTTATTGTTAAAATCCATAACTTATAAATGATAACTCGGGATGAAAATACAAGAGTACCAATGAGTTTGATGAGACGTGTTTCCCTTAGCCAGATCCAATCTTTGACCAACGCAGGTCGAGGGTGACTGTTAGTAATTTTCTGAACTTTTTTTCAGTATGATCAGTAAATCCATGAGCGGTGTTTCCTATCTTTTGAAATCATGCTCGGATTAAAAATCTAAGGGCACCATGGAATTAGTAGCGCCTAATTCTCTTATGTGAGGATTCACTTCAACCACAGTAGGTTGGGACAAAAAGATAGATTTTGTGACATTTAAAAGAATAATAAAATAAATTATCTATTTTATTTTCATTCTATCTTCTCCTTTAATGGACAAGCCGCAATGTGGGACTAGAAATTTTTCAATCCATTAAATGGATTGACCCTTAAAATCCTATGTAACTGAGACATTGGGAATTTAGAAAGTTCCAAATTAATGAACCATCATTAATCGCACGAGTGTTTGACACCCTCCCCCTATCTTATTTATATGGAGCGTGGGGAGAGGTATCATCAATACTTCACCAAGAAATGAAGTGTTGACAGTGTGTTTCAACACTATCCCCTTGGAGGACAGAGCCGATTCCAGCAGTCAGCGATGTGTGATGCCTAATCACAATCCAATGAATGACGCTTGAGCGGCAACCTCAGCGGCATTTTGTGGGGACAATGAATGCCGACCCACTTCCTCAATCACAGGTGCTCGCCATATTTCTAGAGGTTGGGATTTGATTTTTAATTAATCCAAGTGATTATTGAAACCTTTCATCCTTCTTCATGATTAAAAGATAATACAGAGGGTGTGGGTCTCACGAACCCAGACTGAACCCTGCACTACCTTGCTACCCTTTCATTATCTGTGGAAGAATGTCGACACAACATCACCAACCAACTACGATGGTGGTGGTGCTCCGTCACGCACCACAAGTGGAGGATGCAACACTAAGTCGCGGTACTCAGTGGAGCAGCATGCAACGACCTGTCGCAGAAGAGGTGTGGTACGCTGTTGCACGCCGCCGGTGATAAAGGGGCCACGTTTAAAGCTGCGGTGGGGGAAGGAGGTGGATGATACACCTATCATCCACAGATGATGAGGTCGGTGAAACCAGCGTGCCACCAGTGAGCAAGGTGCCATGACCAAATTAGCAGCTGAGATGGAACCAGCGCATCCAATGGGTTCCACAGTAACGAGGTAGCCCCAATGTGGCATCACTGCTTCACAAGACGAACGCCATCCATGCCATTTGTGATACTTGGGGTCTCACCCCCACTGCCACCCCCACTCCATCTAGGGAGAACACCACCATGGGCCACCCATTGGCCTAGCCCAGACTGGGATGGGTCAGGTGGGTTCGACTGGGCCGACCTGGACTGGGGCCCGCCCAGATCCCGAAACACAATAACGGTCATATCATGAGAACTGGACAACTGTATGATGAACCATCTATGGATATGGGATCCTTGGGTTGATACAGTCCTTTTTGGTAAACTTCACATGAGTTTTAGAGACAGTTGGAGTCTGGCCAGGTTGGACAAAACTAAATCCAACCAGGCCCTAGAAACTAAAACACTTATATCTCACTGACCGAGTGTCCGATTGACGCATCGTCTATCATGTTGATACCCTTACAACATAGTGATCTTTTGGGTTAATCCTTTGGGGATCTTCATGATGGTATTGGTATGACTGATATCTCTAGGGGCAGATTCAACGGAACTCGAGCGCATCGGGTGCAGGGAATCATGTGGTTGGCTATAACATAATGAAAGAACATCGATTCTAAGTGGTTCAACATCTATCAGTCCTATATGGGATATAATTTAGAAGATCTTTTGTTGGTAAGTTCTCAATGATCCTATGTGGGTCAACACATACTGATCCTGTGTGGGTCAGATCCTATGTGGGTCAGTGGGGGTTATTACCTATCAATCTTCTATGGGTCAGAAGCAGTGACTCTTAACAGAATAAGATGATCAATCTTACAAATAATCATCTGTACTATTTTACATAAGATATTACTATTTATTTTCTGATTCTTTTACTTTCATGGTGTTATCATAGTGATGTTACTTGTGTGGTACATCAATATTCGTGGTGTTAACAGTGTGGTACTTCAATCTTCATGGTGTAACATGTGTGGTACTTCTATCATCATGATGTTAGTTGTGTGGTACTTCTATCATAATGGTGTTACCTGTGTGGTACTTCTATCTTCATGGTGTTACCTTTGTGGAACATCTATATTCGTGGTGTTACCTATGTGGTACTTCTCCCTTCGTGATGTTATTATCGTGATATTACCTGTGTGGTACTTCTATCTTCGTGGTGTTTCTTATGTATTACTGAAATCATCATGGTTTTAACTGTGTGGTACTTCTATGTTTGTTGTTTTACTTGTGTGGTACTTCTAGCTATGTGGTTCTACCAGTGTGGTACTTTTACCTTCATGATGTTACCTTTATGGTATTATTCCCTCAGGTATGATATGAGTATATGTTGTTAACATAGGTATATGTATGGGAATATACCGAAGTAAATTTTAGGTCTATCCTTTGGTGATTTGAATTGGGGTATTGATTTGTGGTATTTTTCTTTGTGGAACTCTGGGATACCATTGGGGGTCTCGAGGTCCCTATTGAGTATTGTTATAATCACCCCTATATGGGATTCGCTCGCACGTTGTTGTGTCTTGTGCATAGGAAGAACAACACTGATTGAGGTAGAAGGAGCTAGAACTGGAATGTGCTCGGATGTGGTCCATTTGGAATTACATGACACATGTACCACTGATCGTGAGTTGTACCTACCATTAAGGTAGGATCCTCAGTGAATGGTCCATGAGCTATTTTCTACTTTCAGTTGTATTTGTACTTTTCATTTGTACTTTTACTTTTTAGTTGGGATTGTATTCTGAGCCCTTTAATTTCAGAACACTATTACTAAATCTGCTTACTTTATGGTTTCTTCTTGTTGTTTTTTTGGACTATGTGTCTGTACTGGTTAAAACGCTACGCCTTCCCATTTTAGGTGTACACCTTTCTGGTGATAGTCGTTGGCCCCTAGCCTATGGAAGGTGGGGATGGTGTAGTCACATCACGGGCCCCAAGGGACGGGTCGTGATAGAGATATAGGTCTCACCCATCTCATATTGAAATCATTCTTATATTTTCCAAAAAATATAAACCATTCACTAGAACATAACCCTAGGAACAAAAAATGGTTTTCATGAACATCATTCCATCATAACATAATCCAAATAGGATAAATGGATTTCATAAAATTAATTCCAACATAATTAAAATATAATAAAAGTAATAATAGGTATAGAAACATAAAGTTATGTCATATTATATGAAAATTATTTTAATAAAACACTTGAGCTTAATTCCCGAGTAAAATATCATTTTTTTCAAAAATGTTTTCCTGCCACAAAATGCCACATAATTTTAGAAATCCGTTTTATGTGGGAAAAATGTATGATTTTAGAAGAATATTAAAGTAAATAATTTTGTATGAAATTATAAAAATCCATTCTTGAGGTACATGTTAAAAAAAATTGTTTCCTACTTTTTCTGGAAAAGTCAAAAAGTATCTCGTACCGAAAAAGAAAATGATTTAATTCATAACATTTGGTAAAAAACTGCCAATGTGTAAAATTGACTTTAAAATATTATAGAATTATATTAGGAATATTTTGACATACTTATTTATGATACATGGACATGGATGATAAATATACCCTAGTAAATAGATACAAATAAACATTCTCTTTTAAAAAGGAGATTTCAAACAATTTCCCTTACATTGGGTCTATTGTTCTTCACAAGTATCCAAAACTCATGTATAATATTAAAAGATTGTTTTTAAATTATACCATAGGAATATTAATAATTATGATATCATATAAAATCATATTATATCATTTTGTTAATATTATTTCAATATTTCCATTATTTCAGTTGTTAAGTACTTTGTTTTCCCATTCTAATTTTTTCATGTATGTCACCTTTGTTATTATTAGGATTAATTTTATTCATGTACAAAATTAAATTAAGATCATAATTATTATTTTTACTCATAATATAAGTTTTATAATTATTTATTTACTGTTACCATGGATAATTAATCTCACTGCATCGTGGAGACGGTAGGTCGTACGTACGCACAAGGGACGATATCATTCCCTTTGATGGTTATATGATATAGAATTGGATATGATATTAATTATTAAAAACAATAATCATGTAATATGAATTATTTTAAACCAATATAACCATCATTATATATATCCAAATAATATTTTTTGGAATAATAGATTACACCCCGATGTGGAGACTATAAGTCGTACGTACGCACACATGGTGTAATTGTTATTCATAAGATGTCTAAAAGGAGTTATATGGTTTTAGCATAAATATAATAATATATTATCATGTATAAGATAATTTAGTTATTTATTTTTTATGGAAAAAACATAAAAAGAGAATGTATAAGAAGAAATGAATTTTGAAAGTGGTGAAAAAATAATTACCTCTCTTTAAGGTATCTTTTTTATGTATTAAAAATTAGACTCCTTAGGATGGATTTATACACAATGGGTGGCATATATTATGAATTGAGGGATGTTGAAAGAATATTTGGGATGGTTTCTTTTTGAGAAAAAGGTCATTGGAGGTGTGATTAAAAGAGAAGGAGATGTTCCGTTTTATATGAGAGGGTAGGTGCACATTTAGAAGGTCTGGTAATATTAATTTATTATAAATTTATTTTCGGTTTATAATTTCCTCAAACTCATTTATTTTGTTCATAAAATGATTATGGGTAAAAATAATCTCATAAAATAAAATTTATATATTTTTTGATGTAATTTTGATCCATATTATTTTGATTTATTGTTATTTAATCTATTTAATTATATTTGTTTTAATAAAATTCTAAATATTTAATGATTAAAAATACTTAATTATGTGTTATAAATTGTCCATAATGGAATAAATTATGATATTATAGATCATATAGTGCTCAATTTTCAATTCTTAACTTTTCTTGATTTTTATATAATTAATTCCTTTTATTTTTATAAATTATCAATAGTTCTAATTTTTAATATATTCATTTATTTGAATTTATATAAAATCCGAACATAAAATAAATTCTAAAAAAAATATTTAATACACTCCTAACATGTAGCATGAACCTATAAAATTATTGGATCACATTAATTAGTTAAAATTTCATTTATTTTAATATATTCATACCATTTATTTTATATTTCTATCAATAAAATAATTTCTACATCACCATTATGTCTTCGCTAATAGAAATTATTTAATATCTAAAAATTCTAAATAAATTCATATGATGTATGTAATTTCTTTATATTTTGGGAGACTATTTATCTTTGTATTTTTATTAGGTTTATCACCATATGAAAATAATTAGACTTATAGAATATATCAGAGTGACATGTTGTCACTTTCTTTTGTTTCAATTACAATTACATCAGTTTAATGGAATCATTTCCATTAAATGAATCAATTCCAAACCATAGGTGACACTTTTAGACTTTAATTCATCCAATTGTATTTTTTAGGTCTTTGAGTAATTTTATTATCTATATCATATTGTTAGTTACTGTAACTTAGCTGATTTACCTTTCACTTTGGTAAATAAAAATTACTATAGTTACTATTTATAATATCCAAAAAAATAAAACTAACCTAATAAAATAATTTGGTCCCATTTATCTAAAACATGTAATTGATTTATCAATATTAAAAAAACATATTTTTCACTAATTAATGTAATATTAATTCCTAATTTCAAAATTTTAATGTAAGTTATTAAAAAGTACAGCTCTCAAATGTTTGAGAAGACTTTATCTCCAATTAAAATGTGAAATTACTACCAAGGACCAACATTTTATTAAATGATAAAATAATAATCCAATTACACTTTAAAACAAAATAAAAAGATAAACTAACTATATAAATCAATAAGATGAAAATGCAATTTTGAATCAAAATGCAGTAGTTTTGACTATTCATTAAAATATGAATTTTATCAAAAATATTCTGAAAATTCAACAAAAGTAAATTTTGATGTCACGATTATAAATAAGACATTTTTTTCAAATATAACAAACAAAATTGTTAAGAATTATATTTAATAAAGGAATCAAAAGAGTATTTTTTGGAAAATAATTCCCTTATTTGAAGAAAATAATTTGTTATTATATCATGTTCTATAAAATACATAAGTTGATTATTAATGTTATAAAATTAAAAATGTGGTTCATAATATTAAAAACCAATAGTTTTAATCCCATTAAACAATATGATTTTAATAAAATATCATTCTTTCGTGAAATTCAGTGTTGCGTACACAGCAAGATATCGAGGAAGGTCGCTCTTTCTTGTAATGCAAGCTAATACAGGGTTGAATTTTGTGAAATTTTCCTTTGATATTGCGCATAACTTAATCCAAATATATTTATTTTATAGATTGATAAATATCTATACACAGTGTTTCATTAAATTAATTATATCAAAAGAACATGAAATATTTTGTAACACCATCCAAGTATAATTTTGTGTATACTACAAGCTAATACAATTATGCATATAAATCAATATAATATTGGTGAGGCGTAAAACACAAGACATCAAAGAAATTTAAAAAAATCGATCTCATAAAATCTTAGGGAGTTACATTAATCCTCCTTAAAATAAATTTTACCCCCAAAATTTTTCAGGGTTATAAATGATTAACTACATGAAAGTTTTTATAACAGAAACCCACATTGTAAAAATGAAAACTATAACATAAGTTTAAAAAGGTAATTTATAAGAATAAATATTACCCTAAGTATCTCATCACTGGGTTTCCATATAGGATAACATAGGTGGGAAGTGAAAATGTGGATGTAGAAGATAAATCTAACCATCAAGTTATGATGGATAGTGATTGACAATAAGGTTTGGAGAATGTTAGCTACCAGAAATCCATAAATATGCAATGATTTAAGGGACCACTTGAATCATCAGATTATAAAGTACTTAGTTAATATTTTTTTCAATGTAATCTCCCTAACATTAAATATTTTTTAATGAGAATAAATACTTACTTGATTTTGGTATAATCTCTTTATTGATCGTTCTTTGAAAAATTTCCAATTAATCAGTTATTTAATGAAATGAATTTTAATTATTCATTCTGGAAGTGTTGGAAGATTATACGATATAATGATAGTTCTTTCCATATACCTCAAAAAAAGGTTATCATAGGTAATCAAATATGCATAAATCCACACAAAAGTATAAAATTAATATCATTCCGAAAACTAAAAATATAAAACCTTTGACAGAGGTGAACTAAATCGACATAAAAATTATCTCCCATATCGTATTAGGTAGTTATTTGTTGTAACATTCCAATAATGGGAGTATATTAATCATGAATTCTCTTGAAAAATGGTAATAACATTAAAAAACATATAACCTTAGTGAAAACATGCATTATGTAAAAATTAACACCTTTTACACACTAAAAATAAAAAAATTATGTATACTAAAACCGTGATATCACTTGGTTCTTAGATCAGTAATGATTTCATTAATACTATAAAAAATATCATTATTTCCTTATCCCATAATTATGCGCATATCATATGCTTTCTAAAAATATTTCATTCACTTTTCATGCTAACTGCTTCCATATAATTATGGATAACCACAATGACCAAATACATTCATATTATAATATTCCATAACACCATAAAATAGATTATAAAACACTATATTTGAAACCCATTACATAAAAATAGAATTAATCAACCACTTTATTATCATACTCAACATCACCAATAGTGATCACATGTGAGTTTACTTTGTTAATGGCCTTATGAGGTTTTTGGAATCAATAATAATCCATAAACCTTGGATTAGGTCATTAGTACGCATAATTCCCCATTTCCAAGCACTAGTAGCATTGATGTGTGGGTGGTGCCTTCTCTATAGTCTTTTCTCTATTCTGGTCATTTAAAACCTTTTTCCTATTATATTGGCACTCAAATAATTGACGAATATATTTTATAAATAGAAAAAAATTATAGTCCTTTTAAGACAATGTCTACCATGTTCCATTCCACATTATGAGTCTAATGAATCATTCTTCTTCGTTTCACCAATGTTTTGAGATTTTCCCTTGAACTCTATCTTTCATTTCTTGTCAAAAACCTGAGATTTATATGTAACAGAAACATTTATTTCGTCCTTGATACCACAATGAAAAATATCATCATAGGTACTAAAGTTTCATATAGAAATTTCACTTAGAATAGATGGTTTTAATCCACTGAAGAATCGATAAACATTAATTTCAGGACATATTATAAAACCAGAAGCATACCATGAATGTCTTGTAAAATATTCCTCAGATGTACCAATATATTCATGATCCTCTTTATTATGCTCAAAGAACTCATTTTCTATCATTTTTTGAAGAATATTTGGAAAGTACTTATTTAAAGATAATTTTTTGAACTCATCCCACTCCATGGATTCAATTTCATCTTACTACCTTATATTATTGATTAGAGTCCACCATTGGTCTGCTTCACCTTTTAAATGATAGAAATCCAAAATGATATTTTCACGTTCTGAAATGCAGATGTTGGAAAATATATTTTCAATGGTACTGATCCATTGTTCAGCAACAAGTATATTGGAAAACCTATAAAAAGATGTTTGGTGTTGCCTCATAGAGGACTCAACAGAATTTTTTTTCTTTCTATACTCATTTAGATGTCCAAAATGATTTATATCTTCTGTAAGAATAGAAATAATATTTTTCATTACATATCCCCTAAAAATTTCATTTTCAGGAGGGAAATCATTGAATTTCCTAGTGCATTGATCAATAACATGGTTCCTTCGTGTTCTAGCCATTGTCTAAAACCATAAAGGAATAATGTGAGAGGAAAAAAATACTTGGAAAACAACATATTCCTAGGGAATTACATTCAATATCTAACATCATATGTTTAATCCTCATATATTAAATAACATTACCATAATTCAAGTAATTTATCCTATAGTTATATTTAACCTTAGGGACATCTCTAGACATACCTTAGAAATGTCTCTAGGGATCTCACAAATGTTTTCGCATATTATTTTTCAATGGTTGATTGAACCCTCACTATGATACCAACTATAAAGACCCCAAAATTATGTACATGGACATTATATTAAATTTTCTGAATACTTAATACATTATTCAAAAATATGCCTACTAATCGTATTAGTTTTTTACCTTTGGAAACATGGAATATAATATTTTAAATTGGTGAAAAATCTTCAACGTTGCCTATAAATATATTCCCATTTTTTTCATACCTGAAACCATTCTTTATATCATGGGGAAAAGAAAACAGAAAAACGTTGAGCTCAAAATCTCATTTCAGGTAAACATGGAGAACATAAAACAAATCATAAAAATAAGAATCTAAATATATGAACATAATATTAAAATATCAAAATCATCAATCGTGAAATAAATCTTTGTAGTACATAAGAAATAGGACATAAAGGAACATTAACTGTGATAAAATAGAATTGGAATAAAACATGGAAATGTGTAAAACAAATAATAACATAATAATATTTCCATATTAGCCTTGGCATTTCTTCTAAGACCATCATAGTGGATAATTTCCACTATTGAACTAGGTTTACTTATCATTCCAGCCATGTATTACTAAAGCAGATCTACATGTTATTCCAGCCCTATATTACTGAACCATATTTACTTGTCATTATAGTCATGTACATATCATGAGATAAAAATTGTTACCTAATTAATTTTAGGGAGATATAGGTCCCATCTATATCCTAATGAAATCATTCGTACTTATTATACAAAACCTAAACCATTCATCATAGCATAACCCAATGAACAGAAAAATTAATTTTCTTAAACATAGTTCAATCATAACACAATCCATGTAAGATAAATGGATTTCATAAAAATAATTCCATAATATACACAATCAAATAAATGTAATAATATATATTGGAACATAAACCTATGTTATCTTAGATTGAAAAAAATCGGATAAAACACATGATCTTAATTTCTGAGTAAAATATCATGTATTCTTCGAAAACATTATCCCACCTCAAAATTCCACAATATTTAAGAGAAAACAATGTTATATAAAAATTACCTTATAATATTGTAGGATTTTAATCCAGGAAATAAGGCATTACTAAATAATAAAAATCTGTTCATGTCGCACAAGTTAAAAAAACATTGTTCTCATACTTTTCTGAAAAAGTCAAATTAGTACCACGTATCGAAACTGAAATAAGATTCCATTCAAACTATTTGGTAAAAATTCATCAATGGGTTAAATTGACGTTTACGAAGGATAAAATTATATAAAGAATATTTTGAGAAAAATATTTTAGAAATATCGATGTGGATGATAAATATATCCCATTAAATACAAATTAAAAACCAATCTTAGAAAAAAATGAGACTTGAAAAGTTATCCCTTACATGGTCTTGATATTCTTCAAATGTATCCTAACCTCATGTATAATGGTTAATTTATTTTATTAACTTATACCATTATCATATTCATATTTATGATATCATATATGATCCTATAATATCATTTTGTTAATAGTGTTTCAGTATTTCCATTATTTTAGTTGTTAACTACTTCGATTTCCATAATCGATTTTCTATGTAAGTCATGTTTTTTATTCATATGATACATTTATATAATTTCTAGAATAAATGTAAGTAAATAATTTTTATTTTTCTCATCATATAAATTTTACAAAAAATCTAGAATTGTTAATGTGGACAATGATTCTCACCGCATCATGGAGATGATAGGTCGTACATATGCATGTATGAGGATATCATTCCATTTGATAGTTAAATGGTATGTAATTGTATAATATATTAATAATAAATAATAATAATAATGTAATATTCATTACTTTAATCCATTATACCGTTCATTAAACCCACCCAAATAAAGTATTGTTCAATAATGGATTATATCACAATGTTAAGATGGTAAGTTGTACCTACGCACACATGGTGACATTGTTTTTCATAGGATGGATAAAAAGAGTTATAATGTTGTTACATAATTTTAAGAAAATCTCATAATGGATAAGATTATGGAGTTATTACATTATTATAGAAACAACATAAGAAGAGTAAGAATAAGAAGAATTTTTTTTTCAAAGAGGTGATTAAACAATTACCTCTTTTTCAGGTATCTTCTATTGGTATACAGAAAGTGACTCCTTAAGATGGATTTCTACCCAAAGGGTGACAAATAGGATGAATAGAGGGAATTTTGGAGGATTTTCGGGATGTTATTGGGTGAAAAAAAGATCATTGTATATGTTATTTAAAGGAAAGGAGATGCGCCCTTTTATAAGAGATAGGAGGGGCAACTTTTTAATTCCTTGAAATATTAATTTATTATAAATTGATTTTCGGTTTTTAATGCCCCCAAACTCATTTATTTTGAAGATATGATGATTATGGGTTGAAATACTCCCATAAAATAAAATTTAATTATGTTTTGATTTTATTTTAACCTTAATCATTTTGATTTATCCTTATTAAATCTATATAATTTTATTTCTGGTAAAAAAATTTAAACATTTAATGGTTAAAAATTTTTAATTATGAGTACTCAAGGGTCAATAATTGGATAATTTATGATATTTTCGACCATATAAATGTTAATATTTAATTTTGAACGATTTTTGTTATTTATAAATGATTTAATAATATGATAGGTTTATAAAATATCAATAGTGACAATTTTTACACAATTAATTTATTTGACATTAAATAAAATCCACAAAGAAGATTTATCCAATCCAAAATATATAGTACACTCATAACATGTCACAGTCTCTTAATAAATTATTGGATGACATTTATTAGATCAAATGATATTAATTTTAATATTTTTAAGACAATTTTTTTGATATTTCATTCTATAAAATAATTTCAATATCACTTGTTTTCATTAATAGTAATTATTTAATATCTAAAAATTATAAAAAAATTCACATTATATATATGGAATCATTATTTTTATGGATAATATTAATTTTCACAATTTTATCATGTTTATAACTATATTAAAATTATTTACATATAAGATATATGAGAGTAACACGTTGTCACCTTCTTCTATTTTAATTATAATTACATCACTTTAACAGAAAAAAGTCTAATAAATGAATCAATTCTAACCCACATGTGATTCTTGAGACCTTAATTCATATAATAGGACTTTTTCAGGTGTTAGGATAGATTTATTTTTTTTATCATATTATTAGTCACCCTATTTTATCTGATTTACCTTTAACTATGGAAAATAAATATTACCGTAGTTACTATTCATATTATCCATAAAAAATAAAAGTAACCTATTAACATAATATTCATCCACTAATTACAAATATAGAATAAATTTTTAAAAATTAAAAACACATAAATTTCACGAATTAATTTAAAATTTAATTTCCTTATCATAACCAGAAATCTAGTATTTAAGAAGTAAAAAAAATCAAAAGATTGACATGTGTTTATATCAAATTTCTGTGTCAAATTTATTCCAATGTCCAAAATTTGATTAAGTGATAAAAAACATAATTAAACTACACTTTATAACCAATTAAAAAGATAATAAATCCATATAAATAAATTAGATGAGAAAACAGATTTGAATTAAAATGATGTATTTTTCACTATTCATTAAAATGTGAATTTTATTAGAAAATTTCCTAAAATTCAAAAAAATTAAATATTGTTGTCCTGATTCCAAAAAATAAATTTAATTGTTCAAATTAAATTTTTAAATGTGTCAGAAACTAGATTTTATAAAGGCATTAAATCAGCATTTTTTGAAAAATACTTCTTTTATCCAAAAAGTTAATTTTTTTCTTATATAATATTGTAAACAATACATATGATGAATGATAATATTATTAAATTAATTATGTTGATAATATTATTAAAAAAGTCTAGTTTACATCCCATTAGATAATAATATTTTAATAATATCTTGATGTTTTGTAAAACACAGTGTTGCATACAATGCAATATGTCGAGGTTGCTCGTTCTTGATTTTAATGCAAACCTAGTCGCATTTAGTGAATGAATCATATATTGTTTTGTATCACATAATACAAACATAGTTATTTAATAGATTGAAAAAAATATATACATATTGTTGTGTCAAATAAATTCAATTAAAAGAACTTGAAATTGTTTGTAACACAAGCCATGTATAGTGTTGTGTAAACTATATGATAATACTATGTTGTGTATAGTGAAAGATAATAATGGTGTGTAATACAACAGAAGACATCACATAACTTGAAAATAATCTATTTCCTAAAATCTAATGGTGTTATAGTTTTCAAATAATATAATAAAATATTATTTAACAGAAATTATTATTATTGACATTTTTGACACTATTATTTTTATTTGATATGAAAGTCATCAAGGTAGTAATTGAATTGCAATTTAATCAATTATCCAATACCTAATATTTTATATGTGTATATATAATTCATGTGAAACTATAACTCACAAAAATTTTAATTTTGGTGTTTTTATAATAAATTACCTTATTTTTATACTCTTTACATAGTCACTCTGTCAGCGTTGCATATGTATTTAATGTAATTGTTTTTTATTAAAAATTTAATATAAAGTATCATGATTAAAAAAATAATTCATATATTAAATAACAGTTTATAACTTATTATAATTATTTTTATCACTATCAGAAAATATTATAAATATTAAAAGCAAGAAACTGAAACTTGTTACATTATTTTTACAAAAATATCATAAATGTAAAAATAAATCTCAAATAAAAAAGGAAATATTTTATGTTTTATATTTATTAATTATGATATATAATTAAAAAATAAAATAAATACATGTTTTTTAAAGGAATGTGAATCCTTATCACATTAGTTTCAAACATTAATTAGATTATTTACCCATCACCAAGGTGATAAATTTTACTACTTCCACTATTCATAATTTCAAAAAATAAAAGGGGAATATTTACCAAATTTGAATGAATTGATTAAACATTGAATCAATATTAAAAAATTAAAATCCTATGATTATTATAAATAATTTTAATGTACTCTTGTAAAATTCAATGATAAATGATATTGCAGAGAAATATGTTTTTAATCCTAAAAATTGACGTGTATCAACATCATCTAAAATAATGATCCTAATGAAATAAATTTAATTACAGAAAATAAAATGGATCTTATATCTGTTTAATTAAAAAAAGGATCCTTTAAAATTAAATTATTTAATTAAAAGAAATAATAGTTTTTCAAAATTTGATATTTTCCACTATTAAATAAAAACTCAAACATCTTAAGAATATCCCAGTGTTTCACCCAAATTAAAATTTGATATGATAATTTAAAACATTATTTATAGTTTATAAAATATAATCAATAAAATTGACAATAATTAATTAGTATATATATTCATAAAATATAATAAAATCTTTTTCTGAAGGAAATTAATTTTTAGAGCAGAAAATTACATTACTAAAAAATTTGACTACATTTACTAAGAATTAATCATTAAATTTGTATTTTTTGGGAATATTATAAATATATTTTATAATTTAGTTACCCTTATTCATAACATCTTATTCAACTACTATATTATCGCATTTAAATAATAAATGTTTTATAATATGTCTCAATTAGTTTACATCTCGGTGTTGCATGTAATGAAATCTATTTAAAATATTATATCAATAAAAGATAATTATTTCTAAAAATCTCATCATGTTACGTTATACTCCCTTAAATAAATTTAACCATAATAATTTTATCCTCTACATCAGTGGTCCAACCTATATTAAAAAATTCCTATATATGGATAATAAAACTTATTTTTAAAAGATAAGATTGGAAATTTAAAGGTTACAATAAATAAAACATTTTCTTATTCCCAGATAATGTGAACATTGGTGGGATGTTGTAAGACTATAATTTAGATGAAAAAAACATATATGGGGTAATGTAGAGTGATATAAGAAATGTTAATGATAAATTTGATGATAAAAAACCCTAAATCAGTGGGAGGTAAAAAGAAAATAATTTCAGCAGAAATAAGGGTAAAATGATTAAAAATTTATTTCAAAACACTTTTCTTAATTTTGAGGGATTCTCTTTCTATAAATATAGTGAACCTGAGAAAATGTACCTAAATTATTATTTTTCTATTTCGTAAACACAACATGATCCTTTTATTATGAAATAATGGATTATAAAATCATTACACATTCCACGAAGTTAATATTTATGATGAATTATTCATACATCATCCACTAAAATTTACTTCTAACATATCATAAGAACCATAAATGAATTAAAAATCATTCATTATTTCACAAAATAATTAAAAACCATATTGGTTAGAAAAATTTATCTAGAAATTATATAATAAATTAATATATAAAAACAAATCAATAACCAACAATGTTCAACATAATCCATTCTAAAAATACCAAACCATTATACTACTCTAAAATATTTTTTACCAATTTAAAAAATTATGAAACAATTATAAACATTATCACCAAATGACATAAATTTACTCATCATGTAACATATTAAACATGTGATTACCTTGATCCTATATTCTCTAGAGTATACCAATAATTTCCAAAAATAATACGAATCCATATAAGTAAATTTAAAAAGATTACACTTTCTGAATTTAATTCAATATTTATCCCCCAAATAAAATACAATCCTAAAAAGAAATACTTTAATATTAATAAAATAATGTTACAAACAAATATATTGAGATCATTCAAAAATAAAATTAATCATTTCATCTCAAAATTTATTTTAAATTCTATTTTTCTCTATGCAATAAAACATTTATTCCTGAATTGTTGGATGTCACAATTACTCAACAACAAAAATCACATGATCCCTTAAGGCTATCAAAACATTAAGGAAAAAATTCCCATAATTCATATTTTTATACCATATATTTAACTTCAAATAATATTATATTATTATAATAATACATGGATATGAAAATACCATCAATGAATTCCAATTCATCAGGACTTTCAAAATCCAACACATAGGTACATCATTAATTAAATATAATTAAAAATTTTTAACAATGATTTATCATTTTATTCTATAATACTTCCTTCATAAAGATAGAAATATGTATCATTTATCAAATTTCCTCAATATCAATATAATAAAATTTTATTTTAAGGGTTACTGCTAAAATAATTGATACTTCTTATATATATCTCTTAGATTTCTCATCACTAGCTATATAACATATATAATTAAAAATCCATTTTTTACATGACCTAGTTGAAACTTTTATAGATGTTTTATCCTATTAACTTTTTAATAATATTTTTATTGATTGATTCCAATTTTCTCCACATATAAAACATCACCATAATCCTTTAATAAATTTTCAGAAGTTCCTTTTATACCATTCATGGTATTTTAGTTATTCAATCCTTTTCTTTCAATGATTCATATCACTTAAAAATTCAGTAAAACACAATATTTATCTTATCTCAAGTGTTAAAAAAGTCATCCAAATTTTATTTTTTAATCATATAATGAGAAATATTATAATTCATAACAATATGTTTTCCCATTAAATATACTAATTTAGTTGATTGATCCTGATGAAAATCAGTTATTTGACCATCACATTCAGTATTTACATAGTTCCTTCTAGTTCCATCCATTAAATAAATCCAAAAAGCATAGTTTGAGAAATAATAATCATAGAGGGAAAAGGCATAAGAATTAAAATATTTCTATGATTTATAAATCATGACTCTTTCTTTTAAATATAAGAAACCTTATGTTAAACATATGTCATAAATGGTCATCATCAATTCGCATCCTTCATGAGGATTCAGATTGAATATGTGAATTAACTTAGATAAATATCCCATGAGTGTAAAAATAGATGAATAGTTAGGTAAAACTCATACTATAATAACCTAATGATTTAAAAATTAAATTCCCTTTTTAAATGAATAAATGAATTTTTATTTAATGAAGTAATAGAAAATAGACAAACTGGATTGTTTATTTTCAAACATTAAAATGTATATCATGTCGGATTTAGAATCTCATTAAGTATCATGTCATTGGATAATATTTTCAGTTTTGAGTGACCATTTTGATTAGTATATATAAAGGGTTTTTATAAAATCCAATTGACATAGATGAAAGATGCGATGACCTAAACCAATAGTATCATACCCTATGAAACACATTAATCAACCTACTGATGGATAAGTAATCACTAGTTTTTAGACTCAAACAAGTCTAACATAAATTCAATAACTAAATCTTGAATAAAACTATTTTATTATAATTTCAGGCTTATCACTACGATGGAACAAACCATGTTCATCAAACCACCACATGAATTCCCCACCATCACATAATATACCATTATAGTATACGCTTGTGTAAAAAGGGTTTATATATCTAGACTATAGTAATATTAATTTTAATATTTCTTTAATTAAATAATAATTATATTTATATATTATAATAAATTGAATTTTATATTTTTTTTATGAAAATTAGATATTGATACGAAGAAACTGAAATTAATTTTTTGCAAAATAAATAGATTTAATCAAACACTTTTTACAAATATTCAAGATTTTTGAAATTAATTTTAAATTTATATAAGAATATTATTAAATAATATTTATATAATTATGATAATATAATTTTGTGAATTCCAATATATCTTTATAAGGGTCAGAAAACAATTATTTTCATAAAACCTAGTATTTTTCTATAAATGATAATTTTGATTTAAAAGTGTAAATTCTCAAATGTAGTGAATAATTTTGACAAAATAAATATTATTTTTTAAAAATAATCTTGTTATAATTATCCAATGGTGAATTTTTCAAAAGTTTCATTAATGGTGAAGATTTTGGGTAATAATTAGACACAGTATAAATAATTGGTATGAATTATAACATCTTAATATAAATAATTCAATTAAATAAATATTATAAAGGGTAAATATGACCAAAATATGTTTCCCCTTTAAAATAATGCATTTTGATGTTATTTAATTAATTTAATAAATCCATAATTAGTTTTAAAAAACTAATATTTTATTTTATTTTTTAAAATTAAATTATTTGAATCCATGACTCACTTCTACATCACCATGGATATTATTTTATGAATATAAGTTATTTCCATTCTAAATTACTGGAAAAAAACTCATATTCTGTAGAAACAATAGTAAAAACCTTTGGAAGGATTTTTGTTATGATTATTTTTTCATATAGAGTACAAAAAAATGTTTTAATATTTATAAATAACCCCTATGTTTTCTATAAATACCCACCCATCCACCCATTAAACATCAACAAAAAACTATTAAGAATTCTTATTAACATCCATATTCATCTAAATATCCCTCCCAAGGTGTTCCCAATCTATTAATAAGCCCCACCCAATCCTTCATAATCCCCCTTCATGGTCAGAGATACTCTCAACTTCCATTATATTTTGGGTACCCTATTTATACTAAGCATTTTTATTTTAAATTTATCATGTTGAAATTTGTTTTATGCATCCCATTTATTATTATTATAAATATCATATAATTATAGAACACATATAGATCTAATTAATACCTTAAATGAACTTCTTGTAAACCCATTATGCTACTAAACAGAACCCATGATTTTCCATTCCAAACATTTCTATTGTGAATACACATCCTAATTTCAACTCAAGTATATTCACCTATTATAATATATCATCAATTTATTTGGAACATCAATACATTTGACCAGAACTCATTAACATTGGGAATAAAATGTGTGAAAGTAATTATTATATTAAATGATTTATGTTGGTAAAAAACCCATGTACATAATATGAATGTGATTGGTGGCATTGAAATTATATAGCTCTGTTGTTAATTGGATAATTTTTTTGATCAGATTCCATGGATGGTTTAGGGGAGGTCATCCAAGTCCAACTATGTTATTATGATATATTTACATAGTATTGACTTATAATTATGATATAATGATTTATATTGTTTCTAAATTCACATTATACCTTAATGTTATCATCTTATATCATGATATTTTGATCATGTTCTTTAATCACACCCCTTTTATGTATCCTTGAAGTGTATATTGACAAAAATGTATTCATCATGTTCTGTATTGATTATTTTCTTACTAGGCACTATAGCTCACCCCATTCTTATGTATATCCATAAGATATCTCATGAACTACTAGAAAGATGATGGAATATAAGTGTGTGTTTTGGTGTTTTAAATAATATTGATATTCACATATTTCGTGTTAATGGTATATATACCTAATTTCTAAAAGATACCAGGCCTCATGAACATTTAGTATTTTTTGATTATCATTATATAATAAGTCATGAATTAAGTTGTATTAATGATATCAGCTTTCATAATTGGTATCATAGTGATGTCTATTTATTTTTGTGGTTTAGGATTAAGAAATATTATTGAAAATAATTAGGATAATACTAAAAATTACAAAATATCCCTAATTAATGGTAAATTATAGAGTAAGTGGGTTCCAAGTAACAAATTCCATGTCTAGATACCAGAAGTAAACATGGATTTGGGACTATATTCCATAGAGTAATAACCCTGAAAAGGGTGGATTTAGAATTGAATAAAAGACAACATCATGAATGAAAAAATATTCCTTGACACAATACTATTTTTACACTCCCATGGGATATTATTTAGTAAATTCAGATTCACTATATGAATCTTATTGAAGGGAAGAAACGATCTAATAAAATTTTAATTTATTGAATATTTAATTGAAATCTATAAATTCATTGGTTAAATAATATCTTTATTATTAGTTTTCAATATTTCCCTTTTTGTCATTCAATAGATTGAAATTTCCATTCCTAGATCTTATTATGAATGTTTTAAATGAATAGATCTAGGATAAAATTAGGAAAGGAAGGCTTTTCATTATTTCATAAACCTTAATTACCCCAACTGACTAGTGTTCCACACATTCTATTATATCATTTATGTGTAATTCAAATTGTCATACACCGTATCAAAAAATGGAAGTTAGTCTATCTGTGAAAATGGAAAATTAGAAAATTATCACATCCAAGTTATATAACATATCCCTTATACATATTTATGGGAAAAACTTCCCAGATAACCTTTTGATATTCCTTCTAGTGGAATTTGATGCAATTCAGGGTATGTTGTATTTCCTCATATATAGCCATCATAAATTAACAAGTGATGGAAATAGAAATATTTATAATGGATCAACCTCTAATTATATACATGTTAAAAGATGGAAATGAATATTTTTTATCATATTATAAATAATAGAAATTATTTATATATGAGTTATAATATATCATTCAAACAATTGGGTCTAAAGAAAATATCATCTATTATGAAATTCCCATTCTAAGGGAATATGTTGTTGTATTTCCTAAATAATCTTCAGGTCTTAGTCCATGTATTGAGGTTGATTTCTTAGTTTTCCTTACACCAAGATCTTTTAAAATAACCAAGAATCAATATATAATAACTGGTATTAAAAATGAAGAGTTTAAGAAGAAACCTTTGTGGAATTTTGATAAATGGTATATACACCCTTGTGATTTACCATGGGCTTCATTGGTCATATTCATTAAGAATTAGGATGGGTCAATGTGCCTCATTATTTTTTATTATGAGCTTCATTATACCACTACAAATAACAAGTACCATCTTCCATATATTGTTGACTTATTTGATCATCTATATGGAGCATGATACATTTATATACCTGATATTCAGTTGGAATATTATCATGTAAAGGAGAAGAAGGTTGATATCCCAAAGGGTAAATTTCATAGAAGATACATTCAATATGAATTCATATTGATTTTATTTATACATACTAATTCTCTATGTATCATCATTTCCATAATGAAGAGTGTTTTTAGGGATTACCAAAACTAATTTATTGCAGTCTTTATAGACGATATTCTTATTTACTCTAAAAGCATAGAGGAATATGAAGAATGTTTGTACATTCTAAAAAAAACCTAGTGAAAGGAAAAGTTACTTATTAAGTATAGAAAATAAATGTTTTATACGGGGAAATTAAAATTTATAGGGCATGTTAACACAAAAAAAGTATATTTGTAGATCCATGAAAAAATGCTACTAAATAATTCAGTAGAAAAAAATATATGATGGTGGTCCATAGATTATATGGAATAGATGGGTACTATCATAGATTTAAAAGAAATTCTCATGAACTTAAATTACACAAACCAAACAAACATAAAACATGTGATTTTTGTTCGGAATGATGAATGTGAGGAAATATTAAAATTAATAAATAAGAGTATAATCACTACACTTGTTATAAAATATCCCACCGATGTGGAAGTATTTATTATATATTGTGCTATACCCAAAAAAACGTTAATGGGAAGTGTACTAATGAAATATGAAAATTTTATGTACTAATCCTCCTTCTAATTAAAAATCCATAAGTAGAACTACCCAACACATGATTTGGAATTCATTGATGTGATATTCAATTATAACATTTGGTGGAATTATCTCTCTTAGGATAAGTTGAAATATATAGAGACCAAAAGGCCTAAATTTTATATTTACACAAAAGGAACACAATATGAATCAATGAATGTGGTCATAGAAAATTAAGGATTATGATTATTGAATTTATTACCATTCTATGAAGGAAATCAAAGTGTAAGATTATTTTAGTAGAAATGATCTTGTAACATGATTAATGATGAGGATTGAATGGGTTCCAATATTATTGGACATAAAATGTATATTAATGAGAATAATAAAAAAGAAATCATCCTATAATTCTCAAATAACTACTCAAACATCATTTCTTTAGTTTATTATGGTGTCCAAAAAAGATTATGAAGTTATACCGAAAAAGGAAGTGACTATTCCAAATTTGAATGTTTTTTAAATATAGAGTTACATGGTTTGTAACTTAGATATGTATCCCATAAAAACAAGTAATGAATAAGGAAATTATGTATGGTATTCATATCTCATCCTTATCTATTCATATAGGATGAAAAATAATTTATAAATTTGTAATGAAAATTCTATGGTGGGATAATCTAAAGAGAGAGATTGTAGAATTTTAATTTCATTGTTTTGTATTAAAATAAGTAATTGGTGAATGATATATGTCAGTGGATATGATGAATCCATATTCAATACTAGTATAAAAATTGGATATCATAACCAATGATTTTTTCATAGGACTCTTGAGGACATATAATTGAAATAGTGTTATATGGATTGTAGTTGATTTCCATAATAAGTCTACGAATTTATTTTATATCAATGAATATTTATCTCTTGAAAAAAGAAAAAATATATAAATAATGGATTTGTTAATACATAAATGAGTACCACTATCCATTATATCTCATTTGGATCTTATATTTACCTCTAGGTTACATATAGGCATTCAGTAATCACTAGAAACATAACTGACTTTCATTATTTCTTATCACCCTCGTATGGATGGTTAGTATGGGAGAACTATTAAAACTATAGTGGATATATTGGGATATTTTAAATTTATTTAGTAGGATATTGTTATTTACACCTTTCCCTATTAGTGTTCTCATATAGTTTATATTATTAATTTTAAAATACACCCTATATTATAGATACGGTTCATTTCAATGATCCATAAAGGATAGAAGAGTCAGTTTCCACACCTTCCAACATAATATCAAATGGAAAGAAACCCTTACAATTACTTAACCATTTATAGAGTTTTCGCATAAATAGACTCAATACTACCAAATGTAACACTGAATGCATGAGTAAGAGAACCAATCCAATTATGTAGAAATCCACCGCCTCTCATAATACTGCTGATACATGACCATTAATATTTATTATTAAAAAATTATTAGGTGGATAACATTGAACCCAAATTCTATGTAATAGGGGGTTTTGACCAATTTCCTCATTAATCTTACCATGAAGGAGTCTTCACAGAGAAGCTGAGGATTTTTTATGCTTGAGCAAATAAGAACCTCTCTAGTGCAGAGATAAACCATCATAATATCCAATGGAATTGCTATTAATCATACTTCGCATGGTGAAAATATGGTTGAATACATCCTCGACTCACATAGATTTCTAGAAAATTCAATTATCATTTTTAATACAACTCGTTCACTTCCCCCAGACTGTGTTAATCTTGTTAAAACCGATTTTCGTGGGATTCATTATTTTAGGCCCCTTTGATATTTTCATTATATTCCCCTTTTCAATTAAATATCTCAATGTAGGATTGAAGTAAAATTATTTGGATTATTATGTGAAGATAAGTCAAACTCTAGTAAATTATGTTAAATATAGAGAGAAGAATATTATGGGACCTGATCATAACTATCAGGTTACAAAAAAGGTTTAAATAATTAAACATTATATAAAATCCACTAATTATCAACATAAGATCTATATATACAAATATTTAATAGATATGGTGTTTGGGAATATTGATAAGGTGTTTTTTATTATTTTTTCAAGGAAAAATGTAATCAGATTTGTGAAGAAGGGAATGATTCTTTTAATATACATCCTTCTCTTTGAGATCGTTAATCACATCTGAGGTGCGTCCTATAAAATTTCAATCCCACCTAATCCATCACAAGTATAGGATTTTTTTTCAATGTATCCTTATTAATGAATTACAAACTATACCCCTCACATGTAAAGAATCCAGATTTTCTACCCTTGTAAAATTATATTTCATATGAGGAGGAACAAGTGAACATATCTAATTAGATAAACAAAATTCTATGAAACATGACAACTAACCTGGTCAATGTGTTGTTGATGAACCATAAATGCGAGATTAAAAATTTATAAGTATAAGAGGTTATGAAAAATAAGTATTCCCATCAATTGTTTGGTACAAAATGATATATTTTGGATGAAATTTCTAAATAGTGGAATAATGTAATGACCAAAATTTTTATAGATGAAATTCCCTTTCTAAATGAATAATTTATTTAATAAATAATTAATTTATAGAAAATACATGCGGTTATTTGGATATTTGGATCATTATAACTTATATCACATAATATTCCAAATATTATTAAGAATAACATGTAACGACAACATAGTCATTTTATAGTGACTATTATGATTATTTTATATTAAGAGATATGAACAAAATCTAATTGACAATGACTGAAGAAGAAAATTTCCTGACCTATCAAATCATTCACTATGAATCTAATTTATCATAGTTTATAAGGAAGATGGAATAAATAGCCTTTACTTTGACCATTCAAATGTTTAAATTTAGTAATTTATTCATAAACAAAATCCTTTATGAGATACGATATAGATTATTGATATCATGAACCAAACCATTTTTTTCAAAAAAAACATACAAAACTACACCATCTCATACCTTACCATTAGGGTCTATGTTGATGTAATATGGGGTTATATATCAATACCCCAATAGTATTCATTCTTATATTTTCCTTTTAAATAAAATAATAATTAGATTTTTCCCTATTCAAAATTTTATTTTTAGAAAATCTATTGTTTTAATTGAAACACAAATTTTAATAAATTAAAGAATTTTGAAATAATTATTTTCATTTAATATTCTTATGAAATAATATTTATATAAAAATTTAATATAATTTAGTGATGTCCAATATAGTATTTATAATATTCAGGAAATAATTAATGTCATAAAAACCAAAAAATTCAATAATTGAGAATTATTATTTAAAGTAATAATGCCTTATATTTTATATTACTATATTAAGAAATTGAATATTATTATTTATATCATAACGTTAAAATTATCATTTGTTTAAGTTTTCATTGTTTTCTAAGACAAAAAAAATTAAGGTAAAAAATAAATATTTTATAAATATACAATATCTATTATGACATAATAATTTCTCTATAGTTTTGTAATAAGTAGTATAAATTAAATCCACTACCAAAAGTATTTTCCATAATAAAAATATTTTGTTTTAGAATATAATTGATATATTTTATAATTCATTAATAAATCCTCCAAAACCTTAATTTTATTTTTAGTTCATAAAATCAATTCTTTATAATCATGAATCACATACATATCCCTAAGGGTATTATTTTAATGATTTTGGTTCTTTACATATTGAATATTGATTGAAATTACTCATTTTAAAAAACCCTGATTAAAACCATGGAATGTTTTGTGGTATTTATTATTTTATCAAATGGATTACAAGACCTTTTTTAGTAATTAATAAATAATTTCTCCCACTTTTTATATAAGTATCCCCATACATTTTCAATCATATATACTCAAATCCAATTTAGAATGGATTTCATATATATATATATTAACCTATCTAAATATCTACCAATGTGGTCCAAATATATTAATAATATCCTCACAATAATTAGAAGAACCCATTTAAGGTATGATATCCTCTCCTATTTCCTTGTATTTTGAGTACATTCATTGTCTTAAGAATATTTTTTCCAATTTTTTATGTAATAATGTGTTTTTACACCTCAATTTTTCTATAATTATGATACCCATATAATTACAGAACACATTTCACTCTTATTAATCCCTTCTATGAACCTAAATGTACTACATTTGTGCTTCCAAACTTATCATGTGATTATTAATTCCTATAAATTTATTGGGAATACCCATCCTTATTTCTAATCAAAGTTATTTACCCAGTATTACAAACCCATCAATTTTTTAGGACAATATAAATATATACCCCACACCCCTTAATAGAGGGGTAAAAAATAATGAAATGTTTTATTATTTTGTATGAACTTTGTGGAGCATAAATGAAAGTACATGATACAAATGTGATAGGTTGTCCCCGAATTATACAACAATTTAATTTATTGGGTAATGTTTTCATCTCATGATATTCCATGTATGGTGAATGGAAGGTAATCCTTGGAACATTAGGTTAGGATTTTTTTTGTTGGTTATATTAGACTTATACTTATGATTTCATGTGTTTATATAGTTGTAACAATACCTTATTACATTTATTTTATCATATTTTATCATGATTCGATGACCATGTTTTGTATTATCAAAACATTTATTTCAGCATGATATGTATCTTAAATAAAATGTTTTACATACATAATTTTACGAATCCATTATTCCCTTAATAAGATTTATTTATCACCAATTTCATATGTATTTCTCTTGGTTATCTCATGTAGTATTAGAATAAATAGTGAATATAAGGTCATTTTTTAGAGATTCAAAATATTATTGTTGTTCCCATGATTCAATTTAATGTTCAATGTAATTAATTTCCTATAAACATGGGGACCTATATTCTATGGATTTTTTATTATATGTATCATTATATATTATATAATTATTTTTTTGTACTAATGAGATGAGTTTTCATACAATTTTTTCTACAATGATGGTTGAGATATACTCAATTAACTCTTTTTTGTGTTATTAACCCTATATGTATAAATGAAAAAATAATTTCTACTTGCAGTTTCCAGATAATTAAATATTTCATTGAAATAAACATAATCTCTAAATTAACAAAAATTTATGATATTATTCTACGAATTGTCACATCTTCAAAGAATATCATAGGGTTACGCTCCATAATAATGGTTTTTCAAAATACTGTTCCAATGTATTCTATTAATATTTGTTTGATATGAAGTTTAAAAACCACAACAATAGTAACCTACTATCAATTTCTTGATTATTATATTGGAACTAGATACCAGGGATTGTATCCTAACGGTATAAATAGTTTAATAGACTTGCTAAACTATATACATACATGATTCACATATTACATCATAAAAAACACTATGAAATTTAACATTTTTCATCTTCAAACTCATTCAATGATTCCCCTTTTATATCAATGGGAATGGAAATAAAATAATATTTCCACAATCAATCATATAACATTTATAGTAAACTCTTGTATGGAAATTTCTTATAAATATTACTAAATAACACTTCCCATGATACAAATAATATAGATCTCTAAAAGAAATTTAATTTCTAATTAAAAATTATCATAGTAAAGTTAATATATAAAGAAAAATTTAACATCTAAAATATTAATAAGTGGTAAAAGATGACCATCAATTTATTAGAAATAAATGTTTTGTAACAAAATCTTGTTCATTAATGAATAAATAAAATTTTAATAAAAATAATAAAATATGATTTTTGTAAATATTTTTAATTTTTAATCCATTGATTTATTTTGTATAAGATAAAATATCATAAATTGTTTTAGTGGAAGAAAATATATTAATTTTGAATACATTTAGAAACATTATTTTTGTATTTTTTGGTAATGGATGTAGATAATCAACATTGAGGAGAAATTAGAAGGAATCATTTAAAATAAATTAAAAAATCTCGAATAACATAAAAAGACATTTAAATATTATTGGAGAAAATAATAAATGTCTTTTTTTAGTCAATTTTAAAAAATATGGACTTCAAAAAAAATTCCATATTAAAAATATAAATAAATTATTTTTTTATTAATCATTTAATTTCTTCATTCATGTTCCAATTAGATTAAAATTTCTGAGAGAACATGTATGGTCTGTAAATGTAAAAAGTATAAGAAAATAGTTTTTTTATGAACTATACATTATAATAATTTCTCAATTATAATAGGATCAATCCCAAAAAAATGGGATTACGAAATAATTTCATACCTCTTTGGTGACATATTTATTTTAGCCCCTGGAGAGTGTCAAACTGAGTTGAATGGGTTTTCATCATGAATAAATATATATTCTTTTTAAATACACCTATGGGGTTGAATATACTCTATATAAAACTAAATAGGTACATAATGTAAAATATGTCTCATTATAGTAGGATTTTAGATGAAATCCCAAAAAATGATCATATCATTGAAGTGAGGATATGTGAATAAAACAATTACGTGTAAAAAAATAAAAATCTACATTGAAAAAGTGGAAATAAAAAATAATTATTATTTTTATGATTCAAAAATAATCATGGAAGATCATTTTTAATGATGAAAAAATATAACCCAATTAAATGAAATTGATTTAAAAAATATATACCTCAAGTTCAAATATCACTACAAATTTTTATAAATTTCTATATAAATCATAAATAATTATTATACATATATCAGAACCTTGTATATTTAAATAATGTCATATGTTATCCATTTATAAACTTTTATCACATATTTTTTGGATAATGTTTTATTATTATCATTATTTTGAGTATTTACTACTTAATTTTTCATTAGAATTTCTGTTTAGTAGTTCTAGTTATTTTGCATTGATTATTGTTTTATAATTTAAATAATTTTAAAAATAATATATATAAATTATATAATCATTGTATATATTTTTTTTCATTTATAAAATTTAATGATATTAAAATGAAATATATCGTTCATGGTGACGGTAGGACGTATGTACACATGGACACTATTTTCATTTCACAACCGTTGGAATGAAGTAAAGATTAAATATATTTTACCTTTAAATAATCATTATGATATAATATTTTTCATATATATTTATTTGATATATACTTAATTACTGTACATGAAATTATAAGTTAAAAACATATCATGTCACCTAGTTGAGATGGTAACCCATATGTACGCATAAGAGACATTATAATTTTCCAACATAATATTAGGTAAGAAGGTAGATATGATTTATAGTTATGGATGTAGAGTTAGATATAAACATCTTATATAATATTTATTTCCAAATTTATTACCATTCACAAAAAATGGTGATGAAAAACGAATTACACCACATCATGTAGACAATAATATATGCACAAGGGATGTTTTCCATTTCTATAGAATAATAAAAAGGGAAAAAATATATTTCCAATAAAAAATATCATATTAGAGTATTTATGATACTAAAATTATTAGTTTACAGTTGGTACATAATATATAATAGATGTATAAGAAGAATTAAATCATAAATATTCGACAAATATGATTACCACTTGTTCAGTAGACATCCATAAGATACCAATTTAAGGAACATTGGAATGATATTTTTGGAAAAACTGAACCCCAAATTCATATATTTGGAATTTTAGAGGATAATTGTGTAGAGTTTGGCTTATCTAGATGGAACATAGTAGTTTAAATAAAATTGATAATGGTTTTCCTTTTTTATGTGAGGGGAGGATTACTCTTTTAATTTTCCAAAATATTAAAATATAATAATGTCACATTCATCTAAAAGGTGTTCCAAAACTACATTTATTCTCAGATAAAGATAATATTGAAATAATATGTTTATCTAATCAAATTCATATAGGTTTAGATATCATTTTAATGCAAATCCTTTATGGTAACCCCTCTATCAACTATTTTATAACATAACCATTATAACAATTATGCCAATCTTAAAGGGATATAATTTAACATATATGGTGATAATTGTCTCATAAATGGAAAATGGATGAAATTTGAAAACATTTATCAGACTTATTTTCATATATCATGTTTTTATGTTATTTATATAATTTGACAAAAAAATAATTATCATAAATTATCCCTATTGACACATTTACACTATTCATTTATTTTGACTTTAAAGTCATCAAGATAGTAATGAAATTCAAATATAATCCTTTAAAACATCCATATATGTTATATCTATCTATAAAATTCTTGGTACATAATAAATAAACATGAAATATTTCTTTTGGAGTTTTAAAATTAATTAAATTTATTTTTATACTACAAACACAAGCATAGTGTGGGCATTGCATAAACATTTAAGATAATTATTTAATTATTAAAAATTAAATAATAAGATTCCAATGATTAAAAAATCCTTATTATTTAAGATAACCATTTTTAACCAAAAACAATTTGTTTTTCTTTTTTTTTAAATATTTTAGATATTAAAATGATGAAAGTGATATTTTTTAATTTATTATTTACAACAATATTATAAAGGTACAAATAAAAGTTATATGATAAAAAAGAACCTATATTAGAATTTGGATGATTATTGATGAAAACTAATCTTAAATTAAAATTAATAATAGTATTTTAATGAATTTTAATCCTTACCAAATTAATTTTTTAACATTAATTACTTTATTTATCATTTACTGAGGTGATAAATTTTACAAATGTTACTATTCATAATTTTTATATATAAAATAATTTTATTAATTAAATTTCAACCAGATAATTAAAAATAATGAGTCAATTTTATCAGATTCAAAACATATAATTTTTAGATAATAAATATTAACTAAAACTGCAAGATGGGATGAAAAAACCTTTTTGAGAAAAAATTTGTTTTTAGCCTCAAAAGTGACTTATATCAAAATCATATAAAATTTTCATCCAAATGGAATTATTTATATTAATTTAAAAAAAATGGATCTTATATCACTTTTAATCCAATATATAATGGGAATTTTAAATAACATTATTTAAAGAATAAAATAACCATGTTAGAAATTGTGGTATTTTACATTATTCATTGAAAAATCAACAATTTTAATAAAAATCAAAAAAACTCAACCCAAGTTAATTTTTATGTGATGATTTCAAAATTTATTTTTATTTTTCAAAATAATTTTTTTATAATTGGGAGTAATTAATTTTAATTTTCATTAAAAATATGCTTGAAAATCATTTTTAATTAATTTTTTTTAAAAGCAGATAATAGATTCACTAATAATTGAGTGAGTGTTTTATAAAAATAAAAAAATAGTTTTTTATTGATTAAGCCAATTATTCATATATATTTTATAATGAAATTAATTATATTCATAGCTATCAATTCAATTGTTTTGTTATCTCATTTAAATAAAAATATTTTTATATCGTATCTCAGTTCACATATTATTCGCTATTGCATTTTAAGAATTTTTTGGGTCACATAAAATTAATTTTAAATAAAAATATATTTAAAATATTCATTTAATGTATTATCCAACAATGATTATTTTCTTAATGGTTATATATTCTATACAAATAAATATGATCAACATAGTACCTAGAAAAATAGGGGAGTCACTCTTGTGGTGGATGAAATGCATGTATATGGTACCATGCATATAAATACAATTTATATGAATATTTTTTACTTTAAAATCATTGAATAGATATATGGGTAAGATTACAAAATATTCTATATGTTTATTAATACAAATTGTTTGATAAAAGTAGTGCAATTAAAATCATTGAATTGGGATTCATGAAAGAGTATTTTAGTAAGTAATGATACAAGGATTTACCATTCTCAATTGAATCATAGTTACTACAAGTATTTTATATCCTAGGTCAAGAAAATTTAATGTGGTAAATTATTTTTTTATATATCAAAACCAATGTAGGGTAAAATTACATTACCATGAGGATAAACCATTTAGTTCAACTAGGTAAAAAAATTTAGGGTGGTCTAAATTGTAACATCACAACCCAAATCACTGTGTCTGATCTAGAGTGTCACGTTACCCCATGTGTGTGTCACTATATGCAAGTAGTTATCAACTAGTGTTGAGGGTATCGAGTGGAACCATGAGGAGATTATACAGTCTGTTTCATGTCATTGGATCAATAATAATTAGAAATAAAATAAATAATCAGAGTACTCCATTCAATAATAGAAATATAACATGTATGATACAGTAACTAGAAATGACACAAATCTAGGGTAAGGGGTAATCAAATAAAATAAAAACATAAGTTTATATCCCAATCAAAATTTTTCCAACATCATGTGTATCCTCCATTTCCACATTGTCAACCATCCATCATAGGTCCCCTTCCATTTTCTATATCTCTAGACATGAAATCAACAAGAACACTAAAATACATGTTTAGGGTGTGAGTACAAGACTTCGTATAACACTAACAATGTCTCTAAATATCAACAAATAAAATATCCAATTGAATGAAATAAATAAAAAATTACATTGATATAAAAAGAATATATCTCCCAAGTATGAAACATATATTTGGTCCTTGGGTATGGGCTCTACAGGCTTAATCACCATATTATAAGAAACATACATGATTTTGCATAATTTCATATGAAACATTAGTAACTAGCCTAGTTTATCCTCCTCAAATGCATAACTGGAAGCATGTGACACATTTTATTAGTCTATATAGTCTATTTACATGCTAATATAAATGGAATTCACTTCATCCTAGAGTGGATAGCCTAAACATGCATCCAATTAATTATTCATTCTTTTATTTCACAAATTATTTTTTAATTCTTTCTTAATGCATAATCTGCCAAACATCATAATTTTTTCCCCCTAAAATATTCTTTTAAAATAATAAAATATATTATAAAACATGTCATTGAATACATATACCATCCATATATATATACATGCCCATTGATATATATATACATCCACACCCCCACACACAAACAGACACACACACACACATATATTATCCATATATATACAAGTAATAGACAAACACAACATATATATAATTACACCCACACACACAGATATATTTCTATACATATATATATTTGAACCATATATATATATATATATTATTTATACACATCTATATATATATATATATACAACCACAAAAGTACATATATATCCCACATATATATACACATTATATATATGCTCACCAGTATTATTTTTAAAATTAATAATAACAACAATAATAATAATAGTAATAATAATAATAATAATAATAATATTATTATTATTATTATTATTATAATTAAATATCATCCATCATTTCCACCGTTAACATTTCAAAAAAAATCCATTCAATAATGAATGTTGATTAATAATTTTTTTAATCACACAAAACAATTTATTTAGAAAAAATATTATTGACACATGTAATTCTATTATTTTTATTTGACATAGATAATAATTGTAATATATTTGTATTATTACTATTAAAAACCATGAAAATATTTAAATTTTGAATATTTTTATCATTTCATACACATGATAGTAATTTTAAATTAATCATTGAAAATATATATTCTTCTATTTTATGAAATTAGTAAAACAGAAAAAAAAAATGGAGGATGAATTAATTTCTCATAAAAAATCACCAAAAACCCAACACAAAATATGGTTATGTTGTTCCTAGAGTAAAACTAACATTTTATATGTAATACTGGTCTCATATTAATCATTTGTGAAACCATTTATGATATATTTAACTAATTTAGAAAAAAATCATAATGAAAATGGTAAATAAATTTCCCTCTTGTGTGATTTACACAGAAATGTGATTTTCATAACTATTATGTTATTATTAGGGTAAATATCATTTTCTACAACTAACAAATTTTTCATATTTCCCACATAAGACATGACTTCATAGATATCCAACTATTTCAAAAAAAATTAAACTATTGTGATATAATATATTTAGTATTTTAATTCTTTCAATATCGAGACTCAAATGGCCACAAAATCCCATGATAAATCAATTAATAACACTAAAATATTCAATATAATATTTCATGGAATTTCTAGGAAAACATAGATTCATTTAATAACAAGTGCTTTTACCATTTTGTAAACTCATAATCAACACATGTTCTGAAAAATATTATTTTTAAGATAAAAAAATTAATGTAATATATTATCATAATAGAGTTTTATTATCATTTAAATTTTAAGATAATAGACTCATATATAAAGGGTTATTGTATGAATGATTGTATCCTATGGAATGTATTTAGATACTCATTAGAGGTGAAAAATCAATTCAACCTATAAAGAAAAAAATGAGGTCAATGAATTGGATAATCATTTTCTATAAAATATAAAATGTTTCTCCTCAAAATAGTATGTGTTTACAACAACATTTATGTAATATAAATTAAATATTTAACTGATTATATATATAATGTCTTTTATACATTATGACATAGCCAATACCTCATAAGAACACATTAGAATTTTTCAAATTGTTAAAATGTTAAAAGTTCGAATACATGTGGATGAAAAAAGAGATAAAAGCATCATTGAATGATGGGATTAGAAAAAAATATTATTGTTAGATGGAGATAAGTAATGTTCATGTTTGTGTAAAAGGAAAACAACCCACTAGTTAACACCATCAAGTCTATTATAATTAGTCGAATTGGGATCACAACTCGAATTCTCAAGTTGATTGATGTGAAAATTTGGCATAATTTTGTTCTAGAATTAAATATACTAATATGGGAAGACATTAGGAAAAAATTATGATGTTGTTTCTCTTTTTTAAAAAAATAATGGAGGAAAGAATGTTTCAATTAATCTTAATTATCCCCTTCTGAGTATTGGTATATTAGAATTTTTTTAATTAAAATTCAAAATTATGGTCATTTGAAAGGTTCATAGAACTTATAGGATAATAATTACTATGAATTATATCATGGATCCATAAGGGAATGAAAACCCCCTACTACCACCGTTATATTAACATATGATAAACCAATACATATATAATATGTTCCATGATCGTCACATGGAGGAATCTTTTTTTTATTTTAATTGTTATTTTTTAATTAATATTAAACAAATTAATCAATTTTAATAAAAAAGTATAATTTTATAAATAATAATTTTTTTAGAAAAGTATAAATGTGCATCAAAAAAGTATAACACTAACATAAAACAGTTATAGGGTTCACATAACTTGAAATTTTTTGGGTCAATTTTAAATCCATAGTAATTATTTTATGATATTAAAAACAAAAATATATTTATGTTTCTTTTTCTATATATAGATTGACTAATAATAAAAAAATTCACTTCTACTCATTATCATATGCTACAGAATGAGGGTTAGGTAAATATATATTGGCCACAAGTAGATAGAAACACATGGATTACGAGTATCATTTATAAATATAACATATCAAAACTAATTTTTGTATATTAGCATTAAATAATAATGAATACTTTGTTTCCAAATTTCATTATTATTTATACATAAGGATATTTTTTGATTGTGTGCATTAAACAATAACATTTATATTCCTTGATGTGGATAAAATAAAATGGATGGGTTGAGAGTTATATTTTTGGAGCACCGCCAAATAAATTATTATGAGAAATATAATATACATAGGGACATATATATTAATTTAGATGGTAAAATAGCCTAAATAGACCCTCTAAAAGAAAATTAAAATTAGATTTTTCCTTGGTTCGAAAATTATATAAGAAGGGATCAATGAGAATAAACAATATACAATCAACCACTAAATAAATATCCTCATCCCTATCATTGAGGCTATATATTACAGTCCAAGGTATATGAGTAAATCATTTAATTTTTTAACTGTTTTCAATAGATTTGAATGTAGACATTATTGATACCTTTAATATTTTAAAATTATTCAAGATGAAATTGATTTTCATTTATATCTACCTTCACCCAGCCGGATCCTTTTTCTAAGGCCAATAATGTATAATATATGTGATCATATTATATAAAACAATGAAATTATAAAATATCACATGAGGGTTAGGATTTTTATAATAATAGAGTCAAGCACTGATCTACATGTTCCCCTGGATGATATGGATGTTCACACAATTGATATTGTTATTGTAAATTTCATATAATTACAGCCAAATGTTATAAATATTATTCATGATACCAAATTATGTTTATTATAATTTATTTTCTATTTAAGATGATTTTCAATTAATGAAATTTTATCAAAAAAAAGGTATTTTATTACATATAGATAAATGAAGGTGGAAGCCAATGTACGAGTCTACAAAATCTATAGGATCAACTAATAGATAAAAAAGTCCAACCAAGAGTACCTTTTCCCTAAAAATTATATTACCTAATTTATTAATATTATAAATTCTTGTAAATATATAAGTCAATGATGAAAAAATAGATTTCATTGAATTTCAATAAAAAAATGTATATAGACTACATTACAAAAATGATTTTTCTTGAGAGTATAACTAAAATTCTAAATCATGAATGTTTGGGAACCTTGACTATGAATGAATACATGATGTATAATTTCATAATATATTTATCCAATAATTTATATACTTCTGTAATTACCAATAAATATATTTATGATTTTCTACATGGATATATATGACTACTATGTGATGAGAAAACCCATTGATGAATATTTTGGACTCATTAGTCCTCATATAACTTATACACAAGATATTAAAATGGGAGTAGTTTAAATTTCAAATAATGCTTAGCTTGTAGAGAAAATGACTAAATAGAAAATAACAGATTATAGGAAATCTTTAGTATTTAAACTACAGCATTAAAAACATAAATTTAATTATATAAAATATATTTTCATTACATTGAATAATTATTTTTTTATGAATTATTTGATTCAATTTTCATTCAATTTAAATACTCCTAAAATTAATTTTTGGAATCCAAAGAATTTATTTTGAAAATATAATCCCAAGATGATATTGATTATAAATTTTTTAAATATTAAAATTAAAATTTCATATATAAACATTAAATTAAAAAATTTATATTATTTTTGACTGATATTTTTTTATAATAGTGTTATGTTTATTTATCATAAAAATCATGGTATTATGAAGGCCAATGTGCATATAATACCTATTTATTTCTATAAGCGTATGAGTGTTAACGTATATATTATAATATTTCACTATAAAATCATATATACAAATAAATTAATTATTTTTATATGTATTTTTTCTGTTTTCAAAATAATTTAATTCCTAGTATTGTTGTAATTATATTGGAAAGTCTCTACAAGATGTCGTATTCCATCAACAATCATTCAACCCTGAAGGTTTATTTCTAGGGATAATTACGATTTATTTTAAAATAACTAAAAATCAATTAATAGATAATTTTCTTATGTTACTAATAATTTTGAAACGTCATAATATATAGGCCACTCGATTGGTCCCCCAACCTTGTTCACCATGAGACCTCATACAAGCCTCCCTTTGTGCAAGATTCTATTGACTGGAATAATGGGTCTAGGGTAGTACCTTGAAAAGATTTTATCCCTATATTAAAGCACACATTAATAGATAAAATAATCTAGAATAAGATCACAATAAGAAACATTAGATTACATAGGGTAAATAAAACAACCAAATCAGTAATAACATGTAATTTAGAAGTAGTACAATCTTAAAAGGATGATCACCCCTCAACCCATTCAAAAATACAAGTAAATATAGAATAAAATATTATAATTAAAGTACATGAGGCTTCAATACATCTGTGAGAATCACATAAACTCCAGTATCCAATCCGGTTTTATCTTATCTTCTCGGCCATCAAAATCAACCTAGGCCACTACCCAAATGTTCCAACAGCAGGTCAAGTATATGATCGAGTAACAAATTTACAAAGTTTCATTAGTTAGGTGTGAGTATATATATATATATATATATAGGAAACCCCTAATTTAGTCCCATAAATAACAAATATATAAATTTATATGCATGTAACATTATATATTTAAAAAATAAATATACCCTGGATAATAAATAGCCATTATACTTCATACATATTTAATATCAGGGTGTCTATAATAACTTCATGTTGACCATACCAGCCATATAAAACTTGAATACATGGGTATAATATAAGAATATATAAATCATAGGCTAAAATTTCAAAAATATAATTATGAACTTCAAAAAATCTAGATTCCAGCCATATTGGGAATCTATCGAAACTAGAAAACCATGAAGGGGTCAAAAAATATTCTTAGGAATCTTATTAAATAACGGAATGACAAATATGACCCATGTTACCATGAAATACATCAAGATCCACTTCCTTATAGGAATCCTGGTTAGGATGATGTAGGTGTATCTAGATATACTAGCCATATCCTAGGGATGATGTAAGAGTATTATCATAATAAAAGTTATCATACTAAAATCACCAAGACTATATGGATGGATCCTATACATACTATTATACAAGGGACTCGTAGAATCTAGGTCATCCCATATAATCCAATGGTAGAATCTCCAAATTAGAGGAATTATTATGTGTATAAATATCTTAAATCTAGGAAGAAAATTTGTGTATACCCAATGACATAGTCACATCCAAGTGTTATCAAACAAGTATCATAGAAGGATTATAAGACGGATCTAGAGATGTATGTATGGGCATCCCTAATAACACCATCACATCATGTCAATGTCATAGGATTATTCATAATTATCACATCTAAACATCAACAGATACATAAAATATCAATATGTGAAATAATATCCATAAGGTTTGGAATTGTGGAATATATAATTCCATCCCCTCGTTCTATATCCTCATGGTATCACATCATTCGTATGGGTTATAAGGTGACACCTGGTACCATCTATACTCATTCCAAATTCCACCCTATCGCAAGGGTCAACAGTCATAGGTGGCCCGACTATGGTCCACATACGTCTGATATATTCCTCCCATTCCTATTAGAAAATTCACACTAGGTATATGTCCTTATGTCCTGTCCCATTTCTCAAGAATCCTACATCAACCCTAACACCAAACCCTACCTCTAGTCTCATAGGTTCGCAACACCCAAGTAACCATGTCATGTTGGGGGAGGAACACTCACTCAATGGTCTTTTCAATGATCCCAAATACACTAGGGTATCTCTCATGTAAAACCCATTATCCATGAATCCAAGGTCATCACCCCTCACTTCCTAGGGTCACTAGGTCACCTATAACTGGTTCCACTACACCCTATCATTTTCAAAGTATATCCTCACCCTTTTGTGGAAGATATATCATATGGGTTCATGTGGGTTCATTGGGGCCCATACACCCTTGTCAAATCCAATAATAAATATAAATTCTATTAAAAAACATGAATTTTTTTATAGGGTCTCACCTCATAAAGTGGTGGCCCAAGCATCCCACATGCAAATAAAAAAGTTCATATTTTCAAATAGAAAATTCATAAGTACCAGTAAAATTTTTAGAATCATTCGACACTTATTTACAAGGGCTAAATGTGGCTTCAATGTACCATCAAAGCCCATCCCACCTCATTTATAATGAACCAATATCAACTCAACCGCCCATGATCCTATATCAAGAAAAAATATATAATTAATTATAAAAATTATAATTAATTTATTATTTCAATTTAATTTGATCATACTCATTGAAATATAACTGGGTAATCAAAGTATACAGAAACCATGATTAAATTCATGAAAAAGCCTATGGAACTCTCCAAACCATAATCTACGAAACATCTCTATCATGATAGAACATTACAATTTTAAAATTAATTTAATTTATGTAAAAAATCATATAACATTACAAATGATGACGTACCCCAACAATATGACTCAAGGTTATAGGAATATTCCACATCCAGATATCCCCTTTGCAGGAAGACGACAATCCCCAATGGGAGATGCCATGTTAAGAGTCATTTCAATTTAAATTTATACAATAACAATTTAAAATTTAAGGTGATGGCTTACATCCACCCAAACTACATTCCCACATAGGCATACATTCTCACATAATTCTTTATATTTAAGCCATACAAGAGCCTCATGAGGAACAAATGATTCTGTAATTCTATAGTGGAATTAAAATTGAATCCTAAACATAGTGAAATAAAAATCATAGGGAAGAGAGTGGGAGAACAAAGTTGGACACGAAAGTCAAGGATCCATCATAAATATCTAAATAATGGCCAATATAATAATTATTTATAGAATAATAAGATCAATATGGATAAAAAATAATTGGTTATGGAGTTTATGAATTAGAGGGAAGGAAGAAGGGATGATTATAGATAAAATCACATAGGGGATAAGTGGGTTTTTAGGATTTTAATTTTTATAATGGTTTTCCAAACCGTACACGAACAATGTGGATGAAATTTACTCAATTCCTTCATCATGAATGATATTCTCTAAAACGGAACATTTTTTGTTTGAGACCATGTGTCAAGCCTCCATCCAAAACCAAGTCACATAGTTTTCCTTTGAAAGTGGATAGTTTCATACAAACCATGATCTATCCATTCCATAAAATCATTCTCCAAAGAAGATGAACTAAGAAGTACATGATCAACAGGGAGCCTTTTAGTTTGCCTAATACAATGCACTCAAATCCATTATCACTTGAAACAATCCCCCAAAACTCTTGAAACAGAACCACAATCTATGTAGAACAACCTAGGAAACAAAAATACAATTTGAGCCTCATCCCAGATTATAAATATTTACATGTAGATATCCCAAATCATGGGATTCTATTCAAAATATATAATCATTATTTCAAAAATCCCATAATTGAATTCGCAAATATCCAGGAACATTTTTAGACCCCTAATGAATTTTCTTCTTACAATCTCTCCACCATAATAAATATCAACATATAGAAGAATCAATGGATATAAAAACATATAACCCAACCTAATTTGGTCCTGAATTCCCACTCAAAGAATCATGTTCCACCTCTAAACACCGAATATTTTTCCTTAGAGCATCTCCAAACATGAGAAATTATGTTTTCAAAATTCTAATCCAATGGTCACATCATACAAAATAATCTTGATAGATATCAATTATTACCATGAAATTTGAAACATGCCCATATCCTCATTAAATAATTCATTGAGCCCATGGTTCTCCCAACCATAGAAATTATCCAACAAGGGATAATTAAAGTCATCATTGCCTCCTCACCATTAGAATTATTTATACAACCATGATCATTCTAGTTTTCCATCTAAAATATATAGTTAAATACAATAAAACAACCAACAACTCCCAAATGAATAATCTATCATGTGTTTGAATTACTGTATCAAATTACATTCCAAACACTAGAAGAACCTCCACTGTCCAACTTAGGTAATTTACCACTTCTTCAACTACCACTGAGTTATATGATAACCTAATACTTATTAACATACTCAATTAGAATATTTTAATGATTAAAATATGTTCACTAAAGTATTTACCCAACGTCTGGTATAACACTATTGTTGGATAAAAAATCTATTAAAACTATCATTGTGTCCTTCCAAACATGCAGACATGGCATCGATCTGATTGCCTCATAGATTATTATAAAACCACATCAACCTTGTTGATAATGAATTGAATCTAATATAATATCATAAGGTAATAAGTACCAATTAATCATGTAGGAATCCAAATAAATATTGTCTGCTTTACTAATCACCATCCAAATGAACAAATGGTCATCATAAATTGAAATCACTATGCCAACAACATTTCTTGTATGTGGATCATTCCTTTATGACCCACACTCAATGCATTATCGCTGATAATGACTATGAGTGATCATCACACTCATACTATGGCACCAATTAAAAAACACAAAGGCCATCTATTACAATCTCATAGAATTTTTTTCCTCAAAATCTTCTACAGATCATATAATTGGAGTATCAAACCCTCAACGGCCTATGTTGGGTTCCACATTGTAAAACATCCATCATAACACTCATTTTGAGAAACATTATTGAGTTCAATCACTAAATTTCTGACATCCATTAACAACCAATATAAACTAATCTTTTCAATACTTGAGCTGGATTCACAGAGATAAGAAATGCCACATCACCAAAGCCTAATTTCATGTCTCCACTATTGTGGAGGGAAATATGTGATTACATTAAAACCATGGGTCTCCATGTTCACATGCAATTTTTCAAAATCAAACACCCTCAGATTTCACCCAACCTCTCAAATATCCAAAATTTAAATGGGTATCATGAAAAAATATCACATACCATTCAACAAAAACCCACATAAAAAGGTTTATGATCCCACTATACCTAATAACATCACCCGACTCACGCACCCATGACTATCACCACCAAATAGTTTGGAGCTTATCCATGAAATTTCAATCCATACATATAATAACATCAATATTTTTCTCATATGATGTACAAACATTTCACCCATTACAAATCCAACCCCATGTCTAGATTCAAACAAATTCCATTCATGTCATTTGTGTCTACCCACACTATTAGCACACTACTAAAGGGATCTAGTAATATATTTGGCCAGGACCCTCAAATACTCCTTCCTTCGAAACCAACCTCTAATAGAATCTATCATCACTCAAGTTTATCTATCTCACAAAATATTAACTCAGAACAAATAATTTTTAATTTATGTGGCACTATCAAGCCTAAGAAAACTTTTCTCAAGGGCCACCCATGTAGAGAAATAAACACCTACTCAACAATCCCTGGTTCGCAACCGAGGACATGTAGGTCCTCCAACATTTTACAAAAAATAAATGTATAAATTTATAACCCATATGAAAACTTATGTTCATACCTCAATAAACAACAACATCTACTAGAAAATTTCCACTTTTGGTTCTCATGTATAGAAATTTACAGAAACCTGTGTTGAGTCAACAACCTAATAGGATATTGATTCATATCAAGCATCCTTATACAAGAATTCCCTGCTTGGGAATCCTAAATTCATCATCTAACATATATAAAAAGAATATACCATCATCCTCAATGATATGTTCCAAATAAATCACGTCAAAAGGTTTGGATAAATATATTTCCTTTCTAATATATTTTGGAAAATAACATATAGGTTGTTAACGGTCACATTAAATATCTAACCCTAAATACTGATAACCCACAAGGGGAATACCATGAATAATTAAAATTCCTATATTGACATAGTTGGGCCACTTCGCCTCCTATGCACGTCGACTATTTCATTATAATCATCTTTGAGTATCTTATTCTATATTCACTTTACTGTACATAAAAGGAAAATAAATCTACAATTCAACCAAACTGAGTAGAATTCCACCAAATATGTATATGGTGATATATTTTATCATCAATTTATGACACATTATACAAATAATACCTAGTCATTAGTGAGATCTCACAAAAGTAAAATAATATAACATGTGAACCCTACAATCATGATATGAGTTATGAGATGACACATTCCATTATAGTCTAATATTCAATTCCAATCGATGGCTTCTTTATAATGAGATAAGATCCAAAAACAAATAATGTACCAAAAAAACTCAAAAATAATGGGTGTTTCTCAAGAATATAATCCCATAAATCCATAACAGAGAGCATTAAAAACCTAAATCTCATCTCTGTTTACATAGACTTTTTACTAGAATAACTGATCTTGATTCAGCAGCCTGATATCCACTTCATGATTTGATACAATATTTTTTTACAAATATAATAAGTCCAAAATAGTAAAAAAATAGTTAAATAGAATATCAGTTAAGACTTTATAATGTCACGATAAAAAGGACACTTGATGAGTTTCCCATCCGACTTCACTAAAAGACCTCAAATGAGTTTCCCCATTTTATAGAGGCAACCTACTCAAAGCAAGGCTCTGGGTAGTAACATGGGGCCACAATACACCTTGAAAATACTATATAGTAAAAAATTAAATAATTATGTACCATGTCACAACAATAAGTTTAAAAGGATACATGATAAATAAAGAAACCCAATGGTTAATTACATTCAATGAGAATGTAGTATATCTATATAAGTTCGATTTCGTATAAGTACCTTCACATATAAGAATAAAATTAAATAAAATAATAAAATAAATTTATTATTGGTTCCATTAAATCCCTTCAACTCACCTCAATCATAATCTCCAATCATCCTACAACTACTTATTGTAGTCATCAACATCAGCCTAGGTCACTACCCAAACAATGTTTGTGACAAGTGAGAGTTATGCTTTAGTACCCAATAGTTATAACTACTTGAAAAGAGTGTGAGTACATAACATTGTATGAAACCGATAACATTATCCTATATAAGAAAAATATATATACAGTGTATGTTCATGTGTCATTCACAAAAAATATAAATAAATAATCTATGGGAAATAAATAACCACCCTAATGCCTTCTTTGGAATTTGTTAAGGTGTCTTCGAGAAGTGTTAATGACCATACCAATCATAAAAAGGATGACATTATGATTTATAACAAAAATACCTAATGTTTAGGATAAATGACCTAAAAAAGCATCATAAAAAACTAAAAAAAAATCCATTGAATATTGAAAATTTATTAAAACTCCAGTATCAGGAATGGCATAAGGATGATTCTTGATAATCCCATGAAGTAATAGAATAAAAAATACCATCCATGTCACCAAGCTAAAATACCATATCTCAGGCACATCGGGCATCCAAATCAGTAACACGTTGCTTTATTAGTCTTGACTAGTTAGATCATGTGGATTAAATAATAATCTCATAATAATATTAGTGATCATAAAAATCCCCCAGACATAATGATTTAATCCAAGGAATTCGACCTTATGTAGTGAATCATGGAGTCAATATAATGAAATAAATCATTGACGTTGAATCTCTATGTCTTTTTGATTCAATTATATCTCAAGAGCTGAATCATAGGATGGAAAATTTGGAACTAGCATCAACTTTATCAAATCCAAGTTGAATCACACCAATATCACATAAGGCCTAAAAGCTGGATTCTAATAACTACATCGGGGTATCTATAATATCACCATAACATCCCACCATGTCAATATGCCATGTCAATGGTACAAATTATCTATATATATATATATATATATGTTTGTGTGTGTGTGTTCTTTAAAATTGAATATTTTAAAACATAATACAATGTATGGGTTAACTAAATGCATCATCTCATCACCTAATTCTTTTACCCCTTGAGATCACATCATTGATACGCGTTCTAAGGTAACAACAAGTGAAATATCTAGATATTTTTATTTCTACACTATATATAGGGTTATAATTCATTGGGGAACCTACTACAGTTCCTTTGGGTCTCATATAATTGTACTTGTAGTGAATTTAATGTCATTGTATGGAGATGAAATTAATCAAATTCACCATTATCGAGAATCCTAGGCCGGTAAGAACGACCAACCCCACCACCGATGTCACATGTTCTGACCACTAAAGTGAAAATTTCCTAGTGGGGAAGGAGCACTCACCCACATTCATTTCATTGATCCCGACTTCTTATTGGAATCTCTCATGTATAAACCCTTTGTCGTGAATCGGATGTTATCTCCCCACTCTACCTAGTGGTCATTAGGCCACCAGTCACTAGGTCTACTACACACTATCCATTTCAAAGTATATCCTCATCTCTTGATGGTCACAATTTTTATTTGTCACTAGATGATCCATTATAGCCATTAACACCTTATAGAATTTAATCATATGATTTCATTTTTTTAAAATAAATTCATTATATTTATAGAGGATTAATACCTAAAGTGGTGGTCCATTAATTCCAAATTCAAATAAATAATAGTATAAAACCAATGTAATGATTCATAAGGCCACATACCATATTAAAATAATTCTAATAATATTATCATGGGTCATCCATACACTTAAAGGCCCATTGATACTCATCATGTCAAGTGCAAGATCAATCAAAATTTTATTAACAACCAATGCCCTTATCAAAATCCATATATCAAAAAATAAATAATTATTAAAAATTTAATTCATTATTTTTTGTAAATTTATTTTTAAATATTTGAGGATAAAAAACCAGGTCATCAATCTACACTCGAAATATGACCATACTCTTTCCAATAGACCATGATGTTCTCATTACATTGATCTGAGAAAATAAAATGTAAAATCCCATGTAAATATAAAATAATACATTTTCATAATTACTAATATTTGTGAATTAATATTAATTTTTCTATAAATGGGATTCTATGTTCAATGTCTTACTTGATACGCAGCAACGAGTTTCTTTGAAATCTTATGTTGCACACAATGATGAGTCATACTGAATAATAATAATATAATATTATTTTAAAAAGTAATTAATTCCTAGCCATTGTATTAGAGGGAATGAATAGAACTAACTAAAATTATTTTATACGAGTTTGTTAAATGTTTTTACATTTATCCAATAAATTTTAGAGGCATAAATTAAGAATGATTCTGATTTTAAGAAAAAATTCACTAATATTCATTAAAAGGTAGTTTTACAATCTATTGATTGAGAAACTTTTTAAAATCTATTTTTATCACCTTTATATGTTATATTTTACAAAATAAAATTATTCTTCAGAATAAGAACATCAAAATATACTTTGGGAAAATATTTGGAATTATCTAATAAAATTCATTTTTTTGAATAATGAAAATATTCTATTTTAATTAAAAACTACCTTTTAATTTAATTTATTTATATGGATAGATTATAATTTTAATTGATATTAAAGTTTAGTTAGATTATGTTTTTACAATTTAATCCAATTTTGGTCATTTATGAAATTTCCCTTTGAAATTAGACATAGGCAACTGTCAATCTTTTGATAGTTATTATTTCTAAAAAAACACAATTTTTTTTTTGGAAATGATATTAATTTTAAATTAATTAATTCAACTTATATGTTTTTAATTTGGAAAAATATACTTCATTTTTGAAATCATAATATCAAATATAGTTTAGGTATCATTTGGGTATTTTTCTAAAAACATTCAATTTTTTATGAATAGTGAAAACACTGAGTAGTAGTTAAAAACCCAATATTATTCATTTAAATGAATCTTTATGGATTATGTGAATTTAATTTCAAAAATACAACACACAAGATTTTTTTTATGAAGAAAAAAATAGTTAAATAATTTTAAAATAGTTTTTTTTATCATAACTTTTGACTTTTATTTACCCATATTAATAGTAAATAAGGTAATTCAAAGTAAAAAATGTAATAATAATATAAAATTACCCTAAAATGTGTCCTAATCATTTTGGATGATATATTTCCGACCATGGGAATACTTTGGTTGATTTTGGGACCCCATTGAGCCACTTAATAGTGATAATGAAACTTTATATTAATTATTTTAAATTAATGACAAAAATGACATAAACATATATGTTTTAGTAAATCAATTCTTACATGTGGTAATATAAGTTATCTATTTGACTATAAATATTAATTTTAAAGATAAATTTTTTCTCTATATCGCGGTATATTTTTATAATTTTCAGAATTCAAATAATGAAAATTATTTATGACAGAATAGTGAAGCATTGTTTACCTCATTAATGAATGATTTAAATAAATAAGACCATAAAAGTTAAAAAAATATCCAAAAGCTATCAAATTTTTATTTGATTATTCTATTTCAAAAAATATTTATCTTATATTCGACTTTAATAAGTTTAGGACATTTATAAATATAAAATAATTATATAATAAAATATTATTTTCAAACTTTCTTAACGAGCCCCACCTCCCCTTATAAAAATCCATCACCTTTAACCCATTACTCAAACCACTCAAACCCCATGGATTTCCCAAAATTTGCCCAATTAAGCTCTCAAAAACCCTCTCTTACTTATATAATCCTTACCATAGGCAGAAGGAACTTTAAAAAATCTTTTTGTTTCAAACTAAAGGGAGTTACCCGATTTAAAGGTAACGTCTTCTATTAATTTCTTTTGTTTTGTTTTCATTATCCAACCCCATAAACACTCATTATTTCTTTATTTTATAACAATAATTGTATCTTCAATATACTAGGATGTTATTATGATAAGTATTCGATCTAGAATTATACAAACCTCCATCTAAAAGGTAAAGAACATACTGTTTCTGTTGATGGCGAACTACTATCTCACAAAATAATGATGGTTCAATATTCTCCTACCACCTATTCTGGAGGCCATTAAGATGAAACTGTATTTATCTATGATATATATTATATTTATATTGTTTTATGCTTCTATATTTTTCATTTATTTAATACATTTTTAGTTTCCAATGTGGGTAAATACGATAATATCATTTGATGAAGTGTGCACTACCACACCCTCAAAGTGATATGACTCATTCAAGACATACATGGGACGTATAAAGAATGGAATTAATGAAATTGTATATGATATTATACAATAATTATAATATATCTTTGTATCATTATATTTTTTTTATTAAAATAATAAATAGAAATGAAAGTAGTGTTCATGCGTACGTACAAGTTTCTGTCTCCAGGAACGGTGCATTTCATTTATTATCTCCAAATATTATGTACTATTATAAATACATATATATATATATATTATATATATATATATATATCTGATATATATTATACCTAAATCATGATATCATTCTGGAGATAATGTACTTTTTACTATATGTAAAACTTGTAATTATAAGAAGTTCATTATTTATTCAAGTGCTAAATATCGACAAAATGACCATTATTAACTTAAATGATTACATAAATTTTACCACATGGTAATAAGAAATATAAAAGAAAGAATAAACATCAAAAAATTTCTTAGGAAAGTATAAATTTACTTTTTTTTATTATTCAAGAGATTAATGAATGAACCGGTCAATTCGGACATGAAGTAAGGGACATCGTCTCAAACTCATTTCATTCACTCATATTTTGTTTAATACAAGACATTATATCCATCCAATGGCCCAAAGGCCTGTAAAGTTTTATATGGTGTTTAAACACCTTTGACTTTTCATTTCATTCAAAGGGAATCTTTTTCTACTATAAGTTTTACTAAACGAAAAAAATGATGTTTCTTTTAACGTAAGTGGTGAAAACAAACTTTTCTGCCAACGCGAGTTTGATTTGATCTATGGATTCCATAAAAAGATGTAATATTTTTAAAAGGAAAATAAATACCATATACTAGTTTATGTATTTTTGTATAGAAAATGGTTTTGATAATGGAATTTTTATGCTTATATATTTAAATGATGTGGAAATGTTATATATATTTTATGTTTGTTTTATGTGTTATTAATATGTTATGGTTCTTGGGAATTTTTTTACGTATATGGGGGTTCCATGATAAACCTTGGGTGGGTGAGCCCAAAATAGCTCTCCAATGCATTAGGTTACGTGATGAAGGTAAACATGAATGTTTCTCCTAAGAGATTTAGGGAACATAATGTGATGGGTATTCATAATGTAACACCCTACGTAGTCGTGAAAGCTACAATATTCGTATGTTATGCATGCCACAAGTTACCTTTATGATTAGTGATTACTATTATTCATAAATAATTTGATTTCAAGAGATATGTTAAAGAGAATATGTCATGTATATTTTGATGAACTAATGTTTTTGTTTTTATTTATAACCCTTTCTGAGATTTTTATTCTCATCCCATGTTTTGAAATGTTTTTCCTAAGAGATAAAGATGAATAGGGCCATGGATGGGATCAAGGAATAGTTATGTTGTCTAAAACATGGAACTAGACAGGACTCATTTTTTCAAGAGTCCTAAATTTTTTGAAAATATGAAAAAATAGTATAAGTGTCAGCTTTTAAATTTTTTAGAAGTAATTTATTAGTTATGGAATAATTCTCTAAAACTCTAAAAATGAAAATATAATCATTGTGAATTATTCATTTAATTCAATATTATGTAATGTTTTAAGGCTGGGTCCTTATATTTGGTATTAGAGGTCGGTTTACACAACTTTAGGAGTTATAATATTGTTAAATTATTGTCAATAAATTAATTTATGGTAATACTGAAATGATATATAATTTTAAGATGGCCATGTTTCTTCACCAAAGATATTTCTGTGTTGAGAATAGTTTTTTGTAGAGGAAATATGGAAATTCTGATGGGAAGGCCTACAAATGGAAATGACCTTCAAAATTAGCATCCTGAGATGGTCAAAATCAGAATTTAACAGTTTGTTGCAGTGATCGCTCAGTTGACTCAGGTGATAAATAGTGTTTTCATTTGTAAAAGATTTTCTGGTTTATTCTAAAAGTAAAGAGGTCCATGAAAGTCATTTAAGGGTTGACTTTCAAACCTTGATAGAAAAGAATATTTATGGGAAATTCAGCAAGTGTGGGTATTGGTTTAAAAAAATTTCATTCTTTGGTCAAATTCATTACTGGAAAGGCTAGCTTTCCCAATGATTTTATACCAATAGTTCTTTTGAACTGTTGGTATAGATGTCCTTCACCAACGGTTTTAATAAACCGTTTGTAAAGGTGTGGTTAGGGAATGATTTCCCAACAGTTTGAAGAAACCATTGGGAAATCCATACTTTTCCCAATGGTTTTTAATAACCATTGGAACCCCCCCCCCCAAATTCCCTTAGACAGAAACATACCACGACTACTCCCAGAAGCACCCGATTTCCAGATGCACATTCCCCCGACTCCCAGGAGCACCTGCCCAGGTGATCATATTCCATCTGATCAGCTACAACTCCCCCATTCAGGTTAGACTCCTTCAACCTCTTCTCATATTTTCTAAGGATATCCTGATATTCTCATCATTTCTCCATTTATTTGACTATTTAGAAATATCACATTGTTTTTCCCTATTTCTTGGGATTTTGGAAAATTTTATGACTCACTACTCCCTTAACGAATTGTGTAATCAAATTACTACATCAATGTCCACATTTTCCAATTAATGTTTTTATTACAAATATATATTTATAAGGTAATGGTCTCTTTATTGTATTTTAATTTTAAATATTCATATGAATTTTTTTAATCTCAATGCTCCAAATATTATACGTTCAGGTATATGAACACATAATAAATTGTTTGTAATATTTATTCATAGTATTTCATGAAAATCACTCCTTTCATTAAGATCATGTCAAACATGAAGATCTTATTCATATTCATTTTTTGTACACATGTGTGTTACATAACATGTATGTATCATGTTTTTATCAAAATCTTTATATATTTAAAATGGCACATTGTTCACTTATCCATTGCGCAATAGAACATACAGAGTATTTTCTTCAACTTTGAAAAATAGTATGTGGTCCCTAATTATTCTTCATAGAAGAAATAAGAAATACTTAACAGTAAAATCCAATGTTCTTTATGAATAAAATATCTACAATGGGAACCCTCGCTGGGACCTCTCCTTCTCCCATATAGTACTTCTTCCTTATTTTTGAAACTAATTCACAGAATGTCAAATTCTAAATATTAATGGATATTAGTTTTCATAAAATAACTATTATTCATTATGCCATCAACATCAAACATGAGTTATTCAATCACCTATTTAAAACATAATGAACATTTTCACTTATTTGTGGTTCCTCAAAATGCTTGGGAAAATCAGAAAAACACATGTATTGAATCATGCTTCTCATATGGTTTCATGGATACAAGTTCATCTCGAAAATCATGACTGTGTGGTTAAAATATCAAGAGGACAATGGGATTATTCTTCTTCACACAAATAAAATAGTTTTGATCTCTTCCTTTTGTGAACACAAATCTAATGATATACTCTACTTCACTCCCAAAAATCATTTTTCGAATGTGAGATAAAACACAATAGATCTTGAAGGTCCCTCTCCAATGAATGGCCATCTGGGTTTGGGTCACTAATGAGTGCCATCTTGAGTTGGGACATCCCAATTCCTAGATATCCTTTTTATAGGTGTTTCTAATCAAATCCATACCTATAACTCTTTAAGGCCCCTCTCCAAAATCAATTAGGACTTGATTCAATGAATACACCCTAACAACCTATGATCTATGGCCCCAAACCTAAGATCCTTTAATCCATGGTTAAGGTTAAACTTGATGAGGCCATAACTACTTTTGATGTGATCATCATCCTATTCTTCATCCTGATGTCCCTGATGAAGTTAAAGTATAAAACTCATGTACTTCCAACAAGACCCTTAAGGATTATATATTCCTTGATCCACTTCCAATATATAACTGGGAAATCCTTTTATATAGGCATTATAAATTCTGTATCTTATTTTCATATATAAAATATATTTTGTTGTGTTTATTAACATGATTCTCATAGAGAGTAATGTGTCTCTTATGATTTTATATAATGTAAACAATTTTCATTTACCTAAATTTTTTTTTGATTGAACTTCAATATTATTGAATTTCTTTGAAATGACTTATTGAAATTTTTTATAGAATGGATAGAAGTTTTATGTACGAAACTGATTAGATTTTAACCGATTTTCAAAATAATTTTAACAACTTTTTAGATTTTTCATTTGACAAGGCCTCAGATAGTGGTCACATACACTTCTCATGTTCTAATTGTATTGGAAGACCATGGTTGAATCGTGAATCATTTGGCTATCTTATAACCAAATATGGTTTCCAAAAAAATTATTATGTGTGGTATCATAATGGAGATAAAATGGAATCTTAAGATGTTGATGATCCAAATGGTAGTACTGAATTGAAGAGTTTGATATATGATCAGTTTACATTTCTTTTTCATCATGAAAAGGAAATGATGTCTAGAAAACAAGAATCTGATACAGTCATACATGATGTGTCCAATGAAAATGATGATGTTGATAGGGTGAAAAAATTGAATGATTTTGCGATGACTCCTGTATATCGGCAATGTGGTAAAATGAAAAAGTTGGAATTTTTAATCAGATTTTTTCATAGGAAAACAATGTATGGGATTTCAAATACTGTAATCTATTACATTATTACCTTATTGACGTACTTAATTTCAGATGATGCAGATATTCTCTCAATCCACTATATGGCTTGGAAGTTAGTTGATGAACTTGGATTCTCAAAAAAAATCATACTTGCTCGTATGATTGCAGCTTATTTTTGAAGGAAACTGCTAAAAGAAATGATTGTATCTAATGTGTAACCTCCGGATGGAAGCCAAAAGATGATGGAACACCATCTTGTGTGCCATTAAAGTAATGTGGCACTTTCCATTGATCCCCAGATTACAGAACCTTTTCATGTCTAATGAAATATCAGTAAATATTTGATGGCCTGACACCGAGAGAAAAAATAATAATGAAGAGTTTGTTCACCCTACAGATGGACTTTCGTGGCAGATATTTGATGCCTGATATTCTGAATTTGTAGACGACGTGCGTAATGTAAGACTGGGTCTTTCATGTGATGGTTTTAATCCATTTTGGCATATGCTTACTTTTCACATCACATGGCCGGTTTTCATACATATTTATAACCTCCCCCCATGGTTGTGTATGAAAAAGGCTTACACTTTCTTGAGTATACTAATATCTGGGTCTTATGATCCCAGAGATGATATAGATTTATACATTCAACCTTTAATAAAAGAGTTGAATCTTCTTTGGGATGTTGGTGTGCCTACATACGATGCATGTTCGAAAGACATATTTCAGATGCGTGCTGCACTTATGTGGATGATCAATGATTTTCATGCTTATGTAATGTTGTCTGGATGAAGCAAAAAAGGAAAATTGTGATGACCTATTTGTATGAAGAATAATCGATTGGGAAGACTGAAATATCATCGTAGTTTTAGTTTAATGGGACATCGACGATTCTTACCAATGAACCATCTATATAGAAACAATCGTCGAAGATTTGACTAAACCATGGAGACTGAAGATCCACCCCAGAGTATGTCTAGAACTAATGTTCTTAATGAATTGAAATACTTTTGTTATTCATTTGGGAAGGGTGTAGTGAAATGTAGAAAGAGGAAAAAAGTTTCCAATGATATCTGTTATAATTGGAAGAAGAAGAGTATATTAATTGAGTTGTCATATTGGTCAACCAACTTGTTACGTCATTGCATAGACATAATGAACATTGAAAAGAATATATGTGAAATGTTGCTTCTGATTCTTTTAAATTTCAGGGGGAGGAGAAAATATGATTTACCATCTTGGCATGACTTGGTAGACTAGGGGATCAGAAAATAATTGAATCATGTCTGTATCAGTGAAAATAAATGGAAAATTACATGTGCTTCTTATGTGATGACACATGCTAAAAAAATTAATTTCTGGAAGTTCTAGAGACTATTAAACTACCTGATGGCTGTTAAAGCAATATATCAAAACGGGTCAACAAAAAAGAGTTGAAACTGAAATCTTTTAAGACTCATGATTATCATGTCCTTTTGCGTGAGTTGATTCTAATAGCAATCTGTCATCTCCTGTCCAATAATATAAGAGTCTCAGTTATTCATTTGTGCTATTTGTTTAGCTATCTTTGTGCTAAAACGTTTTTCAACTCTTTCTTGCAAAAACTATTGGCAGTGACACCATTAATTTTGTGTGAGTTAGGGAAAATATTCCCTCCATCATTTTTTACATGCACGTTGCATCTGACTGTACATATTCTGACCTAAATACTTCTTGGAGGACACGTTGTTATCCGTTGGATGTAATCAACTGAAATAAACATGTACACATTGAAACTATATGTTCGGAACTAGAATTATCTCGAAGGTTCTATAGTGAATGGTTAGTTGGCTTAAGAATGTATGGATTTCTGCTCAATGTATTTTTCTGATCTTAGTACGAAAATAAACAGACCAATGAAAAATGAAAAAAATAGTATGAGCAAATTGAACCCATTTTTCCATCACTTCCTCAGACAGTAGGAACTCCGGGATCATATACATTGACGACATTAAGCCATGATGAGCGAGAGATAGAACATCGCACAATGTTGTTAAGTTGTGATTTGTTCGATGAGTATAACAAGTATGTAAATTGTACACATATCTATTATCTTATCTCTTGAAATTTTAAATATTTTCTAAACTATTATTAGTTTTATCTATAGGGAACTTAATGAATTGATATATATAAAGCATCATTTTTTATCTTTGAGAAGGAAGGATACTTTTCATAGCAAAGGGTTTTTTTCTTGGTCGAAATTGATGGTATAAATATTTCTGTAATAACTAAATAAAAATAATAATTAATTAAGTTTAGTATTTTTTTATATTTCTCGTATCGAGTTTCCCTATAGACTCTATTTCTGAGGAAATAAGAGCTTTGTATTTTGGTCCTAATACCATGGTTCGTGCTTGTAAATCACTTATGATCAATGGATACAAATTTATTATCATTGAATGAGAAAGGAACATGAGAACACTGCATGATGGTGTTATGCTAACTACCATAACCGACTATTATGCCAGTCCATAAGATAATAGACCTCATTTTGAAAATGTAAATTATTAGGGAGTCAAGGAGAAATTAATAATTTTGGATTATTACTCTCATAGTCAATTCACAATGATGAAATGTCAATGTATTGATTCAATGATGAGGAAAGGCACCTTTATTAATGATTGTGGATTTCGAGTTGTTCACATGACTCGAACTCATGCAACTAATGAACCATATGTATTGGCATCAATGGTGAAACAAGTTTTTTATGTAAATTATCATCATCATCATAAATTTAGTGTAATTATTTAAGTAAATCCTAGACATGTTTTTGATGATGGTAATGATAAAGTTGACACTATCCCTAGTGCAATTAGAAGCAATCCATTTTTACTTTTGATGACTCCAATAGCTCAATTGTCAGAGATGACTGGGAACCCAAAGTTGTGGTGGGAAATATATAGAATCATATAGTCGTGTTCTCGCCTACATGTTTCACCTGTATCATTATGAGTGTGTATCCTACTACTTACCTTCAAACGACCACAAATCTTTAATTTCTTTATGTTTTTCTATCAGAATAGTTTTTCTATTTTTTGTGGGGTTACACAATAGTTACTTGTTTCTAATTAATTTCATATTTGTTTTCATTGCAGGAAATCAAACACATTGAAGAGATTCGGTAGGAAAAAGATGACATAAAATAATCGTCGCATGAAATAGATGGGAATTCCTCCACTCATCCCTATTATGAGTATTTTATTTCAAATATATATATTTCAATAACTTATAATTTCATGTGCTTAATTTTGTGATTAAATTTTTTTTTGGATCCACCCCCTAGACGAGAGATATTCTTTGAGGAGCCTGATATTACTCTGAGTACAGAGGATGGTGGTACGAGGGGGTGGTGTTTGAGTTAGATGATCATCTGGTGGTCCCGGTACTGAGGCCGATGGTACGAGGGCTCGTGGTGCAAGAGTCAGACGATCCACTAGTCATACCCAATTGAACTGTGACCCTACCACAAATGTATATTCTACACCCCATTTTGATCATGGTGTGTCTTTAGGGACACACATGATATTTAGGCGTCCGATTTTTACACTACTAGTTGGCCATACGTCATGCCATCATCTTTTTCTTTTGGTTCATTATCTCTGAGATATTATATTCCACATTCTTTGACTCCTGCTCCAACATAGTATTTGGCTGAGGAGTGTACACAGAGGGACACTCCACCTGTACAGGATATTCATTTAGCTTTGAGACATCCAGTGATTCCCATTGATCTGACTACCACAGATATATTTATACAAATATAACAATTTTTTATACCAATTTATTTTATTATAACTTATACTGATATTTTTTTATTTAATAACAGATTAATCTACTGATAGGAGGTGGGGGAGGGTGCGTACTTTCTTGTGTGCGGTATGGAACTGGCAGAAATAGTTGATGGTTGAATGCAATGATGATATACAAATAATTAATAATCTTGGGCAGGAATGTCGGGGTGTTTTTGCGACACTAGCCAAAAAAACACGACATCATTCTGGTCAGACCTCTCTCTTTGATACATCTACCACCTAAAGTCACGAATAATGTGTGGGAAGAAATATGGGTAAAAAATATATTGGACTTAATGTAGTAATTTTTTTGTATTTATATGAATTAATCTATTGGGTGTTAGCTTAGGTTTAAATTCCCTGATGGTGAGGGTGCACGAACAACACATTTAAAGGAGTTATGAGAGCTTTGGAGAGCTTATAAGCATGGGTTATATGTTGGATTGTGTGATTGAGTGAGCACAGAGTTAGAGATTGTTCTTATCATGGATGACTTCTCGATAGAGCAATATCGCCTAATGATTACCCATTGGGTGACTGCCAAATTTAAGGTATTAATCCCATTTGAGGTATTTAAATGACACTTTTCTTATTTTTTATTAATATTATCTTATTTATTATTAAACATTATTTAGGAATCTTTTGAAAAAAACAAAAAAACATTGATTCAAAGAAATACCTTCACACTTGGGGTGCACTACTATGTCAGATCATGAGAGGCAGCTGGTATGATATAGTTGTTTATAATTTTTTTAGGACATTCCCTTTTTATTGTTTCCTAATTAAATTATGTGATTTATTGACTATTTAATATATGACTATAAATGCACTCTATATTGTTTCAATGTCATTAAAGATGCACAATTTTAATATTCAAGGATGTCTCCCTTGAGAAAAATTGTTTTTCTCGAGTTGAAGGAAAAAATATGGAACTGCAGTTAATGAACTGACACAAGAAAAAATTGTAAGTTTTAATTTTTTTATTCCAAAGTTTTATATCTATTTTGAAATTTAATATTCTATTAATATTTTTAACAGGCTTCTTTAGAGGCCCTTGATGCCTTGGAGCATGACAATTTTGGGCCCCACGATCATTTATATCTGGTTTTGGGAGATGATCACTCTGGTCGAGTACGTTGTCGACCTGGTAAGAATATAGTCTCGAGAGGTATTAGTCTTATCCAGGTATTCATTCTATTACCAAAGAGTTATAAAAGGTCAATAAGCATGAAAGACATTCATATAAAAGGGTTACAGAGTTTGAAGAACATGTTCAAAGGAAGGAGAAAAAAGTTATGAAACTGATCAAAGCTTTATCATCATAACTTCCACCAGAGGCCAGCACGGCTTGTTAGACATATATGTCATCTATGGGTGCATTATCCAATGCACCGGGTGGAAGTTATAGTAGCGGTTGAGATTATGATGTTCCTAGTGATGACGAGGATGCTAAAGAATAAGATGTTAGGGATGATGTTGATGCCAAGATCGAGGGCGAGGCTAAAGGTGATGGTGTGGGCGAGGATGAGGATGAGGACAAGGGCAAGGATTGGGATGAGGATGAGCATGTGGATGATGAAGAGGATGAAAACGAGGATAGAGGTGGTAGCAAGGATGATGCTGATGATGAAAGTGATGATGGTGATGGTGATCATGGGAAGATTGATCCATTGCATTTTTATTGATATTTATGACATTTTATTTTTGATTTAATATGGATGTGTCGTTCTACTTTAATGACTAGCACACATTGAACACACCCATCATAGCCCCCCCCCCACCCTCCTCCCTGGACCCCAGAGTGCACCCCAAACAACCCCCTGGATAGCCCCCTCTGGTATCCCTCTGGACAGCCCCCCCCCACCCGGAAAGCCCCTCAGACAGCCGCCCCACCCTCCGCCCTGGACCCTGGACAACCCCCCTGGACAACCCCCCCCCCCCCCCCCCCACCGTCCTCCAGTGGCCTCAGACATCCCCCCCACCCCCACCCAACTCCCTGGACCTCGGATGGCACCCCAGAAAGCCCCCTGAGCATCCACCCTGACAACCCCCCCCCCCCAACGGCCCATGGACCCCGGACAAACCCCTAGACAGAATTGTTCTCAAATAAATTTTTACCACCCATTTAAGGTGAACTTCAGGATGATTTCCATTAAATGGGAAGACTATAAGAACCTCAGTTTTCAATCTGGTATAGATATTTTTTAATTCAGTATAAATTTTTATTTTTGACCAAATATGGAAGCCTAATGATGTTATAATGGTTTATGGGGATTCTGGGGCTTGTTCGGAGCTCGGAACCCCGGTCGGCGTAGAAAAACACTATGCCTCATTGTTATTAAAAAATTTAATTCCATCCAAAAAGGTATCTACCAACCATATAAGGATATATATTAGAAGCAATGTGTGTGATTTACCCTAACCATGTACCAGGGGATGCACATCATGCATAATGTCTATAGTTTTAGTAAAAGATATTATAACTGTTGTTGCACGATTTGCGTAACTGGCATACGAAAAACTAACCAAACACATTATTATTGTGTTGATACTTTAGTAAAACAATACATTAGTCATAAGGGACATTTGAAAGCCAAAACTAGATCATTCCAAGGCATGGTGTGGCCAGAATCACTCATGGTGTCTCTCTTTTGATTAAAATGGACACCCTTTTAAGTAAAAACAACTGGCATACGGAAAAGTGACCAAACATATTTTGATTATGCTGATACATTAGGAAAATGATACATGGGTCATATGTGATGTGTATGACTCAACCCCGCCCCAATCTGAGGCACGGTGTGGCTGATAACACTCAAAGTGTCTCACATTTATTTGAAATGGACAACATTTTAAGTGAAAACAACAACTGACATACAAAAAACAGACCAAACATATTCAGATTCTATTAATACTTTAGAATAATGATCCATGGGATATTTTTGACGTGTAGGAGTCAACCCTGCATCAATCTAAGGCATAGTGTGGCCGGTACCACTCAAAGTGTCTCACCTTTATTTGAAATTATCAACATTTTAAGTGAAAACAACAACTGGCATATGAAAAACCAACCAAATGCATTCATATTTTTTTATACTTTAGGAAAAAGATCCATGGGACATTTATGATGTGTACGTGTCAACACTGCATCAATATTAGGCACGGTGTGGTCGGTACCACTCTAAGTGTCTCTATTTTGTTTAAAATGGACAATGTTTTATGAAAAACAACTGGCATATGGAAAATCGACCAAATGTATTCAGATTGTGTTGAAACATTATGAAAATGATCCATTTGAAATTTTTGATGTGTAGGAGTCAACCCCTCATCGATCTGAGGCACGGTGTGGCTGACACCACTCTAAATGTCTCTCTTCTGTTTAAAATGGACATATTTTTGAGTGAAAACAGCAATTGGCATACGAAAAACCAAAAAAATGCATTTTTATTGTGTTGATACATTAGTAAAATGATATATGGGACATTTTTTATGTGTATGAGTCAACTCCTCATCAATACGAGTCACGGTGTGGCTGTTACCACTAGAAATGTCTTTCTTTTGTTTAAAATGGACATCATTTTAAGTGAAAACAACAACTGGCATACAGAAGAAGGACCAAACGTATTCTGATTCTATTGATGCATTAGGAAAAGGATAAATGAGCCATTTTTTATGTGTACGAGTCAACCCTACCTCAATCTGAGGCGTGGTGTGGCCGGTACAACACAAAGTGTCTTAACTTTATTTGAAATGATCAACATTTTAAATGAAAACAACAACTGGCATACGAAAAACCTAAAATACATTTGGATTGTGTTTATACATTAGGAAAACAATCCATTGGTCATTTGTGACGTGTACGTGTCATCCTTGCCTCAATATAAGGTATGGTGTGGCCGGTATCACTCTAACTGTCTTTCTTTTGTTTAAAATGGACACTATTTAAGTAAAAACAACTAACATACGGAAAACGGATCAAACGTATTCAGATTGCATTTATACTTTATTACAACAATCCATTGGTCATTTATGACATGTACGAGTCCAATGATCCTCATAAAGTGGTCCGGTGTAGTTTGTACCACTCATAGTGTCTCACTTTTATTTGAAATGGACAACATTTTAAGTGAAAACAACAACTGGCATATAGAAAGACAACCAAATGCATTGGATTGTGTTGATACTTTAGGAAAATGATCCATGGGACATTTGTGACATGCACAAGTCAATCCCCGAATCAATCTGAGGCACGGTGTGGCTGGTACCACTCTAAATGTATCTCTTTTGTTTAAAATGAACATCATTTTATGTGGAAACTACAACTGGAATATGGAAAATGGAACAAACATTTTCAGATTTTGATGATACTTTAGGACAACGATCCATGAGTAATTTTTGATGTGTATGGGTAACCCCCCCCCCCCCCCTCAATCTGATGTGCGGTGTGGCCAGTACTACTCAAAGTGTCTCACTATTATTTGAAATGATCAACATTTTAAATGAAAACAAGAACTGGCATACGGAAAACAGACCAAACGCATTTGAATTGTGTTGATACATTCTGAAAACGATCCCTTGGTCATTTGGAATGTGTACGAGTCAAACCCGCCTCAATCTGAGGCATGGTGTGGCTGGTAGCACTCTAAGTGTTTCTCTTTTGTTTAAAATGGACACTGTATTAAGTAAAAACAACTGACATACACAAAACCAACCAAACATATTCTGATTGTGTTGATACATTATCACAACAATCCATGGGTCATTCATGACGTGTAAGAGTGAACCGAGCCTCAATCTGAGGCCCGGTGTGGCTGGTACCACTCAAAGTGTCTCACTTTTATTTAAAATGGACAATATTTTAAGTGAAAATTGCTACTAGAATATGAAAAACCAACCAAACACATTTAGATTGTATTGATACATTAGGAAAATTATCCATGGGTCATATGGGACATGTATGAGTCAACCCCGCCTCAATCCGAGGCACAGTGTGGCCGGTATCACTCTAACTATCTCCATTTTCTTTAAAATGAACATCATTTTATGTAAAAACAACTAGCATACGGAAAACTGAGCAAACATATTTGGATTATGTTGATACTTTATCACAAAGATCCATGGTCCAGCCTCACACAATCCCCTTCTCATGTGAGGAACTCTGACCCCTATTCTAAAACACATGACATTTAATATGCCAAGGACAACTATATTCCATAAGCAACACAAGCTCATTGATACACACCCATTATCATCATCACCAAGTTCAAAGACACCTACCCCAAAAAATGACATTATATTTGTGCTTGGTTGAATTCATTTATTCATTTCGTTATTTGGGGTTATTAGCTTCTAAATTCTAAATTGAATGGTGTATATGTTATAAAAATGCAATTTTTATGTATTCTTAATTCTGTGTCACATATAATTACGTATTCAATTGTTAATGTATTTTATTCATAATTGATTTTTAAATTATGTATCCTTCCAATTGTCTATTTTTAATTATGTATCCTTATTATGTATTTTATTTTATTCTGCATTTACTATTGTACAATTCACACAGCAGCACATAGAGTAGGTTGCACATAGCAGCACATAGAGCAGGTTGCTGTGTGAAATGTATAGAAAAACCTATACCAATGGTTTTAAAAAATTGATATAGGTTATGTATGTATTTTTTTAGCAATAGTTATGATCCTTTGCTAAAAACGGTTACCAACAGTTTAAACCATTGGTATAGGGTTTAATGGTAGACTAAAAATGATAATCCAATGGTTTTGAAACTGTTGGAATATGTGTTGTATAAGAACTCTATACCAACGGTTTACATAAACCGTTTATATAGAATAGATTTCATTACATATACCAATGGTTTATCTGAAACCATTGGTATATGTCTACTGTCACGACTTATTGGGATACGGTTTCTAAAACAATTGATATAATTTATACCAATGGTTCTCCACCCTATACAAACGGTTTTCAACCGTTGGTATACCTTTCATTTATAGTATTGATTGTTTAAAAAATTGGAATAACTATCGATCCTTCTAATTTTTTTTGGAGAATTGCCATGACCCACAAATATAACTGAGATCTGTTGTTTTCTATATTTAACAGGTTATCACAAGAGGTTTGTTGAATATTTCGCACAGTTATCTAGCCCACTGACTAAGTTAACTCGAAAAGGTGTTGAGATCATTTGTGAAAAATAATGTGCTGATTGTTTTCGGGAATTCAAAATAAGATTGGTTAATGCTCCTATTTTTGAATTACCTTCCAGAAATGGTGTGTTTATTATCTGTAGTTATGCTTTGTTGAAAGGAAATCGATGTGCCCTTATGTAGAATGATCAGGTAATTGATTATACTTTACGTCATTTGAAATCTCATGAGTAAAATTACCCTACACATGATTTGGAATTAGCTGAAGTTATTTTTCTTTAATCATATGGAGGAATCATTTGTATAGAGTAAAATGTGTAACATATACCAACCAAAAAAACTTAAAGTATATATTCACTCATAATGAATTGAACAGGAGATAGATGAGATGGCTGTAATTAATGAAGGATTATGATTCTACTATTCAATACCATCTAAGAAAGGAAAATAAAGTGGCTAATTCTTAGAGTAAAAAATGTAATGCTACGTTAACCTTGTTACATTTAGACCAAAATCCTTTGATAAAATATTTGATTAAAATTTCCATAGAAGATGTGGGAGCAGGAAATTCCTCTATTTTGTTTCATGTTTTAGTGAAATCATATCTATCATATATAATTAATGAAGCACAGAAAGAAGATAGTGAGTTATAGAAAAAGTTACATTTGGTTTAGTAGGGTTAGTTTACAGAATTTATCATTGATAATGATTTTATTTTGAGATTTGGAAAGAGATAATGTGATCCTTTTAATTCATAGTTGAAGAATGATTTGTTATATGAAGCTCATAGTTCTTTGTTTTCAGTTCATCCAGGCATTAAAAGGATGTACAGAGATCTTTAGGAGTATTACTAGTGGGATGGAATGAAAAGAGTTATTGGTGAATTTACTCTAAAGTGTTTGACTTGTCAACATGTTGAAGGAGAGCAGAAATTTCCAAAACTGATGCTTCAGCCTTTACGTGTGCCAGAGTGGAAATGGAAAAATATATCAATGAACTTCATTGTGGTATTACCAAAGTTATCTCGAGGAAAAAATGTAATCTGGGGTATTGTTGATCGATAGACTAAATCTGTTGATTTTCCTTCCTGTTCGAGATACTTTGTCCCTAGATCAACTTTCTCAATTTTAATTTAAAGAGATATGCAGGATGCATGGATTTACCCTCTCCAATTTATCTGATTGTGATCCCAGGTTTACTTCTATCATTTGGAATGGCCTTTAGAAGTCATTGGGTACTGAATTAAATTTTAGTACAACTTTTTATCCTCAGTTAGATGGGAAGGTGGAATGAACAATTTAGACTTTAGAGGATATATTATGTGGTTTCTCAATGAATTACTAGGGAATTTGGGACCCAAATCATTTTTGTTTGAATTTTATTATATTAATATCTTTCATTCCAGTATACAGATGGATCCATTTGGGGAATTATATGGGAAGTGATGTTAAACTCCAGATTTTGGGATAAAGTAGCAAAAAGGTTGTTGATGAGACCAAAATTGGTAGAAGAGATGGAAGTAAATGTTTATTGGATTAAGAACCACATGAGAACAGATCAGAGTAGGAAAAAAAGTTATGCAGATAACTGAAGGAAGGATCTTTCTTTTGAGGTAGGTGATCATGTCTTTCTCAAAGTTTCTCCTTGGGAAAGTGTGATTCATTTTGGTAAGAAGGGAATGTTGAGTCTGAGGTTTGTTGGACCTTATGAAATCCTATATAATGTTGGATTAGTTTTGTATATTGTGGATTTACCTACATGTTTATCCAAGGAACACAATTTTTTTCATGTTTCAATGTTGATAAAGTACTTGCTGAATTCATCTCATGCTTTGAGTCCATAAGGTCACCACCCGTCCCCTGGGGCCCATGCTGTGACTACCCCAAGCCCGCCTTCCACAAGCCAGGGGCTGACAACTAGAACCAATGGCGTAATTCCCTAAAAATGGGAAGGTATTGCCTTTAAAACTTATATACACACACAACAGAGCACAAATCTTGATACAAAACACTAAGTAAAGTATACAAAAAAGAGTGATGAAAAGTAAAAGGGGGCGGAAATACAATCCCAACTATAAAGTACAAGGAACTGGAAGTATAAGTACAACTGATGAATGGAAAAAAACTGATGCAGGGTTGTCCTCTGGGATTCCTACATGAAGGGGAGATACAGATAGCCTTCTCAGTAATCCACATCCATCAGTCTCCTCCGTGTACCAACTCTTCGTAAAATCCACCTCTGGTTACTGACTAGTCCGGGTACTCTAAACCTTAGTCATCATTGTCTGTCATCTACATCGAACACAACAAGGTATAGAAATAGCCCATGCAGGGGGGAGTATAACGATATTCAGTAGGGACACCGAGACCCTCAAGGTCTCACAAATACACCCTGGATAATCCACAATGTAAGGAATCAACAGATAACCCTACATAGGTATATGGCCATACATATACCTAAGTTATTAAGTAATCTCTCAAAATCATGAGGAAAACACAAAATTACTGACTCAACTCAACTGAGAATTTTTTTTCTAGGGGTATTATCAAGAAACATCCCCAACACATTATCGAAACCTCAGCTGTTGGATAAATCCTCCTCTATTGTGTACAGTGGGCCTGCCACATCACACAGAGGTGCTTCCCACTAACAATGGAGTGTTGATGTACTCCTCCTGTCATGTACCATGGGTCTGCTACGTCACACTGAGGTTCTCCCCACCACGGGTCTACCACCACACCCAGGTTCTCCCCCTTGTAGTCTGCTGAGGCACTCCTCCTTTCAAGAACCAGGGGTCTACCACATCACCAAGCGCGCTCCTCTACTCTGGGTCTACCACTCTACCCAGGTGCTCCCCACAATGCTAGAAGAGTCACTCTGAGACAAACGGTTAGCAGTCATCATTTATCATCCAACTACTAGTTCTCCGCACTATACTTCCTCATCACTGGAAAGATAGGATCCATGAGTAACTGGTCGATACTCCAATTGTCATGAAGTCCCACGATGAAGTATCTCAAGGGTTTTCCACATTATAGGGGTTTCAACGCAATAGAAGGAGTGTAAATCAGATGCTCGGTCTGTGAGGTATTAACTTATTAGTCCCAGGGCCCTATTGGATCCCTACATGATCCATCCTGACTGTATCTCAACTATACCCCAAACTCCAGTGGGGTATACACAAATAGACTGTAATAATCCATGATTACCTGGGTCGCTGACGGTTCGTCAAATGGACATACGGTACTAATGATATGTCCAAAAGAATGTAAAGGGTCGTAGTAGGCCTTGGTCCGGTCCGACCCGGTTGGACCAACCCTACACAACCCAGACTGGGCCGACCTTGTTCCGGATGACTCGACCTGACCCGTTTGGTCTGGACCGTCCCTTTGGGCGAACCAACCCGTTTGGTTCGGCCTTGTCCGCTAATCCCAGCCTAGTAAGCCGTCAGGGGCTGTGGAGGGCCATGAGGGTGCGGATAGACTGCAGGTCAGTGTGAGGGAATCTCTAGCAGGAGGGCACTGTGAGGGGCCTGTTCAGTCGGGCCGTCTCAAGGGCACATGCCTATTCGGTCGAGGCAGCTCAGGAGGGCCCCGCGAGGCCGGTTCGGCTGGGGCATCTCAGGAAGCTGGAGGGCATGGGTGGTGTGGCTGGGGCCCAGTGCAGTCGGGGGCTCGGGAATCCAATGGGATAGGGTAAAGTAGCCGGGGCGGGGTGCGGCAGGGGCCGGTTCGGCCGGTGGCGGCGCGGGGACGGCAAGCTGGCGCGGCCAGGGCGGCGCCAGAGGCCGGCATGGCCGGGATGCTAGGGTGGCTGGGGCCGGTTTGACCTGTGGGAGGCATGGATAGGGTGACTCCTTCTGTCCTGAGTTGTCTCGGCGGGAAGGGCAAGACTGCGGTGGTAGTTTGTCCGGGGCACCACGAGGGGCGCGGCCGGTTCGGCCAGCGGTGGTGCGGAATGTCATGGGGGCTCCATAGGTCGCAGAGGCCGCGGGAGGTGCAGTTGTTTACTTCTTCACCTGCATCATCATTGTCTCCCTCCTACGTCTCAATGAACACCACATAATAGAATGACATAGGGGTCGGGCCTTGTTGGTTTGGTCCGCACCCTCCACATTTAGGATGGTTGAATTATTCTCACAAGAATGAAGCACAACAAACACTCCCGCAATGATTAATCCCAAAACCCGCAAAAGGAAAAAAAATACAGATCAACTAGTTATAAGTTGATCCATGTTCTTTGTTTTGGATGGAAAGAATCATGGGAATATAAAATCAATCCCAATAATCCCTTACCTAGTTCGTTGTTGGTCGACAGAGTTGCGGGGAAGAAGACAGAATTGTCGTCATTCGTCGTGTCCGCCAAACACCACCAATCCAGAGCTCGTGCGTCAGTTCGTTGATGAAGATGATGAGGGAAGGTCAGTCGTCAAAGACCTCCCATGTTTTTTTCCTCTGCAAGGTGCTTCCAAAGAAGATGTCAAAGATTCTCCTCACTATCATTCTTTGTTCTTCGTTGAAGAAACATTCCCCCAAGATCTCCTCCTCTCCCCAAATTCCTCCCAATATGAAATGTGTTCCAAAAAAATATATTAAACCATATATTATATTGTTGGAAATAATTCAAACGGCCTAATTAATTATTCTTGGTGGCGTAATAAATTAAAGGAGGTGGTGGCACCATTAAGTGTGTGTGTGTGGGGGGGGGGGGTTGGCACAAATAAAGGTAGAGGAGGTCAAGAGGCTCTCCCTCATTAGTGAGAGGATTTGATAGTTTCTCTCACTTAAATGTGGGGTTCTGTCATGGGTGGTCTCCACCAACATTACCTCTCCTGTGAGGTTAGGTTTGGGTGGGCCCCACCACCATAACCTTTCATGGGAGGTTAATATTGGGTGGTACCCACACTCCAACTCCAACATGGGTGGTTACAAAAAAATAAAATAAAATATGAATTTATTTTATTTTATTATTTCCACGTAAAAACCAAAAACTATGTTCCACCCTCGACCAACTGCAGTTGAGGTGAAATTATTCTTAAGAGAATACCAGCACTACGAGTTCAACGGTGTCCTATGATTTCAATTCTGAGCACCAGTTCAAAATTTATAAAAACCCACTTGAACTTTCACTGAACGTACATGAACAAACATTAAGAAATTGATTCTAGGAACACCGGTCCTCGGAATCATGCACCATCAATTTTCACGGACTCATAAAATTCCCATTTAATTAGAAAACATTACATGGAAATTCTAGTTCTTTACATTCTCCCCACATAAGGGCTTTACGTCCCTGTAAGCTACAATTCAAACTATGGGAACAAGTGAGAGTACTGAGCATGAATCTGAGCCTCCTTCTCCCATGTGATCTCCTAAATTTTTCTGTGCTTCCAATGAATGTGCACTAGAGGTATCGACTGTCCACAAAGGACTTGCTATTATTGATCCTCAATCTCTACTAGAACCTCTATAAAAGTTTCCCCATTGTCGACATTAAGTTCGCTAGGGCTGATGATGTGAGAAGGGTCGTGCACGTATCTCCTCATCTGGTATATGTGGAAGACATCGTGCACCTAATGAAACTGAGGTGAAAGAGCTAAGTGGTAAGCCAACTCACTAACTCTACTGAGGACCTAAAAAGGTTCGATGAATCTCGGAGATAACTTTCCGCTCTGCCAAATCTCCGTAGTCCTCATCGTGGTGAGACCCGTAGAAAGGCATATTCACCATCCACGAATTCCAGAGGTCTCCATATCCTATCAGCATATGACTTCTACCTGCTCTTTTCCATCTTCATCCACTCTTGGATGATCTACACCTTCTTTGGGGTCGCCAGTACTCTCTCTGGTCCCACTAGTGCTGACTCCCCTGGGTCAGTCTAGCACAATTCTTATCTATAAGGTCACCCATATAACTCCTCAAAATATGTCATCCCAATGGTGGAGTGATAACTATTGTTGTACGCAAACTATAACAAAGGCAAGTGATCCTCCTGGAGATGACTGAAGTCGAAGACAGAAGCACGCAACATGTCCTCAAGGGTCTGAATGGTCCACTTAGTCTGTCCATCTGTCTGAGGATGGAAGGTGGTGTTGAAACGAAGCTTCATCCCGAAAGCCTCCTCCATCCACTTCCATAGCCGAGAAATAAAACATGTATCATGATCGGAGACAATCATCATGGGTACTCCACGTAGCCGTACAATCTCCTGTACATAGAGGCGTCCCAAGCTCTCTACTAAACCCTTCTCTCTGATCGGTATGAAGTGAGCCGACTTTGGTGAGTCAATCGACCATCACCCAAATAGAGTAATGTGCACTAGATGTACATGTACATCTTGTCACTATGTCTAGGGATATCTCATTCCACTTCCACTCTGTGACCTATAAAGGTTGATCCAAGCCTGCTGGTACTTGGTGTTTTTCATTAACTTGCTGACAAGTGAGGAACCGAGAGACAAACTCTGCAACGACCTTCATCATTCTCGGCCAACAGTTCTATTTTCAGAGATCCTGGTAAATCTTTTCCACTCTTAGATGTATAGCTAGAGGGGATGTGTGGAAATCCCTCAACCCTTCCTCCTGACTTGAAACTGGTACCATAGTACATCCTCTGGAGAGGATGACGTTCTTCCCACCTTCAAAAATCAATCAGGTGTCAGCCATGTGGATGTCTAAGCATGTCGTGTCTCACAGTCAGTGTCACCATGATATGCCTCCCGGACTCACTGAAGATGTGGGGGAGTGATTGTATGAGAATGAAAGAATGTTTTTCCATCTCTACCTAGAATGGATATTTGTAAAGCAGCCAGATGCTCCATCGCCTCGCCTATACCTGTATACCAAATTTCCTGCTGAGTGCATTTGCAACAACGTTCCCCTTCCCAGGAGTATAGTCTACCTCGAAGTCATAGTCCAGGAGGAACTCAATCCATTGTCTCTATCTCAGGTTCAATTCCTTTTGAGAGAAGATATACTTGATACTCTTGTGATCAGAGTACATGGTAAAACACTCGTCCATCAGATAGTGTCACCACGTATTCAAGGTGAAGACCATTACTACTAACTCCAGGTCATGGGTATCGTAGTTCTTCTCATGCGGGATCAGCTATTGTGAACCATATGCGATAACTGCTCTCTCATGCATGAGGACACATTCGAGCCTGGTCCATGATGCACCGCAGTAGACTACGTACCCTGCACCTTCCTCTTGAAGCCTCAAGATGGGGGAACTAGTCAGCCTCTGCCTTAGCTCTTGAAAGCTCTTCTAAAATATCTTCAACCACAAAAAGTTTTTCCCCTTCTTCATCAAGGTATATAGTGGTGCTGCAACTCTGGAGAAGTTTGGTACATACCTTCAGTAATGACCATCCAAACCTAGGATACTTCGTACCTCCGTCACACTACTTGGTGGATCCCACGAAAGTAATGTCTAAATCTTAATTGGATCCACTATAACTCCAGCCTCCGAGATGACATGCCACAAAATGTGAACCTATCGGATCCAGAACTAGAACTTTTAGAGATTAACATAATGCTGGTGCTCTCGGAGTGTGTCCAGTACATCCTGAAAATGATAGGCATGCTCCTCCTCAGTAGTTGAGTAGATCATAATGTTGTCGATGAAGACTATGACAAATAGATCGACGTATGGCTGAATGATCTTGTTCATGAGTCCCATGAACACTGCTAGAGCGTTGGTTATGCCTAATGTCATAACAAAGAACTCGTAGTGGCTGTACTGACATCTGAAGGTCGTCTTATGCACATCCCCATCTCGTACTCTGAGATGGAGATAGCCAGATATAAGGTCTATCTTTGAGAACCATCGTTCTCCCTTCAACTGATCAAAGAGGTCGTCAATCCTCGGGAGTGGGTACTTGTTCTTCACTATCACCCGGTTCAGGCGCCGATAGTCAATACATAGCCTCAAGATCCCATCCTCCTTCTTGGCGAACAAAATCAGGGATTCTCATGAAGAAACAGTGGGTCGGATGAATCCCTTCCCATGCAAGTCCTCTAGCTGTACCCGCAGCTTGCGAAGCTCTGTGGGAGCCATCCGATATGCTGGAGTAGATATCGGTGTCGTCCCATGGTACAAGTCAATGTAAAAGTCTACCTCTCGGTGAGGGGGTAGATCTAGAACATCATCAGGGATGACATCCGCATAATGGTGCACCACTACAGGATAGGTCAGACTCTTCACATAAACTACTCTAAGGTCAATGCTAGACAACTGATGAGTGATCAGCTACACTCTTCTCTGATTAAGTCCATCATATGCTGCAAAGACTCCCATATCGCAGATGAAAGTAAATCTAGTATCATCCGTGGGAACACACAAAACTTTTCACATAATATAGTGAATTTGATCATGGAATGTAGATAACCAATACATACCCATGATGATGTCCTAAGGCCTCGACGCTACTACTAGGAGATCCCAGCCGAAGCTCTCACCTCTTATAGTAAGCTCACACTACTGGAAGCAGTGCATAATCATCAAATCCACTCTCGTAGAAGACTATAGCCATAAGGATTGAGCCAATGGCTCTGTCAGGATCTGTGAGCTCCAAACGAGGGAAGTGTAAATGAATGAATGAATGACACCTATATCTATAAGTACTACGGTATGGTGGGGTAGACAAAAATTGAACCTCGTATCATCTATAGAGCACTGTGATCAAAGGCCTTAGATTCTTGGAGCTGATATCTCCCCTTTCCACCTACTCCTTGCGGTCGGGGTGGACCTCCTGGTGGTGGTGTAGGTAACACCTCGAATTGTCGTCCACCGCCAGCTACATGGCCAGCTCCTCTTCCTTGTACACCTATGCCATGCGGACTTACTCAATCGAATCTCTGTCTCTACCTCGGCTATCCTTCGACTATCTACTGATCATAAAAATAGAGGGTCAGATAGTCATGGGCCATGAGACTCTGCCCGCCACATGTGTAACACTGCCTGCACCTAGAATGTCTGTCTCCTCTTCGGGTGCTCTCCACAACAGATCCTAAGTCATGTTGTCGTCCACCTGTATTCCTGGTCCTCTTGGACCTCTATGACATCTATATTCTTCCAACTTTAGAAGACTGCACTACATGTCGACTAGTGGTGGATCTCACTGTTGCAGACTGCTCAACAACAAAACTCTTCACTAGTTAGCTCTCTCTAACACCCCCGCATGTGTCTTGATGTTGAGTGAGATCACTAAAGCCGTGATATCCCACCTAAGTCACTGATCGACGGTCCAGGACCTGTAGAATGGGTCCCACACCATATTGGTGGAGTAGCATGAGAGGTCTATGAACTCGTTGAGTACTGAGATACAGTCATGCTACCCTGTTTCAGATGAAGTAGCTCTTTTATACGCACTGCATGAAGAGTCACTGGGATAAACTCTGTCCGAAACAGGCTCTCAAAGACTTCCCTGAGAAGATTCACCTCATCATGGACAAGGACCATCAAGCTCCACCATCTTCCCGCTGCTACATGTAGAAGGCTGGCTGCAATTATCACCATGAGGTCAGCTGATGTCCCTACTAGTCAAAAGACTCTCACCACAGCCTCCAGCCAATCCTCATCCGCCTGTGGGTCCGTCTCTACCTTAAACCTGGGTGGCCTCTGGAATAGGAACATGTACAACACACTCAAGAAGCATGCAATGTATGCTACGGAGGCTTGTGGGATCGGTGGCCCAATGGATAATGATATCGCTGATGCCTCCGCTGGTTCCTCTCCTGGAAGAGGGCCCCGCACCGAGGCCTTGTCACTCGCTGGGCTATCAGTGCGAACGACTCTCATAACTCTATCTGGCTGTCTACATGGAAGCATCTTAAAAAAACAGGTGTGCTACAGTTAAAAAGGTATACCTGGTGTGCTGATCTAGTGAGATGACTTTTTTTGGAAAACACACACGCAATCAGCATTTTCATCCACTGAGTCAGAAATCTGAAGCCAGGGTCCTGGTTTATGGATATTTCAGCCACCGCACTAACACTGGACTCCCTGAACTGAAAACCAGACTCACTACAATTAACACTATTTCTTCACAAAAAATATTAGATTCCTACGTTTTGTTGTAGAAACGATTCCACTTATATCAATTTGTCACAACCTGTCCCCCGGGGGCCGTGCTGTGGCTATCCCAAGCCCGCCTTCCATAGGTCAGGGGCTGGTGACTAGCACCAAAGGCATAATTCCCTAAAACTGGAAAGGAATTGCATTTATAACCTATAAACACACACAATAGAGCACACTGGTGGATACAAAACACTAAGTAAACTGTATAACAAAAGTGTGCTGAAAAGTAAAAGGGGTCCGAAATACACGCCCAACTATAAAGTAAAAGGAACTAGAAGTACAAGTACAATGGAAGAAAGGAAAAAACAGCTTCTCGGTCATCCTCTAGGATTCCTACCAGAAGGGTAGGTATAGATAGCCTCCACAGCACTCTATGTCCACCAGTCTACTCCGAGTACTGACTTGTTATAAGGTCTACCTCTGGGTATCGTCCAGTCCTGGTACTCTTAGCCTTATTCAGTGTTTTCTATCATCTGTATCCAACACAACAAGGTGTGGGCATAGCCCGTGTAGGAGTAAGTATAACGATACTCAATGGGGACCTCGAGACCTTCATGGTCTCACAAATCGACCAAGGATAAACCACAAAGCATGGAATCAAAGATAACCCTACATAGATATATTCCCATACATATAATTAAGTTATTATGTAATCCATATCAATGATGAGGAAAACAAAAAATTACTGACTCAGCTCAACCAGTATTTTATTCTAGTGGTAGTATCAAGAAACGACCTCAACACATTATCAAAACCTCGACTTCTTGATAACTCCTCCTCTATCGAGTGTAGTGGGTCTACCGCGTCCCACAGAGGTGCTTCCCACTAACCTTGGACTATTTAAGTACTCCTCCTCTTGAGCATCGTGGTTCTACTGCGTCACCCATTGGCACCCCCACCGTGGGTCTGCCGCCACACCTAGATGCTCCCTCTCGTAGCCTACTGAGATACTCCTCCTGTCGAGTACCATGGGTCTGCCGCGTCACCAAGCGTGTTCCACCACTGTGGGTATACCACCACACCCAGGCTCTCCCCACAAGGCTAGTAGAGTCACTCCAAGTCAAATGATCAACAGTCGTCCGGTCTCAGCCAGCTACTAGGTCTCTGCACTCTGGTCACTCGTCACTGGAAGGATCCACTCCACAATCTATTGGTCGATACTCCAACTACTAAGAATCCTGATGATTAATTATCTCAACAGTTATCCATGTTATAGGGGTCTGAACACAATAGACGACACATCAATCGGACGCCCGGTCTGTGAGTTATTATATTTTTAGTCTTAGGGGCCCAGTTGGATTCTTTCAGGATCCAACCTTACTGTATCTCAAAAATACCCCAAACCCAGTGGGGTATACTCAAAGGGTCCTTCATGCTTCATGATTAACAAGGCCACTAACAGTTCATCAAATATACTTTCGGTGCCAATGATATGGCCAAAATAAAGTAAAAGTCTGTAGTGGGCCCAGGTCTGGTCCAACACGGTCGGCCAACCCGGCCTGGACGAGACTGGGCTATCCCGGTTTGGGTCGACCAAGAATGACCCTTTAGATCTAACCCGACCCTTTGGACGGGCCATCCCGTTAGTGTTGTCCCAGCCCGCTGGGCCTAGCCCAGTAGGCCGTGAGGGGTCATAGAGGGTCACAAGGGTGAAAACCCGTCACGAGGGCATGGATTGTACATGGGTTAGTGTGAGGGCGGCTCGGCCCGGAGGGTACTGAAAGGAGCAGGTTCGGCTGGGGAACCGTGTGGGAATGGGCCGGTTTGGCCATGGCGGCTAGGGAGGCCTCCGCGAGGCCGGTTCGGCCGGGGGATCGGGATATCGGTGGGCCAGGGTGGCACGAACGGGGCACGATGCGGCTGATGGATCAGGAAGCTGGCCTACGAGGATGGCGTGACCAGGGCGTGTTGCAGCCGGGGTTGGTTCATTTGGTGGAGGCGTGGGGCCGGTAGGCAGGCGCGGCAGGGGTGGCTCGGGAGGCTGGCGGGGCCGGGAGCTGGTTCAGCGAGGAGGCTGGGGTGGCCGGGGCCGGTCCGGCTGGTGGACGGTGCGGAAAGGGTGGCTAGTCCATGCATGGGGTGGCGTGGCCCGAAAGAAGAGAACCGCAGGGGCAGTTTATCAGGGGCCTTGCGAGGGGCCGTGGCCGGTTCGGCCGGCAGCGGCGCAGAACGCCGCGAGGGCTGTACGGGTCACAGAGGCCGCGGGTGGTGCAACCATTTACTTTTTCACCTTTGTTGTTGTGGTTCCCTTCCCCTATCTCGATGAACATCGTAAAAGAGAACAAGGGAGAGGCTGGTCCATGTTGTTTTGGTCAGCACCCTCTATGTTTTGGTTGGTAGCATTTGGCTCAAAAGAACGAAGCAAAACAAACCTTCCTGTAATGATTTATCCAAAAACCAGGAAATAGAAAAACATATGCAGATCAACTAGTTAGACGTTGTCCGTATTCATTGTTCTAGAAGGAAGTAATCACGAGAATATAAAATCAATCACAAAAATCTCTTACTTTGTTTGTTGATCGTCGACGGAGTCGTGGAGAAGAACACGGAGTTGTCATCGTTCGTCATGTCCACCACACACCTCCAATCCTGAGCTCATGTATTGTTTCATTGACGACAATGACAATGTAAGTTCGGTCATCGAAGACATCCCACGTCGGTTGCCTCCGCAAGGTGCTTCCCAGGATGAAGTCGAAGATGCTCCTCGATGACGTTCTTCGTGGAGGTTGTTCTTCATTCTTCATTGGAGAAACATTCTCCCAAGAGCTCCTCCTCTCCCCAAATTCCCCCGAATATGAATGGTGTTCCAAAATAATAGATTAAACCATCTATTATTTTGTTGGAAAATTTAAAAAATCATAATTAATTAAGGTGGGTGGCGTAATAAATTAAGGGAGGTGGTGGCACTATTAAGGCAGGGGTTGGCACAAATAAAGGTAGAGGAGGTCAAGAGGCTCTCCCTCATTAATGAGGGGAGTTCAGAGTTTCTCTCAATTAAAAGGGGGGTTTACTCCTAGGTTGTCCCCACCACCATAACCTATCGTGGGAGGTTAGGTTCAGGTGGGCCCCACCACCATAACCTCTCATGGGAGGATAAGGTCGGGTGGTTCCCACCCTCCAACTCCCACATGGGTAGTTACAACAAAATAAAAAAAATATGAGCTTATTTTATTTTATTATTTCCACGTAAGACCCAAAAACTAACTTTCAACCTCGACCAACATCCATCGAGGTGGAAGTATTTTTAAATGAATACTGGTTCTGCGAGTTCAACGATGTCCTCATATTTCAATTTCGTGCATCGGTTCAAAAGTTATAAAAACCAGATCAAACCTTCACTGAAATTACCCTAAAAAACATCATAAATTTATTCTGGGCACATCGGGACTCAAAATCAATTACCATCATTTTTCACTGACTCGTAAAGTTCAAATTTAATTAAAAAATTACATGGAAATTTTGGGTCTTTACACATAGGTTTTTCAGTTGAAATAGAATCTCTCTTATGAGGAACAACCAGTCCAGATTTTAGATCGAAGAGAGAAATTGTTGCAGAATAAGGTAATTAATCAAGTAATGGTTTGTTGAAAAAACCATACAGTTGAAGAGGCAACGTGGGAATCTGAAAATTCTATGACGGATAAATACCCACACTTATTTGATAAGTGAATAAAAATAGTGAGGATGAAATTTCCAAAAGGGGGGAAGGATGTAACATCCCAAGTAAGTAAAGAATAATATATTTACAAAATTATTAATATTTGGGAATGAAATATTAATTTTCCTTTAAAGGGGATTCTATGTTCGATGGAATACCTGACACATAATGACAAGTTTCTTTGAAATCTTATGTTGCACAAAAATCTGAGTCATAATGAAAAATAATAATATAATATTATTTTAAAAGTTAGTTAATGCCTAACCGTTGTATTTGCAAGAATGAATACAACTAACTACAATATGATTATACATGTTTGTTAAATGTTTTTACAATTATCCAATAAATTTTAGAGGCTTAAAAGAAGAAATAATCTGATTTTAAGCATAAATACTCTATGATTAATTAAAACGTCGATTTACCACCTTTTAATGGCAAACCCTTTTTAAATCTAGTTTTTTATATATTTTATAGGTTCTATTTGACTATATAAAATTTTTCTTTAGAATCAGGACATCAAATTTTACTTTGGGAATATTTTTGTTATTTTTTTTATAAAATTCATTTATTTATGAATAGTGAAAAATACTGTATTTTAATTCAAAACTACCTTTTAATATAATTTATTTATATGGATAGATTATCATTATAATTGGTCTTAAAATATAATTAGATTATTTTTATTACCATTTAATACAATATGGTCCTTGGACAAAATTTGACTTTGAAATTGGACATAAACAACTGTCAATATTTTGATAGTTATTATTTTTTTAAATCATGCCTTTTTGTTTTGACAACAAGTACAAATTTTAAATTATTTAATAAAAATTATATGTTTTGAATTTGGTAAAATAGACATCATTTTTGAAATCATAATATCAAATATAGCTTAGGATTATTTTTTGGTATTTTTCTGAAAACCGTCAATTTTTTATGATTATAGAAAACACTAAGTAGTAATTAAAAACAATCCTTCATTTAAATGAAATTTTACAACTTCTGTAAATTGAATTTCAAAAATCTGACATACATGGTTGTTATTAGTAAGTAAAATGTGGTTCAATAAAATAAAAAATATATTTGGTGAATAGTAAATTTTGACTTTTATTTACCGCGGTTACAAGTAAATAAGATAACTGAAGGTAAAAAAAATATTATAATAATATTAAATTATCTTAACAAGTGTCTTAGTACTATTGGTTGATTCATTTCCGACCATGTGCTTGTTTTAGTTGATTTTTGGACCCCATGGAGCCACTTAAGAATGATAATGACATTTTAAATTAATTAATTTAAAGTAATGACAAAAATGACATAAGCATATATATGTTTGTAAATAAACTCCTACATTAGGTTATATAAGTTATAAATTCCACTATAAATATAAATTTTGAAGATAAAAATATTTCCTACATCACGGTATTTTGTTTAGAATTTTTAGTTATCATATAAAAAAAATAATATATGAAAAAATAATGATGCAGTGTTACCTCATTATTGAATGATTTAAATAAATGAGATTTTAAAAATTAAAACAATATCCATACCTGTCCAAATTAATTTTGATGATTTTATTTCAAACAAGTGTCATATTATCATTGTATTTAATAAGTTTGGGACTTTTTGAAATCGAAAATCATTATGTAATAAAATAATATTTTCAAACATTCCTATAGAGCCCCTCCCCCCTTGTAAAATTCCATCACCACTAACTAATTAATCATACCTCTCAAGCCACATGGCTCATCCAAACTCATCCTAATTAGGCTCCCTAAATCCCTCTCTTCCTCCTAGAAGCCTTAACTTAGGCATAAGGCACTTTAAGAAATCCATTTGGTTCAAACCAAAGCGAGTTACCCGATTTTAATGTAACGTCTTCTCTTAAATTCTTTTTTTTTTTATTTTCCTTCTCCGACCCCCTAAAATCTATTTATTTATATATTTTCTAACTTTAACATTATATTTATTATACTAGGATGCTTTTATGATAAGTATTCAAACTACACTTACACACACATCCATCTAATGGGTAAAGAACATAATGTTTCTGTGGACGACGAACTACTGCCTCACAAAATAATGATTGTTCAATCATCTCCTACCACCACTTATAGTGGCCATTAAGATGGAGCAGTATTTATATTTGATATATATTATATTTATATTGTTTATATTCTTATTTATTATTCTTTTATATAATTCCTTTATGGTTTTCATAGTGGGTAGATATGATAATTTCTTCTGTGGAAGTGCAGACTACCGCCCCCACAAAGTGACATTACTCGTTCATGATATATGTGGGATTTATAAAGGATTGAGTTATTGAAATTATATATTATATAATAATGGAATTATAATATAAATATTTATCATTATCTTTTCATTCCATTAAATTACTAAATAGTAATTAAAGTAGTTTTCATGTGTATGTACGACTTACCGTCTCCATGAACGGTGCATTTCATTTCTTTTCTCCAAATGTTATGTACTATTATAAATACATATATATACTGGATATATATTATATATACAATACATAAATCATTAATATAATTAAAAATATAATTTAATTTTGACCACATGAACAACATCTAATTATAAGATGTTCATTTTTTACTCAAGTACCGAATATCAGAAAAATGACCATTATTAACATAAATGATTACATAATGTTTATAACATGGTAATAATTAATATAAAAGGAATAATAAACTTGAAAAAAGATTCTTAAAAAAGCATAAATTAACTTTATTTTATTATTCCAGAGATTAAAGAACGACGAGGTCATGTCAGACACGAGTTAAGGGACACTATCTCAATCTCCTTTAATTAAGGCATATTTTTTTGTACCCAAATTTATTTTATACAATGTATAAATGCCTTTGACATTTCATTTCATTCAAAGGGAATCTTTTTCTATGAGTTATTTTACTAAATAAAAAAATTCCTTTTAATTTAAGTGGTGAAAATGACCTTTTCTGTCGCTGCAAGTATTATTTGATCTACAGCTTCCTTTACAAGATGTAATGTTTTCAAAATAAAAATAAATACCATATACTCTTTTATGTATTTTGGTATTTAAAATGGGGTTTATAATGGATTTTTTTAATATCTATATATTTGAATGATGTTGTAATGTTATCTTTCCATTATGTTTTTTTTGTGTTATGAATATATAATGGTTCTTGGGCATTGTTTACGTATACGGGTGGTTCAGTGATAAACCTAGGGTGGGTGATCTCGAGATAGCTCTCAAATACATTTGGTAACATGATGCAGGTAAATGTGAATGTTTCTTCTAATAGATTTAGGGTATAAACTATGATGGGTATTCCAAATGTAACTCCTTATGAATCTTTGAAAGCTACAACGTATGTATGGTATGCATGCCACAGGTTACCTTTATGATTTGTGATTATTATGTGTTATTCGTAAATCTTATGATTTAATGAGGTATGTAATAGAGCTTATGTTATGTATGTTTTGATCGAATAATATTTTATTTCTTTATTTTATATCCCTTACTGATATTTTTATGCTCATCCCATGTTTTGAAATGTTTTTCATAGGACATTAAAATTAATAGGTTCAAGGATGAGATCATGGAATAATCATGATTTCTAAAACATGGAACTAGAAATGAATCTTTTTAAAGAGTTTTTATTTTATAGAAGAAATGGAAATTGAGTAGAAGTGTCTACTTTATAATTTTTGACTTGTAATGTAATTTTTATGGCCTAATTCCCTTAAACTCTAAACCTGAAAAGATCCTCAATGTGAATTATTCATTTAATTATATATTATGTAATGTTTTAAGGTTGGGTCCTTGTATAAAATGAATGCAATCACATTTTGATTATTAGTTTAATTAATTTTTAGCTAAAACGTTAGAACTTTCAAAATAGTGAGGTACCTTGTCATAAATAAATTCAACTACAGTGTGTTGCTGACTTAGAATGAACCCTATACAAGAAAATAAAAATCTTCAATAGGATATTCCAATTAAAAATGAATTTCAATTTAATTTTAAAAAACATAATAAAATTTATGTAGTTGACTTACCCCTAACAAAATAATGTGTGATGGTTGAAATAAGTCATTCACTAACCCCATCTTTGCAATCCCAATAAAACTACCAATGATTAAAAGTCAAATTTTCCATGTTTTAATGGAATATAAAATGAAAACAAAACTAGGAGAAATAACAATTAGCAGAAAGAGAGTGGAGATTGAAGTTGGCTGTCACAGTTGATGGAAAAAAATTATTTAAGGAATAAAATCATCAAATACACCCCTTTTATAAGGAGAATAGAATGATTGAGAGAGATTGGTCAACTGGGGAATGTGAAAAAGGTAGGGAGGGATGAAATTGGATTGGTATTTAATTTTCCCTATAGGAAAAGTGTTATTTTACCACTTTTATGAAATATCATAGTTTGGTTAGATGTTTTCCCAAACCGTGCTATAACCATGTAGATAAGTCATCCTGAAATCCTTTACATCCCATGGTTTCTTATTAAACCAAATATAGTTTATCTAAAATAAAAAGCTAGTCCTCCAAAAAAAACTTTGGTACAAGGTTTCCCCTTTAATTCAGATTCTTTCTTCAAAATCATTCTCTAAAAATTATATACAACCATTATCCATAGAAAATGAACTAGAAATGCCATGATATTTAGGGGTCAAATTTGTTCACATAAATCCCCTTCCCCAAACAACGATCCCTAGGTAGAATAATCCAAAACTACAAAATATTTATTTAAAACAACTGAGGTCCACCTTAGAACCTAGCCTTCCTTCTATGTCCCATTCCATTTTTATAATAATCCCTTTAATATTTTATATCTATTTAAATTTAATTCCATGTCTTTGAAAAAAAAATTATTCTATAATAATTGAAAATTAACATTACATTATGAATTATCAAACCTATAAAGACATGGGGACATAAAACTATTGATAGTCTACATATTCAGAATATATAGTATATATTTTTTGAAATGTGTGATTAAATTACAAGGTGACTTAATGTTCAATGACATTACAAAGATGTGATTTTATATATATTATTTAACTAATTTTATTGTAATTTTATCCGATAATTATTTAATTGACTTTTCTATCATTTTGTATACTACATATTTAGTTAATTATCAGAAAGATCATGTACTAATGTTTTATATTGATTTTTCCCACATAATTTTGTTCCTATGAAGGATAGAAAATGCCAAAAAATATAGATATCAACCGCAATTATTGAAGGCTAAAATAATTTACACAGAGAGTGACCGTGAAATGTAAATTTAAAATTATTATTTTAAATGAAGTGGGCTTCGAAATGGAATGATATTATCATTTAATAATACACCTAAAAATTTTATGGATTCTTTTAGAACTTTTGTTGAATAAAAAATATAAGATAAAAAAAATATTCTCAACAAAGGATTTGATAATGTTGATGAACTATAATACTATTTAATGTTACTTACAAGGATATTATTGTTATATATTTAAAATTTTAATATATTTATTAGTTATATAATGTTTCTTGTTTTGGGTAAAATACCTTCCAATAACATACCACTAGGAAAAATTTGTGATTTCTCTGTGAGTAATCAATATATTTAATTTAATATAGTATGCGATTTGGGAATAAAAAAATAAATTTATAAATTTATTTATATGAAATATGAGGTATTTTAATACATTTATACTTACTTTTTTTACGAATGTTTGGTACTATTATAAGATATCCATTCCACTCAATGTAACATTTTATCTAAAAATACGTATTACATATTCCAAATGATGGAAAATAGAGTAATATTATGTTTGTATTTTAAGAAAACATCCATGTTTCATTAGTGACATTTATGAATAAAATACCTATAAATTAGATACAATATGTTGATGGAATTACTTAAAAAATATGATTTCATTAAAATGTAAAATTTAAGTTTAATATGCACAACACATAGTAAAAATTGAGTAAATTAATTATAATTTTCATTCAATTTTTTTTAGATCTATTCATAATTTAATTTTTTAAGTGTCTGAATCAACCATATATCAATATGAAAAATTGTGTTTCTAGTATGATTGAAAGTGTATATTTTTATATAAAAATTGTAGTTTTGTTCAAAGCATGAATTCCAAAAAAACTCACTAGTATTATCAGGATATTTTGGTAAAAATACATATAACTCATTTTTGATGTGTAAAAATCAATTTCACATGAATCTAATACACTCTACAGAAAGTTTGACTAAAAGTTAATGTTTTTATTTGAAAGTGAAATTTTCGTTCAAAACATAAATCACGAAGTAAAAAAATTTTAAAATATGATTTGATTATCTTATTACTTAAGAAAAATGATCTTTAATTTATTTTTTATGTCTGTGTATCAACTGTATATCAAATAAATACAGGGGTTTAAAATGAAATTTTAATTCAAAATGATTTCCATACACTCAAAAATGGGAAAAAATTTGGTTATATAATAATTTAGGATAATTATATAATAATAATTTTTGATGTATAGGAATCAACCATATATCAATATGAAACACAATGTTCCTGTTATGGATGAATGTGTTTTCTTTCATTTAAAAGAGACATTTTAGTTCGAAACATGAATTTCACATTCATAAATAAGAAAAATGATATGAATGTCTTCATATATTTGAATAATGATCCATGATTTATATTTGACATATAATATTCAACTATATTATAATCTAATACACGGTGTGGTCAGTATGATGGAAAGTGTGTTTTTTAATTTAAAAAAAATTAGATAAAAAATATATGTCATGCACTCAAAACTAAGAAAACACAATAACATTTTCATCATATTCTAAGGGACATATTTTTAATTCAATTATTTTTTTTGGGAATAAATAAAACAGCATTTTTATTCATGGTGTGGTAGATATGACAAGATGTGTTTGTTTTCATTTTTAAGTGACATATTAATTATAAACCCACATAACATAGTCAAATATATCAAAAAACACTCATATTGTCATGATAATTATGTACAATAATCCATTATTCATTTTTTTATTTTCAAGATTCATATACACATCAATATAACACACAACGTGGCTGACATGACTAAATGTTCATGTTTTCATGTAAAATTTCCATTTTAGATCAAAAAATTCATGATAAACATAAATAAAAGTTAATGTACTAGAATTTTATTAATAATTTATATCAAATATCTATAACTATTTTGTGACATATAGAAATCAACAACATTTCAATATGAAACAATACGAGGTTAATTTTATTGGAAGTTGGTGTTTTCTTTTAAAAGTGGCATTTTAGTTCAAAACAGACATTACAAAGTCAAAGATGTGGGAAAAACTCTTCTTGACATGATACATTAGTAAAATAATCCATAATTCATTTTTGATTATTATGAATCAATAATATGTCAATATAATAAACAGTGTGTCGATTTTGACCAAAAGAGAATGTTTTTTTACAAAAATGCTATTTTAGTTGAAAGACATGTTTCATACACTAAATACCAATAAACCACCCTATGATTGTCCTAATATTTTAGGGTATATATCTATAATTAATTATTTATTTGTAAGAGTCAACCAAAAATTAATTTGAAACACCGTCTAGCATAGATTATTCGAAGTTATTATATTCAATAAAAAGTTATATTTTAGTTAAAAACATTTCATGTAGTCAAAATCAAGATACCATGATCAAATTATAATGCTTAATTAGGGGGAAAATATATTTCATTTGTGACTTATATAAATAAACCACAAATCAGACTAACATACAGTGGGGATGATATGAACAAAAGTGGTTTCTTACATTTAGAAGTGACATTTTTGTCCATAATGTGTTTCACACCCTCAAAACCAAGAAAACAAAGTCATATTGTCTTGATGTTCTATGTTAAATATCTATTAATTCCCTTTTAAATGTTAGAAACATCCTTGAACCAATTTGACACATAGTATAGATTATATGACTCCAACTGTATGTTTTCACTATAATATAGAAATTTATCTCAAAACAATCATTTCATAGTAAAAAAAAGAAAAACATATCTGATTGTATTCATACTATAGAAAACCAATATAAAATTAATTTTTAACAGATAGGAGTCGACATAGAACAATCTAACACATGGTGTGTTCAATATGACCAAAAGTATTTCTCATTATTTGAAAATGAAATTTTAATTGAAACCATTCATGGAAAACTCACAAAAAATAAAAAAACTCAAATTGTATTGATATTTTATTATAAAGATATATAATTTATTTTGGATGTGTATGGATCAACAACAATTCAATCAAACACACTCTATGTCCAGTATGACAGAATGTGTGTGTTTTATTTTTGAAGAGAAATTATAGTTAAAAACACACATCGCATAGTAAAAACTAATAAAATAATATATTTTTTAGGTCGATACTATAAGAAAATAATCATTAATTTATAAAAAAAATTTGTTTACGAATCAACCTCTTGTCAGCCTGACACACAATTAGGTAGGTGTTTCTAAAATTGTGTGTTTTCATTTAAAATGACATATTAATTCAAAACTTGTCGCAAACACTAGAAATAAACAATCACACATACATTATCTAGATACTTTTGTCCCTGATGAATAATACATTTTAATGGGTATGAATTAACGTCGCATTAATCTGAAAAATGTTGTGACCTAAATGAAAAAACACATAACATTCTCACAAAAATTCATATGTGATGTAAGATTCATATTACTTTTCAATATGTATTATTTATATTATTTCTTTATTTACATTATTAATGTATTTTAATTAATCTTTCATTAAATCATTAATTTAATTATTTTTATTAATTCATTAATGATTCCTATGAATTTTACATTTACTTCATTATTGTATTATGAATATAATATTTTTTTTATTATAGGTGCAATCTTTTTTATCAGTTGGGGTGCTTCATTCAAAAACTGGAAGAAAAAATGAGCTCTATTGTAAGGGGTTCATAAGTAAATCATAATATAGGGCCACTCAGTCTTCTACATCTTATAGATCTTTTGGAATTTTTGGTAAATGTAATGATTGTAATAAATTTACATATCAATTCAATTATAATATAGGGTTTCTTATTTTAAATTTATTTTAATATAAATTGTTATTATATTAAATTTTAGTTTAACAATTTTTTTATAAAGAGTCATGTAAGTGTTCCCACAAACAACTAAAATTTTTATATTATATCAGTATAAAAATAAGCACTGATAATGGTCCCATTTATAATCAAATTTTCTGGTGCCCATGAACGTCTCTTTTATCTACACTTTTTTCCATGATAAATTAACCATACATCTAAATGAGTTTAAAGTGTCAGAACATTTTTATCTCTAATAATTTTGATTTCTTGTACTGATAAAGGGTAAATTTTAGTATTACGGATAGTGGTGATATTATTTTTCATTATGGGTTATGGTTTATAATGGTTTTGTAATTATAAATAAAAATTTAATCAAGTGATAATGAAGATAAAATATAATTTAACATATATTGATAGTCATTATGGGAAGAAGAATGTATCTCAAAGGATTTCTAAAATAAATGCTTGGTTAACATTTCATCAATTGAGGGATAAAGAGTAAGATATACTAAAAATGGGTTCACAATGTATCTTTGGCCACTATGAGTTCTTGGTCCTAACATTGTGATTCATGATTATTTATGAAAAATTCATGAATACAATTTATATAATCTTTCAAAATCATTTAGAAATTTTTGGGCCAGTGTATTTATAGTACATATTGATTTACTCCGAATAAAATTTATTCTATCCAATATTTTATGAAATTATTTTAATGTCTTCTCAATACCCTAAGTCATAATCCATGTTCTCAAAATGTTACTCTTTTATTAAAAAATATATTTTTTGAGGGCATTAAATTTGTTATTAAACAATTTATTTAGATCCTATTATGTTAAAGGTTGTAATATCATGGGAGAGGCTTATGAATGGTTTGAAAATTCTAATATTCCTTTCATTGCCTAGTTATTATCAGAAGTGCATTTTTGATTTCTATAAATTGGCCTTACCTATATTATCTTCATCATTATTGGTGATAAATTTGGAATGGAATAAGAAATATCAAAGTGGCATTGCATATTTAAATATAAATTTTACATCATTAATAATTCTATTTTTAAATAACCAGGTTATGTCTATGCTATGAATTATGACACTTTTAGGGAAAGTTTGGGTTTGTTCTTATGTAAGGATTTCATTTCATAGAATATTTATAGATATAGTTGAAATTTCATATAAATGTGTATTATATGAATGGATTTTGTATGTTAAAATGGTGTTTGCAGTAAATAATAAAAATAATTTTCAATTTGATGAGAAATTTATGTAATATATCAAACAGAAAAGTTTTTAATAAATATTCTTAAATTATGATCTCTTTTTAGTAGGGGTGAATGGATTCTCATTGAAATTTTTATTCTAAAATGCTATATATGTTCAATAAATTGAATTTCATAATGTATATTTTGATTAAGAATTTAAAAACACATATAACTAAAATAATAAATAGAAAATATAGTTAATGCCTTTATTGGATAATATTCATTTATAATTTTAATAGAATGTGAATAATATATTAATATCCATATATAATATTATGTCTATTTTAATAGTTTAATTGATATTGTCAATGGTATATGAGTTAGACTGTAAAAAGATATGTGAAAAATTAAATTGTGTGGTCAAAATCGATATGTGGATCCTAACATAAATATTTTCTCTTTATTTAAATGGATGAGTCATAGTTCCTTTAAATTCGAGGAAATTTTTCATGGAGACCATTTACCAGTCAACATGGAATTTTAATCCTATCATTACCAATATTTATGATTATATAACACATTTCTTCCAGTTTCCTCAAAAATATAAATATATATCTTACTATATTTTTCAATGATTAATATATGATGTAACATCATTACACAGATGCTAAAAATCTATGCCCTAAGCCAGTATGTTACATTTCCTCAAGTACATATCCCGAAATGCCAATGACTACCAACTAACAGTGAGGTACTAGGTAATGTATGTGGGGATCCTATACCCTCATGTTAGAGTGTAGCACAATATTAGTAAACATATAAACAAACAATGGACATAGTAAATCATTCATACATAAGATAAATTTTAAAGATATTAATATATACACAATTCTAGAATCTCATATATATAATTATTTTTCATGTCATATCTTTGAAAATATGGGAAAAAGGTACACATACAACCAATATAATACAAGTATCTAAATATAAAAAAAGACCAAAAAGTAAAATCCTATCTTGAATCAAAAGCCTTGGCCTGGTACTATGATCCCATATCCTAGGCATAGAACAAATCAAGGATCATAATATGGAATCTTTGCCTCAACCCTACTTGCATCAATGAAGTCTATTTGGGTACCTAATGGTGGCTTGAATAGTGTGTGGGATAACACTCTGAATTTCACTACAAAAAATGGCTATAAAAAATCTAGGTTTTGAATAACACCCTTAAGAAGCTTGCAGTATATAAAATATGTGACAATAGTAAAAGTGAAATCCTATGGAAAAATTAATAGTTTTATGGGATAATTTCAAACAAAATGAGGCTCCCTGAAAAATAAGGTCTTGGGTCTCATAGCATGGGAAGTGGTAAAACATGTTGAAATCTACCACGTCCTCAATGTATAGACCATTGTGACCAACCATCATATCCATTATATATAATCATATATATAATATTTTCTATGACCATTCTATATAAACAAGTAATCCACAATGGTCATGTAGTTTAATCAAAAGTGGCAAACCATGAAGGTTCGGATTGAAGCTATAGAACACCAATGAATCATCATCAATTCTTAAGAGTACCTTGATGGAAACTCAGTTAAACTTTTGTGGGTTACATGGATCATGTTAATTGACTGTATCTAATGCAATCCCAAGCAATCTGGTTCTATGGGGTAGTAAGGCCAAAGGAATCCAATAGAATCATGACCTAGGAAAATATCATCCAATGAATCCACTACCACAATCAAGACACTTGGGAGAATCATCCATGGTGTCCAATGGAATCCGGATCCATAGTATAACAGCCATAGAGTCCAATACCATTTCAATTCATAAATCTATAAATTCTTCATTTCATAATTAATTGCCTACAAAAGTTCATTAAACTCATATAACAATTCCAATTGAAACAAACAATCCATCCACTCACTCTATCACATAGAAAAGGAGGGAGAACATCACTAATATCACAATTTAGTTAAATTAAATTTAACTAAAGTTATTATTTATTCCTCTATCTAGGAATGAAAAAAATCACAGCATTGGTGATATAACAATTTTAAAAACACAAAGGCATACCGCAAGGGTGGGCTTGGTTATGTGAAAACTCTACAACAAACTAAATTTTACTAATTGGAATCCCCAACATGTTTTAATACTTTCAATTCAAAAATTTAATTAATTAAATATGGGCCTATGAGAGGTTTAACACATGAAAAAAATGAAACAAGGCTAGTAAAACTCCAAACCCCAAGGGAAATGTATAGACCACCTATTATAGGTTTTTAGTAGTGAACATGTCTAATATTAATCTCTGATTCAATTCACATTGAGATAAAAATGAAGAATGGATTAAGATCATGTAAATAAGGAATATTATATTTCCCCTAAATAACATAGTCCACATGATTTATAATTAAACACAACATAACTGGAATGATGTACTCAACAACATGAATCCAACGAGATGGTGAATGCTAGAATCTATGTTCAAATAGTGAAAAAGGGTTAATGTTATGGAATTCGATTCAAATGATATCTCCAAAGCTCAATGTAATCCAGTATATGAGAAATAGAAAATGGTTAAAGTTTTAATAAATTTCTTGGGATAAAAATTAATTTCCCATTATTAATTGGATAACCTGGTTTGGATTCATGGTTTTCCTATCCATGGACCAACTGCTGTCCCTCAAGTGCTTCCAGGTGATCCTCACATTGTACAAGTGCGTGGTTTCCAAAACAGTGAACAAATAGTGTATTATCTATAGTAAAAAACTATATATCCCATTTACATGAGTGTTCATCCCCATTCACAGGGTTTTTTGAAACCATGTGCCTCATAAAAGAGGCCTAGAACACCCCACATGGGTGTGTGTTTAAGTTAACAAGGTTTCCTCAAACTATGAAACATCATTCACCCCATTATCAAGTCCCATATTTAGGGGTAGTCATGTAGCCTATCCTGCATAGTTTCTCCTCCATTTGTGACTTGTATGTTTTTTCCCAAAAGATAGGCTATGGACACTTAACAAGCCACATACAACCCTAATACACCAATTATCACATTGGGTAAAAATAATAGTCCAAAAGAAATAAGTTAAACCAAAAAAATGATTTATACCCAATTGGGAAACCAATGATCTTACAATATTCCAACCTTAATGCAATTCTTCCATGAATATCCCTCTCAAGTGTGGTCAAGTATTGACTGAGAATAACTATGACTAATAATAATGTACATCGGCCTCCGCCTCCCATATATTATCCTACAAATGGAACTTCTTCTATATCACTTGTACAATTTGAACTTACCATCCTCGAGGAAACATTGTTCACCTATCCATGATACTAAAAGGATTCTCCTCCGAAGACACAACTATATGTAACTCCACATCATCTAGCTATAGAGTCTGAGATAAGTCTGAGTGATAATGGTGATGAAGAGATACATATAAGATGTCATCCATGGGACGATATCTTTTAGGTAACTAAATTTATTGGCCACCATCCAGACTCTCATTATAATATCAAACAACCCGATATTCTTTTGTTAAAACATACACTTTATCCTAATGAGTATGTGCCTCCACCTCTATGAGATATGTATAATGACATGATTCATAACCTATAAGTCTAGATATCATTGATGGTGACAGGACTATGATTTCTATTGAGGTTATATAGTAGATATCTAATTTATGATATACTAGATCTACTCAGAAGTCCCCTTCATGATATACAATCCAACTAAAGCTAACTAACATGCCTCTAAATAGAACATTATAAATCAAAATGACTAACCATACAATGCCTCATAAGGTTTCATCTGTATAATCTTTTTATATATATTATTTTAGGAAAAATTAACTACTGGAATATACCTCTCCCAATATCCCCAAAAATCAAGGATGCATGATCACATCATTTCATCAAGAACCTAAATTGTACACTATGGTTGGACATCAGTCTATTGGTGGTACGTTGTTCTTTGAATCACATATAAACCTGGTTCCCTATGAAAACTCTTACAATAAAGAGACATAAAAAGGGAATCCCTACTTAAAACAATAGTATAAGGGACCATGCGAGTCATACTATCTTTCATATATACAACCTCCAAAGATCATCAACTGATAAGGTCTCAAAGATTGGAAGGAAATTAGAAACGTTTGTGAGCCTATCAAGGAAAACCAAAACTTAATCACTATCCCATGGAAACCTTAGAAAACCAATAAAGAATCCCACAACAACATCAGCACATTTCTACTCTAAAAAGGGTACCTGCTATTAAATCCTAAAAGGTGGAGATGTTCTACCTTCTCCTCTAAACATTTGGAACACCTTTACAAATAACCAAGCCTTCCACACTAGCCATTAAATGTTTTTAAGCATAATGAAACATCATATTACATTCCAATGATTGTAAATTCTAGTGTCTTGGAAGACTAAGTTGATAAAACTAAAAACCCGAAACTAAATGAAAAATTTCTTTATTTAATCATCAAAAAGAGATCATGAATTCCATTATGATCTACATCATCATAAGATATCATAGGGATAACATGAATAATGGGTTGAACTAAATGCTGATTAAGGGAATAAACATAAGAATGATACTTTAGTACATCGGTTACAAAGAATGAAAAAATTATATAAAATGGAATGTAACATATTGAATCATAACATATAATCATGGGGCCATATAAACATGGAGTCATAGTAATGTTTCAGCAACATAAAATATGACATTATAATGATTCAAGTCTCATTGTATATATTTTATAACCAGTCAAGGTTAACAACCAAGATCGTTTCTCATGCTAGCATGAGTCAAGGAAACTGTCAAGACCATTACACATAATGTCTCGTGAGACTCAACATTACCCAATGAATTAGAGAACTATCAAGGTTCACACATATTAATGTGTTCAGGAATATGTTTTCCACATTAAGAATCACATATAAACGTACGGGTTCCCATGGAATGAAAAGGGTATCATATTCATTTCATAAAGAATAATGAATGGGAGTATCATAAAAGTATCCAAAAAAGAAATGAATTAAAACTTATATGGACATTCATAAGGTACAATAATAATATATCATGGTATATAATGTGAAATATAATTGGAAACATGTAAGATAAATATTTAAGATGATATAGCAATATAAAATTTTAGTGCGGTTTTATGGATAAAGATATTGAACAATTAAAATATAAAAGTGTTCAATATTTTATATAAAAACTAATGTGAAAAAATAAGGTCTTCATAATAAAAAATTCATATTTTATTAAAAAATTTTGGCTTAAAATGATGATAAATGCACTTGAAATTGGGTAATAATTCATAAATATCACTTAAATGAGTTTTTTTATCAGGAGGAATTTATGAGTGAATCATTTAAAAACATTTATATCCACAAAAGAGAATGATGAATGTATCTTAATAGATTACATTGATAATATAAAAATAATATAAATTATGTGCATAAATAGAAAAAGATAACTTCATTTGGGTATAAATAAGGATAAAGAAACCCAAAGGAATAATGGGGGTTTGAGAAGATTCCCTTACCTTTAATATGATGGTTTCCTTATCTTGATATTAAATTTCTCAATAACAAAATTAAATTCATTAATTAGTATTTCTAGAAAATAATATTTCTGTAATTGATTTAGGATAACTTTATTAAGTTCATTCATGACCTTTTTGATTGGTAAAGAGGTTCAATTTCATAGATTGTTTCTTTAGTTTTCACAATTGGTTTACTTATATATAAGTAAGGATAAAAATTAAAGATGTGAATGGTCATCCAAAACTGAAGTTAAATGTTATTAGTGAACATCAATTAGATTAATTGGCTATAAAATTCCATTGGTTATTTGGACTGAAGATTAATCAATATATAAAACTGTATTGATAAATGTTTAGGTTAATTTGCGATTTTTTTATCACATCTAACGTATGTTGCTTTATAAATGCCTATCATGTGTAAAAATTACTCAAAAAACTTAAATTAGAAACAATACATATATTATATTCTGTTTACATTGTAAAATGGTTTCATTACAAGAATTGAAGATGGTAAAAGAAAATGAAAACCCATCGTCCTTGAATGTGATAAATTAATATACATTTTGTAAGGGGTTTTTCATTTATAGAATAAAAGGTGGGGAAAGAAGAGATGATGATGAATTATTCCATTATCATAGAAAAATTACATTACATTTATGGTAATGGAGTTATCATAACATGTTTATTAATGTGTATGAGAAAATAAAAAAATAAAAAAATATGGAACTTAAACGAAAATAAAAGAAATGAAAAGAGGAATTTAACTCTTGAATATATCTTCATTGAGAACATCATTAATGGATAGGATTTTGTCATCATAAGAGAACAATGAGTTCTAGATGTGGGAGAGGGGATTAGGGAGATATTAGAGAAGATTTTGGAAAAGGCATAAGGCTTGAGATGAGTGAAGAGAAGAGGTGGTGAGGTCAGTTTTTATAGTGGAGAAAAGGTGTTTCCCATTATTGTAATCATTAGATTAATATGTTTCTCAATAATATAAATATTCATTATTTTTGACAAAAAAATATTAAATAGAGCGTGTGAGTTCATAATAATGTCCATTTAGACCATCAATGTCTCATGAATGACGCAGCAATTCATTTATCTATCATTTATCAAATATTAGCATATTTTACTATTCACAAAAAATCATGTTTTTAGGAAAAAAATTCAACCATACAATTTTTTGATGTGTATAATAAAAAAATGAAAACCATTTTTCAAAAAAATTCTTAATATGAGAAATTTAATTTTGAATGAAAAACATAATTAATTGAAAAATGTAAATTTTAAAATTAAAATTGCTTTTATAACACTTTTAAAAATTAATTAAGGTCTCATAAAATTATCTTAAGATAATAAGACATAAAAAAAAACTTGAATTAATTTTATGAAAATAAGATTCCTTTTAATTTATAATATTAATCAAAAAAATTAATTTAATATACATGACTTACAAAAATACTAACACATTATTAATCATTTTAAAAAATATATATTTACTTATTCCATGATATAATTATACCATATCGTCTCTTATTAGAAGGAAACATTTTACCTATTCCATCATTAGTGAGGTTACTGTTACATTGGATGGGATACTATTCATAAGGTTCACATTACTATTCCAATGGTCATGTTTATTTTTTCTCTCTATAAGTTTTGTTACATATATAGATTCCTTTTATTTCACTCATTATTTATTTTTAGGTTTTTATTATGTTTTATAAGTAATATTTTATGATTAAACTATAATATATAACTATAAGAATGTAATTTAATTGATAAAACATTGGGTTGTTACATTCTTCCCCCCATATGAAATTATTCCCTTGAAATATTGTTTTACATTCTACGATGTAAACAAGTGTGGGTACTTCTGCTTTTTGCCTCCTATAGTTCCCATATTGCCACATCATACTTATGGTTCCACCATATTTATTTGATAAGGTGATTTGTATTGTTGCATATAAATTTATATGTACAATCCTAGATCTTCAAGGGCTACTCCTCATATTACATATTATTCTCCAACTATCATCTTTGATGAGAGAACATGTGTAGGATCTGGTATGTACTTCTTTAAGAGGGGTATGTGGAATACATTGGGTAATTTAGACATTGTTGGTGGAAGTTCTAGTTTATAGGCCGCATCTTTGAAAAGATCAAGGATCTCTAAGGACCCAATATACATGGAACTTATCCTTCCTTTCTTCCCAAATCTCACTACCTTCTTCCATTGAGATGTGTATTGGAATATTACTTCTCCAATTTTAAAATCAAGGTCTCATCAATGATTGTCTTCATATCTATTTTCTGACTTTGATATTCCTTGATATGATTCTGAATGTTTTTCACCTTCTCTAACATTTATTCAACCATTTTAGGTCCTAAAAGATTTCACTCACTGACTTTATCCCAATATTTAGTTGTTCTTCATATTTTCTAATAAATGTATTCTTATGTTTCCATACGGATTCTTGAGTTGAAATTATTGTTGTCTGAGAATTTGACTAGAGAAAAATTGTTGTTCCCACCCTCCTTTGAAGTCCATATAACATTCTCTCAACAAGCCTTCTAGTGTTAGAATAGTTTTCTTAGATTTGACATTAGTTTTAGGTTGATATGTTGTACTAATGTCTACTTCAGTTCCTAGAGCTTGTTAGAGACTTTCCAATAATTTTGAGGTAAATCTCATATCTCTATCAGATAAAATAGATAGTGGTACTCCATATATCCTTACCACCTTTTTGATATATATTCATTCAAGTTGATCAAATGAGAATCCCTCTGGAATTGTGATAAAGTGAGCTATCTTTGTAAGACGATCCACAATGAGACATATAACATTGTTTCCTATAGATTTCATTAGAAGTCTAGTGAAAAATACAATGGTGATGTTATCCTACTTCTATACTAGTATGGTTAGTGGTTTATTCATCCCCTGATACTTATTTCATTCATCCTTCACATATTGAAATAATAGCCGCATTAATGTGTATTTAGAAATCTCTTTCTTTATATTATCCCACCAAAAGTTCTTATAGAGATATCGATACATCATTATGATCCCTAGGTTATTATAGAAGGGTGAGATATGTTTATAATTTATAATCTAATTATTTAACTTTGGATAATATGGTACATATAATCATGAACCAAATCTTACATCTCTTTCCTCATCAATCATAAATTCATAGGATTTCCTATTTCTAATTGCTTACACCATTTTCAGAATTTCCACATATTTTCATTGAGAATCCATTATTTTCTCCATGTGGTATGGTTGAACAATTTTTTGAAAAAATATTTATGATGTTCCTATATTAATGAATCCCATGTACATCCTCTGAAAATCTAAGAATATTGGATATTTTTCAATTATCATCATTGATGAATATGCATGATCCGTTCTACATAGAGAATCTGCCACCTTATTTTCCTTATCGGGATAGTAGTGGATTGAGATGTTATAATACATGATAAGCACTAAAAATATTTGTCATATTATAGTAAGTTCCTTCAATGTGAATATATATTTTAGACTCTTGTGATCAAAATATATGTTACAGCTCTCCCCATAGAGATAATTCCTCCAGATTTTTAATGTAAAGATCATAGCCTCCGACTCAAAATAGTGTTTGGGATAGTTTTGGTCAAGTATTTTCAACAACCATGAGTCATAATCTGTCACTTTATCATTTTTCATTAGTATATGGACTTGGACTTTATTTGAAGCATCTCTATACACTATAAAGATTTCTCCACTTATTTGGAGTGTAAGTACTGGCACTGTGATAAGTCTCTTTTTCAACTCCATAAAACATTCTTCACAATATTTAGTCAAGAAAAAACATTACTCCCTTAAATTTTATCCAGATCATTGAGTATGAAAATCATGAAATGTTCTAAAGAAATCATCACTAATACCCGTATAGACCTAGAAATCTACGGATCTTTGTTTTAGATGTTGGAATTTACTAGTCAACAATTTCATTTTACTTGGAAGGGTCCCAATATATCCCCTTACTGGTCAAAACATGTTCTTAGAATGAAAATCTTCCATCTATAACTCAAATTTACTATACACAGCATAAAGTATCCATCTTCACAAATCCTTTAGCACAGTATTAAAATGTTCCTTGTGTTCCTCCTTACTCTTGGAGTATATCAGAATATCATTGATAAAGACTATCAAAAATATGTCAAGGTAATCACTAAAGACTGTATTAATTAAATCCATTAATATTTATAGAGAATTTTCCAGTCTTAAGGGAATCACTATGAACTGATTGTGTCCAAAACTCTTTCTAAAGGTGGCCTTTGGAATATATTTCTTCCCCACCTTTAATTGGTGATATCATGATCAGAGGTCCACCTTTAAAAAATAACCGGTCCCCCATAGCTGATCGAACAAGTCATCAATCTAAGGTAGGGGATACATGTTCATTATCATGTTTTTATTGAGACCATGATAATCAATGCATAGGTTCATGGATCCATATTCCAACATGGCAAGGAGAACTGATGATCCCCATGGTGAAGCACTCGGGTGTATAAAACCCTTATCCAGATTGTTTTGTAACTTGTTCTTATCCTCCTCATGCTCAACAGTGGCCACCCTACAAGGTTTCATTATTACAAGTAAGGATCTTGGAAAATGATCAATTGATTTCTTGTCCTCTTTATCAGGAGGAACACTAAGATATTATTCAGGGAAAATAATATTGTAATCCCTAATGATGGGAATATATTCAAGAAGTATCATATCCTTTGTCTCAGCCATTTGAGCAAGATATGCTTTCTCAAAACAAAACATTATCCACTCTTAAGATAATGATTTTGAAGTAGATTCATCTTCCTCCACAAACATTTAATAAATTGATGGATGCGTTAAGAGGTGAAGAGTGGTATCCAATTCCTGAAAGTTAATTTTGTCTTTGTATAAAGATATCCAATCTGTTCCAAAAATATCATCGAACTCAACCAGAGGAAGTATGATAAAAAATCATGGGAGGTTCAAACCACAATAATTTATGGAGTAGGAGTTATAAACATGGGATTAAATAATTTTCCCATTCATTGTTCTCATAGATAAATTAACCACCAAATTTTGAGTTTGTGTTTTTATAGTTCCACTAACCATGTAACATATTACATAATTCGTAGAACCACTATCCAATAAAATATTTTCTATACTCAAATGAATAACTAGAATACCTTTCACCATATCATGGTTCAACTCTTCCTCACCTATAGTGATAGAATAATCCCTTCCTTATTGCTTTGGAGGCTGTTTTTGATTTCCTCAAATAACCCTTAGATTAGGTAACTCTATTATATAAAGCTAATGTCCCTTGCAGTTGTAACACTGTACTATAAGTTTTGTATTGATCTGAACCATCCTTTCCTCTTCCATGATAGTGGTATTATTCATATCCCTCTAGATGTTCTTACCCAGATGTCACATTCTTCCATAGTTGAAGAAATTTCTAGTCCCCTTTAGATAATTCCTTGGATGACTCTTCCCACAATTTTGTAAGGTATGATGTTCGATATTATTTAAATCATGGGATTTATTTGTTGAAACCCACATATTACAATCTATTTTCCACTTTTTATCACCAGGACTATGAGACCATTGAGAGTAGCTAAACTCTATTTCTCCTTTGAGGTAACAACATACAACCTCCTCATAACGGTAAAAGTCCTAAATATCCAAAACATTACATAGTCTTGGATTTATTATAATAAATAATTGATCCACCTTTATTTCGGTGTTCATGAAAAGGTAACAAGAATATCTTAAAAGAGTAGTGGTGTTTGCTTCATATGCCATGATGGACTCCTGTTCTCTCTTCATAAGCCTATGGAACTCTCTTTCCATCTTGAGATGGAGGGTTTATGGAAAATATTTGTTGAAAAAAAACTTGAATTACTCCCAATCCATGGAATAAATTTCTTCCTATTAAAAATTATTATTGATTAGTGTCCACCACTAATCATCTTCCCCATCAAAATGAAAAAAGTATTTCATTCTCTTCTTTAGAGCACTCGTGGATAGAGAATATCTTTTCAATAGAGTCGATGCACATTTCCTGGTGGTGTGGTTTAGAAGATCCTATAAACATGGGAGGCCTTTCCCACATCATGTATTCAATGGAAACATTCTCTTTCCTTATATCAAGAGGCCATTACACATGGCTCAAGTTATTATTCATAACTTCATCCATGTGAGAAAGTATTTTCATGTTGTTTTGATCACCCATTCCCATCATATTTGTCCTATCATTAGTGTAATATTCACATTCCCTATCACATTGATTGTTGGAACGTGTTCTCCTATTTCCCACCATTAACTATGAAAAATAACGTATAATTAGGGGGTATTAATACTTATATAACAAGAATAAAGTAACCATTGGGAATAAAATTATAAACTTATAATGGATATATATATATATATCCTAACTTTTGATTCCAATGGTTTAAATCTTTGATATCTTCAATCTATTTATAAACTTATCTTTTAATGGGCTCATTATTTTCCCATTATAATGGTTTGTACTAAGATTATGAATTTACCAAAGCATATCCCCTAGGAGTTTCAAAATAAGAGTACAATGAGGCCCATTATTGTTTTGCAGTTCCTATTCATGTCTATCTTAAAGAGGTATTTTAAGGTTTTAAACCTATGTATATATGTTTCAAAGACTAATCCACTTTTTCTTATCTTGAATGGGAAGTATTTTTTGGAAAAACCACGAAGTCTATACTTACTAAAATTTTATGATGCTTTCTTATACTTATTTTTATCCTTAAGGCTCTTACTAAAGTTTTCTATTCCTAATATCAAAAAATAACTAGACCATCCTATGATACATAATATAGTAACTTTAGAATTATACACATAGAATTATATGATTTTAAGCATAATTAAACATCTTATTTCAAGAAAAGTACTGTAATGTCTAGTGTATTGGAAGAGTAGGTACATAAAACTAATAAAAACTAAACGAAACATTTCTTTGTTTAATCATCATAAAGACATCCTAACATCCATTGTTCTCATACATCTTCATAGGATAACCTGGGGATTACATGAACAAAGCGATGAGCTAAAAAGACCAACAAAGGAATAAGCATAAGAATAATCCTTCATCACATGGGTTAAATGAAATCTCATAATGATATAAAAAGGAATGGAACCAATGGAATCATAATATATAAACATGGGATAATATAAACATGGATTAGTAGTAATGTTTCATAAAGATAAACATGACTTTAGCATGAGTAAATTATCATTGCACATAGAGTAGCACAAGTTAATGTTAACCACCAAAACCATTTCGCATGGTAGCACGAGACATTCCTAACTACCAAGACCATTGCACATAACATCTCATTAGACTCAGATTTACTGAATGTGTTGGAAGACTATTTTAGTGCAGCTATATTAACATTTTCATGAATATATTTTCAACATTAAAAATCATACATAATTAATCCTACATAAACATAATGGTACCCATGGAAAGAAATGGGTATCATAATCATGTCATAAAGCATAATGACTGGGCATATCATACAAGGGTCCATGAAAGATAGGATCTAAAACATACATGGGTATTCATAAGGTAAAAATACATATATCATGGTAAGTGATGTAAAAAATAATTGAAAATATATTAGAAAAGTGTTTATGAAATTTTAGCTTTAAAACATTTTAGTGCACTTTTATGGAAAATACAAAGAGCATTTGAAATTAAAAATAGAATAATATTTTTAATAAAAACAGATGTGAAAAAATAAGTCTTTTATAAGAAAAATTATGATTTTATAAAATAATTATGTCTTAAAACAGATGATATAGTGCACTTGAAATTGGGTTAGAATTTAGGAATTTCCTTTAAACAGGTTTTCTTATCATGAAGTTTTAAGGAAGGAGTAATTTAAAAAAATGTATAACTTGGAATGAGAGTGAATAATGTATCCTGATTAATGATTTTTCTTAATATAAAAAGTATTTAGAATATGTAAACAAAAATAAAACATTACTTTCTTTAGTTATAAGTAAAGAGAGATCAATCATGAGGAATAATGTATCTTCGAGTAGAATCCCTTACGTTAAATCTGATGGTGTCATTCCATTGATCATAATGTCCTAGATAACCAAATTACATTCATTATTTAGTATTTAAATATCCTCTTATTCAAGTAATTTATTTATTATAAACTCATTATGTTCATTCACAACCTTTTTGATGGGTTAAGAATTTTCATTTTATTATTCATTTCATTGTTTTTCATGGATGGTTTACTTATAAGAAAGTTAGGATAAACATGCTAAATGAGACTGGGTGTTCAAAATTGGAGTTATATGTTATTATTGAACACACATAAGATTAAAATTCCTTTAGTTATTTTGAGTGACGATGAATCATTATATAAAAAATTAATGATAAATGTTTTGGTTAATGGTGAATTTTTTGATCCCATCAAACTAATTTTTCCGTATAAATTAATATCATGTGTACAAAAGCTTCCAGAACATGAAATTTGATATATAATATATATTATAGTCTGGTTAGACCATAAAAATGTTTTTCATACCATATTTTAAGACTGTAATCGAAATAAAAAACTCATCATCCTTGAATGTGATGATTTAAAACATCTTGGATGGTGTTTTTAGTTTCTAGTTTAAAAGGTGGGTAAAGGAGAGATGAAGATGAATTATTCCATTATCAAAAAAATTGAAAAGTAAATTTTAGGTACTGGAGTTATCATAACATATGGATAAAAAAATTTTGGTAATAAAAAAATTAAAATAATGGAAGTTGATAGAAAATAAAATAAATGAAAAGAACAATTTACCTATGGAATATATCTTCTCTAAGAAACTATTTATAGGGGAGGATTTGGTCATTTGAAGAGACCAAGGTCTGATGCATGTGGAAGAGGGTCTTATAGAGAGATTTTAGTAGAAGTTTTACTTAGTATAAGGCATGAGAGTAGTGAAATGAAGAGTGGGTTAGGATGGTTTTTATCGTATAGGAGATGAGGGGTTTTCCATTATTTTAATCATCAGTTTAATATTTTTTCTCAAGATTATGAATTGGTTGGATTATTATGACCAAAAAATTAATATTAAATGTGTGTTTTGGTCAATTTCCATTAACATCTTCCATGACTCAAGCATGATGCAAAAATTCATTTATATTGAATTTATCAAAAATTATCTTATTTAGGTATTCACAAAATTCAAGTATTTTAAAGAAACCAATAATTAAACCCATAATTTTTTGGATATTTAAAATCCTAAAATAAAAACCATTTTTAAATATATATATATATATATATATGAAATATAATTTTTAATTAAAATCATAATTTATTAGAAAAATTCGAATTTTAAAATTAAAACTTATTTTCTAACACATTTAAAAATTAATTAAGATCTCATAAATTTAACTTATGATCATAAAACATAAAAATAATAATTTTTTAAAAGGTTTTTTGAAAATAAATTTTATTTTTATTTATTAAATTAATCAAAGTATTGTAATATAATATATATTACTTAAAAAATACCATCACTTTATTTATAATTTTAAAAAATATTTATTTACTTATACAATGATATAATTATATAATATTGTCACTTATAATGTGGATAATTTTATTTATATGATCATTGGTGAAGTTACCAGTTAATTTTCTAGTTTTACTATTCAAAAGGGTCGCATTACTATTCCAAATGTCAAGTTATTATTTCATCAGTATAAGTTTCTTACTACAAGAGATACTTTTTATTTCACACGTTCTTTATTTATAATGGTTTTATTGTGTTCTATAAATAATCATATGTGTTTATACTATAAGACGTAATTATAGGAATGGGATTTTATTAATAAAATATTTGATCATTACATGCTCACAAAAAAATATACCTCATGTTTCATACCTGTAAAATAATACAAATGGAAGAGGTCACGATACATCTTGATGAAGGATGGATGTACCACCCAATCTGAATACACAATTCCCGCATCATATCCTCATGTAAGTCCAATGAATCCTACATACGAACATGTGTAGATATAATATCATCCATAACCATAGTCCAAGAAATAGGTGGGTCCTCACCTTCTACTCACCCTTATGAATAGGCACCCTGAATCTGATTTCTGCCTCATTGTCACTTTATTTATTATGTTAGAGATTACAAAAATATAAGAAATAAAGGTATTCCATTGACTGTCCTAAACATATAAGTGAATCAATCAAATTATCTCCATAATGTTTCACTCCGTACAATCCTCCTTAATAGCCTATATCAGAGTCCTCATGCATAATGCATCGACTATTATATTTATCATTCTAGGTGTATAATAATTCTAGAAGTCGAAGGATAGAAGTACTCAACCTGACATCACTGCCTTATAATTATATTATGTTGTGTAAATATATACATGTGTTTTTTATGGTTCATGTACCCAAAAAAACACTCTCTAAGTAAATAATACATTCAATAGTATAAATGACTAACTACTGCTACCCACTCATGATTGTGCACTTAGTAGTTCCTATTGTGGGGCCTCAATTGAAGAGACTTGTAAACCACAACACTATCTACCTACACCAAGCATACTCTTATACCGATACCTGATGCATCACAATACATAGTGTAGATACTTTTCAGTTCTAGAATAATCAAGATTGTAATTGAATCCAATCTCCCTTTCAACTCCAGATGTCTAAATCAAAGGTATATGCCCATAAAAACTAAAAAATATTTTTACTGAGGTCCTTAAATGGATCTACTAAGCATGAAAAGTAAGGTATGAAATGTCTAAAATATCTAGATAACACTAAGAAACATATATATTAAATAAGATATTAGGTTGCTCCCAAAAAAACTATAGGTCTCACTATCAATGGTTCTGCTGATCCTCCCCTCTCCGAGATAATATAACCAAGGATGTGAATATTATCCATAAAAAAGTTGAACATTGTTGTCATTTCATATTAGTGATGCTCTATCAGTGTAACAAAAATTGACTCATGATTTTAGGCATGTTCATATCAATTGTGAGAATCTATCAAGATATCATCCACGAACAACACCAAATATGAAACTAGAAATGTATAAAACCCTTGTTCATTAGTTCCATGAAAACTACTTCAGTGTTCATGATACCAAATGACATAACCAAATACCATGTCTATATGTCAAACACTCACTTGATGATGTCTAGATATCAAGTCAATTTTGGAGAATACCTAAGATCCTTGAGATAATAGAAAACTCCATCTATCCATGGAAAAGGATGTCGATTATTAACCACAAACATGTTCATTTTTTTGTTATTCCACACATATCCTGAGGGGTCCTTCATTTTTTTCGCAATATGGGAAATGAAACCCACCCATAGATGTAATGGTGCAAATAACCACAATGCCTCTTAGTCCCTTAGCTACCTATAGAGCTCTAACAACTCTATAGTATCCATCCTATAATAAGGAATAGATTTTGGTGCTACCCCTAGAACTATCTCAATGAAGAACACAACCTATATCTCAAGAGTTAACAATAACATTATTCTAGGAAAACATCCATAAAAAAATTAACCAATATGGAGAAGCCTTCCCGAGGTGACCCCTAATCATGCAGATAAAAAATATACATCCAGGCTAACATCTCACCCAGCCCATGATGATCTTCTCCAGCTCGGCTCACCAAGACAGTCCATTAACCCTTCTGAATAGAAATTACTCCCACTAGTGATGTGAAATTCTTCCTTCAATGATAGAAATCAACAAATACATGATATAAAACTGTCCAATTCCTCTTCAGTATGACTTCAAAACATGTCATCTCAAGGGAAAATGAATCCATATGAGGTGAAACCCACCAATATTAAAGAGTAACTACCTACAACAGAATACGCACTCTATTCTATCCCCCAGTGTAGTGTAATGTTTCATTTAGAAATATGAAATTTTAAAAAGAAAGCCTCTGGATTTATAATATATAAACATATATAGAACTATGTGAAAAACCTAAATTTAAAATAAATTGTAAAATATTAGAGGAAAATATGTTTATACCTATCACTGTAGGGTTCCTGACACTCTATACTTCATGGGTAGGCTTTACGGAATATATCTGGCCTAAATTGCGACTTTGTGAAACAACCTCACTACACAAGAGTATACCCCCTTTGATGTATAGAAAAAACATTTAAATCAATACCTAATACATGACCAACACCACAGATTGAACAAGAAATACTTCTCCATCTACCATCTTGATGATGATCTATATAACACACTCATGAACAAGGAGTCGGAGAAAACTCCCTTCCACTAACTGTTAGAGGGATAGTCCCACAAAAATTCATCATGCTGACCATCTTACTTCAAGATCAATAGTTTATTGGGTATTCATCACAAAGACTATTCAAATTTCCTCATATTGCACAGTTATAATGGTAATCAAAAATACCATTACTAAGGCTCTTGCTCGTAATCATCTTATTGGATGCCCCAAAACATCGCTTCCTTCCACTAGAAGATTAAATGACATGTTGAGTGCCTAAACATATCATATATGCACCCCCAGCTTCCCTCTAGTTCCTCTATGTGACCAGTTCCTATTTAACTATATCATTAAACATCTTCATCATATACACATTGACCTGAACTTGGATTTCATGTCTAAGACATTCCTTTAAGTTTCTCACCCTAGTTTCCAAGATGACAAGACACATTGGCCCAAAACACAGCAACTCAACAAGTCATGCTAATGATTCGATAAATTTTATTATTACCTACTCTAGACTCATGAACTCAATGTTCCTTTTAGATCTAAGGGACTACTGAAAGAAGTGGTCGTATACTATGGGTTTTAAATCACCCCAAACCAAATCACATAGCCTCTCATCATTATTCAAAACATCCCACCAGTGCTTTGCGGCTCAATGACGAATATAATTGGTGAGCATAACTCTCTCATAAAGAGGTTTATGTAGATGCTTGATGATTAAAATAGCAGTTTCAATCCATAGTTTAGCATCTTGTGGACCTCCATCCCAAAAAATAGGGTATGATTCTACTACTAGAACACACACATTAGATCTTCCACAGAAAAGGTAGATTGTGGTGCTCCCTTAAAAGTATGCTTATAGAGTAAAAAGCCCTTTCAGAACTATCCCCTAGTATCGATGTCTGATAAAAAAAATGTTTCCACCAATATCACAATATGAGAATCTATTGGTACCTTATCTCCCTCCACCATCAGAAGCATGGTTTTTTACCTTCATGGCATATGACTAGATGTCGTCATAGTGGTTTCTCTCAATAATTCCAAACACACAATTTTGAAAAAATAGACAATGAAGGGTTATAGTTTAAACGAAACGACATGCATAAAACATCCTATAACCAGGTCCGAACATTATGCTTCCTCGTAAAGCTAGTCTTAGGTATAATAAAATAATCTTAAACATCACTAGAGACACATCATAATACCAACTAAAAATCTAGGTAAAAGAAATGTTTTCTATTTCACATTTCAATTTCATGTTTAATTAGTTTTTATTTAGATTTTTACTATAAATGGTGGAACAAAATGGTTAACCAATTCCAATCTATAAGGGAACATACACATAATGATCCAAAATATGGAATCCACATAATCAATACCAAAATATGTTACATTATAGGTGACTGATTGTCAATTACTCAATGCGCCACAATTGGATGTTTTGGGTGTCTGTTGTAGCCTAATCAGTAAAAAAATACATATTTTATGGAAGGAAAATTAGGTGAAAACCATGTTTATCATTCCACATTGGACAAAAATTTTCAAAAATTATGTATATCACACATGTGATTTATAACTACATCAAGAAATTAGGTAACTCAAACTAAAATGAATGACATAATGCATGGAATGTGAAACTAGTAAAGTGCTTGAAATGATATAGGAGATACATACAATCATATATTTGAGAAATTGAAAAAGAAAATCCACAATAATATCAATGATAACTTCAAAATTCATGTTCATCACCCAACGATGGAATCAAATCATCGTTAGTATTCAAAATCCATGAAACCCCATTCCATTCCATGAAATTTGGTATTTCTAATACAAGGGTTAGCTACATCGAGGAATAAATCATTACCAAATTAATATTCCATTCTATTCACTATAATTTATCTTGATAATGTAGCTATAAAATTAAAAATAAACAAATATATTTTTTATCATCCTGGACATGATGGCACTAAATGGTGCCCCGTGCTGATGGGTATATAGACTCAAGCACATCTCTGTGAATGCTATAGGTTATGAATTGAATCTGGGTACTCAGGTGTGTCCTTATGGAGACTATTCAAACATGTTAGAGTGTATCACAATGCTAGTACAAATATAACTCAATATTGGATGTGGTAAATCATTCAAAACAAAGATAAACATACACATCATGAATAAATAAACAATTCTATAAGTAATCTCATTAGAAAAATGACACTACATGAAAGGTATCTAAAAATATGAAAAAAGGTATATAGAGAGACAATACAATACAAATATCAAAATACCAAAATTACCACAAACAACTATCCCATATAACCTCAAGATCCTCATCAAATTATTGTGATCTTCTTCTCCAAGGTATAGCAAATAATCAAGCATTTCACTAGGGGAACTTCCCACAATCCCTACCTGATTCCATAAAGTCTCTTTGGGTTCATGATGCATGCCTCAACTGGGTTCGAGATTACACATAGTAGGAAAACACCGCCAATTTATATAAAAATTAGAGGATACATATTAAAAACTAAAGAAATGTGTAGTATATAATAGATATTGCGTCAGTACAAATGAAAGCCCATGTAAAATGTAATAAATGTAGGCGATACTATCAATCCAATATAGCTTCCCAGGAAAATAAGGGTTAGGATCCTATAGAAAGGGAAGTGGTGAAACATTCAAAAACCCACCATGTACACAACATATAACCATGTGTAAACCACTACCATGACCATGACAAATAATCCTATATGTAAAATTCACCATATCTTTTCCATATAAACATGTTTTCCAAAATTTTCAATCAATTTAATCAAAATTGTCAAACCAAAAAGCACTGGGTCCATGGAATATATGACCAATTCATCATCATCATGTCCAAGGAGAATATTGTTGGAAAATAAGATAGACATAGGTTGGCTCCAAGGAGAATGTCAGAAGACCATGTATAATGTAAGTCCTTGAATGCCAGATCCATGGGGTAGCAAGGCTCAGTGAATCCTATAGAATTAATACCCAAAGAGATATATCATCCTGGGCATCCACTACCTCAATCATGAGCCGTGGGAGAAACATCAATAGAATATAATGGAATCAGGATCCAAGTCATATCAACCAAAGAATACACTATCATTTCAATTCCTAAATCCTTAGATTCATCATTTCATAATTAATCTCATTCAAGAGCTCTTCTAACACATATGATAATTTATATTCATGAAAATAAGCAATTCACATCATGTAATCCCATGGGTAACGATGAAAATTGTATCCATTTGTCAGAATTCAATGCAATGCAATTCAATTCAATTCAATTTTAAGGGTTTTCTCTAACAAGGAATTCATACACACACCCCATGGGTGGTATAAAAAAGGGAAAAATAAAAAGGATCACCTCTTGGGTGGCCTTGGTATGAGATATGACCTCCATCAAAATAAAATATAGTATTTTTCATCCCTAATAGGTTTCAATTGTTTCAATTCATCCATTTATATAATTAAATTGGTACCACTTGAATTTCAATCACACAAAACAACTACAACTAGGCATGAAAACCACCAAACACTAAGGTAAGTGTATATAAAACCTAACATAAGTCTATATAAGTGAACACATCCAGTATCAATACCTGATTTGATCCAAATTGAGATGGAAATTATGAACCTATAAATATGTAATATTAGCTTTCACATAAGTTACTTATTCAATAAAAATTAAAATAAATAATGGACTAATAGGAATGAGTAACTCACTAGTGTGAATCCAACAAGATGTTTGGCACTCAAATCCGAGTTTGGACAGAGAAACAAGAGTAAAATATATTGAATTGGATTCAAAAGAGCTCTCCAATGCTCAAGACTACTCACTAAATAAAAAAAGGAAATAAGATATGTTTTAAAAGATTAAAATGGATAAAGTATAAATTAAATTATATAAACTCGGTTACATGGTTTGGTCATATTTTTGGACAATCTTTGCAGCAATCGTGAACCCTTCCTTCCATAATGGGGAACCAGACATGTCTTTGATAACTGTATTAAAATCATGTCTCTACCACTGTCTAAAACTACAGATCCCTATGAATGTGTGTGTGTCCCCTTCTTCACAACCATGTATATACTTTTCCATGCTTTCTTTAATCAATGTGCCTCTTGATAGAGAACTAGACAACCAATAAAGGGCTTCTTACAGAAGTTTTAATGTTTCCTCGAACCATGTGACCTCCTTCACCCCAATGTCAAGCCCCACATGATTAGTTGTAAACTTGTGGCCTGTCCCATATAGTTTCTCCTAACCATGTTGCTAGTCTTTTTTTTCAAAAGTAAGGATTCAGGCTCTAGAAAATTCTCATACACACATGATCACATTTGGATCAAAAATTAGTCCATAAACAAGATTTATACCATTTTTTAACACATATAAGAAATGGGGTCTAACATGTGAACACATAAAGATAAATAATCATTGAATTATTACGTTTTTTAAACATATACCCATGCTAATATGGTTGTAGGAAGAAATATCCAAGGGATTCATTTTACGATTTCGCAAAAAAAACCCCATAATGAATTTTTTTCTTTGGATGGTGGTATATTATATCATAACATCACCAAATTTCATATTTATTTGGGAAGAACATTCAACTAAAAATCGTAGTTTTTATATGTTATGTAAGTTGTTATAATTTATATGGATTCAATGTTTATTATATTGGATAAAGATCGATTTTTCAATTTAATATTATAAAATGGACTTCAAATTTCTATGATTACTCAGTTGATGATGAGTATTTATTTTCACCCATAAAAGGAAATTTTGGCCACTATTGTGCTTTGTTTATATAGTTAAAAAGACACATTTCTGAATAAATTTAGTGTAAATGATTAAAAATAAAATAAAATTTATTTGGATTCATATATCAATGAAAAAAGAAACATACATCCTATAGAAATAAGTGTTAATGACATTTGAGGTTTGATGTTATAGATCACATCTTCTTATTAATGTATCATCAGTTTTAAAACCATCGTCATGGGTAAAAATTATATACTCCCATAAAATATGGTTCTATTTGAGAATATTGGTTTATGTTACATCAACATTATATAGGGATTCATAAAACTATTTATGTTTTTCAATTTAAGAAATTCAAAATATAATCATCACATGTATTTTATTAGGATGTGGTTAGCATAGAATTGGATACTAATTATGTGAAGAGATTAGTAAAAATAATATATTAATAATGAATTATTATAAATGCGGTAGATTATTCAGGTTTTATGGTTGGGTGGGATAATTCATGAAGATAATGTTAAAATAGAGGATTTTATATGGAATCAATGGTTTGGGATATTTTTGGAAGATGGTGTTGAGTAATTTATCATGGTAACAATGTATTTTAGTGGGGGGTGGGGTGTTGTGACACCCTTCAATAGGTACACAAGAATCCCATCGAGTTATATTGAATTATGGTATAATAATTGGGAATTCTAGGATTTATTTAGTTAATTCGTTATTCGGTGCACAATTTTCTATGTGGGGTAACCCTATAGGAATAGTTTGGGATGTATGATCTTGAATAGTTTGGTTTAGGATTAACAGTCCATTCATCCATAAAATAATTTTTTTTTACTTTTTGAAGATTGTGTATGAATAATTTTTTTAAATAAAATTATATAAATGATAATATGGGAAAAATAACCCTTGGTTTTTACTTACCATACCTTGGTTATGTTCATAAGAAATAAAATAGGATGGAATTTTTTATTTCTCACAGGTTAAAAATAAAAATACAATTACTATTCAATAGTAGCTTGAAAAAATTTCATTGAAATATTAAACACATCATTGAGTGGAATAAAATTGATGTAGAATGTGACATTATTTATAGAGATATATTGGTGTAATTATTGGAAAAAATAGGGAAGTAAAACAATAATGTTATAACCCATGGATCATTGATACATAAATTTGATTTATAAGTCTTTAATACAAAAACAATTAGATCAGGAACATGTTTTAGATTAATTTCCTATTTTTGTGAAATAAATATTGACATTTCATGGTTCATTTTAACATTTAATTGTAAGAGTAAAATTTCATTAAATAAATTTTTAAATGACTTATGGATTTCATTGAAAATAAATTATATGTATCATGGTTTTTTAATAAAAAATTAACAAATGAGAATACACCATTTGGATTAAAAAAAATTAGTTTTGGATAAGATAATATAAAAATATTGAAAACTACTTATAGTGTTTTCAATTCAATTCAAATTGATTAAAATTTTAAATTTCATTTATATCATTTGGAGGACCCAAGTTTTAATCTCATGGTTATATGATGGTTTATAGTTTTTATTTCCAAATATTGTTTTCAAAAAAAAAATATAATAAGTGGGGATTTTAAATTATGTTTCAAATTTGAATGGCTTGATTAAAGAGTCTAATAGTTGAAAAAAATAAGGAGGCTTTTAAAATTAAATTGAAGGATATCATTTCAATTTAACTACAAAGAATATCAATATTATTGTTCAGTGGGGTTAATTTAGTTTTGGGGTATGCCATGGGATTTGATTCATTAAAATCATGAGTAATATGTGAGATTTTATATCAATTCAAATAGATCCAAAACCTTGACAAAATGCTAATATAGAAAACATTAATCTCTTATTTATGGTTTAAAATTTTCTAAATAAAATTGAAATCTCGCATTTCTATGAAATTAAATGATTGTTTTATTTTTAAATCTGTACAGCATAACACACACTCTCAAAACATCACATTATTCGGTTAAAAGTGGAGACCATTCCATTGACATGAATAAAAAACCATTAAAATTAGAAACAAATTAATATATATTTTAATGAAATGTAATAAAACACAAACAAATCAAACTATTTGGGAACTAGTTTGAAATATTTATTGGCATGGCATTTAGATCCCTTACCAAATTCACCCACCAATTATCTCTCCATCGATAAGGGGTGTGGGTGGATATCCATATTCATTTTAGATCTACCTATGTGTATTGTCAGTTCCATAACCTCTAAGATGATTATAATACTCCTATAGAAATATGAACCAGAATCACATCATGCCATGGTCAAGATTTAAAATGAGGTGGCCAAGGTTCCCTTCTATAGCCACCCTGGTAGGATTTTTTGGGAACCTATATTTCAAGATAGAACTTTTAAATCATTTTTGAATGGGTAATGACATTATCCAGATATTAAAAAATTGAATACTGGTGTTACTGAATCATGACTATATACATGTAATATATCGATTCCATTGAGCATCAATAATGGGAGATATTATTTATATAACAATCCAACATTTTCACATCGATCAAATTCAATTCCATGAATAAATCCATTCATTTGGTCCATAATATTGAAAAACTAGGAATGTGCCAATTCAGTTGAGTTGTATCCAATTATATTTTGGATAATCCAAATACATTTATGCTAAAATAGATGCACAAATCATCCATAGCGATGATTTTATTATTTATGGGTTCTTGGTCTCTTGCATTGCTCGGCCAAATTTTTTGAAATGTATCTTGTCCTATCAAAATATCCTCCTCTAATAATGTAATAATTAAAACAAGTAAAGTTTCTATTTTTAAAAGTGATAAAATTTTATCATTCAATTAAATGTGAATTTTATGTTTTTAATATTTTTTTAATTTACAATATAAAACTAGTTTGAGATATTGGTCAATGGCTGAAATAAAATAGTATGTCATGGTACAATAACACCCAAACACCATAGAATATTCACTCATGGGAAAATTAATATTTCAAAAAATGATTCATTAATATATTAAAAACATCATCAAGATTCAAAATTATAATAATATTTCCATTATAGAAATTTGATCAATGAAAATACCACTCAAAGGATTTATTCGTAGGGATCATGGAAAATGATCTCCAAAATTAAAACAGGTTGAAATTGAATGATATATATGATACTAATCCTATAAAGGAATTAAAATGTACCATAAGTCACCAACTCTACATGTGTGTGTTTTATAACCATTTTAGGATTTTATTTCTACATTCTATATAGTAAATATATGTTATTTAAAAAATCATTGATACCTTAATCTTACACCGAACCTACCATATCCTTTGCAATAAAATTTAAGGACCCACTCACCTATGCATTCCCGAAAGAAAACAAAAAATAATCAAACCTAGGCATCCCCATGGGATGTAAATTCATCACTCATCTCATTATTTATATAGGTTGTTTTTTTGATTTATTTTGAGCGTACAAGAGTAAGATAACATGTACACCTATATAGGTCTATTAAGTAAAATAATGAAAAATAGTGTATATAGAATGAATTTATAGAAAAATAATTTGGGAATGATGATACATATTAACCTTACTTATATATAACTTCTATTAATTATGAATTATTAACACTTCATGGATGAGTGCAATGTGGTGTGGAGATATTAAGTGAAATTATTAACCTATAAACTACTCACACGGAAGTTGTTATTAATATCAATGTTTCATAGAGAATAAATTATTTACATCATCTAAAAAAACCAATTTACTAAAAAATCAATTTAATTATTTTTAAGAAATATTTTTAATAAATTGTTTATTAAAAAAAATATTATATATTCTATGAATTTTTAATCATGATATTTATCTTTTTCATTATAATATTAATATTTACATATATTAATCACAATAAATAAAAATTATATGAAATGTTTTTCTTTTGAAGTTAAATTACTACCCCAATGGTCAGGTTACAATTCTAATAGTAAGGTTAGAATTCACAATGGTAAGTTTACTATTCAAATAGTAACATTACTATTAAAATTGACACATTAAATCTTATATATAACAGTTCTTTCGTTCATTAAATTTTCAAATTAATTTCTTTCAACATACAATATTTAAATTTTCTATAATGTTTATTGGTTTAATAACATTTTTTTCTATAGTGTTGGAAGTGGGATCAAGGATTCTAGTAGATGGGGATGGTCTATGTTTTCCAATTTTAAATTATCAATATAATATTTTCTTTTAGTTGAAATCTTTCAAATTTTAATTGGTTTCACTTTTGATTAATGTAATATTATTTAATAATGAAATAATTTTTATCTATAATTTATGTGTATATTATTAAATAATATAATAAAACACACATTTATTTATGAAACAAATATTAATAATAAATACCAGTTCATTACATTGTTCCCCCTTAATAAATTCAGTGACTAAGCTTTCATCTAAATTTCTTAGTTGAGAATAGGTGAGGTTAATTCTATTTCATTATTTCCTCTGGTTCTTATGTCACCACTACATCCATATGGTACCTTCACAACACATTGAAAAAGTGACTTGTTTGGTTGCATAGAATATTGTCTCTATAGTACAGGATATTCATCAGATTCTCTTTTTCGAAATTGAAATCCTCTAGTGGTACCACCATTGGATTCATTAATTGTGAGGGATAGGGTATAAACATCCTCAATAGTTATACATGGAACCCATATTGAAATTCAATAATACTGGTGGGAGTGAGAGATGATATTCCACTTCTCATGTGTTGTTAAGGATCTCAAAGGGGCCAGTGTACCTTGTTCTATGATTTCCTTTATTTCCAAACCATTTAACTCTCTTCCTTAGAGTTATTCGGAGGAAGACATTGTCTCCAACATCGAACTCCATATCCCTTTTACGATTGTCAATATAGCCCTTTTTCTCACTCTCATTACCTTTTATATATTTTGATTAGATTAATCTACCTCTATTGTCTCTTTCACAAGATTAGGTCTATGTGGATTGTGTTCCCTATCTCTATCCCAATAAGATAAATTTATATGTCATATCCTATAAATTTCATAATATATATCCATTTTAATACATTAGTGAAATATATTCTTATATGATAACTTAATCAATATGATATGGTGATACCAACCCCCTTTAAATTATTTTTAGTTGTATCTTAGAATGTCCTCACATTTCTAAATAGTACATTCAGATTGGCCATCATTTTGGTGGATATAAGACATACTAAAATTAGATTGAATACTCAAATAATGTTGAATAATTCTACAAATATTATAGGTGAACCTTGGATCACAGTCAAAGATGATTGAAAGTGGTACCCCTTGTAGCCTCAGCACATCCTTCATATAAATCATAGAATATTAGCCTTGTTGGAAAGCTTCCCAAAAAGAAATAAAGTGGAAAGTATTAGTAAGTCCATCCATGATAACCCATATAACATTGTTTCCTTTTTAATGTTTTCTGGAGACTATTGAGAATGTCCATAGTGATGTTCTCCCATTTCCACGTAGGTGTGGGAAGTGGTTACATTATCCCTTTGGACTTCTGTTGCTATGATTTAGCATGATGATTGACCAAACACTATGAGATATACTATGCAATATCCATCTTCATATTGTTCCAATAGTAGTTCTCTCATATATGAAAATGTAAATTAGTACTTCTATGATGCATAGGAAATGATAAGCTATGCATGTTATCCAAAATAAACATCTTCATCTCAGGTGATGAAAGAATATAAAGCCTCATTCCAATCTAAATCGCATCATCATTATCGATGTGAAACTCGTGTAGCTTCAATTCCATTACTTCTTTTAATTTCTTTTTTAGCTCCAGATCATCCCTTTATACCCCCTTGATATGGTATTGGATGTAAGTATGGAAATCATTTGGGAAATGTAGGATTTATTATATTCCTTTATTTTTTATAGATCCATATTTTTCATATCCAAAAAGATGTGGTCTTCCTCAATCCACATAAATGATATTGATTTTAGTTTTTTCTTCTAAGATCATTATCTACCATGTTATCTTTTCTCAGATAGTAGCTAATAAAGAAATTGTAGAAATTGATTATCTATAACCATATTATTTTACACATGTTGATCTCCCTATATGTGAATATATAATTTAGAATCTTATGTTACATGCATATAACAAACTTCTCCCCATATAGATTCTTCCACCAAATATTTAGATCAAATATTACATATGATAACTAAAGATATTGAGTCGGGTAGTTCTTCTCATGGATCTTTAACTATCATGTTGTCTAAGTTATCAATTTATTATTCTGTAAGAGTAGAAACCCAAGAAGCTGTTTTATGTATCATCGTATTTCACAATATTTTCTCTAATTTTTTATAGTCTAAGTATTTGTGCATTGGTCATCCTCTTATTGTGATCCATAAATCTTTCCTCACATTCATCTCTCTATACATAATTTACTCCATTCTATGATAACATAATTTTTAGGATAGAAAATTGTGTGGAATTTCTCAAAAAACATTTCTAGTACCCAACCAATCCAATAAAATAATTGATTTATGTGACACTAGTGGGACTACTTCATTCCCCAATTTATTTTTTTCTTTAAAGGGTTGACATAAATTTATTAAATTATGGTCAATTACCCCATTAATGTAAATTCCTTCATCTGAAACTCACATTTTGGGAAATTAGCATACAATTTCTACTTCTTTAATTTTTCCATAACAATACTTAGATGTTCTTCATGTTTCTCTTTTATTTTGGATTAAATGAAAATATCATTGATAAAAAAGACTACAAAATTTTCAAGGTAATATCTAAAGTCAATATTCATCAAATACATGAAAATTTCAATGTAATTAGTATTTCATAATGGAATCAATATAAAATTATAGTTCCCATACCTTGTATGGAATGAAGACTTATGAATATATTCATTCATCACCTCTGGTTGATGATATCCAGAACAACGATCATCCTTTTAGAAGTACAGAGACCCTCATAATTGATCGAAAAACTCATCAATCATAAGCATAAGATTATTTTTCTTTATAGTGGTATTATTGAGATCATGGTATTTGATACATTTCCATATTGATCCAATATTAATCTAAACAAAGATAAATAGATAACCACGATGTGATAATCTAGGGAGTATGAACAATTTTTCCAAATTCTATTCCAGTGCTTCTTTGACACTTCCTATTTGATCGGGGTCATCCTATATGTTCATCTTGAGATAAGAGGGGATTTGGGTATGATATCAATAGAAATTCAACATCATGTTATGGGATATGTTTGGGTAACTCTTTTGGAAATGCCTCATTGTATCCTCTAATAATGGAAATTTCCACCATGTTTATACATTCATTTGGCCCAATTATTTAGGCAATGTATGATTCTTTATTTGGAAGAAACACACATATTATTGATGGATTTTTTAAAGAGGATTTATGATCATCCTTGAATTTGTGGTTGAGCATTAGAAAGTCTATAATATGAATGTATATTACATTTTCTAAAAATTTGATGTGTTCTCTATATAATGAGATATAATCTATGCATAGTATTTCATCAACTGCCACAAATTTTTATTGAAGATGATTCTAGCACTTGGGTTGTTATGATTGACCCATAAAGTGTTTTTAAATAAATATATACCTCAACGAGTCAGGGATCCAATTAAAAAGTTCTAGAAAATAAGTAAGATATAAAAGACTACATAGATCCTGAATCAAATAAAAAAATTCATTCTTGAGTTAATATGATGTTTAACGTGCACAATTTTATTTTCATCCTCCACATTATAAATAGTGATTTCATAATGACTACCAGTATATTTTGGTTCTGGTGGTATTTAATGCTAATTATCTCTACATACTCGTTGTTTAGTGAACTAGTTTTAATAATTGTCTTTCTTTCTACTGTTTATGCATTGAACCAGTTGTTGGGTATTTGGAGGTTCCTTTCTTTCCTCCATTATGATGGTTGGATTCTTCACGTCTCTTCAACATTAATGATATTTTTTTCCTTATCTCCCACAAACGATTCAATTCCCCATAACTTTGATTAAATTAACATGATTATTCTTACCATATTTTTCACATGTGGGTAATTGGGGCATCATTCCTCATTTTCACGTTCCCCGCCAGATTGAAAATCCATTTTTCTCTTCTAATATCTATTAAAACTGTACTATTTATTGAAATCCATATCTTATTTTAGAGAACATTGAACCACTTATTCATAACTCCAAATGTCTTGGACTATTAGATATATTCAAATATATGATTTTAAACCACTAAATAGTGTATATATATATATATATCATTATTGATAAAAAACTTGATGAATATCTTTAAAGTCTTCTGAAAGTTGCCTCATAAGCCATGATAGACTCACCTTTATTTTTATATGGCCCTATAAAATCTCTCCTCCATTATAATTCAAATAGTTTGATGTAAATATTTAGAAATAATTATTTTCATAAAGACTTCCCATTCAATCTATTCAATTTCAACCATCAACTACATGTGCCTTATCCACTGTCACCATTGATCAGATTCTCTATCTATATGATAAATGGCTACAGTCTCCTTCATCTTATCATAATAATGGATAACATAAATTAACATCTTCCTTTAATTATCCTATGGTTTTGTGACTATTAGATCATACGTTCCACAAAACATTTTTGGCCATTTTTAAATAAAAAACTAAATGTCTAGTTGATCCTTCTTGGGTGAAGGTCGATATTCCACATGTTCCACATTTCTATTCATAACTGTAGTCAACTAGGAAACCATTTTCATGATTTCTTGAACTCCCCTTTCGTAGCATTGTGGATAACAATTAGGAAAATCATTGAATTATCCCCCACATGGGTAGTTGGGATAATTTATTATAGTCCCTATGATTTTATAATGTAGGAAAGGTTTGAAAAATTCATAAGTCAACAAAGCATGAATAAATAATTTATTATTTCATTCAATTAGAATTAATGGATGTTATATGGGAACCCTATGTTTTTCATTTTTCTATTAAGATTCTTCTTGGATTATTTACCATTACGTAGTCATACACATATGAATTTCACACTGCTTTTCTAATTCTATTTCCCAAATTAACTAAATCATGCTCTTATACCAACTATAGAGACCCTACATTTTCATACATGATTGTTACATCATTTTACGATAAATGACATAATATCCTTATAAAACTAGGATCCAAAGGTTTAGTGTCACTACCAATGATCCGAGCAAAGGATGTGTCAACTTTTATCAGTGAAAAATAGAATGTGCTGAGAAATGGTGGGGACTTTATCCAAACTAGCTAAAAGTGCTAATAAATCTACCCTTTATCAGTGTTATTATTAGCGCTGATAAATTCTTTCAATTAAAAGTGTAATTAATTTAAATAATATTATTATATTTATATTCACAAATAATGTTTATTTATATTCATTGAATAAATAATTCATCTGTATAATTAATATATATATTTTAATAATTATATTATACAAATGATGTTTAAAAAAGGATTTAAAACATTATAAATAAATAAATATATACCTAAATAATTATAAGATTATAATACGTTTCTTTCAATAATAAATATATTTTTATATTTATTATATTTATAATTACATATTTATAATAATTTATAAATACATCTTAAATATATATATTTATAATTATAATGATATATATGTATTTATATATTTAAATAAATATAATTTTATAATGAATTTGGGAAATAAATATATTGATATGTGAATATAATTAACATTCATATGTTATGTATTTATCATGAATGTTCATTTACACATTACACCCTCATTACTATCCATGTTGTCCAAATATATCTGATGACTCATTTCTTATGATCTATACATTACAGGGTATATATAAATATTTTGATAATTATATAATAATATTAATAAAGATATTTATAATTATAAATTAATAAATATAAATATGAATAATTATAAAATTATAATAAATATATTAATTATACTAATAAAGTCATTAATATGTGTAATTAAATACATATATTTATAAATATATTTATTTTATTACTTTCATTAAATAAGGTACCTTTAATACATGTTTTGAAAGTATTTAAGCACAAATTGTACATTTCAATGGGTTTTTCTGAAAAATACAGATATGTGTAAATAATTATTAAATTATAACAAAGATATTAATTATATATAATTTAAAATATAAAAAATTTATTTATTATACATTTATAATTATAAGTAAATATATACTTAATGTATATATATAAATATATAAATATATATAAATATTTATATATATATAGTTATATTTTTAAATAAATATATATATATGGAACTAATTATAAAATTTTAGAGAAATATATTTATTATACTTATAAAATTATAAATATATGTAAGTAAACAAATATATTTATAAATATATACAAATATTTATAATTAAATAGTAATAATATAAATAGTATAGATATGTTTAAATAATTATTATATTATAATGTATATATTAATTATATATTTTAATAAAATTATAAATATAATAAATATATTTGTTATAATTTTATAATTGTCTAAATATATATATATATTTATATAATTGTAACAATAAATAAATATTTATTTATTTTAGCTATAAATAAATAAATATAAATTTATAGTTATTAAATATAATAAAATTAGTAAAAAAATATATAAAAATGTATATAGTTATAATTCTAAATAAATATAGATATATTTATTTAATTATAAAATTATAATAAAGATATTAATTATATATAATTATAAATATAATAAATATATTTGTTATGAATTTATAATTATAAATATATTTATTTAATATATATAAAAATATAAATAATTAAATATTTCTTATTAGTTATTATTAAAAATAAATAAATAAATATTAATTATACATATAATTTTATACATATATATAAAAATATAGATATTTTATTATCATTATAGTTTTATGAGTTCTAAAATTTTAGCATTGAAAAAGACACCTTTTATTAGCGCTTTTTTGGCACACATAATGGCCAATAATTTCAGTGCAAAAAAAAGAGATGATAAAGGAATGTTTTATCAGATCATTCTATTTTAGTGCTTATAAAACATGAATTTATCAGCACTTTTTATCTAGAATTGTTAAAATGTATACCCAGTTTTTTAAATAATACCTAATAGTCTCCTCCTTCTCTCACACATCTAAACCTCTCATAAAAGTTGAACCCTACCACTGACTCCTCCTCCTCCTCATCCATTTTCATAGACTACTCCCCCTCCTTTACAACTGTGAATTTAACCTCCCACGCTACGAATCCCTCCTCCACCACTGTGAATCCCACCTCCACTGTGAACATCACCTCTTCCATCGAACCCCATCTGCTATGAACCTCACCTCCACCATGCGCCAAACCCCACCTCCTCCCTGAACCCTTCAATTGTTTTAATCCCACCACCTCTACGTACCCTACCTTTATTGATTAACCCCACTTTTATTGTGAGTCCCTTATTCTTTGTAAACCCACCTATGCTGTGAATTCATATTCTCCGAAGCAACAACTATAATTATTCTTGTAATTCTCTTAGTATTTCCTTTTTATTTTTTCATTGAAAAATTTTCCATAATCAATTCCATGTTTGAATATTTTCTAATTCTGATCTAGTATATTATTGATATTCTAGGGATATAAAATTTAATGTCCAAATTATCAATTTTGTAGAATTTTTAGTGTAATTTTATCTCTGATCATCATATTAAAGTGATTCTTGGTGTGTTAGATACCTATTTCCACCAATGAGAAAATAATGATTTAAAATTTGAGATTAGAACTTGATAACTTACAATAGGTTTAGAGCCATTGATGTTTTGGGTGTGGATCTATGATATCTAGGATCAACTCTATAGATCCTAAAAATAAACTGCATAAAGGAAACATGTTCATTTGATTGAAATTATATTAGTAATATATATCTTTTTAGAATCTTGAGGATTCAAATTGTAGACTTGTTAATTTCTTTTACATTGCATATTTATTTCCATAATGTTATTATATCTTTTCGATATTTCATAACATTTGATCGACATTTCTTTCAATTAAACATAAAATTCATAAGTAACTTTCGTATTTATATACTTTTATTAATCAATAAAAATAATAACGAATAAATATAAAATTTGAGTTATATGAAAATCGTGAGTCTAGTTTGTAACAAAAATTAAAATCCCCAATAAAGTGATGTATGAACTTTATCAATTGTTTTCATCGATTAATGTAAATATATTTTTCAAGGGTGATGATTCTTTTTTTAAAAGATTGTGGCCGAAGCCTCATTTTTTATTAGAGCAAAGAAATGAACTCTTTAACTAGGTAGAGGGAGACCCATTATATAGCTCAAAGGCTCAATGGGAATTTATCCCATTCTATAGCTCATAGTCCCATTTTTTTGGCCCAAGTCTCATTCTGTGAATAGTACTCCCATAGTATCACATTGTTACAGTACAACACAGTACCTGTCACTGCTACAGTACCCTTCTGTCGCTATAGTGTTCGTCGTTTCTATAGTCCCACCAATGCAATAGTAGTCTACAGTACTGCTATAGTGCCCTGCACCTAATGGCTTTTAACCCCCTTTTTCATGTAGAATTAAGGGGTTCTTACCACTAAGACAAACTCCCAACTACTTCAGGGGTGATGATTATGTTTATGTTTAGGAATTAGATATGAAAACAAGTTACGTTAGACCTGTATTTCTATAGCTGGGTAGAATCAAAACCCATTTTTCTATGCTAATTTTGGATGATAGGGAGAAACATTAGTCAGTATGACCTACTATCATGGACAAGTTTCAAGATTTATTTCCCAAGGACTTCTCAATGTTACAACCCTAGGGATAGGATGATCTTATTATATTTTTTCTTACCAAGTGTCAATAAAATATATTTTCCACTATTTAACATGGATCATGTATAGTTATGAGAGAATAAGGATTGGTTGAATGACTTCGATGGAAAGGGGATCATATGAATGATTATCACCCCTTGGGGTGCCATATTGTTTTCCTCAAAATTTTTAATGGATCATTGAGAATATGTGTGGACTATTAGGGGTTATTATAAGTGATATAAATGAACTTATAACCACTTATATATATTTATGAACTATTTCATTAACTAATAGGTGATAAAGATATCTCTAATATCAATTTGATAGCATGTTATCATCAGATTATAGTGAGTTATTTTGATATACCACATACTTTAATTAGAAGTATGTTTGTATTTTATGGGTATCTAGTGATGACATTCAGTTTGAAAAATACAATGGTAGTGTTCATTGATGAGATTAATTGGTTTATCCATCCCAATTTAGATAACCTTGTAGCGATATTTTTCAATCAAACCATAATGTATGCCCTGTTGAGGGAGAAACATGCTCGATATCTAGATATCAGTTTGAGAAAATATTTGGAGCATAAACTATATGTCATGATGTCGAAGTTTATATATTGTATTGATAATTTACACTTCGTGGGGATAATTATATTAGTGGAGAATGTATTTTTAGAACCTAGGAAGTTCAGATTTATAGTTTTTTTAAAGAGGCCAAAGAATGTTTTCTGAAATCCAAATATTTTATGGAATATCATGTTATTACAAGTGGGTTAACCATGATTATTTCCGATTGGATTTTCTAAGAAGGCCTTATCCTAAATTTTGGTATGGTTCTTTTTTAATGGATGTGCATGAGGGATCCTTCTATGATCTCCATGGGAGTTTGATGAAGTCGCCAATATTAATCACAAATGAGATGGGTAAGGAGTATGGTTTATATTACGATGTATTAAGAGTCATCATTTCAACAATTCCAAACCATGATGATCATGTGGTTTCTTATGGGTCTAGACAGTTAAGGACACATAAGAGAAACTTCTCAAATACTTTCCTCTATTTGAGTATATTGGTGCATTCTATGAAGTGATATTTTTATTATATTGAGGGCGAGATATTTTTGGAATACACTAAAAAAGGGGTTAAAAAATATTTTATCACAAATTTAAATGAACCACCGATAGAAGAGAAGGTTTGAGTTACAATAGTCCATTAACTTTTACTAAATCTATAACCTAAAGAAGGGGGAAAGTTTTTCATGTTCACCATATTGGAAGGATAATTATTAAGTAGTACATGATTCATTCTTCAAGTGGAAGATGGTTTCCCACATTAATGAGATTTTCCTTTATGGTCAAGTGTGTTATTGAGAAGTGTCAATTTTTCTTAATATATCACTTATTCACTATTCGATAGTACTACAGGAGTGAACTATAAGATTCATTTTATTTATTCATTAGAGTCGTGATAAACCTTTTTATATTTATATAGTATAAAATGATAGTTAATTTGGAATCTTGTATCCTTTATAAAGCTCTTCTCTTGGGATTTATGTCTTTGTAAAAATTCATAAGTGGGTATTTTAAAATGAATCAAGTGTATTGAAATGTTAAAAAATTATATTTGTTCAATATACCCTTTTTTTGTTTTAAATTATTTTTAAATGATTTAAGTACTTGGCATGGACATAGGTTGCATGCCAACTATCTGTTAACTCACCCAATTTAAATTAATAAAGGTATATGGATGTTTTAAAAGTGTATTTATTATAGGTTTAATTTTATAAATTGTGTGTTATTATATATAGGAATATATGTAATTTCATGATATTTAAAATGAGATTTTAGAAATAGTTTTAAAAGGAATTTTTTGAAAGAATCTAAGGGGATGAGTCCTTGGAAAGAAATTCAATAATAAATATCATTAAATTGTTTAGTTATCCTTAATTGAATGAGAAATATTGTGTATTTATTTTGTTAAATATTGATATTACTTAATAAAATAGGATGGATGTGAATATAGAGTTTATGGATTCCAATTTTATAAAGAAATGGAATGAATATGGGGTGAAAGAGTTCTTCAAATTACAATAGATCATGCATACAACCCTTCTCAAATCCTTTTTTTGTGTTTATGTTTTCATTATTCAAGAATAATTAGTCTAGATGAGTTTAAAGAACACTTTTTCTACTATGTAATAGAACAATGTAATAAATTTTGAAATAAACATTGCGAAAATGTAAATATAGCTAGTGGAAGGGATAACATTACATTTTATGGATCATCTTAAATGATTACAATTGTGGAAAATAAAGAAGAACATATCATTGACGTTATTCCAGATGTGAATGATGATGATGATTGTATTGAGGAAATGACAAGGATAATTATATATGAACATCATGATTTCAAAAAAAAAATTAGGTGTCCATGAGTTGTGAAAAGACATAATTGTATGTTGGCTTCACTAAATATAAAACATTGTCAACTGTATAGAAGCTGTATAATTTTTAAGAGGGAAATAGATGGAGTGAAACTAGTTTTACTGAACTACATACTCTCTTAAATGAAATTATTCTAGAAGATAATGATCTCTCAATATGAACATACAATTCCAAATGAGTTCTATGCTCGATCGGTATGATCACTAAAAGTATACATGCTTGCCCAAATGATTTTATAATATTGGAAATGACCAAATCTCACTTTCATAATGTCAAAAGTGAGGTACTTATCAATATAGAAAAAATGAATCGGGTCCAATGAAAGTTGTATGCATCTTTCCAATCATTAAATGGTTTGGGAACCTATATTTATGTGAGGAGACTGGAGGGAAATTGGAGTGGCACATAGATTCAGGAAATAATGTTGGGATACTATATCACCTAATAGACTCTCCTCAGTGGAGGATAATCCATCATGAGTATCATGAATTTGAAAATGAGATAAGAAACCTTATTATTGCTTTATCTATAGACGGAGTGAATCATTTTGGTTTTGAAAGCAACACTCACAGTACATGGCTGGTCATGTCGGTAAATTATAACTTGACATCGTGATTATTCTTGAAATTAAAATACATCATGCTATCTATTCTTATTTCATAACCAAAACAACTGGGTAATGATATTTATGTTTATTTGGAAACATTTATTGAGAATTTGAGATTATAATTCTATTCAGGTGATATGTTTTATGATGCTCGTAGAAATGAAGATTTAACATTGAGAGACATGTTGTATGGGACTATAAATGAATTTCATGCTTATGGAAATTTTTTAGGATATAACATTATATGAACTCAAGGGTGTCCCATCTACAAACAATGTGCACTGTCAATTAGGTTATAATTATGTTTCAATGACGTCATATATTTCTATCCCCAAATAATAAGTACTGATCATGGACAACATAATTCGATGGATGTTTGAAATAATGTACAACCCCATCTCCACGAACAACTGATCAACTATTTTATATTTAAAAAGTTATGGACACTGATTTTGGTAAACCATTATTGAAAACCCATATAAAAACCTATATAAAAAATATATTAGTTTATTTATTTATTATACTAGAATTTTTTTTTATTTTAGTAACTTATGTAATGTTATGTATATTGAAAATAATGTATTTTATAGTGTAATTGGTACATGGAAAAATGAAACTGACAAAAAAATTAATGTAATTAAGGCTAGGTTGGATATGGTTGATATGATAACACAAGATGAGTTGTCACTAGTGATGAGTGAAAAGTGAAGTTTTATTCCTCCAGCTACTTACACTCTTTCGAGGAAAAAGAGATATCAAATTTTCCTCTTCCTGAAGAATTTAAAGGAGCCAAATGAGTATTTATCAAATATCAATAACATAGTTTCAATGACCTATTTAGAGTTAATGGGTCTGAAATCACATGACTAACATTTTTTATTCAATATATAATGCCTATAATATTATATTTCATTTTTTCAAGAATTTACATCTAACATTAACCTAGATCTATTTCTTCCTAAAATATATATCCAAAAACATTATTTCCATGGAGAAATTTCCCACTATGGAATGAAAAATTGATGTTATATTATGTAAATTAGAAATCTTTTTCCCACAAAAATTATTTGACATGATGGTTCATTTCATGGTTCAATTATTGAGAGAGATTTGATTATGTCATCATGTGAAATATTGAATTATGTGCCCCATTGAATCGTATATGATGATTTTAAAAGGCTACGTCAAAAATTGATGTCATCCATAGGGTTTTTTTACAGAGCAATATATTGTTGAGGAAGATGTTTAATTCTATAATTAATACTATTTCATTGTGGAAAGCCTTATTCTGTTGAAATCATGTCATAATGGGTAACTTGAGAGTAATGAAAATTTTAGAAGAGTTGTTGTCACAATAAATATAAAAAATAGGGATCAGACCCATATTTACATTTTTCATAATAGTTTAGAGGTTTCCACATATTTTTATACCAATAAAGAAATTATTAAGAGTTTAATACATCATGGGATGAAAATTAGATATCAAATACACATAATCAATAGTGTATAAGATTGTTTCATAGCCATATTTTTAAGGATTCAAATAAAAATATAGATTCAATTTCAAAATTACTTCGATGGATAGCTAGGGGACCAAGTGTGTATGTATTATCTTATAATGGTTATGTCATTATTGGTAATAAATTCTATAAAAATGAGCACGATGAAGACATTACCATGAAAAATAATGGATTTAAACTTGTGGCTGAAGTGATTCATGTTTCTATTACTAAGAAATTAAATCATATTTATGAAAATAAGTTATACTTTGGAATCATCAAACAAACATGGGTGTTGGATTATACAACATTAAAAGTGATGAATTTTTCAATGCATGTCAGTTAATAATAGTAGTGAAGTTAAAATATATGAATTGGGATTCATGAAATATGATTTCAGTAAGGAAGGGTATAAATATGACCTATTTATATTTTCATCACATCCAATACATGTATTTTATGTTCTAGATCTTAAAAAATGAAAGTGGTCAGTTATTCTTATATTGACATAAACCACTAAATGTTCAAATGAATATTCATTAGAGGATGTCCTTTTAAATGGGACGTCACAATCATTTCACAGTGGTCTAAATGTTGGAGGCATTAGGTATGTTAAAGGAGACAACAATAATGGGATTTGGATAATCGATAGAGGGGTAAAATATCTTCAGCCTTAAAAAATGAGAGAGTTCCATAATATAGATATATTTTTTGTAATATAAATCTTGTAAAAGAAATTTATTATTCATTTTATACTTCATTTATGTACTCTAAATTAAATTTTAAACCACTTCTATAGATAATGAATTCCTCACATGATGTTTGACCCATTCCCAAAAACAATAAGTCACTCATCCTACTGTTACTCACAGTGTAGAGAAACAAAAAACTTATGCATGTTCTTGTGCTCAAATTCTCAATCCACAACAAATCTCTGAACATGTTGTTTCTCACATTGGAGAGGAACAACCATAAGCACATTTTGGTTCCATCATTCTTGAGGAATAATAGTTTTATCAACCTACTGCTTCTCTCAATGTAGAGGTAGAAAAAACATCTTCACATGTCGATGCTACTAATATAAAGAAACATATTAAAAGATGATCATTCCCAGCAATTTGTAGGTGATGAAGGACCAAAAGTGCCGAAAAAATAGTATCATCATAGATTAAGGGTTCTAGAAAAATTCATTAAGTATAATGGAAAAATAATAAAATATGATGTTAGACAGAATGTGTAAGGACAACATGATAAGCCAAACAAGTCCATGTTTATTAGTTACATTATAATCGTCACTTGGTAACACATTCCTATTGATGTAGATTAGGGGTACCATTTTTTCCATGGGCTTATGGTGCTATTTTGGGATGATATTATGAAAAAATTATGATATCATTTCATTATTTTACCCAAAACAAATAAAGAAACATTTTCTTACTCTTCACCATCCATTTTAGAGTGAATTTATATTAGATGTCTCCAACAAAAAAGAAGTAATAATTTATTTTAGAATCATTCATAGAATATTTCTTACAATTATTACTAGAAATCATCATAATGATATATAATGGATAATAAACCCTCACCACCACATATCTATACACCCCTGATAACCCTAGAATCATGTGATGAATTTACTGGCCATCGTACTAATGCCTCTTTTCAGGTACGTTTTGGCTAGTAATACATTGTTTGATGATATGGGTATTCATCAATTCGATGGATCGATTTTATTTATGAAATTGAAATGGATTGCTGGAAATAAGGAGAGAGAACAAAATCCATCATTCCCCTCCCGTAAAACAAGGATGGGGTATACTTTATTTGAAAAAATTGGTATGCATTTTAAATCTACCATAATACATTTGTGTGACATAAAACAACATCATAATTATGTTTCTCTATTTATAGGCTGATCGATAAACCCAAATCCAAATCCTCATCCACATCATTACATTTTCTAGGGAAGGAGGAACGTGTAAATAAAGATGGGATACTAATAGATGAAAAAACAGAAAAGGTGTCGAATACATGTGTAAGTATTAAATAATAAAAATTTTGATTGATTTAAATCACTATTACATATCAATGATAACTTATTTTCATATATTGTCTATCTAATATAGTCACATGAATTAGTAACAAATGTAAAATATGAACATATAGTATTGGTGTCCATGAAGAGACCATTATAGTATGACTGCATCCGAGGTGCTGGTTTTGTGGTGACACCCCAAAAATATATTTAGATAAAAAAATAGGAGGGTCATAGTCGAATTATAAGATTTTGAGAGAAATAATAGCTACCCATTAAGAACAATTAAAATGATATAGAGATATGATGGAATCTTTTATGTGGGGCAGGAAATAAGAACAAGTTACTTAATTACAGCCATCGTGAAACCACACCAGTAATGCGGTGATCCATTCCACTCAAAGTGATCTCTTAGAAAAGGTAATAAATGTTGTAATTAATGTTTCTATGAAATGTGAATAAAATAGAAATTAATACCTTTCCATTTATAATATTTTACAACATGATAATGACTATGATTTTTTATTAATCAACACCCACCCATCACCCTATAGCGAGGGAAATGGTGTTCAATATTTAAACCAACATGCTACATAATAGACCATTTCTAACATGTCTTTTGTTTTTATCGATTAGCATAGCCCATGAGTCGAGCATTGGGATACCCATTCCAATTCTTGAGGAAGATATTTATATGGAGAAAAATATTTTGTAAAATTCATCACATGGCCATAACATCTTGTAAAAAAATGTTCACAATGAGGAATTCATTTGAAAATAACTTATCTAGCTAAACCATTATCATTTAATGAAAATGTTTTGAACAAATGAGTGATATTATAGAAAGAAAAATGGAAGGGTATTAAAATAATTAATAACTCAATGAAATCTAAAGGATCAAACAAATAATCAAAAATATCTACCAATGCACCATTACCTAGACAGTTCTATACCAATATTTACTATTCTAGAAGGTTCTTGTGGATATAATGTTAGTAAAAGGTCGTAACAACATAGTTTATCTTGAAGAAAATATATAAAGGGAGAAATATCAAGACTTTATTGTTATTTAGAGTGTAAGTTAAATCCTAGACTATTATTTTATAAGGAACTTAGTTTTAAATGTACACATAAGGTATTTTTTCATGATTTTATTTTCCAAATGTTAATACATTGTTTTAATTATGAATAAATACATTTCAATTTTTTTGCATGTGTAACATGTTGGGATATATTATTTTTAATTTCATTGATTTCTTGTGTTTTATACTACACCATGATTATCTTATGCGACATGAAACACTATATTAGCTTGTAGTATACACAATACTATAATTAGCTTGTGTTTCATATAATTTTGAGTTCTTTTGAAATAATTATTTTACGTAAAACAAAGTTTAAGAGAACAACTATATATTAATATATTACCATATAACCTAACCATTACAATATAAAATATTAATAGTATGAACAAAATTATGAAAATATTCTTAATTATTTGGTGAGTAATTAATTATAAATTAAAATAAAAACCTATTTAAATTAAATTATTTTTTTAATGAACTATTTAAATGAAAATAAGTGAGTTAATAAAATAATAAAATCACTATTGATGGATTTTATTAATGTAATATATGTGTAATATTTTCAATATAATGTTTAAAATTAATCTTATGTGTTTTTATACATTTTATAATAACAAATACAATTTTTTGGAAAACATACGTATTTTTAAAAAAAATGAAGTTTTGACACCATTTAATGGAGAACAGATTTTAGATCTTATATTTTAATCATATATATGTTAAATTTTTAAAAATAAACATCTTCATTGGAAGAAGGAAATAAAAATTTCGTTTGGATAAATTTTTCATATTTTTCTGATAACTTTCATATTTCAAGGAATATTGAAAAATACTGCATTTTAATTCAAAACTGTTTTTTCATCTAAATAATTAATATTGTAATATTATCCTTTTAACTAGTTTTAAATTATTATTAGATTAAAATTATTTATTTAATATAAATTTGGTCATTTGATGTAATTTCACATTGACATTTGATATAAACCTATGTCGATCATTTGATGTTTTTTAATTTTTTATAACGTATTCTCTCATTCCCTCGATGAGATTAATTTTAATTTATCCCCTCAAATAGCTTGTTTTATAATTTTAAGAAATTTATTACATTTTCTGAATCAGTGGAAATTTTTTTAACAGAATTAATTAATTTTCTTGATATTTTTAATAGTTACTATGATAATTTTTATTTAACGTGGTTAGAGATTAATCGAGTAATTTAGGTAAAAATTTAAAATTATATTGATAATAAAAATTAACTTAAAATCTGAAAAAAATCATATTAGAAAAATAACCATAAAACCATAATATCTATGGATCATAATTTACCCGTTTAATGGACATTTTTCCATGAAAAGCATATAAGTATTCTTAAAATACAAGAAGTGACATGAAATTGGAAATATATCATCTTCTTATTTTCTTATAAGTAAAATAATTTCACTATAGTGATAAACATAATAAAAATCCATAATAAATATTATCCATTTATATAATGAAATTATCTACATAATTGTAATATTTTTAAAAATATTAGAGACTAAATAATTAACTTAATGGATTTTAAAAGGATTATCTAAAAATTATTTAATTTATGAAAAATCAATAAATGAATTTTATTAAAAAGATAATTGCCATTAAAAGATGCCAAAACATGACCATATATAATTTTTAAAGTATATATCGACCATAATCATCCAAGGGTTGAGTTATTGACCATTTTTATCCACATAGAAAGGGCTATGAAATTTATATAATTTTAATTATTGTAGAGGAAATGTTTTCACTTTCATATTTTAAAACAATAATATATATAATATAGAAATAAAAAAGTTGTCTTATACTTTAATAAATATTTTAGAAACTATAAAATTTATCTTCATCATGTTATTTTATTTTAACATTTATTAAACAAATATTTAAAGTAAATAATTCAACAAAACTGATGTAGTAATTATTTTATTACGGGAAATATCAAATGAATGATATTGAAAATGTTAAAATAAATATAATATGGGATAATTATTATTTCCAATTAATTTTATATATTTCCTTGATAGCTGAGGTATATTTTAATATTTTTGTAAGGTTATCATTTTAATTTGATATTTTTAAAATTGCCTGAAATGAATACTGTCTGAATTTACACTATTTATATTTTGCCTAAAAATGTATTATTAAATTATTAAAGAATAATAAGACATATTTCAAAATGAGAAATATTACTAATATTCTATAAAATATTCAAATTTTTTTATTTGATATAAAATAATTAAAATTAAATACTTTTTTTTGTAGAAGTTGTAAACATAATAAAATTTTAAAGAGATAATTAAAGAATAATTAAAAATACAAGGTTTAAATTAACATCAAAACATGTATAAATTTTGATTTTTTATTATATTAAAATATTATCATATATTATATTTACATAAGATCCACTTTTGTTTATTTTGATTTATTTTTAAATTATTATAAATTATTAGTTTCAGATATTTCAAAAGTGCCCCTCACCTCAATTATAAAAGGGATCCTCCTCCTTCAAATACTCACAACCATTTTAGCCATTAATCTAATAAAATTCCACCCAATTTCATTTATAAAAATCCATAGTCACATCAAAGTGGTTATGGTCATATCATAGGTCCAAATCTAGTATCCCTAAGAGGATATTTAGAGAGTTATCTTTGAAGAAGAGGTAACATCCATAAGAACTTTTCAAAAATTATTCATTCATCTACATCCTCTTATTATGTTGTTTCGATTAGAATATAATAAATTAAGTATTAGAGGTTTGATTATATGCTATTATGTTTATATAAAAACCATATTCTACCTTCTATCAATCTAATGAAAAAAATAAAATCACCACGTGTGCTTACGCACGACCTACTATCTCCATGTCGTGGTATAATCTATTTTTCATCAAAAAATTATTTGGGTCGGTATAATTATGGAAGTAATAAAAAAATATAATAATTATGACACTATATGATTAATTTAAACATAATATATACCATTCACATGTATAATTATTACTATTTGGAATTGATACCATCACTTGTGCGTATGTATGTACTACCGCCTCCACAACATGATTCCATTCTTTTTCTTTATTCACCATTAATGAATGATTAAATAAATTTATATAATGAATTAATATGATATATAATAACTTAATTACATTATTTATGTTATATAACTACAATCCATGAAGATTATTTTGGACTTATTCGACAAAACATGCTTAAAAATTGATGATAACATTAACACCTAAAAGAAGAGTAATAATGAAATATTTTTAAACATGTCATAATATGATCAAATATGATATCATAATTATAAATATGGATTTAGATATAACATAATAACATTATTTAATCAATTATTCTGGTTTTTTTATATATATAATGGCTCCTTGACCTAAGGTAATGGAATGTAATCTCACTTTTTATTTCATTGAGACACATTCTTTATAGAGCACTCATTTCTTTTTTGTGGTGTACATACTACCCTTGAATGTATTATATGATTTTTTACATTAATTTTAGGATATTTACATATCTATATAATAATCTATATTTCATGGGGTTTCATTATTCCAATATTACCATATGATTAAGGTAGTTTTTGCAAAAACAATTTCTTTGAGACACATGTCTTGTTTTTCACCTATGTTCTTATAATAGGTGTATATACTGCCATTTGAAATTTTATATTAGTAATATATGTCATTTAATGGTATTATAAGATTATTTTATTATTATTATTTCATGGATACTCTAATTATAATGTTTCAAATGGGTATGGGACACTTTGAAATGTTTGAATATTATTTTCTTCAATAAATGTGTTTAAAAGATCTCATTTTCTCATTTTCAAGGAAAATTATTTTATTGAAATGTTTTATCTTTTAAATAGTTCTATTATAAGTTTTAAAATAAATTTTCAATGAAAAAAGTTATAGTTTTTTTAGTTCTGAAATTCAATTTAAAAATAAAAAGAGTCATTTTATTTAAGAACTTTTTTCAGGATTTTTCTCATAATTATTTTCCATAAAAGACCATGTTATTTGATGTTAATTATGTATAATTGTGAATATGAACCAATTATACCATTATTATTTTTTTATTTTAATGGTAAAATGGTTTTTTATTTTTACTTATGAATATTGTATCTTTTCCATAAGATATTCTATGATGAAATGTCTTATGAAAACCTTTTGATTTCATGGATTATGAATTGTATATGTTATTGCGGAACACATAATAAATATTTAATTAAGTTATTTTAATGTCCTATATCTACCTCTAATGCATTGGTTGAAGATTTATATCTCATGAAAAAGAAATGAATATATGGAAAATTAAATCAAGTTCATTAATACATGGTTAGAATAGAAAATAAATCCAGTTCCGTAATACATTGGAAAAACAAAAAGTGAGTGTAGTTTAGTATATGAATTTTTCCACTATGATGGTATAGGAAGTAATTACATGGATATTAAATAAATTATATTGTGTTATTATTCATATACCACAGATTCCCTGTCTTATTCATATTTATGGAATTCATGTCTTATGTTCGTCATTTATTTATGATTCATGTTTTATAAACATCCAATAATTGTTCAATAACTCGTATTTATGATCTTTAAAATGTAGGGTGTGATCTTAATAATATTATGGTTATATTCTCATACCATTATGTTCATGTTTATGCTTACATATCTCTCTAGGTTATACTTATAGAGTATTTGATCTCACACTTTCTTATGTTTGTTTTCCCCAAGTTATGAGGAAACATGTTAAATGAGTTTTTTCTAGAATTATATCACCTGGATGATGTTTATAACCAAATGTGAAATAATGGTGTTTTTATTTTTTAAACAGTCGTTTATGAACCAATGTATCTAAGAGTTTTTTCTAATTTTCCAAAACTCAAAACCTAAATGGTCCTTGGGTATGTAAGTGATCATTTATTTACTTTTTATGTTGTCTGTTTTGATGGAAAAATTTTGGTCACATTTTTTAATTTTATATCTTTAGTTATGAATCTAGTAGTGTGGAATTTGGGATAATACATTTCTTATCATAGTAGGGTTTAGAAAACATTATATTTTAGGATGATTTATTAATAGTTATTCATACTATCATGGGATTATAATTTTAGAGTTGAACATATAGTTAGTGTATTATAAACCCTTTTGAGGGTTTAGGTTATGAAATTATAAGGTGAATTATAGTATTTTAAGGACATTTAGTTTTTATTTAATTAAGATTTACTGAATTTATTCTGTGAAAAATGATGTGTATGATCGTACCTTTTTAGTTAATATATTTTATGGATATTTTTTAGAATTTTATCTAATTTTTTTAATGATATATGAATTATTTAGTTTCTGGAAAAGGAAAACCCACTAAATGGTGACAACCAGTCACATAAAACAAGGCTATAGGAACTAAACTCACAACCTAAGGGTGGTGAGGATTTATAGAATACCACTAGCCGAAATAAATTCCATAGTTAGTATGATTTTTTTATTTTAGTTAAATGACTTGATGGAAAAATAATATATTTAATTTGAGAACTTATGTTTTATCAAAAGGGAAATCCATAGTAATTGAAATTTATTTGTGGTTTAAGTGATAAATTTTATTTTGGAAGAACAATATTTTAAAAACATTATATGATTTAGGTTAATAGAATACAATGTAATTTTAATTGATGAGTAATGGAATAATTATATTTTAGAATAATATATGATTTTAATTGTGGACTTTGTGGGTATTGGGTTATTTATTGAAATGATTAACCTATCATTGACATTATGACATTATGTTAATTTGTTTTTTTATAAGAATTTAAGAGTGGTAGATTTTATTTGGAGTTAAATTTGAAAATTTATCTTAAATGATTTTTTCACAAATTGTTTTACATTTTGGATTTAAATCATAGTCATGAAATTCTTGAGGAATGTTATTTTTTCAATGGTCTATGTGGAACACTGGGTATTTCTGTTTAATTTTAGACATTTAATTAGTTTTTCATCACATGATGTTTATTGTTTTAGGAAATTATCTTCTCATGTACTATCCTATTTGGTTAAATTATAAAAAGAGGATAAAAATATAGTTAATATTTTTTGGATTATGTAATTATATGAAATTTTATTATATTTATTCATGTGTAAAAAAATCATCTTCAATACTCATAATTTATAGGGAAATATGATTTTTGGTGGAAATTTAAAAAATTACTAAACTCTACTTTTTGAGTATTTTAATTTTTTTTAATCATAATATAGATGTAATATAATACCTCAACACAAAAAAAAGGTTTTAAAAATGTTTTCCCTCTACTTTTTCTACTATGAAATAAATTTTCATTTAACCCATCATGAATTTAATGTTTTGTGATTATTAAAATTCAACTAACAATGGTTTCTAGCACTCTCCATCAGATCTTGATGGCCAATTTCTTCTTCAATATACATGTTTTCTTATATGGGACCATATAAGATCTTATATAAGGTAAACATTGTATTTACAAATATTCTATTAAAATTGTAGTTTTATTAACCCTTTTTACATTTTGGGTTTCTATCCTTTTTACTACATGACGAATTTCGTGGGGGAAATTCTTTTTTAGGGTGGTATAATGTAACAACCTGATATTTTATAAGACTAATTCTTTTATATTTCATTGATGTCATGGTTTTTATGATACACCCATTTTATCTTGAATCACATGAAACATCATATTAGCATATGGTAAACTCAACACAATGCTTGGCTTGAGTTACACACAACTTCGAGTTCATTTTATAAAATTCCTTGTACACAAAACCTTGTTTAAAAGAACCACTATATATTATTTGTTTCCTTATAAAATAACCATTATAAAAAAGGGAATAAAAATTATTATATTAATTATGATAATATTCATAATTATTTGGTGATAAATTATTTATAAATTAATATTAAAAAAATAGGTAAAAGGAAATGTTTTTCAGAAAAACAATTCAAATGAAAATATGTGAGTTTATAAAATAATAAAATAAATCATTATGGATATTTTTAATGAATTTTTTTAATATAATAAATCTAATTCTTAATATCCATCTTATAATCTTTTCTAGAAATGACATAATAACAAATTAAAATTTTCAGATGAAATAATTATTTTTTTTAAAAAATGTAGTTTTGCCACCTTTTGATAGAGCACCCATCTTAAATCAAGTTTTGAAATTTTTATATCTTCAATTTGGAAAAATAATATTCTTACTTGGAAGAGGTAAATAATTTTTTATGGATAATATTTGGGTATTTTTATGATAATTTTCATATTTTAATGAAAACAAAAAAACACGACATTTTAATTAAAAAATATTTTTCATATAATTATTTTTTTGTTATATTATCATTTTAATATGTATAAATGTATAATTATATTATGTTTTTATCATTTTATAATAATATTATTTATTTAAATTAATTTCACATTGAAATTTGATATAAACACAGGTTAATAATTTAATGCTTTTTTTCTTTTTAAAAACCTGTTTTCTGATTCCCTTAGTGAGATTAATTAAAATTTAATTACTGCATCTTCTATGATTTATTTTTTGAGAAATTGATTCCATATTTTTAATAAGTGGGTCCAAATTATGTTAATTGGGTACTTTCATATTTTTGAATAGTAGTAATTTTATCTATGGTAATTTTTATTTAACACAATTAATGGTAAATCATATAATTTAGTTAACCAATTTATATTTTAAGGAAAATAAAATTATCCTAACAGATAAAAAAATCTTATTGGATGAGTATCCATAAAACCTTAACCCCTAAACATCATAATTGACACAGTTAATTGACTTCTGTTTCAATGTAAATGATATAAATATTATTAAAATTAAAGAATATTAGATGAACGTGAAAAAATGTCATTGTCTTTTTTATTATAAGTATAATGATTTTAATATAGTTCTAAAGATGATAAAAAAAGAAAATAAATATATTACAGAAATATAAAAAAGTTATATACTGAATTGTAATTTATTTAGAAATTTTAAGGACTAAATAATTACTTTAAGGCTTATACAGTGATGATGCAAAAATTCTTTAATTATTGAAAAATCAATAAATGAATTATTATTAAAATTATAATAACCATTACAAGTAAAAAATTTGACCAAATATTATTTCTCAAGTATACCTAGACCATAATACAAAGGAAGACTTATAGATCATCTAGAACCACATAGAATGTATTATGACATCAATATTATTTTAATTAAAGTAGAGTAAATGTTGTCACTTTCATATTTTAAATAACATATCATTTTAAAAATAGGGATAAAAAAGATAAATTCAACTATAAATACTCTTATTAAATACATAAAATTTATCTTCATCTTAATTTTTTTTATAATTATTACTAATAAAAAATGTAAATTAAATAATTACCGATAACTAATGTAGTAATTATTTATTAAGGGAAATATCTAATGAAGGATATTAAAAAATGATAAAATATATATAATATGGGATAAAAAATATTTCCAATTATTTTTATATATTCCATTTAACCATTGGGGACATAACAATCTATATTTTTTTAGGATATCATCTTATCTTCATATTTTTAAAAATCTATGAAATGAATAGGGTCAAAATTGATATTATTGATATTTTATCCAAATAATCATTTGTTAAATTATTTAAAAATCATAATAGATATTTAAAATTATAGAATAATAATAGAATACTATAACATGTTATAAATTATTCATTCGTTTTTTATTTGACATAAAATAACTAAAATTAAAAACTTTTAATATTTGAAAAGTTGTTACCTTAGTAAAAATTAAAATAGATAATTAAGGAATAATTAAAAATATAAGGTTTCATTCAACATAAAAAATGTATAAATTTTATTGTTTTATGATAATAAAATCTTAAAATATAATATATTTTAGTTTATATTATTATTTCTATATCTTTATTTATATTTAAATTAATATAAATTAATAGTTTCATAAATTTAAAAAGTACCCATGACCTAAATTATAGAAAGAAACACCCTCCCTCAAATCCTCACACCCCATTATGCCATTAATATAAAAAGAACATCCCATTTACATTATAAACATCCCTTTTCACATTAAATAGGTGTTGTTCTTCTCATAATATAGTCTCTAGTGTTCCTATTAGGATATTCGGAGAGTGATCTTCGAAGAAGAGGTAAATTCCTTACCGACTATTCAAAATCATATATTCTTCTACATAACCTTCATGTATTTTTTCCATTATAATATAATAAATTTAGTATTACCTATATTATAATATTTTATTATGGTTATTTGACAATCATAGTCCACCTTCTATCCATCCAATGAAAAAAAAGAAATCAACATGTGTGCATACGTACGTCCTACCGTCTCCATGTCATAGTTAAATCTTTGTATCATAACAAATTTATTTGGATGAGTATAATGATGGATGTAATGTAAGTATATAATAATTATAACATGATATTTAATATTTAAATAATATATATACCATTCTCTTCCATAACTATTACTATTAAGGAAATGGTATTATTTCTTGTTCGTACTTAAAGACTACCATCTCCACAACTTGAAGAGATTTATTTTCCTTATTCACCATCTTTGAGTAATTAAATAAATGTATAGAATAAATAAATATGATATATTATAACTTAATTATATTCTAGAAATTATATTACTATAACCAATAATGAATATTTTGGACTTATACCAAAAAAAATTCTTAAAAAGGATACAAAAATTAACACCCAAAAGAAGAGTAATAAAGAAATTTTATTAAATGGGTGATAATATGATCACATATTATATAATAAATATAAATATGGATATGGAATAATAAAATAATATTATTTAATCAATTATAAAAGAGTTTTTTATACATATAAATAACACTAACCTAGGGTAAGGAAATTTTACCTCACTTTTTATTTCTTTGAGATACATGCCATATTCACCGCACATTTTTTGGTGTGATGTGAATACTACCCATGAATGTATTACATGTATTCTATAATTTAATTTCCTTATATTTACATATCCATTTTATGATATCTATTTCATGGTGTTTCATAATTCAAAAGTTACCAAATGAGTAAGGGATTTTTTTGTCTCGTTTTTCATTCTTAGAGACACATCTTTTTTTATGCACCTATGTTCTTATATGTGCTGTATATACTACCTTTTGACAAGTTTTATATAGAATATACTTGTTTTCATGGTTTTATAATATTTAATTGTATTTATTATTTCATGGGGATTATGATTCAAATGTTTCAAAGTGGTATGAGTCACATTAAAATGCTTGACGATTCTTTTCTTCAATAAATGTTTTTCAAAGATCTCTTCAACTCATTTTCAAGGAAAATGATTTTAATGAATTTTATTTTATTCTAAATAATTCATTTATAATTATTTAAATTTATTTTCAATGGATGTTATTTTGAAAAAATTTATTGTTCATAAATTCATTGTTTGAAGAAAAATTGATATTTTACTCAAGATTTATTTTCAAGAGTTATCTCAGAATTATTTTCCATATAAGACCATGTTATTTGAAGATACTTATGTTTTATTGGTAATATGAACCAATTATCCAATTATTATTCTTTGTTTTAATGGATTACATTTATTATTTATTGATACTTAAGAATTTTGTTTCTTTTCAATGAGTAATGCTATGATTAAGTGTTTTATGAAACCCATTTATTTTCATAGGTTATGAAAGATATATGTCCATGTGGAACATATAAAAATGATTTCATTATGAGATGGATGAGAACTATATCTCCCTCTAATTCATCAGGTAATATTTATATGACATTAGTTAGTCATGACTAGAACAACAAGTGAATCCAGTTTTGTAATACAGGTCCAGAATGATAAGTAAATCTGTGCTAATGATACAAGGCTATAAAAAAGAGTGAACTCGGTTTAGTTTAGTAACTTTTACATAATGATGGTCATGGATGTGATTTAATAGATACTATGGATATCAAATTATGTTCCTTTTTTATTCAACAAATTCCATGTCTTATTCATATGTTACAATTTCATGTAATATGTTCTTAATTTCTTTATGATTTATGTCTTATAACCATCGAATATTTATTCAATGACATCTATTTATGATTATTGACATGTTGGGTTTGATATTTTTACTATTATGGTCAGGTTACCATACCCTTATGTTCATGTTTATTCTTACATATCTCTCTTGTTTACCATAACTGAGTAATTGAGTTCAACCATTCTTATGCTTCATTTTTCCAGGTTAATAGGAAAGATGTAAAATGATATTTTAGAAGTATATCACATGCAAGATGTTGATGACTTAATTTCAAATAAAAAAATATCGACATAGTGTGATACATTGATTTTTATTTATGAACTAGTTGTTTATAAACCAATGCTTCTAAGAGATTTTACTTATTTTATTAATATATAAACCTAAAAGCTCCTTCGGTATGTAAGTGAGTCATTATTTTTTCTTTTGATGATTTATGTTTGGATTGTAAAAATTGGTTAATGTTTGTAAATTTTATGTTTTTTCTGATGAATTTGGAAGTGTGGATTTGGGGCTATTATAGTAGGCATATATACGATACACAATTGAATGGATTTTCCCATTAAATTTTTTTACTTGTTAGTCCTCAAATAACCTTTATAAAACAACAAAAAATAGACACCGATAAAAAGGATGAAGTAGTGGTAGGTATGATCACACCATTTGAAAGAAAAATTTAATAATACAAACTCTATTTAATACCAATGATTCTTGGGTTAAACTCTACAATTTAATCATAACAATTATATTTTTATTTAATTTATTAGTGTATTTATTTAGCATTGGATGCTCGTTATAAAAAATGTGGATACTATAATGATTTATTTTGGGGATTCAATGCATAGATATCAAAAAACACCATCCACAAGTGACAAAGTTTTCAAATTTTAATACACTACATCAAACGTTTTAGAACGAAACATAATGTAAGAAAATTTATATTATATTTTATTGAGGAATCTATTACAATATAAAGGTGCATCAGTATCATGAAAAACAAGGAATGATGATAGAGTTTAAGGACAATAAAGAAGGAATGTTCTATCACTGGTCAAGTGTTAGGGTACATATAATAATATTTTACAATAAAAACACCTATCAAAATAGTTTATGTATTCTCCTCAATGATTCTTCAGTGTTTGAAACAAAAAAATGAAAAATATTACGGTTATTATGTTTGTAAATTTATAAGAGAGATCATATTCCATGGAAAAATGAGAATCCATGAAGAGGTTTTTTAGAAGATTATTTCAATTTCATTTAAAAAAATTATTAATACATTATGTATTTGTATTTTACAGTACTACTATGACTTTTAAAAAGACCCATATTCAAAAGATAATTAAAATGGGCTCAGAAAAAATGGGTTGTATACATGGTGGAAGAATGTACACAAATAGAATGAATAAGTGACTTTAATAGATGTAGTGGATTTTTTCCAATTTATGTTTAATTTAATTATTTTTAGTATTATTCACATAATAATTGTTTTATTATACATTTTTATTCATTTATTCATGTTCAGGTGGTTTTTTCATAATTGATCATGCCCATGAGATATTGTACTTCAAGGATAAAACTCAATATTCAATGAGAAAGTTATGTTTTTTGATATAATATGTTTTTCTTCAAAATAATATATGTTCTATAATGAATTAACATAATATAAATTAAATGATTGACTACTCTTGAAAACACTATCTTCTGCAGACTTATTCTCTTTAGAAACCTTATAGCCATTACAATATTGAAATTTATCACTTTTCATTAATGGTATTGTAGGGAACCTAAAATAATGTGATAAATGTAGAAAATCTATTGTTTCCATTTCAATAAATAACTATAATGGTAAGCATGATTAAACACAATATGGCCAGTATAACTCTAAGTCTGCCTTTTTATGTAATTAATTAAATTTTTTCTTCGTTTTATGTACTATTTGAAGGTCAAATTTCTTATCATTTTTATCACATATATATTTATTTTTTATATAGATATGATGGGAAGTTATATTTTCGTTTCTACTATCTACAACAACCAAAAAAATATAATATGTTCCTTTCATGTGGAAGAGGAAACCCCATGTTGCATCAAAACCATGAAAATATACAATGTGAACGGCATGACTAAAAATTTCCATTATCAATTTAAAATTAACTTTTTAGTTCAACAAATATCACTCATTGAAAAAGAAGAAATAACACTCCAATTTAAAGGATAATTTAGGATAGTGATTGATAAGTCATTTGGGATCTGTATGAAGTAGTCTCACATCAAACAGAAGCACGATGTGATCAGTATGGCTCATAATGGGTGTTTCTAGTTTGAAATGACATTTGAGTTAAAAAACATGTGACATAATGAAAACCAACCCAATCATATTCTCATTTTTTTAAGACACTAGTAAAATTATCTATATTTCATTTGTGGTGTGTAATAATCAACCGAACCTCAATATGATGCATGGTGTGGTCGGTATCACTCAAAGTGTCAATTATTATTTAAAATTGACATCAATTTAAGAAAAAACAACAAGTCACATATTGAAAACTGACCAAACACATTTGGCTTGTGTTTATATTTTAGGAAAACGATCCATGAGTCATTTTTTATGTGTAGAAGTCATCCAAACATCAATATGATTTATAGTGTGACCTGTATGACTCTAAGTGTATCTTTTTGTTTAAAATTGACATTAATTTATGTTCAATTGGACAATTGACATACTGAAAACCAAGTAAACAAATTTTGATTGAATATACACTCTATGTTAATGATCTATGAGTCATTTTTGGACTTGTAAGAACAAACCACACCTCAATATAATGCATATTGTGACCATTATGAATCAAATTATCTATAATCAACCTAAAATAGATTTTTTTGTTCAAAACGTTTCACTCACTAAAAAACCAATAAAATATGATCATATTATCTTGATAATTTAGAAAGATGTTTTATAAGTAATTTTTTATTTCTATGAATTATTTTCACATCAAACTCATGCACAATGTGACCGGTATGACTCAAAAAGTGTGCTTTCAGTTTTGAATGACATTTTATTAAAAAAACCAACTGGCATACTGAAAACCGAGTAAACACATTAAAATTGTTTTAATACTTTGGATAACTTATTTAAAATCCATTTATGGAATTTTGGAATCATCCTCACATCAATACGACACATTTTGTGGTATGTATAACTCAAATATGTCACTTTTTATTTAAAACTGACATTATTTTAAGTAAAAAAATAATTGAAATTCTAAAACCAAGAAAACTCATTCTCTTTGTTTTTATATTTTTTCAAAAACCTTATATAATTCATTTTTACATTTAATAATGAGCCTCAACTCAATATTTTTCTTTATGTGGCCAATGTCACTCAATGTGTCTTTTTTTAATTAAATTTGACATCAATTTAAGTAAAAAACGGACATACTGAAACCCATGAAAACACATTTAGATTATTTTTATTTTTTAGAAAAAAAAATTAGGATTAATTTTTGACATTTAGTAATTTTCACCACCTCAATATGATGCATGGTGTGATGGTATAACTCCAAATGCGTCTTTATTTAAAATTGACCCTAGTTTAAGTAAAAATGACAAGTGACATACTAAAAATTGAGAAAACGCATTCTGATCGTTTTGGTACTTTAGGAAAAAAAATTATCCATTTTTGACCTATAGCAATCAACGACACATCAATATGATGCATGGTGGGACTGGTATGACTAAAAGTTCCCATTATATATTTAAAAATTATATTTTAGTTCAGAATGTGTCACTTATCTAATACCTAGAAATCACTCACTTCTTCCCTTGATAATATTTTTAAATGATTAATAAGTCATTTATGACATGTATGAAGTATTATATCTTCAATATGATAGATGATATGACCAGTAAGACTCATAATGTGTGTTTTCAAGTTTGTAATGACATTTCTATAAAAAAAAAGAAAAACTGGCATACTGAAAACTGAGGAAACACATTTAGATTGTTTTGAAAATTTGGGAAAATGATATATATGTCATTTTTTCATGTATAAATCATCCTAAACACAATACAATTCATGTTGTGGTTGGTATAAATCAATGTGACTCTTTTTATTTTAAATTGACATTAACTTAAGTAAAAACAGCAAGTGACATACTGAAAACATACCAAAAACATTCCAATTGTTTTGATATTTTAGGAAAACAATCTATAATTAATTTTTGATGTATAGGAAGAATATTAACCTCAATACGATGCATGGTGTTGTAGGTTTCAATCAAATTGTATCGTTTAATTTAGAATGGACATTAGTTTACGTAAAAGCAACAAGTGACATATTGGAAATCAACTAAACGCATTCAGATTATTTTGATACTTTTTTAAAATTATCTATGGGTCAATTTTGATGAGTATGAATCATCCACATCTAAATCCAACAAATGGTGTAATCAATATAACTAAAAGTCCCTGTTACCAGTATAAAATTGACATTTTTTTCAAAACATGTAACTCACTGAAAACCAAAAAAATACATTTTTTTTATATTGATAATTTAGGAAAGTGATTGAAAAGTAAATTATGACTTGTATAAAGCAGTATGACATCAAACCAACTTATGATGAGACCATTATGAATCATAATATGTGTTTTCATTTTGAAATGACATTTGAGAAAAAAAAAAGAAAATTGGCATACTGAAAATCAAACAAAAATATTCTAATAATTTTGATACTCTTCGAGAATGATCTATAAGTATTTTTTGATGATTAGTAATACTCTAAACATAAATAAGACTCAAAATGATTCAGGTATAACATCGAATGTGTCATTATTTAAAATTTATATTAATTTTTAATAAAAAAACAACCGTACTCAAAACTGAGCAGACCCATTTTTATTTTTTTTGATATTTTAGAAAAACAATCCATAACCCATTAGTTATGTATAGGAATTAGAACCACCCAAATAAGTCCCACAATTTAATTGGTATAACCCCAATTATTACATTTTATTAAATAACAAAATTTTATTAATGTATTCTTTCATATTGATGTTTAATTCATTTATTTATAGTATTTCTAACGTAATTTTTGTTTTTTTATATATGAGTAATGTTCTGCTTAGGTGTAGATGATTTATTCTAAAACTGATATCATAAGAGGATATTTTTTGGGAGGGGATCATGAGAATCAAAATATGACACAATATTGTTTTAAATTGTTTGTAATATTAGAGTATATGTAGTTATATAAAATGTTACTTGAATCATATATTTTTTTTGTATAGACCATTGGTGGATATTTGTGTATTACTAGAGTAAAAATAAATGTATATATAATTGTTTGAAATTAAAGGTTATTTAATGTTTTTGATTGTCATTCTCTTATATTAACAACACATTTTAGATATAAAGTACTTTATCATCATTATTTCGACTCCTGATAAAGGATCTCCTTAATCAGTTCTATTTAAAACTCTTAAAAAGGGAGTCCTTTAAGTGTGCTAAAAAGTTTTGATTAAGGGTTACCTTTATCATCCTTTTTAATATGAATAAAGGACCCATTTATCATCTCTATTTTTATCAATGATAGAGAGGAACCACCTCACCCCCTCCCCTTCTTTATCATCAACGTGATTAACAGTGCTTTTTTAGCACTACTAAAATCCATTTTCCATGTTGTTAAATGAAATATTTGTTTTTCTCTTCCTTGAAAAAATTAGGCTCATACAAAAATTTTACATAGTAAAATATAAACATTATGTAATTACTGCTTCTCCATCATTTTTTAGACCTCTTATACTCCATAGTAATAGTAATCACCTTACCATATACTTCAATGCATAGTGTGAGATGAAATCCCTATAAGAGGATGAATAATGGTTTTGAATCAATAGAACATGGGCGAGAAAAAACATCAGAATTATATTGTAAAGACCCCGAAATTTCATGAATTTTCTTTTCTCTTAAATTCATGGTATTTTTACGAGAGCACAAAAATTTACGGCGCTTGATTCTGAGGCCTGGTGTGCCCGGAATCAATTTTTGAAGTTTTGTTCAGGTAAGTTCAGTAAACGTACGAATGAGATTTTATAACTTTTGAACTGGTGCTTGGAACTGAAATCTAAGTGCACTGTTGAACACGCTACATCGGTATTCTACTATGAATACTGTCACCTCGCCGGCAGTTGGTCGAGAATGGAAGTTAGTTCTTGGGTTTTTAATTAAACAATAATAAGTGTATAGCTTATTTTTATTTGATGGTTAAAACCACCAAGAATAGGTTAGAGGTGGGGGCCACCAAACCATAACCTTCCATGATAGGTTATGGTGGTGGGTCCCACCTGAGGTCTAAACACCTCTTATCAATTAATAAGGTGGGGACCACACTGGCTTTAAACCCCCTTGAACTCTCTATAACTAGGGGAACCCTTGAACCTCCCTCATAAATGTTCCAATCCTTTCAAATTAATTAATGGAACATTAATTAATTAATTTTAAATATTTTAAATATTTTGGCCAGAAAATTAATTAATGGGTTAGCTTAACCCATTATTTTTGGTTGGCATATTCATTTTTTGGAGGATTGGGAGAGGGTTTGGAAGAGATTGGAGGAACTAATTCTCTGAATAACGAACACCTCTTCCGCCAATGAAGAATGATCTTTAACCGGGGCAAGAAAGGGAAACTGTCGCCCATGAAGAATTCCAATGATGTCATCTTCAACTTCATCGTCTCCGAGCTCTCCTTTCACTGTCAACGATCGACAAATGAGGTAGGGGATTTTATGTTTAAAATTGTTTCCGTCCTTCAGCGTACAAAACATTGTTTGTGTTTTTCCAATTGTTATCACTGGAAGGTGGAGTGTGTGGTCCATATGAACATGGGCCGACTCCCCCCCCCCCCATTTTCCATTGTTTTTTGACGATGGTGGCAGTGCAACGGCGCTTTCGGATGGCTGAACCGTGGCAGAGAAACGACGGCTGGCGACGGCCCGACCGTGAAGAAACTGGCGGCGCAAGGCCGCCGGGTCATCGGAAGGGAGCGACACCCATGTGTCTAGCGGAAGAAAGGGTAGAGGCTAGGCTGGGCCGTAGTGGAAGGGAGTGGTGTCGTTGCGCTGCATGGAGGAGAAGTGGTCCGCGGCCAGGCCAGGCCGCAGCGGAAGAGTTGAGAAGGACGACATCGGGCGGGCCGCCGGCAGTGCGGAGTGGCTGGCCGCTCGGCCAGCTAGGAGGAGCGGGAACCCGATGGGTCCCGTGTGATCAGGACCAGTGCCGCCTGGTATTGGTTTTAGCTCACACCTGAATGGCTTTGTCATTCCAGACTTGCTGGGGGCACGCGGTCTCCCCCTAGACGCGGATGAGGTGGACCCCCACAAGCCGCTGGGCCGCCGGGCTGGACCCACCGTAGGTCAGGCCGCCCAGCACGGGCCGGGCCACCCAGCGAGGGCCAGGCCACCCAGCGCAGACCGGGCTGCCCTCACGTGGACGGGTCGGACCCGCGGACCGGGTCGGACCCTAGTCTGGACCGTTTGACCCGAATTCACTTTTTCACCCATATCATTGGCTATGGGTGTCCGATTGACGAACTATCTATGGTTACAGAATGATTAGAGCGAGTTGGTTCTTTTGGCATAACCCAATTTATATTTTGACATAGTTGGAGTATGGTTAGGTTGGATTCAACCGAAATCCCGCTGGGCCCTGGGATGGAAATTTCAATAACTCACAGACCGTGCATCCAATTGATGTGTCTTCTATGGAGTTGAGACCCCTATGACGAGGCGTACCATTGAGATAATTATACATGATACTTATTGATAGTTGTAGTATAGACTAGTAACTCATTTAGAAGATCCTTCCAGAGGCGAGCAGACAGAGTACAAAGACTTAGTAGCTGGATGAGTCCTGACGACTGCTTGAGCGATTCGATCTCGGAGTGACTCGACTAGCCCAATGGGTATCGCCTCTGTGTGATACGGAAGACCTATGATGGGGAGTGCCTCTATGTGAGTGCAGGAAACCCATGGTACTCGATAGGAGGAGTACCTCAGCAAGCTTCAAGGGTGAGCCCCTTTGTGTGAGCACGAAAGACACATGGTGGGGAGCACCTCTATGTGACGCACCAGATCCACGATACTCGACAGGAGGAGTACCTCAGTAGTCTAAGGATAGTGGGAACCGCCTTTGTGTGATGGGACAGGCCCATTTTACTCAATATAGGAGGATTACCCCATCATCCGAGGTTACTTCGGTGTGACTAGGGATGTTACTTGATACTACCCCCTTGAATAAAACCCTGGTTTGAGCTGAGTTAATGAAATTTGTATTTTCCTCAGGATTGAGATGGGTTAATAGATAACTTAGGTATATGTATGGCCATATACCTAAGTATTGGTTATCCATTGATTTCATACATTGTGGTATATACTTGTTGGATTTTGAGAGACATTGAGGGTCTCAGGGTCCCTATTGACTATCATTATACTCACCCATTCACAGGCTATGTCGACACCTCGTTGTGTTGGTTGAAGATGACGGACAACGCTGACTGAGGTAGAGAGTAGCCAGACTAGATGATGCTTGGAGGTGGACCACTTGACGTGACGGTACACAGAGTAGACAGATGGACGTGGAGTGCTGAAGAGGCCATCTGTACCTACCCTTCAGGTAGGAACCCCGGAGGACCACCTAGTAGCTGTTTACTTTTCTAAGTTGTAAATACTTTTCAGTTGTACTTGTACATTCCTATTGGTCTTGTATTTCCAACACCTTTTACATTCCATCACTTCTTTTGTATAAATATTTACTTAGTTCTTTGCTTCCAGTTGTGTACTCACGATACGGGCCCCGGGGGATGGGTCGTGACACATATCATAAACAAAGGATAATTATTACCATTGTGATGTAAACATGTCAAAATGACATGGAATGTAGAAATTTTTAAAAATGAAACATTATTTCATAGTACTCAAATACCACACATATTTGTGAAAATGTATATAATTATTTTGACACCTAACAAGTGTTCATAATAATTTCATAATAATTGAGAACAAATATATAATCATGTTTGTGAGTAATAAAAATTTTCTCATGGGATATATCACATTACCCAATTTATTAGTGGGATTTATAATTAGGTTCCAAATTTTCACATCAAAGTATTTAAATAATCATGATCTCCCCATTGATCTTATTATAGTCATATTCAAGAATTATGCCACTAAAGTGAATGAGTTACATTAGGATTTCATAAATCGTCATTTCATGGATAATCTTGGAATTCCCAAATGAATAAGGTAAAACCTATATTTTATTTTAATAATCATAATTCTTTAGTGGAGAAGAAACTACTCAAGATGATTCAAATATGTCTTTTGTAAAGCAGTGTTTTTTTAAATCATTGTATTCATTATAAAATCAAGTAGGAAACATGTATATATTAGAAAATTAATAGGGAATAATAAGGAAATGATATTTAAAGAAAATTATAGGAATATAAAAAATGATATTTTCTATGAAATATGGATATCCCAAATGAATGTAGTTATGTTTAAGAATCCCCTTACCTTAATTCTTACTAAATAATATCTCTTTTTCGCCTCAGAAATAATAAATGTGTATTTATTGAAACATTATAATAGAGGTTAATTATAATGATCTATATAACTATTTATTAGTTATAATCAATGTATTATATTTATTAATTTCTATTTATGAAATTGAATTAATATAATATCATGTTTTTCAAAAAAATTCCCTATTTTCCCTCAACTTCGCAACTTTAATCAATGTAATTTATAAATTAGTATAATTATGTATAGATGATTATAATAGATATAATTAAATTTTTAAATATAAAATATATTTTAAAGAATCCATACATGAGTAAATCTATATTCTTTTACATGAGAATGTCTCTGTATGTCGTCAAGCGACCTTTGACGGTACATTATTAAGTGGGTGAGAAATGGAAGTATGTAATTTATATTATTCTTAAGTATGATTTTTACAGTAGGAAAAAATAATTTATATAATTTTAAATTACCATATCATTAATTTTATTGTATATTTTTTTAATGGAATATTGTAAAAAATAAAGAGAAGAAGAATAGCGGGAAGAGTTAATAGAGACATACTCTATCCTCATTATAACTACTCTTGTAGAACAGTATAACACCCTTGTTGATTAGATTTGGATTGCTCCATAAATTACCAATTGATTATAAGGGGTTTGGGAGCGATTATTTTGGTATATATTAGGCTTTGGAAGGGATGGGTGATGTATTTTTCCTAGGGAATGTATATGGGTTTTTTATAAATGAGTAGAGGGGTATTTTTTGTATAAAATATTGAATAAAGTTTTATATAATAAGTTAAAAAACATAATAGTGAATTTCTTACTATATAAATCATATATAAATATAATATAATTAGTTTATAAACTTAAATCATCTTTATAATTCTAATTCATTTATTTTTTTAAATGGATAGAGGGAAAAAGGAAAATAAATATTTTATAGAATCCCTTTTGTCATTAGGGTTTGGGAAATTATTTTTTTGTTTGGAAATTTATTTTATCATATTTTAATAAAACTTTTATGAAACTAAATAAATCATGACCAATACTCAAGTTATAGAGAATATTATTTCATTTTTACATCATGTATTAAGTAATTTTAGATACATCGATTTATTGATAATAGTATGTTTACTATTCAACTAAGATTTGAATTATTTTTAAAATTGAGAATAAATCACACGTAGAAAATTTCACCATTATGCATTCAAAAATGATATTATTTTTATGAAAATAATTTTCTCGCATTAGAATTTTTAATTTTTAACATAATAAATATTATTCTAATAAAGTAATTTAAAATATTATTTATAAAAAATGTCCTTATATTTTATTTGACTTTGTAATCATGATATTTATTTCTTTATAATTATTATATATGTATTTAACTAAATTAATAATGATAAATATTATTTATTTCAACATTTATTATTTGGACGTAAAATCACTATTCCAACGCTGAGGTTTTTATTCCAATGGTTAGGCTACTATTCCCAATGAAACTTTTTCTATTCCAATGGTTACATTACAATTCCAATAGTCAAATTACCTCCTATACATGCCACATAAATATTTAATTCAATATTCAACTCAATTTCTATCAATGTTCTATATTTCAATTTTTATGATGTTTATTTTTTTCTAACATTTTGTTTTGTTTTCTATGGTCGTGTTAGTGGTGGTGACGATTCAAGTTGATTCAGGTCATCCATATATTCCCACTTTATATTTCTAATTTGATATTTATATCTTGTTAATTTTTTTATTTTAATTGGTTTCATTATTGATTACTGTAATAGTATTTATTAATGAAATAAGGTTTTTTTTATTTTCCCCAAATTTGAATGTGGATAATATTATATAATATAAAACAACACACATTTATTATGGAAACACATATTACAAGTCAACATAGGGTTTCTAAAGTGGAATTTACAAAAGACTAATATTAGCATCTAAAAATTTTAAAAAAATCTCCCATATAGGTAGAATATAATTTCATAATGATTACTACCACATATGAATGATCCATGTGTAATATAATCTTTTTTCTATGATATATAAAATAAAGAAGGTTTCATTTATGTTTCAGGAAATTATTTTATTGATACATATTTACTGAAATTCTTGAAGTGTACCCATCTATATACATTATCTTTGGAATTCAAATTGATAGTTCCATTCCAATCAAAGGGTACAAGGTATCTACTTCCCCAAAAATAAGTTAAACCCCAAATATTGATTTATTCATTAATCACACACCACTCATGAAAAACCACCATATTCAAATTCTTAGTGATCATTTTTTATGATGGATTTAGAAAACACATCAATATACAAGACTCTTGGAAAGAGTTAACAATTATCATATTTATATAGATAATTAGACATGTTCACAAATAGGAAAATCAAATAACGTATAAATATATTGAATTCCAACAATATAGACTTTTGTGATAATCTCTTATCATGGATATTTATAATTGAATAATTTATGACATAATGTCCCATCATATTTGGAGATTAAATTAGTTGACATGCAAACAAATTATTTTATCCAACATATAATGTTATCTGATTATGGAACACGAGTATAATAATATCATCACTGCACAACAATATTCTCATTATTTTGGAGAAATTTTATATCATATCAATGGATCATATACTCTATTCCATTATCATATTAGTTTCTTATAGAATAGTAATCATCATATGATAATATATTTAATAATATTCATGATTATAAATATAAAATAAATCTAAATTTAAATGTATTTAGTTCTTGGTAACTAAATGAAAAAACTAAAATATAAGGATTTAGATAAAATTGATTTCATTATCATGATTGTTTTGGTGATACTTTTTTCAATGGGTGGTATGAGTAAATGAACTTTTTATAAAATATTGTTGGGAAAATATTTTTTTGAAACCACCAATTTTATTTTACGATTGTTCATTAATTTGAGAAGGTTGGGTAGTGCTTTTTTTGATGTAATAAATAGTCGGATTATCATCAAAACAGGTTAAACTCAATTTCCATACTATGATGGATCATTTTAATTATTTTACCAAAAGATAAAAATATGTGGGAGTGACGAACTAGCCTACTCCTTGGTTCAGGGGTGTGAGAACTCATTGTGTTTTGATTTATTTATACAGATAATAGTTTCCTATAAATTTTATGATTCTTAAGGTGCACTTAGACATAAGTGATTTTTTATGTCAATGATTTTTAATAGTGGTGTGACAATTTTTTGAAACAAATTAAATTTTTTAATAATGATTTAACGTATAAAATAACTAGTTTTCAAAATGGGTTTCTAAGAAAGAAAATTATTGATTTATAAATGGGGGTTTTGTTATACTATATAATCAATTTAATTTTTTTCATATGATAATATTTCCATTTTTGTTAAAAATAATTATGGATATTTCTCGCATGGTGTATCAATTTTATTCTTGCATGGAAATATATTAGAGTTATTAGGGAAATTCTACTAGGTTTTATACTCAATGATAATTTGTACAATTTGGTGTACATATAAACCTTATTGTATATGATGTCTCTAAGACAAATTATATATTAATTTTTAATTATGATCTATAGATCCTTTGATAGTGATATAGAAAGGTAGTCAACAGTCAAAAACATGTGAACGCTCACTGAATTTTATTTGATTTAATTTTTTTATATGACTTGTTTTTTAATTATTTATTTACAAATTTTTCTGACTTATTTACATATTCATTTTCTTGGGTTTTTTCATAAAAATGTTTCAAAAGTGTTTTAAAATGTTAACATTCTATACATGTTTGATTTTTTTAATTTGTTGGTAAATTATTCTCCTTGGAGTTTTCATTATATCGTAGCATTATTTTTTTATATGATGATTAAGGAATGTATTTGGGTCTATATTGCAACCCTAATTTTTGTCTTGGGATTTATACATTCATTTTAGGGAATTATAACCATAGCCTACTATATAAGAAAAAATAAAAATCCCTTAAATAATTATTATAGATCCTTATTCATGAAGAAATGTTATAAATATATAAAAATCAATATATTTAAAACAGTTATACTAATTTAAGAAATATATTTTGTAAAATATTTATCCAGTGAATATATATATATATATATATGTTAAGGAATTTTGTAGTGGAGAAACATTTAAACCTCATGTTGTTATTTGAGAAGTACCTATGAGGCTCTCTAAAACTGACTCTACTTCTTCACTATATCGATAATGACTCACTAAGACTCAATAGTAATATAAACAATCTCCACTCTCCTAAAGTATCCAAAATCCCTTCAATTTAACATTGTAAATAATTTTATTTAATCTAGTCTATGATTTTATATCTATTGAAATCCATAGTGAATCAATCGTATGATACCCTAAAGTATAATATGGGTGATGATTCATTGAATAGTTTAATATAGTGATTTATATTCATGTTAAATTATTTTCAACTTTTAAATATAATTAATATAATTGTTTGGAATTATAAATCAGTTTTAATTATATTGTCGTCATAATGCATGAACCATCTTTTAAAATATATTTAGGGAGATTGATCATGATATTTTTGGAAACTAACCGTTAAAAAAATGTTTTAATTTAAAATACCCTTGTATATAATGAGAGATTATTGATGATAAAAAAATATTTTCTTAAAACTTATGAATCATTCATATTTAACCCATATATAAAAATGAACACTTTTTGTTAATGATAAAAAGAAAAAATAAAAGGAATTTTCTCTCTCCACATGACATTATAAATAAAAATGGTATACATTATCTACTAGAGTTTTCTGCAAACATAATAGGAGACCCCAATAATGAAATAGGGAATTGAAAGACTGATTTAACTACATAATCGATAAATTTTAAGATAAAATTGATATTTCATTTCATTATAGAATTTATTTTATAATTTAACTTTTGAATTAAAATTTCATATTAATTATAAATTAAATATATTATTAATTATGGTTTTAGAAACTATGTATAATATAAAAAGAAGGTAACACAAGAAGATGATCTTGTCGATGGTTCATCCATCTCTTTACTTTATCCATACCAAATATGTGGGTGTATATGATATAAATTTTTTAATTATATTAATAACCAATAAAATTTTAAATAAAAATATAATTGAAATATTATTTTAAAATTGGCGAATGTTACATATTCTATAGACATTTATATTTATAATACAAGATATATAACACATATAATGATTAAAACACCAATTTTTCTACTACATTAAATATTATATATAATATGAAAATACCTACATAAAATTTAATATTTACAATATATATATATATTATATGTTTTTTTAATAATGGATAATTTCCAAAGAAAATAAATTAATATATAGTATAAAATATAAACTCTAATATTTTCCTATACTATCTAGAAGGTAAATGGAAATCAATTATGTAAAAATAAATTTTTTCCATATGAGTTATTCCATCTTTATATAAAAAAATAATAGTTTTTTAAATTGGAAGTGCGATTGTGCATTTGTAACACCCTAAGTTAATTGGATCCATTTTATATTTATAAACCATATCATTATAATTCTAAATTAATTTTTCTATGTGCTTAATGGAAGTAAAAATGATTAAGAAATAAGTAAAATGATATATTGATTAAATAAAAAAACACTTTATTCATTCATAAGTGAAAATTTAAAACAAAATCACTTAACAGTAAGTATAAAATACTTTGTATTATTACTCATTGTGTATAAAATATATCCATTAAAAGTTCATAAATCAAAAGTGAATAATATACAAAAATTATTTAAATAATTATGCCCGTAAAACACAATTGATCATATTCAAACTTGAGAATCACTAATAGGGAAAACCCTATAATATTGAAGATAACAATGAAAGAGTAATGTTTTATAAAAAATAAACAACATGAATTAAAAATTATTCCTTGAAAAGTGTGGTAGTACTGGAACAATTATTTGGTAAGTGTATGTGTATACTGAGAAATCTATTTATTTCACATTTGGTCGTTGAAAATATGTTTATTTGAAATATAATTGATGAAAATATGGTCGTTTTTCATATATCTAATAGGTATACTTAATTACCAAAATTATAAGTAGTATATTTAAATAATAATATTAGTAATGAATTAAAAATATGGTATTTAAATATTATAAATATATATAATTATGAATTACATATAAATATCAATAAAATTAATAAAATATGATTTGATTTACGCCTAAAAATAAAATAAAGGTTTTAATATCAATTGTCTCACAAAATTGAACTTTAAAATATATATAATTAAAATTTTATTTTATTTATTAAAGCCAATTTAGAATAAAATTAATATTTCATTATTTTAAATAATTGTTTTTAAAATATTTCATATTTTATCCTATATTGAACACATTTAGAAAATTTATATATATCAAAAAATATATTATCATCTTAAAATTATAAAATTTATATTAAAAAATATTAAAATAAATTTGTGTTTAAAATATCATTTATTTCAATAAAATCAATTTTTCTTTATATTCTTCATTTTCATTTAAAAATATTAATTTAATATTTTATTTTTTATATTTTTAGAAATGAAAATTATATTTGGATTATTAATATCAATATTAATGTAATATTTTTATTTTTGTATTGTTAGGAAGTAATTTATTTTTAGGTAAATGGTGAAAAATGATATTTTTTCTAAAACTGTAACTTTCATGACATTATTAGACAAGAATGACGTGAAATTTTTTTAATTCAATTTTTTTTATAAAAATATATTCTATAAGGTTATGTTATTTATTTTAATCTACAATATTGATATAAAAAATCATTCTCTACAATGTAGAAAATTTAAGTATGTTTAAAAAAATCATTTTCCATTTGTTCCTTTTAACAAAAATTTTTCATGAATTAACTAGTTTTTTATCTATTTTAATTTCAAATAAATATTATTATATTAGTAATTATTATAATTTAAATATAATCAATAAAATTTATAATTTTATCCTACACTAAAATCATATGGTTAACAATACACTTTTTTTCAAAATAGGTTTTTGTGCTTTGCATGTGCTAATGTGTAAATTATTTATTCTTACACATAGAGTTTTGTTTTGATAAATGGTAATTTATTTTTATAATTTTTAAATCAATATTTTTTAATAATGATCATTTTTATTTTTAGGCTTGAAAAAAAAACTGAGGTAAATATTCCTTACCTCAATAAAAAATTGTTAAAAGTATACATCTAATGGAAAATAACCAAAAAAACGTTTCTAAATCATGTGTATAATTGTGTGGATGATTATTTCTAAACATTAAACATTCCCAAACCCTTTTATTACCCACTTTGGAATCTCATTCCTTGAGGAACATGTGATATATTTATATTAAAGAGTTATATGTGCCAAACATTCCATTCTCATCAATTATAAAAATAACCACCACCCATATACCTCTCTAAACTTCAAGATCCCTATATGTTCGACACACACACTACCCTACTGTCTCATAATCCCTCTCCCCACATCCAATAAGATTTTATATTTCCAAATTTTTTATATAAGGATTCTAAAGTTGCTAACTATATGAAAATTTCCAAAGAGAGATGTAATATTTTCCACAATACTTGACAAATTATTTTTTTAATAATACCACCTCAAACCTATTATATAACTTATATTAATGTAAAATAAATATGATAAATATAATTTTATGTTGTTATACTAGTGTAAAATCTATTTTATACCTTCCTTCAAACCTTATAAAGATAAGACAGGTCATCATGTGTACATGTGAGAAACTACATCACTAAATGAATTTTTATACTTTTAACCACTAACATTTATTGATGTTTTAAAAAGTGTATTTAATATTATAAATTTTTTTAGATATTTAAATTATTATTAAAATATAATACTTTTAATTTTATAACATTCATATATTCTTCAAACATTTTTATCATTGGTCTTGTTTATGTGTGGACTACGACCTCATGAGATTATGTTTCTAATTTATTTCCCAGGATGAATTACATTGGTGGAATAAAACATGTATGTACTATATAAAATTGTTTTCTTAATAAACCATTAACATTATATATAGATAATATTATATATTTTATAAGTTATATTACTAATAAATGTCTATATTAAAATTTACCCTTAAGATGGTCATATCAAAGAACCTTTTCAAATTATAGTTCATTCATGGAAAAACATTTTCATTGTTTAAATTATGTTAAAATAAAATCATAAAGGTATTAATAATATGTATTTTTTTAGACTATGAAACTATTTTACAATAAATTCTCCTTTCCCAAAATACAATGAATGTTTTCAAAGAAAATTAACTGATGAATTCATATAAAAAACATAAGTTTAAAAAATATAATAAATTCATGATAGATGATGAAAAATACAACTTATAATATGAAATATTTACTTATATGGTTATTTGGAATGTCTTAAATAATTATAATTCAATGGTTTATGTAAATAAGTTCATATTCCAAAATCTTTTGGATACAATGTCATGGTTTTTTTATCAATCACCCTTTATAGATTCATGAATTTATATTATAAACCAATATTTGATTTTATAGTGTAACTAAAACCCCCTTGAATTTAAACATCATAAATTATTTTTGAGCATGGAAATGTCCCTTCCATTCATGCTATTATTTTCTGTGGGATTTAACTTATGAATTCTTTAAAATATATTTTTTTAACTAAATTGCATTTATTTAGTTATAATGTTTCTCCATGAGTTATCTCATTAATTTGATATGTTATACCCTCTATATATCTTTATAGATAAATAATTCCATTGTTTTTCATTAAATAAAATTAACAATTTGGTAATTACTTTCAGTAGTTTTAATCATTTTACCAATATATCCAATTGTTTTATTAATGTCTATATGATTTACATTTAATGAAGTAATTTAGTGTAAATGAGATGAAAATTTTTAATTTATGTGTTTGATTTTACTTATAAAATTTCATATGATTTTAATTACCCTTTCACTTGGCCTAGGGCTTATGTAAAGGTAATATATTTTCAATTAATACACATTAGAGTATATAATGTGATGATTAACAGTAACTGGTAGTTTTCATGTACTATGTAAGGGAAAATCAACCAAATTATAATGTTAAGATAACTAATGTTGAATGTTAACCATTGGTTTTCGAGTGCTATTAATTGTAACTATTTTTTCATAAGGATATATAAGAATATGAAAGTTTATATGTACTATTCTCTATGAACATACTTGATGTAACACCCTGATATTTTATGAGAAATATTTTTTTATGTCTTATTTTATACGCAACACCAAAGGAATCTTTCACAGCACACAATATAGACTTGGTTTTCATTACACGCAATCGCGAACTTCCTCGATAGCGTGTGTAGTACGCAATACCGGGTTTCACTAAACAACGATATATTATTATGAACTAGCCGTTATGAATAGTATTAACTAAATTTTGAATTTTATAACATTATTATTCATCTTACACATTTTCTAGAATATGATAAGAGAACAAAATAAATTTTTCAGGTAAAATAAGTATTTTTAAAAAAATGCAGTTTTGCCGCCTTTTGATGGAGCACCCATATTAAATCTAGTATTTGACACGTTTATAAGTTAAATTTGAAACAATAAAATTCTTCTTTTGAATCAGGATATAAAAATTTACTTTGGATAAATTTTTGATATTTTTCTGATAACTTTCATATTTTGATGAATAGTAAAAATACACTAATTTTTAATTAAAAACAACTTTTTCCATTGAGATAATTGATATGGTTAAATTATAATATTGAATGGTTTTAAAGTATAAATAGATTATATTTTTACCATTTAATATAATGTATGTCATTAGCATTAATTTGACATTAAATTCATAGGTAAAAACATTTCAATCTTTGACAATATTTTAACTTCTAAAACCCGTTTTCTTAACAACAGGATTTATTTTAAATTAATTACTGCAACTTATGTGTTTTGAATTTTGAAAAATGGATTCAATATTTGGAATTAGTTGTTACAAATTTTGTTAATAGGCTAATTTTTATTTTTTGGGCATTATGAATAGTAACAACGATAAATTTTATTTACCATAGTTAATGGTAAATCGGGTAATTAATGGTAAATATAAGATTATGAAATTAACCTAACACCTGCCAAAATCTTATTGGATGACTAAAAGTCAACCCATATCACCTAAGGGTAGGATTAGATTCATTTAATGGACTTTTTCCACAAAAATAATTTAATTATTCTTAAAACCAAAGAATGTGACAACATGTCACTTTCTTAAATCTTATAAGTATAATAATTTTTAATTTAGTGATAAACATAATAAAACTTAGAACATGAATAGTATCCAGAAATATAATACAATTATATACATCATAAAATTTTATTTATAATTTTTAGGGATTGAATAATTATCATTAATTATGACACAATAGTGATGTTGAAATAATTTTATTAATTAAAATATCAAATAAATGGTTTTAAAAATATTAAAATAAATATTATATAAACTATTTAATGTGCTCATTAATTTTGTAGATACATATGATATTTTATGGATCTATTAAATCTTTTAGTTTGAACATATCGTCTGTATATATTTTATTTAAATTCAAATAAATGAATAGTTTTAAAATTGACACTATTGTTATTTTATAAAAATAACATGTTATAAAATTGTTTACAAATAACAAAGATATTTAAAAATTATAAATTAAATTTTATATGGTCTAAAATGTCATAAATCGTCAAATTGTGGAAAATTCACAACACATATGTAATTATTTATAATAATTTAAAATTTAGAATATTATTACCACAAATAAAATTAAATTTATAAATAAGGATAAATCAAGTTGATAATGTTTAAAATAAATTCCTAACAGGACTAAATTTTATTGTTTGATTAGATTACAACCCTATCTCATCTAATCATTGGATATGAGTCATTTTTGGATGTTTTTAAGTGGGGTTGGTATTTAATATAAACTAATATTTCTTATATTTCCAAAGGTACCCCTCTCCTCCCTTATAAAAGGGCACCTCCTCCCTCTCCTCCTCACACCAATTTGAGCATTCATGCTCGGCCAATACATGCCCATTTCACTTACCCACTTCTCTATAAACAACCTAGAGGTATTGGTCTTCTTCAAAGAACAGTTGTAGTGCCCTAAGAGGAGGTCTCAAAGAGGCGCTTCAAAGAAGAGGTAATGACCGTTACCGATTCTTTCAACATTATTTCTTCATCCACTTATTATTCTTTAGTTGATTCATTATGAATTAATAACATCAGTATCACTAATATACTAATATGTTATTATATGTATGAAACAACCCTATTTCATCATCTATCCATCCTATGGAAAATGAAATCACCACGCGTGCGTACGTACGAAATACCGTCTCCACGCTGTGGTGTAATCTATTTTCCATCACCACCTTACTTGGATGGGTATAATGGTGAAAATATATAACAATATGTGATTATTTTAATGTTTTATTGATTCGGAAATAGTATACAGACACTCCAATACAATTCCACGATCATGGGAATGATATCATCGCTCGTGCGTACGTACGGAATACCATCTCCACTATGTGATGTGATTCATTCTACATGATCTTCATTGCATAATGATTATATTAATGAATTTAATGAATAAATATGATATATATTACACTAATACCATTCTGGAAATGAGGTATCTATAACCTAAAGAGAAGAATAAGAATTTATTCGATAAAACGCGCATAAGAACAAAAAGTAATAAACACCCGAATAACAAGTAGTAATGAAATATTACTAATACGAAGCTAAGAATATGACCATATATGATATTGTAACAATAATTATGATTCTAGAATAATTCAATAACATTATTTAAATCTTTATACAGGTGGTTCTGACACTTACAAAGCAAATCAGACCTAAGGTAAGGGAAAATCTCACAATCTCATTTTTATCCGAGATTGTTTATACTTCAGAATTTACTAGGGAATATTTATCATCCACATCCATGTTTACTCAATATGTAATATTATTTCAATCCACGTACAATTTTTTAAATCCAACATTACCCTTCGGTGAGTTTTTAGTAAAAGATATGAAAGGAATCTTTTGTCGTTTTTCGTACGAGGTACTTTTTGACTTTTCTGGCCAATGTACGAGAAGAGTGTTTTTTAACTTATACAGAATGAATGGATTTTTAGAAAATTATTTCCATGAAACTTCCTTTAAAAGTTTTCATGTTTATTTTTAATCAACTTCTTTTAGTGTAAAATTTCATGACATGTTAAGAAAGGAAAATGTTTTTGAAGTAGAAAGGATATTTTCCTCAAGAATGGAGTTGAAGTGTTTTTTCAAAATTATTTTCCATCTAAGATAATATAGGGTTCTTTATCTATCCCTATTATTAAATTTATTTGACTATGTTGTGATGGAATTATTTTTATGAATTCCTTTATCTTATATGAATTGTTTTATGATGTCACGATGTTTAAGAATCCAATTTTTATTACATGGGTTACGCAATGATGTATGATTTATGATTTTGTGGCACACATAATAATGGTATCATTATGATATGGGTGGGACCTATATCTACCTCCAATGAATTGGGTAATGATTTTATATCTCATGAGATAGACATGGCTGGAACAACAGGTTAAACCGGTTCAGTGAAATAGGACTGAAATGAGGAGTGAACTCTGTTCAGAAATGGACTTTTTCCACTAAGATATTCTTGGAAATGAGTCTTGACTAGTAAGAAATTATTATCTATGATTATGTGTGTATGCCACAATGTTTCATGTTTTATGTTATGATTATTGGGATTAAATTTCACTACCATGATTTATCTCATGTTATGAAATTATGATCTCTTTTGCAGGGTAAGATTTCCTTAATGTTATGTTCTTATGAATTTGATGTGATTGGTATTTCTTTTGTTTACCCTTACTAATAATTTTATCTCACCCTTTTTTATGTTTTCTTTCCCCAGGTCATGAAGAAGGTTATTAAGTATGATATGACAAAAATGGACTTTAGATATGATGAAATAAATGGGAGATAGTGTACATGCTTTATGAACCAGTTGTTTATGTTTCCCAGTTTCTAAAGACACTATACCTATATGGTCCATTCATGGGTTTTTTATATGTTTTAATAAGTGTACTTCAATTTTGAAGTATTAACCATGTATGTAAAGTATGGGTCGCTATAGTTGGTATCAGAGGAAAGGTATAGTCAACCTTTAGAAACTAGGAAGTGAAAGCCTTAGTAAGAACCATAAGGATAAGTCTAAGCATAGAAAAAAATCTTAGTGTTTTAGAAATGGCCATGAAAAACCTATGATATAACCTCAATTATGAAATTTTATTCTTGATTATGTGGTTTTCCTATTATAATTAGTGTTTCTCACACTATTCATCTTGGTTTTAGTCAATGGCTGGAACCCGAAGGAACCGTGTTAATGCGGAATGCGACGGGCAATGGAATGATTGTCCCCCTGAGCAACCAAACATTATGGGAGCTGGAATGTGAATTCTTATAGCCATTCTCACACAACTTTCTCAAGATATTAATCATGCAGGACATCCAAATGATCAAAGGAAGAAGAAACATTCTATTTAATCCTTCATGAGGCAGCGTCCACCCTCATTCAGCGGGTCTTCTGATCCATTAGTGGCTGAAAATGGATCAGTAACACTAAAAAGATATTTTCAGTTCTTCAATGTTCTGAACATGATAAAGTCATATTAGTATTGTATCGTTTGGAAGTTGATGTTGATCAATGGTGGAATCTTATTAAGAATATAATTCAAAGGGATGAAATTGAGTCCATGGAATGGGACGAGTTCAAGAACTTAATTTTCAATAAGTATTTCCCTAGTATTCTTTGAACAAAGATGGAGAAGGATTTTTTTGAACTGAAGCAAAAGGATGATGAATCCGCCGGTACCTACGAAGAAAATTTTACAAGACTTGCAAGGTACGCTTATAGTATTATTATCCAACCTGAGAGTAAGATCGATCGATTCTTTAGTGGCTTAAAACCAATTCTTCGAAGGGCGTTATCCATAAGGGACTTCAATAGCTACGAGGAAATTTTCAATGTGATCTCAAGGTTGAGATGGAGATTGGTGTAACCCATCAGTCACATGGGTTTGCTAAGAAGAGGAAAATGGAATTCAAAGGAAAACCTAAAGACCACATTGAAACGAAGATGAGTGTTCCATTATGCTCAAAGTGTGGAAGGAAATATGGAGGAAATTGTCTTAAGGGGACAAGAAAATGTTATAAGTGTGGAAATAAAGGTCATCGGGCAATTGAATGTCGAAATCATGGGAAGAAGATGTCTAATGATGCAAACAAAGGAAGGGATACACAGAATGAACCTACTACACTTAAATGTTTCAAGTGCAAGGATATGGGGAATTATTCCAATCAATGCCCAAATCCAAGGGTTGATGATGATGATAGACGTCAACAAACTCTTAAGGCCAAAGACAAAGGAAAGTCACATGCAATTACTATCGGCGATGTGGAGTACGACAACGAAGTGGTGAGATGTACACTTACCATCCAATCTAAAGTAGAAAATGTTTTATTTGATTTTGGATCCACCCACTCTTTTATTTTTGTAGAGTTTTCTAAGGGTATCACTGTATTACCGCAACAATTAGATGTTGAGTTAGCTGTGACAACCCCTAATGGCACAACGGTCACATCAATAGTTTATAATTCTTCTCTGATTGAACTTTGTGGGAATGTTCTTCCTGCAAATATTGCGGTCCTTCATATAGTGGAATTTGATGTGATTCTTGGCAAGGATTTGATTTCTTTATATGGAGCTCATATCAATTTACAAATAAGGGAAGTCACATTTCATATTCCAGATCAATCTATGATCTTCTATCGATGCAAGGATGAACATAACCTTCCAGTGGAAATTTGTTCCATCTTATGGGTCTTGATTCCATTAAATGAAGGTTATTTATCTCAAATGGTTGGTGAGGAACTCACGATTAAGAATATGCCCATTGTACGGGAGTTTGATGATGTCTTTCCAGAGGAATTTTCAGGTCTTCCACCAAATCGTGAAGTTCAGTTTTCAATAGAACTCTTACCGGGTTCTTTGCCTATTTCAAAGACACCTTATAGAATGGACCCAATTGAGTTGCAGGAATTGAAGAAGAAACTCCAAGATAATCTTGATAAAGTATTCATACACCCTAGTGTGTCACCTTGGGGAGAACTTGTTCTGTTTGTTAAGAAGAAAGATGGGTCAATGAGACTCTACATTGATTATCGAGAACTTAACAAGATCACTATCAAGAACAAATATCTTCTCCCGCGGATTGATGACTTATTTGACCAACTACGCAGAGCTCAATACTTTTCCAAGATTGATCTTCATTTAGGGTATCATCAATTAAGGGTCAAAATGGAGGATATACTAAATACGGCATTCCGTACAAGGTATGGACACTATGAATTTATAGTGATGCCATTTGGTATTACAAATATCGCTGCTATCCTCATGGATCTGATGAATAGAGTCTTTAGAGACTATCTTGATCAATTTGTGGTAGTCTTTATAGACGATTTTCTTGTCTATTCAAAGAGAAATGAAGAACGTGAAGATCAATTGAGAATTAAATTGAAGACCCTGAGAAAGGAGAATCTTTATGCCAAATTTACCAAGTGTGAATTTTGGCTTCAAAGAGTTTCATTTTTGGGTCCCATAATCTCAAAAAAGGGGATATCTATGGATCCAGCAAAAACAGAGGTAATCGAAATATGGTCGAGACCAACAATAGTAATTGAGATCCAATGTTTTCTTGGTTTGGCTGGATATTATCGATGTTTTGTGAATGATTTTTCACGATATCTAATCAACTCACCATGTTGACTCGGAAAGGAGTTAAGTTTGTTTGGACGGATGAATGTGAAGAGAATTTCAAGGAGTTGAAAAGAAGGTTATCCAGTGTACCTGTACTCACACTTCCTTGTAGTGGAGAAATGTTTGTGATCTACAGTGATTCTTCCAAGAAGGGGATGGGGTGTGTTCTTATGAAAAATGATATGGTGATAGCTTATGCCTCACGACAGTTGAGAATCCATGAGAAAAATTACCCAACTTGTGATTTGGAGTTAGTTGCGGTAATCTTTGCATTAAATATTTGGAGGCATTATCTTTATGGAGAAAGGTGTGATATTTATACTGATCATAAAAGATAAAAGTATATTTTCACACACAAGGAGATGAATATGCGCCAAAGAATATGGTTGGAGCTGATTAAGGATTATGAGTGCTCAATTCATTACCACCCTAGGAAAGAAAACAAGGTGGAAGATACATTAATTTGAGAAGACCAAGCTAGCTTATCCATGATGAGGATCACAAACGATCCAATATTTATGGATTTAAAAAGGACGAATCTTGAAATTATAATGGAAGGGGAAAATAGTATCTTTCTAAAATTAATTTTTAACCATATATACATGTGAAGATTAAAGAGGAACAGAAAAAAGATGTAGAGTTACAAAAGGTGAGAAATATTCCTGAATTCAACCTTTATTGTGATGAGATAATAAAGTTCAGGAATCGGGTTTGTGTTCCTCCCATCCCAGAATTAAAGAAGGAGCTGCTGGATAAGGCTCATAGTTCTTCATTCTCTATTCATCCTGGAAGCACTAAGATGTATAGAGACCTAAAAGAGTACTTTCGGTGGGATGGCATGAAAATTGATGTTGCTGAATATGTCTCTCGATTCTTGGTTTGTCACCAAGTTAAAGCTGAGAGACAAAAGTCTAAGGGGGTGTTACAACAATTACCCATACCTGAATGGAAATGGGAAAACATCACTATGGAATTTGTAATCGGACTTCCTAAAACATCCAAAGGTAATAATTCTATTTGGGTCATAGTTGATCGTCTTACAAATTCTGCACACATCATTTCTATTAGAGAGAATTTCTCTCTAGATCAGCTTTCTAGGATATACGTAAAGGAAGTGGTAAGATTTCATGGAGTACTACCTTCCAATATATCTGATCAGGATCCGAGGTTCACCTCTATGTTCTGGCGAAGTCTTCAGCATACTCAGGATACAATGTTGAGTTTCAGCACTACTTATCATCCTCAGACAGACGGTCAGTCTGAGAGGACAATTCAAACTCTAGAAGATATGTTGAGAGATTTCTCTATAGATTTCAAAGGTGGTTGGGATCAACACCTACCTTGGGTGGAATTTTGTTATCATAATAGCTTTCACTCCATTATTTATATGGATCCTTATGAAGATATCTATGGAAAAAAATGAAGGACTCCAACTTGCTGGGATGAAGTTGGGGAAAGAAAGCTATTAGGACCTGATCTTGTTGATGAAATGGAAGAAAAGGTCAGATCTATTCAACAACACATAAGAGAAGCTCAGAGTCAACAAATAAGTTATGCCGATAACCAAAGAAAATACCTAGAGTTTGAAGTGGGTGATAAAGTGTTCTTACGAATATCTCCCTAGAAGAGGGTCATGAGATTTGGAAAGAAGAGAAAGTTGAGCCCTAGATATATCGGTCCATTTGAATTTCTGGATCGTGTTGAGAAGGTAGCTTACCGATTGGTTCTTCCACTGAGTCTCTCTCAAGTTCATGATGTGTTCCATGTATCTATCCTGAGAAAGTACATACATGATCCTTCACATGTACTCACCTCAGAAGTTTTACCACTGGAGCAAGATCTTTCTTATGAAGAACAACCGATATAGATTTTGGATTATAGCGAAAAAGTCCTACGGAACAAGAACACTCGCTTAGTGAATGTTTTATGGAGGACCCTCTAATTAGAAGAAGCTACATGGGAACTTTAGGATATGATTAGGGAGAGGTATCCTCATATGTTTGTAATGAAGTGACGAATTTCGAGGGCGAAATTCATTTTAAGGGGGGTAGAATGTAACACCCTGAGATTTTATGAGAAATATTTTTTTTATGTCTTATGTTATATGAAACACCAAAGGAATCTTTGACAGCACACAATACAGACTTGGCTTGCATTACACGCAATCGCGACCTTCCTCGATAGCGTCTGTAGTACGCAATACCGGGTTTCACTAAACAATGATATAATATTATGGACTAGCTATTATGAATAGTATTAACTACATTTTGAATTTTATAACATTATTATTCTTCTTACACATTTTCTAGAATATGGAATGAGAACAAAATAAATTTTTTAGGTAAAATAAGTATTTTTCAAAAAATGCGGTTTTGTTGCCTTTTGATGGCGCACCAACATTAAATCTAGTTTTTGACATGTTTATAAGTTCAATTTGACAAAATAAAATTCTTCTTTTGAATAAGGATATAAAAATTTACTTTGGATAAAATTTTGATATTTTTCTGATAACTTTCATATTTTGATGAATAGTGAAAATACGCTAATTTTTAATTAAAAACAACTATTTCCACTGAGATAATTTATATGGTTAAATTATAATATTTAATGGTTTCAAAGTATAAGTAGAATATATTTTTACCATTTAATATAATTTATGTCATTAGCATTAATTTCACATTGAATTCATAGGTAAAAACATTTCAATCTTTGACAATGTTTTAACTTCTAAAAACTGTTTTCTTAACAACAGGATTTATTTTAAATTAATTAATGCAACTTATGTGTTTTGAGTTTTGAAAAATGGATTCAATATTTGGAATCTGCGAGTCCAAATTATGTTAATAGGCTACTTTTTATTTTTTGGGCATTATGAATAGTAACTACGGTAAATTTTATTTACCATAGTAAAAGGTAAATCGGGTAATTAATGATAAATATAAGATTATAAAATTACCCTAACACCTGCTAAAATCCTATTGGATGACTAAAAGTATACCCATATCACCTAAGGGTCGGATTATATTCATTTAATGGACTTTTTTCCATGAAAATAATTTAATTATTATTAAAACCAAAGAATGTGACAACATGTCACTTTCTTAAATCTTATAAGTATAATAATTTTAGTTTAGTGATAAGCATAATAAAACATTGAACATTAATAGTCTTTATAACTCTAATACAATTATCTACATCATAGAAATTTATTTAGAATTTTTAAGGATTAAATAATTATCATTAATTATGACAAAATAGTGTTGTTGAAATTATTTTATTAATTAAAATATCAAATAAATGGTTTTAGAAATATTAAAATAAATATTATATGAACTATTTAATGTGCTCCACTAATTTTCTAGATACAGATGACATTTTATAATTCTATTAAAGCATTTATTTTGAACATATTTTTTTTATATATTTTATTTAAATTCAAATAAATGAATAGTGTCCAAATTGACACTATTGTTATTTTATAAAAATAACATGTTATAAAATTGTTTAAAAATCGCAAAAATATTTAAAAATTATAAATTAAAATTTATATGGTCGAAAATGTCATTAAGTTTCAAATTATGGAAAATTCACAACACATATGTAATTATTTATAATAATTTAAAATTTAGAATATTATTACCACAAATAAAATTAAATTGATAAATAAGGATAAATCAAGTTGATAATGTCTAAAATAAATTCCTAACATGTATAAATTTTATTTTTTGATGATATTACAACCCTATCTCATCTAAACATCGGATATGAGTCATTTTGGAAGTTTTTAAGTGGGGTTGGGATTTAATATAAACTAATATTTCTTATATTTCCAAAGGTGTCCCTCTCCTCCCTTATAAAAGGGCAGCTCCTCCCTCTCCTCCTCACACCGATTTGAGCCTTCAAGCTCGGCCAATACCTACCCATTTCACTTCTCCACTTCCCTAGAAACATCCTAGAGGTCCTGTTCTTCTTCAAAGACCAATTGTAGTGTCCTAAGAGGAGGTCTCAAATAGGCGCTTCAAAGAAGATGTAATGACCGTTACCGATTCTTTCAACTTTATTTCTTATTCCACTTATTCTTCTTTAGTTGTTTCATTATGAATTAATAACATCAGTATCAATAATATACTATTATTTTATTATAGGTATGAAACAAACCTATTTCACCATCTATCCATCCTACGGAAAACGAAATCACCGCGCGTGCGTACGTACGGAATACCGTCTCAACGCCGTGGTGTAATCTATTTTCCATCAAAACCTTACTTGGATGGGTATAATGGTTCAAATAAATAACTATATGTGATTATTTTAAAGTTCTATTGATTATGTAATAGTATACATACACTCCAATTCAATTCCACGATCATGGGAACCATATCATCGCTCGTGCGTACATACGGAATACCGTCTCCACGATGTGATGCGATTCGTTCTACATGATCTTCATTGCATAATGATTATATAAATGAATTTAATGAATAAATATTATATATAGTACACTAATAACATTCTGTAAATGAGTTATCTATAATCTAAAGAGATGAATAAGAATTTATTCGACAAAACATGCATAAGAACAAAAAGTAATAAACACCCGAATAACAAGTAGTAATGAAATATTACTAATAAGAAGCTAAGAATATGACCATATATGTTATCATAACAATAAGTATGATTCTGTAATAAATCAATAACATTATTTAAATCATTATATAGGAGTTTCGGACACTTACGAAGCAAATCGGACCTTAGGTAAGGGAAAATCTCACAATCTCATTTTTATCCGAGATTGTTTATACATCAGAATTTACTGGGGAATATTTATCATCCACATCCATGTTTACTCAATATGTAATATTATTTCCATCCACCTACAATTGATTAAATCCAATTTTACCCTTCGGTGAGTTTTTAGTAAAAATATGGAAGGAATCTTTTGTCATTTTTTGTACGAGGTACTTTTTGACTTTTCTGGCCAAAGTATGAGAAGAATGTTTTTTTAACTTATACGGCATGAATGGATTTTTAGAAAATTATTTCCATGAAACCTCCATTAAAAGTTTTCAAGTTTATTTTTAATCAAATTCTTTTAGTTTAAAATTGAATGACATGTTATAAAGGAAAATGTTTTTGAGGTAGAAAGGATATTTTCCTCAAGAATAGAGTTCAAGTGTTTTATCAAAATTGTTTTCCATCTAAGATAATATAGGGTTCTGTTTCTATCCCTATTATTAAATTGATTTGATTATATTGTGATGGAATTATTTTTATGAATTCCTTTATCTTATATGAATTGTTTTATGATGTCATGATGTTTAAGAATCTCATTTTTATTACATGGGTTATGCAATGATGTATGATTTATGATTTTGTGGAACACATAAGAATGGTATCATTATGGGATGGGTGGGACCTATATCTCCCTACAATTCATTGGGTAATGATTTTATATCTCATGAGATAGACATGGCTGGAACGACAGGTTAAACCGTCTCAGTGAAACATGACTGAAATGAGGAGTGAACTCAGTTCAGAAATGGACTTTGTCCACTAAGATAGTCTTGGAAATGAGTCTTGAATAATAAGAAATGATTATCAATGATTATGTGTGTATGCCACAATGTTTCAGGTTTTATGTTATGATTATTGGGATTACATCTCACTACCATGATTTATCCCATCTTATGAAATTATGATCTCTTTTGCAGGGTAAGATTTCCAAAATGTTATGTTCATATGAATTTGATGTGATTGATATTTCTTTTTTTTACCCTTACTGAGCATTTGAGCTCACCCTTTTGTATGATTTCGTTACCCAGGTGAGGAAGAAGGTTATTAAGTAAGATATGCCAAAAAGGGACTATAGATATGACGAAATAAATGGGAGATAGTGTAGATGCTTTCTGAACCAGTTCTTTATGTTTTCCAGTCTCTAAAGACACTATACCTATACGGTCCTTTCATGGTTTTGTTATATGTTGTAATAAGTTTACTTCAATTTTTAAGTAATAACAACGTATGAAAAGTATGGGTCGTTATACTTGAGGGTAACTCAATGTTTCTTATGGCTATGTAAGGGTCATCGAACCACCACTTTTATTTAATTTTAATCAATATTATACTACAGAGAATCCATAAAATCAGAAGAGGTAACTCAGAGAAATCGTATAATTTTCATCCACTACACCACATGATTATTCATTTCATCATAGTGATCTTGGAGACCAAATCACTGTGGGATCTTACATAACTGCTCATTGTTGAAATTTTTTAAATATAGCAAGTTGTTTTTTAGGGTTTTCAAAATTCCCTAATGTTAACCAAAATTAAAATATAAATCTAATGAATTAGAAGAAGATATGTTCATGTGGGGATATGGATACACAATACCCATGTATTGTGAAAACTATGGAGGAAGACAAACACCCCAATATTTCTCAGTATACCACAATTTTTTTTCTCTAAAACATCAAAAACCATATATCTTATTAATACTCCCCATATTCACCTCAATATTATAGTTAAATATAGAAACATATTCATACATCCTCATTTACAAATAAATTGGTCAAATCACACCATAAAATGATGGATAACTATGTCAAATTGATATATAAATATATATGAATAACAGAAAAAAAATAAAAATTGATAGGGTGGTATTTTACCACATAAATATAGGGTTTTGTGATGCACTAGGAATATCTTCCATGCGGAGAGTAGGCTACTATTTAATTTAAAATTTATTTTTAGTTTTATATTTAATTAATATCAATAATATAAATAATTTATATTATTCTAATAAAAATATTTATTACACACACACACCCTCTCTCTATCTATCTGTAATTAATTCTCCATTTTCAACTCTTATAATCATTATTATTACTAACATTATGAATATCCCATAGAATTAAATTGGTTTTGAATCAATATATATGGTTAGATATTGTTTTGGGTTAATCTGATGATGATTTTCATTGGGTTTAATTATCATTGTTGTTATATAAATGTTAACTTATTATTCCCCAACCATTATCCTAGGATTAAAGATGTCATTGTGTAGTGTTCATTGATGTTATTTACTAACCTGTACATTCAAAAATGTGGTAAAAAAAATTTCACTAATGTAATGGAGTATGTGATGTAAGTCCATTTAAATAAGAAAGATAAATGTTCTCCATGGATGTATCTCTCAAGAAAATAATCATTCAGATCTAATAATGATTCATTCTATTTTTCATTACATCTGATTGTTATGTTCAGTTTTTAATTTCATTTTCATTATACAGAAATATTTCAGTGCATTCGTAAAATTATTAAACACACAAAATATGGTTAGTGAACTAAGAATAGTATTTAGTTGAATGTGAATCTCTTCAAGTGATACAACCTTATTCAGTCACAGTTCGACCGTAGTAAAAATACATTTTCATTGTACCACCCTATGAATGGAAAATAATCATTTTTTATATATCAATATTTTATTTATTGTTTTTAATACTTTTTAAAAATGATACTGTGTTATTAATAATTCACAAATTTTTAAATGATGGTTTCTCATCCATGTCTTGGATTTCCCTTCCCTCCAATTTTCTCCAATTTAATTGGGAACAAAATTTAGTGTTATCTTATAAAAATTATATATTTACCAAATAATAATTTTATAACATTGTTTTATTACTATTTTTTTGATATTGTATTTTAACAATGCAGTTTTAGAACAAAAAGGGTTCCTCTCTACCCCTTTTTGTGTTAGAGATATATGTTTTTTTTCTTTTTCTTCATTTTTATGAAATTCTACTCTCTTTAAAATATTTTTTTTGAATATATTTCCCATAAAAATTTACCTATTTAATTATCTTTTCCATCTTTGGGGTTATCAATCATTTTTGTTTCATTCTAAATTCCTACTTTTTTGTAAATATAATTTATGGGAAATTTCATATTTTTAGTATCATATATAGTATAAACACAATAAAATGTATTTAAAGCATTAATAAAATCTTAAAACCATAATTTTTATGGGTAATCCTTATTTTTAAATTAATGTTTCATAAGAACTAGTAATTTCTTTCCTTCTATAAAAATGTCCTTTACGTATTTCATAATGCTTCACCTAAGTGGTTAATTTTATTTCTTCTCACAAATCCATATTATAAATTTGTAAATTATACTTTAAAGATAAAGAAAAAATGTTTTTATAAAAATATAAAAAAGAAATTAATTAATTCCTTATTCTCTTGGAAATCATTTTGATTTACGTGTCAGATATTTCATAAGTCATAATTGTGAATCAAACTTTCTTCCCATGGGTTTGATCATGATTATCATTTCTGTATGGTTTATTTTACTTATCTACAATTCATATGTATGATTTTAATTTATATGAAGGGTGGGACTAGAATTATATTACCATAAAATGTATCGGTTAAATATATATTTTCATTTTGAGATGTTTTGTAAGGGATTAGGGAGTGAACATAATATATCATGGGTCCTTTTATAGTTTATGATGATGGTCTTGGGAGTGACCCTTAAATTAATTTTTTATATCATGTTATTTTAAATTTTTACTTGTTCATTATATTATAATTTTTTTATTATATGAATAAATTATTTTGATAGTACTTTTTATTATATTATTTTATGAAACATATAACTCTTTTAGTAGTTTATTGGCCTATTCATTCCCTTACTAGGATTTCTAACTCACTCATTTCCTTAGTTATTTCCTCCATGAAATTTTATGTAGTATTAAAAGAACAATAGTGTAGGTTGGAGATTGTGGAATAGGGGGATGAATTCCCTTTTATCAAATATTATTTCTAATAAATTAATTATGGTAAATATTATAAGATGAAATAATGAAATCATATGATATAATAAAACTACAGTTAATCTAAAATGAAAAAAACATAATTCTGTGAAAATAATGTTGAAATTAAAAAGTGAAATATAAATAGACACGATATATGCGGTAAAAACATTTTACAATACTAATTGATGGCACCCCTGTGTCTCCTCACCAGGGGAATTATCATGATGGTTAAATTAATAAATGTATTAGTATCGATGGGAACTAAGAAAAAAATAGATGATTCTAAATGAAACCAAGAACCTAAAAAACTATTGATTTTAATTGGGTAACAAGAACCTCAATCACTTGTTTTTATTGGATAAACACTATCTAAACAAATAGAGGGAGAAGTGAATATATGACTTGTATAATTTCACATCCTATTACAATTCATAATATCCACTCTTTAATTAATAATTATATCAAGATAGGTATAGACAGACAGACATAAGTCTACAGAGTGAGAGAAAAGGGTGTATAAAAATAGACGTAATAGAGGGAGAGATAAATAGTAATATAAATATATAATAATAATTTCACTAGTTCTATGGACGAATTCATTTTAGAAAATACCATTCATGATATGGTTCCATGATGTTAAGAATTCCAATAATTGATGTTCACTTTGAACTTCTTTGAGAAAATATGGAAAATATGGGGAATTTAATATGTTGATGAGATTATAAATCCATTGGATATAAATGATAGATTTGTATGATGTGAAATGAAATTTAAAAAATATCATTACCTCTTCATGCCTCGTTTTAATTACATCAAGGATGCCCAGGTGGTCTATGTTCGAAAGGGGTCTTTAAGAGATGAGTGGTACAATTTTTGACAATTATTAAAACATACTCAATTATTTACTTTAATCAAACCAAATACTTAATATATACCACTAGGTATATGGTGGAATTCCTAGAGCTACATGAATATTTTCTTTTTCCACTAACTTTCCAATGAGCTCCCCTGGCTAACTGGTGGGTCTGTTTAAAATCTGGTTGATCTTTTACTTACTACTAGTTGTTTGATGTTGAATACAAGATTCTAATTTAAAATATTTCCTTGAACCCATTTTAATTCCAAAATAATTAAATATAATTTCCTTCCATTATAATATAAAATAACCATAAAAATAACACTAGATACAAAATGAAACAAATTATAGTGTTTATAATCATTAAAACAATTACACCACAAGGTACAATAATGTTACCCTTTTTTATGATCACAAAACATGATATAAAAATAATCATATAGAAATTGGAATATAAAAAATTACAAATGAGTTAATAAAAAATGTGAAATTTTGTCCCCCCCCCCCTTTGTTAATGATTGAAATAAATGTCTCCACCTTGTTAAACCAAAAATTGATTTCATTAAATATTTTATATTTTCCCTTAATCACACCCTGTTGATGTTATCAAAAAGGAATATAAAAAGAACATATGATATAAAGATATTATAATATAGTATAATGTGAATAGAATTTAATAAAACATTAAAAAATATTACACTTAATGTATATAAAATGATGAAAAATAAATGAATATCTATTTGAAAACAATGAATGTTCAAATAATTTAATAAATTATTTGTATTAAGTTAAAAGATCATATCAAAAGATTGATAATACGAAAACATTATTTTAATAAGATAAGTACAAGATAAAAATTAATTAACAAAAGATAGCAATTTATAATAAGCTACGATATGTTAGAGCAGAAAATTAAATGATCACTAAAAAAATCCACCTAAAATAAATTAATATTAAATTTTAAAACTATTTACATCCTCTATATTTTACACATTAACTCTAGGAATTTTACTTTTGAAAACACCATTATCTGAGTTATTTCAATCATTTATTATATGTCCATGATATGATTTATCAATTATGTTCTATGGTTTATCCTTATATGATATCAAAAATTATTTCTTATTGATAACCTGGAGGTTCTTCTAAAGCTTCTATAAGAATATTTTTGAATGTAAAAAAACTTTAGGCCCACAAAAATGGGGAATTAAATACTTTGGAAGCCAAAAATGCATTTATTTTTAAATAATATTTTATAAAACAATGATATACTTATTCCATCCATATATAATTTGTTATAGTGAAATTCATAGATATGTTTTTAGTAATTATGAAAATATTTTTAAAAATTATTTTGAGTAACACATTTCAAAAAATAATTAATTTTTGATGAAGTACCATTTAAATTAAAAATACGAGACCCATGATTACTTATTTTATGACATTGAAATCCAAGGATTATATTTAGATATTTTTTCCCATGGGTGAACATAGAAGGATAAAATTTACAATCTTTCATTTTAGGTTTCAAAACATCAATATCGGGTTTATTTTTCAAATATAAAAACTAAATCAACCTTTTCTTTTAAAAACATATCATCTTTAGTGAAATCATGATTAAGTTTCTCAATAATATCTATAAAATCATAATTATGAATTAAGAAACTATATACAATTTCATCATAATAATTTTGAGGATCCTTATAGGTTATGAAAATAGATGAAGATGAAGAGAATGATAAAGAATAATGGGAAGTAGAGTGAGAAATTAGGGTACTAACCTCATAAAATTTATAAAGATCTGCTATAAGTATTTTACAACATTCATCACTTGGGGAGGATGAACCACTAAAATAAACTCTTCTATTGATTTATTACTTTTAATCTTATATATTAAACTATTTTTTTAATTTTACATTCCGGTCAAATATGCCACATTTTTCATTTTTAATTGTATACTGACATAGAATTAATAAATTATGCTTTTTGGAAGTTTGGGATGATTTTTATTTATTATGAGTTATTACCGTAATTTGATAAGATTTCCATTTTCACATTAATTTTTTTTATTTCTATTGAAATAATAATAACCTTCCATTACATTAAATTAAATGTTCTTCTTGGTTTACAAGACCTATAATTATTCATTAACCACTTAGTGTTTCATCATTATTATAAATTTCATTTTTATTCAATGACTTCTTTGACTATAAAAGTTTTGATTTCGTGGGCCTCTTGGATCATCGTTAATATGGGAGACGACGAACTAGGTAAAACCCATTTATTTTTCATTATGAGAATTTATGTGGAAAATTCATCCTTGAAATATTTTCTACCATTGAAAGTACATGGGAAATCAGAAAAAATGATACTAATATATTTATTTTCATGCATAAAGAAAAATTCATAATCATGACAATAAAATTATGACCTTGTATCATTTACTTTATTTTCTCCTTTGTAAGTAACTTATAGTCACATATAAACTTTATTAGATATTTAATAATTATATATTCTATTAAAATCGTTTTCATCTTGAAAATAATGTAAGGAATTCATAGATTTTTTATTATGTTTCAAATTTAGAATATCATCATGGATCCATTTTCTATAAGAGTTTTCAGTTAGAAAATAATAAAAAACTATACTTTCCCAAGAATGATATATAATACTATAATGAAATGTAAAATTTGATATTTCCAAATTTGAGTAATTTGAACCATAAACTAAAGGGTAAAATAGGTAAAAAGATGATTCAATTTAAAAATATAACTTTTACAAATTGGTTATGATTTGAAAATAAAAAATAAAGTCATAATAAAATTTTCTCAAAAACATAATTTGAAATTTAAATGGATCCCCTTGATACGAAATATTGGTTTGAGAATATGAAAATAGGCAGGTAAATTAACGTTTTTCAAATAATAATTTGAATAAATACATGATGCAATAAATGATATTGTTATAATAAAAAAGGTGATATATTACAATTAATGAAAAGAATGCAGTTAAGACATGGATATTATGTGAAAGAAATGTGGAAATTCAAATGAATAATGGAAATAGAAATTAGAAAATGTTAAAGAATACTAGAAAAAACACTCAATGGTATCCTTGTGTCTCCCCTCCATGATAACTATTATGTGTGTTCAATTAATAAATGTAAATACCCGCAAATTTCAAGGAAATTTTTTTCTTAATTTTCTTTGGAATTTTACAAGAGCGCAGCTTCAGACGGCACCTGATTCCGAGGCCCGGTGTGCCCGGAATCAATTTCCGAAGTTTGGCTCGGGTACGTTCAGTGAACGGACGAGCGGGTTTTTCTATCTTTTGAACCGGTGCCCGGAATCAAATTCTGAGGGCACCGATGAAATCGCAGCGCCGGAATTTGCTTAGAAACGCCTCTTCCGGAGTTGCGTTTGCTCAGACGTGGTTTTTAAATTTTGCGGCTTTAAGTCAGAAATAAAATAAAGTTTGTGCGACAACTTTATTTTATTTCACTTAAGCTGTTTGGAAGCCACTTGAAGCCACTTAAAGACGGCTTGAACTGAGTTGAACTGGATAGGATGCTATCCGGAAATATCCTACCCCCTTGGTAGGATATTTGTGCGGTGGGGCCCGCACGAGCCCCGCCGTTTCTTTCGCTAAGTAACGCACCCGCGAAAACCCGTCAAAGTAACTGAAAAGTCAACCGACGCGTTTTCTTTAATTCTTAACAGACCATTTAATTGGTCGGTTTATTTCGTGAATTAAATGGGCTGTTTCTTTCGTGAATTAAATGGGTCGTTTCTTTCGAATTGATGGATCGTTTCATAACCGGTTTCGTGTGTTGGCATGTTTATAAAATAAGACCAACCTAAAAATCCTTTGAAAGGATTTGAGAGGATCTTGTTTCTTCATCTCCCCGCGAAGAATGCGAAGAACGCGAAGAACGCGAAGAACGCCGGCGACCGGAATTCGACGACGCACGCCGAGATCTGCGACGTCGACGAGCTTTACCCACGACGTTCTTCGGCGACGCCTCTTCTTCCGCAGCCGATTCTCGTTCGGCAACTAAGGTAAGAATCAGATCGTTTAAATTCTCCCTTTTTTAAATTTCAATAACAACAGATTTAAATTAATTAAATCCGTTTGTTCTTGATCCGGAGATTGGCGACGCGACGCCGGATACCGCGACGACGCGACGATCCCCCCTTCTTTCGCGACGAGCAATCCCGCGACGATCCCTCGTTCGGCAACGACAGCTGCGAGGTAAGGGATGTTGGATTATTTTATCTTATTTCCCCCGTGTTTATTCTTTTAAAGTGAAGAACATGATCTCCGACAATTTTAATTTATTTAAAATTGTTGTTGATTATTCCTCCTGTGGATTATGACTAACGCGGAGGGTGCGGGTCTAACGAACAAGACCCGGCAACCCTCCGCCGATCTCTTTTGTTGTGCGGATATGGCGGACGACGACGAACCGCGCGGAAGGGGCGTTCTGTTGATCCCGCAATGAAGGTCGGCCCCCGGGAGGAGCAACGGCGCAGGCGGGAAAGGAATCGGGCCACCGGAGCATCTCCGGCGGCCCGCGGAAGGCGGCGGCGGCGCGGGTCGCCGGCGCGGCGGCGCCGGCGAACGGAGGCGGCGGCGCCCGGCGCGCCGCCGTGGAGGAAGTCCGCCGCGGCTGAAGCCGCGGCGGCGGCGGCGGCCGGTTCCGCGGCCGCGCGGAACCGGGAACGGACGCGGCGGCCCGGCCGCGTCCGCGTGACAGGCGGCCCCCCGCGGGGCCGCGTTTCGCTTGAGCCGCGGGTCAAGCCCGCGGCGCCCTCCTTCGGCCGCTCGGCCGAAGCCGAGCCGGCCGGTCCGGTCGGCCGGGTCGGGCCGACCCGGTTCGGCCGACCCAAGGGGGGGTTCGGGCCGGGTCGCCCCGGGCCCAGAACCCCCGTTTCGGGCCCTCTTCGGTCTTTCGCCCATATCTTGGGCCTGGGACCTCCGATTGACGAACCGTCAGCGGCTACGCGATCCTTGGATCGAGACGGTCGTTTCGGTATATTATACTCAAGGTTTCGGAAGACTTTGGGTTCAGCCGGGTTGGTTCGTACACGAAACCAACCGGGCCCTCGGAGCGGAAACGCTCATAACTTGAGCTACGGACGTCCGATCGACGTACCGTCAGCTGTGGTAGTTTCCTCTAAGTGAGACAGAACTTTTGGCATACTCCGCCCGAGGATCGGATACAGGCGGAGTACGGTCGGGTCGGTTTTTCTCTAAAAACCAACCGGGCCCCTGGGACGAAAATGCCAATAACTCTCAGACCGGGCGTCCGATTGACGCGCCGTCTGTTGCGTTGAGATCCTGTTGTCGATACGGAACTTTTGGAAACATCAACTTCGGACTACGTGTCAGTTGATGTATCAGCCTCTCGGCTCGTGGAGCGGACCCTCCTAAACGAGCTCGCTTTGTGCGGGAACCCTAGCGCTGGCTGTGACTTCGACGACAGAGCAGAGATCCTCCGTGGACTGCGACGACGGCAGAGCAGAGATCCTCCGTGGACTGCGACGATGGCAGAGCAGAGATCCTCCGTGGACTGCGACGACGGCAGAGCAGAGATCCTTCGTGGACTGCGGCGACGACTGTGCAGAGATCCTCAGTGGACTGCGTCGACTACTGCACTCACCGATCCTACGTGGATCAGTGCTACAGGTTCTGTGTGAGCCCGATCCTATGTGGGTCCTTACTGCCGGTTCTGTGTGAGCCACTGCCTACAGGTTCTGTGTGAGCCCGATCATGTGTGGGTCTTTTGCGGGGGTTAGTACCTATCGATCCTTCGTGGGTCTGACGACTTAGATGGATCAGTGATCATCTTTGACGTCATCTGAAAAAGTATACCTGGTTGAGCTGAATCGTATGTTACTCTCCTTTGTGGATTGTGTTGAACTATCCTATGTGGATTTTACTGTTTACTCTCCTTGTGGATTTGAGTCTTGCTTTCCTTTGTGGATTGAGTTGTTCTTGAGCTCGTGAGCAGAGCTAGAATTGGGGACTTAGGTATATGTATGGGCATATACCTAAGTCGAGTCAGATGTTACTTCGTGATTGCATCTTTCTTTTTTGCTATATCCTTTGTGGATTTCGGAAGACCTTCGGGGGTCTCGGGGTCCTTACTGAGTAGCTTGTACTCACCCCTGCACAGGCTATGCCCGCACCTTGTTGTGTTGGTTGCAGACGACGGACAGCGCTGATCACGGTTGGGGCGTGGAGCAGGACGGTACCTGGAGGTGGACCACTGGGCGGGACGTGCTCGGAGCGGACGTGGGACCCGAGGAGCCTGGAGGCTTTCTGTACGCTTCAGGTGGGATTGCCAGTGGACGACACGAGGCCGCCGTCTTTTCTTCAGTTGCTGTACTTTACTTTTCAGTTGTACTTTACAGTTGGGCTTGTATTTCCGGCCCCCTTTACTTTTCTGCACTTTACTTTCCGCTTGCTGACTCTGTGTGGTTGTTACTTATAAAGGCAATGCCTTCCCTGTTTACTGGGATTTTACGCCTTGGTGCTAGTCGCCAGCCCCTGGCCTATGGAAGGCGGGCTTGGGGTAGTCACGGCACGGGCCCCGAGGACGGGTCGTGACAATTGGTATCAGAGGGGTCGGTTCTACCGCAGACTCTGATCGTCCTTTCTTTCTATATGAAGCAATAGTGTTTAGTGTATTGAGTGTGGTTATCAGTTCAGGGAGCCCAGTGTTGGTGCGGCGGCCGACGTATCCGTACACCAGGACCCTGACTCCTGATTTCCGACTTAATGCATGAAAACATTGATTGCGTGTGTGTTTCAAGTTTTCTTTGTGATTACTTGTGTCAGCTCACCGGGTATACTGATCTGCTTTATGAAAGTCTCAAGTTTTCCTTGTGATTACTTGTGCCAGCTCACCAGGTATACTGTTCTGACTGTGGTGCTCTTGTTCTCCTTTTCAGGATGGCCCCGCGACGACAGCCAGCTAGGGTTCCGAGTGTAGGGCGCGACGGCAGCCCACCGAGCGACGAGGCCTCGGTGCAGGGCCCTTTGCCAGCAGTGGCACCGGCGGTAGCTTTACCCGCCGAGCCACCGATGCTGCCAGTACCAGACGCTGACGATGCACGTCGCCTCAGGGCACTGCATGAGTTTCAGAGCCAGCGACCGCCCAGGTTTCGCGGTGAGGCGGACCCCCAGGCCGCCGAGGACTGGCTAGAGGCGGTGGTACGGATCTTTAGGCTAGTGAGGACACCAGCGGATCTCATGGTGATTCTCGCAGCGAGCCTCCTGCAGGCGGCGGCAGGACGATGGTGGAGCCTGATGCTCCAGGTTCACGATGAGGCATCCTTGCTCTGGACGGACTTCGAGAGCCTCTTCCGCTCTGAGTTCATCCCGGCCACCCTCCGAGCGGTGCGCATCCAGGAGCTTCTCCAGCTGCGCCAGGGCAGCATGACGGTCGCTCAGTACGCGGCGAGGTTCACTGACCTATCTCGCTACTCGACCGACATGGTACGGGACCCCTTCTTCCGGGCCCGGACCTTCGAGCAGGGCTTGCGACAAGAGATTCGGGCGTCGCTGATCTCCCTCAGCATTCCGACCCAGGCGGGAGTGCTGGAGCGAGCCCTCCTGATCGAGAGCTTCCTGGCATATCCTTCTTCAGCGGCGAGACCTAGCGCAGGGCGGCAGGTAGCTGAGTCTTCGGCAGCAGGTAGCCGACGGATGACTCTCGGGTCCAGGCAGACCAGACCCCCACGCAGACGGCCTCAGGACACCGGCTCAGCAGTGCAGGGCACACAGCGGAGTTCCAGCCTTCCGAGAGGCAGGCTGTGCTACTCCTGCGGCGGGCAGGGTCACATGGCTCGTGACTGCCCGACTCGCCGATCCGAGGAGCAGCAGACGGTAGAGGGGCCACCCAGGCAGAGGCAGAGGGTCGACAGTGGCGGTCCGCAGGGAGGAGGCGGACGACGCAGAGGAGCTGGCCGAGCAGCGGGTGGTGGGCGACGCTTCCAGGCTCTACCCCCACCACCACCAGGAGGGTCACCTCGACCACATGGAGCTAGCGGGCAGGGACAGGCCTAGCTCCAGGCAGTGGAGGCCTACGACCCCGACTTGCCAGAGATGATTCGAGGTACGATCTGTGTCTATTCCACCCTTGCTGCAGTACTTATAGACACAGGAGCGAGTCACTCTTTCATAGCCTCTGCCCTTGTTCGGAGCTCGGAGATTCCGACTGAGCCGTTGGCTCGATCCTTACGGCTAGAGACTCCTACGGGAGCAGACTCGATGATTACGCACTGGTGCCGGCAGTGTGAGCTTACTCTAGTAGGCGAGAGCTTCGGCTGAGATCTCCTTGTAGCGGCGTCGAGGCCTTACGACGTCATCTTGGGCATGGATTGGCTATCCACGGTTCATGCCCAGATCGACTGTTTTAGGCGCAAGGTGCGATGTGTTCGCACCGACGGGAGCAGGTTTACCTTCACCGGCGAGAAGGGAACCTTTGCAGCACAGGATGGACTTCCGCGGAGGAGAGTGCAGCCCATCTCTCATCAGTTGGCTAGCCTCATCCTAGGAGCAGTGGACGTGTGGAGTCCAGCTTTTCCTGCAGTGGTGGACCAGTACGTGGACGTCTTTCCCGACGACGTTCCAGGGCTACCTCCTCGTAGGGAGGTAGACTTTTACATCGACTTGTACCCCGGGACAGCCCCGATATCTTCTCCAGCATATCGGATGGCCCCCGCCGAGCTTCGGGAGCTGCGGGTACAGTTGGAGGACTTGCAGAGCAAGGGGTTTATCCTACCCAGTGTTTCACCCTGGGCTTCCCCGATTTTGTTCGCCAAGAAGGCGGACGGGAGCTTGCGACTGTGTGTCGACTATCGTCGCCTGAACCAAGTGACAGTGAGGAACAAGTATCCGCTGCCACGGATTGATGACCTCTTCGATCAGCTCAAGGGAGCGCGGTGGTTCTCGAAGATAGACCTCCGGTCAGGCTATCATCAGCTCAGAGTTCGAGACGAGGACGTGCAGAAGACGGCCTTCAGGTGTCAGTATGGCCATTATGAGTTCTTGGTTATGCCATTCGGCGTAACCAATGCTCCAGCAGTGTTCATGAGCCTCATGAATAGGATCTTCTAGCCATACCTCGACCGATTTGTCGTTGTCTTCATTGACGACATTTTGGTATACTCGACGACTGAGGAGGAGCATGCCTACCACCTGCGAGTTGTGCTAGACACACTCCGAGAGCACCAGCTTTATGGAAAGATCTCAAAATGCCAGTTCTGGTTACGTGAGGTCCATTTCTTGGGGCACGTCATCTCTGAGGCGGGAGTTGCAGTGGATCCCGTGAAGATCGAGGCAGTGCTAGCTTGGGAGCCACCCAAGAGCGTGACGGAGGTGCGGAGCTTCTTGGGCCTAGCCGGATACTATCGGAGATTCGTTCCAGACTTCTCCAGAGTTGCGGCACCACTCTCAGCGTTGACGAAGAAGGGGAAACCCTTCGTGTGGTCAGACAGATGTCAGCAGAGCTTCCAGGAGCTGAGGCAGAGGTTGACCAGCGCACCTATCTTGAGGTTGCCTGAGGAGGGAGTTGGATACGTAGTTTACTGCGACGCATCAGGGACTGGACTCGGGTGCGTCCTGATGCAGGAGCGGGCCGTGATCGCCTACGGATCACGTCAGTTGAGGCCGCATGAGCAGAACTACGCCACTCATGACCTGGAGTTAGCAGCAGTGGTCTTCTCTCTGAAGACTTGGCGGCACTATCTGATGGGCGAGCGCTTCACAGTCTTTTCTGACCACCAGAGTCTCAGGTATATCTTCCCTCAGAAGGACCTGAACCTGAGACAGTGGAGATGGCTTGAGTTCCTCCAGGACTATGACTTTGAGATAGTCTATACTCCTGGGAAGGGGAACGTGGTAGCCGATGCCCTCAGCAGGAGGACGGGCATTCAGCTACTTGAGGAGGCGACGAAGCAGCTAGCCTCCTTACAGATATCCTTCGTGGATAGAGACAGAGCAGCCTTTCTTCAGTCTCTCACAGTCTCTCCTCCACTTCTACAGCGGGTCAGAGAGGCTCAGCGTGAGGACGCTGACTGTGAGACCCGGCGTGCACTGATATCCTCAGGTCAGGCGCCTGATGGCTTCTCCCTTGGAGCAGAGCACGACATCCTTTTGAGAGGACGTACCTTCGTACCAGTCGCTTTGCGAGAGGAGGTGCTGAGAGAGCTTCACACTTATCCCTTGGCGGTACATCCTGGAGTGGCGAAGATGTACCAGGATCTCAGGCGACAGCACTGGTGGCCGGGCATGAAGAAAGCTGTGGCAGAGTTCGTTTCTCGATGCCTCACCTGCCAGCAGGTGAAGGCAGAGCATCAGGTACCAGCAGGCTTGGTACAGCCCTTGGAGGTCCCGGAGTGGAAGTGGGATGGCATATCTATGGACTTCGTGACTGGACTTCCACGCACTTCCAGAGGTCACGACTCCATTTGGGTGATTGTCGACTGACTTACCAAGTCGGCACACTTCTTACCCATCAGAGAGCAGGGCTCAGTGGAGAGCTTAGGACGTCTTTACGTCCAGGAGATCGTACGGCTTCACGGTGTGCCATCGTCTATCGTCTCCGATCGAGATGCTCGTTTCACTTCCCGGCTTTGGAAGGGGTTGCAGGAGGCGTTCGGGACGCGACTCCATCTGAGCACAGCCTTCCACCCTCAGACGGATGGTCAGACGGAGAGGACCATACAGACACTCGAGGACATGCTCCGTGCATGTGTTCTCGACTTTGGTCGCAGTTGGGAGGACCACCTACCCTTGGTGGAGTTCGCGTACAACAACAGCTACCACTCCACCATCGGGATGGCACCATACGAGGCGTTGTACGGCAGACCCTGCAGATCACCGTTGTGCTGGACAGACCCTGGGGAGTCAGCACTCGTGGGACCAGAGATGGTCCGAGCCACGACAGAGAAGGTCCAGATCATCCAGGAGAGGATGAGGACAGCTCAGAGCCGGCAGAAGTCATATGCTGACAGGAGGCGGAGGCCACTAGAGTTCGAGGATGGCGACCACGTCTTTTTGCGTGTCTCACCTCGACGTGGTTTACGGAGATTTGGCCGAGGCGGCAAGTTGTCTCCACGCTTCATCGGGCCTTTCCAGGTCCTCAGCAGGATAGGAGAGGTGGCTTATCACCTGGCTCTACCACCTCAGTTGCACCGGGTGCACGACGTCTTTCACGTGTCTCAGCTGAGGAGATACGTGCACGACCCGACGCACATCATCGACTTTGGGGAGCTGGACGTGGACGATGGGGCGACTTTTGCGGAGGTCCCAGTGGAGATCGAGGATCGACAGGAGCGGGTCCTACGTGGGCGGTCGATTCCTCTTGTGCGCGTCAGATGGCAGCACGGGAACCTCCAGGAGAGCACTTGGGAGCGGGAGGCTCAGATGCGTGCTCAGTACCCCCATTTGTTCCCCTAGTTTTTGATGTATCTTTACGGGGACGTAAAGCCCTGAGGTGGGAGTAATGTAAAGACCCGCAAATTTCAAGGAAATTTTTTTCTTAATTTTCTTTGGAATTTTACAAGAGCGCAGCTTCAGACGGCACCTGATTCCGAGGCCCGGTGTGCCCGGAATCAATTTCCGAAGTTTGGCTCAGGTACGTTCAGTGAAAGGACGAGCGGGTTTTTCTATCTTTTGAACCGGTGCCCGGAATCAAATTCTGAGGGCACCGATGAAATCGCAGCGCCGGTATTTGCTTAGAAATGCCTCTTCCGGAGTTGCGTTTGCTCAGACGTGGTTTTTAAATTTTGCGGCTTTAAGTCAGAAATAAAATAAAGTTTGTGCGACAACTTTATTTTATTTCACTTAAGCTGTTTGGAAGCCACTTGAAGCCACTTAAAGACGGCTTGAACTGAGTTGAACTGGATAGGATGCTATCCGGAAATATCCTACCCCCTTGGTAGGATATTTGTGCGGTGGGGCCCGCACGAGCCCCGCCGTTTCTTTCGCTAAGTAACGCACCCGCGAAAACCCGTCAAAGTAACTGAAAAGTCAACCGACGCGTTTTCTTTAATTCTTAACAGACCATTTAATTGGGCGGTTTATTTCGTGAATTAAATGGGCTGTTTCTTTCGTGAATTAAATGGGTCGTTTCTTTCGAATTGATGGATCGTTTCTTAACCGGTTTCGTGTGTTGGCATGTTTATAAAATAAGACCAACCTAAAAATCCTTTGAAAGGATTTGAGAGGATCTTGTTTCTTCATCTCCCCGCGAAGAACGCGAAGAACGCGAAGAACGCGAAGAACGCGAAGAACGCGAAAAACGCGAAGAACGCCGGCGACCGGAATTCGACGACGCACGCCGAGATCTGCGACGTCGACGACCTTTACCCACGACGTTCTTCGGCGACACCTCTTCTTCCGCAGCCGATTCTCGTTCGGCAACTAAGGTAAGAATCAGATCGTTTAAATTCTCCCTTTTTTAAATTTCAATAACAATGGATTTAAATTAATTAAATCTGTTTGTTCTTGATCCGGAGATTGGCGACGCGACGCCGGATACCGCGACGACGCGACGATCCCCCCTTCTTCCGCGACGAGCAATCCCGCGACGATCCCTCGTTCGGCAACGACAGCTGCGAGGTAAGGGATGTTGGATTATTTTATCTTATTTCCCCCGTGTTTATTCTTTTAAAGTGAAGAACATGATCTCCGACAATTTTAATTTATTTAAAATTGTTGTTGATTATTCCTCCCGTGGATTATGACTAACGCGGAGGGTGCGGGTCTAACGAACAAGACCCGGCAACCCTCCGCCGATCTCTTTTGTTGTGCGGATATGGCGGACGACGACGAACCGCGCGGCAGGGGCGATCTGTTGATCCCGCAGTGAAGGTCGGCCCCCGGGAGGAGCAACGGCGCAGGCGGGAAAGGAATCGGGCCACCGGAGCATCTCCGGCGGCCCGCGGAAGGCGGCGGCGGCGCGGGTCGCCGGCGCGGCGGCGCCGGCGACCGGAGGCGGCGGCGCCCGGCGCGCCGCCGTGGAGGAAGTCCGCCGCGGCTGAAGCCGCGGCGGCGGCGGCGGCCCGGCCGCGTCCGCGTGACAGGCGGCCCCCCGCGGGGCCGCGTTTCGCTTGAGCCGCGGGTCAAGCCCGCGGCGCCCTCCTTCGGCCGCTCGGCCGAAGCCGATCCGGCCGGTCCGGTCGGCCGGGTCGGGCCGACCTGGTTCGGGCCGACCCGGTTCGGTCGACCCAAGGGGGGGTTCGGGCCGGGTCGCCCCGGGCCCAGAACCCCCGTTTCGGGCCCTCTTCGGTCTTTCGCCCATATCTTGGGCCTGGGACCTCCGATTGACGAACCGTCAGCGGCTACGCGATCCTTGGATCGAGACGGTCGTTTCGGTATATTATACTCAAGGTTTCGGAAGACTTTGGGTTCGGCCGGGTTGGTTCGTACACGAAACCAACCGGGCCCTCGGAGCGGAAACGCTCATAACTTGAGCTACGGACGTCCGATCGACGTACCGTCAGCTGTGGTAGTTTCCTCTAAGTGAGACGTAACTTTTGGCATACTCCGCCCGAGGATCGGATACAGGCGGAGTACGGTCGGGTCGGTTTTGCCCTAAAAACCAACCGGGCCCCTGGGACGAAAATGCCAATAACTCTCAGACCGGGCGTCCGATTGACGCGCCGTCTGTTGCGTTGAGATCCTGTTGTCGATACGGAACTTTTGGATACATCAACTTCGGACTACGTGTCAGTTGATGTATCAGCCTCTCGGCTCGTGGAGCGGACCCTCCTAAACGAGCTCGCTTTGTGCGGGAACCCTAGCGCTGGCTGTGACTTCGACGACAGAGCAGAGATCCTCCGTGGACTGCGACGACGGCAGAGCAGATATCCTCCGTGGACTGCGACGATGGCAGAGCAGAGATCCTCCGTGGACTGCGACGACGGCAGAGCAGAGATCCTTCGTGGACTGCGGCGACGACTGTGCAGAGATCCTCAGTGGACTGTGTCGACTACTGCACTCAGCGATCCTACGTGGATCAGTGCTACAGGTTCTGTGTGAGCCCGATCCTATGTGGGTCCTTACTGCCGGTTCTGTGTGAGCCACTGCCTACAGGTTCTGTGTGATTCCGATCCTTTGTGTGTCTTTTGCGGGGGTTAGTACCTATCGATCCTTCGTGGGTCCGACGACTTAGATGGATCAGTGATCATCTTTGACGTCATCTGAAAAAGTATACCTGGTTGAGCTGAATCGTATGTTACTCTCCTTTGTGGATTGTGTTGAACTATCCTATGTGGATTTTACTGTTTACTCTCCTTGTGGATTTGAGTCTTGCTTTCCTTTGTGGATTGAGTTGTTCTTGAGCTCGTGAGCAGAGCTAGAATTGGGGACTTAGGTATATGTATGGGCATATACCTAAGTCGAGTCAGATGTTACTTCGTGATTGCATCTTTCTTTTGTGCTATATCCTTTGTGGATTTCGGGAGACCTTCGGGGGTCTCGGGGTCCTTACTGAGTAGCTTGTACTCACCCCTGCACGGGCTATGCCTGCACCTTGTTGTGTTGGTTGCAGACGACGGACAGCGCTGATCACGGTTGGGGCGTGGAGCAGGACGGTACCTGGAGGTGGACCACTGGGCGGGACGTGCTCGGAGCGGACGTGGGACCCGAGGAGCCTGGAGGCTATCTGTACCCACCCTTCAGGTGGGATTGCCAGTGGACGACACGAGGCCGCCGTCTTTTCTTCAGTTGCTGTACTTTACTTTTCAGTTGTACTTTACAGTTGGGCTTGTATTTCCGGCCCCCTTTACTTTTCTGCACTTTACTTTCCGCTTGCTGACTCTGTGTGGTTGTTACTTATAAAGGCAATGCCTTCCCTGTTTACTGGGATTTTACGCCTTGGTGCTAGTCGCCAGCCCCTAGCCTATGGAAGGCGGGCTTGGGGTAGTCACGACACGGGCCCCGAGGACGGGTCGTGACAGTAAACTCCTTCAATTTCATAGGGAATATGAAACCAAAAACCCATAGTTTTAATAGAAACTAGGAACCTAAAACCGCATGATATTTATATAATAGTGTGATCCTAAATCACATAATATTTTTTTAACCAAGAAAAGTTAATATAGGGAGAAGATAATATATTACATTTAAATTTTTCAAGACCCTTATAATTCACACACATCACTCACCCTGGATGAAGTAGAACATGATTGAATTAGAGAGATGGATACAGAGTGAGATTCAAGAGTTTATACAAATAGTATTAATGGGAAGAGTTATAGAGAGGGACAAAAAATATAGAATAATAATTTATTTGGTGTTATGGATTATGTAATTGAATAACATACCATTCTTGATGCACTTCATCTATATACACACTTCTCATAGAAAACTTTCACTTTTATCTTCTTAGGGACATTATAAAAAATATGGACAATTGAATATAATTTGTGGTTTATGATTCCATTAAAGATAAAATATATATTTTTCTAACTTATAAAACAATTAGATGATGATCCATGACTCCCAAATCCACCATTCATAGCCATCTAGGATTCTAGGGTGGTCTAAGGTATCATAGGATATTTAAAATCTATTTGATAGTTATTTGGACAATCATTAATGCTTACCCAGATGATCTTATATGACACTTCTAATTAACTATGTGCTTCCACCAAGTAGATGGTGACCTACATGGTTGTCTACATACTGTCTACTTCCTCCTATGGGATAGTGATATTCATATGGAAGATGGTATGTCTTTTGGAAATTAAATGAATCCAATATATGCTACTAGCAAATTAGTGAAGGCTATAGAAGCTATGTTTGATAAAAATACCTTTATCCAATATTATATTTGAATTAAGGATGGATTCCTTCAACCTTAAATAACATAAATGATCCATAAGAAAAATTCATTTATTAAATGAAACAAGTTAAAATAAATAAAGTGTTTCATCATTAAAATAATTAAATAATGAAGTAGAATATATATTTGTTAGAAGAACTATACAGTGTTTTAAATAAATATGATGGCTTTATATTTTATTAGATTTAATTTTATATATAATACTCCATATACCATATATCTCTAGATCCAGCAAATATGAATCTTATAAAATAATGAAATGAATTGTGAAATAATATGGGTTTAATGATTGGGTCTATATAGTTGGTGTCAAAATAAGTTCAATTTATTTATAGAGATTATGGAATTAAAACAGTGAAAATCGTAGGTGTTAATTCTATCTATATTCTGACATCATGAAATTATAAACACTTTTGAATATTGTTTTTCCAAATAATGGAATTCATTACTTTATTGTGAATACTGATGAAGTTTCTATAAATGATGTACCTCATGGAATGTAACATCCGGACCTAAGTGCCAAATGATAGTTCCCTAAGCAGGTATGTGAGATGTCCTCGGGTGTTTTTTCCTGTATTCTAGATGCTACAAAATTTTAGAGAGGGTCTAATATATATATTGGGGAAACTATACCCTCTTAATAAATTAAGAACAATAGTGTAATATGCATAAACAACAACTAAATAATAATATGGAGAACCTAGATAATACATGTATAAATGAAAAAACAAAATAGGGATACACTATCCAACGAAAATAGTAGATATTTCCTTTCATATATGTGTCAAGTGTAAATATGAGAAATATGAAATAATGACACACTTCTAACTTGAATAATTTTCCTATAAACACGTATGTTTCCCTCATCTTTGATCCATCAAAAACATATCCATCTAACATAGGGTCATTTCCCTTATCATGTCCTAAAAAATGACGTCTTTTAAAGTACCGATCAGGTATCCCATGTAGGGTGTGAGTAAAACTTGGTACTCCCCCACCAATGGTGTTCATAACAATACTAGTATATAAAAAAATATAGTTGTATAAATAATGAAGTAAAACAATACAGTAAATAGTTTTCATAGTTTATTGTACATTAATTAAACACATAAATTCATTATGTTCATAATGAAACCCAAACCATTAATACATTCTTCAGCCCATGCCAGTGCCTGAACCACATCACATAGGAAATCAAAATAAATTATAACATGGTATTTTATCAGTCAGTTAATTTCAATTAATATCTCTAAAACAAGGAAACATAGTCTAATGACAACATCATGGACATAAAACATCACATCCAACACCCCTATTGGATTTTGAAGCATTATGCCAAGTTACACACCTCGTTGTTATCACACATGGTCTTTGAAGCATTAGTCCATGTCCCAAATGAAAATTTATCACATAAGATATTTTGAAGCATCAATCCATGTCAAAAATACATTTACCATTAAAGACATATATCACAATATCACATATATCCCATTCATTAGGGTGAATCAACATTAAATTTATTGTCATACAATCTCATTAGGGTATACCACATTAATTTACCAAATAATCATGTTTTATCTCTTTACATCACATGGAATAATATGTGTAATTAACCATAAAAACATTTTATCATCATTTAATCAGATAATCCATTAACCATTTATGGTTAATCTAAACATCTCTTAATTCCCATTATAAACCAATTATTTGTGATGAAAATGCTCTTTTTATTAATATGGAAAGTGGAGAACGCCATACATGAGACCGAAAGATCACGGTGGTCTAAAATGATGAAGTCCTAAAGAATCCCCTTAGACAAACATATTACATTCACTGGGAAGTGAGCATAAACGAGATAAAATTAGCAAGGGATCCTCTGGTGTACCCCCTCTAGAGAGCGAATCCGCTGCAAAATTCACTTCCCTTGGGACGTGCCGAACCACATTAATCAACCCATTTCACAATACTGTTAGTGGGGTAACTTCATGATATCATTAATTAACCAATTTCCTAATCCTCATAATTAATTAGCCTACTAATTAATTCAAATCAATATTCGATTACCAACTATAGTAATTGAAAATCCATTATTCATAAAAGAAATTATAACTCAATATAATGATTATTGATATTTAGACCACTTACATCAAAATTGATGATGGACATTCACCCAAAAGAAAACCCCTAATTGAAACAGAATAATCAAGATCAGAATAAAAAATAACTATAACCAAATCCTAGAAAAAATATCAAACATATAATAATATATCTGTGCCAAGAACTAAAACCACAACAATGGGGAATAAAACACATCTCGTTAACCTGTAAGAAAGATAAAAGAGAGAGGAAACCACACAATAAGAGAGTACATATATTATAAGGTGTTGATTCATAAACCGGATATTCGTTTTTTCAGGAATGAAGTATATAGGATCCTCGGAACCATACTAGGATCATTGTTATTTGAAGGAATTGGTTTTGTGTTGAGATTTCTAGTTTAAGTATAAAAAAAAGGATTTAGATTATAATATAAATTTTTGGGAAATAAAAATAGTATGCATGATTTTCTGGGAATTGGTGTAAGGCTTTCTAAACCTTATTCCCTAACTGCATTCCTTTTCTTATGAGTGAATGATTTCTAATAATAATGTTCATGGTTTGAGAAACTATGTACCAACATTGGAGATCCACTCTATTAGGGTTTGATTGGTTTTCTGGCTTATTTCACCAAATTGTGTGTTAACCATGCACTACCCAAACACCATCCAGAAACATCCCAAATTTTTTTATTTCTACCAAAACACCAGGAAATGAAAATACATACATTTATTAAAAAAAAGTGAAAATATTATCTAAAAATTATATATATACATCAATATAAATTTTTCGGATTTTAAACTCTCCCGAACTTATCACATATCTCCCCCAATATATACTCCCATTCATATTTAGTATTCCATGGTAAAAATATTGAGCCAGTAAGGCCACATTTCTTATTCTCATAGCCATGCTTCCTCATAAACATAACTATGATTATACAATTCATGAACTATTATGATGTTATTTCCCTAAATCAATTTCTCATTGCGATCTACAACATGTATTAGGTGCTCCTCAATGGAAGCACCAGTCCCAAACTCAACATCATTCACAAAGGTCACACTATATGGGATAAAGTGATACATATGAATTTAAGAAACATGAAAAACATCACTCATAACACTATACCTATATGGATTATCTAATCAGTATGCCACTAGAGTGATTCTTTCTATAACCACAAAATATTTGACAAACTTGGGAATCAACATTCCCTAACTATAAATTATACGGTGACCCAATCTTGGAGAAACATGAAGATCAAATGTTCACCCACTATAAACTCAAGGGGTCATCAATGTCTATTAGAATAGAACTTCGGTCTAGTCTAATCTATAGAAATATGTTTCCAAATTAGATGAACCTAGTATGATGTCTCATTAATGATTCTTATTCCAAGTATTCTTTACCCACATTCCTCCAACTATCTTAGAGGTGATTTTCATGACCTACCATTATTTTCACATATGTTTCCCCATGAATAGTCACATGATTACTGTTGTTTAGAATACTATAATGAGTGTTAAGCGCTTCTCCCAAGGCCCACCAAGGTAATGAACACAATTGTAGCATATCTTCTATCAACTATATACTACTTTCTGACTACACATATTTCTATGTGTGGAAATTAGTACTCAGTAATACCATAATGTTATGTTCCTTATGAATCCATTTCCAGACTTGTAAAGTGAAACATGAGTCATGGTATAAAACATTACTCAATGACACCTAAGAAGATGATCTATCTCCCAAATAGAAATTCTATCCAACTGATCCACTAAGAAACCATCATGTATTGTAAATAATTGTTCTACATCGATCAGTCGATATACTATCACTCAAATCACATAATTCATATGAGGAATCATTCTAAGACCCACCATGATGTCAGTAATAACGTCACTTGACATCAATTATGGAATGGGGAATAGCTGTATTAAACCACCAAGTCATTGATTCTTATCATTCCACTTATGATGGGGGTAGAATCATGTCATGATTCCTAAAATCTCCATTTTTATGCACGGAAACCGAAACTACTTACATAGGACATGGTACATTTTGGTGAAACCCTGATTCAATTCCCAATTTGAGGCATGAAACTCACACATTAGCTCTTCCCAAAACATATGCACCAGTACCCACACAATAATATAGATGATCTCATCCTCTTCAATAGACCAATAAGAAAGTGGATACCCACATTTAGGGATTTCCCTCATGGAAAAACACTACAAATCCATAAATATCCACTCCCTATTATACATAAAATGTATAGACTACTAAAACTGATACAAGGTTCATCTTGTCCTGGATCTCCTAAACCAAAACACACATAATATAAAACAGATTCACCATCATCCACATAAAACTACACTCCTAATCAATATGTATTTATGTTTTCCACCACAAAACTATAGTAACACTGTTCCACTTCCATGGTGTATATGCTAACTCAAAATAAAATGACTACATATAATCAACCCATATCTATAATAAAATATTAAAATATCATTGTGAAATGATTTACCATAATTTATTTTTATTGGTATACATAGAAACATGTTCGCCCAATGGATAATGGCAGCAAAACTTGAGGATATAAAAAACTATAGCTAACACATAGGCTATTGGTATGGTACTTTCATTCAGGTTTCCCCAACATTTGTGACCCATATTCCACAACCTTAACTCCCTACATCAAAAAGTACACTAATCTTGATCCTAGATGATTCACAAAAGTATGTATACTACTCACAGTGATTAGGTAGGGTTTACATTGGTGTGGCAGTGAACCGCTTCTTCAACGCTTGTAAAGAATTCTCACATTCTTTAGACCACCCACACTTAACTCTATTCATGGTCAAAATCAAAAGTGTTGATTATAATTAGAAAATTCTAGGATGTTCCTCTAATAATAGCCATCTTACCCCATGGAATTTTCATATATCAATGAAATTCAAGGGATTGTACCATGAGAAAACTACTAAAACCTTATTTATTTCTACAAACACACCTTACTGTGAAATTTTAGTATGTTCCTCTAATAATAGTCTTATTATGTGAATTTAATTTAAAAAAAGAAATAAAATATTTTAATAATTATGATATTTATATACTAATAAGATGAACATAATAATTTATGAATTTTAATTTTAGTATTTTATTTACATCCATTTTGGTTAAATCGGGTAATTAAAGGTAAAAGTATTATTGTAATATTATAAAATTACAATAACACTTGTCCTAATTTCATTAGGTAAGTGCATTTATTCCAAAATAATAATTACGCACAAATTATAATATTTTTATGCCACTTCGGTAAAAATAAAATATTTCTTATATATAATTTACTAATAAGTTACAAATGTCATAATCATATTTATAATGAAAAAATCTTTTTTAATATACATTTATATATAATATAAATTCTACTATAAATATTAAAATTAAATATAATATATTTATCTTCATCATGATTATAAAATTTTAATTATTTGAGAATTAATATTTTAATTAATGGATTACATAATAATGATGTAGTCAATTGTTTAATTAGTAGAAATATGAAATAAATTATATGAAAAATATTAAAATAAATTTAATTTGACATAATTAATTACATAAAATAACTTTATTGATAAATTTGAGATGATAGTAATATATTATATGTGTTTATTTTAGTTATGATGTTGTTATCACTTTTTTTAAAAGACAAATAATGTATAGTATCAAAATTGACATAAATGATAATTTAAAATAAATAATATCTTATTAAATGAAATAAAATTTCGTAAAACAGATTCCATAAAATATCTATAATATGGTTAAAAGTTTCCTCAATGATACATTTGTGGTTCTTTTGTCATTTTATTGTAACTATATTAACCCTTATGTAATTAAAACAGATGTTTTCATGATAAAGAAATTAATTATGGGTTAAAGGAAAAAGATAAGGATAAATATATATCCATAACCTGTCTAAAAAATTGAATGAAAGGATTTTGACTCATTAAAATCTTATATTAGAAATAAATCACGTTGTACATATTGGGAATTTAAAATTAAATTATATTAATTTAATATTTTAGGGGATTCCAAGAGTGACATTCCCCTCTCTTAAAAAAATACACCTACTCCCTCACATCCTCAAACACAATGAGAAATATTTCTCAGAATACCCCTATCATTTTTACTTATCATGTTCCGTAAAAATATCTTAGAGTTATTGGTTTCCTCATAATACAACCATTATTGTCCCTAAGAAGATATCCAAAGGAGGTTCTCTAATGAATATGTGATAATCATTTTCGACGCCTTCAAAATTATTTCCTCTTCTACTTCATCTTCACACATAGGTTCCATTATAAAATAAAGAATTCATTCTAATATATATTATAAGATTTTATTATTATTATGGGATAAGAATGTCCCCCCTTTATCCATCCTATGAAAAAAACATCACAATGCGTGCGTACATACAAATTGTCATCTCCATGTTGCCGTGTAATTTTTTTTCCATCACCAATTTAATTGGATTGATATAATGGAGAATATAATAGAAATAAATAATAAATATGACTAGATAATTATTATTTAAAATTAATATATCATACAATTACTTACCACATTACTTTTAATTGAATGAAATAGTCGCTCATTTGTACATACGACCTACTGTGTCCATGATGTGATATGATTCATCCTCCTTGGTATTTTACCACTTAAATACGGGGTTTTGTGATGCACTAGGAATATCTTTCATGCATCTAGTAGGCTACTATTTAATTAAATATTTATTTTTAGTTTTATATTTAATTAATATCAATAATATAAATAATTTATATTATACTAATAAAATTATTTATTACACACACACACCCTATATCTATCTATCTTTCCTTAATTCTCCATTATGAACTCTTATAATCATTATTATTGCTAACATTATGAATATCCCATAGAATTAAATTGGTTTTGAATCCATATATATGGTTAGATTTTGTTTTGGGTTAATCTGATAATGATTTTCATTGGGTTTAATTATCATTGGTGTCCTATAAATGTTAACTTATTATTCCCCAACCATTATCCTAGGATTAAAGACGTCATTGTGTAGTGTTCTTTGATGTTATTTACTAAACTGTACATTCAAAAATGGGGTAAAAAAGTTTTCACTAATGTAATAGAGTGTGTGATGTAAGTCCATTTAAATAAGAAAGATAAATGTTCTCTATGGATTTATCTCTCAAGAGAATAATCCTTCAGATCTAATAATGATTCATTCTATTTTTCATTACATCTAAATGTTAGGTTCAGTTTTTAATTTCATTTTAATTATACACAAATATTTCAGTGCATTCATAAAATTATTAAACACACAAAATATGGTTAGTGAACTAAGAATAGTATTTAGTTGAATGTGAATCTCTTCAAGTGAGACAACCTTATTCAGTCACAGTTCGAACATAGTAAAAATACATTTTCTTTTTACCAACCTATGAATGGAAAATAATCATTTTTTATATATCACTATTTTCATTATTGGTTTTAATACTTTTTTAAAATGAAACTATGTTATTAATAATTCACAAATTTTTAAATGATGGTTTCTCATCCATGTCATGGATTTTCCTTCCCACCAATGTTTTCCAATGTAATTGTAAACCAAATTTAGTGTTATCTTATAAAAATTATATATTTACCAAATAATAATTTTATAACATTGTTTTATTACTATTTTTTGATATTGTATTTTAAAAATGCAGTTTTAGAACAAAAAGGGTTCCTCTCTACCCCTTGTTGTGTCAGAGATATATGTTTTTTCTTTTTCTTTATTTTTATGAAATTATATTCTCTTGAAAATATATTTTTTGAATATATTTCCCATAAAAATTTACCTATTTAATTATCTTTTCCATTTTTGGGGTTATCAATGATTTTTGTTTCATTCTAAATTCCTAGTTTTTTGTAAACCAAATTTAAGGGAAATTTCATATTTTTAGTATCATATAGAATATAAACACATTCAAATGTATTTAAACCATTAATAACATCTAAAAACCTTCATTTTTATGGGTAACCCTTATTTTTAAATTAATTTTTCATAAAAAATACTAATTTCTTTCCTTCCTTAAAAATTTCATTTACGTATTTCATAATGCTTCACCTAAGTGGTTAATTTTATTTCTTCTCACAAATCCATATTATAAATTTATAAATTATACTTTAAAGATAAGGAAAATATGTTTTGATAAAAATAAAAAAAAGAAATTATTTAAGTCCTTATTCTCTTGGTAATCATTTTTATTTACGTGTAAGATATATCATAAGTCATAATTGTTAATCAAACATACTTCCCATGGGTTTGATCATGATTATCATTTCTGTATGGTTTATTTTACTTATCTACAATTCATATGTATGATTTTAATTTATGAGAAGGGTGGGACTAGAATTATATTACCATAAATTGTATCGGTTAAATATATATTTTTATTATGAGATGTTTTCTAAGGGATTAGGGAGTGAACATAATATATCAGGGGTCCTTTTATAGTTTATGATGATGGTCTTGGGAGTGACCCTTGAATTAAATTTTTATATCATGTTTTTTTTAATTTTTACTTGTTCATTATATTATAATTTTTTTATTATATGAATCAATTCTTTTCATAGTACTTTTTATTATATTATTTTATGAAACATATAACTCTTGTTATACTTTATTGACCTATTCATTCCCCTACTCGGATTTCTAAATCACTCATTTCCTTAGTTATTTCCTCCATGAAATTTTATGTAGTATTAAAACAACAATAGTGTACGTTGGAGATTATGGAATAAGGGGATGAATTCCCTTTTATCAAATATTTTTTCTAATAAATTAATGATGGTAAATATTATAAGATGAAATAATGAAATCATATGATATAATAAAACTACAGTTAATCTAAAATGAAAAAAACATAATTCTGTGAAAATAATGTTGAAATTAAAAAGTGAAATCTAAATAGACACGATAAATGTGGTAAAAACATTTTACAATACTAATTTATGGAACCCCTATATCTCCTCACCATGGGAATTATCATGATGGTTAAATTAATAAATGTATTAGTATCGATGGGAACTAAGAAAAAGAATGCATGATTTTAAATGAAACCAATAACCTCAAAAACTATTGATTTTAATTAGCTATCAAGAACCTCAATCACATGTTTTTATTGGATAAACACTATATAAACAAATAGAGGGAGAAGTGAATATATGACTTGCATAATTTCCCTTCCTATTACAATTCATAATATCCACTCTCTAATTAATTATTATATCAAGATAGGTATAGACAGTCAGACATAAGTCTACAGAGTGAGAGAAAAGGGTGTATAAAAATAGACGCAATAGAGGGAGAGATAAATGGGAATATAAATATATAATAATAATTTCACTAGTTCTATGGACGAATTAATTTTAGAAAATACCATTCATGATATGGTTCCATGATGTTAAGAATTCCAATAATTGATGTTCACTTTGAACTTCTTTGAGAAAATATGGAAAATATGGGGAATTTAATATGTTGATGAGATTATAAATCCATTCGATATAAATGAAAGATTTGTATGATGTGAAATGAAATTTAAAAAAGATCATTACCTCTTCATGACTCGTTTTAATTACATCAAGGATGCCCAGGTGGTCTAAGTTCGAAAGGGGTCTTTAAGAGATGAGTGGTACAATTTTTGACAATTATTAAAACATACTCAATTATTTACCATAATGAAACCAAATACGTAATATATACCACCAGGTAGATGGTGGAATTCCTAGAGCTACATGAATATTTTCTTCTTCCACTAAATTTCCAATGAGATCCCCTGGCTAACCGGTGGGTCTGTTTAAAATCTGGTTGATCTTTTACGTACTACTAGTTGTTTGATGTTGAATACAAGATTCTAATTTAAAATATTTCCTTGAACCCATTTTAATTCCAAAATAATTCAATATGATTTCCTTCTATTATAATATAAATTAACCATAAAAATAACACTAGATAAAAAATGAAACAAATTATAGTGTTTATAATCATTAAAACAATTACACCACAAGGTACAATAATATTTCCATTTTTTATGATGACAAAACATGATATAAAAATAATCATACAGAAATTGGAATATAAAAAATTTCAAATGAGTTAATAAAAAATGTGAAATTTTGTCCCCCTTTTATAAAGATTGAAATAATGTTCTCCACCTTGTTAAACCAAAAATTGATTTCATTCAATATTTTATACTTTCCCTTCATCACACCCCGTTGATGTTATCAAAAAAGACTATTAAAAGAACATATGATATAAAGATATTATAATATAATATAAAGTGAATAGAATTTAATAAAACTTAAAAAATATTACACTCAACGTATATAAAATTATGAAAAATAAATGAATAGGTATTTGAAAACAATGAATGTTCAAATAATTTAATAAATGATTTGTATTAAGTTAAAAGATCATATCAAACGATTGATAATACTAAAACATTATTTTAATAAGATAAGTACAAGATAAAAATTAATTAACAAAAGATAGCAATTTATAATAAGCTATGATATGTTAGAGCATAAAATTAAATGATCACTAAAAAAATCCACCTAAAATAAATTAATATTAAAATTTAAAACTATTTACATCCTATATATTTTACACATTAACTCTTGGAATTTTACTGTTGGAAACACCATTATCTGAGTTATTTCAATCATTCGTTATTTGTCCATGATATGATTTATCAATTATGGTCCATGGTTTATCCTTATATGATATCAAAAATTGTTTCCTATTGTTAACCTAGAGGGTCTTCAAATGTTTCTATAAGAATATTTTTTAATGTAAAAAAACTTTTGGCCCACAAAAATGGGGAATTAAATACTTTGGAAGCCAAAAATGCATTTATTTTTAAATAATATTTTATAAAACAATGATATACTTATTCCATCCATATATAGTTTGTTACAATGAAATTCATAGATATGTTTTTAATAATTATGAAAATATTTTTAAAAATTATTTTGAGTAACACATTTCAAAAAATAATTAATTTTTGATGAAGTACCATTTAAATTAAAAATACGAGACCCATGATTACTTATTTTATAACATTGAAATCCAAGGATTATATTTAGATATTTTTTTCCCATGGGTGAACATAGAAAGATAAAATTTACAATAATTCATTTTAGGTTTCAAAACATCAATATCGGGTTTATTTTTAAAATATAAAAACCAAATCAACCTTTTGTTTTAAAAAAAATATCATCTTTAGTGAAATCATGATTAAGTTTCTCAATAATATTTATGAAATCATAATTATGAATTAATAAACTATATATAATTTGATCATAATAATTTTGAGGATCCTTATAGGTTATGAAACTAGATGAAGACAAAGAGAATGATAATGAATAATGGGAAGTAGAGTGAGAAATTAGAGTACTAACCTCATAAAATTTATAAAGATCTGCTATAAGTATTTTACAACATTCATCACTTGGGGAGGATGAACCACTAAAATAAACTCTTCTATTGATTTAGTACTTTTAATATTGTATATTAAACTATTTTTTTAATTTTACATTCCGTTCAAATATGCCACATTTTTCATTTTTAATTGTATACTGACATAGAATTAATAAATTAAGGTTTTTGGATGTTTGGGATGATTTTTATTTATTATGAGTAATTACCCTAATTTGATAAGATTTCCATTTTCACATTAATTGTTTTTATTTCTATCGAAATAATAATAACCTTCCATTACATTAAATTAAATGTTCTTCTTGGTTTACAAGACCTATAATTATTCATTAACCACTTAGTGTTTCATCATTATTTTAAATTTCATTTTTATTCAATGAGTTCTTTGACTATAAAAGTTTTGATTTCGTGGGCCTCTTGGATCATCGTTAATATGGGAGACGATGAACGAGGAAAAACCCATTTATTTTTCATTTTGATAATTTATGTGGAAAATTCATCATTGAAATATTTTCTACCATTTAAAATATATGGGAAATGAGAAAAAATACTACTAATATATTTATTTTCATGCATAAAGAAAAATTTATAATCTTGAAAACACAATTATGACCTTGTATCATTTACTTTATTGTCTCCTTTGTAAGTAACTTATAGTCACATAAAGACTTCATTAGATATTTAATAATTATATATTCTATTAAAATCGTTTTCATCTTGAAAATAATTTAAGGAATTCATAGATTTTTTATTATGTTTCAAATTTAGAATATCATCATGGATCCATTTTCTATAAGAGTTTTCAGTTAGAAAATAATAATAAACTATACTTTCCCAAGAATGATATATAATACTACAATGAAATGTAAAATTTGATATTTCCAAATTTGAGTAATTTGAACCATAAACTAAAGGATAAATTAGGTAAAAAGATGATTCAATTTAAAAATATAACTTTTACAAATTGGTTATGATTTGAAAATAAAAAATAAATTCATAATAAAATTTTCTCAAAAAATAATTTGAAATTTAAATGGATCCCCTTGATACCAAATATTGGTTTGAGAATATGAAAATAGGCAAGTAAATTAACGTTTTTCAAATAATAATTTGAAAAAACACATGATGCAATAAATGATATAGTTATAATAAAAAAAGGTGATATATTACAATTAAATAAAAGAATGCAGTTAAGACATGGATATTATGTGAAATAAATGTGGAAATTAAAATGAATAATGGAAATAGAAATTAGAAAATGTTAAAGAATACTAGAAAAAACACTCAATGGTATCTTTGTGTCTCCCCTCCATGATAACTATTATGTGTGTTCAATTAGTAAACTCTTTCTATTTCATAGGGAATATGAAAACAAAAACCCATAGTTTTAATAGAAACTAGGAACCTAAAAACCCATGATATTAATATAATAGTGGGATCCTAAATCACATAATATTTTTTGTAACCAAGAAAAGGAAATATAGGGAGAAGATAATATATTAAATTTAAAATTTTCAAGACCCTTATAATTCACACACATCACTCACCCTGGATGAAGTATAACATGATTGAATTAGAGAAATGGATACAGAGTGTGATTCAAGTGGTTATACAAATAGTATCAATGGGAAGAGTAATAGAGAGGGACAAAAAATATTGAATAATAATTTATTTGGTGCTATGGATTAAGTAATTGAATAACATACCCTTCTTGATGTAGTTCATCTATATACACACTCCTCATAGATAACTTTCACTTTGATCTTCTTAGGGACATTATAAAAAATATGGACAATTGAATATAATTTGTGGATTATGATTCCATTAAAGATAAAATATATATTTTTCTAACTTATAAAAAAATTAGATGATGATCCATGACTCCCAAATCCACCATTCATAGCCATCTAGGATTCTAGGGTGGTCTAAGGTATCATAGGATATTTAAAATCTAAGTGACAGTCATTTGGACAATCATTAATGCTTACCCAGATGATTATATATGACACTTCTAATTAACTATGTGCTTCCACAAGGTAGATGGTGACCTACATGGTTGTCTACATACTGTCTACTTCCTCCTATGGGATAGTGATATTCATATGGAAGATGGTATGTCTTTTGGAAATTAAATGAATCCAATATATGCTACTAGATAATTAGTGAAGGCTATAGAAACTATATTTGATAAAATACCTTTATCCAATATTATATCTGAATTAAGGATGGATTCCTTCAACCTAAAATAACATAAATGATCCATAAGAAAAAATCATTTATGAAATGAAACATGTTAAAATAAATAAAGTGTTTCATCATTAAAACAATTAAATAATGAAGTAGAATATATATTTGTTAGAAGAACTATAAAGTGTTTTAAATAAAGATGATGGATTTATATTTTATTAGATGTAATTTTATATCTAATATTCCATATACCATATATCTCTAGATCTTGCAAATATGAATCTTATAAAATAATGAAATCAATTCTGAAATAAGATGGGTTTAATGATTGGGTCTGTATAGTTGGTGTCAAAAGAAGTCCAATTTATTTATAGAGATTATCGAATCAAAACAGTTAAAATCGTAGGTGTTAATTCTATCTATATTCTGACATCATGAAATTATAAACACTTTTGAATATTGTTTTTCCAAATAATAAAATTCATTACATGATTGTGAATAATGATGCAGTTTCTATAAATGATGTACCTCATGGAATGTAACATTCGGACCTAAGTGCCAAATGATAGTTCCCTAAGCAGGTATATGAGATGACCTCAGGTGGTTTTTCCTGTATTCTAGATTCTACAAAATTTTAGAGAGGGTCTAATATATATATTGGGGAAACTATACCCTCTTAATAAATTAAGAACAATAGTGTAATATGCATAAACAAAAACTAAATAATAATATGCAGAACCTAGATAATACATGTATAAATGAAAAAACAAAATAGGGATACACTATCCAATGAAAATAGTAGATATTTCATTTCATATATGTGTCAAGTGTAAATATGAGAAATATGAAATAATTACACACTTCTAACTTCAAGAATTTTCCTAAAAACACGTATAGTTCCCTCATCTTTGATCCATCAAAAACATATCCATCTAACATAGGGTCATTTCCCTTATCATGTCCTAACAAAATGACGTCTTTTCATGTACCGATGAGGTAACCCATGTAGGGTATGAGTAAAACTTTGTACTCCCCCACCAATGGTGTTCATAACAATACTAGTATATAAAAAAATAGTGTTGTATAAATAATGAAGTAAAACAATACAGTAAATTGTTTTCATAGTTTATTATACATTAATTAAACACATAAATTCATTATGTTCATAATGAAACCCAAACCATTAATACATTCTTTGGCCCATGCCAGTGCCTGAACCACATCACATAGGGAATCAAAATAAATTATAACATGGTATTTTATCAGTCACTTAATTTCAATTAATATCTCTAAAACAAGGAAACATAGTCTAATGACAACATGATGGACATAAAACATCACGTCCAACACCCCCATCGAATTTTGAAGCATTATCCCAAGTTACACTCCTCGTTGTTATCACACATGGTCTTTGAAGCATTAGTCCATGTCCAAAATGAAAATTTATCACATAAGATATTTTGAAGCATCAATCCATGTCCCAAATACATTTACCATTAAACACATATATCACAATATCACATATATCCCATTCATTAGGGTGAATCAACATTAAATTTATTGTCATACAATCTCATTAGGGTATACCACATTAATTTACCAAATAATCATGTTTTATCTCTTTACATCACATGGAATAATATGTGTAATTAACCATAAAAACATTTTATCATCATTTAATCAGATAATCCACTAACCATTTATGGTTAATCTAAACATCTCTTAATTCCCATTATAAACTAATTATTTTTGTTGAAAATGATTTTTTTATTAATAAGGAAAGAGGCGAACGCCATACATGAGACCGAAAGATCACAGTGGTCTAAAATGATGAAGTCCTAAGGAATCCCCTTGGACAAACATATTACATTCACTGGGAAGTGAGCATAAATGAGATAAAATCAGCAAGGAATCCTCTGGTGTACCCCCTCTAGAGAGCGAATCCGCTGCAAAATTCACTTCCCTTGGGATGTGTCGAACCACATTAATCAACCCATTTCACAATACTGTTAGTGGGGTAACTTCATGATATCATTAATTAACCAATTTCCTAATCCTCATAATTAATTAGCCTACTAATTAATTCAAATCAATATTCGATTACAAACTATAGTAATTGAAATTCCATTTTTCATAAAAGAAATTATAATTCAATATAATGATTATTGATATTTAGACCACTTACATCAAAATTGATGATGGACATTCTCCCAAAAGAAAACCCCTAATTGAAACAGAATAATCAAGATCAGAATAAAAAAATAGGTATAACCAAATCCAAGAAAAAATATCAAACATATAATGATATATCTATGCCAAGAACTAAAACCACAATAATGGGGAATAAAACACATCTCGTTAACCTGTAAGAAAGATAAAAGAGAGAGGAAACCACACAACAAGAGAGTACATATATTATAAGGTGTTGATTCATAAACCAGATCTTTGTTTTTTCAAGAATGAAGTATATAGGATCCTTGGAACCATACTAGGATAATTGATATTTGAGGGAATTGGTTTTGTGTTGAGATTGCTACTTTAGGTATAATAAAAAAGGATTTAGATTATAATATAATTTTTTGGGAAATAAAAATAGTATGCATGATTTTCTGGGAATGGGTGTAAGGCTTTCCAAACCCTATTCCCTAACTGCATTCCTTTTCTTATGAGTGAAATATTTCTATTAATAAGGTTCATGGTTTGAGAAACTATGTTCCAACATTGGAGATCCACTCTATTAGAGTTTGACTGGTTTTCTGGCATATTTCACCAAATTGTGTGCTAACTGTGCACTACCCAAAAACCATCCAGAAACATCCCAAATTGTTTTATTTCTACCAAAACACCGATAAATGAAAATACATCCATTTATTAACAAAAAGTGAAAATATTATCTAAAAAATATATATATACATCAATATAAATTTTTGGGATTTTAAAATCTCCCGAACTTATCACATATCTCCCCCAAGGTATACTCCCATTCATATTTAGGATTCTATGGTAAAAATATTGAGCCAGTAAGGCCATATTTCTTATTCTCATAGACATGCTTCCTCATAAACACAAATATGATTATACAATTCATGAACTATTATGATGTTATTTCCCTAAATCAATTTCTCATTGTGATCTACATAATGTATTAGGTTCTCCTCAATGGAAGCACCAGTCCCAAACTCAACATCATTCACAAAGGTCACACTATAAGGGATAAAGTGATACATATGAATTTGAGAAACATGAAAAACGTCACTCATAACACTATACCTATATGGATGATCTAATCAGTATGCCACTAGAGTGATTCTTTCTATAAACACAAAATATTTCAAATACTTGGGAACCAACATTCCCTAACTATAAATTACACAGTGACCTAATCTTGGTGAAATGTGAAGATCAAATGTTCACCCACTATAAACTCAAGGGGTTATCAATGTCTATTAGAATAGATCTTCGGTCTAGTCTAATCCATAGAAATATGTTTCCAAATTAGATGAACCTACTATGATGTCTCATTAATGATTCTTATTCCAAATATTCTTTACCCACATTCCTCCAACTATCATAGAGGTGATCTGCATGACCTACCATTATTGTCACATATGTTTCCCCGTGAATAGTCACATGATTAATGTTGTTTAGAATAAATTAATGAGTGTTAAGCACTTCTCCCAAGGCCCACCACGGTAATGAACACAATTGTAGCATATCTTATATCAACTATATACTACTTTCTGACTACACATATTTCTATGTTTGGAAATTACTACTCCGTAATACCATAATTTTAAGTTCATTATGAATCCATTTCCAGACTTGTAAAGGGAAACATGAGTCATGGTCTAAAACATTACTCAATGACACCTAAGAAGATGATCTATCTCCCAAATAGAAATTTTATCCAACTGGTCCACTAAGAAACCATCATGTATTGTAAATAAATGTTCTACATCGATAAGTCGACATACTATCACTCAAATCACATCATTCATATGAGGAATCATTCTGAGACCCACCATTATGTCAACAATAACGTCACTTGACATCAATTATGGAATGGGGAATAGCTGTATTAAACCACCAAGTCATTGATTCTTATCATTCCACATATGATGGGGTAGAATCATGTCATGATCCCTTAAATATCCATTTTTATGCATGAAAACCAAAACTACTGACATAGGACATGGTACATTTTGGTGAAACCCAGATGCAATTCCCAATTTGAGGCATGAAACTCACACATTATCTCTTCCCAAAACATATGCACCACTACCCACACAATAATATAGATGATCTCATCCTCTTCAATGGACCAATCAGAGGGTGGATACCAACATTTAGGGATTTCCCTCATGGAAAACACTACAAATCCATAAATATCCACTCCCTATTATACATAAAATGTATAGACTACTAAAATTGATACAAGGTTCATCTTGTCCGGGATCTCCTAAACCAAAACATACATAATATAAAACAGAGTCACCATCATCCATATAAAACTACACTCCTAATCAATATGTATTTATGTTTTCCACCACAAAACTATAGTAACAATGTTCCACTTCCATGGTGTATATGCTAACTCAAAATAAAATGACTACATATAATCAACCCATATCTATAATAAAAGATTAAAATATCATTGTGAAAAGATTTATCATAATTTATTTTTATTGGTATACATAGGAACATGTTCGCCCAATGGATAATGGCAGCAAAACTTGAGGGTATAAAAAACTATAGCTAACATGAGGCTATGGGTATGGTACTTTCATTCAGGTTTCCCCAACTTTTGTGGCCCATATTCGACAACCGGAACTCCCTACATCAAAAAATACACTAATCTTCATCCTAGATGATTCAAAAAAGAATATATACTTCTCACCGTGATTGGGTAGGGTTTACATTGGTGTGGCAGTCAACCACTTCTTCAAAGATTGTAAAGAATTCTCACATTCTCTAGACCACCCACACTTAACACTATTCATGGTCAAAATCAAAAGTGTTGATTATAATTAGAAAATTCGAGGATGTTCCTCTAATAATAGCCATATTAACCCATGGAATTTTTATATATCAATGAAATTCAAGGGATTCTCCCATGAGAAAACTACTAAAACCTTATTTATTTCTACGAACACACCTTACTGTGAAATTTTAAGATGTTCCTCTAATAATAGCCTTCTTATGTAAATTTAATTTAAAAAAACAGACATAAAATATTTTAATAATTATGATATTTATATACTAATAAGATGAACATAATAATTTATGAATTTTAATTTTAGTATTTTATTTACAACCATTATGGTTAAATCCGGTAATTAAAGGTAAAAGTATTATTGCAATATTATAAAATTACAATAACACTTTTCCTAATTTCATTAGGTAAGTGGATTTATTCCAAAATAATAATTAGGCACAAATTATAATATTTTTATGCCACTTCGGTAAAAATAAAATATTTCATATATATAATTTACTATTAAGTTACAAATTTCATAATCATATTTATAATGAAAAAATATTTTTTAATATACAATTATATATAATATAAATTCTACTATAAATATTAAATTTAAAGATAATATATTTATCTTCATCATGATTATAAAATTTTAATTTTTTGAGAATTAATATTTTAATTAATGGATTACATAATAATGATGTAGTCAATGTTTAATTAGTAGAAATATGAAATAAATTATATGAAAAATATTAAAATAAATTTAATTTGACATAATTAATTACATAAAATAACTTTATTGATAAATTTGAGATGATAGTAATATATTATATGTGTTTATTTTAGTTATCATGTTGTTATCCCTTTTTTAAAAAGAAAAATAATGTATAGTGTCAAAATTGACATAAATGATAATTTAAAATAAATAATATCTTATTAAATGAAATAAAATTCATAAAAAAAATTCCATAAAATATTTATAATACGGTTAAAAGTTTCCTCAATGATACATTTGTGGTTCTTTTGTCGTTTTATTGTAACTATATTAACCCTTATGTAATTAAAACAGATGTTGTCATGACAAAGAAATTAATTTTGGGTTAAAGGAAAAAGATAAGGATAAATATATATCCTTAACCAGTCTAAAAAATTGAATGAAAGGATTTTGACTCATTAAAATTTTATATTAGAAATAAATCACTTTGGAGATATTGGGCATTTAAAGTTAAATTATATTAATTTAACATTTTAGGGGATTCCAAGAGTGACATTCCCCTCTTTTAAAAAAATGCACCTACTCCCTCACATCCTCAAACACAATGAGAAATATTTCTCAGAATACCCCTATCATTTTTACTTATCATGTTCCGTAAAAATATCTTAGAGTTATTGGTTTCCTCATAATACAACCATTATTGTCCCTAAGAAGATATCCAAAGGAGGTTCTCTAATGATTATGTGATAATCATTGTCGACACCTTCAAAATTATTTCCTCTTCTACTTCATCTTCACACATAGGTTTCATTATAAAATAAAAAATACATTATCATATATATTATAAGATTTTATTATTATTATGGGATAAGAATTTCCCCCCTTTATCCATCCTATGAAAAAAAACATCACCATGCGTGCCTACATACAAATTGTCATCTCCATGTTGCCTTGTAATTTTTTTTCCATCACCAATTTATTTGGATTGATATAATGGAGAATATAATAGAAATAAATAATAAATAGGAATAGATAATTATTATTTAATATTAATATATCATACAATTACTTACCACATTACTTTTAATTGAATTAAATAGTCGCTCATTTGTACATACGACCTACTGTGTCCATGATGTGATATGATTCATCCTCCTTGGTATTTTACCACTTAAATATGGGGTTTTTTGATGCACTATGAATATCTTCCATGCGTCTAGTAGGCTACTATTTAATTAAATATTTATTTTTAGTTTTATATTTAATTAATATCAATAATATAAATAATTTATATTATACTAATAAAAATATTTATTACACACACACCCTCTCTCTGTCTATCTGTCATTAATTCTCCATTATGAACTCTTATAATCATTATTATAACTAACATTATGAATATCCCATAGAATTAAATTGGTTTTGAATCCATATATATGGTTAGATTTTGTTTTGGGTTAATCTGATGATGATTTTCATTGGGTTTAATTATCATTGTTTTCCTATAAATGTTAACTTATTATTCCCCAACCATTATCCTAGGATTAAAGATGTCATTGTGTAGTGTTCTTTGATGTTATTTACTAAACTGTACATTCAAAAATGGGGTAAAAAAGTTTTCACTAATGTAATAGAGTCTATGATGTAAGTCCATTTAAATAAGAAAGATAAATGTTCTCTATAGATATATCTCTCAAGAGAATAATTGTTCAGATATAATAATGATTCATTCTATTTTTCATTACATCTAAATGTTAGGTTTAGTTTTTAATTTCATTTTCATTATACACAGATACTTCAGTGCATTCATAAAATTATTAAACACACAAAATATGGTTATTGAACTAAGAATAGTATTTAGTTGAATGAGAATCTCTTCAAGTGAGACAACCTTATTCATTCACAGTTCGACCATAGTAAAAATACATTTTCATTGTACCACCCTATTAATGGAAAATAATCATGTTTTTATATATCACTGTTTTATTTATTGGTTTTAATATGTTTTTAAAATTAAACTATGTTATTAATAATTCACAAATTTTTAAATGATGGTTTCTCATCCATGTCCTAGATTTTCTTTCCCACCAATGTTCTCCAATTTAATTGTAAACCAAATTTAGTGTTATATTATAAAAATTATATATTTACCAAATAATAATTTTATAACATTGTTTTATTACTATTTTTTGATATTGTATTTTAACAATGCAGTTTTAGAACAAAAAGGGTTCCTCTGTACCCCTTTTTGTGTTAGAGATATATGTTTTTTCTTTTCCTTCATTTTTATGAAATTATATTCTCTTGAAAAAAAATTGATTATATTTCCCATAAAAATTTACCTATTTAATTATCTTTTTCATCTTTGGGGTTATCAATGATTTTTGTTTCATTATAAATTCCTACTTTTTTGTAAACCTAATTTATGGGAAATGTCATATTTTTAGTATCATATATAATATAAACACAGTCAAATGTATTTAAACCATTAATAACATCTAAAACCCTTCATTTATATAGGTAACCCTTATTTTTAAATTAATGTTTCATAAAAAATTTTAATTTCATTCCTTCCTTAAAAATGTCCTTTAGGTATTTCATAATGCTTCACCTAAGTGGTTAATTTTATTTCTTCTCACAAATCCATATTATAAATTTATAAATTATACTTTAAAGATATGGAAAAAATGTTTTGATAAAAATATAAAAAAATAAATTATTTAAGTACTTATTCTCTTGGGAATCATTTTGATTTACATGTAAGATATGTCATAAGTCATAATTGTGAATCAAACTTCCTTCGCATGGGTTTCATCATGATGATCATTTCTGTATGGTTTATTTTCCTTATGTGAAATTCATATGTATGATTTTAATTTATGAGAAGGGTGGGACTACAATTATATTACCATAAAATGTATCGGCAAAATATATATTTTTATTTTGAGATGTTTTGTAAGGGATTTGGGAGTGAACATAATATATTAGGGGTCCTTTTATAGTTTATGATGATGGTCTTGGGAGTGACACTTAAATTAATTTTTTATATCATGTTTCTTTTATATTTTACTTGTTCTTTATATTATAATTGTTTTTATTATATGAATGAATTATTTTGATAATACTTTTTATTATATAATGTTAGGAAACATATATCTCTTGTTATACTTTATTGACCTATTCATTCCCTTACTAGTATTTCTAACTCACTCATTTCCTTAGTTATTTCCTCCATGAATGTTTATGTAGTATTAAAAGAACAATAATGTAGGTTGGAGATTATGGAATAGGGTGATGAATTCCCTTTTATAAATTATTATTTTAAATAAATTAATAATGGTAAATATTATAAGATGAAATAATGAAATCGTATGATATAATAAAATTATAGTTAATCTAAAATGAAAAAAACATAATTCTGTGAAAATAATGTTGAAATTAAAAAGTGAAATCTAAATAGACATGATAAATGTGGTAAAAACATTTTACAATAGTACTTCATGGAACCCATATGTATCCTCACCATGGGAATTATCATGATGGTTAAATTAATAAATTTATTAGTATCGATGGGAACTAAGAAAAAAAATACATGATTTTAAATGAAACCAAGAACCTAAAAAACTATTGATTTTAACTGGGTAACAAGAACCTCAATCACTTGCTTTTATTAGATAAACACTATCTAAACAAATAGAGGGATAAGTGGATATATGACTTGCATAATTTCCCTTCCTATTACAATTCATAAGATCCACTCTTTAATTAATAATTATATCAAGATAGGTATAGACAGACAGATAGAAGGCTACATAGTGAGAGAAAAGGGTGTATAAAAATATACGCAATAGAGGGAGAGATAAATAGGAATATAAATATATAATAGTAATTTCACTAGTTCTATGGACGAATTCATTTCATAAAATACCATTCATGATATGGTTCCATGATGTTAAGAATTCTAATAATTGATGTTCACTTTGATCTTCTTTGAGAAAATATGGAAAATATGGGGAATTTAATATGATGATGAGATTATAAATCCATTGGATATCAATGATAGATTTGTATGACGTGAAATAAAATTTAAAAAAGATCATTACCTCTTCATGCCTCATTTTAATTACATCAAGGATGCCCAGGTGGTCTAAGTTCGAAAGGGGTCTTTAAGAGACGAGTGGTACAATTTTTGACAATTATTAATACATACTCAATTATTTACCTTAATGAAACCAAATACTTAATTTATACCACCAGGTAGATGGTGGACTTCCTAGATCTACATGAATATTTTCTTCTTCCACTAAATTTCCATTGAACTCCCCTAGCTAACTGTTGGGTCTGTTTAAAATCTGGTTGATCTTTTACTTACTACTAGTTTTTTGATGTTGAATACAAGATTCTAATTTAAAAAATTTTCTTAAACCCATTTTAATTCCAAAATAATTCAATATGATGTCCTTCCATTATAATATAAAATAACCATAAAATAACAATAGATACAAAATGAAACAAATTATAGTGTTTATAATCATTAAAACAATTACACCACAAGGTACAATAATATTACCCTTTTTTATGATCACAAATCATGATATAAAAATAATCATACAGAAATTGGAATATAAAAAATTACAAATGAGTTAATAAAAAATGTTGAATTTTGTCCCCCCTTTATTAAAGATTGAAACAATGTTCTCCACCTTGTTAAACCATAAATTTATTTCATTCAAAATTTTATATTTTCCCTTTATCACACCCCTTTGATGTTATCAAAATAGAATATAAAAAGAACATATGATATAAAGATATTATAATATAATATAAAGTGAATAGAACTTAATAAAACTTTAAAAAATATTACACTCAACGTATATAAAATTAAGAAAAATTAATGAATAGGTATTTGAAACCAATGAATGTTCAAATAATTTAATAAATGATTTGTATTAAGATAAAAAATCATACCAAACGATTGATAATACGAAAACATTATTTTAATAAGATAAGTACAAGATAAAAATGAATTAACAAAATATAGTAATTTATAATAAGCTACGATATGTGAGAGTAGAAAATTAAATGATCACTAAAAAAATCCACCTAAAATAAATTAATAGTAAATTTTGAAACTATTTATATCCTATATATTTTACACATTAACTCTAGGAATTTTACTTTTGAGAACACCATTATCTGAGTTATTTCAATCATTTATTATATATCCATGATATGATTTATCAATTATGGTCCATGGTTTACTCTTATATGATATCAAAAATTGTTTCCTTTTGATAACCTAGAGGGTCTTATAATTTTTCTATAAGAATATTTTTTAATGTAAAAAAACTTTAGGCCCACAAAAATGGGGAATTAAATACCTTTGAAGCCAAAAATGCATTTATTTTTAAATAATATTTTATAAAACAATGATATACTTATTCCATCCATATATAGTTTGTTACAATGAAATTCATAGATATGTTTTTAATAATTATGAAAATATTTTCAAAAATTATTTTGAGTAACACATTCCAAAAAATAATTTATTTTTTATGAAGTACCATTTAAATTAAAAATACGAGACCCATGATTACTTATTTTATAACATTGAAATCTGAGGATTATATTTAGATATTTTTTCCCATGGGTGAACATAGAAAGATAAAATTTAAAATCTTTCATTTTAGGTTTCAAAACATCAATATCAGGTTTATTTATCAATTAAAAAAACCAAACCAACCTTTACTTTTAAAAAAATATCATCTTTATTGAAATCATGATTAAGTTTCTCAATAATATTTATAAAATCATAATTACGAATTAAGAAACTATATACAATTTCATCATAATAATTTTGAGCATCCTCATAGGTTATGAAATAGATGAAGATGAAGAGAATGATATAGAATAATGGGATGTAGAGTGAGACATTTGAGTACTAACCTCATAAAATTTATAAAGATCTTCTATAAGGATTTTACAACATTCATCACTTGGGGATGATGAACCATTAAAATAAACTCTTTTATTGATTTATTACTTTTAATCTTGTATATTAAACTATTTTTTTTATTTTACATTCCGGTCAAATATGCCACATTTTTAATTTTTAATTTTTTACTGACAAAGAATTAATAAATTATGGTTTTTGGAAGTTTGGGATGATTTTTATTTATTATGAGTTATTACCCAAATTTTATAAGTTTACCATTTTCACATTAATTGTTTTTATTTCTATCAAAATAATAATAACCTTCCATTAAAATAAATTAAATTTTCTTCTTGGTTTACAAGACCTATAATTATTCATTAACCACTTAGTGTTTCATTATTATTTTAAATTTCATTTTTATTCAATAAGTTCTTTGACTATAAAAGTATTGATTTTGTGGGCCTCTTGGATCATCATTAATTTGGGAGACGAAGAACTAGGTAAAACCAATTTATTTCTCATTATGATAATTTATGTGGAAAATTCATCCTTGAAATATTTTCTACCATTAAAAATATATGGGAAATGAGAAAAAATGCTAGTAATATATTTATTTTCATGCATAAAGAAAAATTTATTATCATGAAAATACTATTATGACCTTATATCATTTACTTTATTATCTTTTCCTAGGAACCATCATATTTTTATCACATTATTTAGTAAATAATGAGTAAAATATTATTTTTTCATCTATCCCAAGTCTCATTGTTTATTGGGAGAGATCGAATGGGTTTTCAAACACTGTTCCCAAAAAACAACTGAACAAAAATTACACTACTTCAAGCTAAACATTTTCTCAAAGAATCATCATGATTTTCTTAAAAAAAATGTACTAACCATGAACACCTAAAAAGTCTAGTGAAATTACCCCAAACCAAAAAACCCCCTCAAAACATATCTGAAGTAATTCATATTTCAAAAAATAATGAATAAATGATGAAATAAACTCATAAAATAATGAATAATATTATGTGGTTACATTATCCACCTATAGAGACTAATCATCCTAGATTTCTATCTCATGTATTCTTTCCTAAAAATGGTCGTAAATTGAGCTTGAATATTAGACTATTTCTCCTATGATTCCTCTGGAAACAAACTATATTTCCACAAGATCTAAACATGTGGGACTATATTACCCTAAAATAAACTCTCCCAATAGTCTATGATCTATACTGTGCAGTCTATAAATGGTGTGTTAGGTTCTATCTCAATGTCCTCATGGTTGATCTAATGTGTTGGATTGGATATGTACATTCAAATCAAAGAAACATGAAACCCGTCATTCTAACCTCAATATCATGGAGGAAAATACAAATCATAATCAACTATCCCAACTTGTTGTGTAATTTCAAATGGTCTAAAAAATATCAAAGATAGTTTTTCTTGATTCCACAAGCATTGATTCCTTAGTCAAGGAGTAACACATAAGAAACATTGTCACCCATATCAAACTCCATGGGTCACCTACTCTTATCAGCATATGATATATATCTTCTATAAGGGGTGAGTAACCACTTTTATATAATTTTTACTCTTTGGAAGGTCCCAAGAAACATGCTCACCACTATAAGAGATGCTTTACAAACCTCTTACCGACATATACATGAGAAAAAAAACTATTCATAAAGACCTTCAAATTCAACCATCTATATAGAATCTTGGGAGTTGTTACTACACATGCACTTTATTAAGGCTAAGTAATAATCCCTAGCCCAACTAATGTCCATGTCACCAAAACACTTTATATACTTTAAAATCTAGATCATTCCCTTTGAATTACAATCTATCAGCGAATTCCACTTTTTAATAAGTTTCATTTTGGTTCCCAATATAATTTGTGAGCCCTATCAAAACCATGACATAAATCTTACATCTATGTATAATAATATGTTAATAAGTGCTTCATATTAGTGTCAAATATCTCTTATAGAGTAGATTCATAACTCCTCCGCCAAAAATGGTCTCTCAAATCGGCAATAAAAGATGGGTTTTTATTATCTGAATGACGATTACACAAAAAAAATAATGAATCCATAGGGTAGTGGGTAACCCTAAAATGAATTCTATCATCATGTCATCCCAATTATATAAAGGAAATGATATTTTCTAATTAAAACCACCCAGAAATTGATAATCAGCTTTTATCCACTATCTGTTAAGTCATTGAAGGAAAAATCAGTGATGTATCTCTTTATAAATTGACAAAAAATCTAATTTTGGATGTTATGGTATATTTTTTTTAAGAAAGGTCCCTCGGCCAAATGGCTGAGGTAAATTTATTCAAAATGAGGAAAAAATATAAAAGTGCAGAGACACTTTACAATAATCCTCATAAAGATGGAACAACTCCACCTAGGATGAATCAAACTAGCAAAGTAAATCACCCAAAACCATGATGTCCAGCCCATTCACAGATAGGTTCATCTCCATGTGAACTCAGTAGCTTCAAATCCATTGTTGACCAAGCCATTTCCATTAAGTGACATGAACCAGCCATGAGAAATCTCATAGTGATTTATTTTCCAGATTCTGTCAGCTCTACAAGATATTCTTTAGTTATTATGGGGATATGTTTTGAACTCCTTACCTTTAATGAAGTATCCATGATTTTTCCAGCTTTAGGGGGTCTCCCTACTTTCCTTTTTGAGCTTTGAGGACATTTGGATCCTTGAAGTAGGTCATAAATTCTTACAGCTTCAGGAATATGTTTATTGACTTTATAAAAAAATGTGACTGAAGTGTACCAATTATAATATCAACTTTCCTTACATGTGTTTATGATTTCCTTACATATAATAGGATATTTCCAACAAAAAAATTAATATTTCGATATACAGATGGAAAATCTTATTCATGAGATCCATAAAAAGAATTCGAGAATTTTTTGATCCAATATGAATGAAAATATACTAATACATTCTATATATACTCCTAAACTATGTCTTGGGAATATCTTACTCTCAGACCGATGTGTCTTGGTAGATTGAATAGATATTGTTCTTAAAGAACCAATAGTCTCCACATAACAAATCAAAAAAAATTCTATCATGGTTAAAGGGTACATGTTCAATACTATTAACTTATTAAGGTATAATTGTTCTATATAGAGATATATACTACCTTGATTCTTCTTTTTAAACAACACTAAATCATCACTAGGTGAAGTACTTGGTCCAATAAATCTGTTTGACACCAAATCCTTAAAACACACCTTAATCACTCTCTACATAGTTATTTCCATATGATATGGAGGATTTTATATTAGTTATATCCCATGATATTGATAAATATAAAATATAATTCCTTTATTAGTATTATGTATTGAGAATTCATATATGAAGTTATCCTGATAAGAATCAACCATTGGACGAAATGTGGAGGGAGATATGACTAAGGTATCCTACTTGCGATGTGCTAGATTCAATTAGACACATGTATACTCTGCCCCTCTCTACTTTTATATCCCACAGACTACTCAACATGAACCTTTCACCTTTATACATATTAAATGCTAATTTTCTCTTATAATAGAGGATGTGTACTGCATTACATGTTAGATATTCTATAATGAACTACATATCAAATACTATAATATCTACAATCCTAATGACCCAGTGATATTGGTTTCTAAAAACATCTATGGTACACCATGGATATATCTGAAGAGAGTATAATTTAATTCTGAATAGTGTATTAGGATACATTAACTCATAATATAAAATAACTAGAAAATAACAATAGAAAAATTTTGAGGAGGTATTAAAAATGGGAATCTCATATATAAAATAATATTTTAGATAATGTTGATGAAATAAAGACCATACATCTATCTATATATTACCCATTTTCAATAGAGGATATAACCTCATCCACTGCAAAAAATACTATCATCCTATGGAGCATGAGATGCCTGAGGCACCGTAATCTATGGTGTTCGAATCTAAAACTACAGTGGAACCATGATTTCAACATAACCTGTTGTCCTTTGTTCTTGACATTATGTCCAATAAAAAATAATTCTAGATATACCATATTTTTAAATTTGGGAGTCTTTTTGGTTTCTTCATGCATCAAGTACAATAGTGTAACTTATATCAATAGTTGTAGCATATTTTCAAGCCTCCTCCAACAGAGGGGGTGGAAAAAACATATTATCTTACACCTATCTTGAAACAAGATGTACCTCATTATACATATTCTTCCAAGTAACATAATGTTTAATAAGTACTATAATAGGATATTTGATCATTAGTGCACTATAATATTTAAGAAAAAAATTCATTTCCTAGTATAGCACCTTCTCAAATGTTAGGGCACAGAGAAGAACAAGTCAATATGCTATTAGGTCAAATCTACTACCCTATCGTTATATATTTTGATGGAAGCCTATATCAAACATTATGGACTTATGTTTTTTATTCCAATCCAAAACTAGAAAAAAGTAGAACAACTCTGTAAAACAAATTGAGTGAGATGAAACCGACGTCATCCCTAACTAAAGAACAATAAATTCCCCTGATCCGTCCATATTTAGTATTTCAAGACAATAATAATCAAATAACCGGTCCTTTAAGGCCTCCCAAAGAAGACCATTTTCCTACCTTCCTATCCCATTACACCCCACGACAAGATGGCACTTTCATGATGCATAAATGCTGAAAGAATTACCTACCTTTCCATTCAAGTCTCTACTAGTTCAAATATATCTTCTATAATATCAATCAAGATCATTGTATCGCAGAGACTGCAAATGAATTGGAATACTGGAGGACGCTTGAGCTAAAATTTTTAGGCATAAACAACCATTATCTCTTACCAGACTATGGAATGGAATGGGTTCATCACTTAGACACTAGAGTGTGAGTAGGATAATTTTTTTAGAGACTCATTCTATATATAATATTTTGGAATAGTCATGTGATCTATAGAAGGAGAAATCTGATATCTTTGTGGATGAACCTTTTTTTAAAATGCTAAAAAATGTTTAAAATTCCTATAACAGCATTATCACTAGAACAATATAAGATGTTATAAGGAACATATAAGGTTTTTCTATCAAAATACATATCCTAGGGATATAAACAAAAAATTTATAATAGTACGTGTTCTACCCAAGTCTCATGTCTAGTTCTACTTACATACAAATTATTATAAGTCAAATATATATATACATATAACAAAAAATGATTCACAAGTTCAAATTGTTAATTCTAATATACATTTGACCATAATAATGATAACTGATATATCACTCAATAGATACCATAAAATCAAGAATTTTATTAAATATCATTCATGAAATATACAATATATATATATATATGAAAAGTTATTATATATGCCTACACAAGATGCATTTATAAACCTGAATCCCGTAAACTATAACAACCATCTTAACAATGGTAACTCAGAGGCCAATTTCACATGATATATCTAGGAATAAGGAATCTCCCCTACCTAAGTTTTTAACAACCTATATTAATTCAAACATAACCAAAAACAAAATAAAAAATTCAACTTGGGGCCCTAATTCTATTTTTGTGACACCATTACCTTAATAACCAGGATTGAGCAAGAGTCCCACATAACAACATTTATGACTATCAATATGAAATAGGCTTCCTTATAGAAGTGAGGGTATAATGTTTTAGTGTAAATAAAATACCATCATTCATCATATCCATACACCATTTAAAAAATATAATATAATATCATAGAATATCACTATGAAAGATAAAGAAAATATAGTGTAGTTACTAATGTGACATATGTTATACATAAAAAATGAAACATCCTCTCAATGTGGAAATATAATCCAAGTATCAAGAAATTTTAAGTAAATAAATTTAATACCAATATTTGGGAGTATGTACCAATATCATCTTTATCTCTACGCCATTATATCTTCAACACCATGCTACATGGTCTATTCCTTTCATAGGATCCCTGATCATGAAATATGTATGTGCATCATGATTCCCATGAATAATATGAATATAAACCAGTTGGAAACCACCAATGTGTCACTATAATATGTATAGATATATATAGATGTTTGTTTCATCATAATAAAATAAATCCACACAAAAGAAAACAATAGGATATTGAGCGTTTATGCACCAACCATGCTCCATGAAACCTGACCATATATGTTTCAGATCTGTACATGAATAAAAACTATAATATTTATTGAAAATTAATATGTAAAGGATCCAACAATAATGATAATAAGTATTATTATAGATATAAGGCCATAGTTCAATGAAAATAAGGTTATCATGCACCACCTCTAGGCCTAGGGCCACAAGTCATTACAGTAATGTTTATTTTTCCTTGTCTTCAATGGTTCCTCTCATGATAGGCCACTGAAGACCATAATGACAGTTGGTCCTAACACACAAGGCTATCAGACCATATCAATGAACTCATTACTTTATTCATGTCACATGTAGTGTTGGAAAATTCTCCCCCTCTAGGATCTCCAGGCCATGATGGATCCTTATGTCACTTTGGTACTATGCATAATACAAAATAATATTTCATATACTAAATAAATCACATGTAAACAATATCATCATTTCAATGACATATATCCAGGGTTCTAACATTACATGAATGGATCACATGGCTTACCATTCACACATGAGAATACTGTATCAGACAATAGTTTTCTTTGTTATGACTATACTGAGGCCAATATGAAATGTCACAGAAAGAACATGGGGCTATACACACACATAAAATAAACACGAAATCTAAGTCAATATCATTGATATTTGTAATTTGGTAATAAAACTCTTAAATATCTCTTTATTGTGATAAATTAAACAAACATATAATTTTATTTAATTATATTTTGTTTCAAAAATATTATTTCTTACTAATGTTTTTAAATATTTGTTTTTTATTATTTATTTTTTTTTCTATTTTTAAATCATCATGTAATTATTTTTTAAGTGTTGTGATAATTATAGAACAATATTCACACACCATTATGTGATAACTACATCCACATTTAGGTGGACCATAAGTTTCTCCCCCATCATAGGTTCAATCATTGAGGATCACACAATGCACGACTCATGCACTGTGAAAACGATTCACGTGTGGGCCCAGACTGCATGATTGTAGTTAGTGGGGTGAGAAGAGGTCTCTCATTGTTCTTAGAGGCCCATGTTTATTATGTAATTATTTTATATCAATATAATCTTGCTATTTGGATATTATAGTTGGCCTCCATGAGTTTATTTCAATGTGGGAGTCATTTTTTAGTTTATTGTTAATCATTTTTTTCATGGATAATAGAAGTGGATTATGTCCACTATCAAATATCGTATGATTTGTATCATATAACTGATCTATAATTCCTATTTCCATGTGTGTTCATTTAAATATCCAACAGTTCACCATTGGGATTTTTTATTTCATATTATCCAATTATTTTCTCAATCACATTTACATCGATGGTAGTTAGAGAATCTTCTTTGGTTCTAACCATGTTTCGTAATAATTTTGTTTTGATATCATTTGGTATCAATTTATTCTATTAGCCACTTCCCCCAAGTAAACAGTGGATTGATGTATTCTTCTATGATATGGTATTTTATAATAGGAATCGACTGGACCTTAGGCCTACACTTGTAGTTTTCTCATCGAGTCACCATTGGAAAATTCCAATTGTTTCTGATGAGTCACTATATGTAAATTCCAATAGGAGGTGAATGAGCCACCATTTGAATCCAATGGTGGGTCATGAACTATTGTCGGGTTATAAATGGTGAGTCATTTTATGCACCCGTTGACATAAACAAAGGGTTGATTTCCACCCACTGGTTGTTCTTCCATTGATGTATATATTTTCATAAAATCTCCATCGTGTTTATCATATATCCATAATATGATTTAATTTTTCTATTCATGAATTTTTAACTTGTCCATATAGCTACCACAACTTCCATTCAATTCTCATGTAATAGAACTGTGATTTTTATAATTTATTTAATTTTGTTTTATTATTTTTAACATATGTTCTTAATTTTGATTGTATGCATTTTATTTATGGATTTTATTTCATCTGGTACATTGATGCTTGGAATTACCTTTTTCTTCCATTTAATCTTTTCTTATTATTTTATTCTTGTTTGAATAATAGTAAATTTTAATTCGTCATTTTTAATATCATCCTTTTATTTTCTAAATTAATTTCAATGGCATATTATTTCACAGTTCTGATTTTAGGTCCTGAGCCACTATTGTATTCAAGAAATAGTATTTCATGAGTCACCATTGGGCATCCAACAATAGGTATTTTTTCATATTATGAATCCATTTATTTTGATGCTTCATGGAATAAATTTTTTTATTATCTTTTTTTTCTTAAAATTGAAATGGCAGGACATGCTCTATTTTTCCACCATGTGATATTTCAAAAAGTAGATCAATAACCCATTTTTAGTTAAAATTTATTCAATTATTTTTATTATTTATTATTTATTAATGTTGTCAAAATTAATTTCATTTGGAATTTTTTAATTATTTAATGAAAAAATATAATTGTGACATTGTGTTAAAGTAACTGCAACATTTTTTTATTTGTATTGGTTAATAAAAATTTTATAGTCAACTGATTTCTTTTTTTATACAATTCGTGATCTCTACATAATCCAGAATTATATATTTTTTTCTATTGTTATAAAATTCAATTTTATATAAAATTGATTTAATTAAAATATTAAACATTTTATTTTAATATTTCATGATGAAATATAAAGTCTGTTTGTTTTCTGATTTGAGTGGGGATTTAAAAACCTATGATAGTAGTCATGTTATTGTATTATTATAAAATAACATGTGTTTTGATGATGTTGGACATAGATACACTCTTAAATTATTTTTCATTAATGATCCATGATATCTCATGAGTGAAAAATAACATGTACCAGTGTAGATCATCCAATTGAAGATAATATTATGATAAAATTTCAGATGATCCTCATTGTTCAAGAAACTTCTTTAACATATATTCTTCTACTATCATCAATAATCATTTCCATCACCTTGATCATTCCCCATTTATGTGATCAAATAACTTTATTTTCACTGAGTTTAATCTTCATCTTATAAACATAGTTTTTAAATGATTTTGTTACTTAGCCATTGAAATTATTCTTTACATCTGTTTTCCTAGTTAATATTTTTTAAAATATTTTCAAATTCAAAATATATCATCAGTTTATACCTATAATATAAAATAATGGTCGGGTTCCTTCCATCTAAAATGATTGTTGGGCTATTCATCCAAGGAAAAATGAAGGAAGGTTGTGGAACCTTAAAAATTATGGGATTATACCACAATTTTTGAAGAAGGTATGCATGTATTTTTATTTTATAAGGTTATCAATCCCATTAAAAAGTGTGAATTTTTTATAGTAGTCACCTTGAAGAGTATTAGATATTTGTGAGAGGACTAGGATATTATTGATCTTAACCATTGTAAAAACATCATGTATTGTCTATTTTATTTCTATTATAATTTTTGAAATTGTTATAACACAGATATATTATATTATAATATTAATAAATCTAAAAAGACTTTTCACCCACTCCTCTATAGTAACAAATTCAATGACATGGGACATAACAATTTGTATTAATGTGTGGTTTTTTTAAATACTTGGTTTTAATTATTTCATTGTTTGTATCTAAACTAACCATTATCTATGGCATAAAAGTATAAATAAAATATCAACTTCTTTATTATAGAAAGTTGGAATTCCTAGATAATGAATCCCAAAATACCACCTCACTTCAATGTAACAAAATAAATATACTAGAATGACTGAATTGGTTTATTTTTTAAAAATATAGGTCTTTATTATTGATCTATAATGTCAAAACTATATAAACTTCTTCATGGTGATTTATAAACTATCAGTGGTAAAGATGCTTCAAAATGTGTTCTTAATTATAATGTTTTTAATTACATATAATTGTCTCTAATTAGAATTATTAATTGTCATATTTCATCCTATTAAAATTTTTCTAACATATGGAAGACATTAAAAGTCACTCATCGAGCGAATAATACATTGAAGATAACTACGATATTTAGTGATAAAGGTTAATTTCTTTAATTTATAATTACTAATAAAAAATCATAAATGAGGTGTATAATAAAGCCACAAAAATGTTCAATAATATTTTTTTACTATGAGAGTACATGTTGAATGAATCTCGCATTGAAATATTTCTTTAAGGACTACCAAAGAGATGGAATTCATATAATGTTGTTATTTAGAAAACTAAGGTTTTCACTAAATATTCAAAGGATGAGTTCATAAGATCACTAATTCAATACGAGAGGAAAATGACGAATGAAAAATAAGATGAACATGATAAAATAGAAGTTGTAGAATTTAAGTCAAATATAAATTCTATTACTAATATTTTTGATTCTATGTTATAGAAATGTGAGAGAAATGAAATTGGGAATTTCACCAAAGGTGTTTACAAGTACAAGAAGGGTAAAAGAGTCTTTAAGATATGTCCCATAAGTGATCCTAAAAATAAAGATATATAGAGTAGTAAAAGAGCTAAAAGTATGAAATTTGATTTTTTGGAATTAATAATTTATGCATTTAGGGAAAAATGGAATATATAATTAGGTTTTCCCAATGTAAAAAAAATGTATAAGACACAAAATTAAATAATGAAAATAATAAGACATATCATGAAAGATGGAGCTCTACAGAATAGTTAGACTCGATTTTTGACAGTTCTATAACTGAAAAAGAATCTTCCATACTATGTATGATGAATAATAATATAAATGAGTTAGACTCTGATTATAATTACTGTTCTGGTTATAAATCTATTATTAAAAATGAAGTTGAATAATTAACTGCACACAATAAAATATTTCAAAGGTATATCTTTAGAATGGATGAATTATATAGTGAACTATAAAGATGAAATATGAATATTAAAAAACAAAATAAAAAAATTAATGATTATATTCTAAGTAATATAATAGATAAAAATGTTGTAGGTTATGATCTATTAAAATTTAATCATTAGGATATCATAATAAAATATTTCATGTCAAAAAATGATAAAGATCAATATAAAAGATTTAAATTAGTCTATGAAAAATTATATTAAATTGAAACAGAATATACAAATCTGAAAAAGGAAAATTAAAAAAAAATATTTATTATGTTCAAATATAAAAATATGTGATGATATGGAAGTTATTTAGAATGATAATGAAAAACATAAAATTGAAATTAAAGGTTTAAACTACAAATTTTTTATATTTTTTCATGTCCATGATATATTTTACTAAAAATGGATTTTAAAAAATCCAAATATGATAAATAGGGTTATGGTTATAATAATTGTATTTCCAATATGCATAAAACCATTTTTTTCTAAATGGTGTAAATAAGTAAAATGTTACTCGTTTTAAATTTAACATGAAATGTAATCATAAATACAAATGTTCGTCAATATTTAATCAATAATTAGTATATAAAATGAATTTCATTTTTAAGAATATTTCATCTATATATCTAGACACTAAATGTCTCAAATCTATATGTGTACCTAAGTTTTTTTATTACTCAAATTGGACCCAAAATAGTCTTGGTACAAAAAAACTATTTACTTGATTTTTTATAGGAAGAATGTTTTAAGAGTTCCATAATCACATGGTATACTAAAAAATGGTTTCCAAAAGGATGTTTCAAATTCTATTGGACCTAAAATTATCACCATTTCAAGACATGTTTTTTTCTTTACCATCATGGATCCCATCTATGATAATTAAATTTTATATGATAACATATAAGATATCTAATATATTTTTAATAATATTTTTATATAACATTCACAAAATATGTATTAATTTCTTTATATAATTTATTATCTACTAAAATTTCTATAGTGTATATAGATATTATTTTAGTACTGAATATGTTGATTACGTGTTTAATTTCCAAAAAAGTGTTTTATAATTATTTATTTCTATTTGTTTATATATACATGAATTTAGGGGGAGTTACCCCTCATTTTTAGTCAAATTAATATACAGCTATGTATGCCATAAATATTTTTTTAAACAATTATCTTATTCTGTAATAAAATACCATAGTCTGTTTGAAATAATTTTTTGACCACTAATCTAGGGAAGTATTTAATACTCAACTAAATATTTTATGTGCTTTATAATTTAGTGTTTCATATTTCTTTATTTAAAATTGACTAGAATTATTAATTATTATAAATAATTAATTTATTCTATAATTTATTTATGTTTTGACAATAAAATTTGATTAGGTGATATGTTTTTAATATAATTCTTCTATGATTAAACTCAATGTTATTTTTATTTTAAAAAACATAATGAAGATAAATTTTTCATATCTTTTTAAAAGAATATTTTCTCTAATGCATCCATGAAAATCAGTTTTCAAGTAATTTAATATTTTTTTGTAATTTTATTCTATTTGAACTTATCATTAACAAATATTATCTTTTTGTTTTATGTAAATCACAAACATTGATAAATACTGATCACCCTAATGTAATGGTAATTAGTTCATACTTTTTACAATTTATTTTCTAATATATTACTCTATCATAATTTTATTATAAATGTATTCTATAATTTTTTGTTTTTACTTGTGTTCTATATCTCACATCTTTTCTACTTATATTAAATGATAATTAGTTCATTTTATTTAAAAATTAATTGCTAATGTACTATTCGAATTGGTTATGTTGGAAGTGTATATTTTTATAAGTTTAATTATTAACTTGAAAAATATATTAATATTTTTGGAATGTGTTCCAAAATTGAATCTTTTTTATTCAAAATTACTTTTTTATTTAATTTTATAACAATAGGTATTTTAAAACTACAAATAAATGTTATTTTTGTATAGTTTGTTTCTATTCTTTTAAATTTTTTAAAATTTAATTATTTTTATATTTAGTAATTTACATAATGATGGAGATTGTTTATATTTAGGTATTAGAACATTTAAATCTATCTTTATTTTGATAAATTATAATTACATCACATTTAATTAATTTCATTTTTTCCAAAAATATTATTTTTTATAAACTATATTAAATTTTTTATTTTGATCATTTGTTGTTCTCTACTTTTTACTATTATTGTTTTTATTTTTGGTTAAGAGATCTAAAAATTAAGGCACTCCATTCAATCCCCATATAAAGTACCAAAAAACATATTTTGTGGGACTTCATGGTCAAACCACAAGGGATGTATAGACATTGAGGTTCACACAATGACAGGATCATGCATAGTGAAAACCACTTACATGCATTCAAAGAGTATGCACCACAAGTGCATGGGTTGGGTATAGGGCACCTGTTAAAGCCACGTTTCCATGTATGTTGTGTCATTATTCAATCCCAATATCATAATAATATGTTTAATATACTAGTCGGCTTCCATAAGTTCAATTAAATGGTTTAATCATTTTATATTTTTCTATTCATCCAATTTTCTATCGTACAGTAACATTGGATTTTTTCCACCATCAAATCTCCTTTGATTGATATCGTATGTCTAATTTTCCTTTCATTTTTCCATGTGATTTGATATTAATCTCCTACGCTTTCAATGATCTAAATTATCTTCTGGCATCTCTAATTTTTTTCTCAATATCCTATACACTGGTAATAGTAACAACTTATCCTTTAGATTTAACTATGTTTTATCAAGCTTTTGGTTTTATATCATTTGGACTCGATTTATTCATATTTTTACTTTTCTCATGAAAAACGTGTCTCTATCTCCTCTTATTTGGGGATCTATACATTTATTACAGGCATCAATAAGATATTTTTTCCCATTAGTTCTTCAGGATACACTTTTTGGGTGTCCGTCGAGTCGCCATTGGAAAATTCCAATGGTGGGTAATGAGTCACAGATCATAAATACAATTAGAGGGTAAATGAACCACCAATATAACCAAATCGTGGGTAATGAATTACCATCATGTTATTAATGTTGATTCATTTTAACCACCATTGGACATTAGTAGTGGGATCATTTTTACCCATCGATTGTTCTTCCATTGATGTATAGTTTTCATTAGAATCTCCATAGATTTACATCCTCTATCCACATGATATTTATTATTTAAAGTTTAAGACTGTAGCAGTAGCCCAATAAAGATAACACTTCATCCAAAAGAATATAATATAATAGTTATGTTGTTTTAAATTTATTTTAATTTTTTATTCTTGTTTTTATCAATTGTTTTAAATTTTATTCATATGATGTTTTTATGGTTTTTATTTCTAATGATGAATTGAATAATATATGATCCTTCTTCTTCTATTTGTTTTTATTTTGTTATTTTATTCCACATTGAATAATTTTAGTTCTGATTTCTTCAATTTTAATATCAGCATGCTTTTTGGAAATCAATTTTAATTTTCCATTATTGGATTCATAAAATTGATAGTCATGAGTCACCATTAAACATGTAACGATAGGTAAATTTGTATTCCTCCTATAAAACTATTTTTTTTCTAACATTAATTTAACTACTCTTTATATTTATTATTTTTTGGGTTTAAAATTGAAACTGCATTTCAGGATCTTTTTTTTTCAGCTTTGGATGCTTCTAAAGGTAGGTCAATGAGTCACCATTAGTTACAAATTGATCCCAAATTTTATTTTATTATTTTTTATTAAATTTTATTAAATTGATTTCATTGCTAAATGTTTTATTATTATATACTAAAATTTATTTATAATTGTGTGTTAAAAAATTTAAAATATTTATATGAATGCGAGATAATACTGAATTTATACTCATACAGTGGTCAAATTATCACCAATTCATATTGTATTTATAATCTAGATGATTATATTTTTATTTATATATTTTGAAATTTTATTTTATTTTTTATAATTTTATAAAATTAAATATTAAATGATTTATTTTAATATTTCATGACTAAATATAAAGTATAATTGTGTTTTGATTCTATGAGGTCTTTATAAAATAAACTATGGAAACAGTCATATTTTTATATTGTTGTACAATAACATATGTCATGATAAAATTAGATAGGGATACAGTCTTAAATAGTTTTTCTTTAATGATAAAGGATATTTCTTCAAGGATTAAAAACTTGTACCATTACAAATAATTCAATCTGTGAGAATACGATGATACAATTTCTACTGCTCACCTTTTTCAAGATTCTTATTTAAATTATTTTGTTTTTCTGTGATAATTGTTGGTCTTCCCCTCTTTCATCTTCTACCATTAAAGTGGTTAATGAACTCATTCTATACTATTTTCTACATCATATAATCGGTTGTTGTTTTAATTATTTTTGTTATTTTTATTTTGTAATTATTTCTACCATCTGTTTCTTATATAGAGTATTCGTTTAATCTTTCCTCACCAAAAATTTATCATTGTGTTATTCCTAACATATAAATGGAAGGTTGAGTTATTACTCCAATCTAAAATGAAGGTCATGTTGTTCCTCGTAGACAAAAGGAATTCTGATTTTAACACCTTCAAAAGTAATGGGCTAGACCACTAAGTATGAGAAATGTATGTTCTTATTTTTATGTAATTGGGTTATCAATACCTTTAAGAAGTAAAGATTTATTGAATACATGTATTCTTTATAATAATATCAGATTGATGAGTGGACTAAGATCATGGTGGTCTGAAACTCTATAAAAACCTAACATGTTATCTGATTAATTTTCCCTTTATTTTTTTACACGGTTCTATCTCTGATAAATTAGAATATAAATTTAATAAATAAAAATAGTTTTTCAACCCCCCCCCCCCCCCCCATTGACACTACTTCCATTTAAAAGGTATTAAAACCCCCTATATGGGAAGGAAGTCATACCTTTATGTTTTTTAAGACAATTTCTAAAACCTATCTAGGACTGATACTCATGCCACAAACAAGCACTATAGGGATCAAGACCCCACACTAAAAATATCGAGAACCGATTTCAAAATAATCGCAGAAAAGTTCTACAGTTATTTTCATCATGGGTATAATATAATGGAAAAAGGTTCAACACTAAATACCTCATAATTTCCAAAAAAAAATTAGATATGAGAATGATCAAAGAGATGTCACCAACATGATAGATCCTTCATTGATCTATCATTGATCTTAGAATTCATGGTTAGATGATGTTTTAATCCAAATATATGTCAACAATATACTAGGTCTATGAATATTATTAAGGAAATAAAGGAATAACATGAAGAAATCATAATAATGGATTTTCTTGGATCATATACCATAATTGAACAATCAATCGTACACACGGATCTATTAGAATTGAGCCTGGACGGAAATAAATATTCCACGGAGATCACCCAGAGTCTTTAGGTTTGAGAGAGTGGGAATTATAAATAAAAATAGGTTAAATTGGTAGGTTTAGGTTCATTAAAAAGGATTTTTGAATTAATAATTCACGCACACATGGTATTCCCGAAATCAATATTTTTATGGTTTTTAAATGACATAATTAAATATTTTGATTATAAAATATAATTAAATACATTTTATATTATTCATCTAATTTCACTTCAAAGTTATCCTTCATGTAATAATATTATAATATATATATATATCTCTATCTAAACCCTATTAACTACATATTAAATTCATAGAATACCAGAATTCATCCAAAAATAATTAATTTTATTGTTTTTATAATCATCTACTATGATTTTTCTACTGCTTGTAGAAATATTGTTAGAAAAATATGTAAGAATTTAAAGAAAATATATAATCACAAAAATTTAAAACTTAATTTATAAATTAAAAATTATTTCTTTATGTTCAAAATACCTTTTATATTCATTTATAATGTATGCCAATGAAAACATAAAATAATATTAAAATCAAAAACCAACCTTTGAATTTACCCTTTTCCTAAAATAATATAATTTTTATTATCAAAGAGAAGTTGAATTTAATTTTTTTAGATTTCATATTTAGAATATAGTTTTTTTAATAGTACTAATATAGCAGGATAAATAAATTTTTTTGACATAATTTTAGGCTATACCTCATAGTTTTAGCCTCATTTTACCCGTATTGAGGAGACAAATATTTACCACAATTACTGTTTAGAATAACATAAAATGGAAATATTAACATATTTTAAACCTTATATTTAAAAATATGGAATCCATTTTTTTATTTTTAATTTATAAAAGTTTTAGAAATAATTTTTTACAAAAAATTGATAAAACATAATGAAAACTAGTTATATAAAAATTGGTTATTAAGCATAAAAATGATCTTATACAAAAATAAAATATAATATTGATTCTTATCGAATTATTAAGGTAGTTTTTAAAAAAATATTACTTAATTTATTTTAAATATAAAAAATAGTGATAATTTTAAATAACATCATATAAAAAATTTATTATTTTACAAAAAATGGCATTTTAACTACTCACTGAAAAATATATCTTTTTTGAAATAATACCAAAATATTACCCTAAGCTTATATTGAAAAGAAAATTTATAAATCATATTTATTCGAAATAATTTAATTTCTAAAAATATAAAAATTTATTTATAATGTCCACGCACAAAGTGAAATAAAAAGAATTTGAAAAAAAAAACATATTTTTAAAATATAAAATCCTACTACAAAATATTGAGAACATATTTATTATGACATAATAAATATTTTTATATTATTCATAACATTTATAAATATTTTTTATAATTTTTTTATTTCTGTTGATGTCACTTGTTTATCAACTAGGATATAATGGACACATTTAAATAAAAATATTTTTATAATATAGGGAAGTTCGCTTAAAGATTAGTGTTTCTTGTTAATAAATTAATTTAGAATTGTATTCTTTTAAACCAAATTTTTTTGGTGCTTCATTCTCCCCCATTAAATAAATTTCATCCTAAAAATTTTTATCTCATAAAATAATAGTTTAATTTTTTTAATTGAAATCCAATATCATATAAAGGGATCATAAAACCTTGTTTGAGAAGAGGATGTAAGAAACAAAATGAATACCTAAAATTACATATATTTTGGTTACCAAATAAGAAGAAATTTATTAGGAAGTGAAAATATAGACCTAGTGGAGAAAAATTAAAACATAGGAATTATAGAGAATGATAGAGATACTAATAATGGGGTTATTAATAACCAAAAAACAAAAAAATATTCTAGGGTTATAAAAGTATGTCAATTAATAATAAATTATTGTAAGAGGATAAAAAATTAATTTGAAGATAATTTTTTAGATATTAGGAATTATACAACTATAATTATTTTGAGTATGAGGAAATATAATTACTTTATTTATTTACATTTTATAAGAAAATTTTCAGCATTTAGGTTTGATTTAATAAATATCCAATTCTATCTCATCACTTACTCTAATAAATGAATATTTAACATTATTTTTCATATGTAAGACACTAAAATTAACATTCAATGCTTCATCATGTCCATAAAATAATTATAACTCATTCATTGTATATTTTCATATTTAAAAACCCAAAATGGTAACGAAAAGTAAAGAAATATTGATAAATATTAATTAAATGAAATGATACATTAATATATAAATCATCAATAATAAAATATGAAGTCAAACAAAAAAACATTATATAAAGAGTTAACCATATGATTCCTATAAATTAAATCGAACAAAATTCATAACCTAAAAATACAAAATTTCTGTTCTTATATTTATTTAAAAGATCAACTATGTAATTTAAATATAAAAATCATAATGTATCTTTTAATTTTACATATGAGACACCTAAATACATCAATAATATATTATCTTAAAAATGATAATAATTTCACAAAATTACATTAATCCACATATAACCACACCAGAATAGTATATTATTCTAAAAAATAACAAAATATTTATTCTTTAAATTCTGTTTAACTTAATTATATAATGTTCTAAGTATAATTTACTTCTTCAAAAATAATATTGATCAATTTTTTATATCATGTTTGACCATGTGATAAAGCATATGTTCCCAAAATATAACAATCCTTTTATCCCAATTTACTATGTTAACATCAACGATCATATTAAACCTAAAGGTTATTAATACCGTCAAATTTATGTCCCAAAAAAATCAACCTTCCTAAAATATATATTTCACAAAAATAAATAATAAACCAAAAAGTTTTATTACCATACATATCTCCCAAAATATTTTTAATCACCTTAAACTCACATCACATAAAACCAAAAAGGGGTATCTATGTCATTATTCTTATTATCAACCTTAAAGGTATCAACCAATGGATATTTAGGAACATCCCATATCACTTTGGAATATCATATGTTTCAAAATGTTTATTCATATCATTTATAAAAATGTTTCATAAAAAATTTGAATTTACCCACAAATATCCCAAGGGGATTTCAAGCCATGTGTTCAGTCATATGTCCACTCATTATAAACTAATGCTGGTCGAATTAATACTAATCAACCTCATTCAATATTGTTACCCATTATTTCATTTGTTCCACATTATCATCCACATTCTAGTATCCTGAAAGTGATGTATGCTCTAAGAAAAACACATAATAAAAAACTATTCAATGCTTCATGATATTACCATATACATAGAATTATCTCTTGAATCTGTCATAGTGTTGAGTTCATTAATAGTTTTTTTATAGTTCTGTTTCCCAAGGGTCATATTAAAAATTATCTCATACCAACCATAACACCATGAGTCAAATATATTAGTGATGGTGGAAATCTTAAAACCTGATAATAGAATACCTAAGATCTAATTTTGATGTATAAAATATTGTAGTAGTATTGGAAGACAAATGCATACGTTTTTGTCAAATTAAATCCAATAACATGAAATAAAACCAAAAATTATAATGAGATCATTATTATTTCCTCTATAATATATATGGAATCACATATAGATCTATTTATATATGGGAATGGAAAACGCAATAAATGGAGAGCTCAGATGCTTAGTATGGTTAAACATATGATATATAAATCATTTAGGAATATGGTGATCCTAAGGGTATGATAATATAATCATTTTCACATTTCAAAGTAAATGATTCATAACCAATAAATCATGGATAAAAACATCCATATAAAATATTATACAAAATCAGGACTAATAAATTATTCAAAGAAGTAGTTTTCATTAAACATTCGTAACATAGTCATGTGACCCAATAACCATAAGAAAAATAATTTTATGGAAAACTCTACACATAATCAAGCACACATATAATCGTGAGTGCATATAAAAAACCATTAATTCTCACCCATAACAATGTGAACATATCTATTCAGAAAAGTTTCTATGCATAATATTTTTATTATATGATTATATAATAATTATATCACATCAAAAGTGAACATGTAAATTTTAAATCTGGTCAACACATAATGCAATGTTTATATATAGAATAAATCGTACACTCAAATGCAAATGTGAACATTTTCATTCCAAATATTTTCCATGTTTATTATCACGATCAAATTTGATATCTATATAAAATTATCCAATCCATTGGGGTGAAATAATAGACCCAACCATCACATAATCATAATCCATTCATATTTATCCCTTAATATCCTGAAAACATTTATCATTTAAACATATATTTACCCATGGAATAGATAATAGGTTTCATAAAGATATAAAAATCATAATCGATAACCATATGGATAAATATTATGTATGATATCATTAGATCATATACCCAAATAATCATAAGTAACATTAATGTATGTTATCATTAACATAAATATATTTAAAATATCACTATAACATTTCTTGAAGAAAATACGATTTTCATTTTAACATAACATATTTAAAGTATAAATGTAACCATAATTGTTGGAAAATATTTAATTTGACAAGAACCATGTAAACCTTTTATCTAAGAATCAAATTAATGAATGTTCATGGCATTGGAAAAATATGTTAATGTTGAATACATTAAAATAGAATATCATTTCAAATTTTTGTAAACATTCAAAAATGAATTTTTCAGAAACATATCTATAAACAAATTCCACTTAATGAATTATAAAAAAAAGTAATTTTTTTCGAAATTTACATTTGAGAACATTATACATGTAGGTACAAAAATAAATAATCTAATTTTTGAGAGAGGGTATATGGAAGAAAAAGTTCATCAACTAATGGGAAAATAATGTATGATTTTCATTAAAAATATTTTCTCAATAATTTTAAGATCCAAATAGAGGAAAATTGTACTAATAAATATAACTTATAGTAATGAATAGAGGATAAGAAAATATATATTTTCTAATGAATGATGATCATATAATTTCACTCAATTTAATTTTAATATAAATAATCCCGATAAGTGTTGAGATTTTATTTTAAATTTATTACAACATTGGTATTTCATGAATAAAATCCTCATTAAAGGGAAAAATTATATATAATTTGAAATCCTTATAAAATTAATAAAATTTCTCTTGAAATTAATTAATATATATTATATAGACAGCACAAAATAAATAATAATTTATTGCGGAATATGACTTGTAGAAATAAAATTCAAATTAGAAACTATTAAATCTAGTCTCACCTTGAATCATATTGGTTCAAACATATTATATAATAAATATTTATTTATTATAAATCTTTTAAGAAACTTTATTCATATATACTATATCATATATGATTTTATTATCACTTATTATCCCCAATCTATTAAAAATTCATTACTAAATTCATTGATCTGTGTGATACCTTTTTCATTTTTCATGGATGATTTGGCTCAGCAGTACATGTCCTGAAACATTGATTGGGAAAAAATATTATAAATAATTTCAGTAAATAATTAATTATCATATTTAATCATTATAAACACTTTTATATCTATTCATATAATTTGGTGGTAAAAAATAATATAATCACTTTATAGAGATAGTAATTTGTATGTAAAAATGAGTTATGTTTCCTTTTTTTGGATGGAATGAAAGGAATTTAAAAATAATTAACCCTTATATAATATTTATTATATCATAAAAATTATATATATTAATTAAATATATCTTATTACAATCAGTGTGAATAGGAAACAAAAATCATCACATCTCTTCTTGGATGTAGAAGTCCTCACATACACATGAGCAACCATACCATTTTATAATGGATGGGAATGTAAAAAGGTAGATAGTAAACTATAATAGTATATTAATTGTTGATTAAAAAAAATATATTATATGAAGATTAAATTAATCATAAAACCCAAACATGTATGACTTTGATTGAAAATGAAACATATCGATACATGGAGGGTGTCGTCGACATATCGGTACGAGTGTAACTTTCATTTAAAATTTTATTGAAAGAATTATAAATATAGTTTTTACATTGTAATAATAACATCTTCTTATATTGATGATATATGATTCATTATTTCTATATGGATACAATATATTTATATGATGTAAAAGAAGAAATAAACTGGAAAGTGTCAGTTAAGAGGATAACCTCTAATTTGAGTGACCCCATTTAGTTTACAAATTATTCCTTCATATGATGGTCTTAATGGATGGAAAAAAATTCAATAAGATAAAGGGAATTAATATTGGAAGGTATTAGATTTGGGGTTTTCTGATCTATAGTGTTCAAGATTTTTGAAGAAGGTAGATGTGCAGGTGCTCTTTTATTACTGAGGGAAAGGAAACACTTAGAGTTAATTAAAATATTTATATAAAATATAGATCATAATATAGTTATGTGCTCCAAATGGAGTTAATCTATAATATTGGAAGTTAAAATTACTAAATACATCCAATAAATAAAGTTTACACTCATCTATGTTACATTTTAAACCTTTCCTTTTTATTTATCCCCCACATTAACCTTTTTTATCTTTAATTATGGAAATAATGGTTTAGCTTTTCAAGGTGATAAATTTGCTTCTAAGATGAAAAATTTCAACCAAATGGTAAATGTATGAACTTTTCATCCATTTAAATATTTAAATCATCGTTTTTATCTTTTAATAAAATATTGTTTATCATTACACATCATTTACAAAATTTTAATTATTATTCAATATATTTGATTTTAAACACACCATTAAAGAAATAGAATTAGATTATAATTTTATTAGAAATACTTTATAAATTAAAATTAATTATAATTTTTTAATATTAAACATCGTCCAAAATATATTAATTATATTTTATTTAAAATAATTTATTTTTATTTTTATTCTTCTTGGAGAAGCACTATATCGGTGTTGTGTAAGCGTTTAAGGTAATTATATCCTAAAAAATTTAAAATTAAATTAATAGAACAAAAATAATTTATTTACTTTTGAAATAATATTTTATATTCATTTATTACTACTTTTCATCTAAATGAAAACATATAAGTTAAATTAAAATCATAAAGGGTCCTTATTTATTTATCATTTTATAAAAATAATGCAAATTTTATAATAATTGATAGGTGGGAATGAATTAGAGTTTTTCTACAAATGGGAACAATATTTTGGAACACCTCTCATATAATATGATAAAGGAACGCGCTCAAGAAAATTTGAGGACTTATCACGTAGATTTTACCATATTATACATTTTTTACCCTTAATAAGGCTAAAAATATATATCATGGTTACTATTTTCAATGACTAAAAATAAAATGTATCATATTCAACAAATTTGAACCATCTGATTCCAAATTCCAAATCCATTTTTTGGATTCATTTATTGTGTCTTTCAATAATTAATTTTAATTCTTATATATTTATTAATATTATTATTGATAAAATATATCTGAAGATACTTCAAAATTAAATCCAAAACCAAATGGGATGCTTATATTACTCTATTAAAAGAAATAAAATAACAATTTTACAAAAAATTGGTATTTTTTAAGATTAACTAATAAAAATTTATTTTAATAAAATCTCAAAAATTAACCCAAATATAATATTAATATTTTTATTAAAAAAAATTATATTTTTTCTCAAAAATTAAATTTATATTTATTTATTTTAATATCTATAAAAAATCATTTAAAATCATTTTTTATTAAATATATATATTTCTATGCATAAAATTACTTTACTAAAAATTGAGTGAGTGTTTATTATATGTTGATAAATACATTGGAATTATATAATACCAATAAATATATTTTTCATCATTTGGTTATTATAATTCCTATAACTAATCTAAGAACTTTTTTATAATGGTGATAATTAAATAGTGAAATTTTTATAGTATATCATAGTTCACTTAAATTATTGATGATCATTGTTAGCCAAGTTATCAAGTATAGTTCAATTTTAAAATAAATGTTTTGTGAAATAATGTTTTTACCACTTGAGGTTTGGTTCTAAGGGGAGTTAGTTTTTAAAAAAATGTTGAAATGTTTTCAAAATATTGTATGATGGTGTAAACGTTTTTAAATTGTGGGCTATATTCTGTTGAAAATATTGTTGAGTAAATAATGGATTTATAATTCTTAATTATATTCCCTCTTTAAATTAAAAAAATATTTGATTTTTGAATATAGATAAGAAAATAAAAATTACCATGGGGAATTGTAAATTTTAAATAGTGTATGATGATATAAAATGGTTTTGTTTTTTCAAGGGATATATCTTTCCTATTTTTTATTACATATGTAATGTATAGAATTATTAAATGTAATAAAGATAATTCTTAAAATATTGTTTTCCTTAATTTATGTGTTCTCTGGATTTTAAAACTCCATGTGGGCTCAAACATATTGTGCAGGATTTGGAAACTTGAATGTATTGGATACATATTTCATATTGTATAGGGTATTACTCCAAGAAATGACTAGATGAATTATAGGATTCTTGTCTCTTGATATGATACTTTTGGTGAATCCTCTAGTTTCATGGTCACATCCCTTAAACTGCTTGGAAATATTCCGTCACTAGATAGATTTGAAGGCTTCATCATTATTCTACTTCAATTTTATGTCTCTTGTAGAATCACCCAACTAGATGTTTCCTTGATGGAATCTTCCCAGGGCCACATATGTGGGGAAATCAATGAGTTTCAGATCCCTATTCTATAGTGAGTGAGTGGTGTGGTTTTATGAAATTTTTTCTTCATTAAGTAAATAATTTCCTCATGCTGACTTTGTAGCTATAGAGTGTTTCAGTGTACAACCTACAATTATTCAAGACCAAATGGTTGTTAGTTATTAGTTCATATATTCTTGGTCATTAATTTCACCGTTATTTTTGATCATATTGAAATAATATGTGATGTTTTTGTTGGATATGATCTAGATTTGGGAGTTGATTTTTTTGAGGTTCTTACTTAGGAAACATTTAGTGGTTAAGGTTTTGGGGTAACATTAATATTGTGTGTTATTTGGGATATTTTTTGGATTTCAAATATATGATAAGTGGCCTCTTGGGATGTTTATCACTCATTTGTATAAGTTTTCTATGGTTTTCCATGGGATGTCAGTATTGTAGTGAGAGCTATGAATGAGAATTGATTCATTGGATATAAAATGGGGAGTCCTTGGGTATGTGCATATGTTAATAAAAATTAGTTCATTTTTTTAGTTAGTTTTGATTGTTATTATACTATATAATTATATTAAAAATAACAATGGGATGGGTTTTTGTGAGTTTTTTCCCGAGTTATCCATTGTGTAGTTTTTTTACCAGATGTTAGAACAATGTTATTCCCTGTTGAGGTATGTATATTATATTTTGTGGTTCTTCTATTTTATGGGGTTATTTTATGTTTTTGAACCAGATTTATGGTTATTAGATATCCCATTATGGGGTTTTCTCCCTTTTATATATTGAGTGGGTTTCTTTTATAGTTATTTAGGATTGGTGGAATTTTATTGGTTTCATTTGATGATTCAAAGAAAAATATTTTTTTAATGTTTTTTATTTTGTTGGGTGTACCTATCACTTTTCAACCATTTTTTAGAATTATAAATTGTCATATACCAGTGGCATGCCTCAAAATTTTTAGAGGATCAACAAGGATGGTTGTGATCTATCCTATTTATGAGGATTCTTGTTCATTATTTGCTAATAATTTTAATGGTTCTTGAGTAATAGTGGCTTCATAGGTGTTTAATTTATATAGAATTTGTATCTAGTTTTTACTAAAAATCACACCTCTTGTGAAAGGGAGTAGAATATTTAGTTTCCCATTAATTCAAATTTTACCAATGATAATCTTTAGATGAAAAGTGACACAGTAGAGAAAATTGTAACAACCCCATTCTATTGTTAATGAGAATTTTTTGTTATTTTATGTTGTTGATAGTCATTTTATATTTTTACAATTTTCATTCTTTGATTTTTTAAATTTCAATTTTATTTTGGTGTCTCCAGGTTAAAATACATGGTAAAGGGAAACCATGTGGTACCATTGTGATAATGCTGAAATTTTGGAAATTTTCATTTTTCAGATTAAGTGCATGGTTAATAAAACCATTAAAAGTTTCAAATATATTGTACAGGCTTCTCAAAAGTTCTTAGTGAGGGGGTATGATTTTTTAAATTGTCTATCAAAACCATACATTCTTCCAAAATTTTACATATTTTTGAAATTTACAAAAATACTCTCCAAAATATAAGTCACCATCACCCATATCCTCTCCTCATGCATAAAATCAGTCCTTAAAAATTCATGGATTATCTATATCCTCTTTATTATTTTTATTTTTTAGTCCTTCTATCAAATCTCAAGAGATTTTTATTGTATTTCATCGATTTTTGTTCTCCTATATTCCTCCCTCATCCTGTTAATTTATTTTTTATTCTTTTTACAAACCTAAACAGTATTTTGGTTTAGATTAATTTCATGTATTGTTTTAATAATGTGGGTTCTTTAGGTGTTTATTTGGTTTTATGTTTTCACTACCAAATACAACATGTTTTAATTGTGTATCTTCTAGAAAATGTGGGTATTTATTTTTTATTTTCTATGAACGTGTTCATAAAATGTTTTAATGTTTCTAAATATATCTATCAGCAAATTTATACCAACAAATATTACCCTTGAGTGGTTTAATGTGGCTTATTTACAGTTTTAACATATAGAATGGACCACTCACATAACATGTTTTCATGAAAATTCCCAAACTAATATATTTAAAGGATTTAAATGACATGATATTATATTTGACAATAGTTTTATATAAAAAGGGTAAATCGATTATGTTTTAAAAGTAGTCTTTTACAAAATTTAGGGAGTTGGTACTCATTTTAACTGATTTTGGATAGTTTTGTCTTTGTGGTGTTTTGAAATGATTTGGAAATGGATTTTGAAATTAGGTTGTTTCCAAATTAGTATTATACTATGGTGAGAAAAATGGATTTCAAAAGATATTTAGAAATTTGATTTTAAATGGTGTGAATTGGCCTGGAATCGAAAGATTCTTTTTGAACATATAGTTGTCACATTAAAAAATTTGTTTTTTTTAATCGTAGAAACCCTAAACTGATCCCTTTATAATTTTTTTTTACTTCTACTTGTGACCCCTTAGGGGGATGTGTTTTGTTATTATATTTTTTTAATGATTAATAATGATTTGAAAAAGTTATTTTTTTGGTTGAGGATTTATATGGTGAGATAAGGTTTATTTTGAATTCATTGTATTGGATCCTTCTGATGGTTTAATTATTTGATCATAAATTTTTAACATTTCATGGGGAAAAATATTGTGTTTTTAGATGACCTAGATGAGTGCAATGACAAGTGTATATTGTGTTATTACTAGTGAATGTGTCATGGATAAACCAAATCAGTTAATCTAAATATGAATGAGTATAGATTATAGCCTATAAAAGTGGTATTCTAATGAGAGGATATATCCATGGAGAGTTTAATGAGACTACTAGTGTTTTATACATGTTATTTATTTCCATATTAGAGTCCTCATCACTAGTTTATTTCCTTATAACTAATGTCCTTGGGAGTTACCCATTACACTTAGCTCCTATATAGAGGTTTTATGGGATTCTATTTCATTGTAAGACCATATTCCATTAGTTTTTATTTGATCACATGTATCTATTACTTGATTAAGGATATTTGATTTTAATTAAATAACAACTTGATGCATGATTATGATTGTGTTTTCTATTTGGTATGTGGTTTTGGTTAATATAAAAAAATCAAGAATTGTTTGGAAATTATCTTTTTAAAAAGGAATGGTGAGTTTGTTTCTTAAATTTGTTTTATTTTAAGAGTTTTTATTGAGATTATTTATGAAAATTGTATTTCTAGAAAAAAAACTGGATAAGGAATGGAATTTGAATTTTGTTTTTTCGTTAAATGTTTGTAAATGGATTTTTTATTTTTAAAAATAATAATAATATAGGTTTTTCATATTTGTTTTATATTAGAGGATGATTATTTTATGATTTTATGTGTGTGGAATTTTATTTTATTTATTTTACACAACCATGTGAAAGAGTAAATTTTATATTTTATGTTCAATATATGATTTTAAGGATTTTCTAGTGAAAGGAATAACATAGACTCTTTGGAGATAACCTATTGTCTTTCATTAGCTAACAAACATCTAATGCAGCATTGTATGCATGTGTATTATGTTTTCTCATTTTTTATTAGGTTAAAAGTCCTTTATTTTGTTTTCTAGATGCACATTGGTCAATGGTTGGATTATTTGATTTGATTTGTGATGACATAACAATAGTATAGATACTAGATCAACCCATGTTTATTATATTTTCGGGATATTGTATCAAATAGGTCAACATGGATTCATTATTTATATCTAATTAAGTTATATTTTATTAATTATTTCATTTTGGATTGAATTTTTATTTCTTTATCCCTTATGCGGATGTTATATTATGTTGTTTATACTATTTTTTTATACATGGATGTTGATAGTCTTGATAGGTTATGTTTGATTCATGATAGATTCTACTACCTTTTTATTTGTTTATACGAGGGTGAAAAAATTCTCATGGGTATGTTTACGATACCTAGGAAATATTTTCCATCTCATTGGGATTTGGAATTCCCTTTTAGGTTTAGTGGAGTGCCCTGGTGGGAATTGTTTTGGTTTAATCCCAAGACAATTTTTTACTGTATTAGAATTTTCATACATTTGTACTATATTTATGGTCTCTTATTTTTTTGTTTATATTCTTTTTTCATTATAGATATTTTAAATTTCTAAACAATGTTTTAGTTCATTTACATTTATTATGAATTGTAATATGGTATATTTAATTAGTACTTTTTTTTAGATTTTTTATTTATATCAATTTATTTTATATGCATTGAAGCCTAATTTATTTAATCACCATTCCAAATTCATAGTTGAATTCTGTTGATTGTTTATTATTATCTAAATGTGAATCCATTCCCATTATGTCTGTGTTTGATTCTATGGTGGCCTTCTCCATCACAGAGTGAGTAGGAATTCCATTCTTTCCCTGAAATGAAGTTGTGTGGGTGATGTGCAGGTTAAATTAGGTTGGTTCATGAAAAATTAATACCTACATAGTTCCGTCATTCATTAATCAAACTACATGTTGATACATTACAATGTTTTAGTTTACTTCATTAAAAAGTAGTGGATATACATCATCAATGGAATGAATGATTCAATATTTATTTTTTATTATCCTACCATTAAAAGGTTTCACATGTGTGTTTTTTGGGACACAATGATGTAAGAAAAATATTTTATATTATGAGTCCATAAATAATATCAAAAATCATTATGAAACATTAAAATTACTAAATAATTACTATAAAAATTAATTTTGTTTCAGAAAAAAAATTATAAATAATAAAAAACAGATAATAAAGTCAATAGTAGGAAATGTGGGCCTTCCCAAAACAAAATAATCATTGATAATGGTTCCAATGGACTATTGCTACCACTATTTAGTGATAAAATAAACCAAATACCTAAAATTAATACAAATTTATAGAAAAATATGAAAAAAATTATCAAGATGTATACAAGGGTTGATGAATAAAGAATACATTGACTTCAAATTAATCAAAGAAAAGTATTTTTAATAAACAAAGTAATTAATAAGTTACAATATATAATATATTATTTAATAATAACATTTAAAAAAAATTATTAAAAATTAATAATTGCACATTGGTTCATTTATTATTTTATTCACTTAAATCACATCACACATCAAAATGTCCATTGGTAAATTTAAAATTGTAATATATGAATTAATGATAATTTTTTGAGTACAATTAATACATAAGAATGTTTTCTTAGTTTTGAGTACGTATCATGAATTTTTTAATTCTTAAAATAAAAAAAAATATACTTCATGTCATTTCAACCATAATGCATACTGCAACGTCATACTATTCCTTCCTATAAGGAAAAAAATAAATGTATTATTTCTTTTCTAGAGTTTATAGAATATCCAAAATTGTTTGCTCCGTCTTGACCATGTAACATATGTTTTGATCTAAAAATGTCATTTTTATATGGAATATGTGTACATTCCATCATTCCAACCAAACTACCATAGAAAAATAGTGTGGTTCAATTATATTATAAATAAATTAATCGTAAATCATTATCCTATATTATAATGAAAGTAAACAGTGTTTTCATGTTTTTAAAAATTTGATACACATTTTTAGAGAAGATATATCTATTGAAATTAAAAACTCTATATTTATTCCTATCAGCCCCACCCTGAAATATATCGATGCCTAATTCATTCTAAAAAATTGAAAATGAATAAAATGTTATTTTTATATATTTTCAAGATAATATGGGATTATTTTCTGAGTTATGAGTATGTGAATAATTTTTATAACATAATTACCACATAAAATTTAAAATTTCACTTTAGGCTATTTCAACTATACAATATTTCATAATAATTAATATTTTATTTACATATGTTAAAATAAATCACTATCATTCTAGTAGAGTTTCATGAAAATCCATGATATTTTTATTGGTTTTGACTATATGTGCATGCTTTATATGAACATTACATTTATGTTGAAAACATGCATTTTTAGTCATAAAACTGAAATAGAGAATTCCAAAATAATATTTCAAAAAATAATAAACCTATAAATATGAACCATTTATGTGTTGTGTAGTTTATGAATATTGAATATCCCAAAATGTTGGGGGAATTTTTCCCTTTAATGGGAGGTTAAAATATATATTGGATGTTTATTAATGATAAAAATGTATTGTTTCTATAAATGATGTTCTGATGTGACGCTGAGTCTGTTATAAATTGACATGAATACTTTATTATTTTTTGATAACCAATTAACTCACTTCCATTTACATTTTATGTGATGTTTGGGTATATAGGAATTAAATATTATGACTCATGTTTCACTTGTGTTTTTTCACAATATTGTTAATAGCTCTAAGTTTAAACTGTTATATACTTTTGGAATTTTGTATTCATTTAGTCAAGGTTGGCTATAATTTATTTTAAGGATTTTTTTTATTTTTATCATTATTGATTCTTTATTGATGTTATGTTATCTTCTCTGTAGATTTTCATTAGGGATACAAGTTTTCCATAACTCTTATTATTGTATTTTATTTAAGACAGTATAATTATATTATCACATCTATGTATTACTATAATTCAATAATATTAATAAAGTATTTATGACTTTATTATCATTTATTAATAAAACATAATTTTATTAAAATCATTTTAAAGCATCCGAAATTATTTTTTTTCCTTGAAAATATATATAAATTGTGAATGTTTATCATTTAATGGGAATTTCTCCTTATTATAAAGGTAAATTAATAAATAATGAAGACAAATAATTTTCAAAAAAGAAACAAAAATAATTTTATTTGTATTTATAACAAGAATACGCTAGTTTTATATTTTAGTGTTATTCATGGGTTTTGGGGAGGATAACATTGGGGAATATTTTGTTCATGTCTAATATAACATGGGTTTGAAGCTTCAACTATTGTTAGGAATTTGGTCAACATCTTTGAACTAGGCTATTTTGAAGTGACATGTTGAAATATTCTCCTTCATAGGAAGATTGGTTGTTGTGATTTTCATTTATTTTGGTATCATCAATGCATCAAAAAAATCATCATTTTCATTAATATCATTCATATGGTGTAGAATAGATATATTTAATCATTTAAATTTGTTATTATATTTATCATATTTTTTCTTTTGATGCCCTATAAGGTTTTAAACTATTATTTTAAATTGCATACTCTAGTGTTATGTACTATTAATGTATGGAATAATCTTGTCATATTTCTAGGAGAAAATTATCTCATAATTTATTTATTTATATATCTAAATCATTCCCACTAGAATACATTTTATTCCCTAACACCTGTTTTTATCCCATGTGGATTGAGAATTCCCTTTGGGTCATGCCATGAACTGTCTTGGGTACCAATATCAGGGGTTTCCTAGAATATTTTGTGATAATAGGAATTGTTTATGCATATTATAGATAGTGACCTCGAGATATAGTGTACATCCTAAATTTATACGGATTAGTGTGTCTGGTATTATAATCATTAAGAGTATGTGAGGTATCAACACTCCTTAAACAATTAACTCATATTGGAATGGAAACTATTGATAATTTGGCATCTATTTATTTATGAGTTGTAAATATATATGAAAAAGTGATGAAAATTAATGTTATCACATCTAAAAGAGTTGAAAATATTGACTATTATCCCCATGGCTTAATATGAAAAATTATTGTGAGTGTTCACTTTATAGAAATAGATTGACATTTTTTATATATTTTTTGTCATTATTTACCCCAGCTCCCTTGAGGTTCCTCAAATTAGATTAAGTTTCAACAAAAATAATTATTAAACAACCTCTAATAAATTATACCATTTTTTGAAAGATGTATTTTTTATTTCATAGTAATAGAAACAATATAATGTACAACTAAATATAAAGGTAGATGCATCCATGATAGGATAGTTTGGTGGCCTAGTATGGGGATTCAAGATGGAATCTAGAGTAGTTATTTACTAATATGGAACATGTGAAGATATTTCTTCCAATGTAAGTAGTAGAAGGTTTGGGTATAATAAATATCATATTGAGAACTAGGAGATATTGAAAATATGATAACCTATAGATGAATTAATGGAAATCCATTTATTCAAGTATCATTTCCCATTAAAAAATAATTATCTGCACAATTACAAACCAATACACAAGATCCAAAAATAATAATTATATAAATATATAAATATATAAAATCTCATCCATATTTATCCTAATAAATGAGGTACCACTATTGTAGATTATTGACTCCTAGAAGTTATAACAACCAAGGAGAAATATGATGACACAAATAAAATCATTTTCAAGTAACTACTCATGATAGGGAAGTAAAACCATTAAAAAAGAGGATAAGAGGATAAAGATAAATAAATAGTAATGGAGATGGAAACTATTTCAAAAAAACTCTGTCATTATGATACCATTGAATACAGATAAAGGAATTGATTTTAATAGAAATTCTGATATCAATAGAGATTCATTAACAGACTCATGAAAAAAAATGATCCCCAATATATTTAGCATTATGTTCCAACTAATTATAGAAAATACAATTAGTTATAAATAGTAAAATGTTTTAAGAAAGATAGTTTAGTGTGTGTGATGTGAAAAAAAATGAGTAACACATCAGTTCTTTCAACCTGAACCATATTTTATTGTAGTGTGATTTATGAACCAAAACTATAGAGTAAAAATAGATATTTTAAAGATACTATTCATGATCTAGTGATAACAGAATTTATGGAGGAAATGTATAAATCTTTCCAGGATGGGGGACTGAGAAAAGTTCCCATTTCTATATAGAGGGGACCATAAATAAAACTTTTTATGTGGTGAATCATTGTAGATTATTTAGTATGGGTATATTAATAGTTTTATCTCATCATAGAGGCACCTTATCTCACCATTACAAAAAAATCATTTTAATAAACATCATACATTGTAGGGAGCGATATTTACTTGGAAATAGATCCATGATTATGGACTCTAGGTTTGAAAAAATATAGTCTCAATCATTTTTAATGCCATGTTTTGTCATGAATATATACTAGATATAAAAAAATCATATTGTGGAAAACAAGAATAGTTACCCATTATGACCATAAATTACATATTCCCCAAAACCACTATATCATACTATTAATTTCATTATGAAAATGTGATTCATAATGATTTTAATGTTCTCAAAAAATATTTTTAAAGGAGGATACACTAACCAAACCCACCCCATAGATACTTCATAAAGGCTTATGGTACACCTTGAATATACATAAGCTATCCAAAGTCACAAAGTTTAATTTTTTTTGTATAGGTGTGCATAGGCGTGTATTTCATGGAGTTTTTTCAAAACTCACACATCCTACAATTCTATTTAATAAGGTCTATAAATCCTTCAAACATTATTCATTCAACCCATAGAGAACTATTATATCATGGATAGAAACATGGTATCTCTATGTGATTATAAAGGGTAGTGAGTTCGGCTTTTTTTATAAAACATTGTTCAATATAAAATCAAGCATAATTTTTCATCTAGTATCCTTTATTTTATTTGAGTTTCATAGAATGTGGTATCAGATACACTACCATCAAAATTGTGGGGTATAGAATAGGTTTTCTTATAACTAAAAAATATAAGTCATGTAGATGAATTTTCGGAATGAAATTTCATCAATATCTCATTTATATTAGTATAAAATTCAAAAAAACATCCAAAATATAGTTAAAATGAGATATCAAGTTGTGTAAAATATTTGGGCCAATTTTAAGCACCATAATATCCCCTTATCAACGAATGTTTTTTTGTTCTTTTGTGACCACATGTCTGTATGTGTATTCAATTCTAGGTAGAGTTTAAATTTTTATTTTAATTTTCAAAATAGTTGCCGGTAGAATTTTGATCAATGATTTTGATTTAAATTCAAATAGTTTAAGTGTATTGAGTTTATGATTTTTAATAAATTTTGAGGCCCAAGATATGCTTTAGGTATGTCTCTGGAAAATCAATTTATGTTTAAATAGTATTAGTAGATATCTAAATAGGGAATATCATTTGGTAGGAATGTGGTAAGAGAAACCATGTTCCACCTTGATTGTTTTTGTGTTTCTAATTATTATTTTTTTCATTGTCTAAGATAATTGTTAATATATGATATATGATAAAGCATATTAATATAAGATGAATTCAATTTATGTGCCTTGTACTATGGGTTGGGCATTATGTTTCTATAGAGTTTTAGATAAATCATGAGAAATGATTCATACTAAACAGAAAATGTTTTGTCATGGAAGAAACATGGTTGGATAAACCATGTAACCAAAACATGTGCAGGTAATGGCTAGATATTGTTCCTACCATAGAGTTAGAAAATGGGTAAACCATGTTGAAAAATCATATGACTCATTAAAGAGTGAAATTTATTCTTTTCTTCTGTTAAAATTTAAGGGTAAAAGGTCTATTTTCATTATCCTCTACCTCAAATGTTCTCAAACACCCTAGACCCTTCCTGTTCTCTTTAAAAACATTCATGTGGGTATGTTCATGGGATTTTTTAGGTGATCTATGGTGAGTAAGTGTGCCCATTTATCATTGAATTAATACCCTTTTTTAATTTTTATTCTACTTTTTTTTTGTTTTTCTTTTGAATTTCATTAGATCTTGCTAGAATTATATGATAAGGATGAAAATTTTATTTTTTCTATAATGGGTACATAGTAATAGGCCTTTAATGTACCTCTATTAATTTTTTTTTTAAAGTTATATCATTATACCTAATTTATTATTATTTTCCATTAATTTTAAATGGAATATCTTGTGGTACTGAGAAAACATATGGAGGGTTTTTTTCTTATGATAAGTTTGAGGGAGCATGATGGGTTATTGGTATTAATTTAGTATAGGTTATAATATAAAAAGGCATTCATATAGTTTTTTATTGTTAGTATCTTTTAGAGTTAATTTCCTAAATTATATCTAAATTTATAATGGGATTATTTTATGATTTCTGGAGTGTTTTGAGAAAATTGGTGGGTGATGATGGACAGTTGTCCTATGACATGTCTTAGAATGGAATTTAAAGATACCATATACACATTAGTGTTAAATAAGAAAGCATCAATCTTGGTAGTTCATATTTTTAATTACACAGAGTCCCATTTTTCAAATATTCAATTTAAAGTGTTATTTTTTCATCTTTCAATGTATTTGACATGTTTTATTTATAATATTTGTTTCATGGAATAATTCTATTTAAATGAAATTAAAAATGATCGATATTTATTAATTGGAACTTTACAGTCAGTGATATTGGCATATTGATTTGGAAATGGTTATTGGTTTTGGGGAGTGGGATTAGAAACCAAAATGGGTATTCATGATGTTTTGTTTTGAAATATGAAATCTTTAAAGCTTTTTTTAAATGGATTTTGGAAAATATTTCTAATGGTAAATATTCCTTGATTGTGGAAATGATTTTTAAAAGTGTTTTTTGGATGATGAGTCTTGAACTTTTTTTAAATGGAAACGTGGAATGGTTAATTGGTTTGGTTTTAAATAATTATAAATGTTACATGGGTTAGGAAAAATTGAATATTTGTTTTTAGAGTGGTTTTTTGGGATACATTTAGAAATAGAATTTTGGAAATGTTTCATGAAGTGTTTTGGAATTTTTTTACCAATGGAATGTGGATTTTTTTTATAATATAAATATTATATGACCATTGGGATTGGATTTTGATGGATTGTGTTATGAATTTTTATTGTTTAACGTGAGGTCAATATAGTCTCCATGTGGACACTAGTTATGGTTAATCTAGGGCTGAATGTGGCCCCTAGTGGATACTTATTTTTTTACCCTTGATGAAAATAACCATCAAGGAACCCTTGTTATGGTTAGCCTAGGGTGAATATAGTACCCATAGGATGCAAGTGATTGTAATACATAGGGTGAATGTGGCCCGCAGGTGGACACAGGTCTCTGAAGATGGGTATATTCCCCATAGAGTCTAGACTCGATAGGGATGGGTATATTACACTTGGTCAAGAGAGATAGTCGGGGAGATCATCGTGATGTTCTCATAGACACCCATACACTTGATGAATCGTGTATGCATTGTTATCGGTGTAACCTTTTTTCCAGGTTCATAATTTATTTTATAAATTTAATTTTCATTGTTTTAAATAGTAATATATGAATTATTTCTTTTAGATCATGTCAGAATGAATTTTTATTCATACTGGATATATTTATAGACTCTATTGGTTTTGTCCTACTGAGTTGAACTCAAACCCTTCATGAGAATCCATGGTACATGTGATACTCAAGAATCCCTTTTTATTACTAGTTTAGGTTTGATAGAGGTGTGTGTTTGGAATGGTTGACTTAGAGTTTCTTGGAAGGGATTTGTTTTTTGGATGAGGTGAGTCTATCGGATTATTGGGATTCTCCAGATCTTTAATTTTTGCCTTCTTTATCTTTCCTTTAATTTCTATATATGTGGTCATCTAGATGTGTGAGACATTTCTATGATTTTATTTCATCATTTCCATTTACATATAACATGTTCAATATGTTAATTATTTAATGTTTACTCTAATGGATTTTTATATTATTTGTAATTTATTTTTTATTTATATATTATTATTCACTCTAATCCAGGGTTATATCCTCCCTATGGTTCTATCTTATACCACCACTAATTGTGTTCCATTTTTATGTCATGTATGCACAGCATTAGCACTATGTAATTTATAAATCTGTACTATTAATATTTTTATTACAATATCTCGATCAATTATATTCTATTTTTGATAATCAATAAGTTATTTATCTAATTTTCAATCAGTTTAGATTCCATATTTCGATCTATACTTCAATATTAAAACACCAATTTAACTAAATTTAATATCAATGGATGGATCATCTATGAGAAGGATTGTCATCTTAATTACCTAGAACAAATTTATTTTGATGTCATAACTGAAATGTATTTTTAATTCGTATGATCTATTTGACCTCATTTGTACTAAAATTATCTTCATTGATGCCACAATGGAAGAAAATATTTAGAAATAAAAATTATGACGATCAATTAAATATGATAATAGATTAATCCCAAAATATACCACCATGATATTAAATAGATTGTTCATGTGAACTCTGTGTGAAGTGGGGGAATATATAATAGCCAAAGATAGTTTAAAAGATTATCCACTTTTTAAATCATTTAATGAATCATTTACTATATATTGAAAAAACTATAGTCATATACACCAGTGGGTTTCAAATCATAGTGAACAAATAAATAGTTTTTAATAATTTATTATAACTTATTCAATGTCGAATAATATAATTAAAACCATATTTCAAGAGATCACCATGTAATGAAAAAAATTTAATTATCAGTAATTTAAATGAAGAACAGGTACCTTTCAATGACGTTGGATTCAACTACATCCATAAATCATATTCCTGTAGAGGATCCCTTATAAGAAACCATCTATCTCAATAAACCATGTTGTATATGGGATAGAAACTAATTCCCTAAATGATTGTGTGGGGTTCTCCACAACACCCATGTTATGCTAGTACCTCTTAGTCAAAATGGGATAAGTTTTAAGATACTTAGAAATAATATTCCAAATTTTCAACTCTGTGAATATATTATCCAAACTCAATAACATAAAATCATCTATATTTATAATGTCAATAACTTCTATTATATACTTATACATTTTCTATGTTCATAATCATCAACATCATTTATTGTAAATTTTCATCAAAATTTTCCATTGATATATTTGGGTAACTTGTATAACCCTTCACATTATTCATTTATCAAAACACCATAAAATATTTAGGTTAAAATTAGAAATTATTCTCTTATAAATTCATTGGTGTTTATGAAATAGCACTTATTTCCTTTACTGTAATATAAACAAAAAACCACATTATCCATATCATATATAGTATTTTATGTGTTTCGATTTTAATTTTGGAAAAATAATTTATTGTTTAAAATATTTCACTAAATATTGTTGTATGTATTTCCCTTATATTATAAAAAATATCAAGAATAAAAATCTTTATACAAGATTATAACCATATTCTTGTATTTTTTCAGACAATAATTTATTGAAAAACAAATTCTATTATCATATTATATAAATAAAATAAAACATCTCTTCTTTTATTTATATCCATCCATGATCGATATATTCCTTTAAATTCAATTCGAGGATTCAAAACTCTTTTGAATCATCATATGAATTCAAACTAAAATCACCATTAATTATTTCCTTTATTTTAGGTTACTTTAAATTTATAATAATTGTAAAGTATATATTTCATATCATATACCCTCAAAATGAAATAATTGATTTCTATAACGCTAATAACTAACATAGATTCTATATATCGATTCTAAAAACTCATAAGGTATGTTAGATAACTCTATTTTTTGAGACATTTTCATTCTTCCCAAATTCTCCATTAGGTTTAAAAGACCTACACTTAGTATTGGAATGATCCAATCTACTTTTCATGGAAAGTTCTATAACCCTCTTTTATAAATAATACCACACTACAAATAGGTCATTAATGCTTACTTCATATATCCATATGACATTTAGAATATAGAGAAAAATATTATTGAACTCATTTTGAATATCAAAATATTTCTAGTGATGATTTCATCATGAATTCCATAGCTAGATCAAGAGTTAAAAAAATATCGAGAATCTCTAATACATTAACACACTAAAATTATGAGGTTACTCAAGATGTTATATCTGGTTCCATTAAAAATTTTCCTTAGGTAGGAATAATTCATATTTTCTTATAGTCTAATAAGATCCTTACATTAATATTATTATTTTACATGGATCTATCTCAAATTTATATGGAATAACGATGATTCTATTGATCTATAATAGAATATTTTATATGAAAATTATCATTTTTTACATTGATTTAATAATTCATTTTCATGAATTTATTATCACTAAAATTATAATCCCTTTTATACCCATCATCTCCAATAGTAGTCTAGGATCTGTATTTCACAAGGATTTGTATTTATTTAGAATTTCTCTAATCAATTATCTATCTAGGTAAAAAATCATATCTATTTTATTAGATATGACTCTTAACTAGTTGAATACATAACTCCTTATCACAATCTATCATATGGATTCACTCAAAAATGTTCCTTAGGTAACATAATCCCCTTATGTTCTCCAAAAAAAGGATTTTTTAATAAAAAATAAACAAACTAGAACATAATCGTATTAAGTCCACTCCTTACATGAATTCCTAATGAAATACAATTGTGTGGAAATTATAATTATCATGACCTACGCATTTGAATCATCGATTTATTTACAAGTGTTCACTTTATAAGGAATATAAATCCATAGTATATTTAATGGGGATTAAAGTTTGCCATTATATTTCACATATTCCCATTACATGTATGCAAGATTCAAAATATTTAGTTTTGAATCTTTATTCCTTCCAAAAAATCAATTTTATAAACTCGTACTTATTTATATCTCTTTTATAAACTCATGAATTAATTATAGCCATGGTATAGAATAATTAAATAAATTATTATACCTATAATATAAATCAATAAATTCAAGTTGGGTAATTGAAATACGAAATTTAAAAACATTTAAACCAAATCATACATGAGTTTATTATTTAAGAAAATATATTAATGAATTAAGTAGTGATTAAAATAAATAAATGAACAATTAATATATTCAATCATGTTGTAAATAGTTATGAATAATTCAGAAATAATTTATTAATAATTTATAATTAACATCTAATTTGAACTCTACAATATTATCTGTTATATGTATTTTCTGTAAATATATGATATCTGAAATATAAAAATTCAATATATGTAAAATATATATATAAGGTAATCAAACATAATATCACATATTTATTACCTAATCCTTAATCATATTTTCTATTAACACTTTTTTGGATATTGGATAATTAATTTTTTAAAATAAAGCTTTTATATTAAATATTTTAAGTCAATGATTTTGATAAATTCATTAAATGCTATAAAATATTTTTTGTCTCCACTCATTTAATAATCTACAAATTATTTAATATTCACATTATAATTTCTATATATATTATTTAATTAAAAATTATAAGTAATTCTATATTAATCCATGGGTATTTTATATTAATATTTAATATTTTAAAAGTTTCATATACACGTAATAAATTAATTTCTAGTAATTTATAGTTATTGTATTTATAAAAAAGGTATGAATGTAATATTTATCAAAAAAACCATTTTACAAAGTTTATATTCAATTTATAAAAATTTAATTGAATTAATTATCAAAAAATATAAAAATAAAACATTTCATTTCATTTTTTATTTAATGACATCTGATATATCATAATTGATGATTGATATGTCACATCTACTTTGGTGTTTTCAATCACATTTAGATTTATATAATTTGACTTGCGATATATAATTCAATTATAGTTAATTGTAGTGTATGATATGTATAGTATTTGTATTAAGATACTATAATTTGATATGTATGTGTATATCAACACTATTATCTATTATGACTCTTTATATTGTATGTTATAGTTTAAAAAAACTAACTACATTCAATTGTATTATCTATTACAATTTCACATATCATAACATGTAATCATAGCATAGATTTTTATATCCCATTTCAAAAAACAAGACCCATTACAAATTTTACATTACCACTTCATATTGTCAGTATCAAAATTTGGGAAACAATAAAATGCAGATATGATTTTTAATAATAGGTAATAAAATAAAAATAAAATATACATTTTTTAATTTCATAAATATAATTTCATGAATCAAGAATTATGTAAAATCTCTAGAAGAATTTATGGTTTTCATAGGATAACTAAATACTTTTTTAATGAAGAAAAATATCACAAAAATAACACTTCCAATGACCGCCAATATGTATTAAAAATAAATCAGAAATATTGTAAATAAAGAATAATTACCATATACCATTGACAGATATTTCTACTACCTTCAATCATATTCTTATTGAAAATATCATAGAAGATATTTTTTGGTTCCTTCTACCATGGTGTATCCACGGCTTTAACATAATCACACAATGCTAGGGTGGGACTATCTATAACTTCCATAGTATGCTAGTATATCTTGGTGCCAAATTAAGGAGGAAGATATTTTTTGAGAATTATCAGGAGGTTTGATCTAACACAAGGAAATTACAAAATTCTCATGACCACTTCCACTATATATAGCCCTCAGGGATTCTTCTATATCCCTGTTATCATGTAATCAAATTTTATGAAATGTAAGATTAATACTACAGTTATAAATCTTTATAACCTTCAGTTATTCACATTCTCATAATGTTTCATGTATCAATGTTCTTTTGATAATTAATCATAACCACAATAAAAATTTACTAAATGTATGATATTATCATTTTAATTTTTTAATCAATAATATAGTGTTATGTGAATTATACAATATGATTTAAAATGTAAATTTTTTTTTACAAAACGATCATGTCACATAATCAAACTAGTAATGATATTAGTTATATGATATATCCATATCATATAAAATGATATTCCCATCCATGGAAAATACTTTTCTTTAGAATAATGGATATATTCTTATAAAATATCCTAATATCAAATACTGTGATATTGGATGTCATGTATCAAATAATCATTATACATTAAGACATATCATTTTCAATCAAATGGAGGAAACATATTGGAATATGATATTTGGTGATCAATAAAACAACCTTATATGAACACTTCTCAATAGATTGGATGAAATCATTGTTTCTGTTATTAATTATGTTTTCTAAAAAAATATACCATGAAAATGATAAAGAATGAAATTTCAATGAGTTGGACTAAAGGAAGGATGAAAGCAATAAAAAAATAGAATCTCTCGTCATAAATAAGAAAGGGAGATAAAAAGTAGGTGTTCCCAAAACTGGAATCATAGGTCAAAAAAGTGAATATAATGTTAAACATATGGAAGGTGGAAAATATAAAAAATACACCACTATAGTGTAAAGGGAAACAAGAAGAATAAAAACTAAAATATACACAAATAGAATGTATAAGGTAGTAAAAATGATGAAATTGATATAATTACTTAATTATCATTAGATAAATAATTATTTTATCCAAATATGAAGAAGATACACACATTTAAATAGTATTAAAAAAATATAATGGGTGGTCAATATTGAAATATCATACCAGGTCCCCTGGAATATTGATTATTTCTTGGATTATCAAGCTAGTGACATTCTTAATTTCAAGATTGGTAAAAATAATTTAGTCAACATTATTTTATGGGTGATATCATAGGTATGAAGATTTTTGGATACATAATCATGATAAAGGATGGAAAAAATGATCCAAGTATTTATAACCATATTCTATTAGTGAAGACATTGGACTAATAAGACGATGAAAATATATTCAGTAACAGTTCATGAAAAAATATCATCAACAACTAAAAAAAACATGTCTATTATTTTGAATAAAACACATGAAATGATATGTTCAAATAAACTCAACTGAATAGAGATATAGTAAAAATAAAATCTATTGAATTTGATGTAGAGATATTAAGAACATGATTTTATGTGTTCTGTACAAGACATTGAGCCCCAAACCCATCATCCAAACTAAAAATTATGGTCCTAAGATATTAAAGTGGACAATGATACTTATATGAGGAGTTTTGGCTGTATGAGGGTTATAATCCCTCATAAATGTCATTTGAATACATGGGGTAACTTTAGACATGCATTTATAAATTTCATTTGGGTTGCAATTGAATGAATATTCAGATATTCTTATTTTTAGAGGGTTTATATGAAACCAGAATTTAGAAATGAATGTTTTTCACATATTATTATAAATAAATGATTTATGTTGGATGAATATATACAAATGGAGTTCATATGTTCATATATTAATGAGAATAAGGAATATTTGAAGATTATTTTCACTTAGAAGGATGTTTTGATTCCTAAATTGACAAAACAAAATTTTCGATCACTAAATTCTTACTTAGACACCATAATTTTTAATCAGTTTTTAGTGTATCAAAATATATATATATCCCTAAAAAATTGAAATTATTTTACCACACATTGGTTTTAGTTTATCTTCTATAACCTTTTCAATTGTTGTGTTATATTTTATTTTCATTATCATGTTTTATTCTATAATTGTCAAATCACGTGTATCAAATACCATATTAGGAATAATGTGTGGATATTTTTTTGTGAATAATGGAATAAAATAATGTGAATTATAATGTTTCTTTCCTTTATGGATTTTACTTTTCCATTTTGGGTGGTTATAGGTGTTTGGGGGAGTTTTAGAATGAGTTTTGGACTGTAGAATTACTAATATAGAAAATTCACATCTTTTATTGTTTACATGTTGTGGAATAATGGTTCATGGATCATGTAGTGGGCTAGTTCAAAATATGAATTTGTATAAGGGGTATCTCATGAAATTATTACATGTGGGGGTAAGTGTAATCCTATATATGAAATAAATAAAGGTCAAGGTGAAACTCTTTCAGTGAAAGATGGAATTTTATGGAGCACTTGGATTCCATGTTGAATAATGTTTACAAGATGTGAAACCAGTATGATTACAATATTTATGTGCTTTTCATGATTGCTTCTACTCATTTGGAAATACCCTACACTCTTTACTTTTAGGTCATTCCATATGTAAATTTTTAGGTATCATCAAGACCTCTTCCTCCCACGTTGATCTATTTATTATGATGAATGTCCATTGATGATTCATGGTAAGTTCTTCTCTCTTTATCAGTAGTTATCCCTTGATATTCTCTTGGGGATTTGTTGTAGTACTGTTGTTTTGCTTTGGTAGTAGTTTTGGTCTATGTTTTTAAAACCCTTTGAAGCAGTGTCGGTTAATCTATTATCTCATGGTATGGTTGTGCTTTTTGGGCATTTCTTATTCACCTTATAGTGTATAATGAGTTAGAAAGGTTTCTTTAAGATAAGGAGTACCTCATTTCCCACTTCTTTATATCATGAAGAAGGGTTTTAACCTTGTTTATCTATGTAATATGGTTTATTATATCCTAATTAATATAGATTAATCTGTTAATTGGACATTAGAAAAAATGGTAAAATATTCAGTTGATTTTATATTTTTAATATTATTTTGATATAGTGAATTGAATTGACTGACGCCCTACTGAAAATCATTTATTTTGGTTTTGTTTTCTTGGTGTTGTAGTTGTTGTGATATGTAAACCTTCTTAAATATTGTTTTGATATCACCTTAAAGTGTAATTTGGTTCACTAATTATTTTTTAATTGTGAAAATGATTACCTAGTATTATTTTTTAGGTGATAATAACCAAAAAATAATTAAGTTGTATTAATAAAAGCTCTATGTAAAATGTGTACAATAGACATTGATGTAATGTGATTTGTGGTAATTCTTAAGGGGTGTGGTTTTGTGATTTCGATGGGATGTGGAGAGAATGATTGAGATGTGGCTGTGATTTTGTGGTGGTGAGGTTGTTCTTGTTTTACCATTTATTTAAGAAAGTGAGGTGGAGTTTTATTGGTTGGGGTTTTTCATTGGTGAGGTGATTTTTTACTATGAAATTTTTGTGGGGGTGTAGGGGATTCTTGGTCATTTTTTGGGACATAGATTTGGATGTTATTCAGAAATTCATTTGGGGTATATTCTTTTCCATGTTATTATGGTGGTTAGGTGTTCATTGTTTGGTTATTATTTTTTGGTGGCGAGGTGATAGTTCAATCGAGATGATGAGATTCTTATAATGTGTGGTTGTACGTTCTAGATGCTCGAGAAGTGATGGAATAAATAAATAATTTATAAATATTGAAAATACTGGGTTTTGGTTTAGTTAATGTGATCCAAATGAATAAAAAATAAAAAAATTATATGTAGTCTATTTCAATGTGGATAATGATTAATAATGCAATAAATGGGATAGATAATGGGATTGGTTGGAAATGAGAAATGGGTCATGTGGCTTGTTGTGTACTGTTATTCATCTAGAGGTGGAAGTGAACATCGGGTCATTGTGAGTTGATTAGTGGTTGGTTATCAACCTAAAAAATGAGCTTCTGTGTGGATATATGTATATAGTTGTATATCCTTTTGATTTCTATATGAACCTCAGCCATGTTGACCACTATGGTCTAACACCAATATATTCATATATGGGTGTTTTACAAACATACCAATAATGATGAGGGATAGGTGGCTAGATTATTTTCCTAGTCTCTCTTCCATGAGAGATGATTAAACATGTTGTTATGGTTTGAGGTTTTTAATGCACTCGGTGATGGCCCCTTGGATTTCAAGTGAGGTGTGATTTGATTATACTATGGGGTGGTTTCCCATGTGTTTTTGAGTGAGATGTGATATGTCTATGATGTGGGACGACTTATAGTAGGAACCATTGATTATAGAAGGAGGTAATGATAGTGACTTAAATCATCCTCAGGTCAACATACTACTCTAGATATGGTTTTTATGTGATGGACCCGATTTTGGTGGGCGATATGTGATATGACCGTACTATAGGACGGTGGCCTAGATATATATAAGAATTTAGTGATGTGATTCAATTACAAGGACGTGGTATAATTATTAAAATGAAATGGGATATCAACAATGTATGACATTAGAGTCTGAGAAAGGAAAAATAGTGGGAAAGCTGTTTGGGGTTCCCAATATCGATTTTCTTCTTCCTATGTTACTATACATGGATTTTTTTATTTGTTGAGTGTTATTTTGTGAGGTTGGGATGGATATTTGAACAATCTAGGTGATGTCTATTCTTTTATTTTCTCATGGGTTTATTGTTATTATTATTTCACATGTGTGTGGTATAATATTTCTTTCCTAGTGACCATACTTTTATGCTATCCCTACCAATTTGATGTGATTTTTTGTTTCCAAGAGGATTATGGGGACCGTGCTGGACACTAATAGATCGTACCATCAAATAACTAATCTTCATTTCAAATGATTTTAGTTTTAGTATTTAATTTTTTTCTAATTTTGTCTGAATCCTCTTTTAATTCATGCATTGTGGGACAGTTTTGGTTTCTTTTATATTAATTCAAGTATTTTATTTTCGATGATTCATATTTTCCCTCAACATTGTATTATTATAGAGGAAAATTCCTATCATTTTTTCATAATTATATACCATTCATTCGTGTCACCAACTTAGGGCCTACTCGAGGTTGGACTCAGGGGGGCCATTATCCCTCATTCTACATATTTCAGAATCATTTTTTAACATGGGGTCACGATGCATTGGTATCATAGGATGATGGTTAAGGGAAATGATGTATTTTAGAGTAAGGGATTGTGATAATTTCATGGGTTGGTGTGGAAATAATGCATGTAGACCATGGTGCATGAGATTGGCTATAGATACCAAATAAGACATGGGATTCCCCCACCCGCCATTATCTAGTGAAATGAAGCTAATAATAATGGACTACAATGTTGTGTGGGCCTATTTATAAAGTGGGGACCTATGAGAGGTCTATGCATCTATAGGAAATAGTTTTTTATTTTAATTTGGTTGTCTTGTGATGGTTAAAATGAATAAAGGTAATTAATATAAATCTTTATAAAATTTAATACTAACCAGATTCAGAAATTCTTTTTTCTTGTCCATTGAGGATCCTATTTTAAATACACGTGTGGCTCAGTCAGTTGTTGTTCAACTGGCTAATATGGTCGATCACCAAAGGGTAGATCTGATATATTATGATAAGGCTTAGATGTGGGAATTATTCACACTTTTACAATAGTATTTTTGGATTTATGAGGGAACTGTTTTAGAAGTCAATAACTACATTTGGTTGGAGGATCATGAGATCGCATTCAGTTTAATCGAGACCATGATTTGATATTGGGTCCCTTTAGCAGTCATTCAACTATAAGGAAATTAACATCTGTGGATGGATTTCTATCTGGGATATAATAAATATGAAGATATTTTTTGGGACTAATTTCAGAAGTAGATTCTGGAAGAGTTACTTTCATTGACTATGATGACAGTAATGAGGCAGAAGCTTCTTCCTCTGTAGTATAGGAGTATGTCCGAGTGGGTGTTGGGAATAATTTTAAAGACCATATCCATTTTTTCCTGATATGTTTTCATATGAGGATCCTTGTATAAGACTTATTTTGAATGTAATTCATCCTTCTATCCAGTATGCAGTTAATATTTTTATGAGGAATACATATTTGGAGGTGATCAAGCAGATGCACTCATGATAAAGATTGACAAGAGAAGGGAAAAAAGAGTTCTTAGAGGAGAATAGTTGTTTGTTTATGGTATCAAGAACTATGAACATTTAGTTTTTAACCAATGTAGAGTTGAATGCATTAGTTTCCCTTCATGCCTTCTAGGGATAGTACTTTCTATGATATACTTAGATATGTAAAGATAGTTTTTTTCTTTTGGGGTTTATGGTCATCGGTATAACTAATGCCTATTAGTTCCCAATTCTTAGTTTCGGGTGTTGGGGTAGGTTCTAGAGAACTAACTTCTGTGTACATAATGATAAAATGTTTTCAAATATTTGAATATCAACAACGTTCTTATCACATCAGGATTATTCTTCTGTGAAACATTGTATGGTTTAATGTATTACCAATAGTTTTCACAGAAAAAGGTCATAGTAGTACACTATTACGAGGAGAACCTAGAAGTATTATAAAACAATTCTTAAATATATATTCTATAGTAGTATGATATAATTTTAGGGACACAAATGATATAGTATATCAGGGATGGTGACTCAAATGAATTCGTGGAACCTTCTCATGGTGTACGCCCATGGTATTATTAATTTTAGGATATTATGAGAATGAAACCCTTCAGTAAGGAACCCAAATTTATATGTGTCATTTTATGTTCCTATATGTAGATGTGTGTATTGGTCCGTATATAATAAGACTATTTTTAATGAGTATTATGAGTCACATAATTTTATTTATTTATGAAAACCTTGAGGACATATGTTTACGACAAGGTAGGATACATTGTATATGTCAAGAGTGATATTGCAGTAATGTAAAATGTGAGAAAGGATTTTTTTTCCCATATATTAATTGACAGAATTTGAAATCTCAGGTCCATTGATATAAATGATGTGTCCTAAATATATCCATGTCATTGGTGTTCTTTAATAAAATTCATTTTTCGAGGGGTCAAAAAAAGATACATCATGCATATATATTGATGGAAGAAGCATGCAACATGCTTGATTAATAATTTCATGATAAATAGATTATATTACAGAATAATATTCTCTATGAGGTATTATTCCATTGAGGAATTAATTTCTCTCTCTAAGAGTTCCTTTATGTGTTGCTAGATTCTAACCTTGGAATTTAGGTTGCTTCGCCTAATGCCACTAAGAAAGAGGTCAAATGGGTCATACAATATGTGTATCCAAGAGCATAGTTATATAAAAAATTGTTATTTATTATTTAATGTGTTGAATAAATATTATTCCAAAACATGGTTTAATAATTAATTATTTTTTCTTGATCCAATATATTCCATCACGGGTTATTCGAGAGAAAATAATGTGAGAACAATGTTTAATAAATATTTAATAAATATTTATTTTCTATTTACTGAATATATTATAAATATATTTATTTATGAATAATATATTGATATTTATTTATTAAATAAAGATTCATTATACAAGGCCCTATAAATATTTTGTAGGAATGATAGAGAATGTTTTTAGGTTCGGAGAGGAAAAATAAATATTGAATATTATTTGATTGAATAACATAGAATTTAATTCTCCAGTTAAGAGCATGTCGAAAAGGAATAATAATGGTATTATTATTATTTGACATGGGGTTCCTTAGAGAATAAATAAATAATAAAGGTCACTTCTGAAATTATTTTATTTTAACCATACTGGGATCATTCTTGGAAAAGGGATCTTTATAGGTCTTGAGGGGATTATCCAAATTCATTGGGAAAACCCAAATATAGGAATTCTCTCTCTTATAAAATAATATAATTAGGATTATATACATGTTGGAAGTGGATAGTTTCAATGCTAGCATCAATAGATGTTTCCAGTGAGACTATTTCAACATCAAGGGATAGAAGATTATACTCCACTAAGGGGAGATAAAGAAGTTATATCCAAGAATTAGGAAATACTCATGGTCAGGGACCCCAACTAGTTCATGTTCATGGACATGGTAATTAAAAGATAGGTATAGGATATTTGTGAGGTAATTTTTACACAATGGAGGAAACTACAAGCGAGGGGCCAAAGACCATTTGAGATATGCATAGTTTTTAAAGTACCCTTGTTTGTGCATTTTTTTGATTAAGGTTATTCACAATACATTATTTCACTGAATCTATTAAATTCTTAATGACTAGTCATCGAGAGTATTTATATTACCCAAATTTCGACTATATTAGTTGAAGTCCATACCATCTTGTTTTATGTATGTTGTGGGTGTAAACTAAATATGGGGCCAGAGTAGTCTCTTGAGAATATTATCTAGTTGCAAATAAATCCATATGATGTTATCCCCAACAACAACTAGTTTTATTCTTTTTATGTTGTTTTAAACTTCTTCTAAAGCTATTCCATTTACATAAATTTAGATAGCGAGCATATGGTTTTAATTAGCGATTAGGGTTATTAGGTGAGATGTCATCATGTTAATCTCATTCATTATTTGATATATAATTTTTTATTTGAATTATTGGATGTTGGGATAGTGGGGTTCCCCATGGTCATTGGGGTGTTTATATATTTTTTCCAAGGATTTTGTGATGCTACCCCCTTGATGTGATATTTAGTTCGGGAGAGATTTTCAACCTAGAGAATCTCTGGTTTTGATGGTCTTATATTGCATGGAATCATATTAATTTTTGTAGTTGTGGATTCATATTGATGATATGATGACCAAGGTTTTAATCTTACCTAGTGTGTTGGTGTGCGATGATCCAATGTTTTTCTCTAAGAAGAAAGATAATAGTTTATAGACTATTGGATTTTGAATCATGTGACGATCAATAACTCCTACCAAATTCAAAGGATTGAATATCTTTTTGAAAATAAGATATAAGAGAGTTGGTTTCATAAAATAAATCTATGATATAGATATCACCTGTTGAAATTGAAATTTGGTGACGTCCTAATGACTACCTTCTAATTTATCTTCAGGGACTTCGAGTTTGTAGTCAGGATGTTCAGTGTCACAAATACACCAGATGTGTTTATCAGAATCATGACATCCTTGTTCTGTGAGTTTATGGACCAGTTCATCATCATATTCATCAATGATATATTGATCTCTCCGAAGTCATAGAAGGAGAATTATGATTATCTCAAAGATGTCTTGATGGTTATTTGATTCCATCAGTTATATGTAATTTTCATTGAAGTTTCTATTTTGGATATTAAGGGTGCATTTACATGTGGATGTGGTGTCTCATTAGGGTGTTGTAATATACACATTGAAGGTTAATTTAGTTTTCTCTTGGGAAACACTTAATAATTTGGAAGTGGTTCATAGTTTTCTTGGTCTTAAAGACTATTATTAGTTGTTTATTCTTGATTTCTCTTTATTATCAGCCCTTTTAGAAATTGTGACCTGAAAATACTAGTATTATCTGGGGAATAATAATTACTAGATAGATTTCGGTTACAAAATATAGGTAATGGTTAATACTCTACTGCTTCAGTTTCTTGAGGAGGGTGTCTTGTTCGATGAGTTTTTGTGATGGTTCTCATATGGTCATAGGATTCATGCTGATTTAGTATATAGTAGTGATATCTTATGGGTCCAATTAGGTTTTTTCCTTATGATAATAACTATTCCACCCATGATCTGAGGCTAGTAGTGGTGGAATTTTCATTGAATTTTTGGTGTTATTACCTCATTAGGGAGGGGTTTCTGGTCTTCAAAAACAACAAAGAGCTAGTGGTATGTTATTTATCTATGTGATCTGAATATGAAATAACATATATGTGTTTATTTTTTTTAGGAATATGATTTTTAGATCTACTAAACCTAACAAAAAAGTAATTTTTTCAACAGATTAAGAAGAAATTTAGGGAAGGATGTTATTCCGGAGTCTGAGGATTCATGAAGTGTGAAGGAGGAGTTGGAGTCCTTTCACCTTGTTGAAATGTTGGATTATTATAGAGGGTTTTTTTCCATATGATGGTGAAATATTCTCTGATGTGGTAGGTGTATGATTCTAAGTGGGGAGACTTATTGGAAGACTTGTTGCACAGTCATGTCATATGTGGTGATGCTCTAAAGGGGTAGTCTAAGGATTCTTAGAATTGGATGATGTTTTAGAAGAATCTATTTCTTCCAGTATAAATTCATGAGGGATTCCGTCAACATTTTTATACCTCACATTTGGATGTAAAAATGGGAGTATCCAAGATTTATTGTGTCTTGAGGATGCATTATTGGGGGTCCAAGGAGAAATGGGTGGTGGTGGAGATTGTTGTTAAGTGCATGGGTTTCTTGTAGGTAATGGCCATGAATTATGTTCCAAGAAGTTTGTTGATTCCTTTATATGTTCTTAAGAGGATATGGGATGAAATTTAAATAGATTTCATCATAAGTTAACCACGATAATAGGGAGGTTGTAATCATATATGGTTGATCATGAATTTGTTGACGAAGTTGGTCAACTTCTTAGTGATCAAGGAGTCTCAAATAATATATTCATTGGCTAATAAGTATGTGGATGATGTGGTTTGGTTTCCAGATGTTTTGATATCCATTTTTTGGTATTGGGTTGCATGTTTTACCTTTTTAGTTAGGAGGGGATTACAAAATTTATTTGGAAGTCAGTTACACCTCCTCATTTCATTCAACCCTCATATAAACAGGTAGATAGAGTGCACTATAAAGGCATTGGATGATATATTGAGAGAAATAATATTATACTTTATTATATTTTTATCATTAATGTTTCATTTGGTATAATTTTAAAACAATAAAAACTACCACTCTTCCGTTGGTATAGCCATGATTGAGGCTCTTTATTGGATACCACTTCATTATCCATTTTTTCATATGGTCATTGTGGAGGTAACATCTCTTTGTCTCAAACTGGTGTATAGAACTATAGATAATGTTTATCTTAATTTTGAAATTATGAAATCATCAATAAGATAGAAGAAGCCATATTCCAATCATAGTAGGATGCCCATGGTGTTCAAGTCTGGTAGCCATGTGAACCTAAAGGCATCCCCTTGACATCAGCAATAGATATTTAGTATGGGTGGTATTATTTCTCCTCGGTTTTTAGTGAACTTTGAGGTGATGGGGTGAGTTTGAGAGGTAGTTTCTTTATTATAATTTGAAAAAAATATATATATTTTTCACTATGTAATCCATATATCTCAGGTTTGTTGTTATATTTACCATGAATCCCATGTCATTTACTTTGGAGAGTTCTATAATAATGATGACGCAATGTTTGTGAAATTACTATGAGAGATATAGTTTTTCTATGATACAATGTTTCATAGACATACCATTACAATTGTTTGTTGTTGTTGGAGGCATGGTGTCATGGTTTGGTGTACTTTGGAAAAAGAAATACATGTTTATTACTAGTACCTGATGTTTTATTTGAGTTTTTCATTACTCTATTTTTATTTTTGAAGTGATGTTTTCTCACATTATTATATGATATTTTTGTTCTCATTGATATATGATATGTGATAATGTTCCAACATATGAAATGGAGAGTACCCGATTCCAAATCAAGGGGCATTATACTCCAACACAATTAAACTTGTGTGGGAGAGTCAGTACCACATAGAGTAGACAATAACATGACATAAAGGGCAGGATTTGACATTTCGTATGTTTGGGTTCATGGAGTTCTTTGGTTAAAATGGTTTTTGGTTTGGTGTTTATGGACGTTTTATCATTTTAGTGATGCAAATTTGTGGTGATGAGTTTGATTGATATGTTTTGTGGACATTTTGTTTGGGGTTTTGGTTGGTAGTATCATTTGAAATATGATGAGATCCTTAAGAGGTATCTCACGCGGTGGTTATTCTAACCACTTTCCTTTTAGGATTTATTTTGGATTATAATGGTTGATAATTATTTGAGAGGAATCTGATATAATGGGCCATACCCTATCATCTAGTTACATTTCTATTTTTTTGTTTGATATGTTTGAGGGTGTTTTCAGTGGAGGATTGGGTTGTTGGGATGTTTTGTCACGAAATTCACATTTTTAAATGTTTAGATATTAGGGTAGAATGGTTCACAACAAGAATAGTTGGATAGTTCAATGATTCTATAAAGATAGTGGTTATCTTGTGAAATGTTTACATTTAGTTTAACTATAATTCATGATATTTGATAATTAAAGGATGTTTGGAAAGTTTTTTAAAGAAAGATGGAATTTTTGTGGAACCCATGGATTACCCAACGTCAAATGTTTACATGATGTGAAGCTTCCAAGATTCAATCTTTTAATTACATTCCTTATTTGAGTATCTTCATTTAGAATTACTATCCTCTCTATGATTTTTTTGGAAATCCCTATGGTATTTTGATTTCACTTCAATGCATCATACTCCTACATCAATCCATTGGTTCTGTTGGATGCCATTTGGTGATCTCTGGTAAGTAATTCTTTCTTTGTTGGTGGTTATCTCCTATTATTCTAATGGGTATTTACTATAAATGTGTTGATTGGGTTTGGGAGGAGTTTTGTGATGAATTTTCACAACCCTTTCATTTGGAGTAGCATGATCCATGATCTCATGGTATGATTATTGTTTGTGGACATTTATTATTCTTCTTATAGTGTGTGGTGAGTTGGTAAAGCTTCTTTGATGTAGGGAATACATAAATTCTAAATTTTCAGTTTCATGTGGTTGGGGTTTTCTTTAGTTAATATATGGGATATTCCTAATAATGATTAATTAAATGACTAAATAAAATTCCAGGGGAAGGGAGAATGATTCAAATGATTTTACATCTTGGATATTATTGTCATATTATCAATTTATAGGCTTGATACCACACTGAAAGTCATGATTTTTTTAAGCCTTCTCTTGTTATGTAGTTATTCTGATATGAGAACCTTATTTAATGTCCATGTGATACAACCCCAAAATGGAAATTAGATTACCACTTATATTTGGATAATTAATTGCTTTCCCCATGATTATGGTTTTTGTGCTAATTTCTCAAAATTAAATAATTAGAATTGATAAAATATCTTGGTTAAATTTTTAAAATGGTTATTGATTTCATTTGATGTGTGGTCATGCTTGTGAGGTTGTTATGTATGATTGATATTCAATGTGGGCCTAATGGGCGAGATGTGCCCATGATTTTTGTGAATTGAGGTGGTGGTTGTTTGGTTATTAATTTAGGGAAGTGAGTTTTTGGTTTCATGTTCATTATTTTAAGGTAGAGAGGCAGTTATTGGTTGGCTATTTTATGGGTCTTGAGGTGGCAGTTTCATGGCTGTGAATTTTGGTTAGTGAATTTATGGTTTTTTAGATGATATTTTGGGGAATCATTATGGTTTTTTTGCAATGTTTTTGGGGTAGTGATAAGGTGGTTTTTTTCATGTCTTTGGGGATGTGAGATGGTAGTTTTAGGGATATGATAGGTTTCTTGTGATGTGTGGTTGTGTCATGAAATATTCCTCGGTAAAGATGGAATAAAGGTTATTTAATTATGTATAAAATGAATGGGGTTTAGTTTATTTAATGGGATGGAAATAGATAAATAATAAATTAAGGATGGGTTGTATGGATTAATGTGGTTGATGCTTAATAATTAAATAAATGGCCTAGATAATGGTATTTATTTGAAATGTGAAATGTGGTTTGTGACTTTCTTTGTAGTGTTGTGAATTTAGAGGTGGTAGTGAATGTGGGGATTTTGTGAGTTGGTTTATGTTTTGGTGTAAACCCATAGGTTGGGATTTTGTGTGGTTATTTATATATATAGGTATATTTGTTGAGTTTTATATATTCACCCCACTCATGTTGATCATTATGTGCAGAAACCATTATAATAACATGGGGAATTTTTTTCAAACATATCGGTGATAAGGATACATGATTGGATACCCGCCCTTTCACACTCTCCTTTCTAGACTAGTTGATATTCATAGTTTTTTATGCTTATAAGACTGAATGTGTAATAGGTGATCGAAAATGTGTTTTTAAGTGAGGTGTGATTTGATCAATATGTGGGGTGGTGGCAGAGGTGTCTTCGGGTGATATGTGATGTGTCTATGTTGAGGGGAGTCGTATGGTGGTTTCTATAGATGGTAGGAGGTGGAAATGTAGTTTTTATCATTCATTATCGTGATACACTACTACTATGTTTATGGTGGTGATGTGACGGACCAATTGTCAATGGGTGAGCTGAGGTGTGACCGTGTTATGGGATAGAAGCCTAGGTGTTTGCATGTGTGATGTGATTTGAGCAAGATGTGGGGCGGTGGCCTTGGATTCTATGGATTTGATATGATTTTTCTATGCTTTACAGTAGTGTAATATGTTATTTGGAAGGGATTGGAGTGCTAGGATGTATGCAGTTGGTCATTAAGATAAGAAAACAGTGTGAAAGAATTTTTGGGCACCTTTTATCGATATGCTTCTTATAATGTTATTGTACATGCCTTGTGTAATTTTGTGAGGATTCCTTGGTGATATTGGTATGGATTGTTAACCTATTTAGGTGTTTTTGGTAATGATCGTAGTTCAGTGGTTTATTAGTATGATTATTTCACATTTGTATGAGAGACTCTGGTATTTCTGTTGAGTATACTTATATGTTCACCATACATATAATAACTTCTTTTTTAGGTTTCTAGGAGAATAAAATTGGTTGTGATGGGTATTACTAGCTCGTACCTTTGGATATCATTTGTTCCACTACATCAACATTTTCTTTTAGTATTTAATTTTTGAGATTTTATCTATATAACATTTATTTATACATACATCATGGGATAGTTTTCTGGTATTTTATATTATTTCATGATGTTTATTGTGGTTGATTCATCTTATATTTTGATCTTATACTATTATAAAGGGAAATTCCTCCCATTTCCTTATATTTTTATACCTTTGGTGCTAGTTGCCAACCTATGGACTAAGAGAGGTGGATACCAAGGGTTATTATCACTCCCCCTCATTGTTGTATCATTAGGGGGTGGGTTTCATGATAGAAATGTTAATATCAATAAAATTTATGGAAATTAATTTGAATTTTTTAATATGTTGATTGATATTTATCTCTATAAATAGAAGATACACCGACCACTAATGGATGAAAAATTAGAAACAATATTATATATGGATTAGAGGTTGGTGGATAAATAGTGTAAGGACTGAAACATATCATTCAAAATTATTACATCTTAATAGATGAATATTCATTAAACAATAAAATGATACATGCCAAAAAAATTAGTTCTAGTTAAATTTAAAACATGGACACAAAAACAACATGACTATAAGTGAGCTATATCATCTCCCAAAAAGTTCTTCGTAACTATCACCATTTTTATACAAACCATGCAGAATATATTAAATCATAACATGGGGAAATAAAACATAATTAATGGTGAGATTTGATGACCAGTGGAGGTAAATAAGTGAAATATCAACATATCATAACCATAAGGATATGAAAACCTAAATAGTAAATATGAAACCCATGTCGTACATATCATCACTAATGGAAAGATAAGTTATACGAATGTCATTACAATAATGGTATATTCAAAAGAATTGTTTGTTTAGGATATATCAATGGGTCTCAAGACTGTTAAGATTTCGGACTTGGGCAATAAAAATAGTTTTCTATGACCCGTTGGTATATGCCACATGAATATACATTATACTAATGGTTTTTTTATACCATGGGAATATAAATATACCAGTAGTTTCCAAACAATTAACATATGTCTTATTTGTTTTATCTATACCAATAGATTATAAACCATTCTTATATAGACCTCTAACCATCCCATGTAGAAGTCCCCCACCTTGGATCAAACCACCAACACCTACAAAAACACTACAATACCATATGTAGAATTCAAAAAAACATCACCTAAAAAAAGTATATGAAAAAATAAAAAATTCAATAGAACACTTATATCTTCCCACCAAGACACAATAGTTGTAATAATCTTCAAACACCTTTTCCTACAATACCCGAAACTCTTTCAGAAGATATAAAAAATTTAGGAAACTAATTAATCCATTAATCTCTTGATAAAACAAGTTTAAAAATTCACTTGTATTCATTCACATCCAATAATCAAACATCAGGTGTCTTAAATTTTCATCAAAATGTGAAGGATCATTTACCTTCTCATCACTACCAATATCATCACTATCACCATTAACCTCATCTTTATCATTATACACACCATCATCCTCCCAAAAATTCTCAGCATCACTATTACCATCACTGTCACCGTCATCATCACAAGGAATGTAATCATCCTGACCACCTATAAGACCATTTCCAAGTTCCCTATATAATGAGCACATATTCGACATAAATGTATCACAATCTATGGATATATCTTCTATAAGTGATGAACATAAGGATTATATGAATTTCATAAATTCATCATTGGATTTTGAATATATTCATGCTCTTACGTGACCATTTTTTAGCATCTTCTACATCAGTACGAGCACGTGCTACCTCTGCACAACCTGTTTCTATCTCGGTGATAATAGAGCTATCAACTAGAGTGGGCCAATATTTATTTGATAAAATAAACTTCAAATTTTGATATCATACTCTCCCATAATTATCGCCTCTTAATAACTATGTGTAATTTTTTTTGTCCAAACATGTCAGTTTCCTTCTCATTAGGGGCCTCTAAATGACACAAATAAAAATATAAATGATCTATTTAGTTATTGAAGAGATACTAAAATTTGAAATCAATAATTTAAAAAATACAATACACTATTTTTTTCATTTACCATGCTTCCATATTTATTATTTCTACTCAATAAAAACAATTTTTTCAAGGAACTCCTCCTTCAATATTTAATACCACCCTATGTTATGATATTTTATAATGAAAACATTATTCAAAACATATCATGTTATGAGTCTCCTTGTTAAATGGAATAAAAGTTATGGGAATTTAATTTTTTTTTAAAATAGATCATAAAACTTATTTATAATAGTAACTCAAAATTCAAAAGAACTTCATACTTAAGATATATTTTCGAAACAATATTTTTAATATCTAGTATTTATTTTCATATTTTTTTTATAAATATGTAATTTATATCAGAGTCTAAGCCCAAAATTGAATATATATTAAAAACATTTTTCAATGTTAGAATACATTAGTTTTGAGAGATATAAAATCAAAAATTGAATTTGAGAGAAAGGAAAACTCCTATTGGTTGAATATTAAATCATTTATTTTTTATATTAATTAATATGTTCAAATAATATTTAAATGTATATGGTTTTCTGATAACAAGGTATATGGTTTTATTCAGGGCTTCATTTAATATAAAATTACACAATATTTTAATTTAATACAATTTTAAAATATATTTTGTAGTTATTTATCTTATATGTTTGTTGATATTACTAAGGTAATCATCTCCCCTAATGGGTAGTTAGTATTGAGGAAATTAATACATGAATGACTAATGTTATAGTCAATTTAAAAATTCAAATTTGTGTTGAAGGAAATTGGAAATGGTACATGTCTGATCATATTTTTTTATTATATATTAATTCCATCCTATTTATCATAATCATCCTTTTTAAAGATGAATTATTTGGAATGACATTAGTTTAGTATGTCATGTCCTAAGAGGCCATCGTAGCAATTAGATCTTAATAACAATCATAATTTTTAAGTTTTGGTTAATTTTAAATGGGGATTAAATGGATTATTGTGTACAACATTTTGAGTAATATCTACCCCTAGGGAAGATCCCAATTATCAACCCGCTGAACAAAGTTCTTGATATAGTGTCTCTATGATGTACCTACTGATATATATTTTCCTTCATAATCTGTTTAAGCATACGATTCATTTAATTTACGTATGATATTTTTGGAAGTATTTGGATTCATAATGACATGTTTGGAAGTAGTTGGATTCATAATGATATTTCATATCCTTACATAAGTTTTCATGTAGTTGGATTCTAATTGATATTTTTCTAACATGAAGTTTGTTTTAGAATAATATAAATATCTAAAGACTATTTCTTGATAATTTTTACATTGATATGATTCTTTTGTTATCTTTTATTGTCAACATATGGGGAAATTTTTTTGGATTTCTTTTAGGGAGAGATGCTGATAGATTATTCAATGGGTTTTTTGTTAAATATGGTTTGTAATTATAATTATACATGTGGTGAAACATGTAGTGTCAAAGTAATTTTGGATCTTCTGGTGAAAATTTCTATCAAAAATTTATTTGAATTAATATGTTATTTATAGAGTTGTTTTAGATTATTTTACAAAGTTTTTATTAACAGGTGGTGTCGATACCAAATTAATATTATCAAAAAAGTGTTTTTTCATGCCCTTTTTATTTAAAACTACTTTCTTTCAATGATCATGAATAATTGTAATGTATAGTTATTGATAATTGAATAATTGAGTACACTATTAAAGGAAACATGTTTTAGAAGTGGAATGATGTTTGATGATGATTTTTTTGATAAATAGTTGTTTTCAACAAACCCAAAGGTGGATAATTTTAGAAAAGACCTTAGTTTCCTTATGGGGTAGTACATTTTAATAAATCTATAATTAAACAGGCCAAAATTTTCACAAAATCGTTTTTCCAAGTTTCATGGTGTTTGGAGTGTTTTGGTGGAAATTGGATATGTTTTTTCAAACATGGGATTAAAGTATGGATACAAAGATGATTAACGTGAACTTTTGAAAGGTATTATAATACTCGGTTAATGAACAAATAGATTACATAAGATTAAACTGATAAATTAGCCAATGGCATATCGGAATAAATTTATAAAATTTGGTTATGTATTAATAATATTATTTCTTAAATTACCACATAAGGATTCTCAAAAGTGATGTAATGGTATAAATCTAGTATGGGATTTAAATATTACTAAAGGGTGTGTTCAACATGTGTTCTAATATTATCTCAAAGGATAATATCTTCATTTAAATAATTTATTATCTTATATAATATTCACAACAAAGATCTATAATCTATGTTATAATAATGAAGAACTTATATAATAATAAACATGAATGTTTAGTTCTCATCTAAGAGTGTTGTGATTTAATAACTGTAGATGTATAAGTAAACTATTGGTTTCAAAATTCACGAAACTGTCATATATAGGTTATTTCTATGATATTTCATTTAATATAGTTATAAGAATTATTAAAAATATTCCCTGTTATTTTTTTCATGACAAAAATAAATAAAAACATGAAGGATTTTTAGGGATCTTAATTTGATACTTCCAGTTGATTTGATTATTATATTGGATGGATTATCCTTGAAAAAAGTACATATTTATCAAATGAAAACAATGTATCTCTACCCAGTGGTTTCACGTTAGGATGGACTAACATGTTCATATATAATACCATCATAATAGTTTTCTATAGGCTTTATGATTATTCATTCACTATAGTTTCCATTTGAATAAAAATAAGTCTGATATAGGGTGATCTAATAGGTATAAAATAGGTTATACACTAAATATTGATATTATAAAATTTAATACAATGAAAATAAATTCCTTTGTGGGATTGATTGAATGAAATTGGAAACATTCAATAAAAATAATCTGAAACTTGAATTTGATGGATTATAAGGATAGTGCTTTAGAATCCATCCATGATAATACTATTAGGTTTTAATGAAAGAAAATCAAATTAATAAGACAAAATAAAATTATTTAAACAATTATAAATAATTTAAATCCTTGGAAAATAATAGGTTCAAAGTATATTTTTTTTAGTGTTTCACATATAGTAAAAATTATAATTAGTAAGAATAGGAATATTCAATAAAAACAAGAAGAAATGTGGAGACTATCCAAAGAGAAAAAGGATATATGTTAATACCTTTAAATAGTGAAATGAGTCACTAAATAATAATTTCATTCACATAATTCCACATTTAAAATATACCATGAGAATATAAGAAAACATAATTATGTAATCCTACTTAAAATTATTTCACAGATTGACAGTCTCACCCCACAATAAAAAATAACTTTTTTATAGCAGGATGTTTTGTTCTGAAGTTCAAAAAAAATAATGTTTTGAGTAATAATTATTTGTTTAAAACAAAGAAAACTTCATTTAAATCAAGCTTAATATTATAGGGGAATATAATTAAGCTTAAATATTATAAAACACCATGTAAATCATTTTACATCCAAAATATCATATTTTTGTATTTTAATAAAATAGAAGAATATCTGTTAATAATTTCCTAAATAAATATTTTTAACATTAATTAAAACCATATTTGTGGTAAAGTCAATGAGAACCACCAGAAATGAATTTTGAAAAAAAAAATTGTAAAATATGGGTTGTTTTTCATATGCCAGTAACATATAACACAACGTTCATAATAAAGAACTAATTTTCTCTATGAAACCACTTTGAATGTTTTATTGTATAAAAAACCATATTTTGTATATCATATTATTCGAATTCTTATTGAATATTTTATTGGATATTGATTGTTGAATAAATCACATTAATAGCATTGAATATGGTTAATAATTAACAAATGTCACACAAAAATAGAGTTCATCCTAGTATATACCCAATTAATAAATTAAATGATTTTTTAATTATCTATTGAGATATAATTTTAAATGTCTTTCATCAACAATTTAATTATAGTAGTATTGGGTATACATAAAAAATATCATTTCTAATTTTTAACTATGATAATAAATTTTCAATAACCATATGAATTATTAAATCATATAATATCAAGAAATTATCTAAATTTTTATAGGTTATTTTTATATAGTATATAAATGATTTATATGAGTATTTAATATCTCCCTTAGTGGATTTATATAACCAAATAGTTTGAATATGAAATACCGACAACATTTTTATTGATCGACGTAAAGGAAATGATTTTATTTTACTATTACTAGATAGACTATGTATGTTATATAAAAATATTATTTAACAATTTTATGAGTTGAAAATATATTTATATGTTATAATAATTAAAAATGTAATTATAGTTATATAAATCTATAATAAAATGATTTGAAAATATGAACTTCTTTTCATGTTCTAGCAACATGGAATAACCCACAGTGTAGAGGAATTTCATAGCATCTTTATTTTTTTATTTCCTTCGGATGCTTCCTCAAAAATAATTTTCAATAATATAAAATAAATTTTTAATGTAAATCATTATAATTTTCCTCCCCAAACCACAAATTTGATTGATAAATTTAAATATATACACTTCCAATGAGCAATAATTTCCCAATAATGTGATTTTGAAAACTCAATCATGATAAATTGTAGAGATAAATCCAATCCCAATATAGAAACTCATCCATTATACAAATCATGCATATATCCTCTCAACCTCTCACATTATTCCAGGAGGCATGTAATCCTAGTATCCTCTTTATAGGTAAAATTATAGTCAATATAGTATCAAAATATAAATTTATATAAAAAAATTAATAACATAACATTAAATTAGATGAATTTTCTTACCCTTATTTTCTCCCATGATTTATCCTTTAATTAATTTTAAATTTTTCTCTATGATATTGGTCTTACCAGAATGAGTTTATATTATTTGTTATGTGTCACCATAAAACATAGAAATTATCACACTTCATTACCTATCATTTTATTATCCTTTTTGTACTCAAACTTCATCAATGTGTAATGGTTCCACAACTCATGTATGCATGTATTCCCATGCTACCTAATGTTAGATGTAGCTGTGAAGGGTAAAATATTATACAGATACATCATAAGGTGAAAATATATTTTCATTGAAAAACATTACATGGGTTCTATAACTATACCTAAGACAAACTGATCAGTGGGAACATTTGGATCCCTAGGATCTATAGGATCATCAACCTATATAGTAGAAGTGGGGTCCAATTTTTGAATATGGGGAAAAGAAATTTTTAGAGTATAAGTCAAAGTAGAATTAATGTAGATGTTTTAGGAGAATGATGTAGACGGAAAATAAGATTTCAAAGACATTTGTGGAAAAGTATAATACAAACGTGGAATGTGATCCATCATCGAATAATAGAAATAAATACATGGAGATTTAGATGTAAATGGGGGTGGATGTATAGTTGGACTAAGTATACTTGTTTCCTCAAATAACACGGTGGGATAATGAAGTGTGTTGGATGTTATATCTATTAAATGGAAAAGGTGTGATTTAGTATGAGGAGTGGTGCGAGTAGCTACCATACACTACCACCCTACATTGTCTTGCAGGAAACAACTACCAATAGGTTTTTTAGGGAAATATATTCTCCTATGTGATGTATCGTGATCAAATGATAAATAAATTGATCATATGAAATTTTATGCTATTGGTATATATATATATATTAGGACACTCAAAATTGGAACTAGAGGAGGAATTTCCATCACTCTAATGTGGATAATATTGTCTAACATCTTATTCATTCATACGTCTTCTATGTTTTTCATTTCATGAATTTGAAGAAAAAATATATTAATTTTATTAAAGATTCATAGCTATAGTGTAATCCAAACAAGATATAATATATTACATGACTTAATTAAGGAATAAAAATTATTAATCCAAATAAAGGATAGTTAGTAACCTAAAAATAATATTATATCTAGTGTGAATAATATAAAAAAATAAATGAAGTGACATTGATAAATCAAAATGTTCAAATTAGAATGATTATCTTGCATATGAAACTGTTTTCATCCTCATTTTTTAATTTATTACATTTTATGTTTTGTAAGGTGTTTTAAGTACTAATATAGTTCAATTCAATATTTTAAAATGAAACTCAATGAAAAGTGTGACCAGTATATACTATAAATGCACATGAATTTCATGTTGTACACAAAATATTTTTAATCAATATTAAATGAAATTTCACCTTAAAAAATTATTAAACTCAATTATAGATAAACCGAAATCACTGATATTTTAGATGGATAAACCTATATATTTCCCACAATATCTTAATGTTCACAATCAAATATAAATATTTCTCTATTGGAGTCATCATAAGTAAACAATTGATCGAAGTCAATGGGGATAGTGGTGATGTCAATTTCAGCTGCACTATCATCAAAAATATTTCTTTGGATTATGTCTCCTATGACATCAAATTCATGTCAAAGATGATCTTTCACATAAAAATCATGTTTCTCCAAGGATGAAAATATATATGGTTCATCAGTAGAAATAGTCCCATCCATTTCAATAACATGAAATCCCTAACCATCAATAAATTTACCATGTATCGTAATTGACTCAAGCCACTTGTATTTCATCATAGTGTCTCAACTATGAGAGTAATAATTGAAAATTTTTATTTTATAAATTACTTCATTATATGTAAACTTTTAAAATAGTGGACTCAAATTCGATGCACTTTTATAATATTTTATTGTTGACGTTACCATGACACCATCATGTTGTGTTCTCAAATTTATTTACCATTCAATGATAATAAATGTATACCCAATGATCACAATTGATTTGCATTCAAGAACCACATAATTATGACCATAATTAAAAACTCTTATTTCCTAAGATATTGGTTTAGAAAAAAAACTAAACATCTTAAATATAATAGAATATAAAAAATAACTAAATATTATTTCTTATTATGTTGTTGTAGTAATAATTCTACCTTCACATTCAGACAATAGAAAACACATTGTTATGAAATGTTTATCTCCTTCCCAATGATAATGAATAATTATTTATAATTATAATTATGTTATATTCCCTATCAATAATAATACAAATATTATAATAAAGATAAACTATATCATGTGATTAGTTAACATATATATTTGGAATTTACATTCTTGAGAGATATTTGGGATGAAGGTTCATCCATCTACTCTCTGTAGAAGAAAACCTGAGAATAAGTATGTTGATTTTTCATTGTCTTCTACTCATGAAAGAGATGTTATCAAAAAATCATCCAATAGGTCTTTGTTATTGGCTTATGATAACCTGGTCAATCATGTGCATAATTTTAAAGGTAATGGATTAATTGTGGATAATTCCACGTTGAGTGGTCCATTTACTACTCAGGTAGATATTTCTAAGTAGATTATGTCGAATGATGATCATGATATTTCTCCGACTATATTAGTTTGGGATGAAAAAAATTCCTAGCCTCTCTATTGCTGGCTCACCTATTTTTTCTTCTCTTTCATATATAAGTAGGAATGATAGTACTCTTGTAGGGTTGTATCATGATGAGGATGTTGAGCTGTCTCCCAACATTTTGGCTCCACAAAATGTTAATTGTCAACAAGAAACCCAGAATCTTATAAACTCTTCAATGATGTAGTAAATTTATATAATCAAGGAATTCACACAATTTATAGAAGTAATTGAAAAATTGGTTCAATTTTATCATAAAAATATTCTTGATTTCACATTATTCATTTTCATATGTTGGTCTAATAAAATAAAAAACATTTAAAGAAATCCATAAATTTTTTACCCAATTAATCATTCACAATAGATCCTTAGAGATGAATTATATTCTGGACATAGTACATCAATTTGAACACATTTATTTCAGTTGGATACATCCTCTAAAATGAAATATGTACCCTAAGAAGTATTCCATTTTGAATATAGATAGTTAGATGTATTATGCATGTGAAATATGAGGGAGTAAAATTTTCTCTAACTCACACAAAATTAATGTTTCATCTTCCTTAATTTTTTCAAGAAATAATAATAAAACTTATTAGTAAAAATATATCTATAAAAATGGAAAAATTAAATTATTTCCATCCTTTTATAATTTTAATGTAGATCATGGATTCTTATTGGAATCATCTCATACGGAAGGATGTAATAGTCATGAGCCTTCTAATATTTCAATTTCAACTCACTTCTAATGACCCATTTTTTATATTATACTTGAATATTCATCATGAACATTGATAGTCTCTAGTACTTATAAAAATTTATTTTTTCCTATAAATTTCATCACATAATAATCATGATAATATTTATATTTATTTTCACTAATACACATAGAATCCAATTATAGTGTGATACCCTAAACCTACCATGTCACACTATATTCATATATAATATTTTGACATTGTATTGAAATTTAGAATAATTTAATGTAACATTTGACATATATTTATTTAATGTCAATTACATTAAATAAAAGACATAAAAAATTTTGTTGAGAAATAATGATACTCAAAGTAGGTACTTTTATTCTTATAATTTTAACTAGATTCAGTGGAAACTCTTTTCCTATTTATAGATTTCATACGACCTTTCTGAAATTAAAAACTGACATCATCAAAATCATTAGGAATATCAGTTACAGACATATCCTATCGTGGATTTTGGGTCACCATAGTATTTTAAAACCATCGATGATTATTCTTATATTGATGATCCATTAGGTAGAATCATAGATGTCCCAAAAAACTAAAACAATGTCAATATTAAATCCTTCTAGATCAATTAATCTTCATCGAAATTGGACATAAATGGTTTCCCTACATTATCAATCCAGACATTATTTCATAAGAAGAAAAATCATTAATCATCCACCTAATCACATCACATATCAGAAATATGTATTTATAAAATGATTTGTATGTGTGAATAATAATATTACAATGAACCATTAACTCGGTTTTTAAAGGTTTAATGTGTACATATATATCATTTCTTGGATCAAAAGGTCCAGATTTTAGTATACTCGTGATAGTGATTGGTTTTTTATACAAATCCATGAAGGAAAGTTATAAATGTTTATAAAGACCACCCATGTGTTCTAAGAAGTATGAATCTACCTAAACATATTAAAATTGTCACATAAAAGACCCAACCTCATATTAAACACATCATCTAGAAAATTATAATACCATACATCAAATACCAGGAATGCTAATCCATATTCATGATGATTGAACTCTTCATTATAAATGTTTCTCTAATGATCATTCTATCACATATTTATCAATATTTCTTTATACATGAAAGGATTATGGATTATTGGAATCAATAGAATGTTGCACATAACATTTTGTGTAATAATAAATGGTGTTCTATCAGTTTTTAGATTCTGCCAAGATGTGAAAATTTTTATAAACTCAATTTTTTTAGTAGTTTCTACCAAAACATTTTTCAATCCTTTGGAAAAGCATGAATTTTGTTTTTAAAAAATCCATGTTCATTAATAGACTTCCATTAAAAATAGTTGTTTTATGGTATATCAGAATCATTGGGATGTAAGACCTCAACAGGGTATTAATATAATCTATATTATCATTATAAATAACATAGTTGGTCTTAGCATGAAAGAGTTAGATAATAAATTATATCTTCTAAGTTTTATATCATTTTTTATATACTCGAGTAACGGTAACATCATTCAGCTTTTTCACATTTTAAAAATTGTAATTTTAATTACCCAAATCAACTTTCCTCATATTGATGTATTCGTGGGTTTTAAACCATTATTTATCATGAATATTAATATAAGAAAATTGTTTATATAATAAATTCACAAATCTAGTACTCTCTATAATATCATGAAAATTTTGAAAAACAAATTCTCCCCATTTTGATACTAGACATAGGATTTTTTTAGATAGTTTTTAAAATCTTATCTTACTTCCTAATGATGTACCCACGGTATTCCAAAAATTATAACATTGGAAGTGTGTATGATCACTATATGAAGCATTTTTAAATGAAAAGTCTAAAAATATCTCAAAGTTGTCTTGAAATCAACTTAATATCTCATCTAGTTCACACATTCAACTTCTATCAATTCCGTTTAAAAATATTATATTTCATGTTATAAAATAAATTAATTATTATTGAAGTTAATTGATAATATATTTAATAAAAATGGACTTCTTTTCAATTTAAATAAAACCATAACTGAAACACTAGTATATACAAGATTCATAATATAAAATAGAAATAATATTGCATATATATAGTAATATATATATATATATAACCCTGATATCGAATTCCATTGTATCAATTTGTTCTTGAAATTTTTTTCCATGAATAAATTTTTATAATAAGATAACCAAACCAAAAATAAATTTTTATGGTTCTCCATAAAGAGTCTTAAATCAAACATTGACCACTATATATATTTTACAAAAAAAATAAGACCATCTAGTAATAATAATTTAATTTATTTGAAAAGGCCAGATCAATTGTATATTATCTCATGAAATTAGTTTAGTTTGACTCACTAGTGCACTGTTGTTCAACATGTAAATTTATTAACCAAGAGGAAAACGTTTTGACTATTTAATTGATTGAATTTCTCAAACATCAATTTAAAATGAAAATCTAAAAATTTACGATTTTGAGTGAAATTTTTTTTATAAAAGTGTAAAATTAGGTTCCATGTATCAAAAAATGTAGGGTTGGTAATTATATTAAGAAACCCATCACAAAATAAGTCCCCTATAGGGATTGAGCTAACAAAATAATTGACTGAAAAACTACAATTAAATAAATAGCAGTAGTGATGGTAGAAAATAATAGATATAAATAGACTAAACAAGTATAAAATTATGATACTCGGCTTTAATATATGTATGGAAAACACTTGTTTCAATAGTACACAAGCATAAAAACAAATAAATAATTAGATTAGATGTCACTAAAAAATTATAACTATACAAAAAATGTATTCCACCCCAAATAGTGTGATAAACATAAGAAAAATAGACAAATCCAGAAGCCCGAACAACATTCAGACATTAAACATTTCAAAAAACATCCACTACAACAAACAGATCATCATTATAATTCTAACAACTTTTATATATATCTGAGAAAACTCTAAAAATAATAAATTTAAATTGTCATAATATAATAAAAAATAATTACTAAAATCCATGAGCACCATTACTGACCTTCGTTCAATTAATTTGGAATAATACGAGAATAAAAAATTTAGGATAGTGTTTTATACCTAGGAAAAAATGAAAATGATTATTGGAAGAATAGATGATAAATTTTAAACATAAAAATATTTTATTGAAGAACAACCAAATGAAATAGAAAATGAGAATATATTAATGTTTATATAAAGGATAATAGAAGGTGATCATATGTTTCAATCAACATGATTTTGAGTTATAAGGATAAGATTTGTGAAAAATTATGTACCAATTATGTAAAAAAATAATTAGTATGACTTATTTATACCAATGGTTAAAAACCCATTTTATAAGATTATTTTTTTAAACAATGTTTATATATTACCATTGTTATAGCCTTGCACAAAAATGTCTATATAGAAACATTTTTATAAAATCATTGGTGTATCATTCACTAAAACATAATATACAAATGATTATTGTAAATAGTTGCTATTGACAGAACTGTAAACATTTTTTAAGAAAACCATTTCTATAAACCTTTTAGAAAATGGCCCCTTTATACTAGTTCATATATCATATACATGGGTCCTTAAATACATTTTGGATGTATATAAGAAATTATTCATAGTTTAATAGAAGAACATGATCCATAATAACATAAAATTGGAATAAGTTATAGATTTTCGGCATAAACATAAACATAGAAAATAATTTCCATAATATTAAGGGTCATTTAAAAAATTATCATTGTGGAATTGGTTCACTATAGGAACCATTATAGTAGTAAAGTTTCCCTAACAATATGATCATAAAGGAAAACAATACCTTACTGAAAATCGTTCACTATCCATTCTAGATATTTTTATCTTAGTAGATATCAATATTTATCCAATACATTAGATGGAGATATAGGTTTCAGTAATTATATAATGAAAATCATACATATTTCTTCCATAGGAACATAAAATATTCATCCTATTAGTTCCAAGGAAATGAAATGGGATTTATAAAAAACCTCATCATATCATAACATAAGAAAATAAATTTGCTTCATTAAAAATTTCAGCATAGGATAACATGTAGAAAAGAAACAATTTTCAAAAAAAAATCATAAAAATTTGAAAACATTTAAAGACATAATAATGATTTTATCCATATATCATGTGACTAATAAATCTTATGTTTCATCATAGTATGTCATATTATATGGGAAATAATTTTAAAATATCATTTGGAATATTTATTGAGGAAAATAACCATTCCAATTTTAAATGCAGATTTCAAAAAAATACTTCCAAATTAATTTTCTAGTAAAATAAAATTTATAATATATAAATGAATCTATATATAAAATAATTATAATGATGGGGGAAATTAATTTTATATTTTATGTGTTAAAAAATATTACTTCGACATTTTCACTAATACACAAACTTTCCTTATTTAGATAATGACATAAATATTTATTTAAAAATTCATTTTTAAAAATTAAAACATTACTAATTATCCCTTAAAAAATAATTTAGGAAATTATGAAAGTTTTTTTAATTCATTTTTATAAATCAAAAGTATTGAATAAAAATGATTTTCATCCAAATATAAAAAGTAAGTCATGTTTTATTTAAAACATTAATTTTTCCAATTAATTACATAAAGAGAAAAAATGAATGTAAAATAATTATTTTCAAGAAATAATAATGGGAGATGGAAATAAAAGAATATAATTAAAAATTAATTCTTTATCAAAGTCCTACTCATAAAAAATCCTGATAAATAATTGGATTGTAACATCAAACATATACCACATTAGTATCATTTGAATCATAGGACCTGTTAAATAGTAACATCAAATGAAAATTGGAATATCATCAAATAAGTAGTTAAAAGATACATATTTTATATAGTTATATATATAAACCTCGCAATATAATATATGTTCACAATATAACATATGTCCCAATGAAGGTAATTTGAGACAAAAATCACATACCAATTTCGTGACATTTGAACCATAGACCCCATAGAAGAGAGATCCTAAAATGGATATGAAAATACCATTAATTTTCTAGAGAATAATAATAAAATAAATTAATGGGTATAATAAACACCACATAAAATTAATAGGTGGTGAATTAAGAATCTGATTCATACAGGTAAATAGTTAGATGGAAATCCCTTAAAATAAGTCTTGACTTTTTTTTATATTATCAATCCTCCAGTATAATAAATTTTTGTTTATAATAAATATATTCCATTAACAAAGATATATATATCATAACATATATGATCTACTTATTATATTTTTTTTATTCATTTAATAATAATTAAATGTTAAAATCATTTTTCAGTTAATAACTGCTTCTTTTTTGTGTATTTTTCAGTTCGATATTTTATGTCATATTATATGGATAATGGCTCTGTATCTCTAAAATATTATATATGATTTATTTATAGTATATATTAATTATATATTTATTTATATCATCGTATAAAATTTAGAATAGAAAACAAAATACATAGTTATTACCTTCCGTGTAGAGCGTGAACTAATCATGTCACATTATAAGGCGATAGTCCTCTGTACACACAAGCGACATTATCGTATTACCATAAAAATGTTAGAAGTAAGATGTGGTATTATAATTTAAATTGAATAATAATATCATAAATTCCATATATAAACATTTTATCCAACTTCATATCATTCTTGGAGGGGAATTGATGGAAAACGAATAACATTGGTTTGTAAGGTTGTAGTCTATCGTACACATGATCAACAGTTTCATTTCCCATATGATGGAGGTGGAGATAGATATAGGTTATTATATTTACAAAATAATATATTATTATATGATATATAATTATATTATTATTCATAATAATTTATATATATATGGATTATTTTGAATAATATTTAATACAAAAACACATTTTTTTAAACATTACCTCTTCTTTAGAAACCACATTAGGTTTAACTGATATCCATCCTTGATTAGAGTTATGTTCACAAAAAAAGAATACATGATTTAGGAAGGTATGTAAGGAAGATATTTTCCAAGTTATTGGATGATGAAACGTATTTCTTATATGATAATTGGAGAGGATAATGGGTGTCCCTTTATAGGTGTACAAGAGGACACACATGGTATTTTTGAAATGAATTTTATTGTACCCATGTTTTTATCATGAAAAAGTATAAAAATGAATCATTCTCTAATATAAAAGTTTATAAGATCTAAATATTACCATAAAATTAAAATTTGGAATTTTTTTATTAGATTTTACCACTTATATTTTATTTTAACCCATAGTAAACCCATTTTTACCATAACAGTAGTAATTAATGATTACTATTTTCCTTTTTATTTGAAAAAAATATTAATTTGACCATATTATATACTACAAATTAACCATTATAAAAATATAAAATCCAATTTTATAAATTCCATTTAAATAATTTTAAAATTTTAATTTAATATTAAACTTCTTGATGTGATAAAAAAGTAGCTTTGCATTGAGGAAATGTTGGAAAGATTAAAATGATTTCATATCAAAATTAAAAATGAAAATAATTCCTAACGAAATAAATTATAATTTTATGTATATATATAGTGGAATAAATTTTACATTTAAATGTATTTCAAAACAATGGATTGACCTTATAATTTATTTAATCAAAAATGCAGTTTTCAATAAAAACCAATATTTTTCACTATTCATTAACAAGTTAATCTTTTCTAAAATCTATCCAAAAAAGTTAATATTTTAATAATTTTGAAATGGTTATTTAAAAATTAATTTTCTTTTTATAAATTAATTTTCAAACTGTATAATAAATTAATTTTATTATTGTTCACGAAAGTAAATGAATACATTTTTTTAGAAAATGGTATTTTCAAAGCATATAAAGACTTTACAGAATATTAAGTAATTTTTTTAATATTTATTATTTATATAAACTCATTATACATAATATTTAAAATTTATTTATTCCTATTAATCATTACAATTTTTAAATCTAGGAAATAATTTTCTCTTTAAATAATAATATTAATGGTTATTTGTTGTTTGTTTTAACTCGGTCTTGCATGTAACACATGCTATCAAACAAATTAAATTTATTGAAAAATTATATTTCACAAAATAAATGGGTGTTAAATAAAACCCATATTAAAATTAATTTTTCCCTGAAATTCCATCACTCTGATACTAATATATGTCGATACTTATGCATCATCATACCCTTAAGCTCTGATATAACTTCCTCAAACATGTGGTTTCACCATAAAATTTTAACAAGGTGTGTGGTCTTATTTAAAAGAACATTACCTATTGAATATATAATCTCAAAAAATTTCCCTCATAATAAATATCCTGATCCATCTGTATAACCTTGGAGATCATTATATGTGAAGGGTAAGTTATGTACTTCATTAAGAGAGAAACATGGAACACATCAGGAACTTAAGAGTGTTTTGGTAGAAGCAGCTATAGATAGGCTAAAGTCTGGATATGATCAAGAATTGTAATGGTACAAGTATACTTAGTGATTATTTTTTCTTTATTTCCAAACCTCATTACCTTTTTCCATGGATAATTTCTTATAATCACCTTGTCACTTACATAAAATTCCAAATATCATCAAAGATTGATAGATTAACTTTTCTACTAACATTATGTTTCTCTTATATGATATTGAATAGATATAACCTTCTTTATCATATTTCCATCTATAAAAGTTCCTAATATATTTCTTTATCTATATTAATTTTATTATGTTAGATTTCTACAATTATTTCCATGTAGGTCTTTATAAGGAGCCATCAGAATGCTCGAGTGAAATATATTATTGGATGAAAACTCAACTAGAGGAAGGTGTTTATCCCAACCACATTTATAATCCATGGAAAGAAATATCAGCCCAACCTATGTGGTTTGAATTATTCTTTTTTATTTTCTATATATCTGATGATGATACATAGTTCTGAAACCCCACTTCATTTCATGATCATCCTACATACTTTGATAAGACATTGAGGTAAAACTTGGATCTTGACTTATACAATTTAATGTGGTACTCAATGCACATGATAAATTCCTTAATTTATATCCTATAATGTTGATCTATAAAGAAATATTCACTGTTATAAATGAAGTGTCATAAAATTATAAGGAGATCGACTAAAACCCATATAACATTATTTCCATTAGATATTTTGGGGAGTCTAACATCAAAATATGTGTTAATGTTTTAACATTTCCATTCTAGTATGGGTAAATGAGGTTAAATCCCCTTAGAAATTTTTCTCTTAGCCTTAACATGTTTACATCCCATGAAATGAGATAAAACTCAATGATATCTCTCTTTATCCCATCCCATGACAATTACTCTTTCAAATCACTATACATATTCATACATTCATGATTAATGGAGGATTAAGAACTTTGAGCTTTCTATAAAAGATCATTCAAATATGGAATGGATATAACACATACAAGGTTATTCAACCTTATAATTCTATCAGGACCACGATTAAACTCATGAATATTTATATCCTTATTTTGTAACACTTTATCTTCCTTATGTTCCACTTAAATCTTCACTTAGATATATGGTTGAACTTTCAATTGAGTAGGATAATATTTCTACCCTTAAGGATTTATATAGACATCCTTTGCAAGTAATTAAATATTGGTTCTAATTATGTCCTTATTATGGATAATATATCATGATCCTGTTGACCCAAAGCATCATCCACCATGTTTTCATTACTATGGTGGTTATGTATTGAGAAATTATAATTGTTAATGATCTCTAACTATAATATCCATATTATATCAAACAATTTATATGGAAATATATTTATTAATATTTTATGATATATATATATATATATCAAACATTTTTCAATATATATAATTCCCCCACATTTTATATAATGAATTTCTATAGGTGACTCTAAATCATGAGTTGGGTTATTTTTTTCTTGAAACATCAAATTTCCTAAGGCATAATATATAACCATTCCAATCTATATAATAATTTATAAAATCCCACCATTTATGTATTAATATATATTAAAAACTATTATCCACTTCATGTTAATGAAAGTAAAACTGAACTGACTAATCAGCAATTTATTTCCTTAAAATTGTACTGACATTCATCTTTCTAGAGGAACTTGGCCCCCTTCCAAGTAAACATAGTAAACAGATTAGATATTCATAATAAATTCATCAAAACAATTGAGAATATCATGATAAACCAAGAAAACAAAATATCTTGGACACTGAGGATGGTGTGGAACAATATTCAATAGCCTCTATAATTAAGTGATCTATCAATAAACCCTCTCTTAAGATTATATGACACATAAATGAAACCTTTTGCAGGAAAAATTAATGATTTGTAAATATATTTTATAGTTTCTCATTATATAGGTTATTTAGTAAAATTATCAATTCATATTCATGATCTTCATTGACCTTTGAATAGATAATAATCTAATATATAAATTCTATCAAAACAATATCACGGTAGTATCTAAATTCTTTCTAAATTAATCCCATGAATACAAAAATTGAATGATAATGACCTTATGGGATAACTAAATATTCCTAGTTTCCATTAATTATAAGGATTATTATATTGGGTATACCCTCCTTATTAACAATCAATTGATGATATTCAAAATGATGATTAATCATGGAAATTTATTGATCTCTGTTTATTTAATCAAATATAACATCGATTTGGGGAAGTGAAAACTTCTTCTTGATTGCAAACTTATTCAGGTCCATATAATAAATTAATATTTTCATCAATCCATATTTTTTATTAACAAAAAGAACACTTGAACCCCAAGGTGACATAAATGCATGAACAAATACCTTATCAGGGTTCTCTCGGAGCCTCGTTTATTTTCTACAACTCAATCGGGCTTATTCTATATAGAGTATTTGAAATATGTGTTCAGATGGTAGGATTTATACTAAGAACTCAACATAATGTTTTGTTTTAAGGATAGAAAATTCATCGATAAATACATAAAAAAACTCCTAAACAATAATGATATCATAAATGTTGAGTTTCTCTCCAACCATATGAGATAGATACCCCTTTTAAATTGGATTCAAAACTCATACCATGGGTGTGATTTCCATCAAAAGTTCGTATTTATTATCTTAATGATAGACAACAATAGGTATGTTTATATTATCATATGTGACTTCCATTCCATGAAAATTAATTTGGAATTTATTTATATAAATCCAATACATTTATATGATAACATCAAATTCAACAATAGTTAGAATGAAAATATTTTTTGGAATCAGATTCTCATAAACATTAACTGAAGAAAAATTATATACTTGATATGTTATCATCATACCATTAAAATTTTTTCATAATTAATTCTACATATAATTATTTGTATAGTTTCAAGATACCTTTATATTATTATTCAATTATTAAATAGTGGGTATATCCATAGTCAAATAATACATTTTCAGTTCTAGAGTGGATGGTAAGTGTACCTTTCACCACCTAATTATTGCACCCCTCCTCCGAAATATAGATCACATTATAGTTACCATTTTATATTGTCTTCAGATGTTTATTACATTAATCATCATCATGGACCATTTATTTTTTCCCTTGTTAAAATAAATATCATACACTTTTCCATTCAAACACTATATTTTGGTTGGTATATTCTATTGAGTTATCCCTATATTTTCATCAATAGCTAACTTATTCCCATCACATCAAAAATAAACTTCTTAATGACCATCCTTCCATGAATTAAATTAATTAATCATCCCCTTTATACAAATTTCACTAGGATTCTCGACACTATTTGAACAAAAAGGGAGGATAATCTTCTTTTCTCTATGTTTTTTAGAGTTTCCCTTGAATTCCATATTTCATTTCTTTTGAAACCCAATACATTGATGGGTTACTCCAATATCTATTTCCACCATGATAGATCATAAAATGATTTATTCCTAGCATCCAAATTCCCATATGGATTACACCCCTAATATAATTTGTTTTATGAAACTGAATTACCGATCGACCTTAATGTTTTGATTGATGATAATACCATAATCATATCCCACATGTCTTGTATAACTTTGTTCATAGATACCAGTAGATTCATGACCCTTTTATTTAACACACAAAATTCCTTCTCTATTTTCATATGAATAATACACATAATGTACTTATTGAAAAATAATATATTAAACTCATCCCACTCCAAAGATTAATTTTCATCATGTTGCCTCATATTTTTTATAATAATTGATTTTTTAGCCTTCCAATTGGTAGATGGTCTAAATGAATATTACATTATCCAAAAAATTGTGAATAAAATATATATTATCAACTGTACTGGTCTATTTTCCATCAAATAATGGATTAGCATAACCACAAAAAAGGTGGAATTTTCTCATGAATGACTCAACCGAATATTTTTACCTAAATTTCTCATTTGGAAGTTCATAATTATTCACATCCAAGGAATTTTTTGGGAGTATATAAATGGGATTTTTTCAATCCATATCCCATAAGATTTGGTTTCTCATTAATAAAATCGTGTAAATTTACACCACACATAATAATAACATGTTTCTTTTGTGTTCCAACAATGGGATTAAACAAAAAAACCAAGTGTAAGAATTTTTAATCATAGTATAGAACTACATAATCATAAAAAATAACATAAATGAGATATAAATCAAGATAATAACTTTTAAATATATGAAACCTTTGTATTAACCAAGGTCATTAATGGTAATTATTTAAATCCATCATGATGTTTTACAAAGATTTTGTGAATTTCCAAAGAATTTTCCTTAGGAATATCTATCACGATGTGAAATAAGGTCATTTTTCATTCAATTGGTGATGATAGAGTACATATTGATTCACCATTTTTAGAGTTATTAACCATAGGGAAATATCTTCTATATTCACATTCATATTCTTTATCTATACAGGGATGCAATATCTTGTAAACCACTCACTCTGTTAATTACAATAATTCCAGGAAATTTTCCTCTACTTTGAATCATCCATATACTTATTCGTAGAAAAATTTTTATAGATATCACTAATGTTTTATTATCCTTTTTAAAAAGTTTATATACACCTTTCTATGATACCAACCATAAGGTCCATAAATTATCATATATAAAAATTACATTTCTATAGGAAAATATTCCAAACATAACATAATGATCTATGCTAGAATCAGTTAGTTCTATTGACATTCATAACATGGACACTTAATAAAATGGTCGATAGTTGATCTTCATTTTCTCCCACTAAGTTCCCCATAAATATCACCCTTATTTTTCAAATCAAACATAATACCATTCATCACAACTAGGGGGAAGGAAATATAAGAAATGGTGATCTTAAATTCTCAGTATGGGTAAACAAGTGAGATATTAACATATCATGATAATAATGGTATGTGAACATGAGAATAATATTTGAAAACCAAACAATGCATATCATAGATCATAAGCTTTATTCATGGAATAAATTTTATAAGCACATAAGATATGAATCAAAATGAAATCAAAGAAAATGGACTATAATTATATTACGTTGGAGTAAGATATTTTTTAGTACATATAACAATAGAAGTTAATTTCCTTATTTGTTGAGAATAATTTTCAAAATAATCATTGTGGAATGGGTTCAATACCTAAACCATTTTAGTAGTGAATGTTGTCTCAAAGAATTGTGATACTGGAAAATTTCCTTACTAAACTGGGTTCACACCCTATTCTATTCATGTTTTCCTCATGAGATATCAATCTATACTCAAAAAATTATACGGATATATAGGTCCCATAATCAAATAATGAAAATAATACATATTTGTTCCATAATATTAAGAATCATTCATCTTATTAGATCCCATGAAATGATATATGGGTTATAAAACATTAATCATATCATAATCCACAAAAATAAATGGGTTTCATGAAACAATTCATCATATCAAAACACATGGAAGGGAAACAAGTTTTGTAATCATTTTTTCATCATAAGTATAAATCTTCTATAGAATGAATAAAGATAGTATAGTTGGATCATATCCAAAATAAGTTTTAATTTACATCACAAGATATCATCATAGATGGAAAATTATTTTGAATGATCACTTGAAATATTTCATGATGACAACTATCCTTCTACTTTGATAAACACATTCTAAATAATAGAAGATTTTCAAAATAATTTTATCTCAAAATAAAAATAAAAAAAATATAATGTAATATTAATAGAAAATAATTGTCAGGACTGTGAGAAATTTAGTTCATGTTTTACATGTTAAAACAAATATTCCATTCACATTTTTGGTAAAATTCAAAAAGGCCTTATTATAAAAAATATAGATTAATTTTAGAAAACATTATAAAAAAATAATACATGTGTAAATAGTCTCTAATAAATCTTTTGGGTATGGTTATAAAAATTTATATTATTTTCCTAAAATATTTATATAGAAGAAAATGGGATTCTACCATTGGAGTAAATGAAGTTGATTTTTCATACATACATTATTTTAGTATCTTGTGTTCATAAAGAGAGTAAAATCAATGTAAAAATTTTATATTCAAAAATAAATTATAGGAGTATAAAATTAGTGAATTTCATGATAAATGGATCATCATATTTCATTATCAAAATCATAATCCTAAACAATAATCTTAATCAATGAGACTATATCCTCAAACAGTTACCAATTCTGTGTCTTTTGAATCGTAGGGACCATTACTGAATGATATAGAATAACAATTTTAATATCATTAAAAAATTAGATTCATTTCATAAAAAATTAAATAATATGTATGAATACATCATAGAAAAATATAATTGAACAATATAACCTATGTCCCAAAGAAGGATATTTGAGACAAAAATCTTGTACAAATTTAGTTACTTTAAAACTATAATGAAAATGAAAGTGTGATACTTGTAACGTTCTGCTTCCAGAAACTGCCCAGAGGTTCCCCATACCCGGTTGGTGACATGGCCTCATGCGCATTTCCCCAAATTCTAGAGGGTTACAACTAGTAGTGAGGGAATTGGGTGTGATAGTGGAGAAACTATGGCCTCATTGGAAGAGTAACTCATTAGTAATAAAAAGGTGAAATAGAGGAAGTAGTAAAACATGAAATAAGTAAACAGTGGAAGTAATAAACAACTGTAGCACATGTATATAAAGGAAGTATGATAAATATTTCATGTAAAGAATCCAAAAAACTTACAATATTAGAGTACCACACTAAACCAATGTACAACGAAAACAAATAAACTCCAGCAACATCTCATGCCTCAACTTATCCCCATGCTCTCCATCTCCACATCAATAAAGTACCTGAATTAGAAGGGATATTTCCCTTATCTAGACCTGAAAAATATAATCTATTTGGTCCCAGTAGAATGGACCAAATAAGGTGTAATACTAATCCCAGTAGGAAACCACCCAATGTATGTTTCCTAATAGTCAGTGAATAAATATGATAGGAAACATAAAAAATGAAGCATTAAACAGAGAATTACTTAAAGTAAGCAATTATATAGTTTAAATTACATCCATTTTCATTTTTTTAGTTAAGAAACCAAATATCATTAGTAACCCTATTGGAAGTACTCAAAGCCTAACCACTCTAGTTCAACCAATCAATCACATACAGCCCTTTGGGGAGTACTCACATTTTAACCCCTCTAGTTCATCTTTAGAAAAGACACTCTAATGAAACACTCACTGTCAATTCCTATATGTGGTCTCATATCAGTAAATATAGGCACACTAGGGAAGAAATCAACATCCAATTCCCCCTGTGGTCTCATAAAGAGGAATTACAGACACTCTGAGGGAGAACAAAGTCCATCACCCCTATATTCTTCAAAGTAAAAGTAAACATACACTCTCAACAATCCCTCATCACCCATTCTCCCTATGGTCTAATACTCCAGGTTCTCACTGCCCTGTTTATATCAATATATGGAATCCAAAGTAATCCTCAAGAACTATTAGTCGAAATATTCTACAATGTCTCATGGAATGTCAGATAAAATCACTTTTTCCTAACAATAATATGTCTAGAAACTAAGCATCTTTACTGGAAAAGATAGAAAAAATGGTCAATAATAAGATAACATGGGTAACACATCAATATCAAGGTAAATAACCCAATTTATAAACATAAATACTCTACTCAAACACACAAGGCATAACAGGAAATAATTGGGCTAATAACCATAAACATGCAATACCCTGAATAAGGTTATGGGGCACCTTTCAACATATAAATCAAGGACTAACTACAAAAATACAAAAAAAAACCTACGTCGGAATTGTACGATTGATATACAAGAACCTTAGGCCTAGAATCTCCCTAGAACCCAATAGATCTATAAAAATGCTAAAAATGTCCAGAAGAGGATATCTCGCAAAATAAGAGAAATCAAGAAATGAGTATCTAGAAGAAGTAATAGATTACTGTGGGGATTCCAACGTAATATATGGTGGTCGATTTAGAGAAAAAAAGTAGAGTCTGGGGCACGGAGAAGAATCGCTGGCTTTGGATACTCCTGGACAAGAAGAGCCATGAAAAAGGGCATTCTTCCAATAAGACGCGACCCCGATCCATTTAATGAAAAAAAAGTACATGGAGTGTCTTTAAAAAGTACAAGGCCTGTACATGGATTTACTAATCCCCACTTTAGGTGGTGTCCAGGTCACCACACACAGCCTTGTTTTTGGCCATTACAAGGCCAGCACAAGGATACCGGTAACAACCAAGTTAACGGAATGGATATATAAGTACACAACGTGTACTCATGGAATTTATTGAAACTCTTATTTTAATCAAAAACAACCAAGAAACAAGATTTATACGTGAAATAAAGATTTAGGTTCTCACAAACATCCCCCCTTAAATAAATTCATCCCTAAATTTCCCTAGCAAGTAGGAATATAAGAAGAATCCTTGAACATCTTCATCCACTACTATTGTACATCGGCCTCCCACTCCCAAGTCTCGTCTGGTACTCACACTTGAATCCATATCACTCATACTAGTGGAATAGACCAACCACATATAAGCTTCACACTATGATCAAAAATCTGGATGGGATTCTCATCTAATGAGGCATCCAGCTCTAGCTCAACCTCCTCAGGTTAAAAAACATGAGACGGATCTCAGAAGTAACGTCGTAGCTGTGAAATGTAGATAACTTCATTCGTAGCTTGGTACATCTGAAGTAACTACAGTTGATGTAAACCAGCCCAACTCTCCCCAAAACCTCATATGGTCCAATATATCTCAACGAAATAATTCCTTGTCTCAAAAACCTCCTTATCCCAACCATGGTGTGACATGTAGGAACACCTGATCTCCGACCTCGAACTCCAGAGGTCATCTGCATCGATCAGCACAATAATTCTGTTGTGACTGTGTAGAAGTCATCCTCATCTGAATCAACTCTATCTACTATGTGGTCTCCTGGAAAAGATGAGGTCCCATCATAGATGCATCTTCTACCTCCAGCTAACATAGGGGTGATCGACATGGCCAACCGTAAAATTCCTCTTATGATTCCATCTGAATAGATGAAATAAAAATATTGTTGATAGAAAACTCCACTGGAGGTATTTTCTTCTCTCAAGAACCTCCAAAATCCAAGATTCATGCTTGAAGAAAGTCCTCTAGCTCCAGAATCATACACTCAGACTGGTCATCTATCTGGGGATTGTATGTTTTCTCTGAAGAACCTGGGTACCCAAATCCCTCTATAGTCCATGTCCATCCTAAGAAGTAAAATGGGTGTCCCTATCAGAAACAATGGAGCGAGGAACTCCATGTAGAAGTAAAATATCTCAGATGTACAACCTTCCCAGTTCATCAACACTGAAGGTCTCCTTGATTGGCAAGAAGCGAGCATGCTTCGCGACTCTCTCAATAGAAACCCATATTGAAACATTCCCTTGAGGACATCTTGTTCAACCTATCATGAAGTCCATCACAACATAACTCCACTTCCACTTGGGAATGGGTAACTTCTACAAAATCCCCGCTGGTCACTAATACTCTATGTTCACCTGCTGACAGGTGGAACACCTCATCAAAAAACTAGAAACATCTCTCTTCATACCTGGCCACCAATACTGATGGAGTAGATCATGATACATCATGGTAAAACCAGGATGAACTGCCCAAACTGATGAATGGAAGACCTGCATCAGTTCATCGCGCATGTTTTCTGACACCCATATGCATCCATTAAATCACAAGATCTCATACTTTCTTACGGACTATCCATAAATAGGGTCCTCTTCTAACACACTTTCCCATTGGACTAGGCCTTCTGAATCTAATAGACTCATCATTGTCACTTGATCAAGTAGAGTAGAGGTGATAGTTATGGAAGAAAGGAATGTCTTCCCATGTCTGTCATGAACCTCCAAATGATTCTCACAGAACAGATCCATTAGCTACCACTCACTATTGGCCTCCTAAAATGCATGTATCTAATTCCTCCTCAACTCAACAACTAATTCATTACCTTTCCTAGGCATCTAGGAAAGCATAAACTCAAAGGACTGAAGGTACTCAACCCACCTTCACTGTCTTATATTTAGATCATGCTGAGTAAATATGTACTTGATACTTTTGTGGTCGGTGAAACCCAAAAAATTATCTCCCAATAGATAATGTCTCCAACAACATAAAGCATGAAAAACTATATCCTAATCAATATTGGATGTTGGGTAATTCCTGTCATGTGGCCTCAACTGTCAAGACCTAAACACAATGACTACTTCTCCCTACATAATCACATCTCCCTGCCTAATACCAGATGCATCATAGTAAACTATATATCTCTTTACTATCTAGGAAAAAACTAGTATTGGTTCTAAAGTCAACCTTCCTTTTAGACCCTGAATGGATGACTTACAATAATTGGACCACAAGTACTTCACACCCTTCTTCTTCTGCAACTTCAATGGAATTGACAAGCATTATAAGTCCTGTATAAAACTTCTATAGTAACCATCCAACCCTAGAAATCCTTCTACCTCAAAGACGTTCTTCAGATTCTCCCAAGAAACTACTAATATCACATTCTCTGGGAATAGTGACACTCTAGTCTCTGAGACAACATGACCTAAGCAGTGAATCTGATCCTTCCAAAAGTGTAATTTTGATAGCATAGCATATAAATGATTCTCTCTCAGTGTACTCAAAATGATCTTAATATGTGTGGCATGGTCGTTTCGAATGTGAGAGTACACCATGATATCATCCATGAAGACACCCATGAAAGAATCCAAGTATGGATGGAAAAATCGGTTCATCAGTGACATGTAAACTATACGCACCTTTGTGAGACCGAACAGTATAACCACATACTCATATGGACAATACCTTCTCTTAAAAGATATAAGAGGTATATCATATGGTCTAATGCATAACTGATGAAAACTATATCTCCAACCAATTTTCAAGAACACACGGGGTCCTAAAATCTCATCAAAGAGATCATCAATCTTTGGAATGGGATATCAGTTCTTGACTATCATCTAGTTCAACTTCCAATAGTACATGGGAAGTCTGAGGGTACTGTCCACCATCTTTGCAAACAAGATAGGAAAATGTGAAAGAGAAGTACTGGTTCGGATGAATCCCTTTGGATGTAACTCCACTAACTGCTTCTTGAGCTCCTGTAACTCTTATTTATCCATTATATAATGAGGAATAGACACTGGTGCTGATCCTGGAATGATCTCTATAGAAAAGTTCACCTCTCTCTTCAGAGGCAAACCTGAAAAGTCCTCTGGAAATACATCACTAAAATGATCCACTATTGGGGGAAAGTCCATCTGTGAAGTCCCCATGTCATCCATATATAGACTATAAATATGGGATTTATCTCCTCTCAACCCATGATGCTCGTGTCCTACTCTACTTTCTTGGGCATCCCATTCACCCTTATGAGGAAACGATCCGCATTTTGGTGACATGAAACTCATCCTATCATGAAAATAGTCGACAACTGCCTAGAAGGGAAATAACCAGTCCACCACTAGAATGACATCATAGCCTTCCATATCTAGGACATAGAGGTCCCATAAGAAGTGACACTCACCAAACACAAGAGGGAACTACTTGAACTATCGTACACTAGTTGTTCTTGTCCCCAACTGTGTGTCTCGTGTCCATATATCTGCAGAAGAAAAGATAGAGATCCCAAGGATATCTAAAATAGATATAGATATAATCCTATGGGAATCCCCTGTATCGAGAAGTGAAGTAGCTAAAATAGAGGAAACTAGGATCATACCATGAACTGTAGAGGGTATGTGATCCTGCTCTTACTAGGTCTACTCCTCTGGAAAAGTCTGGCCTGCATCACGGCCCTATAACCCTACCTGACCACCCGGAGCCGATCCACCTTGTTTTTGTCAAAATCCTACTAAATAGCTACTACTGCTTCGACCTTCACCTCGGCATAAACTGTTGTAAGAATTCTAGTTCCCTGACTCATAAGAAACTGGTGGTGATTCTATTCAACAAGGTGTCATAGATGAACCTCTATCACCCAATGGTGGTGGAATGATCTGACAAAAATGCTGGAGATGACCCATCTTTCCACAAGAATGAAACTCAACTGGGTCTCTTGGGAAATGTGGCCTCATATTCCATCTCTTCATGCACTGTTATCACACCACCTGGACACCATAATAAGTATCATGCTTCCTCATATCCCTATGCGTAGTCTCCCTACGACGCATCCAATATTCAGCAAGAGGGGTACAAACTATAGGTGTCGAACAACCCAGGCCCACAACTCCATAATCCCTCATATTTCCCAATGTGATTAGCGCCTAGTAAACTATAATGGTGATTGAAGTCTACCTAAATATGTTCACCTGAGATCAGATGTCATTCCTTAGACCATTCTCAAACTTCTTTGCTAGAAATAGATCATCACCTCCTAAAATAGGCATAAAGTGTTGTGACTCTGTGAAGAGAGAAGAGTACTCCATGACTAAGAGAGTACTCTTCTCTAGACTCATGAATTCTCGGGCTCGATCTTCCCTCATGGTCTTGGGGTATAATTAATCATATAAGGTACTCTAAAACTCATCCCAATACATGACCTTCTAGCGTCTCGCTTGTGAGATCACATCCCACCACCTCTTAGAGAAATCCCGAAGCATATACATAGCAAGATTGACCCTCCTATTGGGAGGCATATCCAGATGCTCAAATATAAATATAATGTATTCTAACCATGACTATACAACCTATGTTCTTTTATCCCCTATAAAGGTGGGAGAATGTTGTTACTGGAAAACCAATTCTAATTCTACCATAGAAGGGGCATGATGCAGTACACCATGGAAGGACTACATGAAACTCATGAAGCCCTCTCAGAACTATGAATCGACATCTATATCTGGGATAATGGATAGTACCAGGAGGGGAAATACAAGAGGATTTGCTGGTAGTCCCTAATAATCCATGTTCGGTGTTTGATCACAGCCATGTAACTTGCATACAACCAGAGGACATCTCGTTGGAATGACTCTACAAGGTCAAGCGCACACCCTAGTTCAAGATTTTCAAGGATTGAAACTTTTAAGTATAGGAAGGCAACACAAGAATGGAAGAATGCACTATTTAAAAAAAAGGTACACATTGTTTATAACTCCTAGAAGGAATGTTCCTTTAAGTATACACATGGGTTTGTAATCCTTCCAACTCTAGTCGTGTGACACCCCATACACACGGTGTGTTCCTCCAAAACATGATGTGTACGTGAATTGTGTTCCCCTTATCGAGTTCTTTTACCTGACTAACCCACACGGTTCCACTATAAGAAGAGTACACAATGTGTCTGTTCTATACATGGTGTGTACTATAAGAACATCACTTACCTGTGTTGTTAGTTACATGGATGGTTACATGGTGGAATCCACACGGTGTGTTTATGCTAGACACAGTGGGTACTAGATGAACTTCACCTACCCATGTTGTTGGTAACACGACCGGTTACAAGGCTGGCCCTACACGCTGTGTTTGTGCCATACACGGCGTGTACTAGACGAAATTCACCGACCTATGCAGTTAGTTACATAGCTGGTTACATGGTTGACTCTACATGGTTTATTTATGTTACAAACAACTTGTACTAGACTAAATTCATCGACCTGTGTTATTAGTCACACGACCAGTTACACAGTTATCCCTCTATGGCATGTTTATTCCAGACACGGTGTGTACTAGACAAACTTCACTGACCAGTGTTGTTAGTCACACGACCTATTACACAACTGACCCTACACGGTGTTTTTGTGCCAGACAGGTCGTGTACTAGAAGAACTTCACAGACCCGTGTTGTTATTCACATGGTCGGTTACACGGCTGACCTTACATGGTGAGTACTCTTTACCCATTATCCACCCATGTCGTTGGTCACACAGTTGGACACATGGTCTATATACATGGTCTGTGATTTCGATACATGGAGTGTTTCAAAAAATATTCCCCAACCCCATGTCTCAACCCATATAGTTAGTTACATGGTTTGAGACTACACATCATGTACATAAGAAACAAATTCTTTCCCAAACAAATGGATACATGGAGTGTATGTATCAATACACACCGTCTATTCTGGGTTTTTCTAGATATTAAGCCACAGAAACTACTCTGGAACCCAGAAAAAGACTAAAACAGACATTAATGTGCCAAAATCCGATCTGTGGGGGCCTACACTCCCTGCAAATTAGTTCATGGCCTCTTCTACATGTCAAATACCAACATAATCAAGCAATGATCTACCAAATTCTAGTTCATGAGGGCCCATAACACCTCAAGAACCATTGTTTTCCATTCATTCAAGTGAACTTTAAATAATAGAAATACCAAATCAAAAAACATGTATTCTATGAAGACATCTATCACAATATCATGCATATCTAGAACAACGTCTATCACAACTACACGCAATCATTAATGCACCATTAATGGAATGGAAATAATGCCTTACTTGTGATCTCTAGCAAGTGCCTACATGATGCATGAGATAGCATACCCTCATCTCATTGGGTTGCAACATAAATAGAACTGCACTAATATCAACAATAACTGCACAAAAATGTGAATAACCCTCGGTGAAATCAAATCAACTATAATAATTGGAAAACATGAAAAATCAAAACATACGTGGTAAATTGAATTTTCACTATACACAGGTTAGCTACTCTTGGTCACATCTTATTACCAAGTACCTATTCCTTCCTATCCCTGGCTATAGGCTCCAAATAGTTTGTCAAGAATAAAAGAAAATCCTCTGACACAACTTTGTAACATCCCAGTTTCGGAAGCTTCCCAAAGTTTCCCCGTACTCGTTTTTTCACATGGCCCCACGAGAATTTCCCCAAATTCCAAAGGCTACCTACTATAAGTGATGGAAATAGATGTGATATTGGGGAAACTATCCCCCCATTAGTATAGTAACTCAACAAAAATAAATAGATAACAATAGCGGAAGTAGTAAAACATGTAATAAGTAATCAAGAGAAGTAATAAACAACTAGACCACACGTATATAAATGATGCATGATACATACTTCTAGGAATGCATCCAAAAAAGTAACAATTCTAGAGTACATTACTAAAACAATGTACAATGAAAACAAATGAACTCCGGAAGCATTTAAAGTCTTAGCTTGGTCCCATGCTCTCCAGCTCCACAGCAATCAAGTAACTAGAGTAGAAGGGTTGTTTCCCTAATTAAGAAATTCAAAAATATAATTGGTATGGGAACAAAAGAATGGCCAAAAAAGGTGTGAGATGAATCCCACTAGGCAACCACCAAAAGATCTATGCCTAACATTCAGTGAATATATAAGCCAGGTAACATGAAAAATGAAGCAACAAACAAGGAAGTACACATAGTAAACAATCCAAGATTATAAATTACATACTTTTTTATTTATTAGTTAATAAACCAATAATAATAAGTAACCTTGTGGTATGTACTCACATCCTAACCCCTCTAGTTCAACTAATCATACAAAAGCAACCATATAGGAAGTACTCATATTCTAACCCATTTGGTTCCGCTTTATCAAAGACACTATGGGGAAGAACTCACTGTAAATTCCACATGTGGTCTCAAATCAGTAACTGTAGACACTATGGGGAAGCACACAATGTACAATTCCCCTTATGGTCTTATAAAGAGAAACTACAGACCCTCTGAGGGAGCACAAAGTCCTTCCCCCCTATGGTCTCACAACATAAAAGTAGACAGACACTCGAGAGAATCCCTCATCGTCCATTCTCGTTATGGTCTACTACAACATGTTCCCATATCCCTGTGTAAATAAATCATGAATAAACGATATATGGAAGCCAATTTAAACTCAATAAGTACTTTTCTAAACAATCTACACTGTGTTACAACATTTTAGATAAAATCAATCCATCCTAACAATACTTGGCATGGAAACAAAGTAGCCTAACGGGTAAAGCTAAACCAAACGGTCAATAACAAGAAAACATGGGATACACAAATATAGAAAGGTAAATAAACCTATTTTTAACATAAATCCTATACTCAAGCACAAAAGTTATATTAGTAAATAATAGGGATAACATTTATAAACATGCAATACCCCGAACAAGGGTACTTGGAATGTTTGCCCATATAACTCAAGGACTAACTATGGAAAATCACAAACCACCTACCTCAGAATTTTATGATCGATATACGTGGACCTAAGGCCTTGAATCACCCTATAAAGCCATAGATCTACAATAACACTAAAAAAATTCAACCAAGGATATCTCAGAAAAGAGGTAAAATTAGGAAACATGGCTCTAGTAGAAGGAAGAGCATAATTTGGTGATTCCAACGCAATCGCTAGTTGTTGATTTGGAGAATGGATGGCGAGTCGGGGATCAGAGAAGAATCACTGGCTACTGATTCTCTTATATGAGGCGATCTGAGAAGAAGGTAATTTTTCCAATTAGACATGACCTCAGTTTTTTAATGAAACAAAAAGTGCATGGCGTGTCTTTTAAATGTACACGGTGTGTACTTGCCTTTACAGAGCACCACGTTAGGTGGTCTACCAGTCACCCCCCCCCCCACACACACATACTTGAATTCGTCCATTACACGACTATCACATAGCTACCCATGGAAACTTAGTACGTGGAATGTACATATAAGTAGATGGGGAGTACTCTTGAAATTTCTAGAAACTCCCTTTTTCTCAAAAACTACCAGAAAAAAATATTCATACCTTAAAAGAAGATCTAGGTTCTTACAATACTCAAATGGATATATAAATCACAAAAATTTTAAGGAATATAATAATAAAATATATTCATGGGTATTATATATTTCACATTAATCATATATGTGGTGAATATGGTATGCATCTGATAGATGTAATAAGTGATCCACAAATACCTTACCAAACGTCTCAAATTCCTTCATTCATGTTCGAAAATAATTTATAATAAATATAATTTTATAAAAAAAAATATTAAAAAATCACATATATATATATAATACATAATATTGTTTACTTATGACCATTTATTTCCCATTTTTAACAATTTCTTGTTAAACTCATGTTTCAGAAAATAACTTCTTTGAGTCTCATGCACGTTTTGATTATTTATTTTTCATCAACATAATTTGACCATGATTACATTTTATCTATATATATAACCATGATATATATATATCATATATAATTAGTGTATATTTTTTATTGTAACCGCTTATATTTATATATAGAAAATAAAATACACTATTCATGGGAATAGTTGGTCATACGTACAATGAACGTTGTTTCTATTTTCATGACGGGTGAACTGAAAGATATTTAAAAAATATATTACATTTATATAATTATTTTTATTTCATATGTATCAATTATTATTATTAAACAAATCCATATTACCTTCCATGTACAGCGTGAATGAATCACATCGCTTGTGAGGGGGTAGTCCTCTGTACACATGAGTGATGTTATCATTTTCCAAAAGAATGTAATTTAAATAATATATATGTTTTATAATAATTAAATATGTATAATAAAATTATAAATATATTATATGAAAATTTAATTCATCTTTATATCCATTCTTGAGAGGTGGTGATTGAAAATGAATAACAACATTTTGTCAGGCGATACTCCTCCACACACACGATTGATTATTCCATTTCCCATTTTATGGACATAGATATGGATATAAGATGTGAAATTAACATAATATAATATTAATATATATGATATAAATTTTTTATTATATCATAATTATTAAATATTATTTTAATGATTTAGAAGTAGAAGCAAAACAAAAACATTCAGTTAAAAACATTGCCTCTTGTTTAGACAGCTACATTATGTTTAACCAAAAGACATCTTATATAGGATTTCTAATCACGAAAATGACTCAAAATTTTGGTTAGGGATGTATAGAATATATTTTTTCTGGTATTTTTAAAATAAAATGGTTATTTCAGAGTGATTAAGAGAAGATAAGGGGTGTCCTTTTATAAGTGGGGGAATTGACACAATTGGTATTTTTTAAAAGAATATAGTGTACCAACATTTTTGAAATAAAACATGATATAATATGGATTATTATATAACCCTATAGGATATAATTTATACATTATTCTATAAAAGGATATTTGAAAAAGTTTATAGGTTATTTTACTGGTTATATTTTTTGTTTAACCCCCCTTCAAACCCATTTCAACCTTAACAGTAGTAATTAATTTTTACTTTTTTTACAATTTATTTTGACTAAAAAAATTATTTTAACTTATTATATAAAAAAAATAAATAGAAGATATATTTAATAATATTTTCCAATTTCCATTAATAGTATTGAAAATTTTTTAATTTAAAATTAAACCTATACATGCGATGAGAAATCAGTTTTTCAAATAGAAATTGTTCACAATTTTAAAAATATTATATTTATAAATTCATCATAAAAAAGATTACAATGACATATATTGGATTAATAGATATATAATTTAAATAAGTTAACTATTAAACCAATTTTAAAAAAAAATTACATTATAATATCTTTAAATAAAAATTGAATTTTTAATAAAAACTGTTTTTACTCTTTATTGAAAGATTAATCATTTAAAAAATACCAAAAAATTAATATAAGAATGTTTATAAATTCTGATTTCAAAAATTATTTTCATTTTATCAAATTCATTTTATAAACTTTTCAAAAATTATTTTTATTATTGTTCAAAATAGGAAATAAAAACATATTTTTTAGGAAATAGTACATTCAAAACATATAAAGACTTTACCAAAAAATAATTTTGCTTTTATCATTCTGTTTTCATTATATAAATCCAATATATATAATATTTAACAAGTGTCGGTTCCAATAGTTCATCAAAAATTCAATGGTTGGGTAATAATAGTAGTTTTTAAATAAAAATATAAATATTTTGCCTTGGTTTTCTTAAAACTATGAATTAAATGTAACACTAGCTATCAATTATATTAAATTTATAAGAAATTTATATCATAAAATATAGGGATGTTACATGTAAGAACTACTCATTATACACATGAGTTGGGTGATAAATTTTTCATTCAATATCATTTCATATATGCAAACATTGGGTTTCAAAATAACTTTGTCCAGCATTTATGAAAAGTCTTCTACATCCATCATGGGGTTCCTAATGCACTGATATTATAATATAAATACGGATAATGGAAATTCATTTTAATTTCATATTAATTTATTTAACAATATTTCAATACAGTTGTGTTTGGTACATAATTCTCTCATGGATTAATGAATTTCATTACTTTTCTTATCATCACTACTAGAAATTTAGTATATGATGGTCACAATAGTGAGTAGAACTTTTGAAACATATAAATTGAAATAAAATGATGTTCATAATCTAATAATTAAAAAATATATTCATATAAGTTAATATAAAACATTATCTACAAATTATTTGAATGATGACAGTATGGGTATATCATTGAATCGAAGAAACTCTAGTGGTTGGTCAATGTAAAGGTTGGATATAAGGGAAATCTAAAGGATATTGACTTATATGTTGGAGTTATGGGAAGAAGAAACATAAAATAATATAATATTAGATATATTTCTTCGAGTATTTATATTGTGAAAGGTACATTGGAAATATTTTATGATGGAATGGTTCATACTGTTGATAGTCTCATGGGGTCTTTGAAACTACACTCCGATAATCATTTTTCTGTAGAGAATGAATGTCTAAAAAATGTTACTCCAAGGGATTTTTTGGATGATATATCTCAATAATGATGAACCTATTAATAATTCTGCAAATATTATGTTTAAATTGTATCTCAAAATTAATTTTTTTTATATTGAAATGTCAATTATATTTCTAGACATGGAATAAAGTTAATATTTATTTCAAATCATGATGATCAAAAAATTCAACCAATGTTTTTAAGACATCCCATAAAATAAAAAAAGGTGACAAGTTTATATCATGAGTATTTAATGATGGGACACATTATATGACTAATTATTCTAATCATAATGTTAATTTTTTTATTCATAAATATATTCTAAAACCTATCACTATAAATTTTCATAAGAGTGAAAAGGGGATAGGGGATATTTCAATAAATGGAATGAAACTAGTTATTATATCAATAAACATTATATTAATTTAGGGTTTAATTATTTTTAATAAAAGGAAAGTTTCCTTTATAAAGGGGGAATGAATTATAAAGAAGTAAAATATATGTTGATAGATTCAGATATACAGGGACCAAAACCAATAGATTCCCTTATTAGATAAATTTATTAATCGAAATTCATTATTTAATCAACTAAGATGATATAGGATTGTTTTATAAAAATATAGAATTAATTTTTTTCCTTTACATAAAAAAATGATGTTTCCTATAGATAAAGAATCATAAATAATGGTTATGATATTTAGATTTGAAAATTTTGGGGAGTATGAATGTCAAGATTTTATGTAATTTTAAAAAAAATTTATTTATTTGGAAAAATGGTTCTCAGAGAATGTGAAAGAAATAATATGGTATTTCATATAAACAAAAATTTAATTGATCATGTTAATACTATGAGGCTGAATTCTATATTTCCTATGATTTTGATGTTGTTGTTAGCATTGTGGTAAACCTAATGAACTAATGCTTTTCTATTCCACTATGATAGAAAAGACTTAAGGATGTTTCAATATGAATGAAGTTAATTCATTTAAATTTTAAACACATTTATTGTCTATCACATTATTTTGTTGAATCAAATTCCATGGTTATGTTAGATGAAAATTCCGATAAATATTTTTTCATTACATATGGAAATGAATAGAATGGTTACCATGTCAGGGAAGATGAAAATAAAAATATTATTAGAAGATATAAATTAACAATTCTTTATTATGTTATTATAATGTTAACGATTATGGGAAAAAGTAATCCTTGTCTCATGATAATGTTTTCCTTGACAAAATCATGAAAAATAGACTATACAAGCTAATAATCAACTGATAGAACCTTGTATATAGAAAATTCTATTTATTCAAATAAAGGCATGTCACCAAGTTAAAATATGTTAATCTTATATTAATTATTAATTAATTATATATTTTATAGAACAAAATTTTCCTTATGAATTAATTCAACTTAAGAATTCATGAAATTGTGTGCTAGAAATGAATTATGAAATTTCATGATCATATGGTAATGAGATCTGGGAACTTAATGGTTTAAAAAAATTAAAAAATAAAAATTTAAAAAAATTGGTATATCATGTTAAGGAATAATATGAAACTAGGAGAATTAAATAATGGTTAGTTATGTAGGTACTTCAGCATAAGTAGGATATATAATGCACTATTTTTTCTCATATTATTATGTTATCCACAATATAAGTTATATTAAAAATTGTAGTTTTTTAGGGATTACATTTTTAGTTGGGGGATGTAGAGATTGCATTATTTCATATAGATTAAGGGGAGCATATATATATAGTGAAACTGAAAGTTACTTCTAGGTTGAAAATAAAGTATCCTATTTAAAAACATAATAAGATACATTATGGAATGATGTAGCAATAAAGGTGGTGGAATAAAAAAATTAAGTCATTCTAGGAATGAAATGATTATAAAAGAAACAACATTAATCTATGTTGACATTTCAAATTTTTTATAAATTTCTTTAACATATTATTATATTATGTTACTGATAGCCTCGTTGTATAGTATTTCAAGCAAAGGATCAGAAATTTTATGATATGATTATGATAATAATTTTTTAAACAATTATTATAGTGAGTTAAATAAAATTATTTGTATGAATATAATAAAATATCATGTTTCTTTAACCTTGATGGTTTCAATACGAACTTATGTGGATAAGGTTTGTATAAGGATTAATATGGATGACGAAAAACTAGTTTCTATTACAATAGGTGGTATTATAAGGTTTCAAAAGTATTAGTCACTGAATATCGATGATGAATGTGACCACATAGTGAACATACCTTATTCATCAGTAGTAGAGAGTTTGAGGTATTCCATGGTTTTTACATGATTATGCATATAAAATACAGTGGTATTTTTGTTTAGGTACATGTGAAATCCCAGAAGAAAAAAATAGGAGGCTGTGAAGTTGATGTTAAGATACATTAATTGGAGGAATTGTATGTGTATATGCGTTTTGGAAATGATATTTTTATAGGGATTTATTAATGCTAACTGGGTAAAACATTTAACTGTATAAGGAGTGTTAAACGTATATGTTTATACATGTGGTTGAATAGTTTTAAATTGGGTGTCTTATTTAACGAATATTTTGACATTTATATACTAAGGAGGTCGAATACACTGATTTTACAGATTTAGGAAATGATATTTTATGGTTGATGAGTTTTTTTAAAGATTTAGGTAGGGAGAAAGTGGATAATTTGTTGTATTCGGATATTAATAGTGTGACACATCTTATGAATAATTTGGTATTTCAATCATGTATGATGGTTTTTAAATCTTACCAAGGTTTTGAAGACTCCCTATAACCCTGTAATGACTATAATTTTCCAAAATTTGTTTTATAAAATATTTGGGTGAATTCAAGCAGCGAGGACTTGAGACGTCTTGTGATTCTAAGGCCCAATCAGCCTGAAATAGTTCATTGGAATGAATTAAGTTTTTAATATAGCATGTAGATAAATTTTCTTCAAAATGTGATTAAATTCTATATCATGGCTCAGATCATAAATTTGAGGGCAATGTTGTGTTTAGATCAACAACTTTACCTTAAGTGAGGGCATATCGTCCACTAACATGGGTTGAACATGAATGTTGGATTTTGGATGTATCGATAATAAAATATCTAATAAAAAATTTGATGCACTATCTACCTTTTTCTTTATATTAGAATTTTCCAAGTATCCAGGGTTATCACCATTACCCTGGAGTTTAACTATGATAGAGAAGGAGGTTATCTTGACGACAAAGATGGATTAAAGATCAAAACCTGGTTCAAAGAATGATGGATCGACAAATGACTGCAATTCATCTCTATCATTCATCTGTGACCGAACCAAACTCTAAGTATGGTGTGGTTTATTTGTGATTCTTTCATTATTATTAAATTCAACAATGAACGTGGACTATCCCATGAATAGATTCATTCCAATGGTGGTTTCATGTTCCTTTTATCCCTATATGTTCTTCATGTTCTTTTATTTCTTCTTGATTTTTTGATAGGACAATTTTTTCATCTTCGATTCAAGGAAAAACAAACAGTGGCCGATGATCCAACACCACAAAAACACCACGTTGGATCGATGGTGAAAGAACATCATATTTTAGATGAGGCATTGGTTTACTACTGGGTCAGGTGGTGGTGCATGGCGGTGCTCGGAGTTGCTTCTCTGATCTGTCCAGGTGAGTGTTCAGTGACAAATCTAGTATGTGGCCTAGCTGGGCTGATCCATGTAGAGTGTGATGTGGATGGTGGGATACTAGCAGGATAGCCTGTGTTGGAGTCATAATGTAGTCCTAGTGGGACCTATGGGTGTCCGCATCCAGATCAGTGTTACAACTGGTGTTTAGGGATGCAGAGACGGACAACACATATGTGGTTATTAATGCATGTGGATCTCATGGTGTCATATGAGAAGGGGGATCCAGCTAACATGGTGACCATCCACGTTGAATGCAGAAACACCACTATTAACTAGAGCATACACCTAGTACAGACGTGTTTGGGTTATAGGATTTAGTCCATGCATGTGGGGTTGACTTAATAATCCGGACAACTTCAGCAGCTCAATGGGCTAGGTATAGTGGGTCAAGATGGTTTGATTCGGGCTGATCTGGTTTGGGATAGACCTTTCCCAGATCTGAGTCACAATTTTTCACTAAAATGGTTATAACATCAAAATAGAAGGTTCATTTGATGATTTGTCTACAGTGTTGTAACCCTTGTGATAAGGTGGTCCTTATGTGATGGATTGGGGGAGTTTTTTTCTGGGACCTGTATAGGTGGAGACTCTCAATTGGTTCTTTCCTCAATGGCATAGTATGGTATTACATCCACATCACTAGGTTGTAGTCCCCCATAGATGATGAGTCTTAGATAGTGTTATAGTATCCCTCTATGGGACTAGATTGATCCTCTATCACCCCTAATATATTTTTTGGGAATAGACCTGAACTACGAGAAAATGGAATTATTCCACCATCTAGTGGGCCCTATTGATATGGTCATCTATATTCTATGAGAATTGTCCCTTACTTTACAAGCCATGTCGATAGGGTTTTTTGGTATTCATTAAGAAACATCCCCTAGATTGTGGGATAATACAGATTGGGTTTTTGGTATTCTTTGATAATGTTCCTCCATCAGTATATTATGATTTTAACCAATGTATTTCTCTTTAGGAGGGGCCAAAATTAGTAGGAACGTTTCACAGGTGTCCCTGTTGATATTAGGGTGTGAGTAGTAAGTTATCCTAAAATGAGCATGCCTCGATCATAATACTCTAAAAGTTATTGGTTGTGACTTATGTTTTTATATTGCGTTTGTTCATGAGTATATCTAGATATCCTTTATATATGTATTACATACATATACCTGTGTAGAGATGACTGTACTATTTCTGTGAGGTATACTTCATTTTATTCCTTCACTATGTTCCTTCAAAAAATTCCTTAGTGGTGTTCCTTCATGATTTTCCTTCATGGTGATCTTTCGTTGTGTTCCTTCATAGTGTTCCTTCATTTTGTTCCTTCGTGGAGTTCCTTGGTGGTGTTCCTTCGTGGTGTTCTACCGTGGTGTCTTTTAGTGGTGTTCATTCATGTTGTTCTGTAGTGGTGTTCTATCAAGGTATTCATTTTTTTTGTTCATTTATTGTGTTACTTTATGGTGGTCCATTGTGGTGTTCCTTCACGATGTTCTATTTCGGCGTTCCTTAGTGGTTTTCCTTCATAGTGTTCCTTAGTGGTGTTCCTTCACGGTGTTCCTTCAGGGTGTTCATTAGTGGTGCTACTTCGTGGTGTTCCTTCGTGGTGACCTTTAGGTGTCTTCCTTCGCGGTTTTCCTTCATGGTATTCCTTTTTAATTTCTTCTATAGTATATTTTTCATTTTTTTCAGGGTGTCCTCAGGAGTATTGTTTTACTCACCCATACTTTGGATTTTTCCCTACATGTCAACTCTTGTGCAGATGATCGATGTTTTGACGAAGTCAGGTTTTCAATAGGACGAGGAGGTTCTTAGAGAGACCAAATAGTAAAGGTGTGATATTATGGCTTCAAAAATATGTCTCGTACCTTTCCATTCATGATGGGTTTTTGCTGATGAGTTTCAGGAATATGTGCACTTACTTTTCCTGACTCATTTTTCAGTGGGCTTGTATTTTGGCCGTTTTTACTTTCATGTTTTTTATTTTCTTACACTTTTTTGGTATCTCAGTGGTATGCTGGTTCATTACCTTATGTTTTTAAATTTCATTGTTTTGGGCATGGATATGAATGTATGTGTATAATTAATTGTGTAAATTCATCCCATTTGTGGGATATGACTACTTGTTTCTCATCACCAGCCCCGGGCCTATTGGTGGAATGCTTTGGGTAGTGACAACGTGAGCCCCTATAGAAGGGGTCATGACATAGTGGTATCAAAGGTGGTCGGTTCTACCTAATAGACCAAGAGTCTATGAGATTGGTGTTGGTTAATAGTGTAATGTGTTTCGATTTCATCTTTTAAGATTGGGAATCCATTCTTAGTGCGGCGGCCAACGTATCCATACACCAGGACCCTGAATTATTTTTTTAGCTTGTTACATGAAAACTCTAGTTTCAAAGAAAAAATTAATGGTACACGAATCATAAAATATATGAGTGTTCTCATTTCCTTCTTGAGTCTTCTCACCATTTATACTCTATTAACCATGTGACATCTTATTATATATCCAAATTCCTCCATGTATAAATCTTACTAGGATTCTACTGCATGATAATTAGGATGATCCACTAGGTGACGATACATCAACACATAGATTTTTACCAAATATAGAACCTCTAGGTGGTTCACTAGATATACCACCACATGTAGTACAGCCCATGGCACCCATAGTACCATCATATGAGTATCGCAGGCTAAGCATGCCTCCCAAGTTTCAGCGATATAGACCTTTCAGGTTCTGAGTCGAGCCTAACAGACATGCAACTGAGGACATGCTTGAGGTAGTGATCCAATTTTTCTGTCTTGTCAGGACAGTAGCATATTAAATGGTGGTCCTAACTGTGAGTCTTCTACATGGACTAATAGGGTGATGGAGGGGTTTGGATACTTGAAATTTTTATGAGTAAAATTTCAAATGAATATATTCTGAAAACTATTTCATAGAGGGGTTCTCAACTTTTAGGATAAGGGCTATGCATGTTAAGGAGCGTCTAAATATATGTTAGGATGACGCGTAAGTATTTGATTATTCATTGAACTATACCAACCATACTAGGTTCTCAATGGATATGATACATTACCAGTTCATTCGAGCTCGTTCCTTCAAGAAGGATCGGCATAGGGACATCATTGCCAACATTAGTTCTAGGTGCATTCCTCCCTATACTAGGGTGTTAGAGAGAACCTTTGTGGTTAATAGCCCATTGGATTAATAGATACAGCTAGAAAGAATTTTTAGTGGGAAAGAAGTAGTATATAGATCCTCAAGGCATTAGATGTGGCTGAGAAGCTGGGAGAGAAGAAGGAGGTGGTAGAAATTTCATCTTGTTACCACCAACACCCAACGGTGGTCTACTCCATACTCCAATAGTTGGAGGATAGGGGAGGGATAGCTGGATGTGGTCGAGTCTTCTGACCTAGGGGGTTCCAAGATTGATTCGAGGTACATGTGTGTCTATTATACACTAGAATCCATATTGATAGAAAAAGGTGATAATCATTAATCTCTTATCATGGCCATTATTCAAGACTTAGAGATTATAGTTGAAGTTTTGTCTCAACCCTCACACTTGGAGACTCCTACTAGATAAGACCCAAAGATCAAGAATTGGTGCTGAAATAGCCACCCAAATATTATAGGTGAGAATATCGGTTTGGGTCGCTTAGTAGAGGTGTTGAGACCCTACGATTTCAATATTGGCATGGACTGGTTTCTTATAGTCTATGCTTAGATTTATTGTTTTTGGTGAATAATGTGGTGTGTCTTTAGTGGTGGAATGAGTTTTTTTGCTTTGTTGAAAAGGAAACCCATGAATCATAGAATGGGATCACACAAAGTAGGGTGCACCCAATTTATCCTTAGATGGATATCCTAACCATTGATATAGTGGGTGTTATGAGTTTTTAGTTTCTTGGAGTAGTGGAGGAGTTGCAGTGGATCCGTAAAAGGTTGGGACATAAGAATTATCTAGAGTTCCTCCAGGATTATGACATTGAGATAGTCTGTACAGCTGGGAAGTAAAACGTGGTGATAGATACTCTCTATAAGAGATTTTATTTTTCGTTACAAAATTAGGCATCAAATCAGTTGTCCTCTTTACAGTTACCCTTTGTGGATGGATATGGAACATATTACCTACAGTTAATGGTTGTCACCCATCCACTCTTATGACTAATTGGGGAGGAACATATTTGGGATGCTGACAGCATAACCATACATAATCATATGTACGCATGTAATGCCCCTAATTGATATTCAAAAATTGGGGAGCATGAAATTTATTTTATAACATTCATAATGGTACTGGTGGCATTACGGGGGGAAGTATTGATTGAGTTCCATACATCCCCTTTAATGTTACATCTTGGTGTGGCGAATATGTACTGGGACCTCATTCATATGTTCTGGTGGTTTGGGATAAAGAAAGAAGTGGCAGAGTACGTTTCTAGATGCCTCACATGTTAGTAAATGAAGGTTGAGCACTGGTTTTTTATGGGTTTGACCCAAGCCCTTGAGGTGTTATTGTGGAAGTGGAATGGGATATTTATGGACTTTGTTATGGGTTTACCACACACATCTAGGGAACATGATTCCATATGAGTGATCATTGACTGACTAATCAAGTCGGACCAATTCCTTACTATTCAAGAGAAGAGTTTATTAGAGAGTTTGGGATGTCATTTTGTTAACGAGATAGCTCTATCACATGGAGTCCCTTCAAAAATAGTTTTAGATCTTGATGATATTTATATATCCCAATTGTGGAAGGGATTGTGGGAGGTGTTTGGGACTTAGTTACACATGAGCGTACCATTTCAGCTATAGATAGAAGACCATAATGAATGGACCATTCATGTCCTATATGTCATGCTATGAGCATCAATGTTAAATTTTTTTCTATATTTGGTGGGATATTTCCTTGGTGATTGATTAAATGAGTGTGAATTTAGTGGAAGCATAGGAATATCCAGGAGAGCACATGGTTGTTGGAGGCTCAAATTAGTGCTCAGTACCCTAATTTGTTTGGGTAGCATTTGTTTTGGCTTTCAGGTATGTAAATCCCTAATGTGGGGTGAATTTAATGGCTCCTATTTTCCTGAATATATTTTTAGAATTTATTTTGGAAAACTATGAGACCATGCGCAGAGACACAGTGTGATTCTGAGGTATGGTGTGCCCGGAACAGTTCATTGAAATAAGTTATGATTTTTAATAATGTGTGGGGTGGGTTTTTATTTAAAATTATAATAACTTTTAAACAGGTACCCAAATCAGAAATCCTTGTTCACCATTTCATTTATAATTGAGACCTTACTATATATAGGGCCTAATATCGACCGGTGTGGGCCGAATGTGAAATTTAGATTTTGGATGTATTTGTAATAAATTATTTAATAAAAATATTTTATTTCAATGCAGAAAATAAATTTTTCATGATATTATGGTTTTCTTGGGATCCAAGGTTATCACCATAGCAGTAGATTTTCCTTGAGGCCAACAGAAGGAGTTTCTCACCATAGAGATTATAGATCAAAGTTTGGAATTTGGATCAATGATCGACAGATCGACGAACACGGAAATGAATCTCCTCCTTTCATCAATGATAAATCCAAACATCAGGTAGGGAATTGTTTCATTGTGATTCATTCCTAATTCATAAATTCAAATATGAACATGGACCAATCCATGAACATGTTGATCCATGGTTTGAACATTCTTACAGGATGGATATTTTCAGTAGGGTTGATTTGATTAAAGTTATTTATGCTACGTGATTATTCTTATAGAATTGAAAGATGAAAGAATGAAAAAAAGGTAGAGGATCATTATAGGGGTTGTTTCATGTGATTTTTCTCCGCCGGTTTTCTTGGTGTTCTTCTCATTCTTCATGATTTTATGATCAAACAATTACTGCTCCTTTGATTCATGGTGCAACTACATGAGACCAAATATCCAACACCACAATGACACAACAAAGGTGAGATGGTGAAGGCAGAACATAATTTCGACAAGGTAGCAGATTATGGTGACATAAGGTCAAGGAACATGGTGGTGCCCAGAGAAACAACTTTGATCGGTCCAGGTAGGCCACTGGAGGGGCAGTCGGAAGGGAAGGCAAGATGCAGCCCGATGCGGCTAGTCCAAGTAGAGTGTAAGGTGAAGAGAGGGCCACTGGTAGGGTGGCTCGTGCCATAGGTAGAACTCCGTTCAGTTGTTACCATATGGAAGCCCATGTCAGGAACAGTGCCACGGGTGGCATCTGGGGGCAGGTAAAGGGGGTTGTATATGCAACCGATAGTCTGTGTGGAACCCACGGCAGCATAGAATGTATGGGAGCTAGATGACATGGTGGCCATCGTCATTGATTTGAAGAATGTGGTTAGGGAATCTGAGTGTGGGAGATGGGTGCCTTCTCTCATGTGCAGTCCAAGCCGGTACAGTTCAAGCTAAGCTGGTTTGGGTAAGACTCAAACTAGACCTGAGATAGAATCGTTCCCTAAAGTGGTCATAATATTCAAACAAATGGTCAGTTTGATGATACCTTTACGATATTGGGACCCCTGTGATGAGGCAGTACTTTTGGGATGCCTTGGTGGTATTTTTATCTTAAACTAGTATAGGTTTTGATTTTTCCTTGGTTCTTTCCTTGAGGGTTCGGTACGGTATTATGTCCAAATCACTGGAGAGTAGTCCATAAAGTGGTCAAGTCACATATAGGGTTATTATAACCATCCTTTGGACTTGAGTGATCCTTTATCCATCATAATGGATTTTTTGTGGGAATTTTCAAGACCACTAATCATAAGTCATTAGTCCTCCATCATATTGGTCATACCGATACGGTTGTTATTATTCTCTAAGAAGGATCCCCTATGTTACGAGCCCTATAGATAGGGTTATTGGTATTCTCGGAGAAATACCATCTACGTTGTGGGATAATATAGATTTGGTTGTTGGTATTCCATTCAAAGGATCCCCTTAATATATATTAATATCTTTGATTAGTGTAATTCTCTTTGGGTGGGTCCCAAATTTGTGTACTACTTCATGAGAGTCTCAAGTGATATCATGGTGAGAGGAGTGAGTTGCCCAAAATAAGCATGCCTTGAGCAGAAAAATATAGTAGATATTGGACGTAAATTAAATACTTAAATTTTGGTTGGTCATGAGTATATCTATATAGACTAGGTATATGTGTTATGTAACACCGCAATATACCATAGTATGCTTCTCTTTGAATAATATAATAGCATGTGTTGCACGCAACTTCTAGTTCTCACACACCACAACCAATCAAACTAGCCGTTATGAATAGTAATACACACATTTTTAAATTTTATAAATTTTATCTTTAAAAATGGACTTCATTTTTGGATTTAGAATATCAAAATAATCTTAGGGTAATTTTTTGGTTTTTTTTAATACTTTCAATTTTTGATGAATAGTGAATAACACTTAGTTATAGTATAAAACCGAATTTTTATTTAAAAATTTATTTATTTTATTTAAATTTATTATAGGAAAAAATAGGTACATAATACCTATATATGTTCAATGTAATTCATTGGACTCAGTTTATAATCATTTTAGATATATAAAAATTTTATTGAACATTTTATCGTCTTTTACTCACCACCAAGGAGCATTTGAAACTTTACATAAAACATAATTTTACCGCTTTTGTGAGTTGAAATTATAAAATATGAGAGACATGATTGATATTAGTAAGTAAAATAGGGTTCAATATGATGGGATTAATTTTTGGTGAATAGTGATATTTTACTTTTATTTACCACGGTTAAAAGTTAATAGGGTAATTAAGGGTAAAAATAATATTATTATTACCCTAACACAAGCCCTAATTCTATTTAATAAGTATTATTCAACCAAAAACAACCTTAGGAATAAAATATGAACCTCTTTTGTTCACATGGATTAGATTAGGATATTTATTATTATTTTATTTAAAGAATAGTTAAAAGAGTTAAATCCAATGTTTAATAACTAAACCATTTTTAATATAGGGTTACACACAATATAAATTCAAATATTAATATTCATTAGAAATCTAAAAATATTTCCTAAATAATGTTATTTTATTTAAAAAAATTAGACATTAAATAATTAAATTTATTTATGACACAATGATGATGCAGTAATTACCGTATTAATAAAAGATTAAAATAATTGATATTATAAATATAAAAATAAAAATAATTTTGTAATTTTAATGAATTAAACTAACATTATAGGTTAATGTGAAATTTTAGGGTTTATTAAATGTATTTAGTTCTAGGTAATTATTTTTTTTGGACTTTAACAAAAATCAATTATTATATTATGTCAAAATTTACATAATTGAGTTTTTAAAACAAATACAATATTATTGGTTGGTATAATAATCCTAAAAATATAAGGATTATAAAAAAGACTTATATAATGATATTTGTAATATTAATTAACCACTTGGGGTTCTCTTGGATGATTATAAGAAGATTATTAACAATATAAGGTAAGAATACAAAGAGACTTGGTAAATGTCAAACAATTTAACTAAGAGTTAAATCTAAAAGATAAGGTTAATATAGTGACCCAAGCCAATCTAAAACTTATTGGTTGAAAGTTTTTTGACCCATGCGATCCATATAATTTAAATAATTAATTTTGGATCCATTAAAAACCGAAAATTATTTTATAATAAAATAATATTTCTATCTTTTCCTAAGGTTCCCATCACCCCTCTTATAAAAGGGCACTCCATTTCTCTCTAATTCACACCTTCAAATCCATTTGGATCATCCAATTTGTGCCCAAATATCCAATAAACTATCCTACCTTTATCTTAGAGGAGTTATTTTAGTCATAAATCCAACCTAAGGAGCCCTTTTGATCAAATCAAAAGGTAGAACCTGAAGAAGAGGTAAATATCTCACCACCACTTTCATTTTTTTTCTTCTTACACTGATTATTTCCTTGTTGTTTCTATTCTGAAATAATAACCCTAGTATCTTCTATATAATGTAATGTTATTATAATTATGGCACAAACATATTCATTATTCTATCCATCATTTGAATGAGATGTCACCATACGTGTGTACGTACGGCTTACTGTCTCTACGTCGTGGTGTAGTTGTTGCTCAATACATTATTATTCGGATGGGTATAATAATGATGTATAAATGATGTGAATAATAAATATAACATCATAATTATTCTGTATATATGATATACCATCCAATAATATATGATTTTAATATCAAAAGAATGATATTTTCACTCGTGGCTACGTACGGATTATTGTCTCCATGAACACGATGATATTCATTCTCCATCGTATCCATTCAATACTAATTTTCATTAGATGATTAAAAATAATGTTTAAATACATAATATAATTCTGAATATTAATGAGATACATCATATCCATAACATAAATTACTTACATAACAAATCATATAAAGGAAAACGAATCAGTTAACACCTGAAACAACGATAGTACTAAAATATTATTAACAAAGCAACATTAAAAGATCATATATGATATCATATTAATGTATATAATTCTTATATAACATGATAAAAATTATATCACTATTATACAGGAGGTTAAACTACCCTCAACCATGGAAAAGTACAAGGTAATGGTTAATTCTACAACCTCTTCATTATTCAAGGTTGTTTATATATAATTATCTAATTGGACCTCTTTATCATCCGCATCTGTGTTTTCCTAAAAATGTATTCCAAAACATTTTTATAATTTACTAGACAATGGTTTAATTTCATTTATATCCTTGTTTTAATTTTTATAAGCTTTTTTTAAATGAATATTTCCATCATTTTCCAAACAAGGTACTTTACGACCTTTTCGACAAAATTAAAGAAAGAATGTTTTTTATCTTATAAGGCGGGTGCGGATATTTTACACCATTATAACCCCCTCTAATCTTACCTTAAAATATTTTAAGAATATTTTCAAAATAAATTTCTTATTTTATAATTATTTAACTTTAAATTATTTTAAAAAAAGAATGAGATATTTCTCTCAAACAGTTCTAACTCAATCTATGTCAACATCCATTGATGGATTTTAATCTTGTTTGAAGCTGATTTATTGTGATAAAAATATTCCATTTTCTATTGAAGTATTTGTGATATGTTTGACTATGGATGTGTAATTTTTCTACCATTCATAGTTTGTGGATAAATTATTGACATTTCGTATGTTAGTTTTAATACAGATGTTTATGTTATGTTTAAAACTTTTCATATGAGGAATGAATTGGACTTAGTATGTGACGGGTGGAGTCCGCTATAGCTCCTTGATGCATTAGTAGGTCTCATTAGACAAACTCATGTCGTGGAACAAGGCCTTGAAAGAATATTATTTTTAGTCATGGCGCAAGGCCTTGACTATGTGGTTATAAAGTCTGGCATTATGCATTCCATCTTTATGAAAGTGGCTATTGATATTGAATGTGATTATTCGACTAGTAGAATATCCATGTGAGTAAGTTAATGGCATTATTTTTAATTATATTTTCCATATTATGATGAATTTTATGTTGAAAAGGCTTTAGTTTTAGTTTTATACATTGCCTTAAATGTTTATGCTTATTTATGAAAGATTCCATAATATTGTTATCCTTACTGAGCATCTGAGCTCAACCCTTTCTATGTTTTTATTTTTCCCAGGATATGAAGAAGTATATTATAACTAAGCTGCAGGGATATTCTATGTTATCTTAGTGTTTTCTATGGAAAAAATGTTGTGGTATTTTTCCATTTTACGGTGTAATGTAAACCTTGGGAATTTATCTTGTATTTCCAAGGCTACTAAACAAATCAGTCTTTTGAGACTTGATATTTAGTGATCTTGCAATGATACGTAATAATGGACAGACTCTAGGCTTCTGGGGTCATGGCTTTAGAGTTGGTATCTGAGGAAATTTAGTACACACCATGGAATCTAGATTTAGATAAACTCGGATTAGAGAACGCTACCCTAAGATAGACTTTGAGGATTAGTATATAAGAACTTCCTAGAATTTTGGTATTGTAGAGATTTTGTGAGTTTTAAAATAAATAAATCATGTCTGGATATGAGTTGGTAGAGTTAGCCCTAGCATAGATGTACTTAGGGGTAAAACCTGAAAACCCCAATTTGAGATAGACTCTAATGGGAACTGGTGCACGACAATGGGCCTTGTTGCACTATTGGTTACGACACTCCAGGGGGATATGCTTAGGATAATTCTCATTTTCATTAAGAACAATTATGAAGGGTTTATGAGTATATACTTCTTCATAAATACATTTTTATAATTAGGTATTATATTCTTAAACTTTTCAATTTATGTTAAGTGTTTTACATGTTTGGAATTATGTATTGCGATTCATAAAAGAATCTAGTGTGTTCCATTTTTTAGAAATGGAACCTAGTGGAAGGAATGAAAACCATATCAATGAACGCACTCCATGTAAGGATTTCCCTCCTGCTCAAGATAATTATAGTGGAGCTGGTGATACAACTGTTGCTGATCTGCATATCACTATAATGGGATAACTCACTCAGGTTATGAATAATAACCTTACCCGTATGGAACACCCTGATCCGTAGCGTGGAGGATAAATGATAGATATCTTCATGAGGAAAGCACCAAAAACATTCAATGAGAGTACAAATCTATTAGTAACTCAGCAATTGATAAATTCCGTAGAGAAAATACTCTTTTCCTTGGAGAGTAGCGAAATGGAAAAAGTTTTCATGGAAGTTTATCGCCTCACTGGAGATGTTGTTCAATGGTAGTAATTGATTGAAAACTCAAATGAAGATAATGAATTATCAAATATGGAATTGAGGGAGTCAACAAATATTTTCATAGAAAAACACTTTCCTCATGACCATCGAGCGGATATGGAAAGACAATTCTTGAGTCTGAGGTGAAAGGAGGATGATAATGTCGCAAAGTATGAAGATAACATTACAAGGCCAGCGATCAATGTTACAGATTATATACGTAACCAATGATGTAAGATTGATCATTTCTTAAATGGTTTAAAACCATTTCTCCATCGAGCATTAATCTCATAATCCTTCTCGTCATATGAAGATATTGTCTCATGTGCCATCAAGACAGAAAAATAATTCTCTAAGTCTTATAACATTAAAGAAAATCAATAGAAGAAGAAATCTACTAAAAACTCTAGAAATGGAAATAAGTGGAAGAAGGGAAAAGTTGAATATCCATCCTGCAGTAAATGTGGGAAGAAACACCCCGGTTCTTGCCTAAAGGGAATGAGAGTTTTTTACAAGTGTGGTGAAAAAGGCCAAAAAGCTCATGATTGCAAGGGGTATAAAGAGATTTTCGATGTTGAATGCTACAATTTTAGAGTAAGGGTGAATTATATGAATGAATGTCTTCAATGTTAGGGGAACTTACCTCAAAAAAGGCCAAGGGATAAAGGCCAAGCTTATGCAATCACTACTGATGAGGTTGAATCTCCCAAAGACATAGTGGAAGTTAATTTAAAGGTCTCCCCATGTTTAGAAAATGCATTATTTGGTTCTGGATCATCTAATTGTTTCATATCATCCCAGTTTTCTAAGTAAATCAGATATTTCAAATTTGATTTAACAAGGGAGTTTTCAGTCAAAACTCTTAAGGGAAGTATCATTGCAACAATGTTTTTTTGAATTAGTCTGCATTAGGGCATATAAATGTTCTTTATTTGTTGATCTCATTGTCATACCCATAATTTAATTTGATACAATCCTCGGTATGGATTGGCTTTCAGACCATGATGCACAAAATTATTGTATGAAGAAGGAGGTTACTATTTTTGATGATAATGATAACGAGTTCCTTATCTTTAGAGAAGAAACGTCACCACCTAATTCTTATCTAGATATACCCCCAGTAGCTCCACCAAATTCAATTATTGGGGAGGAAGAGAATGAATTAGTTGTGGGTGAGGAAAATAATGTTCAAATAGAGGATGTACATATTGTGAAAGAATATGTTTATGTGTTTCCAGATGATTTACCTGGACATCCTCCAGAACGAGAAATTGAGTTTTCCATTGATTTAATTCCTGGTTCAAGGCCCATATCGAAGACCCCTTATAGAATGGACCCTTTGGAATTAGTGTAACTAAGGAAAAACTAGAGGAATTGAGTAATATGGGATTTATTCTCCCTAGTGTTTCTCCATGGGGTTCCCTTGTCCTTTTTGTTAAGAAGAAAGATGGATCTATGAGGTTGTACATTGACTACATGGAGATCAATGCTATAAAAAAATAACAAGTACCACCAACCTCACATTGATGATTTATTTGACCAACTTCATGGAGCTCAATACTTTTCAAAGATGGACATTCGATCTGGATATCATCAGTTTTGTGTGAAGAAGGTTGAAATTCTGAAAACAACATTTCGAACCAGGTATGGGCATTACGATTTTACAGTAATGCATTTGGGATTGATTATTTCACACTATGTCTTCAAGGATTTAATGAATAGAGTTTTAAAGGAATATCTTGATGACTTTGTAGTGTTATTTATTGATGATATCTTGGTATAATCCAAAATCTACGAAGATCACGAAAATCACTTGCGCATTATCCTGAAGACTCTTAGAACACATGAATTATATGGGATGTTTAGAAAGTGTGAATTTTGTATTTAGGATATTTATTTTCTTATCCATATTATCTCAATGGATGGAATCTATATTTATCTTTCTAATACAAGAGAAATACATGAATGGCCAGCAACAACGAGTATAACTGAGGTACACATTTTTATTTGTTTAGCAGGTTTTTTTCAGCATTTCTTCCAGAATTTTTCCCAATTGGCTATCCCATTAACTAAGATCACACGTAAAGGGTTTAATTTTTTTTTAGAAAAAGAGTGTGAATAATGTTTTGAAGAACTGAAGGGAAGATTATTCAATGCTTCTATATTGACTCTACCATCGTGAATGATGGTTTTTTATTTGTAGTGACACATCAAAGAAAAGGCTTGGTTGTGTCCTTGAATAATGATAAGGTTATTGCCTATTCATCACGACAGCTAAATATTCCAGAGCAAAACTATCCTACTCATGATCTTGAGTTACCCACTATAATATTTTCTTTGAAGATGTAGATACATTATCTCTATGGTAAAAATTGTGAGATATATACCGATCATAAGAGTTTGAAGTATATTTTCTCATAGAAATTACACAACATGAGGCAAAAGAGATGGATTGAACTACTCAAGGATTATGATTGCACCATACACTAACACCCGGGGAAGGAACAATATGTAGCATATTCTTTGAGTAGAAATGATCATGGAGTTCTGAACAAGATGAGAGTTGAAAAGGATCCTATATATAAGGATGTAGTAATGTTGGAGATGGGGACAACCAGGGAAGGAGAAACATCAGTACTTTTTGAAATGGTTGCCAAACCATATTTACTCGAAAGAAAAAAGAGTTCCCAGACCGATGATGAAGATTTTCTATATAAGATTAATTTTGTGAATGATGGGGGATTGAGTGACTTTGTGTATGAAGAAGGAATTTTGAAATTTGGGAAGTGACTTTGTGTTCTTGATATACCTGATCTAAAAAGGGAATTGTTGGATGATGCTCATAGTTCCAATTTCTCCATACACCTTGGTAGCACTATGATGTATAGAGAATTGATGGAACATTTTTGGTGGGACAACATGAAGAGGGAGATTTCTGATTTTGTGTCAAGATTTATGGTTTTACAACAAGTGAATGTTGGAAGGCAACAACCTGAAGGAGTCATGCAACCTCTTACCACACTTGTGTGGAAATGGGATAATATTACGATGGACTTCATCATGGGACTACCAAAAACTCTTAGAAGGAACGATGCAATATGAGTCATTATTGATCATCTTACCACGTCAGCAAATTTTCATGCTATAAGAGAAGATTTACCACTTGAACGTCTAGAAATACTATATATAAATGAAGTTGTGAGACTTCATGGAGTAACCCTATCGAATGTTTCTCATCGTGATCTATGTTTTACATCAAGATTATGGAAAACTCTTCAGAAATCCCATGATACTGAACATATTTTGATCACTGCCTACCACCCAAAACTGATGGACAATCAAAATGTACAATTCAAACCTTATAAGACATGTTGATATCATCATCACTTGATTTTCAAGATATGTGGGATCAATATTTACCTCTGGTAGAATTTTTCTATAAAAATAGATTCCATTCAAGTATTATGATGGGACTATATGAAGTGTTATACAGAAAGAGATTTCGCACACCAACCTTTTGGGATGATGTTGGTGAAAGAAAATTTGTAGCCCTCGAACTTGTGGAGGAAACATTGAAAAAGGTGAAGGTAATCCAAACCCACATCAAAGCAACTCAAAGTAGGCAGAAGTCTTATGCTGATAACCGAAGGATTTGGAATTTCAGGTAGGAGATTATATTTTCTTGAAGGTATCTCCATGGAAGGGTGTTATAAATTTCAGTAAGAAAGGAAAATTAAGTCCCAGATACATTGGACATTTTACAATTCTAGAACGAATTGGGGTTATCGCTTACTATTTGGAAATGCCGCCAAGTCTCTCCAAAGTTCACGATGTGTTCCACATATCACTATTTAGAAAATACATGCTCGACCCAATGCATGTAGTCACTTATGAGGAATTAATACTAGAACCTGATCTGTCTTATTGTGAAGAGCCTATCAAGGTTCTTGATACAAGATAAAAATTGCTGAGAAATTGGACGACTTGTTTGGTAAAAGTTCTATAGAGAAATCGTAAAATGGAAGAGGCAACGTGGGAACTTGAGGAAATTATGTTGAAGAACCACCCAAATCTTTTTACTCATTAATATTCTAAAACATTCTAGGACGAAATTATTTGAATGAGTGGAGAATGTAACACCCCAGTACGCTTCTCCTTGAATAATATAATAGTGAGTTTTGTATGCAACTTCGAGTTCTAAAACACCACAACGAATAAAACTAGCCATTATGAATAGTGATAATCACTTTTTGAAATTTTATAAATTTTATCATTCAAACTGGACTTCATTTTTGGATTCAGAATATCGAAATTAGCATTGGGTGAATTTTTTGTATTTTTCTGAAAACATTCAATTTTTTGATGAATAGTGAAAAACAATGAGTTATAGTATAAAACCAAATTTTTATTTGAATAATTATTTATTTTATTTAAATTTATTTTAGGTCAAAATAGATACATAAAACTTATATATGTTCAATGTAATTCATTGGAGTCAGTTTATAATAAAATTAGATATATAAAACTTTTATTGAACTTTTTACCATCATTACCCACCTCTTATAAGCAATTGAAAATTTACATAAAACATAATTTTACCACTTTTTGAGTTTAATTTTAAAAATCCTCGAGACACAGTTGATATTAGTAAGTAAAACGTGGTTTAATAAGATGAAAATAATTTATTGTGAATAGTAACTTTTACTTTTATTTTCCACGGTTAAAATTAAATATGGTATTTAAGGTAAAAATGATATTATTATTACCCTAACACATTTCATAATTATATTGGATAAGTATAATTGTACAAAAATAACCTTATGAATAAAATATAAACCTTTTTGGTCCACTTGGATTAGATTAGGACATTTATTATTATTTTAATTAGAGAAGAGTTAAAAGAGTTAAATTAAAAGTTTAATAACTAAACTATTTTTAATATAGGTTTACGCACAATATAAATTAAACTATAAATATATATTTGAACAATAAAATGATTTCCTACATAATTGTATTTTATTTATAATTTTTAGAGGTTAAATAATAAAATACATTTAGGGCACAATGACGATGCAGTAATTAAAATATTAATGAAAGATTAAAATAATTGATATTGTAAATATCCAAATAAATCTTATTTGATACATTTAATGAATTAAACTAATTTTATAGGTTAATATGACATTATAGGGATTATTAAATGTATTTATTTTTAATTTATAATGTTTTTATGACATTAAAAAAATCAATTATTAATTAATGTCAAAATTAACATACATGTGTTTTTAAAATAAATAAAACATTATTGGTTGATATAATAATCCAAAAAAATATATGTTTCGTCCAAAAGACTTATATAATGATATTTGTAAAATTATTGAACTACTTGGGGTTATCATCAAAGTTTATATTATGTTTATTAACCATATAATATAAAAATACAATGAGACATGGTAAATGTCATACTATTTAACTAAGAGTTAAATCTAAAATATATGTTTAATATAGGGACCCAAACCTGTCTAAAACCTATTTTTTGAAATTTTTTCGACCCATACCCATATTTTAATTTGAATAATTTCTTTTTTATCCATTATAAACTGAAAATTGTATTATTATAAAATAATATTTCTAGCTTTTCCTAAGGTGCCCCTCACACCTCTTATAAAAGGGCACTCCCCCTTCTCTCTAATTCACACCTTCAAAGCCATTTGGCTCGGCCAACGCCTGCCCAAATACCCTCTCAATTGTCTTAACTTTATCTTAGATGCATTCATTTTGTCATAAATCCATCATAAAGAGAAGTTTTGATCAATTCAAAAGTATGAACCCAAAGAAGAGGTAAATATCTCACCGCCTCTTTCATGTTTTTTTTCTTCTTCCACTTCTTCTTTTCTTGTTGTTTCCATTATAAAATATTATATCAAGTATCATATATCTATTGTGATGTTATTATAAATACGGTACAACTATATTCATTATTTTATACATCCTTTTAATGACATTTCACCATACGTGCGTGCGTACGGCTTATCGTCTACACGTCGTGGTGTAGCAGTTACTCAATACATTAATATTCTAATGGGTATAATAATGATGTATAAATGATGTATATAATAAATATAACATGATAATTATTCTTCATATATGATATACCATCCAATTATATATGATTTTAATATCAAAAGAATGATATTTTTGCTCGTGCGTACATACGGATTACCGTCTCCACGAACACGATGAGATTCATTCCCCATCATATCCATTCAAGACTAATTTTCATTAGATGATTAAAAATAATGTTTAAATACTTAATAACATTCTTAATATGAATAAAATACATCCTATCCACAACAAACATTACTTACGTAACAAAGAATATAAAGGAAAATGATTAGTTAACACCCGAAACAACGATAATACTAAATATTATTAACAAAGCAATATTAAAAGATCATATATAATATCATATTAATGTATATGATTCTTGTATAATTTAATAAACATTATTTCACCATTATATAGGAGTTTAACCTACCATCCACCAAGTAAAAAATTCTAGGTAAGGGTTAATTTTACAACCTATTCATTATTCTAGGTTGTTTATATGTAATTATCTACTGGGACCTCTTTATCATCCACATATGTGTTTTCCTAAAAATGTATTCCAAAACCTTTTTACTATTTACTAGACAATGATTTAATGTCATTTATGACCTTTTTTGAAATTTTATAATATTTTTTTAAAGGAATCTTTCCATTTTTTTCTAAACAAGGTACATTATGACAATTTCGAAAAAAATTAAGGAAAGAATGTTTTTTTAACATATACAGCGGGTGCAGCTATTTTATGCCATTATAAAACCATCGAAGAATCCCTAAAAAGTTTATAATAATATTTTCAAAAAAAAAGTTTTCTTTTATAAATATGTAACATTAAATGATTTCAAAAAAATAATGAGATATTTCTATCAAACAGTTTTGATTTCATTTATTTCAACATCTTTTAATGAATTTTAATCATGTTTGAAGTTGATTTATTATGATAAAATCCTCCATTTTGTATTGAAGTCTTTGTGATATGTTTGAATGTGGGTGTGCTATTTTTCTACCCTTCATATTTTATGCATAATGTATTGAAATTTCGTATGCTAGTTTTAATACAAATGTTTATGTTATGCTTAAAAATTTTCATATGAAGAAAGCATTGGACTTAGTAAGTGACGGGTGGAGCCCGTTATAGCTCCTCGATTCATCGGTAGGTCTCCTGAGACAAACTAGTGTCTTGTAACAAGGTCTTGAAAAAATATTATATGTAGTCTTGGCCCAAGGCCTTGACTATGTGGTTATGACTTATGGCATTATGCATTCCATCATTATGAAAGTTTCTATTAATATTCCATGTGATTATTCAACTAGTAGAATATCCATGTGAGTAAGTAAATGGAATTATTTTAATTTATATTTCCCATATTATGATGAATTTTAGGTTGAAAATTCTTTTGTTTTAGTTTTATACATTTCCTTAAATGATTATGATTATTTATGAATGTTTTCGATATATTTTTATCCTTACTGAGCATTTGAGGTCACCTATTTCTATGTTTTATTTTTCCCAGGATGCAAAGAAGTATATTGTGACTGACCAATAGGGATAGTCTATGATATCTCAGTTTTGTCTATGGAAACAAAGTTGTTGTAGTTTTCCATTTTATGATGTAATGTAAACCTTATTAATGTATCTAGTATTTCCAAGGCTACTAAACAAATCAATCTTTTGAGACTTGATTTTTTTATAATGCCAATGATACGTAATAATGCTCCAACTCTGGGCTTCTGGGGTCGAGGTGTCAGTTGTTACATACATATACATGTGTAGATCTGACTGTACTATTTTTTTGTTGTATAATTTGTGGCAATCCTTTGTGGTGTTCCATAGTGGTGTTCCATAGTGTGTTTCCTTCATGGTGTCCCTTCATGTTGTTCTTTATTGGTGTTCCTTCATGGGGTTCCTTCAGGGTGTTACTTCAAGGTGTTAATTCATGGTGTTCCTTCATGGCATTCATTCATGGTGTTCCTCAGTGGTGTTCCTTAGTGGTTTTACTCTATGGTGTTTCTTCACGTTGTTCCTCGGTTGTGTATTATTATATTGTTCTTTGATGGTGTTCCTTAGTGGTGTTCCTTAAAGGTGTTATTTTTTGGTGTTCCTTCATAGTGTTCCTTCATGGTGTTCCCTAGTGGTGTTTCATCGTGGTGTTCCTTATTAGTGCTCCTTCATAGTTTTCCTTAATAGAGTTCTGTAATTGTGTTCCTTCGTGGTGTTCCTTAGTGTTTCCCTCTATTAGTATTCAATATTGGTATTACTTTTTAATTTAGTATGTAGTATATTATCCTTTTTGGTTTCAGGATTTCTTAATGAGATTTTTTACTCACCCTCACAGTGGCATTTCCTTCACATGTCATGTTTTTGTAGTCGACTGATGCTTGGATGGAGTCTTCAGTGGACCATGACTAGGTAGTTCATAGTAAGACAAGACAGTAAAGATGTGCTCCTACTTCAATAGAAATATATCCAATACCTTTCCCGTCAAATAGTGTTTTCTGTGGATGTGTTTCAGGAACTTGTGCATTCACTTTTCCATAATCCTTTTTGGGTGGGATTGTATTCTGGCCCTATTTACTTTCTATATGTTTACTGTCATACTCTATTGTTGGTATCTTAGTCGTTTGCATGCTTCTTTACATGGTGATTTTAAATATCAACATTTTTGGGTTTGTAGGTCGGTGTGAACATGTACATAGAAAAATTTATCCCATTTGGGGGAAATTCCTACTCAGTGTAGACTCCATCCCCTAGGATGTTTGATTCAGTGTTGGGGTAGTCCTAGAATGGCTTCCTCTAGGATGGGCCTTGAAAAATCATTTATCATATACATGATCAAATCAAGGTTGGAGGTTGGTTTTCTATGTATTAGAGTATAGTAGTTGTGCGGATGTTGTATATATGTATTGTAATAATAATACTTTTCATCTAGAATGGGATTTTAGGATATATAAATGGGCCTTCCAGGCACCATAAGAAATGAAACTAAAAATTGTAGCACAACCTAAGGAGGATTATATTAGTAATAGGCTTCTAGAAGGATCCTACTGATCTTGGGATTAATGGAAGTATTTTGAAGTCATGCCAATGGTTCATATATTTATGCAACTAAGAACTACATGATGTTGTAAATATTATGAGGTGAAATGGGTACATTCACAATGATTTTTTTTGGAATGGCTATTTAAATGTAGTATCTTATAAGAATTCTTGTATGTTCTGTATTTCAATACACTATGTAGTTGTGTAGAGGATTTCATGTAATATTTGCCTATGGAAATTTGGTCCATAAAATGTTCCCCTTCAATCCCGCAAGAAATGGGGGATTATTAAATAAATAAAACATTTAAATTCATTCATTCCAAGTTGATCATTATGATATTAAGTATATATAATTATAATATCATTCTATCAAATGATTGTTAAATGATGGATCATTGAACCTAATAAATATTCATGGAATCTAGAATTATGCTAATATGATAACAAAGGTCATCATCAGTGAAAGTTTTACACATTGTAGTGCCTCATTTGGACATTATGGATAATGAAGAATTGAATGGATTTTTATATCATGAAATATTAGAATAGAATATTGTTATAGGTTTTTATCTCTAAAAAACTCCATGAAAGAGAATATTGAGATATGTGGACCATGTTATGATGTTGTATAAGCAGTACACTAACCCCCATCTCTACTAGTTTACCTCACTACTCAATCTATACAGTGTATAGTGTGATTCACAACCATTTTTTTGATTTTCAAGGATTAGAATTAATAAAAAAATTAATCATAACAGTGAATTGGTGATTTCCTTAGTGTGTCATCAGACCATTAGTCTATACTCCTGATATGTTGTTATTTTGGGTAGGCAAACACAAATCGATTTTCCATCACACCATTTCATGTATATATGTTTTTTATGGTTTGAAATGTAATGTTTAAGAAAATTTTTCATACGTGATAAAATATGATAAATAAATAAGAATTAGATAATGGAGTTCACCCCCATAGTATTTTGGATATTATGGTTTCAATACTTCCCCCCCCCCCTTCCCATTATCTCATCCCTTTCACAATAAACTTATACTCAATCCAATTAGTAATCCATTACAATTGTATCCCATTCACACCCTAGTCGAATATCTACTTTCCTACAATTATTCTATTCATGTGTTTCTCTTGTGACCGTATGCACAGAAAAATAATTTATAACATAACAAACAAATATAATTATTTTCAAATTATGTTTCTCACAACATATGATATAGTGATATTTTGTTCAATTATTATTTATTTAGTTGGAATATATTTTAATCGGTCATTTTATGAAATAAATTATTATTATATATATTTATTCACAATAGCCGTACCATAATACTATTAGGAATAAAAAATTTTGTTTTATAATCAATATTAAATCTATATGTTTTCATTTAATGATTTTTTTTCATGAAATTCTTGAAATATACTAAATATAAACTATTTAATTCTTATTTTTTTATATTTTTTGATAAATAATTTATATATTTTTATTTCTTATTTATATCTCATCATTCATATAATTAATACTATTTCTAATATATTTATAAATAAACTATATATTTTTTTATATTTAGGTAAAAAAACCTTCTAAAAATTTAAAAATATGTTTACTTCATAAATTTGTAACTGATATCATTATTTAGCTAATTTATTCAATAATTAATTAAAAATTAATCCCCCATAATTCATTTGTTTTATTTAATTTTAAAATTGATATAATATATAAGTTTTTTTATTTTTTTATTTCAACTAAATTAATAATTTCAATGAATTTCTATTAGTTGGAATTCATTTCACACATTCAAACATTGAATTGATTTAATTTGATAATAGGTGATAAATATAAAAACGATGCTACTAATTAAATTGATAATTAAAATGGTATAATGATGTTGGTTTATATTATAATAATTTAAAATAAAGAATTATCCATTGGTGGATGGGCAAATTTGAATAACAAATTGTTGTTTTATGAGGTAGGATAAGAATTCATAACTACTGAGTATCTTAATTCATGATGTAATATAATGTTACAATCAATGACATGGAATTTCACTACTCATGGTAGAAGTGGTGAATACAATATCATGATTTTTTCAATTATGACTACGTCTCTAATTATAACTCACTTGTATCTTAGGGAAGTAGCAGTATAAATCAAATAGAAATAATTATTTCTCCATTGAAGACATGTGTTATTAAAAAAATAAGATTTAATCATCGACTATGATAGGTGGATATTAGCAAATAACCAAAATCCTTGTTTTTTATGAACAATTTAATACAAGATTATAAATAATTTCTATATAGAAATCATCAAGATGACATGACACTTAGTGGATGTGATCATTGGAAATGAAAATATCATCACCTACCACTTCATCTGAAAAATGAACTTATTGCTACATATGAAATATATATATCATCAGCAAAGACACCAAGGAAATCCATTTCCTTTTTATGGGTAGCTTATATCTGAATGGGAAACAGTGGGGAATTCAACTATCCTAGGAATATAACCAATAATGAATGGATAAATCAAAAAAATACATGTCATAAAATATATAATTTTAAATTATGTATAAGTAAATAGTTGATCCAAATCATTCTCTAAACCATATTACAGAGTAATCTAGAATAAGGAGGAAATATTATACCTCAAGTTGTCCATATACATATATGAATACCACTATCCATATGGAAGATATGCCTGAATTTGGAGGTGGAAATCATATACCATGAATGAATTGAGTCAAATAAATAATAAAATTTTTAATTGAATGGTAAAATGGAATTTGAGGGAGGAATGAAAATATGACCAGGGAAAGGATCTATATACAAGAAATATTATATTAATGGTATGTCTTTGTGGTTTACATTACATTTAAATTCATTATAATTACTGAAAATACACATGGATTTATCTAGACGAAGAGGATATTCTCCATGGATCATTCTATTGTGTATAAAATGTAATGGATGTTAAAGAGATAGATTAAATCTAATCAAGTAATATTAAATAGATTTATTGTACTATATTTTAATTTGGTGTAATTATATCTTACTTAATTCTATAATCTCCATCCGTGAAGATTTATATTTTTACATAAATTCAAGGTGGGAGATGCACTTTAGTTCAGAGGATTCTAGATTACAATACATCCATATTTTGTTTTTTATTATTATATTCCCTGATATTTATTTATAAATGTTGGCATACAAAAATTGTGCACCATGAACGTTTTATGATTACCATAATAGGAGCCTCAATATAATTACAAGAGTTGAGTTGTTGATAGATTATAATACCCATTTAAGAAGGAAAAAATTGGATCTCTATGTGTCCCATGATTTCTCACATATCAATGGATAATGTTTATGTAAAAAAATTCCCATTATGGGGAAGTGATGGTGAACATCCCACTATGAGTAAGTAAGGGATTTAATCCATTATTAGAAAAAAGGTTTTTTAGATTTAACTTAAATCATCAAAATAAAATTTGGACTCAATTTTCTCTTATGAGATGTTAATCATGTTTAAACCATATAACTAGGGGTGTAACTCACATCATATAATTTATTTGACATATCACGAAGGAAAAATAGAATTATGGATAACAACATACAACTATTTAAATTTATAATTTTATAATGTTTTTTGTTCAATTCAAGGCACATTCCCATATTTGTACACTCCCATGCCCCTTTTCATGCCTTATACCTAGCTATAAATTTGCATGAACGACCCATTTCCAACCATGTACTCCCTAAATGATTGCTCTGTTAGCTCACACACACCAAACTGTGTGCATATCCTTTCATGTGTATCATGCCTCACATTACCAAATATGGTATCCAATCCCTATTCCCTACAACACATTCCCGAATCAATACTTATAATCCTAAAGTGTTTTTGAGTTATAACCTGGGTACTCGACCATCCATTTCATAGAAAACCCATTTCCCTAAAAAAAATATGCTAAGTATGACTCCTCATAGATACTACATTGCTAGTGTTCCTAGAGAACAATAATAAATTCCCAAATCATCAATATATTTCTATATGTGATTTATAAATCAAAACATAATCTAATGAAATAGAATATTAGGAAATAAATAATACAGCACATAGGTTCCTTTAGATTAAAGCCACACTCAGCCCACCAATGTCCTAGTTAGGGTAAGGTATCCAGGAAACCTTGTTAAACTGATTAAATACATACTCATACCCCCAATTTATCACTTAGGAAAGTAATCATGGAACCTAGGTCTATTAAAATGTGACAGAGTCCAACCTATATAGTTACACCTAGAGAATCATTTGTTAATGTCACTTATATGGAAACCCCCTTTCCCATGAAATAGATATTGGAATCCCTTCACTTAGGTCACCTGTTTGGGAACCCATTCACTCAGGTCATCTATATGGGTACCCATTTTACTACAAAACCTATATCCGCACCCACACACCTAGAACACCTACCCCGGTTACCACTAACAGAGTTCATCTTCCAAGGATACACTTTATCCAAGTCACCCACATATGTTCCCATTCAGAGTAGTCTTATTCCCAGGTGCCTCTTAGTTAAAGCTATAAGGGAACCATCCATGAGCACCGATTTAGGATTAGTGATGGGATAGGGTCTTGGACCTTCAACATGATCCTTCCGCATTAATTATAGACTCAAATGAAAAATTATGAGTCGAATAAATAACTATTTAGACCAATTCACATCAAATTTTTGTTGTGATAACTAAAACCCAAAAATTGATCCCATAAATCATTCTTTGTTAATGGAATTATAATAGTTTCTTACAACACCTTGAGTCGAGGTACTCCACTTGGATCCCAATATAACTATAGTCATAATTATTCTCTAGTATTCCCAAAATACCTTAATGTGATATACTAATCTTGGTTTTTCCAAACACCATATGTCAATAAATGGCTCTGGGTTTCCTAAATTACCATGTGTTGATATCATCCTATTGGTTTCACATGTATTCCTGGATTTGAGACTTTAATTAGTTTCTATCAAATTCATTGAGTTGACATTCTCATTTCTTTTTAGAAAAAATATACCATGATGTGAGACTATCCTCTTGGTTTCTTTAAAATTTCTTGAGTCGAGATTCTCTTCTCGGTCTCCAAAACAATCCTAGAGATGATTTTCATTTCCAAGATCACTAATATTTCATGAGTTGATATTGTTATATTAGCTTTAAAAATAACCTTGAGTTGGGATTTTAATATTATTTAACTAAAATTATTTCCATAGACTCATATATAATGTTAAGACAAAAACCACATCATTTCATAATTCTCATACCAAACCATTGATAAGTTCCTTTGAATTTTTACTCTACCTCGCATGACATTAAAGTACATAGAAGTAGTCATGGAATGTGAATTTAAAAATGAAACAATATGTTTCATTTCACTAGAAATTTAATATTAAATAAAACTAAACTAAATAGGTTCTAAATAGCTTCACAGAGATACATAGTAGTATCCTCTCACAGGCTTAATTTAAAATCCAAAACACCTCCCACAACCTTTTAATTGCCCCTAATTCGACCCTAGATGGTTATATATTCTAGAGTGCCATCATATATGAATTTTAAAAAACTATATAGTAATTAAATACTAGGTTTAAATTACTAATAATATTTTTTATATGCATATTTCCCACTAAAATTCATGGTTACATTCAATCAATTTCACTAAAGTGTAATCAATAGTGTTCCTATAGTTTTTTTTCAAAAATATGAATAAAATCTATAAGATGGTAGTGGAATAGAATATAACACCCTTTATGGGATGATTGAACTACACATCTTCTAATTTAAAAAAATGTTTTATTATCAACACCCTAGGTGATTTAGATATCAACCGCCTTAGGAAATGATGAGTCTTGTGAGACACAAAAAAATAAAAATGGTTCTACTAGAAAAATAATTATTAGAAATAGTGTGTCAGGAGTGAGTGGTTGAAGATCGTAAACATTTATTCTTTTTTATGAATTTCATAAAAAAAATCACAATATAATATATCAAAACATCCCTTTCCTTGATTCAATTTCTTTATGAATGATTTTTATGGATCTTGTAAAGAGTGGGTCCTGATTAATTAAACTATTTTCTTTGTTAAAGAAGAATATCATGGCTTCATTATAAATACAACTAATGATAGATATATTTTTAAGTATCTATGACCTATGGTTTCATATGAGGACTTTTTATGTAATAGACTTTAGTTCTCCTATGTATTCACATTAGAATATATGAATTCTTGTTCTCTCTAATATAGTAGTGTATAGACTCTGCCAATAGAAAAAATGGCAGTTAATTAAATTATTTTTATTTTTTTAATAAATAATGAGGGGTAAATATAAAAGTATCATATAAGAATATATATTGAATAAACGTAGTAATAATCCCATTGAATAAAAATTGAATGTTCTATAATTGTAATTTCATTTATTTTTTATGCATACATTTTATCATAAAAAATCATCTAATTCCCTATTTTAAAAATATAATAACACAAATACATATAGTATTTGATAGTTATAATTAATATGTTAATTTTAGTTCTCCTTGAGAGATAATTAATGGGTTTTACTATTTTATAGTCTCTTTTTAATTATATAATATTTTCAATTTGTGGGATCACAATAAAAATGGTCGAAAACAATTTGGAACTATTTTCACGGAGTCCGCTTGTATTTTATATAGTCTTTCAGAGTTTTTTTTTCTATTTTTATTTCTTTTGTTCCATTATTCTTTTTTTTCTTTTCTTTTCTATTCCATTGGATTGATCATAATCTCATAGGTCTAAACTATTTATATGAATCTAGTAAAAATATAAAAATTATGTTAGAATGAAGCCAATGGATTGATTATGAAATTGATAGACTAGCATACAATTCCAAATGCATGCCCATAGTAACAATAAGATGAAAATACTATCGAATCCCACTATTGTGGAGATATTTTTTTATAATGATAAAATATAATATATATCAAGTCATCACAATATATATTAAAATCTTTATATCAATCAATAACTAATGCTAGGAACTGATATACTATTAATGAATATTATGAAATATCATTAATTTGGACTCTCCATAAATTAATTAAACTAGTAGGAAGCTAAAAATTAAAATATAAGAGTATATGAAACATATATTTTCTCTGAACAATATAAAATAATATAGAAAGTGTCATGTAAATAATAATTGTGAGAATAAGTTTACTATATAACATTTTATATTCATTAGTTTGAGGAGAAAATTAATTAATTCATACCACTCCCTAACCCAAACACATGCATACCTAAATCATTATAGGTTGAATATATTACTATATAAGGGAAACTTTGGGGAGACCAATCAACTCTAAAATCATACTGGGTAATTAATTTATATATATAAGTGAAACTAGATCCTATATACATTGATTTTGAAGGTACTATAAAATTATTTAAAGCTATTCATTTTGAATATGAAGTAGAATCCATAAAAGGAATACGATTACATTAAGAGGAAAATATACCTTTTATAGTGAAAGGATGTATAGTATAATAAAGAACAGGTTTCTCGTAAAGAATAAGAGAATAAACATCAGAATTTTTATACACAAATAATAGTGTATTTTATATTCACTACATATTACGAAGAGGATGATATCTATAATATTCAACCTCATGAATATTATATTATTATAACTAGGGTTGTGATGGAAAAAAATTCGGATATGGATTATTCTAGAATGTAAAATTCAATTAGAGCATTGGGGAAGATGAGAAGTAGTGGGACAGATAAATAAAACCATATCTTTTATCTAATTGGTCATGTTTTTATAATATTAATAGTTATAGATAGTATAAATGAAAAAAAAATCTTTGAAAACACCCATTGTTTTCTATTATTTTTATTCATTTTAATTTCATCTTTGTAAATTTTTATTTAATAAAATTATTATAAAATTTCCCTTATAGATATATTGATATGCATAATATTTATTTTTATAGTATATCAACATGAAAATAGTAATTAGTTTGTATCCATTATTTTTATATTCTTTTTTTTTCTCATATTTTAATATATTAAAATTTTAAGTCAAGTGTGAGATATTTTATTTATGAATAGAAAACAGGTGTATCTATGAGGTTAAATATTGACTTATATATTCTCTATTATTTAAATTTTTATTTTTTTATGTTTAAAAAAATTAATTACAAAATAAAAATGCATATAAAAAATAACCTATTGACATTAAATTCTTTATCTCCAGTGAGAAATGATCTAATTCTGAATTCATTAATTTAGATTATTTTTTAAACACTTCCATATTTTCTGATTTTTATCAATGACTTTATGTGGAAGGAAGAAATTTATTATTGGAAGAGTGTGAGGAGTGATCATTTTCTATAAGAAAGAAAAGTCCCAAGTAATTTTTCAATTTAATCCTATTATCCATCTTACTCATTGAAGAAAACAATTATGAGATATAATATACATATATATATATTGTAAAAGATTGTGAATAATAGAGGTTAAATGATTCACTTAATTTCATTTAATTGACTTATGAATCATTAATAAATTTACAATGACTAGATTTGGGATATATATTTATATGAAATTGAGTGAAAGGTTTTCATTAAATATCAGGAATTTTAATTACGAAAATAGCATCCTAATCATCCATTAAAAAATGTACTATGTTACCCACCTATTCTTAACAATAAATCAAACATTTCAAATGTCATCACAAGTAGTCAACTCTGATTTGAAAATTTTAGTATATAAAATCATGTTAGTAGTTTTTTTAGAACATTTGTTCTTAATGATTTAGAATAACACCCATTACACTATCCTTGTGTGGTGAGAGAAAACTATGGTAAGGTCGATAAAAAATGTGCTTGAAAAATAATAAATGGACAATAATTTGATTAGATAGTAATGGAAATAAATAACTAGGAGTAAATGGTATGTATCGTAGTTTATTGATTAAGGATTAGAACAACCATCTTATTATTTCATGTGTATTTAATATTTATAAGGTAATCATATTAATAAAAATTCATTGATCATATTTTCTATCAAATTAATTGTCTATGTGAGGGTGATTAAATGAATCCATTTATTCTCATACTTTTATTAATTAATAGAAAACATATCTGTCATAATTAATTTATTATAGTATTTTTTCACATGTTTTAAATATTGGTTTTACTGGTAATTATTTTTTAATTCAAACATAATTTTATGATAAATGAGTTTATATAATTTTATATTTATTTTCGATAGATAAATTTTTATTTTTTATTTTTTGATGTGAAGATAATCAAGAGGCTTACGAAGTGAAGTGAGAAGGTACAAATTAAATGGGAAGAATGAAATTTGTGTATATCTTAAAAACCATATAAATATTTCACTAAAGGAAATATGAGATATGTAAAAAAATGATATCTTGGGTGGAATAAAGTAATCTTTAACAAGAGACTATCTTATCACTTAGAGAAATTTATGTGTATTGGGATATTATCCTTTGATCATTGGAATTGGAAGAACCCAATGAAACAAAAATGATATATCATCTCAAAATCAACCTAAAATAATAATAATGAACAGAATATAAAAAACATGTATGAACTAGTCACCTTCTATTTCATTAATGGAGTATGTTTTATGAGTATTGTTGAAGTATAAAACAAAGTATTCCTACCTATGAATGGATTATACCATCCTTTGGTTTCTTGATTATATCATAAATTCCATGATTCAAAAAAGGTTTGTTAGTTTCATCCCAAAGTGATAAAAAATCTTAGGGAAGAAGAGATTTCCACTATAAATTCTAATAACAATGGTTCCCCAATAGGAGGGAAACCATCACTTATATAGACATCACCTATTAACTTAATTTAAGGGAGAGTTTTTCCATTATCAACCATTTCAAGTGCTATATCTTTGAACCCATATGTTACTTCATGTTTGTATTTATTCATTATAAACTCTTAATTAATATGTTCCAGCCATAAATGATCTATCTAATGGATTACAACTTCTAAACAACCATAGAAAAAATATGAGTTTCATGTTGTAGGGAATCATATCATATTCCCTAACAAACTCTATGATATAGAAAACAGATACATCCAATATATCTGTATGATATGATTGTATTGTAGCCTATGATAATTTTAACTTGAATACCATAGATATCACTATGGGTATATTATAGAATATGATATACCCATATTTGAGTACACATCCAAGAATCTCCCAATTTCACTGAAATACAAAATGGACTTCAATAAAAATATCAAAACTATTTTAAACCCTTTAATTGATATTTTGGACATAGATTATCAAACTCTAATTATTTGGAAAAAATATTTAATTAAAATTGCAATATGTTTCTAAAATGATAACTATGTGACCCTATAAGACTTAGTATCATTGAAAAAATGTATAATACCAATTTCACAAATTTAAGCAAATTCTGTCCTCTAGTAAAGATTCAATTCCACTCAATCTACTAAGGGGTCAGGTGTGATCTCTATTAAACTCACTAAGACATAATACAAACATTCCCACAAAAATAATTTTCAAATAAATTGTGTGTATGCATATAAAACCTATATCACTAAGGAATTGAGTGACCAATAAATATGGGACAATGTTAATCTAGTATAGACCATATCAAAAATTCATTTTCCATTTAAAAATATTACACTAGTTAATGAATACATCACATGTCATCCATCTAGAGGATTATGAAATCACTTGTCTATAATCCATGTAGTTGAACACATCACATGTGACTCAACTAATCATAGCAATTAAGTTCCACAACACAATTAAATCAAGATCCTAATGTATTTTCTCAACATTCTAGTTAAAACACCCACTATTATTGAGTTACAACAAATGAAATGATCATAAATATACCCAACCACACCAGGATTAGATTTGATGTAATGAATTATACTATAAATGAATCAAAATATAAAGGTAATCAAGATAATTATATCACTAATCCTAGTAAAAAGGATTTATAATAGGAATACATCACTATGTAAATTGATGAATGTATGAAATTTCAATGGATATACTTGGAAATTCTAATTGAATAATAATTATCTAGTTATTATCACATGATTCCACTACTCATTCTAATATTTTCATTTCCTCATAACCAATAATAATTCATAATGATCATCAGTTAGGGAAAAATAAATTTCTTTCTATTAGGGGATATTATCTTTACACCTTCCATGTAAAATAAATTGCAACACACATTAATGAATGATAAATAGAATATTCTTTTTTATATAAAAACATGATACAATATGAAACCATTATATCAATCTCTTATGTATAGTATAGATAGAATCTCAAAATTACCCTCATGCTTCTCCTATACTAATGGATTCATTAGTATATCTTATATGTTATCGTCTATAGACACCCAATATATATTAACATTTCCCCTCTCAAATATACCTCATAAGTGATTTTATTTTTGAAGGATGTGTTATGTCCATTATTGGGAATGAGGATTCATAACCTGAGTGATGGATCTATTGTTTTCATAGTAAATCTTGATCTATCCCTTCATTTTAGGAAATACCTCAAGTTCAAATTTGAACAACCTGATCCAATAATATTATATAATAAAAATTATTTGGTGATTTATTCTACCTCAATTTTTGAGTATTCTATTGAACATTGTTTAGAAATATTTTATGTGATATCTCCAACATTAGTATAAAACTCCTAAACCATATTTTGATTTCATATGATCCCTATTATATTTAAATCATACACTTATGTATTCTTTTACCCAATGTTGATCATCTTTTCTGAAGACCAAGAACCTATCCTTTATTCTTCTAAAGTACTTTATGATTTTCTTTATATAAATTTTATGAATTTAATTTGGATTATATTGGTATCAACTTGTATAATAAGATACCAAAATATATCATATGGAGTAAAAACATTTAATAAATGATACATCTTATATAATTTCAATAGGGAATTATAACCATCACTTATAACTACTTAGGAGGATCCAAAATATTTCTAAAATCAATGCAATGTAAGATAGTTGATGGCCCAATTTGGAGTTCTCCCTAATAAAATTAATTCTCTTTACAAATGTACTTATTATTACTAAGTTAGAACAATAAAAATAGATATATCTCTAAATATCATCATACCTATTATTTATATAGCTTCACACATGTCATTCATTGATCATCATTTTTATAACCATATATACCCAAATTTATGAGTGGGGATTTCATTATCATTGAGAATTTTTCTTTTGATATACAATATTAGATACATTGCTAGAATCCCACATATATGATTTTATATGAAAGAATAATTTGTGTATCCTATGAAACTGGACAATTTGGTCACATCACAACATAATATATTCTGACATTGATAATATTAATCAAATTTGTTAATTGATTATTGAAAAATTCATAACATAGAAATCTTAATTCCTCCTTTTAATCCATTAGGATATATCATATACGCATCTTCAACTAAACTATTATTAAGGAAAATAATATTATCATTAATTATACATATATCATAATAAATTTAATTTTTTATAGCTTAAATATATTACTATAATTTATCATCATAATAGGTGAATTAGTTTCTATATAATCAATACCATTAATGTTAATATTACAGTTTCCTAACAAGAATAATTTATATGTAGATACTCAATCATCCATTTAACTATTAATATGGAAAATAATCATGAAAACATTGTTTCTTATATATTCACATGCATCCACCATGTTCAAAATATTGTTATTGTATATGGAGTTTATTTCAGAATCAATGGATTTTAATCATTTCTCAAAATTGAAAATCTTAATGGTCTCCCATTAGCTTACAGGTTTATCTCATACGAAATTTGCCTCATCATAATTTTCTATAAGAACTTTATATCTCCTGATGCCATGATGAATTAGATGAGACCATCAATTTTATTGTGTATATTTATTTGGTTCTTGTACTCACCTGGGATAATTGAATCATGGGAAACATATAGATGATGTTGATTTGAGATTTAGGTTTCTTGTATATTGATTCGTCTCATTTTGATGGAATAACATAGGTCCTCTACTTGATATTGGAAGAGGATGGTTTTGTCGATTGGGGTTTGGATATTGTACTTGGTAATTTTGAAATATTATATATATTTCTATTGTGGTCATATCTGACATTGTTTTGTACATTTACATTCATGGTATTTCCATTGCATGTCTTATATAGGGAATGGATTATTTTGTGAGTTGTATTTTTATACATCTCCTATTGGGATTCATTCGGTGTTTTTGTTTATATAATGATCCTTTGATATTCAGGAGATAGTTCTATGGACTTTGTAATATTACAATTCAAAATAAGGTTGGGTTTAAGTAGCAAGACCCGGTCCGGACTATATGTCCATACTTTTGGAATTATATATTAATTATACTAGAGAACCTAATGAAAATTTGTAATCCTCTCCATTCACCATAGGTGGAATGCTAGAAGTGTGGGTGTGTGGTGATACCATTTGGATGTTATACTGATATAATATAGTAGAACAAGAGACTAGAAATATCATTCAATAATCCATCCTAATAATCAATAGAATAAATGAAACTCTAAAGTCAATGATTTCCAGAGTAAATAACTTATCACATGATATCATAGTGTGAACTCTTCAAAATGTCACATGAGTTATGAAAACATAAAAAAGGAGTTATCTTGGGTTTATAATATACAATAAAATCCAAATAAGTATATTTAACTATAACATGGTCATGATTCATAACCTGGTCCAATATCCAGACACCAACTAAGCAATTTAACCCCACCATCCAATATCAAGCCTCTATTAATCTGTTGACAGATATCATTTGGTTTGATCAAGTACCTATCCTAACATAAGATACTGTGTTCCTACCATATTGATTAAATTAAATTCATTTGAAATGTTATATGCTCGGAATATTAAATGTATAATTTCATATAAAATATTATCCATTACAACATTCACTCTCTGAATCACCTAGGTGTGTACATTCCTTCATCATCTAGGTCCATAGTTTCACTTAGCATGAATACTCAATATACATGGAAAATATTACCCTATCCTATAAAACATCATATTATGTAAATCATTGGAGGGAATGTAAATGTACCAATATGACATCATATGTCATATATCTTTAGGTGTAATAATTTTTACCCTATATATAAAGGAACTCAGGGTGTAGCGGAATTGTGGAAAATATACAATTTGAAATTTCAGGTTAGGATTCAATTTTAAACGACTAAATCCACAAACTCCTTTCCCAGATTTATTGAATTATTTAATTTAAATCTATTTATGGATGAATAAAATAATCAAATGAAATTATAAATTGTACCATGTTAATTTGAAGTTTCCAGTGTTATTCACTCGTTGTCAACATATCATGGCTAAAAGGTGCTAAGATTGGTGTCCTCTATAACGTCTACACATGAACCAATGTTTTTGGATCATTTATATATTTTTTATAGATTGATATCATGGGAAAAAGAATTGAATTATTATTTAAATTTGACCATGTGGATAACATGTACTCAGTAGAGAATGTTTCATCAATCCGACCTTGTTATTCTTTCGTAATCTTCATTATTGAACATGAAATGGTTGTATAAGAGAGATAATCTCACTAAATTTATATTAATAGTGGATATCACTATTCAAGAGGCTAAAATTAAATTTTATACATTGCTTATACTTTCCAAAATTACACTTTCATACCTATAATTTAATTTCCATCATTTTAAACCTTTTCTAAGACATATAACTTAATAAACTTGTCATAAATTCCATAAAACATTTATTAGTCACTTTTATCATTTAAAAAATTTATGTAATAAAATATAAACCATTAACTCATCATGTAGTATCCCCAAATAATTTAACGAACATTGAACATTCTATGTTCATTTGGAAAATTATATTTTCTCATATTAAATTTTATAGAAACAAACTTATAAATAACATAATAAATAAATTCAATCGTAATTTTTATAAAATTTAATAATATAACTGATTTTTTTACTTTTTTTCAATCATATATGGAAAATCACCAGACCCTGCATAGAGAACCTACTTTTTCATGAACACATATTCATTAGAATAATTGTAACCTGTGGATACACTTAGTTTGTGACCATATATGATTGTATATCAATAACACTAAACCATAAATAAAGATCCAAGAATAGAATCTAATCATAACCTTTACATAGATAATGAATTTCCTAGATAAGACTACCTCATACAAATATTTCTTGTGAAATAACATACTATTGTCTCAAGATCTCTAATCATGTTGGATGTTAAATTGTGCCATTATCCTTCTCATGATTTATATATTTCATGACCTTAATAGATAGACTAATATTCATGTATCATGTACATGGATTTATTGATGGTACTACCATACTATTCCACATGGGCCCATGAGATATCTCTTCCACAAATAATAAGAGACAAATTCAATCATGATCATTCAACCAATTCCATATGATTAATGACACACCCAAAAAAATATATCTCTCTATGAAATCAATTTCATTATTTTTTTCCACTCATCAAAGTATGAAATCAAATGGTACACATTTATAACAATATCCAAACTAAAGAAAAATACAAATGTTCATTGATAAAAACAATTAATGATACCTGAAACAAGTGGTGTTCCAATTAGAAGGTTAGTCCTCATGATCTGCTCTATAAGTGATCACCATGTGTGATCTTCATGCAAGGATGTCACAATGCTTATGAACCCCTAGTACCAGAAAGTCCGCAATAATCTATGCCTCATTGGTATGATAAATCTCAACCATAAAACACATAGTTTTAAGATTAATTATATAGTATCACAATATTCTCATTGTAGTTGGTAACTATTATAACCTTTTTTATGTGATAAGTATTATAAGGACACTACAATATAAATAGTGAAAGAAAAAGTATCAACACTATTATGGTAATAATAAACACATGAATATATAAAACTATACACATGAAATTATTATTAAAGTACATAAAGGAGTTGGTTCTAGGGAACCCCCTCCCAACACTCCCATATTCACAAGGTTTATCTACTTACAATTCACAACTCACTAGCTCTCATATGTATATCCTTCTTCTTTTGATATACAGATTTAGTCAGGGGTGTTCCACTTTATTCTCTAAGGCTACTATTCAAACTGTGAATTCACCACTCCGATTAAAATTTCTCATGAGATGAAGCATATGATGTAATACACTAATATTTAGTTAATCATTTTTTTCAAATTAAATTAAAATTTTGATATTTTTCATTTCATGAAACATTAAGTATATTTTTTATATAAAAAAATATGTTTGGATTTTATTATACACAACAACAAGTTAATCGGGTCACACACGTGACCCTTAAATTAACTTTCAGTACACCGAACTCTATATTTTTCATGTATTAAACATAATACTGAGTCACATTGAAAACTTTAATAACACACAAGTTTTAGATTTACCAAACAACGATATACTATTAATATTATTATTAAAATAAGATTATTGCTACCACATAGCAATTTTTATTAAAGTGAAAAATAAGATTATCTAAATTTTAAAAATATGATTTATAAATTTATGTAAAATTAATCCTTTGGTTATAAATTAGTATATGTTAATCAAATAACTAATTGAAAATAATGGAATTAATATTCAAATAAAAATATTTTTCTATGTAAGAAACACAATTTTATCTATGTAAATAAAACAAAACCAATTTTGATTATTTTTTTCAATATATTGTATATATTTAATCAATATTTTTCAAACTCATCCAACAAATTTTATATTTATAATATTAAAATAAATTTAATTTTTTAAATAAAATGTTGTATTTTTCTAAAAGGTAATTCTACTACCTTTAAATGGAAACCCAAATTTAAATCATAATTTTAACACATTTAAAATTTTTATTTGAAAATTTTAATCAATGTTTTTTATATTTTAATGATAAAATTTACTTTGGGTGAATTGTTTGTGTTTTTTTAAGTTTCATTTTTTGATCAATAGTGAAAAATATTGAATTTTAATTCAAAACTGTTTTTTCAACTAAATTATTTATAGAGTTTAGCTGAATTTTAATTTGATATTAAATTATTATTAAGTAAATTATATGCCACTTGATTGAATTTATATCATTGGAACTAATTTCACAATGATATTTGACATAAAAGTTTTTTAATCTTTTAGACATTTTTTTATTTAAAAATAGGCATTATCGCCTCGGCTACGAGATTAATTTTAAATTAATTTCTACCACTTCTACGATTTTAATTTATAAAAATGGATTAAATAGTTCAATTAATAATAATTTATAATTTATCATAATTATAACTTTTTTTACAATAAATATATTAGTGATAGTGATTAAATTTAATTACAACAATTAAGAAGAAAATTGGTTTAACAAAGGACTAAGCCATAAACATAATGCCAAAAATAACCTTAGAGCTTGTAAACAAAACAATGGATGTCAATATTACAACCCAATACTAAATTTTATTTAATTTGGATCTTTATTGGAGTAACATTACATGGGAAAATGTGGGTGTAATTTCATTTTCCAACATTACAAGAATGCCACTCCTCTTCCACATTAGAAAGGCACTCACCCCTCCACTAATTCACTACTCTCAATCCATTTGGATCTACAAACCAATAATAAATTATTATTCCAAATAATTATCTTAATCCATGAATCCTATGTTAGGGTAGAAATGCAATGAATCATTCCCTTCAGTGCAAACCAAGAGAAGTTACCCAAAGATGATGTAACATCCTTCCCCGTGCTCCATTTTTTTATTTTCATTATTCACACAAATAATAATATTATTCAATTGTTATATAATAATCTCATAATAATGAAAATAAATATTTGTTTTTATTATATGTTTTTGAACTACACTTACACACACATCTACCAAATGGGAAATAAAATTATTGTTCTTATGTATGGTGAACTACCGCCTCGGGAAACAATGTTGTTTGTTTTTTCAATACCACATATAATGGTTAAGAATTATGATGGAGAATATATTTTTATCTAATATATATTATTTTTAGGATTTATTTAATCTTTTTTAATTATTAGTTAATTTATACCATCATGATCTCCTTTTTCTATAAATATGATAACATAGTTTGTTGATGTGAAGACTATCGCCTCCTCAAAGCAATGTGATTCATTAATAAATTACATGTATTGTATTAAGGATGGTATTAGTGAACATATAGGATATATATTAAATAATAAATATAAATTTATGATATTATATATTTCTCTATATATATAAATTTCACTTACTTTCATTTATTCAATATGATGATAAAATAGAAACAACACCCATGCGTATGTACAGCCTACCATCTCCATGAACTGTGTATTCCATTTCATATTTATATACTTCATATATTATTATAAATACATATTTACTGAATATATATTATTTTTATATATTTTTTTATTCTATAAATAAGGAAATACTCATCTAAATATGAGTATCAAGAATAAGAATTCAAAACCTATTCAAAAAACAAAGAGTATATTACCTGAAATGTAACACAAACATGGAATTGATAATAAAAGGGTAAAATAAATTAATAATTAAATAATTCTATCATATTAAATAGTATAATATTTTAATTTATTAAATTTAAAATAAAATTATATTTATTATATTTTAGGATTGAACATGTACATAGAATGTCAATACTTAACGTAAGGGGTTTTTTCATATCCATTTTTATCATCGATGAGATACATTTCATGTTCACCACTCATTTATTCATTTTGGTCTATATACTACACATGAATGTATTATATAATATTTATACATAAATTTATGGGTATCAAAATATTGATTTTATGATACCTCTTTTGAGGATTTATGTTTCAAGAGTTTCTAATTTGGTAAAGTAGTTTTGTCTCAATTTTTATTCTTTAAGAAAAATAAAATGTTTTTCACCCCTCCATTTCAATGATGTGTATATAATTACTTTGAATTGATATATCAAGAATTCTAGTATATTAATGATATCATAATCTTAAATTATTTTATTCTCATATGGGGATCATGATTTAAATTTACCAATGTGGTAACATTTTATTACTATTATCATGTAATTTATCAGGATTATTTATGATTATGGATCCATTGAATAAATAATATTATCCATATCTCAAGAACCCTAATAAATTATATTATCTTATGGTTAGTCATTATATCATCTAGTATTGGTACCATTTTTACACTCTTTAGAACTTCTGATGACTATAATATTGTTTTGTAGAAAAATATGACTTCATGTCTCTATTAGGTTGGGAGTATTTATTCCTTAAACACCATTTTTTATAAAGAAGCTTAAAAAAATTTACTATTTTTAAAAAAAATATGAAATGTTTGGAAGATTTCATTATATGTTTTCAAATTATTCTCAATGAAAAAAGTCTTAATATTTATTTTTAAACTTATTTTCTATATATTGAAGGTTAAAAGTTTTCATATTTTTCAAGATTCTTTCTAAAGCATTAAATTATTTATTTGAAGTTGTTTTCAAGCTTACTTTAAACGTTTAGAAACATATTTGGAGGAAAAATTATTTAAAAAATTATTTATGTATTAAACAGTGTATTTATTAAATAATAAATTATATTTTCCTCTTGAAATGTTTATATTTATTATATATATTTCTTTTATATTTTTTATATGTTGTTTCAATGAAAAGCATTTTAATAATGTGATATTTTTTAAGAAGTTATATTCCATGTGAAATTTCAAAATAGTTTTACTTATAAGATGACATCGTTGGATATAGTTTATGATTTACTAGGGATATGATCCTAGGAAACTGTTTATATTATTTTTATAAATATATTATGTTTTCAGTTCATTATATTTATGAAACCCTTTCTATCTTCAATGGATTGTACCCTAGTAAATGATTATGAATCCTAATACATTTCATGGGTTATTATATGATGAAATTATTTTGAAAACATTCTACTTTTCAAAGGATGTGATATGATTAAATGATTATGTTTCCAATTTAAATTCACGATTTATAATATGATATTTATAAAACCCTTTCCTTCTTATGTGTCATGATAAGAAGAATTTTTATGACACACATTTTTTTATTTCATTATGTGATTGTCGGGTAGTATAACTACATAAAATTCATTTGGTAATGATTTAGTTCTCCTGAGTTTGACTAGGCTGGAATATGATGTGAACCTGGTTTCGAAATAAATGGATTAAATGAGGGGTAAACTTAGATCAATGTGAAAGGGAAGAAATCAGACGTGAACCTTGTTCAATTATATAGGAATATAATGAGTAGTGAACATTGTTTAGTGATATGGGGTTAGAATGATGAGTGAACTCGGTATGTTAATACAAGTATGGAATGGGAAGTGAACTCGGTTCAGTAATACAGGGCTAAACGGTGAGTGAACCTATTTCAGTAAAAGAATTTGTCCACTAATATTTTATTGAGAGTGAACCTTGAAAACTAATATGGTTTTTGGAGTGAACCGATTACATTAAGATAGCCTTGTCATTAATCCTTAACTACTATGGAAATAATTTTATATGTTTATGTTTCAATCACAATCGCATGTCTTATGCTTCTGTTATGATCAAATTGATTATTTTCAATATTTTATTATGATTCATGTCTTATTAATTACCAATATTTATGTCATGACTTTTGACTATGATCTTTTATATGAATGGAAAGATATTATATGGTTAAGATCATGTTATCATACCCTTATGCTCATGTTATGCTTACATATCTCCCTTTTTTACCCTTACTAAGCATCTGAGCTCATCCCTTCTTTGTTTATTCATTTTTAAGGTTATGATGATTTGTATTGTGCATGAGTTCTAAAGAGGAATATCTTTAAGGGATATATTGAACCTATATCACCATGTTAGAATATTATGTTTCTCTGTTTCCAAAGACCCTAAACAATTACCTTCCTCTAGAATGTATTTTTGTAATGTGCTGAATATTAATCTAAAATTATGTATTATCCATGTTTTTTAATAATGGTTCACTATTCTTGGTGTCAAATTAAAGTTTTAGTAAATATTTTCAAACTAGAATGAGAAAAAATAGTAAAATCCCTTATAATATTTCTAGGGATGCGTCTAGTGATGTCCCTAAAGATAAGTATAATGATGAGTTAATGTATAAGAAACTTTCATGCTATTTTGGTAAAGTATAGAGTGAGTAGTTTTCTTGAAATACCTCCCTTTCATGATTATACAATTGGATGTGGCTATGGAACAAATGTACACAAGGGTAACAACCATGAAAACCCCGCATTGAGTTAGACTCAATCAGGAACTGATGAACGACAACGGGCATTGCTGCACCTCTACTTTGACACTCCAAAGGGATATTATTGAATAAATAAAAAACTCATTATTAACCATCATGAATGATTCAGATAGAATATTAATTTTAATGACCAAGGATGTACCAAAAGGTTTCATTAATTAAATATTAGGTGTCATGAACTAGAGATCATATAAGTAATTTTTCATGATTATGTGGGTTTCATATATTATAAGTAGTGTTCTATATATGATCTATAGTTATGGTCAATGTATGGAACCAAAAGGAACCATGTCAATAAATAATTCAATGGAATATTAATTGATGGACCTTTTGAGTAACCACATGTTATAGAATATGGAGTGAGAACTTTATTGTTATGACAACATAACCATATCAATCCATGAATGATTTTGAGTTTCCAAATTAAAAAAATATGGAACAATGTTTTATTGAATCCCTTTTAAAGAAATGTTCACCTTCTTTTATTGGGACAACTGATGCACAAGCTATTGAGAAATTTATTTGTACCACCAAAATTATACCTTCTATTCTTCATTGTTAGGAACGCAAAAACATTACATTGGGAACATCATTATTGGAAGGTTAAGTGAACACATGTGGAAAATTATGCATAATATGAGGAAACAAGATAAAATTTATTTCAAGGATTTGGATTAGTTCATGAAATTATTTTTCACCAAGTATATTCCTCGTATCATATTTAAAAAATATTGACATAATTAGCCCAACAATTTCAATGTTATGATATGAAATGATATATATTAATCAAAGGAAACATTAAAAACTATAGTAAGAATTATATTGGATTTAAGTTATTCTTAAGGTGTGGAAGTAAATACGGATTAAATCGTCTTAGGAGAACTAATTAGTAATTTATTTTTGGATTAAAATGTTATCTAATTACTGAATGCTAAGGTAATGTGAATAAATTTAATGTTGAAAAGAATGAAACTTTAATAAATTAGTATTTAAAATGTAAAGAGTATGGGATTTTTTCAAGGATGTTCATAAAACCAAAGGTTAAAGATGATGGTCAATAATAGAAATCTCTTAAGTCAATGGATAAAGATAATTCTTATACTGTCATAAGGGATGAAGTGAATCATGATAATTAAGGAATTCTTATCCTCACCTACATCGTTAGGAATTTCATGTTTGATTTTTTATGATGAATCCCTTTGAAAATATTATAGTTCATCATTTAGTAAAGTTTCATGTGATTATCTCCATGTACATAGATTTTATAATATTATAATCACATTTCATATTATACCATTACAAGGAAGGAACCATGTTTATAATGAAAAATTGTTAGTATATGATATGATATTATTTCAAGAATATAGGGTAATTTATATTTTTAAAGGATTATAAGCTTATCCCTTTATGTAATGTTTTTTGTTAAAAATAAATTTAGGTTTTATAGATTAATGTATTATCTCACTGTATGAGGATTTATGAATATGGGATAATCTATGATAACCTTTTCCTTTTTTGATAACTATGAACATATTGAATTACTTATCATTCTATATATGGATCTTATGATATGTTCATGATTCAGGCATAAAAATCATGATTAATTTTTTTAGTAATTGATGAAGTTGAAATTTCTCAACATTCATCTAAATGGTGATAATGAAAATATGAAATGAAATAGAATTAAGTATGGTTATATCCTTGATATAATTACAAAACATTGGGAATATGGTATTGAAATAAAATTTTGTCTTGTTATCATCATTTTTTTATGATATCAATGGCCTTTTTCAAGACTCTTTTGTTTATGTTATTGTTATTGTTAACTTTCCACTGACAAAGTTCTCTATCACTCTCCATAAAATCATGATAGTTAAATTTCTCTTTTATATACATGCCTTCACATTCCATTTATATTATCTGATGTGGAAACCTAGTAATGAGTTACTTTGAGAAACTGTAATGTTTCCAACATTACCAATTTAAGGTAAGATTTAGTATTCTTTTTTACGATATGGGCTTCTATGAAATAAAATCCCAAGTATTATACCTTCTATAACATAGATGAATATTGAGGGAAAAATAATTCTAATGGTGGGGGTGGTTTAATGTAACACCTTGATATTTCTTGAATTTTTTTTTTCAAATTAATTTAATATTTTATTATTTTTCATTTAATGAAATACTTAATATTAACTTTTAATTAAAATCACTATGTTTAGCTTTCATTATATGAAAAATAAATTCAACATTTCACCACATTCAACTATTATATTAGTTTTTTCTGAATGAAACCCTATTTATGGGATTTTTACACACATTATCGAGTCCCTTCGATAGCTCCTGTAACACACCAGGTTTTGTTTTAAAGAACTGCAATATACTATTTAAATATTCTGAATAAAATATAATTATAGATACCACATATGGATTGTAATGTAAGTAATGAATTAGATTAAAAATTTAAAAAATATAATTCATATGTGTATATAAAATGAATCCTTTGGTTATAAATGTTTATAAGTGAATGAAAAAATAATTAGATAATAAATAAATTACTTTTCTAAGAAGGTTATTTTGCTATGTAGATGAATAAATTAAACAAACAAATTTTAATTAATCTTTTCAATAAAATATATATATTCAATAAATGTTTTTCATTCTCGTTAAATATATTTGATTATTAGAAGATAATAATAAATCCAATTTTATGATTAAAAATATCTATTTTCTAAAAGGTGATTCTACCGTCTTTTAATGGAAAACTAATTATAAATGTTAATTTTAAAATTTTTAAAAAATTTTATTTTTAAAAATATACTTAATTTTTTAAATTGGAATATGACAATTTACTTTTTTTGAATTTTTTGAATTTTTCTATGAAGCCATACTTTTTGATGAACAGGGAAAAATATTGAATTTTAATTCAAAACATATTTTTTTATCTAAAATATTTATTGGGTAAAATTATATTTAGTATTAATTTTAATTTATAATTATATAAATTATACATCAATTATTCAAATTTATGTACTTTTAACCAATTTCACGATGAAATTAGATATGAAAACATTTCAATATTTTGGACATTTTTTCACTAAGAACCTGAATTAACATCTCATCTGTGTGATTAATTTTAAATGGTTTTATTCCGATTATTTAATTTTAATTTTGAAAATGTATGAAATATTGGTATTAAGAATAATTTATAATTTATAATAAGTTATGATAGTTTTTGGACAAAAAATATTAGTGAAAGTGGTTAATATTAATGACAACAATTAAGAAGAAAATTAGCATCACAAGGGACTAAGACTTAAGTGTAAGGAAAACAAATGACCTAGAAACTTCTCTAAATTACATTATATGTCAATATTTCGACCATATAGACCATTCTGACTATTCTATACTATTATTTGATCCATATTACATGGTAAAAATGTGGCTGGAAATCCATTTTCAAAAAATTACAAGAATGTCACTCCTACTCCATTATAAAAAGACACTCACCCACCCACTTATTAACACCTATAAATCCCTTTTTATCCCACAATATATACTAAAATTTTATCATAAAACACCAAAATTAATGCTATAATCCCCCAATTGTTCATAATTACAACCAAGATATCCATTTTGTGAAATCAATGTGGAGTTACCCAAAGAGGAGGAAACATCCTTCCAAAAACCCCTCTCTTTTATTTTCATTCTCCACCCCCTAAGCTGTTAATATTTCATGATTATTTACTATACAAGGTAAAATAAATATAATAATATTTTTTATTTCAATATTTCAACCTAAACTTACACATACTTTTAAGTAATGTGAATCAAACGTAACATTCTTCTAAACGTCAAACTACCGCCTCACTAAACAATGTTGTTCCTTATTTCCATTACCATATCTCATGGTTGTTCAATATGACCAAAACCATATTTATAAATGATATTTTTGATTTATTAATTTTAAATTAATTATTATATTATAAATATATTCATTCCTTACATTTTTTGTAAATATTATAACTTCATTTGTGGACGTTTGGACTACCACCTCCTCAAAACGATGTGATTTATTCACACTGTAATTTGAATGTATTAAGGAAAAAGTTAGTAAAATTTTATGATATATATGAAATAATAACTATAATTTAATTACATTATATATATATAAATTTATTTTATTTACTTATATTCATTCAGTACGACAATAAAAGTGAAACAATGCTCAAGCGTACGTATGGCCTACTATTTCCATAAACAGTGTATTCCATTCCATATTTATATATGTCATATATTATTATAAATATTTATATAAAGAATATATATGATAATTATATCATTTTTTAATTTATTTAAATAAATAAATCATGAAATAAGTATGAGTATCAAGAATAACAAGTTGAAATATATTAAAAAAACAATGCATATATTACACGAAACATAACATTAACATGGTATTGTTAATAAAAAGGAAACATAATGTCATAATAAAATCATATGTGATATTAAATATACATTTACAGTAATTAGGTACATTTTTAATAAAATTATATTTACTATATATTATGTTTGAATGTGTTAAAAGAAATTTAATACTTAATGTAAGGGTTTTTCTCATCTAACATTTTATTATACGTGTGATACATGCCATGTTCTCCACTCGTTTCACTAGTGAGGTGTATATACGAAACATGAATTTATTCTATGATACCTATAAACAAAATTATGGGAATCTAAATAAATATTTAATATCTCTATTTTTTGGGGTTATATTTTAACTGTTAACAAATAAGTATTGTCGTTTTGTATGAATTTTCTTTATTTGAGACACATGTTGTGTTATGCACCAATATTTTTTATGAGGTCTATATACTGCCTTTGATATTTTATATAATTAATTTTATTAATTTTATGATATAATAACATTCATTTAATTTTAGTCACATTATTATATAATGATTTAATGATACCGAAGTTGTAATAGTTTTTTTATACAATCTCAGTGTTTATCAAGATTGTTTACAACTATTCTTATCTTAATAAAATAATATAATATATCTATTAACAACACTCATGAAATTTTTTATCCTATGTTTATTAATGATATATTCTTGTATTTTTCACATTTTTCAACTATTTTTTATATATAATGATAAAGATACTGTTTTTAGGAAAAACTGACTTTATCAATCTATTCGGTTGGAAATCAATGTTCTTTAAAACCCATGATTTCTAAGAAAAATTAATAATGTTTCATGTTTAAATTTATGTTTAAATGTTTTAAATATTTCATAATAATTTTTAATGTATTTTCAATGAAAAATTCCTGCAATATGTTTTTTCAAGATTCGTTTAAATGCTTTCATGGAAAATGGTTTTCAAAATGATTTCAAGCTTCTTTCATAAGATTTCATGGAAAATGATTTACATGATGGTTTTATGATTACATTATATTTTTTCAAATATAATTTTAAAGAAAAATTATTTTAAAATTATTTATGCCTTAAAGATCATTTTTTTAAAATTGGAAAACATAATTTCATCATGAAATTTATTTAACAATTTTTAATTACTCTTTTATATGCTTTCAAACTAGTTTAAAATGAAATGATTTTGAAAATTATACAGGTTTTAAAAAATGATGTTCCAAGTTATCTTTTGAAGTCATTATCCACATAATATGAAATCCTTGGTTATAGTTAAGGATTTACTAGGGATATGATCCTTGGACACAATTCATTTTATTTATCTAAATGGTTTTTTATGGATTGATGATTGTGAAACTAATTTATCTTTAATGGGTTATACCATGATAAATTCTTTTGAAACTCACATTACATAATAAGATATTCTATGATGAAATGATTATGAAATCATCCTTTTTTAATTGGGTATAATATCATAAACTTTTTATGATACCTATTTCATTTCTTGGGTCCTGATATGATGTTTATGAAACCCAACTTTTATTATGGGTCATGATATGATTAATTATTTTGGAACATAGTTTAATGATATCATTATGAGATTTTTGGGACCTATATCTCCAAAAAAAAATGAGTAATGATTTATTTCGCATGATTATGATTGGGTTGGAATGCGATGTGAACCTGGTTCAGTAATACTGGGTTGTAATGTAGAGTTCACTTGGATCAATGTGACATGGATATAATGAAATGTAAACTCGGTTTAGTAATACAAGGCTAGAACGAGGAGTGAAATTGGGTCAATAATAGAGGATGGAATGAGGAGTGAAGTATATTCATCAATACATGGTTGGATGTGGATGTGAACTCGCTTCAGTAACACGTGGATAAATTGGGGATTGAACCCAGATTAGCAATGGACTTTTTCCATTGAGATAGCCTTGGGAATTAACATTAATGAATTATATGATCTGGGGGGTGAACCCATTCCACTAAGATGGATTTATCATTAAAACTTGACTACTATAAAAATTATTATATATTTTTATCTGTCTTACACATTCACATTTCTTATGCTTATGTAATGATCTTATGGATTATACTCTTGATTTCTTTATGATTAATATATTATTATTTACCAATATTTATAAAATGACTCTTGACTATGATAATTCAAAAACAGGGTATGATATTATAATGTTGAAGATTATTTTCTCATTACTTTATGCTCGTGTTATCCTTAAATATCTTCCATTTTTACCCTTATTTCCATTCTTATATTTCCTTTTCCAAAGTTATAGAGAAATGGTTTATGTAGGAGTACTAAAGGGGAAGATCCTTAAGAGAGATGTTTAAGAACTTTCACCAACTGAGAAGATTATGTTACCATTTTCCCAAGACACTAAACTATTATAGTCCTCGAGAATGTATTTTGATAATATACTGAATATTCATATAAAATGATCTAATATCAATTTTTTTAATCTTGGGTCTCTATATATGATTATATGATTTTTCCTCTAGTGTGACATGGGATCCATATAATGAACTGATGCTATAATATTATAAAAGTATAATGTAATAGGATATTCTTTACATAGTATAATTCAATTCTGAAAAACAAATATTTGAATCCAAACTATTTCCTCAGCTATATCCAAATCATTCATATACTAGGATTTTAATGTATAATCATTAAACATGGAAGGCTTCAAGAACCTCTCTCTCGCTACATCACCATTCCAGAAAAAGACATATCCTTACTATGATTTCTAATCACCAAGACATTTATGGAAGATGGAATCATTATATCCCTTTATAATTATCTCTTTATCTCATATATACCCTTTGAACATATCATCATTACATTTCATGTACATTATAAATGTTTTTTATATCTTCCCAATCCTTCTCTCGAAGATTATATTGAATTATTTCCACCATGATTAAGGAATAGGAATCATAAAAACTAGTACATATCAAGCCATACATGATTTATCCCACCACTAAATCATAAGGGACTCTACTCATTCATTCATACTCCTCATGTATTTGTTGACACATCCTCTCTGATTGATTAATTACATGGGATACTATCCCCAATTCTCTATAAGATTATTCCATATTGTACATTTTGAGTACCTTGTCTATATAGTTTTAACTTAGCCTAATAAATCTCAAAGATCTATATCATTCTATATTGATTTCTAGAATAAAATAATATTCAACTACATATTTTATGGTGATGAATTCATTTAACCATGACTTCACGGACTAAAATACATTCACATTATTTTCCATTTACAATATTACATCATCATATAACACTTGGAAAATGATGAAAATCCAATAAAAATCTTAAATACACATGGATATCATTAATTTTAATAAAAATCCACTATAGACTCATAAAAAATATTTACTGATCATGATTCCTAATTGAATCCATAAATGGATCTATTCAGATTATACACATTATTGGAACTCTTTGACAAAATAATGCCTATAATTTGTTTCATATATATATATATATATATTCTACTAATAATCCATTTATAAATGATTTTTTGGTATCCATTCTCTAAATTTTATAATACTAGAAAGATTATATTCCCAATAATATTCTAATGGATTTTAGTATTTCAACTTGAGAGATGGTTTTGAAAAAATGGATTCCTTGACATTTCATGAAACAAATCGCTAAAAGTCATGACTTATAGGGGATTAATTAACAATTCATGTCCAAATTGATTTTCAATATAGAGTTACAACCAATATGATTTACATTTACTATTGTGTCTACAAAAATTCAGACATGGTTTGGTACAAGGAATATAGTTTAGAATTATTTTCATCATGACATTTAGAAACATACTTTCCATATATGTAATCCATGTAAGTCATAGGTTCATCATTCTATTAAATTAATGTGTATATTAACATGATAATAAGGAAACCATGTCTATCTTGTTATCTATCCTTTCTAGTAGACCTACATCTTAGTTATGTCTGGATTAAAAAGTTATCTCCCACTATCTCTTATAGATATTATATTTTTTACAAACTCTTCAGAATGTTGGGAATTATCTTCATAAATGATAATTTTCTCAAACTATATCCATTAGAAATGTGTTCCCTTTAAATAAATGTATCATGTCTTACTAAAAATTTATTTTAAGTTTTATATAGGACATATAATTTACTCTCCTCAAAAAAACCTAAAAAGATGCACTCTATTATTTAATATGATAATTTTAAACTAGGTATTATCTTGAAAAAATCCTTTCATCCAAATTCATGTATGTGGGATATACATGATTTCTTCTTATACCAAAAATCATATGAAATCTAACCATTTTCTTTAGTTGGTTATCATATAACCTTATATACTATGGTCTTTATTATATATCACCCAAATAATAGCGGTAGGGATGCCTAACTCATCAAAGATCATTTTATTTCAATCAGGGCCTAATTCTTCCATTAACTAACACCATTCCACTAAGCTGTATAAGGATGTGTGAGTTTGGAAATTATCCCACACTCTATTAAATCATCAAATAATATAAGTTAAGATTTTCTCCACCATAGTCAGAGTAGATTTTTTTAATCTTTTTACCAACTTTATTTTATACTTTATTATGATATTCCATAATCATGAAAAAAAATTACTCATACCTCATCATGTATATATATCCATATCTACTATATTAATTATTAAAAGTAATTAAATACAAAAAAAAATCCCCATACCTCTACCGGAAATGGACCATTAACCTAAGCATGAACCAATTCCAATTTTTATTTGGCTCTTTCTCTATTCCCAATAAGAGTTCATTTGTTCATTTTATGTTGTAAAATAAAATGAAATACATCCAAGGGTTTCAACTCAATGGATTCTATATACCATGTTTGGTATATGTTTTTTAAAAACTTCTCATTTACATGACAAAGCACAATGTTCCATAATTTAGTAGGATATAAGTCAATCATGTTTTATTTTTCATTTATTTCATGTACTAGATTTTATGTTCCATGTATATACAACCCAATTTTATGATATTATATTCCATAACATATGTTATACCTATATATATGGCACAATTAATTTCCAAACATGAAATAAAATCCCAAAGTTTCTACACATTATAATGATAATATATTTCTGGTAACAAAATTTACATAATACTAATTACTTTGTATAATAATGATCTCACTAGTCAATATAATATGATAATCTCAAACTGCCAATACTGCTAGTCACACCCAATTTTTTTAT